>CM057455.1:1187100000-1189600000 GCA_016271365.2 Neoceratodus forsteri
GCCCTCAACCTGTTAGTGGCAAATCAGGCAGGGTAGTAGCCTCTGGGATAGCTATCTAGGGGTTACAAATGAATTTGTATTCTGTCATATTTTATATCCATGCTGAATTTTAAGCTTGTATTAAGTTTGTAAATATTATTCTGTATTGCACTGTATCTGTTTGTTACTCTCCCTTTGTTATATTTGTACCCCTGTCCCCAGGTCACACCTGGAAACGAGCTTTGCTCTGTGTGCCTTTCCCAGTTATCAAATTTTAAATAAATAAAACAAAATATGTGTTTCATGTAATAATTCTGTCTGAATTTTTTTCAGTGAAATAAAACTGAATCTTGAACCATGCAGCTTCTGTATACTGGACACCGCACCTCCACATTCCAAGCTAATCAGCTGTTAACTTTCTGTCAAGTAATCAGCTTTTAGCGTTGATGGCTAGTATAACAAGCATTTGTCAATGCCGAATGTTTGCTTGATGGCATTTGCTTTGGTAGTGTAGGAGTTAGAGAGATGCATAATAGGAATGGCAGTGAATATTGAACTGAAGCCAACCCCACCACCTCCCTGCAGAGACTGACAGGCAGTGGGGTGTGCCTTTGGGTCATCAGGCATAACAGCCATGCCATTTCACCACACCCTACCCTGCAGACTCCAACAAGTGTCACGGTGTGCCTTGGGGGTCTTGGTCTTATGCTCACCCCATTCCATAAGGAAATACGGTGAGATGGGTGCAGTATAGGAATGGGGAACTTTGGGGCTCAAGAATCCAAGGCACACCGATGCCTGTCACTGGCTGCAGGGGTGTGGGTGGGGTGGAATGGCAGGAGTATTACAGGTGACAATCCCAAGTCACACCCCTGATGCCTGTCAGACTCTACAGGGTGGGGCGTTATGGTCGGAAACTCTAATGCCCCAGGTGTTCATTGGTATTTCACACCATTTTCAACGTGGGTTTTTGTTACCCCACCTCATGGACAGTGGCAATATCAGTTTGTTAGCCAAAGCTGATTTTGCACAGTGACTATACCATTTGGCACCACAGGTGCGAAAACACATTTTGAACAGGATGTAAAAATAACAGCTGTGTACTGTTCATGGGAGGTGTAAAAAATGGCAATGTTGAAAATCTGGAGTGAAAATATAAAAACTGAAGTCATGGCGTGCATAGAAACCTAGAACACACACCGATAATATAATTACTTTGGGGATATTTTACAGCAGATTGTCAATACAGGCATTTTGGGACCTCTGCTCATGAACAGTGTCACTGTGATTTTCTTAATTTGTCCCAGACACTGATTTCCCACAGCTTAATTACGCATTTCTGCACCGGAAGTGCGAAACACATTTTGGCCAGTGTGAAAATGACAGCTGTACTGTTCATAGGAGGTGTGGAACAATGCCAGTGTTGGAAAATCTGGACTGAAAATAGTATAAATTTGTGAACTTACAAGGGTGCGTGGAAATCATGCACGCACGCTTGTAACACAGTCATTTTATGGACTTCTGTCACCAAATTTTCAATATAGCAATTTTAAGACCTCTGCTCATGAACAGTGTCACTGTGATTTGCTTAATTTGTCCTAACCTTGATTTCCCACACCGACCATGCCATTGGGGCTACATGCAAAAAACACATTTTGGGCAAGATATGAAAAATGACAGCTGTACTGCTCATAAGGAGGTATGGTAAAATGGCAATGTTGAAAATCTGGGTGAAAATATTAAAATTTGCGAAGTTACAAGCATGTGTAGGAACTGCCATAGCGCATGCTGTAAAACAGTCATTTTGGAATTTTTCACCAAATTTCAACATAGGGTTTTGGGGCTGTAATCATGAGTTGTGATACTGTCGTTTGTTACTTTGTCTCAAAGATGGTTCCGCGCAGTGACTGTGAAATCACCTTTCAGAACCGAATAATAAAATGACAGTGACTGAATTCATGAAGTGGGGCCCTAAACTTTGTTGAACATTTGGTGAACAAATTCCCAAATGGGTGAGATATGCACCAAAGTTTTAAAAACATTTATGCCATTACACAGCTTACCGGCATTTCTTCAGTTCGGTCGGCTTTAAAGAGTGCAGACGTGTTCCCGGTCCACCGAAGATCGTACCAGACTCAGAGGTAAGTATGGTGTCAGGGGTGTGGGAGGTGGATGTGTAGAGGTGTGTGGGGAGGGGCAAGACAATCAACGAGGGACCTTTTGTTTTCAGGTGTTTGTTTTACTTTTTAGGAAGATGACTTGGGACTTGTGCCACGCTGGGATGGGCTCCCAGTGTGGCAGCTGAAAAAAATTTTTGGGAGGTCGAGTGGGCTGAGGCGGGGTTGACACCCCGCCCAGCCATACCAGGCGTTGCCACGCTGGGTGTTGGCTCCCAGCTTGGCAGCTGGAAGTTTGTTTCTTTTGGGGGGTTCAATGGAGCCGATGGAGGATTGGGCACCCCTCATCATTCTGGCTTTTGCCACGCTGGGGTAGGTTCCCAGCATGGCACCTAGAAGTTTGGGGGTGTGGAGCCAAGGGGATTGGGCACCTGTTAGCTCCATACAGTGTGCGGGGGCATGAGCACACTGGGTGGGCCCAGCGTGCTACTTGAGTGTTTGGTGAGGGGAGTAGACACAAATGAAGCTGTCTATGACAGCTGTTCAGAATGACAGTGTGAGTAGGCACTTGCATACACGCCGACGAGAGTATCGAAATTACTCCGCTTACTTCAGCATGCAAGTTGCCTACAAGTTACAACTGCTGGATTGCAGCGGTTTCTGCTTCAACTGTATGCCACAGATCTGAACGGCTGTCATAGACAGCTGACATTCACTGGCGCTGGTTTTGCTGCTGCCTGCAAAAGGGAGCAGGGCATTGGAAGTGGGGAGGTACATCTACAAAAACTCATATGGTGGCACTATAATTTCTTGCACATGCATGCAAGCAAACATAAAGGCTGCTTTTCTCCTGCCTAATTACCTTAGTGAAACAGGACACCTTACTTCACCTCGGTATGGTGTCCAAGTGATCAGCTATAGCATACAAGCGATCAGTTTTCTCCAGCAGGAAGGTTGGAAATCCTGGCTGAAACTGACAAACTCCCTTGAATGAGTGTCCCAGATATGGCTGTTCATTTTGGCATTCTGAAGTCAACGTTACCTGATCTGATTAAAAACATGGATGAGATCATGTCAGCTTGGCATTTAAATCAAAATCCGGAGCACAAGAGGAAGAGAGATGGTAAAGAAGTGGGATCGTGAAGAGGGGTCCTTTGTTTGTTTATTAATGTTAGGGGCAGAGAGGCCATGGTCTCTGAGCTGCTACTCTTACATAAGGCCACACAGCTAGTCATCACTGTGGACAAACAGGATTTCTGTCTGTCATCTGACAGGCTTCATAGATGGAAAAGACAGAACTGTCTAGGGTTTAAAAACCATGGAGGGCTCAGGCCATGCTAAGAGAAGCAGGTATCCCACACGCTTACTGTTTCCAGCCCAACTTAGAATCAGCCATTGTGGCAAGGTTTACCTTTTCACCGAGCTCAATGAGGTGCTGAAGTGGGCACAGTGTCATGCAGTTCCAGATCCAGAACAGTGGAGTGAGAGGCCTCTTCTGAAGAAGAAGATGACGATTCCTGAGGACTTTTGGTTTAGTAGGACTCTTGGTGAGGTTAGTTGGGGCGTAATGCCATTTCAGGGCTTAACTGGACTAGAGATGTTGAACTGATGGTATGCTTATATTGTTGTCCCAAGATGGTGCTAATTGCCCCATTAAAATACCGAGTTCAAACCTGAGTTGGGATATGTTGTATCATATTCCTTCATGTTTTCTTGGGTGCCTGCATATGAGAGAGGTTGGTGTTGCTTTACATTTAAAGATTACAGTCTAAAATTCTGAAGTTTGCCTGTTTTAATGCACCTACTGTATATTTTGACAAACATACAGTGGGGTTCTGAGCAAAGTTCTTTATTTTACTATAGCACAACTTGTGCCTTTGCAGTTGGTTTAAGTGGTAGAATACTTCCTCCCTGGTGGAGGAAAAGGGATGTGGTGATATCTTTATCAGTTAACATTAGAGTTTAAAACACGCAGCTCATGGACTCAGTTTAGCAGCTCTGTGTGTATTAAATGTCTTATTGTTCATTTCTTCCCCAATGATGTATCTTAAAGCATTGATGGAACTGATTGGGTGTATGGAGAGAAGTGGCACCATCATGGTATATATATTTTAATTTATTGTAATACAATGCTTGTGATCAAACTGTATGTTTGTTTTATATAATACACATAAAGTTAAAACTCGTGAGAGAAGCACAACAGAGATACATGGCTGGGTCTGAGCAGTGGGTTCATGCTGTTTTGCTGCACTGTTTAGGGGCTGCCAGGCTCAGGACATGTATAGCTGTGAAGACATGGGCATTTTTAGATGGACTGGAAAGTGGATGATACATTTTAAAACAGAAACACCTTTGAGGCATATAAAAGCTAAGGAGAGTCTTTCTGTGCTATGTTGTTGAAATATGGCTACCACAGACAAAACAGACCTGTAGTCATCAGTAAGTGTCTCCTGCCTTATCTGTCGGTGGTGTACAGGATGGACTGGATGACCGCAGATCTGTTTACAGAGTGGTTGAGGGGGTAGGATAGGAAATTGCACTGCAGGAAGATTGTCCCAATTCTAGACAATGTTACAGGGCACCCAGGTATTCCTGGACTAAAAAAATAGTTGGTTTTGCATTCTACCAGCACTACTCTGCCTCATTCAGCCCTTGGTTCAGGGCATAAATGTATTCTTTTAAATGCCACTACATGTGCACCATGAGGTCAAGGGTGATTAAGTGCTGGATGGTAGAAAGCAACAACCTTAGCTCTATGTGTTAGAGTCTCATACTGGATATGAAGCAGCTTGTGAAACAAGCTCGATAGCATATCCCAAGAAATAGTTGTCCACTTTTTCATGGAGGCAGGGTTCTAAAGACCTTCCAGCAACAGAATTTATTGCTGATCCAGGCAGACGAGCTAGGCCCTGCCAGGGATCACCGAGGAGAAGTTCCTCAAGCTTGCCATCTCCAGTGACAGTATGGCAAATGAAGACCCGGTGTCAGTAATATCATAGATGAGGTCCATAGCCAGATATCTGCAGCAGAAACCAAGACAGCATCAGATGAATTTGAAGACGAGACTGAGAATGAGGAAACACTAGAACAGCTGGTGACTACACGCAACGCTCACAACACACCCTAACTCTATGTAAAGCAGTGGGTGGATAGCAAACCTTGCTGGGAGAACATCATGGCCATAAAATGTGGGCAGAGTATGCCCATAGCAAAGCCCACCAGCACCAGTTAGAGTTTTTCACCAAGCAGTTGCTGTGATACAGTAAGCACAGTCTTCATACAAAGCAACACTCTTATCCATCCTACACCCTGACCATAAGAAAGAAATATTTTTTTAAAGAATTTAATAAAAGTCAGTAAGAAATGTTTTAAGTTCCTCTCACCAAACATCACTGTTAGCACTAATGTAGCAATGACTCCAGCTTTTCTGTATGTTTGCTGACAAGCCGGCAGACTCAGTCCCAATGCTCATGCATGGTTACAAAATGCAAAACAGAAAACTACTGCTCACAGTTATAGTGGACATTGGTTATAATGGATACAACCATGCTGCATGGATGTGTCCTTATAAGCAGGTCCCACTGTATCCAGAGAAAAGGATATATAGTCGCCCATAGGGAAAAGAACCCAATGGGTCGTAGGTCTTTCTTTTCCCAGTGTTATTCATATTCATTTGTAAGTTTTATTAGACCTCCCAGGTGCTTCGATATTTCCAGCCTAAGTGTATCTTAATATCTTGCTTCAACACTGAGTGATTCGCCAAAGGTTCAAGCCAGTGTTCAGGAAGTATGTCCTGTGTAGCACCTCTGCCAACCCTGTAATGTTACAAAATAGTTTCAAGTCTAATAATCTTTACATTGCTAGCAATTTTATTTCCATATACAGTGTACATTAAAGAGCAGCTAGCGCCATTAGGAGAACTTTCACAAAAGCGTAAAATTTAGACAGTCCAGCTTGTATTTCATATTAGTTATATATTCTTCCTCTCCATTATTTATTACTGAGGTCATTTGTATAGAAACAGGATCTTTGCATTGGGAAGTTCATCTATTCCTGTTGCTTTCTCCTTACCTGAGGTCATAATGCACTACTTGTGACATCACAGTTACTCCCCATGGTAACAGATTGTGATGTCACAACAGAGGATTATGACATGAAGTAGGAGTCAGCTACAGATGCAGATGAACCTCTAAGGGACAAAGCTCATGTATTTGTGTAAATGTCCTTGGTGATAAATAATGGGAAGAAAGTCTATGGAATATATATGGAATGCAGGCTGAATCACACCTAAATATTATGTTTTAACTTTTCTTTAAGGCATCAGCAGCTCTTTATAATGATGGTTTCACTAATGAGGAAACAAGACGTCAGTGTACAGAACCAGATGTATATGTTTATAATTCTCTTCTAGCATCTCTTATGGTTTATAAGAGTACCTTCTTGAGTTCTTAGAATGAGAGAACTGCAGAGAAAAGCTGAGAAGTTCTGGCACACAAAGGACTAGAGAGGCACACTTATAACCATAAGGGATGCTGGAACTGTACATATAAATGGTATCCAGTGATATGGCCAACTCAAACTGGTGACTCAATTGGCGCCTGTGAATAGAGCAAGTAGGAACTGATAGCTATGATGGAAATAGCGAGGAAGGTTGACAACAATGGCGAAATACAAGAGAGAGCGATGGTGGGAGGGATCTGGTGGTGAAGATATAGCAGGTAGGTTATGGGTGCAATTCGAGCTGGCTATGTGGTCTAGTGGAGGCAGTGTATGCCTCCAGTGAGGGATGACCCAGGTTCTAACCTGGGTAGGAGCTCTAGTTATTTTGTACATTTTGTGTGCACACTTAGTTATTTATTTCTACTTAGCTCCCGTGTGCAGTTAATTTTTTGTGTTCTGCTCCCTGTGCCCCGCCCTCCTGGTGTCCCCGAATAGCACCCTCCAGACAATCCCTGTACCCCAGTGTCAGGCTGCCCCTTGGAGTTGGTTATAATTAGGGGGATGAGGGCATCTCACATTAAAAATAGTGTAAATTTGCCTGCAGCAGTGTGGTCTGGATCATTGCTGTTCATGGTCCTGCTATTGTGCACATCGCCGTTGTTGTTTTCAGCGACATAAGCTCACTGATATGGCACTGTTATTTTGCATTCGTCATATGATATGGAATCCATATAAACATATTAAAAATCTTGCTGTATTGTGGGATCTGGGAAAAGAGCTAGATATTCAAATGCAGGACAATCAGTGAGCTTTATCAGTGGCTTCAACCAAAAAGTTAGTAAATGCAATAAGCACAGACAAATCCAGTATAATATTTTAAACAGCGTTTATCTTGCCTCTGCAAAATTAAGTAAATTCTCTTCTTTCACATACTAGTAACTCTGAAGAGCTATAAAATGGTTTTGGAACAGGATTGGGGCACTGATTGGTGGTGCGTTGGGAGTGGATTTCCATATGACCCAGGAATTCTGCTGCTGGTGGACTAAATCCCACCACCATTTACATTTTAATCAAAGTTCCAGAAGATTTACTAACATAGTTATTATCGATACCAAGAAAATGCTCTTACAACATTGGAAAGATATCTGCTCACCCTGTACCTTAAGTGGCTCAACCTCCTAATAGGATATTCTAAACTTGAGAGGTTTGATTATTTTTTAAACATCTATTTATGCCCCCAGCTCCAGGCTGGCCTCTCCTTCAAGCCATCCTACGCCTCCGAGCCACACTGCCTCGGTGCAGCCACCTCATCACCCCACAGTTTCAACCCCTGCATAACCCCCAGACATAACCTTCACCTGTTGGGTCCCTCCTCTGAGGGGAAGGCACCGATGGGGTGGCCAGCCAGTACTTGCCCTTGGTGCTGCTGGGGTGGTTCGTGGACTGCCTGAGGTCTCATGGCAGTGGAGCTGGCGGCTGTCATCCAGTCTGCCTTGGAGCATTTTTCCATTTGCTCCCGAGCGTGGCGTACTACTAGCGCCAAAGCTTACACCGACACTCACCATGCCCCTTAGTTTGTGGGTCCCTCACGATTGCAGTACCCCAGTCTCCACCAAGGGTCAGCAAGTGCCAGGACGCTTCCTGCCTCCCCCGAGAGAAGGTGAGCAGTCGCCTGACGCCGAGCCTCTCTTCCGCCAGCCTCCAGCACCTGAGTCCGTCCTGAACCCGGATCACTGGCGTTGCAGGTGAAATCCAACCGCTGCGCCTGGCTGGGCTGGCTGGATGAATATTTTTAATGTGGCAACCTTTTATTGTATTTATGAATGACAAAAATGTGGATAATCCTGGTTAGCTATAAAATCTATCCCTTTTTCTTTATGAGGCAGTCTATATGCGGACCATAGGTCCTACTGAATTGAATATTTTGAAGTGCTCCTTTCCTGGTAGAAACTGCTTGGATTTCTAAACCCCATAAAAACTGTTTACTGTGTAGAAAAAGAGAAACACTCTAAGCGTGGAAAAGGACTATGCCAATTGAACTTAGAAATGCAGTACAGTTTGCATGAGAGAACCCTCTTGTGCTTATAAGAATGCCAGGAGTGTTTAGAAATAAACTGTCCTAATTTGCTACAAATTGTGTCATGCTTTTTATTTACATACTGCTCATGATTCTTTACTGTAGATTGTGCTATGGAGAAATCTGCTTTATACGCACTCAAGGGCTTATTCCTTCCCTAATAGCCACACTCTGTCTTTATTTTTAAACAGATTTTAGATGTTCAGTAATGTCATGGTGGTAGTATCCCGCTGGTATGGAGGTATCCTGCTGGGACCAGACCGTTTTAAACACATCAACAACTGTGCCAGAAATATACTAGTGGAGCATAATTACACGAATCAGTGGTAAGATACTCATGAAAGACTTGTTCTTCTAGTGTGGACAAATATGGGATACGGAAAGACCTGACAGAAAATATCAGTTATCTTCATGAGAGAGTGGGCAGGACAATAACTCTCAAGTGGAAGAGCCACGAGTGAGTTATTTTCCTGCCTACTCACAAGTGATAATAGAGGACATATGCTGAGTCAGGCTGTTGTACAGTATGTCCAGTTTATGCAGTGTATTTTAAGTTGTAAAGGTTTTAATTTAGGAAATTTAACTTTTCTGTTTCATTGCCCTGTTTTGAATGCAGTAGAGGCGAATGTGATGTCATCGAATTATGCAAGCTACTCTCTCAGTAGTTAGGGTTCGTTAGTGAGCTATCCAAAATGTACATAATGTAAATCAGTGTGTGGGACCTAAAATAAAGATAATAGTACATTCTTTACCATAATTTGAAATATGTTAGTAGCTAAAATAGTTTGTAAGGTTTAACTGTCCCCCACTTTATATTAGTGTATTATTACATGGTAATATACTGTTCATGCAATGGCGTTTTAAAAGGTATGTTACAGGTTAATGTTTTACTGAAGATTTAACTGTTTGTACATTATATTGAGTTCAGCTGCTAAAACCTTTTAGAGCAGCAGAGGGCATTTGAATGTCATTAAGTATCATCAAAGCTGATCACTCACTGGTTAGAGATGTCAGTGTGATATACAGTATGTACATAAATTAAGATCAAATAACATAATGGCCCAGATATTCAAAAGGGTTGTGCATGACACAACAGTGTTGCGCCATGCAACCACTGATGCACCCAGCGCGATATTCAAAGGGAAAAGTCCGGCAGCAAATCCCGATGCTGGAGTGCTTCAGTAATGTATGAGGCACAGGTGGGGGTGTGCCATGCATAACCTGCACAGCTTGATATTCAGCCCGAATGCAGAGCCATGCATGCAACCCTACCCGCCAGCACAAAGTTAAGCCAAGAAAAAGGAACAACTGACGGCCACCACAGGTGAGCTGCCGCGACCGCAGGCGCAACACAGCAGCTGCCACCTGTGGGTGGCCACCAGAGTTCTGGCTGCACCTGGCAGCGCCTCCCCATGCCCGATCGCGCATCTGTAAAACGAAAGACTTCCAATATCCTTGGTGGTCCAGTGGACTCTATCTCGCCGATCACGGACATTTGTATAAAATAGAATAATTTGTCCTATATCCCTTGTGGTCCAGTGGACGCTCTCTTCCGATCTCAGGCATCTGTTAAAAAAAAAAAAAGTCTTATATCCTGGTGGTACAGTGGACCGCTCTTTTGCCCGATTGCAGGCATCTGTAAAAAAAAAAAAAAGTCCTATATTCCTGGCACCATTCACATATCTGGAATGTGTAATACGGTGGGGGCTGCACACCCATTGGCTCATGCTGTGAACCAATGGGCGTACACTCCAGTGTGGCGTGGCGGCAGGCGTGGTGGGTGCTGCCACCCGGCCTGACCAGGGGAGCGGGCGGTGGGGCTCAGTGGGCTGGTGGGGAGGGGGTACCCAAGACCACCAGGGATATAGGGACTTTTTTTTTTTTTACAGATGCCTCGCGATCGGGCAGATAGAGGTCCACTGACCACCAGGGATATTGATGGGGATCTTTCTTTAAACAAATGCCCGCAATCGGGCAGATAGAGGTCCACTGACCACCAGGGATATTGGACAGGAACTTTTTAAACAAATGGTCACATCGGGCTGCAGGGCGCCGGTCCTCGACGCTGCTGCCTCGGCAGGGCCAGGTGCAAGTCGTCGGGATCAGCACACCTGCATGCAAATGGGGTTATAATGACATACAAATGGCCCATGTGTGCCTTGCATACATTATGGCCCCATTTGCATGTCAACTTTTGAACATCGCTGGTTGTTGTGCATGGCTTAATGGAACTTGCGCTTAGCGTGAGCTCCATGCTTCACTCTACACTTGCGCTGGCGCAGTGCCACTGTGCCATGCACACTGGGGTGGCCAGGGTGCGATATTCAAAGCTGCTGAGCCATGGCGCAGCTCCCTGAATATCGCTTAGTCCACACCCCTGTGCAGCCAGTTGAGCTGCGCCAAGCTTGCACCACAGCCGGGCGCAGTTTGAATATCTGAGCCAATATCTTCTTAGAAATGGGCTTTTAAAATATGAGATATCTGATTGGCCAGGGTACATTAACTTCCAGTGAGATCTCTGGTAAAGCAAGTACCAGCCTATAATGCCCCTTCATTCACTCAGGTATCCTAGTGCCTACCCTGCTTCCTAATTGGCCAGAACTACCTCAAAGAATTAAAAATAGCGAGAGATCTTGCCCCTCAACACTGCCCAATTCATGCCTCCCGACTCACTCTCACTACTGTTCAATACCTTAAAAATAGCTTCTAACCTTAACCCCAGTTAACATTTTTAAGTTGTTGTTTTCTCTGCCAGCTTGCACTGCCGCTCTGGCTGTCTCTCCCGCGCCGTTCCCTTCTGCCAGTCAGCCGTCATCATCATCATCCAAGCATGCCAAACTGTAAAGACGATTTGGTAAACGAGATGTCTACTAACAAAAGTAGTTACTGGCCTCCCCAAATAAAGAATAACAGCGCCCAGACTAATACAAAATAAATAATTAAAGCTCTGCTCTCTCCGATCTGGTTCATCAAGATCACGCGCTGGACCGCCACAATCCAGTCTGCCATCAACCACTAAGACAGCAGCTTCTCTGTGTCCTCCAAACTGATAACCCCTAAAAACACAGAAAATGTTTTTAAGGAATTATAGCAACGGGAAAACAGTACTGGTCTGGAGGTGGCAGAATGGAAGGGGGAGCACAACAAGAGAATGGCTCTGTGGGGGCAGCAGGAGATGGAACATCACAAAAACACAGGGACTACTTACAATTAAAAGGCTTAAATCTCACTTTTACTGTATTTTTAATTTCTTTTTAATTTTTGTTAAATGCCTGTGACAGGTTGAATAGGACCCTGTCCCAGTTATTATGGAGAGTTTGAATGCAGGGATCTGTTCTGTTCTTTCCTTTCCTGTCTTACTGGGTGTCCAACGTTGTAGACCGGGAGGGGCTGTGGACATGGCCTACCTAGACTTTAGCAAGGCATTTGACACAGTCCCACAAAAGACTAATAAACAAATTAGCCAGTCTGGGAGTGGGTCCCAGCGTAGTAGCCTGGCGAACATTGGCTGGACAACAGAACACAGAAGGTAATAGTAAACGGAATCCACTCTGAAGAAAGGTGGGTTACTAGTGGGGTACCGCAGGGTTCAGTACTGGGTCCGTCCTTTTAATGTCTTTATAAGTGATATTGCAGAGGGACTGAAGGAAAATTATGCTCTTTACAGATGACACAAAGATCTGCAACAGGGTTGATACACGAGGGTGGTGGAAAGGATGAGAAGGACTTGCCAAGGTTGGAGGAATGGTCAGAAGTATGGCAGCTTGGATTCATTGCAAAGAAGGGCAAGTAATGCACCTGGAAACAGAAACCCAGGGAAGAGCACACAATGGGGGAGGTAGTAATAACAACAACAAAATGGAAAGGGACCTGGGGGTAGTCATATCAGATGACCTAAAGGTTAGCAAGCAATGTGAGAAGGCAATAGGGATAGCTGGAGGGATACTGGGATGTATAGGGAGATGCATCACCAGTAGAAACAGGAAGTTGTTATCCCTCTGTACAGACAGTTAGTGAGACCCCATTTGAGTATCTGTCCAGTTTTGGAGACCCCATCTGCAAGGACATAGACAGGATGGAGGCAGTCCAGAGGAGGGCAACTAAAATGGTGCAGTGTTTGCAACAGAAGCCATATGAGGAGAGACTAAAGAAGCTTAATATGTATACCCTTGAGGAAGGGGAACATGATAGAAACTTTTAAGTACCTCAAGGAAACAACAAAGTCCAAGAGGGTAGCATCTTTCAGAAAAGAGATGTGCAAGAACAAGGGGACGCAATTTGAAGATAGAGGGGGACGGCTCAGGGGCAGTGTGAGGAAGTATTTTTCACAGAGAGGTGGTGGATGCATGGAACTGCCTTCCTGAGGAGGTTGAGGTCTAAAACTGTGGGAGAATTCTAAGAATGCATGACAGACATAAGACAATTCTTGTAGGGTAGGAAGAAATAGGCTATTGGTTAACCAGGATCTGCAGCTTATCTAGTAGGAAATGGGCAGACTAGGTGGGCTAGGGCGTCCTTATCTGCCATCAAAGTCTGTGTTTCTATGTTTCTGTCTCTTGTCTGTCTGGTTTGCAACCAAATTTTCCTGTGAGACCTAGGTTTGATCACTCCAACAGCCTCGCAATTCTTTGCTTCTCATTGTCTCTCAGTCTTCCTTGCTGTTTCTGTCTTTCCTCTCTTGCATATCTGCTGGTTTTAAAATATATGCTAATTAAACTCTACCAAAACTGTTTCCATGGTTTCGGCTCTGCCAGAAACTATGTACCACTCCCCCCATCACTCTCTCGATGGCTCCCCACTTGACCAAGTCACTAGATACAAGTACCTGGTGTGCTGGACCCCACTTGTCTTTTTCAGCTCATATTGAATCTATCACCTCCAAGCTACGCCCCAAACTCGGCATGCTATACCAGAACAGGGACTCTCTCCGCTACCTGCCAGACATGAAATTGTTTCTAAAATGATCCTCCCATACTAGATTATGTGGATGTGGTTTACAACTCTGTTCTGTGACCACCCTTGCCAGGCTGGATACCCTTCTAAACTCATTTTATTGTTTTGCTGCAAACTCCTGCCTACACATCCATGACTGCAATCTTTTACTTCCTCCTCGGACTAAGCCCTTATCTCACAGGCACTATATACATATACCCTCAACCTTATATCTAAGTACTGGTTTAACTTGCTCCCTATTATCTTGATTCCCTATGAACTCAGGCACAGAAATGAAAGATTCTTCACCCTGCCCCACCCTCTTCAACAGTTGTCAAGCTGCTTTCTCATCAAGGCTTCCTTACTCTAGCTGCAAGCAACAGCTAATGCCTCCTTCCTCCAATTTCCTTATGTCGCTGCCACAACTGGGATAAACCAGAACGCCTACTAACTTTACCTCCTTACAGTTCCTCCCCAGCACTTATTAAAGATTCATTATGCAGAGCACTTACTATTGTATAGTTCACATCTAGAGATTCATCACGTCATGTATTTGTTTACACTGCTGTATTATATTGATTGTAATTAGCTGCTATTGTTCTGTTGACTAATTCTCTGCACATATTGTCTGTATTTCACTGCCTCGTCACACCGTGGAATTGAGCCTCGCTCAGCATGCATTTCCGGTTACCAAATGTATCAATAAAATAAATAAAATATGCAAATCATTATGTGGAAATGTAACTGATATTGGGATCCCTTTGTTTAGAAATGATATAGTGTTACTGTTAAATGTATACAATTATAGTTTGAGATGATTGCAGAAAGCTATTGAGAACTCAAGGGGTTAACCTGAGAGCAGTTTTAAGCCCTTTTCAGAAGCTGTGGAGAAGGGCCTCCATTCTGGGACATTGTGTTCTGCTGCACCTGCCTGAAACATACAAGAAAATTTTAGAAAAAAAGGATACTTGTTACTATGGGGTTGCTAATACTTATAAGAGAAAGAGCTGCAATGTTTTGGGAGACGAGAGATTGAAGGAAAACTCAGATGGATCTTTTCTGTTTAGTCTGCCTTTGTAAATAGTTATACTGAACAAGTTTATTTTTTTATGTTACTGCTAGTACCAATAAACACTTTTATGATTCTACAACTGCTCCTGTTTTTCTTATGCTTCCTGACCTGTGCCTCAATGACAATGCCATATAAAAAAGTCACAGAAGCTAATTTTCTAAGTGCAATAATACCCTCCAGGGTGGGTGGTACAGAGCAATACCAGACTTTCCAGTGGCTGTAAGGCCCTCTGCCTCTGACGTTGGGCCTTATTATACCCTGGGCGGTCTGGTATGGCTCATACTACCCACCCTGTCGGGTATTATTGCTCGCTTCATGGATATCTCTTTCATCTGGCCACACCTATGGAAATATAGGACAACATGCAAACTATTTTGCTAGCAGTCTGTTAGGGGCTACCCATGATGACGTCAGATATCAATGTCCTCTACTATATAAATGTGGGCAGCTCCACACTGTCCTCAGTCCTTTTCCTGCCACTGACCATATTCGCGGTCTTCACAGAGGCATTGCCACTACAGTCGACTGCTAATCTTGATTTTCTAAACTTTATTTTTCCCACCTTAGTACATTATCACTTTATTTCTAAAGTGATAGCTGTCGCTGTATATGTCGATGAAAGATACCACTAAGCTCTTTCGTTACTGTGAGTGTGGTAGAAAGATCTACTCCCATGACAAACACAATGTCTTTGTCTGCTGTCCTGGAGAAGCCCATGATGCCAAGGCCTGAAAGATCTGCCTGAAATTCAACCAAGCCACCCAGCAACACTGCCAGAAAGCCCTGCAGTCTTTCCTCCTAGAGCAGAAGGTAGCCAGACTGGAAAGAGAGCTCCAGGGAGAATCTTCTGCACATCCCTTGCCCAGTCCTTTGGTTCCCATTCTTCCAAGGCTTGGGACGCAGATATCCTTGGTACAGTGTTTGTTGGTGTGGTGGTGAACCAGTCTCATGCGGCATGAGCAGTGCCCTAGGGACTGCTCAGCAACACTGCGTGTAGATGGTCCCATCAGTTTCAGTGCAGATTGCCTCTATTAGTGTAGGTATGTCATGACCCTGAGGCCCATACCACCAGGTCAGATAGGGTAGTGGGCTACTGTCTCTTAGCAGGGTGTCCTTGACTGAACCTATGGTGAATGTCCTGGTGACCTGAAAATGCAGGGGGGACTAGGTCAAACCCTGAGATGGGAGTGGAGGACACCTGGTCATATGAAGACAAGAGTGAGAATTTTCAGGTTGTCTTGTGAACCTTGAGCTCTACATTTTTGCTCCTGTGTAGATCCGCCCACATGGGATTAGTTTCAAACCCATAATCTGCCATCAGGATGTGGAAGAAGAGAAAGTGTTAGGTGTGTGAGCTGTGCTACCTAGTCAGGACAGTGGTCCATCCCCAGGCTAGAGCAGAGATATTTATCCTCTGTAAATAACATGTTAGCTGTTGTCTGTCCTCACAGTGGCCCCACAGTCTGCTCTGCAGTCAGACTATGCAACAGACTTCTATTGAGGCTGATACACTGTACATACACTTGAGAAATTATTTCTATAACAAACAGTCCCTGTGTCTGTGGCAGCCTCCCTTTGTGGGATCTAAGACACAGCAGTTGGAAACCAGACATGATGCAGGTTATGTCAGCAGGTGAGTAGAGACTACAGAGCACTGTTGCACAGTTAGGAGTCCCTCCAATGCCCCTGCAGATGCCTCTTCATGGAGCACAGCTGGTGGCAGACAGGAACCGAGGCAGTTACACACAGCGAGAGACAGGCTGCTCAGTGAGCAGGGTGTTCTCCTGAAGACTCTCCCAGGATCCCACCAGCATCCAACCTGTAGGGCATGAAATGATAGTGGGACTTGAGCTATTCTGGTATGTCAGTTCTATTGATGAAAGGGGATTAGAAGAATAATAGGGATGGGGTAGTTGGACAATTTCAAGGAGGCTGGTGTGTGACTCTGAGCAGATGCTGTCAGAGTGCGCAGATCCCTGTGTCTCAGATGGGGGACAATGAGTAGCTTATGTCTGATATGGAGAGATGTGTGTTAGGTTCAGGAGATTACTCCATGTTCAGTATGTGCTTAGCTAAGGAGCTGTGTGTGCCCCACTGGAAGGAAGGGAAAAAGAAACAAAAATCTATTTGGGTGGGGAGGGAGTGACGCTACATAGTCCATAAAGGGATTCATATCCTGGTTTCTTTTCAGCCTTCTACCCACAGCTCATCATTTCTTTAGCTCCTGACAGAAATGGAAGGATCTCTCAGTACATGGAAACAAATTTTCAAGAAGTTTCTAAAGGGGAAGCCGTGGGGTGGTCCAACCTACTGTGGATTGCCAGAATATAATGGGAGATTGTAGGAGAGGAAGACAGTATTGTGGGTGGGGAGGGACATTTTATTTGGAGTTGCTTAGCAACCTTATAAAATGATTTGCCGCCAATAGTCTGTTGTATTGTGTATGTCACTTAATTTGCTTTAACCTGCATTGTTATTTGTGATGTCTGTAAACAGTGACCCTGAAGTTGGTGGTCAGCTTAGGATGGTTCCCTGCTGTTGATGCAAAGTTGGTTGTAACTCGGATGAACCACCTTTTAGGTGTAGCTTTTAAAGCTTTGATACCAAGTAGTGAAGGGTTACTCCCTGGTTCTCAGTCACTATAATTTCCCCAGCCTGTGGCTGCTGGGTGAACATATGGAACACTGAGCGGGTTATTGAGAGTCTCGCCTAGGCATCCAAATGTGGCCTGGGAGTTAATCTGCTAGTAGGCACTGCTAATCAGTGATAGGTACCGAGACCACTCATCATCATGGTCATCAGTGGGGGTGAGGAGAGGCAATCATTTGGGCATCAGGGCGTTCTGACAATCAAACAAGATGTGTGGGAGGAGAGGGAAACTCATTGGAAAATAGCCCATATCATCCCTCTATTAAAAGCAGGTGACCCTGTGATCTAAATAATTACAGACCAATCTCCTCCTCCCCATCCTGTCTAAATTACTAGAAAAATATGTGGCCAGATAGGGTATACTTAGAATCCAGAAGCCTATTAAATCTGGTTCAGTCTGGATTCAGAGCAAAGCACAGCACCATAACAGCCCTAGCTAAGGTGACCAATGATTGGCTCCTAGACCTTGGACAACAAGAAGCATGTCTTGGCATTTTCTTGGACTCAGTAAGGCATTCACAGTCGATCACAGCCTGCTTCTTTCCTCCCTAAGCACCTTAGGCCTGGACCATAATCTATGTGCTGGTTTGCAGACTACCTCAGAGAACGGAAACAGCAGGTTAAAGCTGAGGTGATCTTTTCTCCATTAAAGCCAATGCTGAGGGCATGCACCGAGCTGTATCCTTGGTCCTCCTCTTTGCAGTCTACATTAACAACATCAATGACCCTATCAAAAAGCCAACATCCACTTATTTGCGGATCTACACGTACTGTACTTGAGTCGTCCCACACCGAAGCAGTCTAGAAGACCTCCAAGCTGAATTTAACCTTCCAGCTCATAAACAAAAGCTTTTGCTCAATGCGGAAAAGACAAAAGCCATGCTCATCTCCCTCCTTGCATGCGCAATTCCTGCTTTTGGGGCTATACCACAAATTACCACTGTTCTTGGAGAAACACTAGAGTATGTAGCTAAATTCAAATATCTAGGAGTTTGGCTCGATCAGAGACTTTCCTTCACGACCATCTCAAGAACTACAGAAGAAACTAAGGCAAAGATTAGGACTGTTCTACAGAATTAACCACCTGCTCACAAAGGAGGCCAAGATTCAACTGGTTCAAGCTACCTTCCTATCTTTAATAGATTACACGGACCTGCTCTACAGCCATTGCACTGCCTCTGCACTGGCTAAGTTGGACACCCTCTACCACAGAGCTATCAGGTTCATTACTGGCCTTCCACTTTCCACACACCACTGCTCCTGTACTCATCGTTAGACTGGACTTCCTTCACCATAGAAGGAAGAAATGCCGCCCTATGGGCCTTCAGAGCGTGACCAACAAGCTCCCCTCATATGTCTCAGACTGTATTCCTGAGCGTGTTAGGCATCTACGCTCTTAGAGCTATTCCTAATTGCCCTCCAAGTTCCAAGGGTCAACACTCATTTCGCAAAGCTGCTCTAAGCTTCTCTTTACCCACATTGTGGAACGGTTTACAAAGGAACTTGAAGCTGAGCTGCCCTGTTAGCCTGAATATCTTCATGGCACTCTACGATCGCTACATGAAAGCACCTTGCAAATGTTTTTCCTCACACGCTAGCCTAATTCTGCAACTCCCCTTTCCATCCTGATGCTCGCCATGTTTCTACCCCGCTCTCACTCTTTCCTTTTAACTCTTCCTGCTGCACCCACCCTTCCCTGTCTGCTCCAGCCTGGCTAAAGTCCCACCCCACCCATAGTAGTGTCCCAATTATGTACCCTCCTGCATCATTATCATAATAAACAAGTACACGACAGCCATCGCCACTTTCTGTGGTTTTAGCCCTATTTTTCCCCAGTCGTTAGTAATATATCCCTCCTCTTCTTTACCTCTCTAACCTGCCACCCCATACATGGCCTCTTTCCCTATATGTGTAGTTGCCGGCTGCCTCACTCAAAAGATCTCTGCTTATAACCCCTGTATGCCTATGGTTGATTGTACATCTGATGACTTCTTCAATTGTAAAATAATGCTGTTTTTTTATTTTTTTATTTCAACCTTGTACTGTACGCACTGTATATACTTTTTCTTCCTTGTGTATTATTGCTTTTGTATTCCTGCTTCTGTACTGTACTTTGATGTAGTCATGACCAGGTCCACCTTGCAAATGAGCCTTGCTCAATAGTGCCCGCTGGATAAATAGATTTTGATTGATTAATCGATTGATTGAAAAGTTTGTAACGGGCAGGTGATAACGACAATGATTCAGGGACACCAGAAGCACACTAACATAGAAATATAGACATTGACGGCAGATGAGGACTGCCTACCCACCTAGTTTTCCCATTTTCCTGCCTCCTATAACACTACAGATCCTACTTGATCTCCAGCTTAATGCCCCTTTCCTACCTCTTAGGTACCCTTATGCTTATTGCATGCATTCTTGAAGCCCGTTACCATTTTTGCCCCACCACCTCCACTAGGAGGTTGTTCGTATCCATCCACTCTGTGAAGTATTTTCTCCCATCTCCCTGAGTCTCACCTCTCAGCTTCACAACATGTCTCCTTGTTCTTGAGATATTTTTTCTGAAAAATGCTTCCTCTAGAACCTTATTTATACTATGAGGTATTTGAAAGTTTGTATTATAGTCCCCTTCTCCTTCTTTTCTCCAGGTATACATATTGAGGTCCTTCAGTCTCTCCTCATAGCACTTTTTGATGCAGACCTCAACCATTTTGTTTGCCCTCCTCTGGACCGCCTCTACCCTGTCTATGTCCTTCAGGAGATGTGTCCTCCAGAACTGGACACAGTACTGTAGGTGAGGTCTCGCCAGTTATCTATACAGCGGTAACACCACCTCTCTTTCTGCTGGTAATACCTCCCTATGATCCCTAGCATCCTACTAGCGCTCCCTACTGCCTTGTCACACTGTCTGGCTATGTTTAGGTCATTAGATATGATAACCCCAAGTCCCTTTCCTGTTTGGTGGTGGTTAATACCACTCCATCCATTTTGTACTCTGCCCTGGTTTTCTATGCTCCAAGTGCATGATTTTGCAATTTTTCACATTGAAACTTAATTACCACACCCTTAACCACTCCTGTAGCTTTCTTAGATCTCTGTTAATTTTTTTCCAGCATCCCCCACCTCAAGTGGCTACCCTATTGCTGATTTTAGTGTAATCTGCAAAGAGGCATATCTTTCCTCAGCTGCTCTGCAGTGTTGCTAGTAAAATATTAAAGAGGACTGGTCCCAGTACTGATCCCTGTGGCACTCCACTGGTCACCTTCCCTTCCTTGGAGTGAACTCCATTTACCACCACTCTCTGTCTTCTGTCCCCCGCCAATTTCTCACACAGTTTACCACCTTGGACCCACTGCTAGCCTTCCTAGCTTGCTTATATGAGTCTCATATGTGAAACGATGTTGAAGACCTTACTGAAATCTAGGTAGGACACATTCACCGCACCACCCTGATCCAGTTCCCTGGTCACCCAGTCAAAGAAATCTATCAGATTTGTTGGACATGATCTCCCCAGTGAATCCATGCTGCCTCGGATCTTGAAGGCCACTATATTCAACCATCCTCTTCTATAGTATTGATTCCATTAATTTCCCCACCACTGAAGTCAAGCTGACTGGCCTGTAATTTCCAGCCCCTCTTTGCTTCTACTTTTGTGAAGTGAGAGCACATCTGCCCTCCTCCATCCTCTGAACCACTCCTGTCTCCAGTAAGTGGTTGAACAAGGCTGTCAGAGATGCAGCCAGCACCTCCCTGAGCTCCCTCAAATATCCTAGAATACACCCTGTCTGGCCCCATTGCTTGTCCACTTCAGATTTTGATTCCCTCAGGACGCTCGCTCTGTGAATGGACTAGTCTCCACCTCCTTCGCCGATGCTCCTGGCCCCATCTGTGGTCCCTCATCTTCCTTCCTCTGTGAACACTGAAAAAGTATTTGTTCAAGATGTCCACCTTTCCTGGTCACTCCACGACTCTCCTCCTTCCTCCTAAGCCTTCCTATCCTTCCTTGCTCTTTTCTTTTCACTTCATACCTGAAAAATATCTTGTTCCCTTTTTCAATTGCCTGAGCTATTTTCTCCTCCGCTTGTGCTTTTGCACTCTAATTGTCTTCCTGCCTCCTCTGTTTCTCCTGATACACCTCCCTATCCTGTTTTCTTTGTCTCCTTATACCTCCTGAATGCCAATTTTTGCTTTTATCTTCCTGGTCACTTCTTTTGAGAACCATAGCGGTTTCTTTTTCCTCCTGCTTTTGCTTACTGGTCTGACGAGAAGTTTGTTGCCTCTCTGTTCCCTCCTTTAAGATTCTCCCAGTGTTCCTCCACTCCCCCTAAGTCCTCCCCTCCTCTGCCAGGGCATCCTGAGGCATTCCCTCATCTTCTGAAGTCCAGTATCTCTCCTTGTGTGGTTTGATCTGCTGCAGTACTTATATTGAACCACACACATGGTGATCACTGGTCCTCAGGTGGCCACCCATGTGACATCTGCAACACTGTCCCTGTTGGTGAGTACCAGGTCCAGTAGTGCCCCTCACAAATGGGTTGTTTTGCTAGTTGCCTGAGGAATGCCCTTTGCAGGGAGTCCAGGATATCCCTGCTCCTAGCTGAAGATGTAGTCTACACCTGGCAGATTGAAGTCCCCCACCAGCAGCACCTAACCTTGCTTGTCATCTTTGGATGGCTTCCATCAAAACCTTATCCAGCTCTTCCCCTCTGTGCTGGAGGTCTGTAGATCACGCCAGTGTGAATAGCAGTTCCTTCCTTGCTTTCAGGTTGACCCACAGTACCTCTGCCCCTCCCTGAGTTCCCTGCATCTCAGTAGCTTTTATACTATCCCTCACATAAAGAGCTACTCCTCCCTTTCTTTCCCACTCTGTTCTTTCTGAACAGAGTGTAATCTGGTATGTATATCTCAGTCATGGTTCTCATTGCACCATGACTTGGTAATGGAGAATGTCCAGATCTTCCTAAGGTTCATACTAAGGTAAGTGCAAGAGCGAGGAAGAGGCCCATATGCTCTTATACTAATCCATTATATAGTAGGAAAGATCATATCCACTGCCTATCAAGCCATCTAGACGATTTTTAAAATACTTTTAGTTTCACTAATAATGACTTGAAGTGGCAATCTGTTCCATGGACCAATAACTCTAAGAGTAAAAAAAATTTTAACTAGAACTCGAGAATGGTTTTCAACTAGTTTGAAAGGATGTCCCCTATTATTATGATTGTAGTTTTTAAATTCTAAACCTAGTTCACATAAAAGATAGGGTCTTGAACAATGTCGCATAACATAAGAGTCAAGATTACGTGTGGATAAGGGCATAAGTATTAAAGTGTCTAACCTTCCCCATATGAGACATTATGTAGCCCAGAAATTTTTTTGTAAATTTCCTCTGAACTGTTTCCAATAAAAGACCTTCAGATTTTTATACGGGCACCAGAGCTGGGAAGCGTATTCTAAATGTGGTCTAGTGTATGCTCGATACAGTGGTAACAACACCTCACGCTCCCTGGATCTGATGTTACGTAAGATAGACCATACTACTCTGTTGGTTTTGTTGATAATACCTGCACGTGTTTATTGTAAGACAAATTATCTGAAATTATAATGCCCAAATCTCTTTCATCCGATGTTGTTTCAAGTAGTAAACCATCCAGTGAATAAGGGAAGTGCAAATTTCTTTGTGCCCAAATGCATTACTTTACATTTTGAGATATTTAAGGTCATACCCCAATTTTTTTACCCATGAAGTAATATAATCAAGATCTCTTTGGATGATGTTAGCCTGGGGGGACAGAGGCACAAGAGCCACCTATTTTAACGCTGCCTGCATATTTTGTGGTAAAGAAGAGCAACCTAAGGTAAGATCAACAATGAATGCTTGAAAGACCGGGCCCAAGACTGAACCCTGTGGCACCCCGCTTGTCACTATACCCTTAGCTGATTTTTCCCATTGATGACTACTTGCTGAGAGCGATTTTGAAGCCAATTATTTATCCAATTCATGATGAAACTGTTTATATTTAACTTATGAAGTTTAATAGTTAGAGCCCAGTGTGGCATGATATCAAAAGCCTTGCTGAAATCAATAAAATGACATCACAAGGCAAACTCTTATCAAGGGAAGAACTAATATGTTCATAAAAGCATATTAGGTTGGTTAAACAGCTTCTACCTTTTTGAAACCGTGTTGCTGTACATCATGAGAATCAAGGATGGGAGATATCATGTCTTTGATAAGACTTTCTAGTAGTTTACGTATCGAGGAAGTCAAACTTATAGGCTGATCATTTTCCAATTGTTTTTAGGCCTTTTTATGAATTGGGATTACATCTGCTTCTCTCAATCCTGTGGGACAAAATTTTTGCCAAAAAATACTCAAACATTATTTTTAAGGGTAGTGATAAAATCTGCTAACAGAAATAGTAAGTGGCCAGCTATACTGTCTGGGCCTGGACTATATTTTCCTTTGAGTGTTAATATTTTTCTTGATGATATCTGTAGAGAAATGGATGGGCGGAACATCAGCATTTTCAAGTTAAGCATCGTTATATGTTTGTTTGGTTGTACTAGTGAAAATTTTACAAAAATTATTAAACAATTCAGCCATTTTGTAGGATCATGAATCAAGATTCCATTATCAAGTAATGGACCAACTTGAGATATGGGTTTCCTCAATGAATTAATATAAGAATAAAAGTGCTTGCTATTTGTTTTATTAGCAGTTAATGCCAAATTGTGTTCCCACTAGATTTAGCCCTTTGATCATAATCTTACATTTTCTTTGTGTTAGGACATATGAAGCCCAATTAGAGGAAGATTAAAATTTTGATATCTGATGTACTTTTGCTCTTTAATCTAATAATTCTTTTGATTGACAGATTCATCCATTTAGGGACTTTATTTTGGTTAACATTTTTTATCTTTGATGGAATGTATAACTCTCTTAGATGGCAAATGATATTCTTGAAGCTTTTCAAACAGTGTGCAGGAGAAGAACCTGCCAGCATAGACTCCCAATTAATATTCCCAATAATATGCTTCATCATTGCCAAATCTGCTTTTTCATACAAATATATTTTGGTAGGGTTGGAGTTATAAACATAATTTTGTGTAATATTAAAAGTGACGGCATTATGGTCACTGTTCCCTATAGGATCGCTAACCTGAATGTTATCTAATATTAGATCATCATCACAAATTACGAGGTCCAGGGTATTTTTTTCCTCTTGTTGGGATAGTATATTCTGCTTAAGACCCAACTGAGTGCATGTATTCAGTAGCCTCTTCCCCTGGCCGGTATTAGCACTTAGATTCTGCTAATCTATTTCACCTAAATTGAAATCGCCAGAGACTACTATTGCCTATCACTTTTGCCTGTTCGATTTCACATAGAATAGCATCTAAAATGTCAACTGGAGAATTGGGAGGACGATAGCAAGAGTCCAAAATAAGAACATCTGATGTGGACAAAAATAACTTGACCCAAATAGTCTCAGTTTGTTTGTCATGTATTTTGATGTTCTTAGTAATGTTAATTGAGTTTAGTTGATTTTTCACAAATAATGCAACTCCCCCTCCCTTTCTGTTAGTCCTATTGTATGTATACACAGTGTAACCTGAAATAATTGTCTCCCAAGATGAGTTATCATCACCCCAAGTTTCACTGATTGAGATGACATCAATATCATCTTGACTAATTCTATATTTAATTCATCCAGTTTTTGATTGACACCTGACATTAAAGCTAAACAATGCAAGTATTGACATTTCATTGAACTACTGGCCAGTGGTTTTAGAGATGGTGACCTGCCCACCATCTCGCCCCTGAATTCAGTTTAAAAGGTTATTAATGGATGTCAGGAACTATTTTCCAAGGATAGCATTACCATGTCCTCCTTTAGCCTCGGCTACTGGAGGGCACACCCTTCTGGAGCTCCCTGAACAAAGGACCGTTGCACCCAAGGCACTGAAGCCTTGGCTACTGGAGGGCACACCTTGCCCTGGAGCCCTGAACAAAGGACCGTTGCACTGAAGCCTCGGCTGCTGGAGGGCACACCTTGCCCTGAGCTCCCTGAACAAAGGACTGCTGCACCGAGGCACTGAAGGTAATTTTGTCAGCCCTTACAGCGCCTCCTCGCTAGCCTTTCCTTTGTGTGAGATTCAAATTTGGCACCTTTAAAATGGAACCCATCGGACCGTGTAAAATAATAAGAACAAGTTTCCGAAATGAAAGACTTACAGTTTCTGCTGATTTTGCCACTAGCTGTTCTCAGTGCTGTTTTGTGATTAGTGTACTGTATAATTTTCCCCGTCCCACTCCTAAAGGTTGCAGAGTGCACCGTAACTCTAAAGTGCCTCAGTACTGTATATTAATAAGTGCAAGGTAACCTGCGGGCTCCAAGTACAGACCCTTGAGTTCAGTGCTCACAGTGTACTTTAAACCGCATTGCAGCCTACGAAGCAGCTCTGTAGCTGAAGGTTACATTTAAACCACATAGCCTGCAAGCAGCTCTGTATGAGCCTGCATTTTAAAACTGCATAGCACAAGCCTGCGAGCAGCTCTGTTGAAAAGAGCTTCCTTTAAGTGGGGATTATTTACTCCTGCGAGCAGCTCGGAAAAGGCTTCATTTTAAAGTAAAACATTAATTTTGGCTTCCTTTAAGTAGGGGTTTAAGTACTTTTACTGAGAGAGCAGCTCGGCAATGAGCTTACTTTAAAGTAAAACAGTAATTTTGGAACTAAACAGCAGAGCCTACGAGCAGCTCCTCGCACACTGGGCACATTTAAACTGTACTGTCTGCCCTGTGCAAGCGCGTCAGAGACTGCTCCTAAGAATGGGATAAACTTGGACCGTGCACACTGAAAACCTGCAATAAGCTGCGCGACTATCCCCACCACGCCCCCCCACACCTACCCTTGTCTGGCTCTAGTTATATAGGGTGAAACCACGCCCATTAGCACGCCTGCCGCAAAATTTTAACTATCTCCTCACTTTTCCATTAGCAGCTTATACCTTTTTGGCTGCTTAGAGGGCACCTGATCTAAATTTAATTTCTTACTGGGAACCACATTTAAAACACTGATATACATTGCTTTCCACACTCACACGCTACTCTAATGACACTGTTAAGTATACCAAACATGGCCATCACTCTCTGTGTCTTACTTTTAATAGCCTCTACTGCTTTTACCATCATATGGCTCCTTTACTATACTACCCTAAATCCAGTAATTTTAATAATGCCTACCCTGACAACTTTAGGCTATCTTATACGATAGGCCACTAGACCAGCCTCCTGCCACCTTCCCTCTTCTCATTCATTATAAATTCACATACCATTTATTTTTCACTCTGAATAAATCCCTATACCTAAACCAACCCTGCCCACCTCCCACATTCTCCGTAACTCTGGTACCTGTTACATCTAACCCTGATGTTAGCAGGGATATAGAGAAGAACCCAGGGCCTGCAAATAACCTATTTTGTAATGATGCTAACTGGTATGATACAAAGGGCATCCGATTGCCCACCTAAATATTAGGAGTCTGCTTTGCAACAAGGTTGAACTCGAGGCGTGGGTTGTACAACATAACCCTGATATCCTCTGCATATCCTAAACTTGGCTAAAACCCTCCACCCCTGATCCACTCCAGTCTTTACCTAACTACAACATAATTCGGCAAGATAGGCCCTCATCAGCGGGGTGGTGGGGTTGCCATATTCTTTAAACCTCACTTGACAATATCCCACAATACCCAACCTACCCTCTCCAGCTGCAAAGTGATCTATGCAACATTACAACTTGGCTCCAAGAAACTTCATCTGGTCTGTGCCTATAACCCTCCGGCTGGGGGCAGAGCTGGGCTGGAGGAACTACTATCCCAGGTAGATAAGACCATTAGCAAATGAAGTTCTCATACTTGGGGACCTGAACTTAAACTGGGCAAGCAAATCAAACCAGTTATCACATACCATGGTCCAAAGCTGAAACCTCCACCAATTAATCACGGTCCTACTAGGATAATGCCCCCTCGGCAGAGTACTCTTTATAGACTGGGTCCTCACAAACCGCCGGATAGTATAGCTTGTACTGGGACCCTAGCCGACTCAATCAGTGATCACTCTCCAGTCTACTGCACCTGGCGCATACCTGCAAATTATCTCCACCTCCAAAACTTATCATATTCCGAAACCTGGCTAACTTTAACCAAGATAAATTTTACATGATCTCTCTCGGATTGACTGGTCTCCCATCCACACTTCTAATGATGCCCAGATGGCGCTAGACCATTTCCTGGCCTGTTTTCGTGTACTCCAGGACACCCCTGCTCCCTGTGTCACTCGTAGGATCCACGGATCCCAGACCAAATAGCTCACAAAGACCTACTCGCACTGATTAGGACAGGGACAAACGTGGCTTTAATGCTTCAACCACTGGCCCTTGGCAGACTATAACAACCACTGCGTCTGGAGAAATATATGCAAAAGGCAAATTCGCTTAGCCAAAAGCTCTTTCTGCAAAGATTGCTAACTAAAGCAGCGGAGACTCTAAGAAATTCTGGGCAACAATAAAAACTCTCCTTGGCAAATCAAACAGCCCATACTAATGATATGCTGATAAACAGCATACATTGCAATAATCCAGTTACTATAGCAAACTCATTTAACCACCACTTCTCTGACCTTACCAGCTATCAGGCCTCTTTCCCCAGTGCAAGCCTCTTCCTCTAACGCCGATAAACAACTTCTAGCTAAGCATCCCTCTTTCAGGTTCCGTGCATTACAAGAACCAAAGTACTGAGACGACTACTCTCTGCCCCAGACAGTACCAGCGCAGGGTCCGACGGGCTGGAACCCAAGCTTCTAAAAATCGCCGCCCTGGTCACAGCCTCTCCCTATCCAAAATCTTCAACCTATCACTTTGTCAGGGTACAGTCCCCAACATCTGGAAAATAGCAATGGTCACACCCATTCCTAAAAGGAGATCCAAACTTATCACGAACTACTGTCCTATAGCAATCCTCTCCCTCCTCAGCAAAATCCTGGAAAAACTAGTAGCCACTCAAACCCTAGACTACCTGCAGAAGTATAGCCTTCTGTCTAGCTCCCAACATGGGTTCCGAAGGGACACAGTACTTCCCTGCCCTCCTCAAACTTACAAATGACATCTTTGCTGCTATGGACTCTGGCCTCCTGACAGGTGCTATATTCATTGACTTAACGAAGCATTTGACCTGGTTAACCATACCTGCTTCTTGCAAACTCCGTGCCTTGGGTTTCTACTGATGTAGTGGCCTGGTTTGAAAGCTACCTGTCCGAAGAAAGCAGGCTGTAGTTTTCAGTTCAGCTACATCGGCCCCTTCATCAATTCATGTTGGAGTGCCCCAAGGCTCCATACTTAGTCCTTTGCTTTTCTCTATCTTTATAAACGGCATCCCAGTGCGTGCTTCCACCTGTTCAACTTTGCTTTATGCAGACGACCTAATAATCTATCACAGCGCAAGAAACATAATTGACCTCAACCAACCTCATACCTCTGGTTTCTCAACTATTCAGTCTTGGTTAACAGAGAACAAACTCGTTCTTAATACTAGTAAGACACACTCTATGCTCTTTGGATCACCTGCCAGACTTAAAATAAACCCTAATGCCCTAAAATCACTTGTGCTGACGGATCATCACTGATTAGCACTAAATCCATCAAATATTTGGGCATCACTGTGGATGAATCCCTGGATTTTGACCTCCATATAACTAACACCTGTAAATCTGTTAACGCTAAATTAGGAGGCGCCTATCACACTAGCTATGTCCTTACCCGTCGGCAAGACTAGCTGTGGCTCAAGGTTTTCTGCTCCCAGCCCTGTCCTATGGATCAGTCACATACCTATCTGCCTCTAAATCCTCCCTCCACAAGTGGGACACCACCTACAACAATATCTGCTGTTATGCCTCTGCATCCCTGCGTTACAAGCACCATTGCCAGCTTTATTCTGACCTAAATTGGCGTAGCCCCTCTGCCCATCGACTCCAGTCCCTTGGGTCATTAATTGATAACACGGTCAGATCTGGCATCCCATCATCACTTGCCTGTCTGCTTCTCACACAACCTTTCTCCTATGGGCTCCGATCCACTGGCCTAGCCCTTTCCACATTCCCAGATGTAAAACTAATATGGGTACCAC
The DNA here is from genome assembly GCA_016271365.2 of Neoceratodus forsteri. Lineage (NCBI taxonomy): Eukaryota > Metazoa > Chordata > Ceratodontiformes > Ceratodontidae > Neoceratodus > Neoceratodus forsteri. The sequence continues at coordinate 1,187,129,456 of CM057455.1, forward strand.
GTGCCTTCGCATAAAACTAAAATACTGGAGACTTTCGTTACCTCCAACTGTTCACAGAGCGCCTCACCCATGCTAGTTTTAAAACATGTCACTGAGAGCATCTGCACACAACTAACCCATGCACCTGTTTCAATCTGCCATAGTCCTCTCTTCTCCCACCCCTTCTTTAGAAACCACCTTCCTCTTGTACGCTACTTCCCTACCTTTCTATATAACTTTTCTCTCATGTTCTATTTCTCTCACCACTCACGTGTTCCCCGCCACCTCCATTCTCTCCTCTCCTCCTCTCTCTATTTCATCCACAGATTTTAGCACTTATTGTACCTTGCTGTGTGTAACCTTATATGCAATGCCTGTTTCACTTTCTGTTTTGTCAAAAGTTATGTATTTTGACCTAAATGTTATTCCTGTTTTGCCTCATACTGGAATTTTGTTCTTACCTTCCAGTCTGAGTTACTCTCTGAGTCAATTGTTTAGTGTTATGTTGCTTTTCTATACCTATCTCATGTGCTGCGTCACATGTATGTGCATTGTATTTTATATTGTCTCTCTCCGGTCGTGCCTGAAAATAGGCATTTCTATGCCTAGTGCACGACCTGGTTACCAAAACAAATAAATAAATAAATGTCTGCTTAAATATAAACTGTCAAAACAGCACAGTTCGGGATGATGTTCAAATTCTTCCCAATGGGTTAAGCATGTCAAATTCTGTTGTAGACACCATTTCCTAAGCCATTCGTTTATGACTTTAATTTTATTGTTAAGGAATGGTGAGAAGCGAGAATAGGTAAAATCTCAGAAAGGCAAATTGTACAACCAAGTATCAACCAGTTTGTTAGTTAATGCAACAAAATCTTCTTTTATCAATTGAACAGAGCCCCTATAGATGTTATTAGCACCTACATGTATAAGTGTTATGGGGTTATCGCCACAGTTCTTCATAATCTCAGACAGCATTATTGTGAGATCAGATATCTTAATGCCGCTGAAGCTGGAACTAGTTCTGTTTGCTTTATCAGGATTACATATTGTCCTATCTAAGTGTTTAGTTAGGGAGTTTCATAAGACATACATTTGTTGCTTACAAGGGTCACTAAGATCATAATGGCAAAGAAGGAGTAGTTAGGTCAGTGGAAAAGTCAGTGAGTGGAGTTTCATTGGTTTGCATGTTGTTAATAATAGGATTGACTGGGGGTAAGTTAGGAATGTTTGTTTGAGGTAAAATACAATAATCATTTAACCCAATGGGGGCATCTGTAGTTCGTCTGTAGTGATTAAAGAAGGGAAGATAAAGGATCAAATCTATTAAATTGCTCAATGCTAAAATGTTTAGCCTTCCTGCCCTTCTTAATGGCTCTGGTGCCTTGTATGTTGAACCAGTTATCTTCATCATTTTGACTGTTGTCAGTAAAACAATCGTCTTCCTGGTTCTTTTCTTAATCTCTCTGTTGTTGATGCGGTATGTAACTGGGGACTGTCAGTAACTATCTGGGAGGATCCTCAGAAAGATGGGGAGTGCTTGGTGTAATAACAGTCCCACCTTCTGTGCCATGATTAACTTCAAAAATGGTGATTCAGCAGTTGCATTGAGACGTTTATGCATATCAGATTGGCTATTTTTGAGTGCAATTAAGCGTGAATTGAAATGCCCAATCATATTATGTAAATCCACAATTTCTAGACATTTGCAGCACGATAAGGCTGGTTAGGTAAATCACCTGTAATTAATGTGAACATGTTACAATCGATGCATTGTATACCAATAGTCCAGATGTTGTTTGAATAGTGAAGACACTGCACGCTGCCAATGTAAAACAAATTACCCGATGTGACACAACGTAGAAGTATTTAAACAATTGTTCAGTTAGTTGCAACTTAACTTACCCACAGAATTACAAGTCTAAACAGAGCTTAACCAAACAAGGTATATTACTGCTCTTACCCTAGAGACCTATGAAAACTGCTAGTTGCACTAAGACTTACAAAACGTTGTTCCCCAACTATCTGGTAACTCTGATGCAGGAGCTGCCAATAGCTACCAAACACAGCTGCAACACGGACTGCTAGATTGCTAAATAGTTGCTCCTGTCAGCCGAGAGACTACAGACTCCTAAACTGTTTCACAGTCTCAGAAGAGTGTCTCACTACATGGTCAGGCAAAAATAATATTATTAAAGCTCAGTTTAAAGAGCTTGCAAACAAGGAGCAAGCAATTGGTGTCACAAGTGCCAGAAAATATAACGCTGGGTTCCGCTCCTTAGTTACAGAAATGCAGTAAATTACCAAGTAGTGTCAAGTATAATACTCCTCAAAATCTCACTCTGCAAAGTGGTCAAATATACCACAATGAGAATAGAGGTCTGTAGCCTGTTATATAACCTATCAGCAGACAAGCGAATGCGGCAGAGTAGTAGAGTACCAAAATTGTAAATAGAAGCAAATGGTCTAAAGCTGTTCCACTTAGCCCAATCTATCACACTGCCGCACTAGACACGTGGGAAACATGCGCGGAGACGCGTGTGTCTTTGCACGCACGCTCATCGCACGCCGCCCCTGCTCGCTGCAGGCTGGATTAAATAGGCAGCCCTCAACCCAGATGTGCTACCAACGGGTCACGGAGCTCTAACCCCACAAACTGCCCAGAACTGTGATTAAAATAAAATATAACACCACCTAAGTGGTTCAAATGAAGGTGCAAAGCACCTGATAATGCTGTAATTAGCGATTTAAAATTAAAATCAGACAATAAAGTCCTCTTCCTGTTCGGCCAGAACAGGGCTCAAACAATTGTTTCACAGGTTAAAACATAAACACAAGCACAAAAGGTATATAGTGATGGATGTACTGTGCAGAGCAGAGTCTCACACAGCAACACTGTTTATACTGCTAGCTCACGCTGCAGGGCTGGATTAAATAGCAGCCTCAACTCGGAAGTGCTGCCAATGGGTCACGGAGCTCTAACCCCACAAACTGCCCAAAACTATGATTAAAATAAAATATAACACCACCAAAGTGGTTCTAAATGAAGGTGCAAAGCACCATGGTAATGCTGTAACTAGCTGATTTAAAATTAAAGTTGGACAATAGTGTCCCTCTTCCCAATCAGCCAGAACAGGGCTCAAACAATTGTTTCACAGGTTAAAGCATAAAACACAAGCACAAAAGGTATATAGTGATGGCTGTACTGTGTAGAGCAGAGTCTCACACAGCAACACTGTTTATACTGCTCGCTCACGCTGCAGGGCTAGCCTCTAGATTCGGGATTTGTTACCCAGACTTTGAGCATTCGTACACATGGCCTTCCAGAAACTGGTACCACCCTGCTTGTCAATACTCCCTTTGCCTTCTCTCCTTACCCTCTTTGCTCTCATTTTGATCTCTCCTCCCTTCTATCATTTTGTTTCTTTTGTTGTTGGGCACCGTTGGGATTTCTCTCCTTAAGATTCTCCCTACTGCCTACTTCAGTTTTGAGGGGCAGTTTATATCTCCGTTTCCTTCAATCATCCCCTCAGCTAGTTCAAAGAAATGCTCATCAATGTAACATTTAAACTTCATTGAGGACTGTAGTTCCTCTCCTGTATGGATGCAGGCTATCACCCCTGTACAGATCCTCACCTCCAGGTGAGACCCCAGTCCATAATGCAGCTGAACCCCTTCTCTGCACCATTTCTTCAACCATGTGTTGATGCTTCTGATACGGGTACCCTATCCTTCCCCCTGTTGTAGACAGGTAGCACCTCAAAAGGCCATGGAGTGTGCTACCTGCCTAAGACCCTCCCAACTCCATGAACCTCATTGTACTATCCTAGCCTTGTCCCTAACCAGGTCATTGATCCTAGGTGGACAGTGACATCCAGCTGTCCCTACCGCCCTACTGCCCTAACAATCCATAGAATCTGCTCCTCTTCCTCCAAGCCATGGTGATAAGTAGGCACCTAACCTCCTCTCCTTTCTGTCCCCAAATCTATCCACCTAACAGTGGAGTTATGCCACTAGGAGTTGCTTCCTCCTTCTCCTCCTCTGGCGTCCTCTGCCACCCTCCTTGGGTCTCCACTACAGAGGACCCCACATGCTCCTGGCCACTACCGTAGGTTCCTCCATGGGATAGTCTCACCCTGGCAGAGCAGGTTAGGAATTGCATAGTGGTACAACATGGGAATATGCCTCTGACCCACCACCCTCACCTTCTCGAGCCCAATGTAGTCCAGCTGCTCCTCTCCCTTGGCATCCTTGAGGCTGCAGTAGCAGACTTGGCAGTCCTTGGGTGCATAAGGAGACACCCTAAATCCTAGCCAGCTCAGCCTGCAGTCTAGCAACCTCCATCCTCAGCCCAGAGGTGCATGCAGATGGGGCAGCCTGTTGTCTCCAGAAAGTCTCCCTGAAGTCTGCCGCCCCACAACCACTGCACTGCACCACTCCCAGCATAGTTATGTTCTACTCTGCCTGTTTTGCTTCCTTTAGACCCTTGTAAACCCCTCCCTAGATAGGGTGATTCACCTATATGCAACTACTGCTTGACCCTAACTTGCCTATACCCTGCCTGTTTTGTTTTGCTCTCTTTATACCCTTATTCTAGGGATGTGGATATGGTGTTCTATTCACACTTCTGGCAGTGTTCTTTCCTTTAAAGGCTTACCAGAATGTCTCCAAACTGGCTCCTCCCACCCACATGGGTGGTAAATCCTTGGCTCCATCCCATGATGTCAGATCTTCCTTTCTGCTGGAAGAAGAAGGTTCCCTCCTTACCACTCTCACGCTGAAGAGGCCCTTTGCTTTATTTCTGCAAATTTCAATAAAACATAGTTTTCAGGCTATTTTCTTCTCACCTTCGACATGGACAGCGGAAGTCTGCTCCACGTTTCCAGAAATGTGCCTGCAGACAGAAGATGTCTTGGACAGATCTGCACACCATGTGCATGTACTTCCTGGGCCACGAGCATGATCCCCAGGCCTGCAGCATTTCCCCGACTTTTCACCCATCTACTTTGGAGCATAATCACACCCGCCTGCTTTTAGGTCATCTGGATGATTGGGACCCACCAATCAAATCCAAGGACACCCGTTGGGTGGTCTCCACAGCTGTTGGGTCCACCTAACAACTTAGGTGTTCAAGGAGACCACGGCTCAGGCTGCCATTCACGCTTTCTCGGCTTTGGCCTTTTGCCACTCTCCTTGGGTGCTTCCTTCACAGGGACATTCAAAGATTTGTGCCAGGCCCTTCCCACTCTTGGGCAGGGTCCATCCTCCAAGTACAAACTGAAATCTAAAAAAGAGACCAAGAAATGGTCTCGTCATTGTTCCTGGGATCGGGAGCACCTCAGCCTCTGATTCTACGCTTCTTTAGAGGATCCAATCTCGGTTGATGCCTCAGCCCAGGCTGCTGGCCCCATGGTCTCCCCATCGGGCCAGTTGGTTGAGACACAGGTTGATGTTCTGGCCAAGATTTTCTCAAGCTGATTGACCCATTGTCGCCTAAAGAGGTCAACACCTCCATATCCAAGACTCGGTTCTGCATTTGACTCAGGGATGGCTCAGTCAGCTGATGTGCTGCCTCTCCTCAGGAGACTCCGACCCGGAGGTTCGCCAACGTCACGCCCCTCCGAGACCCACTGTCGGTCTCCCCAGTGGTTGCAGTCATGGTCCCACTTTCCATCCCCAGAGTCGAGCAGCCCATGTCAGTGTTGAGGCATGGCTCTCAGAGCTCAGGAAGCGGCTGCCACTACTGTTAAACCTCGTCCTCCTCGAGGTGAGGACAGGCTTTGGCACAGTTGCTCAACGCTGCAAGGACTTGATGTGGCAGCAGCTCAGTTTTACTGGGATGAATCCCATTCCGGCTTTGACCTCGGCCATCACTTGGCTCTCGCCACAGAGGCTGATGCCTTCTCCGCTCAGCAGGAGCCGACCCATCAGGTCCTGGCTTGGCCTCCACGGGTTCTCTGCTGATTCAGGTGGAGTCACCTTCAGAACAGCTGAGGACCAGTGCTCCAACCAAGGAGTCACGACCAGCCTCGGTCTTCCCCATCGGCTGTCGGTGTCACACCTGACCATCCTCGAAGGGTCAGTGGGGACTCTGCCGATAGACCCTCTTTAATTCAGTCCTCAGAATCGAGGCTTCTCCTGCACTCTTGTTTGGTGGACATGGAGTTGACCGGGATCTCTTGATCGAGGAAGGCCCTACTCTCTTTTATGGACCTGCTCCATCTTATCTCAAGTACACAGGTTTATTTATTTAAGCGTTTTTACCAGGAAGGCATGCTGAGCAGAGTACTGCTTGATTCCAGGTGCATCCTGGGACAGTACATGAAAATAAGGAGGACAACAACAAAGTACATCTATGGAAAAATACCGCAACAATAAATCCAGTACAGTAGTATAAATTTGTACAAATTGCAGGAATATGCAAGCAAACAGAGCAGCATTTACAATGATACATATAAACAGAGAGGTGAGGCTAGAGACAAGGCTTGAGTCATAGGATTCGGTAAAGAGTGGCACTGAGTAAATTCAGAGATGGATAACTGGCCTAGAGCTGAGGATGTGTAGTGATCAGCAGGTGGAGGACAAATGCGCTGCTAGAAGACCTTTAAAGTTCTGGGATGGAGATGCATGGTGGAAGGAAGTTACATAGTTTGGACATCCGGCAGCTGAAAGCTGCTTGGCCAGCCGATGGACCTATGGGGAATATGTAGAAGTGAGTATCATATTGCCTAAGCTCAGAGGGCTGGGGTGAGTAGGTGGACAGGACAGAGGATAGGTAGGGAGGCAGGCAAGGACTGCCGTGGACAGGCAGAGGCTCTCCTCCTTCACCCAATCATTTTGGGTTGGGCAATTGCACCCTACTCAGAACATCCTGCGCCTCCTGGGATACATGGTGGCCTGCACCAGTGTGGTCTATTGGGCTCGCTGGAGAATGCACTCTCTGCAGTGTGAGTTAGCCCGCCAGTGGTCTCAGCGCAAAGGCACATTGACCAGCCAGTCACTGTGACCCAGCCGATGTGGGATGCCCTCCAGTGGTGGTTAGTCCTGGAACATGTGCAGGAGGGTATCTCGCTTGTCCACCCAGCCGACGGTCATCCTGATGACCGATACCTCTCTCATGGGCTGGTATGTCAATCTGGGGCTCTGGACCCCAAGAAGTCCCAGTTCCACATCAACCTGCTGGAGCTCAAGGCCAGTTCCATTGGCGCTGACTGCTTCTGCTTCATACATTAGGGGTCAGGAGGTTCAGGTCCAGACAGACAGCACCGCTACCGTGTACTACCTCAACAAACAGTGCAGAAAGCACTTCCTTCCTCTGTGCAGGGAAGATCTCCACATGTTGACCTCAGCGTGAGCTTGAGGTTATCTCCTGGCCATCCATATGGCCAGTGTCTTTAGCCAGCTGACGGACACTCTCAGCCATGTGGGAGGTGTCTTATGTGTAGTCTCTCCCAGTGGTGCACCCTGTGGTGGACCTGTTTACCTCCATGGAGAACACAAAGCTCAGACTGTTATGTACCCTCCCTCCTCAGCAGGGAACGCTGCAGGGATGCCTTCTTGAGGCCCTGGACCCTGGGCCTCTCTATGCCTTCCTCTATTTCCTTGATCCACAAGGTGTTGCTGAAGGTGAGGAGGACTAGGCATGGGTAATCCCTGGTGGCTCAGGACTGGCCCCGCCCAGTTCTGGTACCTTGATCTCTTCTGCCTCAGCAGCAGGCTTCTGAGGCATCTTCCTCTCAGCCTGGATCTGCTCTCCATCAGTCAAGGGAAGGTATTCCATCTGGACCTTCAGTCCCTGCACCTGACAGCCTGGTTCCTGGAGTGGCCAGAGTTCCAGGCTTTGGGTCTCTCCAAAGATGTCCTCACTGTGGTCGGCATCTCAGAAGGAGTCGACCAGAAAATGCTACACCTTCAAATGGAAGAGATTCTCCATTTGGCGCCAGGAGCAAGGGTCTGGACCCCTTATCGTGTCCGTGGCTAGTGTGTTCTGATTACCTTTTGGTCCCACTCTCCAGCTTCTCTAGTAACCAATTCTTTACAGCATCTGGCAGCCATCTCTGCCTACCGAGCGTGGGTCAGTCAGCAGTCAGTGGCGCAGGAGAAGGTGGTCTGGTGCTTTTATAAATGTCTTGACATTTCCTCCACGTGTGAACCACCACCACACGGGACTCGCTGGTGTTGGCAAATCTCAAAGGCAAGGTATTCAACCGATGCACAGGTGTGAAATGTCTCACCTGTCATGGAAGACCACCTTCCTGGTGGCTATCACATCAGCCAGAAGGATCAGCAAGCCCCAAGGCTCTTGGTGGAGTCTCCTTACCTGGTCTTCCACAGGGACAAAGTTGTCCTTCACCCTAACCAAGTTCCTCTGGAAGGTTGTGTAGGATTTTCACCTTAACCAGGTGATTACTATCTCGGTGTACTTCACCAACCCACACCTCAGAGGCTGAGCACAGGTTCCATACATTGGACCTGAGATGATCACTACCTACTATAAAGGAGGCATGGCTGGAGTTCAAGGACAGGTTCACCAGCTTTTGTCATCTACACTGAAGTTGCACCTGGCAGACTAGCAGCTAAGTGGATGATTGGCAGGTGGGTTGTATCCTGCATGGACCTCTCTATTGGTTGGCGGGTAGGGATCCTCCCGAGGGCTTAGGTCTCATTCCACCATCAAACCACTACCTCGTGGCTGCTTCCAGGGACATCCCTATCCAGGAAATCACTGGTTGCTACCTGAGCCAGCACACACCTTCATTTCCACTACCACATTGACCTTGAGTCATGCGGAATGCTGGTTTTGTGGCCTGTTCTCCAATCTTGTTCCCTAAGTAGGGGAGGTGCGGCTTGCCCTCCATCCTGAGAACTGCTAGAGTCTGCCAGAAGTGTGGATAGAACACCATATCCACTGCTCTAGAAAAACAGGTTACTCACCTGTAACAGTAGATCTTCCACAGAGTGGTTTCTTGCAGTAGGTAATACACCTGAGTAAACAGTAGAGGTTGCTGTGGTGCATGGCAGCTCTTCTAGCAGTTTTCACCAGGGGCCGTCCACATGACATCAGCTTCCTGTTTCCTGTATAAATGTGGGAAGTCCCTGGTATCCTCAGTTCATTTTTCCACCGTCTTCAGTTTGCACACAGCAGCTAGAACAACTTCTGAAAACAGCAGTCATCGACAAGAACCAACATCGAAGATTCTACAAACAAGAAATGATCTCCTATGGAGGCCCAGGGGCTCATCCAACAGGAGCCCCCATCTACTTATTCTACATCTCTGGACACACATAGAGCAAGAGTACCCTCCTCACCCTCTACGCCTCCTTTACTCATCAATGGCCACCAACCGTCTATTTTCTTTTTTTTTAAACTTCATCCATTTTATTGACATTTTAGTAATGTAACCCCCTGCATATGGGGGTTCCCAAAAAGACTTCCAGGAGCTTGCTTGAATGCTCCGAGCCTGCATGGTGTTTGGCGTTTAAGCCATTTATCTGTGAGTGCTTTTAGAGCCTCTGGTACTGTCTCTTTAAGAGCTGTCTGCTTGCAGACATAATTAGTTTGTATGGGGGGACTGTGTGTTTCTCTGCTTGAGTCCCACTCGAGCTGCTGCCAATTCACTCCGTTCTTGCAGTCGCTAGGAGTGCAAAGGGAGCCTATCTGAAAGATGTAACTGTTTGCCAGAAATCATTCAGAGTAATAATGAAAATACAGTTTGTCTAACCTGCTTTTCTTTGCAATCAGAACTGTGTTTGCCTAGTTCCCCATTCTAGTTTTGAACTGCTGAACTGGACCAATCAATGTGGGTTAAGGGAGCTCTAAAATGGTGCCTGTGGACAAATCAGAACTTGGACTCATAATCTGAGCCAGCCACAAGAGGATTGTATGGGCAGTGACTCTGGGAAGTGTAGTTTGGACTTCGCCTTTTGCACCAACAGGGAAGTCTATTGTGAGTGACAGCCAATCCAGCCAAGAACTGGGAGGAACTCAAAGGAAGTGCCGGTTTTGTCTACTGAATTTCAGTTTAGCTCTGGCAGTGAGGGGAAGGAGCCCTGTGCTCCTTGATCTTAGTTTAGTCGGAAATGTGTGTAAGGCCTCAAGTTTCGGTCTGCAGCTTGTGCAACTGCTTGTTCGGACTGAATCCGACCTGTGAAGAGAATCAAGGAGATCTGAAGAGTAGAAACCAAGCTCACCCTGTAGAAGACTGGAGAAATTGCTGAATCGCGCTCGGTCTGTCAGGAACTGAATCTGCTGTGTGTTCTCCTGGGTATTGTGCAGTAATTGTGATCGGGATAGAGAAGCAGCCTGCCTGGTGTAGTACTTTCTTTTCCATATAGCGTGTGTAGTGCTTGTGGGGACTCGCTTCAAATCCCCTTACAGTGAATTGAGTGCATGAAGCTGCAAGTAAACCCCAGCTTAATCCAGACTACATCCATTTGCTCTGAACTGCCGTGGGGTCCAGTCACAAGGACCTTGTCCACATGGTCTGCTTCTCCTGGCAATCCAGGACAATCTGCCTTCCATTCAGTTTCAGCATTGAATTTGTGAGTACAAATCAGGGTAGCTCCTGCTATCATCTAATTGCAAGTGTTCCTTCTGATTACTTTTCCTTTCTTTCTCCACGAACTGAGCCCACTGGCTCGGATTACAATTTGGGTATTGTGCAGCATTTTCCATCTTCAGGGCCCCAACAAGCTGCACCAAATAGGTTAGCCTCTTATTGCCTGGGTACCCAGTAAGAGTGACATTTGGGATTCTGAAATATGTGCACAGTACTGTGATTATTAATGCGTTTAAACTAATTAACCTGATTTCCCCCTGTCCTTGTTATATCCCTAAATAAATCAGATCTGTTTGTTTCAGCAAAGTTACACTGCCTGAGGTATTCGCTTATGTTAACGTATTGTACTGTGAGTTTTGCACTGTATCATCTTGTTTTACAATGAGTCCCCAGAGTCACGCTGATTGAACCAATCCTGGGGGTAAGTGTATATTGCAAGGGTACTGTGATTGATTTGTGTGGGCACTAGTGGGAAGAAGGGGGGTTGCAGTGACCCAGGGGCTGTGACCAAGTCATATCAGACTGTCTTAACCCCGACCTCTGGGTGGAGGCACCGCACTCGGATCCAGGCCCTCAACCTGTTAGTGGCAAATCAGGCAGGGGTAGTAGCCTTGGGATAGCACCTCCTGGGGTTACATCTTGAGGCTCACCGCTGGGATTAGTGTCCTTTAGTGGCCACATTTACGAATTACTGTTAAAAATAAATGGCTACCCCAACAGAAGTGGCTGTACACCAGCTGGTGAAGTGGTGTACTGGGGAGGAGATCGACCCTCAAAATGCTATACTTATCTTGCTATCCGCTGGGTACCAGTACGGACACTGTAGAGGGAGTACTTTCCAGGGTTGAATGTTTACGAGACCCTGTGGTAGAGGGGCAACAGGCTGATCTGCTCACCCAAACTTTCATGGCCCTAAAAGAGTGTAAGGACCCTGTAGACAGTTCTAAAGTGCCACAGACTGTTACCCCTGGGAAACCCTCACTGTCTGGAGAGTGATAACCAAAGACAGTAAGACCCCAAGGAGAACAAGCCTCCCCATTATCTGAAACTTTTGAGGAGAAATTTGCAAATTGTTGTTGGGGAAGGGAAAACTGTGGAGGATTTAAAGAAACTATTATTGCCACCGATAATGTTCCTCCAACAACACCTCTTCCTCTCCAGCACCCGTTATTGCCCTCCTTCTGTGCCAGTGCAAGCCCCCATGTCTGTACCTGCCAATAGTCACGACTCTTACCGAGGTTGAGAATTTTCTCTGGCACCCTCCCATCCCACAAGGGAGGATAATTGGCAGACCTGAATAGACTGTGTTGCCCCTTTGGTATCTGAGTGGCAGTGCAGAGGCTGAGAAACGAAAAGAATCCTAGAGAGCTTGAGAGGTCCCGCTCTGGAAGCCATTAAGTCTTTGAGGTCCACACACCCTGAGGCATCTGCCCAAAAGTACCTAACTGCACTTGAATGCAATTTTGGGAGTATTGAGTCAGGAGAGCTTGATGTGGAAGTTTCAAGGTATAAAACAATGGCCAGGGAAAATTTATCTGCATATGTTACCTCTGGAAGGAGCGCTACAGAGGGCCTACCGGAAAGGGGGTGGCTGCCAGTGACTTAAACCGTGTGAGGTTGGGGCACATATTGCAACATGCAAAGCACTCAAAATTGCAGCTCCTTCAGTTGAGGCTTCATGACAGGAGAGGTAACCCACGGATCATTGTGATTTGATTAAAGAAATCCGGAAGTTGAAGAGGAGGAGGATTTCTCAGAGCCCTGCGTAGTTGTAGCTGCTACAACCTCTGCTCCAAGGGCGGGTCGGCTGCTGACAGCCAGGGATCACCCGAAACCCATGATGAAAGTCAAGGATTAAGTGCCTGCCAAACAGGGATGGCTGTAAACACCTGCACTGGGAGGAGTTGCTGAGGGAGATTAGGAAAGTAACAGACAGTCTTATCATGAAGGATACTCCTTTGAGCACGGGCACTGACACTTGCCCGACTGCTTCTGCTATGGGGTGGGGGTGCCCACCCAGGCACCTCATGTTGACCACAGTTCAAACTTGATGCATTGACTATGGAAGTGAGGAACTGGAAGAGATGTCTCCAAATGTCCAACCCACCGCCGGCTGAGGTAGCACCAAGGTTTTCTACTCGATAGTACCAATGCCGCAGCCCCACAGTGATGCCTCGGTCACCCCAAACTTCAGCATATATTTTGCCATAATTGTGGGAAGGATGGGCACATGAAGGGGAATGCCGGTCTCAGAAAGACTTAGAGAGAGTGGTGAGCCGGCTATAAGGAGAACTTGGAGAACAAGTCAGTAGTTAGGAGGGCACAAATGGTCCCAGTGAGGTCCCAAAATGCGAACTCACGCCCCTCTGTGGCAAGGTCAGTTGCCCAGGCCCCTGCCACCGCCTCCAGACTGGTCCAGAATAGTGGGTCCCTCCATGGAGACCTCTGTAAGATGAATGGAGTGTCTACAAGAGCTGTATTAGGCAGTGGCTCCCAAGTGACAATTATGTTCCAGGATTGGTATCAGAAGCATTTGTCAGACGTACCTCTACAACCATTAGAAGGACTGCATGTATGGGGGTTAAGTGAGAAGGCCTACCCTACTCCGGTATATCCGATTTGGCTGTCTTTCCCCACCTCTGTGGTTGGAATGGCAGAGCAAGTAGAGACCCTGGCCTTAGTGAGTCCCCTACTGGACTGTATGATGGGGTTCCTTTTACTAATTGGGACTAATGCACATATGTTTGGACGGCTGGCACAGTTGTGTTATGAAAACAGGGGTCAAGGACTAGTAGAGCTTTAAGAATTCGGTCTGATCAAGAAGGCCTATGAGGCACAGAGAGATGCTGACAAAGTGGAACCAGAGGAACCGGTTGGAGTTGTCTGGAAAAAGGATCCTGAATCTCTGATCCTGGCGCCAAATGCCCAGTGTACCCTCCAGGGGAAGTCCGTATCAGAAAGGATGTCAAGAATAAAATATTAATGTTGGATGCACCAGGCGATGGAAAATTGCGGAGGGACTGCTGGTCAAGCCTAGTATTTTGCCTGCTAGAGCCCATGCTTATGCTAGAAGGGTAATGGTTCAAGTTCATAATGTGTCTGACAGAGAGTTCGAGTAAATAGAGGTTGCACCCTGGCTAATGTGCATTGTGCAGACACTGCAGTGCTACCCAGCAAAAAGAGTTTGGGAAGAATGACAGAGTAACGCCTGACTTGTTTGATTTCGTGACCTCTGCCAGCTGAATGGAAAGTGAGGATCAGTGAGAAGCTTGCCCAGAGACACCAGGTGTTTTCTTTAAAGGAATGGGACGAGGATGCGCGCAGGGAGCTGAGCACCATATCCGCCGCATGACGAAAGACCATTTCGTGAGAGGTCTCGACGCCTGGCACCTGCTGACATAGATGATGTGAGACGGCATCTGCAAGAGATGTTAGCTGCTGGTGTAATACAAGAATCCAGAAGCCCCTATGCTTCCCCATTGTGGTAGTGAGGAAAAGAATGGGACAGTAAGGATGTGCATGGATTATCGCACCTTAAACCGATGGAATATCCTGATCAGTACACAGTGCCCGCATTCAGGATGCTTGGACTGCCTAAATGGGAACAAGTGGTTCTCTGTGCTGGATCTCCGCAGTGGGTACTACCAGACTCGATGGCCCCAGATGACCGTGAGAAGACAGCCTTTATCTGTCTGCTTGGCTTCTATGAATTCATGAGGATGCCTCAAGGATTTCAGGTGCCCCAGCCACTTTTCAACGATTGATGGAGCTGCAGCGGGGGACATGAACTTACTAGAGTGCCTGGTATACCTAGATGAGGTTATTGTGTTTGGCATCTCACTGGAGGAACATGAGAGCCGATTATTTAAGGTATTGGACCGACTGGAAGACTTTGGCCTTAAACTGTCCATTGATAAGTGTCAATTATTTCAAACATCAGTAAAGTATGGGACACATAGGATCCACCGAGGGAATAGAGACTGACCCAAGTAAAGTTGAGGCCTTGACCACCTGGCCACAGCCAAAATCTAAAAGAACTGCAAAGATTCCTGGGATTCTGTGGTTATTATCGGTACGTTTCATCAAGGACTATTCAAGAGTGATCCGCCTTTACTTAACCTTACTCAAGGGTATCCCCAACCCACAAAAATACAAAAGTCAGCGTCCTCAAGACTGAAAGAGTGTATTTTCATCCGAGTGAAGTATTGGGCCCGCTGGACTCCTGATTGTGAGACTGCTTTTCATGAGATCATATATCAACTTACCCACGCTCCAGTGCTGGCCTATGCCGATCCAAGAAAACCGTATGTCCTGCACACTGATGCTAGCTTGCCAGGGTTGGGGGCTGTGTTGTACCAAGAGCACGAGAATGCCCTGAGACCAGTGGCCTTTGCCAGTAAGCCTGACTCCATCAGAAAAGAACTATCCTGTACATAAGTTAGAGTTCCTAGCTTTGAAGTGGGCTATTGTTGACCAGTTCCATGAGTACTTGTTTGGGGCTAAATACTAGTAAAACTGACAATAATCCTTTGACCTATGTGCAGACCTCAGCTAAGTTGGATGCCACTGGCCGTAGGTGGCTTTCTGCATTATCACGATGCGACTATGCTGTTGAATACCGAGCAGGCCTGAACCACATAGATGCTGATGCTCTCTCCTGAGGCCTGTTCCCCAGAATGATTGGGTCAGATTGTCAGAACCTGATATTCGGCACTGCCAGAAGTTTGACAGGGAGGAACAATGTCCATGGACGAGTGGACTGCATAGTGGATTGCTTGGGACGCTCTGAGAATTGCATACCTGCTGCTTATTGCCACTTTTCTGCAATAGACATTGGTGCACTGCCTCACCTGGACAATGACAGTATTCGGGCTCAACTTGCGATCCCATGATCAAATCAGCTTAGAAGCCTCTATGCAGGAAAAGATGTGTCCAAATTACGCTCCACTGATTTGAGAACTGCATTGTTATGCAAAGAAGGTCCTAAGTTGAAACTGATCAATAAACTGTTGTACAGAGAAACAGTAGACAGAGGGGGACAAGTAGACAAACAACAACTAGTGCTGCCCACTGCCTTCGAGACTCAGTACTGAGGTCCTTGCACAACCACATGGGGCACCTTGGTATAGACAGAACACTTGACTTGGTGAGATCCAGATTCTATTGGCCTAAGATGGGGCTGATGTGAGCAACACATTCGAACTCCTGTAGTCGCTGCTTACAGAGGAAAGCTTGCCCAGAGGGCTGCCCCTTGTTAACATCACCACCAGTGCACCAATGGAGCTGGTCTGTATTGATTTTTCTGAGTTTGGAGTCAGATCAAAGAAATATCAGTAATGTGCTGGTGGTCACTGACCATTTTACGAGATATGCCCAAGCTTTCCCACCAAAGACCAGAAAGCATTCACTGTGGCCAAAGTACTTGTAGAAAACTTTTTGTTCACTATGGGCTCAACAAAGAATCCATTCTGATCAAGGGAGAGACTTTGAGAGTCGTCTGATCAAAGAGATGCTTTCTCTGTGGGGAGTGCGAAGTCCAGAACCACTCCACCACCCCCAGGGGGACCCACAGCCTGAACGTTTCAACCGCACTTTGCTAGATATGCTAGGCACCCTGCACCCAAAGGACAAGTTTAGATGGAGCCAACAAATTAGCACCCTGGTACATGCTTATAACAGCACCAAAAATGATGCCACTGGGTTCTCCCCTACCGCCTGATGTTTGGAAGAGAAGCTCGACTGCCGGTAGATGTATGTTTTGGGGTCTCTCTGATGGGGTTCAAGCTGACAACTATTTACAGTATGTGCAAAAGTTAAAGGCCCAGCTAACTCATGCGTACTCAACTGGCTCAAACCATGGCTGCCAAAAGAAATCTGGCCAACAAAGAAAGGTATGATAAAAAGGTGAAAGCACAGGAACTCCAGGAGGAGATTGATATTGCTAAGAAATCTGGGACTGCATGGCAAACACAAGATTGCTGACAGATGGCACCATCTCCTCACATTGTAGTGGGCAAACTAGATGATCTGCTAGTGTACAAAGTAAGGCCTGAGAATAATTCAAAAGATGTAAAAACAATGCATAGAAATCATTTACTGCCCATTGGACAAATCTTGATTGAGTCTGAGCCCCAGATGATGCCCCTGGACCAGTGACTAGAGCTGCTACTAAGAAAAGATCAAGAAAGTCTGCACCTACAGAAGCTGAGTTAAAGTGTTCCTCTCACAAGTCCCAGTTGAGCATGACTGTCAGTCCATATCAGAAGAAAGTGAGTGTGACTTTGAATACTACCCTTCTTACAAACAGAGTCAGTTGTTTCGGGCAATCCCTAGTCAATACTGGAGACGGCTGGGCCTTCTGGACTGTCTAAGCCCTCAGCTTCGGCCCTTGGAGCCAGTGCTCCCAGAAAGTGAAGGCAAAGCATCAAGTCAGATGAAATGGAATCATTGTGTATGGTTGAACTGTTTGAGCTTTCAGGAGGAAATGATGGAGGGGACAGACTGGTGATGCACCAGAACAAGAAGAGTATTTTGAGTGCCCTGACGGTCCACTGCCAGTGTCCGAAAGCTCTCCATGTGAGCCAAATGTTGTGGACTCAGAGACTGTAACTCCTGGAGCTGAAAGTGCCCCAAGTTCTAGCCTCTTTACCCCACATGGAGACTCCCCTGACAAGTGAGGGCAATGCTGAAAATGAGACTCAAGAGTGTAGAGACTGTAACAGTTCCCCTAGAAAGACTGGTCGAGCTGTAAAGCCTGTGGTGCACCTCAGTTATGATTCCCCAGGAAAGCCTGTGGACTTGCCTCTCAATGTTGTCCATAAAGGAGTGCATGTGTTCCCGAGCTCATTGCCCAAACTGAGCATCAGTGCTAACTCCAAGTTACTTGTGTTGCCCTCTAGGTATGGTGCCCCTGCCCGTCCAGCTCCAAGGTAACTGATAGGAAGGGCCCCTCTCTTCAGGTTTCATGTACAAGAGGTAATAACCTGAATTATGGTACAATGTGTGTGTAATACTGTGTAAAGAGGATGTACTGCAACGCTTCAGAAATGTGTTCCTGGTAAAGTGATATGTTGACTGATGATTACATGTGTGAGCCTAATGCAAATGTATATGGTTGCAATTGAAACTTATGGGTGTACTTGCTTGATGCAGACATCAAGCTTTCCCAGGCCAGGAAGGGTGTAACCCCCTGCAAATGGGGGTTCCCAAAGACTTCAGGAGCTTGCTTGAATGCTCCGAGCCTGAATGGTGTTTGGCGTTTAAGCCATTTATCTGTGAAGTGCTTTTAGAGCCTCTGGTACTGTCTCTTTAAAGCTGTACGCTTGCAGACATAATTAGTTGTATGGGGGACTGTGTTTTTCTGCTTGAGTCCCACTCAGCTGCTGCCAATTCACTCCGCTTTTGCATTCGCTAGGAGTGCAAAGGAGCCAATCTGAAAGATGTAACTGTTTGCCAGAAATCATTTGAGTAATAATGAAAATACAGTTTGTCTAACCTGCTTTTCTTTGCAATCAGAACTGTGTTTGCCTAGTTCCCCATTCTAGTTTTGAACTGCTGAACTGAACCAATCAGTGTGGGTTAAGGGAGCTCTAAAATGGTGCCTGTGGACGAATCAGAACTTGGACTCGTAATCTGAGCAAGCCACAAGAGGATTGTATGGGCAGTGACTCTGGAATGTAGTTTGACTTCGCCTTTTTGCACCAACAGGGAAGTCTATTGTGAGTGACAGCCAATCCAGCCAAGAACTGGGAGGAACTCAAAGGAAGTGCCCGGTTTTGTCTACTGGAGTTTCAGTTTAGCTCTGGCAGTGCAGAGGAAGGAACCCTGTGCTCCTTCGGTGCGCAGTTTTAGTTGGGAAACGCTGCTAAGGCCCCAAGTTTCAGTCTGCAGCTTGTGTAACTGCTTGTTCGGACTGAATCCGACCTGTGAAGAGAATCAAGGAGATCTGAAGAGTAGAAACCAGGCTCACCCTGTAGAAGACTGGAGAAATTGCTGAATCGCACTCGGTCTGTCAGGAACTGAATCTGCTGTGTGTTCTCCCGGTATTGTGCAGTAATTGCGATCGGGATAGAGAAGCAGCCTGCCTGGTGTAGTACTTTCTTTTTCCATATAAATGTGTGTAGTGCTTGTGGGGACTGCTTCAAATCCCCTGTACAGTGAATTGAGTGCATGAAGCTGCAAGTAAACCCCAGCTTAATCCAGACTACATCCATTTGCTCTGAACTGCCTTGGGGTCCAGTCACAAGGACCTTGTCCACATGGTCTGCTCCTCCTGGCAATTCAGGGCAATCTGCCTTCCATTCAGTTTCAGCATTGAATTTGTGAGTACAAATCAGGGTAGCTCCCTGCCATCATCTAACTGCAAGTGTTCCATATGATTACTTTTCCTTCTTTTCTCCACTAACTGAGCCTACCGGCTCCGGATTACAATTTGGGTATTGTATGCAGTTTCCATCTTCAGGGCCCCAACAAGCTGCACCAAATAGGCTAGCCTCTTATTGCCTGGGTACCCAGTAAGAGTGACATTTGGGATTCTGAAATATGTGCACAGTACTGTGATTATTAATGTGTTTAAACTAATTAACCTGATTTTCCCCTGTCCTTGTTATATCCCCAAATAAATCAGATCTGTTTGTTTCAGCAAGTTACACTGCCTGAGGTATTCGTTTATGTTAACGTGATTGTACTCTGAGTTTTGCACTGTATCATCTTGTTTTACAGGAGTCCCCAGAGTCACACTGATTGAACCAATCCTGGGATAAGTGTATATTGCAAGGGTACTGTGATTGATTTGTGTGACCCACTGGTGGGAAGAAGGGGTTGCAGTGACCCAGAGGGCTGTGACCAAGTCATATCAGACTGTCTTAACCCGACCTCTGGGTGGAGGCACCCGCCATCGGATCAGGCCCCTCAACCTGTTAGTGGCAAATCAGGCAGGGTAGTAGCCCTTGGGATAGCGCCTCCTGGGGTTACAGTAATATAGTACAACTGGTCCATCTTCAACAAGAATGTTACAGGTACCTTATTATTACAAGTCAAAATGTTCTAATATTTCACAATGTATATTTCAACAACCTTAACACAACATGAATGTTGCCTTTCATATTTTAAGGTTAGTTTAGAGACTCGATATAGATCTGAAGAAAATGTATATACTGCTTGAAGCCTAAGGCCTCCAGGAGATGGGTACAGTTCATTGCAGTGTTACCAGAATTTTTATCCCAGTCCTAAAGATACTATATTGTTCTTCAAACTTAGTTCAAGCTATAATTATCAGTGCATTCTACGAGGAAAAAGAAAACAAAAATTAAAAGGGTAATACTATAACTATTATATTAAAATGTAAACCAAACATGTACACATATGCACCATGATCCTTCCACTTATAAGATGCGCACCGCGACATCAAACTATGGACGCTTTGCTCCCCTTTTCTCAAAGACCGGTGAAGCCCTCTCCTCTCTAAAAACTTCTACTTATTTGATGGTCCAGGTTCTTCTTCTCCCTATCTCTCTCTCTCTCTCTCTCTCCATTCCAGGCCTCCGCCATGGTCTCCAAAGTTCCAGAAACTTTTTTACTTTAAATGTATAGTGTGGGTAATGTTCTCTAGGATGTCTATTTCTTCTGCCTTAGACACTCATTGGGATACAGCTGGGGTCAGGGGTCAACCACTTAGTGGTAATACATTTCAGGGCTGCAACCCTTAGTATCTGACATAGTTCTACTCTTTTTCGTTGCTTAGCTGATAAAGTGGGGAGGCCCAGGATTAAATCTTGAAAGGTAAAAGGGATGGAAATACTCCTATTTGTTCCAGAATTACATGAATAGAATGCCAAAACCTCCTCAACTTCTCACACCCCCAAAATATATGGTAATGCATGCCTCTATTTTCCCCACACAGACGCCAACATCCGATGAAGCCTGTGGGTTAAAGTGTCTGGTAATCACCGAGTCCTGAAAATGAATCGGGACTTTCCAGTTAAATTCCTCCAAGCAATTGCTGATGTCACCTGCCAGCCCTTCGGAGTCTCTGGCCCAGTCCTCCCTAGAAATATCCTCCTCTGCTTCCACTACCCATTTCTGTCTAACCTCCTCTAGCATCTGTGCCCTGGTGGGAACTAAGGAGTCCATAAAGGATGGATACGTATCTCAATTTATCCCTAATTTTAATAGAGTCCCACCAGTATGTTTCCAAACTTATTAGCTCTCTACTAACCTTCTGGAGGTTGTTACCGGTATTAATGAAGTGTTGGGCTTGAAGAAATCTGTAGAAATCTTCTGGACGAAGTGGGAAGCTTTGTTTAAGGGTAATAAAGGGAGACACCCGTCCTATCAATCATCTGCCTAAAGGTAGTTGGGCCTTAAGCTCCCAATATGCGTATCCTATATCTGTTGTGGGTGGGGTGAAGTCATCCAGGTGCCTGATCAAGGAGAGTGGGCCCAAGGCATTTGGAGTATGTGTTAATTTGCAACTTAATAATGATGTGCGTAATGAGTGTTTTACCCATGGGTTGGAGTGTAGAGCACCACATCCTGGAACTTATAGGACTTGTAGGAAATGTCCATAACCTATGATTTCTAACTGTCTCAGATTCAATAAAGTACCAACCAGAGTTGATACGCTGCTTAGCCCCGGTGATTAGTTGCGCACCCTGAGCTGCCAGATAGTAACGGTACATATTAGGGAGGCCAAGACCCCTTCTTCCCTTGTTTTCATCAAGGTGCCCAGAGCAATTCTAGGACGCTGTCCTGCCCAAATGAATTTAGAAATGTCTTTAGACAGTTTAACCCAAAAGTGGGTGGAATAGAAATGGGGAGTGTCTGAAATAAAATAACAATCTGGGTACCACATTCATGTTTATAACCTGAATTCTTCATATAGGGTGAGAGGTAATAGTTTCCAGCTGGCAAAGTCCGACTTGTAAGGTGTGATATAGTTTAAGAAAGTTATTTCGAAAGAGTTTTGACGATCTACTAAGACCTGGATTCCAAGGTACCTAGAAGGTACCCTCAGCCCACACAAGGAAAGCATCCCTGTTGTCTAGGAGAACACCGCTAGCACCACTGCCTCTGATTTGGACAGGTTAATTTTATACCCTACCGAAAGCCAAATTTCATTAGGGAGTCCAATAAGTGGGGTAATGAAGTTAGAGGATCTTTCAAAAAAATAGTGAGTCATCTGCATAGAGTGCCACCTTTGTTTGACCCTCCGCCCAAATTCCTTTGATTTGTGGATCGTTTCGTATCCAAATAGCTAGGGGTTCTAATGATAGAGCAAAGAGCAGTGGGAAAGGGGCAGCCTGCCTAGTGCCCCTCTGAGAGGTATACAGTCTGAAAGGAGGCCATTCACCTTAACTTGTGCTTCCGGTTTGTGGTATAATGCAGTTATAGCTGAGACAAATTTGTCCCAACCCAAATTTTGACAGGGTGGATGACATAATTGCCAGTCCACCCTGTCAAAAGCCTTCTCTGCATCCATACTAATCGCCACCTGCAACGAGGTGGAACCTCTGTTAGTGATAATATTTAGTAGACGCAAATGAATGTTGTCTTGAAGAAATTCTCCCAGAGATGAATCCTGTTTGATCGCTGTGGATCAGGTAGAATGCACTTTTGCAACCTGTCTGCCAAGATCCCTGTAAAGATTTTAAGTCTACAGGCAATAGGGATATCGGACGATATGAACTACAGAGTTCTAGGTTTTGTCTGGTTTGGGGAGCACTGAGATATAAGCCAAATTCCAGGAGGGCGGATAGGGTTTTATGTATCAAGATCTTGTTACAGGTGGCTACCAGATGTTCTAGGAGGAGAGGTGAGAACCTCTTATAGAATTCGATCGGGAATCTGTCCAGACCCGGAGCCTTGCAATTTTTTAATTGTTTAATTTTCGCCTGGATTTCTTGAGTGGAGATGGGTGCATTAAGAGTCTGTGTAGCTGGGTAGCCAAAGTGGGGATTGGGAGGCTATCTAAAATGACTGCACTGCTTCCTGATGTCCCTGGACAGTCTCAGACCCATACAGTCTAGTATAAAATGTTTTAAATCTTTGTAGAATTTCTTCAGAGAAATGGTAGCTGATGCCCTCCTCATCTTGTAAGCATGTGACTGTTCTATTGGCTGCCTCCGGATGGAGTTGCCATGCCAGTAATCTCCTGCACGGTTCCCGTGTTCAAAATATTTTTGTTTTATGACCTCAGCTGGCCCTCAATCTGGATATCCAGAAGTTGATTTAGGTCCTTTCTAGCTTTGTCTAGGTCCTGTTTTATTTGTGGATCTTGCTGAGTTTGATGAGTGGCCTGTAGCTGTGCTATTTTTTGCTCTAACTCTACTCTCTGACGTACACGTTCTTTTTTGAGTCTAGCTGAGTACCTAATTATTTCGCCCCTGAGGCAACACTTAAGGTGTCCCATCTGATACCGCTCTGTTGTGCCCCGGTTCTCTCTTTCAAATTGTTGGATTGTCTCTTTAACTAGTTCCTTAAAATCTTCCCTGTTAAGGAGGCTTACATTAAGTCTCCAGCAGGATTGTGGGGGAGTATTGGTTGTGAGTAATTAAGGGTCACCAAGCATGATCAGATATGGTAATAGGACCTATTTCACACCTCTCTATCTTCTGCAGCCAGTTAGAGGGTACTAAAAATAGTCTATTCTAGAGTAGTCCCCATGGCGTGAATAATATGTGTAGTCCCTCTCCCATGGGTGCAGAAACCTCCAGCATTGTGACAGACCCAGTTCCTGGTGCAATCTAAGGATAAGCTTTCCTGTTCTCGAGGCCCCCCTTGGTTTTGCCCCCTCTATCCACCCCTGATACATGACTTCATTGAAGTCTCCTCCGATGATCACTATACTGGACGATCGGAGACTGTTTCTTTAATAATTTTTCAATGAATGGCAATCAGGATGATTCATCATTCAGTGCATAAATGTTCACCAATATGCAAGGCTGGCCCCTGTAACATCCCCAGACCTGAACAAAGCGGCCCTCTGGATCCGTTCTTACCTTTGAAACTACCAGAGGTGCGTTTTAACTAGGATCGCTGCTCTCTACGATGTGGATTACTTTCAAAATAAGAAGCATATACATTCCCTACCCATGAACGTTTTAGTTTCAGGTGCTCATCAGCAGTCAGATGGGTCTCTTGCAAAAGGCTACCATCGCCCCTCCTGTGTAGATCCTGCAATATTTTAGCCCTTTGCAGGGCTATTTATCCTCTCACATTCAATGAGACTATCTGGAGATCATCTGTAAAAAGAGAATCTGATGCATTCGCTAATACAGGGGAACTGAGGAGCCGCCCTAGTTCCGCTCTTCTATTTTCTCGTGCATCATGTACAACAAAAAATATAAATATCTAAGTAAACGAACTTCATAACATAACCAGAACTGGAAGAGCTGTAAACCCAGCACAGCATTGTGATCTTCAAGGTGTAAATACCCTGTTGCCACCCTCTGTAAGTAATCCAGCTGTTTTAGAGGCGTGGTTGGAGGCCCCAACCCACTGAGCTCTCCATCTGGCTCAGACAGCAAGACCATCTGATTGCCAGAAGGGCAAAATTGTATCACCGTACCAACTAATACTTGACAGTATTAAGTGAGACTGTCTAGACTAGGTACATAGAATAAATATCCAATCCCGCCGTGATTCACAAGCTATCACATATTTAACTCCTTAGCTCCTCAATTTGCTCTGATCAAAGGGAACTTGGTCTCCCTTAGCATGGATGCTGTGTATTGTACCTAAATATGACCAGGTTACTCCCCTTGTTTTCCCAGACACTGCATGTGTTATTGGTCACAACTCAGCACGCCCTCAAGACAATGTCTCTCCCCATGAGGAAAGGGGACACCGCCAAGATCAAGGACAGTATAAGCTCCCCGCCAGACACCAGCTTAGTCGGGTCCCTGGTTAACCAAAGGGTAGTGCATTTGGCAGCAAGGGTTAACTTTCCACAGTGAACTTATCAGCCTGCCATTAGTGTCAGCATTCTTAAGGCACAACCTAATCACTGAGGCTACCAGAAGATTTGCCATGGTGTGGGTAGTCGCCCATCTTGGCCCCCTTGCTGTTCTAGCACCCCTAGTGATGTTAGCCTTGTCCTGAAACTGTCCGATCTCGCAGCATTAACCCTCCCTGGTGAGCCAATGCACGGGCCGTGAGACCAAGTGCCACCCCACCCCTTCAGTTCAGAGGAGCTAACCATCTTCCACCTCCTATATAACCCCGAACTCTCATCTCGCTTATTGATGTGAGAATTAAATAAACCTTTATCATAATCAGCCATACCCTCTCCTCCCTTCCCGATGCAAGTATTGCCGTAATGTCCGCAGAGAAGGTCAAGAAACTTGAGCTACTCTTTCAAAAGAGTCACTCACAGTCCGTTTCCATTAGTCGCCATGAAAATGTTCATGGAGATTCTCTCAAGTCGGCAATTGTTCGCCAGCGTGTTCTGCCCCAATGAAAGTTCTTCTGTACCGCTGGTTCCAGTAGAGACCGAAGGCTATGGTTGTTTACTTTCTGCATCTGTTAGGTGAGTCCCACTCCACCGGAAGTGGTCGGCCGATCCTGGAGATGTTTTCTTTTGTTCCCACCACTTGCCAGGCCTTCTCAGACAGTCATTCTCTTTTGCTGCCTTGGGTCTAAAGGATTGTTATATTCATGGAGGACAGAAATGATTGGGCTGCCATCAGGTCAGGAAATCTTTTGACTCCATGCTCTGTAGAGATTTTTAATCTGGCTAGATCCTCGATTAATGCTTTCATTCCTTTTTGTTGAAGGAGGCGTACCACAGCCAACACCTTTCTGCGCTGGGCAAGTAACTGGGGATGGTCTTGTTCAAGAAGAGCTGGGTATCCCGAACAGCACCTCTCTCAGACCAAGCTAGCTTCAGGATTTCCTCCTTAGTACGAAAATCAAGAAACGGTATCACCAGAGAACGCTGTCTTGTTTAGGTCTTTAGGAATGGGCACTAGGATCTATGGGCCCGAATGATATTACGTGGTTTGTCTATCGGCCATCCTAGTATTTCAGAAAGAAAGGTTTCAAAAAGGTCGGTACTGTACCCAATTCGGTCCTTCAGGTAACCCGTGAATACGGACATTATTACGTCTGTTCCGATTCTCCAATTCTTGAGTCTCGCTCCAATTGTTGCTCTCATGATGTAGATCTAGCAAGGCGGTATTGTGAACCACTGTTGTAGTCGAGTATTCGTTGGAGGCCCCCTCGAGGTGGTCCGCCTTTTGACCATGAGCTCAAGTTTTTACGCATCATCTGTGGCTTTTTGTTTCAGTCTTTCCAACATAGCACTCATACGTTGGAGAGTTGCATAACTGCTTGGTCGTGATCATGCATTCCAGCTCCTCTAAGTTAGGTGAGGGCTGTGGTGAGGCCG
This sequence comes from Neoceratodus forsteri, assembly GCA_016271365.2. Lineage (NCBI taxonomy): Eukaryota > Metazoa > Chordata > Ceratodontiformes > Ceratodontidae > Neoceratodus > Neoceratodus forsteri. Next base: position 1,187,155,382 of record CM057455.1, read on the forward strand.
TGGTCGACAGGCTTAGCTAGGCTGTGCATAATCCAGCAATGTTTTACTTGTTTGGTGCTTTGGGAGCCAATTTTATCCTTCGATTTGTGTCTGGAAGACATCCTCGCTACATCTTCTGTTTCCCCAAGAGTTGGAGTTGTCGGTTGATTCAAGATTATGGTGGATTGTTTAATGCGGGATGGAGCGTCTAGATCAGTCTCGCCATTAGGTCGGTGCACCCACCGGAAGTCCTCCAACTGTTCAGTAGTCTCACTGACGGCCATAACCGCCAACGATGCATCTTATTCTCATTGACGGCAATAACCATCAACATCCTCATCAGCAGCTACCAACTGTCGACTGATGCATCTATATTCTCATTAGCCGGTCATAACTGTTGACAATGCATCTATATTTTTCATTGACGGCCATAACCGTCAACATCCTCATCGACGGCTACCAACCATTGTCGATGCATCTATATTTCCATTGACTGCTATAACTGTCAATGACGCATCCATATTCCCATCAACGGCCACCAGCTATTGATGATGCATCTAGATTCTCGTTGACGCCATCAACCGTCAATGATGCATCCATGTTCTGCCTGCTTTTTGATGGGACATTTTCATTCCTCATCAACAGCACTTCCAGCACTTTAAAAGGCAGTTAATAAAATAACCCTTTTGGGTTCCATCAATGGCACAGAGTGGAGATACTTCTTACCTGCAACTCATCAACGGCCACTGGTCCAGGTGTCCCTCTGTTGATGACACAACCTCACACTGCCTCTTCATCGATGGGAGCTCATGCTGTCTGCGTCAGCAGCGCTATCCTGCACATTCACGGCAGTTCAAAATGAACCCTATATGGATTCTACTGGTTCCAACGTTAGCTCCTCTCCACACCGCCCTCCAAATATACATTATAATTCTTTTCTCCCTGTGGGCCTGTGGTCAGGGCCCACATTCTTTAGGGGAAACAGTGGCTTATGCCATGCTTACTGCCCTCCACCTTCTTAGGTGGATACTCACAGGATTTAGGCGGACAGAGATTGGGACCCTGGTCTTACCATCCAGGGCAAGACCTGCTCAGGCTACACATCCACATCCCCCAACCTAGCTACTCACCCCCTCCTTCTCTGAAGGAACTGGACGTACTACTGTAGTATGGCACGCCTTGCATGCCATTCGGTACTCCCAGCCCTCAATCCAGGGAGCAGGGCAACCCTCCACAATCTCCTGCTCCTCTGCCTAAGAGGTTTTATGGTGACAGGGATACTTTACCACCCTAGTCAACCGTCTATATATGGAAGACCCTGGATGAGGACCTGCCTAGACATTCTGAAGCCTCCTCCGATTGACCCCTCTTTTCATAAAAGGTAGTTCAAATCCAGTAAGTCATGGGATTCTGTACTATAGAACATAACAAACAACATAGGGATATGGCAGAATATCTTAAAACTACCTGAGGAGCCTGTTTTTAGTGGTTCTTCCACTAATCCAAGCTTTCAAAATACTATGCTTGCCTTCAGCTGTCACAGCTCTTCACCGCAAGGCAGTTCACATTTATCAAGCTCCTCTGGATCATCCTTTCCGCTACCCTGAGGCGGACTCTGTTGTGATTAATGCTGCTCATAGTCATACTAAACAACTTGAACACATGGGCTCCTTAGCTCCTGATAAGGAATATTGAAGGCCTGACTATCTGGGTAAAACGTATTTCCTCCAGTACCATGAATCTCAGAATTCTACATTACATGGGTCATATGATTAAATACCAGTGTACCCTTGGGTCCTCAGCCATTGATATTGTCAATAAACTCCTCCTTCGCAGAAAAGGGAACAATTAGTGGCTACAGTATCAACTAACAATTTATTTCCTAACACCCACTCAGGTCGGGACATGATGTCAGTAGATATCCTGGCCCGACTGTTAGCTTCTGGCATTTGTTTGCATTGTCATGCCTGGCTTATGCTTTCAGGTTTTACACCTGATGTGCAGCAGAAAGTAGCTAACACCACTTTCAATGGGTTCAAACCATTCGGGCCAGGTATTCAAACCTTATTAGACAATCTACAGGCATCAGGCAGAACTCCTTTATACGGATCATGGCAGTACACCATACTCCGCATACAACTTACCGTACTCAGTCCCCTTCTATTCCAAAAGAGGTGTAAAATATAGAGGCAGTTTCAGAGATTTTCCTCAATGTACCATAGTCAACAGGTGCTGAACTGCCCTGTGCCCAATGATTTATTAAGGGCTTTGCCAACCTCCTCGACCCAGCCTTGAGACAGTGGATGGTCGTTTTACCCTCCTTTGGAGGTCTGGCAACCGATCACTTCAGATGAATGGGTACTCCATATTATAAAGAGGGTCATACTCTGGAATTTATTTCAACCTCCCCCATCCTCCTCGATATATTCATCACTCACCAGATCATATACCCATTCTTCAGAAGGACTTGAGGGCTCTACTGACCAAACAAGCTATTTACCCAGTACCTCCTCAGAACATCAAAAGGGATTCTACTCCACTTCTTTCTGGTACCCAGTCAAACTGAGATCTTAGACTGATACTGGACCTCAGACAATTGAACCTCTTCATCCAGTAATAACGGTTTCGCATGATAACTTAAATTCCATCACACCAATACTGAAATAGGAGATTGGCTTTACGCCCTAGATATGAAGGATGCCTCATCTGCATATTCTCATCCTCTCTGCCCCCACAGGTTTCTTCATTTCCATCTGCTAGGCCAACTCTACTAGTTTCAAGCACTCCCACTCAGCCTCTCTTCAGCCCCAAGAGTGTTCACCAAATGGCTAGTGGTAGTTGCAACAGCTTTGAAGCTAAGGGCACTTTATCCTCCCATATCTAGACAACTGGCTAATCAAAGCAGACTCCAAAACAACTCTGCTTTCCTCCTAATGCTACCCGCAACTGACTGACACTCTAGGATCACAGTCAATTGGCCACAGTCCACCCAACTCGACTCAGTCTCCAGTACATTGGACTTGCCCTAGATACAGTATCAGCCAGAGCTTCCTCTTCCAGCCGCCGGCCACCCAACCTTTGTTTCTGGCATCACATATACAACCCCAGAAAATAGTCACAGCCACACAAATGATATTTCTCTGTCACATGGTCGCCACCTATCCCTACGGTGGCATTTGCTGTCTTCATATGAGGCCTATCCAATGGGCCTCCAGAACCAATGGTCTCAAAGAACAGGAAAATTTGAAGACATGATCAGCTCTGACTTGGTGAACAGTCAGAACCAATTTATGTCAAGGAATGCCTCTTCAGTCCCCCCCCCCACACACACACACACACACACAAACGTTAACCACGGATGCTTCCCTGGCAGGATGGGGTGCACCTGGGTCCTATCGGACACAGGGCAGTGGACCACTTTCCCTCAGTCTCACATCAGTCTCCTAGATCTGAGGGCTGTCTGCTTAGCCCTTCAGGCATTCCAGCCTCTTTTGATACTAGTACCATTGCTGATCCAGTCAGACAACACTACAGTGGTGTTCTCCCTCAACAAGCAAGGAGGTACTGCAATCTTCATCCTTTGACTCAAAATCAAGGAACCCTGCTACATCCCAACCTGAAGGCTCTACACCTTCACGCTTGGCTCCTGAGGATGCTTTCATAGCCAAATTACAAGTATCCTCTCTTGTTGCCAATATTCTCTTGGCCTCACATATGCCAGCAACCAGGAAACATATAACTCCAAATGGAAATGCTTTTCCATATGGGCTACTGATCATTGGATCCCTATTCCTGCCAACTGATGAACGTTCTAGACTACCTGGCCTCGTTGTCTGAGTCAGGTTTAGCTATTTCTCCATCAAGGTCCATTTGTCCGCTGTCTCGGCCTTCCATGAACCACTAGATGGGAGATTACTGTACCAACATCATCTAGCCAAAATGTTTCTGAAAGGACTGTTACATATCAAACCACCTATCAGAAGACCCACCTTTGTGGGATCTCAATTTCATAATAGAAAATTAACCCTTGAACCTTTTGAACCAGTGGCCACTTGTAAACTTCATTTCCTTTCATGGAAAACCTTATTTCTGGTGGCTGTCACTTCAGCTCGCTTATTTTTGAGCTTCATGCCTCATATGAAGGAAATTCATTTGATTTTCATTATGACAGGTGGCACTGCACCAACCCTTCCTTCCTTCCTAAAGTAGTCTCTGAACACACTTTAAATCAATCCATGGAGTTACCGCTATACTATCCTGAATACTCCAACCAAGGTGAACATCTACTATATACTTTAAATGTCTATCATATATTACGCTACTATACTAATTGAACAAAATCGATTAGAAAAACTTGAATTGTTCGCCACTTTGCTTCGGACCTAGAAGGGCTCCCAGTCACTAAAAGAACCCTTTCTAACTGGCTGGCACATTGTATTACCTTTTGTTACACAAAATACAACAAACCGTTACCAGGACCTGTCCAAGCCCATTCCACTAGAGCTATTGCCACTACTGTGGCTTGCTTTAAAGGAGACCCCATTTCAGATATCTGCAATGTGGCTACCTGGTCCACAATCCATACATTCACAAAGCATTACAATCTAGATATTGTTTCACGACATAGGACGGCCTTTGGCCGCACAGTCCTACAAGGTCTTCTGTCATAATGACCTCCCATCTAGAGTACACTGCTTGGAAATCATCCAAAGTGTATTTCCTACTGTAAGACCACTCCGTGGAAGATAGTACAGTTACGTAAAACTTACCGTGCAATAATAGATCTTTGAGGAGTGTCTCTTGCAGTAGGTCCGATCCCACCCTCCATCCCCTTCCTTCTCTAGGAGAACAAATTCTGGTCCAATGACTTTTGTTGGGATACCTCTTTTCTTACTCTTTCGTTGATCCGTCTTCCTGTTAAACTGTAGAGTGTCCGCCACCGGCTGCCTCATTAGGCTGACTCTGGAGGGCAGACCTCTGTGTTGTCCTTAGGTTTGAACCTTCACATGGAGGACCACTTGGTGGCCTCTTCCTTATAAATATACAGGAAGTAGACTAGTGAGCTGGGTAGGCATCCGGGATTGTTTGGTTCTGAGGCAGGGGGCGGCTAGCTCCAATTGGCTGCCTCCTGTATCCCGCCTTGGATTGCCTTACAGTGCTAGTTCAGCTGCTTCTGCTGCTACTGTGCAAGGGGAGGGCTCACTTGTCACAAATTACGGACCCTCACCACCCTGAAGCTTCTCCCAAGTCAGCTTATATTAATTAAAGCAGAGTTCATGCATATAATCAGTTAACTCACCCTACCAACCATTTAGCTCTAGTCCAAAACATCAGCAACTGCATACATTTCAGTTAAGTCTCAGACCTAGCAGGCTTGTGCAGCAGCTGTAACAGAGTCTGGAACCTGCTGCATAGCATCCCAGTGTCCCTGAGCTATTACTGCTCATGTCACCATGATATCGCACGGGTTGGATTGTGGGGTTCAAGACCTTCTGTCTGCTCTATGATAATTATTGTCCAGTAGCAACTTTGGAAGAACAGATCTCAGAGGGAGTCAGTGGCAGAGATTCCTCTGCTTAAGGTCTGGCTTCTGCCTTCAGCAACATTGGTGGGCCCCAGAGGTGGCTGGCGATCAGGAAGTCTGGGTTGCCAAGCTACTGATTTCTTCTATCCTATTTGTTTCCATTGCCATTGCTTGGGGTGCAGCACTGGTAGATGGGGCAGGAGAATAGGGGTAGTATCCATCTGGGTGCAGTTCTTTAGGTTGTCTTTTAGATGGTATATAGTTGACCCTTCACAGCTGCTGTTGGGGACCCCTAGCTCCCTATGTCTGCTGCATAAAGACATAAGCTTCTGAGGGCTCAGAGAAGCCGATATATACCAGTTCTATCAGTTTTAAAAATGCTTGCTAGGCCATTCAGTAGCAGACTCGGTGTTTCTGGAAGGAATGTCGGACATCAGTGAAGGCTGCTCTTTTTTTCTTTACTCTGACAGAATAGTCTTTGATATAGTGAGATCCAATGCCCATACCAAAGCAGTGGGTCTTTTTCCTGGTGAACTGAAGATCTCACTTCAAGGGGTCTTGCAACAGGTTACATCAAAGGACTGAAGCTGTCAGGCACTAGGACCCCATGGACACAGTCTAGCTAGCAGTATATAGCAGGGGACTGCCCATGACGTCAGCCTGCTCCATCATCTGCCTGTGGTATAAAATGGGTGGTCCCCAGCACCATCTCAGTTCTTTTCCTGCTGTCAACTCATGCAAGTCAGACTTTCACGGATGCTTTCTGCTTAGTCGACTACCATTTTCTTCACTTTATTTTTCTATTTTTTCATCAGTTTCACAGCATTTTGTGCATGTGTTCCACTCCTTCCTCATCTGTTGAGCAGCATCGAATGAAGTACACTTTGGAAAGCAACCTCCCCACAAGGACAGCCATTCATTGTGCCTGCTTTGCCTAGGCCTGGACCACAACTCTGAGGTCTGTCAGCACTGCCAGGATTTTAACCAATGCACCTGGCTTCACCACCAGAAACCCTGGATATGCTCTTGCTGCAGCAAAACTATCAGCAATGGAGAAGGCACTTCACCAGAGTATCTTCTCTTCCCTGGCCTCTGGGGCCTCTACTTCTTCAGCCAAGGACAAGAAGAAGTCTTGGAAAAGCATAAGCACCAGGAGAGGCATAGAGAGAAACCCTGATCAACTTCTCACCCAGATCCCCACGCAAGTCAGGTTTCTGATCATGGGTCTGCCTCCCGTGGGAGAGCAGCCCTTCCACTCCCTCAGCCCTTTCTCCTTCCGGCTGCCAGTGATCAAACCATCCACTCTTCTAACTGTATTGAGCAGTGGTTCTTTGGGGTTTGGGACTTTATCCCTTGCCTCTCAGGCCTATCCAACAAACAGGTCCTCAGCCAGGTGGCTTGACCGGGTCCTCTTTGGGCAGTGGGTCCTTGCCCGTTGCCCTCCCGGTCAAGGCATCTGCGGTCAGTTTCGACATCAGGGACCAACATCTTGTGATGCCAGGGACATGCAGTCATCTCCCCATGAGTGTGACGCCTCTGCCCCACTTAGAAGTCAGCTCCCTATACAAGCTTCCTCCCTCCAGCCGATGCCGGCTGCTTCACCAGACCAGTGTCCACCTACACCTGTCCTGTCGACACCAGCTTCCCTGACGCTGAACACAATGATGCCTCAACCGTCATCCCCAAACCTTCCACAGTTACCGGCTGGACCTGTCGTCATGCAGCCAACGCCAGGGGACCAATGCCCAGTCTTTGACCCCTGTCAGACCGACACCAGATGGTTCCTTACTCAGGATCTGATGCCAGTTAACCTCGACAGCAGTGGATCCAATGCCAGGGTTACAGCTACCTGATGAACTGATGCTGGGCCCTCCAAACCTACCCCACAGATGCTGGCTCGCCTAACTTTGCCTCACAGCCCTGTTTGCTGCCTGGTGGACATATTTCAAGGACAAGGTGGCCTGAAGTAGCCCACAATTCCAACTCCAAGGACCTTCCTCCCAGTCCTTCAGAGGAGCAGGTTCCACCTAGGAAGTCACCACCGCAAACTCCTAGGGACCTACACCTCAACCCGCAGGGGGCTAGCTTCCAGTTGTTCCTAGACCCATAAGCATAAGCACCTCGGCGCTTCCCCCCTTCTACTTCTGGATTCTGGTGAGTTAGGGAAAATTCCTCCTCCTCCTACAATGATTCAGGAGATTCAGACCTGCTGTCAGAACTGGAGGAACCCAAGGACACTCCAGGATCTCCTCCAGATGATCCATGTTTTATGGATGTGATGAGGCACATCCAGGCCCTTATGAGCTGGAATACTGAGGAAGTGGACCCCAAGCGACGTCCGTTAGCCATTTTCTCTGCAAGAAGGAGTCCTTGCCTCTAGTGGTTTCCCTTAATCGACTCCTTTTGAGGTGGCACAAGCTCAGCCTGACATCCCGGGAAGGCTGAACTGTTGCACCTTCTCAATTTGTGCTCAGATGTGGGGACCCACATCCTCTGGAGCCTCTTATGATTCTGTGGATTCCCTAGGTAGAGCCGTGGCTATGGGAGTTTGCCTCAACAGTACTTCTGGTTTAGGGTCTCCGGATTCACCCCAGACGTCCAATCCAAGATTTTGGACACCCCTTCAGAGGCCCAGTCCTGTTTGGTGAGGATTCTCAAAATATAATCACGTGCCTCCAGGATTCGGGCAAGGCTATTTGGTCAGTTCACATGCTGTACCGGTCTCAACCTAAATCATCCCAGCAACAGATGCCCTCCAGCAGCAGCCCAAAAGCCAGCAGCCCAGGGTGCCTTTAAAAGAAGGCTACTTCCCAGGTAACAGAAGATTCAGCACCCAGAAATGAAAATTACATTACCTACGTAATTCTTGATCTTCTCTTGTATCTTCATCATTCATTACTGCTTGGGTTAGTGCCGGGCGCGCACCTGCTATGGGGTTTTTATTTTTTGGAGTCGGCTCCAACAGTGCCTTCCTCAGTGTGACGTATTGCGTCATGCGCGAGGGGCATCTACATGTGCTTTAGACTCCTCCTCTATCTCAGTTCTGGTACGAGAGGCGAAAATAAAGGTAAGAAAAAGGAAAGCGAGGCAAGAGAGCTGAGGACAGAAAAGGAAAGAATATAAACTGAAAAAGGAATAAGCCGGGTAGAGAATAGACAGAGGAGAGAGAATTCTACCCTAAGGAACCGTAGGGCGCTCCTTTCTGGGGCGGCTCTAGGGGAGGAACAGAGAGAGGAAGAGAAAGAAGAAGAAGAAGAAAAAGAGGCATGTTGAGAGGGAGAACCGTGCCTCATCGAGCATTGGTTGAGAGGCTTATAGGCTCGAAACTAACAAGGGAGCAAGAATCCAGTTGTTAGGACTGAGGGAGGTTCAACCAAACCACCTGAACAGATCCGAATGAGGGCAGACTCTCTGAACTCTCAACATGCCGAGTCCCTTCATCCTAGCTGAGGGCTCCTAGACTGCCTGCAGAACCTGTTCTGGGTAGAGCGCCCACCCAGGAAGGGACTAAGTCCTTAGCACCTTGTTAAGTGCTAACACAGTATGTATGGGAAAGACTATGCTTTCTCAAGGCAGTTTTGTATGAAAGATAGAGTAGAACTCAATCAGACTCCTAAGGCAAGGCAAGCAGACGCTCAGAGCTGACAAGTTCAATCAGCAGCTGGAAGAGCTCAAAATAATACCTGCCAGGAGGATTCTAGACTTTGCCGAGGCCAAGCCAGAGCATGGCCTCTTGGGCTGTGAAACTGCATAACCTGAAGAAGGTATTTAGGAATCGCACCTAAGGGCGGTCAGAAAGAGTTCCCTCAGAATTTAGAGAAAAGTATTAACTGTGTTCGCTCCTCTTTACCTTGAGGAAAAAGGAACCATTCATTAAGAATGGAAAACAAAGTTTTTTGTTTTTTTTTTGGCATAAAGGCCAAGGGAAGGAAGAGGAATGAGACGGGAGGGGAGACGCCACAGAAGGAGGCCACTGAGGGGAAGGTGGTGGGTATCAGTAATGAATGGTGAAGATACAAGAGAAGATCAAGAATTACGGTAGGTACGTATTTTTCATATCTTCCTTTCAATCTTCACCATTCATTACTGCTTGGGTGAGTACCAAGCCCCCCTTAGAAAAAGGGGGGTAGAACCCTGAGGGAACAAGACACCCCAGCCTCTGCTGGTGAGAAACAGAAGGGGAAGACGCTGACTAATCAAAAGAGAAGCCTATGGGGAGAAGAGCTAGAGGTGCCCCCGAGGACGGGAGACGGAGGAAGCCCCTGCAGTAATCTCCTAGCTCTGGAGGAAAAGAGACGGGTCCCCCGGAAAGCGGAGCCAATCACCCCACGCCAGGCCAGAGGTGACAACCTTGATAGACAAGCCATGCCATCCGCCTAATGCAGATCGCTGTCCTCAAGCCTGGAAGCTACCTCATTGGCATCATAAGATGCCCTTGCTTGCGTCTTGCCAGCTCCAGGCCTATAGCAGAGAGGGCAATAGCTTGTCTGGTTTGCTCCGATGAGGCATTGATGCTAAGAGCTGAGAGAGCATCGACCACAATGCCTACTGTAGGCAGCGTGATGAGCCTGATGTGACGCAATGCAAGCCATTGCAGAGAGGAAGAGGACACTCTTGCCCCCACCGGTCGAATTGTGGGAATCCGAATCCGTGGACGGTCGTGCGCCAGCGGCGGCGCCTGGAGGGAGTTCAGGTATACCAAACCCGAGGGCGGTTGGGGAGAGTACCCAGGATTCTAAGGGCACAGTACCTTCGCCGACAGTCTGCCGGGCTGGAGAAGGGGCGGCTGGCGACTGCCAGGAACGGATAGATGCCTCCTGAAGGGATAGGCCAGGAAGGTACCACCAGGTGCTGGGCACTGAATTCTCCAAGGAATTCATGCATCTCCCGCTCGGTATTGTCTCGCCTAACGAGGAGATTCAAGATCCTCACCATCCTCGAAAGGAATCGCTGATATTCAGTGAAATCAGCTCGAGGAGATATGAACAGGGTTCCTTCCTCAGAGGAGGGAGACGAGGATGATGGAAAGCTCGAGTGTCCAGAAGATTCTTACGGCGGTGGGATAGGCGAAAGACCCGCCATTCATACACCTAACATATGAGGGAAGGCCACAGAACCTCTGAACTGCTCCCCAGGATAACGGGTCCGTGAGGGACCGACATGGCCTGGAAGAGCGGGGGTGGCTGCAGAGGAATGGGAGATGGGCACCTATGAAGAGGCAACTGTCCTCTGCTAGGGCTCTGAAATCTGGAGAACGGAGTCCGAGCTGGCGGATTCTGGACAACAGACCAGGTCGCAAAACGGAACCCTGGGAAAGCGAAACCTGGAAGAGCCCAGAAGGGATCCTCCCTGTGATGAACCTGGGACTGCATGGATCCAGAAGGGCAGTCCGAGCAACGCACCACCGAGGGGACCCTGGGGTCCAGAGGGAAAGGCGGGCCCAGCGCACGGGTTCTCAGCCACCCCTGAGGGTGGCTATCAGAGACCGCGACGATTGCACCCCACCCCACCCCTCGACACCGAGAGCGCCTCTTCTCTTGACCCCAGCTGCTCTCCCACCCCGAGTGGCTGCAATAGCACCAGGAGGGTAGCTGTCATGAGCCCCCAGGAGGAGAGCCCCTCTCCACCCCCACCCATTGCCCACCAGGGACCCAGGACCACCCCTAGCCCAAGGGCCCTCAGGGAGGATAACAGCAGGACAGCGGGAGAGGTCCGCTGTGCTACCTAGCACTGACGTACACCGGGACCCCGACTAAAGAGTCAGGTTGCCAGACGGTCCACGCCTGAGTCATCGACCTCGAAGAGGAAGAGACCAACTGGACCACAATACTAGCAACCCTGGGGTCCCGGAGAAACGGCGCCGTGAATGGCCAGTGCCAGAGGCGGTGCCAGATGACCTGGCCTACCCAAGACCTGCTAGGCTCCGGCCCGGCTCCCTCAGCGGTGCTGTTGCCAGGCCTATGGCGCCGAACCCAAATCCCCGCGCCGCCGAGAGCGAACCGAGCCTGCGGCGCTGAAGGCCAGAGTGGTGCCGCCAACAGTGCCATCTGGATCAAAACGGTGCCGGAGGGCGCGCCGGGTCCACTGTGCCGCCCAGCAGGCGCGGGCCTCGACACTGGGGAGCCTGCACCTCCGAGGAGGTGACTGCCGAGGCGGTGTCCCCACCGCGCCCCAGGAGGGACCACGACGCTCCTCCGACACCGCCAAAGAAGCTTCCTTTCGGCAAGAGAAGAGGAGAAGCCTCCTCCTCCACGGACCGTGATAGGCCTGAGAGGGGACCTAGAGGAAGGGCCTAGAGACCTTACCTGGGAATCCCTGGAGCGACGCCATCCTCGAAGGTTGGCGGGCCTTGCCGATCTTGAACGGCGACTTCGAGGACACGAGGGTCCATGGAGAAACAGGCGTCGGACGCCGCCATATCGTGGTTGGGTCCCAGGCAACAGAGACAGACATCATGACGGTCCGAGACGGAGAAATGCCGCCACAGGAGCACCGACGCATGGGGCACGGCCTGCCTTCGACTTACGCTTGCCCCAACCTGACATGATGCAAACTAAATAAGGCAAAAACAGCAATAAAGCACTGAGCTGTTGACAGAAAATAAAGGAACGGTTTTACTGAGACGGCGTTTGAGCGAGAGTTACTGTGAAAACGAGTCTTGACGCAGAAACACTTGAACTACCGCGCAGCAGGTGCAGCCTCGACAGTGGGAGAAACAGAACTGAGATAGAGGAGGAGTCTACGGCACCTAACGACCGCCTCACGCATGACGAATACGTCAGACTCGAGGGCGGCGCCATTGAGCCGACTCAAACAAAAACTCCTCAGAAGGGTGCGGCCCGGCACTAACCCAAGCAGTAATGAATGGTGAAGATTGACAAGGGAAGATCTTCAGAACCTCCTAGCCCACATTGCTTGTCCCCAGCTTCTCTGCCTGACTCTCATTCCAACCCCCTCCCCAGCAGAATACTTGGGGCAGGTGGGGGCTTAGTTCTCCTCTACAGAGAGGGTTGGTACAGAATAACCCTCAGATCAGTGGGTTCTGCAGTTAGTGGAACAGGGCATACACTAGAATTTGTGAAGATTGCCCGGACAACCCTCCGGCCTCCTCCCATTACCCTCAGGTCCATCTTTCCTTGATTCAAGAAGAAATCCAAGCACTCCTGGAGAAAAGGCCATCGAAGCCGCTCCACCAGCACAGCAAGGAACTGGATTCTACTCTCATTTCTTCCTGGTTCCAAAGAAAATAGGGGCTCTGCATCCCATTCTGACTGCAACCACCTGAACAAATTCATTGAGTACAAAAGGTTTAGGATGGTCACTCTTCCCAGCCTTCTCCCTTACTTCATCAAGGGATTGGCTCTGCTCCTGGAAATGCAGGACGCTACTCACATCCTGGTGTTCCCACCCCACAGAAGATTTCTTTGATTCTGCTTCTAAGGAGCCACTACCAGTTTTGGACCCTACTGTTTGATCTGTCCTCGTCCCCGCAAGTCTTTACAAAGTGCCTAGCAGTAGTGGCAGCATCCCTAAGGAGGGAGGCTGTTACGTCTTCCCTTACATAGATGACTGGCTTTGACAGCTCCTAATAAGGAGCAGTTGCTCAGAACCATGGAGGCCACTTTCTCCCTGTTTTGGGATCTGGAACAACCCTCAATCTCCCCTAAACCTCCCTTGGCCAAGCCAAGGGCTCCAATACACGGGCGATCCTGGACACTGAGCAAGGCAAAGCCTTTCTTCCTCCAGACAGGGCAGAACACCTTCAGTCTCAGGCTCAACTGGTCTCATTAAGTCCCTGCCAGGACAGTTCTCAGACTGCTGGGTCATATGGCAGCAGCTATAGCGACTGTTCCCTGGCTCACTTGCATATGAGGGTAACCCAATGGAACTTTTGGGTCCAATGGGATCAGCATGTAGATGACTTAGATCTTCCGTGTCAATATCCACTTCAGTACGACAGACCATGAGGTGGCGGCTGGACTCCTCCAACCTCTCCCAAGGGATCCGCTACCAGTCGGAGTCACTTGACAGATCCTGGCCATGGACACGCCAGGCCAGGGCTGGGGTGCCATCTGGTAGACCGTCAGACTCAGAGAACGAACTTGGTCCCAGTGGAGCATCATCTCCACATCAACATTTTGAGATGCGTGCCATCCTATCTGCACTTCAAGCATTCCAGACAAACCTACTCCCAAGTCCTCTCTTGATTCAGATGGACAACATGTCCATAGTCTTTTATATAAACAAGCAGGAGGAACGCATCTTATCCGTTCTGAGAGAGACAATGAGAGTTTGATATTGGGTCATACAGCATCACCTGAACCTGACAGCTATGCATGTTCCAGGAGTTCAAAACACCTTGGCTAACAGTCTAAGCCATTCCCAGTCCAAGGCTCACAGATGGAACTTCCTCCTTCAGTGGTCAAGATCTCTGTGACAGGTGGGCCACCCAGAGCTGGACCTGTTTGTGTCCCCATCCAACACAAAATTGCCCAGTTTCTGCTGTCTAGATGCAGGGCCTGGTGTTTTCTGCCAAGTTGTATTGTCCCTGTCTTGGACAGGAGGTTTCTGTATGCCTTCCTCCCTTCCCATGGCTGCTGAGAGTTCTGCTGAAGTTGCAGTCTGAAGGGGCAGAGATGATTCTGATAGCCCTTACTGGCACACCAGATTTGATTCCACTTTTCCAGCAGCTTGCAGTGGAACCCCGATTTCCCTGCCCTGTGCTCCAATTTGCTCTCGCATCAGCAGGGCACCCTGGTCCATCCGAACCTAAAGTCACTGCAGTGTAATGCATGGCTCCTGCAGACTTAGAAGTTGGCTGCTTTGGGGTTTCTCCCAGGTGGCAGATGTCCTAGTGGCAGCCAGAAAGCCCTGAACAAGATCTACTTGCTATGAAGTGGAAGCGATTCTTCTGATGGGCCACCGCCATCATTTGGATCCCTTTAGCTGTCTGGAGAATCTCATTCTAGAGTATCTCCTGTCCTTATCTGACTTGAGTTGTTTGTCGATTAAGGTGTGCTTTCAGCTATCTCTCATGCACTCATGCACCTATCTAAGGCAGAGATCCTTGCCCAACTCGACTTACCCCACACTTTTCTTGTCAGGCATTCTGCATCTATAACCTCTCATAAGGGACACTGTTGCCCTTAGAATCTGTTGTTCATTTTAGAAAACTCACATTGCCTTCCTTGAGCCTGCCGAAGTTGCAATCATGCTTTTCTGTCATGGAAAGCATTATTTTTAGTTACTATTACTTCTGCTAAGGATTTCTGAGCTTCAGGCTCTGATATGTAAATAGCCTTATTTAGTTTTTCACAAGGACAGGATGTCCTAGAGAACCAGTTCTAAGTTTCTCCTAGGTGGTGTCTGAGTTTACCTTGAATCAAGACATCCACCTTCCTCTGTATTACCCAGAGAATTCAAATTCAGGGAGGCTTTACTACATACTCTGGATGTTCACTGGATTCTTCATTATTATTTGACTGCACCAGAGTCATCAGAAAAACGATCAATTGTTTGTTTTCTTCACCCCAGAAAAGAAGGAGCTTCAGTTTCTAAACAGTGTTTGTCCAAATGGTTAGTTAATTGCACTGTTTACTGCTACCGCAAATATGACAAGCCTTTCACAGGCCCAGTTAAAGGCCATTCTACCAGGGTGTAGCTACCTTGTTTGCATCTTTCAGAAATGTGTCCATTGCTGACATCTGTGCAGTGGCCACTTGAGTTCTGTCCACACTGTTATCCGCATTACAGTGTGGACATTGCATCAAGGCGCAGGGCAGGTTTCAGACTAGCTGTCCTCCAGTGCCTGCTCTTTGAACACTTTACGCTGACCTCTACCTCCTCCCAGCTGACTGGGGTCAGTCCTTTCACTGCTTGGGACTCAGTCTTTAGGTGTAACCTGCTGCAAGAGCTCCTCAAAGTGAGATAGTACAGTTATGTAAGAACTTACCATAACAGTAGATCTTCAAGAGGAGCTCTACAGCAGGTGTTGCTTCCTCCTCCATCCCCCTGGTGACTGCTTCTCCATCACTTTTCTGTTTCCTTGTCCCAGAGGAATGCCCCTCGGTTCTCCATTCACTGTGCTTTTCTCTCAGCTCCTTCCAGGATGCCAGGAATTCTAAGGTCATTTAATCTTCCCCTGCTTTCTAAGTAATCTTTTGTCCCACAAAAGAGCGATTTCTGATTAGAGCAAGTGTATTTCTGTGCCTCTTTGTCACCCTGAATGTTCAGGTGATGAAGAGTGCCCTCCATGTCAAAGACTCTTAGAGTCAAATTTTCCGTTTATTTTCCAGGGTGTTACTGTAATTGCAGTCTTGAATCCTGACTTTTGTAGGATTCTTTCGAACATGCCTCGATTGTGGGGTTCACTGCAGCCATTGCCGCTTGCATTGACATCCTGTTTCCACCTCTCAACCATGGCTAAATGAACTTTCAAAACATTTTTGTAAGGAAAACTTGAAGTAATCCCTGCAAGCATGATATTGCTCATTTCAGCACAATAAGGTCTAATAAAAATGGCAAGATTACCAGCCAGAGAAGCACTTTTGAAGATTATTGGATTTTTAAATAAAAGCACAAGGTGTAGAGCTGAAGCTTCATATGACCATCTTAGAATGGCCAAACCGGAAATCATTGTAAAAATGTTTTAAAAATACTTCAGTAGGAGTGTCTGTGAAATGGAAGGCTGAAAACTTCAGCTCCTCTTCAAGCAATAAAATCTAGCCTGAAAATTGAACTTTTAATGCAAGGGACATACCAAACTTACTACCAGAGGCGCATGCAGACATAGGGCACCTCAGAACAGAGACTTAAAGCTGAATCTACCTTGGATTCAGACAGATAAGCTGAAGCTGTATCGCCAGGGATTCCTTGAGTAAGGACAGCAAGATGGCCCATATGTGTGTAATTGAAAGAGAATTAACATACTAGATACCAAAGTCCAAAGTCAATAATCGCACACATCAGAAACAGACTCTGGGCGATCATTTAGAGTGGATAGTGATGCATCTGGTAAAGAGCAACATGCAGTGCATGAGAAATGCAAAGAAGTCACTGCAGTAATTTACATATCTACAGGGTCCGAGAAGGAGAGGAGAGAAGGGCCTTAACATTTCAGACTTTTAACCTACCCCAAGGATACCACATCAACGTAGAATTGGGTCCATGGGTGATCGGGCCAAAGCCAACAGATGTGAATACCTACCCAAGGTCAATCTTGTTGAAATTGTTAAATTACTCAAACAAGGTTTGTTAATGAGGGCATGGAGGCAGAAAGAAGTACACAACCTTAGCAATACACTTATTTTGACAATGACTACTCTCCTCCCGGTTGCAGAAATGTAAAGTGAATTTTCCATAAATACATACATTCATGCATACATACATGGTTGCCAGCAGATTAGGCCTAATGGTCTGTCTTGTCTGCCCTCATGCAACTCACTGATAATACACAGTAGCTGCTCTACCTCCCCATCAGTTCACCCTCTCACCCACTTCCCCACCATGTGCTCCTCTGGTGATCAATAAACCCCGCCCTGTACCGTGCACCTGTGCCTGTCCCAATCCTTGTTGAAACCTCCTGCAGTTCTCAGTTTTACCAGGTTATCCGGCAGTGCATTCCAGGGTGCCACCACCCTCTGTGAAATAATGCCCACTTGCCTCCCTCTGTACCGGACCCCCGCTAACTTTAGACTATGGCCTCGCTGACCCCTCCTCCCTAAACTTGAGTAGACCTTCCTTGTTTCCCTGTTGAACCCTTCAGGTATTTGAAGATCTCTATCATATCCCCATCCCTTCTGTCCTCCAGAGAGTACATGTTCAATTTTCTAAGACTTTTCTCGTGTGACAATCCCTCCAGACCACTAATCGTCCCTCGCCACCCTTCTCTGGACTCTCCAGCAGGGTGATCCTTTTCAGGTGGGGGTGAACTGCCCACAGTATTTCAGATGCTACCTCACCCGTGAGGTGTACATGGAATATAACCTCCTTTCTCCTGATGTTATCCCCGGCAATATACTCAAGCATTTTGTTTGCCTTATCCGCTACTCTTCTGCACTGCTCCAAGTGGTTCCCTTTAGCATCTATCATCACCCCAGATCCTTCACCATTGTTGCAACAGTCAGCTGTACCCCCAAGTGGTAGGTATACCCAGGGTTCCTAACAACAAGGTGCAGAACTACATTTGTGTGCGTTAAACCCAACTGCCATGTGAGCCCAGTTTTCCCACCTTCCTGGTCATCCTGTAGTGCCCTCCTTTCCTCCTCACTGTCTACCACTGCCCCCAATTTAGTATCATCAGCGAATAAACTCATTTTACAGCCAACCCCTCCGATGTCCGCAGTGAACACATTAAAGGGATAGGTCCCAAAACTGAGCCTTGTGGGACCCCGCTGATGACCTCTCTGCGTCGAGACTTCACCCCACCACCACCTCTACTGTCTATTCCTAAGCCAATTTGCTACCCAACCCACCAACTTATCTCCCACCTCCAGTTCCCTTAATTTCCAAATTAGCCTTTCATGCAGGACCAAATCGAAAGCCTTGCTGAAATCCAGGTACAGGACATCAACTGGCTTTCCTCCATCCAGGGACCATGCCACCCAATCGAACAATTTGACCAGGTTTTTTTTTTTGCATAATCTTTTTATTAATTTATTTTTTCCATACCAAAGCAAAACAATGGTTCACATCTCAGCAGACTCATAGCATTCTTTTCTGAGATTTTACAGGCCTCACTTTTTCATTCAGTATATTCCGCAATTAATTTGAGTATCATTATTACAGACCTTGTACAACCTTTTCAGATTAGATACATGCCTCAACTATTTGATCTTTATATATTACATCCTAAAAAGAACAGATAGAAGAAGGAAAAAAAAAAAAACAGGCACAGAAAATAGACCCCAAGGAAAAGCGAGAAGAAAAGGGACCCTACCCTCCCTTCCCAAACCCCCATATGTCACCCTCCCCTTCCCCCATCCCGGATAATGAGAATTCCTCCATCCACTATGAACATCAGTACCTTCATCTATAACATTTGATACATTGCTCCAACAATATCTTTTCTTTGTATTTATTTCTCCTGGACACAGCTTCTCCAACAGAGGAGCCCATCCATCACTGTACATGAGTTCCCTCTACTACCTTTAGCATTTTACTATTAATCTCTCCACTTTTGTTCCTTGTATCTTATTTTACCTCATCTTAATGCTTCCTGTTCGATGGGGTTCATAGTGTGCCAGTAGGGTGCCCACATAGTCATAAACTGATCTTTCCGTCCTTTAGCTTTATATGTCAAACTTTCAAGCTGCAGTGCATCCCATGCAAGGTTCCTTCATTGTCTGATTGTGGGTTTGTCACCCAGAAACCCATGTTTAAGATACATTGCTTTGCCAATGTCAAAAGTATTCTCACCCATCTCTCAGCACCCCCACTCTTCCTGATGCATGTCATCTATGCCAAATAACATTAAGAGTGGCTCGGCTCTAATCTGCTGCCCTTCATATTTGTCAGCTCTTTTGCCACCTCCTTCCAAAAAGCTTGGAGTATCGGGCCTGTCAAAATGAATGTATATAGGTACCCAGGGATGACCCACACCTCTGACACATAGCCGATATTGTTGGGTTATATCTGTTCCACTGCAACTAATTGGAGTATACAGCCTATGCACAAATTTATATGCTGCCTCATATATTTGTTACAAAGTAAAGTCCTAGTGCGTCCTTTTCATTAAGGTCCACTGTTCCTCAGACAATGTACTTCCCAGGTCCTCTCCCACAGGTGCTTAGTTTTAGTTGTCATATCTGGCCACTGAAGACGAGAAGAGATGTAGCCTTCCTTATAATACCTACTGGTTTCTGCCTAATTTGTTGCAGCATTTCCTCCAGGACATGAATCTTAGCTCCTGGGACCCTCTGTTTCTCAATACCTTGGATATATTTCTGCCTGGAAATATCTAAACAGATGATGGGCGGGAAACCCAGTGCTTCTCTAAGTTCATTAAATGGGCAAACCACTCCTTTTCCTTATATCTTAAGACACAATACCCCCTCTCTTCCCAAATCTGACATGAGGGATCTCCTACCCCGGAGTGAAGAATGGATTCCCAACCAATGGTAAAATAAAGATTCTTTTGGTGCCCCATCACCTTCTTAATTTGGTCCCAGTTATCTATTACACCATTCACTAAAATACTCAAGTCCCTCTTTTCCCAGAGTACCCTTCTACCTCCTTCTGCTAGCAGGGAAGAGATCCAAACCCCATATCCTTTCTCCTCCAGGTCCATCCAGCCGGCCTCTTTCGCCTATACACCCAGTCCTTGATGACCCTCATTTGTGCCACCCAAAAATATAACTTTATGTCTGGGTAGTTTAACCTCCCATAGCTTGGTCAGCTTTCAGCTTATTTAGGCTAGCTGTGGGCTTCTTCCTGCCATATGAACCTAGAACAATCCTTTTCAAATGCCTTTATATCTTTCCTGTCAGCCCTATGGGCAACATCTGTAGTGGGTATAAAACTCTGGGAAGAATGTTCATCTTAAGTAAATTAATACGTCAGAGCCATGATATAGGCAAGTTCCTCCATCTGCCTAAGTCCTCTTACTAATCTCAATAGTGGGTTATAGTTCAGTCTGTGTAGTGATCTCAGGTCTCTTCCTATCTTGATCCCCAAGCAGGTAAAGAGTGTACCCACCTCCGCAGGCCCCATGTACCACCCTCTTCCCCTCTCTTCACTGAGGAACATAATTTCAGATTTTCCCAGATTCAGTTTGTATCCAGAGAATACAGCAAGTTGTGCTATGATTTCCAGCAAGGCAGGCATAGACTGTGGAAGGCTCATCACATATAACATCATGTCATCAGCATATAGTGTAATCTTATGCAGTCTCCCACTTTTCCTTTATCCCTTGTATTCTTAAATCCTCTCTAATGGCAATAGCCAGTGGCTCTACCGCCATTGCAAATAGCAAGGGGAGAGAGGGCATCCTTGCCTTGTCCTCTATGCAGCGTAAATTGCTCTGTTAAGTTCCCATTAATCAGTACAGCAGCCTTAGGTGTCCGATACAACGCCTACCATTTTAATAAGCTTTCCCTAGCCCAGAGTGCTCTAGAATTGTAAACAGATATGGCCATTCAATCCTGTCGAACGCTTCAAGGCCCATTGACAATACAGCTGTCCGTCCTCCGTTTTTTTTGGCTTGCTCCAACACATTAAGAACCTTCCTAATATTGTGATAAGAATGCCTACCTTTATAAATCCAGTTTGATCAGGGTGATCAGCTCTGGAAGTATACCTCCAATCTGCTAGCCAAAATTTTAGCAAACACCTTGGCATCACAATTTAAAAGGATATAGGTCTATGATGAGCATTCCATTAAGTCCTTGTTTGGTTTAGGAATCACACATACTAAAGCGCACCCACATGTGTTGGGTAGCTCTCCACACTCTCTTCCTTCTTTGAATACCTCTCACATAACCTCTTACCTCCTCCTCAGCAATCTGTAATACTCTGCAGGCAGGCCATCTGGCCACAAGCTTTCCCGCTTCATTGTATTGATAGCTCGGATAATTTCCTCTTTGGTAATCTCCTTGTCTAGCAACTCTTGTTGGTGTCTTGTTACTTGGGCAATTTATACTTAGCCAAAATTCATGCATTTCTTTTTCACTTTCCTCTCCACTTGTTCTGTATAATTCTTCTAATATTTCTTAAATGTCTCCATTATCTCCACATACTTAGTGACAGTCTGCCCTTTTTATTTCTGATGCCGAAAATGTGCACAGCATTCTTTCTATCCCTCACAAGATTTACCAACAAAGGTCCTGGCTTGTTGCCCCACTCATATATTCTGTGCTTCAAATAAAATAATTTTTTCCTTGCCTTCATCAATCAACAGGGTATTAAGCGCCTGTCTAGTTGTTACCAACTCCTGTCTTGCTTGTTCGCCCCTTCCCCTTTGCTACCCTCCTCTCCAATATCCTCAACTTCTGCTGAAGGGCTTTCTGTCTTTCTAGTTTTTTTGTATTTCACCATATAGCCTATAATTGCTCCCTCATATACGCTTTGCCAGCATCCCATAGCATTTGTTTGGAGGTGCAGTCTGTGCATTCACATCCATATAAAATTTAAATTGCTCTTCACATAGTCCTGGAATTCCTGCGAGACTAGCATATAAGTAGGGAATCTCCATGTCTGAATCTCTTCCTTCACTCGGAGACTGAAAGGATGCCACCACCCTGCATGGTCTGAAATTTGTATGGGCCCATGTGCCACCTTCCTGCGCCTTCTCATACCAGCCCAGATTATATAAACGTGATCAATCCTCACCACGCTTTGTATGGATTAGAATAGAATGTATATTCTCTATCCTGAGGGTATGTAGTCTTCCAGGCATCCACCAGATTCAATTCTGCCAAACCTCCCTCCATTTCCTAATGCATGGATCTCAGCCCTTCCCTCCCTCCGAGTGATCAAGGGTAGCATCAGGGTGCAGTTGAAATCGCCTCCCATAATCAGGTTCTCAAATTGTTCTCTCACCAATATGGACATTATGTTGTTATAGAACCCCGGGTCTAAGTTAGTTGGCATATACACTCCCAACATGACTTTCATGCCATGGAGAACCCCATAACAAAAACGTGATCTGCCTTCCCTCGAATCTGCAAGGACTTTTGTGATCTGTAATGGCAGGTTTTCATGCACCAAGACTGCCACCCCTGTTTATGAGGGCTGAAAGAGTCTGCATAGCACGCACCACGCATCCTTTTGAGTTTTCCATGCTCCACCGGTGTCAAATGTGTTTCTTGCAGAAGAGCCACTTGCACTTGTGCCTCCTTAACACTGTTAGCACAGCACCGTTTAACCGGGAGGAGAGACCACGAACATTCCAGGATTGCACCACCAAATCACTTCCCACCATTTTCTCCCTTCATTATTTCTTTTCCTGTCTTCCAAGCCCTTCCAACACTCACCCTTCCTCTTAACCTACTTTCGATTCCCCATATTCCACCCAAGTCCAAACTTAACCATCCCAACAGGCATTCCAGAAGCTTCACTATCCTCACACACTTTTCTACTTTTATCACCTGTACGTGAATCTCGATTATTCTTAACTTTACCCCCACTACTATATCCTCCTTCTATCCCCTTTCCTTGTTAATCCTACTACCACTAAGCTCCCTATACCATACCCTATCTCCCCAATACCCCCTTCGACCTCTTCAGCCTTCGCTCACCAGTAATTTTCCCTGCCATCATGACAGCACCTCCCAAACGTTGCAGATTGAGCAGCTACCTCCCTTCACCCCGAGACTACGACGGCTGTCCGATTTCGGCCCATCTAATTCCTATCATAATAGCATGCCATCGTGAGATGTAGAATACCTCTAACTGCACAATTACGACCCCATCAACCCATTATGGCCCCTTCAAATCTTGCCCACAGCCATATCAGTCCCCTCCCATCTATTATCAAAGTCCACAGTCTCAGTCATTTATGAAGCTTCCATTCAGCAGCTGGTCCGGTCGGAGGCCGTGGGGTAGCCGCTGATTTCAAATAACTATACACGCTAGGCCCGAAACCACCAGACGCCCTCCCGCCCTCACCTTCCACATGGAGCTCTCTGATGCCTTCCCTGCTCATTCCACCACTCACCTCTGCACCTCCAAAGCTCCAGCCCGGATTCTTCCAGAAGCATTCCTATTCAGCCCCCATTACCGATCGGTTAGGCCGCATTCTCCTGAGTTCATGAACTTGCAATATTAAACACAACAACAGAATCTTGAACAGGGGTTACATCCCAACCAGAAAGAAAGTCAGTGTCTCAAGTTCTCTCACTCCTTCAATCATGTCGCCACCAGCTTCAGCCTATTTTCTTCTTGAGTTCCTTTATAAAAGTGTTCGCTTCTCCACCTCCCAGAACGAGTATACTGCACCTTCATGTTTTATCTTAAGAGTCGCTGGATATATCCTATAATGCTCCACTTGCATCTCTCTCAGCTGGGTCATCGCAGCAGTAAACACTTGCCTTTTCTTGAGTAGCCTATTCGAGTAGTCTTGTGTAACGTGAATTCTCACCCCATCTATTTCGACAGGCTGGTTTGTTTTAAAGGCTTTAATCACTGTTTCTCTGTCTTGGAAGTTATGGTACCGGATAACAATGCTTCTAGGGGGCTGGCCCAGGCCTGGCTTTGGAGTACAGCTCTGTGCGCCTTTCAATTTTATGCCATCCCCTTAGGCTGCAATTTCAGTATTTTCGTAGTTTTTCGCACAAAATTTCATTATGTCCGTCCCTCCTTCCCCTCAGGAAGCCCCATAAGCGCAAGTTGGTGCGCTAAAATAGTTCTATTGATAGTCTAGGGCCTCTCAAATTCTCCAACTCTTTCTCCAGGGCGGTTATTTTCTCCGGCAAGGGCTGCACCAGATCCTCCACCCTAGCTGCACGGTCCTCCACCTCTGTTAATCTTTCCCATGTGCTGCGGTTCTTCTGCAATTTCCTGCAGCTTTGCTTCTATCTGGTTCTCCAGCTTTTCAAATCGGGATTCAATGCCACCAGCACCTGCTTGTCACCTCTCCCAACACAGTAAGTTCTGCCGCTGAGAAGGAGATTGGGCCTGTACCTTCTGTCGTGGGCCCAGCCGTCTGTTCTTCAGGCTCTTTCCAGCATTTCTGGCGGGCTTCCCAGTTGCATTAGCGAGGTATTCGTCCATCATTATGCAGCACAGGGCTCTACACAGCAATATCCGATTCTATTTACCTGATTTTATTAAGAAAATAATATATTTAGGTCTCTGGGTGCGGAGCTTGGAGGAGAATGCATCTTACTTTCTTAGCTGCTCATTAGCCCCCCACTCGACCAGGTTTGTTTGACATGATTTCCCTCAGAAGAACCCATGTTGATTTTCGTGGTTCCACCATGCCGTGGCAACACGGAATTTGTCGACTGTCAGCCTCAGCAGCAGCACAACACCGCAAATTGGTATTGTGCCATCTCTGGGGAGTGAGTGTTGTCTGTGGAGACTTCACCTCCACACCCCATGCGGGAGCTCTGCCCTCACACTTAAATTCACCAACTGTGAGTTGGAGTTGGTTCAGGTAGGGTGAACACCTGGGAGGCAACAGTGTTGGGAACCCAGTAGACCATCACAGCAAACTGCTGAAAATGTCGCTGTGATGGTCTTCACTGTATTCCTGTTGCTGTTGCGACGGGATGCCGATTTTCATTCTGGAAACCATTTACCTCCAGGAACTCCACCATCCGTTCTTTCAAGATGGCTCCATTATTTTCCATTATAAATAAAATGCTGAAAGAAAAAGATCATGTTTCAAACTCCCAACCCGCTCATCTCCTCATCATATATCCGGAGGGTCCAACAACTTTGGTACCCTGAAGAAGCTATGAAGGACATGCAGCAGAGGAATTCAGGTGCTATAGCCATGCAGAGAGCCAAGGGACTTGAAGGAGCAGCAGGCCTTGCAAAACAACATGGGCAAAGATTCACAGTGACACTGGCAAGAAAACAACATAGTGTGGAAGCCATGAAAGAGAGTAAGTCCTTGCTGCAGACCTTTGCTGACATTAAAAGAATAATTAGGACATCCCTATCATATTTGGGAACTGTGGGTACTGGGGTGATGGGAAGTCAGTGTTCAGAGGGATATAAACTGGAGTCTCCACACCGATATCTGTCTCCCATCTGGCTTAGAGAACTTTTGTGAGATCCAGAAAGCAGAATCAGGGACTGTATAAGAGCAGGTACTTTGCCTTTACACCTAACTGTGCCTCTCACTTGTTCCTTCTAAAGTTATAGTAATATACTTAGGAAATGTAGCTGGGATAAGAATTTCCCACTGGAGGAGCCACCGAATCAAGCATCCCTGTCCCACCAATACAGCAAATATTGGCCCTGGGAAAGTATGGTTTAGTAGTAGTAATAAGTTTTATTCATAAAATTTATGAACAGGGATGATGTTACAAACTCCATTGAACGATACTCTTTTCCAAGGAGATAACATACAATTGTCATATGGTTGTCTATACAATAATCTATCAATCAAAGTTTATTTATATAGTGCATTGCTCAGAGAACCAAAGTGCCTTACATTGTGTCAAATATTAAAATTCATACAATATACACTAAAACATGTAATAAAACAGTTTCATTTTTAGATTACAGTACTTAATTTAAACTAAATTGGGGAAGGCCTGACTAAACAAGAAGGTTTTTCGTTCAGATTTAAAATAGTCGCTGGTCTGGCACTCTCTAATCTGACGAGGTAGAGAATTCACAGAGTCGGGTCACAGAATATGTGGGCCCCAAATGTCTTTAGTCTGACCCTGGGAATCTCCAGCAATCCCTCGTCAGAGGAGTGGAATGGGCGTGAGGGACGAGAAGGTCTTGCAGGTATCTAGGTCTCTGGCCATGTAGGGCTTTGTAGGTCAGCAAACCAACCTTGAAGGTTCAAACTACCAGCAGCCAGTGCAGTAGCATAGTACAGATGTGATATGGCATAATGTGGATAAGCCAGTCAATAACCTGACCGCCACATTCTGCACTAGCTGCAGTCAGCAAAGATCTACCCCGATAGCCGAGGTATAGGGCATTGCAGTAATCTAGGCGAGAGGTCAGTAAGGTGTGAACCAGTGCTGGCATGTCTCCAGGGGGATTCAGGTGTTTAACCCGAGCGATGCTTCTCAGATGGTAAATGAGGTTTTGACCACAGACCACACCTGTGATTTTAGTGTCAGACCGCAGCCCAAAACAACCTCAGATTTTCTCACCTGACCTAAAGTGAGCAACTGGGAGTCCCTGAGCCAAGTCCAGAGATCTGACCAGCTTGCCCCTCATACCCTGGTGACCAGGTTCTCACACCAACACTTTGGTTTTGTCTGGATTCAACCTTAACCAGCTGGCTCTCATGCAGTCTTGGATCTCACTCAGGCAATTGTTAAAGACCAAAACCATCTCCTCCTGCTTGGGCACAAAGGACATATAGAGCTAAATATCATCTGCATAGCAGTGAAAACTCAGCCCATATAGCCTAATAATATCTCCCAATGGCAGCATGTACATTGCAAACAACATGGAGGATAAGATATAGGCCTGAGGGACCCCACATGACGGGCAGAGCAGCTGAGGAAAAATCCCTGACACAACTCTCTGCATCCTGCCTGTGAGGAAGGATTTAAACCAGCTGAGAACCATACCTGCCAGTTCACAGCCAACCTATAGGTGCTTCATCAACACCCCATGGTCCACAGTGTCAAACACTGCTGAGAGATTGAGGAGAACTAAGATGGAATGTATCCTCTCCATTAAGAGATCATTCAGTACCCAAACAAGGGCAGTCTCTGTACTGTGCCTGTTCCTGAAACCAGACTGGAGAGGATCATAGATGCTATGAGTTGCTAAATGGTCCATCAGTTGAGCAGCCACCACCTTCTCAATAACCTTCCCACAAAGAGCAGGTTAGAGACAGATCTGTAGTTTGCCAGGCCATCCGGATCTAGTGAGGGCTTTTTAAGAGTGGTTTTACAGTCGCCTCCTTCAGGGGCTCCAGAAAGACCCCTGTCACTAATGAGCATTGGACTATCCTAGCAAGGACCAGGCTGATGACCTCAACACACCCCAACAAGAGGGGTGTTGGTCCTGGGTCCAAACTACAGCAGGTTCGCGCAACCCCTGAATGACCTTCACAACATCCACAATAGCCAGCTGGTCAAAGTCAGACAAGACAAGACAAGTGCTTGCAACCTCAAGCCCGTCACTGCAAGGCCCATTTGAGGGTGCTGATTGAATCTCGATCTGATAGTGACAATCTTATTGGCAGTGAACTGAGCAAACTCATCACATCTAGACTGTGAAAAAGCTTTCCGAGACTGAAGATAGATTGGATTGCACAGCCTTAACTCCCCATACTTGAATGCTTCATTCATGTCCCCACTTTCCCTTCTTATCTCTAGAGGATACAAATCCAAGTTCCTCAACCTCTCTTCATATGCCATCCCTCTTAGCCCGTGCACCATTTTAGTGACCCTTCTCTGCACCCTTTCCATGCCATTTATGTCCTTTCTTAGATGGGGCCTCCAGAACTATATCCCATATTCCAGATGTGACCTCACCATGGAGCTGTAAAGTGGCATCAGCACCTCCCTCCTTCTGCTGGTTATCCTCTTCCATGCACACCAGCATCCTGTTAGTTTGTGCACCGCTTTGCTGCACTGTGTCTCCACCTTAATGACATTTGTGATTATAATCCCTAGATCCTTCTCTTGCCTGGTTGCTGCCATTTCCCCAGTGTGTATGTGGTATAGTGATGCCCACCAGGATGAAGTGCAGAGTGATAGGTTCACTGCCTGATAAGGGATTAATTCAATTGAAATTACATTGTTTACTGCAGTAACTCTACTGAAGAATTCTGCAGCGCTGCACTTCATCCTGGTGGGCTTCACTGTATTTGGATTCCTCCTTTCCAGTAATCAGTATGCTTTCCTGGTAAAACTGTTAAATAAATAAACCTTATATCATTCTTCACTGCCTCCGCCCCACCCTCCCAGGGTGTCCACCCTGTTACTGAGTTTTGTGTCATCTGCGAAAAGCAGACCTTCCCTGAAGCCCCTCTGCCATGCTGCCGACGCATATGTTAGACATCAGTATTCAAATTTCCAACGCTCAGGTTATACCTCAAGGCAACATTGCAATGGTGCCATAGCTCTATCATGAAAAGTTGTTTTAAGGAGACCAGGCGGATGATTAAACTACCCTTCTTAAACTAATGGGCATAGAGTTCCACAAAACAGGTCCTCAGTACCATACTGATGACCTCTCAGCTCCTAAATTGCATTTCAGGACTACATACTCCAAACTGTGCAGATCTCAGGGACTCCTAGTGCCTTTGATATTGAAAGTGTCCAGGATATACTGGGGCAAATCTTCTTTTGCATTTTTAACATGTAAGTCAAAAGATGCCAATTTCTCCTTTCCTTCAGCCTCAGCAAATTTAAGGCTCTATATTAATCACAGTGATGCATTCTCCTAGTGGCATTGAGGACGAAACAAGCCATCCTATTATACATTACATCCAACTTGGCTAGCCCCATCCTCAGTGCCCCGGCATAAAAATGTCTCCATAGTTCAATACAGGAAGCACCATGGTGTTAATAATTCTTATAAAGACTATCAGTTGGCAATCTCTTGTAAGAAGGCAGACTTCAAACAACATGAAGTCTTGCTGTATTCTGACAATATGCAGTTAGCCCTTCCAGTTCAACTGCCCCAGAGATGAAAGAGTTAACTCTATGCCATAGCATAGAACATTAAGCTCGAGCTCGGTTTTCAAACCCCAATCCCTGGTACATTCTATGTAACCATCAGATCCTTTACTCCACCTGCCTGTGAAGTCACTCCAGAGATTTCTACTGGCTCACTTGAGTTCAGAGTGGTGTATTTTCATCGGTTATTTGAACCGCTTTTTGTTTTGGTTCTTCAAACCTCTGTCTATGGTACAGGTTAGACTAGATTAGATAGATCTTCCATTTGGTAAGTTTCTGGTCCTTTTCAGTCTGCATAACCGAGAGGGAACCGATTTGATTACAGTATTTCTTGAGGTAAATTCTTAAAGTTAAGTGTTTATTTGGGATCTGATAGTTTTCGGTTTAAAAAAAAAACTGTTTTTATTGTTTTTCCATCGACCATTGAACCGTTAGTGAACCGAAAACTAAGTTAGTTACTCTGGCCTAACCACCATGCAAAGGTAACTTTGGCTTCAGTGCATTATGTCTGAGAAACCCAAGAAAAGACTGGACCCACTGGTTTCAGCACTGCACAGAGTGTGTGGAGGTGTTTGCCAAGGTGGATCCCCACCTCATCTGTGTTCATTGTCTGGGGTTTGACCACCTGAAAACAGACTGTCAAATTTGTGAAAACTTTCCTAAAGCCACGCTGGATGAGGTGTTTAGTCAGGCTGAAGGAAAGAATGGCCGAAAATCCACATGACCGGATGGCGGTCGGTTAACTCCTGAGGTGCAGAAGAACTGGAGGAGGTGCCTTCTGACCAGGGCAAACTGCGACCAAAAGAAAAGCAGATACCGAGGCCTTGGTACCAGCAAAAAGAAGTGAAAATATGCCGTTCGAGCCCAAGTTTTGGCTCCAACCATGGATGAAATGGCTAAAGTGATTAGGATCATGCAATCTTTACAATCAAAACCAGGCAAACCGAGTACTAACACATGCCCCATCGGTTCGGTCATCTACCAGTTCTTTTTCCACTGGTTCATATGATTCGAGACTTACTATGAACTCGAGTGGGAAGAAGGGGAAGAAGAGGAAGGCTTGGGGGAACCCATTGAGCCTGATATTTCCTCGGATAGGCCAGACTCTGTATCCCCTCCCAGATAGCCTGTGAGTCTTCCTCTCTTTATTCCTTTTATAAATAGGTTGCTGAAACCTTATAGCTTCCTACTTTGGAGGCAGCTGAGGAGGAGGAGGATCCTGTTTTCATAGAGATCATGGATGTCCCTTACTCCAAAGACTGTCAATACCTCTCCCTAAGTCCTTGAAAAAGCAGACTAATAAGATTTTGCAGATGGCCACTTCTATTCCGACTGTTGATAAAAGGATGGATAGGCAGCACATGCTCTCAGACAGTGGCACAGAGTTCCTGTACATCCACTGCAGTCATTTAGGAGTTGTCCAGGCTGCTGCCTGTGACAAGGCTGCCATTCCTCTAGCTTCTCATCCTCCTGAGAAGGACTCTCAGAAGCTCAACACCAAGGCCAAGAAACAATATTTGGCCTCTTCTCTAGGTATTAGGCAAGCTTCCTACATGGCATATGTAGCCAGATACCAAAAGTCCAGAGAGGAATCTGTCCTGGACTTGGCCAAGACTGTTGTACTCCAACTGGCCAAGGATCTGGACCAGATAGTTAAGGATGGCATTGAGGCATCCAAAGTGCAATTTCATGCTGCAGTGGACTCTAATGATGTGTCCTCTAGTGTCATGGCTACTTCAAGTTTTCCTGAAGAGATTTTCCTGGTTCAGGTATACCAGCCTTTTCAGGATACCCAGTCATAGGCCATGGATTTTCCTGTTGTCCAGAATTCTCTGTTTGGGAGCAGAGTCATACATGAAGAAAATGGGCCGAGTATAGGACTACCAAAAGCACAGCCACAAAAGAAAGGCCACAACCCCACAAAAGCAGAAATTTAGGCCAGATAGAGGCAGGCCTTATCAAAGGTCTTTCTACCAGGCACAGGCATTCTCTACTTACCAGCAACAGAGAGTTTTTTTTTCAGGGCAGAGATAAGAGAGGTGTGAGTAGAGCTGCATCCACCTCCCAGCCTAAAACTCCTGCCAGACAGACACCCTGATGTGTCAGTCAGGGCTGCCTGCCCTCTGCCAGTAGGGTGCAGGCTGGCTCACTACTTCCAGGTCTGGCAATCCGTTACCACAGACAAGTCGTCCTGGAAGTAGTGAGCCAGGACTTGCTCTGAATTTCAAACAGTTCCCAAGAACCAGAGTAAAGTCTTTCAAACCTGACAGCAGTTCAGAGGAACTGTGTTGGAGGCAGAGGTTTCCACACTTATAGAGCAAAAGCAGTGGAATCTGCCCCTGTTCTTCACAAAGGAAAAGGGTTGTACTCAAGATACTTCCTTAC
The DNA here is from genome assembly GCA_016271365.2 of Neoceratodus forsteri. NCBI lineage: Eukaryota > Metazoa > Chordata > Ceratodontiformes > Ceratodontidae > Neoceratodus > Neoceratodus forsteri. The sequence goes on from CM057455.1 coordinate 1,187,186,540, forward strand.
TCTAAAGAAGACTGGGGAGTGGTGGCCAATCCTAGATCTGAGGTATCTCAACAAGCACCTGACAAAACCCAAATTCAAGATGGTGAATTTAGCCAAAATCCTCCTCACTCTCAAGACAAGGAGATTGGTTAGCCTCCTTGGACTTCAAGGATGCTTATTTCCACATAACTATCAGACACTCCTACAGAAAGTATTTACGGTTTGAGTTACCCTCAGGCCACTATCAGTTCAGGGCATTGCCTTTGGCCTGACCTCTGCCCCAGAACATTCACAAAGTGCCTGGCAGTGGTGGTGGCCTACCTGAGGAGGCTGGGAGTGTCTGTGTTTCCTACCTGGATGACTGGTTAGTCTTGGGACAGTACCTCAGCAGGTGAGGGAAGCCCTGGCTCTGGTGCAGGATACCCTTGTATCCTTAGGATTTCTGGTAAACCTAAGGAAATCAGTACTGGAACCTGTCCAGAACCTAGTGTTCATAGGAGCAGAACTGGACACGGTTCAGGTGAGAGGCTGTCTTGCCGATAGAAAGGGTGAACAACCTCATCCATCTAGCAAGTTCCTTTCACTTGCAGGTGTCACAGTCAGCAAGACATTTTCTTCAGCTTTTGGGACACATGTCAGCCTCCACAGCAGTGGTCCCAGGAGCCAGGTTTCAGATGAGGGACATTCAGTTTCACCTGAGATCTTTCTGGTCCCAGAAAAGAAATACCCTATCCAAGCTGATTCCAGAGACATCCACCTTGGTACAGGCACTGCAGTGGTGGAAGGACAATCTCAGGGACAGTGTTCCTTTCCTGCAACAGTCTCCTACAGTAGTTCTGACCACGGATGCTTCACTCCTAGGATGGGGCTCACCTAGGAGACCACACTGTTCATGGGACATGGTCTCATCAGGGGTCCTTGCTCCATATCAACCTGTTAGAGCTCAGGGCAGTGTTCCTGGCTCTCTGGTCATTCTCAGAGATGGTACAGGAAGGTGGTTCAGGTAAGAACAGACAGCACCACCACCATGTACTACATCAACAAGCAGGGAGGGTCAAGGTCCTCTGCCCTGTATACAGAGCGATAAAGATCTGGACTCTGGCATACTCTCTTCTGACCTCCCTCTCAGTTGTGCACTTACCAGGCAAGGACAATATTCTGGCAGATGCCCTCAGCAGAATAAATCAGAGTCACCATGAGTTGTCTCTGAACAAGAGAATACTGCATGCAATGTTCAGGAGATGGGGCACACCAGAGATAAATCTGTTTGCAGCCCCAGACAATCACCTGTTGCCCCAGTTCTGTTGCAGACCCCCAATGCTGGGCCCTGTGCCTCTGAATGCACTGATTTTGGGTTGGACGGGCAAGTTCCTCTATGCCTTTTCCTATTCCTCTGATCTTCAGAGTGCTGGTCAAACTCAGGAGCCAGCCATCACTAATTATTCTGATTGCTCGGATTGGGCTAGACAGCCATGGTACCCCATGCTGCTGTCTCTGACAGTGACCAGTCCAATTTGCCTCTCCCAAAGGCACAATCTCCTGATCTCCTCAGGGAGGATCCTATACCCCAGTCTCAAGTCCCTTAGGCTCAAGGCCTGGCTCTTGAGGACTTAGAGTATGAAGGCCTGCATCTCTCTCAGGGGTCATGGATATTCTGAAGGTTTCCAGAAACCCACCACCAGAAAGACCTATACTGCCAAGTGGAAGAGATTTTCCATTTGGTGTGCACAGAAGGAAATAGATCCACAAGCAGCAGGACTGGCAACCATGTTGGACTATTTGGTCCATCTGCATCTCTTTGGTCTTCGGTCCTTACCCTAAAGGTGCATCTGGCAGCTGTGTCTGCTTATCTCTGTAAAGGGAAGGACCTTCCCTGGCATCCCCTTGCCTTTCAAGAAGTTTTTAAAGGGTTGCTCCACTTACATCCCTCACAGGAGCCTGCCCCATCTTGGGACCTGAATATCTGCATAGCTCAGCCTAATGCAGCCCCTTTGAACCCATGTCTTCAGCTGAGCTTAAGTATTTGACATGGAAAACTGTCTTTGGTAGCCATAACCTCTGCCAGGAGGATTAGTGAGCTGCAGGCCTTGTCAGTGGAACCCGACTACATAGCATTCCATAGGGACAGGGTCATCCTTAGGACAAACAGGAAATGTCTCCCAAAAGTGGTCTCAGATTTCATTTGAACCAGTCTATGACATTACCTGTCTTCTTTACTGAGCACTCCTGCTCAGGGGAACGAAGACTGCATAGCCTGGATATAAAAGGCCATTAGCTACTACATAGATCAGACAAAGGCCCATAGGAATGACTGTAACCAGTTGTTCCTCACTTATGGAGAAGTGGGCAAAAGTAAGCCAGCCACCAAGAGGACCATTGCTAGGTGGATCATGTCTTGCATCCAGGTTTGCTATGGCAAACTGGGAAAAGAGCCACCAGTGAGTCTTAGGACCCACTCTACCTGGGGAACAGCTGCCTAAATTGCAGCTTCTAGAGACATTCCCTGCTTGAAATTAGCAAAGCAGCTACCTGGAAAACTGTTCACATATTTCCCAAGCACTACTGCCTGGACACTCAGGCCAGGAGTGATGCCAGGTTTGGCACAGCAGTATTGCAGAGCCTATTTCCAAAGTAGGTTCTGTGCCCATCTCCATGGGGCACTACTTGAGTAGTCTGCATATTGTCAGAATACAGCAAGACTTCATATTGTTTGAAGAAAAAGTACTTACCACAGTAATCTTGTTTCTTTTAATGGAGTCATGCTGTATTCTGACCTCCTCCCTGCCTCCCTGACAGAACTTAAGGGCAGATCCTGCTTGTCAGCAGGAATTTAAATGACGACCTCTTTGGTGCCATGTTTTTCTTAGCGTGTCTTGACTTGAGTCTTCTTGTTGCCCTTTTGCTATTAGCCATGTTGGGTTATGTATCACTATTATTAAAAGATAGGCTTAATAGCAACTACTTAGTGCTCGTAAGAATCTGACAGTTACATAGATGTACTAGGGACAGGGTTTGAAAACCTAGTTCAAGCTCAACGCTCTATGCTATGGCATAGGGTTAACTCTTTCATCTCTGGGGCAATTGAACTGGAAGGGCTAACTGCATATTGTCAGAATACAGCAAGACTCCATTAAAAGAAACAAGACTACTTTGGTAAGTAATTTTTCTAACCCCATGTATTCTTCTATATTCATAACTGTATGCAGTCTGCCTCTAAGTAGAACAGTCTGGAGAGAAATGTAACTATATGCAAATGATAGAACCTATCATTGCTCGAGACATATGTTCAAACTGCTGCCCTCATCTACTGCAATGTTCTATTAACGCTCAGGTTTCTCACTCCGCCTGACAAGTCAACACCTGGAGATCTTCCTCTGACTGTTCGTGCTGATTCCAGTTTAAATAAGTATATTTAAGTCTATGTTTAAAGAGCTGCTGGTGCCATCTGGCCAGAAGTGCTACATTGCAGAATTAGAATAAGCATATCCACAGTAAATCTCATACCAAAAGTAGATTTCTGTGTTACTTCATTTAAAGTTATTAGCCATTTTGTAACCCTGATTTCACTACCTGTTCAAAGTAAGCCTGTTCCAGTGAAGAGCTGCTGCTGATGTCATCTAGGGACCTTACAGTTTATTCTTCCATGTCAGCAAGCTTATAGGACCTGTTTCTCTAAAGCTGTAAAGATCATGTGCAATGGTTTTCATAAGTAAAACAGGCAGCATGAGCTAGTAAACATTGCTTTAAAAATGTTGTGTTTCAGGCTTTGTAACAAAACTGACAATATTTTGTCTGGATGCCTTTTTATTGAGGTCCTTTGCTGAATGCTGGATCATAGCACACTGTGAGGTTTGCAGATTGAATATGTTTCTGATGAAAGGCTGAGCTCATTCACACCTATGAGTCAATTGAGGCAACTTCTAAGAATGGCAATTTAAAACAGTTATTCCACCTCCTTGTTAATGGGGTGGGGCACACTCATCTATGTTCTATTCTAAATTACAATGATCATTTTACCAGAGCTAACACTTCCACTCCTAGTAGGAATTAAATATATAGGGCCCTATTAAAACATATTGTAAAGCAGACAATGATAAACAGCAGTAAAATTAGTAGCACTCTAACTGGCTTCAGCAGTCTGGAGGCATGCTGACTTAGTATCCAGCAACCCTGGTGAAATGGACCACACAAAACAGCATTAAATAATAACATTTTATCAACTTTGTTACAAAACCTGGAACATATATAGTATTTGTAGCAATGTTTACTGACTGGTGCTGTCTATTTTACATGTGAAACTATTGCACATGATCTTTACAACTTTGGAGAAATGGGACTTGTAAGCTTGCTGACAGTCATTACTAGACTTTGAGCTCCCTATGATATCATCAGCAGCTCTTTACTGACACCTGCTTTATTGCACAGGTAGCAAATCAAAGTTACAAAAAATGGCTAATAACTTTAAAACCAAGTAACGTAAAATCTAGTTTTTGGTATGAGATTTACTGGGAATATGCTTATTTGGATTCTGTAATGTAGCACTTTTGGCGTCCAGTGGCTCTTTAAGCTGCTGCCTTCATTTATTGTTTAATTTAGTTCTAGCTATGTTTTTAGTTAGTTTTATTTAGATTAATGGTAAACTGCATTTTTCTCGGTTCCTCATGGTTTGGGATAACGCTGAGGAACCGGGTTTCTTAGTTAGTTCCGCGCTTTTCACCATAGGTTAGTGTTATTTTATCTTGTATTTTGTGATTTTTTTTTTGTTTTATTACTTGTATTTTGGAACCGAGCGGTCTGTTCTTTTGAATCGATACTCCAGTTTCTGTGAACCGCTGACCGGTTTGGTTTGAAAAGTTATTGGTTCTTTCTTGGATCCTAACGGTTCCTGAACCGACGAAAAAAAAAAGAAAAAGAAAACCGTTAGTTTGAATACTAATAGCGGTTATTGTTTTTCTCCTGGAAATGGAATTGCAAGAAAAACAAAGAAAAAGACTGGTCCCCAGGTTTTAAAATTTGTATTAAGTATGGACGGTTTGCCAAAGCTGACAAACACGATTTATGTTTAGTCTGCTTAGGATCTGAACATTTTTCAGCAGACTGTGCCAATGTAAGTCCTTTCCTCAAAAACTATTGAGAAAAGAATGGAAAGGCTGAGGAAAAAGTAGACAGTGGTCCATCAGGCTCTAACCAGCCATCAAAAATGCAGGTGAAACCGCTTTCCTACTGTTACCACCCCTGATAAGGGTGTTTCTGGCACTTTAGAAAGGGGTGGTCCAGCTGACTCTCTGGCCTCCTCCAAGAAATTAAAGAAAACAAAACACTTAGAACCCCAGGCTTCTGCACCTCAAGGGGTTTCTACTGTGTCTCACAGCCTGCCATCTGCAGAGGAGATAGCTCAGGCTATGAAAGTTTTACAGGCTTTACAGGGTATCCTGCCTGTTCAACCTGCTCCTCCTAAGGCTTCCTGCCCCAGCTCCTGTTCCTGAATCACAGGAGCCTGAGTGGGAAGATTATGGTGAGATGGATCCTGAACAGGATGAGCCCATAGAGCCTGAAACTGCCTGAGCAGGAGTTCTGTTCTCCTCCTTGACCTGAGGATATTTCATCTCACTTTTCTTTGTGAGAAAATTAGTGGATGCCTTGGATTTGGCTACCATTGAAGTGTTGATGATGAGGAGGAGGAGGAAGTCGAATACTTGGAGATGATGGGTTTAACACCCACAAAATGGTATTCCTGCCAATTAACAAGTTCTTAAAAAGACTTGTTAAAGATTTTACAGATTCCTGACTCTGTTCCCCCATAGATAGGAAGTCTGATAAGAAATACCACTTGGACAGGGAAGGAGCAGAGTTCTTATACTCCCACCCTGACCATCAAGGGATAGTCCAGCAGGCAGCCTGTGAAAAGGCGAGGTCCCTCTCTTCCCATCCTCCTGAGAAGGATTCGAAAAATAGACATTATGTCTTAGAAGGGTTATTTAGCTGCCTCTTAGGTGTGAGGCAGGCTAATTACCAGGCACATGCAGCACAGTATCCAGAAAATACTGTGGCAATCAGCATTGGCTATGTCAGAGAAGGCCTAGCCCCTCTCTGACGACCTGGCAGAGACAGCTAGATTTGGTCTGGAAGCTGCTAAATATCAGTTCCAGATGTCAGCTGATGCTAATGACAACGCTGCCAGGTGGATGGCTCTGACAGTGGCTCTACGAAGACTGGCATGGCTTAGGGCCACTAATCTCACCCAGGATACCCAGGCCAAGGCCATAGATTTTCCTGTGGAGAACAACTCCCTGTTTGGTAAGCATACTGAGGATTACATGAAAAAGGTGGATGAATACAAGGCCACCTACAAAGTAACTCCTCCAGGGACAGGCCTACCCCTTCCTATAGGCCTTATGGAAGGGAGGCAGGGAAGGTCCTTATTGGAGGCCTTTTATCAAGGCCAAGCTGATTTTCAGCAACAGCCCTACCCACAGCAGACTGAGTACTTTAGATCTAGAGGCAGGAGGGTTCCAGAAGGCTCCCAATCTGTCCAAGCTCAGGCACCCCCAAAACAAAACCCCTAACTAGTTGGTCCAGGTCACCTCCCAGTGCCAGTAGGGGTAGGCTGACTTACTTCCTCCAGAATTGGGTTTCCATCACCACAGACAAGTGGGTTCTGGAGGTGGTAAGTCAGGGCTTGTCCTATGTTTCAAATCCTCGTCCTCTAAAATCAAGAATCTTCAAGCCAGCTTCCTCATGGAGGGCAAACTCTTGCAAAAGGAGGTGCAGAAATTGATCCACATGGAAGCAGTGGAACCTGTGCTAATGCATCTCAGAGGAAGGGGTTTCTATGCCGCTAATTTCTGACCAAAAGAAAATGGGGAGTGGCGACCATTCTGGATCTCAGATCTCTCAACAAATTTCTAGTGAAACCAAGGTTCAAATGGTCACTCTGTCGTCCATACTACCAGTTATCCAGCACGGGATTGGCTGGCAGCCTTGGATTTAAAGGATGCCTATTTTCACATCCCAGTAAGGCAGTCTCACAGAAAGTATCACAGGTTCAGGCTCCTTTCAGGCCATTACCAGTTCACTTCCTTCCTTCCTTCGGTCTGACCTCAGCCCCAAGGGTATTCACAAAGTGCCTTGCTGTAGTAGTGGCACATCTAAGAAGGTCTGGTATTCTAGTCTTCCCTTATCTGGACAATTGGCTGGTTGTGGGAAAGTCCCCACAACAGGTCTTGGAGCACTTGCAATCAGCAGTGCATTTTCTGCAATCCTAGGATTTCTGATAAATCAAGAAAAGTCTGTTCTTACCCCTGTTCAGGTGCTTCAATTCATAGGAGCAGAGCTGGATATTACTTAGGGAAGAGCTTTCCTCCCTCAGGACAGGGTGAAAAGTATTTTCGACCTGGCTGCTTCTTTTCAAACTAAACCAGCCATGCCCAGTAAAGACTATCTGCAGAGTCTGGGTCATGTAGCTGCAGCAGCAGGTACTGTTTCAGGGGCAAAATAAGAATGAGAGACTTGCAGTCTCACCTCAGGTCCCATTGGTCACAGAGAAGGGACAAAATGTCAAAACTCATCCCAGTAACAGAGGCTGTTATTCAAGCCTTACCGTGGTGGAAAAATTCAGATAACTTAAGGCAAGTGGTCCCTTTCCAAAAGGAGAACCCTTCCTTTTCCTTACAACAGATGCTTCTCTATTGGGATGGGGTGCCCACATGGAGAACACACCATCCAGTAGTCTTGGTCGGGGCAGAATCCTTCTTCACATAAATTTCCTAGAGCTCCGAGCTGTACTTCTAGCTCTAGAGGCCTTTGCTCATTTGGTGCAAGGCAAGGTGGTACAAGTCAGGACAGACAATGCCACAACAATGTACTTTATAAACAAGCAGGAGGTACAAGATCAGATCCTCTGTGTTCAGAGTCCATGAAACTGGGGATCTGGCATATGCTATAAAAGCAACTCTGCAAGCGGTCCATGTCCCAGGAAGGACAACATTCTGGCAGATGCCCTCAACGGAATCAGTCAGGACCACCATGAGTGGTCCCTGGATAGACAAGTGGTAAATTCAGTATTCAGAAGGTGGGGTACCCCAAGTGGACCACTTTGCCTCTCAAGAGAACCACAAACTACCAGTGTTTCGTTGCAGGCCTCCAGCCAGGGCACAATCCCAGTGGATGCCATGGTACTGGATTGGTCAGGAAGAAGACTTTATGCTTTCCTCCCTTCCTCTCATTCTCAGAGTCCTGATCAAGCTCAGATCCCAGTCTGCTTCAGTGATCCTCATTGCTCCAGCCTGGCCCAGACAGCATTGGTACCCTCTCCTGTTATCCATGTCGCTGTCCAGACCGATACATCTTCCTCGGTGGCACAACCTGTTTACCTCTCACCAAGGGAAAATAGGGCATCCCAGCCTCAGCTCCCTCTGTCTCAAAGCTTGGTTCTTGAAGACATAGAATTTGCAAATCTGAATCTCTCCCAAGCAATTTTGCACATACTTAAGTGGTATAGAAAACCTCCACTAAGAAAAACTTATTCAGCTAAATGGAAAATGTTTCTCTCTTGGTGCAACCTGCACAGAATTGAACCTGCTTCAGCAGGAATTTCGACTCTCCTTGAGTATCTTACTTTCTTGCATGATCAGGGCCTTAAGCATACTTCCCTAAGAGTTCACTTGGCATCTATCTCTGCTCACATTTCGTGGGTAAAACCACCTCTATAGCAGCTGATCCTATTTTTAAGAAGTTTTCAAAGGTCTGTGTCACACATACCCACCCATTAGGGAACCTGTCCCTGGGTGGGACTTGAACATTTGTATTGTTCAACTTATGAGGCCATCTTTCGAACCTACGTCTTCAGCTCACCTCCAGTATGTTACATGAAAACTATATTTTTAGAGGCTATAATTTCTGCTAGAAGAATAAGTGAGTTTCAGGCCCTATGTGTAGAAAAGGACTATTTGTCTTTTCACAATGATAAAGTGGTACTCAGAACAAATAGAAAATTCCTCCCCAAGGTGGTGTCAGATTTTCATTTGAATCAGTCTAGTACACTACCAGTGTTTTCACTGAGTATTCTACCTCAGGTGAGCGTGACTCCACAATCTTGATGTAAAGAGAGTTCTGAGCTATTTCATATCTCACACTAAAGATCACAGGCAGGATAAACAACAGTTATTCCTTACCTATGGAGATGTAAAAAAGGTACACCAGCTACCAAGAGGTCAGTCTCGCTGGATAGTTAGTTGCATACAGTTCTGTTATCAAAAGCAGGCAAACAGGTCCCATCAGGACTTAGGCCCACTCAACTAGGAACAGCTGCTTCCATAGCAGCTTCAGGGATGTCACTCTACTGGACATATGCAAAGTTGCCATGTGGAGGACAGTACATACTTTCACTAAGCATTACAGCCTGGACATACTGTCCAAAAGTGATGCCAGATTTGGAACAAGCAGTCCTGCAGAGCCCCTTTCCTAAGTAGGTTCTCTGCCCACCTCCAAAGGTACTGCTTTGAAGTTTGCATACAGTTATGAATATAGACAAATACATGGGGTTAGAAGAAAAAAAATTACTGTTTAGTAATATTGTTTCTTCCAGTGTATTCTTCTATATTCATAACTCTCTCCTGCCTCTCCTACCAGAACCAGAGCCTCAGCATGCCTACTGATTTTATCTTGGATTTCCATAAGTATTGTACCGCTATTGAAGTACATTTTAACTTTGGTGGGATTATCTCTTATTCTTTGGTTACCTATGTTTCCAGGATAAAATGTATCTGTTTTGGATTGTAGTTAAATAGCCACTAGAGTTCATATTTGGTTTATAGGAGTTAGTTCCTTTATGTATTCATAGGTAGCTTTAGGTAGATACATAATACTTTTGCCTTGTAGGCTGTTATCAAAATCTGAGACGTTAATGGAACGTTGCAGTAGGTGAGGGCAGCAGTTTGGCTATGTATCTCGAGCAATTATAGGTTCTATCATTTGCGTATAGTTCCATTTCTCTCTGGACAGTTCTAATTAGGAGGCAGACTGCATAGTTATGAATATAGAAAAACACTGGAAGAAATAATATTACTAAGGTGAGTAATTTTTCTTTCTTCCTGTCCAAGGAGGTTGCTGTGGCGAGACTCGACCAGCTCAGCTTTTCAAACTGTTGACAGGTTGTGTAATGCAACCTGCCTGCAGTTACAGGATAAGTGTGATGAGTTGCTCAGTTCTTCACCGATAAGATTGTCACTATCAGGATGGAGATCCGTTCAGCCCTCAAATGGGCATTGCAGAGATCGGCAAGAGGTTACAAGCACCCAGCCTGCCTGGTCCGACTTCAGCTGGTTGTACATTGCACGTTGTGCAGGTCAGTCCAGAGTATGTATCCAACCCACTGTAGTTTGGACCTGGGCCTAACACGCTCCTAGTGGGGTGCATTTAAACCATCAGCCTGGTCCTTGCTGAGATAGTCCGGTGTTCGTTGGAGACAGGGGTATTTCCAGATCCCCTGAAGGAGGTGGTAGTGGTACGCCTCCTAAAGAAATCGCCGACCTGGATTGTCCAGCTAACTGAAGATCAGTCTTTAACCTGCCCTTTGTGGGCAAGTTATTGAGAAGGTGGTTGCGTGCAGCTGGACAACTATTTAACATCCCATGATGTCTATGATCCCTCCAGTCCGGGTTTAGGAAGAGGCACAGTACTGAGACTGCCCTTGTTCGGTACTTAATGATCTCCTGATAGCGAGGGGTCGGGGGCTGTTCCATCTTGGTTCTCCTTGATCTCTCTGCAGCATTTGACACTGTGAACCATGGGGTGTTATTGAAGCATCTGCGAACAGTTCTCAGTTGGTTTCGATTGTTCCTCACTGGCAGGTCTCAGAAAGTGGTGTCAGGGATTTAGTCCTCAGATCCTCTTTTCCTGTCATGTGAGTTTCACAGGGCTTCGTGACAGTTCCCCATGTTGTTTGCAGTGTATATGCTGCGTTGGGAGCATTATAAGGTGGTATGGGCTGCATTTTACTGCTATGCAGATGATGCTCAGCTCTACATGTCTTTTGTGTCCAAGCTGAGTGGGCGGTCTCGGTTTTAACAGATGCCTCTCTGAGATCCAGGGTTGGATGAGTGCCAACTGGCTGAAGTTGAACTTGGGCAAGATTGAGGTGTTGGTGGTGGACCCAGGTCGCCAAGGCATGGGGCTGCTGGCTGGTCAACCATCCAGGGCTTTGGCTCGGGAGGGAATCAGCTACTTACCTCAGATCACGTATGAAATGTGGGCATTGTGTTCGAGTAGTAGATGACATTAAAATCTCGGTGTCTGCTATCATTAAAACCTCTTTTTACCATCCAAGGAACATCACCGGATTAAGCACCTGGTCCCACCTAGCGAGCCTTACATTGGTCCACGCCTTTGTGACCTCTAGGCTTGATTACTACAGTGCACTTTACCTAGGACTTTTGGGGTTGATATCCACGATTGCAGCTAGTGCAGAATGTGGTGGCCAGGTTGCTGACTGGCTTATCAAGATCATGCCATGTCACTCCTGTTCTCCGCTATCTGCACTGGCTGCCCATTCATTGGCAGATCACCTTTAGGGTCGGGATACTGACCTATAAAGCCCTACATGGCCAGGGACCATGCTACTTGCAAGATCTTCTTTGCCCCTATCGCTCCTCCGCTCACTCTGTTCCTCCAACAAGGGATTGCTAGAGGTTCCCAGGGTTCGACTGAAGACCTCGGGCCTGTTCTTTGCTTTGTGGCCCCAAATCTTTGGAATTCTCTACCTCGTCGAATCAGAGAGAGTACCTGACGGTCGAGAGCTACAAAGTTGCCTTAAAAACGCATTTCTGTTTTGTCTAGTATTTCCTGACTTGAGCATCTATTGTACCACCATTGTTATTTATGAATTGTTTTAAATTCTGGGTAAAATTGTATTGTATTGTATTGCTGTACAGCGCATTGATCTGTTTGGAAATGCACTTATAAATAAAGTTGATATGATATATTATATATATATATATATGTATTAAACGGACTTCGTGGTCATATAATATTTTAATCTATAAACTATTCCCAAATTTTACCCAAACTTTTCACTAACGTCCTCAAGATGTGCATCTCATTTTAACTTAGCATCCAGTCAAGTACTTATACTTTGTCACTTGTTGTATATGCAATTCATCCAAGGATTGGATCACTAAGGTGTCATCACTTTTATCACCACAAGTAAACAGTACTGACTGCATCTTTTCGTATTCAAACATAACATGTGCTTCCTAAGAAAGATTTGAAAATGGGAAAAGGCCTCCTGCAACCTGGTTTGGATATCACAAATTGATTTTCCCTCTACATAAATCATTGTGTCATCTTCATAAATATGATAATTAATCCTTGGATCATTAAGTTATAGATTGTTAATGTAAATATTAAACAGGAGGGGCCCAGTATTGACCTCTGGGGACACCAGATTTAATTAGGGCTGTTGTGGATTTAAAAGGACCCAACTCCACCATCTGATCATGCCCTGTTAAATAGCATTTGAACCAACCAAATTCCCTACTCTGCACCTCCATTTCTTTGAGTCTGGCCAAGAGAATGTCATGGTGCAAGGTGTCAAAAGCCTTAGATAAATCTACAAATCAAACAAATCTACAAATCAAACAAATAAGACCCACAGACATTCTCCTGTCCAGGCTCTGCTGTATGTCACCCACAGCTTTCATCAGTGCTGAGTGAGTACTGTGCTTTGATCTAAAACCTGACTGGCATTCATCATTTTATTTGATTTCAGGAAACTCTTTAGTTGCCTAGATACTGGTTTCTCAAAGATTTTAGATACTAGGGAAGGAGGAAATGAGGCAATATTTATAACTTGTCTAGACCTTCCTTAGAAATGGGTATTATCTTTCGGATTTCCATCTCTGGGAACTCACCAGTAGAAAGAGAAAGGTTAAAATATATGTTGGTGGGTAGGCTATACAGAGAGATGCATATTTCAATAATTTTGATGGAATATTATCCAGTCCTCCTGCTTTAATGGTATTCATTTTCAACAGCTCATCCCTTACCTGATTCATTTGAATATGAATATGCAAAATTTGCCAGCAGAAAAACACCATTTAGTCTATCGGGTCTGCTCGATTTTGCAGCTAACAGCCCTATTCTGCAGCTGCCCCTCCTATCCTCCCTCTTGCTCTGTCCCAGCCCCTTTTGAAGCTGCCCACTGTTGTACAGGTTATCACCCGTGCTGTAACGTAGCTCCACCTGAGACCACTCTCTCTCCGTAAAAACGTGTCTCCTCATTTCCCTTCTAAATCTTCCCCTCCAATCTCATGTTATGGCCTTGAGTGTCCCTCCCCACCCTTACCCTAAAAAGCCCTTTCGCATCAGTCTTGTTTATCCCCTCATGTACTTGAATGTCTCGATCATATCCCATCTGTCCCTCCTCTCTTTCATTGAGTACATGTTTAACTCCCTTAGCTTACTTTCATACGGTATGTCCCCAGCCCTGGATCATCTTTGTTGCTCTGCGCTGCACCAGTTCCATTAATTTAATGTCCTTTTTCAGGTACGGGTGCCAGTACTGCATGCAGTATTCAAAATGAGATCTAACCAGCGATCCATACAGTGGCAGAATCACCCCTTCCTCGACGCTTATTCCTTGGATACAGCCCAACATTTTGTGGTCCTGCTGCCACCTTCCTACACTGTGCCGAGTTGTTCATTAATCCCATGACGACCACCCCAGGTCCTTCTCCTCCTCCTCAGTCTCTGCCAGCTGCACACCCCCAGTTGATAGTTTCTTCTTGGATATTTTGCTCCAGAATGCAGGACCTTACACTTTTGGCATTGAACCCCAGCTGCCAAGCATCTGACCAAATCTCCAGCTTATTCAGATCTTCCTGCAGACCCCTCCCCTCTGTGTCATCCATCACCACCCCATCTTGGTGTCACTGGCAGACAGGCTGATCCTGCTCTTGATGCCCATGGAAATATCTGCAGTAAATACCCCAAATAACTCTGGTCTCAGCCCGAGCCCTGTGGGACCCGCTTGTCACCGCCCTTGGGGATGAGAGTTCCCCTTACACCACCACCCTCTGCTGTCTTCCCTGTAGCCAGTTTCTCACCGATCCACCATTTTGGTCCCGTCCCTGTGCCTTCAAGTTTTGTTCAAAGTCTACCATGTGGCACGGAATCGAATATCTTGCTAGAGTCCAGGTACAGGACATCCACTGCATGTCCCTTGTCCATCTGCCTAATTACCCAGTTATAGTACTTTACCAGGTTACTTTGGCAGGATTTTCCTGTGACAAGTGCGTGCTGTCTACTGTCGTGCAACCCACTGACCTCAGCAGGGCCACCAACCTCCATCAGGATCATTTCCATTAGCTTTCCCACGATGGTCATGAGGCTCACTGGTCTATAGTTCCTTTGTTCATCTCTGGGGCCGCTCTTATGCAGGGAACCATGAGCAAGCCTCAATCCCTGGGTACACATCACCAATTCAATGAATCATTGAATAGGCCTGCCAGGGGCCCCGCCAGTATCTCCACCAATTCCTCAGCACCCTAGGGTGAATGCCATCTGGCCCTGGTGCCTATCCACCCTCAGCGCTCTCAAGCCCTCCAGCACTCTACTTCCATGAGCACTCCATCTGTTATTCCCTCCAGCCTCTACAGCCTCCCCCCCCCTTGGGTAGTTCTCCCCTCTCTCTTTCATAAATACCGAGCAGAAGTAGTCATTGAGTGCCTCTGCCTTTTCTGCCCCATTTTCAACCCATCCCCCATCTTTCTTAATCCTTACTATCTGTTCTTTACAGCTCCTTTTCTCCCTGATGTACCTGAAGAAGCTCTTCTCCCTTCCCTTATGCCTTGCACCAGCCTGAGCTCTTTGCGGCCTTTGCTTTTCTTACTGCCCTTGTCACCTCCCTTGCCTCCTGCAGATACTCCTCCCAGTTTTCCCCTCCCTGATTTCCTGTGTCTCCTAAAGGCCAGCCTATTTCTCTTCACCTTTTCCACAACCCTTTTGACAGAGAGGTCAAAGGGAGGAGATATGCCTACTACCATTACCCTCTCAAGCCTCTCTAGTCCCTGATGCCCACCCCCATCCCATGGGGCCCAAGTCCTCATCGTCAGGCTGCAACATGATGCCTCAGGAAAAGCTGTCCACATAGTTACGGTATATATTCCTCCCCCGGAACAAAAGCTTGTGTTCCACCTGGTACTGAACTGCCTTGCCCAGTTGCCCTCCTCCAGTGAAATCATTACCTTGTGCAACTTTAATGTCAATTGGCTCACTCACCTCCTCACCCACTACAAGGATTCCATTGCTGCCCTTGACTTCGCACAAGTTGTCCAGTCCCCACAAGACTCAATCATAAAATAAGGCACCTCCACTCCAGTTGACCTCCGCCTCATGAACAGGCCGCTCTCCTTTCCAAGGTTTCAGTACTCTTTGATGCTTTGGCGACCACTCGCCAGTTCTCTGCAAATAGACCTCAAAATATCTCCACGGCCACCAAAATTTACCACTCACCGTCACTTAAAAAGGGCCCCTCCCCAGCTTAAGCAGTACCTGCTGCGTTGTGACTGGCCCTCATCAACTCTGCACCCACCATAGACCTCGCCCTTGACCACTTTATCTCTACACTTAACTCTAGCATGTGACTGCTATGCCCCAGTCTCCAAGCAACTGATGAAAAATTATGATACCCCTGGCTCTCACACCCTACTTGACCTCATGAAACAGCGGGACAACCAGTGGCACTAGCTAATGAATCAGACAACCCACACTGACCGGCAGTTATACAGGGCACTCAGGAACAAATTCATCTGGGAAATTTGGAAAGCCAAAGCCACCCACTACCAGGGTCACTTTTCTCCACCTGGGGCTCTGGGCGTAAGATCTGGAATAACATTAAAGAACTTAGTGAAAAAACATCTCTCCTCCCCCACTGGCCCAACTGCTGGTAAATGGCTCCCTATCCCAAGGCCCCTTTCTAATTGCAGATACCATTAACTAAGCCTTTTCTGACTTCAGCAGTGTCCTTACCCCCAATTTTTTGACTTGGCCCTGAGCTGCCCCCCATCCCACAACCACCCCCACCTTAGGCTCCATACACTCTCCCACATGAGGCAAAGCACCTTACCAAAGCCGTAAGCAAATCGTGCTTTAGTAGTGACTCACTGGACCTCAAACTTGTCATCCTTACCCTAGACACTGTAATCACCCCCCATGGACATCCTCAACCGGTCTCTCTGCCGTGGACAATTCCCAACACACTGAAATCAGCCGTCATTACCCCAGTCCTTAAAGGTGGGACTGTACCTACCCTGGCAACTACACTTCCCATCTCAATCCCCATCTTCTCACCATCGACCTGCTCTGTCCTGAACAATTTGGCTGGAGGACACAGTACTATTACTGTTGCCCTTCTTGAATATACCACCTTCATCAACAAAAGCCCTTGACCAAGGACACTTGATCGGCTCTACCTCATATTGATTTAATCGAGGCTTTGACCTGTCAGCCACACGCTTCTTCATAACCATCCCTGCCCCTCTTGGGCTATCTCTGGAAACCACCACCTTGTTTAAAAGCTATCTGAGTGATAGAACCAGAGAGTCAAGTTAAATGCCACACTCTGCTCCAGTAAACCGGTTCACCCTGGGGTCCCCAATGCTCTGTATTGGGCCCCTCCTGGTTAGCATGTGTTTGAACACCCTCCCCAAGTCCTGCTGGG
The DNA here is from genome assembly GCA_016271365.2 of Neoceratodus forsteri. Lineage (NCBI taxonomy): Eukaryota > Metazoa > Chordata > Ceratodontiformes > Ceratodontidae > Neoceratodus > Neoceratodus forsteri. The sequence continues at coordinate 1,187,203,236 of CM057455.1, forward strand.
GTCGGCTGCTCTCACGCCGATGATGTGCTCATATTCGACAGCTACCCTGACCCCATTTCTCCTACAGCGCCTTCACTAAGGCTGAAGCCTGGTTCTCGGATCACCGCCTTGTCATGAACTACAAAAGACCAAGGCCATGCTCTTCACCCACAGACAAAACAAACATAAAAACTTTCACCTCACCATTCTCAACTCCAAGGGTTCACCACTTGACTTGGTACCCACTTTTAAATCTAGGCATCACCCTTGACTCCTCTCTCACTTTCCACATCAATCTCCTCTGCTTTGCTGTCAATGCTAGAATACAGCTTTTGTATAGACATAGGGGTTGCCTACCTCCAAATGCCCTAAACCTTGCTGTGACATCTTCAGTGCTCTCACTTATCGACTATGGGATTTTGTTTATGGTTCTGCTGACTCCACCACCGTACGGCCGATTAAGGTCTCCTAAATAAAGCCTGCAGACTTGTCACAGGATGTGACCGTGGACCCATACCTGTGAGCTCTACCATCACACCAACTGGCTTAATTTCAGTGGGACGGCTTGGATACCAGACCCGCCTCCTTGCCAGAAAGTTTCACTCTGCCCTCCCCCTCGGGACTTCGGCTATTTTGTGCAGCACTCACCCAACCCAGGACAACTCGCTGTCCGCCTGCCCTCTCTTAGTACTTGCCATGGGACTTCCTGGGCCAATGCTCCTTTTCCACAGGGCCCCCTTTGGTTTAATGAACTACCTCCTGCTGTCGCTCTCTGGAGCATCATCTAGGCCCATTTAAATCCCAACTCTGCTCAGAAATTCTCCCCACTCCTGCTGCGACTGCGCTAGTCCCTGTCTGCATTGCAGATGCAAGTCACCCACCACTCTCCCCACTTTCCTTTGACCTGGGGTCTGCCCTACCGCTTGACCCTGTAGAAATTGTAACCAGACTGTAGTTTATTGATCACTGTAACTATTGTTTACTGCTTGCTCTCTGCCTTGGGCTGGCTCTCTCTGCCCTTGAATTTTGTTACTTGTCCTCTTTTCAACATTGTAATATTGCTCTTTTTGTCTTTCTTGTACCCTGTTATGTTATTTGATTTTTGACACGGAGCCTTTGCAAAGGGTCCTTGACTCAAAGGTTGTAATTCCAATTCTTTCAATAAATAAATAAAATAAATTTAAAAAACTACACATTCAGCTTGGCTTTTTGCCCTGGCCTTTTACTCTGAGTCTTGGTACAGGAATTGGTAGCCTCTAGTATCCCTCTTTATGAGCTCCCATCTCTGGTCCATGTAAATACTAGGCTGGATCCTGGCCAGCAGGGCTTAGTTAGCTCCATTTTGGGAGTATTTGACTCCAAAAATAAGGCAAAACTTCCAAAATAAAGAGTGAGGAAGACATTGACTTCAAATGTAAAAACAAAATCTGATGACTTCAAAACTGAAGGCACAGAAGCTAAGAAATTATAGATTTTTCTAAAAGAAATTGCATAACATCCATAAATTGATACTCTTAGAGTACTGGCTTTCAAATTGTGGGATCTGGAAGTATTTTGACTTCCAAAAAATTGGAATGACTTTCAGATTTTGACTCATGGAAGTATTTGACTTCTACAAAAATACATTTACTGAACCCTCCTGGCCAGGTACCCACTCACACCTCCCCATCTGCAAAATTCGCCCACCTGAAATCTAGCACCTACATGTTGGATGCCACCCCTCTTTGCTCATAATCAACTTGAACTGCAGTAAGTGGTGGTACCCCCGCCAATGGTACATCCACCTTGATATTCCTCATATACTCCCCATTTATGAGCACTAGGTCTAGGGTGTTCCCTCCCCTTGTTGGTTCACTGACCACCTGTGTCAGGAAACATTCCTGAAGGCATCCAGCAGTACCTGCTCCCTTTACTACTGGTGGCTGGGGTTGCCCAGTCTACCCGGTAGGTTGAAGTTCCCCACTACTACCACATCCCTTCCCCATGCCCTTCTAACCTGCCTCCCAAGTTCTCTGTCCAACTCTTCTGTCTGGGAGGGTGGCCTGTACACCACCCCATCCAGAGAACCCTATTCCTGGAATCCTGAATTAGAAGCCATAATGCCTCTGTTTCTTCCTCCTCCCTCCTAACTAATGCACCTTATCCCCTTCCTCACGTATACTGCCACTCCTCCCCTCCTGTTTTCCCTATCCTCACGAATACTTTGGACCCTAGGACCACCAGGTCCTAGTCATGGTATTGGGTGGCCCATGTTTCGATGATGTCTGCCATGTCCACTTCCTCTCCACCATGAGGGCCTGTAAGTCATTCATTTTATCCCCCAGGCTTCTAGCAATTATGGTGACCACCTTCCATCCCCTATGTTTCCCACGCCATCCCTCTGCCTTCCACTTCCAGCATCCCTCTATTGCTTCTACATACTTCATCGCCTTGTTCTGGGGGATAATCTTACTGTTTCCCACCTCGTTTAAATCTAAATGCTTTTGACATATCTGATCTCTGAATTTCTCTCCTTACCTGTGACATACGATATCTGATCTCTGAACTTCCTCCTTACACTGTGTTTTAGACTCAGTTGAGTTAGATGTGAAAGGAAGATTGGCTTCTGAAACTTGAGTTCCTGTTTCTACAAAGAAGTTATTGAATGTGTTTGCCACTACACCACTCGAAGGAACCAAATGACCATTTAGTTCAATTCTGTTCACTTGTGTATTTTTTGTTTTTCCCATCAGGATAGCCATAGTACTCCAAACTGAAATTGATTTAGTTTTCTATTTGTGTTTCATTCTACCTTGTAGTATATCTACATGGCTGTTCTAATTTCGTAGGTGTATTTATTTCTGACCTGCCTATAGAAGTTAAAATCACCAGCTGTGCCTGTACTCTTTGCCTTGTGCCATTTTCTGTTTCTTTCGCTTCTGAATCTATGCAGGGCTGCATTATACCAGTTAGCATTAGAGGCTTTTACCTCCCGCGCTCAGCAGAACATATTTAAGGACTTAATGTTTGCTAGTGGAATTGAAAGTTGAATAATGAGTAAGGTAACGCTGTTGACTCATAGGATTTTTACTTCCATTTATGTTCAGCTGAGATGGGTGGAAGTAACATGACAGATTAAAGCTGGTGATTAGGGGGCAGGTGGTCACTGAGGTAACCTGGGGCCAGTAGGACTTTAAAAACTGAATAGATACCTCAGTGTAAGGGAGAAATATGGCATGGGGACCCATGGATAGAGCCTGTATTCCGAGTTTCTATTAAGCAATAGGTGACTGAGGGCTGGCAGTGGCACCAGTGAGGACTAACCAGATAGACTCATAAGCCTGAACTAGGAGGGGAGGCGGCACCAACTAATCAGTCTCCCACAAGAAGGCAAGTGGCTAAGCTTGAGCTTGAATCTCTTGATAATGGTGACAACATAAAGTCCATATGTGTCAGGATGAAGGCTGACAGGTGGAAAGAGGAACGTACAATTACTGGAATGGCTGCTAGGACCAACTATGCTTTGTAGGGGATCCATAGAAGACTGATTGAACATAGTCATGGACTGAATGCAGGGATCTACTGTCTCCTTCTTGACTGGGGTTGCTCTGGTCCAAGCCGATGCCCTTGCTAAAGATGACTGTGGCATGTCCACCTGGAGAGATGAAGGTCTATACTGGCATGATGGTCTGCATCTGTCCAGGAAGGAAACACGCTCCTAGGTGACAGGTTTAAAGGCTTCCTTGGCAAGCTTTTAAACTAGCCAAGGGAGGTGCTGATGGAAACAGGAAGTTCAAGCCTCCTCCCGCAAAGCATGGCAGTAGTAGGGTAAACACTGAGGTACAGAGCTTGACAGAGGGCAGGACAGGAGTAAATGGAAAAATGGACAAGGGCAATAAGAGCAGGGATGGGGTAAAAAGGATAAAGCCAACATTAAATGGAGGGCAATGAGTACCAATGCCGTAGTCTTGAAACAAGCTTCCAGAGCTAGTAGCCCTGATGGAAGTGGAACATTTGGATATTGTGGCAGTCACAGAAACATGGTACACGGAGAACCATGACTGGGATGTCAACATATCAAGTACACAATCTACAGAAGGGACAGGGAGGGTAAAGAGGGGGGAGTAGCTCTCACATAAGGGAAGAGATCAAAGTAACAAAACTAAAAGGTAAAGGGGAGGACAAGAGGAACTCTGGGTCACATTGGAGACAGGAATGGCATCACAATCCGCACAGGGGTTGTATACAGACCCCGTCTCAAGGGAGGAAATGGACAAGAAAATGATAGAGGGCATTCTCAAAATGGCTGAAAAGGGAAGATACTGTTGATGGGGACCTGAATATGCCAGATGTTAACTGGGCCACATGGACTGCAGCCACATCCAAGAGCAGGGTCATTCTGATGCCCTACAGGGAGCATGCCTTAGACAGCTAGTGGTGGAACCCACTGGAGGGAGCAATATTAGACCTGGTACTCTCAAATGTAGAGAGGATCACAAACTTAGAAGTCAGTAAACACCTGGGAGCAAGCGACCACTGCACAGTGTGCTCACAATAAACACAACCATGGAGACAAACCATACAAATACAAGGATACTGGACTTTAGAAGGGCTGACTTTGGCAAAATGGGTGAATACCTGAGGAATGCATTAGCAAATGGCCAGAAAGGAGGGTGGAAGAACAATGGAGAAAATCAAAACTGCCATCATGGAGGCAACAAGCCTTTGTGTGAAACAAATAAAGAAAACAAAGCGGAATAAAAACCACTATGGCTCTCAAAAGAAGTGTCAGGAAGGTTATGGAGAAAAGGCTGCATTCAAAAAGTACAAGGAATCACAGACAGAGACCGACGAGGAACTGTATCAATTAAAGCAGAAAGAAGTGGGGAAGGCAGTCAGAAAAGCAAAGGCCCAAACTGAGGAAAGGATAGCCAACTCAGTTAAGAAGGGGATAAAACCTTTTATAGGTACATTAGGGAACATAGAAAGGTTAAGGGAGGGATAGGAAGATTAATAAAGGAGAGGGAGGTGGGCAGAGGGAGACAGTGAAAAGGCAGAGATAATGAATGAATACTTTGCTCAGTATTCACAAAAGAAGAAGAGGAGGAGTTACCTAAACCAAACAGTAGAATCACTCTGGATAGTGGGTTGATACCAGTCCATTTAAAGAAGAAAGAGTACTGAAAGAACTTCTAAAACTCAAGGTGGACAAAGCAATGGGGCCTGACGGGATTCACCCTAGAATCCTAAAAAGAGCTAAGGGAGGACCTTGTGACACCACTAACCACACATTTTAACAAATCATGGGAAGATGGGGTGGTAACTGAGGACTGGAGGAGGGCAGATGTGATTCCCTTCACAAAAGTGGGAGCAAGGCAGAAGCAGGAAACTACAGACCTGTTAGTTTGACCTCAGTGGTGGGAAAATGATGGAATCACTCTGAAAGAAAGAATTGTTGAGTACCTAGAGGCCAGCGGGCACTGGACCCAAAGCAGCATGGATTCACAGCAGGAAGGTCATGTCAGACAAATCTAATCGATTTCTTTGACTGGGTGACCAAAGTAATAGACCAGGGAGGGGCTGTGGATATGGCCTACCTAGACTTTAGCAAGGCATTTGACACAGTCTCGCACAAAAGATTAATAATCAGTTAGCCAGCCTGGGAGTGGGTCCCAGGGTGGTAGCCTGGTAGAAAACTGGCTGCACAGCAGGACACAGAAGGTAATAGTGAATGGAACACATTCTGAAGAAAGGAGGTTACTAGTGGAGTACCTCAGGGCTCAGTATTGGGTCCAGTCCTCTTTAACGCCTTTATAGGTGACATTGCAGAGGGTCTGGAAGGAAGGTATGCCTCTTTGGGATGACACAAAGATCTGTAACAGAGTTGATACACAAGGGGGTAGAAAGGATGAGAAGGACTTGGCAAGGTTGGAGGAATGGTCAGACATATGGCAACTTAGATTCAATGCAAAGAAGTGCCAAGTAATGCACCTGGGAAATAAAAATCCAGGAGAAGAGTACACAATAGCAGGGAGGTACTAATAACAACAATAATGGAAAGGGATCTGGATGTAGTCCTATCAGATGACCTAAAGGTGGGTATGCAATGTAGAAGTCAGTAGGGAAAGCCAGGGGATACTGGGACGCATAGGAGGGCATCACAAGAAGAAAAAGGGAATGTTATCCTCTATACAGACAGTTGGTGAGACCCCATCTGGAGTACTGCGTGCAGTTTTGAGACCTCATCTACGCAAGGACATAGACAGGATGGAAGCAGTCCAGAGGAGGGCAACTAAATGGTGCAGGGTCTACATCAGAAACCATATGAAGAGACTGAGAGAGCTTAATATGTATACCCTTGATGAAAGGAGGGACAGGGGGACATGATAGAAACTTTAAGTACCTCAAGGAATCAACAAAGTCCAGGAGGGTAGCATCTTTCAGAAAAGAATGTGTAAGAACAAGGGGGCACAATTTAAAGTTAGAGGGGGCGGCTCAGGGGTAATGTGAGGAAATTCTTTTCACGGAGAGAGTGGTGGATGCATGAACCGCCTTCCTGGAGAGGTTGTGGGGTCTAAAACAGTGGAGGAATTCAAACATGCATGGGACAGACATAAGGTAGTTATAGTGAGGGGTTGCAGGAAATAGGCTGTTGGTTAACTAGAATCTGCAGCTTATCCAGTAGGGTAGGAAAATGGGCAGACTGGGTGGGCCAAGTGGTCCTTATCTGCCGTCAAAGTCTATGTTTCTATGTACCCACTATCGATTGGCATACTTTCATGTCAAGAGAAAGGTACAGGAGCAAATTAAAATCAGAGAAGCCCATCAATCCTGCAGGTTCAGTCCTGGTCATACTGGGAAAGGTTTAGTAATTTCACAAGCAGCATTTGTATATACACAGCCAGAATATGTGTTACGTGGAACATAGAATTTGAGAGCAGATAAGAACCACTTGACCCAACTAGTCTGCCATTTTTCCCTACCTGCAGTGTCACCCAGACCCTACTTGATCTCTAGTTCTTACTCCCACCTTCTTTTCCACTAAAATTTCCTTATGTCTATCCTGTGCATTCTTGAACCCCACCACTGTTTCTGCCCCCACAACCTGCACTGGAAGACTGTTCCAGGCATCCACAACTTTTTCTGTGAAAAAGTACTTCCTAAATCGCCTCCTGAGTCTACCCTCCAGCTTTGTTGCATGTCCCTTGTTCTTGAGCACCATTTTTTCTGAAAACTACTTCTGTCCTGTACCTTATTTACTCCCATGAGGCATTTAAAGGTCTCTATCTTATCTCCCCTTTCAGGGTTTACATATTGAAGTCCTTTAGTCTCTTCTCATAGGGCTTTTGAGGCAGACCCTGCACCATTTTAGTTGCCCTCCTCTGGACCGCCTCCTATATCCTGGTAGAAATGTGGGCCTGATTCTAAAGCAGCTGTGAGCATACAGGGGTTTGTGGAAGGCTGTTTGATGCAAGTGCGACTTGCGTCAAACTTCAGTATTCAGAAGCCGATGCTGAAGTCCCTTGTACACAAAGTTAGAACATCTTTCTGATGGTCTAACTTTGCATTCGTCGGGTACCCTTACTACAGGGCTTGCGCCAATCATTTGGAGCAAGCTGCCCTAAAGTGAGAAAACTGTCACAGCTATGTCAACCCTTCTGGAATAGCGCAGAGTTGCATTGAAGGGCTTTGACGAGTTGCTGCACACTTTGCAGTGGATGCAGGTCTTGGCGCAGTCCCTATGCCCACCTTCTAGAATCGAGCCCGTGGTCTACAGAACTGGATACAGTACTCTGGATGGGCGCTACTTGCAAACTATACAAAGATCTATACAGAAGTAACACCACCTCCCTCTTTCTGCTGGTGACACCTCCTTGTGCACCCCAGCATCCCACTAGCCCTCCAGCTTCCTTGTCCCAATGCCTGGCCACTTTTAGATCATCAATTATGATTACCCCCAGGTCTCTTTCTTGTTTGGTGGTCATCAGACCTCTTCACCTATTTTGTACTCTGCCCTGTGTTTCTGTGCCCTAAGTGCATGATTTTGCAGTTTTCTCATTGAAACCGAGCTGTCATACCCTTGACCACCTCAGGTTTTCCCAGGTCTCCTTATTCTTTCCACCCCTTTGGAGTGTCCACGTATTGCAGATTTTAGTGTTATCTGCGAAGAGGCAGAAATTTGCAGTGTCATTTATAAAGATTTTAAAGATAATCGGTCCCAGTATTAAATCCTGAGACACCCTGCTTGTTACTTTCCGTCCTCTGAGTGGACTTCATTTTACCGCCACCTCTGTCTCCTATCCCTAATCAATTTCTTGCCAGTTTACCCCTTTGGATCCGCTCCTAAGCTGCCTAGCTTCCTCAAGTCTGCTATGTGAAATGGTGTTGAAAGCTTATTGAAATGTAGGAAGGCCACATCCACTACTCCATCCCGATCTAATTCCTCATCATCCAGTCAAAGAAATCTATCGGACATGACATCACCCACCCCACCTCATGAATCCTTGCTGCCTCGGGTCTTGTAACCCACTGGATTGAGATATTCGACAATCTTTCCTTCAGCAGCGATTCCATTAAATTCCCCTCACTAATGTCAGGCTGACAGGCCTATAGTTACCAGCCTCCTCGCTGCTACCACTTTTGTGAAGTGGGACTACATCTGTCCTCCCCAGTTCTCCAGAATCACTCCCGTTTCCAGTGAGCTGTTAAATAGGATTGTTAGCGATTCAGCCAGTAACTTCCTAAGTTCCCTCAGTACCCTTGGAAGCACCTTGTCTGGCCCATCACTTTGCTTCAGATTAGCAAGTTCCTTCAAGACTCTTTTTCTGAAAAGGACTAGTGTCCAACTCCACCACCCCAAAGCTTCTGTTACTTTTTGTGGCCTCTCCTCTCCTCTTCTCCTTCCTCTGTGAATACTGAACTAAATTATTTGTTCCGGATGTCTGCATTTTCCTGGTCCCCATCTGCACAGTCCACACCCCCTTATCTTACAATCCCTTCCTCTTTTACTTACTTACTTAAAATATCTTGTCCCTTTCATCACTGCGTGGTCTGTCCACTCCTTAGTTTTTGCCTTTGTGCTCTTTACTGCTCTCCATGCTTCCCGGTACATCTCGGTCTTCTTCCTGCTACATCTCCTTATACCTTCTGCATGCTGTCCTTTTAGTCTGTAACTTTTCAGTCACCTTTTTGAGAACAATAGCATTCTCTTTTTTCTCTTGCTTTTGCTCACTTGATTGTCACAGAGGTTTACTGTATTCAATATGCCCTGTTTTATCCTTGCTCACTGTTCCTCCACCCCACCCAGGTCATTCCCCCAATCAGGTCATCCCGGTTATTCAGTCATCTTTTAAAATCTCGCCCTCCTGAAGTGCAGGACCATTGTCTTTCGTGATTCAGTTCTGCAGCCATCCTTATGTTGAACTATACTATATGGTGATTACTGGTCACCAGGCAGCATCCCAGCTTGATTTCTGCAACACTGTCCCTCTTAGTGAGTACCTGGTCCAGCATTGCCCCATCATGAGTGGGCTGCCTGACTAGTTGCCTGAGAAACACCCCCTGGAAATCCAGGATGACCCTGCTTCTAGCTGAAGCTGCAGTTGGGAGCTCCATCTACATCTAGCAGATTGAAGTCCCCACCAGCAACACCCCATTTTACTGCCATCTTTCCCAGTGACTTCCATCAGTACCTTATCTAACTTCTCCCCTGTGTTGGAGGTATGTAGATCAAGCCAATGCAAATAGTGGCTCATGCCCCATCTCCAGTGTGACCCATAGCACCTCTGCCCTTCCCTGTATTCCCTGTATCTCCATCGCTTAATGCTTTCCTCCACAAAGCACCACTTCATTTCTTCCCACCTTGTCCTTCCTGAACAGTATATAGCCTGCTATGGCCATGTCTCAGTCATGGTTTCAGTGTACCATGACTTGCAATGGCCACAATATCCAGGTCAGCCTCTTCCATGATGCGTTAACTCAGAATCTTATTTCCTAGACTTCTGTCATTTGTACACATGGCCTTCTGGATTTTATTACCACTCTTTTTGTTTTCGTTGCGTCTTTGTCCCTTTAGATAGGGTTTTCTCTTCAACCCCTCTCAACAAGTAGTTACCTCTTGTGAAGTGTTTTCCTCCTTCCTTTACCACTTTACTTTCTGTATTTTTTTCTATTGAGGTAGCAACACTTTCACCTTTCCTACCCTTTGCTACCTGACTCTCCCTACCCTTTAGCTATCTGACTATAGATAGGTTGCTAATTAGTGTTGTTACACTGTGAGTTCCTTTATACTCTTACCCTAGGTAGGGTGTTGCACCTATTCCCAATTTTGACCTTCCTGTGACCTTTCATCCTTCCTAGCAGTAAATGTTACAACAGAAGTGACCAGGTACTTTACCTTAGTCAGCCAGCAGGGTCCCCTGCTTCCCTGCTTTCTCATGCTGATGCGTAAGATGCAATTTACCTGTTCCACTCCTTTGCTGTTCCACTCTCTCACTGGGACATGAATGTACTGGGACCCTTTGGGTGTCTGCTTTTAAGCAGGACTGCCTTCTTCCTGGATCCTTCCTTTTGGTTGGCTAGGGTCACATGACCACCGAGTGTGACCTCCCAGTGCTGTCCCTGTATGTGTTGACAGGGTTAAATAAGACCCTGTTCCATTTGTTATGTAGAAAGAGTTTAAATGGAAGAATATGTTCTAGTCTATCCTTTTCTGTCTCTTCTCTGGTTGCGCAACCAGATTTTCTCGTGAGGCCTAGGACTTGATCGTCCCGATGGTCTTGCAGTTCTCTGCCTCTAGCTATCTTTTACCTTCTCTTGCTGTTGTGTCTTTTCTCCCCTTGCATATCTGCTGGTATAAAATATATGTGAATCATTATGTGGCAATGTAACTAATACTGGAATCCTTTGTTTAGAAATCTATATAGTTTTACTGTTGAAATGTATATAGTTATACTGTTGAAATGATTGCAAAAAGCTGTTTGGAACTTAAGGAGTTAACCTGAGAAGCTAGTTTGCAAACTCTCTGAGAAGCTGTAAGCAAGAGGTCAGTTCTGGGTCACAATGTACTTGTTGCTGCACTTGTTGAAACTTACAAGAACACTGTGTGTGGGGCATGTTGTTTTCTTAACTAGCGGTGGTTGCAAAGACATAAAAACAGAGCTGCAGTTTCTTGCAAGACAGAAACCCAGAGACTGAGACTGGAAATTGAGAAGAAAAACTCAGAAGGACTCTGTTTTGTGTTTCTACTGCTATTGTAAATAGTTATTCAAAACAATTTTACTGTTATTTTTACTTATTTTGCTGTTACTTTTTTGCTGCTTATTTCTGGACTTACCTCTCAGGCTACACTTTTCAGCAGTGTCGTTGATCGGAGGCGAACTTGCAAACTTTTCTTTGTCCTGCTTGTCTTAGCACAAGTCTAAACACGCAAGGGTTTTTGCAAGCGCGATCCAGCGTTTTGTACGAACTTTGAATGAAAACCTCAGGCGCGGATTGGATCCACAGGGCAGTGACGCCACAGTCCAGGCTTCCTCTTAGGCCTGAACTCAGAGCCCAGCGACTCACACGCAGCCACCTTCTTGACGGACTGGTGTGGGTTTCCACTGCAGGTGGGAGCCCCCCAACGATCTAAGGATGAGCCAAAATCCAAGGGGCAGAGGTGCCGGCTTACAGCGCTGAGTCAGGCGCCCTCCCTCACGACGACAGAAACTCTTCTCCTATTCCAGAGCAGGAGTCCCGACTGCATTAACCTACAGTGCCAAGACTGATCTTCCCTGCTTCTGTGCAGGAGCTCATAACCGAGCTCACCCAGGACTTTGCTTGTTGTTACAAACTTTTGCTGCTTATTTCTGGACTCACCTCTCAGGCTACAGCACTACAGCAGTGTTGGGTAGTTGGAGGGGGCGAACTTAATAAAAGTTTCTTCGCTCAGTTCCTCCTCTCCTTAAATGCCGCGCCAGACCCGCCTCAAGCCCCAGCATTATCTGTCTACAGTCCCCAGCCTCAAAAGCCAGCCCCAAAAGTCTGAATTTTCTTTGAGTTTGTTGCCTGCACAAGAACGTAAAGACGCAGCCTGGACAGAGTTTATAAGTTTTATTCTCCTATCACTGTTCTGCCTAATGTTCATTCCTGCATTACTGCTAATGACACTGCTCATTATCTGACCAACCTTGTAAGTGATAGCCTGTGTAGTGCTTGTAGTGCTTCTGCTAGGGAACAGGTACTACTGGGATATTGATTAACCTGTATAGTTTAGAACTGGGGCATTATTTTTTAGAGTTTGCCAATTACATTGCTTGAAGTGTTACTCTATCGTTGAACTGTGATACTAGCCAGGACTAGAAGCTAAGGTACTGGTGAGAGGTTTTGTTTTTTAATAGCTAATCCTAGTCCTTAATTTACCTTGCACCTGTCATGACGTTTATTAGAAACTTCCCTCAGGTGTGTCAGTACTACAGGCTCTCTCACCTGATTTCCTCCTAGGTATAGCTAGCTCCTACTTTGTACTTCTACATATGAACGAAACCCTAATGACCCTATTACTGCAAGTCTGTACCCCTAAGTCTCCCATTGGGACAGGACAGACAGCCTGAGAAAACAGACCCTAAAACCTGATACCAGCAGATTCTCCTGGCAAGTATCTACCCTGAAATCAATCAAAATAACCATTCTACCAGGAAGAAACATCGGTCTTCTAATATGGCCCTGGAGAGTTATTCCCCAAACCAGGGTACTTTCTTCCTCAAGTCACGCTGTGCAAGAAACCCACCTGCCTCTCTCCTAAATAGGGGTACCTGGCCCTACTAAACATACTGTCCCTCCACTGGGTAGACAGGTGCTTAAGAGTATGGATACTTGACACCAAGATGCCAAAATACAATGACCTATTCTTGTGGTCATTACAATTTGACCTCTCCCACAAGAAAGAATGATCTTCTCATAGCTCACGAGCTGGTAAGAAGGGCACTTACTACATGTTGCTCCATATGTACAGAGGCTCCACAGCCTCTCAAAACCTCCAGTCAGGCAAGTGTTACTACACCTACTCACTCTTCTACTGCTTTGAGTGGGTGATGTTCAGCCAAATCTGGGGCCCCAATAGCCAATCTTCTTGTCTCCTCCCCCAGGATTCTCATTGGACATCCTCTAAGGTTTAAGGATTGTGCACATGAATGTATGCAGCCTTAGACCAAAAAATTCATGAGGTTCAAGCCTGGCTTGACCTCTACAAGCCAGATATCCTAGTTATCTCAGAGACCTGACTCAGGGTCCACATCCTAGATCATGATCCTAGGGTACAAAACCTTCAGACAAGATAGGGTAAAAAGGAGAGGGGAGTGGTTCTAATCTATGCTAAGGACACTCTAAATGTGTCAGTCCTGAAGGCCAATCTTGAAAATTGCCAGGACGGGGAATCTGTTTTCACCTGACTAACCCTTGGACATGCTAAGCATCTCACCATCGGCTGTGTCTATAAGCCCCTAAGACTGCCCTACATGCCCTTGAGAGTATCACTAAATCTGTTGGAAGTGAATTAACCAAGGAACTCCTTATTCTGGGAGACTTCAATCTAAACTGGGCCTCTGACCCCAACAAAGTCCTCAGGGCAATGACCCAAGAGGCAAACCTGGTACAGGTTATCTCTCTACCCACCAGGCTCAACCATAAAATAGGAACCACACTACTCTTGACTGGGTTCTGGTATTCAGTCCCTCAACGTCCAGAAAGCAGGCTTACTGGGCCCAACGCTGTTAGTGACCACTCCCCCATTTCTGCATTTGGAAGAACAGAGCACCAAAGATTCCTCCTAGGATACTCACTGTACGTGATTTCTCTAATTTCACATCTGCAAAATTTATTGACTGCCTAAGTAACCTGGACTGGAGCCCACTCAGGCTGCTTACGACCTTGGATGAGGCTTTGGTATACTTCCAAGACTCAATCCTCAAAGCGCCTCACTCTTTGCCCCTTAAGAAACTTAGAACAAAGGGAAGTTGCTACAAGTGGGTCTCCCACTAAGTGAAATCTTTGATGAAAAGTCAGACAAGGCCTGAAAGAAGTTCCGCCTCCTCTCTCCTGCTGATCTGGTGACTTACAAAATCTTAAGAAACAGATGTAAGCTAGCCATCAAACTTGTGAAAAAGGAGTACATCTCACACCTCCAATGAACCAACCTGGAGAACACCAAGCTTTTCTGGTCTCACATCAATGAACTGCTTAGGGGCAATTCCAAGGAGCCACAAGGTCCAATAGAGGTACATGGATAGCTTGTTAGCGATTGCCAGCAAATTGCTTCAGCAATCAACCACCAATTCACCAACCTCAATGAATACAAGATAGGTCTACCTCCTTCTAGGCCAAAACAGATCACTGATGAACTCCCCTGCCTTAATAGACCTCAATTTCACTTGAGATTTGTCAAGCTGAGCGAGGTCTTTAAGCTACTAAAAGCCCTCAGAAACAAAGGCTCTATGGCCCTTATGGTATCAGCCCTAGGCTACTCAAGGAAGGTGCCCAGTCCCTTGCCAAACCTTTGACTTGGATCATCAACAGGTCTCTACTCAGAGGTTACGCTTTGCACCAGTGGAAGGAGGCCAATGTGGTCCCCATTCACCAGGGTGGCACGCGTGAACAAATTGGCAATTATAGGCCCATCTCCCTGCTATGCACCCTTGCTAAATTGCAAGAAAGGCTAGTTTAAGGGCAACTAAGGGACTATCTGGAGCTCCACCAACTCCTAGCTCCTCTCAGCATGGCTTTCGGCAAACCATGGGACCAACACTCCTCTCATCAATCTAATAGAGGACGTACTCAGTGAAATGGACGTAGGCAAGCTGACGGGTGCAGTCTTTATAGATCTGTCCAAGGTGTTCGACCTTGTAGACTACAATCTTCTGCTTACAAAGCTTCACAGTATAGGTCTGGGTGCCCAGGCCCTAAATTGGTTCAAGAGCTACCCATCATTCTGCTCCCAGAGGGTCATCTGAAGAGAGAGAGCTGTCTTACCCTCTTCCCATCAAGGAGAGTGTATCTCAGGGCTCACTTCTGGCCCCCACTGTTCTCTCTTCATAAATGACCTCAATCGCCGCTGTGGGGAAAGTTCAGTTGTTCAATATGCTGATGATACTGTCATCTACTGGTCCATGGATACCTACCTGATCTAGGTCCTCTCCTCCAAAGTGACCTAAATACACTTGAGGCCTGGCTTACAACAAATAGAATGGTCCTCAGTGAAGGAAAAACAAAGCCTTGCTGTTTGGCCCTAGATCCTCGGCCAGGACAGGACCAAATCTTAACAGTTAAATTCCATGCTGGAAAAGAACAGACATGGTAGACACCATAAAATACCTTGGGCTAAATATTGACCAAGGCCTCACCTTCAAGTCCCACGTAGACCAAGTAATCAGGACCATCCACGGTAAACTTGGCACCCTGTACCGCAAAAGACCAGCTTATCCTGGAGGCTAGGCGAGCAATTGCCTCCAGTGTCCTTCTCCCTACAATAACTTATACTGCCCTGTAATTCAGGGAATGTCTAAGCAACAGGGCAACCGGCTACAGGTCCTGTATAACAAAGGTGCTGCTTGTGACCTGAGTCACCAAGAAGCCATCCCTTCGATTCGCTTGCCCAGCTGCAGTGGCCTTCTTTTGAGGCTCATCTTCAGTACCCCTGCTCTGCCTTATGTTCAAACTAAGCCCAACCCTTGACTGCTCAGGACCTCTGGTTCAACTCTACTAGCAATCCCCATAGTCAAGACAAACATGGGAGGTAAATCCTTCACTTACACTGTCCCTAATTTGTGAACACTCTCCCACCTTCAGTACAGGAAGCCTCATCACTGCTAAACGTCCCACATGCTAGAGGCTAGCTCATGTCACTGTCAGGTTATAGGATAGTCTCCTCCAGTCCCACATCCAACACCAATCCTCTCCCCTTTCTCACCCAAACGGACTTCAAGTTCATGCCGTAACTCTATCAGTCATTGCACTTATGTTCAGTAGATTTGGAATTATTGCTTATATTTTAACCTTGTTATGTGTACTTTCTCTGTACCTTGTACTACCTGACTGTCTTGTTCTGTACTGTATCCCGGTTGCCCCTGAAAAGGGACCTTCAGGGCTCAATGGCCTACCCGGTCATCAAAATTCAATAAATAGATAAATTAATTAATTAATAATAAACTCTTGTTGCAGCTTTTACAACTGCTCCTGGTTTTCCTATGCTTCCTGACCTGTGCCTAGATGACAGGTGGCATCAGCCTAATTGGGATTTATACTGTGCATACTCTAAGCCAGGAATTTTGTGCATGGTACTAGACCTGGTACCAGGGAAGCGAGAAGAAAGGTATGGATTCTGCAGCAGCAAGTCCAGGAGTGGTTACCAGGGAATGGCATCAAACTAGCAGAGACAGAAGTCCAAGCTGAGACTGTACCGCTATCACCAGTTATGGAGAAAGAGCAGGCAGTAACAGAACCTGAAAGCCTGACTGCCTTTTCAAATGGTGGGCTATACAACAAAAAGACACAGGGAAGTGGAGAGAAAGAGATTCAATGCTTAGAAGCATAGAAAAAGAAAAAATGCAACAACTTGAACAGCAGAGAAAAGAAAAGCTGCAGTGACAGGAGCAGCAAAGAAGAGATGAGAAGAGATGCAGTCCTGTTGCTAGCCTTGCTTGTAGAGCAGAAAGTAGCTAACTAAAAAGCTATATTTTCTTATTAATTTAAAACTTATATCTCAGCAGGAGTCAGTGTCTGTTGAGATTAAGTAGACAGATACTTTATTAGAAGTAGAAGGGGTCTTATTTAGGGTTAAAAAAGAAAGAAAGTCAGTGTGTTCTGTGCTGGAAGGTTATTGTATCAGCTGACTTTTGCTAAACCAGTAGGAGGAGGAGAGAGCTTAATTGGGGTGTGGCTTAGACACTATAAAAGCAGGTGATTGAAATTACAACTTCCTGTTGCTAGTCTTGTTTGTAGAGCAGAAAGCAGCTAACTAAAAGCTACATTTTCTTATTAATTTAAAACTTATATCTCAGCAGGAGTCAGTGTCTGTTAGATTAAGTAGACAGATACTTTATTAGAAGTAGAAGGGGTCTTATTTAGGGTTAAAAAGAAAGAAAAGAAAGAAAGTCAGTGTGTGTTCTGTGCTGGGTATTGTATCAGCTGACTTTGCTAAACCAGTAGGAGGAGAGAGAGCTAATTGGGGTGTGGCTTAGACACTATAAAAGCAGGTGATTTAAATTACAACTTCCTGTTGCTAGCCTTGCTTGTAGAGCAGAAAGCAGCTAACTAAAAAGCTACATTTTCTTATTAATTTAAAACTTATATCTCAGCAGGAGTCAGTGTCTGTTGAGATTAAGTAGACAAATACTTTATTAGAAGTAGAAGGGGTCTTATTTAGGGTTAAAAAGAAAGAAAGTCAGTGTGTGTTCTGTGCTGGAAGGTTATTGTATCAGCTGACTTTGCTAAACCAGTAGGAGGAGAGAGAGCTTAATTGGGGTGTGGCTTAGACACTATAAATGCAGGTGATTCAAATTACAACTTCCTGTTGCTAGTCTTGCTTGTAGAGCAGAAAGCAGCTAACTAAAAGCTACATTTTCTTATTAATTTAAAACTTATATCTCAGCAGGAGTCAGTGTCTGTTGAGATGAAGTAGACAGATACTTTATTAGAAGTAGAAGGGTCTTATTTAGGGTTAAAAAGAAAGAAAAGAAAGAAAGTCAGTGTGTGTTCTGTGCTGGGAAGGGTATTGTATCAGCTGACTTTTGCTAAACCAGTAGGAGGAGAGAGCTAATTGGGGTGTGGCTTATACACTATAAAAGCAGGTGATTTAAATTACAACTTCCTGTTGCTAGTCTTGCTTGTAGAGCAGAAAGCAGCTAACTAAAAAGCTACATTTTCTTATTAATTTAAAACTTGTATCTCAGCAGGAGTCAGTGTCTGTTGAGATTAAGTAGACAGATACTTTATTAGGTAGTAGGGTCTTATTTAGGGTTAAAAAAGAAAGAAAAGAAAGTCAGTGTGTGTTCTGTGCTGGAAGATTATTGTATCAGCTGACTTTGCTAAACCAGTAGGAGGAGAGAGAGCTTAATTGGGTGTGGCTTAGACACTATAAAAGCAGGTGATTCAAATTACAACTTCCTGTTGCTAGCCTTGCTTGTAGAGCAGAAAGCAGTTAACTAAAAAAGCTACATTTTCTTAATTTAAAACTTATATCTCAGCAGGAGTCAGTGTCTGTTGAGATTAAGTAGACAGATACTTTATTAGAAGTAGAAGGGGTCTTATTTAGGGTTAAAAAAGAAAGAAAAGACAGAAAGTCAGTGTGTTCTGTGCTGGGAGGGGTATTGTATCAGCTGATTTTGCTATACCAGTAGGAGGAGAGAGAGCTTAATTGGGGATGTGGCTTAGACACTATGAAAGCAGGTGATTCAAATTACAACTTCCTGTTGCTAACCTTTTTCTTACTAATTGCCCTTCATCCCACCCTCCACTGACCCACCCTAAGCCAGTTCTACTTTATAGCCACTGGATCTGACTGTCAACAGGAACTTCCTGTTTGGCAGTAGGAAGGAAGGATCATAGAGAAACATTGGTTTTGTCAACCCTAAAGAAAAAGTAGCTCACTCTTCCCCCAGCTGCTGGTGGTCTGACATTGAGCAAGGAAGAAGGAGGCTACTAAAGAAGATAGGAAGTTGCTGTCCCAGAACAGGAAGGGTGAGAGTTGTAAGGAGAGGAGAGTAAGCATACAGAGAAACAGGAGAGTGGACACAAAATAAGACATGATAGGAGTGGTGCAGTGCAATGGTTGTGGGGCGGCAGTGTTCCGGGAGACATTCTGGAGGCTGCAATGCTGCCCTTTTGCAGGCACCTCTCTGGTCTGAGAGAGGAGGTTGCCCATCTCTAGGCTGACCTGGCTAGGATTCGTGAAACCTCCTCCCCACCCAGGGACCACCAGGGCCAATGCCACTACCTCAGAGGTTGCCAAGAAAGAGGAGAGGCTGGACCAGGGTGGTGGAACAGAGTTGCATCCTCCAGCTGTACCTTCCATAATTCATTCAATCTTCTGGTGGATAGTAGTTCCTCTATGGAGGCACCTGCAGTGGAGACCAAGGAGGATGCTGGGAACCTTCACAAAGGAGACCCACAGGAGGGTGGCATGGGACCCTTGAGGGAAGGAAACGACTCTGGTGGGGAGTTAATCATTAGGGGTAGAAATGGGGAGGAAGTGGAGAGGGAGGTGGGTGCCTCCTGGTGCCATGGCTTGAGGGACAGGAAGCGAATCCCAGGATCATGGGAGGAGCTGCACGAGGGAGGAGCTGGATATCATTGTCCACCTAGGGACAAATGACCTGGCTAGGAACGGAATCAGAGCAGTGCAAGAGGAGTTTGTAGAGTTGGGGAGGGCCTTAGACAAGTAGCGCATACGGTAGACCTTCTCTGGAGGTGCTGCCTGTCTATGGCAAGGGTGATGTTAGTGCACTCCTCACCAGGGAATTCAATGAGTGGTTGAAAACTGGTGGAGCCTAGGGTTTTGGCTTCATTGGGGACTGGGGAGCACCTGGAGGGATGCAGACCATACTGGTGCGATGGTCTTCATCTGTCCGGGGACTAGGATCCTAGGTGAGAGGTTTAAATGCTTCATTGGCAAGCATTTAAACTAGCCAAGGAGGGGAGGCACTGAAAAGGAGCAGGAAATCCCAGCCCCCACAAAACATGGCAATTAGTGAGGTAAACACCAAGGTAGAGAAGTTATTAGGGAGCAGGACAGAGGTAAATGTAAAAAAGGCAAAGGCAGTAAGGACAGGAATGGGGCTAAAAGGGTAGGCTATCAAAAGTGGAGGTTGATAAGTACAATGCCCGTAGTCTGCGAACAAGCTCCCTGAACTAGTGGCCTTGATGGAAGAGGGTTGCCTGGATATTGTGGCAGTCACAGAAACGTGGTACACAGAGAACCATGACTGGGATGTCAACATACCAGGATACACAATCTACAGGAGGGACAGGGAGGGTAAAAGAGGAGGAGGAGTAGCTCTCTATGTAAAGGAAGGGATCAAAGCAACAGAACTAAAGAGTAAACAGGGAGCAGATGAGGTACTCTGGGTCACCCTAGAGACAGGAAATGGCACTCACAATCTGCATGGGGTTGTATACAGACCCCCATCTCAGGGGAGGGAATGGACAAGGAAATGATAGAAGGCTTCCTTAGAATGGCAGAAAAAGGGAGATATTGTTGATGGGGACCTGAATATGCCAGATGTTAACTGGAGCACCTTTGCTGCAGGCACATCCAAGAGCAGGGTCATTCTTGATGCCCTACAGGGGCATGCCTCAGACAGCTAGTATTGGAACCCACTCAGGAGGGAGCAATCTTAGACCTGGTACTCTCAAATGGGGATGGAGAAAGAATCTCAGATTTAGAAGTGGGTAGCCATCTGGGAACAAGCGACCGCCAAACAGTGTGTTCACGATAAACACAGCCATACAATCAAGCCATAAAAAGCAAGAGTATTGGATTTAGGAGGGCTGACTTTGGGAAAATGAGAGAGTGCCTTAGAAAAGCACTAGCAACCAGGCAAGAAGGAGGGTGGAGGAACAATGGGGAGTAATAACAGCCATCACACAGGCAACAGGCCTTTGTGTAAAGCAAATCAATAAACACAATGAAGGAAAAAACGCTATGGTTCTCAAAAGAGGTGGCAGGGAAGGTTAAGGAGAAAAGGATAGCATTCAGGAAATATAAGGAAACACAGAAGGAGCAGGACAGAGAACTTTATCAGTTAAATCAGAAAGAGGCTGGGAAGGCAGTCAGAATAGCAAAGGCCCAAACCGAGGAAAGTATAGCCAATTCTGTTAAGAAGGGGATAAGACCTTTATAGGTGCATTAGGGAGAAAAGAAAGACCAAAGGAGGGATACTGAGGCTTAATAAAGGGATGGAATTTGGGTAGAGGGGACAGTGAAAAGCAGGGATACTGAACCAATATTTCTGCTCAGTATTCACAAAGGAAGAGGAGGGGAGGTACCTAAACCAAACAAGAGAAACACTCTGAAGACAGGGGTCAATACCAGTCCATTTACAGAAGAAAGGGTTCTGAAAGAACTAATAAAATTGAAGGTGGACAAAGCAGTGGGGCCTGATGGGATTCACCCAAGAATTCTAAAAGAACTAAGGGTAGAACTAGTGACACCACTGACTACTCTCTTTAACAAATCATGGGAGGATGGGGTGGTACCTGAGGACTGGAGGAGGGCAGATGTGATTCCTCTTCACAAAAGTGGGAGCAGGACAGAGGCAGGAAACTACAGACCAGTTAGTTTGACCTCAGTAGTAGGGAAAATGATGGAATGACTTCTGAAGGAAAGAATTGTTGAGTACCTAGAGGCCAGTGGGGCACAGGACCCAAGGCAGCATGGATTCACGATGGGAAGGTCGTGTCAGAAGAATCTTAATAGATTTCTTTGACTGGGTGACCAAAGTAGTAGACCAGGGAGTGCTGTGGACATGGCCTACCTAGATTTTAGCAAGGCATTTGATACAGTCCCACACAAAAGATTAATACACAAAGCCAGCCTTGGAGTGGGCCCCAAGGTGGTAGCCTGGATAAAAATTGGCTAGACAACAGGACACAGAGGGTAGTAGTAAATGGAGTAACAGTGAAGAGAGGAGGGTTACTAGCGGGTACTGCAGGGTTCAGTACTGGGACCGGTTCTTTTAATGTCTTTATAAGTGACATTGCAGAGGAACTGGAAGGAAAAGTATGTCTCTTTGCAGACGACACAAAGATCTGCAACAGGGTTGATACACAAGATGGAGTGGAAAGGATGAGAACAGTACAAGGACAAATGGCAAGTACTGTTGGTGATGCTAGGAAAGGAGGGCAGGATGGGGGTGGAAGGTGGTTACCCTTAATGCTAGGAGCCTTGGGAGGAAAACTGCAGAGTTACAGGTTCTCATGGCAGAGGGAGAGGTGGACATTGCAGCCATCACGAAACATGGGCCACCCAATACAATGACTGGGACCTGTCTGTACCAGGGTACAGGTTATTTCGTAGGGACAGGGTGATTGGGAAAGGAGGGGGTGGCACTATATGTGAAGGAAGGACTGAAGTGTGTAAGGGAGGAAGGGAGGAGGGTAGTACTGAGTCACTTTGGATGCAAATCCAGGATTCCAAAAATAGCAGGGACACTGGTTTACCGTGATTGAGAAAGAGCAAATCTGCTTTGCACATTGGAAAACTGCATTGTCACCGTGTCTGCCAGTCCAAAATCTGTTTTTACCGGTGTTTTGTTTTGGGTACTTTATTTAACAAGTTTTTGCTCTACTACCAACAAAGACAGCCCTGAACATACAGGATAGCCACTCATGCAACCAAATCCATGGTTTAATGAATTTCCCAGCCCAGTCACCCATTTTCAGTAGGTTCTCTGCTGATCAATGCCATGGTAATTCCCTAGGCAGGGATATTTTCCCAAAGCCCCCAACCAGACTTATTCCCTCTATGACATTGGTACCAAGACTTTGTACTTTGGTCTATGCGCTATATGTCAAGGAACCTTTGCTCTGTGTGTCTTGTCATATCACTAATTCAGAACTGAATAAAATGAAATACAGAGAACAGCTGCATTAAATAAAATAGCGTTTATAAAAATGTGCAGAAAGGAGTAAATAGAAATACAAAACATCCATACAGTAAAAATATGTAAAAGTGTTAAAAAGCATAAAAGGTGTGGTGTAATACGAGAAACCAAATTCTATACAATCTATACAAAACTGTTATAAAATGGTACACTGAAAGTGTGGAAACAGAAGAGAACAGACATTTGAATGGAAACCCTATATATGGTAAAATAGGCAAAATGTGGAACATATAAGCACAGGAATTAAACTAAAGCTCTATCAAAGAAAATGTAAAACCTGACTATATAACTACAGTGAAAAAGTAAGTGAACTAAAACCTACAGTACATAAACATATGGTATCTAACCAACTATAATAAATACATTAAATGTGCAAAGGCATATATGAAATGTGGAAAACTGTGCAATAGCATAAAAGGTGTTCCTCTGTGTATTAATAGGGTAGCATATGGTGTACTGAGAACCAAGACCTGTATGCACAGGATAGGTTGCACTAGTTTGTAGAGCTCTAGGGATTCTAGAGAAAATCTGGGACAGTTAATTATGGAAAAGTATAACTTATAGGCAGGGTGATTGTGTGGGTGTGGGCAGTAGCCGCCCACTATGCAGAGGTGTCCATCAGTCTCCGATCCCCAATAGACAGGCAGAAGGAGGAGCAATCAAATCTCTATTTGACAAAGAAGGGAGGGAAAGAAGACTGTTAAGGAGGGTGGGTACAGCCAGGGTCAGACCAGGTGCAAGTACTAAACAAGTACTGCTGTTTAGTGTTTACCAGTTATGGTGGGGACAGGGTCCAACTTTGGGTGACAAATTATCCTGGGGAAGAGGACAGACAGGCACATGCGAGAGAGAGGGAGCTCAACATGTACAACCTAGAAGATAGAAAGGAATGGGACATGAGTGAGACCTTCAAGTACCTAAGAGGCCAAAAAAGAGGGAAGGACAACAGGGGCAACAGTCTAAAGTTAGAGGAGGAGCCAGCCCATTATTTCATGGCAGGGTGGCACTGGTGACTGGCTTGAATACGCTAATAGAAGTATAAAATGGGCAGACATGTGGAAAGCATGCAAAATATATAATCCAGCTACTTGTTGTACATGAGCTGGATAGCAGTTTCAGATTTTCTACCAGCAGGTTCCTTCTTTGATCTTGTGGATCTGTCCATATACAGAGAAGGATCGCCCACAACTGCACTTGACACAGGTATCCAGATAGCTTGTAGAGCAGCTCTGGAGAGTACAGTTAGTTGTGACTGCCTTGAAAGCCAGTACTGCCCAACATCCAACCCAATATGCTTGGAAGTTCCTTATATCCTCCCTAGCATATACATCCCAGTCATTTTGCAGTTCTGTTTGGTTGTGCAGTGCTAACAGAGGAATGTCACTGGCATGCTGTGTCAAATCCTATTCAGTTTTGTAAATTTCTGGGTCCAAAATACGGCAAGCTTTAAAGAATTCAATTGATGGGTTTGTGTCCATATGCTTAGAAAGCTTGTTTAAAGCGACACCAAATGCTCCTTGAAAAGGGCAACATTTTCCTGCTTGACCCGTGGCCTCATAGCCTGCAAGCACCGGCCAGTTCTGTCACCAAATCATTCTGTCTTCAACACTCCTGCTTCAAACCGCTTTTGATTTTGCTAATAGTGTCATACAGCAAAACAGCCAAGGGCTTTTGCTTGCTTTGCAAAAGCTCGATTACGCCAATAAGGTCAGTACAGTTTTCAGCAATGAATGCAGTTTAAACCTGCAGCTCTGTGAACCATTCTTCAAATAGTTTTTAAGGACCTCATTGAGTTGGCATCACTAGTTTCATCACTGAAGAACGCCGTAGGTGTTCCAGATATGCAGAGTGGTATTTTACTGCTTCAAACCAGGTGTTCCAATGGGTCAAGACAGGAACAGGAGGCAATATTTTTTTTCCGCACCTCTCCTCCAGGAATGCAATGTACTTCGCCACGCTTTGGTGATTGTTGAAAGGCATATTTTATAAGTGCCATGTTATTCACCTGATCAAAGTGGTCAATCCAGGTATCACCCACCAATGATAAAACGTGTGCCCAACAACCCACATGGACTACATGGTCACCAATTAGGCCACGTATACATCATTAAAGCACTTTGTCATGTAACGTGCATTGTCACTAACAAATGCTACCACTTGTCCCATCTCCACACCATATTTATGCAAGGTCTTTAAAACACTTTGGGCAACAGTGGAGTGGTTTACCGCTGTTAGCTCTATGGTGTCTGCTATTACAGATTTTGCACCCTCCATTGCAAAAATAATGTTCATTCACAGCGAGTCTGCATCAGTTGTTTCATCGCACATTACTGCAAGTGTCTTGCCTCTTACCAGCTGACTAATTCCTCCTCCATTTCTCTATTTAGTCGGGGCAAGTAATTCTGTCGTAAGTGTCTGCCTTGGAAGCGCTCCATTCCCTTTGATATACTTCCCATCCAGTCTCTCAAGCAGGGTTGATCCAGCTTTTCAATTGGTATATTGGCACCACATCAAGCCCTCAACGTGTCCAAAACGGTTTCCTCCCTTGCAGCAGCTGCAGCTGTTGTGGCATTGAAACTGGTGTGTAGGGTCACCTGTTTGCCGTTACTCTTCTGGCTTGTGTTCTTGGTGTGTTTTGCTTTTACAGTGATCCACCACTGTGTCCTTCCTGATGTGGTCAACAGGGTGATCACAGAGCGACAGAACATCTTCCTCCATCTTCATACATGCCATAGGACTTGAATTGCAATGCACGGTCTTTAGCCGTAACCGATGAGATTTTGGCCATTTTGTTGGTGGTGGTGTTGCCATTGCTACACATGTAGTGTGGATGACTCCCAACAAACTAAAATTGAAACAGTTGGGAGATATAGAAAATATATTTACAATTGTGCAGCACAACTATTAACATTTCACAACTAATTACTCAATCTCTCAAATCAAGACAGAAATAAGACTACATCAGCATTAGAATCTCACTGGTCATTCGTGGCCGAGATGAGGATGAAGGACAATGGTCAGGAGGAACAGCTACAGAAATCATGCTGCCCTTCAAGTTTACAGTCCAGACTAGAAATATCTATAGTAAGAAACAAGCATCCAGATCTCTCCGCTAATAGTAAGACCATGTCTGAGAGTGGAGGAGCAGCTACAGATTTTACGCTGACCACAGCCACTTAAATTCCAGACTACGATATCGCTATTTATCTATATCTATCCCATTCTCAACCAGTTACTGGCCACCATTTCAGAGTTAGGAATAGCTGACAAAATCATCACGCTGACCTCAGAATGTCACAGTACAACAGCGAGAGTACAAGATCAGCATTTGAAACAGTGATGTCTCAGCTAATAATTCTTGCCCAGGTTTGAGAGTGAGGAGGAACAGCTACAGAAATCATGCTGCCCTTCAAGTTTACAGTCCAGACTAGAAATATCTATAGTAAGAAACAAGCATCCAGATCTCTCTGCAATGGTAAGACCATGTCTGAGAGTGGGGAGGAGCAGCTACTGATTTTACGCTGACCACAGCCACTTAAATTCCAGACTACGATATCGCTATTTATCTATATCTATCCCATTCTCAACCAGTTACTGGCCACCATTTCAGAGTTACTTACATATCTCTCCAATCTCACTGCTAATGTGAGGCTATGTGGAGAAGGGTACCAAACAGAAACCACTGTGATGTCTGAAACATACAATCTAGACTTTGAGCCATTGTTTGTGAGTGCAAAGAAGTACAACAATACCTTTTCAGAAGGGCAAAGACTCCAGCAGCAGACCACCAACAGCACTTTCACAGTGTGACCTAAAAATGAAAAAAAAAACAAATACAGTAAGTCCTAACTCTGCAACACCAAAGCATTCACATTTTAGCATAGAAGACCCACTAGTGGGCAAAAAGCAAGCAAACTGTACCTTTTACAATGGAGGATAGAAAGTAGCCCTACAGCAGATCACGTCCGACAGCACTTCAAGGCCTGAAATCACAATTGAAATGTTTACGTGGCCCACAGAAAAATGTACACATAACTGTTAAAAAGATCATCATCATCCTCCTCCTCCTCCTCCTCCTCCCTCCTCATCATCATCCTCATCAATGCATTCTCCAATCACAGCTTGTCACCAACACCTACACCTACTTACTTGAAGAGGGTGCAAGGGACAAGCATGAAGCGCTTGGTAGCAGTGCTGGCAGGTGGTTCCACATCAGAAGGAATCTGCAGCAGAGCACAGGCATGATGTTCATGAAGGCCACCTTCCGACTCCCAGCAAGATGGGTGGCAACAGAAGGTTCATCGATTCTCCAGGATAGACAGCAGCAGAAGTGCAGCCCCCACCAGAGGTGTGACAGCAGCATGTGCAGCCCCCACCCTTCAGGTGTGGACGGCAGCATGTGCAGCCCCCACCCTGTAGGTATGACGGCAGCATGTGCAGCCCCACCCCTGCAGGTGTGATGGCAGCATGTGCAGCTCCCCACCTGCAGGTGTCGGCAGCATGTGCAGCCCCACCACTCGGTGTGACGGCAGCATGTGCAGCCCCCACCCTCAGGTGTGCCGGCAGCATGTGCAGCCCCACCCCGCAGATGTGATGGCAGCATGTGCAGCCCCACCGCTCAGGTGTGCCAGCAGCATGCAACCCCACCCTGCAGGTGTGACGGCAGCATGTGCAGCCCCCACCACTCAGGTGTGGCGGCAGCATGTGCAGCCCCCACCCCTCAGGTGTGACAGCAGCATGTGCAGCCCCCACCCTCAGGTGTGACAGCAGCATGTGCAGCCCCACCCTCAGATGTGCCAGCAGCATGTGCAGCCCCCACCCTGCAGGTGTGATGGCAGCATGTGCAGCCCCACCCTGCAGGTGTGGCAGCATGCAGCCCCCACCCCTGCAGGTGTGACGGCAGCATGTGCAGCCCCACCACTCAGGTGTGGCGGCATGTGCAGCCCCACCCCGCGAGGTGTGGCGGCAGCATGTGCAGCCTCCACCACTCAGTAGTGGTAGCAGAGGTAGAATGACAGTACACATCCAATGCCATGTACCAAAGCTTGACAGAGCTCAGACGTGAATTAAGCTGAACCACCAGGCGCCAAGGTGGACTCCATCGGTTCAGTCCCTAACAACTAGCTGCCTGGATTGGTTTATTTATATGTAAACAAAGTGCATCCAATTAAAACAAAAATCCACAATCATTGAGGAAGGATTGGGATTGAGGATGCTAATGGAGAGAGATCAGCAATCTGTACTGAAGAATAAACCAATCAGGAATTGTACCTAAGTAACTTAATTGGGCACTTTCTAACTTGGTCCCTCATGAAAATGGAGCCTCTTAGTTTTCAAGTCGGAGCTCAATTGAAAGGTGTTCTGCTGGCACAGGTAAAGCCATAACCACTGTGCAACTCAGAGCATCATCTTCCTATCCCCCGCAGTCAACAGAAATGAATCTATCTTTGTGCTCAAGACAATCACCAATTTGGTGATCACTCCAGGTGCAAAGACAATTTTTAATATAGTGCCTGCAAGGGAGGGCAAGAGAGGTGAAGCCCCAATCTGCACAGTGGTCAGGGCTTCACCTCTGCCGGTAATTCACCTTTAAGAACTTATCAATTCTCTGTAATTCCCCAGCACTTACAACAATATTCCATTAGACATTCCCACAAAGCCAACCTGAAAGGTGGTAAGATTATTATTAACATGCAGTTAGACAGTTTAAAATCGATTTTTCTTTGTTTACCCCTAGGTAAACCAAGGAGGAAAATCCAAAGTTCACGGTTGCTTTCACATGGTTTATTCAGTTTGATGTGGCTTAATAAAGTTATTTTGTCTGACTATGTCTCTTTTTATTATCATTCTTATTCATTCTCGTGCTCACAGACAGAGCACACACACACGCACTTGCTGGAAGCACGGTTCTGTGCCACTCTGCCAGTCCACCCCTCCCTCCAAGGCCAGAACCATTTTCCCCAGCTTGTGCACCAGTCTGCCTAGCCTGCCCATCTGCTGGCCATCAAACAACAAACCACTGAGCGTGGCACGACCAGCAGACTTGGCGCACTTGCTGGAAAAAAACAGTTCTGTGCCACTTGCCAGTCCACCCCTCCTCCGAGGCCAGAACCATTTCACCCAGCATGTGCACCAGTCCGCCCAGCCTGCCCATCTGCCGCCATCAAACAACAAACCACTGGAGCGCAGCGGACCCAGCAGACTAGCGCACTTGCTGGAAAAGCGGTTCTGTGCCACTCTGCCAGTCCACCCCTCCCTCCGAGGCCAGAACCATTTTCCCCAGCTTGTGCACCAGTCCGCCCAGCCTGCCCATCTGCGGCCATCAAACAACAAACCACTGGAGGGTGGCACGGACCCAGCAGACTTGCGCACTTGCTGGAAAACGGTTCTGTGCCACTCTGCCAGTACACCCTCCTCCGAGGCCAGAACCATTTTCCCCAGCTTGTGCACCAGTCCGCCCAGCCTGCCCATCTGCCGCCATCAAACAACAAACCACTGGAGCATGGCACGGACCCAGCAGACTTGCTGGAAAAAAGCGGTT
This sequence comes from Neoceratodus forsteri, assembly GCA_016271365.2. Taxonomy (NCBI): domain Eukaryota; kingdom Metazoa; phylum Chordata; order Ceratodontiformes; family Ceratodontidae; genus Neoceratodus; species Neoceratodus forsteri. Next base: position 1,187,232,369 of record CM057455.1, read on the forward strand.
CTGTGACACTCTGCCAGTCCACCCTCCTCCGAGGCCAGAACCATTTTCCCCTACCATGTGCACCAGTCCACCCAGCCTGCCCATCTGCCAGCCATCAAACAACAAACCACTGGGCGTGGACGGACCCAGCAGACTTGGCACTTGCTGGAAAACGGTTCTGTGCCACTCTGCCAGTCACGCCTCCCTCCGAGGCCAGAACCATTTTCCCAAGCATGTGGCCAGTCCGCCCAGCCTGCCCATCTGCCGCCATCAAACAACAAACCACCGAGCATGGTACGGACCCAGCAGACTGGCGCACTTGCTGAAAAACGGTTCTGTGCCACTCTGCCAGTCCACCCCTCCCTCCGAGGCCAAAACCATTTTCCCCAGCATGTACACAGTCCGCCCAGCCTGCTGGCCATCAAACAACAAACCACTGGAGCGTGGCACGGACCCAGCAGACTTGCGCACTTGCTGCTGGAAAAACGGTTCTGTGCCACTCTGCCAGTCCACCCTCCCTCCGAGGCCAGAACCATTTCCCCCAGCTTGTGCACCAGTCCGCCCAGCCTGCCCATCTGCCGCCATCAAACAACAAACCACTGGGCGTGGCACGGACAGGACCCAGCAGACTGGCGCACTTGCTTGAAAAAACGGTTCTGTGCCACTCTGCCAGTCCACCCTCCTCCGAGGCCAGAACCATTTTCCCCAGCTTGTGCACCAGTCCGCCCAGCCTGCCCATCTGCCGCCATCAAACAACAAACCACTGGAGCGTGGCACAGACCCAGCAGACTTGCACCTTGCTGGAAAAAGCGGTTCTGTGCCACTCTGCCAGTCCACCCCTCCCTCGAGGCCAGAACCATTTCCCCAGCATGCGCATCAGTCCGCCCAGCCTGCCCATCTGCGGCCATCAAACAACAAACCACCGGGCATGGCACAGACCCAGCAGACTTGCGCACTTGTTGGAAAAAACGATTCTGTGCCACTCTGCCAGTCCACCCCTCCCGAGGCCAGAACTACATTGGTGCACATGTGCACTGGTGCACATGCTGGAAAAAATTATGTGCCTAAAACATATCTACATTAGCCATTTGTCAAATAATAGTACGACAGAGCAAAATACATACATCAAGTAACTTCTACGTAATAATGTACACACTTTTATTTCCATCAAGCAGCCTTCCACAGGAGTAAGACACAGCTGGGTCATATTTAGGTCCACCACTACCGCAATGTTTGCTTTGAAATAATGCAGTATTGCTTTGGACAGTTGGGTATATATTTTTATGGAATTACAAGCAACCACTTCTGAATCTTTTGGCTGCCTACCTGGTTCTTGACTGACTGGTCACCGACTGGCCTAAGCCTCCCGGTTTCATTTTTCCACAGAAATTCATTGAGCACAGGAGGTACAACTGCAATGGCCTGACTAGTGAGCTGTACAAATTGATAGGTCCTTTTTACTTGAAGAATTGGCATGTTTTCAGTGTTATGCTCAATAATAAACTTCTCAGCCTTAGTATGAGAGAAGGTCTCATAATATACTTACAGAAGACAGGCGACAAGGGAATCTGTCAGACTGAGGCCTACAGCTTTGTTAAACACAAACCTACAGATTTTATTGAAAATCTTAAATAGTGGGTTACTTCAGGCAGCAAGGCATCTAATAGCTCCATTACAGGCTTGCTCAGTACCAGGCAGGCATATTCAGGATCACCTAATTCTTTTAAGGTAACTATTCTGAGAGAAGTAACACGGGTAGAATGGATGGTTACTTACTCTTTGGACCAACAAAAGCATTTAACTATGTTTCACATGATTGATTACCTATGGTATGTGCTGCACATCTGTGGAATCCTGATAGTTTCTTAAATCATAAAGATCCCACACCGATTCTGACTTAGACATCTGCTTGCTCTTGAGGTGCTTCCTAGCACCTCCTCAGCCTGCACAAACCAACCCTACTCCATTAATCCAGGACTGACCTGTCCATCCTGTGGATCACGCACTGGCAGTGGGTGCAGATATTCGATGGCAGTGAGCGGGTAAGTGGGACAGACTACGCATGCGACCTGCACTACGCGTGCCCCCCAAAGCTAGCAATGGAAACATATTACACTGGCACATATTTGTCGTACTAGTATGGGCCTTCAGACTGCACTCTTGTCGGCATCCATTCATGGGCCCCACCTAACCTAACCTACCTAACCTAACAGTTAGCAGTTAAAAATGGGTGGCATGGAGAACAGAAGTTCAAACTTACCGTAGTAGTCCAAGTGGATAAGCAAGATGGTGCTAAACAAGCGTTAGTTCACGCAGCTCGAAGTAAAGATAAATGGCATACTAGCTGCCTATATTTAAAGCACTGTGTTCGTGAGGAACAACGAGAACAAACGCTGTTTCCGCTTTGGCGCCCGCTTTCCGCTAGCCAATGAGCATTCCGCTTCATTCACTGCCACCGCATATGCGTAAACCAGTGTCCCTGAGAATAGGATTCTTAGAATGGGAGTGGTGGTACGGCCACCATCTCAGACGGAGGAGTTAGACAGGGAACTAGCGGGACAGATCAGGAGGACCTGTGAGAAGGGTAGTGTGGTGATTGTGGGGACTTCAACATGCCAGGAGTGGACTGGAGCACCCCAACAACCAGGAACAGAAGGAGCAGGTACTGCTGGATGCCTTCAGGACAGCTTCCTGCTGCAAATGGTCAGTGAACCAACCAGGTTAGGAAATACCCTTGTGCTGGCAAATGGGGACTTTGTGAGAGAACTTACAGCAGAGGAACCACTGTCAGGAGTGACCACCACTCAGTAAGGCTCACATTGGATATGGGCAAGGAAGGAGTGGAATCTGGCACAATAGTGCTGGACTTCAGGAGGGCTGACTTTGGGAGGATGGGGAAGTGGTAAAAGGGTACCTGGCCAGAATTCAATCAGTATGGACACTAACTAGAGGTGGGAGCTCATAAAGCTGGGGATAGTGGAGGCAACCAAAACCTGCTGCAAAGCCCAGAGCAAGAAGGCTAGGCAAAGAAACCGATCTGGTTGAGCAAGGAGGTCATGGAAAGGTAAGGAGGAAAAGAGCTGCCTTTAGGAAGTACAAGAAAACAGGGAGGGGAGGACAGGGAGGAGTACTTGACAGAATTGAAGGAGGTGACAAGGCAGTGAGGGGAGCCAAAGCATCTACGGAACTCAGGCTGGCACAAGGCATTAAGAAGGGAGAAGGACTTCTTTAAGTACATCAGGAGAAAAGGAGCTGTAAGGACCACATAGTAAGGATTAGGAAGGAGGGGTTGGGTGGAAGCAGGGTGCGATAAGGCAGAAGCACTAAATGAGTACTTCTGCTCAGTATTTACTAAAGAGAAGAGGGGGTGACACTCAAGGTGGGAGAATTGGCAGAAGCAGGGGAAGTGGTGACAGATGGGGAAATCATGGAGAGCAGAGTTCGAGAGGGTTTGAAGGCACTGAGGGTGGACAAGGTGCCAGGCCCAGATGGCATCTACCCAGGGTACTGAAGGAGCTGGCAGAGGTCCTTGCAGGACCTTGGCAGACTCTATTTAATGCCTCACTACATCTGGGTGTGTACCTCAGGACTGGAGGATGGCTCATGTGGTGCCCCTCCACAAGAGTGGCCCCAAGGATGAACTGGGAAACTACAGACCAGTGAGCCTCACATCCATCATGGGTAAGCTAATGGAGACTATCCTGAAGGAGAGGCTGTGGCCCTCCTAGAGGCCAAAAGACTACAGGACAGCAGACAGCATGGCTTCATATGTGGCAGATCCTGCCAAACCAACCTGGTCGAGTTCTATGACTGGGTAACTAGGCAACTGGACAGGGCCATGCAGTGGATGTCCTGTATCTGGACTTCAGTAAGGCATTTGACTCAGTGCCACATGGAAGGCTGGGAAGGAAGTTAGTAGGCACAGGGGCGGGTGAAAAGCTGGTGAGATGGGTAGGAAACTGGCTGCAGGAAGGCAACAGAGGGTGGTGGTGGGTGGGGAGCTCTCACACCCAAGGGCAGTGATGAGCGGTGTTCCACAGGGCTCAGTGTTGGGACCAGTGTTGTTTGGGATACTCATTGCAGACATATCATGGGACATCAAGAGCAAGATCAGTCTGTTTGCTGATGATACCAAGGTAGGCACGGTGGTGGATGACCTAGGGATGGCAGGGGTTGCAGGATCTGGCAAAGCTTGAAACCTGGTCAGACACCTGGCAACTGGGCTTTAATGCCAAAAGTGCAAAGTGCTGCATTTTGGGATGAAGAACCCAAGGAGGAGTTACCAGCTAGGGGAGTGCAGCTAGCCCAGACAGAGGAGGAGAAGGATCTGGGTGTGCTCATTACAGGGTCAATGAACAACTCTGCACAATGTAGGAAGGCAGCTGCAAAGGCCAACAAAATGCTGGGTTGTATTGCAAGGGTATATCCTCGAGGAGGAGGAGGTGATTCTGCCACCGTATAGGTCATTGATTAGACCACACCTGGGTACTGCGTGCAGTACTGGCGTCCGTATCTGAAGAGGACATTAAGTTACTGGAGGGGTGCAGCGCGGAAGCGACAAAAGATGATCAAGGGCTGGGGACTTATCATACGAGAGAGGTTGAAGGAGTTGAACATGTACTCACTGGAGGAGAGGAGGCGGGTGACATGATTGAAACCTTTAAATACATGAAAGGAATAAACAAGACGGGTACAGAGGGGCTGTTCAAAGTAATGGAGGGGAGGCCACCAGGGCCATGATATGAGACTGGAGCAGAGGAAGGTTCAGGAGGGTGAGAGAGACACTTTTTACAGAGCGGGTGGTGGCTGGGTGGAATGCATTACCTGCTGAAGTGGTATGCAGTAGAACAGTGGACTGCTTCAAACAAGGATGGGACAGGTTAAGGAGAGGTTAATGAAGGGAAGGGTGGAAGGAGGGCAGCTGCAGAATAAGGGGTGCTAGCTGCACATTCGAGCAGACTTGATAGACCTCTAGGCCTTATCTGCTGGCAAATTTCATATGTTCATATAAGGGACTTGGCAAGGTTGGAGGAATGGTCAAATGTATGGCAGCTCAGATTCAAGTGCAAAGAAGTACAAGGTAATGCACATGGGAAACAAAAGCCCAGGGAAGAGTACACAATGGGGGTGAGATACTGACAACAGTAAAATGGAAGGGACCTGGGTAATTATATCAGATGACCTAAATGTGGGCAAGCAATGTGAGAAGGCAGTAAGGAAGGCTGGGGATACTGGGATGCATAGGAAGAGGCATCAATAGTAGAAAACAGGAAGTTGTTATTCCTCTGTACAGACAGTTGGTGAGACCCCATCTGAGTACTGTGTGCAGTTCTGGAGACCCCATCTCCAAAGACATAGACAGAGTGGATGCTGTCTAGTGGAGGGCAATCCAAAATGGTGCAGTGTCTGCACCAGAAGACATACTAAGAAAGACTAAAGTAGCTTAATATGTATACCCTTGAGGAAAGAAGGAGAGAGGGACATGATAGAAACTTTCAAGTACCTCAAGGGAATTAACAAAGTCCAAGAGGGTAGCATCTTTCAGAAAAGAGATGATGCAAGAACAAGGGGCACAATTTGAAGATAGAGGGGGACGGCTCAGAGGTAATGTGAGGAAGTATTTTTCATGAGAGAGTTGTGGATGATGGAACAGCCTCCTGAGGAGGTCATGGAGTCAAGAACAGTGGGGAAATTCAAGAATGCATGGGACAGACATAAGCAGTCCTAGTGGGGGTAGGAGGAAGTAAGCTGTTAGTTAACTAGGATTTGCAGCTTATCTGTTAGGTAGGAAAATGGGCAGACTAGGTGGGCAAGCGGTCCTTATTCGCCATCAAATTCTATGTTTCTATGATGGATGGATGCCTTACAAGTTATCAAAGCTGGAGGATCTGGCACTGGTCCAGCAGAGCAACAAGACAATAACAACTTAAAATACATTAAACTTACAAAGTTGTGTCCCTCGGATGATATCAAGCATACCTGACAACTTTGAAAGGTTGCCGCTGCCTGCCAGTAGCCAAAGCAGCAATGGTCAGTCAGACTGGTACCTTACCTGACAGGAAATCCCAACTTGCCTATAGCAATATGGACACTGCACAGTCAGAAAACTATGACCTGGTGAAAGCGAAACTTGAAAAGATTTGACATCTCAGGAGAGACCTACAGGCAGAGATTTCGATCTCTGAAGTACAACTCAGTCGATAATCCTCGAGAAGCCTTCACCCGACTCAAAGAACTCCTGATAAATGGCTACAACTAGAGAGCAAAACAGTCCCACAGATTATTGACACATTTGCAGTGGAGCAATTCATCAACATCCTGCGACAGATGTACAGCTTTGGGTAAAGGAAAGTGGGGGAAAGGCTGTCTCTTTGGCCGAAAACTACCGAATGACCAGACATGCCATAGCAGCGAGGCAACAGCCAAGCACCAGTAAGACGCTCTTTCTCCCATTTAAACTCCAAGTCTAATAAGAACTCTGGTGGAGGTAACAAATCTGTGCTCAAAGACGTTATTTGCTATAACTGTAATAATACAGATCATATTGCAAGAAATTGCCATAAAAGAGTGACATTGAGCAGATTTGTCCTTAGTAAATTGGGGCAAGTACTTAACAGACGTGAAGGTGGGACATAAGACTGTGAAGGGCCTTATAGGTTCGAAGCAGACAAACCCTAGTCATACTGAAATGCTAGGAAAACAATGTCCAAAGGGAACAAGTACTGATGTCATCTTCATCCACGGGACACTCGATACTATCCCACCAGCCAAGGACTCTCTGTTAATGGGGTGTTACACCAAATGAAAGCGGGATAGTACCTAAATTACCTGTACCTGTGATTATTGGAAATGACTTTTAGGATTTATTGAGTTAATCAAAGAGGGAGTAAATCCTGATGTTTCAGCAGCTGTAGTGACAAGAGCTCAGGCAAAGAAAATCTCAGGTGGTGGGGACTGTTTTCCTTTCACTGATTTTGATTCAGACTTGTTTGAGCACAGGTCCCACATCTGGAAATCCAGGAAAGAAAGACAACACCTGAGAAAACAGTGGCAACAAACGGCTGATGGACATAAAGAATTAACATATGAAAATGATGAAACTAAACTGATAACTGATTGTGATTTTCTCTCAGAACAAGCTAATTATGTTTCTCTCAGGGTTATTTTAAGCAGCTGGAGGTGAAATCAAGACAGGGCTAACCTATGTTTAAAAATGTAATGGGCTGGCCGCCCAGTGGTGCTGAGGGTTGAGGCACTGGATGCCACACCTCATGCCACACCAATGACTCGGGTTCCGGAACAAGCCTGGGCCATCAGGGATCAGTGGGGAGGGAGAGGTTGAGGTTCTGGAGGACAGCTCTTCTCTCCTTGGAGGAGAAGTTGTGCTCCCTCCGAATGACTGCCTTCAGGTGGAGGCATGGGGAATGCGGGTCTGTAGGGTGCACAGAAAGGGAGGGTGCTGTGGAACTTCCGTGGCGGACGCAGACCGCCACTAATGCATGTCTGGTATGTGTGCCCCAGCAATGGAGAACAGGGAGAAAAAAGTGGAGGAAAATGGATCCTCCAGTCACAGGATGAAGTCCGACTCTCCCAGAGCTCCTCCCGGCCAGGCAGAAATGAAGCCTCTGCATTTCCAGGATGTCGTGGCTGTGGGGGTCAGTCTGAAGGGGTAGTCAGAGGACAGGAGAATAAACATAATACGGGGAAAAAAATTAATGGGCTACTGTACAGAGTTTGGGTTAAACCTCAGACACAGGATCAAATAGAACAATTGGTTATACCACAAAAGTTTCGATCTGAGTTGTTACAGATAGCACATGATAGTCCTATGGCTGGTCACTTGGGGATGGATCGCACCTTGCCAGATTGTTGTACAGATTTTACTAACCTGGAAGTCATGAGATATTGCTACTTATTGTAGTTGTTGTGCTAAGTGTCAGAAAGTAGCCCCACTGACTAAAAAGGACAAGGTGCCCTGGTGCCCTACCCTTGATAGGTGTGCCTTTTGAGAGAATTGCAATGGATGTGGTTGGCCCATTAGACAAAAGTAAAAGGGAAATCAATTAATTGTGGTAACATGTGACTATGCTACTCGATACCCAGAGGCTGTTCCTTTGCATTGTCACAGTCCCAAAGGTTATCTTTGTTGGGTATAAAAATATCTCAAACCCAAGGACACTGTAGAATGCTATGAAGCCAGTAGTTTGAGGTAAGAGCATCTCATACTGAACATTTCAGAAAAATATATTTTCTATAAAAGGTATGGATGATGTAAGTAATTATGCACACTCTGACTGGAAAAGTCACCTGGAACACCTATAAGCAGTTATCAATTGATCAAAAATGCAGGTCTGACAATTAATCCTACCAAGTGTGCATTGGGCATGCAGGAAACTAGATATATGAGCTATGTTTTGGGGAATAAAGCATCAAACCTGAGGTTTCTAAGATAGAAACTGTAGCTAACAGCCCTGTCCCTAAAACCAAGAAACATGTCAGGTCATTTTAGGGCTGGTTGATTATTATCAGAGATTTGTTCCCAGCTTTGCAGAGATAGCTAATCTCCTGACAGAACTCACAAAAAAATGGTACCTGAATAATGTGAAATGGATCCCGAGTGTGACAAAGCTTTTCGAGCTATTAAGGCTACATTATGTTCAGCCCCTGTTTTAAGAAACCCAGACTTTGAGAAACCTTTTCTGTTACAAAGTGATGCATCAGAGGTAGGCCTAGGTGCAGTCTTGAGTCAGCATCTAGATGGGAAATAACATCCTATTCTCTATTTTAGTAGGAAGTTGCACAACAGAGAAAAAGGTACTTACCATTGAGAAGGAATTTCTTGCAGCAAAATGGGCAATGGCGTCCCTTAAGTTTTGCCTACCACAAGCTGACTTTGTACTTGTAACAGATCACAATCCTCTCTGTTGGCTTGACCAAATGAAGGATAAAAATTTAGAATCACATGGTGGTACCTGGCACTGCAGTCTTTTAAATTTGAGTGATGCACACATTTGGAAAATAGAATGTCAGTGCTGATTTTCTGTCTAGGTATGGATCAGGAATTGAGAATTCTGAAGGTTGAAAAATGTGTGAGCTGAAACTTCTCTGTTTGATATGCTGCATATATACTGAACTATAAAGATTATAAGCTACTGTCATGTTAAAGGAGAATTTAAAGAGTTTTGGAAACCTGTTTTGTAAAACAGGTTCCTCTTAAGGTGGGGGTTATGTGACAGGGTTGAAAAGGCACTGTCCCAGTTGTTCTGGAGAAAGAGTTTAAATGCAAGGATCTGTTCTATTCTCTCCTTTTCTGTCTCTTCTCTGGTTGTGCAAACAAATTTTCTCATGAGACCTAGGACTTGATCTCCGAGATGGTCTTGCAATTCTCTGCCTCTCGCTATCTCTCTACCTTCTCTTGATGTTCTGTGTTTTCTCCCTTGCATATCTGCTGGTATAAAAATATATGTGAATCATTATGTGGAAATGTAATTAATACTGGGATTCCTTTGTTTAGAAATGTATATAGTTTTACTTTTAAAATGTATATAGTTATACTGTTGAAATGATTGCAAAAGCTGTTTGGAACTCAAGGAGTTAACCTGAGAAGCTAGTTTGCAAACTGTCTGAGAGCTGTAAGCAAGCAGTCAGTCCTGGTCACAATGTACTTTTGCTGCACTTGTTGAAACTTCCAAGAACACTGTATGAAGAAACATGTTTTCTTAATAAGTGGGGTTGCAAAGACTTATAAAACAGAACTGCAGTTTCTTGCAAGAGAGAAACACAGACACTGAGACTGGAAATTGAGAAGAATCCCAGATTGAATTTTTCTGTTTATACTGCATTTGTAAATAGTTATACTGAACAATTACATTTTTTATTTTACTGTTATTAATGATAAATCACTTGTTGCATTTTACAACTGCTGTCGGTTTTCCTGTGCTTCCTGACCTGTGCCTCTACAACAGTATGCCCTTGCTTCCTGCCCCAACTGACCTTGGGCAGGAAGTCCAAACATCAGTAGTGAAGTACAGCTCTTTTGTGTCTCCTAAAAGGAGATTTTCAGCATTCTTGGGCAGAAGCACTGTCAGCTGCTCTGCCAGGCTGGCACTTTTCTCCCAACCTGAAGTGTTAGAGGGAAGGGACCTCATGATTGCTGCAAATGGTAGCACGCACATTAAGGAGCCTTTGAGCAGAAGTCACACAACATAGTTGAGAGCTGCAGCTCACAGACACCAGCTCTGGCACACATGGCCTTAAATAGTGGTCAGCCACAGAGTGCTGTTCACCCCAATATTTTAAGATGCTGGCAGCATCCAGGGCTCCCACCATGAGAGGAATGCTCCACCCAAGATTGTGCACTTCCCAACTGCTAGAAATGTCTGGGGATCGGAGGCCTGGAGTGCACACAAACAAACTGGAAATCACTAGACTGGTCGATACAAGGGTGCTGGTATAATACCATTAATGTTGTTAATGTTATTTGAGTTGTTGTGATATTATTGTGTGTACCAGACTGACAGATATTTACATATAGGATTTAAGAGTGATTTTTCGGATGGGCAGATTGCCTTGACATGTCTTTGGGAACTCTGGGAGGTGGAGGAACAAAGATACAAGATATGCTTGAGAAAAGGGGAACCCTTCTAGATAGCTCTTAAAATTGTAGCAATGGGCATGCAGAAATTAAATCTTAACTACCTTCAGTGTGAAGGTTATCAATAGCACCATTAAAAACACCCTTAACTAAGGTGAAAAAGCTGGACTTGAAGGTGGTCTTAATTTAGGAGTCGTGTTTAAGACCAGCAAAATATGCAAAATTGCAACAACAGTGGATGGGAGAGATATGTGCATCCTTGTACCCAACAGATAAGGTAAGTGAAGTGGCAGTTTGATTCAGTGTACATCAGCCCACGTAGACCAGCATTGATGCCACAGTCAGGAGGATGGGTCATGAGTAATGGCTCTTATGCCACCACCATTTCAATTGTAAATGTTTATGTCCCAACTCATTCAACCCATACTTTTGTCTCAGAGCTTACATGGCTCATTTCTAGCAAAGCAAATGATCTATGCTTTAAAGGAGGCAACTTTAATTACATCACAGCCCCCCGATTCAACCCAGACAAAATACAGGAACACATAATAGGTCCCCCGCAGCAAGGCTCTTTGGCACAGGTGATTGAGGCAGGTTTGAAGGATTTGTGGAGGTGACAGCATCCGAGAGAAAGGATTTTTCCTTTTATTCCCATCCATATAGCTCATATAGCCATACAGAATGATGGTACATGCCAACCACACTTATATAGATTGCTCACTCCACAATACATACTGTAGATGTTTTAGATCATGCCCTGGTTACCTTGTCATTAGACATGAGAATTTCGATTGGGAAGGACACATCGCGACTACATGTAGGACCATAACACAACAGACATTTCAGGATACCATTACAGAAGCCATGGAAGAATACTTACAGCTTAATGCTACACAAGAAGTAAACCCAAGGACACTGTAGAATGCTATGAAGCTAGTAGTTTGGGGTAAGAGCATCTCATACCGAACATTTCAGAAAAAGAACGTGCAAAACAACTAGAGCTAGAAACTATGTTAGTGGAACTAGAGGCCAGCCATAAGTAAGACCTAGAGATACTTAAACAACTAAAAGGAGTTAGAGTTCAGCTGTTAAAATAACTGCCAATCAGGTGAAGAGGTTATTATGAGAACTGGATATGCTTACTATGCACAGGGCTGCGGGACACTATTACCCCAACAGCTACAAAAGGCAAGAGTGGTAAGAGTAGTTCCTAAAATCCAATCTCAGAGGGTAGAATCCTTAGGACATTACTGTAGGACATAGCTACAGAATTTGGCCAGTTCTATCAAACACCATGTAACACTGAAGAATCCCTCAAAGATACCATGGCAGTTAAAGAATTCCTAGAAATCTAAACCTACCCCAACTCACAGAGGAGGAGGAGGAGGTGGAGCAGGCAATGATGGCTAGCACAGTCACAATAGATGAGCTAGACAAGATAATCAAGTCTCTTCACAATCAGAAATCCCCAAGGAAAGATGGCTTCCTTGCAGAGTTTTAAAAAGTTCAGGACACACTGGTGGGCTTGCTATGACAAGCCATCAACTTCTACATGACAGAGAAAATTTCCGCAGGGTAGAAAACCATGTTAATTACGGTGATCCTGAAACCTGGGAAAAAACAGAAGAAGACTTCTGATACTGTGCAAACCCGTTAATGTTGATACCAAAAGCGACAGTCATGGCATGCAGACTCCAAAAAGGACAGGCTAGTGCGTCAATAACCAAACTGGCTTCATCCCCTTAGAAACTGGTACAACAGTGTCCACCACCTGGTAGACATAACTGATGCCACAAATCTAAAACATCAATGCTGAGGTGGATGCAGAAAAGTCTTTGAGAGGCTAAATTTGCAGTATCTCAAGAAGTATTGAAAGCTTTTGGATTTAGCCAAACATTTACAGAAACGTACCAGCTATCTGTTGACTATAAAGCTAAAGAGGGGTCAGTGGGACACAATTCCCACAATTTGAATTAAAAAGAGGAATAAGGCAGGGGTGCCCTATGTCCCCACTTCTTTTTGCACTGGAGGGAACCATTTGCAGTGGGAATTATTTATTTATTTAGCTTTTGTTGACGGGTAAATTACTAGACAAATCCTGCCTTTTTTCAGGCACGACACCGGGGAGGGGATACAGATGAATGCCAACTGACCTTGAACCAGATTAAGCTGTTGTGGTATTTTTTAGTGAATGAGGAAATTTGGCCAGGACACGGAAATTCCCCTACTGCAATTCGGCAGTAGGGTGCTGGAGGAGTGACATGGAGCTCAGTCAGTAGTGGCTGGACGGCAGACCGAATGGCCATGCTCTCGGAGCGTGTTGAGGAGGATCCTCTGAGAGAGGATTGCTCCGTTGCAGAATGGTGCAGTCGGCACTGCTGTGATTTACCTCTGAAGCGATGGAGAAGCAGCAGAAAGCTCCGGGAGCATTTCCTCAAACGGAGCTTGAGTCTTTTTCATTTCAATCAGCAGAAACCTGAAATTGAGACAGAAGCGGTACTCACAGGCGTTGGTTGCTCATGCTTTCCGAAGGTGAGATTAGAGGTGGCACAGATGAGGTTATTCTCGAGACACGGAGGAAGAATTAATACAGGAACAGGCTCAGGAAGGAACGAGATGAGAGGCGAGCTTTGTACACAAATTGAAGAGCTGAATCACGATACCACTTTTCTAGGGAATCTACGAGAAAGACCAACTGGACAGTGTGCATCCCAAGGTAACAATTTCATATGCTGTTATGTAGAGGCGGCTATTGATGCTTTGAACAAACCGGAGATGTTGCAGAGCATAGATTCAAAATGCATACAAACACCTGGGACAGATGTAGTAAATGGGGTTGGTGTGGGGAAAGGGTGACTCCTGTATATACAAACAAAACCCTACCAACAGGATGGTGTTTCTGAATTTTTTTCAATCAACGTCATAGGCCTAGTGTGACCACAGTTGGAGAGACTGATATGGCAAAGAAATCAACTGCACTTTTTAGTCCTCCAGGAGTATCAAACAAAGCTGGTATGGTTGAGACAGACATTTTAAAACTCAGTTCCATCTGAGGATGTACTTTCCTTGTGTACAGGGTCTGAAGCACAGTCCTCACAGATGGAAGCCTGGTCTCAGATCTAGCTTTAAGAGAGGCAGGTTGGACATTAAATAAAGGAGTTTGGCAATCTAACTTTGAATTTTTACAAGCTACACCAGCTTCAAACCTAATATACCTCTCCTGTAGTTTCTGGAACCAGGGAAGGGGGAAATGAGGTCTCAGCATGTTATTCCACAGCCGGCTCTTGATACATCAGTACCATTGGAAACTACTGTACAGCGCAATGATGATTTTGTACATGCTTTACCACTTAAGAAACCATTGATGTCTGACTTGTTTTCTAGAACTAAACAGGAGGCTGCCCCTCGAAGGAACAGTCGAATTAGATATAAGGGTGGTTTGGAAAGCAGGCCAGACAGAGGATATGGGGAAATGTTTGTTGAAAGATTCCTTTCATTTTCACCTAGAAGTCTTTGCATTTATACATATATCCGGTGAGGACAATTTTGATGTTAGTTTTAGATCTGCCCAAGCATTAGATTTGTTTTGGGAAAGATATACTCAAATAAAGTTTTCACCTCTGTGGTCACCCTTTTTGTAATTCCCTGACAAAACCATTGATAAAATTTGTTACTATTATGTTTTGAACGAGGTGTGCATGTGGATGATATTTCATACTGGTTGAAGCAGAAATGTGAGGTCTTAAACCCCTGAAGCCATTTTAGATTCTGAGCAGTTTTGGACTGGGGTTGGAAATTTAAAGTTAAACTGCAAACGGAGAAAGGAGTGGAACACATACCTAACTCATTCCTTTTGGGAAGAGATAGAGGGGTGTGTTTTATGCAGGGCAGCCCAGAGCCTGCTACAGGTGTGGTGCTCGCACCCATCTGTCGAGTTCTTGTGATAAACCCGATGCGAAAATTGTGGGAAATTGGACATGGGGTACTTCACTGTGAGAACCAAATGCAGTGTGATTTATGTGATGGTATTGGTCACGTTTTTCTAGTGTGAGTGGGCTGCAAAAAATAAACCATCATCAGGTTGTCCTGAGTCTTTGATTCAAGAGGCACAAGATAAAGTCATTATACATGTAGAAGATGAGATAATATCTCAAAAGGATACAAATGTTAAAATTTTAGATGTGGCAGAGGAAGAACAGTTGAAGCTACCTTTGGCAGATGATTTTGGACTAGAAGTCGTACAAAAAGTAACTGAAGGAAAAGGGGTGAGTCGTCCTTTAGTATTAGTACCTGTCACGTAGATCCTCAGACATACTAAAACAAATTCTGGGCCTTCCTGATTGAAACAGAATCAAATAATCCCTTTCGGTATTAACTTCCTCATGGGGTGATACAGAATTTAATAGTCAGGAGCTTGATTCCCAACACATTCAAGATAGTCCACCTTCTCCTTTGAGAGTTTCTGAAGGCTATAAAGGAAAAAAAAAAAAGAAAAAAAGACAGTTAACAGATTTTTCTCTTTTCCCTAAGAAATGATCATTACTCTAGGATCTATAAATGTACACAGCCTTTGAATTATAAAGAAGGAAGTTAATTTTGAGTTTGTTCACTCTCAAAATTTGCAGATTTGTTTATTGCAGGAAACCTGGATGTACTGTCTGGATCAAAGTAGATTCTTTCAACGTGAATGGTGCTGGGGCCTTCGTACTGGTCATTTGGTCAGGATTCAGCTGATGGGATAGGGTTTGTGTTTAATTCATTTCATTTTCCTTAATTAAATTGATGGACGTAGTACCTGGCGGTTATTGATCCTTGATGGGGTATGGAAGTCTTTGCGTGCAGATTTATTAACATTTACTGCTCTCAAATTAAATCTGAGCGAATAGCTTTATTTCATATGATTAGGCCATATTTGTTTACTTCATATAAGATTTTTATGTGGTGATTTCAATTGTGAACTGAAGTCACAGATGAGTAAAAATAACCTAAGGAAAGAAAAGATTGACAAGGTTAAAAGATATACTGTGATTCCAGAGCCTTAGCACAATTAATAAAAGGATCTGGTTTGGTAGATGGTAGAAGTAGACAAAGAGGAGGAGTAGATTTTACTTTTAAAAGAACACATTTACTTCTACTATTGACTATATATTTCTGTCGGATTCGATTGTTTTGAATTCTTTACTCTTCCTGTTTCTTTCTCTGACCATTTGCTTTTGTTGTGTAAAATTGGTCCTATGAGTTTGCAGATGACACCAAGAGCAAGATGGAAATTAAATCGACATTACTTCAGAGTTTAGAAATTAGAAATAAGTTTTCTTTTCTATTACAGGCTAGATTGTCAGTAGTTTTTTGTATGAAGATTTGGGGAATGGTGGGCTGATTCAAAAAAGATTTTTCATCATTTTTCAAAAATATTGGTAAAACTAGGGAAATGTTAAGTTTTACATTATCTAAAATTAAGGCAACAATTATACGATCAGATTTCCTTTTCAAATATTTCTAAAATTAATAACTCTAATAAAATTGCGTCCCTGAAACAACAACTTAAAGACTGGCAATACGATAGGGCAGATACTTTACAGGCTTTGTTTAAATTTGGGAATAAAAAGGTCCTGAAGGAGATCCTTATGAGGCCTTTAAAAATATAGATCTAACACTACTATTGATGGTCTAAAAGATGAGAATGGAAATATCATTACAGAGCAGGAGTCATTGATAAAGATGATAGAACATTTTTTCAGGTTCATAGACCGTTAATGCTCCCAGTTGTTTACGGATAGAAAATTCTTGGCAAACTTAGATAAACCTAAACATCTCACAGGTATAGGGATTTAGTTTTGCCCATTTCAAACGAGAAATCATTACAGCAATTAACAATTGAAATCTGGAACATCACCTGGTAAGGATGGCTGAATAGAATTATATAAAACATTTTCTGATTTCTTTGCAAACAAGTTTGGAGTTAGTATTTAATTTTTCCTTCTTTCAGTTAAGTTTCCTTTATGGTTTTCGAAGGCCTCTTAATCTTTATATTTAAATCTGGAGACAGATATTTATTGGATAATTGGCGGCCTATTACCTTATTGAATTCTGACTATAAGATATTAATGAGTATTTTAAATGTCAGATTGAAACAAATAGCTTGTCAGGTTCTATCCCAAACCAATATTGTAGTATACCTGGTAGATTGATTTTTCAAGCACACCACCTTATCAGAGATTGGATAGAATATGTTAGCATGGGTAATCAAGCTAGTTGTATGGTATCAGTAGATCAAAGAAAAGCTTTTGATAGGGTATATCACCCTTTCTTATTACTAGTTTTATCTTATTATGGGGTGCACCACATTTTCATAACTTAGCTTAAGGAGATATATAATACTAGTTTAATTTACCCTATGTTGAACACTGTGATAGGTTCTGGTTTCATATTCCTACTGGTGTAAGGCAGGGCTGCCCTTGAGCCCATTATTGTATGTATATGTAATAGATGTTCTGATCAAATATGTATCATGCCAAGGCTTATGGGATGGTCACAGTACCTTCATTATACCAGAATATAAAAGTACTAGTTTATGCTGATGATTTGTGCTTATTTTTTCAGCATCCAGATCAAATAATGTTATTTCTAGAGTTAATGTTACAGTATTCTAAGGTCTCGAATGCACAATTGAATCCTTCTAAAGCAGAGGATTATTTATAGGAGCTAAATTTTCTGAATCTAAAATTATTGAAGGTATTCATATATCCACTGAACCATTAAAGATACTTGGGATCTGTATGGACCTCAAAATTTGCCTTTATTGAATTGGGAAAAAGGTTTACAAACTGTCGAGGGCTAAAGTTAATATATGGAAACATTGGAGATTACCAAAACTAAAGAGGGTTGCTGTCATAAAAAATTCCTTGTTCCATTATTGTTATATATTGCCCAGGTTGTTCCACTTCCACCTGTATTAGAAACCAGACTTTATAGTTTATTTTTTCAAATGTTGTGGGGTAATAAACAAGCAATTAAACGTCAATATACTTACTTATCAAAACAAAGTGGAGGGCTGGGGATGATTGATCCAGTCATTTTTTTCCACTCTATTTATTTTTCTAATTTTAAGGATATATGGGATTTAGACCAAAAACTGATTTATTGTTATTGTCAGTCATACTGGGAAATTACCTAAAGGCTTGGTTGCACGCTACCCCTAAACCTACTCCTGCTTTAAAGGTTCCTGTTTTTCTTACCTATCATTAAGAAAATGTATAAATGGAATCTAACAAAAGATGATATCTGAAGCTGTTCAGGAAAGTCATTATATAGTCTGGTGCTGACACTTTTATATTCAAATGAACCTGCTTTTAAAACTGTCCATCCCAAAATATTAAAGCAGTGCTTAAAAGACTAAACAATCTTAGACTAGCCAGTTATATGTGGGAATTGACATGGTTATCGGTTTATGGTCGTATTGGGGTAGAGGAAATGCTAAATATAAGCGCGTTCTGAGGCAGGAATTGCCCATATCTACAATGTATAAATGTAGAGGAAACAATGGAGCATTTTTATTTGACTGTTCCTATGCCAAATCTTTATGGAAGTTTTAATGATTCAATGGGATATGAAATGGTTAGGCACAATTGATTATAATATTTTGGTATTAGGGAATTGTGCACATTACAATCTCAATACGATAATGGAACACTAAATATATTATGCTGTACCTTAATATATTACCTCTGGCAGGCTAGATGCCAATGGGTACTGTATCAGAAATTAATGCCTATAGATGTTGTTAATTGTTTGATAAGTAATGCTATAAAACGGTCTATCTAGCAGATGTTACCTTTGCATCACCTAGAACTATTCTGAATTGGTGGAAGGGTATGGTTTGTTTTATTAAATACAAGTAATATGATGGAAATAATGCTTGAGTTGAGATTAGTGGTTTAAATTAAAAAAAAAAAAAGAACAAATCTGATGTAATTTTATAGGCGTAAATGTATATCCTATTACTTTGTTTTTTTTTCTTTTGTACACTGATTTTTTGTGTTTTCTTTTATATTGCACTTTATGGTCTCACTATACGAAATTTTGGAGTATTATGTGTGCTTTAACACTGTTATTATGATTTGTTTTTGATGTTATTATAATAAAAATTCCCTACTCTTTTCGATAAGTGCCATGGGATCTTTAACATCCACCTGAACTACCACCAATCCAGGCAGATGGGACCTCGGTTTAACGTCTCATCCGAAGCGGCACCTCAGAAATGCAGCACCCTCTCATGCTGCATTACAGTGTCGAGTACTAGGATATTAACCCAAGTGCCAGATGTGGAACTGAACCCAAGCCCTCTGATCTCCCGGCCTCAGAGGGCAAGTGTCTACCTACTGAGCCACTGACACTGCTAATTATAAAAGACCCAGGGGTAACAGGAATTAAACTACAAGCTGCAGAACACAAAATACAGTAGCTCTGTATGCTAAAGACATCCTTTTATTTTTAAGCAACTCTAGCAAGCTCCCTATCCCACCTCCTGAAGCATATTGAGAGATTCAGTCAGCTCTTAGGCTTAACATCAACTCTGAAAAATGAAAGCTATACCACTTAGTGGCACATATGGGGCTGAAATAAAATGTATTTATTTATTTAGGTATGTTGAAAATTTTGTAACCAGGAAAGGCACACTGAGCCAAGGCTTGTTTCCAAGTGTGACCCTGGGGAAGAGGTAGAGGAAAGCATCAAGTAAATACAATAAAAATATATGATTGCAAACAAGTGCAAACAAACAGTTGTGCAATATGGCTAAAAGTGCGGCCTTTTGAAGTCAAGGGTATTGGGAGCAAGAAAGCACCCTGAATCATGGGACAACAGTCAAGCAACTGGTAGACAATCATGGTGCAGAGAAATGGAAGCATTCAACCTTCCCAAGTGAAGGAACAAACATTGGATGGAAGGAGGGAAAGACAGGTTAGGAAGGGAGTTGGCAGGTGCAACAAGGAAGTGGGAGGAGTTTAGGCTGCGGCTTAAAGGAGGTTGGGAGGTGAGGAGACAGTGCAGAAGGGGAGGTTCCAGAGAGAGGAGGAGACGATGGGAAAGCTGATTGCCCAGTTCAGGAGCAAGGGGAGAGGAAGCGTGTGTGAGATCCCTGGAATGAAGGGGTATGAGGCAGATGGGATGGGAGAGATAAGAGTGGATAAACAAGAAGGCAGTTCTTCAAACCAATATTTAGAGATGAAAGAAGCACAGTGATACAGGCGACGGGAGGGAAGAGGGAGGATGGATAGGGAAGAATAGAGTGTGCGGTGATGGGTGCCAGGAGGTGAGTTAGTGTCAGAATGACAGAAGGTGTTACAGAGGTTGCCCACTCTGGCAAGGGAAGAGGATGGAGCAGTGCTGTATACAAACATCAGCATAGTCAAAGACTGATAAAAGCATTTTGGCAACCAGTTTCCAGTGGACATGCAGGAACAAGCAGTCTTTATTATAGTACAGGACTCCACGCTTGGGGCAAAGCTTAGCATGAATGGCATCAGTGTGGGCAAGGAAGTCGAGCTTGCTATCGGACCCACAAATGGAGGTACTCATAGGAATGGACCACATCAAGGGAGTACCATCCAGGGTGGTGAAGGAAGGAAGGAAGCAAGCCTGGACAGTTTCTGATTGGAGCCAGAGGTCATGGATACAGTTTTCTTCTGCTGACCTGGAGTTGTTTGGCCTGAAACCAGTGCAGGACATTATGGAAATCTTGCTGGAGTATGTCTTGATTTCCTTTCAAGTGTGCAAAGTGTAACTTTCTTAGAGCTCACCATCTCAAGAGACTTGGATAAACTATATGACCTTAATTGTAAGAGTAAATTACAAGAGGTGAAAAAGTTTGAAGATGGAAGTCCTTGAACTTTCACTAGGGGCTGGAACTGAATCAGTACGATAACATACTAGCCCACTTTCTGTATTTATTCAGAATGCTCCTATATCTCTACCAGGTAGTTTTGGAAACAGGACAATCTCCACATATCTGTGGGGTGGCAAACATTCTTGAATAAAAAGAGTCAGCCAGCTGGCACGACAGTTGTATTTCTGCTTGCGACACCAATGACCCAGGTTCAGGAATGAGCCTGGAGTCGGAGGTCCAGCCCAGGGGAGAAGGCTTGAGTGTTCTAGGACCGTTCGCCTTCTCTGGGAGGGAGGAGGGGATATGGGTTTGGAGCTTGGCTGACCTCAGGCAGAGCCTTAGGTACAAACCGACTGTAGAAGCACGGGAGGCGTGAAGGACGTCGGCACTCGTGCCTTGATGTCAGGGCACACTCATGCCCCAAAGAACATGGGAAAATGGCCCTCATGCTCCTATTAGATGGAGCATCGGCATAGATCCGTAGTACCCTACCTGTCCCAGGCAGGTGTCATGATGCAACACAAGAAGTTTGGGGTATTAAGGACCCACCTCGTTCCCACCTGGGGTATAACCAAGGTTCTGTGGAGATGATCACCGCAGGCTCCAGGTAGGTGAGCAGGGACAGAAGCCTCAAGGTGTCTCCCAAAGAGATGGGGTGCAAGGGGTGGGGGCATAAAAAAGGTGGAGCTTCCTGCACCTGAGTAAAGAGAGAGTGGACTGGCTCTCACCATTCTAAAGATTGCTATTTGTCTGCCCAGATAACCCCTGTGCCAGCGGTGCTTTAAAGGAACAAAGACACAGGGTGGATAGAGGACAAGTAAGTCCAAATGGGAAGATTTCACTAAGGGATTGTTCTCCTACTCCCTATTAGGAGCCTTAGTAGAGTACAGACACCAAATTGTTGGACAGCACATTCATTTGGATGTGAGAGGAATATAGGTCAGAGACAAGAAACAAGCAGTCGCTGAGCACCTTGACCCCCATAATACATAACCTGGACCTTGGTCTAGGCACAACAGAAACAGGTTATATGGGATGGCAGGAAAGGGTGCTATCACTCATAACAGATGTCATGCATGGATGAGGGACAGGTGTTAATGTCTGTGCACTCAAGAGAAATTCCACCTAGGTCAGAGAGAATGGTACAAGTGTTTACAACTTAACAGTTACATTCACATACAGGAGGTATGGCAAGAATGCCAGAGAGACCCTACAGCATTGGAGAGGAACCTAGGGATGGAAAGGACATGGATGGTAGACTCAACATCAGATTTCAAATCTGTACAGAATATTGCAAGACAACAGACCCACAGGGACACAACATATATGGCAAAGATGGGAAGCGGAATCTGCTCTCAGACAAATGAGCAGACCCAGCAATGGGTCTGGAGAAAGGTATAAAAGCTACATATTCTCTGCAATAGTGAGAATATTGTTGGAAAATGACAGTAAGATTCTTTAGGGTCTCCACAGTGACCAAACACTTTAGGCCAGACAGGGAAGACAGATGCTGGCAGTTATTATTTTCCATCTTTCTCAATGACCTCCGACAGTTTGTGCATCATCTTCCATACACATGTACTGTATGCTGACGACACTGTCCTGTACAGTTTGTGCATCATCCTCCATACACATGTACTGTATGCTGTGACACTGTCCTGTACAGTTTGTGCATCATCCTCCATACACATGTACTGTATGCTGACGACACTGTCCTGTACAGTTTGTGCATCATCCTCCATACACATGTACTGTATGCTGATGACACTGTCCTGTATACCTCTGGCCACTCCTCCGATGATGTAGCAGCCAGGCATCAACTTGACTTCAATAATGTTCAGCGCTGGCTTAGCTCTCTTCAGCTTATCCTCAATGGCAAGAAGACAGTCTGAATGACCTTAGGCACTAGGCAGAGACTTTCTCGAGCACCACCTCCCTTCCTTCCACACCCTTGATGGGACTATCCTCGGGGACACATCCTCATTTAGCTACCTTGAGGGTTTGGCTCGTCCAGCACCTCAACTTTCTGGCCATATGGACACCATCCTGAAAAACTGTCCCAAGCTTGGCATCTTTACAGAACAGTAGTTGTCTACCACTAATGGCCGGCGCAAACTAGTCCAGAAAATGATTCTACCTATTTTTGACTACTGTGATTTTAAGACAGCAAGCATTGTAAGATCTTACAGCTGCGGTTTGCTATTTTACTGTCTTGTTTCTTTGGATATCTGCACCTATCACGCTGATCTAAACTTTTATTACCATCTACTGCATTGACTGGAGCTACTGTTGTGAGGGGAATGCTGTCCCATTTTGGCATTCTGCTACTATTCTGCAAGTATATTACAGCTTAACTTGTGTATTCTGGACATTAATACTGACACTCATTCATTAACTGGGGTTATCTGGGTTGTAAGCTGTCCCCTGTGTCTAAATACAAGAAGCTGTTACAATAGCTGTTGAGGGAGCTTGGCAGTGAGCTGATTGGGGCTGGGACAAGAAGGAGAGGAGCTGAAGTATTTAAAAAATCGTGCCCAAGGGAAAGAAAGGCGGCAAGTATTTTAAGATCTTACAGCTACTGATTTGCTATTTTTCTGTCTTGCTTCTTTGGATATCTGCACCCTGTCATGCTGATCTGAACTTTCATTGCCCTCTACTGTATTGACTGGAGCTACTGCTGTGAGAGGGAATGCCATCCCATTTTGGCATTCTGCTATGACTCTGTAAATACATTATAGCTTAACTTGTGTATTTTGGACATTAATATTGACAATCTTTCATGAACTGGGTGTTATCTGGTTGTAAGCTCTCCCCATGTCTAAATACCAGCTGCCATTACAACAGCTGTTGGGGAGCTTGGTGGCGAGCTGATTGGGGCTGGGACAAGAAGGGGAGGAGCTGAGGTTATAAAAATTGTGCCGAGTGAGGCAGCGAGCATGGTGGCTGTGCCACTCAGTAAGGATTTTATACTTTAACTTAGGCCCTTTATTTGTATAGGTGGGATCGATCATATGCAAGTTAGATTTTAGAGTATTTATATTAGATTAGTTTTGTATTTTGCTGTATGGGGTTTAGAGAATCTAAACTACTGATATGATGCTCTAGGAGATATACTGTGTGCCATTGTGTCTTTACTAATAGAATCTGGGTATTAGCACCTTTTAACTGTAAAATGTATCAGCTTTGGCTGTTCCTGTTCTTCCTGTGTCTCCTCCAAGTAGGAGGTATGACAAAATATCTACTGTAAACTATGTTGGAACAGAGTTTAAGTCACCAGGAGGTACTACGTCTTGGGATATCAGTTTATTTTTGCCAGGTTTTTGTAAAGTTTTATTTATTTATTTATTAAACTCTAGGATTACAATTACCTTTGAACAGAAACTGCTCGTTTACAAAGGTTCCACATCAGAGGATGGGGATAACATACAACAATGGTAAACATGGTAGCAGTCATAGCATACAGAATAATAAGTACATGAAATAGTTCAGTCAGTCTGTTGCAGAAGAACAATCACAAGCTAGTTTCCAACATGATTCGTGGTGATAACGGTATACTTAGTAGGAAAAGTCATCAGGAAGCCGGCCCGATAGGTGCCGTTGTCAGACAAGGATGAAAAGCGAGAGGACAGGGGCCAGTGGCCATACCAGTGAGTGAGTGGTGAGTCTGAGAGAGAGGATGGGAGGCGAGAGAGGCGAGAAGAGGGATAAGGCTGGTGCCAAGGAAGCGAGGCTTGCGTATCCGGTTATAGCTACAGCTAGAGAGAGGGGAGACCATTTCTTAGGGTGGCAGCCACAAATAGAGTGATGACCATTTCTTATGGGAGATAGTCACAAGTTGAGGTAGAGGGAAGAATAGCGGCAGATTCCTTTTAAAGTGACTTAGCGTTGCAGCAACAAGAGTCTCTTTGTTAAGGATGTTGAACCCTCACGGAGCCCTATGCATGAAGGATCTCTGGCCCAGTGAGGTCCGGCGCCTGGGGACATGGAAAGTCTGGTATTGAGAACTGTGAGTTGACTGGGTGCTGTTGGTAGGAGACTTGCAACACCTGTTGGCATGAGTCCAAGAAGAGCTTTTGGCTATCAGACAGATCTGGTATTGTATTCTGCTAATGAGAGGTAGCCAACCAGTCTTGGCGTAAGGTCACAGGTGTGCGTTATGGCGGTCAGCCCCTGAGAAGTCTGCAGGCCTTGTTAAGTGTCACTGACATCCTTCTAAGTGCAGTGGTGGAGGCGATCCATAGATGACTAGCCCATAGTCGACAATGGAGTAACAGAGCTGTGGATGGCCAGTCTTAGGGCTTCAGAGGTCATACAGTGTTTATACTTGTGGAGCAGGCCAAGGCGTATGTTGGCAGACTCAGCAACAATCCCAATATGCTGATGGTAGGAGAGTGAGCTGTCCAGGGTGATGCGAGGTATTTGAACTCCTTGAACCTGTTCAAGTGTGGTCCCCATAATTGTTGATGGTGAGTGATAGAGGTTTATACATATTCTGAGCATTGCAGAAAGTCATGACTTTTGTCTTGCTATAATTCAAGACAAGTTTGTGGGAGCCAAACCATTTTCCACTAGCCTGAAATCATGTTGCAGTTGACTCTCAAGTAGCTTAAAGTCCTGGTTGCTAGAAAAGAGGACGCATTATCTGCGTAAAGTGGTATCTTCTGTTGGCAGATGCCAGGGAGGTGGTTTAGGAAGAGAAAATAGTAAAGGGCCCAGTATAGACCCCTGAGGGACACCTGAGAGGACTGGTTTTCCAACTGAGGAGACTCCAGAAATTTTAACACTTTGAACTCTCTCCCCAAGGTAGCTAGCAAACCAGGGCATTGCATCCTTGGACAGCCCAAGAGCTGTCAGTTGTCTAAATAGAAGGGGTGATTAACTGTATCAAAGGCCTTTGTCAGGTCAATGAAAATGGCTCCCCACAAAGTCCTTGGTCCAGGGCATCATGGATGTAGCTGGTGAATTCCAACAGAGCCGTGGTGGTACTGTGCCCTTTGTGGAAGCCGTGCTGCTCAGGGCACTGAATATTATGTTTTCAAGGAATTCTACAAGCTGGTCAGAGACTATACATTCAAGTGCTTTGGATAGTGGGGGAGGATAGAGATGAGCCTGTAATTGGTGTGCAGTGACTTGTCTCCACTTTTATGCACAGGTGTAATGGAAGCCTTTTTCCAGAGTGATGGGAATTGGCCATACCTTAGAGAGGTTGAAAATCTTAGTCAGGGTTCAATGATCTCATCTAGGACAAGTGAAAGCAGTTTCAAGTCGAGAGAGTCACCACTATATCCAGTTTGTTGATAGCCTTGCAAATATATGTTCTGGCAGAGTGCATTGTGATCCTTTTGAAGAAGAACTGCGGAGCTGGGTGAGCTTGTGATGCAGCAGCGGGGGGTTAGTGGTAGGGTGTCTAAGAAATCAGGTGGGAGGACACTGCTTAGGTTGGAGAAAGCGTTGATGAACGATTGATGATGGTATCTAGGTCAAGTGTTGGAGTACCATCAGTGTTGAACATGGTGGGTGGAGACTTGATTTCTTTGTCAGAGAGGTCCTTAAGGTTGTTCTAGAATTTTCTCCCATCCCCTCACGAGTTTGAGGCGCTTCTCTATAGTAGTTGCTTTTAGCCATCCTTATAGCACGGGTGCAACGATTTCTTGCATGGTTGTATTTTTGAATATCTGCTTGGGCAGCTGTGGCACGAGCACAGTGCCAGAGGTGATCCCTCTGTTTGAGACGTGTGATAAGCTCAGTGTCAATCCATGGGTTGGCTCTACCTTTAACCTTCATTTTTTACGGTGCATGGATATCACATGTCTCAGTTAATTGGCTGATAAACAGATGAAGAGCTTTGTTTACATCCTTGAGTGAGTCTATAGTTGACCAATCTATTCTACTTAGGTGGGATTTTAGTAGGTGTAGGTGCCCCTTCTTGAGTACCCTGGTGTGTATTATTTTAGGTTGGGGCTTTGTGTAGTTATTATAAGCCCAGGTGCAGATAATGGGTGAATGGTCACTTAAGGAGTCAGGGAGTACAGACACCATTGATATTCTTTCAGGGTGGTTGGCCAGTATCTAGTCTATAAGGGTGAAAGTCCCTGTCTTGTAGATTACACCTGGTGGGAGAGGGACCAGCTGTGTGGATTGTTATGCTGTAACTGCATCTTTGTAGAAGCAGGCCTCCAGTGCAAGCCAGTTGATGTTAAAATCACCCAGGATGATGGACTTGGAGTTATGGCGCAGACCCTGAGACATTCCATGACATTATTGAAGCCATTAGCCAGGTCCTTTTGGGGATGTAAACAGAGACTATAGTGAGGATTTTTGTTGTGGGCACCAAGGAGAACTTTGATAGCGAGAACCTGAGTTGGTGATTCTGGTCTAGGAAGTGGGATGACATGTCCCATGAGTATCTCTCAGGTAGATGGTGCAGCCACCACCCCGCTTAGAACCCCTGTCCTGCCTAAAAATTGTGTAGCCGGGAATGGCAACTGCACTGTCAGGGATCTTTGGATTCAGCCAGGTTTCAACGACTGAGAGGATGTCAGGATTGTTATGGTGGATCCAGGTTTGGAGGGTGTCAAGTTTACTGAGGAGGCTACATATATTGATGGACGCCAAGGTTAGTGACCCCAACTTCCATTTCTGACGATAGGTAGTCGATCCAGTTGGGCCTGGGTTTGGGTGAATGTTTCCAGAGGAGGGCAGAAGCAGTAGGAGAAATCTCAAGAGGAGGTATGAAGAAAGTCCCAAACTTTTAACAAATTCTTTGCACACAGACCTTATAAAATTGGTATATGTGTATAGAGACTCACTTAGGTGAATGACCCCTTATTGTCTTATCACACCATAGCTGACAAAAGTGTTGTATCTTTTTTTCAAGGAAGTTACACATTAGACATGGCCAAAGTTGGTATGGTGATTTATCTAAATATGTCTTCTTGTTATTTTTAATGACATGTGGGGATATTCACCCAAACCCAGGACCCTGCTATTCTGTAAATGTGGAGGTTTTAAGAGGGACAGAGTTCAGCTTTGTACAATTTAATGCACAAAGCATAAGGAATAAACTGGGAACAATTAAGGACTGGATAGGTCACTATAGACCAGAAGTTACAATTATTACAGAAACTTGGTTGCACAAAGAAATTTTAGGTGCTTCTATCTCAATAGAAGGGTATCAACATTTAGAAAGGACAGGAACGGGGGAGGGGTATTCTGATATATGTTAATGAAGAACTGGAAGTAATGGAAATTAAAAATGATTCAATAGAACAGAGACCAGTGGTTATAATGATTGAACTAAAGATTCCTTTTATTAAACCCATACTAATCACAGAACTGTACAAACCTCCAAAGGAGAGAGTATAGCGCAGTGGTCTAAGGCTCTGAGCTACAAATCTGGTGACATCCAGCAGACCAGACCGGGTTTGAATCCCACAGCTTCCACTTGCATACTGTGTGACCCTGAGCAAGTCACTTAACTTCCTTGTGCTCCCATGTTGCTCCTGTAAAAAGCTCTCAGCTTAGTGTGCTATTCCTGGTTAAACAAGTAAATAAAAAAACCTCCATAAGTGCAAAACAGCTTTTCTAGCCCCAGTAATACTCAGATATTCTAACTTTATGCAGTAAGCCCTTTAGCTAGAACTGCCCAGAGAGGTGGAACATATGCAAATGATGGAATCATTTGCATGAGCCACTTTTCAAATGCTGCTTTCTACTAATGGCCTTAAATCTAAACCCCTCAGATTTCTCTCTCCGCCTGTCCAGACTACATGCTCGGAGATCCTTTCCTCATCTTTTGTTTATTGCATATATTCGAATTACAAACCTTTACGTCACAGACTCATTTGCAAAGGCTCCACGTCGGTGGTCATCTTCTTGTTCTGATGTGAGAAACCTTATAAAATATTATTAGTATTCTTTACATTTCATTTGTTGCCTTTTACTTTTTGTAATTTTAAGTAAACCTGTATTTTACTGTTTAAATTTATCAGAGTTTTCTGACTAAAAACTCTGTTAGTTATGTTTAATTTTATTCAGTTTAGCTTGTTTTAGGAACAGCTAATACTGGTTCCTGAACCAATAGTCTTGGTTCACTTTATCTAGGTTTCTGGTTCCCCATCAGTTCTAGAGCCGACCACAACTGCTAAATAAACTTTAAATGAAAAATTTTTAGCGGTTGCAACGTTCTAGCTTTTACATTGAAAATGTCAGGAAAACCGAGAAGAAAACTGGTAATACCGGTTTCAAACCATGTATTGAGTGTGGTGAGAATTTTACTAAGGCAAACATTCTTTTGTTTTGCCTACCTGAATGAACATATAAAAACAGAGTGAAATCTGCAATACATGTCCTGAGAAAACTATTGAAAAATGCCTGGATAAGGCTAGAGAAAAAAATCTATCACCACCTAAAGGGTCCTTGAGCTCTTACCAGCTGACACCCTAAATTACTGTGGGTGAAACCACAACAATTACTGTAACTGCCACCCTGAGGCAGGTACACAAGCAGTTCCTAAGAGACTTGCTGAACAGGGTGATTTTATGGTTCCTCAAAGAAAACTAAGCACACAAAACCCCTGCTGGACAGCATTTGGAGACTTCGATGCCTGCTATAAAGTCTGCCAGCTCCTGTAGAAATTGCACAGGCCTTCAAGGTCATTCAGGCTTACAAGGGCTGTCTGCCCCTCAACAGCAGACCCCTGCAAAGCAGTCTGTTTCTCTGCTCAGTCTTCCTATCATTTAAGAGGAAGAATATATGATTATGATGAAATGGAGGAAGGGAACCTATTTAATCTGAGATTTCCACTGAACAGGAGTTTGGCTGTCCCCACAGAGCATCTGAGGATTGTTCCTCACTTTTCACATTTGTGAGAAATGATTGGCTGACACCCACTGAAAAGCTTCTCCTTCCTGTGAATAATTCTTCAGGAGAGATACTTTAAAGATTTTACAAACTCCAAGCTCTGTTCCCCTCTTGATAAGAGGCTGGATAAGAAATATCAGCTGGACGGGAGGGAACTGAATTTTATTCTCCCACTCTGTCCACCAAGTAATAGTACAAGTGACAGAATGCAGCAAGGCGAAGATACCCCTGGTATCCTATCCTCCTAACAAGAATTCCAGGACAATTGACAACATGGCCAAAAAGAGATATTTATCAGCTTCCTTGGCCATCAGGTATGCAAACTTTCAAGCCTATGCTGCTCAATACCAAAAGTCACTATGGCAGTCTAAGCCCAGACTCCCCTGCCAGATGATCTAGCTGAAACAACAAAATTTGGTCTGGGAGCAACCAAATACCAGTTCAAATGGCTGCTGACTCTCCTGGAGTCTCTAGGGTTCCTGTTAAATCTAAAGAAAGTCTGTCCTTCAGCCTTCTCATGCACTGCAGTTCATAGTAACAGAGCTAAGTACCGTGCAAGGCAGGGCCTACTTGCCTCTAGGCAGGGCAAGAAGTATTCCACTGATAGCAGGCTCATTCAGCCTGAACAAAACCAAAAACTGCAAGACAGTTTCTTCAGATACTGGCCACATGGCACTGCCACTGGCACTGTCCTGGAACCCAGGTTATAGAGGAGGGACATTCGATTTCACCTCAGGACTCACTGGTGTCAGAGAAAGGACCCTTTTCAAAACTAATTCTAGTAACAAAAACATTGATCTTATTTCGAGATACAGCTCTTGCAGCAGGTTACACCATTAAGACTGAAGCCGGCAGGAGCCAGGACACCACAGAAATTTTCTAGTTAGCAGTCTTTAGCAGGGACCGCCTCCAACGTCGGTCCCGCCCTGACTGTCGGCGTAGTACATAAGGAGGCGGTCCCCTCATATTCCCCAGATCTTACTTGAGGGCTCTTGCAGTAGGTAATTACATATAGGACTGACGCCGGCCGGCGGCAGGACCCCACGGAAAAATTTCTAGCTAGCAGTCGCTGGCGGGACTGCCCCACGTCAGTGACCGGCGTCACACGACGTCGGTATAAAGGGGCGGTCCCAGACTCCCGCCTTCCTGTTCTTCCCGCCGTCAGCTCGTGCAGCTCCTAGCGGTTAAGTTCATATCGCTCAGTCCTGTTACTGTCGGTTTTCTGAAAAGTTTTCAGTATTGTATTTTATACTTCTATCATCAGATGAACGCCGTGTATGTCGCCCCTTCAAAGAACAGGAGACTCAGGCGGGCGTCCAACTGCCTCTACAAAGACGGTCACTCCTCTGCCTTTCTGCTTAGACCCCGCCCCACGAGGTCATGAGTGTCCGCGACTGCCTTCTGCTTACCGCTGCCACCCGCAGACGACGCCAGCAGTTCCTCAAAGCCCATCTCCTCAAAAAGAAGATGTCCACGATGGAGAAGGAGTTGAAGAAACTTGGCAGGCGCGACCTCCCTGAAGGGCACAAGAAGCGGGACAAGGAAAGGCACCGAGAAGGCCTCTTCCGCGACTCGCCAGAGTCACGGGCAAGGTAACATCCCCTCTGGGATCGCCCGACGGCAGCCTCCAAGGCTTTGAGGAGGTGTTGGCCCGCCTGTCGGGTTCGCTGAGCCCGCTGGGTGCCTCCAGGCAAAGGAGGCTCCAGCCCCAGTACCGCTGTAGGCTTCGGCCCACTGGTGCGGGCATCTCCCTTAAGCCAGACGTTGGCTCCTCTGACGTCACGCGGAGAAAGGCGCGGCAGTGTCCCCTTGGACCGGGCCTCCTCCCTCATCCTCGGCCCATCTCCGGCGGGGACCCCGAAGTCAGGCGCCCAGCTCCTCTGGCGTCCGCTGGGATTCAGCCCCTAAGCCACGTCGGCTCCTCCAACGTACGCTGGCCTCAGAGCCTACGGCAGACCATAGAAACATAGAAACATAGAAGTTGACGGCAGATAAGTGAATCGCAAGGCCCATCCAGTCTGCCCATTTCTTTCTACCTTATAAATGTGCCATCGGCCTTTGCTCTGTCAGTGACCTATCTATTCATAGTCATTTGTATTGCTCCCTTATGCCTATCCCATGCCTGTTTGAAGCCCTGCACTGTATTCATAGCCACCACTTCTTGTGGTAAGCCATTCCATGCATCTACCACCCTTTCTGTGAAAAGAATTTCCTCACATTCCCCTTAATCGGCCTCCCTCTAATCTCATGCTGTGTCCTCTTGTCCTGCTATTTTCTTATATTTAAACATGTTAGACTCTTTCACCTTGTTTATGCCCTTAAGGTGTTTAAATGTCTCGATCTATCACCTCTCTCCCTCCTTTGCTCAAGGGTATACATATTGAGCTCCGCTAATCTGTCCTCATATGTCTTCTGATGCAGTCCCTGCACCATTTTGGTTGCCTTCTCTGGACTGCCTCAATTTGTTAATGTCCTTGTGAAGGTGTGGCCTCCAATACTGCACGCAGTACTCCAGATGGGGCCCTAACCAGTGTCTTGTACAGGGGATTATTACCTCCCTCTTACGACTTGTGATACCCATCTAATACACCCTAACACCCCCTAGCCTTACCTACTGCTTTTAGAGGTCTGCTTGATGATTTTAGGTCATCAGTGATGATGATGCCCAAGTCTCTTTCTTCCTTTGTGACTGCTAGCAACTCCTCCCAGCCTATAAGTGGCTTCAGGGTTTCTCTTCCCTATGTGCATGATTTTGCACTTCTTTGCATTAAATCCCAGTTGCCACTCTTCTGACCATTCTGCTAGTTTATCCAGATCTCTTCTCATTCTGCCCACCCCATCTGGATCATCTACTCTGTTGCAGATCTTGGTGTCATCTGCAAACAGACAAGCCTTACCCTCTAGTCCATCTGCTAGGTCACTAATGAAGATGTTGAATAGGACTGGCCCCAGGACTGATCCCTGAGGTACCCCACTTGTGACTTGCATCTCTTCTGACTGTATACCATTTACCACCACTCTCTGTTTTCTGCCAGTCAACCAGTTTGCCACCCAGTTGACCAACTTCTGACCCACCCGAGCCTACCTAGCTTATTTATCAATCTTCTATGTGGAACAGTGTCAAAAGCTTTGCTGAAGTCAAGGTAGGCGACATCAACTGCTCCCCTTGGTCCACCACTCTGGTTACCCAGTCAAAGAAATCTATGAGATTAGTTTAACAGGACCTTCCTTTTGTAAACCCATGCTGTCTTGGATCCTGTGCCCCTATGGATTCCAGGTGTTGCACTATCCTTTCCTTAAGAGTGCCTCCATAATCTGCCCACTACTGAGGTAAGACTGACCGGTCTGTAGTTCCCGCCTCCTCCCTGCTACCACTCTTGTGGAGTGGGATCACATGAGCCCTTCTCCAGTCTTCTGGGACCTCTCCTGTGCTCAGAGACTCACTAAACAATTCTGCTAATGGCTCTGCTAGTTCCTCCTTTAGGTCCTTAAGTACCCTGGGATGTATGCCATCAGGTCCCATTGCCTTATCCACCCTGGGCTTATGCAAGCTCTTGTAGGACCCTCTTTTGTGAAGGGAGTAGTGCTCACCTCCTCCCCTGTGTCCATGATGCTGAGCTGTGGGCCCTGCCCTACCTTCTCTTCAGTAAATACTGAGCAAAAGTATCTATTTAGGATAGATGCCTTTACAGGGTCCTCCTCCTCACATGCTCCCTTTTCTCCATTGCTTAGCAAACCCCTCTGGACTTTCTCCTTTCACTAATGTATCTATAGAAAGTCTTGTCACCTTCTTTACTGTTCGTGCTAGTGTTTCCTCAGTTTGGGACTTTGCCTGCCTTACTGCCTTACCTGCTTCCCTTAGGGCAGTTTGGTATGCCTCCCTATCTTCATCCGCTGTGTTCCTTATATTTTCTGAAGGCCAGCCTTTTGGCTCTGACCTTTTCTGCTACTGTATTTGAGAACCAAAGTGGTTTCCTTCTTCTTTTGCCTTCCTTCTGTCTAACACAATGGGATGTTGCTTCAAGTATTGTATCCTTAATGCTTGCCCATTTTGCCTGTACCTCCTCACCTGTGTTTCTTTTTGCCAGGGCTAACTTAACTCTGTTGGCCATCTTATCAAAGTCAGCTCCTCTGAAGTCCCATATTTTGCTTTGGAATGGGATGATTTAGATGTAGTAGCCAAATTGAACCATACCATGTGATGGTCACTGGCCCCCAGGTGACCTTCTACCTGGAGATCTGTGATCCCTTCTTTGTTAGTCAGTACTAGATCTAGGATAGCCCTGTCTCTTGTGGGTTGCTGTACCAGTTGTTTGAGGCCCTCTCCAGGAATCCACTATGAGTCTAGTTCTGGCAGATGTTCCTGCTGGTATTGACCAATCTGTATCTGGCATGTTGAAGTCTCCCATTATCAGAACCTCCTTTAGCTGTCATGTTTTGTATATCTTCTAACAGTAATGTGTCTATGTCCTCCCTCTGGTCTGGGGGGCCTGTAGACAACCCCAGTTCTTATGGCTGTCCCATTTTCTGTTTCCAGGGTGACCCACAGTTCTTCTGGCTCCTTATGTGTATTCTAATTTCTGTAGCTTTGATATTTTCATTAACATACAGGCCACCCCCCCCTTTTGCACCTCGGTCTCTTCTGAACAATACATAGCCAGGTACCGAAGTCTCCCAAGTGTGGTTACTGGTAAACCACGTCTCACTAATTGCTACTATGTCCAGTTTAGCCTCTGACATTATTGCCTGCAGGTCTGGGATCTTATTTCCCAGGCTGTGAGCATTTGTGTACATGATTTTCCATTGGCCAGATTTTGTTGTGTTAGTTGTTGGGTGAAGTTTGGCATTACCCCTGTGCATCGTATGGGAGACAAACCTTTTTCTTCACCTGGTGATGCAAATGAACGCAAACACGCTGAATTCCTGTTTGACCACTAGGTGAGGGAGGGGTGTTCTTCCCATTCGATGTATGGGGTGCTGCACCCCTCCCATTTGCTAGTTTTAAATATTCTGCAAGGCGTCAAACTTCTGCCCCAATGCACTGACTCCCTCTTTAGTCAGATGCAGTCCATCAAATTTAAAGACTTTTAGCCCCAGAACTGTTGCCAGTTCCCTACAGATCTGTGTCCTTTTCCTGGCACCAGTCCTTGAGCCAGTGTTTAGCTCCTATCTCCCTTCTCTGACCTTCCGTCCATCTGCTCCTTCTCCCAGACTGGCAGGATCTCAGAGAAGGAGATGCCAGACGAGAATAGATGATAGTTTGTCACCAGCCTAGTCAGGTGTTCCTTGGTCTCCACAACTGACCGGCTGGCGAGATCATTAGTCCCTATGTGTACTAGGACATCAATGTTTTCTCCTGCTTTGTGAACAATTTTAGCAATGCGGTCAGTGTTCTCCATGCTGATGTACCTGGGAGACATCTGACCATCACCCTGGCTGGAGATGGGTATCAACTCCCCGAATCATGGGTCTCCTATGATCAGAAGTTTTTGGATTTCCTTTGTGCTTGTTTAGTTTTGGTTCCTGATTTGGGTGAGTATTGTTGTACTAGCTCCTGTGCGCAGTGTCCTGCTCTGCAGTGTCTTCTGCCTCTTTATTTGATTTCAGAGATAGAGGCAGATACCTGTTTAGTAGTGTTTATATATGGTTTTGGAGGTAATGTGTTGGAGAGCAGAGAGTGATGGGGCACCCGATTTGCTCCTCTAACCACCTGCCAACCTCCTGGACCAACTACCCTCTGCAGGTCGAGGTTTTCTGTTGGATGCTGGGGAAATGGCGGTGGTTCTTATAATGTATTTCCTCTTCATATGAAATTTGAGGCGTGCAACCCTGCCCATGCTGCCCGGAGCTGAGACCTCAAGATCTCCAAAGGCCCAGCATGTAGGACAGTGTCCTAAATCCTGTAAGACTGTCCTTCTGAAAATTGTTCCACAGTACCTGCAGTTAATGAAATCCATTCCAAATAAGTTGCTGGGTTTGTAACCTAGTCAGAGTAATTAGGAAAAAAAATGCAAGTAATGGTTTAATTGTGCTTTGTTTAACTTGTTATAACAAGTTAAATTACTAGTGCCCTGTAAATGAGATCACCTTGTGGGCCCCACTGATCCGCCCTTCCTGCTCTGCCACAGGAAATGTCACAACTGTGGTGCCCTATAAAAGGAGGTGTAGCTGGGTGGTTGAGATGGGGGCGGGTGGCTGGGCCCTTCCCTGCCTAAAAAGAAGAACCACGGATAAAAGAACAAGGAGGTAAGAGCAGAAACAATCAGTCAACAACAAATGCAGTAACCCTGAAAGCTTATCCTAATGTTAGATAAAACTGTAAAACCTGTAAAGCACCACCTGTAATAATTTCAGAGAAGATATACCCTGTAAGAAACACTTTGCTCCAGAGAAAAATAAAGCAGTAACAGAAGATATACCTTGCAAAGACAATTTGAATCAGAAGATTACAGCAGTAATCTGTTAGCACTCACCTGTAGTAGCACACCTTGTAATAATGCAGAAGAAGGTATACCAGCAACAACAATTTGAATCAGAGAAAATAAAGCAATGAAATGTTAGCAACAAACAGTAGCAATCCCTGTGAGTAAAAATAAAACACCACCACACAGTAAATCTGCTTAGCCAAACCAAGTCTTAATCCTTCTCCCTTGCTCTGGTAAGTTTCTCTACTCTGCCTTTCAAGCAGTCCCCTGCTTCATCTGTCATACCAGGCTCCCCAGCCTTCGCTGCGGTCAGGGGACCCCAGTCCCCCTACCTGACCCCAGGATTTTTCCCTCCATCCCCAGGCGAGACTCAGGATCCTGGGCTACCGTCCAATCCTCTTCCTGAAGAGCGGATCTGATGTAGTTGCCCGGCGCAGCTCCTCCGGATGCCGCCCGACACCGCCCCTCCGATGCCGGCGGGATGATCCTCTTCCATCGGGCCCTCCACCCCACGGGCCTATCCTGGCTGATCCGCCCGTGGAGTACCCGGCTGGGCCGCCTGCTCCGGCAGCTCCTCCAGTGGCTGAGTATCCACCGTC
This sequence comes from Neoceratodus forsteri, assembly GCA_016271365.2. Classification (NCBI taxonomy): domain Eukaryota; kingdom Metazoa; phylum Chordata; order Ceratodontiformes; family Ceratodontidae; genus Neoceratodus; species Neoceratodus forsteri. The sequence continues at coordinate 1,187,268,714 of CM057455.1, forward strand.
CCTATCCAACACTGGTTTTCCCAGGTCTGCAGTATCCTGTGCGCGGTACCGGCGTTGACTCCTTTGACACGCGGTACCCGATGCGCAGTACCGGCACGGTTTATCCGCAGCGGGTTATGAATACTCCTCTCGGATTTCCTCCTGTACAACTATCCCCCTCCTCCTCCAGCACCCCTAGACCACTGGTGGATCTTCAGGAGACTCTTGCCTCCTGGTGGGCTTAGCCAAGGCTCAGCTCACCAAGGAGTCCGAGAGCCATCTTACGGCGACGGTGCCACCCCCAGCTCCCGTACACCCCAGATGATACACTCCTCTCCACCTCCGTTCCCGGGCTTTGCCCTCGGGATCCCGAGAGGGCAGGACACGCGTTCTGGGATTACCCCTAAGGAACCTGGTCCTCCCCTAGACAAGCTAGGGAGTCTTACTCTGCTTCAGATTCTTCTTCTCTTCTCTCGGACTCCTCGGAAGCTTCCGATGGTGGTTCCAAGAAAGGCAGCGCAACGCGCTCTCTGTCCAAGCCCCGGCCGAGGACTCCTCCGAAGTCTCCTCCGGAGGATCCTTCCTTAATGGAGTTGCTCAGGAAGATCCAGGAAGTCCATCAGTGGCATTCTCTAGAGCCAGATCCTCAACGGGTTAAACTCGCGAACATCTGGACTTGCCCCTTCTGGCTCCTACTCTTATGCCACCCTGGATCGAGCCTCACACCACCTTGCTTCCACTATTTGGAAGCAACCGCTGCTTTTAGCCCCACTTCCCAGGAAGTCAAACAGGCTATACCAGGCTCCGGAGGGTGTAGACTTCTAGACTCTCACCCCGTGCAGACTCGGTTGTGATTAGCGCCGCGCTCCGCGGCGGTTAGCATGCTTGAAACATTGAGCTCATCTCCCCGGATAAGGAATCCGCCTTCTGGATCAGTATGGAAGGAAGATCTCGCTTCTTCCACACTGGGGATTAGGCCCTGAATTATGTAGCACATATGGGGATTACCAGAAGGCTGTCCTTACAGGCGAAATCTAAGATTGACTCTTTGCCTGACTCCCAAGTCAAGCAGGAGTTAGCCAGCCTGGTCCCTTCTGCTCGTTCGGCCAGTCGTCCATATTTTGAGGGCGACCTACGATGCAGTAGACACCACAGAATGACGGAGCTCTGCGTTCGCCGTAGGTCTTGGCGTCATGCATGGCTCCGTGTGTCAGGTCTGGTCCCGGAGGTGCAGTCAGCGATACAAGAAGCACCTTTCCAGGGTGTTCTGTGCTTTTCGGTGGTGATGTCAAGGACATCATCACTGATTGCAGGAAGGGGCGGCTCTTAAATCTGTTGATTCAATGTACCATCCCCATTCCCCACAAGCGCCCGCCTTCGCAGAGGCAGGCCGGCCTCAAGCGAAACCTCAGGGAAGGTGGGCCACTAAGCGTCAGGCCCCCACAACTGCCAGGCCCCGCCACCAAAAGCAACAGGTGCCCCAGCTGCAGCGCTGCCTCACACCACCTGACTCCTTCCTCTCCACCACCTCCGGACGCCCTGGAGGAACCAGTAGGAGGGAGGTTCTCCTCCACCTTCCAGGTTGGGAGAGGGATAACTCACAGTTCATGGGTGCTTCAGATCATAGCAGAGGGGCACTCCATAGAGTTTCTACAGAAACCTCAATGTCACCCCCCTCTGAACTCCCTCTTACTCAAGGGACCATCTTCCTTTGGTCAGGGAAGAAATCTCTGCTCTCCTTGTGAAACAGGCTATAGAGCCGTCCCCCTCAACTCCATGGAGCAGGTTACTATTCCCATTTCTTCCTCGTACCAAAGAAGATGGGAGATCTCAGACCCATTCTCGATCTCAGCTCCTTGAACCTATATGTGGAATACAAGAGGTTCAGGATGCTCTCCCTAAACCCTCTGGCCCCTGCTTCGGCCGGGCCAGTAGCTTTATGCACTGGATATGCAGGATCGCGTACCTGCACATCCCCATTACGCTCCTTTAGAAAGTACCTCAGGTTTGCATTCCAGGAGGACCACTACCAATTCAGGCTCCCATTTGGTCTTTCCTCGGCTCCCGAGTCTTTACAAATGCCTGGCGGTGGTGCGCCCACCTCCGCTCTTTGGGAGCTCAGGTTTTTCCCTACCTGGACGACTGGCTCCTGGCGGCCCTGTCCAGGAGGAACTCCTGCATTTTCTCTCCTCACCCAGCAAGTTTTCACTGGCCTGGGTAGTACCATCAACCATTCCAGGTCTCACCTGGATCCTTCACAGAGCTCCAGTTCATGGGGCAATCCTCGACACGACATTGTGCAAGGCCATCCTGCCTCCGGACAGGGCCTCCCTCCAGTCCCAGATTTCCTCCTATCGGAACACAGGAGGTTCCAGGCGAGGTCGGTGCTCCGTCTACTGGGGCCTGATGGCGCGGCCATCCAGCGGTTCCAGCACTGCGCCTCCACATGAGAATCTCCAGTGGACTCTCCATTCTCAGTGGGATCAACGGGAGACGACCTAGATCATCTGGTCCTGATCTCCTCGCCGATGGCAAGAGACTTACAATGGTAGATGGTTCGAGAGAACCTATTCTGGGGGCCCTTTTTCATCCTCCCCGATCAGACTCTGACCACGGACGCTTCAGGCGAAGGTTGGGAGGCCATCTGGGTCCTCACCGAACCCAGGGCCTATGGTCAAAGCAGGAGACAGGTCCTTCATCTCAGGCCCCTGTCCGGACCCCAGCTCCACCTTGGGACTTAAACTTTGTCCTCGAGAAACTTACCCTTTCTCCCTTGAGCCTGCAGCTTCCAGAACTTGAAGTTTTTATCGTGGAAGACGCTTCTTGGTGGCCATTACTTCTGCTCAGAGAATTTCCGAGCTCCAGGCCCTGATGTGCAGAATCCTTTATTTGATTTTTCACAAAGAACGAGTAGCTCTTCGAAGAATCCTAAGTTCCTTCCAAAGGTGGTAGCGGAATCTACCTTGAATCAGTCTAATGAATTACCTGCTTTCTTCACTCAGTACTCCAATCAAGGAGAATACCTGCTCCATACCATGGATGTTCACAGGATTCTGAGATACTACACCGATAGGACAAAGGATCTCAGAAAGACTGATTAGTTGTTCGTCTCCTTTGCTCACAAAAGAGAAGGCAATGCTATTCTAAGCAATGCCTATCAAAATAGTTGGCCCATTGCATCACTTTCTGTTATGACAAATACAACAAGACCCTCCGGGTCAAGTCAGGAAACCCTCCACTCGTGGGTTGCATATCTGCAACTTGTTTCAAGAGCGTGTCTGCGGCAGACATCCTGTGCTGCCGCCATGGTTTCCGTCCATACCTTCACTAAACACTACAGTTTGGTCATTGCCTCTACGCCGTAGAGCAGGCTTGGTTAGCTGTCTTGCAAGGCCTCCTTTCTTGAGACCTGCTAGATTATTTGCTACTTTTAGAGTAGTTCCTTCTCCGGTGCCTTTTCATTTGTTCCAGACTGCTTGGGATTCTGTCCTATATGTAATTACCTGCAAGAGCCTCTCGAAGTAAGATAGTACAGTTATGCAAGAACTTACCATAACAGTAGATCTTGAGAGAGGCTCTTGCAATGAAATAACTATCCATCCTCCATCCCTAGGCTTTCTCAGCTCCTTTTCCATTGAGGAAATATCTGCTTCTCTCTCTTCCGGGCCTGTGGTGGGAAAGAACTGGAAAGCGGGCATCTGGGACCGCCCCTTTATACCGGCGTCATGTGATGCGGTCACCTGGCGTGGGGCGGTCCCGCCAGGACTGCTAGCTAGAAATTTTTCAAGTAGGGTCCTGCCGCGGCGGCGTCAGTCCTATATAATTACTACTGCAAGAGCATCTCTCAAAGGCGTACTGTTATGGTAAGTTCTTGTGTAACTGTACTTTCTTTTCCTGCCGTCGACATCACCAGTGTCGGCCCTCTCAGTCTCCTTTTCTAGCGTGCGGCGACCTTTAGAACTTCACGATTTTCGTCTTTCTTCCAACTTTGGAGTCAACTGATGTCCTCTCCAACTACTTCTTTTGAGGTCACCATTCAAAGTGTACCTCGCAGCAAACAGATCCCTTCAAGGATCCACATTCGGTCTGCGTCGCTGCCCTAGGCCTGGAACACAACACCAAGGCCTGCTCCTTCTGCCAGGGCTTCAACAGTCACACCGGATCCGCCACTAGAAGGCCCTTCCGGCGTTTCTTGGAGAAGCTTAGAAACCATGGATAAAGAACCTTCCTCCCGGGGGTAGGTGGAGTAAACCCACAAACACGGGAAAAGGAAAGGAAAGGTCCAGGTCCCTACGAGGGCCTCGGACTCCAAGCTCCAGCTCGAGATTGGACCGCTCTTCCTCTAGGGCTCAGTCGCAACTCCCCGGTTCCAGGTCAGATCCTCCAGCGGCTCCTCTTCTCAGCAGCCCCTGAAGACTTCCAGGCCATCGGCCTCTTCCACTCCATCTAAAGCCTTGTCGAAGTCCGGGAGGCACCATAAATCTTCTCCCACTGGCGCCAGGTCAGTTTCCAACCTCAGGTGGATTATCCGGTTCCTCGTAAGACCAAGGACCTGATGTCCCTCAAGCGGACGTCGGACCCGACATCAGCCCACCGGCGTCGGCCAAGCATCACCGGTGCTCCCAGGAGCGGCGACACCTAAGCACCTGTCGCGGCCAGGCATTCGCCTCTGAGGGCATTGGCCAGGGGACCGACATTGGCTACTCAGAGAAGAGGACTGCACAACGTCGCCGGCCGATGCCGGTCAGAAGAACTTCGTTGGAGGATGCCACACATCCCAAGGACCAGGCAGGCGACACTGGGCATGAGCTCCCAGGAACCTTCCCGAGTGGGAGACCACCGAGGGACCCGCCGCCCGACCCGGCGACAGGCCATCGGTGCCAGGCCCGTCATCGGGCATAGATTTGGCAGAGATAAAGGAACTTTTACCTTCTGGTGGGACACCGTCAAAAGATGTCACCACACGTCCTCCTCCTACTCCGACTCCGCCTCCACCTACTCCCTCACTGCCTGCCCCCTCCTCCGCCCAAGGGGCCTGTGGGACAGTCGCCAACCTTCAAGGAGCAGACACCACCTCCTCGGGCAGATCCTCAGAAAGGAAGACCTCCCTCTAGATCCCCTCAGGGTCACCCCAGTCCCAAGAGACCCAGGCGACACGGTACACTCTGTCTGGGGAGGATTCCAGATCTGACACCTCAGGGTGCTCCAGATCTCATTCTCCCATCAGCATTCCCTCTCCGGACCCACGCACCTTCCCAGGTCCCCTCCGGATGATCCTCTTTCGCGGAGATCATGAGGCACATCCAGGAGAATGTGGGGTGGGATACTGAAGAACTTGACCCGAGAGACAATGCCTTGCTCGCTACCTTTGGCAGAAGAGCCGAAGCCTGTGGTGACGCCCTTGGTGGATACCTTTGTGGACATCACCAAGGCTGCCTGGAAGCGTCCGCACTCCACTCCAGCAGTGCGAAGGGCAGACCGCCTATACAAGGCCCTAGGGAGGACCAGTATCTGGCGAACCATCCTCTGGCTGACTCCTGGTCATTACTGCTTTGCATGACTGGTCTCAGAGACCTCAGCATTTGAGCACAGAGCCACCGGACCAGGAATCCAAGCAATTGGATGTCCTGGGTAGGTGCCGGCTGTGACTGCAACCTGCGCCATCAGGTCACTGAATTACCTCACCCACATGGTTCAGTTCCAGAGCGTTACTGTGGGAACAGGGACAGGACCTGGTCAAGAAGATGCCTAATGGCGACCACAAGGAGGAGCTCTTGAACCTCCTCCGTGCGGGTTCGGATGTAGGGACCCAGGTGCTTAGAGTCGCATATGATTCTGCAGACTCTTCAGCCAGAGCTGCAGCCTCAGGCTTGTGTCTCTGGAGACACTCTTGGCTTTACCCGGATGCCAGAAGAACATCTTAGGCGTCCCTTATAATGAGTCGAGGTCTATTGGTGAAACCTCCGAGAGGTAATCACCAAACTTCAGGGCGCAGGGAAGGCAGTCCGTTCTGTACAGGCTATGTACAGGTCTCAGCCTAGTTCCTTTCGTAGGAACCAGAGCCGCTTCATGGCGGCTACAAAGACAACAGCCGCGTTCCGGCCAACAGCAGAGGGCACTTTCACCCACAAGGCCCAAGCCAAGTCATCCCAGGCAGAGGCCAATGATTTGCAAAGTCGGCCCAGCCTGCCAGATCAAACAGCTGCCAGCATGACTCCTTCCGGCCCCGCCCTCCTTAGGATTAATGGGAAAGAAAGTCGGGTCACATTGCATGCCACTTGCCAGGGTGGCAATCGATCACCACCGAGAGGTGGGTTCTGCAACTGGTCAAAAGGCCACTATATAGAATTTGTAGGCAGTCCACCTATAAGACCTCCCTTGCTCTCCCGATATTCGGGTCAGCATGCCCTGCTCATACAGCAGGAAGTGCCGTGCTTCTGGAAAAGGAAGCCTTAGAGCACATTCAGAGAACCAGAGAGGACTAGGGTACTATTCTCACTTCTTCCTGGTTCCAAAGAAAACAGGGACCTCCATCCAATACTGGACCTCAGCGACCTCAACCTTTCAGTCGTTTATATCGCTTTCACATGGTACCCTTCGGGCCTAATTCCCATGTTGAAGCAAAGCGCCTTTCTGGCATCTTTGGACATGCGGGACGCCTGCCTGCATATTCTGATTGCTCAAAGCGCACGGAGGTTCCCTTAAGGTTTCAGAGCTGCCATTACCAGTTCCGAGCTCTTCCCTTCGGGCTGTCGCCGGCACCTCGCGTATTCACAAGTGCATGGCGGTCGTGGCGGCGTCTCTGAGGAGACAGGGCCACTACATGTTCCCATACCTGGACAACTGGCTTCTCATGGTGCCCTCCAGGAGGCACTGATGATGGCTATTCACTGCACCCAGTCCATTTTCAATCACTGGGTATTCTTATCAATTCTGAAGTCCTCTGGTGCCATCCAGAAACTGCAGTTTATAGGAGCAGTTCTGGACACCGTCAGAGGAAAAGCTTTTCTTCCCTTGGACAGAGCGAACATCAGATTCCTCATCAGGGTCTTGTCGGGTGAAGAAGACTGTCCCAGCAAGACTGATCCTTCGCCTGCTCGGACACATGGCAGCGGCCATTGCAACAGTCCAGCTGTACGTCTCCACATGCGGGTAACCCAGTGGATGCTACAGGTGCAGTGGGACCAAGGCAAGACTATCAGCATCAATCCGAATTACGAGATACCGTAATTCAGGATTGGCAATGAATACTAAATCCAGGGAACCTCTCGCGGGGTTTCCTTCACAGCGCCGTCTCCGACTGTGACCCTCTCCACAGATGCCTCAGGGCTCGGGTGGGGAGCACACCTGGGCGGTGTTCAGTCTCAGGGCCTGTGGACAGCCCAGGAGTCTCATCTCCACATCAATATTTTGGAAATGAGGGCAGTCCTTTACGCTCTGCAAGCCTTCCAGTCGGAGATTCCACGGGTACATTTTTGTTGCAAACAGACAATACCACGGTGATGTATTACCTCAACAAACGGGAGGCACTCACTCCTACCCGCTTTGCAGGAGGCCATGAGAGTGTGGAGTGGGTATTGCAACATGGCGCAAACTAATACAGTACATGTCCTGGAGTGGACTACACCATCGCAGACAGCCTGTGCCACTCTCAGGCCAGAGTCCACGAGTGGGAACTTGCAGGAGGTGGTAGAGGATCTGTTTCACAGATGGGGCACTCCAGAGTTAGACCTTTAGCGTCCCCATCCAATGCAAAACTGCCCAATTTTGCTCGCTAGATCCAGGGCCTGGTGTTTTCTGGTGCGATCGTTGTCCCTCTCCTGGGCGGGCAGATTCCTCTATGCCTTCCCTCCTTTCCCGTTGGCGCAGTGGCAGAGTGGAGCAGGAGATGCGCTAGGGCAAGTGCAGTGCGCTATTCACAGCACCTCACGATATTCAAGGGACATGCAAATGGGGCCATAATTTATGCACACACATGGGGCCATTGCATGTCATTATCTTCATTGCATCCAGTTAGCATCCAGATCGCAGATCCCTGGCGACTTGTGCCTGGCGCCGTCGGGGCCAGCCCCTGCAGCCCGATCGAGGGCATTGGCCTAAAATAGACTTCATCGTCCAATTTCTGGTGGTTCAGTGGATAATATATGTCGATTGTGGACATCGATATAATAACCCCCCAATATCACTGGTGGTCCAGTGGACCGAATGCTGTCGATCGCGGGCATCCGTTTAACATACATCTTCCTATTACCCTGGTGGTCTAGGGTGCCCCTCCCCACCCGCCCACTGGAGTCCCACCGTCCCGCTCCCCGGTCAGCCGGGGCGCACCACCCACCTGCAGCCCCACCGTCCACTGACTGACACCTCGGTAGGGCTGCCGCCCAGGGGTAGCCAGGTGCGATATTCAAAGCTGCTGAGCCATAGCGCAGCTCCATTGAATATCGCCCAGGCCCACCCTGTGCAGCCAAGTTGAGCTTGCGCCAGGCTTGCGCCACAGCCTGGCGAGTTTGAATATCCGGGCCTCAATGTTTAATTTTACTGAAAACTAATACAAAGTGCAAACAAATGCTCTCTTACTTGAGAGAGGGCTCTTGCAGTAGGTTTTCACATATAGGACTAAACCGCCCAGGCATCAAGACCACGGAAAACTTCTAGCTAGCAGTCTCTGGCGGGACCCTACCGTCAGGTGACTGGCATCAGACAACATTGAGTATAAAGGGGCGTCTCCCGCCGCTCTTCCAGTTCTTTCCGCCGGCTGCTTGTAAAAGTTCGCAGTAGAACAGCGCCTTTCAGTACCTTCGCTGGTCATAACATTTTCAATGTTTTCAACCTTTTTCTCAATTTTTGCTTTTTTTTCTACCATCTGCTGTGTATGTCATCCCCAACACCCTCCGAATCGCACAAAAACAAGTGCAACTCATGTGGTTCCCAGCTTCCACATCAGGATGGCCACTCCTTGTGCCTCTCCTGTCTGGCCCAGACCACCCGTGGAGAAGTGCCAGCGCTGCCAGAAATTCAGCTTGGCTACCCACAAGTGAAGGCAGCAGTCCCTGGAAGCCCATCTCATCAAAAGAAAATGGCTTCCATGGAAATGGAGTTGAAAAAACTTAGGCAGGCATCAACCTCCCCGAAGGCCATAAGAGGGAGCGTTAGAAGGAGAAGCACGGGGCAGGATTCATCTTCCACAGCAGCCGCCTTCGTCTGGAGTCATGTCCTTTTTATACCAGGTGCAGCAGTGCCTGGCTCCCAAATATCCGACTCCGCAGTACCTGACGCAGCACTATCTGGCGCCGCAGTACCCGGCCCCGGGCTTCCCACCATCGGGCTATGGATACCCTTATTATGGGTTATCACTCTATCTGTATCCGAGTCCCCTCCTCCTCCTCCTCTTCCACCTCCCCGCCCCCTCCATATCCGCCAGTGGATGTGAAGGAGACCTTGGCCTCCTGGTGGGCTGAGGCCAGGCTCAGCTCACCAAGGAGGTCAAGAGTCATCTTCAACATCAGTCCTACGCTGGACCTCCTACTTGAGCCGGAGACTCCTCCCTTTTGCAGTGCCAGAGAAGAGCCTTCTGGCACCTGTGGTGGGCAGGACATGCACCCCGAGGCTCCCCAGGGGTTGTTCATCCCCACCCAGGAGGAGTCTTCTTCTTCTACCTCAGAGCCATCAGACTCAGATTCTGACTCTGACCACTCTGATCATGGAGACAAGCCCCATACTCCAGAATGCCCAAGGCCGAGGACCCATCTGAAGTCATCTCGAGGACCCTTCTTTTCTGGAGCTCTAAGGAAGATCTAGGAGACACATCAGTGGCAATCGGTGGAGCCAGACCCACACCGTAGAAACTCGCTGCCCATCTGGATCTGCCCGAGACTACTCCACACTAATTCCACCTTGGATGAGAGCCTCATGCCACTCTTGTTTCACTGTTTGGAAACAACCAAGAACGAATAGGCTGTACCAGGCTCTGGAGGTAAAGACTTCTGTAGTCTTCACCCCAAAGGCAGATCGATTGTGATCAGCACCACCCACGACCGCTCCGCCAACCCCAAACATCTGAGCTCGTCCCTGCCTGACAAGGAATCACAACTTCTGGATCAGTATGGGAAGAAGATTTACTCCTCTTCAACCCTAGGCATCAGGGCCCTCACTGCATCACACATATGGGGATTTCCAGAAGTCCGTCTCTAACCAGGTGGAATCCAAGCTGGACTCCCTGCCTGATTCTCAAACTAAGCATGAACTGGGAGACCTGGTCCATTCCGTTCATTCAGCCTGTAGGCACATGCGTTGTGCCACCTACAATGAGGTGGACACAGCTGACAGGAGCTTGGCTGTCGCTGTAGGCCTACAGCATCACGCCTGGCTCCGTGTGTCAGGATTGGTCCCTGATACAATCTTTCGGGGTTGGGTGCTGTTTGGGTGTGATGTCAAGGACATCATTACCAAACTCAGAGAAACACTGCATTAAAGTTGGTCAGACTTTGTACAGGCCGCCTCAGGGCAGCGGCGTCCTTTCATCGCCAAACCTGACAAAAACAAAACAACTGAAAGTGCGCCAACAAACGCCGGGCTCCTCCATCAACCAAGACTGCCCCCAGCAAAAGTCCATGGGAGCCTTGGCTGCTGCACTGCCCCACACTTCCTGACTCTGGTCATTCCAGAGGAACTGGTAGGGGAGATTCTTCTCCCATATGCCGGGTTGGAAGAGGATAACATTGGGCCGCTTGGGTGCTCCAGCTCATATCTGCGGACACTCAATAGGGTTTCTACAGAAGCTTCCTCGAAAACCACCTCCTCAGTCATCTTACTCCCCATAACATCTTCCTCTGGTCCTAGAAGAAATCCTATCCTTCTGTCGAAGGCAGCGATAGAGCCAGTCCCCACTCACCTTTGAGTGATGTGTTACTATTCCATTTCTTTCTAGTTCCAAAGAAGATGGAAGACTTGAGACCAGTCCTAGACCTCAACTCCTGAATATGTTTGTGGAGTACAAAGGCTTCAGAATGCTCTCCTTGCAGAGCCTTCCCTTATTCCATTTGGGACAGTGGCTATCTGCTCTGGATATGCAGGATGCGTGCCTGCATATCCCCATATCCCTTCCAACGCAGTTGCCTCCATTTTGCTTTGGGGACCTCTACTAATTCAAGGCCCTCCCATTTGGTCTCTTCCTGAATATTTACCAAATGCCTTTCGGTGGTAGTGACCCACCTGCATACCCAAGGCGTGCAGGTCTTCCTATACCTGGACAATTGGCTTTGGCGGCCCCATCAGGAAGAACTCCTGTACTGTTTCCCTTACCTACAGGTTTTACCAGCCTGGGTATTACCATCAACCAGGTCAAGTCCCACTTGGTCCCTTGCCAATGCCTCCAATTTATAGGGGCGTTACTGGACACGACCACAGGCAAAGCCTTTTGTCTCTGGACAGGGTCAAGACCCTTCAGATTCAGGCTCGTCTTCTGTCAGGTCGCAGATGAGTGAGCCAGGTCAGTCCTCCACCTCCTCAGGCTCCATGGCAGCTGCCATTCCGACAGTTCCGTTCACTCGACTCCATATGAGGATCTCTTAATGGATGCTTTGTTCACAATGGGACCAAACCACGGATGATCTAGACCAAGAGGTGCTAGTATCGGATCCCATGATCAGGGACTTGCACTGGTGGATGGTTCACTAGAACCTATGCTTGGAGTTCTGTTCTGCATTGTTTCTCCTTCCCAGGCGTTGACAGCGGATGTGTCAGAGGAGGGCTGGGTGCCCACCTAGGGTCTCACAGGACTCAGGGCAGCTGGTCCCCATTCGAGCAGAAACTGCACATAAATGTGCTTCGAACTGAGGTAGTCCTATATGCTCTATGTGGCTCTTTCTTCCTTCATTCTTCCCAGTCTTCTTCTCATCTGATTAGACAACATTTGTGTGGTCTGGTACCTCAACAAACAGGGAGGAGCACGTTCCTATCCCTGTGCTGAGAGGCGATGAGAGTCTGGTATTGGGCAGCCATCACGACCTTCACCTGACCGCGGTTCACATTCCAGGGTGGGAAAACACCTGGCAAATGAACTCAATCGATCCTCAGCCAGGACTCATGAATGGGAATTAGACCAACAGGTCATAAACAACATTTTCGGCAGTGAGGGACACCTCAAGTAGACCTCTTCGCCTCTCCCAGAATGCAAACTTCCCACCTTTGCTCGCTTGCTCAAGTGCAAGGCGCTTTTCTGGTGGACGCTGTGTCTCTCTGTTGAAGGGACAGATTTGTTTATGCCTTCCTCTCATTCTGTTGATTCTGAGGGTCCTGAACAAACTCAGATCAGAAGGGGCTCAAATGATTCTCATTGCCCCCTTCTGGCCCATACAAGTTGGTTCTCTGTTCTGCAACAGTTTTCAGGAACTTCTCTTCCTCTGTCGCAACTTGTTGACCCAGGATCAGGAAACCTTGTTCACCCAGGCTTCAAATCCCTTCATCTTCATGTGTGGCTCCTGTAGATGTATCCAAGCCCACTTCAGAGTTTCTCATAGTAGTGGACATTCTGGTGGAGGCCAGGAAGCCTTTCACAGATCCACCTATGCTATGAAGTGAAAGCGGTTTTCTATCTGGGAGCATTCTAAGGACTTAGAGCCTTTCTGTGCCCAGCCAACAAAGTCCTGGATTACATGCGTCACCTTTGACCTGGGTCTCAGCCTTTCCTCTTTAAAAGTCCATATGACAGCTGTTTCAACCTACCACATCCCCTTTGGAGACAGGACTTTTGCTCAGTTGGAAGTCTCTAAGACTTTTCTTAAATGGGTTCTCCACCTGAGACCCCCACCATCTGCAATTCTGCCCTCCATGGGACCGAATTTTATCCTAGAAGCTTACTCTGCCTCCCATCAAACCAGCAGCGGAAGTGGACTTAAAGTTCCCTCTTGGAAGACACTTTTCCTGGTGGCCATCACTTCTGCTTAATTGTATTTCCGAGCTTCAAGCCTTGATGTGTAAAATCCTGTAATTGATTTTCCACAAGGAACGTGTGGCCTACACACCAACCATAAGTTTCTTCTTAAGGTGGTGGCTGAATCTGTGCTGAATCAATCCACTGAGTTACCAACTTTCTTTACACAACACTCCAGTCAAGGAGAGTTCCTCTTACATACTCTGGATGTTCACAGAATCCTGAGATACTACACCAATGGACTAAGGATCTCAGGAAGACTGATCAGCTTTTTGTGTCTTTCGCTCACAAGCGAGAAGGCAGTACTGTTTCAAAGCAATGCAACTTTCAAAAATGGCTAATGGTGCTTATCACTTTCTGTTGACAAATACAAGACCCTTCGGGTCAGGTCAGAGGTCACTCCACTAGGGGAGTAGCAGCCTCTGCTGCTTGTTTCAGGACATGTCTGTGGCAGACATTGCCACAAACTGGACTTCAGTCCATACCTTACGAAAACACTACAGTTTGGATATTGCCTCTTGCCGTGGGGCAGGCTTCTGGTTGGCTGTTCTGCAGGGCCTCCTTTCTTGAGACCTGCTCAGCCCTGAGGTTATATGGTGGATGACAATCCTCCTTCTGGTTGTTTCTTGTTCCAGACTGCTTGGGATTCTGTCCTATATGTGAATACCTACTGCAGAGCCCTCTTGAAGTAAGATATTATAGTTATGTAAGAACTTACTGTAACAAGTCGATCTTGAGAGATGCTGTTGTAGTAGGTATTACCTTCCTGCCCTCCGTCCCCTAAGCCTCTTTTATTCCTTTCCATGAGGCACGTCCTCTTCTCTCTCGTCTTGCCTCTTTTGGCCTTTGGCGGGGAAAGAACTGGAGGCGGGCATGCCAGATAGAAGTTTTCCGTAGGGTCCTGACACCTGGCGGCTTAGTCCTATATGTGGATACCTACTGCAAGAGCCTCTCTCGAAGATCTGCTGTTAGATAAGTTCTTACTTAACTGTACTTTTCTTGTAATCCATAGAGGACCTTAAATTCTGCCATTCTTACTTGATCCATAATTTATTATTGTGGACCTCTGCCTGGCATGGGGTGCATGGTCCCAAAAGGTTTTCTTCTTGGCAGTTGTAGATACTGTGGGGCCTCTAAGTGTGCCATCCAGGCCAGGAAAGAGGTATATTCTGGTGTTGGTGGATTATGCCACTCAGTACCCTGAGGCTGTGGCAGTGTCCTCTATAGAGGCTGAGAAAGTGGTAGATGAACTGCTGAGGATGTTTAGCCAGGTTGGATTTTTCTTTGGTAACTGGGTAATGCCCACTAGGCACAAAAGCCTGTTTTCAGGGTGACCCTGCAGCACTGCAGAAGTTATGTGACTTGCTCAGTCTCACACAGTATGCAAGTGGAACTTATGGGAATCAAACCCAGGTCTGCTGGATGTACCAAGCTCATTCCCAGCTCATTACTCTAACCTCTAGGCTATCTTCATGAGCTCTAATTTGACCAGGACACAAACTTCATGTCAGCTGTAATGAGGAGTTTGTGGGAAAATTGTCAAGCGCAGCTGCATGCTTCACCTTACCACCTGCAAACCAGTGGTCTTGTGGAATGTTTTAACGACACCCTTAAAACTAAGCATAGATCTTTTGCAGAACCCAGGAGGGGGTGGGACAAGCATTTGCCCCATCTCTTATGTGCCTGTAGGAAGTCCCACAGGAGTCCACAGGGTTCTTACCTTTGAAGTCCTTTATGCACACAGGGTGAGGGACCCCTAGATTTAATGCAGAATGAATGGGAAGGCAGGTTTGCTGCCCCAGGAGAACCAGTGGTAGAATATATCCTTGACTTCAGTGAGAGGTTAAAGGAGTTCATGGACCTGGCACTGGATAACCTGGCATGACCGTACAGCCAGGAATGGGACCTATGATGTCTGACAGAAGATAATGGTGCTTAGCCCTGTTCAACAGGACAAATTGCATGCAGCATGGAAGGGTCCATTTGTTGTGGTAAAACAGGTGGTTGAGGTGATTTGTGTTGTAGCACTGCCCAGTAGGAGGCACAAACACAGACTTTTATCATGTCAACATGATGAAACCTTATCATAAGGGAGCCACTAATAGACCTATTAGAGGGCGTGGGGAAGCATCAGTGGACTCTGTCACCTTCTCAGAGAAGCTGACACATGTACATATGGCACAAATGAAGAGGGTCTACACTCTGTCAAAACCTTGTTCTTAGCAAAGCTGGGGTACACCCACATGCAGAACATCAGGTGGACACAGGGACTCAGGCGTTGCTGAAGCAGTGTGTTTACATAGTCCCTAAGTGTGAAATGCCACTTGCAGGAGGAGCTAAAGGAGATACTGGCCCTCCAGATTATCTTAGAATCCAGTAGTTCTTGATCTTCACCCATTGTTCTCCCAAAAAGGATGGGATGACATGGTTTTGTGTGGATTTTGAAAACTTCATGCTGTCATAGTGTCTGATGCATGTCCCATGCTGTGGACAGAGACAGTACTGGAAAATTTAGGGGAACCAAGTGCCTAACAACTGTAAACTTAACACAGGGTTACTGGCAGGTACCTTTAACTGCTGAAGTGAGGGAGTAGTCGGCATTTATCATTTTGCTTGGCCTGTATGAATTTCTGGTCATGCCATTCAGAATGAAAAATGTACCAGCTACCTTTCAGAGGCTGGTTGATCAGCTGTTGTCAGGGCAGGTGACCTCACCATGGCTTACATGGATGATGTTGCCGTATTTAGCCAAACCTGCGGGGCAGCATTTGACACGTGGAAATTCTTGAAAACTGCAAGCTGCAAAGTTGGCAGTCAAAGCTAAGAGGTGTCAGGCAGGAACAGCTGAAGTGCGATACCTCCAAACATTGAGTGGGAGGGCACACCAGCTGGCACCTTGAAGGTGGAGGCTATAGGGATGGGTCACACCCACAACCAAAAAAATGGGTATTAGTGCTTTTGGAGCCTGCTGGATGTTCCATAAAATTTGTGGCTAATTTCAGCACAGTTGTAGCATCTCTCACAGATCATACCAAAGAGAATGCCTGAAAGGATCCACTCATCAGAACACTGAGAGAAGGCCTTCTGTCTGCTAAATCAGGCTCTGTGTCAGGCTTCAGTGCTAGCCAGTCCTGATTATGGTCTGAAATTCATAGTGCACATGGATGCATCAAATTTTGGGGTGGGGCTTTGTGGTGAGCTCTCAGTTCCAGAGGGAAGAGCACCCTACTTTTACATGAGCCTAAAACTCCTGTCAAGGGAATTGGCTTATGCTACTATAAAGAAGGAATGTCTGAGCATAGCTTGGGCATTGCAGAAGTTGCAACCGTACTTGTACAGCAGAGAATTTGTGGTGGTCATGACCATAATCCACTAACATGGCTACCAGTGCATGGGTGGAGAGAATGTCAAGCTGTTGTGCTGGAGATCAGCTCTACAAGAATACAGTATGCTCATACAACATAGGAAGGGCTTACAAACTGCCGATGCTGATGGACTGTCTCATCAGATGGCATAACATAGCCAATGCAGTCACACCGTAGTGTTGTCACACACTACCAGCATCAGACTTGGGAAGGGAGGTGTGGTGTAAATGTGTAGTATTGTTTTGATACAGTGAATTGGCAGACTTGTTGAAGTGCCCCAGAAAATACATTAGGTCAACCAGGTCAAATTGTATAAATTTGCACACATCGCTAAATGATCCTGCTGTTTATCTCCCGGGTATACAAGAAGAGCCATTTGGGTAATAAACTTTATCTGTTCCTGGAGGTCTACTTTATCTGCTCCTGGTGGTCTACTGGCAGGGTGCCACCCTGGGATAGTGAAACTGTTGACAAACCTTTGATGCCAAAAGCATAGCAAATTGGAGGGCTATCTGAATGTATTTGTTTATTGATAAAACATGGAAACTGAGATTTTCCTAATGTTGGGAACACAGTGAGGATCTGGTTTCCAGCAGAAGCCTGTATAATCCTGTTTACAATGAAATGTTATTTGCAAGAAACATGTCCCAACGAGAAAGGTAAAAGAAAGAGACATGTAGTAAGACGATTTGAGTTTTCTCACTGTGAGTCAGGGCAGGAGGAGGATCAATGTGTAGTGTAACAATCTGACTGACAGTATGAGACTGGAAGGGTAAATGTTCATGTGGTTCAAGTTCTCCAAAGACAAAGAGACTGTACTATTTCCATGCCTTCACCTGTAAGCTCGACCTAGCCAGTGGCATCATTTCAGAATATTCATAGATGCTGCAATGCTCCCCACCATTAAAAGCATATAATCAAACCCAGGGAAACATGTAGGAGTTTTCTGGGGTTAGCAGTAGTAATTATAGGGTTACAAAAGAAATGATAGGCATCTCAACTGCAGCCTCTGGCTGCCCCTAAATTAGCCCTGGACCCAGCTATAGGAAAGGTAAGTTTGCATTTTGTGATTTAACTTCTTTATTGTCAGTGTTTTCTGCTGTAAGCACTACATTCTATTTTGGGCAATGTGTAAATATATTGTGTAAATAAAGTTGTTCATATCTAGCACTATATTTTGACTATATCTTTGACTAATCTGTTGTATTGACTCACTGTACCCTAATCTTAACTGTATTATGTATGTGTGTTAACTGTTGTATTGGCTCTGTAACCTATTTTATCAATATTATGTATCCAGCATTCGTATATATATTTTGTACCTGTTATAGCAATTGTGTATACCTTCCCTACATGTACTCCCCTTCCACCAGGATATACCGTCAAGATGAGCAATTTTGATTGCTCCAATTACTTTATGGTGAAACTTTTCAATAAATAAATACTGACTGTTATTTTAATAAAGAGGTATAGTTTGTGAATTTCTGGGCTAACAGTCATTCCAAAGAGGTATGCTAAATCTAGTTTAAGCAGTTTGAAAACACATTCCTTCCTGATACAGGGAAAGGTGGAGTGAAGTTTAGTAAGACAGAACCCACACTTCACCTGGGGTTTGAGCAGTCAGCCTTGGTTTGGTCAAGAGGAATTGGTGACTGGACTCAGAGGGTCCACATGTCAAGGGTGCACCACCTTTGCAGAGGGTCTAGTGTGGGCACAAGGACATGGTGAGGGTGAACCCAGGTGAAGGTCTGCAGCAGACAGCTGCGAGAGGAGCACTGGCTGGGGTGTGAACAGGTGAGTTTGTCACAAATACAGTATATTTTGTCCTTCCACAAGACCAGCAAATTTCAGGCTGGACTTTAAAAGGCAGCTAAACTGCTGCAAGCTGCCAAACATTAGAAAACCTGAATCATTTTGCCACTGCAGGTTTTCTGTCAGTTTTAGAGTGTGCCAGCTATCGATTGTTCTAACCTTGTTGCAACCATTTATTGTCTGTCAAATAGCTGAAAATGGATACAGATGGTACAGTGGATGTTAGAAAAAAGTCTTAATTCTGGAGCAAAATGAAATCCCAGCACAATCTTGGAGCACTTTCAATTTGAGACTGCATATTCTTTCAAAGTCAGCATCTCAAGTTTGACTACTTAAGCCATATACTGATAATATAATTGACAAAACTGTTACATAAATGGGGCAAGAACATTAATGGCTTTTGTTTTCCTTCTAGGATGAAGCATGTAAATCATCAGGAAAGAACAAGAAAACAAAGAGCAAGAAAGGAAGATGAAAATAATATAGTTAGAAGGAATTATGTAAAACCAGACAAACTGAAACAATCTAAACTATATTTCTAATAGCAAGGGATGGTAATTCATAATTTGAAGTGCAGCTGTAAGACCAAAGGAGAAAAAGAGGATTTATCTGAATAATGAACTTCTGTAATGAATGTCGAAACTGCTTTTTTCATAAGCGTCCTCTATAATTTTCACAGTTTAACATGTATGACTCATGGGATGTGTTTCACCACAGTATTGGTAACCCGTTGTGATGACATCTGAGTCACTCCTGTAAAAGAACAACCTGTTTTTCCAGCTAGTTTACCCAGTGAACAAATTAATAAACAAGTCAATAAATAAACTGATACTGAAATAGATGCTTTTCACTGAACAAACCTTATTAAATTTGTTTTCTTTATAAACAGCAGCAGAATCTCAAACCATCGACTAATCATTGGGTACATCCTTTATTATTGAATGGTATTGGTCTTGAGGGTTTTTATTATTACTTTGTTTTGCCCTTTCAACAGTAACAAAACACGCAGTGAAAAGACAAAATGATAGCATGCATTAACACAAAAGATCTAGGATACTCTAAATGTATAAGAGACGGATTTATTACAGTGATGTTTTGTTAGATTACTCATTGTTCATATTCCATTGAACTTGCAAAGAGGAGAAAATGAGTATGACTAATTTCTCATACAATAATGAATGAATGATTGTAATATTTATTTACAATTTGTGCACCAGGATATCCCCCATTTAGGCTTAGACCTAATTTTCAATAAGGTCCTGGGGTGACAGATGCAGCAGCAGGTATTCCTAACAGTTACAAGACAGGATTAGCATAAAACTAATAAACAGAAGGTAAAAGTTACAATATGCTACTGGCCCAGTGGCACTGGGCGCCACCCGTGCAGCACCAACAACCTGGGTGGGTCGGCGGGAGGATTATCGAGCACTCCATGGACTGCTCTCTTCCTCTGGGGAGGATGTGAATGGACAACAGCTGAGCTACTGGCTCTGGGTGGTGGCCATGGGCTGGTGCAAGCTCAGGGTGACATGGTGGGTCAGTGCGGGTCGATGTCAGAAGTGCAGTGCACGGAAGCATGCATGCATGGCAGCATCCTGATATCATTGCACTCTCACGCTGTGGTGAGATTACACAGGAGAAAAACACAATCTTCCGGCGTGCATGTAAGGCTGGTCTGGGCGGTGCAGCAGACACACTTAAAGATCAATTGCAGTGTTTTAAAATGTTTTTAACTTATTTTATTTGCTCACCATGAGAACAACCACTCCATATGTATTGCAAGTAATGTTCAGGAGCGGCATTTCTCATGTTCAGATGCCATTTGCTGCCCATCTTTTGAAGTGTTCACAGAAAATTCCTGTTATTTTCTGACCAGCTGGCAGAATTTTGGTGAGTGCTCATTCCATTCAAACAACAATGACATAATTTTCCTCAATTTCTAGTATTGAGCTGCCAGGACCCTTAGGGAAATGATGTCATTATTTCTTGAATGGAATGAGCACATATACAAGGTTCTGCTAGCTGGTCAAAAAATGTCTGAGAGAGAGATTTTCTGTGACACCATCAAATAGGAGTGCATTAAAATAGTATCTGAACATGAAAATAGCAATTTCTTCGTTTCATGTAATAAATAAGGCCTGGTTGTCCTTATGTTAGGGAAAAGGAGTAAAGTTTGTAATATGTTTATAATATAACTGCAGTTGATCTTTAAGTTGGCCTCTCCTGAGCCTGCCATCCAGGTCTTCCGCAGTGGTAGGGAGTAGTTCCCACTGTGAAGTGGCCTGGGAGTAGGGCAAAGGGTTTAGATCTCTGACTGTAATGTGTGTCGGGGAGATTGATGCTGGATGGGGAACCATAGGCACACCCCCCAGCTTAGGAGGTAGCATAAATAAGCTGGAAAAAAGTTACAATATACCCTTTTCCCTGTGTATTTTGTTATGAGTATACAGAATATAAATAGAATTATTGATAAGTACATTAATTTCAGTTTTGTTAAACTGAACAGGCTTCTCTCTTTTTTCTTAACCTGAAACTTATTAACACTTCTTGGGAAGAATTTACAATGCTATATCAAAACATACCAGTATGATAGGTATAAGCTTTGTAACACAGTGTATCAACAGTACATTTAGGTGATCTTTAAATCTATGATTCTTGTACAAGGTTGATAAACAGGTTTTCCATTTCCATATTGTACATTTCCCACAAGTTCATGTCATTTGAAAAAAGTTAGAATCATTCAAAAAGTTAAAAATAGTTGTGTCCATTCCATGCTGGGAAAGTTTTGTTATATTTTAATATTCTTCCAGTTTTCAGTACGAGTCATTTCATTGCAGTACTGTTTGCTTTAAAATGTTCTCTGTTTTATAACTATTGTTCATTTGAACTACATTTTGCTCAAAATTGCATACATAAAATAATTTCCATTTTCTTTTATTCCTAATCTTTCCAAACATTACAAAGAACATTCCCACCAGCCTTGGATTGTATTGCATTCCCAGGATACATGGAGCAACCCAGCCTTTTTTCATTACACCAGCAGCAAGTATCATCGGGTTTAGCTTTCCTTTCAAGCAGTCTAGAAGGTGCCTCGTATGCATTATTGATGATTTTTGCTTGTATGGACTTGTCTTTTGTATTTTATATTTTGATACTGGTGATAAGATATTTGACTGTTGTAAATCTGTTATTGGAAAAATAATTATTTACCCCAGCTTGTTTTCATTTTATTATAGGTGTTCATTCCTAGGGAAAAGAGTATTTTATGAAGATACACTGCAAAACCTTTCTTTTTATAACTGACTCTTTGTATCCGTGACCTGTGACATATTGTTAGGAGCTCTTTCCTACATTTTAAACATTTTCAGACACTTTGTATTTGTCTGTATGTAGCACTCTCTATAACTGAGATTAAATTCTTGTTTGCATTCTTCACATGTTTTAAATGTGTATCCCTGACTAGGTGTTCCCATCTGGTAATACCTTTTATATTTCCAGCTTGGGAAGTTGGGCATCTTACCTTGTATTTTAACTTTCGGGTTACCTAATAGTCTATTACATAAAAATAGACCTTTATTTATTTTTGGTTTTGTCAAGTAACTCTGCATGAGTTTCCCCGATTTATTCTTCTTTTTTGTAGTTAGTCAAGGAGTACAATATATTTGATATTGACAGTTCATGCTATCTTAATTAGGAACACAGCTTTCTATATGTGTATCAAAGTCCTCCTTATATGTCAACTTTATCATGGTCTTTATTTGATAAGCTAAGTACATCACTTCTGGATCATGGTATGCATCCCCCGTGTTCTTTTTTCAGACACAGTTTCTGCCAGAATATTCTCTGTGCTTTGTTGTTCCATATAAATGCCTTTATTAGGTTAGTGACTTTTTAAACCAATGGTCTGGAACTGGTACTACTATTGCTTGGAATGTGTTAGATAAATAAGATTTAGTAACATTTTTATTATACTTCTTTTCCTCATTAGGAGAGTTTTATTCTCTGCCACATTCATGTTTTCATATTTAATTTCTCTAAGAATGTGAGAAAGTTTGCTTCATATAACATTAGTTGTTTTGGCAAGTTTTGTTCTTAGATGGTCCATACTTCCCATCTTGACCCCCACTAAAGATACTCAGTCTGTCCTCTATGTTATCGTGGTTGTATGGCAGCACTCTGACTTGCCCTCATTAATTTTATATCCTGAGCATTTTGAATATGATTCAGTAACTTTCTTAACCCCTTCACACTGTTTGTTCAATCTTCTAACATTAAAGAGGACAGAAATTTGTGCTAATTGGCAGCTGTTTATAAAGTTCTTATTCTCAGAAACTATGTACATTCTCCTAAAAGTATCCATATTTAACTGTACCTGAATAAAAAGTTATAGGTAAAACTGTAGTTTGCATTGTTGTGTTTTATGGCCAGCATTCTGTTACAGTTCACTTCATGGAATCATTTATGTGGAGTTTTACTATGTCATGATTTGTGTACAGAATGCTCATTATGAGCTGCTGACCTATCAGAACCCTGTTTATAGTTCTGTGCACAAACCATGACATAGTTAAAACTCCAAATTATTGGTAGAGAACTGTAACAGAATGCTGCCCATAAAAACATGACAATGTGAAATATAGCTTTCTGTATCACTTTTTATCCGTCACAGTTAAATAGGGATAATTTAGGCGAATGCATATTATTTCTGAGAATAAAAACTTTATAAACAGCTTCCAGTTAGAAATGATTTCCTGTCCTCTTTAAAATATTGCCATCTGCATAAGCATTTAACTTATACTGGGTTCCTCCTATGTTTATCCCATTTATGTACTATTTACCCTTATTTCATTCAGAAAGATTTCCAAAGCAAAACAAAGTTGATGAAAGTAGGCAACCCTATCTTTACCCTCCCTAAAGCCAGTTCTTCCGAAAGTATACTGTTGATCCTTAGTTTGGTGCAAGGATGGTCATATAATGATTTTATCAGTTTATTGTTACAAAAATCCCCATTCTTCCATTATAAGAAAAGAATACTGCCATTCAACAATGTTAAATGCTTGGCATCCAAAGAGATGAACACCACTTGTGTTTTATGTTACTCAATAAATTCTGCAATATACTGTAGTGTATATATAGCAGACAATATTGCCCTTCTGGAAGTAAAACCTGGTCTAGATGTATCCAGAAAAGGAGTATTCTGTTAATGATTTTGCATAGATTTTATTTTCATAATGTACTATTGATATTCACCTATAGTTTTCTACTTTTTGAGGATCATTCCCAGCCTTAGGAATAAAGATATGTGTGCCTTCTTAAATGATTGGGGGTACAGTGATCTAAAGTTAAATTTTCTGAAGAGATTACTTAAATACTTAAATTTGGGACAAATATATCTATAAACTGAATGTAGTATTCTAAAGTAACACATCCTTCCCTGTACACTTCTCATTTTTCATTTGTGATATCACCTCCTGACTTCCTTCTCTGTAATTGATATCTCCAACCTGTTTTTAGAGACCCATTATTTGAGCAAGTCAATATGAGTGAGATACTTTGAGCAAAAGTATAATAGTGACTGGGAAAAGGGTGAACAAGATTTTAGAATGAAGTGAAAGGGCTGGTGTTCATTTACAGCTAATTTCAGGATACGCTAATAGGGATGGAGGATTGCAGTCTAGAAATCATTTAGTGATGTGTGTGAACATCTGTTTTGAATTGGCCGCCTAGTGTAGAGGAGCATCACTGCCTACAAACCTGGTGAGCCCACGTTTGATACTGGGTGAGATTGTGTTTATTTGAATGTTTTCTGTTTTGGGGAGTTTTGTTTTTTATTTGTAAGTAGAGAATTTGTAATTCCCACTGTTCTGCCCCTTGGTCACTGCCTACCTCCAATGTTCTCCCCAAATTTGTCTCTCCATCCCGCATTTTCTCCTGTCCCAGTGTTTCACCCCTGGAGTTGATAATCTAAAGATTGGGGGTGGGATGGAGGGTGAAACAAGAGATGCTGTGTTATTTTATGGGAGTGTTGTTGGATGTAGTATATTATGCAGCTTGCTATATTGTTGCTCACTGCATTGTCATTCACTTTATTCATTCACTGTTGTGGTCAGTGCTGTATTGCAGTCGCCATTATCACATGGTACCATTTTATGTTTGCTGTGTGTGCATGCACATCGAACAGCTTGCCACGAGAGTGTTTTGAGGGGTATGACACTATCAATCCATTGCAGAGTGGTCTGCAAGGGATTCGTCAGTCTCACACCAGTTATCAAGCTAGGCTGGTCTCGACAGTATTCTGGCTTGCTGGGCAGAAACTTCATGTAGTTCAAAGGAGAGAGCCGAACCAATCATAGGGCTGTTCTTTCCTTTGATCTGCATAACGCCACTCATCAAGCACAACTGATCTGTCATGATCAGCCTGCTCAAAACTGTCCTACACCTGTAAAAGAAAACTGTGCATTGATGTCTGTTGCTGCCACTGCCCTGTCTCCCCAGCCCAACCCATATTAGTATGCCAGCACAGGGTGCCTAATCCCCATGCCAGCTGCTGCCCCACCCCACCCTGCCCATTTACTTCTGCAGCACCAGGAAGCCCACCCCTGGTGCTGCCAAACATAACACTGGCAGTGGGGTGCCCAGTCCCCAGTGTCACCACCTAAGATAAAGAAAACCATCCCTCATGTTTTTTCTTCTAAATAAACCCTACAAAGAGAAGAACATTCATCGATGTCTGCTGCCATAAATGCCCTCCCCTCAGCCCAACCCATGTTAATATTATGGCATGAGGGTGCCCAGTCCCCATGCCAGCTGCTACCCCACCTGTTTACTTCTGCAGCACAGGGAACCCATCCCGGTGCTGCCAAACCTATACCATTTCTGGGGATGCCCAATACCACAATGGCACCATCTGAAATAAAAAAAACAGTCCCTCATAGTTTTTTTTTTAAATAAACCCTGTAAAAAAAAACCATTCATTGATGTCTGTTGTCACCATTACTGTCCCTCCACTCAACCCTCCCACTCAGCACCCACCACCCCATATACCCTCAAGCCCTTACTTACCCACTAGGTCCAATGCCATAATCCTCTCAAGACCGCAGACATGTCTTCTCTCTTCAGTGCCGGGCTGCAAACTGAGGAAATCAGATATGCAGTTCAGTGTATTTCAATAGGGTTTTGAACTTAGTGGCATAACGCAGTCATTTTCTTAATATTTCTGCCCCAAATTTTCAACATGCTTTCCTAGGGACCCCACGTCATGAACAATGGCAGTGAAATTAGGAATCTGTCCTGAAAGGTGATTTCACAGTTGCTGTGTAAAATCACCTTTCAGGCAGGAGATGAACATTTTCTCACTCTTGTTCATGAGGTAGGGTCATAAAGGGGATGTTGAAAATTTGGTATAAAATATTAGAAACCAACAAAGTTATGAGCCTGCATTGAAATTCACCAGACGTAGGCTCATAACCTTGGTAATTTTCAATATTTTAACCCCTAATTTTTAACATAGACATTTTTTCACAGTACCTCATGAATGTGACACCTGTCATTTTTCAAATCCTGGCCAAAATGTGTTTCCTTTTGTGCAGGATTTGAATATTTCTCCACCCTTCTTCATGAGGTGTGCTCATAAGAAGGCTATGTTGAAAATGTTATGAGAAAACAACAAAGTTATGAATCTGTGTTGCAGTTTTTCAATGCACACTCATAGCTGTGATAATTTTCAATATTTTGACCCCAATGTTTCAACATAGCCATTTTTTCACACCACCTCATGAATGTGATAGCCATAATTTCAAAAATGATGTTTCAGCCATTGTTTTATAAATGACACCTGTCATGCTCAGGAGTGATCAAAAACAATTATGTTGAAAATGTGGCATAAAATGTGAAAAACTAAGTTATGAGAAACAAATTGTTCCAGTATTTACTCATAACTTTATATATTAATGAAGTCCCCCAGAGCCATTCATTCCAGGATAAAGTAAATTCATGGCGTTCCGCTCAAGAGAACACCAAGCGAAGCTGAGCTGTTCTGGCTCGAGCAGATGCAAGTTAAACCACTCTTACCCACAACGAGTGGCAACTGGAGACATATTAACATGTCTTAGATTGAGGAAGCGCAAATGTTATTTAAAAAAATGTCCTAGAATGTGCCCATTTCCAGGGCATCTGCATCAAGATGCTCTTCACAGAATAAGAGTGTCTCAGTCGCAGGGGACAGGAGTGCTCTGATTGGTTGGGATTGCTGTCTCGATCTATAATATGTTTTGCAGATTTGGCTCCTAATGTTCAACATATCCCTTGTGTTCATGCCACTTCCTGAACATTGGTGTACTTTTTCAAATCCCTCCGAAACTTGTTTCCACAATCACTAAGTGAAATATCTTTTGGATGGGATTTTAAAGTGTTTTGACCATAACATCAGGTCGTAAAAGACTGTTGGACATTTGTGGTCAAGATGTAGGAGTCCACTAAAGTAGATATTGCCTCTGGCTGCCTATCCTGGGTAAAAAGCAGGACACCACTGAAAATGAATATTGCATCTCATCTGCTCTGCCCTGGGTAAATATATAGTAAAAGTGTGTACAAGCAAAGTCAGTACAACAGCAATACCAGCGGTGAACATTCAACATTGACAAATGCTTGTGTTGTCTTGTGAGAGAACAATTTGGGGTATATATTTCAAATGACAATTTAGTTGAAATTCCTGTGGGGTACATTCTAAAGAGAACAATGTTTTATAAAATTGCAAGAAACAGCTTGATGTTTTATCATTATCAGACACAATTTCATTTCATCTAATACTACACTTTATCTCCCACCCCTTTGCTTTATTCTTTTTACAAGAATGTTGCCCTCTGTTTCATTTTCCAAATGGATGCAGTATAGCACAGTGTTTTAAGGCTCTGAGCTGCAAATCTGGTGACATCCAGCAAACCAGACCTGGGTTTGAATCCACAGCTTCCACTTGCATACTGTGTGACTCTGAGCAAGTCACTTAACTTCCCTGTGCTCCCAGGTCACTCCTGTAAAAAGCTTTCAGCTTAGTGTACTACTACGGTTAAACAACTAAAAAAAAAAAAATGCCAATTTCTAGAAGCTCTTCTCCAATAAGTTTTATGTGTGTTTTTTTTTTTGGTTCTCATATTCTTCTTGTTTTCGTGGTTACAATATATACCTGTTTAGAACTCTATAAGGCAGACCAGATTCAGGGGTATGTAGAGCCTAGGCTAGATGGCTAGGTGATTCCAGGATCAGAAGAATGGGACAGAGCAGTTGTATGGTATATTGAGATGCGCCAACATGGCTCATTTAAAAGTAACAATGTTGAGGTAAGAAAAGTGTTGTGTATGGCAGTTAGTCCCCAGTACAATTGTCTAAATGTTCCCCAATAGTATCTATACAAATAGTCATATGGTAGGAAGATGCAGTGATGGTGTACTAGGGGTTCAAAGACTGGACTCCTGGGTCTACACTTTCAGAATAGTGCCCATATTCCTTATAAGCTTTTAGACTGGCTCTGTTTTGTGTAGGATTCTTCTAAACTTGCCAAGGTACTGTACTATAATAATTCTTGCCTGCAGTTGCTGTATTATGTGTGTGGGGGTGGTGGAGGGAGGAGTTGATCACTGTTCCCCATGTATATTAATATTAGATTTTTTAGTAATCAAAAGTGCCTGACCAGCCATGTTGAATATCCTACTTTTGGAGGGAAGTCATCTCCCCTCACTACTAAGATGCCCAATTCTGGTGTGATAAAACTAGGATCTTCACATTATATGGGACCGCTTAATGTCACCTGTGTCTTAGGTGTGTGATACCTCACAGTGACACAGTAATTGGGAGACCATTTCTTTGGGTCACTTCCATCTTATATTATTAGCTCCTAGCTCCACATCGTTCATCAATGAGGATATTTAATATGACCTGGGGAAGGGACGGGGATACAGAATATATAATACAGAAACAATTTGCCATTACGATGAAGTGAAACCAGACTAACACAATGAATACCAAACAGAAAAGCACTCTGGACAGGGGGTCTATACCAGTCCATCCACAGAAGAAAGGTTCATGAAGGAACTCCTAAAACTCAAACTGGACAAAGCAATGGGGCCTGATGGATTCACCCCAGAATTCTGAAAGAACTAAGGAAGAATTAGTGACACCACTGACTTCCCTTTTAACAAATCATGGGAGGACGGTGTGGTACTGGAGGACTGGAGGAGGCGGATGTGATTCCTCTTCACAAATGTGGGAGCAAAGCAGAGGCAGGAAACTACAGACCTGTTAGCTTGACCTCAGTGTAGGGAAAATGATGGAATCACTTCTGAAAGAAAGAATTGTTGAGCACCTAGAGGGCAGCAGGGCAGAGGACCCAAGGCAGCATGGATTCACAGCAGAAAGGTCATGTCAGATGAATCTGTTAGATTTCTTTGACTGGGTGACCAAAGCAGCAGACCAGGAAGGGGCTGTGGATATGGCCTACCTAGACTTTAGCAAGGCATTTGACACAATCCCACACAAAAGATTAATAAACAAGTTAGCCAGCCTGGGAGTAGGCCCCAGGGTGGTAGCCAGAAAACAAGCTGGCTAGACAACAGGACCAGAGGGTAATAGTAAGCGAGCACACTCTGAAGAAAGGAGGTTACTAGTGGGGTACTACAGGGTTCAGTATTGGGACCGGTCCTCTTTAATGTCTTTATAGGTGACATTGCAGAGGGCTGGAAGGAAAAGTGTACCTCTTTGCAGATGATACAAAGATCTGCAACAGGGTTGATACACAAGAAGAGTGCAAAGGATGAGAAGGACTTGGCAAGATTGGAGAAATGTTCAAAATATGGCAGCTTAGATTAAATGCAAAAAGTGCAAGTAATGCACCTGGGAAACAAAACTCAGGGGAAGAGAACCCAGTGGGGGGAGGTACTGACAACAACACACATGGCAAGGGACCTGGGGTAGTCATATCAGGTGACCTTAAGGTAGGTAAGCAATGTGTGAAGGCAGTAAGGAGGGCTGGGGGATACTGTGATGTAGAGGAGAGGCATCGATAGAAAACTGGAAGTTCTTAGCTCCAGGCCCAGATATTCAGACTCGTCAGGCAGTGGCGCGAAGCCTGGGTGCAGTGCAACTGGGATGCGCCATGGACAGAGTGATATTCAATGGTGATGCGCCATGGTGCAGCACCGTTAAATATAGCACAGACAGCGCACTCACCGTATGGCACAGTATTTTCACTAGCGCCAAGCCACAGAATAGAAACACGAGAGATGCGCCAGCGCAAACGCAGTTGGTGCTGGGCACGTCACCCGTGATATTCAGGAGAGGGCATGCAGATGAGGCCATAATATATGCAAGGCACAAATGGGGCCATTTGCATGTCATTATGGCCCTATTTGCATGCCTGTGCAGGGGGCAGGCCGGCGAATTGCACTTTGTGCCTGAACAGAGTGACGTGGTGCAGTGGGGACCTAGGGGCATCACCCGCCCGTAGCTGTGATCACAGTTAAATGCCATATATCATTTCCCAGGTAGTCTAGTGCAACAGTTCTCAAACTTTGTCATAGTGAGCCTCCCAAGCCATGGAAATGATCTTGAGCCTCCCCAAAATACTGAAATATTTTTGGGCCTCCCCATAGAAAAATAGCCTACTTTTCACAGTACATCAGGAATAAATTGAAACTTCTTTGCATAGCTGGCTCTTATGTTATTAAGCTTATTGTAACCCTCCACCAACAGGATAACCTACTTGCTCCAGTATTTTGACTCTCAAACCATTGTTACCCCTTACTGCCATATCTTCATGGGTCAGACTGCTTTTCTGTTTCCCCTCTAACTGGAATAACCTTCCTGCCAACCTCTGTCTCTCCCCTCTCACCCTGCTCTTAAGCAACTTCTCAGGATCATTTGCTCCCTCTTGCTCTTATTCCTAGTACCTGTATGGTTAACTATTGCATGTGGACAGTTCTGCTGCCAGTCTAATTGATCAATTGTTCCTCGCATTGTTAGTTTATTGTTCTTCATTTGTTTGTACTTTTATTCATTTTGTATTGATTGAGTGTTTTGCAGGTACATTTTGAATTATATTCTCTCACTACCCTTCCTGGGTACACCTGATATAAGCCATGGCTCAGTGTACAGTACCTTCCCGGTCACAGACTTGTGAATAAATACATAAATTCACCTACTATTATCTCTTTCAGTTTGCCTGATCCCTTCACACAAAATCTGTAAAGTTCAAAAGTGATATATAATACTTTGTCAAGACTTGCTTGAACCTCCCTGAAACAGGCTAAGGCCTCCCATGGAGGCTGGCCTCTCCATTGAGAACCCTGGTCTAGTGGTACCCCCACGCTGCCCATTGCTGCAGTCGCTGTAAAATACAGTAGAATTAATCCCTGGTAGTCTAGTGGCAGCCCCTCCCTCCTGTATCCCCGATCGCCGTAAAATACTGTAGAATTAATCCCTGGTAGTCTAGTGGTACCCCTCGCCCATTGCTGCGAATCACGGTACATCTCACATACGCTTCCCTGGTGATTCAGTGGGCACCCTCACCCTCCCACTCACACAGAACCCCTGCCCACCCGCTCCACCCTGTCATCAGTGAGTGGCTGCAACCCCGCCTCGCCACCACCTGGCTGCCAGCTGGATGACAGGTACAGTATGGGCTGCAAGCCCATTGGTTCCATGTGCCCAATGGGCTTGCAGCCCATACTGTACCTGTCATTCGGCTGGTGGCACCTCCTGCCAATGATGGGGGAGCTTGGGCAAGGAGTTCTATGTGGTGAGAGGGTTGGGGATGCTACTGTGTCACCAGGGAAATGACATACGTGAGATGTACCACGATCATGGCAATGGGCGGGGCACCACTAGACTACCAGGGATTAATTGTACAGTATTTTATGGTTATCAGGGACACGGAGGAGGGGGAATGCCACCAGACTACCAGGATTACTTCTACTATATTGTACGGGCGATCACGGCAACAGGCTGGAGGAGGGTCCCACTAGACTACCAGGGTTATGTGGGGTGCTTGCGGATGGTGTTCTGGTGGGCAGCTGCGGCTGCTGTGTGTGCCATGCAATACAGTGGCGGGATTTATTCCTACTCCTCGCGGGGTCAACTTTGAGACCCCAATGCGGCACAATGCAGGATTGTGCCAGCATATGCGCTGCACATCCTGAGCTGAATATTGGATGTGCCACAGATGCAGGGCACGCCCTGCATCTGCAACATACATTGCATTGTGCCCAGGCACATCAGGATTTGCACTGCACCTGGAAGCCCTTTCAATATCCCACCAGGGCGCAATGTGGGTTGCACCATCGCAGCTCCTTTGAATATCCGGTCCCAGGAGTCCTTTAGCATCAGTAACTTTAGCAGTTAGCTGGCTAGGTGCAACTGCCCGGAGGTGTGCCTTTACGGAAATGTAAATGAGCTTAGGCAATAGCCAGTCAAAAACAGGAAGGGTAGTGAGCTGAGTGAGAGTTGCTGAAGGCTTCAGAATTTTTCTCGCTGGACTAAGCAACATTGCCCTGAGGTGTCTCTCAACTTTCCTTGTTGACAGCTTCCTAGTGCTTATCTGGGTAAACTTTTCTTCATATTTCTTTTTAATAGTGTGCTGAGTGAAAGTTTTACAAATTCATTAACGCTGTGCTAATTTTTGTTTTTAAGCACAACCACGCTATTTTGACTTTATTTTTATCGCATCTGTTTATTTTAAATGTTAAATTTATTATGGGTGCTTACTTTCAATGGTTCCTCTCTTTTCTGACCAAAGTATTGTGAGACCCATTGAGTTAGGGACAATTGCTTTGTTTTTACCTCAGACCTTGGGTTTTACCGCGAGGCACTCAGTGGAGTTCAGATCTTAACAGTGCCTCGGGCGCTCTCAGGATTGGCATATTACAGAAACTTTTCTATCTATATATATATATATATATATATATATGTATATGTATGTATTTATACGTAAGAACTGGACCTGAGGTATCATCTGTCACAGGACTGTCCGTGAGGGTCCAGCAGCCACCTGTGGCAGTTGACAAGTATTGCTGGGTCTTATATTAAGATTGGTACTGGTATAGATCCCAGTTCCACAACCACAAAAAAAAAAAAAAAAGTGCACTGGCAACAGGCAGATCTGATTAAGTGGGGCAGGATTGGCCAGTGGCGTTTTCACAGAAACCTGCACTCAGTTAAGTAAGGTCCAGGACTGGTTTGGTTTGCTTGAATTGGCAAACTTAGTAGACAAACCTTTGATTATTATGGCTGAGGACATATCAAAGGCTTCCAACTTAGGGCCATCCAAAAGTAATAAAATGTAAGGAGGTGCTGAGAAACCCTCCAGATCCCAGCCAAAAATAAAGCTTCAAAATATGAAGTTCCTCACAATTAAAACATAACAGAAGTGATGAAGGAAGGAAGTCTTATCAAGTTGCAGATGAAGTGGTTAAAAGGAACTCTGTCTAGACATAAATGCTCCCTTTGCCCCTGGGAAAGCCAATAGTGAGACAACAGGCAGCTTAAAGCATACAGAACAAAGTACTTGCGAAATCTGCACAGTATTCTATCTGTGCAAAATAATGGAAAAAGCATGGCAACTGTTTCAGACCCTACAAAGAGGGTCCTTTCTTTACTGGGGCAGGCAAATACTCTTCCACATAGACTGTGAGGGTGATACAAGTGATTATAAATAATTTTATTATGCACCTGTCTATAGAGGCTGCTAACACTCTTCCACAGTTCTGCCCAGAGACTGTGATGGTGATACAGTAGATGGTAAATAACGTTATGCCCCTGCTTGCAGGGCTGCTATTCTCTTCCACAGTTCTTGCCCTGAGACTGTAGGGTGATACAGATGATATAAGAATTTTAATGATGTGGAGGGTCTAGAACCCTATGTATCAAGGAGGTTCTCCCTCTATGCCTTTATTGGTCCAAAACATATTGGACACCCCGGACCTCCTTCTCAGGAGTTCTTCCAAGGTGAGGATAAGCGTAAGAAAAGATTATAGGAAATGAAAGGTTCCACCTCCTAAAAGCCCTGTCTATAATAAAAAATTATAAATAAAAATATCACAAACTGCTTCAAACCCCACTTCTGAGGCAGAGATTTACAAGCAGTCTAAAAGTGTTAATAAATAAATACATAAATATATCAATTGTTTAACAATACTGAGTGCCTGTCTGTACATCCCTGCCATGTGAGTATAGTGCATCAGGCAGCTTGTGAAAAGGTGGGGTCTCCTTGTTCTCCTTATCCTCGGATAAGGACTCCGAATATAGATTTCTTAGTTACCCATAGATGCTTGTCAAATGTTACCAACTTTGTCCAAATATCAAAAAAAAAAAGAGCACTGTGGAACTTTGTCCTGGTTCTGGTGAGGGCAGTGGATATGACTAACCTGCTCTGGAAGCTATGTAGTACCAGTTCCACAGGGGCGACAACAAGGATGCCACCTCCAGAGTCACGACCTATGCCATCTCTCTGAGGTGTGTTGTCTGGCCTAGAACTACTGGTCTACCCTCAGACTCCCAGTTTAAGCCATGGACTTCTTTGTGATCAAAACTTACTGTTCAATTCCAGAATATCTCACTGCAACAAGGCCCCTGCCCCACAGAAATTCTTCCTGAGGGCATTGGGGCAGAGGTTTCTCAGCCTTCTGTCAGTACAGGGTGTTTTCGCAGTCTAAAGCCTGACATTAGTGTGCATACCTCATGCATACCAGGTGTCTAAGCCTCTATCCCCAACACAGACATTACTGTTGGAGTGGAAGGCAAAAACATTCTAGCTGCTAGAATAGTGGAGTGGGTACCTGGCCATCAAAGAAGAAAGGGCATCTACTCCATGTAAATCCTGACACAAAAGACAACTGGGGAGTGGCTTCCCATCTTGTTGTTAAAACCCAAATTCAAGATGGTTACTCTATTACTATTCATACAGACCTTACAGTAGGAGGCAGGCTAGCTTTCCTGGTCCAAAGGGCCCCTCTTTTTCTTTTCCATATACCTTTAATGAGGTCTCACACAAGGGTGGGCTCACTGTGGCCCTTTAGCCTTCTTCAGCCCCAAGAGTCTTTACAAAGGGCTGGGCAGTGGTTGCAGCATGCCTCAGGAGTCTGGGCATCTCTAGCTACACCTAAGTTGCCGATTAGCCTGACAAAGTCTCTTTGTCAGGGCTCTATCTGTAGTCTTGGGGTTTCTGGGTAAATCTAAACAGAATCTCACCTGGAACCCTCCAGCATCCAGGAAGGATACACCTTCCTTCCATGAGCAAGAATTCAAGATGTCCCTCATTGGCAGTTTTCTTCATCCAGGGACAGAGACCAACCAGCTAGCGCTTGACTGGGTTTGAATCATTAACCCTCCTGGTTCAGTATATGATGTCCTGAGTAAAACATGTAACTCTGACATTTCTCAGGCTTTGGGACACATGGCTCTGTGCCTGCAGTGGTCCCAGAGTTGAGATACAGGATGCGCCACCTGCAAGTCTCCTTGTAGTTTGCTGGTCTCAGAAAGCAACAATTTTCAAAGTTGAAAACTGTGACAGAGAAGTTCCACAGACGTCTTCCCCTGTGCTGGCAAGTGTATCTGGGCAGTGCCTCATTAAGTGGCACCTAGACTGTCCAAGAGTCACAGTTAATCATATTTCTTTTGGAACTCAGAGAAGTCTTTCTAGTTCAAAGCATTTGCTCCTGTCATAAGGACAGAGTTACAGAGTCGAACAGACACTACTGCAATGACCAGATCAGGAGTATTCTGTTTGCAGGCGCTATAAAATTGGTCTCTGCCTTTACGTGGGAGTCCCTTTTCAGCCTTCACCTCCCAGGCAAACACAATGCTCTGGCAGAGGCTCTAGTCGCATCAGTCAAGGCCAGAGTTATTGAACTCTGAACAAACAAGTACTAGTCACGGTGTTCAGGCGGTTGGGCACCCAGAAGTGAATCTGTCTGTCTTTTCCCTCAGTTTCCAGTTTCCTCAGTTCTGTTGCAGGCTCTAGTTCCAGTATGCCTCCTCTGGATACCTTGATCCTGGTCTGGTCAGTGAGATTCTTATATGCATTCCTCCTTTCCCCAATTATCAGGGAAATTCTGAAACTCGTACAACAGCCTGCACCTAGGATCTTGGTGGTCTGGATTGCCCAAGAAGCCTGGTACCTCCTTCTCTCAATGCCCTGCAGCAGTCCATTTGCCTGCCTCCAGCTTACTCCCTGATGAATCTTCTCAGACAGAGTGCACTATCCAGGCATACACTTCTTTCACCTCAAGGCCTGGTTCTGGAACAGTTAGAGTCTGCATCCTCACAGTACTCTTAACAGGTCCTTAGGACACTGAGGGTGGTAAAAATCAAACACTAAGAAAAACTTATGCAGCCAAATGTAAAGGTTTTCCCTCGGGTGCAAGAATAAAAGGTGATAAGGAGAGAGAGGTGATATGATCGAGACATTTAAACACCTTAAGGGCATAAACAAGGTGAAAGAGTCTAACATGTTTAAATATAAGAAAAATAGCAGGACAAGAGGACACAGCATGAGATTAGAGGAGGCGATTAAGGGAAATGTGAGAAATTCTTCTTCACAGAAAGGGTGGTAGATGCATGGAATAGTTTACCACAAGAAGTGGTGGCTATGAATACAGTGCAGGGCTTCAAACAGGCATGGGATAGGCATAAGGGCAATACAAATGATTATGAATAGATAGGTCACTGACAGAGCAAAGGCCGATGGAACATTTATAAGGTAGAAAGAAATGGGCAGACTGGATGGGCCTTGCGGTCCTTATCTGCCGTCAACTTCTATGTTTCTATGTATGTTTCTATGGTTGACTCCCATTCAGTTGCAGACCCTCAGCTGCTAGATTGCCTGGTACTCTTACAGGCGTCAGGCTTGAAACCATCTCCTCAAGTTGCACCTGGCGGCAGTTTTGGCCTACCTTCGATGGGAAAGCAAAATAATTTTTTCCCATGCCATATGTAAACAGTATTTCAAAGGCCTCTTACACCCCAGCCTCCAGTCTGGGGACCTTTTCCTCCTTGGGCCCTAACCTTTGCATAGACAGGCTCATGAAGCCACCCTTCTAGCCTATGTCCATGGCCCACATCTAGTTAACTTGGAAGACAGGTTTCCTAGTAAAGTAGTAGTAAAATATTTTTCATAAACAAGTTTACGAAATGGATACACTCAGTTGAGCATTTGCTCATTTACAATTAGGTCTGTGTATTACATCAAGGTTACAGATATGCACAGATTACATCAGATTACAGCATATACAAATTACAAAAATAGTTCATTTTAAACCATAATTACTGTAACGTATAAAAATACATCAAGGAGATAGCCCTATATCTTTCAAAATCTACTTCTAACTCTAAGCAGCATGGTTCATAAATTTAAATCATTGTAAGGTGCAACAATACTCACTGACTTCTTTCAATGTCTCTAACCATTTTTATTTCCACCCACTTTATTCCTTTCCCACTTTATTTCTTTCCCCACTGTTCTCAAATTCTTAGGAGGCTATTCCACAACATGGGTCCTCTGACAAACACTGAGTGTTTCTCTATGTCTAGGTTAAACCTTGGTGTTACTAAATCCAAATTTCCAGCTGATCGTAATGAATCAATATTTGTCTTTACAATCATTTTTTCTAATATAACTTGGTAATTTTCCGCTATTCCTTTATACATAAAAGCCAGCAGATGTTCATCTCTGATATCGCCTAGATATTTCCATCGAGTCATCTATATAAAGAACACTTGTGAGCTAGTCTGGGGGCACCCACACAAAATGTGCTAATCTACTTAAATATCTAATTTATGCAGATCTCTTTTCAGACCAGTGGAATAAAGTATGTCTTCATAATAAAACAAAGGAAGTACCATTTGATTCACCACCTGCTTCCTTACTGCAATACTCATGCAGTCCTGTATTTTGTAGAGGGTACCAGGTATTTTTATTGTCTTGGCTAGGTTATTTATGTGGCTTGTCCATCTTAGCGTATTGTCCAACAAATCCTAAAGGTTTATATGCCTGGACCTGCTGGATCAGGAGGCCCTCCCGTGTTATCAAATCTAATTTTC
The DNA here is from genome assembly GCA_016271365.2 of Neoceratodus forsteri. NCBI lineage: Eukaryota > Metazoa > Chordata > Ceratodontiformes > Ceratodontidae > Neoceratodus > Neoceratodus forsteri. Next base: position 1,187,305,881 of record CM057455.1, read on the forward strand.
CTAATCTACCCCCACCTAATCTATGAAATAACATAATCTGAGTTCTCTTTTATTCAGTAGCAAGTTACTGTTATCCAGAAAATCCTGCAGTCCATCAAATGCTACCTGCAAGCTGTTCTGGACGTCAGACTTGTCTTTATGCGCTGTAGACTACCATGTCATCGACGTAAAGGTGGTAATTAGCAGAAGTCCCACTAAATTGAATCTTATTAACATAAATATTAAACAGTATTGACCCTGGTGTACTCCCAATCCAGTGGGGTGTAGGTCCAATTCCCATCATCCCAGGGTCACCAGTTGGAATCTTTCATTCAAGTAAGAAGATAACCACTTCAATTTCAGCCCAAAACCAATGTTTTGGCCCTGAACAGGAGGATGTCGTGATTCAGGGAGTCAAATGCCTGTAGACAAATCAACAAATAAAGCTCCCACACATAGATACATAGAATTTGTGGCAGATAAGGACACCTGGCCCACCCAGTCTGCCCATTTCCTACCTAATGGATAAGCTGCAGATCCTAGTTAACCAGCAGCCTACTTCTTCCTACCCCACCCCTAGAATTGCCTTATGACTGTCCCATGCATGCTTGAATTCCACCACTGTTTTGACTCCACAACCTCCTTTGGAAGGCCATTCCATGCATCCACAACCCTCTCTGTGAAAAATACTTCCTTAAATTACCTCTGAGCGGCCTCCTCTATCTTCAAATTGTGCCCCTTGTTCTTGCACACCTCTTTTTGAAAGATGCTACCCTCTTGGACTTTGTTGATTCCTTGAGGTACTTGAAAGTTTCTATCATGTCCCCCTCTCCCTCCTTTCCTCGAGGCTATACATATTAAGCTCCTTAAGTTTCTCTTCATATGTCTTCTGTCAGACCCTGCACCATTTTAGTTGCCCTCCTCTGGACAGCTTCCATCCTGTCTATGTCTTTGCAGAGACTGGGTCTCCAGAACTGCACACAGTACTCAGATGGGGTCTCAACAGCTGTCTGTACAGAGGATAATAACTTCCTGTTTTCTACTGGTGATGCCTGTCCCTATGCATCCCAGTATCCCCAGTGCTCCTTGCTGCCCTCTCACATTGCTTGCCCACCTTTAGGTCACCTGATATGACTACCCAGGTCCCTTTCCATTTTTGTTGTTGTTAATATCTCACCCCCCATTGTGTACTCTTCCCTGGGTTTTGTTTCCCAGGTGCACTACCATGCACTTCTTAGCATTGAATCTAAGCTGCCATACATTTGACCATTCCTCTAACCTTGCCAAGTCCCTTCTCATCCTTTTCCACCACCTTGTGCATCAACTCTGTTGCAGATCTTTGTGTCATCTGCAGAGAGACATATTTTCCTTCCAGTCCCTCTGCAATGTCGCTATAAAGACATTGAAGAGGACTGGTCTTAATACTGAACCCTCGGTACCCCACTAGTAACCCACCTTTATTCAGAGTGGACTCCATTTACTATTACTCTCTGTGTCCTATTCTCCAGCCAATTCTTTACCCAGGCTGTCATCTTGGGACCCACTCCCAGGCTGGCTAACTTGTATATTAATCTTTTGTGTAGGACTGTGTTAAATGCCTTGCTAAAGTCTAGGTAGCCATGTCCACAGCCCTCCCTGATCTACTACTTGGTCACCCAGTCAAAGAAATCTATTAGATTCGTCTGGCATGACCTTCCGCTGTGAATCCATGCTGCCTTGGGTCCTGTGCCCTCTGCCCTCTAGATACTGTGACAATTCTTTCCTTCAAGTGATTCCATCATTTTCCCTATCACTGAGGTTAAACTAACAGGTCTGTAGTTTCCTGCTTCTGCCTTGCTCCCACTTTTGTGAAGGGAATCACATTGCCCTCCTCCTCCTCCTCGGGTACTACCCCATCCTCCCATGATTTGTTACAGAGGGTAGTCAGTGGTGTCACTAGTTCTACCCTTAGTTCTTTTAGACTTCGGGATGAATCCCATCAGGCCCCATTGCTTTGTCCACCTTCAGTTTTAAGAGTTCTTTCAGAACCCTTTCTTCTGTAAATGGGCTGGTATCAACTTCTATATCCAGAGTGTTTCTATTGTTTGTTTTGGTACCTCCCCTCTTCATTTGTGAATAGTGAGCAAAATATTTGTTTAGTATCTCTGCCTTTTCACAGTCACCCTCTGGCCAGCCCCCTCCCTTTAATAAGCCTCACTATCCCTCCCTTGGTCTTACTCGCTTTCTGATGTACCTATAAAGGTTTTATCCCCTTCTTAACTGAGTTGGCTGTTTTTCCTCGGTTTGGGCCTTTGCTGTTCTGACTGCCTTCCCAGCTTCCTTTTGCTTTAACTGATACAATTCTCTGTCCTGCTCCTTCTGTGATTCCTTGTACTTCCTGAATGCTTTCTTTTCTCTTGAACCTTCACTGCCACTTCCTTTGAGAACCATAGTGGTTTCTTACATCATTTGTTTATTTGCTTCACACAAGGCTTGTTACCTCTGCGATGGCATTTTTATTATTCTCCATTGTTCTTCCACCCTCCTTCCTGCCCATTTGCTAGTGCATTCCTTAGGCACTCACCCATTTTGGCAAAATCAGCCCTCCTAAAGTCCAGTACTTTTGCCTTTGTAAAGGCTGACTCTATTGCTGTGTTTATAATGAACCATACTTTTGATGGTCGCTAGTTCCCAGATGGCTACCCACTTCTACATCTGTGTAGCACTGAGACAAAATTACAGTTAGTAAATTATCAATTACAGATAGAAAGGAGACGAACGGAGACGAGACTGATGGCGAAGAATTAATGATTATAACAATAATCACAGCGCGAGATTACAAGTGGTACATTCTTCAAATAACAGTGTGTGCTGGCTTGCTTATATAGTGAAAGACAGCATCATCATTTCCTATGGTTTCTATGATTGGTTTAAAACAAGCACAAACATCAACTTATAAGGTAATACATTTTCTTTGGTATCTGTATGCGCATCCTTGGTCTGCACAAATACAGGTAGTGTACATTCATTACCATATATGGCTAGCAACAGCTGTTACTACCAGTTACCAAAGTTCAGGAGGAAGAGATAAGTTTCCAACTCAAAACTGCACTAACAAGCACTTTGGCCTGTCCATATAAGGACAAGCACTACAGACTAGTTAAAAGGGAACTTGGACTTTACCCTGTGTTCCTGCTTGCAGTCACATAGGCCAAATGTTTGCTATTACTTACATGGTCAGCACAAATGTCAAAAGGCACTTTAATATTGCAACTGTGGCTTAGTTTGTTTTGTGGCTTCACAAGCTTTATATGATCCAATTATATAGGTAACATTTGTTACACAGACATAATATTTCAGACCGAAATGAGGTTAAGCTGCATTATGGGGACAAACTTCTTTATCCTTGTTACAAGCCCCCTTGGCCCTATATTGCCTAAATATTATTTGTGCAACAATTGCAGCTCCTCGGAGCATGTACATCTCACTACGTGCTACTGATTGTAAGTCTTAAGCGACACAGGCCTATAATTACCAAGAACACTAAGACCACTTGCAACACAAGTAAAGCTTAAAGACAGGACTCTAAGGGCCCCTGCATAGCTATAAATCAAGTACTCATTATCACTTTCACTGAGCAATTCATTTACAGCTGCTTGTGCCTTATGGGCAGTATTTTGGATTTGTATCAAATGAGTATCTTTTCGATTTAAAAGTGACTGCACGTTAAGAAACAGAGGAGGTATAACAGCTCCAAATGATGGTGCATACTTGTTAATATCATCGCCTGGTGTGGGATGTCGAATGTCACATTATATCTCTTATCCCCTGAGTTGGTAATAGAGTGCAACACTTTGTCACCAATATATACATTATGTTCGGGAATAATACAAAAGTTTGGGTTGTAAATGGTACACATTTGTCCTTCATAAAATAATATGGGTATATTTGTAACAATACAGTACTGGTTAGTACCATTATAGGTTACAACTATTTGTGGGTATGCCATCGCTTAACTGGATAGGGCACCAGGCAGTATTGTTTTCAACTTGACCCATGGATATTTCCCACAGATGGGTTGCATTTGTGACGTGGCGTCACACTGGCATATCCATTGATTATTTATTTCCTCACAGCAATGTAAGTTTGGCGCTACCCAGGACCCATCATTGCTGTACTAGAATCTGAGGCGAGACTCGTATGCATAATACTGGCCTTGTAAATACCCTCTGAGTGTACTTTTTACTATTTGGGAGTACACACTTGTTATACTCAACTTGAGGTAGTCTTACCCAGAAGGACACCCTCATGGTGCAACTAAATGTGCTGTTGGGCCTAAACACTTGTGGTTTAACATATACTTTGGTTATCTAGATCCACCACATGGGTGGGGCTCGAGCTTTAATACAAAAGTTATACAGTTACTATCATTAACATTAAGGCAATCTGGACAATACCACAATTTTAGCTGTCGTCAGAAATTTGATTAGGCAATTGATTATTAGTAATTTCCTGTAGCAATTGGCTAACTTGAGTTAAAACATAAGATCCATAAGCACTACACACTATAGCTTTATTTATGGTATTATTAAAACTTCTTCATTATGCTCAGCCACAACTTCATTAATTTTGTGCTCCACCTCTTAAACAGGCAGCCCACCTCATGTATATTATACACAGATAAACGCTTCTTCCATTGCCAAACCTTGCTGGCCTAATGTAAGTGGTAGCAAGACCCTTCTCCTGTGTTAGTATTAAACTGGTCTTGGTACCCTTAATGGCCTCAAGGTCTGCCCTATTCCATATGCTCATTCCTGATCCAAAAGTCCAGCCAGGTCTCCCCACAAATCTCGTTTCTTTCTAGTATTACTAACCTTTCTTTACTAATAAGAGGGCCATCATGCTCCCTGTTTTGGCATGGAAGGCACTTAACATGTCAATTAACATGGTGGCATAAAACTTTACACCAGTGTCTGCACAACTACTGTTAACATTTATATTCCAGCCAGAGAAATCTAGATTTATATGCACTCTACTGTACTTTACATTATTTACAAGCATTTGATCAATAGGTGTTGATGTAAGTCCACTCTCTGGCCCTGTTGTCACATTTGTGCATTCGGTTGGTGTTACAGTTAAGTATATGGCATCTGAGACTGCAAAACGTAATGAGTTGTTTACACTAGCATAGTTACAGACACTATTGTTACCCCAAAGACAGTAGGATAGAGTTAACACATAAACACCATTGTCCTTTGGTGGCCCTGTTTATAACAAGAGACCCATTTTCTGTTTCCAATCCATGTAACTTTGCTGTGATCCAGTCTTGAACTCTGGCCTTACAGCTGGACCAAATGTTAAGTATGTCCACACACCAATTTGTAGATATAAACTACGGTTATTTTTGGTCCAGGTGGCTTTCCATGCTCCTGTCGTGTAGGCATTTGTATCAACAGGGTCCCAGTTCCAACTGACTAACAAAGTAATGGACTGTTCATACTCACACTTGACATTAGTCTGTTCCACATTGATGTATAGACTGAGGATTATAGAAAATCTTGTGGCTTCTACCAAGCGGTGATAATGATGTCTTTGGTCTTCATGGCTATAAACATCAAGTGCAGTATTTAATTTTAACCAGCTTTGTTTGACACTTTTACACTGATCAACATGTACCCAGAATTCTTGTTTCCTGTACCTCTCAGCTTCTTCCGTATGCCCAGTTTTTCGGCATATTCCTTTTTAATCTGTGTTTTAGCCATTTGAGTCTAACATTAGTAGATACTGCTCTTGTTGATGTCGGGTTGCAGCTGACATAGCCCCACCCAGCTCGTGTCATTCCTCGTGTGCTTACAGGTGCCATTTAATGGTTACTGCCCCACCCTTTTTCCAGTAAGGAGCTCGTCTAACTCATCTTGTTTTTCCTGTAACTCCTGGATCTTGCTTGCAGCATCCTGGAGCTCAGTGTACAGGCGCCTAGTCTCACTAGCATGCTCTTGTGACTGTTGTTCTAACTTAATTTGTAAGAGGGCATTATTTCTAACAGACACAAATCCCCTGTTCTTTTATTAACTGCATTTAAGGCTGTTGTTCTAATTCTTGATGTTGACCTATTGGGATGCTGTCTTTATACTTTGATGTTAATTCTTCTAGTTGTTGTTGCAACTTAGCATTCTGATCCTTTCATCCCTCAACTGAGCCACTTCTTTATTTCGTGACACACAATAGTCTGATTATACTGTCACAGCCCTTGCAATGCATTTGCAAGATTTCTTTTCATTTTACTCCTCATTACGGAGGACACTTGCTGAGTAAAATACAATTGTCTGTGATCATTAGGCACTGGTTCATGTCTTCCCCTTTAGGTGTTTTCCAGAAAATGGCCTATTATTGTTTCCATACTCATTTTTTTTTTTATCTTCTTGCCTGCTTAGCCTCCACAGCGGGCTCACCCATGCACTGGTGCCCCAGTCCGTTTTGCATGCCTCACGGCTCCCTTGTGAGGTCCGGCTTGCAAGTCTCTGCACTTTCACCTACCCACTCTGCCCCATGAGTTCCTAGAGTTAAGCATTACTTTTTATTTAAAGCAATTTGAGAAGCATACAAAGCATACATCACCTGATTGTCAAGTGGCTGTGACTGTCTGTGTGACTATCTTCTCTCGCCAGCCAGCAGCACCACGTCTCCGAGCATCATCATCCTGTTATAGGGGGCTGCCAGGCTAACCGACCCGCAGTTAAGCGGCCTCCTCAGCATACAGCACCAGCGATCCGAGTCTTAAGGCACCAATTGTAGCATTGAGAAAAAATTACAGTTAGTAAATTATCAATTACAGATACTTAGAAAGGAGACAAACAGAGTCGAGACTGATGACGGAAAATTTAATGATTATAACAATAATCACAGCGAGAGATTACAAGTGGTACATTCTTCAAAATAACAGTGTGTGCTGGCTTGCTTATATAGTGAAAGACAGCATCATCATTTCCTATGGTTTTCTATGATTGGTTTAAAACAAGCACAAACATCAACTTATAAGGTAATACTTTTCTTTGGTGTATGTAGAGCTCATCCTTGGTCAGCACAAATACAGGTAGTGTACATTTCATTACCATATGGCTAGCAACAGCTGTTACTACCAGTTACCAAAGTCCAGGAGGAAGAGATAAGTTTCCAACTCAAACTGCACTAACAAGCATTGGCCTGTCCATATAAGGACAAGCACTACAGACTAGTTAAAAGGAAACTTGGACTTTACCCTGTGTTCCTGCTTGTAGTCATAGGCCAAATGTTTGCTATTACTTACATGGTCAGCACAAATGTCAAAAGGCACTTTAATATTGCAACTGTGGCTTAGTTTGTCTTGTGCTTCACAAGCTGTATATGATCCAATTATAGGCCAACATTTGTTACACAGACACATAATATTTCAGACCGAAATGAGGTTAGGCTGCAATATGGGACAAACTTCTTTATCCCTTGTTACAATCTGTGATCTCTCTCCATCTCCATTTGAGAGAACCAGTCTAGATTGCTCCCTCTTGAGTGGGTTCCAATACTAGTTGTCTAAGGCATGCCACCTGGAGGGCATCTAGAATAACCCCACTCTTAGTGGCTGCTGCAACTGCACTCCAGTTAACATGTGGCATATTCAGATCACCCTCAGCAATATCTCCCCTTTTTCTGCCATTCTAAGTATACTTTCTATCATTTCCTTGTCCATTTCCTCCCCTGAGAGGGAGTCTGTGTCTAACCCTGTGCGATTTGGTGCCATTGCCTGCCTCCAAATTGACCCACAGTGCTTCTTCTCCTCCTATTTACCCTTTTGTTCTGTTGCTTTGATTCCTTTCCTTATGTAAAGAGCTACTCCTCCTCCTCTTTACCCTCCCTGTCCCTCCTGTAGATAGTGTATCCTGGTATGTTTACGTCCCAGTCATGGTTTTGTGTGTACCATGTTTCTGTGACTGCCACAATATCCAGATGTTCCTCCTCCATCAAGGCCACTAATTCAGGAAACTTGTTACCCAGACTACAGGCATTGGTACTCACTGCTCTCCATTTTTTATGGCTTTACCTTCTGTTGCAGCATCCCCACTGACCTTTCTACGGTCTTTTCTCATTTAGTACCCTGTTTTGTAGGGAGAGCTGGGATTTTCACTGCTTATCAATTCTCCCCCTTGACTAGTTTAAAAGCTTGCCAATGAAACATTTAAACTGATTGCTCGAAAGACTTGTTCCTTCCTGGACAGATGCAGACCATCCTGCCAGTATAGGCTGGTGTCCTCCAGGTGGAACCCCAGTCGCCAATGAAGCCAAACCCTGTGCTCACACCATTTTTCAACCATTCATTAAACTGCATGGTGCAAGTACCTCACCTCACCCACACCATTGACAGGCAGCACCTCTGAGAAGGATACTGTGTGTGCTACTTGTCTTAGGCCCCTCTCAACTCTACAAAGTCCTCCTGCACTGCTCTAATCTCATGATGAGCCAGTCATTTGTCCTAGGTGGACAATGGCGTCCAGCTCGAACTCCCGTGCAGCTGTTCTCGTGATCCTGAGGATCGCTTCCTGTCCCTCAAGCCATGGCACCAGGCAGGCACCTTAGTTCAGTTTCCTGCTCCCCAGTTCTATCCCCTAATAATGGAGTCCCCACCAGGAGCTGCTTCCTTTCCTGTGGTGTCCTCTGCCTCCTTCCTGTGGGCCTCCCTTGTGACAGTTGTCCTCAGCCTCCTTAGTCTCCTCTGCAGGTGCATCCATAGGGGAACTATGCTCCCCCAGAATGGTGTATGGATTGTGGAGTGGAAAACTGACTGGTTGTGCCTCTGTTCCACCATCCTCATCCTCTCTGAGTCCACTGTGGTCCAACTGCTGTGCTTTCTCGCAACCTCTGAGGTAGTGGTGGTGGCTGTGGTGCCCCCTGGATGGGGAGGTTCCCTTCCTACTGTCCAGTGTGGCCTGGGAAGGTTCCCTTACTACTGTCCAGTGTGGCCTGAGGCAGACGCTTCCTCCCTCAGGGCAGAGAGTTGTCTGCAAATAAGGCAGCATCTCAGCCTCCAGAAAGACTCCTGGAAGACTGCTGCCCCACAGCCATTACATTGCACTACCCCACATGTTTATCTACTTTTTTGTGTGTGTGTGATTGGTTTGTTATATAAAAATATATATATTATACAATGTGTATGCTTATATTTTTCAGTGCAGTGTGCTGAGAGGATATGACAGTGATATGCACCTTGCACTCTTGAGGAAATGATGTCAGAACCCCAGTTATAAAGGAACTAATTCCAGGGGTGGGTGGGGTGAGGGTGGGCAGGGGTTGGGCCTAAACTGTGCCCTCACGCAGAACAATCAGCTAAAGCTCTGACCCACCGCTCGATGAGTGCCTTCTTGTCAACAAGATGCCCTACACAACAATTTGACAGAAAAATAGCCTGCAGCCAAACAGAGAAAAATCCAGACATCCAAGTCAGACACAGGTAAACCTCCCAGCCCCAAAACAGCCTGGTGATTTGTGCTCTGAAAGCAGTCAGCCCCAAAATAAGTCAGCTGTGCACCAGAACAGACACAGTAAATAGTATTCCATCCTCAGGGTTTAAACTCTTCCTGCACTGAAAATCTTAACAATTGTAACAAAAGTAAAGGAAGATCCACCTCCTCTGTTGCTTGAAAGACTATCTTTCCTGATAATTTAAGTTCCTTATTTCACCTTTCAGTTAGAAGTAGCTCCACCTGCAGAATATCTGCTACAAACCAAAGACAATTGTAAGGTTCACCTCCTCTGTTGTGAGTACAACTTGCTTTCTTGCAAATCCTATGTTCAGTATTGCAGCTTCCATGCAGAGGTAGCTTCACCTGAAGAATATTAGCTGTTCTGATGAGTTTGCTATAAAACACTTGCTTATAATACTGTTGTTATCAGGTCTGTAAAACTCTTCCAAATCTATTGGCTGATAAGTAGCTATGATATAAGCACTTCCTGACACAGTCTGGCCTGCCTTTTAAAGCACACAGATAAACACAAAAAACAGTTTCACCCTGAGGCACTGTCTGGGTCAAATACACAGCCTGTACCTGCCACTTACTTGGGGACTTATGACAAATTCTTAGCCCAGAGTTTAAACTCTTCCTGCACTGAAAATCTTAACATTTGTAGCAAAAGTAAAGAAAGAGCCACCTCCTCTGTTGCTTGAAAGACTGTCTTTCCTGATAATTCTAAGTTCCTTATTTCACCTTTCAGTTAGAAGTAGCCTCCACCTGCAGAATATCTGCTACAAACCAAAGACAATTGTAAGTTCACCTGCCTCTGTTGTGAGCGCAACTTGCTTTCTTGCAAACCTATGTTCAGTGTTGCAGCTTCCAGCCAGAGGTAGCTTCACCTGAAGACTATTAACTGTTCCTGTCCAGGGCCTCTTGAATGTCTCCCACCACTAGAGCGAGAGCCGTGATAGTCTCATGCTGACTTTGAAAGCCTGATTGCATTTTATTTAAGAGAGTGAGAATCCAAATGATTCTTTATTTGTTGTGCAACTAATCTCTGAAAGACTTTCAAAAGTTGGGGCAGCAGTGAAATAGGGTGATAATTACCCAAATCAGTCTTGTCCCTCCTTTATAAATAGGGACAACTCTTAATTGCTTCCATGCAGCTGGAAGACACCCAATGATAAGGAGGAATTGAAAATATGTGTTAACAAATATACAATAATAGGAGAAGCCTGTCTAAGTAATCTTGTTGGAAGATTATCTAAGTCAGAAGATTTAGTTAAATCTAATTTTAATAATTCCTTCATTACTTGCTGGGTCCTTATATTTTAAAGGAAAATCGTTTTGTTGTTAACTGAGTACCCTGCTCAGGATTAATTAGAACCCCGTCTTTCTTTTTCCAGGGTAAATAAAACTTTTATTAAATTCTTCAGACACGTTATTTGATGCTGGAGCTAATTCACCATCTATTTTAAATGAATTTAATGTATCTGTGCCGTCCCTTTCAATAATACATTTATTTTCTTCCAGAAGTCCCTAGGATTGGATGAACAGTTATTATTCAAGATTTGTTTGTAATGCTCTGTTTGGCCAGCCTAACCTGTTTAACATATTTATTCTGAAATTTCCTATAATGTACCAAATCTGACTCATTTCCACTCTTTTGGCTTTACACCATTGTTTATCTCTGATCTGTTTCAATTTTAAATCTAAAGAATACCATAAGGCATTTTTACTTTTAATACCTTAAATTTAAGAGGAGTATGTTTATTACATACAGCCACAAATTCCTAACCCTTCCCTAACTCTAACCCTAACCTTAACCTAAACAATAATGTCCAGCTGTCATATCAATATCATCCTAACCCTAACTCTAAGCCTATTCAAACCATAACCCTATCCCTAACCCTAACCCTACCTAATCAAACCTAACCCTAACCCAACCCTAACGCCTGACTGTCATATCAATATCGCCCCAACCCTAACACTAACCCTAACCCTAATGTCCGACTGTCCTATCAATATTGTCCAAACTCTAACCATAACCGTAACCTTAACCATAAGTCTAGCCCTAATGACTAACTGTCATATCAATATCGTCCTAATCCTATCCCTAACCCAAACCCTAATGTCCAACGGTCATACCAATATCGTCCTAACCCTAAGCCTAACCCTGCCCTTAATGTCCGAGCAGTCATATCAGTATCGCTCCTAACCCTAACCATAACGCTTAACCCTAACTCGAATGTCCGACTGTCATATCAGTATCGCCCTAATCCTAACCCCAACACTATCCCTAACCCTAATGTCTGACTGCCATATCAATATCGTCCCAACCCCTAACCCTAAGTCTAACCCTAATGTCCAACTGTCTTATCAATATCGCCCTGACCCTAACCCTAATGTCTGACTGTCATATCAATATTATCCTAAGACTAACCCTAACCTAATGTCTGACTGTCCTTTCAATATCATCCTAACCCAACCCTAATGCCCATCTGTCATATCAGTATTGACCCATACCTGACACTAACCCTAGCCCTTACTCTAACTCTAACCCAACCCTAATCCTAATGTCCAACTGTCATATCAATTTCATCCAAACACTAACCCTAACCCTAATGTCTGACTGTCATATCAATATCGTTTCTAACCCCTATCCTTAACCCTAACCCTCAACCCAAACCCAAACCTAACCCTAACCCTAAACCAAATGTCCGACTGTCATATCAATATCGTCCTAACCTAACTCTAACCCCAATGTCCGACTACCATATCAATATCAGCCTAACCCAACCCTAATCCAAATGTCCATCTGTCAAATCAATATCAGTCGCATTCCTAACACTAACCCTAACCCTTACCCTATCCCAAACCCTAATTTCTGACTGTCATATCGGTATCATCCTAACCCTAACCCTAATCAACCCTAACCCTAATGTCCAACTGTCACATCAAAATCATCCTAACCCTAACAATAACCCTTACCCCTAACCCTAACGTCCGACTGTCATATCAGTATCGCCCTAACCCTATCCTTAACCCTAACCCAAACCTTAAACCTAACCCTTGCCCTAAACCTAACCCTAACCCAAATGTCCGACTGTCATAACAATATCGCCTCTAACCCAATGTCTGACTGTCAGTATCAATATCGGCCCTATTCCTAACACTCAACCCTAACCCTAACCTTAACCCAATTTCGGCCCTAATCCTAACCCAAACCCTGAACTCCGACTGTCATATCAGCATTGTCCCAACCCCTAACCCTAATGTCCAACTATCATATCAATATCGATAACCCTAACCCTAAATTCCGCCTGTTATATCAATATCGCCCTAACACTAACCCTTACCCAACCCTAACCACAACCCTAAACCTAACCCTAATGTCTGACTGTCATATCAATATCGTACTAACCCTAACCTTAATGTCCGAACCGCCATGTCAATATCGTCCCAACCCTAACATTAACCCTGGCCCTAATGTCCAACTGTCATATCGATATCGGCCCCAACCCTAACCCTTACCATAACCCTTACTCTAACTGTAACCCTAACCCTAATGATCGTCTGTCATTTCAATATCGTCCCAACCCTAACACTCAATGTACAACTGTCATATCAATATCATCCTAACCTTAACCCTAACCCTAATCCTAATGTCTGACTGTCATATCAATATCATCCTTACCCTAACCCTAACGCTAATCCTAATGTCCGACTGTCATATCAACATCATTCTAACCCTAACCCTAACCCTAATGTCCAATGGTCATATCAATATCATCCTAACCCTGACCCTAAGCCTAACCTTAAACTTAATGTCTGACTGTAATGTCAATATCGTCTTAACCCTAACCTAATGTCCAGCTGTCATATCAATATCGTCCCAACCCTAACCCTAACCTCCGACTGTCATATCAATATCATCCTAACCCCAACCCAACCCTAACCCCTAATGTCTGACTTTCATATCAATATCGTCCTAACTCTAACCCCAACCCTAACAATAACCCTAACCCTAATGTGTGACTCTCATATCGGTATCATCCAAACCCTAACCCTAACTCTATCCCTAACCCTAATGTCCAACTGTCATATCAACAGTCTCCTTACCCTCAACCTAACCCTAATGTCAGACTGTCATATCAATATCATCCTAACCTTAACCCTAACCCTAATGTCCGACTGTCATATCAATATCGCCCTTACCCTAACCCTAACGCCAACCCTAATCCTAACGTTCAACTGTCATATCAACATTGTTCTAACCCTAACCCCTAACCCTAAACCTAATGTCCGATGGTCATATCAATATCATCCTAATCCTAACCCTAAACCTAATGTCTGACTGTAATGTCAATATGCGTCTTAACCCTAACCGTAACCCTAACACTAACCCTAACCCTAATGTCCAGCTGTCATATCAATATCATCCTAACCATAACCCTTACCCAACCCTAACCCTAATGTCTGACTTTCATATCAATATCATTCTAACTCTAACCCTAATCTAACAATAACCTAACCTAATATCCAACTGTCATATCAACAGTCTCCTTACCTCAACCTAACCCTAATGTCAGACTGTCATATCAATATCAAGTAACACTAACACTAACCCTAACCCTAATCCTAATGTCCCACTTGTCATATCAACATCGTCCCAAACCTAACCCTAACCTAACCTAAACGCCAAAGCAATATCATCTTGTGGGGTAGGAAGAAATAGGCTGTTTTAACTAGGATCTGCAGCTTATCCTGTAGGTGAAATGGCAGACTTGGTGGACCAAGCGGTCCTTATCTGCTGTCAAAGTCTATGTTCTATGTTCTCCACAAAGTACTCCCATTTGTTATCAATTGTTGAAATTAACTGCAGTCGTTCCCAGTTTATATTGCCTCGTCCAGCATAAAATTGATGTAATCAAATTTTTATAACTACGCTAGTAAATGAGCTTACTCTGTGGTGGATCCATGACTTTCTTCCAAAAACAGTAAACTAACTGATGATCTGAAAAAGTTTCGCAGGACCCCACACTGTAGTATGTAATCTGTCTTATTTGTAAAGATTAGGTTCAACACTGTTGTTGAATTAGGGTTTTTAGATTGATTCTGGTGGTTCATAAATCAATTGGGTGAGCCCAGATTTTCTGGAGCTCAACCAATGGATGAGCCTCTTCAGTAGACTTCAATCAGAGTTAAAATCTCCTGTCATTAGTAGCTCACATCCATTAACATAACTGTACAGTTCATCCTGTAACAAATTAAACACCCAGGGTCCACCTTTGGAGGACGATAGATTCCAGCAATTATCATTCTCTTCCCATATAATGGCCATAATTCCAAAGCAAAACTTCCAACCCCGATCTTGTTGAAGTGGTAGTGAGTCTAAGGTAAATGGATAAGCCATAAATAAATATCCCCCTACTTCTATCCTTCCTTCAGAGGTTATAACCTGGGTCATTCAAGATATCATCAGCTATTTTGCTATTCAACCATGTCTCTGTTATTATTATGAGACTAGGTTTATTCTCAACCATCAGATGTTAATTAAGTCAATTTTGTAAGGAATACTATGGACATTAAAATGAACTAAAGTGAGCCCCTGTCCTGTCCCAGGAGTGGTCCGGGTTAGGATGAATATCACCACTCAGAAGAAGAAGAATCAAAACTACTCTTTTAGAAAACTGGATAAATGTTTCTTTTTAAAATCATGAGGTAATCTGAGTAACCAAGTCACTATTTCAGGATTAACCTGGGGCCCAGATTAGTATTGATTATAGAACTATGTGTTCTGTGCAGACAATGATCAAACATTTCAACTAGCAATCCAGATTCAGTTGGATAATTAATGGCCCCAAAGGATGTCCTGGCTTCTGACTGAGTTCAGTGTTTTAACTGTGCATGTTTTGTTAAAGCAGAATGCAATTCCCATTGTAATACCTTTTCTTCCAGTACTGGCATGTGTCCCATTAAAACAATAAAATCTATATATATAATGCAATAAAATACATCTTCAAGTTAATAGTATAATACTATATGGATTGCCTCTCTCAAATCTGTTTACCAAACAAGCTAAAGAAGGGGAAAATCAAGGCTTCTGAGTTATGGAGCGCTTACCACAAACAGACCCCTTTCCAGTGTTACTTCTATCAAACTTTCTAATTCCAGTGGCGCTCGGTAGCCATTCCTCTGTCAGGAGGTTTTTCAGAGCTATAGACCCTATTCACTGAGTCATTTACATCTTCCTCACAACGATAAAGTTGGGCTCGGACAAATAAGAATTTCTGCAAGGTGGTTTCAGAGTTCCACTTGGACCAGTCCATTACTCTGCTTGTCTTCCTTACTGAGAAATCCACTCCTGGCGAGCAAATGTTCCACAGCTTTGATGTCAAAGAGCCATCTTCTACTGTCTAGAGCATACTTGTCAGTCCAGAGCTCTTCCTCTCAGTTGTCCCCACCTCACGGGTATATAGGCAGCGGAAAACCAGCTAAAATAACTATTTCCTGTGGTAGATCTCTTGTATTAGATTCCTCTATGAAAAGGCTGGTCACCAACCTCCAGTGAGGCTCAGGGCCCACTACACCAGGGGCGGCAGCCTCACTTCAGCAGCAAAAGGACATTCCACTACTGGATATCTGAAAGCAGCTGCCTGGAAATCTGTGCTCACCTTTGTGAATCTCTACAGTTTGGATGTGCAGACCAGATCTGATGCCAAATTTGGCGTGGTGTGTTCTGCAGAGCCTCTTTCTAGTAGGTTCTCTGCCTACCTCCCAATTGGTACTGCTTGGTAGTCTGCTAAAGTTTCTGATGCTAAAGGACTCCTGAGGTAAGAAGAAAAAATTACTCACTGCAGTAATCTTCTTTCTTCAAGGGTCCTTTAGCATCAATAAGCTCCACCCTTCCTCCCTGGTTCACCTGTCGGAGAAGGGCTCTTTATCACATCTCTTACCAAATTTGGGTTTCTTATTGATGAGTTGTTAACTCATGTTGTTGTTTCTGTTTCCACTTTTGCATATTTTTTGAATCTTGTTGATTCTTTTTTGGGGCATGTGATCTCATTTTCCTTTGAAAAATTCTGAAGCCTTCAGCAGCTCTTACATAGCTCACTACCCTTCCTGTTTTCTGATTGGCTATTGCCTAAGTTCATTTAAAATTTCTCTTAAAGGCACACCTCCAGGGCAGTTGCACCTAGCCATCTAACTGCTAAAAGTTACGTATGCTAAAGGATCCCTTGGAAGAAAAAGATTACTGTGGTGAGTAATTTTTCTTATTATCCCTCTGTACAGACAGTTGGTAAGACCTCATCTGGAGTACGCGTACAGTTCTGGAGACCACATCTCTACAGGGACATAGATAGGATGGAGGTAGTCCAGAGGGGCAACTAAAATGGTGCAGGGTCTGCAACAGAAGCCATATCGAAGAGACTAAAAGAGCTTAATATGTATACCCTTGAGGAAGAGGAGAGAAGGACATGACTTATATAATGTATCCATGGTCAGACACTTTTTTTCCTCCTCTAACAGGGCCAGTCTCAGTAACTAGTCCCACTGTGTAAAATACCATGAGAGGGATGACATCTTGAGAACTTTTTGTGTAAATAGAGTAATCTCTTGATAGTGTTATTTTGTTTTAAAATGTGGTTCCTTAATGTAACCAGAATTCTGGGGTGGGATTCCCCAAATGACATGGGTGGCCTGGCCAAGGTGTTCATTCTATTGCTACCTTGGTGAAAAAGCAAGGCAAGGAATAAGGCATTAGGAACTCTGATGAAAGCTTTTACTTTATTAATTAATTTATAATGTATAGACAGCCCTTATAGTGTATAAAAAAACATACACCTCAAAAGTAGTTCTGCTGAGTGGTGACATACCTACTGCATCAGAACGAACTTCATTTGCTGCAGTAGGTGGGCCACACTGGAACCCACTAAATTCATGTCATGTGTTCTATTTTTTTATACTTTCTTTTTTTCTCCACCACCTGAAGCTGTACCCAACTTCCTGGCCGTCGAGGTCTCCCCATGGAGCATTGGCTTACCTCCCAAGAGAGGTGGGAGGGGCCTCCCCTATACCCTCCATCCCAAAGAATCAAGTCTTCATCGGGGACCTCTTCCGGTGGCTTAGCTGACTGGGAAGGACCCACTATCGGGTCCTTGTGTCTGTGTTGCTCCTGGCAGCGTATTTTGTGAGTACACCTCCCCAGTGCAATGTGCCACGTGATACTATGGCTTACATCGGTGTCTGTCGTGCTCCCCATTAGTTTGGACACCGAGGCTGTTGTACCTCCTGGCCTCTGTCAGAGGTCAGACCACCCCAGGTCAGGAACCCCTTCCCCTGAAGGAGCTGAGCAGTCCACCGGACGCTCAGACTGCCTCCCAGCCATCCCTCTGGCACCGGGTCCTCCGAACCCGAGTCACCAGTGTTGCAGTGGAAATCCAACCGTAGTGCCAGTGGGCCAGCCTCGTGTCATATGTTCTGACAGACCATCATAGCAGACAGTTCCAAAATCAGCTGTTTAGTGCAGCTGATGCTACTGAGAATTAATGCTTTTACTAACACCCAACACCTGGTCTACCTTCAGCCAGCCAGTAGTCATGGATATAGTGATGATCATCTAGACTCTCACCAACCTGCTGTAGTTCGGGACCTGGCCTATACCCTTTTGGTGAGGTGTGTTGAGGTTATTAGCCCTGTCCTAGCTCAGATAGTCTGGTCTTCCTTGGAGGAGATCTTTCCTGACCCTTAAAGGTAGCAGTGGTTAGGCCACTGCTGAAAAAGCCCTCCTGGACCCAAACTGCCCTGCCAACTACAGACCAATCTCTAATCTACCTTTTGTAGGGAAGGTGATTGAGAAGGTGGTCACTCTGCAGCTGGAAGATCATTTATCTAGCCACAATATCTATGACCCTCTCAGTCTGGTTTCTGGAAAAGGCACAGTACCGATACTGCTCTGGTGTGAATACTTAGTGATCTGGTGGCGAGAGATTGGAGAGCCATTCCATCTTGGTTCTCCTTGATCTCTCGGCAGCTTTTGATACTGTGGATCATGAGGTATTGCTGGAACACCTTGGTTCCTTTGCAGACTGGATGGAGCAGTCCTCAATTAGTTTTAAACTTTCCTGGAGGGCAGATCACAGAAGGTGATATGGAATTTATTCCTTGTCCCCTCTGGGTCTGCCTGTGGGGTACCGCAGAGGCTCTGTGCTCTCCCCACGTTGTTAGCAGTATACATGCTATCACTGGGAGACATTATTAGGTGAGTGCAGGTTGAGTTTTTCACAGCTATGCAAATGATACTCAACTGTACATGTGCCTCTACCCACCCAGGGAGTATGACACTATCTCGATGTTTAACAACTGCCTGCAGGAGAGAGAACTGGATGAGTGCTAGCTGGCTGAGGCTAAACCCGGAGAATACTGAGGTGTTGGTTGTGGACCCAGATCTGAGAGCGGCTGGGTCATGGGCGGAAAACCATCTGGTTTACAACTCAGAGGTAGCCTGTTCAGTGCCTCAAACCAGGTGCATAAACTAGGAGTGGTGCCAGACGAAGGCCTGACTCTGAAGGCTCAGGTGTTCACCATAGTCAAGTCCTCCTTTTATCACCTCAGAAATATTGCTGGGTGAAGCATCTCGTTCCGTCCAAGGATCTGCAATCATTGGTCCATGCCTTGTTACCACTCGAGCTACACTACTGCAGTGCCCTTTACCTGGGGCTGCCGGAGTGGATATTTGCCAATTGCAGCTAGTGTGGAACGTGGCAGCCAGGCAGTTAACTGGAACCCTTAGATCCAATTACATAACACCTGTGCTGCACAAACTGCATTGGCTACCCATACAATGGTGAATCCCTTTCAAGGTTGTGTTGCTGACATACAAAGTCTTACACAAACACCAATACCTGAAAGACCTCCTACCCCTTTATTGTCCCTCCCTCCTCCGATCCTCTGGCGAGGGATTACTAGAGGTCCCCAGGGTGCATTTGATGACCTTTGGAGGAAGATCTTTTGTCTTATGGCTCCTACTCTGTGGAACTCTCTACCTTGTCAGATACATGAAAACCTGATCATGAAGGGGTTTAAAATCCCTTAAAACATATTTTTTGAAAGCTTTTCTGGGACATAACTGTTTTATGATTATATGTTTTTATATTAATTACAAGCTGTTTTAGATATTTTGATATTGTACTGTATTGTACAGGTGCTCTGAACACTGGAAGAGCGGCTTTTATAAAAAAAACTTACTAAAAAAAACAATTTACTTACTTTATTTAAAATAAGAACATCTTCCTTGCTGAGATGGGTCTAGTGCCAGCCCTGTCTCCATTGGCTACCCCAACATGTGCCATACATTTGGGTTTTAGTGCAACATGATGCCAGTCTTTTGCTCTATATTTGACATTACAGTTTGCTGGGAACAGCGTTCAAGTATTATGCCATATCTTCTGCTTGGGAGGTGGAGGAGCGTGAAGTGCCATCTCCAGTGAAAGAAAATGAGTGAACAAATTGCACAGGACAGAAGGAGAGAGTGGACCTGCATAAACTAGTACATTGACTCCTCTTTTTCTTTCTTGTATGCAGGTAGTGTCTTTTATGGGCTAACATATTATCAGAAGAAAATACCCACACAGATTACAAGGGAATAAATGGATTTACCACAAATGACTGTGGTTCTTTTATTTGGTCATGTAATGCTGTGAAGTAAATCAGTTAAAAAAATGAAATGTTGTCTGCCTCGTTTTGTCTTTCTTAGAACTACCAAAATGTCTGCCTAATTATGTTTCGTTGAACAAAAGGTAGACCATACACTACACTATACAGAAAATGTATAGGTAACAGTGCACAACAAGGCTGAATTCCACCTCAGAGGTCACAGTGGTGACAAGGACCATTTGAGCTTTGCTCTCAAGGTCACTGTGTTGTCATGATAACCCCTCAGTGGAAACACAGCCTTGTTGTCACTTTCCCTACATTATTCTTTATATTTACTTATTTATTTCTTTAAGGCTACAATGGCCTATTTTTAGGCGTTACCTGGTTAATTACAATGTACAGCAGAGTCAGCCACAATACAACATAGAAACATAGAATTTCATGGCAGATAAGTACTGCTTGGCCAACCAAGTCTGCCCCTTTTCCCCACCTACTGAATAGTATCACCATAGATGTTAATCGGTGCCCAGCTCTTTCTTCCTTCCCCTTCCTTTTCAATAAAATATCCTTCTGCCTATCCCATGCATTCTTGAACACCACCGTCTTCACCTCCATCACCTCAGGTAGAAGGCTGTTCCAGGAATCCACCACTCTTTCTGTGAAGAAGTACTTCCTAACATCTATCCTGAATCTACCCACTTCAGCTTCATAGAATATCCTCTTGTTCTTGAGCTCCTTTTTCTGAAAATACTTCCCTGCTGTACATTATTTACTTCTGTGAGGTATTTAAAGGTCTCTGTCATATCCCCCTTCCAAGGGGTATATATTGAAGTCCTGTAGTCTCTCATTATAGGGCTCTTGATGCATACCCTCTGCCATTTTATCTGCGCTCCTCTGGATTCCTCCACTCTATGTCCTTCCAGAGATGTGGTCTCCAGAACTGGACACAGTACTTAATGTTGGGTGTACAGGGAAAACTACAGGGCAACACTACCTTCCTCTTTCTGCTGCTGATATCCCTTCCAGTGCACTCCAGCATCTCAGTTGCCCTCCCAGCTGCCTTGTTGCAGCATCTGGCCCCCTTAGGTCTTCTGATATGACTACCCCCAGGTCTCTTCCCTGCTTGGTGGTCAGCACCACTCTCCCATTTTGTACTGTGTCCTGAGTGCATTTCTGTGCCCTAAGTGCGTTATTTTGTACTGTTTCACATTGAAACCCATCTGTCATACCCTTGACCACTCCTTAAGTTTTCTCAGGTCTCAGCTCATCCATTCTATCCCCTGGAGTATCCACCTTGGTGCAAATGTTGGTGTCATCCAGAAAAGGCAGACCTTCCCTTCAGCTCCTCTGCGGCGTCACTTATAAAGACATTAAAGAGAATAAGTCCCAGCACTAATTCAGAGGCACCCACTGGTCCTCTCCCTTCCTCTGAGAGAACTCTATTTACCATCACCCTCTGTTGTCTATCCCCAACCAGTTTTTTACCCATGTATGCAGAAAAAAGCTTACTAGGAACTGGGTGCTCAATGACAATTTTCAAAGCTAGCAAAATGTCACGGCACACCTACACACTAAAAGAAAACAGCAGACAGGTGCGTAACCAAAGTCCATAAGTTTATTTTCTTTGTTAAGGACCAGAATTGGTTGAAATGATAGATGCTTTGCTGTTTGTCTCCAAGTGAACCTAAATAGCCATCCTGCTACACTGTTGTGGTATCCAGGAGAATAAACTTATGGACTTTGGCTAAGTACCTGTCTGCTGTTTTCTTTTATAGTGTGTAGGTGTGCCATGACTACATTTTTCTTACTCAGTTTACCACTTTGGACCCATCTTAAACTACCCAGCTTGCTTACTAGCCTCTATGTGGAGCAGTGTTGAAAGCCTTACTGAAATCTAGGTAGGTCACATCCATTTGCTCCACCCTGATCTAATCCGTGGTCACTCAGTCAAATAAATCTATCAGATTCATTTGACATGACCTCCTACCAAAGAATCCATGCTGTCTTGGATCTTGTAACCCATTTGATTCAGGATTTTCCACAATCCTTTCCTTCAGCAGTAGCTTTAATAACTTTCACACCACTGATGTTAGGCTGACTGGCCTATAATTGCCAGCCTCCTTCCTACTACCACGTTTGTGAGTGGGACTACATCTACCCTACTCCAGTCCTCCAGAAGCACTCCTGTGTTCATCAAGCTGTTAAATAGGACTGTCAGAGGTACAGCCAGTACCTCCCTGAGCATATAATACCCTTGGATGCACTCCATCTGGCCCCATTGCTTTGTCCACTTTCAGATTACCGGGTCCCTTCAGGGACTTTCCCTCAAAAGGACTAGCGTCCATGTCCCCATCTCCATAGCTCCTGTTACGTTTTTGTGGTCCCTCCTTCTCCTTCCTCTGTGAATACTGAGGCGGAAGTATTTTGTTCAGAATGTATGTCTTTTCCTGACCCCCTCTGAATAGTCTCCCATCCCTTTTTAACCATACCATCCCTCCTGGTCATCCTGTTTTCATTTACATACCTAAAAATGTCTTGCCCTCTTTTGTTACCACCTGAGCAATTCTCTCTTCCATTTGTGCCTTTGCACTCCTTACTGCTTTTCCTGTCTCCCTCTGTTTCTCTGAATACACCTCCCTCTTTTCCTCTCTCTGTGTCTCCTTATACCTTTTGACTGCAACCCTTTTAGCCTTTAACTCCTCTGCCACCTCTTTCAAGAACCATAGTGATGTCTTTTCCTCTTACTTTCACTCACTTGCTTGATGCTGAGGTTTGTTGCCTTAACTTGTTCCCCTTTTAGTTTTGCCACTGTTCCTTTTCCTCCAGATCATCCTCACATGCCAGGACATCCTGATGCTTTCACCATCTTTATAAACGCTGTCCACCTGAAGTTCAGAACCTGGCCCTAGCGTGGTTTGGATTCTGCAGCCATCCATATATTGAACCACACTGTATGGTGATCGTTGGTCCCCAGGTGGCCTTCCACCTTGACATTCACAACACAGTCCCTGTTAGTGTGTACCAGATCCTGTATGCCTCATCATGAGTAGATTCACTGACTAGTTGCCTGAGAATTCCCCCTGAAGGAGACCAGGATGCCTCTACTTCTAGCTGAAGCTGCAGATGGGAGGCTCCTGTCTCGATCCAGCAGAATGAAGACTTCACCAGCAGCATCTCACTTTTTCTGCCATTTTGCTAATGGCTTCTAACAGTACCTTATCTGAGCGTGGCTCAAGGGCTGGTGCCAGGAAAAAGGACACAGATTTGTAGGAACTGGCAACAGTTCTGGGAGCGAAGTTCTTTAAATTTGATGGACTGCATCTGACTAAAGAGAGTCAGTGCATTGGGGCAGAAGTTTGGCGTCTTTGCAGAATATTTAAACTAGCAAATGGGAGAGGGTGCAGCACCCCATCGTCGAATGGGAAGAACACCCCTCCCCCTCAGCTAGTGGTCAAACAGAATTCAGCATGTTTGCCGTTCATTTGCATCACCAGGTAAGAAAAAGGTTTGTCTTCCCATCGGCCTTACAGGGGTAATGCCAAACTTCACCCAACAACTAACACACCAAAATCTGGCCAATGGAAAATCATGTACACAAATGCTCACAGCCGGGAAATAAGATCCCAGACCTGCAGGCAATAATGTCAGAGGCTAAACTGGACATAGTAGCAATTAGTGAGACGTGGTTTACCAGTAACCACACTTGGGAGACTTCAGTACCTGGCTATGTATTGTTCAGAAGAGACCGAGGTGCAAAAGGGGAGGAGTGGCCCTGTATGTTAATGAAAATATCAAAGCTACAGAAATTCAGAATACACATAGGAGCCAGAAGAACTGTGGGTCACCCTGGAAACAGGAAATGGGACAGCCATAAGAACTGGGATTGTCTACAGGCCCCAGACCAGAGGGAGGACATAGACACATTACTGTTAGAAGATATACAAAACATGACAGCTAAAGGGAGGTTCTGATAATGGGAGACTTCAACATGCCAGATACAGATTGGTCAATACCAGCAGGAACATCTGCCAGAACTAGACTCATAGTGGATTCCCTGCAGGGGAGGGCCTCAAACAACTGGTACAGCAACCCACAAGAGACAGGGCTATCCTAGATCTAGTACTGACTAACAAAGAAGGGATCACGGATCTCCAGGTAGAAGGTCACCTGGGGCCAGTGACCATCACATGGTATGGTTCAATTTGGCTACTACATCTAAATCATCCCATTCCAAGGCAAAAATATGGGACTTCAGAGGGCTGACTTTGATAAGATGGCCAACAGAGTTAAGCTAGCCCTGGCAAAAGAAACACAGGTGAGGGTACAGGCAAAGTGGGCAAGCATTAAGGATGCAATACTTGAAGCAACATCCCATTGTGTTAGACAGAAAGGAAGTGCAAAGAAAGAAGGAAACCACTTTGGTTCTCAAATACAGTAGCAGAAAGGTCAGAGCCAAAGGCTGGCCTTCAGGAAATATAAGGGAACACAGCGGGATGAAGATAGGGAGGCATACCAAACTGCCCTAAGGGAGCAGGTAAGGCAGTAAGGCAGGCAAAGTCCCAAACTGAGGAAACACTAGCACGAACAGTAAAGAAGGTGACAAGACTTTCTATAGATACATTAGTGAAAGGAGAAAGTCCAGAGGGGTATTGCTAAACTTAATGGAGAAAAGGAGCATGTGAGGAGGAGGACCCTGTAAAGGCATCTATCCTAAATAGATACTTTTGCTCAGTATTTACTGAAGAAGGTGAGGCAGGGCCCACAGCTCAACATCATGGACACAGGGGAGGAGGTGAGCACTACTCCCTTCACAAAGAAAGGGTCCTACAAGAGCTTGCTAAGCTCAGAGTGGATAAGGCAATGGGACCTGATGGCACACATCCCAGGGTACTTAAGGAGCTAAAGGAGGAACTAGTGAGAGCCATTAGCAGAATTGTTTAGTGAGTCTCTGAGCACAGGAGAGGTCCCAGAAGACTGGAGAAGGGCTCATGTAGTCCCGCTCCACAAGAGTGGTAGCAGGGAGGAGGCGGGGAACTACAGACCCGGTCAGTCTTACCTCAGTAGTGGGCAAGATTTGGAGGCACTGCCCAAGGAAAGGATAGTGCAACATCTGGAATCCATGGGGCTAGGATCCAAGACAGCATGGGTTTACAAAGGAAGGTCCTGTCAAACTAATCTCATAGATTTCTTTGACTGGGTAACCAGAGTGGTGGACCAAGGGGAGCAGTTGATGTCGCCTACCTTGACTTCAGCAAAGCTTTGACACTGTTCCACATAGAAGATTGATAAATAAGCTGGTAGGCTCAGGGTGGGTAAGAGTTGGTCAACTGGGTGGCAAACTGGTTGGCAGAAAACAGAGAGTGGTAAAATGGTATACAGTCAGAAGAGATGCAAGTCACAAGTGGGGTACCTCAGGATCAGTCCTGGGGCCAGTCCTATTCAACATCTTCATTAGTGACCTTGCAGATGGACTAGAGGTAAGGCTTGTCTGTTTGCAGATGACACCAAGATCTGCAACAGAGTAGATGAGCCAGATGGGGTGGGCAGAATTAGAAGAGATCTGGATAAACTAGCAGAATGGTCAGAAGAGTGGCAACTGGGATTTAATGCAAAGAAGTGCAAAATCATGCACATAGGGAGAGAAACCCTGAAGCCACCTATAGGCTGGGAGGAGTTGCTAGCAGTCACAAAGGAAGAAAGAGACTTGGGCATCATCATCACTGATGACCTAAAATCATCCAAGCAGACCTCTAAAGCAGTAGAGTGAGGCTAGGGGGTGTTAGGGTGTATTAGTGGGGTATCACAAGTCGTAAGAGGGTAATAATCCCTCTGTACAAGACACTGGATTTAGGCCCCATCTGAGTACTGCGTTGCGTGTTGGAGCCACACCTTCAAAGGACATTAACCAAATTGAGGCAGTCCAGAGAAGGCAGCCAAATGGTGCAGGGACTGCGCCAGAAGACATATGAGGACAGATTAACGGAGCTCAATATGTATACCCTTGAGCAAAGGAGGAGAGAGGTGATATGATCGAGGCATTCAAGCACCTTAAGGGCATAAACAAGGTAAAAGAGTCTAACATGTTTAAATATAAGAAAATAGCAGGACAAGAG
This sequence comes from Neoceratodus forsteri, assembly GCA_016271365.2. Taxonomy (NCBI): domain Eukaryota; kingdom Metazoa; phylum Chordata; order Ceratodontiformes; family Ceratodontidae; genus Neoceratodus; species Neoceratodus forsteri. The sequence continues at coordinate 1,187,332,090 of CM057455.1, forward strand.
GACACAGCATGAGATTAGAGGGAGGCCGATTAAGGGGAATGTGGGAAATTCTTTTTCACAGAAAGGGTGGTGGATGCATGGAATGGCTTACCACAAGAAGTGGTGGCTATGAATACAGTGCAGAGCTTCAAACAGGCATGGGATAGGCATAAGGGAGCAATACAAATGACTATGAATAGATAGGCCACTGACAGAGCAAGGCCGATAGCATATTTATAAGGTAGAAAAAGAAATGGGCAGACTGGATGGGCCTTGCGGTCCTTATCTGCCGTCAACTTCTATGTTTTATGACTTCCCTCCCCGTGCCAGAGGCCTGTAGATCATGTCAGTGTGAATAGTGGCTCTGTTCCCCATCTTCAGGGTGACCCACAATACCTCTGCCCCCATATCCCTGTTGCTTTTATGCTTTTTCTCCATAGAGCACCACATCCCTCCTTCCCATTCCACCCTGTCTTTCCTAAACAGAGTATAGCCTGATACAGCCATGTCATGGTTTTCAGTGCAAATGTAGAGGTAACCGCACTCAAGAAACTTCCAAGCCAGGTTGTACTGTGCAGTTAAAAACTTATATATACTGGTTAGTGTCAATAAACCATCACTGGCAAACCCTCAGAAACTCCATAATCCACACTTGTGAATTACAGAGTCCGTAAACCACAGTCACCACAAATCTCCCTCAGCTGTTCTCTGATAAGGTGTCCTCTTGCTGGCGGTCCACTTGAGCTCTTCACAGAAAACCACCAGTGCGGGGAACACACTTCTCAAAGAACTGATAGAAAAATGCCATGCGTATTGTGAAATAAAATCTCCGTACCAGAACTGTAAAGCAATAGCAACCTCATCCCATTTGGATCCTCCGAATGAATGGAAGAGCAGAAATTCATTGACAAGCAGGAAAACAAAACACACATAAAAAAAAGTGATGTAACTCTGTTCAGAAAATACCTTCAGAAGATGGGTGAATCAACAGATTTCATTAGCCTTCCTGTGGAACAGCTAGACACCTTAATAGCCAGTTTCATCTCTGCTGCTAAATGGCAGATGGCTCCAACTATGAGCCTCTGTACAATGAGGATTTGTGCAAGTAACAGGAAATATAAAAATAAAACATGGTAAGTGTGGTAATTTGAATTTTATGTACATCTTGATGTGTGATGCCCAGAAGAGAAACCCCTTGGAGGCTTCGCCCTCGGGGGGTTATGGGGCATCCGCACCTCAAATGTGCATAAAATCCTCATAACTCTATTCCCCATGCATTATTCTGTATTATTGTAACAGCAGCTCCAAAGTAGCCAGCTAGAGTCCTTGCTCCAGCGCTTCAACCCTATCTGGGTCTTCATCAGGGGCAGATCTAATAGCCATCGATTACAATCACCTTTTAGCATATTCTTGAAATGGCAATTACCATGACAATCTTGTTTTTACCAGTTATACTATCCTATCAAGAAGTAATTCATTCATTATTTATACTGGTGCATTTCCTTTATTTGGCATACATTTGTAGCAAAAGTATGATTCTAATTAAAGATAAACTTAAATATTTAGTTACTAAAACATATTACAGATACTGTTTACTTTGCAGTGACAATAGGTGGGTGCACTTTATATTGACGCTATTTTGTCTCTAATCTCCCTAGTTCTAGGGATGTGGATATGATGTTCTGTCCACACTGTCTGGCAGTTCTCCCTTTAAGATTTGCCAGAAATATCTTCAAGCTGGCTTCTCCACCCTCCCAGGTAGCAACTCCCATGGCTCTGCCCCATGATGCCAGATCTTTCTTTCTGCTGGAAGAAGCAGGTTCCTCCTTACCGCTCCAGTGCTGAGTAGGCCCTGGTGCTTAAATCTTCAGATTTGCTCCGTAACTTACACTAAAACTCATTCGAGTTTGTCTTCACCTGATCTTCGATCACTGCGCAATGGAGGATAAAACCTGCCTGGGTATTGCTGGTGCCCTTGTGGGCAGAAGATGTCGTGTGAACACCTGTGCCTCGTGGAGTCTACTGTCTGGACCACAGTCATGATCGCAGGCCTGCAACATTTGTCCGTCATTCCACCCAAATGTCCTGCGATCGCTGCCCGCCTGAAGTCAGGCTGACTGGAGAAAGCGTTACCCGTTTGTCAAATCAAAGGATACCCTTTGGGTGGTTTCCATGGCTGTGGGATCCACCGAGCAGTTAGAACAACAAGGAGTTTGAGGAGGAGGCAGCCCAGGCCACTGTGCATTCCTCTTCTGCCTCCGGCTTTGTTCAGCTCCAGTAGGGCTCCACCTATTCGACCTCCTTCAAGGAGCTGTACCAGTCCCTCCCAACCAGGGAAAGGTCCTTCTGAATCAACAGTTCTAGCTCACGTAAGATGGAGTCCCAGAAGGATAAAGAAGACTCATTATCGACACTCCTGGGACTGGAGCGTTCCTGCTCTCAGGAAACTTTGGTTTTGACTACAGTCGAAAATGCAGCCTTGGCCTCTGGCTTCACGGTAACCCCACTGGGCCAGTTTGCTGAGGCGCCGGCCGACAATGCAGCGAGATTTTCTTGACCCTGTTGACCAGTTGTCATCTGAAAGGCTGACAACTCTCTTTTCAGCACTCTGGTCCTGCGGTGACCACTGATGGGTCAGCCCAGCCTGCTGAGCTGGACCCACGGTCATCAACCCAGACCAGGAGGAGCTGCAGACCTCCCCAGCTCCTTCAAGGCCCCCTTGGCATCACCGACAGCCATGGTCGAGGTCTCAGTCATCTTTAACGTCAGGGTTGAGCAGGTCCCATCGACATTGGCAGTCCTGTTGGCATCATGGTAGCTGCACCGCCACTACTCATCTTCATCTTCTTCAGGTGAGAAGAGGCTTCAGCACAAATTTCATCAGCTCTGAAGACCTCATGTGACAACAGTTAATTCTTCCCTTGTCAGTCTTCACCATTCATTACTGCTGGGTGTAAGCCACAGGCGTGCACCTGCACGGGAGCTTATTTATTTATTTGGAGGGAGGAGTTTCACCGATAGCACCGCCCACATGACTGACTCCACTGCATGGAGCATGCGGGTTGGCTGTTAGGTGCCGAGACTCCTCCTCCATCCCAGTTCTATTTTCCTGCCATTGAGTCGCACCTGCTATGCAAGTTCGAACAGTTTTTCAAATCGCCATTAGGCCTTCATTTTAAAGCCACTCACATTCATCCCAGTTCTCCATCCCGACTCTTTGGAACCTGGTAAGACCATTCTTTTACTTTTATCAATGGTGCGTGATCTTCTGCTCAATTTGTGTTTAATTTCTCATCATGTCTGGTTCCGGGGAAAAACATAAGTCTAAAGCTGGCCGTATCCCCATACGTCCGGTGCCTGTGGCTGGTATTTTTCCGTTTGGACTGGCATGATGTTTGCTTGCAATGCCTGGGACCCGATCATGATATGAGCCATTGCGATGCCTGCTTCTCCATGGACCACCGTGTTCTCGATGTTTGCACATTTAAGGTCGGCAGGGCCCTGCAGATGTTAGGAGGCAGCGTCACTCACAGTTCGCCAAAGCCAGGACTCTTGACCTTTCTCCGGGTCCCCTCCAGGTATATACAGCCGGTGAGGGAGGTGGCCTCCTCCAATTCTAGCCTTGCGAGGAGGCTTCTTTTGTGGTGCGAGGAGGACACAATTCCTGCAGAGTTGCATTGCTGGGAGCCGCCCGTCAGTCACCTCCATGGAGGTGCAGGCTCACTGTTGTCATGACCCATGGCTGCTGGGCCCAGCACTGGCGGACCCTTGGAGCTGCCTCACGGCACTGTCAGGATCCGGTGCCATCTGCGGTGCTAGTGATTGGGATGGCACCACAGGCGGTGCAGTGTCCCGCTGATGGCTTCGCTCAGTACTACTGCCAGGGGCCTCTTGGGGTCAAAACCTGGAGGTCTACCTGGTCCTTCCTCTTCACAGGAGGATGACTTGCAGGCTGACCTGTACTGGTGCCCTGACTCTTGGTCGGAAAGCCCCTGGGGACACAGTACCAGGTGGCCCAGCAGCCTATCCCAGAGTCCCGGAGCTTGTTGTTCTAGTGGATCCTTTGGCTGGGGCGGCTGTGGATCCATTGGGGACGATGGTCTAGGAGCTCAGTGTGGGGTGTCCACCTTTGGGGAGGCTGAGGCAGCTGCCGTTCCTGATGCTGCCAGGACCCTTTGAGGGGATGGGGACCCCCTCTTCTGTGGTCTCCTTGGGGGCCTCCGGGATCACGAGACCCACTTTGCTGGGGTTGAGGAAGAGGGCAACCTCTGAGTTCGGGGGTAGGGGCCAGGGTGAGGTGAAGCATGGCTACCCCTACACTGCCCTGCAGGGGATGGGGAGGAATGCAGCTAAAACCCCACCTTTCCTCAAGGTCTCAGATGCTTCCTTGGTTGGCAGCGTGGAGGTTATCCTTCTGGACACATGCAACCCCAGTCACGTCACAGGGAGATTCTCCCTTAGGGCTTTTCGAGTTTTCCATCTCAAACACAGCCTTCACAATCCAGTGTGGCCCCAGGGCCCCCATTCAGTGGGATCAGTCTCTGGATCTCAGAGCCTTAGCTGAGGATGAGCACTTTCAGTTTGGTGCCCAACATCCATCCCTCTGCAGACACCCCTCCTTCTGTCCCAGGCCATGTGGGTCCCAGGGCCCTTTACCTGGGAGATGTTCAGAGCTACTTTGATGGCCTTTCCCACTTATGTCAGGGCCATGGATAAACAGGTCTTTTCCTGTCATCCCACTGCAGGAGTCCTCTGAACATTCATGCTTCTCTCCTCCTCTCCCTCTTCTGAGGAGAGAGCGTTCTATCCATCTGTCCTCCGGCTGGTTTCACTGAATATCAGTGGTTCCTTCGAGGCTGTTTCAGGAGCTTTGCATCTCTCATGTGCTGAGAAGCAATACCAAGCAGGAAATATGCTCATTCCTCAGTGAGTTCCGCCCACCATCTGGTGGTGCCCTCCTGTCCATTCCTTTCCTGGAAGTGTCTGTCTGCACCTGGCAGTATCCAGCTTCCCTTTCCCAGCCCCAGTGAACTGCAAGATTTGGTATTGTGCCCCAGGAGTCTCTAGGTTCCCTACCTCTCCCACCTTTGGGCTGACATCCCTAGACACTCCTTCCAGGCTTCAGTGCCTGGCGACAACTGACTCCTGGATCTGGATTCCGTGGAATTCAACTGGTTGGGGTGAAGGTTTTCTCTTCAACTCGTGTGTTAATGTCTAGGTTTTCATCAGGCTCACCATGCTGCCTATAACAGGCACCTGTGGTCAATGCTAGCACAGGTTCTAGCATCTTGCCTGTTACAGAACAATCTAGCCAGGCCATTGCCCTCTCTGCTCAAGGTGTGGAGCTTGCAAGGCACCAGGTAAGGGCGTCTTAGATGCGATGAGGTGGCGTCCAGACTAGCAGGAACAGCGATATGCATTAGGTGGACGTCATGGCTTTGTCTATCGGGTTGTCACTCATTGCCCTCGTGGGTGATCTCCTCTGCTTTCAGGATCTGTCTTTTTCCGCAGGGCAGGAGAGCTATTCAGAGGTACCTCCCATTCCCCGGCCACAGGGACACCTCCTCATCCTGTGCAGTCTTAGACCTTGATGGTCTAGTATGGCTCTAGGGTATCACCCTCCTGTGTCTTACCCACAGGAGGCTGAGGGATCTGTTCTCCCAGGGCTGTGCCAGGTCCCTCTGGGGGCTTGGTACTGACCCAGCAGTAATGAATGATGAAGACTGACAAGGGAAGAGATGAAAATTACTACCTACCATAATTCTTGATCTTCTCTTATATCTTCACCATTCATTACTGGTCCCACCTCCATCCCCTCATGGGCCTCAATTCTTGGCGTTGCCACCACCCTGCTTGCCCTTCCCTCCTAGAGGCCAATTGGGGTCTGAGTCCCCTGGTACCTCAGAGCTCTCTGTTCCTTCTCTAAAGTCACAGAGCATTCATCCTGGAGGATGGTGAGAGGGTCTTCACCCAAAACCTCTGAGAAAACTCCTCAGATTCTCTTCACAATTCACTGAGGTGTCCCCACTTGGGGCTTGAATAATCCTCTGGCTTATGTCACCCTCTGACTGTCATTTATTTCAGTACAGTCCTCAGAGAGTCTGTAGAATTTCCTCCCTCTCTTTTCTTATAGCGTATGTCCCATGGTTCTCTTTCCTGAAGTGGGGGCTATGCGGTACTACCATGGGAAAATTCTACCAGATTTTTTCCCACACCTAAATCAGGACTCACTCCTCTTCTGAGTAGGACTATTTGCCCTCCAAGGGACAGTCTGTGAGACCTAGGCTTTATGATCTTCATAACGTTTTGGATAAAAGGGTGTGAGGAAGAGTCTGCCTTCAGCCAAGTCTGATAAGACCATTAATCCCCTTCAGACCTTGGTTTGATAACCTCTTAACTAGCAGGACTCTTGCTCCCTTGTCTTCAATCTGCAGGATTTTGAAACTCTCAAGCCAGTGATCTTCAATTTATCATGGCAGACAGCCCTTCTCCTCCCCCTTATCCCTTACTTCCATCTCTTCTGTCTTTCTTCCTTTTATCCTTTGCCTTCTCCTTTCCCAGAGACCGCCCAAAGATTGGGGCCCTATGGCCACATAAGGTAGGGTTCTATTCTCCTGTCCTCTAATGAAACATACTTTTTCAATTTATATCCTTTCCTTTTTCTATCCTTTGGCTCTCTTGCCTCACCTTCTTTCTCTGAAACCTGTCTTTCTGCCTCTCTGGTTCAACAGAACTAGGATGGAGGAGGAGTCTCGACACCTAACAGCCAACCAGCGTGCTCCCACGCGGTCGTCAGCCACATGGGTGCCATCGACACTGACTTCTCCCTCCAAAAAACCATGGTCAGTGTGTGCCTCTGGCTTACACCAAGCAGTAATGAATGGTGAAGATACAAGAGAAGATCAAGAATTATGGTAGGTATGCTGTCTGGGCTAAGCCGATGCCAGTTACAGCCCGTCCATTATCTGGCTGTTGCCTGAATGGCGACACCGACTTCCCCAGTGGGGCCAGTGAAACCGTTCCTGTCCCAGCAGAGCGGTTCAGACCACGTCAGCTCGGCGAAGCATGCTTCTCCGCTGATCATGGTGGGCCACCACCTAAACAGCTGATGACCAGGTCTCCAACCAAGGAGTCTCAGCTGGCCAAGGGCTTCCCCACTGGCTGTCTGTCACCCTTACTCCTGACCATCCACGGTGAGTCAAGGGGTGACACGGGTGACTGCCCGCTTTATGCGGACTCTTCAGAGTCTGAGGATTCCTCCTTGCACTTCCGTCCACTGGACATGGAGTTGATCAGGAATCTTTCCATGGATGAAGCCCTACTTTATTCGTGGGCATTATTTGCCTTATCTCTGAGTCTGGGGATGAAGTTAGACCCATCAAAGTGGAGCGATATCCCTCACAGAAATCCTGGACAAGGAGACTGTCCAACAGAGGCCTTCCCGTGGCCAAGGCCATTGTTAGCCCTTCTTAGAGCTTTGGCAGCACCCTGCTTCTTGTCCTGCACCTTGATCCAGATGGCCCGCAAGTATGTGGTGCCCCAGTACCCTTTCAGGGTTCACGGACCATCCCTCAGCTGAGAGGTTGGTGGCTGACTCCGTGTTTCAATGCTCAGGCAATTCCAAGGATGTCTATAGACCACGGACAAATAGTCCAAGAAATTGGACAATTCAGCAAAAGGTCTATGCTGCCTCCTCGCTAGGCCTCCTCCAGGTGAGCTCTGCTGTCTTGATGGGACACTTCTCTCATGCCCTATTAGGCTACCTGGATGATGTGATCCTCACCTTCCTGTGGACCTTCATACTGCGGTCAAAATGGGTCCAAGACCAGGTGAGGGCTGTGGTGAAACAGCAACTCCTGCCCTGCTCGGTGGTGGCTGCAGTTGCCATGTGCCATTTGGCTTGGCTGCGGATCTCGACCTTCATGGCAGATACCAGCACAAGCTGAGTGGATGTCCCTTTTGGGCACTGACCATTTGGGCCTGGTGTGGAGGTCACCTCAAGCGCATTGAAAGTCCATTGCCACCCTGGACTCATGACATCCACCCAGAAGGACAACAAGGGCTCCAAGTAGCAGGCGCACAAGCTCTTCGGTCCTCCACCCCTGCAGCAAAACCAGCTCAGCATCAGTCTGGCCAGCAGGCTCAGTCCTGGTGACCTCGGGCCAAGTCCATGGCCTTAGTGGTCCAAAAGCCCGGAGAGAAGGGATCCAGTGGCTCATCAGCTGGATCCTGCTCCTCCAAGCCTGCTCAGTGATGGAATGGGGCTTGCCACCATCATGCTCATCCGCCTCCCTGAATCCTTTTGTTGGGGCCAGCTCCGCCACTTTCTTTCCTCCTGGTCCACTTTTACCATGGACAGGTGGGTTCTGGAAATGGTCAGTTAGGGTCTGCCTCTGGAATTTGAGCAGTACCCTCCAAGTGGGAGTCAGTTCCTCATGGGAGGACTTGGTATCCATGAACCTCAGTCCACTCTTGAGATGACATAGCCCAGCTCCTCCGTAAGGAGGTCATAGGTCAAGTTGTGGATCCTCTGGATGGCAAAGGGGACATAAAGGTCCATCTAGTCTCCAGAACCTACCTGGTTCTATGCCTCCTCCCCTCCTATGCCTTTCCAGTATGCTACTTTTATGTCTATCCCATGCATTCTTTAACTCACTTACCATTTTGTCTCCACTACCTCCTTGGGTAGGCTACTGTATGGGTCCACCACCCTCTCTAAGAAAGAACTTTCTTATATTACTCCTGAACCACCCTCCTTTCAACTTCATGTCATGCCCTCTTGTCCTCCTCCTCTCTTTCATTTGAAAAAGCTCCTGAACATTAACATTATTTATACTCCTCACATATTTAAAAGTTTCAATCATGTCATCCCTGTCCCTCCTCTGTTCCAGGAGTACATGTTGAGTTCCATCAGCCTATCCTGGTATGCCATATGTCACAGTCCCTGAATCATTTCATGGTCCTCCTCTGCACCGTCTTGATTCTATGTCCTTTTGAGGTGCAGTCTCAGTACTATACATAGTACTCACTGGGGGGGCACACCAGCGCTCTGTAGAGTGGTAACACCACCTTCCTCCTGCGACTTGTGATTCCCACCCAATGCAGCTTGGCATGCCACTTGCCTTTAGTGCTTTCTTTTCGCATTGTTTACCTACTTTCAAGTCTTCTGATATAATGACCCCTAGGTCCCTCTCCTGGCTGGTGGAGGCTAGCTTCTCTCCTCCCAAGTAGTAATCTTCTTTGGAATTGTTTCTGCCTAAGTGCATGACTTTGCACTTTTGGTGTTAATTTCAGCTGCCATGTTTCCTACCATGCCTTCAGTTTCTTCAAGTCTGAAGTCATACTCCTCACACTCTCAGGGAGTCCACTCTGTTGCAAATATTGGTGTCATCAGCAAATAGACACACTTTACCTTCCAGCCCATTTGCAATGTCTGCTATGAGCACACTAAAGAGTAGGGACCCAGTACTGAACTTGTGGTACCCGCTGGTCATCTCCCTCTCAGCTGAAAATGTCCCATTTACCTGAACCCTCTGTGTTCTTGCTCTCAGCCAGCTACTCACCACTCAACCACCTCCCTGCCCACCCCATGTGGTCCAGCTTCCTTACCAGCCTTCTGTGTAGAACAGAGTTGAAGGCTTTGCTAAAGTCAGATAGACAACATCTGCCACGCTCCCTGATCTACTATCCTTGTTAGTCAGTCAAAGAAGTCAACTAAGTTAGTTTGGCAAGACCTACCTGCCATGAACCCATGCTGTTTTGGGCCTTGCCCACTGGATTCAGATTTGTTATGATTCTCCATTTGAGTAGTGTCTCCGTCAACTTCCCTACCACTGACATGAGGCTTACTGGATGGTAATTGTCAGCCTCCTCCTTACTCCCTGCTTTGTGGGCGAGAACACTGTTGCCCTTTTCCAGTCCTGAGTGCGGTCCCACTCTAGTGATTTGGTGAATAGTTCTGTTAGGGGTGCTGCTTGTGCACTCCCAGCTCCCTGAAACTCTAGGGTGAATCCCATCCGGTCCTATGGCCTTGTCCACCTTTAGGTTATTTAAAGCTTCTGACTTGTGCCTCTGTGAAGGGGCGTGTGTCAACCCGGTCCCTGGGTGTTGCTGCTATGCAGGCTTGGCCCATCCCTGCGTTCTCTTTGGAGAACACAGAACAAAAGTACCAGTTTAAGACTTCTGCTTTCTGCAGTCTTTTCTACCAGTTTCCCTCCAGTGTCTGTTGGTCTGACTATCCCTCTTGGTTTCCTCTTTCCCTTCTGTACCTAAAGAGGCCTTATCTCCTTCCTTTATCCCTTGTGCAATCCTCAGTTCAGTCAGGGTTTTAGCCTTCCTTATTGCATTACCAGCTTCTCTCTGTGCTACCTTATAGGTTTCCTTATCATCATCTTTCATTGACACCCTAAACTTTGTGTACACCTTCTTTTCTCCTTACTATTACATCCACCTTCCTGGACAATCAGAGGAGTTTCCTTTTCTTATTTGCCTTGCTCACTCTTCTAACACACTGTTCAGTTACCTCTGTGATAGCTCTACTCCTTTCTGTTCCCTGTTTCTAAGATTCTCTGCTAGGCTATCTCTCATTTTCTGAAAGTCTGCTTTTCTGAAATCTAAAACCTGATCTTGGAATGACTAATGTCTTCACTAGTGTTTACTTTAAAATCTCACCATGCAGTGATTGCTGTTTCTTAAGTGGCACCCCATCTCTACCTCCTTTACCCTGTCATTGTTAATTAAAAGCAAATCCAGGATGGCTTCACCTCTGGTAGGAGTTTCTACAAGCTACCTCAGCCCTGAACCCTGCAGGGCCATCACGAATCGACTTCCACTTAGAGATACTGTACAAGAGTTCCAGTTTATGTCTGGCAAGTTAAAACCCCCTACTACTATTGTCTCGCCCTTGTCTGTCTTTTTGTGGAATGTCTCCATCATTTCTTTATCTCCAATATCCTTTTGCTGCGGGGCCTGTAGATGACTCATATCCTAATGGCTGCCCTGATCCTGTCTCAGCTGTTACCCATAGTGCTTCTGACTCATCCGGAATCTCCTGAATCTCTGTAGCCTTGATTTCCTCCTGGATATATAATGCTACCCCATCCCTTTCCTACCCTTTCTGTCCCTTCTGTACAGGTGGTAGCCTGGGCTAGCCATATCCAACCCTGGTCCTCTGTGAACCAGATTTATTTCACGGACACTAAGTCGAGTTCAGCTTCTGTCATGATGGCCATGAGGTCAGGGATTTTGTTCAGCAGGCTTCTGGTGTTTATTGTAATTGCCCTCCAATTTCTACCCCACTCTTAGCACAGGTGGGTTTCCTTTTGTTTTGCCACACCTCTTTGGTACCTTAATGGATCTCCTTGGGTCTGTACCTGTGTTTTCGGATGAAAGATTTATGGGGCTCTTTCTGTCTGCACCTCTGGTTTTGGCCGAAAAGTTTTGTTTGAAAGGTTTCCACCTTTCGTTTGTACCTACTTCTTGGATCTGTACCTGTTGGTTTCAGATGAACAATTTTGTTGAAGGTTTTGGTACAGGTATTGATGGGAGTTTTCCCTAATTTGTAAGCTAAAATGCTTTAGTAACAAAATCTTTAAGTTTACCTTTAATTATCATGAAACTTTTGCTTCAAATGAATGCCATCAATGAAGGAAGTGCACCAGTATAAGTAATGAATTAATTACTTCTTGATTGCATAACTGATAAAAACAAGACTGTCATGGTAATTGCCATTCCAAAAATATGTTAAAAGGTGGTTGTAATTGATTGCTACTAGATCTGCCCCTGACGAGACTCGGATAGGGTTGAAGCTCTGGGGCTAGGACTCTAGCTGGCTACTCTGGAGCTGCCGTTACAATAAATGTTTTAACTGCACAGTACAACCTGGCTTGGAAGTTTCTTTGAGTTCAGTTATGCTCTACATTTGAACTTTCAGGCTGGCAAGCCCCCACCAGCACCCTCACTGCTTCTTTTGTGCACATTTGCTTACCTGTATTTTGCTTCATGGTTTTCAGTGCACCATGACTTGGTAATGGCCACAGTATCCAGACTGGCCTCTGCCATTATGGCCTCTAGGTCCAGAATCTTATTTCCTAGACTACTTCTTTTTTTTAATTGAACATTTTATTGAAAAAACATTTTTCCAAACATTACAGTGTTCCATAAAATCATTTCTACAAGTATTTTGGTGTAACATATCCATTACATCTATCTGGATCTTTTTCTTTACACATCACATTTTACCACTTTTTGCTTTGTGCATTATGATGTCAAGGCTACAGAGCTCAAAGAAAGTCTTTAACCCTATAAGAAGGGGCTACACTTAGTGCACCATAGCCAGTATCCCTCTTAGTCCACTGCACCAAGAGCAAAAGTCTATATGCCAATTAGCTGTTGTGTCCTTTGGTGCCTCCATAGAATGGGGCCTTGCTATGAATAATATAGTTTAGCTACAGAAAGTACACATCATATCAGAAAATAAGCGTGAATCTAGTAAGAGAGAGTAATTCTAGTAGTACTGCTCCTTGCCAATAAACATAACGTATGTAGAAGTAAATATTTTATAGAAAATAAGGTATAGGAAGGAGAGAAAAAGAGGGAGACAGAGAGTGAGACCACCTCCAGAATAGCTAAAGATCAGTGCTGTTATTAAACTTACGGTCCAGGTGTCAGAGAAACTGGGCCCCTGGCATATAGGGAGAAGCAATCTGCTATAGTCTTTATGGTAAAAAACTCAGACAATGTTCCAGTTGGTACTGCACCCATTTGCGCCACCTTATCTCATAGAGGACAGAGCGTGCCTGCAACCTAGCAGAAAGCTTCTCCAATGAATATACCTCATGCATAAGATTTCACCACATTTCTCGGGTGGGGACTTTTTTGTGTACCAGAGCTTAGTGATTGCCTTCTTGGCTATAAAAGTTTCCTTGACTTCTAGCATTTGCACACATGGCCTTCCAGATTTTGTTAGCACTTTGCTTATTAACCCCCTTTTTTCCTTGTTGGCCCCCATCCCTCTGTGTAAAGCATGGCACTCTTCCCTGCGTGGTGAAACTGTACATTAGCATTGTGGTAGATGAACAGGTTATACAACATTACAACACAGATATTTACCATTAGAAAATGGGTAGGAGAAATCCTGGTCTGTGTTTGGCTGAGCCCTTACCTAGCAGTGCATTCATCGCAGGGGAAAAGAGCGGACCTTGCCCACAAGTAATGCACCAAAATCTAGCTAATGGAAAATCATGTACACAAATGCCCGCAGTCTGGGAAACAAGATCCCAGACCTGGAGGCAACAATGACAGAGGCTAAACTGGACATAGTAGCCATTAGCGAGACATGGTTCACCAGTAACCACACTTGGGAAACTTCAGTACCCAGCTATGTACTATTCAGAAGAGACCAAGATGCAAAGAGGGGTGGGGTGGAGGCGGCCTTTTACGTCAATGAAAATGTCAAAGCTACAGAAATTCAGAATACACATAAGGAGCCAGAAGTACTGTGGGTCACCCTGGAAACAGGAAATAAGACAGCCATATGAACTGGTGGTGGCTACAGGCTCTAGACCAGGGGAGGTCATACACACATTACTGTTATAAGATATACAAAACATGACAGCTAAAGGGAGGTTCTTATAATGGGAGACTTCAACATGCAGATACAGACTGGTGAATACCAGCAGGAACATCCACCAGAACTAGACACATAGTGGATTCCCTGCAGGAGGGCCTCAAACAGTTGGTAGAACAACTTACAAGAGACAGGGCTATCCTGAAGCTAGTACTGACTAATGAGGAAAGGATCACAGATCTCCAGGTAGAAGGTCACCTGGGGGTCAGTGACCATCACATGGTATGGTTCAATTTGGCCAATAGAACTAAATCATCCCATTCCAAGGCAAAATATGGGACTTCAGAGGAGCTGACTTTGATAAGATGGCCAACAGAGTTAAGCTAGCCCTGGCAAGAAACAATACAGGTGAGGGTACAGGCAAAGAAGGCAAGCATTAGGGATGCAATACTTGAAGCAACATCCCACTGTGTTGTGGAGAAAAGCAAGAGCAAAAGAAGGAGGAAACCACTTTGGTTCTCAAAAGCAGTAGCAGAAAAGATCAGAGCCAAAGGTTGGCCTTCAGGAAATACAAGGCAACACAGTGGGACAAAGATAGGGACACATACCAAACTTCCCTAAGAGAAGCAAGGAAGGCAGTAAGGCAGGCAAAGGCCCAAACCAAGGAAATACTAGCACAGACAGTAAAAGAGGGACAAGACTTTCTATAGATACACTAGTGAAAGAAGAAAGTCCAGAGGGGCTATTGCTAAGATGACAAGGGGATGTGTGTGGAGGAGGACCAAGGAAAAGCATCCATCCTAAATAGATACTTCTGCTCAGTATCTACTGAAGAGAAGGTAGGGCAGGGCCCACAGCTCAGCACCATGTACGTGGGGTGGGGAAGGTGTGCACAAGTCCCTTCACAAAGAAAGGGACCTACAAGAGCTTGCTAAGCTCAAGGTGACAGTGCAATAGGACCTGATGGCATACATCCCAGGGTACTAAAGAAGCTAAGGGTGGAACTAGCAGAGCCATTATCAGAACTGTTCAGTGAGTCTCTGAATACAGGAGAGGTCCCAGAAGACTGGAGAGGGGTTCATGTGATCCCGCTCCACAAGAGTGGAAACAGGGAGGAGGCAGGGAACTACAGACCAGTCAGTCTTACCTCAGTAGTAGAGCAAGATTATGGAGGCACTCCTTAAGGAAAGGATAGTACAACATCTGGAATCCATAGGAGCACAGGATCCAAGACAGCATGGGTTTACAACAGGAAGGTCCTGTCAAACTAATCTCATAGATTTCTTTGACTTCATAACCAGAGTGGTGGACCAGGGGAGCAGTTGATGTTGCCTACCTTGACATCTGCAAAGCTTTCAAAATGTTCCACATAGAAGATTGATTAACAAGCTGGGTATGCTCGGGGTGGGTCAGAGGCTGGTCAACTGGGTGGCAAACTGGTTGGCGGGCAGAAAACAGAGAGTTGTGGTAAATGGTATACATTCAGAAGAGATGCAAGTCACAAGTGGGGTACCTCAGGGATCAGTCCTGGGGCCAGTCCTCTTCAATGTCTTCATCAGTGACATTGCAGATGGACTGGAGGAGGTAGTTTTCCTGTTTGCAGATGACACCAAGATCTGCAACAGAGTAGATAATCCAGATGGGGTGGGCAGAATGAGAAGAGATCTGGATAAACTGGCAAAATGTGGGAAGAGTGGCAACTGGGGTTTAATGCAAAGAAGTGCAACATCGTGCAAATAGGGAAGAGAAGCTACCTATAGGTTGGGAGGAGTTACTGGCCATCACAAAGGAAGAAAGAGATTTGGGCATTGTCATCACAGATGACCTGAAATCATCCAAGCAGATCACTAAAGCAGTAGGTAAGGCTAGAGGATGTTGGGGTGTATCAGTAGGAGTATCACAAGTTGTAAGAGGAGGTAATAATCCCTCTTTACAAGACACTAGTTAGGCCCCATCTGGAGTACTGCGTGCAGTACTGGAGCTGCACCTGCACAAGGACATTAACCAAATTGAGGCAGTCAGAGAAGGCAACCAAAATGGTGTAGGGACTGCATCAGAAAACATATGAAGACAAATTAATGGAGCTCAATATGTATACCCTAGAGCAAAGGAAGGAGAGAGGGTGATATGATCAAACATTCAAACATCTTAAGGGCATTAACAAGGTGAAAAGAGTCTAACATGTTTCGATATAAGAAAAATAGCAGGACAAGAGGACACAGCATGAGATTAGAGGAGGATGATTTAAGGGTAATGTGAGGAAGTTCTTTTTAACAGAAAATGTGGTGGATGCATGGAATGGCCTACCTCAGGAAGTGGTGGATATGAATACAGTGCAAAGCTTCAAACAGACATGGGATAGGCAAAATGGAGCAATACAGATGAGTATAAATAACAGAGTGAAGGCCTACAGCACATTCATAAGGTAGAAAAAAATGTGCAGACTGGATGGGCCATGCGGACCTTATCTGCCATCAACTTCTAAGTCTAAGTTTCTATGTGCCAACAGAGACTGGTGAAAAAAGTCCCTGTGCCAGCCCATCTCTGCTTGAACTGAATCAGCGTGCCCCAGGAAGAATTTTCAAATCTCAAATGCAGCCATTTTGTATTATTTTTTACTTGGTTAGCATACAAGTGATTCTTTTCCCCGCAGCTGCAATTGCTATAGTGAACTATGCTATTCTTTGTTTAAATTCTTCAAATTGAGTACAAAAAGCCCATTTCTTTTTTATTTTTTAACCAGTAGTGCTAGTACAGATGTGTGCTTACCAGTTGGCACTACACAGGCAGTGATAGCTTTCTTGTCAGTCCTCCCTGCCTCACATACCCAGACTCCCCCCCAACCCCTCATCAATTAATTAATGCATACACTTTTGTTGTGTAAAGCAAGCATACCCATTTTCTAACAAACATTTGTCAATGCTGAATGTTGTCTTGCTAGCATTGGCATTGGTAGTCCAGGAGTTAGAGAGAACAATGGACCATTTTCCTTTTTCAGGTACAAAAAAACAAAACAGACCTTGCAGGACTGTTTTCTTTCTTCCACAGGTGAAATACAACAAATGTTGGGCACATACGGGTGGGCTCCCAGTGTGCCTCATGACTTCGATTGGGGTGTGATGTTGGCCACACTGGGATGGGCTCCCAGTGTGCCACACAATGAAAGTGAGGCGAGAGGCAGGAACATCTGCGCCGTTGACTTTCTCTGTCAGTGGCAGCACATAGGTGGGCTCCCAGTGTGCCACACATTGTGGGGGATGGCAGACATGCTCACATGAGGATTGCACCCTGATATCGGCCTTCTTTGAGATTGTGTGGTGGACGGCAGTAACCACCGCCATGTTTATTGAAATGTTTCACCAGGAAAGGCACATACAGGAGGCGTGTCATCTGTGCCACTGCATGATGAGCTTGTCTCCGATTGCAGCAGCACATTTGTTTCAAGTTGGTGGCACTTTGCATATACTTGTGTCAGCGCTAGCATGCTGGCTCACTGGGGAATGAGGATGCACCTTCTAAAGCGTGCCTGCATTCATAACACTGACACACCTCTGCATTTCTCCTACTACCACAAGAGGTTGCTTGTACAGGTGCAAGACAGCATACAAATGAATACAAGTGGTGTTAGTGCTGCCCAGAACTTCTGTTGTCACTTTGCAGCTGCTCTGCTCAACTGTGCACACTTCAGTCCAATTCCGTGTGTCAGACACTCTGCCTGATCATCCTCGCTACAGCCTGACTGCAAAAGAAGGAAAAAACAATTAAAATACGCACTGAAATGTATGGGAGCAGCAGTGCTACTCTCTGGAGGATTGGGAAAACAAAGCAGTACAAAAACAGCACCCTATACTGGTAATTCCATTAGTTGAGGGACTACTTTACATATAAACACTTTATTCATTTGTATTAGTGTTATACTTTTTTGCATACAGTATATAGAATGTTTTTAAAAAGTTTTTAAAATATATATTTTCTAGGTGCAGTAATACCCTCCAAGGTGGATGGTATGGGTTATACCTGCCCATCCAGGGGCTACAAGGCCCTCCACCTGCTGCATCAGGCCTCATTACACCCTCTGGGTGGGCGGGTGGGTATAACCTAATACTGCCTACCCTGTTGAGTGTTATTACTAGCATAAAGAACAAACTGAGGACCAGGAGGCACAGCACCACTGGAACTGTGAGCTCAAAGTATGTGTCTTTTCAACTCAAGCTTGAATTTCAAACATTTTATTTATTTACTATGCTTTATAGGTGCCAGACCTCCCAGAGCTGAGCCCGGACCCCACCACCCATGCCCAGGACCACTTTGGAATGGCACTCTACCCAGCTGCATGTTCCCATCATGTGTTGGTGCATAACAGTTATCACTCACCTTGCTCCACAGGCTCCCACCTTGTGGCTTAAGATGGGAAAAACAGCACATTGCACTGCATATGAAACAGCCATGCTGTACAGTTATGTTCAACAGCCAGTAGTAGGTTCAGGTCCAACCTTTAACTGAAGGGCACCCTGACCTTTAAAGGACTGTGGCTGTGCCCTGGAGAAGGAACACACAAACATGTTATATTTAACAGCAGTGTGGAAGTTCCAAAATAAAGCCAGTCACAAATGGGTGCTTTTGACTCATATGTAGCCCCAGTGTATCCGCATCCAGGCATGATTCAGGCGTCCAGAGTTTCTTTATATACCAATCCTAAGTTTTTAACAAGGTGGTATCTGAGTTTAATATGAATCAAATGTTACACCTCCTCGTTTACTACCCTGAGTATGCCAAGCATGGTGAGGCAATGCTCCATGCTTTGGATGTTCATAGGATACTGACACACTATGAATCGCACCAAAGACTACGGAACATCCTCTCGGCTTATTGTTTGCTCACTCCTTTGAAAGAGGTTGTATATGTCTAAGCAGTACAGGTCCAAATGGTTGGCACATTGTTTTATATTCTGTTTTAGGAAATACAATAAGGAACTTCCTGGTGTGGTTCACAGTCACGCCACAAAGGGTATGGCCACTTCTGTTTCTTTCAGAAATGTTTCTACTATTGACATATGTGCTGCAACCATATGAAACACTGTCTACACTTTCATAGCATTACTATCTGGACATAGTCTCCCGTAGATGAGCAGGTTTGGCCATGCTGTACTAAGGCCTGTTGTCTTGAATCAAGACTGTGCCAGCTGGCTTTTGAGACTGCTTCGGACTCATTTCAAGGAGTGGTCAAATGGAAGATATCCTAAAGAAGATACAATAGTTATGCACTTACTGAAGCAGTAGATCTTTGAGAGAAACTCTTCCATTAGGCCATGCCGTTCCTCTCTTCATCCTTCTTCTCTTATCTAGTGGGGGCATCACATATTTCTGCCTTATCCTAATCCTTGGCTGTTACTGTATATCCAGCACCATTTACCACTGAATATGCTTGGTGCTGGTTTGATCTTCTGATTGTCCAGACATGGAGGTCCTCCAAGTCTAATCTCTGGCGGGGAGCTGAAGAGATGGGGCCACCCACGTTTATATAAACACTGATGCATGACTTCACTGTGGGTGGCCCTGCTAGCAAAAGTTTCCATGTGGTCCTAGCTCTGACACGGTATAGTTCAAGTTCCAAAGGTGTGGCCTAATGGAAGAGATTCTCTTGAAGATTTACTGTCATGGTAAGTAAGTAACTGTTCTTTCTCTACAGTCTGAAAGCCCTAGTGGACTTGGGCAGCTGAAAGACAGTTCTCCAGACAGAGAACAGGTCTGTCATGTATTATATCAACAATCAAGGAGGTACACACTCTTGCACTATCTGCAAGGAGGCATTGAGAGTGGGAATGGCACCTGGACTAGGGGATCCTGCCCCAAGTAATCTACCTGCCAGGGATTCAGAACAGTCTGGCAAACAAGTTCAGTTGAACAGAAGCCTAGCCTCACAAGTGTTCCAAGTACCAGACATCATGAGATCAATAGTCGATGAGTTGGGCACCCACATAGGACCTTTTCCATCCCCACTTAATGCCAAACTGCCTCAGTTCTGCTCCAAAAATGAAGGACATGGCATTTTCCATCAAGATACATTCAGAGTGCCACGGCAAAATTTGTTCTGTATGCATTTCTTCCAGTACCTCTCATTCAGTGACTGCTACTCAATTTGGAGGTGCTCGGGGGCAGGATGTTTCTAGTGGCCCTCTGCTGACCTTGGTAGATATGGTTTCCTCTGTTGAATCACCTTTCACTCAGCAAACCAAGAATTCTACTGCTTAGGATGTACTTGTTGACCCACAGTCAGCTGGTCTGTCCCAACCTGTGCTCCTTTCACCTCAAGACATGTTTGCTGAAGAGACAGGAGTGCACAGGTACAAGGTATCTCAGAGGGTCTCTGAAATACTTTTGGCTGCTCATAGAACTGCCACCAGAAAGACATACATAGTCAAGTGAAACAGGTTTTCTGTCTGGTGCTTCAAAACCTCTATGGTTAGTTCTGGAGTACTTTTACTATACCTTTTCAATGCTGGCCTGCAGTATTCCATGGTCAAAGTCTATTTATGTGCTATTCATCATACCATAAACCCATGGGTATCCTCAGTCTAGCATGGCAACTGCTGTTTAAGAGGTTCATTGAGGGTATTTTGTACAAAATGCCTCCTATCAGGCTGGTGGCTCCCTGAGACATCAACGTTATGCTGGATATGCTCACTCACAAGCCCTTCAAGCCAATTGCTACATATGACTTGAAGTTCCTAACTTGGAATGCAGCATTTCTTTATGGTCTGGACGATGACTACCATCTCTGCACACAGAGTATCTGAAATCCATGCTTTGGTCGTAGATTTTCTGTATACTGTTTTCCATAAAGATAAGGTAGTGCTACATAGATACATAGATACATAGACAGTGTCGGCAGATAAGGGCCTATGGCCAACCCAGTCTGCCCATTTGAGCTTGTAAGTTCAGTTTGTTTTCCTAGAAGTCTGTTGCCCCTTACCCCTGACCTCTAGAATTCCTTTATGTCTATCCCATGCATTCTTAAATCCTGTGATTGTTTCAGCCCCCACCACTTCCTCTGGCAGGGTGTTCCACTTGTCCACCACCTGTTCTGTGAAGAAATTCTTTCTCATGTTTCCTCTGAATCGTCCTCCCTCCAACTTCATCCCATGCCCTCTAGTCCTGGAACATCTTTTTCACTTAAAATAGTGTTTTCCTGCACCCTGTTCCTCCTGTAAGATACTTGTATGTCTCTATCATATCCCCTCTCTCCTCCTCTCTCCAGGGAGTACATGTTCAGTTCCTTCAACCTGTTTTCATAGGACTTGTGATGCAATCCATTCACCATCTTTTTGCCCTCCTCTGAACCTTCTCTACCCTGTCTATGTCCTCTGTAGGTAAGGTCTCCAGAACTGTACACTGTACTCCAGGTGTGGCCTCACTAGTGTCTTGTATAGCTGGAATTATGACCTCCTTTTCCTGCTGGTGATGCCCCTGCCTATACATCCCAGCATCCTATTTGCTTTACCTGCTGCCTTGTCACACTGTTTCCCTACCTTGAGGTCATCAGAGATGACAACCCCAAGATCCCTTTCCTGCTTGGTGCATGCTATATCCTCACCCCTCAACTGATATATTGTGCCAGGGTTTTTGTGCCCCATATGCATTATCTTGCACTTCTTTGCATTGAATTTCAACTGCCAAACCCCTGACCATTCTTCAAGTTTCTGCAGGTCGCTTCTCATTCTGTCTACACCCTCTGGTGTGTCTACTCTGTTACAGAGCTTTGCATCATCAGCGAACAGTGAAATTCTGCCTTCTAGATCCTGTGCAATGTCACTGATGAAGATGTCGAATAGGACCGGTCCCAGCACTGATCCCTGTGGTACCCACTGGTCACTCTTCCCTCTGTGGAGTGACTGCCATTTACCACCACCCTCTGTGTCCTGCCACCCAGCCAGTTACCTACCCACCAACTACTGTCCTGCCCACACCCATATTCCCCAGTTTGTGTAATAGTCTTCTATGTGGCACAGTGTCAAAGGCCTTGCTGAAGTCCAGATAGGCCATGTCCACTGCCCTCCCTGATCCACCTCCCTAGTCACCCAGTCAAAAATTCAACGAGGTTGGTCTGACATGACCTCCCCTGGTGAAACCATGCTGCCTTGGGTCCTGTAGTCCATTGATAACCAGATGTTCCACCAATCTTTCCTTCAGTAGTGCTTCCATGATCTTCCCCACTACCAAGTGAGGCTGACTGGTCTGTAGTTCCCTGCTTCCTCTTTGTTCCCACTTTTGTATAAGGGGACTACATCTGCTGCACAAATCCTAAGTTTCTACCTATTATGGTGTCAGAGTTCAATCTTAATCATGCCATAAACCTACCTACCTACTTTGCCAACTTCCAGAATGAGGAGAAAGGACTCTCACTCACTGGCCGTTAAGAGGTTCTTCAGCTTTTACCTGGACAGGACAAAGGACTTCAGACAGTCTAAATAGCTCTTGGTTTCTTTTGATCCTGATCGAAAGGGACAACCTGTTACAATTAATTGCATTTCTCGTGGGTTGTAAATTGCCTTCACAACTGCTATGCTATGATCAAGGCCCTGAATTTTCATATAAATATATTGTTTTTTCATAGTGTCAGGCTCTCTTTCCCACCTTATTTATCCTGAAGCCCCTCCTCTCTGCTCAGCATATGATGTCATTGATGACATCACATCATATTAGCCAAAGACAGGACTGCATTCTGCCAGAGAAATTAATAAATCATGCCTAGAAATCAGAAAATGCTGCTCGAAGTGAAGGAGCCCTGCCGCAGAAATCAGAAAATTCTGCTGCAGAACACCAGGGGCCCTGGCTATGATTCAGGTTAAATTGAAGGGCAGTGATCGCCCACTCCACCAGAACAGTTGTCACTTTTCTGGGCAGAGATATACGCTGTACCTATTGCAGAAATTTCAGAGTTGCAACTTGGAGCACAGTACTGCAAGTGTAAACTGAACTTCCTGTCCAAGTTTACAAATCTTTCAGTGTGTGCTGGTGTGTGGGGGCCCGGAGAGCCAGCAGCTAGTTAGATCACTATGGAGGTGGGGCTGAGCTACATAAAGCCATGCCGCTTGTTGAGAGCAAGTAGAGCATTGCGTGAGTGGTGCGAGCTCCACTCAGATAAAAAATAAGTAGATTTTGTATTTTTTTCTTTTTCTATTACAGTATATGCCACTTATAGTGTTCATGTTTATTGTGGGCAGCCACTTATTATGGACAAAACTGCAAAACCAAAAGCCATTTGCTATTGCAGCCCATGTTTATTATGGCTGTTATAGTGAACCTGGCCTGCCATTTATAATGGACACCAGAGTGCCCAGCAGTTCAGCAATGATGATAGCTGTGATAAGAGCATATTAATTACGGAAGCACCAGCTAACCACTGAAATATTTTGCTGTTCATTAGCATTTCAACTTGATCTGCTTACTGCAGCTGCTACAATTCTTCTGAATGGTTCTGGGTAGGGAGAGAGAAATCTTGTGCAGCAGGAAGAGAAAAATGTGTGTACCCACAATGAATGCTGAAAGACTGTATTCCACTCCTGCTGCTGCTCTGAGTGCTGTCAATTTTGTTCCCTGGATCTATAGAAGCTACATCTTCATAAAAGAGCTGCAATCACTTAATTTAATGCTATATGTTGCTGTGTCCATCTACAGTATATAGTTACCTGTATCACCCATTCTACCTTTAATAGAAGCTACCAAAGAATACAGTTGAGTATTTTGCTTATTTTGATACAATGGACACCTCATTAACCAAATGTGTCCAGTATAAGTGGTATATACTGCATCTATTTTTCCTCCTGGGAGCCCTAGCAGGTGACTGCAGTCCCTCCTACGAGAGACTCACTCTCCAGCTTCTTCTTGCGTCCCTGTATCACTGACCCCTGATAATCCCTGTGATTTCCCACGGCAGGAGCCAGGGAGGAGGGTGCCAGTCCCCAAGACGTAATCCAGGATACTGGGGTCGACCCCGTGAATGCAGAAGCATCACGGAGCCTGCCGACTCTGTTTTCTACTTTTCTCATCCCCCTCCCTGCTGATGTGATGGCATCTGTACATGTCTCCTGACCTGTACAGCCCTCCAGCCGCCAGGGGCAGTCAACGAGCCAGATGACAGGTCTCTCTCTCTCCCCAGAGGAGAGCAGTCCTCTCAATGCTTGATCCTCTCACTCCTGCCGACCTGGTGGCCTGAACTCATTCCTGAACTCAGGTCACCGGCATGGCGTGGCATGTAGCGCCACTGGGCCAGCTTGTAGATTTTGTATTTAAAATGTTCTTACTTTTTAAATATCCAGCAGCTTGATACACGTAAGTCCGAATAGGATCATATATAACTGTCTGAAGTAATATATAAAACTATATTTTTACTCACATTTAAAGTTTGTTTGGCCTAATTGGGCATTCGGATTTTGCTGGAGCGCCTACGCAGCTGTATTATTTATGTATCTTTATGACAATTTATTAGTGGCAGAGAAATTAGATAAACAGTGTTTTTTTGCTTTATTTTAACCTTGGATAATAATGTATCTAATATTTCACAGTGCTGCTTTGGATAGTATTATACTACTAATCTCAGCTATTAAATAGTAGTAAAGAAAGAAAGTCCTTGTTTTCAGAGTTGGTACATAGTTTAGTTAAACTAGTTACAGGCTTTCTATCTAGAAATCTTTTGCTATAGTTTTAGTTCACTAAATAGCCAACATGAGAATAATATCTTTAGATGTTTTGGAATCCTTATAGGAGTAACATGTTTGTTACAAATGTGTGTACCAGCTAACACAAATTTTTTCTCCCAGAGAACACAGACATCAGAATGCATTGGCCTTCACCATAAGTTTTATCAAAAGAATCTGGAATTATAAAGAGAAGAAACCCTTTGTAAAAATAAGAACTCAACTGGAAAAAGCCAATAATAATTGACCTAGTCCAAATAAATCAAAAAGCCAAGTGATATGGGTGTCCTTAATTCTCAGTGGGGACATGGAGACCAATCCTGGCCCAAAGACAGATCTTTAAAGATAATACATGATAATGCAAGAAGTTTGATTAAAGAAATGGACCTGTTAAGACATTTATTTATTTATTTAAAAGTTTTACCTGGAAGGCATATTGAGCAGAGTACTGCTTGATTCCAGATGCATCCTAGGGAGGGAGGAGAGAGTACATACAAAGTTACAGAGAGTATATAAAATACATACATATTTACAGGAGTGCATAGATACAGAGGCAAAATAATGACAGTGGAATAGAAAGCTTAGTACATTAGCAATTAACTACAGCGTAGAATAGGCAGCCCGGCAGCTGCTAGTGAGGCCATAGACAAATTACAGTGGCAGATGGGAGAGCGAGGCACTAAAACATAATAAGTACAGTTCTGCTCAAGTATAACCAGAACAAGGAGGTGTTAGGGTTAAGAAACAGGATTTAGGCACAGTGAGTACTGAGGAGGGAGCTGAGGTGCTGGGTGGGGAAGCATGCCGAACCTCGAGGGAAAGGAGTTTCACAACTTAGGCATGCGATGCCTAAAGGCAGTCTGGCCAACCATAGTAGTCAGGATGGGACAGCCATGAGGCATTGTTTGAAGTTTCTGAGGGGTAGGCTGGAGGCGATGCAACAGTTTGGACCAAGGAGAGGTAAGGTGGTAGGGACTGGGACCAGAACTTTGCCATTAGCCTTGTACAGTGAATTTTGTGCTGGTCATGGAGCAAGGGTAGGTCTAGGGTCTGGTAGAGGATGCAGTGCTGAGTAGAGGGAGGACAGTAAAGGGTGAAGCGACAGAAGGAGTGGAAAAGGGGTCCAGTCTGACTAGGGTGGATTTGGGAGCAGCACTGTAGAGCATCACCGTAGTCCAAAATAGGGATGATAATTTTCTGCACAATTGCAGGGCTGGCGGTACGGGATGCAACCTCGGTTACAGTATAGGACACCCAACTTGGGATGCAGCTTTTGAGGAGAGCATTGATATGTGCAGAAAAGTCGAGGTGCTGGTCCAGCCAGACCCCAAGTTATCTGAAGGGGGGTGGGAAGCCGAGAAGCCGCTGCTTTGAGCCAAAGGTCATCGAGACAGTTTTCTTAGCATTGAGAAAAAGTTGATTTGAGCAAAACCAGAGCTGAACATAATTGAAGTCCTGCTGGAGACTGGTCACCATTTCAGTGGGAGTGGGTCCTGAGGTACAGTACTGTGTTGTCTGCATATATTTGAATGGATGAATGGGGGCAGGCAGATGCGCTATGATGTTGGCATGAAGGCCCATTCTGTCCTGCCACCCACTGCCTCCATGCCCGTCGGGGGTTCCCACTCTCATGTCCCCGACCGGGCGGGGAGTAATTTGGGCTTGCCCACAATGTTCAGTTGGGACTGGAAGCCTCTTGGTGGCCCTGCCCAGGGTGGTAAGCCTGGGCATGGGGGCAGTGGGTGAATGGAGCCCAAGGAACAAGGGCTATGGCCCAAAAACTAAAAAATAAAATCATTCTCTCCAGACTGGTCCCTTACCTCCCACCCTCACTGGATACTTGCCTCACGCCTCTTATCGGACTCCATATGCGAGCATTACATGATCTACTTGGTAAGGAAGGTCTTTAGACCAAAGACACCGCCCTCAGAATCCTTCTGACCCGCTTCTACAAAACCCTGCACCTTGCCTCTCTCCTAAATGACCTGGCTAACATAGACTGGTCCTTCATCCCCAGCCCACCTCTACTGATTCCACCCTGGAATACTTCAAATCCAGATTCCTTGCCACCTGGGACTTCTGGCATTTTTCTTCTTTGCTTGCTGCCCGGGTGGGACGTGCAATGATGACCAGCATCTGCCCCACCCCAATGTATTGGTGCTGAGCCTCCACCAGGGGTCTGTCAAGCACCGGACACTCAGACCCTCCTGCCCGGAGAAGGAGAGCAGTCCCAGGGATGCTCAATCCTTCTCCCTGGCTGGCCTTCCAACTTCCCGGTCCATTCCTGAACCCGGTCACCGTGTCACAAGCAGAAATCTGACCACTGTGCAAGTGGGCGGTGATGAAAATGTTTCTTTGATTTTATGTTTAGGCGCGTGGGTCAGTGATCATTTGGGACAGGTTCAGCACGGCCACCTGATTACGAGCTTGAGCTACCATTGGATAGCTAATTTCAGTTGAAGTCTCCAAGGACATGGAGCTTGCCCCATTGCATGAGTTTTAGTAATCCCAGATAATCCAAGATGGAGGGCATGGGGAGACAGGTGGGCAGTAGCATCTGGTTACAAATAATGGGTCATGTGAAGGACGGCAAGTTTTATCAGCAAGTCATCGATGGACTGTAAGGGCAAGGATAGCAAAACAGAAGGGAACTGCAGGAAGGATACGATATATATAACTGTGCCTCCCACCCTTTTACTGCCTGGGTGGTCATGCCAGATGACTGTGTAGCCAGGGATAGAGATTTCAGCATCCTAGATATGTAAGTTTAGCCAGGTCTCTGAAATAACCAGAATGTCAGGTTTTATAGAGAGGACAATTGGTTGCAGGAGGGTTACTTTGTGTAGTAGGCTGCAGATATTTAGGTGAGCCATTTTAGGCCCCTTGGGAGTTGGAAAGGGGCAGGGGTGGGCCCAGGGTTTGGCCTGATGTCACCAGCAACTAGGAGAAGTAAGGTTAGCATTTGCTTGGTTAGTTTGAAGGTCCACTGAAACTTGCGTGTGCACATATGTGATTGAGAGGTATGCGCTGAGGTTGCAGGGCCGGGAATTTCAGGGCAAAGAGCCCAATGTGGAAATTGGGTGGTAGGATTGACAGGCCAACTGTCCATTTACTAACTTGGACCACTGGGAAAGGGTCTGAAGGCAGGGACATTGGAGCTGGTGAGAGGTCAGGCAGGGTGCAAGTTTCCAGGTGATTTGCCTGTATCTCTGGGAAGGAGGATGGGGGAAGGGATGCCAGTGGGATCAGAACTGAGATTAAGGAGAGGTAGAGAGCCGCATGGCTAGACTAAACTGACAGGGTTGACCAGAGAGTGAGAGTCCTCAGTGGTGGGAGACTATTAGCTGTAGAGGGAAAGTGGGTTGATGGGATCTGGGCAACATGTGGTCTACACTAAATATTAAGGAGTTGACCAAGGGTGGTGCTGGTGGTGGTGGGCAGCTGACGAGGTGGAGGTTGCAAGAATCAATTTTAAATCTGGCACGCCATCTCTGTCTTGTACCTGCTTCAGTGTCATAGCTCGCTGTCTGCCTCGGGAAGGGCAGGCATCCAAGTGGCCCTCATGACCACCTAAGTCCCTGGGGAGAGCTGCGAGAGTTGCAGAGGAGAGAAAGGTTAAATACAAGTAGGGAGGTGGGACTATGTGGGGGAGTGAATCGAGTAGCCGTGGCAGGTCCACAAGTCAGCAAGGCCAAAAGAGATTTGATTTCTCGCTAACGACAATTATTAGACTGGCTGGCTGTCTTAATTGAAATTTGTATGCTGGGCTTCTCAGTCTTCACAAACTTAAACTGCACACCTAGGCCTAGTTGCAGAAATTTAAAATTAGAGCATGCTAGTGGAACAGTGCACGAAGGACTAGACCTAGTTTAGCAGTCTGTAAATCCAAGCGCACTGAGTTAAATTTGTTCACTGAGGGCTAAACCAAGTTCAGCAGAGTATTTTTTAATTAAAGCAACTGCAGTAAATGTGGGTTGTGCCTGGGTGAGTGAGCCAAATCTCGGACTCAAATCGCTAAGGAGTCTGATAGCATAAAATTAGCCCGCTTTAAATCAGTCACAAGCATCAAGTAAAACCCAGTATTTTGAAGAAAATTACGTAAAGTTCACTAAATAAACTAGATAAAAACAGAAACACAACAAAAGCAGTTAAAAGAATCTATCAGTACTGCCTGCTGACACTTATTAAGCTAGCTGTCGGTAGAAATTAAACAAAAGAAAGTCCAGTTTCAAAATTATTTTGGCACCAAAAGTTTAACAGCTCGCTCTCCAGTGCGGAGGTTGCAAGAATCAATTTTAAATATGGCGCACCATCTCCGTCTTGTACCTGCTTCAGTGTCACAGCTCACTGTTCGGCTTGGGGAGGCAGGCATCCAAGTGGCCTTCACGACCACCTAAGTTCCTGGGGAGAGCTGCTTCAGTGTCACAGCTCATTGTTTGAATCAGAGGAGGGCAGACATCTGAGTGGGGAGAGCTGCTTCAGTGTCATAGCTCACTGTTCGGCTCATGGGAGAGCAGGCATCTGAGTGGCTCTCACAATCACCTAAGTCCCTGTGGAGAGCTGCTCTCAGTGTCACAGCTCACTGTTCTGCCCAGGGGGGCAAGCATCCAAGTGGCCCTCGTGACCACCTAAGTCCCTGGGGAGAGCTGCTTCAGTGTCACAGCTCACAGTTCGGCTCAGGGAGGGCAGGCATCCTAGTGGCCCTCGCAACCACCTAAGTCCCTGGGGAGAGCTGCTTCAGTGTTACAGCTCACTGTTTGGCTCGGGGAAGGGCAGGCATCTTAGTGGCCTTCACGACCACCTAAGTCCCTGGGAGAGTTGCTTCAGTGTCACAGCTCACTGTTCAGCTCAGGGAAGGCAGGTATCTGAGTGGCCTTCACGACCACCTGTTCCTGGGAGAGCTGCTTCAGTGTCACAGCTCATTGTTTGAATTGGAGGAGGGCAGACATCCGAGTGGGGGGAGAGCTGCTTCAGTGTCATAGCTCACTGTTCGGCTAGGGGAGGGCAGGCATCTTAGTGGCCCTCACAACCACCTAAGTCCCTGGGGAGAGCTGCTTCCAGTGTCATAGCTCACAGTTCGGCTTAGGGAGACAAGCATCTGAGTAGCCTTCATGACCACCTAAGTCCCTGGGGAGAGCTGGGTTGAGTTAGAGAACCCTGATATTGTTGCATTGACTGAGACATGGCTAAACAAGAAAACTGACTCAAATGAAATTGGGTTGAGTGACTATTATAGCTACAGATTAGACAGAGGAACACTGGGGAGGGGGTGTACTACTGTATCTGACACATTGCTTGGGCCAATCGAGATTATTCTGGGAGCGTGGAGGGTATGGAATGTCTATTAGTCCATCTACAACTATCTGATCTAGTAATTGGTCTAGTATTTTCTCCCCAAAACAATGGTGTTCGAAACTTTTGCTAAACTAATGATGGACCATGTAACAGATACAAATGTTATCCTGGCTGGAGATTTTAATGCTGCTTGGGCAGGCCAAAGGGACGAAATTAGATGATTCATTACAGTGCTTACATTTGATGCAAATTATAAACACTCCCACCAGAAGGGAAGATTTGATGGCCCAGGAAATGTCTTAGATTTAATGTTTGTGAATTCTGATTTACTGGTGCCTATAAAAGGTATAAACCCACCAAATTTAGGGAGCCATAATGTTATTTTTTGTACTATAAGAACCAGAGTAGATACATCAAATAAACAGATAGCCCCACCCAGCATCATGAGGAGATGTTTTAAAACTACAGTAGGCAAGATTTCCAAAATAAAACAAAATAAAATGCAAAGTTCTAATGGTTCAGAATAGCACTTATTCCAGATTTAGACATCGTAATGGAGGAATTTACTAAGATGTTTTTAGAAGTGTGTAATAAGTGTGCCCTTATAAGGAAATGGATAAAAAAACAACGCTTTGCTGGATAAATGACAAAATTAAAAATTAATTAAAGAAAGAATCATAGAAACATAGACTTTGATGGCAGATAAGGACCTCTTGGCCCACCTAGTCTGCCCATTTCCCTACTAATTGGATAAGCTGCAGAGCCTAGTTAACCAACAGCCTATTTCTTCCTACCACCCACAAGAATTGCCTTATGTCTGTCCCATGCATTCTTGAATTCTTCCACAGTTTTAGACCCACAACCTCCTCCACGAAGGCAGTTCCATGCATCCACCACCCTCTCTGTGAAAAAACATTTTCTCACATTGCCCCAGAGCCATCCTCTATCTTCAAATTGTGTCCCCTTGTTCTTGCACATCTCTTTTCTGAAAGATGCTACCCCTTGGACTTTATTAATTCTACTGAGGTACTTGAAAGTTTCTATCATGTCCCCCCTCTCCTCATTTTCTACTAAAACATTGAAACAAGAAATATGGGATAAATTTAAGAAAGTAAGAAACAAGGTCACAAAGAAGTCCGAAAACTTAAGGGACATTATTATAAGCAAAAGTAAGAAATGCCATTGACCCCAAACTTTACTGGAATTTAATAAAAACTCTAACTAAACCTAAGAAAAGTCTGAAGGAAATACACTTTGTGGAAAATGGTAAATCTGTCCCTTTGAGAAAGCAGCTGATATTTTCAATGATTATTTTATAAATCTTCTGGACTTGGAGGACTTATCTAAAACCAATATTAACACAAGGGCCAGTAGGATGACTGAAGAAAACACAGGAGACAACAATGTACCAAGATTTAGATTTAAAAAATGAGTAGGAGGGAAGTCATCGTAGCAATAAATAAACTCTAGCCAGAGCCTATAGGGCTGCGAAGAGCTAGCAAATGACCAAAGGTATTTTTTGTTGGTGCCATATAGTGCTGTTCAGTCACAATCATCAAAACTGTACATGCTGCTAATTCAGTCCTCTTGAATTTATTTAGTCAGAGTAAATGCTGCTCTGTGTGTGTGTGTGTGGCGTGCACATGTGTGTATGTGTGTGTGAGCATGCAACCTGTCATGCCCGTAGGAATGAGACAAGTTTTTATTGTTAATATCCTGAGAAGTTCAGAGGTACAATACAGTAGCATCCCTACTCCCTTCAGATGCCTTTAACATAGAGCAACAAACAGCAAAAATCAGAGGGAGTGCACTATTTTGTAACTGTGGAGGAATACTTTCAAAAGTCCAAAAGGGATCAACCATTTTAGAGCTACAATCTGATCCCAATAGGGCTGTAGGCTCCACTCACAGCCATAAAAAGTTAAACAAATAATAAGGCATGCGTTCTAGATAACATCAAAGTCAGATTTGTAAAGATTCCACAATTGAAATCGCTCAGACCCTGACAGATCTATTCAATTGGAACCTAACACAGGGTATTTTTTCAGGAGAATGGAAACAGGCAAAGATGGTACCAATATTCAAAGGTGGTGCTGCCTCTAATCCTTCCAATTATAGGCCAATTACCTTACTTTCCATGGTATCAAAAATTATGGAAAGACTTGTTCATACTCAACTAATGGAGTATTTAGAAAAGTATAATACACTCACTTCAGTACAGTTTGGCTTTAGGAAGGAATGTCCACGGACACCGCGCTCACAGACTTCATAGATCAGGTGGCCTCTCCTCGGGAGGAGCAGGCCATGAGCACCAGGCACGGTGTTCATGGACTTGTCAAAGTGTCTGACTTAGTGGATCATAACATTTTGTTAGATAAGTTAAGTGAAATAGGTGTAATGGAAGAACCTCTAAGATAGTTCCATTCATACTTGGTTGACCGCTTTCAGTTAGCAACATTGGGAGGTAGTAATCCTAAATCAGCTTTAGTAACACAAGGAGTCCTGCAAGGGTCTATTTTAGGCCCTTACTGTTTCTTATTTATTTATTTTAATAAACTTCCATATGATATAGATCATACTGGTATACAATTATACACAAATGACAGTGTTGGTGACAGAGGAATTGATTTCAAAGAAGTTGAAAATAAACTCCAATCTGACTTTAATAATTTACAAAAGTGGTTTATAACTTCAAATCTAATCCTTAATTCTAAAAACCCAAAAACTCAAGCAAATGCAGTTTAGCTCACCTCAAAATAATAAATTTAGGGAAACAAACTTGAAATAAGGACAGCGAGTGATCTGGTCTTTACCCAGGTTCCAGTGTATAAATACTTAGGGCTGGAGATTGACCAGTTAGGACTGAGATTGATCAGTTTCTCACTTCTAAATATCATATTGATAAATTATTAAGAAAATAAATATGAGGATGAGATATGAAACATGTATCTAAATGTTTTACTAAAAAGACCATCTAATAGTAGCAAACCAAATGTTGAACTACGGAAGTCACATTTTATCCATGCCAATAAAAACACTACACAAATAAGATATTGCATGACATAGAGTAGCTAGATTTGTATTAAAATGTGAATATAATACACATCATTTTTACTTACACCAAAAATTAGTTGGAATTCACTAGAAACAAAAAGAAATAGACTTTGGACAAGTTTATTGTTTAGAATTTTAAAACTGATAAACCATCTATACTTACAGATATTCTTGATTGGACAAACCACAGTTTTCATCTGAGAAACAAATCTAGGGAACTGGTGGTTCCAAAAATAAAAACTATTTTTGAAAATTACTTTCAAATATAAAATAGCTAATATATGGATGAATTTGCCGACTCAGCTCCGGACCCTAGACATGACTGTTGATGTATTTAAGTCAGGTTTGAAACAGGATCAGAATCACATTTGCTTCTGCTATGGATGAATTATTTGCTACTAAAATAAGTTTAACATTGTTTTCATATTACTTGTGTTTTTACATTATGGCCGGATATTCAGACTGTGCCTGGCAGTGGCGCCAAGCTGGGGTGCAGCGCAATAGGGCTGTGCCAGAGGCAAGGCAGGCAATATTCAGCAATTATGCGCCATTGCCAGCACCATTGGGCAATATGGCTCAGAGGTGCACAACTGCACATGGTGCAATGGCACTGAACCAGTGCAAGACACAGAAAAGGAGCATTGGGATGCGTCACTTTAAGTGCAGTTGCGCTGGGTGCATTGCCCGCAATATTCAGCTTGGGGCATGAAAATGAGGCCATAAAGCAGCAAGGTGCAAATGGGTCCATTTGCTTATCATTATGGCCCCATTTGCATGCAGTGCACCGATCCTGGTGAAGTGCACCTGGCACCCTGACAAGCTGCAGCCGTCTGGGATCGACCCCTGTTGTGCCATTGCAGCCCCCTGCTCCCGTATGCCTGATCGCGGGCATCTGTAATTGACCACCACTTGCTGGTGGTCTAGCAATCCCCATGCCCAATCGCAGGCATCGTGACCCACCACTGCTGATGGTCTAGCGATAACCTCATGCCCGATCATGGGCCAGCGTGAAGGAACCAACATCCCTGGTGGTCTAAGCGGTACCACCTGTATGCCTGTTTGTGGGCTGGCGACAATCCAAAATACCTGGTGGTCAGTGGTGCCCCCTCCCCACCCACCTACAGGGTCCCCCAGCACCCCCACCTCATTGGCAGGCGGCGGCACCCCACCCATAAACCCGCCCGGCTGCCCACCGAATGTCAGTGTACAGTACAATCTGTACTGCGTGGACCAATGGGCATGCAGACCATACTGTACTACACAGGCCCAATATGTGAATGAACGCAGGTGTGATGCTGGTGCCCACGCCGATGACGGGGGTGCTGGGTGGGGGACCTCATGGGTGGGTGGGGGGGTACCACTGGACCACCAGATATTTTGGATTGCCAGCCCGCAAACGGACGTCACGGGGGTCCTGCTAGACAACCAGGGATGTCGGTTCCCTTTATATCAGCCCATGATCGGGCATGGGGTTACCACTAGACCACCAGCGAGTGGTGGTGGTGGGTCACTTACAGATGCCCGCGATCGGGTATGGGGGACCACTGACCACCAGCGCAGTGTGCCATTATATGTATGGATGCCTCAATCAGGTGTGCGAGGTGGGGGGCCACTAGACTACCAGGTGGCCTGGGTGCTTGTGGACGGTGTTCTTGGTTAGTGTGGAGGGCCACCACAGCTGGCGCTGCTGTGTTGCACCCTGCAACAACACAGCAGCCCACCTGTGGGTGGCCTGACTTGTTCCTTGTTTTGTTTGGCACAACTTTGAGCCCCCCTCTGCCACAATGCTGGGTTGTGCCAGCATATGCACTGAATATCCCGGCTGAATATTGGGATGTGCATATGCATGGGCATGTCTCTGCATTTGCGCCTGATACATTACCATTGCACCCTGGCGCATCAGGATTTGCACATCGCAACTTGCCCCTTTGAATATCGCGCCGGGTGCGCAACCCCTTTGAATATCCAGCCCATTGTCTCTAAGTCCTTTTTGTTTTATGTAATGTTAATTATTTATTATGTAACTCTTGAAACATCTACAGGAACACCTTGTAAAAGGGTATTTATAGCCCTAATGGTGTATTTGCTGTTCAGATTAAGCCTGTATAAATAAAAATGTTCTACCACTTACTAATACAGTGCACACCTTTTCCAAACACAGTGCCATTGATGTCCATGTGAGGCAGCATGCCGCTTTTGGCAGTACCATCTTAAATGGATTACTATCCTGAATGAGCCCTGAGCTCCAGCTTCCCTAGTCAGTGGGAATTTCTCTGTACGTGGTACTCTGACTCACACATGGGAATCAATGGTGAAGATTGTTTCATGGAAAATATTAAAATTTATGTACTTGCTATAATTCTGGATCTTAAAGAATATCTTCACTGTTGATTGCCACACCCACCCACCATCCAGCAGACTCTCTCCAGTAGTGTTATGTTGTGGTCTTCACTTTTGTACTTGGTTTAGGCTGTAAAGACACTCTGTTACCGGATTTGATGGCCCTTCTTACATGGGCCACCTGGGCTCTCTGTGCCCTTAGGTTAAGTGCATAGGTTACTCACTGGGTTTATGCTGCTCACCTCCTCAGTAAAAAAAGATACTGAGGCAGTTGGGGCTGGTGCCAGTTCATACCAGCAGGCACATGCTGTGATATTGCGCATGGTGTCTCCTGCATCACTGGCCCCCAGGAAAGTTCTAGCTCCTGCTGGTCCTAGCACCTCTTGCACAGACTCACAAGTGGTACTCAATGTTGAAGATATTCTTGAAGATCAAGAATTAGGTAAGTACATAATTTTAATATCTTCCAGCATATCTTCTCTACTGATTACCATACTTGCCTATCATCCTCACTCTAGCAGAGCCAAGGCCTCTAGATAGTTCACCCTATTACTAACAATGTGTATTTGCTGTTGCTGCTGTATGCATCTCACCAGTTGCTCTCTTTCCTTGTGAGGGGACCTGCTTTTCAAAAACCCAAAATGGTCTGGGATCTACTCCAGGGCTCCCATTCACCCTCCCAAAAAGAGAAAATTGAGGAGAGGGCCTCTACCAGGGCCTCATGCCAACAAAATAAGGGATTTTACATAGAAACATAGAAACATATACTTTGATGGCAGATAAGGACCACTTGGTCCACACAGTCTGCCCATTTCCTACCTACTGGATGCAGATTCTAGTTAACCAACAGCCTACTTCCTGCCATCCCCCCACTACAATTGCCTTATGTCTGACCCATGCATGTTTGAATTCGCCACTGTTTTAGACCCAACAACCTCCCCAGGAAGGTGATTCCATGCATCCACCACTCTCTCCGTGAGAAAAACATTTCCTCACATTACCCCTGAGCTGTCCCCTTCTATCTTTAAATTGTGCCCCTTGTTCTTACACACCTCTCTCCTGGATTGTGTTGATTCCCTTGAGGCACTTGAACATTTCTATCATGTCCCCGTCCCTCCTTTCATCAAGGGTATACATATTAAGCTCTCTCAGTCTCTCTTCATTTCATTTCTGATGCAGACCTCGCCATTTTAGTTGCCTTCCTCTGGACTGCTTCCATTCTGTCTATATCCTTGCATAGATGAGGTCTCCAAAACTGCACACAGTACTCCAGATGGGGTCTCACCAACTGTCTGTATAGAGGAATAACCATTTCCTTTTCTACTTGTGATGCCCCTTCCTATGCATCCCAGTATCCCCTGGCTCTCCTTACTGATGTCTCACATTGCTTACCAACCTTTAGATCATCTGATATGACTACCCCAGGTCCCGTTCCATTTTGCTGTTGTTAGTACCTCACTGCTATTGTGTACTCTTCTACTGGGTTTTGTTTCCCAGGTGCACTTCTTTGCATTGAATCTAAGTTGCCATATGTCTGACCATTCCTCCAACCTTGCCAAGTCCTTCTCATCCTTTCTAACCCCTTGTGTATCAACTCTGTTACAGATCTTTGTGTCATCTGCAAAGAGGCATACCTTTCCTCAGACCTCTGCAATGTCACCTATAAAGATGTTAAAGAGGACTGGACCCAGTACTGAGGTACTCCACTAGTGACCCCCTTCTTCAGAATGTGTTCCATTCCTTCTGTGTCCTGTTGTGCAGCAAGTTTGCTACCAGGCTACCACCCTGGGACCCACTCCCAGGCTGGCTAACTTGATTATTAATCTTTTGTGTGGGACTGTGTCACATGCCTTGCTAAAGTCTAGATAGGTCATATCCACAGCCCCTCCCTGGTCTATTACTTTGATCACCCAGTCAAAGAAATCAATTAGATTCATCTGACATGACCTTCCTGCTGTAAATCCATGCTGCTTTGGGTCCTGTGCTCCGTTGGCCTCTAGGTACTCAACAATTCTTTCTTTCAGAAGTGATTCCATCATTTCCCTACCACTGAGGTCAAACTTACAGGTCTGTAGTTTCCTGCTTCTGCCTTGCTCCCACTTTTGTGAAGGAGAATCACATCTGCCCTCCTCCAGTCCTCGGGTACCACCCCATCCTCCCATGATTTGTTAAAAGTGTGGTGGTGGTGTCACTAGGTCCTCCTTAGTTCTTTTTAGGATTCTGGGGTGAATCCCATCAGGCTCCATTGCTTTGTCCACCTTGAGTTTTAGGAGTTCTTTCAGGACTCTTTCTTCTGTAAATGGACTGGTCCCAACCTCTACCCAGAGTGCTTCTATTGTATGGTTCAGGTAACTCCTCCTCATCTTCTTTTGTGAATACTGAGCAAAAGTATTTATTCAGTATCTCTGCCTTTCACTGTCTCCTCTGCCCACCTCCCTCTCCCTTATTAATCATCTCTATTCCTCCCTTAATCTTTCTATGCTCCTAATGTACCTATAAAAGGTTTTATCCCTTCTTAACTGAATTGGCTATTTTTCCTCAGTTTGGGCTTTTCTATTCTGACTGCCTTCCCACTTCTTTCTGCTTTAATTGATACAGTTCCCTGTCATGCTCCTTCTGTGATGCCTTATACTTTTGAATGCAGCCTTTTTCTCCTTACTGTTCCTGCCACCTCTTTTGAGAACCATAGTGTTTTTACACTGCTTTGTTTTCTTTATCTGTTTCACACAAAGGCTTGTTGCCTCCATGATGGCAGTTTGATTTTTCTCCATTGTTCTTCCACCCTCCTTTTGGCCATTTGCTAGTGTATTCCTCAGGTATTCACCCATTTTGCCAAAGTCAGCCCTTCTAAGGTCCAGTATGCTTGTTTTTGTATGGCTTGTCTCCGTGGTTGTGCTTATTGTGAAGCACACTGTGCAGTGGTCGCTTGTTACCAGATGTCTACTGACTTCTAAATTTGTGATCCTCTCTCCATTTGAGAGTACCAGGTCTAGTATTGCTCCCTGATTTGCCTTTTCTTTCCCCATTCTTTACCCTCCACCTGGGTATATCCTATTAGTTGCTAAATGCAACCTATACCTCACTAGGTACCATCCAAATCTAACTCCACTTGTCAGTAGCCCTGTCAGTGAGTGTGTGCTGAGCACTAGATTGGATCAACCTAAACTATCATTCACACAGGATACATACCTGTTGCTTTCAGGAAGAGGCAGGTCAATTCTGCTGTGGTTTTCTTTTGGCTGTTCCAGGCAGTTTTTCTTTACACACTTGGTTGACTTGTTTTTCCATATGCCAGACTTAGTTATCATATCCAGCAGGCTCAGGGATAGCTGGAGAGATGAATACAGAGCTGAGTAGCTCTGCAATTCCACATGCACCAGTAAGTTTCCTGCCCATCACCCGTGGGTAACTGTTTAACAAAAAAAGCTCCTTTACTGGTGGCATGCTGATTGCATTTTAAGAGCCATTTGCGCAGTTACTGCATTTACATACTCAGCTATAAGGGGTCCCATTTTGTATATTTTTATGTTTGTTTGCATGTATTTGCAAGAAACATAGTGCCATCATCTGAGTTTTCTGAGGTGTGGCAGCCCTCTTCCAATTCAGTCAGTGTGTTTGCAGGTGTGGCGCAGTTCTCTAATCGCCTGCTGGAGCTGTCTATGACAGCTCAAAATGCAGTGGTCAGTTGAAAGGGAGCTATGCTTCAGTAAACAGCGATAAAATATCGCCTGCTCATGCGCTCCCCTACACACACATACACAGGCAGGCATACTGCCTGTGCTCACCCCCGCACACACTTGTGTAGCTGACGGGTGTCCAATCCCTGTCAGCTGTGCTGCGCCCCAAGCAAGAACATATGCCACGCTGGGTGCTCACCCCAGCGCACGCACATTAGAGCAATGCCGGCGGGGTGCCTAATCTCTCGCCGGGCTTCCACTGCCTCCCCCAGCACAGGGTGCCACGCTGGAGCCCACCCCAGTGTGGCAACAGATGTTATTGCTGACGGGGTGCCTAATCCCTGTGAGCTCCATGCCCCCAGTTGTCCTCTGTGCCACGCTGGGAGCCCACCCCAGCATGGCAAACGCCCCGTGTCACATGTACAGAAAAACCCTGAAATTTAAAACGGTCCTCGCAGTCTCTGCCCCCACCCGCACTCCACCCACTGCACACCCTGCCTCCCCACACCCCACTCACCCCATACTATTTCCAGACTGCGCTCGATCTTCGTGGACTTGAGAACACGCCTGCACTCTTCAAAGCCGACCGCTAACTGAGGAAATGCCGTAAGCTGTATAATGTAATGAATAGGGTTTTTCAACTTTGTTGATATTCTCAGTTATTTTTTGAATTTTTGCACCAAATTTTAACATGGGGTTTTGGGATCCTCTCATGAATGCTCTCACTGTCATGGCGTTTCATTAACCGGCGGGTGATTTCGCAGTCACCAAGAAACTGCCTTTCAGGACCAGTAATGAAAAACACTGCCACTGTTCATAAGGTGGGCTCTCAAAAGCCTATATTTAAAATGTATTGAAAAAATTCTAAAAATGATGACTTTGTTTCTGAAACATGCGTTCTGCCAGTTCATGCAGCTCATAAGTTCGCAAATTTTCAATATTTTCACTCAGATTTTCAACATTGCTATTTACTACATCTCCTTATGAGCAGTACAGCTGTCATTTTACATCTTGCCCAAAATGTGTTTCCGCCATGTAGCTACAATGGTGCAGTCGTTGTGCGAAAGCAATGTTTGGGACAGATTAAGGAAATCACAGTTACACTGTTCATAAGCAGAGGTCTTAAATGGCTATGTTGAAAATTTGGTGACAAAAGTCCATAAATGACTGTGTTATGAAGTGAGCATTGTGAGTTTCCATGCACCCTCAGAAGTTCATGACTTTGTAATATTTTCAGTCCAGATTTTCACCAGTGGCATTTTTCCACACTTCCTTATGAACAGTACAGCTGTCATTTTTCACAACATGGCTCG
Source organism: Neoceratodus forsteri (assembly GCA_016271365.2). NCBI lineage: Eukaryota > Metazoa > Chordata > Ceratodontiformes > Ceratodontidae > Neoceratodus > Neoceratodus forsteri. The sequence goes on from CM057455.1 coordinate 1,187,372,011, forward strand.
AAATGTGTTTTCACCCTTTCAGCGCAGAGATGCGTGGTCGCTGTGGAAATCATTGTTCGGACAGATAAAGAAAATCACGGTGACACTGTTCATGATCGGAGGTTCCAAAATGCCTGTGTTGACAATCTGCTGTAAAAATCACCAACCTAATTACATTACGGGTGTGCGTTGCACAGTTTCTATGCACGCCGTGACTTCACCAGTTTTTAATATTTTGACTGCAGATTTGCAACATTGCCATTTTTACACCTCCCCATAAACAGTCAGCTGTCATTTTCACATCCTGTTCGGATGTGTTTTTGCATCTGTGGTGCTAAATGGCGTAGTCCAGCATAAGCAGCTTTCGCTAACAAACTGATATTGCCACTGTTCATGGGGGGGTCACAAAAACCGTGTTGAAAATTTGGAGTGAAAATACCAATGAATGCCTGAGGTGTTAGGGGTTTCCAACCATAACGCCTCACCCTGTAGAGAATGACAGGCATCAGGGTGTGACTTGGGATTCTTGCCTGTAATGCTCATACCATTCCACATACTGCAGCCAGTGAGAGGCATCGAGGTATGCCTTGGACTCTTCAACCCCAAAGTTCACCTCATTCTCCTATAACGCACCCATCTCACTGTATTTCCTGATGGAATGGGGTACATAAGGACCAAAGATCCCAAGAGCACACCGTGACACTTGTCAGTGTCTGCAGGGTAGGTGTGGTGAAATGGCGTGGCCGTTATGCCTGACAACCCAAAGGCACACCCCAATGCCTGCCACTCTCTGCAGGGTGGTGGTGGGTTGGCTTCAGTTCAATACTTCACTACCATTTCTATTATGCAGCTCTGTAACTCTACATTACCAATGCCAATGCCAGCAAGCAAACATTCGGCATTGACAAATGCTTGTGTTTTGTCTGCCAGAGCTACATGTTCACAGGACTGCTGCCTTAGTCCCACAACCCTTCTTCAGACTTCTTGCTGTCTGGCTATGGTAACTTGAGGCACTGGCTCCAAAACCAGACTACCAATATATGCCACCTTAGTATACTCTTTCTCCTCTGTCCAGAAGTTGGTAGTTGGGTTTTATTTTGGAGCTCATTTGTTTGTCATGTACCGCTTACCTGTCCCTTTGGCCTATTGAATTCACAAGCCATCTCCTGTTTTCACCACTTTGTTGCTCTCTGTCCTGGCAAACAGAACTGAGGTTATAGAAACATAGAAACATAGCATTTGTCAGCAGAAAATGACTGTTTAGCCCACCAAGTCTGCTCAACTGTTTCTTGACTAATCTGTCTTGGCAGACCCTAACTAGTCTCTGTGGCCCTCCCTCTCTGCCTATTTACTAATATCCCCTTGTCTATCCCATGCACGCTGAAGTCCCCACTGTTTTCACCTCTATCACTTGCTGGCAGTCTGTTCCAGGTGTCTACCATCCTTTTAGTGAAGTAGGTAGGTAAACTTTGTTGTTCAATCATGAAACATCGATCATCACAGTACAGAAAATTTGAGAGAATAAAATTGTACAAAAGAATTAAAGTATATATAGTGCACTTCCATAAAACATCTGTGTACAAAGAAAACAGTTTTTAAAATAGTACAGTATTAAACAAAATTAAAATGTAATATTCTAATTAGTTGTATGAAATCCAGCTTTCCTGCTCATTCTTTTCCTGACTTTTTCTACATCCTGCAAGTAATGTGCTACTTTTTAATTATGTATTCATCTTCTGTTGTAAATAGTATTCTTAAAATTGTATTTTGAGCTGTGTATGCTAGAGATCTAATACAGGAAATCAGTGATTTCTTGTTTTATAGTACCATGCACATTGCATTACCACATGCAACAGGTCTTCCTAGATGTACTGTTGCAATTACAGAGTGGATCATCTGGATTGGAGGACTTGCCATACCTAGCAGTCATAATATTAGAATCAAAGGTACCCAGTTTATGTCTTGTGTATGTTCTTCTAATGTTAGGATCTTCAAGTATATTCAGATAGTATTTGATTTGTGAATACACTCATTGTCACTGTACCATCTGGCAAACCTTGATTGGGAAATCGCCTCAGATCTCTACTTTTAAAATAGTCTGAGATTTTCTTAAAAGGTAAGATTTATATTTGAGGCTTATAGTGATATTTCTATCTACATATTTTGGCAAAGCTCCAGATCACAAGAAACCAGTAGTTTCATTATGTGTTCCAGCCAGGGGAGGGTTACATCCTATGTTTTTCCAGTACGCTTTTTCCTGTAGACCAATAGTTCTCAGACTTTGTCATAGTGAGCCTCCCCAAGCCTTGGAAAAGGTATTCAGCCTCCCTAATTTGGAAATAATTTTAGGCCTCACCATAGTTAGAACAATTATTATACTTTGCACAGCATACAACGAATATAGTGAAATGCCTTTGAGCAGCTGAGTTTGTTCTCATTTATTTGAACTTATCATTCTCCCTCTCTATAAGCCCCCTTCCCCAGGTCAGGTTACCCACGCCACACTTTTGACTTTTTGGAACCTATTTACCCTGGTTGCAATCCCTCCACAAGTTAGATTGCTTTTGTCAGTTTTAACTTGCTATTACAGTGATTTATGAAAGTTCCCAAATGTCTTTTTCACGTAGTATGCCACTGCCAGCCATGCTTCAGATGTTGAAGCTGCAGTTTGTTTTGTAAAAATCTGTCATAGTCATTTTCTTTTATGTTTTATCAGCACTTTGTCTTTGGCTACCCACCAGTTTTCTCAGTGCTAGCTTGTGACCACACCCCAGAATGATGTCATAGGGAGCCATCAATCATTTTCACTCGCTGCACAGTCTATTGAAGAGGGACATTTTGTAATGCTTACAGCAGTATAACAGCTAATATACTGATTTTTATACAGCAACAAGGAATTCTGGGTATATTATATAGTTGACAAATATTCCTTACTCAGAGGTACTGTCTCCTATTTTGGTAGTGGTGAGTGCAGTATAACACCTAATATGTAGATGTACATCGTCAGAGCATTGTGGGAACAACAGGAAGTTGTTTTCATAGAAACATAGAATTTGATGGCTGATAAGGACCGCTTGGCCCACCTAGTCTGCCCATTTCCTACCTGCAGATCCTAGTTAACCAACAGCCTACTTCCTCCTACCCCCCACTAGAATTGCCTTACAGTATGTCTGTTCCATGCATTCTGAATTCCTCCACTGTTTTTACTCTACGACCTCCTCATTTACCATTTTTGGCTGTAAGTGCATAAACAGAAATTGACTAGCAAGCAGTTGTTTCAGGTATTTCTTTTCCCAGGTTCTAACAGGCACACTGAGAAAAGGCATACACAATGTCTACTTTTTTAATCCTATGTGTGACATTTTCTGTCTGGGCAGGATGAGTTACTGTATGACAGATGAGTAAATTCGTCAGTCAAGTGAGTAAGAACAGTGTGTGTGTGTGTGTGTGTGTGTGATTTCACTAAAAAGTAATGGCATTTTGTATTAATGAATGCATGCTGATTTCACCATAGGACAAACTGCATAGGCTTGGAACAAGCGGCTTGTAAGCAGACTACTGCACATCCGATAAAGCTTGCATGCTCCCGCCTTCACAGTGATTCAATAAAGAGGCGTGTTCTAGTTGAAAAGCAGGGAGCAGCAGGACGTCGCCCCAGAGCGTAATTTCAGATTAGCTCTGATGTTTTACTGTAATTGACGTCACGATGCTCATCTCACTCTGTGGCAGGTAGAGGCTGCTTTTTAAAAACAAGCTGTTTCTCGTGGTAGTTTGATGTTCAGTAGACAGATCAACGTGGGCACATGCAGACAACTCCACCACCATGGAATTCAGTGTTGGTTTAGACACCACGCCATTCAGGTTGGAACCTACAATAAAAAATGTGAAATAAGTGATTATCTGCTCTTTAACACCTTCTCAGGGACCATTTTGCTTCGTCCTGCTCTTGCTCCTAGTATTTCTCTGCTTAACCTTTGTATTTGTGCTTTCCTGCAACCAGTCTAATAGGTCAGTTGTTACCTTGTTCCTATTCATTTGCATTATTTAGCATTTTGTTTTGTACAGTTTCCAAAATTGTATTTCCTCCATTCAACTTTCCCTGGTCACACCAGGAAACAAGTACATGTTGTGTGTGTCTTCCTAGTCACCAATTTGTATATAAATTACATGCCATTATTCACTTTCAGTTTGCTGCATCCTTTCATACAAAGCATCCAGAACGTGACATTTAAATATAGTACATTTTAAGACTTGCTTGAGCCTCCCCGGGAGGCTGGCTTCACCGCTGAGAAACCCTACTGCAGACACTGTTTAAAAAGTCTTGCATGAGGCAATATATTTGATTTTATCCAGTAATGAATAATCTTACTGTCTGTAAAGGCTTGTAAGCAGTCTAAACCCAACTCAACTTAACAAAGCAGCTAGGTGTAAATTTGTTTAAGCCAGGGCTGCACATAAAAAACTTGTATAGCAGGCTTTTCCAATTTATCCACAGAAGAAAATGCCCAGATTCCAACACCATATCGTAAATGTGCATTATACAATGGCAAAAACATTCCTAGACTCTGGTCAGTGTGTGTTTGCTACAGTGAAGTTATCTGAGCACAACCTCACAGTGTCAAGTCCAAACATACCAATGACTGCATGCCAAACTGAACAACTAGCCACAACTTCTCATACCAAAAGATCTTGAAACCTTGCAATTGTAGTGGAAAACCAAACCTTAGTTTCATATAAAAACCTTATTTACTTATATTGTGGGAGGCAAACATTTTTTGTCATGGTTAAAACATTTCATAGTTAGGCAGAGAACAAGTGTCAGAGCATCTCCTTTATATTGTGGGAACATTTCTTTATAGTATCAGTTTTACAGTTTTATTTTTTAATGAGGAACACACCACATATAATACATTGCATCATGGGTATGCAAATACCCAATCGCCTGGTATTGCCTAACATACTACAGTGATAAAAAATATTTGCATATCCATGATGCAGTGCTTTCGCATGGGGAGTGTTTTCAAAAAAAAATAATAAAACTGTACAACTGATACTATAAAACAGATATCCCTACACATGAAAGGGTGTTCCAACTTGTTCGCTGCAATAGATGTCTACATGTGCTCATTTGAGTCCCCACAATATTAATAAATAAGAGCCATTGTATACTAGAAGTAATGCACTTCAGAGTGTAAGTTACTGGGATAACCTCACTTGAACAAGTTGATGCAGTTGGTCTTTCGCCTTGCACAACCACCCCAGTAGTGACATTATCCCAGCACAACTCACACCCCATTGTGCATTCTTGCTTAATTATGTTTTGCCCATATTGATTTTATTGAAGGTGAGTATAGTATGCTTTTCCCCATATAAGCAATTAAATCTTTTAAACCGGGAAGAGGCTTTGGCTTTGACCAAAAGGTCCTTTAGGTGACCCTTACAGGAAAGATTCCATGTGAAGTAGTACTTCGTCACATCCTCTTAAACTGCCCCCACACTTCATCATATGCATCCTGGTGCTCTTTCTTATTTGAAAGAGACTCCCTCTGCACCCTGTTCACTCTGTGTGGTATTTGAAGGTCATTTTACTAGCCCTGCCTACAGTTTCTTTATGCAAGTTACTATTTCTTATCCTACCCCTAAGCTGCTTAGTTTCTTTATCAGTCTCCCTGTATAGCAGTGTTGAAGGCATTGCTAAATTTGCCTGTTCTGGTGGTAGTTGAGGTGGATGTTAAAGATCCCATAGCACCTCCTCGAAAAAGAGTAGGAATTTTTATTGGAAACAATTTAAGAAAACAAAACCAAGGTAATATATAACACTATAAACATATTGCTTACTACCTATGAAAACAAAAAAAGAAAATCACAATATCCAATGTACGGGTGAAAAATAAAAGAAATGACACAAAAAATGTTCATCATAGAATCAACCTCCCCCACATATGTGAAACTGGAAGGAAGAAAAGAAAATGCCAGACAATATAATACTCTATATTCAGGTAACCCCTTGAAACAAAATTAACGGTAAAGCTCTCCACCAAAATGCCACTAAAGGCGCTTGGAAGAGTTTTTTTTTAAACAATAAAGTTCTAGAGATTTCACTTTGATATGTTCTTGGAGTGCAGATAAAGCAACTGATTTCTGTTGTAACACAAACAAACAGCAGTTGTGCCAGATGCACCATTTGCAGACTGCAAACAGGATCCAGAAGTACCTGGAAAGAAAATCTTCCAACCTGGTCCAAAGTACCCATAAACCAATCTAGTAAGGGACGGCCAAACCTGAGAATACAGGTAAGCCTCTATGACTGACTCAATTGAGACCATAAAGGGCAATATATGGGCACTCAAAAAAGATGTTGCATAGATTCTAGTTGACAATCACATGTATCATTTAATACAGTAACGCTCCGACAATTGTTTATGTTTCTGATTTCCTTGACGCTCAATTTGTCGTGACAGCATAACCAAAAACATCCACATCTTCGCTGGAATTCTGCTTTCTAATAACTGCTTAACTAAATACTGTGAATCACAAGGTACTGTAAAACAAGGCGCACTAAGAACATGGTGTGCAGAATAGATGAGTATAAACGCTTTATTTTGCAAAACTCCACATCAGGGGACACTTTCCAAAGTTTAATTTTTAAACACTTCAATAAGGTATACAGAGGAACCTAATGGAATTCTTGTAAAGGGTTTCCAAACAGGAGCCTGCCATTTCTCCATAAAATATTGGGAATTGGATGCAAGGCTAAGAGCCCAACAATCTGTCCTGTTATCTAAACTAGGAAATATGTTAGCATTCACAAAGATAGAAATAAAAAAAGCACCGGTTTTTCATTTGCAGATCCCCTGTTTTATAGGCCAGTAAGTGACTGATCTCTTAACAGGGTTCAATCTACTACCCAAAGTAATTGGAAAATAAATTATACAGCCGGGCTTCAAGAGAAAAAGGAAGAGGAAAATATAACTAACAAGTAAACAGAGTGGCAAGATACAAGTTTTAAGTAAAAATCAGTTTCTTCCGGTCATAGGAAACCGCTTCCACTGAACAATTTTAGATTCAGCGACTCCATAACCTAACTCCAATTGCATTCCGCTGCATCAACTGGACCAAATATAACCCCAATATGCAAATTTTCTGGGAATGAATAGCAATCCTCCAATTGTTGGTAATCTGTCTGGTAAAGGAATGTGCACAGCACATCCCACACTTTTTAGTATTTAAAGCAGATCCAGAACTGGGAAAAGGAATGAACAATCTCAATTGCCCGCTCTCAGAAGCTGATTCCGCTACCAGAATGCAAACGCCATCCGTGAGATAGCAAAAACATACGGAAAACAAGGTCTGGAGATATGGAGATATGATGAATATCCTCCCTCCCACCTAATGTCCGAAGAAGTGGATCAATGGAAAAGACATATAACAGGGGACTTAGAGGACAGCCTTGGCAGACCCTCTCTTAATAGGGACACAGGAACCCCGCAAACCATTAACCAATGGTGTGGTATGTTTCGATCTATACAAAATTTTAATCCAGTCCAGTAAAACCGAGGGACCACATATTTTGCAATACAGAAAATAAATACTCATGCGGCACCCGGTCGAAAGCCTTGGTTTGGTCTAAACTAAAACATAACCTTGAGTGGTAGTCCCATCAAAGACTTCTCAAAATTTTCAGGTTGGAGAGCATGGAATGACCCGGATTGCACAAGTCTGCATGGCAGAAATTACATGAGCCGCCACCTGAGCTAGCCTATTAGAAACTATTTTGCACAAAATCTTCCAACCTGAATTTAATAAATGAATCGATTGTCAGTTATCCAGCTTAGTTTTATCATGTATCTGTTTATACAAAAAATCAGATAACTGTCCGAAAACAAGGGAATAGGCAATAGGCCTTGTAAAATAGTATTATAAACCTGAGTTAAATATAGTAGTAATAAGGATTTAGCTTTTATAAATTCGCTTGAATCCCATCAGGGCCAGGGGTAACCGTCTGCTTTCAGATGACTTATAACAGAATCAACTTCTGCACAGGTAACCTGCTGATTCGAGAGTATAAAACACTCTGGGGAGAGAAGAGGAACTTCTAAGGAACCCAAAAAGCCCTCCTAGGAATGTGAATCATAAGCCTGTCCATATAATGATTTAGTATGGAAAGAAATCTCCTCCAAAATCTTGTGGTTATCAGTAATTCTGATACCATAATGAGTAACAAAGCAGACATATATTTAGATGCCACCTGTTGGTGGCTACTATCATAAGGATTAATTATTTTAGCAGAACCTTTCCGGTCATATTTCTGTTTCAGGAAAAGCGATGTCATTCTCTCATACTGAGAAGCCCGATCTCTGCTTTAACCTGTCGGATTTGGGCTGAATAGTCCAAACCCCATTCAGATTGCCAAGACATTAGTCTTGTAGGTGGCGCTGATATTTAAGATACTTAAAATAACAATCTGAAGATACTTTTTTGAGAAATGTTTACAAAATTTCATAATTTCAGCTTTAGTATCTTGCCACCAAAAGGCTAATTATCATACAAGCCAAAAACAGAAATCTTATCTTAGAAGTCGAAACAGGTCTTGCCACCCACCTTCATCAGCCAACACAGAAATATTCATTTTCCAAAAGGTATGAGTTACAGGTTTGTTAATTGGATAACCAGTGTGCAACAGTAATAAATAGTGATCTGAAAATTCATAAGGTACAACTCGAATCCGATATCATTTAACCAGTGAGAAATAAAAATAATCAATTCGTGTGGAAGATCTGCCTAGATGAAAAGTGTGTTCTGGAGCTGTGATACCAAAGAAGCCCCATCCCGTAAGTCAGCAGTAACGCATACAAAGTGTTGAGAAAATTGAACAATATAATTTTGAGTAAGGCCAGTTTTATCAGATAATGACAGAATACAGTTACAATCTCCGCTAAAAATCACAGATTTGGAAGAATGAAGAAATGGCTGGATCTGTTTCAACGTATGAATCCTCTGGGTCTTAACTTGAGGGTTGTAAATATTAGTAAGTCTCCATTCTTGTTGTTTTGGAAAACAATATCTAGGATCAAGACTCAACCCTGAATTAAATCAATTAACCTAGTGACCTGAATTTCTACCCCTGAACCAGTATCCCTACTCCAGAACACACCTCTTCAGCTAGAGACCAAAAGGACAGACCATTCTCCAATCCCTAGAGGCTTTCCCAATCTCCTGTAAAGAATGGAGCCTAGTGCCTTGTAAAAAATAATGTGTAAGGGCAAAGACAAAAGAAATGAAAATGGCCCCGGCCTCTTTCATTTTTGAGACTATTGGCATTTAAGCCCCCAAAAGATATAAAGTCCCCCATCTTGGTTAGAGGAAATCAAGATTTTTTTCCTACCACGACCTTTACCGGAGATTTAAGCTTACATCTCTTTTTATTCAATTGGACATCCCCCAAAACTTGCTCGGAGTCAGTGAATGTCTCAACTTGAGAAGACGTAATAGAGGAAACATCTGAATCTTCCTCAGTATCCACAGTTTGCTTCCGCTTAGAAAAATCACAAACCGTTGGAAACCATCAGGTCGGGGACCACAGTAGACAGAGGTACTCTTTCACAAAGAGCTCCTCTCAATCTCCTATTTCCCACTGGGACCCATTCAGTATCCCCAGGGGGCGTGTATGTTGTCCTTCATAGAAGGGAGAACTACTGCAAAGAGGTGGAAGCCTGCACCTCTTCCACCACTGGGGAGGAGGGTAAAGCCTGGGGCAGAGAATCAGAGTCCTCAGGCCATAAGGGTTTACTGGATGAAGGTACAGTCAGAAGTGGAGGTTCCAACCCAGGATCCCCAAAGGAAGAGGGAGAAACAGCAGGGGTGGAGGAACCACTGCAGTATCAAAAGGTAGAAACTGGGGCCTGGCCTGAGCCGACTTCTGTGCTTGAGTAACTGTCTCATACTGGAATCAGTAGGCCATTCAGGGTTATTATGGAAGCCCACGGCAATCTTTAAAAGAATGAGAGGATTCCTCACACAAATTACAATACTCAGGACATGGGCAGTTGATACTGACATGGCCAGAACCAAGACATGTAGAACATTTCAGCTGGTCACAGGCACTACTGAGATGGGTCTGAGCTCCACACTGGAAACAAGATTTCAGCTGCCCTGGATAGAAAACAAAACCTCGATCTCTACTCAAATAAAACAACTAGGCAAGTGTTGAATAGTCCCATTGATTATAGGTAATTTAACCTGTAGTTTCCACCCTCCGTCCAGAAAATTTGAATCAATAATCAGATCAGGCAAACCTAAAACAGAACATTTAGAGGACAACCACCTTACAATATCTTCTATTGCCACCCTCATTTTAAACAAAATTGTAACAGTTTTATAGTTGGTTTAGTAAGGAATAGCAAAAAGGGGCCCACAAAGGAGTATGGTGAACAGCTTGATATCTATTCCAAAAGTATCTAACCCAGATGCATTCTTAAACTAACATCAAAGTAATTATCTCCAGATGTATGAATTAAAGCATAAATCTCAGAGGGGAGAATTGGAGACTTGATTTAAGCGCAGTTTTCCCTACATAAAGACGATCTGGGAAGACGTCAGGCCACCCCTATAACGGGATGAACAGCATTACGTCTGCTTGCCTGTTCAGGAGGGAATGGAACAAACCAGCAAAAGATTTAGTACGGTGAGGCCCCAAGGCCAGGCCAGAATCCATAGTAGCCGAGTTCCTATTGCCATCCAATGCAGGGGTAGGGAGGGTTCGGTAGGAATCAGATACTGGTATCGAAACAGAGTGCAGCCCAGTCTCCACCAAGTCAACATGAGAAGAAGCAGGAGACAAAGGAACAACTGCAGTAGGCAGGATGGGGTATGCAATACAGTTTCATCAGTGTGCAAGTCACAGTGTTGAAATAAACCTAGTGTAGATACCTGCCCTCCTTCCACCTGCCAGGAGGCGGTTGCGTAAAGTAAACCTCAAGGGACCTCAGGCGGGTCTGAGATGTCCAATAAATCCCCTTGGGGAGCAGGGCCAGGCCATGCAGGGAGGTCCAAGAATCATCCAAAGGGGACTTCTCCCACCCTGCACCCTGAAGTGCTGCTGTGATAGTAATTCCAGAAGCCGACAGGTGGGAATCAAACCCACCACCAACTGGGCTAGATTCAAAACGCCTGTAAACTGGGCTGGTGATCCCTCATAATATCAGATGAAAGACCTTAGGTGTACAGCACCTTCAGACAGGCAGATTCCTCCGGAGAAGTGGAGCAGACAACACAACACTGGCTTCAAGTGCTGCAACACGTCCGCCTGACCCCTGCAACTCCTGAGGTGTAGAACTGTGGCAAGGAAGGTGTGGGGAGCCTAGGGAGACTTCAGACACTTACATATCCGCATTCACTGCCAGTCTCCCTGCTCCCAACAAACAATCATCACCGCAATGGGATACACGCCAGCACTTCGGGTTCCTGCTGGGCTCCATTAGAACACTCAGCGTCTCATGTGGCACAGGGTAGCTGACCTCATTGCCAGGAGTCGGGCCAGGAGAAGCCCAGCAATGTGCTGTCGAAGGAGAGAAACCAGTTACAGGAGAACATCTTCCGAGGGGAGAAGAAAACAACGCCAGCCCCTGAATCCTGTGGTAAGTCCTTTCCAGCCACCACAGCTCCATTGGAATAGAAAGATAATCATTAGGCAAAAACATCCTGTTGGTTGGGTAAAGCTTCTTCCAGTATTCCGAATGTGTAGCAGGCATGGTCTCCTGAAGCCTGGAGATAGGGAGGGAGACCAACTCCCTATCTCCCTTACGTCCTCTTGCTCCCCTCGAGCCCTCAGTGCCATCGCGATGGCTGTTCCCCCACTGGTCACAGCTAAACCGCAATGGAGTAGGGAATTTCCTGGTGCCCTGTCCAAATTTCCCCACATTCACTAAAAATACCACCAAAAGCTTAATCTGGTTCAAAGTCAGTTGCATTCATCTGTATCCCACTCCCTGGGTTGTGCCTGAAAATAGGCAGAATTTGTCTAGTGCACTTATCTGGTCAACAAAAATTAAATAAATAAATAAATTTGAGATAGGCCGCATCTGCTGCCCTCCTTAATCTATTTCCTTGGTCAACCAAATAAATCTATCAGATGCATCCAGCAACGATTTCGCCTCCCATTGGCTCTCACATCTGGCTTTTCCCTACACTTAAAGGGCCTATTTAACTTTCTTAAGCACAGCTACTCTTAACACTTGCTAGATCCATTATGTTGCAGCTAGTCTTATAATGAGCCTGCTTTCCTTTCTTGCTCTACTTTCCGCACTTGCACCATAGGAGAACCCCAACCCTGCAGGTCCACGCACTATATTGATGAATGCCAACTATCAGTCAATGGGGCTTTCAAGCAACATCAACCTGAATCATACCAGTTAGCTCTGTCCTGGACCACATAACTTTTAGTTGTTTCTCCATCCCTCTGTGAAAGTTTCCTTGCTCCTTAATCCATCACTAATATTTACCTACACTACACCAAAACGGGAAAAACCTTCCCAAAAAAGGCACCTTACACTTTGGGAAATACATTAAAGCCTTTCTCAAATGCCTAATACTGTTGTTACTTATTTGGGGCAACATTCATCCAAACCCTGGACCCCCCATCTGGCATCCAAGGATTTCTGCAGCTCTGGTACACTATTTTTGGCTAACATAAATATCTGCAGCCTCCTTCTGAAACTTGATTCCTTCATTGCCTGGATATCTCAGCACAACCCTAACATCCTATCAGTCCCTACAGGCGTGGTTGACCCCAAAGATCCTGGACTCCGTTATTGCTATTCTCGGTTACAGACTTCCAGGCAAGACATGCTTTTCAAGAAAGGTGGGGCTGCACTCTTTACCTAAAGAGTCCATCATGGGTCATGTACTGACATCACCCATCCCTGGGAAAGACATTCAGGTACTTGCCCCAAGGTCCTGCTTGGCACTCATAATGGGGCACTGACCATTGCCACAGTCTATATTCCACCCAAACTGACTAATCAGGGTCTTCCTCCCCTTGATTGCATCAACTCCTAGGTCACAGCGCGAAGTTATACTTGGGGACTTCAGTATCAACTGGTTGGCCTCCAATGCAAACAACTACAAGGATGTCTTGGCTGCTAACTTTGCACAAATGGTTCAGTCACCCAACAGGATGAACTTCAGCATGGGGACCTCTTCTCTTCTGGACTGGGTTCTTGCATGTCAACCTGAACACATCTCAAAAAGAAGTTCTCCGGACACCGTAAGTGACCATTCACCTGTAGTATCTCTCTGGTATAACAAATTCAAGAAACCCACTCCAAAACCATTTTCAGCAGAATATTAGCACCTGTAGTCTAGGATCCCTTAAATCACACCTGAGAACTTGACTGGTCAGAAATTGATACTTCCCAGGATGTGGACTCAGCCTTTGAATACTTTATTAATACCTTAACTCAGCCTGTGATGTCCACGCTCCGCTCAAGAAACGTAAGGTCAAGGACATTATTAACCTGTGGGTGTCCCTTGACCCCTTGAACTAATGAAACCCTGACCAGCTCTGTTACCATGCTAAGCGACTGGCACTCTAGCTGACACTCAGGCCTACAAATCAGCGAGGAGTGTCTGCACAAGAGCAATATGCCTTGTGAAAGCCAACTACTACAGGAGCACTCTAGCCAACACCTAGAAAGATGGAAACATAGAAACATAGACTTTGATGGCAGATAAGGACCGCTTGGCCCATCTAGTCTGCCCATTTTCCTACCTACAGGATAGGCCGCAGATCCTAGTTAACCAACAGCCTATTTCTTCCTACCCCCACAAGAATTGCCTTATGTCTGTCCCATGCATTCTTGAATTCTCCACAGTTTTAGACCCCACAACCTCCTCAGGAAGGCTGTTCCATGCATCCACTACCCTCTCTGTGAAATAATACTTCTCACATTGCCCATGAACCGCCTCCTTCTATCTTTTAGATTGTGTCCCCTTGTTCTTGCAAGTCTCTTTTTCTGAAAGATGCTACCCTCTTGGACTTTGTTGATTCCACTGAGGTACTTAAAGTTTCTATCATGTCCCTCTCCTTTCTTTCCTCAAGGGTATACATATTAAGCTCCTTTAGTCTCTCCTCATACGGCTTCTCTTGCAGACCCTACACCATTTTAGTTGCCCTCATCTGACTACCTCTATCCTGTCTATGTCCTTGCGGAGATAGGGTCTCCAGAACTGGACACAGTACTCAGATGGGGTCTCACCAACTGTCTGTACAGAGGGATAACAACTTCCTGTTTTCTGCTGCTGATGCCTCTCCTATACATCCCAGTATACCCCCAGCCCTCCCTACTGCCTTCTCACATTGCTTGCTAACCTTAAGATCATCTGATATGATTACCCCAGGTCCCTTTCCTTTTTGTTGTTGTTGCTACCTCCCACCCATTGTGTATTCTTCCCTGGGTTCTTGTTTCCCAGGTGCATTATTTTGCACTTCTTTGCATTGAATCCTAGCTGCCATACTTCTGACCATTCCTCCAACCTTGCCAAGTCCCTTTTCATCCTTTCCACGCCTCCTTGTATCAACCCTGTTGCAGATCTTTGTGTCATCTGCAAAAGGCACATTTTTCCTTCCAGTCCCTCTGCAATGTCACTGATGAAGACATTAAAAGGACTGGACCCAATAATGAACCCTGTGGTACCCCTACTAGTAACTCCTCTTTCTTCAGAGTGGACTCCATTTACAATTACCTTCTGTGTCCTGTTGTGAAGCCAATGTTTTACTTAGGCTACCACCCTGGGACCTACTCCCAGGCTGGTTAATTTGACTATTAATCTTTGTGTGGGACTGTGTCAAATGCCTTGCTAAAGTCTAGGTAGGCCATGTCCATAGCCCCTCCCTGGTCTACTACTTTGGTCACCCAGTCAAAGAAATCTATTAGATTCGTCTGACATGACCTTCCCGCCAGAACCCATGCTGCCTTGGGTCCTGTGCTCCACTGGCCTCTAGGTACTCAACTATTCTTTCCTTCAGAAGTGACTCCATCACTTTCCCTACCACAGAGGTCAGACTGACAGGTCTGTAGTTTTCTGCCTCTGTCTTGGTCCCACTTTTGTGAAGGGAATCACATCTGCCTTCCTCCAGTCCTCGGATACCACACCATCCTCCCATGATTTATTAAAAAGAGTAGCCAGTGATTTCACTAGTTCCTCCCTTAATTTTTTAGAATTCTGGGGTGAATTCCATCAGGACCCATTGCTTTGTCCACCTTCAGTTTTAGGAGTTCTTGCAGAACCCTTTCTTCTGTGAAAGAACTGGGATCGACCTCCCATCGAGAGTGCTTCTGTTTATTGGATTAGGCACTTTCCCTCCTCTTTGTGAATACTGAGCAGAAATATTCATTCAGTATCCCTGCTTTTCACTGTCCTCTCTGCCTACCCACCGTCTCATTCTATTCAGCCTCACTATCCCTCCCTTTGTCTTTCTACTCTCGCTGATGTACCTATAAAAGGTTTTATCCCCTTCTTAACTGAGTTGGCTATCTTTTCCTCAGTTTGGGCCTTTGCTATTCTGACTTCCTCCTGCTTCCTTCTGCCTTAACTGGTACAGCTTTCTGTCCTGCTCCTTCTGTGTTTCCTTATACTTCCGGAATGCTATCTATTTCTTCCTGACTTTCCAGCCACCTCTTTGAGAACCATAGCGGCTTTTTCTTCATTTTGATTTATTTACTTGCTTCACACAAAGGCTTGTTGCCTCTGTGATGGCAGTTTTGATGATCTCCCATTGTTGCTTACACCTCCTTCTAGCCTGTTTGCTAGTGCTTTTCTGAGGCACTCTCCATCTTAGCAAAGTCAGCCCTCCTAAAGTCCAGTACCCTCACTTTGTATGGCTTGACACTGTAGCTGAGTTTAATGTGAACCACACTGTTTGATGGTCACTTGTCCCCAGATGGCAACCCACTTCTAGATCTGAGATCCTCTTACTGCCCCGCTTGAGAGTACGAGGTCTAAGATTGCCCCTCACAAGTGGGTTACAAACTAGCTGTCTAAGGCCTGCCACCTGTAGGGCATCAAGAATGGCCCTGCTCTTGGATGTGGCTGCAGCAAATGTGCTTCAGTTAACATCTGGCATATTCAGGTCTCCCTCAACAGTATCTCCCTTTCTCTGCCATTCTAAGAATGCCTTCTATCATATCCTTGTCCATTCCCTCCCCTGACATGGGGGTCTGTACACAACCCCTGCGGATTGTGGTGCCTTTCCAGTCTCCAAGGTGACCCACAGTGCCTCCTCTCCTCCCTGTTTACTCTTTTGTTCAGTTGCTTTTATCCCTTCCTTTACATAGAGAGCTACCTCCCCTTCTCCCTGCCTGTCTCTCCTGATGGAAGAAGTTCTGGGCAACCTCTCCAAAGTAACAGGGAAAAACCAAAGTTACACCTCAGTGCTCAACATTGATGGCTCTATCACCTTGATAATGTAACCATAGCTAATGTCTCAACACCACTTTTACAGACCTTAGTCACATGCTCCCCTAACTTTTTGATCCAACCCTTGCTGCAACCCCACTTGACATTTCAGGAGCAACTCAGCAGCACCCACCATTTTACTTTAAGGCAATCTGTGAAGGTTTAGCCAAAAACACCTACTCAAAGTTCTTGGGAGGTTCAGGCATAGTGGTGACTCCTTGACCTGAAACTCCTTGTCCTCACCATTGATGAAGTCCTACCCCTTACCAAAATCCTCAACCACCCCTTATGCTCTCAGTTCCACCATAAATGGAAGTCTGCTGTGGTGACCTCTATCCATAAAAGTGGTGACAAGACTCTAACAAGCAACTACAGACCTATTCCACCCTCCACCCTAAAACCTTGGAATGGATAGTGGCTGATGAACTTGTTGACTATCTGGAAAAATATAACCTGTAATGTCCCCAGCAATGTGGATTTCGAAAAGGGCACAGCACCACCACTGCACTCTTTGATTTCACCACCTGCATCTACCATGCCCTAGATCACAACTAACTGGTTGGTGCTGTCTTCATTGACCTGAAGGTATCCAGTGATGATAGGTATAATAAATAAGTGACTCATTTATAATGCTATCATCATCAGCTACCCTGCAAATGTAGTGATGGACTAGTGAGGAAAGTGACTGGAAGGGAAGGGATACGGAGGTGGAGGGGGGAATGGGAAGGAGGGTTTCAATGGGAGGACAGCCTGCTGCAGCCAAGCCAGCCCTGTTGTGTGTGGTGGGGAGGTGGCTGGCTGCGGTGCAGTAGGCACTGGGTTCAGGACGAACCCGAAGTGAGTATTTGCCACTGCTTGTGGCTGCCTTTATTTTCTCCTTGCCGAGTTTTGCCTCCTCCTCGACGTCACCCCCTGGAGTTAACAATCTAATAGTGGGGAGGGGCAATGGAGCGTGGAGGCATAGCCCTCTGCAAAAACATCATGTGGTACATGAAGTGGGGTCACCGAGAATTGTATATCACCAAAATGCTTTTCAGCGATACACACATTTCATAATAACGATCGCTGTTTTGCATCTCTATTTTGACATGGAATCTGACCTGACCAAGCATTTGATACCATTCGCCACTCCCTTCTGATTGAACAATTATCACATCTAGGACTCTCACCGGACGCTAACTGTTGGTTTCTAAGCTATCTTTGTGACCGCCTCCCAGCAGGTTAGAATTGAAGAACCCTCTCAACCTCGCTTCTAGTCCAGTCTGAGTTCCCAAGGTCCTGTCCTGGGCCCTTACTATTTTGCATCTTTCAGAACAACCTCCCTGCCTCCTGCCACAACAGAATTCTTCTGTATGTGGACGATGCAGTCATCTTCATGAGCCACTCTGATCCCTCTCTCCTACAGCTGCAGCTGCAGAGAGGTTTTGCAGAAACTGAAACCTGGTTCAGATCACACAAGCTCATCCTAAATTACTCAAAACTAAAACAATAATGTTCCATGGTATCCATAGCAAACACAAAGACCAACAACTACTAAACAACAATAGCGGAGGATCTCTGCTAGAACAGGTTGACCAGTTCAGATACCTAGGTGTGACCTGTGACTGCACTCTCTTGTATACCAATCATATCCATAACATTGCTAAATCTGTGAATACTCACATAGGGCTGCTCTGCAGGAATAGGCACTGTCTGATGGCCAGTGCCTTAATTCTTGCTATTCAGAGCTCAGTTACCTCAGTAATTGACTATGGTCTTGTTGTGTATGGATCAGTCACTGACACTGCCCTCTGCCTGCACATAGCCCTAGCCCTTAACAAGGCCTGTTGGTTCCTCACCTCAGCCGCCCAACTTTTCACACGTGATATCTATGAACAGGCAAACTGGCTCCAGCTAACAGGCAGGTTAAAGTACCAGATCTGTATCCTTGCAATCAAGACCTTGCTGGGCCTTCTGCCCCTAGGGTTCAGTCCTTACTGACCCCTCACTGTGCCACCTGCCTAACCAGAAGTTCTGAAAGGTTAGCATTCACTGTTATCCGCAGCCAGACCTCACAAGGACAGTGCTCCTATAAAGTAAGAGCCTCTAACTGGTTCAACTCGCGTCCGGCAGAAATCACCAACACTCCTAATCTCGGTTCCTTTAAATGCAAACTACACTAGCATTTGGTGGCCAGTGCCTACTATGACTGCTTCACTTAAATTGCTCTGTTATGATCCCTGGCCTCCCACCAATACACTCTCCTTACTACCTCTTACTCTCTGATAGCACTGTTTCCACATCCCACTATTGCCTCCCTAGCCACTCCAAGCCCTCTGTATATTCCTGCCTCACACTGCTTCCCTCACTCATGAGCCCTCTCCCAAACTCCATGCACCTTATTCCAGATTTATCCAGTCCCCTACCTGCCTTGTTCCCCTCATTTCCCTTCACCGTTCTCCCGCCTCCTCACTCTTCTCTATCTCACACCCATACCCAGCTCCCCCACACTTTCACCACCGACCTCTTCTTCTTCTTTTATTTCCTCTGAATTTTGTTTTGTCTTCCTGAATCACGCCCCCCCACTACTATGCTCACACCTGATGCTACCCTCTGCCTCTGTAAGCACTTGCAACTTCTCTACCTCATCTCGCCTGCCCCAGGCACACTTTGTACAATGTCTGGTGTATTGTTCCAACTGCTTTTTTATTTAATCACATTTCGATCATTGACAAAGCCTTTGCGGCTCCTTATATGAAACCATACTGTGTGTTTGTACTTTATCAATGCTCTGTTTTGTCTTCTCCACTTGTCCTTGTAACATGATATTGAACCTTTGTAAAAGAGCGTTTGGCTCAAAGGTATTTTCTGAAATCTTAATAAATAAATAAACCTAAGACCTGATAACAACAGGGTGTGTGATGGTGGAACTGATGAGTAATAGGCAAGAGGGCTGGCCAGGTGGGTGTGTGGGTGGGGTGGGTGGTTTGCTTTTGTAGAGTGTTGTTTACAACTGCTGAGCACCAAAAGGAGCAGAAACAATCTGGTACAATGATGCTGTTGATGCCGGCATGCTTTCCACATACACTTGTAAATGGGCTTGAAAAGCAAGGGCTGTCATGACAAAATAAAAGTGCAGCCAACAGAAAAGAAAATCAAGATAATAAAAAGGACATTAAAAAAAGGAACATATGTATAGAAAGCATAGCACCAATACAATTTTGTGAGATGAATTTATTTCTGAAATGCAGTGTTTCAAATATAAAATGATAATGCCAAGAGACACTGGCCTGTGTTAATGAACAGTACTTGCAGTGCTAACACTGATTCACTTTGCCCTTAATAGCCCTGTTCAGCAACTCTCAAGTTATTTAATCAATCAATTAATCAATCAATCAAATCTTTATTTATCCAGGCGGACACCATTGAGCAAGCTCATTTACGAGGAGGACCTGCGCTACACATGGTCATAAAGAAACAGATAATATAATTGGCAGGGATACAGAAATAAGACACAGTACAAACATTGATGTAAAAACAGCAATAAATGTGTTCAGTGGAACAGGCAAATTAAATATTCTATTCTAACTTTGAGGATTAATCAGTACATCGAACCCAGATTGGAGGTATAATCCATACAGAGACTCAGAGGGGAAGATTAGGGATGACCAGCTGTGGCACCAGAGGCACTAGCCAAGCTAACAGTAAGGGGGGTTCAAGGCTTGTAGAGATGGGGTAAGTAATGAAAAGCATGTTATGGCACAGAGAGGCGATGGCTGCCCAGAGATGACAAGTGGCATCCTAGCAGTACTCCCGGAGGAATTTGGAGCTTGAGGAGCGTGAGCTGCTCTTGAAAATTACAGGTGGCGGTTTCAGAGGTGCCACCACGGATATACTTGATCAAAGCGCGCTATCCTTGAGGACTTAGGGGTCAGTGGCCCTGGAGAGGAGAAATCAGAGCAAGAGTAAGATGATGAGAGGAAGGGTGAGGCAAAGGTAGGGGAAGGAGGGAGGGTAAGTGCGCCGATCTAGGGGCGATAAAGGCTTAGGTGAGCACAGAAGCTATAGCAGAACAAGGTCAGTGGAAGTAGTGACATTTGTCTCTGATTAGCTTTGCTATATAGGGACGAAACACTGATAGTTTCTGTGGTTCTTAGCTTCAACATTTCTGAATTTCATTCCAAAGCGACGAATTGAGTAGCTTATGGCCACATTCCTATATCGTGTGTGGACCCTGGGGATATTCAGGGTGATAAAGGAGTAGCTCCTTAGGCGTATTTTCTGACTTTGCTTAAGGGCAGGAGATCAGAGATGAAGTATGGTAGTTTTCCAGCAAGCGCTTTTCAGAGTCAATTGGCTGCATTTCTTTTCTGCCTGGACTTAAGGAGGTCCAGCCTACAGCAGCATAGGGAACAGTGATGGGTGGAGGAGGGAGGCTGGTAATGAAGCACAGTGCTCTGTGATACAGGACATTCAGCTTACCCAGATATAAGGCGTGTCAATGGCAGTAGATAAAGTCAGCGAGTCTAGCAGAGCGATGAAGGTAGACTGTACGAGCTGTTTCTTTGCCTCTGTAGTTAGAAAGCGGTTTATCCAATGGAAGAGCCCTAGTCTCTGTCTTAGCTTTTTACCATGTCCTTCAAGTGTTCTCCAAAGGAGAGCTTATAGTCTAGCCAGATTCCCAGGTATTTGAACTTGGTGACATAGTCCAGGTTTTCCCCAGTAAGGTAGTGATGGGGTGTATGTGTGCCAAGGGCAGAGTGGGATGGTAGGTTGCCAGGAGAAAGAATCATCACCTTGGTTTTTTGGCATTGAGTAGCAGTTTTTATTGAGAAGCTGGTGTTGGAGGATGTCAAGTCCCATTGTAATGCTTTACAGGCAGCTTCAGGTGTAGAGCGGCTTAGGTACAGTACCATATCATCTGCAAACAGGTGGATATTGGCATTCTTGATACCAAGGTTGATATTGTTAATGTATATGGTGAACAGTATTGGTCCCAGTATGGATCCTTGAGGACACCTCTAAGTAACGGTTTAGGGGACTCTCTTCTGCTTTGACCTGCTGTTGCCTATCCATTAGGTAGTTCTGAAACCAGCCCATAGAGGTGGTATCTAGGCCTAACACTTTTAGTGATGAAAGAAGTAAGAAGTGGTCAACAGTATCGAATGCTTTGCTGAGGTCCAGGAAGACAGCACAGATGAATTGTTTGTTGTTGAGGTCGTAGCCAATCGTTGGTGACCTTGGCCAGTGCCGTGACCGTAATGTGGTTCATGGAAGCCTGATTGCATGGGATTTAAAATTTGTCTTTTCCAGATAGTCTTGCAGCTGGCATTTACTATTTTTCTAGGATTTTAAAGTATGGGGAGTAGTGAAACTGGCCTATAGTTATTTAGGTCACAAGAGTCCCCGGATTTAAAGAGTGGTATAATGTGGGCAGTTTTCCATAGTTCAGGAAGGGACCTGGGAGAGTGAAAGATTGAACAGATGGGTGATGGGCACTGCCAGTACATGCCAGGCAACTTTACGAAGTAGGGGTCCAGGCGTCCACGCGGCGCTTTTCTTGATATCCATGCAAAGTAGGTGCTCTTCAACTTCTTTTAAGGTAACTGGTGAGAAGAAGAAGGTGGCTTTCATTGGAATTCGGTCCAGAGGCAATATGTTCATCTGGGAGTGCAGCTTACAGGCAGGCGAGTTGTCGAAAGCCAGGCCAGCTGAGGCAAAGTGATTGTTAAATGCTTGTAATATTTCGTTTTGTCGCTAATGATGCCATTGTTAGAGGATATTTTTGAGGAGTGTATTACCTGTCGTGTGTCCAGTGAGATTTTTATGGTGGTCCAGAATTTTGTTGGGCATTTTAAGCAGCGTCTAACTCTGAACGATAGAATTTGAATTTGGTTTCCTGATCAGCTTTGTGCATAGGTTCCTAGCGGTTCTGAAGAGACACCAATCCTTATCCAGCTGTGATTTATAAGCACATTTCCAAAGCTTGTCCCTGTTTCAGAAGCAGCTTTGAGGTATATCCAGCCTGTATCAAGTAACGTGCATTTCATGTATATACTGTTATTATCTATCTGTGTTTGTACTTTAAGTGTTTATGTCACAGGACCTCCTTGTGAATGAGCTTGCTCAATGGAGTTTTCCTGCAATAAACTTGAAAACTTGAAACTTGAGGTCTGCAGTAAACCAGCAGTATGTTATTGGCTTTATATGGGTTTTTACCATGGAGCATGGGCATTAAGGGCATGGGTTAAGGTTTCTTGGCAGATGGTAAAGGCATTGTTTATTGTTTTGCTAGGTAGAAGTTCTGCCAGAGTGGAGAGGCCTTGAGGTCATTGATATAGGCCAGTGGGTCAAAGTTCCTTTTTAGATCTCTTGGTTAAAAATCTCGAGGTTGGTTTGGGCATATGGCTAGGTCTCACACCTGTGATAAAACAGTGGTCGCTAACATCTGCATGGGAGAAAAGGTAGGGTTTATTTACTAATAGGACATCTAGAAGGGTGCTACTTGATGTTTTTTTCTTATTGGCGTGTAGGTTCATTGATAAGTTGTGAGAGACCATGGGAGTCGCAAAAGATTTAAGTGGTAGTGAGGTGTTGGACAGCCAGTCGTAGTTGAGGTCTCCCATTTATTATAGTTTCAAGGTTGACGGAGTCCATCATGGATGATAGGTGGGTTAGTAGCTTGTGGTCCCATGGAAGGAGGTCTGTAGCAGCCGATTAGTCTGATGGCTGACACAGAGGATGTTTCAGTTTTTAGGGACTGACATTCATATGCGTTAGAGAGTGAGAAGGGGTCAAGGATAGTGACTGAGAGTTTGTCCTTCGTAGATGACAACTCCACCACCCCTGGTTTGTCTGTTGGCTCTGAATAGGAGATAATTTGGTATGGCAATCTCCTCGTCAGGTGTAGATGGATGGAGCCAGGATTCTGTTATGACAAGCACATCAGGTTCTGTGAGTGAGTCCAAGCCTGTAGAGAGGACAGTTTTAGGGAGGCTACATGTATTAACATGCATGAAGCTGATACCCTTAAGCCTAGAGAGATCTGAGGGTGAGGCAATGTCTTTTGTGGGCCCAGGATTGAGTTTCACGTTACCTGAACATGGTAGCAGGAGGAGTATAAGTTTATTTAAGGCTGCAAATGATATTTTAGAGATTTTCATTCTTCTCCTAGTGGAAGTAACATGAGTCTGTTTTATGGAGGCTTGTTGTAAGTGGGATGTTGTCCTGCCATTACATAACATAGGGCCCTAGCTGTGAAGAACCACGGGGTGACTTCACTGGGGAGATGGCTGACTCTTGGTATTTGATGTCCTGATGCATGCTGATAATATCCTCCATGGTAGGGTGCAGTGCTGCAGTGGTGTTGCAGGAGCAGAGTAAAGGCTTCATGTTCACACATTCGATGGGGAAGGATGGATTTCCAGTAGTATACAGTACGTCCAACCTCAAGTTCCCTAGTAGGGGTAGTATGCATAAGGTGCTAATGAGCTGAAGCCACTTTGCCATGATTTGATGTATAAAGGATCAATATAGAGATGCTTTTGTGAGTTACAATTCCTTATTTAAAGTTAAGAGCTAGAGTGATACACTAGGTAGCGCCCCAGTGGGTTTGACTGAAAAAAAAGGGTGGAGAGAAGAAGAAGAGTAGTATATAGATAGGGCCAATAGCTGAGGTGAGCGGGGCAAGATGGTCTATATAAGAATGTGCAGGGAGAGGGATGGATGGGTGGGTGTAAAGTTTCATGCTTTCCCTGCATTTCCTTGTGTGTTGAGTCCGACCTTGTGGTCTTGGGCACTGGCTTGTGGAGCGCAACTGCCCGTGGTCACAGATAATGCGGTGGTAGAGCTGGGAGCCCTAGGAGGGTCTCAGCTGAAGAGGGAAGGCGAGAGAGCCAAATTAGTACTGGAGGAGGACAAAAGGGTTTCACAAGCCAGTGAAATAAAATTTGCACTTGAATAGGCGATTTTCTTGGCACCTGGGTGTCTGGCTGCAGTTACCAAGTCAAAGAAAGGGCTGTAATCTCTTAACATTTAGGTAGCTTTAGTAACACAAAACAGCTTTTCTATGTAGATTTAGCAGTTTCTAGGCAGATTTAGGCAGTAAAAACAGTATAGATAATAGATTACAGTCTGTTTTGCAATTAAAATTGTGCCGTTTCACTCTGCTAGATAGGAGCGAATGGAGGAGTAAAAGGACCAATGACATACAATGGTGTGCAGTATCATGTTCCTTCTTGTCTAGACATGTTACGTAGAAACATAGAAGTTGTCAGCAGATAAGGACCTCTAGGCTCACCTAATCTGCCCAGTTTTCCTTGCCTACTGTGCCACTGAAGACCCTACTCAATCTGCAGTCATCTCCTCCTTACTACCAAGTCAGCTGAAGAGGGAAGGAGAGACTGCTGTGCATCTTTGGGATGCCACTCGTTAGCAGCTGGAACTTTGTTCGGACTTCGAGCCTGGGCTTGCTTTTCCCCTCCTTGGTGTCTGCTGCCCTCCCATGGGCTACTGCTCACTAGCCCCCAGCCGGCTGAAGTACACGGGGAGAGGCCATGTCAAACTTGGTCGATTCCAGCTGGAGCTGGAGGAGGAGTGGGGGAGTAAACGTTGTTGTGGAGGGGCAGGAGGATTTCACATAAATGTAAGCACCGCTCCGTAAGCGCTGGCTTGTGAGTGGGCGAGTGCCACTCAGTGCTGGAATTCCCCTGTTTGGTATGAGAGGAGCGTGGTGGGCTAGTTCATTGAAGGTTTTAACTGTGTTAATTAGGTTGTCTAGGATAGGAATGTTTTAAATTGTTCTGAGTTTTGTATTAATTATTTAGTTGTCTGTTAGTTTATGTAACTGGAAATGTGTAGGAGTCTGCAGGGGACTTGTGGGGGCTAGGATCATCTATGGGAACTCACTGCTACATGCTATGCATCCCTTTGTCCCTCTCCCAGTGTCTGATACTATTATCAGACGCTGTAGGGAAGTGGGGATTGTAAGGGATTGTTCTGCCTGTGGGCTGTGGGATGACCAGGAGCTGGTTGATGGAAGGATAGAGGTGGTTAGGTCCAGGAGTCGCCCTGGATTATTTAGGGCATCTAGGAGAAGCCAGACGTGGTTGGTGCCCATTTCAGGGAGACCACCAGACCGAGAGGTCAGGTAACCTAGGGGCTGCACCACCTCTATGTCTCTGGCGGCAGTGCTGTGCAATGCCAGATCGATCAGAAACGAGATGGCATTATTGCCGCTTGATTTCATCGGTCAACCTGGCTTGCATCACGGAGACCTGGGTGGGAGATGATGCTGGCCCTGTTTTGAGGCTGCAGTCCCCAGGGTATACCGTGGTGCACTGCCCCAGACAAAATCGCAGGGGTGGCGTGTGTAGCCATTTGCTTTAGATCTTAGCCTGACCTTCACCGTGCACCCAGTGGGAACCCCAGGTTCATTTGAGTGTGTGGTCATTGTGGAGAGAACTCGGCATGGGCTGCTGGATCCTCCTCATCTAGTGCCCTCCCAGCCCGATGGGGAGTTTCCTGCAGGAATTTGCCGAGTTTGTTGCCAGTGAACATTGGATTCCCCAGATGTGTTTTTCTGGGGATTTCAATGTTTGGGCGATGATAAAGTCCAAAAGTGCACCAGCGAATTTCTGCAGAGTATGTCCTTGCTGGGGCTGATGCAGTTTGTTGATGCACCAACTCATCAAGATGGCCACACAGTGGACCTGGTGTTCTCACTGGGGCTCGAGATTGTAGATCTTGCGATTGATCAGGTATTTTGGTCTGATCATTGCATGGTGAAGTTCAGCTTGGGGCTCCCGCCTAAGTTCTCCCCTGCTGAGATGATTCACTGCCGCCCTTTACACGATCTTACCCCTGAGGGTTTTGTGGGCAGTTGATTTATCTAGTATGGGTGATGCATGCGTCGGAGCTGTTGATGTCGGGTGGACACCTATAATAAGGTGTTATCTGACACCATCAACTCCCTCGCACCTATCCGTGTATGACCCAGAACTTCATACCTGAGGTCTCCTTGGTATGATGGAGATCTTAGGAAAATGAAGAAGATGGGTCGGAGATTAGAGCGCTGCTGGAGGAAGTCCGTCTGGAGACAGACAAACTGTTCCTGCGTGCGCATTATTGCGCATATCAGGAGGCAATCAACTCAAAGAAGACAGTATTTCTGTCTAGGAGATTGCTGCTGGGAGAAACTGACCAGCCTCACTCTTCTGGACTATTGATAGACTTCTCCATCCTGTCTGTCTGCAGCCTGGAAGAGTTTCCTCAAATGAGTTGTGAGGATTTTGCTCGGTTTTCTCGGACAGGGTGTCTTTGATCCGGCGGAGGTTTCTTCAGCCAGCAATACCATTGCTGACAGTGGTCGCCAGTTGTGTTCTGAGTGCACTCCGCCTAGTTGGGGAGAGTTTAGGCCAGTGGAGGTTCGTGAGGTTATTGAGGTGGCAGTCAATCCAAGTATACCTTTTGTGAACTGGACCCAGTGCCAACGTTTCTTAATGAGATGCATTGACTCTGTTGGCCCGTGTTTGCCCTGATTGTCCGGTGCTCCTTGGGTCAGGGTGTCTTTCCAGATGCCTTGAAGGAGGCTCTGGTAAGACCCTTTCAAAAATCTTCTTTGGACCTGGAGATCAGGGCAAATTACTATCCATCTCCAATCTCCCATTTCTGGGGAAGATTGTTGAGAAGGTGGTATCGCTTCAGTTGGAGGAACATCTCATGACTCACGAGTTGTCGATGCCTTCCAGTCGGCTTTTGGGCCAGACATAGCACTGAAACTGCGTTAGTTCAGGTGCAGAATGACCTCCTCAGGGCTAGAGACTGAGGGACAGGACAATTCTTGTTCTCCTTGATCTCTTTTCAGCATTTGATACTGTGGACCATTGTGTGTTGCTTCTCCACCTGAGGGAGTTATGTGGACCACCGGTATTGTCATTAATTGGTTTGAGTCCTTTCTCACCAATAGGAGGCAACGGGTTGTGATGGGAAATTTCTCATCTACACGTGCCTCCTTTGTGTGGAGTCCCTCAGGGTTTGGTATTGGCCCC
Source organism: Neoceratodus forsteri (assembly GCA_016271365.2). Classification (NCBI taxonomy): domain Eukaryota; kingdom Metazoa; phylum Chordata; order Ceratodontiformes; family Ceratodontidae; genus Neoceratodus; species Neoceratodus forsteri. The sequence goes on from CM057455.1 coordinate 1,187,399,472, forward strand.
AATGTTGTTCGTAGTATATATGCTGCCCCTTGGGGATCATTAGGAAGTATGGTCTGAGTTTTCATTGCTATGCTGATGACACTCAGCTATACTTGTCCTTTGCCCCAGGAACATCAAACACAGTGGATGTGTTAAATATTTGTCTGGCTGAGATTAATGACTGGATGGGCCTCCAGCTGGCTACGACTGAACCCTGACAAGACTGAGGTATTGGTAGTGGAGTGGAACAGAGTTCGTGATGGGATGGCCTCTGACTCTGCAACTGGACTTGTGCTAGGAGCTACGTCATTGATGGCCTCCCTTGGGTGCGAAATCTTGGTGTGATTCTTGACAGGAACCTGTCCATGGAGGTTCAAATGTCTTCCGTGGTTCGTTCCTGTTTTTCCATCTTAGAAACATTGCCAGGATTAAGCCCCTTGTTCCGCTCTGGACCTCCCTACCTTGATACATGCCTTAGTCACTTCTAGGCTTGACTACTGTAATGCCCTCTATCTCGGGGTCTCTGGGGGTTCTCTTCATAGACTGCAGCTAGTGCAAACGCATGGCTGTCCGACTTTTACCGGGCAAAGTAAATTTTGTCATATTACACCTGTATTGGTGCGTGAATTGCACTGGCTGCCAGTCAGATGGAGAATACTCTTCAAGGTGGGTTTCTCACCTATAAGGCCCACATGGGCAGGGCCTTGGTTACCTGTCAGTTCTCCTGGTCCTTCTTCCTCTACCCGTAATCTCCGCTCTTCTAGTGGCGGCTTCCTAACTTGTTTCAAGAGCTAGATTAAAATCTGCAGGCGACCGAGCTTTTAGTGCTGCTGCTCCGCTCTTTGGAACTCCTTATCAACTGTAGTCAGGAGGCCCCCACTATAACTGGTTTAAGGTCCGCCTGAAGACTTACCTATTTTTGCAAGTGCTTGGAGTGTAATGCTGATTATCTGTATGTATTAATTTTAATTTATATATTTATGCGGTATGAAATGCTGTAAGTTTTGTGCGGCGCCAGAGCTCTCCGGGATTGGGCTCTTTTAAATAAATTTGCCTTTGCCTTTACCAAGGTCCCCTTGTATCTATCCCATGCATGCTTGAATCCCATCACTGTTTTGGTATGCCATCCTGAAAAACTTGGTGCCTTATTCAGGAACTGTAGTTACATTCCTCCTATGGCGTGGCGTGAACTAGTCCAGAAGATGATCCTCCCATTTTTGACAACTGTGATGTAGTCTATGGTGCCACTCCCAAATCTTCCCTAACCAGATTGGACACTCTTTCTAACTCTTTCAGTCATTTTTCCCTTGATGCTCGATCGTGCACTCATCACTGTGACCTCTACCATGCCCCCTGTCCCATCGCCACCTTGACAGGTGCCTTACTCATTGTGCCAAACTCACTTCTAAATTTTGGTTGGAGAATGTCCCTCCTATCTCTTATGCTTACTCTTCCCCTTCCCACTCCCTCAGATCCTCTGATACTTGCACTTTATTGGTCCCTGTTGAATCACTCACATTGGTCAGTCAGGCTTCATCTACCATTTCCCACAAATCTGGAACTCCCCCAAATATGGCACTTCTCCTCCTCCTACTCCCTAGCCTCTGCCTTACATAACTTTCTCTCATCTAACTGCTCCTGCTTTAACCCTCCTAACCACCCTCCTATACCTCTGCTCCTCCCCATGGCTCACATCCCTATTAAACCTTCCTCCCCAAGCCTGCTTCTCAGCATGCTCTCCTTTCCTTCACAGTTACCCCTCACTCCTACCCCTAACCTTCTTCCATTACCAACTTGCCCTGCTTAGTTTTGACCTCTGGCAGGGTTCTCATCATCCTGGAGGGTCTAGCACTGGGCAAGCCTCTACCTTCCCTCCCTCCCCAGTCTCCTTTCTGCCCAACTCATCCTCACGTAAATCTGCCCTCTGTCAGGATTCTTAGCACCCTGGCGATGTCTACTCAGGTAAGTTTCTTCCCTCCCTCATGTTTTTCCTTTCTTCTTCTATTCCCCATTCCTCTGCCCAACTTGTTCTCACTAATTCTATCCCTGGCAGGATTCTCTTCATCCTGAGGGGCTCAGCACTGGGCAATTACTCTTCCTTCATGCCCCTGTCCTTTCTACCCAACTAGTCCTCACCTGATTCTGCCCTCTAGCAGGGTTCTCAGCATCCTGGAGTAGCCTTGTCTTAGGCAAGCTTCTTATTTCCTCCTCTTCCTCCTTTCTTTTCATCCTTTCTTTCTCTCTTCCCAACTTGTCCTCACCTAGTTCTGCCCCTTGGCAGGGTTCTTAGCATCCTAGAGGATCCAGCACTGGTAAATGACTCTTCCTTCCTCCCTTTCCCCTCCATCCTTTCTACTTAAATTGTCCTCGCCTGACTCTGTTCTCTGGCAGGGTTCTTGGTATCCTGAAGAGGCCTGGTCTTGAGCAAGTTTCCCACCCCTCCTCCTCCTTTCCTTTACCATCTCCTCTAATGTTTCTACCCAACTTGTCCTTACCTACTCCTGTCCCTTATTCTAAGTCCTCACCCTTCTGCCAATGGCAGCGATCTCTGCACTCTGAAGGGGCCAGTTCCAGGTATGATCATCCTTCCCTACCCTATCCTTTACCCCACCTCTCCTCGTCCCTCTCTACCTCCACTTAAACAAAGGAATTAGTTCACTTGAGCTAATAATAACTTGCACTTTTGTTCTGTCTGAGGTACTCCCAGATTGCAATAGCCCTGTGTCACTTGCCCCTCGCAACTGATTTTTGCTCACTTTGCTCCAGTAATATTCCCCCATCTTTATCCTCACCTTCCCCAGCTGGTTTCTCCTGTCTACCCTCTGCCCTCCTTGATGTCCCTCACTGCACCTCATTCATTCAATAACTGCTAAATAATCTGCTTCTTAACTGTGATCCATTCCTGCAAGGAGCTGGCTCCAAAGGCTACATTAAATTTCTGCACTATGTTCCTCAGATGTGCCACTTATGTTATAGCGCATTCCACAGGTATGATGTATTTAACTGTATGTTATGTCGCAAATGGATTGTATGATTATTTATGATATTTTTCAACTGTATGTCTTGTTACAAATGTAATTGAATGTTTAATTTCTCAGATATGTTAAATGTTAAACTGTATCTCTAATTCTTCATCCAATTGTACCCTCCCAGATGAACTGAAAGGCGAATAAGCGTGTTGTTCAGTGTGCCTTCCTGGTGAAACATTTCAGTAAATAAATAAGATAAATTTAGGGCCATATAAGTAAAAACATCTCCCATTTTCATGCTTTTCACTGGCAAAGGTCACTGCCTCCTCCCTGTGATCACAACAGGAACTAATTTGCTTTGCAGCCAACCCTAAAATGGTGAGCACAGATTGAGTAAGTTGGTTATGCATTGAACCATCCAGTAAAGTAGTTAAAAGAACAAACATTTCTTTAGCACCAAGAGTTATGAAGCAGATGCAGTATTGAGAACTCGAGATGTGTGCAGTTTAATAAACCCTGCAAATGAATTTTTTCTGTACAGAAATTTAAGGCAGTACACCTGTGAGTAGCCCCTAGGATATGTTTCTAAAGCCTGCAGACAATGTCCTGCTTCGACTGCAGGAAAGCAGTAGCACAATCCACCTTCCAAAGTACAAGCACGACCACTCTCTAAAATTAAATTACAAGGTATTCTTATAAATGGTGAAGCTCCCCATGTGGGTAAAAGGAATTCAAGAAGTCAGATGTCTTGAAAGTGGCATAGAAAACAGATTTTGGGCCAAGGAGAGCAGAGAAGTAAGAGCCTCAGATAAGTTGTTGAGTGGTGGCAGCACTATCAAGTGAGCGAAGTTTCTTTTAAACAAAATAAAAATCTCCATTGTGCCAGTTTGTGACAAGGTGACAAGATTAAGGCAGTGTGAAAGAGGCGATTATTAGGCAAGGAAATTTTATTTTAGGCACTTAATCCTGGAGGCTCTGGACGCTGTACAGATAAAGCACACAATAAACAAGGGATAAAATCAAACACAATAATAAATAACACACAGCAATACTTAATAAAAACAGGGGCCGGATATTCAAACTGCGCCAGGCTGTGGCGCAAGCCTGGAGTGCAGCTCAACTTTGTTGCGCAGGGGTGTGGCCTCAGCGATATTCAGCGGAGCTGCGCTATGGTGCAGCAACTTTGAATATCGCACCCTTGCTCCTCCCACTGTGCATGGTGCAGTGGCACTGCGCCAGCAAGTGGCCAGAGTGGAGCATGGAGATGCGCTAAGCGCAAGTGCCATTGTGCCATGCACAGCACCTGCTATATTCAAAGGGACATACAAATGGGGCCATAATTTATGCAAAGGCGCACATGGGGCCATTGCATGTCATTATAGCCCATTGCATGCCATTAGCATGCAGGTGTGCGATCTCCCGATGACTTGCACCTGGCGACCTGCCAGGCAGCAACCATCAGGGACCGATGCCCCATGCAGCCCGATCACGGGCATTCGTTTTAAAGAACCCCCTCCAATATCCCTGGTGGTCAGTGGACTGCTATGTGCCTGATCTTGGGCATTTGTCTCCAAGAATAAGCCCCGTCCTATATCCGGTGGTCCAGTGGACAGCACTCTGCCCGATTGCGGGCATCGGTATAGTAACACCCCCCGTCCATTCACATATCTGGACTGAGTAGTTCGGTATGGGCTGCCGGCCATGGCTCATGCTGTGAACCAATGGGCATGCAGCCCTACTGAGCTGTTAGTCGCACAGGCGGGGCGGCAGGCGGGTGGGGTGCTGCCGCCCGCCCGGCTGATGGGGGGAGCGGGCGTGGGCCAGTGGGCGGTGGGGAGGGGTACACTAGACCACCAGGGTGATAGGAGTATGTTATGATTTACAGATGCCCGTGGATCAGGCAGCGATCGGTCCACTGGACCACCAGGGATATTGGGGTTACTATACTGATGCCTGTGATTGGGCATATAGCGTCCACTGGACCATCAGGATATTGGACATGGGGTGTTACTATACCAATGCCCGCGATCAGGCAGAGTGCGGTCCACTGGACCACCAGGGATATAGGATGGGGCTTATTCTTGAGACACATGCCCGCGATCAGGCACATAGCGGTCCACTGGACCACCAGGGATATAGGAGGGGATTTAGCTGCGGATGTCCGTGATGGGGCATGGGGGCACCGTCAGGTGCAGCAGGAACTCGGGTGGCCACCACAGGTGACAGCTGCCATGTTGCACCCTGCAATGCGGCAGCTCACCTGTGGGTGGCCATCACTTGTTCCTTTTTTTTGGCTTAACTTGTGCAGGTGCAGGTAGGGTTGCGCATGCATGACTCTACACATCCGGACTGAATATCGGGCTGTGCAGGTTATGACATGAGCACGCCCCCCACCTGTGCCTGCATACGTACTGATGCACTCTGGCGCGCCAGGTTGTAGGTGCACTTGCCCTTTTGAATATCACGCTAGGGCGATCAGTGGGTTGTGCATGGTGTAACACTGTTGCGCCATACGCAACCCTTTGAATATCTGGGCCAGGCTGTCAGTCAGTGAAGTGAAAAGTAGTACAGCTCATTATCATAAATGAAACCAGACAAATCTGCCTTTCTCCACCTCAGGCATTTGAATCTTTGGCAGGAGATGATGGCTCAAACTCCTGACAGTGACAGCCAGAGAATGGCAGAGCAATAGATTGCGGTTAGCTGTGATAGTCCACATGGCTGTGCAATGCGCTACTATTTGTACTGTACATAATCCTACCATGTTCTCTGTTTTGTTGGGAGATCACTGTGAGGTTTATGTAATAACAAGTGACTGACAGTTACACACCAACTGCTCAGCAATCTGTGTGTGTTGGGGGAGGGGAGATGGGGAATCACTGATAAGAGACAGGCTTTGACCTGATAAAGATTTACTTGACCAAATGGTTAGCATTAGGTTGAACTTGTGTTCGAGAAAACTATTTTCATGAGATCCTTGGGAGGATGGCATTCCACCATTACATAAATAAAATGCAAGAATGATGCAAAAGAAATTTGCTAATCTTAACCTTAAGTTTTTTTAACTGCATGCCAATTAATTTAATTGGCCTTTGTTTGAAGGACTCATTATATGCTAACTGGCATAGCCCCCACTCCTTGTAAATTAGTGCTCTGGAGTTATAATACAGGTATGCATGGAAAATATATAAACATCAAAAGTGCTGATTGTCTGATTTGTACAGATTTGTGCTATCTTGTCACAGTTATAGAGAAATTGTTATCTCTTCATTCTTGGTACTGTGGTTTCTAGACCAGGAAATCTATCATCTACATTTACAAGAATATGAGAAAGTATCACACCCATAAACACTATATACAGTGTAAGAAATCCATAGATGTGTATTGGACAGCAAAGCTCCAGCTACCTCCAAACTGAACTGAAGAAATAAGTCACTGCTTATTGCTGTTTTTGTTTCAAACCTAGATTGGTAGGCTTTTAGTGGTACTGTTATTTCTTTGCTATCTTTACTTAGAATTGTTTTTGGCTGTTGAAAGTTTAAAACATAGTTTGGTGTGCTTGTAGTGGTGCTGTTTTCCTTTGCTGTCTTTACTTGCTGCAAACTGTGTCTTGCCTGTCTTGCCCTGTAGTTTGGGAGGGTGCTAATTGTCTGACCTCTGCCCTCAGCTATGTGAAACCTGGAGTGAGGCTAAGTCAGATTTGAGGTAATAAGTTGATTTTGGTTTCTCAGAAGAGGCCAGAAGGGGAAGGATCCAGATTCATTTCAGTGTAGTGCAGTAACTGCTCATTGCTGTTTTATTTCAAACCTAGATTTGTGGGCTTTTTGGTACTGTTATTTCTCTGCTGTCTTTACTTGCTCCCTCCCTGCTCCCTCTCTTAATTAATTGCCCTGTTAAATCTGATTGACAGGAGCCAAGCACAGGAATAGCAGGGGTTGTGGAGTAGGAGGGGCATAAGGGGAGGAAGGCCTCAGCACAAGTGTTTTGACTCATTTTTGTTGTTTCTTTGAAAAAGAAAGTATCTGAGGATTGGTGGCAGGATTTTCAGGGCAGTAAATTAATAAAGAGGAACTACAAAGAGAGTTTCAGTAGCAGACAAGAACTGAAACAGCAATATAAGTGCATAGTATAATGTGGGGAGTGGTGCAATGCAGTGGATGTGGAGCAGCCATATTCGCAAACCTTCTGGATGCTGAGGTGCTGCCCTATCTGCAGGCATCTCTCCGGACTGTGGGATGAGGTAGCCAGACCTCAGAGCAGAAGTAAACTGGGTCAGGAGTACCTTTGTTCTATCCAGAGACCACTCAGTCCAATGCTACTGCCTCAAAGGATGCCAAGAATGAGGAGCACTTGATAATGGTGGGCTCATGGAGGGTTAGAGAAGTAGCAGAGGCACATCCCAAATCCTATTGCACTCCAGAACTCATATGCCACACTGGCGAATGGGGACAACCAAACAGAGGTACCAAGAGAAGTGGAAGGGAAGGATGTGGAGATCAATCAAGGAGGTGATCTCAGTGGGGAGAGCAGTGGATCCCAAAGGAGGAGGAAGTGAATCCTGGTGGGGGACTCTATCGTAAGACGGATTCAGCTAGGAACACATGAGGGGAGGAAAGGGAGGTGAGGTGCCTACCAGGTGCCACAGCATGAAGGGATGGGAGGAAGATTCTGGGGATCGCCAGGAAGGCAAGACGGAGGGTGAGCTGGATGTCATTATCCACCTAGGTACTAATGACTTGGCATGTGAGGAGCCAAGGAAGTTCAGGAAATTGGGGAGGGGTCTCAAGCAAGTAACTACTTCTGTCACCTTCTCGGAAGAACTACCTATGAGAGACATGGGCAGCGTAGGAAGCACATGCACCAGGAACTTTAACTCATAGTTGAAGAACTGTGCTGTGAGGAAGGGTTTGGATTCATTGGTGACTAGGGACCCACCTGGAGGGATGGGGCTTGTTCAAGCCTGGCGCCTGCATCCATCCTGAAGGGGAATACAAGCACTGATGATAAGTTTAACAGCTACATGGACAAGCATTTAAAATAGCCAAGGAGGGTGGCAGGCCAGCAAGGAGGGTACCTGATTGCCCACCCCACAGCTAGCAGCAGAACCAGTGAACAGGAGGAGTGGATATCTTTACAAAGCAGTGTGCAAAACATAGAAATAAGTACCCATAATCACCCAAGGGTGGATAGTCAGAAAGGGGGAAAATTCAACAGAAGGGCAGACAGCAGGAGAATCAGAGATAAAGGACAACCAGGGAGGGACTGGAGTAGACGGCTAAACAGTCCAGGGAGTTTACGCCATGGAAAACCTGTGTGCCAATGCCAGGAGCCTTAGCAAGATGGAGGATCTGGAGGCTGCCATGGTGCAGTTGGACCTGGACATTGTGGTCATCACAGAGACCTGGTGTAATGATAACCATGGCTGGGAGATGGTCATACCTGGCTACAACATATTCAGAAGAGAAGGGGCAAGCAGGAAGGAGGAGGAGTGGCACTTTATGTGAAAGATGGCATAAAGGCCGCAGAGATCCAGGAGGAACAAAATGAGGAAGAAATAGTGTGGGTTAAGCTGGAAAGGAAAATGGGGTTAGCCATCCGCAGAGGGGTGGTCTACAGACAACCAGCCCAGGAAGATGAAACAGATAGGGAGCTGATGCTATCCATGCAAAGGATGGCAGACAAGATTGAGGTGGTGCTGGTTGGAGACTTCAATATTCCAGACATGGACTGAGCCTCCCGCAGCAGCATTAACCAGCAGCAGATTTACCTTCAAGGTGCCTTCTTCAAGCAACTGGTCATGGAACCAACTCAGCAGAAGGCAATATTGGACCTCGTGGCTCACAAATGGGGACAGTGTGATAGGGGTAACAGTGGGGAGCACCTGGGAAACAGTGATCACCAATCAGTGTTGTTTGAAATCACAGAAGGAACAGAACCAAACCGCACAAAAACACGATCCTGGATTTTAGGGGCAGACTTTGGGAAAATGGGAGATGCTTGGAAGAGGCATTAATGGGAATGGGGAGGGAATCAGGGGTTGAGGAACAGTGGGCAATATTTAAAACAGGGATTACAAGAGTAACCTGAATTATGCATTAAGCAGGTTAGCATGGGGAAAAGGAAGAGGAGGTCATTATGGTTTTCCAAAGAGGTAGAAGGGAAATTGAAAGCCAAAAGATTGCATTCAGGCAATACAAAAAGACGAGGCAGAAGGGGATAGGAGAAGTAGCAGAGAAGCAAAAGGAGGCAGGAGGTCAGTAAGGGAAATCAAAGCTCAGAAAGAAGAGCACATCGCAAAAATCAGTGGGTAGAGGGACAAAACCTTTATAGGTACATAAGGAAAAAATAAAGGAAAAGCGAGGTTAGTGAGACTGAAGAGGTGGATGGGGCCGATGGAGGATGACAACAGTAAAGCTGACGTGCTGAACAGATATTTCTGCTCAGTCTTTACTGAGGAAGAGAGTGTAATATGCCTGAAGGGAGTACAAAGGGTGGGAATGGCGAGAAATGGACACAAGTCTCTTTTCACGGGAATGGCTCCTAAAGGAACTGGAAGGAATGAGTCGATAATGCAATGGAGCCAGATGGGGTGCACCTCAGGGTCCTAAAGGAACTAAGAGAGGTGGTGGATGAACCTCTGGCAATCCTGTTTAGCCGATCACTGGAACAGAGGAGGTACCCAAAGACTGGAGGACAGCAGATATAGTCCCCTTATACAAAAGCAGGAACAAAGAGGAAACAGGGAACTACTGACCAGTCAGCCTGAAAAGTGAAAGTTTCAAATTCTGCTTTCTCAAAACTTTTGTGAAATTTTGGAAATTTCACAAATTTTTTGTACTTCTGCCATTGGTGAGATTGGAATCTTCCGAATGTGTTCCATGGATTTTTGCCTTGTCCTGTTGACATTTTTGGTTGAACTGTGAAATACATATAAACTGCAGAATTTATTCCATCTGCAGTCTAATGTATTTCATAATACAGCCCAACTCCCCACCAATTGCCGGCCCCTGTACAATAAAATTCCTCATGTCTAGTGGCCTCCCCGATGATCGGCAGCCTTATATAAAATTAGACCCCTCCTCGCCAATTGTGGGCTGATGTCAAATGTGGTTCCTCCTGCTGATCATGGGCCCCTTAGAATAACATTTCCTGGTGTCTAGTGGATCCCCCACTGATCAAGGGACCAATGTAAAAAAAATTCCCTGGTATCTAGTGGTTGCCCTGTACCTTCCGATTGTGGGCCCAATGTAAAAAATTTCCTGAGTCTAGTGGGCCCCCACCCACCAATCCCAGGCCTGATGTACAGTAGAAATAATTATAATTCCCTGGTGTCTAGTGGCCCCCATCCTCTTAATAAAAAAGCAGTCCTTTATTCCCTGATGTCTAGCGGCCCCTCCCCATCCCCAGTCCCTTGTCCAAAAAAAATAGTAGTCCCCATTCCTGGAGTCTAGCTGGACCCCCACCCTGGCAGGTAGTACATGGTGCTGAGGCATGCCAGGGGACAGTACTCCAAGACAATGACGGCATGCACTGGTGTTGCAGCCTGGCCAGACCAACTTCTGTCACCATGGCAGTGAGCTCCTCATTGCCACAGTCAGTTCCCAAACACATGGTGGAGGACATCCAGGAACCGTGTGTCATACTCCTCTGCACGCTGTTCTGCACACTGCAAGTCAACATGCAGGGTCTCCTGGAGGTGGACCAATTCCTGCTGCATTTCCTCCTGAATATGTGCGCCCTTGTGCAGTGGACTGGGAGTCTACCAGACCCGAGCTGCCGCTGAGCTTGATTGATCCTGTCTCTGCGTGACATTGTCTTCTGAGACAGTATGCATTTGTGGGCGTGTGCAACTAGTGGGTGTGTGAGCCCCACACCCTGTGTGGATGGTGGTGGTGACAGTGCATTGCTGGATGGGGTCACACATGATGTGGGAGAAGGAAGGTGAGCAACATGTTGGCCACCCACAGACACCAGCTGAGTGGGCCATGTGGTGAACAGGTGTTGCACCCACCGATAGCTGGGGCCCACCACCCATGGCATGTGGTTCACGGGCATGCTGCCAGATCATCCTTGGCATGGCACTGTAGGTTGTTCCACCACTTATGTACAGCATCCATTGAGCATCCCTGCCACCAACAATGTCGATCTCTGCTGTGATCTCTCCTGACATCACATGGACTGTGGCATCAGTGGATTTGTATTGCCTCATGTTGTGCTTCCTGTCCTTGTAGGCATCAGCCAGGGCCTTCAGCTCCTCCCTCGAGAACGTGTGGCTTCGAGCCGTTCAGGTCCACCAGAAGCACTTCTTGAGGGGTGGATATGGTCCAGTGATCAGTGGCTGTTCTGCAAATGGTGTCTGTGTATGTATATGTGTGTAGGTGTGGTGGCGCATCGCCGCACCAGTGTTGGAACTGAACTCATGAGCTTTGGGAGCGGGGGCAGTAAGGGACATATCTTTAAATTGAGCCCCTCTTCCCATTATAAGTCAATGGCAGTTATTTGGGAGCAACTGGGGCTCTCTTCAGAGCTAGGGGCTGAGCCCAGGCAAGGTACCCTGTAATTCCAACACTGGTGTGTGTGTGTGTGTGTGTGTGTGTGACCCCACTCTACCAATAGGCCATACCGTGGCAGCAGCAGTGGTATACATCAGTTGGGCCACCCTTCCAGGCTGTCCCTGCCCAGCATTGACCCACGCATGTCTGTTCTTGAGTGACGGACAGCTGCAGTATATGTGCCACATACATACCATCAGCAGCCTGCAGAGTGCAGGCTGCAACAGGCCCTGTGATGTGCAACTACACCAACAGGTGTGGGACGGTTTTAGACACACAGACCTGTGTTGTTGGCGTGATCACAGTGACCTGGTCGTTGCACAGCACAGCACAGCACTGCATGGGGTATGCATCCACAAGATGGTATCACAAAGATCAGTATGCCTGTGATGTGTGTTGTGTCTCTGTCCCCCTCGAGTCACATACAGCATACCTGTACATGCACATGTGCATCCGTTTGTGTGTCATACTGTGCGACTCCAGTGCCAGTGTCACATCATATACATGTGATTGGACAGTACAACAGTGCAGCACACTGTTAGTACACACTTGCCAGCTGGGCCTGGTATATGTGTGACAGCATCACTCAATCAATCAATCAACCAATCAAGTCTTAAATTTAACCAGGCGTTCATCGTTGAGCAGAAGCTCATTTGCAAGATGGATCTGGGTGGAGCATGAACAATTGTATATACATGTCAACACAGGTATTTACAAGTCAATACAGATAATACCTTTACAGAGAGGAAGAAAGAAGTTCTATGTACATAGAATTATACAGATATTGTACAGATTACAGGGTATTTACATACATAGAAGTGTCTATAGGAAGATAAAGCAGGTTATCTAAGGTTGCAGGAGGAAGTAACGGTAGAAAAAATAAAATAAAAATATACACCAGGTAGAGGTGAAGGTAGGGAGGGAAGGGAGGGAGGTAGGGGGAGAAAGGCTAGGAAGGCACGGTGCACAAAGAGGAGTTGGTAAAATGGGATGGAGAAGGTGGATGGAGAAAAGGAGTATGTGTGAGCCCTGGAACTGAATGCTATAAAGCACGGGCATGGTAGGATGTCACAACCCAGGGTAGTGAGCTCTATCCAAGGTTGGGAAAGGAAGGATAAGGGATGGACGGGCCTAGTGTTGATAAGACAGGGGATAAGAGAGAGAACAATTAGGCTTGTGAGGAGCAAGCTGGGGAGTCAGTACTTAAAATTGTGTCTAGGGCGTTATATACCAGTGCAAACACCAGTACTGGTCTGAGTGGGTGAAGCAGTTACATACTTCTCTGATTGTAATGAAATAAAGTATTTTGAAGGCATTTATACTGATTAGAATGCTGAATTTAAGGTTTTTGTAGATCGCTCCATAAAGTAGGTAGCACAAAACTTATGGCTGCCCTGCCAGGCGGGATTTTGCTTTGGGTACTTTTAAGTGTAATAGCTGAGTAACTTCTTAATGCCTATTTCCCAGTTATACTCAAGGGAAGACAGCAGGAGATATAGTAAAGCAGCTTATTAGAGATGGCTCTATAGGTCCAGAGAGTGGCGTTTCTATGGCGCCTGAACTTTAGTGATGTACACCCCACTGCCGCATATAGGGTGCAGTGATGCATGTCAAGGGAAGTCCCGTTATAAACCTCAGTGCTCGATGGTAGAGTGTGTCCAGTTTAGCCATATAAGAGTTGGGGCATTGGCTGTAGAGGAAATCAGCATAATCAACCAATGATAGGAAAATGGATTGGACCAGTTGTTTCTTGGCATCTCTGGTGAGAAATTGGTTAAGTCTAAAAACAGGCCAAGCCTTTGCGAAGTCAGTTTAGCAAGTCCTCGATATTTTCAATGAAGGAGAGTCTTTGGTCTATCCAAACTCCCAGATACTTGAATTTTGTAACACATTCTAGTTTTTCACCTAGAACTGTGGTAATTTGGGAATGTCCCACTGGACACAGGGTTAGCTGTACAGATGAAAGGGAGGGACCATCGCTTTAGTTTTTGGCATTAAGGAGTAGCTTTTTGGAGGAGTTGGCTTTGCAAAGGTTGAATTCTGACTGTAGGTCATTGCAGGCAGCTTCAGATGTTGGGTGACTCACGTGAGAGAACTGTATCATCTGCAAACAGATGGATGTTGGCTTTTATACAGTAGTCGATGTTATTAATGTAGATTGCAAAAAGTAAGGGCCCTAATATAGAACCTTGAGGTACCCCTCTTTGCAGAGTTTTTGAGGAGACAGGCCTCTTCGGCTTTAACTTGTTGAAGGCGCCTGTAAGATAGTCAGTAAACCAGCGCAGAGAGGGGTCCACACCTATGGTTTGAAGGGCATCATTCAGCAGTACCTGACACACAACACTGTACACTTGTTCCCCATCAAAAACTGTAGCCCCATGTTACTGTAGCAGAATATACACACTGTGGCAGAACACGGTAACTGTGTATGGCCTAAAGAACACCTACCTGTTCCTTTGTACTTGACTCCTGTGGCATTTTCAGGCCAACTACTGCAAATGCAGACTTCAGTTAACTGCTTGCAGTTCCAGTGAGCTGTTCAGGTGGTGCTGTGTCCCTGAAATAGCCCAGGCAATTCACACATGGTAATGCATGGAAATCAGGCCATAATGACATGCTAATGTGATGATTTGCACTTTGACTGCCTAAGTAGGCTCATTTGCATATCATTTCTGAATATTGCATGTATTTGTGCTGGGCAAACGGTTTGGGATGTGGCGAGTGCTGTATGAATTGCATGGTGTTAACTGCAATAGTGCCGCTTCTAGCCATGCATGTGCAATGATGTCATCACTGGAAGGTCTTGCAAGGGTCACGCATGCTCAGTGAGGCCATTCTGCATTAGCGCAGCATTGATGTCTTTTGTTTCCATTGCTAGCCCTGCACTAAGTCACACGCATTTACAATTCTGTTGTGTACACCTGTACAGACACATTGGTGCTAGGATGGAGTTTTCCTGAGTGTCTACATGACAATGGCCACCAGGAGAAGGCTTAGGGCAGTGGTACAGAGGGACCAGTGGTGGTGGGGAGGTAGAGCTGGCCAACATGGTGCAGTTGGTGCTGCCCAGGGAGCACCAGCTCTTTGGAGAAGTGCGATAGGGGGACAGGCCAAGGCGTGAGGTGTGGGCATCTGTGGGTGCCACTCACTGCCCACACAGGCATCCACCACACCGGGAACAGTGCAGACATCGGTATGTTGACCTCCAGAGGGAGAGAGAGAGAGAGAGAGAGAGAGACAAAGGCTGGACACATTCAGGTGCATGGTGTGTGATGATACTGTTCCTGTGCCAGGTAAGTGGGCACATTTATCACAGACCAGCATTATGCATGTCAAAGGGTGTGGCGGCATACTCACAGTACACATGTGGCTACATATCTGTAGGATAAGTTACATCATACATGCCTCTTATGCTATAGTGTCATTCTCATGCAGTGCTGTGTGTGTAGACCACTATGTGTACAGTAGTGTCCACGTGTGGTCAACATTACCTGTGTCTGCAGTAGAACATGTGTTGTGTAAGATGTATCATGTAACAGGTATGTGTGATTCATCATTGGTAGTGTAGCACATGTTGAACATGTGCACATATACTGTATGTTACATTAAGTTGTGCAGTTGGATAGAGTGTGTGTATGACACTGAATTGTCCAGCCACACCTCTGTACATTGATCAGGTCTGCTGCTGTGGGAGGGGCTATTGACACACTGTCCAGACGTGTGTGGGTTGCAGACACACTGCTGCCTATATTACTGGCATGGTGATCCCTGCAGTGGACATGGTGCACACTGTGTGACAGGGCCAGGACTGTTGCTGACCACTGACACATTTGTTGATAACATCCACCGGGGTGGCCAATCATCTGCTTGTGAGTGACAGGGAGTTGACAGTTATGTTCCATGGGCTCACTGTGGTGTGTCCATGTGCTCCACGGGCCAGGTGACATTGGGCTATGCTGTATCCAGTGGTTGAGTGACACCACGTCAGTCACATTAATGGGCACTGTAGTGGTACTGTCTGTGTGGGGTGTGCTAGCCACAGCTGTGCCGCTGTATCCCCAGTTATATGTGACATATGGCTCATCAACGGGCCCCCAGTACATATTGACAATGTGGCATGGTCCACTGGGGACACAGGTGTAGGCTATACATGCTGTGCTTTGGGCACGTACTGTCAGTGGTGACATCGGTTGTTTGTCACCTGCAGGATATATGTGCTGGGTGCATACAGCTTTGTACATGTCTGTCGTAGGGTGTGGGTGACTTCATGAACTGAGCAAACTGCACGGCAGTGAGACACAATGGCAGGTAAAAATTCAGCAGTTTTATTTTACTTCAGCTTCTTTCTTCTTTTTAGCAAGACATATTTAAACAGCGAACTGGTAAGACATAAACAAAAAACATAAATGGCAGCCTCACAGCATAGAAATCACTGGGAATTCATGGCCAGAAAGAACTAACCATCCCAGGTGTTCTGCTTTAATACCTGAGAGCAATGCTCAGAGCTTCCTGCTGGAGCCTGTCTCCAGAGCCAGCACCTATTTGAAATAGCTTGCAATAACAGCCCTTATATACCTGCTTACAAACCCATGTGACTCCGACCTTGCCCATCTAGTATTTCAAACTTTTATTTACACAATACAAACTGTTTTTACTTCAATTTTCATTTAAAAGTATTGTTATAATGTTTATATAACATAACAGTAGAAAGAAATGCTTTCTAATTTGTATTTTACAAGAAACCCCAAGACTTCATGAATAATTAATGAACTCACCTTCATTCAAATGGTCCTGCCCTAGTCTGTATAAATTTAGTGGCTGCAGGCCAGCAGGCTCTAAAGAGTCCTGAATTTACACAAGGAAGAGCAGACCAGTGAGATGGGTAAATGGAGTTCCTTTCCTTAGGACCATTGTTTCACCTAAATGTAAACATTTGAACAAGTAGTAACAAAACTCACTTGCTTCAGTTTCTTTGGGCAGTTTCTATGTCAGCATTTTAGAACCCTTTAAGTAAATTACACACAGGTGAAGTGGAAACAGGAAAGAATCCTCCCACAACATTCCTAACCAAGCCCCAGCCAGAAAACCAACAGTAAGTGCAAATACAGCAATTTTATTCCCAATACCTTTTATTATGTTTGCTTGTGCGCATGCGCAAGAAACAGGTTTGCTGCTTGCTGCAGAAGCAGGTTGTGGAGGAGCTGCACTGTTGTGGCTAATGCCCCGTGCCTTTTGGAGGCTTGGCCCGCTTTCCCTCAACACAGTGGCATGCTGCTGCTGACACTAGTTCAGACAGCATGCCACCACATTGAAAGGTTTTGCTGCTGCAATCAGGAGCCACCTCGTCATTGCAGCGTCAGCCATTCCACTGCAATGAGGGAGTGACCCATCATTGCAGGGCGACTTGCCCTCCTGACCCAGTAATTTGTAAATGGTGGAGCCCTCCCCGTCAGCACACTGTAACCCCCATTTGTTGTTTTGCCGAGGGTACCAGTCCCCTCGGCTTCATGCATCCACCAACATTCTTTCTTTGCTGGCAGAGGCCCAGTCCTTCAGCTTCAATCTCCTCCCATTAAATTTGCTGATGGGGAGCCCACTCCCTATCGACATAATTCCCCTCCCGATTTGTTGTGTGCCAAGAGGGTGCCCCAATCCTCCGGCTCTTCCCTCCTTGTGTGCCGATGGGGTGCCCAATCTCACATCGGCTACAGCCCCCCCCAAAAACACTTGGGTGGCATGCTGGGAGCCCACCCCAGTGTGCCAAATGTACCTGTAAAGGGAAACCGTCCTCATGATGTCCATTGTGTTTTTAAAAACCCTGTAAAGAAGAAACGGTCCCTCGCTGTCTGTGCCCCTCCCCAACCCGCGCCCACCCACTGCATACCCACCTCCCCACTCACCCACTCACCGTGGACTGGAACATGTCTGCACTCTTCAAAGCCGATTGCAAACTGAAGAAATGCCGTTAAGCTGTATAATGGCATAAATAGGTTTTTTTCTAACTTGGTGCATATCTCAGGCATTTTGGGGAATTTTGGCACCAGATTTTCAACATGGGGTTATTGGGACCCCTCCTCATGAATTCAGCCACTGTCATGGCATTATTCGCCCCAGAAGGTGATTTTTAGTCACTGCACAGAATCACCTTTTGAGACTGATTTACGAAACAACAGTGCCAGTGCTCATGAGGTGGACTCTCAAAAGCCTATGATGCAAATTTGTGAAAAATCCAAAAATTACTGTTTTACGAGTGTGCATTGCGAGTTGCTATGCACGCCAGAACTTCGCAAATTTGCAATATTTTCACCCAGATTTTCAACATTGCCATTTTTCCACACCTCCTTATGAACAGTGCAGCTGTCATTTTCACATCTTGGTCAAAATGTGTTTTGCACTTCCAGCGCAGAATAACACGATCGCTGTGGAAATCAGTGTTCAGGACACATTAAGAAAATCACGGTGTCACTGTTCATGAGAGGGTCCTAAATGCCTATGTTGAAAATTTTGTGATGAAAGTCCATAAATGACTGTGTTACAAGCGGCATTACACAGTTTCCATGCACCTTGTAACTTCCCAAATTAGTAATATTTTCACCAGATTTTCAACACTGGCATTTTTCACACCTCCTTATGAACAGTACAGCTGTCATTTTTCACATCCTGGCTGAAATGTGTTTTTGCGCTTCTGGCATGGAATAGAGCAGTCACTTTGGAAATCAGTGTTTGAGACAGATTAAGATCGAGGGAGTGAGAGAGGGGAGTGACTGAGCTCAACTGAGCTCTGTCGGGACTGCTGTGGATTTCTTTGTGGGCAGAAAAGGTGTCACACAGACAGGAGCCCAGTACAAAGGGCAGCCTGCAGTGCCGGGAGAAACAGAATGAGCGAGTGAGAGAGGGGGAGGAACGAGCTCAACGGAGCTTTGTTGGGACTGCTGCAAATTATTTTGTGGGCAGAAAAGGAGCTAATACAGGCAGGAGCCCAGTACAATTGGGGCAGCCTGCAGTGCCGGAGAAACAGAATGAGTGAGTGAGAAAGGGGGAGTGAGCGAACTCAATGGAGCTCTGTCGGACTGCTGTGGATTTTTCTGTGGGCAGAAAGAAGCCAATGCAAGCAGGAGCCCAGTACAAAGGGCAGCCTGCAGCGCCTGGAGAAAAGAATGAGTGAGTGAGAGGGGAGTGAGCAAGCTCAATGGAGCTCTGCTGGGACTTTAGAGTTGCCCACCCTCCGCCCAGGGTCCTTTGTGGTCCTTTAGTACAGCAGGGTCTCTGGAATGGAGACAAAGCAATAATTAGATACTTTTAGGATTGCTGTAATAATGCAGATTTAGTTGTTCTGTTTATTTCTATGGATAAAGCAAACATTAAATGGAGGGCAATGAGTACCAATGCCCATAGTCTGGGAAACAAGCTTCCTGAGCTAGTAGCCCTAATGGAAGATGAAAATTGGATATTGTGGCAGTCACAGAAACATGGTACATGGAGAACCATGACTGGGATGTCAACATGCCGGGTACACAGTCTACAGAAGGGACAGGGAGGGTAAAAGAAGAGGTGGAGTAGCTCTATCGTAAGGGAAGGGATCAAAGCTACAGAACTAAAAGTAAAGGGGGGAGGACAAGAGGCACTCTGGGTCAACTTGGAGACAGGGAATGGCATCACAATCTGCACAGGGTTGTATACAGACCCCTGTCTCAAGGGAGGAAACAGAAGAGAAATGATAGAGGACATTATGAAAATGGCTGAAAAAGGGGAGATGCTGTTGATGGGGACCTGAATATGCCAGATGTTAACTGGATGACATGTACTGCAGCCACATCCAAGAGCAGGGTCATTCTCGATGCTCTGCAGGGGCAGGCCTTAGACAGTTAGTGTTGGAACCCACTCAGGAGGGAGGGAGCAATACTAGACCTGATACTCTCAGAGAGAGAGAGATCACAAATTTAGAAGTCAGTAGACATCTGGGAACGAGTGACCACAGCACAGTGTGCTTACAATTAGCACAACCATGGAGACAAGCCATACAAAACAAGCATACTGGACTTTAAAAGGGCCGACTTTGGCAAAATGGGTGAATACCTGAGGAATGCACTAGCAAATGGCCAAAAAGGAGGGGTGGAAGAACAATGGAGAAAAATCAGAACTGCTATCATAGAGGCAACAAGCCTTTGTGTGGGACAAATAAAGAAAACAAAGCGGAGTAAAAACATTATGTTTCTCAAAAGAGGTGGCAGGAAGGTTAAGGAGAAAAAGGCTGCATTCAAAAAGTATAAGGAATCACAGAAGGAGCAATGCATAGGAACTGTATCAATTGAAGCAGAAAGAAGTGGGGAAGGCAGTCAGAATAGCAAAGGCCCAAACTGAGGAAAAAATAGCCAATTCAGTTAAGAAGGGGATAAAACCTTTTATAGGTACATTAGGGAGCTTAGAAAGGTTAAGGGAGGATA
Source organism: Neoceratodus forsteri (assembly GCA_016271365.2). Classification (NCBI taxonomy): domain Eukaryota; kingdom Metazoa; phylum Chordata; order Ceratodontiformes; family Ceratodontidae; genus Neoceratodus; species Neoceratodus forsteri. The sequence continues at coordinate 1,187,419,416 of CM057455.1, forward strand.
GTGAAGATTAATAAAGGAGAGGGAGGGAGGTGGGCAGAGGAGACAGTGAAAAGGCAGAGATACTGAATGAATACTTTTGCTCAGTATTCACAAAAGAAGATGAGGAGGAGTTACCTAAACCAGACAATAGAAGCACTCTGGGTAGGGGTTGACACCAGTCCATTTACAGAAGAAAAGTCCTGAAAGAACTCCTAAAACTCAAGGTGGACAAAGCAATGGGGCCTGACAGGATTCACCACAGAATCCTAAAAGAACTAAGGGAGGACCTAGTGACACCATTGACCACATTTTTAAAAAATCATGGGAGGATGGGGTGGTACCTGAGGACTGGAGGAGGGCAGATGTGATTCTCTTCACAAAAGTGGGAGCAAGGCAGAAGCTGGAAACTACAGCCCTGTAAGTTTTATCTCAGTGGTAGGGAAATGATGGAATCACTTTGAAAGAAAGAATTGTTGAGTACCTAGAGGCCATCAGAGGCACAGGACCCAAAGCAGGATGGATTTACAGCAGGAAGGTCATGCCAAATGAATCTAATTGATTTCTTTGACTGGGTGACCAAAGTAATAGACCAGGGAGGGGCTCTGGATATGGCCTACCTAGACTTTAGCAAGGCATTTGACACAGTCTCGCACAAAAGACTAATAATCAAGTTAGCCAGCCTGGGAGAGGGTTCCAGGGTGGTAGCCTAGGTAGCAAACTGGCTGCGCAACAGGACACAGAAGGTAATAGTGAATGGAACACATTCTGAAGAAAAGGGTTACTAATGGAGTACCTCAGGGCTCAGTACTGGGTCCAGTCCTCTTTAACATCTTTATAGGTGACATTGCAGAGGGTCTGGAGGGAAAGGTATGCCTCTTTGCAGATGACACAAAGATCTGTAACAGATTTGATACACAAGGGGTAGAAAGGATGAGAAGGGACTTGTCAAGGTTGGAGGAATGGTCAGACATATGGCAACTTAGATTCAATGCAAAGAAGTGCACCTGGGAAACAAAAACCCAGTAGAAGAGTACACAATAGCAGTGGAGGTACTAACAACAACAAAATGGAACGGGACCTGGGGTTAGTCATATCAGATGATCTAAAGGTTGGTAAGCAATATGAGAAGTCAGTAAGGAGAGCTAGGGGAATATTGGGATGCATAAGGGGCATCACCAGTAGAAAAAGGAAGTGGTTATCCCTCTGTACAGACAGTTGGTGAGACCCTATCTGGAATACTGTGTGCAGTTTTGGAGACCCCATCTACGCAAGGACATAGACAGGATAGAGGCAGTCCAGAGGAGGGCAACTAAAATGGTGCAGCGTCTGTATCAGAAATCATATGAAGAGAGACTGAGAGAGTTTCATATGTATACCCTTGATGAAAACAGGGACAGAGGGGCTATGATAGAAACTTTCAAGTACCCTCAAGGGAATCAACAAAGTCTAGGAGGGTAGCATCTTTCAGAAAAGAGATGTGTAAAAACAAGGGGCACAATTTAAAGATAGAGAGGGACAGCTCAGGGGTAATGTGAGGAAATTTTTTCACGGAGAGTGGCGGATGCATGGAACCGCCTTCCTTGGGAGGTTGTTGGGTCTACTACAGTGGGGGAATTCAAACATGCATGGGACAGACAAAGGCAATTGTAGTGGGGGTTGCAGGAAGTAGGTTGTTGGTTAACTAGAATCTGCAGCTTATCCAATAGGAAGGAAATGGGCAGATTGGGTGGGCCAAGTGGTCCTTTTCTGCCACAAAGTCTGTTTCTATGTTTCTATGTAACTGAGCTAAATATCAAGCTATCTAGTTATGATTGCTATAATAATACATATTTATTTTGTTCTGTTTATTTCTCTAATTGAGCTGAGTAATACTTGGAGTACAACAGGATTTCTAACTGGGCTAAGTGAAACTATATGAGAGCTGAGAACAAAAAGTATGGTAGCTGAGGGGAGAAAACGGACAAGGAGGCTTTAGGATTGCTACAGTAATACAGTATCTAATGGATGAGATTTGAGACTGAATTAACCAGTCAGCAAGGGAGCAGTAGGGGGACAAGGGGGGGCAGGAATTTGAGTAAATAGGGGCCTAACAGTTGTAGTAGAGTACAGAACCTGGGAGTAACAGCCCGTGACATAAGATGGGGCCAAAATGGGGCAGGTGCCACATGTCAGTAGGGCGGGCATCCTTGGAAGGGTGGTGGGATGTACAGGGTGTGGGTCCACCATGATCCTGGACTGGGCTTGGAGGATGGGGGTGTATGGTCTGTGACGACTGGCTAGTTTGAGGGAGGAACTGTGGAGATTAGGGAGGAATCTAAGTGGCAGGGCAGATGAGTATGGTAGGCATCATGGCTGGGGGAATAGGGATGGCAAGGGGGATGGAGGAAGAACAACTAGGAGTGAACCCGACCCCAGTATCAGTGGCACTAACAGAAAAGAGAGGAGAAGGGAGGTGCCGAGGGGCAAGGGAGGACTCCTGATGGGGAGGAAGAGACCACGAGGGTACCAGGGAGAGAGCAGATGGCTGCGTGTAGGGAGGGACCAGGGTGGCATGGAGGGGAACAAGAAGGAGGGGGACTGATAGGAGGAAGAGATGTAGGAGGGTATCAACTAAGAATAGATTCGAACCTCTGCTATGGGAGAGAGAGGGAGAGCAGGAACATACTGAAGGGGGAGGACAAGCGGGGCATGAGAGGGATGGCATCAGCTAGGGGAAGAGATAGCGAGACGAAAGGGTAGAAGGGCTAGTAAGGAAGGAGGGGTGGTGACTGGAGGAGGGAAGGCTACGGAAGGGGAAGGATGGGAGGGACATCACTATTGGGTAGAAGAGAATGGGTGATCTAAATCGACAATAGCAGGGATAGGAGAGGGGTTGGAAATCAGCTGGGGAGGAGGAGGGAGGTCAACATGGGAAGCCCAGTAGGAAGTAGTCAGGCTGGAAGGGGTTCAAGGGGATGGGAGGAATAAGGCAGAGAAAGGGTTGAGGCAGAAGTAGGGGTACATATACAGAAGTCACAGAGGTGGCAGCTGGCGGGGTAAAGGAATGGAAGAACGAATACTGGGGTGGTGGAAGGGCATTAGAAGGAAAGGGGTAAGGGATGGGGGTTACTCATCCTGGGGATTCTATACTGAAAGGGCTGAGATGAGGCAGCAGGGGCCAGTACAGCGTATTTGGGTTGAAGCTATCCCAGGTTGACTGCAGGAGTGGTAGGTCAGGCACTGCTCAAGTGTGCAGCGAGGGAGGAAGAAACCTCATTTAGTGTTGCATGTGGGTACAAACAACTTGGCAGGGGACTGTGGAAGTAGTGAAGGAAGGTTCGAGTAGTTGGGCAGGCAGTGTGAGGGTGGGGAGTCGGTGGCATTCTCGAAGGTACTGCCGGTACCATGTGTAAGCATGGGGAGGAAGGATAGGCTTGAGGAGTTCAACAAGTGGTTGAGGATTGGTGCCACACCAAAATTATGGGTTAGTGACTAACTGTGGTAGATCTGGGGGAATAGTGAGTTGTGCACGGGGACAGGGTACACTTGAGCAGGAAGTGGAGGGGAATTAAAGGCAGGATTAGAGGTTATAGCTCTACTAAGGTGGATTTAAACTAGTGGGGGTGGCCAAGAGCCGAGACTGGTAGAAAGGTCTGGACAGGGAGCCTAATGAGCTCACCCCAGATATAAGTAAAGGCGGAGGCGAGTAACCCTGGGAGGGGCGGCAGAGTGGTCTGAGTTTAATACAGAAGGAACCATCACCCAATAAGAATAAGGAGGAGAGAGGTGCGAACTACCAGGAGGAGTGCCACAGGCTCAAGGAGGAGGGAGAAGAGTGAGGAAAGGAGGGGTATGGGTGGAAGGTGGTCTGACTAAATGGATAGAGAACTGGCTACAGGGGAGAGTGCAGAGGGTGGTGGTAGTGGGGTAGCTCTCAGCACCAAGAGCAGTGACAAGTGGGTGCCACGGGTCAATGCTGGGCCCGTACTATTTGGGCTCTTCCTCTCTGATATAAGCACATGGACTGGGGAACATGGTTAGTCTGTTCGACATTATACCAAATTGGGGCAGTGGTGCATGAAGAGAATGGATGGGAAAAACTTCAGGGGACCTAACCAAACTACAGACATGGTTGGTGGAGTGGCAGCTAGGATTCAGTGCAAAGAAGTGTAAGGTGATGCACTTCAGGGCTAAGAACCAGAAGATGGACTACTGGTCGGGGATCACAGAGAGGGGAAGGACCTAGGGGTGTTGGTAACTGGGAGCATGAACAACTCGGCCCTGTGCAGGAAAGCAACAGTGAAGGCAAACAGGATGCTGCAATGCATTGCAAGGGGTTCTCATTCAGACAGAGGGATTTGATCCTACCTCTCTACAGATCATTGGTCACACCATGCCTAGAGTATTGTGTGCAGTACTGGAGACTATACCTGAGGAGAGATATAAAGTTACTGGAAGCAGTGCAAAGGAGGGCAACAAAAATGTTAAAGGGGATGGAAGGAAAGAAATATGAAGTTAGGCTGATGGAGCTGAACATGTACACACTGGAGAGAGCAGGGATGGGAAAATGATTGAAGTGTTTAACTACCTGAGGGGGTAAATAAACCTAGCACAGAGGGGTGTTTAAACTGAGGAGTGGAAGAGAGATGAAGGGCATGGACTAAGGTTGGACGGGGACATTTCAAAAGGGAAATAAGGAGGCACTACTTCTCTGAGAGGGTGGTGTCTAGTTGGAATGTGCTGCCAGAGGGGTGGTAACGTGGGAGAGTCAATAGCTTTTAAGGAGGAATGGGATAAAAAGAGAAAGAGTCGGAGGGCAGGGGCTGGGAAAAGCCGGGAGGAACTGAGGGGAGGAGGCTGAGGCAACTGCAATCTAGGGTGCTAGCTGCACACTCAGGCAGACTTACATAGACCGATTGACACACAAAAAAGTCTACTATAGGTCTGTTTGCCTATGTGCTTGCACTGGGAATTAAAAGCAGACCAAATAGATTTAAACAGAAGAAGCCTTTAAGTTGCTTGTCATTTGGGATTAATTACTTAGAGTGTTAATTTACTGAGAAATTAACCTGTTATTTGACTAATATTTAAACTTCCTGCCACAGTCGCCATAAATGTCAGTTAGCAGACTAAGTGCTAAGATAATAAATCAGATTCGTTCTATGTCTACAATGTTAGTGCAAAATAGCAGTATCACAGTATAATAGACCAGAGATATAGTGTAAGGCATATGTGGCGTAATAGGGCATACAACCCAGGTGCAACAGTGTGTTCTGCTGGCAGATTCGTATGTTCATATGTATAAGTTCTATGTAAATCACAGTGGCACTGTTCATGAGCAGAGGTTCTAAAATGCTTATGTTGAAAATTTGGTGACAAATGTCCATAAAATGACCCGTGTTACAAAGCGTGCATTGTGCAGTTTTATGAACCCTCGTAACTTCACAAATTTGTAGTATTTTCCTCCAGATTTTCAACATTGCCGTTTTCCACACCTCCTTATGAACAGTACAGCTGTCATTTTTCACATCCTGCCCGAAATATGCATTTACACATCGGCGAGCATACCGTGGTTGCTGTGGGAAATCAATGTTCGGGACAGATTAAGAACATCATAGTGACAGTGTTCATGAGCAGAGGTCACAAATGCCTATCTTGAAAATTTGGTGAAATAATTCCGCTAAATGACTGTGTTACGAGCATGCTGTACAGTTTCCATGTACACTTGGAAGTTTGAGCATTTTTATATTTTCACTACATATTTTCAACATTGCTATGTCTTCACACCTCCCTAAGAATGGTACAGATGTCATTTTCACATTTGCCCGATCTGTGTTTTCGTGCATCTGGCGGCGCAATGCGCGATCGCTGTGGAAACTCAAATTTCGGACACATTGACAAATCACAGTGCCACTGTTCATGAGAAGAGGCCCCAAATGCTTTCATGAGGTGGGGGCACAAAATGGTCATGTTGAACATTTGTACTGCAAATACCAACAATGCCTGGGGTGTTGTGGTTTCTAACCACAACGTCCACCCTTACAAACTGACAGACATTAGGGTGTGCCTTTGAATTGCTGAATGTAATGCTCATGCCATTCCAACCCACCCCACCACCTCCAGCCATTGACAGGCATTGAGCTGTACCTTCGCTCTGATCCCCTGGTTCACCCCATTCTATATTGCACCCATTTCAGCATATGTCCTTATGGAGTGGGGTGACTGTAAAGTCGAACATCTCAAGGCACACCTCAACATTTGTCAGTGTCTGCAGGATAGGGTGAGGTGAAATGGCATGAACGTTATGGGCTACAACACAAACCCATACCCCAATGCCTGTCCATCTCTGCAAGGTGGAGGTGGGGTTGGATGAAGTTCAATACTTCACTGCCATTCCTACTCTGCGTCTGTCTAACTCCTGCATTTCCAATGCTAATACCAGCAAGCAAATATTCGGCATTGACAAATGCTTGTTTTCTGTGCTGAGAAAAGAGGAAATATAAAAGATACATCCTTAAACTATTTACTTTTACTATTCAAGCACCCCTGCTTCCTCTATAAATATAGAGACAAATAGCAGAGCACTGCAAAATTCAAGGCACCATTTATGCACTATTGCTTACTAGCATCTACTATTATTTGAATACATTTCAAAAGCAGCAGGGATTCTAACTGAGCATTCACTACTTCATAGCGCCCTAGGAAAACAAACCTCAAAGGAACCTCAAACAAATATGTCCAAGCCTCTTTCATTATAGAGCTGTATCCACACCTGTACTATCACCTAAGCACTTTATATCCTTTATGGGTAACATTTTCTAAAACCCTTCACTCATCACAGGTCACCCTGTGACAATGTCTGTCCCACTGTTGTCTGTACATTGCTTCTCCAGATGACATTAGATGGCCTAGCATGTGTGATGTACAAGAACCACTACAGTACAATGTACCGACATTGCACATGTATTCCACATGACATATTCTAGTTGGAGAGTAACACAGTACACTGTTTGATGGCTGTGCACAGTGTCACTGGCACAGTTTGGGGGTTATTGATATACATGAGGGTATTGACACTGTTCTATTCCTTTTACTTCGCAGACTGCACCACCAGGGTACATCAGCAAGGGCACAGCCAGCTTAACCGTGGCTCACAGCCAGCGGCACAGGGACAGCAGGGTGCACATTGCGCTGGATACTGGTAAACCAACTGATAGGCAGCGATATCAAGAAGTGCTTAACAACCGCCTGGAGTATCCGGTGAAGCCAAAGCTGACTACTATCGATGATGCTCTGCCACCTGGTGCTCAGGGCACAAATTCTGGGACTCTCTTAAAAGCTCAGCGGCAAAGCCTCCACTGCCCCCTTCCAGCTTTGTGTAAATGGATGCATCGCTCAGACCCTGCTCTGATTGCCAACACACTGAACTCCTCCTTTTCTGACCTTAGTAGTGTACTCCCCACCAATTTTTTTCTCCTCTACCCTTCCATACCCCCTATGTCCTCCACCACCCTCCCTCCTCTGTCCTCTGGTCGGCTTCTTCAGTTTATATCCTTTCCTTTCCTATCCTCGGCTCTCTTGCCTCACCTTGATTTTTCTCTATCCCCTTTGTTTCATCCTGTCCGGCAGAATAGAACTGGGGTGGGAGAGTCTCGGCACCTAACAGCCAACCCTCATGCGCCACGCAGTTCATCAGCCTCATGGGAGGCACTGACTCCCCCAAAAAGCTCCCATACAGGTGTTTGCCTCCAACTTACACCCATCAATAATGAATGGTGAAGATGCAGAGAAGATCAAAATACGGTAGGTACATAATTTTCATTTCCTGTGAGTTGTGTGTACTTGCGGCATCTGTACCATAGCATGCTTATGGCCTGGACTTGGTCTCTGTAGATGGTGTGTGTTCACAGTGGTGTGGGCATGTGCACCACCCACATTAGACATACATACTGGTCACATTGCATTGTGCTGTGGGAACAAAACTTAGCTATCAACCTTAAGTTTTTCATTATCCATTACATACGCTTCTTTAAAACCTTTTTGCTTCGTTTTCTTTAGGTAATACCTTATTTTAGCCCCATATAACTGCAACAACTAATTTGTGAATTTTAAAGGATTTCCCCATCTCTATGTCTAACCCACAGTTAACTTTTTAAGTGACAGGCTGTGTTTTTGGATTATGTACCAAGAAAACGATTTCTTTTGTGCACATATCTAGGCAAGGTGGGATTGGATCTAAATCCATATCACTACCACAGGTTAGGCACATACAACACAGTTTTATAAGACACTTTTCCATTAAACCTAACAGACAATTCCTTTATTTTATCTGAAATTGTTATAGTGAACTCACTAGCCACCTTGCACACTTGAGGAATAGTTTGTCCAGACCTTAAAGAGCAAGTTCTCAGTGCACATCTCTTCCAACATATAAGGCAGCTTACCTGCCCAGCAAGGGATTCATGCAAAAGTTTTATTTATTTCTCCTCTATTTTTTGTAAAACGCTCATAATTTTATTTCTAATAGCCAGCAGCCAAAATGGACTTTGTTCCTCATAGTGAAACATGCCCCCTGCAAGCACATTTTGTGACATTAAATGAACGTGGGGACGCGCCCATAGACTTTAATGGGGACCATTTTTAATAGACAAAGAACCTCTCTAGCAAACACTGAGGCAAGGGTTACCCTAAGGGCATTTGGCTGGGAAGCCAAGTTTCAAGAAAATACAAATCACACATGCCCCCACAATGCAAAGCATCATGGGCTGCATATGCAAATCACCACAGAATGTTATGCTGGTCCAACTTTAAGCAGAATTGCATGGTGCCGAAAGGAATGTCTTTTCTATACTTTTGAGTGCCAATTTTGAGAACGGATGGCCATCGCTTAAAGAGCAACTGACACCATCTGGTCAAAAGAGCTACATTGCAGAATTAGAATAAGCATACCCCAGTAAGTCTCATGCCAAAAACTAGATTTCTACGTTACTTCATTTTAAAGTTTTGAGCTATTTTGTAACCCTGATTTCACTACTTGTTCAAAACAGTCTGTATCAGTGAAGAGCTGATGATGATGTCATCTCAGGACCTCGAGTCTAGTATTCCCTGTCAGCAAGCTTATAGGACCTGTTTCTCCAAAGTTGTAAAGATCGCACAATGGTTTTCACAAGTAAAACAGGCAGCACCAGTCAGTAAACATTGTTTTAAAACTGTGTGTGTTTCAGGCTTTGTAACAAAGCTGATAATATTTTGTTTATGTGCCTTTTTGTTGTGGTCCTTTTTTCCAGGGTTGCTGGATGCTGGGTCATAGCACATAGTTGTGAGGTTTGCACACTGAATAAGCTGCTGATGTGGTGAAAGGCTGAGATCATTCACGCCTATTATTCAATTGAAATGATTTCTAAGAAAAGCACTTTAAAACAATTATCCCATATCCTTGTCAATGGGGATGGGAGAGGTAATGCTGTTTTGAAAATTTACTAGACGTTTCTAATTTAGCCAGCACAATGTGTTCTCCCGGGGTTAGTGTCTCCAAATGTTTAGGGATTTCTAATACCTGGCAAGAATGGACCCCATTCTTTAGCCAGGGTATTCAAAACTCAAGAAATTAGTACTGTATTAATCTTTGATGTTTGCTGAGAGCTCTTCTCAGCACATGCAACGCCCCCAAAATGGCTTCCTTTGAAGTTCATAAGGTGTCACAAGTATTGGTAGCATATTTAAATGTGCCTGAAAGTTCTTTTGATTAGTCCCATTGCTCCAAGCACTACTGGAACAATTTGTGTGTCCTTATTCCACATCAGTTTGGTTTCTGACTGCATATCTTGGTATTTCATGATTTTGTGTCTCTCTGTATGGAGCACACTGTAGTCACTAGGGGTGGCTATTTCAATCAGCAATGCTACCTTTGTCTCTTTTCTTGTATTACAATATCGGGTTTTCTTGCTTCCACTTTCTTGGCTGTTGGTATTGAGTGATCCCATGTGATCATCACTTCTTCATTCTCTGTGATTCTTTGTGGTTCATGTTTCCAGTGTCTCTCTGCTACCTGTATGTTATAGTGTTTGCACAGTTTCCAGTGGATCAATCGTGCTACATTGTTGTGTCTTTCATTATACAGGCCTTCTGCCATGAGTACTTCACATCCAGCCACTGAGATGCGCCTGTTTCTAATTCTGTACTACAGAACCTGCACTTGTCTGTTTCTCCTGTTTTTCCTATAGATTTTGTGAACCATCTTGTGCGTAGCCCACTATCTTGGGCTGCCATTGTTAGTCTCTCATCTCATGGCCTAAATTCACCTCTTTTTAACCACTCATGGGTCAGGGCTTGATCGACCTGTGGTTGCTCCAGTAGCTCCCTGTATTTTCCACTATAATTATGGGCTTTCCAATTGTTTTTCTTTTCTGTTGGTCTTTATCCTTATACTCCTTTTTCTGATTCTTTGCGTTTTCTGTTGCTGACAATTCCTTATCTACTTGTGGATTGACATAATCTCTGCTACCCTTCTGAAGGCTTCTCCTAATTTGATGAGTGAAGTCATTTTAGGCTTATTTTCTTCATGATGCAAGACCTTGACTATATTTGGGTCCAAGGATGTCAACAAATATGTATGTAGCCCCACTATTGTGGATCTATATGTAATCAATCTCAATGAGGTCCATGCCTCCTCTGCCCTTGGATGTATAATCTTGGCATGCACTGATTTTTGTATATTAATTGGTGAGCATGAAACATTTTTCTTGTTTTTATATCTAGCTGGTTCAACACTTTCTGTGGCCAGTCTATCACACAAAACTGTATGATATCACTGGAAGGGTGAGTTGATTTATAGCTTGCACTTTATTTCATGTTGTCAAAGCAGTTTTAGAATTAGCTTTAACCTTCTAAAATATTCCTTGCTTACTTTACTCTCATTTGTTCATGTTGTGCTGTTGCTCTTCATCTATTCCTAGGTATTTATACACCCTTATTGCTCAAGTTCTTTATGTCACAAACCTCCGCCAGATTCATGTTTTCTTTATGAGTTAACTTTCCTGCTACAGATGTTGCTTTGGCACATTTGTCTAGGTCAAACGTCATCTGTATGTCATCAGAAAAGGTCTTAACAATTTGTAGTTCTTTCAAATGTTTGTCAGATGAACTATAAAGTTTTAGGTCATCTACAAATAGAAGGTGAGATGTTAGCTGTTGATTTTTTGTTTCTGGGGTTCAAGCTGTATCCATAGCCTAGGTTGTTGATTAGGCTACTCAAGGGATTGAGGGCAAGGCAAAACAGAAGTGGTGACAAGGAGTCACCTTGAAATATCCCTCGTTGGATACTTATATTTGGGATGGTGATTTGACCTTTCTCATGATTTAATTGCAGGGTGGCTTGCCACTTTGTCATTGTTGTTGTGATGAAGTTTATCAGTGTGGGATGTATCCTGTAGATCCATAAACACTCAGTGATCCAGGAGTGTAGGATACTGTCAAATGCTTTTTGTAGTCGATCCATGCTACACTAAGATTTCGCATTTTTGCAGCTTCATAATGGCTTTGTTCAACAGGAGATGGTCCTTTGTACCATATGATTTTCTTTTATTACCTTTTGTTCTATTGCCATGAGTTTATTGCATTCTAATTGATTGTAGACTCTATCTGCATCGATTCCAGTGTATAGTTTATATGTTGTTGGTAAACAGGTTATTGAGATAGTTCTTGGGGAGACTGGCAGGTTCAGATTTAATAAGAAGTGTGGTATTCCCTGTCGTTAACCAGATGGGTGTCAAGTCAGGATGTGCGATATAAATAGTTTTTGAGGTAGCTAAATCTTGGTGCAAAGATGTTAGTACTTTTAGCCAGAAGTTGGGTACTGCATCTGGACCTGGGGTTTTCCAGTTGGAGGCCTTCCTTATCTTCACTTTTATCTCCTTAGCTGTTATGTCAGGCCACTCCATATCTCTAGTAGTACCGTTTCTTATGCTGTCTTTATTTCCTGTATCCACTTTGCATCCCTATTATGTTCAACTGGATCTTCATAAATACTTCTCCAGAATTCCTCAATTTCTTTCTTTACTGGTGGTGTTTTTATGTTGGCTGTTTTGTTTCCCAGCTCCCTATAGAATTTCTTCGGTCTTCTCTAAACCATCTATTTTGCATTTTTTCATTGTTCCTTTCATTATCTCCTGAGCTTCTCGGCCTGAGCAGAGATCTTAAGCTTGTTATTTGAGATGGTAAAATTTAGGTCCTGATCTGTTTTAATACAGCATTTTTCTTGATTTCATCCACTTTCCTGATGACTTTCATTGATCTATTACCCTTTCTAAACTCCTCCAGCAGTGATACTTGATCTTGGCTCCACAATTGTCCCTTCCATCCACTTTTTCCATGGTGGTATGCTGAATTCCCTCTCTTTTGTTCTTCGTCTTGCTTTTGGCACTGCTCTATTTGTTATTAGTCTCGCTGCACAATAATGTATTCTGTTTATTTCAGTGACATCATATGGATCCCTCTGGATGGTTCCAATAACTTTGTTTATCTGTTTTATGTGTTCCCTAACTGTGTATGTCAGGCGTAATTTTGCAGTCTTTCCTTTGATGTATTTTGATATATTTGTCCACGTCAATTAAGTCCAACAAGTCTTCTCTCATGTTTTCTTCCTCTTGGTTTAGGATTGTTCCTGTAATTGGCATTTTCTGCTCTTCGCTCTCTGTACAGGTTGAACTGGAACTTCAGCTGTTTTGTTCAGATATGGCACTTGATGTGCACTTTGCTGAGTGTCTTTAGGAGTGTGTCATGTTTGTTTCATGTACCAGTATTGGCTGAGCAGTTGTCTGCTGTAACGGCTTACCAGATGATAGTGGTGGAGGCTGAGTCTCTACCTCAAATCCTTCTTTCTTTAACTGTTCAAGGACTTCTATTTCGATGTGTTGCCTTTCTAGATCACTAAACTGTGCACTTTTCATTACATTCCACTTTTGTGTGGTTATTCTTTTCTTTGTGATGTTTGCCATATCTGGATGTCTCTGTCTATATGTCTGTTTGAATATATCTGCAATTTTTGTTGCTGTGCTGGTAAGAGCTGCTTTCTTTTTGGCATAAATGCTACACCATATCAGATCCCTTTTCTTTGCTGTGTCCCATGTATCTGCTCTTCCTGCTATGAAAGTCTCTGGTACCTCTTCCTTCTCTTTGCTACCTCTTCACCTGCTTCCTTCTGTAGTCTGCCCAAGTTAATCTCATCTATGTACTTTTTCGTTTTATTTGTCCTATTAGGGATCTAAAGTTAGCATCTGTCACACTGTTCAGTTTGTCTGTGGCAACTATGCCTCTCTGCTGCAATTTGCTTCGAAGTCTGATGGTATATTCTCTTACTGGAAATTCAGGGTGCGTGATAATAATAACAATACATAATTTCTAGTTTGTCCTCGTAAGTCCACTTAACTGTTTACAGTCCTCTGGGCTGGTCTATCAGTCTTTTACTGTTTGTGGCTTGCTGGCTTCTGCTGCCACTGTGGGACAATGCACTCCATGGTCTGACACTGTGGCAGGGGTGGTACTATTACTTGAGGGTTCGGCACTATCACATCTTCAACCCTTGCCCTGGTGCCTAGGCTAGGGTTGGGCACTTTATGCTGGGATCTGGCGCCAGCTTTTAGTTTCATTTTCTCTCTTTCCATACTATATATTGTCTATACAGTAGTATCGCCTTGGTGAGATTCTGTTAAAACAGGCCCACCACGTGAAGGTACTCACCAAGACTTGAGCACAAATAACTGTGGTTTGTCACTAGTGTCACAGATTGCTCCACCAACGATTCATCACTCTCACTTCATCACTCCATTCTCCCTGTTAGGCTGTTTTGATGTACATTCAGGCTCATCTATATTCTTCTCCAAATTAAAAATATCATTTTACCAGAGTCAGCACTTCCACCCCTAGTAGGAATTAACACAACATAAGGCCCCTATTGAAACATATTGTAAAGCAGACACTGACAAACAGCAGTGAAGTTACCAACATTACAGTACTAGCAGTACAGTCACCCCTTGCTTTAATGAACTAAAAGGAGCCATAATCTGTATTCGTTATAGCTCCCTATTCAATAAATGAGGGACACTACTATGCACTACTGTTGGCGGTGCAAATGTCACCGCACACATCAAACACTTCCCATATGCCTTATACACTGCACTGTCAGCAAAATAAAGCTAACATCAAAAATCCCACATCTTGACTGCTAGCTAAGACTCGAGTTAAAGACAGCACCTGTAACAGGAATGGCAGCTCAGAGTTTCCACACCCTTTACAAACACGCCCCCAAATTCACAGACTCAGCACTTCAGATATCTGTACACAGACTAATACACTGGGTAATAGTAAAAGCAAAAAAGAAACAGATTGACAAAATAAAAACCTGACAAAAACAACTATGAAACACCTCTCTCCAAATTCCAGATCTTTTGATGCTCTTCCTGCTTTCATAAACACCCCATCTGACTCACAGATCACAGCTCCAGGTCCGCCACATCTGACTTCTTCAGGCAAAGCCAATTTTTTTCTGGTGCCCAATCCTGGAGGCTCTGGGTGTTGAACAACAGAAACATACTATCAGTACAATAATACAAATCAGTAAAAAATAGTAAAATATCAGCGTACATAAATATAATTAATAAATATCTCTATAAAAGCTGAAACTCAATCAGTAAAGCAGGGTTTCCAGGTAGGACTAATGTCTAGGTCCAGGAAGACCTGATTAAACAGAAAGGCATGAGGTGGGCCTTACAAACCTCAACCAAAGGGCCTCCCAAATTAGTGGAGGAAGTGAATTCACAGGACAGGGCCTGGACACTAAATGCTCTGTCGCAGGCGGTTTTAGCCATATTCTGGGAATCGCCAGAGGCCCCTAGAGGAGGACCGGAGGGAGGGGACCTGGACGGTAGGTGTAAGAAGGTCTGACAGGTAACCAGGACCCTGCCTGCTAGGATCTTAAAGGTGAGCAAACCCACCTTGAAGAGAATCTCCACCTTACTGGCAGCCAGTGCAGTCCACACAAAACCGGGGTGATATGACAGAATTTTGGCTGCTCAGTTAGCAGCCTAGCAGCTGGGTTCTGCACTAGCTGCAGCGAGCAGAGGTTGCCTCAGAGACACCAAGGTAGAGTGCATATTACAGTAATCAAGTCTGGATGTCCGTAAGGCATGCACCAAGGTGGGGAGGTCCATAGACATAACAAGGGGCTTGACCCTGGTGATATTCCTAAGATGGTAAAAGCTTGTCTGGACAATAGATGACACCTGAAATTCAAATGACAATCCACTGTCAAAGGTCACGCCAAGATTTCCCAACCTAGCCATCCTCAACGGCACAGTTCACAGGAATAAATCAGTTTCAACAGTATGATACAGAACCTACTGTGCATAAAATAAATTCATTACGGACAACATAAATTTACTAAGTAAAGATGAAAGTTGGGTAGGGGTGGGGGCGGTTTGTAAAGTGCATGGAATCTCTGAGCCACCATCCATGTTACAGGTGCTGTCTTTAACTCCAAGTCTCAGCTAGCAGTTAAGATGTGGATATTTTTTACTTTAGTTTTTAACTTTGTTTTCCTGACAGTACAGTGTTATAAGGCATATGGACAGTGTTTGATGTGTGCAGGTGACATGTGCACTGGCTGATTGATGGTATGGATAGGAATTCTGAAGAACAGAAATACTGAAACATCAGGAGCCACATGAGGCATTCATTATAGTCGAGTTTTCACTATAGCAGGGTTAGCTGTAGTGAGGGACTTCTGTACAGCTTTCTAACAGGCACAGTAGAGTAACACTCCAAATGGTTTCAGCAGCCTGGAGGATGCTGACTCAGCATCCAGCAGCCCTTAAGAAATGGACCACACCAAAAGGTATTATAAAATACAATTTTGTCAACCTTGTCGCAAAACCTGAAAACATATATACAGTAGTTTTTATAACAATGTTTTTGAATGGTGCTGCTTGTTTTGCTTTAGACAACTATTGCACATGATCTTCAGTTCAGTTTATTGATTGACAAGACAGAATTGTCATTACAAAATATGGCACAATGCATTTTAGCATACATAAATATACATATAACATTCTACATTGTGAAAATCCATAGAGGTACAATTACTAATAAATATACAGGAAATTGAGTAGTACAATAAAATTGGTATTTCTACTAGAAAACTCGATTAGATGTTTATAATTAAACTATTGCACATGTCTCTACATCTAGATTTAGTAACAAATATATAATAATAATAGTAGCTTTATTTTATGGTGCCTTTCCAAAGCCAAGGCACTGCATAAAGTTTAAAACACATCATACAGCTCAGTATCCTTAAAAATATAAAACAACAATAAAACAAATACAGTCAGAAAAACATCAACCACCCTTGCCTCCATAAGTAACTTTTCAAGGCTGTTTAAATCCCTCCACGGTCGGGCACTTCCATAACTGACGGGGTAGAGAATTCAGAGGTAGGGGCTGCAAACATAAATGCCTAGGCCCCACAAGATTTTAAACACACCTTGGGATTTCTAGCAACCCTCATCAGCTGAGCGAGCGATCGCCAGGGCAATAATGAACCAGGAGCTCTTTTAGGTAGTCCAGGCACTGTCCGTAGGCTTTAAAAGTCAGAAGACTGACTTTAAAGGTGATCAGCCACTGTACTGGCAGCCAGTGCAGCCTGCACACAGCACCAGCAAAATATGACTGGATTGAGATTTTCCTGTCAAAAGCCGGGCCACTGCATTTCTGCACCAGCTGCAGGTAGCAGATTTTCACCCCAGGCAGCCCTAGGTAAAGGAAATTGCAATAATCCAAGCATGTGGACACAAAGGCATGGACCAGCATAGGAAGATTGCTGGAGGAACAAGGTGCTTAATCCTGGAGATATTCCTCAGATGATAGAAAGAGGATTTGACTCACGCAGACACCTGTGAGTGCAGAGTAAGTCCTTCATCAAAAATTACCCCCAGGTTCGCACCTGTTCAGAGGTCAGGGGTGATAAACCCAAGATATAGCCCCAAGGGCAAAACAGCTGCCAACCCCTATCCGTACGCCCGGATCCACAACCAACACTTCTTTCTTATCCAATTCAACTTCAGCCAACTCGAGGTTCATCCACTCCTGGATTACTGTGATGAAGTTGTTAAAGACAGAGAGCAGAGCTCCATCCTGGTCAGGTGCAAAGAAAGGTAGAGCTGGGTATCATCAGCATAGCAGTGAAACCTCAGCCCATACCTTCTTACAATGTCTCCAGGGGCAGCATATACACACTGCGAACAACATGGAGGACAATACTGCCCCTGAGGAACCCCATAAGACAGAGAAACTGGGTCTGAGGAGTAAACCTCCGACACCACTCTCTGTGTTATTCTGGTGAGGTAAGATGTAAACCACCTGAGAACTACACCAGATAGTCCACAAATGAAACTCATGTAATCCCTCACCCCTGCCTTTTGCCAAATGACAGGTGGCATGCTGTTGAAGCTGACAGCAGTACCTGAGTGGGGACCTGGGTTCGGGGAGGATGAGGTTACTCGGCACAGGGGACCTAGGTTTGGCTACTCTGCACGGGGCACCCAAGTAAATCCGAACACAGGAAGCAATAACTGTAATGTCCAGAACCAGGAATGGGATTCTAAAGTGTGGCTTTTATTCACATACTAGCTGAACACAACAAAGCATAGACGGACCCCATGGGCTACATTTTCTGGTAATGGAGATTTGAGACTACAACGTAGTCCACTGGAGGAATGAACCAATTATACTGTTTTCAGGCTCTGGACCCACCAGGCACACAGCCCGGACTTGCACGCACTTTGGGTACATAGTCCAACTGGTCCGGCTCCCCGCTGCTCACTTGATCCACGGGTCCATTGGAAGAATGAACCAATTATCCTGTCATGACTCCACACCACTTAGAGTCTGTGACTCCTAGAGAGATTTCTTCCTTACTTGTTATGACTCCCCATCTCACAAAGAAAATTTTTCTTTACACTTGTTGTGGCTCCCACACCACTTAGAGTCTGCGACTCCTAGAGAGATTTTCTGTTTTGCAACCCCATCGCCTGGGTACTTCCCTCATCACTGGCCAAGTGCATGAGGCAAAGTAGCAACCACAGCAGAAACTGTAGAGGTGGACCTGAGTTACTAAAGATGGGGGTTTGCCCACCTCCAGCTTCCACAGCCCTTACCCGGCCATTTCTCTGGAAAACTGAAACTTCTGAATGTAGATTAAATGGTAGATGAACTGTCGCACCTCCTCTACATATTACTTGAATTACCCAACATTCTAGCATTTGACACTACTCTACTTGTTTGGCCTAGTCCTATAGGCTTCCCAAAATGTAGCTCAATTCCTAGATTTCCTCACATGTCCCAGGTTGAAACAACACATTTTTGCCCTCTCATGTTAGAGCAAACACTCACCCTTAAGTTGCAGGTGCCCCACAGCTAATCACAAATCTTCCAACTTTCCAAAACAAAGGCTGAAATGAAATGGCAGCTTTTCTCCTCTTGGCAGAATTAAGGGATTGCCCCAGGATCTGCATGAGATCTTTACATCCCCTCTGGAGGGGGGCACTGAGACCCGAACAGCGGTCTCCACCACTTGAGCACACCTTCACTTACTCAAGACAAACTGGACACTGACTCCTTCTGACTGAAGGCAAACTGGAACTGAACACTTCCTTTTGAAAACTCCCAACGTTCTATCTAACTCCCTCTGCTGCAGATTCCAATGTGGCTTATGCAGCTGCGAAAGTTCTGTTGGTGATGTCATCCCTCAGTCTCAGCTGAGACTGAGAACAGAGTGAGAAGTGTGAAACCCATTTAACTGGAGTTTCACAAGCTGCCTTCCTTGGTACCACTAGGTCTTACTGGAATTCTTGTAACCCGGGTAACAAGGGTTACACTCGTCCTGACAGGAAAATGACTGTCCGCAGTCATTATTTCCCGACCTTAGGCCATCCCACCCTATGCTACCTGCGGAGGGGTGATCAGGCCCTCCTACCATGTGCAAGCACAGGCAGGTAACACTAAGGCCTAGAGGCCTGTAGCTGACATGTCAGCCTCTACTCTATCCACTTACTATGGACACCTAGTGGCTCTGGTAGAACTATCCAGAGCATAGCCCTGATAGATCAGCACTGTCCCCATGGCCACTGAGAACCACAGCCTGTCCATCCCCCTAACCCTCTAGGGAAAACCCATCTGCCTCTAACATAATATTCCAAAACAAAACAACCGGGGACCTCCCGACCTTGGGCAACCTGCAACCACACCATTACAAATACCACATTACTGCCTCCTCCCTACCCCACAACCACACCTGTGGAAGGAAAGGGTTAATACAGCAATAACCATAACAATAACACCGCAGTACTTTTAAATTTCCACACAATAAAGCACTGATGAGGAACTCTGATGAGCCTCCTCTTCTTGTCTTCTCTTCTGTCTTCCCAGGAACACCTGTAAGAAAAGAAAGACAAAACACACGCCTCTAATCTGCATACACAGTCTACCTAAACCCCTACCATCAAAACATGCAGAATCCCAAAAGATTTTTTAGAAAAAAGGTAGAAAACAGTATTTACATTAGAAAACAACAACATTATTTACAATACACATTTGGGGAGATGGAGTGCCCAAAGGTCCCAGCTAATGACCACAAGGCCGAAGGCTAGTCCAATAAAGAGTCTCTCCTAGGCTGGAGCCCGGTGAAGCACAGTTCTAACAGGCCAAAGTCCCAAAGGGAGAGTCTTTGCTGACAGTTCACACATTTTGAAGTCTGTAGTGTAGGGTATGTACTGCAATGTCATAAAGATAGAAAAGTTCGGACTCACCAGCCACTTGTGGTACAACACTTGGCACCAACCTGCACTCTGCCAAGACTTCCCTGGCAGCATTTCTTCCAATACAGCTGGGCGGACATCTTCTGGGAACCACAGGAGGCACATCTGGGAACAGCTGGCTGATGTCATCTCTGGAAATGGAACCTTAGAACAGGAACAAAAGAAAACAGCTGGTCTGACATCATCCGATTACCAGGCGATGAACAGGATAACAGCTGGGATGGTGTCCTCTGGATCTGAAGTCATCTGGTGGGCCAGTTGATGGTTGCTGGACAGGACAGTACACTGTAGACTGATGAATGTGGGCACCTGAGTCCTGAATATTCATATTGGTGGAGCAATAAGCACTTCACAGTCTGGTGTGGCAGTATTGACTACCACTGCTCGGCTCTCCATTTTGTAGGCACGGGCACATTTGCTGAGAGGTCCTTGCACTGAGGCCAATAGTACCAGGGTCAGGGCTTGAATTATTACCCCATCTGGGTGCACATAATTCACAGTGGGAGATTTCATCCTCTCCATCCACCACTCTCACTCTGTCCATAAACAGTGTCCTGCCTCTCTTCCACTGGGTATACTTTTCGTGAAACAGTCTATTCTTTACATGCTTGTTGCCCCAGGATGCACACTTTTCATTGCTTCATCCCAGATCCAGGATTTCCTGCAGTTCTCAATCTCCTCCCAGACTTTCTGAGGAAAGGTGGAAAGGTCATACCATAGATCTCATTTGCCTTCCTACGAACCAGTCTCTGCTCTTTACTTGCTTTGGTCAATCTGAGACCGCTGGCCTGGCTTGGGGTGGCCAGTCCTGGTTCTGCCAGCTTCGCATCCTTAAGGAAATTAGAAATGGATCCCTGACTTCTTCCTCCTGTAAAGCCAGGGCAGTGGCATCACCACTTTCTTCCATACATTCTTCTAAGGCAAGATCTTGAGGCTGTGTACCCGTTCCTTACTCACAAGGCCACATAGGTTCCCCTCATCTTCCTCTTCACTGAGGATCTGAGCCCAGGAGTGAGCAGTCGTTTCACCCTGAGACTATCCACTATCACTAGGCGTGAGGTCGACACCTCCCACGTAAAGGCCTCCCGCATCTCATCTTCACCCTAAGAGACTCGGCTAGGCCCCCCACCCAGGGGTGTATTGATGCTTTATCCGAACTTTCTTTCTGGGATCCAGCATCCACAACTTCAACTCTGGTTCTGTTTCTAACTCTGCACCCTCTAGCTTTGTGCCACACCTCCGAGGGACCTTCCTCCACAGGCTCCGCCTGGTGCTGTGTGCTGCCAACTGCAGATTCCTGAATTTTGTCCATGTGGGGCCAATGAATTGGAGGCGCTTTATACAAGCCATATTTTTGTAGGCATCCAGCACAGGGAGGAATCATGAAGACGCCCTTCCAGCTCCCAAGCATATTTGACATACTCGCACTGGATAATTAGAATCGCCACATCAGGAGGCAGTTGCCTCCATAGCACCACTTTTCAATATCTCTCAGTCTATTTACTGCTGTTGTTACTGCAACCCGGCATGATCCGGGTAATGAGCTGGTCCTGAGGCCATAACTGCAGAAAATAAACAAAAGTTCACTGTAACTGAAAGTCCCACTTTATTGAACACACTCTGTAGCTGTAAATGGCTCCTCTGTTGCTGTGTTTACTTTACTACCCCACCCTGTAATGGTGGCAGCAGCACTCCTGTGCATCAACATTTAGAATCTGGGTCAAGCCACTGCACACCGATTTACACAAGCTACTGATAACTTTTGCTCAGACTGCACAACTTGCTCTGATCTGGCTTTAAACACATTTACAGGATTTTCCTCGGACTTTTCACAAGCTGGTAACATTCATTTTATTTACAGTCCCTTAAAAGCTTCAGGTTTTAGCACAGGATTGCTGCATTTCTGGTGCTGCACTTTTCTACAACCCATATTCTCTCTCTGGCTGCAAACTTTAAACTGAGGCTAAATTCACTTCTATGCACACAGTCAATGGCTTAACAGACTTGTACTTGCTGGCAGACTTCACACAGTCGACTTGCAAAGCGACTACACTCGTGCACACACATTTTATATGGCATAGGCTGAAAATCACTGATTGAGCAGTTTCTTGGATGTTTACTTACTGTTATCAGTAGCAATTTGCTGCAATGGGAAAAACAGCCTGCAGCCAGTTCTTGAAGGCCCTCAGTATGCAAATGGGCGGGCAGTCCTAGCGATCATCGCTTTAAACACCAAACTTGCAATTTGGATGATCGATTAGCGGGTTGAGCCTAATTTTAAGAAGAAAGTCTATTTTGAACTGTTTACAACGCTTTAAACACTCCGCGACGCTCCTCCACTGCCAGTACACGCACTCCACTCTCACTCCCTCTCGAATGCTGGGGCAGTCTCTGTAGAGCTGGCTGAGGGCAGGACTGGTTGCAGCCTGACCAACCACATGATGCCATGCAAATGAGCCTCTTCTTCCTCGCGAGGGCTCTTCTCCTCACAGCGATCGTCAAGCAGGCAAATTTAAACTGCAGAATGCAACTTTTTTTTTTTTTCAACTGACTCCAGGCGCCTATTTCAGCCATTTAACATAGCCATTTACTCTGCAGTCTCTCTAATCACCAGAAAGCATTTCCAACATCCAGGGCATAATTTTTCTTTGCTACCCTAGTCTTCCACACTTTCCTTCACAACAATTCATTTTAAAAGCATTTCAAACGTCCAGGGCACAATTTTCCTGTTGCTACCCTAGTCTTCCACACTTTTCTTCACAACAGTTTATTTTAAAAGCATTTCAAACGTCCAGGGCACAATTTTCCTGTTGCTACCACTAGTCTTCCACACTTTTCTTCACAACAGTTTATTTTAAAGCAGGCAAAACGTTGTAAACAATTTTGATGATGCAGGACAAGGGCACACTCTTTGGCTTTACAGCTGCTTGGTAAACAGTTGGCATTTTAAACAGCAGTACAAGATTCACAGCACACAGCAACACACTAGGAAATTGGTTCAGCTTTTTGGCTACCCACTGCCAGATAGCCAAAATGCTAGCCCGCTTGCCGAGCACCTTCCTCCCAGAACAAAATCCAAAGTGGTGCCTCCATTTTGTAACCCTCACTCCTGCCTTTTGCCAAAATGACAGGTGGCATGCTGTTAAAGCTGACAGCAGTACCTGGTGGGGACCTGGGTTCGGGAAGATGAGGTTACTCAGCACAGGGGACCTAGGTTTGGCTACTCTGCACAGGGGCACCCAAGTAATCCGAACACAGGAAGCAATAACTGTAATGTCCAGAACCAGGAATGGGATTCTAAAGTGTGGCTTTTATTCACATACTAGCTGAACACAACAAAGCATAGACGGACCCCATGGGGCTACATTTTCTGGTAATGCAGATTAGAGACTACAACGCGTCCACTGGAAGAATGAACCAATTATACTGTTTTCAGGCTCTGGATCCACCAGGCACACAACCCGAACTTGCACGCACTTTGGGTACATAGCCTCGACTGGCTCCCCTCTCCGCCACTTGATCCACGGTCGATTGGAAGAATGAACCAATTATCCTGTCGTGGCTCCCCACACCACTTAAGAGTCTCAGACTCCTAAAGAGATTTTTTCCTTACTTGTTATGACTCCCCATCTCACAAAGAGAATTTTTCTTACACTTGTTGTGGCTCCCCACACCACTTAGAGTCTGGCGACTCTAGAGAGATTTTCTTTGCAACCCCACGCCTGGGTACTTCCTTCATCACTGGCCAAGTGCATGAGGCAAAGTAGCAACCACAGCAGAAATACGTAGAGGTGGACCTGGTTACTAAAGATGGGGGTTTGCCCACCTCCAGCTCCCACAGCCCATACCCGGCCATTTCTCTGGAAAACTGAAACTTGAATGTAGATTAAATGGTAGATGAACTGTCGCACCTCCTCTACATATTACTTGAATTACCCAACATTCTAGCATTTGACACTACTCCACTTGTTTATCCTAGTCCTATAGGCTTCCCAAATGTAGCTCAATTCCTAGATTTCTACATGTCCCAGGTTGAAGAAGCACATTTTTGTCCTCTCATGTTAGAGCAAACACTCATCCTGTTGCAGGTGCCCCACAAGCTAATCACAAATCTTTCAACTTTCCAAAAAAGGCTGAAATGAAATGGCAGCTTTTCTTCCTCTTGGCAGAATTAAGGGGATTGCACCAGGAATCTGCATGGGGATTTTATATCTTCGGGGGGCATTGAGACCTGAACAGTGGTCTCCACCACTTGAGCACACCTTCACTTACTCAAGACAAACTGGACACTGACTCCTTCTTACTGAATGCAAACTGAACTGAACACTTCCCTTTGAAAACTCCCAACGTTCTATCTAACTCCTCTGCTGCAGATTCCAATGTGGCTTATGCAGCTGCGAAAGTTCTGTTGGTGATATCATCCTCAGACTCAGCTGAGACTGAGAACAGAGTGACACAGTGTGAAACCCATTTAACTGGAGTTTCACAAGCTGCCTTTCCTGCCTACCACTAGGTCTTACTGGGACTTAGTAACCCTGGCAACAAGGGTTACCTCAGATGATTAAACAGCACCCTATGGTCCACAGTATCAAACCCTGATGAGAGATCTAGGAGACCCAAGATGGAATGACTCTTCTGATCTCTAGCCATCAGGAGATCATTGAGCACCGAACCAGCACTATCTCAGTACTATGCCTCTTTCGAAAACCGGACTGGAGGGGTTCATAGATGTCATGGATGGTCAAATGGTTCTCCAGCTGTATGGCCACTTCTTTTCAATCATCTTCCCTTGAAAGGAAGATTTGAGATTGGTCTGTAGCTCACATGGCAGTCGTGATCCAAAGAAGCTTTCTTCAAGAGAGGTGTTACCACCTCCTCCTCTTTCAGGGAGCTAGGAAACTCACTTGTTTCCAAGGAGCACCTGACTATATGTGTGAGGACTGGACCAATGGAATCAATACAACCCAAAATCAGGAATGTTGGTCCAGAATCTAAACTACAGCATGTAGGGCACATACTCTGGACAATCTGCATGCCATCCATGAACTCCGGTCGGTCGAAGGTACTCCAGGAAAGCTGAGGAGCAGCAGCCACACACTGGTCCAGAGCAACACCCTTAGAGTGTGCTGGATGGAGTGCCACCCTGATGTAGGCCACTTTATTTGCAAAGAATCAAGCAAGTTCATTGCACTCTAATTGAGAAGGCTTTTCACACTTGTAGGCAGGCTGGGTTGCACTGTCCTGTCTACAGTGAGAAAGCTGAGCAGGTCGATTCTGAGCAACAGCAATCTCCCTGGACATATATTCACAATTTTATAGTAACCTATTCCTTATTTATAATATGTAGTTTCTTATGTTCTACCTTTTGCAGAACAATGCAACACTTTCTAATATATCTGTATTTTTGGATTTCAATAATGCATTCACTTGATGCTTAAGTTCCATATCTAAAGTTGATAATACATGACCCAAGTACAGATTCCTTTCTTGAATATAAAGAGGACTTAAAATCAATTGATATGGTCTTCCCAAGTTGGCACTTGCAAATCTGTGTAATATTTTTATCATAGAACCTCTCACATGATCTTCAAAACTTTGGAGAAACAGCTCCTATTAGCTTGCTGACGGGAATACTAGACGGTGAGTTCCTGAGATTACATCAGCAGCAGTTCTTCACTGACACAGGCTGTTTTGAACAGGTAGCTCAATTAGGGTTACAAAATATCTCCTAACTTTAAAATGAAGTAACCTAGAAATCTAATTTTTGTATGAGATTTACTGGGAGTATGCTTATTTGGATTCTGCAATATTGCACTTTTCGCATCAGAGGCTCTTTTTTAAATTTAATCCAGTTTATTAATTTTATATAGCAACACAACAAAAACATAAACAATGCATAAGATGAAGAGAAAAAACAACGAACAACCCCCAATCCTCTTTCCCAATACCCCACCCACCTCCCTGGGAGCGTGCTCTAGGTCTAAAAGAATGTAACAACTTAATGGAGCTATATAGCTATTGAGGAGCAGGGAAGGATAAGCAGGCTATGTCATTTCAAGTACAATGCATGTAGCCTACCCCACTTCTTGTCAAAGAGGGAGGGTTTATGGCGGATACTAGCAATCATCCATTCAGTCCATAAGGAGAAGGACAGCTCTTGTAGCCATTCCTGATAGGAGAGGGAGTCTGATCCAGCCAGTGTCTAAGGACATTTTCTAACAGAAAAGGAGATTAAAGCCATATGGTATCTCCTTTCTTTAACATGGATCTGGCTATAATCCCCAATAATGCAAACTTCTGGTGTAAAAGCCCTGTTAGAGCTAGTAAGGGGTTAGCTGTAAGCTCTATAAGGGAGAAGGCTCTTTAAGTAACAAGGTCCTTGTTAGTTAAGTGATGGCCATCCTTTCTCAAAATCAGCACTCAAAATTATAGAAAAGACTGTCCCTATTAAAGTCTATGAAGCGTGTCCTGTGTTGTTCATTTAACCACATCACAAAATATGCTTATGTGGGGCATGTTTCACTATGAGGAACTAAATTCATGTTGGCTGCTGGCTATTAGAAACAAAATTACAGTGTTTTTACAAAAACAGAGGGAGAAATAAATAAAACTTCTTGCATGAATCCCTTGATGAGCAGGTAAACTGCCGTATATGTTGGGGAGTAAGAAAAGTAATAAGTAAGAAGCTACTCTTTAATGCCTGTGGTGTCACTTGGCATGCGGTCATAATGCTGCAAGACATTATACCGCATGCAAAATCGTGCTGCCAATACAGTGTGATTTCTGCCATGCAGCATAACTCTTTTTGTGGGTGCTCTGCCACCCGCACTCCCGTTACGGGCTGTGCCCTGACCCCCAATAAAGATTCTCAACCTCAGGGGTTAACTCGGGAGCACACAAACTGTTAAAAATAAAAGTTTCTGGGACTGGTGTCACCCTGGTGGCACTGATGGTTGAGGCGCTGGACGCCACACCTCACGCCATGCCGGGCGGCCCGGTTTGGGAATGGTCTCGGGAGCCGGGCTGGCAGGGAGAGGAAGGATTGAGCATCCTATGACCACTCTCCTTCCTCTGGGGTGGGTATGGAGTATGTGGCGTGTTGCAGTGGCGCCAGCGGAGGCTAGGCGTGACTGTCAGTGGTGTGCATTCTGAGGGAGGAGCATGGCGGATGTCTGCACATAGTACAGCAGATGTCATTGCATGTCTGGCTCCCTAGGGCAAGTAATGGCAGAAAATTGTGGGGCGACCGCGGTGGCTCATGGCAGAGCCCCGAGCCCCCGGACACAAGAGATGTGGCTACTTGGTTCCCGGGTCCAGGAGGGGGTTCTGGTAATTTCATCGGGTCTGTGTGAGTCAGGCACCTGTAATGTATGCCAGACCTGGTCTGGGGCTTGGGTGCTGGCAGCCATGCCATCGCTAGCTCCGCTCCGCAACGTAAGGAGGAGTAAAAGTATGTTAAATGATACAAAAAAAGGGTTTCTGGGACTGGGAATCAAACCTGGTCCCAGATGCAGTGCTCTGGTTCCTTGCTGCAGTGGCTCAGTCCTTTTAGCCTCGGCAGCTGCTTGACAGAACCCCATCTCAGCAGAGGTCTTATCCTCTGCCTGGGATAGTTCATGGTGCAATACCGACTACAGCAGTATTTGTGGTATTGCATCACTGGCTGTAAGCTACATCACTGTCAGGGTTTACAATGTGTGACATTATGACCTGGTAAGGTGTCACTTTATTGGGTAAGGGTTTCCTTATTTGTGACCACAGCATTTTATTGGCTAGGCTTATATACACATCCAGTTGTACAAGTACATCTAGCCCAAGACATGGAGATTGTAATCCTTGCATTATATACAGGATACTATATATTTTTCCCTATCTGGAGGTTCAATGCAAGTGCCTATACTTTTCAAACTTTCTTTGTGGTTTGGAACATTTTGTAGCATTCTTTAACACTGGGTAAACCTGTGCACTGCTTGGACAATGCAGAACTGGCTTTACAAGTTCTGTTTTGTCTGGCACCTTGGATTTACCTCTGGTTTTAATTAGTTATGCCTCTTTTCCACAGCCCTTGATGGCATGTGTGCTTAGAGTCTAATGCTTTTGTCAGAAACAATATGGCACTTAGAAAACAAGATTTACTTTCTTTATGGAAAAAGTTAGACCTAGAAACATAGAAACATAGACTTTGACAGCAGATAGGACCACTTGGCCCACCTAGTCTGCCAATTTCCTACCTACTGGATAAACTCCAGATCCTAGATAACCTCTATTTTAATTACAGATTTGCCACATCTTGTGTTGACAAACCACATAAGCATTACTTCTCCATGTATCCAATTTTAGAATTACTAAACCTAGATACGTTAATACATTAGATTATTAAATGGGTAGAAAGAATACTGAATTCTGGTTGGCCAAGAACTGCTTTCAACCTGGCCATTATCCCATCACAATGGTCCAGCTAAAAGTATTTTGTTTAAAATGCATGAAATTTTCTAAAATGACCCATTTCATAATTGCAATAAGGCACTCCAGGGCGTGTTATGATTGCCCAACGGCCCTTCTCGGGTGGTAGGAAGCCTGCGCTATGCTTTTATGCTTCAGCCCACCCTAGGTGGGCCATTATCCCACCATAACACCCCCATCATACCTTATTGCTTAATTACAACCTACAGAATTTAGTTTAATCATTACATTATCTTTCTCTGAAAGTAGCATGAATTTCATTATTTAGAAACTCTTTCTAAATGGACTAGGCCTTTTTACCCGTGACCATTAGATTTTCTGGGAATAGTCCATAATAGGTTTAAACCTCTTTAGAAGGTCATTTTCAGTCAAGAAACAATTACCTGCTTTGTTTGCAACATACACTGGATGTTTAATTACCATTCACCAAATTTCAATTTCAACCAAACTTTACCAAAGGTCTTTTATGCTTCTCTCTATAACCTACAATCTGTAAGTTGTTAGGAAGGGTTGCTAGTTCCTTCAAGTCACCTAAGGCATCAGTCAGCTTATCACAGAGACTTTTAGGTATCAGAGTTGCTTTCACTCCTGAATCAAGCAAAGCCTCGTGATTTAGATTATTCTCAATGTTTATTTCAAAGTAAATTTTTCTGCTTTTCCTTTAGGAATTAAGTTGCCGGGCAGAATTTGTCTGTCTTTCCTGGCAACATAGCAGTTTTACCTTGACATTTTACACTGCTGTTGGAACGAACTCTGATATCTTTTGAGCAAGGCTAAGCCCAGAGATAACATTTTCAATTTCACTTGACATTTCATTTTTAAATCTCATTCCAATATCATTATTCTTTTTAACAGTAATAGTTTCTTTTACCATGTCAGCAATGGGGTGAACAGGATCTACAAGTCACATAGCACTACTAGTCCCTTCTGCACTAGGTACAGTTGAAGAAGATTTTGCACAGAAAAATGAGGGTTAGGCGGTGATTGAGCTAAATGAAGTGAAAATCTTTGAGCACAAGCTTCTGCCTGATTTAATTATTTTCAAATTGCTCCATTTTTCAAACTCCTTCATTCTCTCCCTCCTTTGAATGTATAACTCCTAGAGGATTGTATCCACAGTTGCAGAACTATGCTTAGACCTGTTTTGAGGTGCACTGTAACTTTGCTGATCAGAGTCAGAATAGTGGAGCCCTCTGTGGACAGATTTGTCACCTTATATTTATCATACTCACTGCCATACCTCCATCTTGGTTCCTCCCCTTTGGGAGAAACTCCAGTTTTGGTCTTGCAGTGAGTCTTGGTAAGGTTGCTGAGCCACAGCTGGGTCTAGCATGGGCTTTGACTGTTCCTTCTTTTTAGACATAGACATAGGTAATCCTCTCCCTTAGCTGGAGTATTAGAGGTGGTGGCCTCAAACACCTCAGCCTGAGGTACAAAGGAATTCCTTTGCCTAATCTTGTGCTTTTTCTCATATTTCCCAAATATTTTTGCTCTGAATCAGAATTTGAATCACTGCTCAGTCTAGGGGTATTCTTTTGCTTTGTAATTCATTTTCTGAGTCAGATGATTCCCTTGAGGAAATACTATAGTCAGTCTTATAGTCTAACTTCCTAAATGCTTTCCAATTTTTCTCAACTTGACTTTTACTCTGTAAACTCTCACATTTTCCCTTCATTTAATCAGATCTTTGTTAACCAGTTCATAAGCATTTGCTAGTTCAATGTTTTCTTTTCTAAAGGGACACCATCAGCCCCATTAGGCTCAGAGCCCCAGTTTAAAAAAAAAACACATTTTATGATTGTCAGCATTCTGTAAAGGTGGCTGATGTAGCTGATAGTTTGATTCTGGTGATTTTTTCTTTTAAAAGTTAAAATAGACTACCCACCATACTGGTGTTACCACACAAACACAGGTTTGTTTACATTCCTTAATCAGCTTCAGCTGCATATTTCCTGGACTTGGCAACACCCACAACCCAGTCTAGCCCCTTATGATGTAATGGGAGTTAAGGAGGCTACTGCCTCATGAGTGACTGCACTGTTTGGGTGTGCTTCTAATGCTTAGGAAGTATGCAGTAAGAACAGATCCAGGATTGTAAACAAAACAAGTTTATTTATAAATACACATTACCATGCATTTCAGTTCTCCTAAACAAGGAGACAGACAAAACAAACACCAACATCAGTGAATTTTAGAGAAGGTAAGAAATCATAAAATGTAGGGTTTTAACTAGAAATAAATGACGAAACAGATTGACAGTGTCCCTTTAAATTCAAACACCATATTTGCCATTGTTTAGCTTCAAATAAGTCACTTTATAAAGCCACACAGTCCTGTTTACTTGTAACAGCTTCTGCAATATTTCCACCTGTCCTGTAAGTTTACCACATTCAAAAGATGTATCTTCCAGCCTTTTTCCAGTTTATTCTTTCATTTTATGCTTAATAAAAGTCAGTCAGATTTGAGATAATAACTGGTCAGCAATTCTCTCAATGTACTGACCAGGTTGATTTTTCCATAACAACCAGCTGGTTGTTATGACATTCATGAGCCATGCCAGTTAAACTATGCTGCTGCCTCATTGGCCAACATTCTGTATGAAGGGGCCAAACAATCTCACAAACTGCTGGAGAAAAATTGCTGGCCTGTTATTATAAAAATAAAAGATGGGGAGGGTGTTTAATATGTGATTAATGGACACCCTCGTTGTGGTATGCTTTGATAAACCCCTCGGGCATCCCACAACTCGGTGTGCATTAAATTCTCATATCAAACCCTTCCTATCCATTATTCTCTATATAAATTACTGTCTCAGTGTTAAGAATGTTTGCACTTACAGTTAAAGCTGTCATGACTTTGAAGTACTAATTATCGACTTCAGCAACAACAATAATATTATTCCTTTAAACAACAGTTATAATAGCAATGACCTTATAGAACAGTTTAAAACCAAATAACTAAATATTTTCTTGTAATGCTTCAATAGTCTTTTCTATGCATGTTTTGCCTTGAACAGCCTGCCACTGGAGGTAGTGGCAGCCAAGATGATCAGTGAATTCAAACAGGCATGGGGTAGACAGTATAGTCACCTTAGCAAGGCAAATTGATAGTGGGAGGTAAAACCTGGGCAAACTAGATGGAACACATGGTCTCCTTCTGCTGACAAATTCTTATGTTCTTATGTACTATTAGTTAGGGAATCTGTCTTGCTTTAATTCAGGCATTAGCTCCTTTCTTTTGCTTAAGGTAACTTTAGACTTACAGAAAAGCAAATTGAAAAATATTACTTTTGCATTTCAGTAATTTTGCATGTAATAGCAATAATAATAATATTTATTTCTCATACATTCCACTGGGTGGACTGTTATTTACTAATAATTATCCCGGACAAGCCCCAAAATGTCATAGCATTAGGTCAGAATAGCAATTTTTATGATAGGCACTCTGACATACTTCAGGCTTTACACCACAAAATTCTCAAAAACATATAAATAATTATGAAAGTCAAACTTATACTCTACCTATTGTAAAGGTTTTAGATAATGGTAAAACATTTCTGTCACACCAAGAAGTATGAAAATACATTTTATTGATATCTGTACACAAATTCTAAATATTCCTAATTAGCATAAAAATCACGATAATAAAAGTAATGCCAACAAAGCAACAAAGGTTTCAGAAAATCAAATAAACACCAAGAAATAAACAAAAATGAAACAGTTTTCAGAAAATAAGCAACACAACTAAGAAATGAGCAAGGCTCACATGCATGATATTGGCTATACACTATACCTTCAGCATGCTTTGTATTTAGCATAATCTTTTGTATGAGAACTTGCAAACTCATTGCATTAGTGTCTCAGATTATATTTCTATATACAACTTGCTTTAATTTCTATAGCATGCAAAATATATTTCTTTTGGTTTAAACTCAAGCTTAACTTATATACCCAAGATTTTGTAATTAAACATTGTTGACTTTGTTACCTCCCCAGATAAGCCAAATTAAAATATTAAAATTAAGATAATTAAAATAGTACTTAAACTTCTGGTTATTTGTAGAGATGTGTGTAACCTCCAGGACGCTATCCTATGCTACCACCCCTGCCTTTCTCAGCAATGACAGGGTAAGGGGCCCAGGTCCATTGACGGGTGCCTTCACCCAGAGGTTGGGGTTAAGACAGTCAAGGTTGACTCGGTCACAGCCCTCTGGGTCACTGCAACCCCACTTCTTCCCACTAGTGGCTCACACAGGTTAATTACAATGCTCTCTCCCGAACACTTACCCCTGGCTCGAACCTCTCAGCTCACTCTGGGACCCCTGAAAGTAAAATGCAGTTATCAAATATTCACTGTGCAGTATATCCCCAGTAAGACACAAACCAGCCAGGGTACAGTTGCAAAACAAACAATCTGATTTATTTGAGGGGAGACAAGGACCAGGGAAATCAGGGTGATTGACTTACCACTATAAAATATATTTAACTACCTAGGGCTCTGTGCACAGGCCTAAACCTATCAGTTACTGTCTATAGGTACCCAAGCCCTAATGGCTAGTTCCTCAATGCAGCTGGTTGGGGCCCTGACACAAAGGAGCATTCAATTCCTATGAAGCTTAGATGAAGCCAGGAAGCTCAATTAGTACAGTCTGCACACAACAAAATGACTGTCTTGGTTTACAACCTTTAGCAGGGAGCTACCCTGATTTAGTACTCACAACTCCAACAGAGAACCACTCTTTCACTGCTTGCAGGGCTGAACCTGAGCTTCAATGGCTTCTTCACAATTTATATGGAAGAACACAGAGGGTACCATACCAGGCAGCTGCTCCTCAACTCGACTGAACTCACAGCTACGCAAGCGTTCACAGCAGCTTCAACTTTCCTGACAGACCGAGCTAATTCAGCAGTTTAGTATTAGATCGTCCTCTCAATGTCTTTATAAGCAACATTGCAGAGGGACTGAAGGAAAAGTATGTCTCTTTGCAGATGACACAAAGATCTGCAACAGAGTTGATGCACAAGGTGGGTGGGAAGGATGAGAAGGAACTTGGCAAGGTTAGAGGAATGGTCAGATGTATGGCAGCTTAGATTCAATGCCAAGAAGTGCAAGGTAATGCACTTGGGAAACAAAAACCAAGGGAAGAGTACACAATGGGGGTGAGATACTAAGAACAACAAAATGGAAAGGGACCTGGGGGTAGTCGTATCAGATGACTTAAAGGTGGGCCAGCAATATGAGAGGGCATAAAGGAGGGCTGGGGGATACTGGGTTGCATAGGGAGAGGCATCACCAGTAGAAAACAGGAAGTTGTTATTCTTCTGTACAGACAGCTGGTGAGACCCATCTGGAGTACTGTGTGCAGTTCTGGAGACCCCATCTCCTCAAGGATACGGACAGGATGGAAGCTGTCCAGAGGAGGGCAACTAAATGGTGCAGGGTCTGCACCGAAGACATATGAAGAGAGACTAAAGGAGTTTAATATGTATAGCCTCGAGGAAAGGAGGAGGGAGGGGGAACATGATAGAAACTTTCAAGTACCTCACGGAATCAACAAAGTCCAAGAGGGTAGCATCTTTCAAAACAAGAGGTGTGCAAGAACAAGGGGCACAATTTGAAGATGGGGGCATCTCAGAAGTAATGTAAGGAAGTATTTTTTCACAGAGAGGGTTGTGGATTCATGGAACGGCCTTCTGGAGGAGGTTGTCTAGTCAAAAACAGTGGTTGAATTCAAGCATGCATGGACAGTGATAAGGCAATTTGGGGGATGAAAGAAGTAGTCTGCTGGTTAACTAGGAACTGCAGCTTATCCATTAGGTAGGAAAATGTGCAGACTGGTGGCCAAGCGTCCTTATCTGCCGTCAAATTCTATGTTTCTATATGTTTCTACACATAGGTCTTAATGCGTGCATCATGCATAAAGTGTATTATTGTTTTTTTGTTGGCTGTATCTGTGCTGTGATGCATTTTAGTTAATGGTGCTTTGATGCTTATTTACATTAAACCTTTATTTTCTTGTGGGCAGTGCTAATAATGTTTACTTGTGTTCAGTGCTTTGTGCGATTAAACAAAACAGTTTCTTCATTAGGGGCATATATACAGCATACAATATACTGATTTGTTTTTCACTGGAAGTACTGTGTTATTCTTGTCTGTTCAGTTTCAGACATGGAATATTTTTTCCATGCTGCCTCAGTGTGCTACAGCAATTCCCAATCTGGCGCACATCTGCCCTTTGTGACATCGCCAATCTCAAAACAGTGGCGCTGCCTGACATCAGCCAAGAAACAACGTAGATGTGCTTAATGCATTCAACAGTTGTGAGCTCACCTCACCTTCTAACTCTGATAGAATTCTGGCCCACATCCCCTGACATATTGGAGTTGTGAAGCATAGTCCTGCACATTCATTCATGGCAAGGAGTCCATCTGTTTTAGGAGTTCGATCTTCCTCGCAAGTGGGATGCCTGGACACGAGAGGAGGCCTTGTGACTGAGAGGTAAGCTGCACTTCAGTATAAAACAGCACAGAGTAAAGGAATGATTGGGTCTGTTGCTTGCCACATATTTTAAGCAACTGCAAGGTGTTAATGGGGTGTAATGAGCTGTGACGCTGAGCAAGAACACAGTGAGCTAGCTGTTTTTGGCTCATACATACACTGTACGCAGCAGATAATGTCCATGGTATCCACAATAGTTAAGGCAGGAGATATTAGAATTGGATTTGGCATGGACTTTATGTCTGTGCAAACTGATTGTCCATGATAACTCTGTCGCATTATGTGGTGCCCTCTGTACCACAAAATTTCTGACAGTGTATCTCTTCATGGCACACATTTCATACCCAAAATTATATCTTTGGATTTGTCACAGGGTTTTAATTAATTGATTAGCAGTTTTTCTTGGGACTATACTAACTGTACAGAAAGTATTTATATAGATTTTCTAGATGTCCTTTATTTGTTAAACACAGTGAGGCAAGTGCTATGCATTTTCACAAAGATTTAGCACTTTTATGTGCAAAACGCTAATCAATTTTAGAGTTAAATAAATCCCTGTGTCATGATGTTAGCTTTCATTTAAGACTAACCAAATTTGTTTATATATGGTAGGTTTGATACCGCAATGTTTTGCAAATAACTTGGCTTGCATAAATGCTGCATTTACACAACTTGGATAGATAAGCAGTTGTCATCTCCTCTGTAACTCATGAAACTCTCACCTTGGCAGCATAATAATTGGTCTTGTAAAAGCAAAAGTATTTTCACTTTCATTAATGCTAGTGGACTTTTAAAAACTGCATTTTTTTTTCTTGAAGACAACTAGTATTAGGCAGTACCTTTGCCGTGACATTATTAAAGCCTCTTATCTCTGGTTGCTGTTGATTTTGGCACCTTTGACATTTCAAAATGCAAGGCCTCATCTTCTAGACTGGCAACTGCAGAGTGTTCCTTATTATTACAGCTTAACTAGCCATGAATGACACACCTCCTTAAGATTCTTTGAAGCAGAATAAAGTGAAAATAAAGTTTTTTATTCTTTTGCAGACAGTCTTCCTTCTTGCTTTAGAAAACTTACTTAAAAAGCATAATGACCAGATGTTTTTAGTATTGCCTCCCATAACTTAATAATTAAGCATTATAAAGAATATAAAACAGTACTTAAAATAATGTAAATAATAATATGATAAAAATATAATAACAATTTTAATAACGAAGCTTTGTTCCACCATGACAGGGCTGTGCTGCACACTGTGCACAGACCTGTTGTCAGACTAAGAGATGAGTGTTGCTACTGTTGTATGGCTCAGTGGTGTGTCATGGCCTAGAGTACTGTGTCTGTTACATGACAACATGACACATGTGACATGGACAGCGTGTGTGGCTGTCCAGGGAGCGTGGGGACACTTGCACTGTATCTGCAACACAAACCTGTGGTTTGGCACTGCAGGTTGCAGTATGTTGCCATGTGGACTGGGGTGTGGGGTTTCTGATAGTGATATTGCAGTGCTCACAGGGCTACGTTCTGTTCCATTGGGCAGCATGTCCCAGTTATTATGCTGCTGCAGTATATTTGATAGTGCTATGGGGCTGACTGGGGTTACCTTAGGGGGCTGTGTTGCAGGACTTTGACACAGGCTACATTGGGTATGCATGGGTGGCATCCCATCAGAGTGGTGGTAGCAATGGCCATATGGGCCTCTCATGTCTGCATGGGATGGGCTTGTGGGTACCATGGGGTTATGTGATGCTGCATAATGGCACATATCAGGTGGCATATGTGCTGTTTCCATTGTTGGGTACATGGGCATACTAGCTGGCACATGCTGTCCTTCTCTGGGGCTACATTCTTGGTTCTGCATCACTCTACAGTGTCAGCTCACTATTCTTACATGGGCATCTTTCCCCCATAGGTACACATCACACTTCTACATGGGCCAGATGGCTGGAGGAGGATGAAGGCTGGGACGACTGCTGTGGCATCTTGTCAGGCAGCAGAGGGTCATGCTTGGAACAACAGGCCCCGATGGTGCACCTTTCAATAAGGTTTATGGAGCTCCTGGGGCAGCTGGTGCAGGGCAGTGATCAGCTGTAGCACAATAGACTCCCCATTCCCCATTTTTTCCCAACCCCTTGTTTTTGTTGTTGACATTTCCATTTATGATGTATATAGTTTTCATTGCTGTTTTACATAATATATTGTGGGATGTTATGATCCTGTGCCCTGTGTCTTTATTGGTTACCTGTAGTCGGTTTCCTGCTGGCCGTGTTGCACCTACTTTCACCACCTGCATCACCCTGGTGGCTGTCATCCTGGCCAATCATGTGGCGTGGTTTCCCACTGCTCTCCTGCAGTGTTTGTGGCTGTGCATCTGGCTGTACATTGTTGTGGGCATGGTAGGTTTGTCCTCCTGTTGGCTGACACATTCTTTTCTCCATGTGTACCCTGCATGGCCTGTGTGCATGCCAGACAGCATCTGGCTTGTGACTGTTCATGGACATGGTCAGGTCCCTGTTTCTGGGTGAACCCCACGGGCATTGCCTGTCTGGGGGGCCTTGGTCTGTGGGCTTGTGTGTGGCTTTGTCCATGTGGCCATGGCCGACATCCATCCTCCCTGTGTCCTTCTACTGTGTGTCATGTGATGTGCTGTTCCTGCTCTGTGTCAGGAATCCTTGTCTCCTCCTTTGTGCACAGCTGGCACGAGTTGAGTCATACTGGCATGATGACATGGTTGTTTTTGTGCGGACACTTCCTTCTGTCCCATCTCCACTTTTTCTGCAGTTCACATCTGAACAGTGTTGCTACATTATGGGTTACATGTTTCCTGACATTGCCTTTGTGTATCTGTTGCTGTTATTTGTGTCGGCCCTGCTCTTTGCTCATGTTTCTCATTTGTTGCACCACATATTTACAGACGCACCCAGTGGCCATGTGGTTCACCTGTGCCTGACTCCATCTCTGTTTGCACTGCCTGCTTGCTATATTCAGAGCTATCTTCTGTGCTATAGTCAGAGCTGTTTCTTTGCCAGGCTGTGTTTTCACTGCACTCTTAGCCATGTTTGCCTGCTATAATAAACTGTGTTTGCCCTTAGGCTATTGCTTTGAATATTGTGTGCAGTTGGTGTAGGCAAAGTTTTGAATGTTGGGCCCCAGGAGATTATACAACCTTCATTTTTAACTCTTAAGAAATAAAATATATACACAAATGTTTTATTCTGCAATAGCAGGAACTCTGCTGGGGAGCAGAAAAGGCTATAAAAAGTGATACAACAGGGCCTGTTGTTGAACAGGTTATGCAGTATTACTAACTGGGAGAAGTTAATTTGCAGTTAAGAGAGAGACATTTATTACTAATCGTTTAGAGAAGAGTTTCCCAGCTGTGTATTGATACCCAACTGTGTATTGCTAAAAGGAGAACAGCTTATACAGTGACACAGCTGAGTATAATACTGGCATTGTGAAACTAATTTTGCCATGTCTTACAAAAATATTGACAGTGAATCATGCTTTTGATGAAATATTGGCAGAACGTGGCTCAGCTTGGGACATAGTTATGATTCTGCCTCCTCCTCAGAATCAGAAATGGAAGATGTGTTACCTGAGAACTGCCTATTTGCCAAATATAATACTAGGAGCAAAAGTAGATCTGACAGTGAAATGTACAGCATGTCACAGTGGAGGGGCAGGGTAGAATAACATAGTAAAGGCACCACAAATATAACTAGGCAGAGCATGGCAAATGAAGCTGACTAAGACCTCACACAGGGAACAGGGGAGGCAGGACAAATTAAAATAACAAAGGCATCACAAGTGGCATGGGGTAAGGTAGGGCAAATAACAATGACAAAGGCATTGAAAGGGGCAAAGGGTGAGGCAGAGCAAATAAAATTGACAAAGGCACCACAAGTGGCATGGGGCATGGCAGGACAAATAAACTGACAAAGACACCGTAAGTGGCACTGGACAAGACAGATAACATGATAAAAGAGGGTGAGATGCAACAAATGGAAGGAGACAGGGAAAAGCGTGAAAGTGTTCCATTCACATCTACGAAGTAGAGCAAACCAGCCAAGTGAAACAGAACCAGAGCCAGTAACAGACTCTGACAGACCAAGGAAAGGAAAGAAAGCTCAGAAAGAGAAAAGGAACAAAGCTCAGTGAGTGAATGGGTACAGGACTCTCAAGTGACAGAGAAGAAGTCTCAGTGAAGAGGAGGTTTTAGCGCAAAAATACCAAAATGCAGGAGGATAACAAGTCCACATGGGATAGGCAGAGCCCTTGGAAGAGGCAAAGCAACTGGACAAGTTCCTCAGAATCCCTTAGAGATGGTACTGGTACAAACCAGAAAAGTGTGTCTGCAATTCATTGGCATGAAAATGAGCAGATGGTTGCACCATTTGAGCTCACAGGAATTCCTGGAATTAATGCCCTTTGCCTGCCAAACCAACACCACTTCAGTGTTTCCAAATATTCTTTTGATGATACTGTAGGTCCCAATGGTAGTGACAGCATTATAAAATTATTTGTCTAGAAACCAACCGATATGTCAAACAATTTTGTGTAGAAGTACTCAAACTGAATTTTCACATACTTCATGAAAACATTGTCTTCCCTTGAAATGTATGTGTTCATTAGAATTTTCCTTTTGACTAGATTGGTAAATAAAACAAACACATGCACAACTTTCACATCATTGATCCACAAACCCATTCCTTTCTACACCTATTGTGCAGTCAATTTCGAGCAGGACAGGTTCATGAGCAGGGACAGGTTCATGAATGTTCTAAAATTCCTACATTTTGTGGATAAATAAGAATGCTGCAAAATCCCTGACAAACTTTAAAAATCAGAAGTGTCTTAGATATTTGGCAAAACAAGTTTGTAACAGCATATACCCTACCAGATACATCAGTATAGATGAATCTCTTTACTATTCAGAGGCCATCTTTGAATTAAACAGCACATGTCCTTGAAATATTCCAGATCTGGTATCAAAACCTGTGACCTGTGTGGAGCTATTCACATAATTGTGGGATGGAAGGCTGTAAGAAATTATGTGGTGTATACAGGTAAAAACAATGTACCAAGTATTTTTCTTATACTTCAAGTTCATTGAACAATTTCACCATTACATATACTTTAAGAACAGATTCATGTACATGCTTGTCTCCTGGTGCGATCTGAGGTATAATTAGGTGTAAACAGCAAAATTGAACATACAATAACATTAGCATACATGGATGATTAGGATTCAGTAAAATAAAAGCAAAACAACACTTACACCAATTATTGCTCACTTTGACTGATAAGTAGTATGTGACTCAAAGGGCTGACATAGGGCCCAAGTCTGTAACTCATAATAAGAACAATGCAGCAGGGCAAACATACAGATGCAAAGAAATAAGGGATGCAGTGGGGTCTCATTTAGTAGAGAATTTCTACATTGGGTTGACCAAGTGTACGTCTGCACAGTTGGCTAAGGCAGAAAATAAGTGATGCCCATGACGAAGTCACTGGCCTACTATTTTATTATTTATTTATTGAATTTTGTTAACCAGGTGGTCCCACTGAGACTAAAAGTCCCTTTTTTATGGGTAACCCAGAACTGATTACATATATGATAAAGCAGTACAGGATACATTTAGAGGTATATCCTCTACCCTCTCTACCCTTGGTTCCTGTTACCTCCTGTTGACTCCACTAAAACACACTGTATTGTTATCCTATGTTTTCTGATGTTCTAGTTATATCCCTGAACAATGTTAACTTCACCAACCCTGTATGTGGTAAACTGTTGATCTCATTTGTCCTCCTGTATCCTCAAAAAAAACCAAACTGTATACTGTTTCTCTGTACTAAGTTGTTATCACTGTATTGTCTCTCTGTGACGAGGTACCTTTGAAACAAGCCTCTGGCTCAAAGGTTGTAAACTGATGCTTAATAAATAAAATAAATAAACATCATGGTAAAACATTACAGGCTATATGGATATTATTAACAACAGACAACAGTTAAGAACATCGTCAACATGATTTAACAGGACACATCTAGAGGCATGCAACATACCTTGGGGTTAAAGAGCATAGTTCAACACAGACAATTAGTTGAGTAGGGATAGCTACTGTGAGTGGAGTGCAGAGTTACAGAACAGGTGTGTATTGTTCAATGGTTACAGTTGCAGATACATCACTCCAGGAGGACAGGTCTTTTTGCATAGTTTATTAAGATTTTTCAAAACAGACAATACAAACAACAAAGAAATTCATTGAACCTATATACAAATGGGTCCAGTTCATTTCATTATTCATTACAGAAATAAAATATATATTGCCTGTGCCATCCATCTCAGTGCATATCTTAAATAAAACCAAAGTGTTGGAGATTTATCCAGTTGCACAGTGGTACATACCTCTTAATAGGTCAATATCACACTATGGCTAATGCACTTTATAGTGATGACACATGTCGATACCTGCTTCCTAGGCTCCCCACCAAATCCTTCAAAAGACGATTAATGAAACCCATCTCGTAATATTAGGACTTCCCAGGGATAAGGAGGAGATAAAGGGATCCTAAGTGACAAGGAATTGCTCACCTCCCCATCACTAGATATGAGAGTCTCTCCATTACTAGAGCTTGAAGGGCTAGAGTACGCCACTGCTGAACCATGGGCCTGGCCCCAGAAACCCACATATTCAAAATACAATTCCATGCCAGCACCAATAAGACATGGGCCCACATTGGTAACAAAACTCACCCTTCCATACCTGTATCTTCAATGCCAAAGCAGCAGTAGGGGTATTGCGTATCGTGCCTCATCAAGTTTGATAGCTCATGGGCAATGTCCAACCAAAAGGTCTGCAAAATTGAACATGCTCAGAAGCAATGAAAATAGGAGCCCAACTTGTAGTACACCTCCCACAAAGCGGAGAGACTGTGGGGTTGAATTTATGGGCAATAAGGTGGGCAGTATAATCTATGAAGAAATTTATAATATGACTCTTTACATTATTGCAAATTAGTATACCTTTATGTAGGGTTAACATCAACTGACAGTTTTCTTCCAGAATAAAAATTCTCTATATCTCCCTCCCACAGGGCCTTCATCTTATGTGTAACATCTGGGAAAAATTGCCTCTCTGATGAACTGCCTTTGCTAATAAGACTCCTGGCATCCCTCCCACGATGTATATTTAAGCAATAGGCATGACTAGAGGTTAGATTAATGAGTTGTTAATCACCCCTAGGTGTAACGGGCACAAGGCGCAGCCGAAGTGCCATATTGCCTTTAGGGGTGATTAACTGTCTGTTAATCTAACTCCTGGGAGTGCCTTATTGCTATTATAAAGAATGGTTCCAAAAGAAATGTGTTAAAAGTATACTTTTTGAATGTTTTCCTCATTTAGAGGGAGATTTTTAATAAAATAGTTCTTCCACCAACAGTTTAAGAATGCTGGTTCAAAATCAGAATGTATCATTCCACACATTCAGCAGTGCTAGAGGATGGAATGCTGACAGGAAGAATCCATGCCATGGTGATCAGGCTGTACATGACAGTATAACATGGATTAATGTAAGGCTGTTGGAATCCTAACAGCCAATCAGATTGCAGCATTTCTGAGAGCCTTTTATAATAAGTGTTCTACCTGTGCAAGTGGAGAAAGTGGAGAATCACCAACCCAGTCCCAGCCTAACCTCCTTCTGAACGCCAGCACTTGTGTAGTGGAAGAAGTGCATATGGGGCAGGTCTGCAATCTCCCTCAGTTCCTCAAAAGACTGCATCCCTTCCTTGGTATACAGGCTACCCATGCACCTAACTCTCCTATCATCCCATTCTTGAAACCCAGCATCTGACAACCCCTGCAAAAAAAAAAAAGGATTCACAGCAACTGGGATCAACGGCATCTCTTCATCACTTGCCCCAATGAGACGCCGGATTTGTACTCCAGCCACCAGTGACAGTCACCATCAAAGGGTTAACCTGTTGTAGTCCGTTGAATGTCTTGTCACCTGATTTTGATAAATAGGCAGATAGATACGTGGGGCAATTTCCTTTCTTCCTCAATCTCCACACCCCACCCCATAAGGTCTACAGGCCCAATCGCTTATGTAATGAAATTGTATAGCCAAGGATAACAAAGAAGATCCAAAAATTTTAACCTCCCTTATTGACATCGGCTTTAAGATGTTGCAGGCGCAGTACACAGACTTTTGCCCTGCTAGATGAAGGCCTAAAACAGGTTCTCTTGTTTCTTTACATCCACTTTGGTGAGACCCACATGAATCATTTGCTTTAAATATATTATTCGGGCAAAATCTTTATTTTAACAAGATTTATCCCTCTTCATACCAGAAAGAGGAAGGCCCACCACCTTCGCAGCTCCTCCTCAATAGTTTTGATAAGATGAGTATAATTAAGCTGGTATAAAGCACCTAGATTTTGCCCACCTGGATACTGAAATATTTAAAGAGGTCTAGAAACATAGAAACTTAGAATTTGATGGCAGATAAGGACCACTTGGCCCACCTAGTCTGCCCATTTCCTACCTGATGGATAAGCTGCAGTTTCTAGTTAATCAACAGCTTGCTTCCTCCTACCCCCACTAGAATTGCCTTATGCCTGTCCCATGCATTCTTGAATTCTCCTACTTTTCCTGACTCCACAACCTCCTCAGGAAGGCTGTTCCATGCACCCCATCCCTCTCATGAAAATACTTTCTAATATTACCTCTGAGCTATCCCCTCTATCTTCAAATTGTGCCCCTTGTTCTTGCACGCTCTTCTTCTGAAAGATACTACCATCTTGTACTTTGTTAATTCCTTGAGATACTTGAAAGTTTCTATCATGTCTCCCCTCCCTCCTTTCCTCAAGGGTATACATATTAAGCTGCTTTGAGTCTCTAGTCTCCTCAGTATGTCTTCTGGTGCAGACCCTGCACCATTTTGGTTGCCTCTCCTTGAACAACCTCCACTCTGTCTATGTCTTTGCAGAGATGGGGTTCTCAGAATTGCACGCAGTACTCCAGATGGGGTCTCACTAACTGTCTGTACAGAGGGATAGCAACTTCCTGTTTTCTACTGTTGATGCCTCTCCTGATGCATCCTAGTACCCCCAGCCCTCCCTACCGCTTCTCATATTGCTTGCTCACCTTTAGGTCATCTGATATAATTACTCCTAGGTCTCTTTCGATTTTTGTTGTTGTTATTAACTCACCCCCATTGTGTACTCTTCCCTGGGTTTTGTTTCCCAGATGCATTACCTAGCACTTCTTTGTATTGAATCTGAGCTGCCACATAACTTCCTTAAGCCCCATGTATTGCCCTGGAAGCCCCTATCTATCCTACCCAGTGCCAACAACTCTGATTTCCCCAGATTAATCTTATATCCAGAGAACTCAGCAAAATCTGAAATCACGTGAAGGAGGGCCAGCATTGATCTGTGCATAGAGTGTTTTATTTATTTATTTAATTTATTGAAATATTTCACGAGGAAGGCACATTGAGCAACAAGTTGCCTGTCTCCACTGTGACCTGGTGGGTACAATTAGGTGTGAAAACAGCAAATTGAACATACAATAACATTAGCATACATGAACGATTAGGATTCAGTAAAATAAAAGCAAAAGAACACTTATACCAGTGCTCTGCTGAATTGGTGAAGACAATTACAGTTTCAGTATATTAATTGAGTTGCAGTGGAAGGTCAAGCCAGAGGGTCAGGGAAGCCAGCAGTGGAGGGAGAAGCAGGTAAGACAGGGGAGCCTACTGTGGAGGGACGTAAGTAAGACAGTGGGGAGGGAGGAAGGACAATGCCAGTAATAACAATAGCTGGGGCTGGTAGTGTGGCACAGATTAAACTGGACTAGATGCGAGGTGAATTTTCAGTGCAGACAGAGCAAAGTGTGATTAAATTAGTTCAGTGCATATAAGAGCTAGGGGTACCTGTAAGTGTGGAGGGGTAAAAGGAATGATGGGGGAGGGAAAATAGGTAGGGGAAAGACAGGGCATAACTAGAGTAGCCCACCAGAAGCTGGGAGCACGTTAGCGGCAGAACAGTGCAAATGCCATTGGAATGGGGG
Source organism: Neoceratodus forsteri (assembly GCA_016271365.2). Classification (NCBI taxonomy): domain Eukaryota; kingdom Metazoa; phylum Chordata; order Ceratodontiformes; family Ceratodontidae; genus Neoceratodus; species Neoceratodus forsteri. The sequence continues at coordinate 1,187,464,283 of CM057455.1, forward strand.
AAGGGAGAGAGGAGGGGAAGACAGAGGAGTGGAAGAAAGGGTGGTTGCAATGAGGAGGGTGGAAAACTTACCTAGAACTAGCCCCTCCTGGATACTGAGAACCCAGCAAGAGAGCAAAACTAAGTGAAGACAGTTGGAAGAGAGGAAAGTGGGGTGGGGAGAGGGTGGTAGTAGCAGGAACGGAGGAAGAAACTTAGCCTAGAGCTATCTGACTTTATGCATGTGGCCAGACTACCCTGAAATATCCATGTTATCCATGTGCTCACCACCAGAGGTTCAATAGTGAGGGCAAACAACAGAGGGAGAGGGGCGCCTTGCTGTGTCCCCAGAATAGAGTGGAATTTATCTGATTAGGCCCCATTCACCAATACTATTACTTGGGGCCCAGTACAGTGCCTGGACTGGCCCCACAAAGTCGCCCCCAGATCGAACCTCTCCAACACTTCAAAATAATATTTCCATTCTATGCCATCAAACAGCTTGGCATTCATGGACAGCACACAAGTACTGCTATGGTGCCAAGAGGCTCCCACACAACATTTAGAGTTTACGATGTTATGGTACTAGAGACAACCAGGAACAAAACCGTCTGATCCGTGGACCAACTCTGAAGCAACCAATCCAAATGCCCTGCCAGGACCTTTGCCAAGATCTTAAGATCATAATTTAAAAGTGAGATTGGATAATATGAGGCACACTCTGTTACATCCTTACCTGGTTTTGGCAAAACACAAATCACTGCCTCGTAACAAGTGGCAGGGAGTGCCCTTCCTCATGGGTTCCACCAGCAGGTCCTGCATATTTTTATAGTATTCTGCAGGAAAGCTAACTGGCCCACTGGCTTTCCCCTTTTCAGCCCACGGATGGCGATAATAATTTCTTCCTTAGTTATCTCGTCCCATATTTTCTCCCTCTGAGTGTCAGTCCGTCTCGTAGTTTAATCCGTCAAGGAACTCCTCACCTTGTCTAGGTTTCCAGCACATTCTGCTTCATGTAGCTGTTGGTAAAACTGCTGGAAGACATCACGTATCAGCCTCTCTCTTTCATTAAGTGTCCCTGGTTATTCTTAACCGCCAAGATGTGAGCTGACCCTCCTTGCCCAAGTTTATTGCCCCTATAAAATTATTTTTAACGAAAAACAGGACTTCAGGCTTCTCCCATCAAAAGCACATTTAAAGCCTCCCGAGTGACAGTGAGTTGTCTTGGGTATCCCCTGTCTCCCTCCACAACTCTTTGTTCTATGTCCCAAGTGGAGTTCCAGTTCCTCCCTTTCTCTCAGTGTTCCCTCTTATATTGATAACATAACTGATAATAGCCTATTGCATATATGCCTTCCCAGCATCCCAAAACACTTTCCTACTGGGAGCAGAATCCTATTAATCTCCTGATATCTCGTCCAGTAATCCCTTAAATAATGAAAAAATATTTCTTATCCAAGAGGTATACAGAGAATTTCCAGGGCAGCTGTCCCTCTCTTTCTGCAGTTGTATTCATAGTGAGTATCACCATAGCATGGTCTGTAATATGTATGGGGCTATATTTCACAGTTAACAACCTAGAATACCAGCTACAAAGCATAAAATATAATCTATCTGCGACCCGTTTCATGGATTAGAAAAAGTGAATTCCTGCCCCAGGGTTTGCCATTCTCTAATTATCTATTAAATCCAACTCATTAATTCCCTAGCAGCCACTGTTTCATCGACGCCTCTGATTTTCCAGTAGACAAATTGGTAGCAATAGAGCCAACTCACCCAGTGTAATCAAAAATAATTTTATTTCTTATTCTCAGAAAAGTAGATTTCTCAAGGCTCAAGGACACAGTGTCTGTGTTATTTCCTATGAGAATTATTGGAAGCTGCAGAGCTACATCTGTAAACCATTTAATGCTATACACTTTAGAATCCCTAGAATTATGATAATCCCTAGAATGAGTGTCTGTAAATTAGAAGGAAACACCCTCCCTGTGATCCTATGAAGTGGTACATGGTGGCCTCCCTAAAAATGTTTGTAACCTTGGGCAATCCCCAAAATATGATAATGAGATCCCTATGTCCACAAGCCACTAACCTAGGTCAGAATCAGCTGTTTGGGTTTGCTTGTGATTGTGGGGGTATTAAAAAGCAAAGGGACCTTTCACCTGAACCTCTCCAGGCGGGTGAGGAGGTAATGTTCCACCCTGTAGAGAAGAATTTCTGCCATGTTTCAGTGGGGAGGGCTGCTCCATTTTCCTCATCAACTTTTCCGTGATGATATCTGTGGGATCTGTCATAACATTCCACAGCATCTGAAATTTATTTATTGATTGAAAAGTTTTGAGGAATGCCTTTGAACACAAGTGCTCTTTTACAAAGGTTCCACATCAGTAACAGAGATTACAAAGCAACATGTAACAACTACAATAAGTGAATTTCAGTGGAATTAAGTCAAACTAGAACAAATATAGTCAAACAAGTAGAAGTGAAAAAGCTGGAACCAGTCACATACGATTTTACAATAAGGCAGATAGACAGAATCAGTGTGTTGAACAAGCATAGTAATGGTACATGGCCTCAGAGCCAGAGTCTGGCACAGTTCAGAGAGCATGCTCGGAGGGACTTTAGGTGGGATGATTAGCAGTTACAGTTGCATTGAATTGTTAGGCTGCTACATAGTTCTAAAATGCATCTGAATGTGGCTTAGTGTAACCCCCAGAAAAGAAGTCCTCCAGAGAGTTGATTCCCTTGTGAGTTTTTGTAACCTGTCATCCTGTTGGATGAAATGCCTAATTTGAAACATAGAAACACAGAAATTGTCAGCAGATGAGGACTGCCAGACCCATCTATTATGCCCATAAGCCCTCACCTTGTTGAAGAAATTGAAAGAATTCTGAATGGAGTTGGTTAAACTGTCCCCAGCAGTACACTGTCATAATCTAGTAATGTCTTGCCTTTCCCATAGGGCATATCATAGGTCCTTTTACGGGCACAGGAAAAATGTGTTTGTATCTAATCGATGATAGGGGGTCTACCTTAATGTACCAAGCATAACACTGGATCAGTCTATCACAAGCCTTGGGAGGACAATGAGAAACAGAATACTCATCCAGACAGGCAAGATTATCTTGAAGTTACAGCAGAGGTTGTGAACAATGCCTCAGCACCAAAGACAGGGCAGACAAGAAATTACATTTTATTCAGTCGTTAGATCCACTTGCAGGAAAAGTGTACATTCTTTTACAGCCTGCTTTTACTCCAGCCCTAAACCTGCGCAGCACTTGCAGGGACTGAAACAGAATTCTGTGGCACAGTTAATAAATCACATTAGGACCTGCGCTACAGCTTTGTGACACCCAGCTTGATGTTGGACAGAGTATTTCACTTGATGCAGAGGATTGTCCAAAATAAGAGCAACCATGTGGCAAGCAATGCCCCAAGAAACACAGACTGAATACCTAGTAACTACTCTGCATAAGGGTGACATGATACTGTGCAATAACAAACATGATGGAACTCCCAAGATCAAACCTGATGTGGTACTACAGAACAGTAGTAAGATGGGAGGTGGATGTGAGTGATCAGCTAAAGAACTACCAATGCATTCAGAAAACCAAAATGTGGTACAAGAAATTGTTCTTGCACTTCACTGATATTGCTGTGTTCAAGTCTTTTATTTACTAAAGAAAGGGCGATAGGCTCCACTACTACTCTGTTGCTCAGCTCATGGACGAGCTTGGGAAAGCTTACCTTTGCAATGCTACTGCAAACTACAGATATGTTTCAGGTGCAGGCACAGAAATGTGCATTGTTGCCAGACATTTTACAGCAAAATGCCATCTATGCAAAAAAAGAAGAATGCTACCAGACTTTGCTGGGTTTGCTCTGCTAAAGCCTCCCATTCCTGACAGCCAGTGGCTTGAAACTTAAGTGAGGAACATTTGGAGGAGATTCTGAAACTTGATTCTATCATCCTGACTGCAGTGTTCCACTTTGTGTGGGAAGATGCTTCAAAATATGTCACACAGTACAGGATTATGGCCAGCCAGCCAAACTGTCATCTTCATCTTCAGAATAAAGGAACTTATTTCATAAACTGCAAATACTGTTTGCTAGTGTTTTGAGTTTACTAGTGTGGTCTAGTCTTATACTTGGTACAGTGTTTTGACCATATTCACTTTGTCTAAATCTACAATAACAGATGTTACTGTAGAGAGTTTTTAAACTTTTTCCCAGTTGTCTGTCTCCGACACAGGCACATTACTGTAAGTGCATGATGTGAATGCATTTTCAGATATCTTGTTTTATTCATATTTTAGTTATCCAAGTACTCATGCCAGTCACTAAAATAGTTCTTCTGAATGTATTGGCTATATTCACTATGGCTAACTTGCACTTTACTGAAAGCCTAGAGGACTGTTATTGCAAAGTTGTTCTCATTCATATCTAAGACACTTCTGATTTGCCTAAAGAAATCTCCATCTATTAAGCCACTGGCAAAAATATGGCAAAAGGGTAACAAAATGGCTCAACTTTGGTAATGGAACAGTTCTGAAGTTCTACACCTAGTTCACAGTTATAAACGCCTTTCATTTTGTAAGTTATAAGATGTATGATCATAAAACTTCATGTTTTGAAATAAAAAGGCAATTTTGAAAGCATTGTGGTATTTGAAGCCTTTATTGCACTTACAAGTCTCACCTAATAAAAAGCATCGACAAATTTATGACATTTGACTGAAAACCAATTGATTTATCACAACTACTGTACTGAGTACATTGATGCAATGAGATATAAAAAAAAGCAGAACAGCATGAAAATATACCTTTAAATTCTTACATTAGTTGCCATACCATTCGCAAGTTAACCCATGACAGAGTGTGGGTTACTGGGAATAATTCATGATACCTGGTGGTGGTGGTGGTGGTGGTGGTGTCACTAGAGGCCGCGGGCCGTGCCAACAACCACCTAGACATGGACTAATTCCACATGTAACCCACTCTCTAGAGTGGGTTAATTCACCTATAACATGGGGATGTAAAATGTAGAGGTTCCACTATGCTGTTCTATGTGCTGCATCTCCATCAGCTCGACTGCCTGCCCTTCCGCAACCTTGCTTACTTCCACTTGCTTCCTGCTGAGAATAAATGCATTTCTCATCCCTATGTTATAAGTCTCTGTCACTACCCCTGCTACCAGAATTTCTGATCTACCAGTATGACCTTACATGCACATTGACTGTTTGCCCAGTTGGTACGACACTCAGACTGTTAGCAGAATAGAAGATCTGATTGCTGTTTTTGTACTTTTCACCATGCCCGATCAGTCCGACCTTGCATGCCCACTGACCCTCACAGAACAATATGTAACCACTAGCACAAAGAAATGTACTAAGCCATTACACCACAAGTCAAATGTGATTTTAGCTGATTGTCTGCAGAATACAAGATTGGATTATGGGTTTTCTATGTTTCTTACACTTTTCACTGTGCCCGATCTTTCCAACTGTATGTGTACACTGACCTCACAGAACAATATGCATGCTGTAACCACTAGCATTTTAGCTGATTGTCAGCAGAATACAACATTGGACTGCTGTTTCTCTATGTCTTTCATACTTTTCACTATGCCCGATTGTTCTGACCCACTGACCCTTACAGAACAACGAGACTGCACTTCCAAAAGACTGCAGTCTCCGTGCCTCAGATGCCTTGGAGGAGCAACCATGGATTAATTGAGAATTAATCCATGGCCAGAGTGATGTTCTTGCCCAATCAGAGGGGAGCATTTTTCACCCCATGTTTTTTAAAAAGGTAATTGGGGTTTCAATTATCTTCTTTTCTCAACATACAGTGCATAACATGTGGATTGAACAGAAAACAATTTTAATCAAAATAGCTTTGTTTGGTACATATACAAGATTGTGCTGTTCACTTTCCTGTAACAGGAAACCAATAATATAACCTCCCCACCTGTAACTGCAACTGAACTCCACTATTTGTGTCCTACTGCCTTCCCCAACCCCACTCCCTCATCACAAACTCTCCATCCTAACTCCCTACTGCCTTCCCCATCCCCTCATCATAAACACCCTCCCTCCCAACTCCCTCCCTCTAAGTCATTTGCTCTCCTCCTACCTGACCCACTGTCCTCCCTTTCCTACCACCTCCTCTTCTCCTCCTGTATGCTTGTATTCTCTTGCCCTTCCCTACCTCTACCCTTCTTCATATAGTCCAGGAAAACAGACTTGTACTGGTTGCACCCAGTTGTGACTGCCCTTGTGGGGGTTATACCCTAGAGGGATGATTGGCTTGCCTCTCTCTCACAGCCTGCCCCACTTCCTCCTTTTCCTCCTTCTCCATCCACCAAGTTGTGACTGACCCTTGTGTACAGAAGTTCTGTATTTATTTGCTTTTCACTGTTTAGTATACATACATACATATTGTGCATAGCTGCCTCAATGTTTTTAATCACTGTATAAAACTTATTTTTATTGTTAAAATGTTAAAGTTCTGCTGTGACTCATTTCAGGAACAGCCATGCTTAGGTCAAAAATGAAAGCATACACAAAAAGAACAAGACCAGCACCACTGCTCACAAAAAGACAGAACTATGCTGTTCAGTAAAGTGAATACCAACTGAATAAATAGCCACTGAAGTGTGTAAACTCACCAGCCAAATGGATGAAACAGTTCAGATTCAATTCAAATCCTTTATTAGATGCATAAAAGTAATCCAAAAGCCAAAGATCCAACCTACAATGCTCCAACACAGCTTCCTTGTCACATGATAGCACACATACTATATCACCCGATGTGTTTCACACAACGTGCTTTCTCAAAGGTGTTGTAAAATCAGGTTGTACTTTCCTTGTACTCTTCCCAGGATACATTTGAAAATGAGAGCTATTTTAGCTCAGTATGCTTTTCCTGGTAAAAAAGTTTCAAATAAATAAATATTATACCTGGTTACAGTTAATAGACCTAATACCACATTCAGAAAATTTAATTATGATAAATAAAACAAAAAATATATAAAAATGTATATAAGGTGTCCAAATTTCAGCAAAATCACCTGCACCAGGGATCTAAATTTACACCACTGACCAACGTTAAAGGATTATCAATAGAAAGATTCTCGAGGTTTTCCACAATGCCAACAAGTTGAAGTGATAGAAGAATTCATCTTATTCTATCTATAATATGTATAATATGCCCTATTAAAATGTTAAATTGAATTGATTGATCCCTGGATAACTTACAGTATATTCTTGTATGGAGTTACAGCAAGTAGCCATTGAGCTTCTGTATACTTTTCCTGAAGGTCTTCTTCCCATTTACTAATGACCTTGCTATATGTCCTGCATTGGGTCAATTAATAGCTAATTATCCATGGGAATGATCGCTTTTAATTTCATTTTACTTTCTAATAGGTTCTGTAGTTCCTTTTGATTTTTTATTGTTTGATGCTGTTTCCCATCTGTTATAGTCTTTCTTTAATAAACTACATATTTGATGATACTGTAATCTCTGTGAATTACCTAATTCATATTTTATTTTAATCATGTCCCATAGAATCAACCCATTTTTATTTGTCATATCCTGCCATCTATAAATTCCATGTTGTTCCCAATATATATTTTTAGAACCTTCCAATTTTGTTTATAATTTGGGTTATCCCATATTCTTTGATTACCCAATATTCTTCTATCCCTTTGACTTGTTGGCATTGTGGAAAACTGGAAGCATATATATTACACTCTTTTTGGGATTGTCCATTGTGTAAGAAATGCTGGACTCAGTACTATATGTTTTAAATCAAACTGGCTATAGACCAGTAAAATGGTAGGACTGTAAATTTAAAATTTTGGAAATGTATAGTAATTTTTCTTAATATCCTAAAACAATGTATTGTAATTAAAGCCAATATGATTTCAGTAAAAGATTAATATTGAAAAATTGGAAAGCACCTGTAGACTCCATGCCATTCCCAAAAAGGGAGCGAAGCAGCTATTTCTAAGCTTCTACAATAATAATTGTTTCCCAAATTGGGATCAGTTATGGGAACTATATAATAAAGAGATACAAAACTGGGTCCATACAGACTTTGCAAATTAAAATATTTTTTTATGTCCTCAATTCAAAATAAAGTATGACAGTCTATATATTTTTCTGTTTAGCGTTAGCATATGTAGGTAAATATTTTTATATAACATATATAACCTATGTCTTTATTCCCTGATCCAGAATGATATAGAATTGATTATACATATTTTGATTATCAATAAAATATTTATCTAAAAAAAAGAATCCTCAGGGTACAATAATATCAAAATATGACAAATCGAGGAGTAAATATGAAGAATTCATGGGGAAAGGCTCTCATAAACATGAGAATGTGCTGCTGGTGGTACATGGACTTTCACTGGCAGCCACATATACATCCTAGCATATACTGTATCTAGATATAGCACTGGCAGTCCCTTTGAAAATATTGGGGTTTGTCTGTGATACTGGTATGTCTAGATGTATAGTATCTAGATGTACTAGGATTTATATCTGGCTACTACTGAACTAATGCTCCAAGAGAGAGCTGCTGAGAGGGGAGAGAGAGAGAGAGAGAGAGAAGAAGCCAAAGCTTCCTTAAATCAGGAGGTTATTTAATAGACTACACTGAATTGAATTATTACTTTTGGACCTGTGTAAGTAACTAGTATTGATTCTCTGTTTTTGGGGTTGACTTTCTTAGTTTAACTTATATTTGCCAGGGAGGAACTATAGCTGGGAGATATTTGCAGTCATTTGTGACTAGACCTGTTACTTAACCTCTGTAAAATAGTGTCTGAAAGGAAGGAAGACACTCCGGGGTGGAGGGTCAGAGTTGTAGTTGATTGTTTCTGGAGGGCACAGGTTTATTCCCTACCCACCCTGCCCTCACCCCACCGCCCCGCACATAACTTCCTTTTATAGCAGGGGTTCTGACATCACTTCCACAAAACTGCTAACAACATACACCTGTTCATATCCTTAAAGGCACAGCACACTGAATAGGGGTAGAGACACTCCAAGCTTGCACACACTAAAACAAGAACAAACAAAAAAAAGAAAACATCTGTAACAGAAAGGGACACAGACATGTGGGGAATGGTGCAATGCACTGGCTGTGGAGTAGCAGCCTCCGGGAGACATTCTGGAGACTGCATTGCTGCACTATTTGCAGGCACCTCTGGTCTGAAGGAGGAGGTTGTTTGTCTCCGTGCTCACCTGGCAAGGATTTGGGAAACCTGCTCCCACACCCAGAGACCACCCAGGCCACTGCCACTACCTCAGAGGAGTGGTTGGACCACATGGGCTCAGAGAGGTGAGGTGGTGGAACAGAGGTGCATCCTCAGTTGTGCCTCTCCACAATTCATTCACCACTCTGGTGGAGCATGGTTCCTCTATGGAGGCACCTGCAGTGGAGACCAAGGAGGTGCTGGGAAACTCCACAATGGAGACCCACAGGAGGGTGGCACAGGACCCCACAGGGGAAGGAAACAACTCCTGGTGGGGGACTCCATTGTTGTGGGGTTAGAACTGGGGGAGGGAGGGAGCAGAAAGGAGGTAAGGTGCCTGCCCGGTGCCATGGCTTGGAGGGACAGGAAATGAATCCTCAGGATTGTGGGAGCAGCTGCAAGGGGGTGAGCCGGATGTCATTATCCACCTAGGGACAAATGACCTGGCTGAGAATGGGAACAGAGCAGTGCAACAGGAGTTTGTGGAGTTGGGGAGGGGCCTTAGACAAGTAGCACACACGATAACTTTCTCAGAAGTGTTATCTGTCTATGGCATGGATGAGGCTAGGGTACTCTGCACCATGAGATCTACAACTGGTTGAAAACCGGTGCCAATCTCAGGATTTGGCTTCATTGGGGAAAGGGCCCACCTGGAGGGATGCAGGCCTATACTGGTGTGATGGTCTGCTTCTATCTGGGAGGGAATCAGACTCCTAGGTGATAGGTTTAAATATTTCATTGGCAATCATTTAAACTAGCCAAGAGGAAGGCACTAAAAGGAGAAGGGAAATCCTAGCCCCCAAAATAAATCAGGGTAGTTAGTAAACACCAAGATAGAGCAGTTGCTAGGAGAAGGGCAGGGTAAATGGCAAAATGACAAAGGCAGTAAGGACAGGGATGGGCAAAAAGAAATAAAGCCATAAAAAGGAGGGTAATGAGTACCAATGCCCATAGTCTAGGTAAAATGCTCCTCAAAAATGGTGGCCTTGATGGAAGTGGGATGTCTGGATGTCGTGGCAGTCACAGAAACATGGTACACAGAGAACCATGACTGGGATGTCAACATACCAGGGTATACAATCTACAGGGGGTCAGGGAAGGAAGAAGAGGAGGAGAATCTCTCTATGTAAGGGAAGGAATCAAAGCAACAGAACTAAAGGGTAAACAGGAGGAGAGGAGGCACTGTGGGTCACCCTGGAGAATGGAAATGGCACTGCAATCTGCATGTGAAGACTAGGTTTGCTGGCCAAGGCACTTAGCTTCACCTGAGCTCTTTTATTCTAGGTTGCTTGAAAGGACAGAGCAAAGAACCTTACAGAGCAACGAAAAGGATTAAGGCTTATTTTTTGGCTAGGCAGATTTACTGTGTGTTGTTATTTTTATTTTGTACTCACAGGGATTGTTACTGTTTGTTGCTAACATTTTATTGCTTTATTTTCTCTGATTCAAATTATTGTTGCTGGGTATACCTACTGCTGCATTATTACAGGGTGTGCCTACAGGTGTGTGCTTACAGATTACTGCTGTAATCTTCTGATTCAAATTGTCTTTTGCAAGGTATATCTTCTGTTACTGCTTTATTTTTCTCTGTAGCAAAGTGTTTCTTACAGGATATAGCTTCTGTGAAATTATTACAGATGGCGCTTTTACAGGTTTTTACAGTTTTATCTATGATTAGGATAGGCTTTCAGGGCTACTACATTTGTTGCTGGCTGATTGTTTCTGCTCTTACCTCCTTGTTTCTTTCATCTGTGGTTCTTCTTTTTGGCAGGAAGGGCCCAGCCATCCACCCCCATCCCCAACCACCCCACAGTACACTCCTTTATAGGTAGCACAGTCATGACATTTCCTGTAGCAAAGCAGGAAGGGTGGATCAGAGGGGTATCCACACAGTGACCTCATTTACAGGGCACTAGTAATTTAACTTCTTATAACAAGTTATACAAAACAAACAAAACAGAAGATCAAACTTTGCTTTCATTTTCTTCCTTCTAATTACTCTGACCAGGTTACAAACCCAGCAACTTATCTGGAATGGATATCATTAACTGCAGGTACTGTGGAACACTTTTCAGAAGAGCAGTTTTACAGGATTTAGGACACTGTCCTACATGCTGGGCCATTGGAGATCTAAGGGCTCAGCTCCAGGCAGCATGGGGAGATTGTGCCTCAAATTACATATTCTAGAGGAGATATATTATAAGAACTGCTCACCATTGACCCAACATCCAACAGAAGCACCTTGACCGCAGAGGGTAGTTGGTCTGGGAGGTTGGCAGGTGGTTAGGAGGGGCAAATCGTTGCTCCATCACTCGGTGCTCTCCAACATATCACCTCCACAAACCATATAAAAACTACAAACACGTATCTGCCTCTATCTCCTAAATAAAACAAAGGGAAGAGGACATCATGCGAGCAGACACTGCAGCACAGGAGCTAACGTAATAAAATTTTGCCCAAAACAGGAACCAAAACAAAAAAAAAAAGGAAATCCAAAAAATTTTATCATAGGAGACTCCATGATTCAGGAGTTGATACCTATCTTCAGCCAGGGTAATGGTCATATGTCTCCCAGGTACATCAGCTTGAGAGACACTGACTGCATTGCTAAAATTGTTCAGGAAGCAGGAGAAAACATTGATGTCCGTTACACATAGGACTAACGATCTCGCCAGCCAGTCAGTTGTGAAGACCAAGGAACATCTGACCAGGCTGGGTGACAAACTATCATCCATTTCATCCGACATCTCCTTCTCTGAGATCCTGCCAGTCTGGGAGGGGCAGATGGATGGAAGGTCAGAGAAAGGGAGATAAGGGAGCTAAACATGTGGCTCAAGTGCTGGTGCCAGGAAAAAGGACACAAATTTGTAGGGAACTGGCAACAGTTTTGGGAGCGAAAGTTCTTCAAATTTGATGGACTGCATCTGACTAAGGAGGAGTCAGTGCATTAGGAGAAGTTTGCAGAATATTTAAAACTAGCAAATAGGGAAAGGGGTGCAGCATCCACACGTCGAATGGGAAGAACACCCTCCCCTCAGCTAGTGGTCAAACAGGAGTTCAGCATGTTTGTAGTTCATTTGCATCACCAGGTAAGGAAAAGGTCCGCTGCCCATACAACACAAGGGAAATGCCAGACATCGCCTCACAACTAACACATATCAAATCTGGCCAATGGAAAAACAGGTACATAAATGCTCACAGTCTGGGAAACAAGATCCCAGACTTGCAGACAATAATGACAGAGGCTAAACTGTACATAGTAGTCATTAGTAAGACATGGTTTACCAATAACCACACTTGGGAGACTTCAGTACCTGGCTATGTACTGTTCAGAAGAGACCGAGGTGCAAAAAGGGTGGGGTGGAATGGCCCTTTATGTCAATGAAAATATCAAAGCTACAGAAATTCAGAATACACATAAGAAGCCAGAAGAACTATGGGTCACCCTGGAAACAGGAAGTGGGACAGCCATACACATTGGGGTTGTGTGCAGAAATATAGAAACATAGAAGCTGACTGCAGATAAGGATCGCAAGGCCCATCCAGTCTGCCCTTTCTTTTCTACCTTATGAATGTGCCATTGGCCTTTGCTCTGTCAATGAAGGGACTTGTGCACACCTCCCTCCCTCCCTCCCTCCTGTGTCCATGGTGCTGAGCTGTGGGCCCTGCCCTACCTTCTCTTTAGTAAATACTGAGCAGAAATATCTATTTAGGATAGATGCTTTTACATGGTCCTCCTCCTCACATACCCCTGTTCCCTTTGATCTTAGCAAAACCCCCTCTTTCTTTCTCCTTTCACTAATGCAGCCATGGAAAGTCTTGTCACCTTCTTTTACTGTTTGTGCTAGTGTTTGCTTGGTTTCTGCCTTTGCCTGCCTTACTGCCTTTCCTGCTTCTCTTAGGGAAGTTTGGTATGCCTCCTATCTTCATCCTGCTGCGCTCCCTTATATTTCCTGAAGGCCAGCCTTTTGGCTCTGACCTTTTTCTTCACTGTTTTTGAGAACCAGAGTGGTTTTCTTTCTTCTTTTGCACCTTCCTTTTCTCTAACACAATCGGATGTTGCTTCAGGCACTGCATCCTTAATGTTTGCCCACTTTGCCTGTGCCCCTCACCTATATTTCTTTTTGCCAGGGCTAGCTTAACTCTGTTGGCCACCTTATTAAAGTCAGCTCCTCTGAAGTCCCATTTTTTGCCTCAGAATGGGATGATTTAGTTCTAGTGGCCAAATTGAACCATACCATGTGATGGTCACTGGCTCCCAGGTGACCTTCTACTTAGAGATCTAAGATCCTTTCCCTGTTAGTCAGTACTAGATCTAGGATAGCCCTGTCTCTTGTGGGTTGTTGTATCAGTTGTTTGAGGCCCTCCCTGCAGGACTCTACCATGTGTCTAGTTCTGGCAGATGTTTCTGCTGGTATTGACAAATCTGTATCTGGCATGTTGAAGTCTCCCATTATCAGAACCACCCGTTTAGCTGTCATGTTTGTATATATTATAACAGTAATTTGTCTATGTTCTCCACCTGGTCTGGAGAAAATAACAGGACAAGAGGACACATCATGAGATTAGAGGAGGCCGATTAAGGGGTAATGTGGAGGAAGTTCTTTTCACAGAAAGGGTGGTGGATGGCCGAATGGCCTACCTCAGGAAGTGGTGGATATGAATACAGTGTAGGGTTTCAAACAGACATGGGATAGGCATAAGGGAGCAATACAGATGAGTATGAATAGATAGGCCATTGACAAAGCAAAGGTCAAGGCACATCATAAGGTGGAAAAAGAAAAGGGCAGACTGGATGGGCCTTGCAGTCCTTATTTGCCATCAACTTCTATGTTTCTATTTATACAGTCCCCTGTCTCAGGGGAGGAAATGGACAAGGAAATGATAGAGGTATCCTTTGGATGGCAGAGAAAGGGAGATATTGCTGATGGGGACCTGAATATGCCAGATGTTAACTGGAACACCTTTGCTGTAGACACATCAAGAGCAGGCCATTCTCAATGCCCTACAAGGGGCATGCCTCAGACAGCTAGTTTTGGAACCCACTCAGGAGGGAGCAGTCTTAGACCTGGAACTCTCAAATGGGGATGGAGAGAGGATCTCTGATCTTGAAGTGGGAAGCCTTCTGGGAACAAGCGACCACCAAACAGCGTGGTTCACGATAAACTTAGCTGTAGAGTCAAGCCATACAAAAGTGAAGGTACTGGACTTCAGGAGGGCTGATTTGGTCAAAGAGAGAGAGAGAGTACCTCAGAAAAGCAGTAGCAAACAGGCAAGAAGGTGGGGTGGAGCAACAATGGGGAAACATCAAAACGGCCATCACAGAAGCAACAAGCCTTTGTGTGAAGCAAATAAACAAATCAAAATGAAAGAAAAAACACTATGGTTCTCAAAAGAAGTGGCGAGGAAGGTTAGGGAGAAAAGATAGCATTCAGGAAGTATAAAGAAACACAGAAGAAGCAGGACAGGGAACTGTACCAGTCAAAGCAGAAGAGAACAGGAAGGCAGTCAGAATAGCAAAGGCCTCGCGCGCTCGCCCGGCGACCTGGGTTGATGTGGACCTGTGGAGCCGGGGGATGGCGGGGAGGGAGGTTGAGCGTCTCTACGGATGCTCTCCTCCCTCAGGGTGGAGATACCCGGGACGCATGGCATCCGTCATTCCATAAAGGAATTCAGTGGAGCACCGATTCCTGAAAGGATAGGCTACTCTTCGTAGGGGTCAGGGGGGGACATCGCACGGCACATGAGAGGTCTGTCGTCAGCACATTACCTCTGGGGAGATGAAGTTGCGCCGGCATCCCCAGGGATGAAGCAAGGGAAAATCACCCCTGCGGTCCTGGATGACGCCCCTCCACTCAGACTGCCACACCAGACAAGACCCCACTGTGCAGGAGGAAGGAGGAGGCACTCTAGGGGCAGATCTAGGGACAGCAAAAGAGCATGAGAGGCCCAAGGAGAGGGACCAAGAGGGTAGGAAATACCAGGAGGAGAAAAGAAAGTATAAAAAAAAAAAAAAGAATAGCAAATACCTAAACCAAGGAAAAGATAGCCAACTTGGTTAAGAAAGGGATAAAACCTTTATAGGTACATTAGGGTGTGGAAAGACTAAGGCAGGGATACTGAGGCTGAATAAAGAGGAAGGTGGTTGGGCAAAGTGCGACAGTGAAAAAGCAGGGATACTGAACGAATACTTCTACTGTACTCACAATGGAAGAGCAGGGGAGATACCTAATCCAGTCAATAGAAGCACTCTAGATAGGGGATGATTTAGTCCTTTCCCCAGAAGAAAGTGTTCTGAAAGAACTTAAACCGAAGGTGGATAAAGCAATGGGACCTCAAGGGATTCATCCCAGAATTCTAAAAGAACTAAGAAGAACTAATAACACCACTGACTACCCTTTTAATAAATCATGGAGGATTGTGTGGTACATGAGGACTGGAGGAGGGTGGATGTGATTCCCTTTCACAAAAGTGGGAGCAAGACAGAGGCAGGAAACTACAGACCTGTCACTTTGAACTCAGTGATAGGGAAAATGATGGAGTCACTTCTGAAGGAAAGAATTGTTGAGTACCTAGAGGCCAGTGGGGCACAGGACCCAAGGCAGCATGGATTCACAGCAGGAAGGTCATGTCAGACAAATCTAATTGATTTCTTTGACTGGGTGACCAAAATAGTAGACCAGGAAGGGCTGTGGACATGGCCTACCTAGACTTTAGCAAGGCATTTGACATAGTCCCACAAAAGATTAATAAACAAATTAGCCAGCCTGGGAGTGGGTCCCAGGGTGGTAGCCTGGAAAACACTGGCTGGACAACAGGACACAGAGGGTAATAGCAAATGGAGTCCACAGTGAAGAAAGGAGGGTTACTAGTGGGGTACCACAGGGTTCAGTACTGGGACCAGTCCTTTTAATGTCTTTATAAGTGACATTGTAGAGGACTGGATGGAAAAGTATGTCTCTTTGCAGATGACACAAAGATCTGCAACAGGGTTGATAAGCAAGGTGGTGTATAAGGATGAAAAGGGACTGGGCAAGATTGGAGGAATGGTCAAATGTATGGCAGCTTAGATTCAACATAAAGAAGTGCAAAGTAATATACTTGGAAACAAAACCCAAGGGAAGAGTACACAATGGGGGGTGAGATACTGAGAACAACAAAATGGAAAGGGACATGGGGTAGTCATATCAGATGACCTAAAGGTGGGCCAGCAATGTGAGAAGGCAGTAAGGAGGGCTGGGGATACTTAGATGCATAGGAGAGGCATCACCAGTAGAAAACAAGAAGTTGTTTGCCCTCTGTACAGACAGTTGGTAAGACCAAATCTGGAATACTGTGTACAGTTCTGGAGACCCATCTCTTGCAAAGACATAGGCAGGGTGGAGGCTGTCAAGAAGAAAGCAACCAAATGGTGCAGGCTCTGCACCAGAAGACATATGAAGAAAGACTAAAGGGGCTTAAGATGTATAGCCCTGAGGAAAGGAGGGAGAGGGGGATCATTATAGAAACTTTCAAATACCTCAAGGAATCAACAAAGTCCAAGAGGGTAGCATCTTTCAGAAAAGGAGATGTGCAAGAACAAGGGGCACAATTTGAAAATAGAGGGGATGGCTTCTTCTCAGAGAGGGTTGTAGATGCATGAAACAGCCTTCCTGAGGAGGTCATAGAGTCAAAACAGTGGGGGATTTCCAGAATGCATAGGATAGACAAAAGGCAATTCTAGGGGTTGGGATAGGAGGAAGTAGGCTGTTGGTTAACTAGGATCAGCAGCATATCTGTTAGGTAGGGACATGGGCAGACTAGGTGGGCCAAGTGGTCCTTATCTGCCATCAGATTCTATGTTTCTATGTTTCAAGGGAAACTGATGCATCTTTAAATAGATCAATTTTAAACTTAATGACAAACTTCATAGAGAAAACTTAGGGAGAAAAGGGACACAGAAGGCAGTTAGAAGGGTGATATTAATGAAGGTAGACTGGCTGATCTCACGTGAGAGATAATATTCTAGCACAACCAGAGAGAGCAAGTACTGTGACAAGTAAGGCAGTATGGGAATGTGAGCTATGGACATGAGCAGCCTACAGTGGATAAAAGAACATGCTACCCCAGTTGAAGACACAGAGAAGCAACAAGAAAGGTTTAAAGATTCTCAGCAATAAAGGATTTTGTCAGTCATTTCATCAACCCATGAAAATTTGATATTCTTACTTAAACAGACGTAGGTTCTACTAAATATTCTGTACTGTGTCAGCTTGACTAGACAAGAATACAGACACAGCTAGTTACATATTAAAATACTACACGTACTGTAACTCTAGTAACTGGGAAATTGCTCAGTATTTTGAGTTGGAATATTATTGGTCTGCCTAGTAAGCTGGCTCACAATGAATGGAAGTATTTTGTTAGTAGTTTTGATATGTTCGTTTTGCAAGACACGTTGTATAATCCAGAATTAACTCCAGCCATTAATGGTTTTATGTAAGTAACTGCTCCAGCTAAGAAAAATTATAGCATAGTTGCTTCTCTGGATACTTGGCCATCACTACACACATTAATAACAAACTGTCAAAAGAAGACATCCTGCATGTTCCTCAGAACTTAATTATAGTCAAATTAAATTGGGGCATGAGGAACATTCTGATCAACATATATTGTATATTCCACCCAGCAGGAACTAAATATTACAGCAGATCCTTGAACTCAATAAACTAGCCTTTCTGGAATTACTTAAATGATACCTCTACTTGCACTTAATTTTATTTTGTTACCATGCCAACTCTTATTGCCCTGCAAACTGTTATTGCATTGGCAATTGCCATTCATATTTGATTGTCATTTTGTATTGGAGTTTATTTCTAGCATACTTACCTGGTTAATACAAACTAAATACAGTAAATAGAAAAATGATTGAATGATTACAGTGACTCAGATCTATTGCTTATAAGTGACTTTAATGATAAGATCAACAAAATACATTATATGAGGAAATGTACAAGTGAATTCTAGGAAAATTACAATGGACAAGGATATCTGAAGGCAAAACAGGAATGGGATAAAATCCAAATGATTAGGGATAAAACTTACTTAATAATACTTAGTAGAAGATTTATGGAGGGTAATACGATTGAGTCCATTTCTGTAGGCCACAATTTTATGTCCACTGTTTATGTAATCTGTGCTTTTTGGATCTTGGTCAATGTATTAATTTTCAGGTTCTGACAGGTCCTGAGAGTGATCATTTCCCAATAAAACTGGACATAGGAAATAGGTGTGGCCAAAACACATTAAAAATTCAACCAAGAATTGCACAATTTACAATAACACAAGATTAACATGGATAGAACATTAACCATTTCAGTACCAGAAATAATGTGATCTCCTGAAATTTTACTGTTAGTCAGTATGATGTAGACAAGCGATTGGGCTGAAAATAGTATCTAGACCTCCTGCAAAAATATGTAACATAAATGCAATATAGAAGAGTTAAAACAATGCTCAGGCTATGACTTGGTTTACTAAGAACTGTAAAGACCAGAAAAAGTCCAGGCAGTAGTCAAAATAACTGATACAGAACCATTCATATATCCACTGGGTGATTAACTGCCGGGCTGCTTACTTTATCAGCACTGCTACCAGCCTGGTCATAACTTACTCAGGGCTGCTCCCTTCTCATTCCACCACAGGCTCTTACACACAAGTACAAAGCCAGGATCTAACTCACAGCCTATAAGGCCTCTTGGCGAACCCTTTAACTGCTCTAGGTAAACCTTACCCCTGTTCTGTATCAGGTCAGGACTACATTTAAGTTGGTACTTGCTGTCAGAGGTGAATTAGTGGAATAGCCAATAAAATAGACAACCAGCACTTATTTCAATACTACACTGTCACATATATATAATATCAATTATTTAATATTTACACTAAGAAAATAAAAAAAAACAGGTTTTAAACAACAGAAGTAAAATGGAAAACACCAACTGAACTGAACTAAATTTTAAGTTCTTACCCTAAGACAATAGAAATACTTCTCAGCATGACTTTCCTCTCTCTGAGGCCAGGCCACTTTTCCCATGTGTTGACATTGCTGCCTGAATTTTAGTTATCTGAAATGCCTCAGAGCATTTGAGAATAATATAAGCCTACTTTGTACTCAAAATGCACATGCTTGGGGTCTATCTTATCATTCTTTGTACAGCCCCTCCCTGTTACCTGCAAATATTTCAAATTCTTCATTTGGGATGCCAGACCAGTTCCAACCAGTTCTGGACTGGCTTCTTGCACTAGGTAAATAAACAGATTAAGTGATCCATTTATAATACATGTAAACAGGTTGATGACATCTAAAACACATTTACCAGAGGCAAGGACAGTCAGCACTCCACCAATCAGTCCAAATACATTTCTTTAATCAATTCTGCAGTTTAATAATCCATCATAGCACATATCAAAGCAGCAGGTAGATGCAGGCTGAAATATCACAGGCTACAAAGGTCCATAGGTAGTTCAAATAACAGATTCACTAGTCCACAGACCTGAGCGATGCCCATCCATTCATCAGCTCACACAACCGTTAACGTTTCAATGTTTGACACTGGCGTCATCATCAGAACATGTGGCTTAGCTAAGAAGGTGCACTTAAATCTCCTGCATTTAAAGTAACTTAGTAACAATGCTATGAACTTATAACTGTCTAAAAGCTTACAAGATGCATTTGAAATAGCAAACCATATATTTATAAAATGTTAGTAGTTGTGTATGTATAATAGTTTTTGGTGTGTTTGTCTAATGTTATGAAATCAAAAGACTGCTATATTTATTAGAGCTGTATGTTTATTAGGCTTTGTGTCTATAGAGTCATAAATGTTATGTATGAGGTTACTGTCACTTTAAGTGGAGAGAAATGGAGAGATTTAGGATTATGGGCATCTTTAAGGACTGCAGACTAATGAATCTGTTATTTGAACCACTTATGGACCTTTGTAGTACTGTGATATTTCAGCCTGCAGCTACCTGCTGCTTTGATACAGTATGTGCCATGATGGATTGTTAAACTACAGACTGATTAAATAAATGGCTTTGAACTGATTGGTGGAGTGCTGATCATTCTTTGCCTCTGGTAAATGTGTTTTGGTCGTTTGGAGTACCTCTGGTAAGGTGCACCCACTTTATTTTATACTTGAATGACAAAACAAACTTTCTTTGCTGAGCCACTATACTTGTGCTTTGGTAGGTTGATAACATTCCTTAGGTAAGACCCACTGCATGAGTTACTCTCTTTGTGTGGACTAACTGGAAGTGCAACAGGAATCTGTTGATTGTGCTTGTAGTGGCCAGTGTGGCTCCTTCTTTTGACTCTTTCTAGTTGACTTTAAATTCCACTTTTGCCAGTTTTAGCCATAAGTACTGCACTGCAGATTTCTTTTTCTATTTAGGTTTTTATCCTCCTTGGTAGGACAAGGCAGCTATTTTCAGTCCCATCTCTGCCAACTACAGCCATCCTGAATCTCCTCCATTGCTGGGGACCATTATCCCTGCAGAGTGTCCCCCACAGTGGGGCGGGAAGGGAGGGCAGTCCTTCCCATCCGGGACACAAATCCAGACTGTCCCAGACCTGAGAGATGGGCGGCCCGTTGGCCTGATGAGCAGGGCTTCATGAAGCCTGTCCTCCATTTTCCTCCATATATTATCACCTGGGCTCCACGAATGTGCAGTGAGCATGTTATCAGGAGGTCCACCTTCATGGAGATACCCCAGGTACTCTGAAGGTGGGCCCTTCCCATCTAGTGACTCACATACACCACAACCTGGGTTCATTCAAATAGTAGCCAAGCAGCGAGTCACAGAATTCCCCAGCCCGAGGGAGGACAGCAGTCCTACAGACACTCGATTCTCCCTCTCCAGGCCTTCCCTGAGTGACCCATGTCTGTTCCTGAATGCGGGTTGCCAGTGTGGAAAGACGTAGACGCCCACGGTGCTTCAGGCCTCTTCACCACTGAGCCAGCTTTGCTCTGCAGGATTTCAGTAAATACAATACATTTCTCACACATCCATGGCCTGATATTCCAAAGTTTGTGTAGGCGATAATGGGTCTTTGCCTGTGCAAGCCAGGGTTTCGCTTGAGACAATTTTTCAAAAGGGCTGTTGCATGGGCAAGAGGGTTAGCGCCCATGCAAAACATAATGTATGCATGCAGGCAAGGGGAAAGCATGGTCATGAATATCTGCACTACCTCATATTGAGCAGCTTTGTGCTGTTCAAAGGTTTTAGTATGGTCTTTTCGCGTAGCGTACTCACCGAACAAACGAAACTTAAATCCCGCAACTCTAACAGCTGTAGAGATAATGCAGCCACCTAGCTGGTTGCTCGCTGGGGGAGCACAACTGCCACCTGTGGCCCCTGGCACCCCTCCCACTGATTGCCGGCTTTAATGTACAAACCAGACTCTCTGGTGCTAGTCAATCAATCAAATCTTTATCCAGGTGAAACATCATTGAGAAGAACTCATGAACTCATTTACAAGGTGGACCTACACATGAAAAAAATAACAATGACGACAGCAGGACAACTAGGGGAAGGATCTAATAGATACAATACATAATATTACCTGGTATGTAAGAACATAAAGCAAAATATGACAATGAAGCAACTTAATATGACTAAGAGTAGTGGAAGAGGAGATGTGATTTGTAGTAAAACAAGGGGTAGTAAGTGCAAGAGGAGGAAGACAGGCAGTGGCTTGTACAGGAAGGAGAATGCCTGAGGAGGCAAATAGCAAGGTGCTGTGCGCAGGCCTCAGGTCCTACAGTTGCAGGATTCAGACAAGGCTTGGGTGAACAAGGTCTTGAAGGTGGATAGTTTAATCAGAGTGGTTCTTCTAAGGGTTTTCTGCAATTTGTTCCACAAGAACGGTAGGGAATGACTGAAGGCTGATTTGCCAAAGCGAGTTCTGACTTTAGGAATGTGACAGGGTAAAATAGGACCCTGTCCCATTTATTGTGGAGAAAGTGTGTAAATGCAAAGATCTGTATTCTTTTCCTTTTCTGTCTCTTCTGTCTGGTTGTGAAACCAAATTTTCCTGTGAGACTACGGACTTGATCAACCCAAACAGTCTTGCAATCCTTTGCCTCCTCTGTCTCTCTGTTTTCTCTTGCTGTCTGTTTTCCTCCTTGCATATCTAGATATTGTAATATAAAATATATGAAAATCAGTGTATGGAAATGTAGCTGATAATGGGATCACTTTGTTTAGAAAATGTTTAGTGAGATAACTGTAAAAGCTAGAGGTTATTTGAGTACAAATGTCTTAACCTTTTGCAAAGGCTGTGGCGATCTCAGGAAGTTCTCAATGTTCTAAGCAGCTCCTGAAATTGACAAAAACTAAATGTTTTTCAAAGACAAGATGTTTGCAAAGGATGGGGTTGGAAAGACTTATAAAACAGCTAAGCTGAGCTGCAAGGGGATTTCTCCAAGAGATTTTTTTACTAGAGATTTTAATTTGCTACTGTATATAGTTATTCTGATCAGGTTTATTTTATTTTATGTTACTACAACTACAAATAAAGTTTTATGGAATTTTTCAACTGCTCCTGGGTTTTCTGTTCTTCTTGACCTGTGTCTTGACAACAAGGAATAACGAGATATATATGTAAGACTTAAGTAAAAATAGCTTCTGGGAGAAAATATGTGAGGCAATCAGAGATATAAGGGGAAGCTTTTAGTGATGGCTCTGAAGGTCCAGAGGGCTGCATTTTCTGTTATCTGTTGTTAAGGGATGTCCAACCTGCTAATCTGTATAAATTATGGTGGTGAATGGAATAAGGAGCCCTGTAATGAATCTTAGAGCCTGATGGTATAAGGTGTCGAGTTGTTGAGCTAGTACTCCCCAATGATCACCAGCCCATACTGTAAAAAATATATCCCTGGTGCTAGTGGTCTTCCCCACTGATTGCTGGCCCATTGTACATAACAGTATCTCTGGTGTGTGGCCCCCACGGTGCTGGCCCACATTGTACATAACAGTATCTCTGGTGGTAGTGGCCCCCCACTGATTGCTGGCCCATCTGTAAAACAAAATATCCCTGGTATTACTTGCATTGTTGGGCATAAGAAGGTTGATTGCCCATCGAGAATGCCCCCACAATTTTGTGGATCATTGTTTGTGTTTGCATATAACCAGAGATCTAAATTAGTTTTAAATGTTTCAAAATTAGAACAGTTAACAAGATTATCCGTAACTTATTCCACATCCTTGGGGCCCTTACAGTAGAAAATGAAGTCTCCTGTTGGTATTTGCCTTTGGAATATCAATTTGTTTTGAATGTAGTCTTGTATGAGTTTTCTATCTGTGCACTTAATCCCACATTATTGCATTAGAACAGGGTTTGTAGAGTTTTGTAAAGAACAAAATATCTCCCATGTGTCGCCTTGCTTCCAGAGACTGAAGATTTAGTTTTTGTAATCTGTGTAGGATAATTGAGTCAGGTGGGGTACCACATGGGTTACATGGGTTACTGTCCTTGAATGCCTTCGTACTGTTATGTCTTTCTTCAGATGAGGGCTCCAGAAAGATGACCCATAGTCTGAGTGTGGTCTAATATATGTCCTATATAGGGGAATAATACAGTGTTCCAATTTGGTTACAAATGTACAATCTATTTTTCTAAGCAATCCATTGAAGTGTCTAGCCAGTTTGCTGCAATGGTCTACTGCTGATAGTTTGTTGTTAACAATAATCCCAAAGTCTTTTCACTTCTTGCTACCTTTAGTTTGATATTATTTAATTTGTAGGGCTGGTGTGGGTTGTTATTACCTAGATGGAGTACAGTACATTTGTTAATGTTAAATTGCATACCATTTGCATTAGCCCATTCCTCGATATTGGATAGGTCCTTAAGTAATTGGTTTCTATTATCTAGGAATCTACCTTCCTCCCAGTTTGGTATCATCTGCAAATTTTGAAAATAGAGTTTTTGAGCTAGTCTGCATGTCAGAAATAAATAAGTTAAACAGAGTAGGTTCAAGAACAGAGCCTTGTGGGACGCCACTCGTCACTTCACCAGGGTCAGACAGAAGTCCATTACTTTTTACCTGTTGTGTCCTGTCTGTCAGTCAATGATCCAACCACTTAACTAGGGTGGTGGAGATCCCTAAGTGTATGAGTTTATTAGTTTTTGTGTGACACATGATTGAATACTTTGCTGTAGTCTAAAAGAATAATATCCATGGAATCCTATCATCAATCCGTAGTGTATGTGATTACAAAAAGCTATGAGATTAGAAGTTGCTGAGTGACCCTGTTTGAATCCATACTGTGTAATGTCATTAAGTTTTAAGTTCTGGAGTTCTGTTTCTAGTATAATTTTGATATTTTTTCTAATAATTTACAGGGAACTGAGGTTAGACAAATAGGTTGATAGTTTTCTGGGTTTGATTGACTCCATTTTGAAAATTGGTATTACATGGGCTGTCAACCAATCAGTGGGGACTGTAGATTCTTTTAGTGATTTCTTAAAATGATAGTTAAAGGAGACAGACTGTTAGCGCTTTCTGATAGAAACCTGGGGCTAATCCTATCTGGTTCTGGACTTCTTTTTATTAAGTGTCTTTAAAGCATCTTTGTATGGTTAATTGTTATACAGTGGTTAGATTGATTAATTAATTGGCTATTTGGAAGGAATATATGTCTTTTTGAAAAGACTTAAAAATATTTATTTAGTTGGTCAGCAGTATCTTTGTCTGATATTATTGGTGTGTCATCAACTATTAATGGTCCTATTTGTCTAACATTCCCTTTTTTGTTTAGGTAGGAAAATAGAGATTTATGTCCATCTTTAGAATGTGCTATTTTGAATTCTAGATTTTGTTTTGACTTAAAATTGCTTTTTTTTAAGTTTTTACAGAGACCCTACAGAGTAATAAAATGTTATTGTTATTTGGATTTTTAATAAGTTTGGGATATTTTTTTTCTTAATTGATTTCTTTATGTTATTATTTAACCATGTGGAATATGACCTTTATGATTGTATTTGTTTTTTATTGGTACAAATTTAAATTCTAGATCCAGAATAATTATTTTAAACTATTCCAGGCTTGATCCAAGGTTAGTGATGATAATATATGTTCCCACTGTATATTCTTTAGTTGGTTATTTATTAGGTTGAAGTTGACTTTGTCAAACTTTTAATAATACATTATTTCTAGAATATTGCTGGTGGCAAGGTATACTGAATAATATAGATTTGTGATCACTGTTCTCCAGAGG
The DNA here is from genome assembly GCA_016271365.2 of Neoceratodus forsteri. Lineage (NCBI taxonomy): Eukaryota > Metazoa > Chordata > Ceratodontiformes > Ceratodontidae > Neoceratodus > Neoceratodus forsteri. The sequence continues at coordinate 1,187,489,792 of CM057455.1, forward strand.
GTCAGATACAGATAAGTTAGAGATATGGCTGTCAGTAGCAATTAGCAAAGGTCCAGTATATTGGTTCCTCTAGTATGTTCTGATATTAGTTGTTCTAGCCATAAGTATACTGTACATGAAATGAAGGTCTTCTCAACCTCTGTGCCTCCAATTAGATTTTCCCAATTAATGTTTGGAAAGTTAAAGATAGTGGTCCCCTCCATCTGATCACTGGCCCGTCTGCAAAAAATTTGCTGACCCATACTGTACATAATAGTATTCCTGGTGGTAGTGGCCACCCTTGATCACTGACCCATACTGTACATAATAGTATCTCTGGTGGCAGTGATCCCCTCCGATCGCTAGCCCATACTGTCTATAACTATATCCATGGTGCTGGTGGCCACCCCGCTGATTATCAGCCCATATGTCTATAATATATCCCTCATGTTAGTGGTCCCCTATTGATCTATAGCTATACTGTGTTAACACAAATTATTGATCCCCTCCACTGTGGCACTGAAAACCCACCCATCACCTTCCCAGCCCCTTCAGTGCCGTTGCATATATTGACTATGGCATAACCCTCCTCCACCTCCTCAGCCAGATGACATATATCCAGGCATGAGCACACCTCTTATTTAAAGAACAGGGCACATCACCCTGTCCTATAAATAAGAGGTGCACTCACCTGGACATATGGTGGCTGGCCAAGGAGGTGTGAGGAGGTCTGCACCAGTCACGATGCACTCCATGCAGTTCTGCAAAGAGACTAAGAAGGTGATGGAGGGTGGATTTTGGTGTCAGCAGCTGAGGTGGCTGCTAGGTGACAGGAATTTAATCTCAGGACAGAACAGGCTGGTGATTCATGGGGGATATCTACTAGCAACAGGGATATAATTATATACAGTGCATGCCAGTGATCAGCTGGGGACACTACTCAGCACCAGGGATATATTTATAGACAGTATGGGTGGGCAGTCATTGGGGGCACCACCACCATCAGGAATGCTTTTATGTACAGTACTGGCTGGCAACTGAGGAGGCACTACTACCAAGGATACTGTTATGTACAGTATGGGTCAGCGATTGGAAGGAGGGCTAACCACTAGCACCAGGAATATTTTTTACAGATTATGTCAGCAGTTGGAGGGAGGGAGGACTACTAGCACCAGGGATACTGTTATGTACAGTACAGGCTAGTGATCAGAGGAGGGGACCACTAGCACCAGGGATACTTTCATGTACAGCATGGGCTGGCAATTGGGGTGGGACCACTAGCACTGGGGACTCTGTTATGTACAGTACAGGCCAGCAATTGAAGTGGGGACCACTAGCACCTAGGATATTACAGATGTGCCAGCAACCAGAGGGAGGGGGGCCACTAACACTAGGGATATCTACCTATCTGGGACTGGGCAACTGGGGGTGGCACTGCACTGACCTAACTCTCTACCCATGAAAATGAGCCCATAATGGGCTTGCAAATGTCCCTTCATGCCTTGCATGCCCAATGAGCTTATTTGCAGGTCCTTTGAATACTGCAAATAGCGCTCAGCCGCTATCCATTTTGGCAGTGTACTTTAGGAGCTCTGTCAGGCAGTGCTAAGTGACTTAGTGCTGGGTGACATGGTCCTATATTTAGTCAAATAGTGCCAGTGAGCTATTTGACTGAACATAGCATTTTGGCTACCAGGCAATCGCAAGGTGCAGTGCAAATTTTGTGCTCAGCTTTGCACACATTTGAATAATGGGCCTCAGATGTTTTGTTAGGTAAAGAAAACAAGGAATGTACATAGTTTCTACATCAAACTAGAAAAAAAAAAAAAAAAAGAACCCATCAAGAGATAGCTGAAGATTTCTTACCAAAAGGAATGCATATAAAAACTTTTAGAGGACCAAAACATATTTATCAAAGGAGTTAGAAATGTATCCTGATGCCTTCGTGGTCATAGAACTGCCACATGTATCTCACAGCTAAATTCTTTGCAGCAGGGCTTTATAGCTAGGACAACATCAGAGATAATGGAGACTTTTGGGAGTTATTATTCCTAGCTGTATGGCATCCTTACCAGTACCAGATGTTCAGATGGAGAGATTTTGTTGCTCAAATAACTCTTCCTACCATATCCCAGAGTTACTCAGAAAGACTGTTGGCTCAATAACAGCAGAGGAGTTGAAGTCAGCACTTTCTAGAAGTAAAATGATAAAACACCTGGGCCAGATGGACTGCCGTTGGAGTGGTACAAGGCTTTCATAAAGAAACTCTGCCTGATTAGGCCACATTTCAAGAGGTGCAGGGGTCTCCTCCTCCTCCTGGGCCTACACCACTATTTCTCCAATATTAAAACCAGGTAAAGACCCCAAATTCCCCATTTCCTACAGACCATTTCCATCCTAAATACAGACTATAAATTGTTTATGTCCATATGGGCATACAGATTGGAGGAGATACTACCTAGCCAAATGCACCCAGACCAGTCGGGTTTATCCATTGCAGATATACCATGGACAATATCTGTAGAACAATACACCTGATACACATATAAATCAGAAAACAGTACTGGCAGCCTTGTTTGTTAAGATGCGGATAAGGCATTTGATAGAGTCTCATGGTCTTTCCGTGGAGGACTCTGGCTGGTTTTGGCCTCCCAGGACTTCATATTATTACTACAGCATATTTATGCCTTGCCCCGAGCTTTTGTCAAGGAAATTGCCAGCTCTCTTATCCCATACCCTTAATTCATGGGACCAGACAGGGCTGCCCTTTATCCCCTTTCTTTTTGCTCTATATATTGATCCATTGGCTGAAGTCTTACAGCAGCATTCGGATATCCAAGGTGTTCCACTAGGTAGGAGGATATTTAAACTTTCCTTATATGCTGATGATATTCTGTTGACCCTATTAGACCCAGAACAATCCATTCCACCTATGTTTGAAGTATTACAGAATTTTGCAACCCTTTCAGGTTATGAAATCAATGTTCAAAAACAGAAATTTTGACCTTCAATTATACTCCAGCACAGACATTAAAGAATATATTCCCATCCTGTTGGAGGGTGATAAGATTTGTTATCTGGGAGTGCTCTTACCCCAGAATTTAGACCACTTAGAATTATTTAATTTAGGAACCATTAACTAAAGACATAGAAAGACAGTTGGATGCATCTACACTTATCTTACATTTCCAGGACTGACACTATTCGTATGACCATTTTCCCTAGGATATTGTATGTTTTTCAAACCCTACCATTTACCCCATCCAATATTATTTAACTGCCTGGAACAGAATCCTTTCTAGATTTGTATGGGCAGGAGATCCATGGGATTCAGTGCTCAGTGTTGCAGCTGCCAATTGACAGGGAGGCATGAACCTTCTGAATTTATTAGAATATCACAGCAGTTACATGTAAAATGGCAGGGTTCATTTCAAATATTTATCTATGTGGGACATTGACCTACTGGGTATAAAAAGTAAGGGTCAAATGAAAAAATAATGGGTCATATTTTTCAACCAAGCCAGATTCATAAAACAGCAGTCTAAAACCTCTAAAACAGTGAGCAGGCTGTCCCCAAGTAGAAGTAAAGGTGGGTCAAAATTAAAAACTGTGTGCCAATTATCCCAATCCCACCCAAAATTAACCCTGAAAATTGTCATTGCATGGCGTAATACAAACTATGAAGTACCACGGAAATTTATTGAATTTGTACTAAATGATTTATTTGACATACTTCGATCATTTTACATCCCTGTCAAACCCCCAAATTTTAAAGATTTTCATTTGGTACAAATCACACTTTCTGGAGCTAGTATGGTTTAGAACCCAGCCAACAATGGTGCAGAGCTTTTATTATTTCAGATTGTTGACAGCAGAACAAGAGTTTTTGCCAGCATGAATGGATCCAACATTTAACAGATGGAATAGATGGGGACTATCCTTGTTATATTGTTTTTAGACTCTCAGAGAGTAGTGTTATTTGCAATATTGCAATCAGGATTATCACTTGCCACACTAGGACCATTTTAGATTCTTACAAGGCGAGCATTGTTGTTGAAGAAAGATCCTCCTTGGAATGTGTTACCAAACCTAAACCACAATTTATGTATCTTTAATAGAAGCTATAAGGGATCTCAAATGCAACATTTGCTTGCCTTGCATATAAGGCTCTTAGAGAATATTGGGCTGAATCCACACTGACTATATTAAAGGCATGGAATACTGAGCTGGTTCTAAAATTTCTTATGAACTATGGCTGGGGCTGGTACTTCCTTCTATGAAAATATCACAGGCTCCATACTGGAAGGAGTTTATTTGGAAATGCCGAATACATTTCTTTACTACGCCTGATAAGTTAATTATATTTACCTTTGAACTATGATGCCTGTTGGAGGCTGTGTCAGGGACCTTTGGGCAAATACAGTACTGCTCTCTGATTATCCAGTTTTGGCAAGAGGTAGGCTCTAGTCTGATGCAATTAATAGATACCGAAGTAACCCTAACACCAAAGTTGGTTTCTTATATATATATTTTAGAGGATAGTACAGTATTGCACGCAAAAGTAAATTAAATGTGTATCTGGCAGCAGCAAGAAAGTAATAACCTGACTGTGGTAGAACCACCATGGCTCCAACAATAGCTCAAAGGCATGTGTGATGAATTAAATTTATTTTTGGAACAGATAATCTCTACTGCAGGTTACAGTATAGCAATTTGAACTGACATGGAGGTCTTGGGCTTTATATATCACAAATGGATGAAACATTTGTCCCATGAACAAGATTTGGAAAATTTGTAAATGTGGAAATGTATTCTTGTTGCTTCCCCTAGAATACAATTATGATATTAATTATTTAGGATAGTTGGAATGCCATAAAATGTGTATATATAATAGTGATTATTGAGAAGCTACTTTTAGCCTATTGAATTGTTACTGCTATAATGGAATTTACAAAAAAAAGAATAGAAAAAACAAACATTTAACAAATACATTTATGTATAATATGCACACTGACATCACAGGAAAAGCTACAAAGCAGTTTGAAGTTAGGTGCCAAAGGAATTGGCAATTAGAAGAAAGATGTGGTTGCTCATATCCCCTTTGTGGGATAAAAAGAACCAGAACAAGAAACAGGAGTAAATGATAAGACTATTACAATCAGACTTGATTTTGACAAAGGAAGTAATAGCTATTTCAATAGTATAAGTTAAAACAATAAAGCCATAGGATTAGATAAAATAGTAGTAGTGTTCTATAAAGTTGATATCAGATATTGGTCACACATTCTGTAAAGTTTTTCTAATTTATATTTTGTTTCATAGGTCAGTGGAACATGCCCAGCCAATCAGAGTGCTCTTTTCTCTGTGCTTAAAACATTCTTATTCTGTGAAGAGTGCCTCATGTGCAGCTGCCCTGGGAATGGGTACATAGAAACACAGAGGTGGGATATTCAAAGGGTTGCACCATGCGAATAGGGTTGCACCTGCGCAAGTCCAAAAGATGCGCCATTCTGCGATATTCAGCAGGAGGCAGTTCGCCACCGAAAACATGCTGAGCAACAGCGCAATGCAAATGACAGCATGCGCAACGAAGGGGTGGATCCATGCATAAAGAGCGTAATGCGATATCCAACGAGAGCTTACTGTCGCAACAGCGGACCAGCGGAAGTTGCGCCCAGCAGAAATGAGCCAAAATAAAGGCTCAGGAAGAGGCACAAGAACGCCACAGGGATGCCAAGTGGGGAAGAGAGAGAAAAGACAGACAGTGACAGGCCAGGGCAGGCAAGGGAAGCAGTGTGGGCCATAGGCTGCAGAGGCCAGCGGGGTGCCGGTGCAGTGGAAGTAGCAGTCAGAACAGCGGGGTAACAGAGCAACATCAGCGGGGGCACAAGCCAGGGAGAGGACAGTGGCAGCTTCCACATGGAAGCTGTAATGAGGGTGAGAATGCAAGGTGCAGGGGACGTGGCCGTGGATGGCCATCAGCGGTACGCCCCAACAGGCAGTACCGTGCCGCATCAGCTTTGAGTTGTACACAGATGTAGGGATCGTGGGCGGTACTGCCTGAACAGGGCAATACTGAGCGCTCTGTGAGCTGTGCAGTGATGTGATGCAGGCACCCTCATGACGGAGTCATGCTCTGTCAGTGGAGACCAAGGTGACAGCCTACATGTGCCTGCTCACCACGGGCACCTTCCAGAGGCCAACAGGGGACACCACAGGCATCACAGTCGGCCACATCACGCATCCTCACCCAATTTCCAGCGCACTGCTGCCATGGCTGTGGAGCATCTATATATCCCCAGCATCCGTGGCAGAGCTTCAGCAAACATGCAGGCGTTCCACAGGGTAGCACATATGCCTGGCATGCTGGGGGCCATGGACTGCACCCATGTGGCCATTCACACACCACCTGACCTCGATGGGTCGTGCCATCAGGAATAGAAAGGGCTTCCCAGTGTCAACTGCCTGGTGGTGTGATGCCACTGGGCGAGTAATCACTGTCTGTGCCACACACCTGGCGGAGCATGATGCCTTTATATGGCATCAGTCTGCACTGTGCCATCGATTCGAGAGTGGGACATCCCCACAGGCCATCTAGTGGGTGAGTACGCATGTAGAAAATGTAAACTCGGGGCAAGGGTGGAATGCCACAGGTGCCATGGTAGTGGCACACAGGATAAGGGCATGGACCTGAACATGAGACTGATCTCCACTATCTCCACACAGGTGACAGCGGATACCCACTCCATCCCTTGCTGCTCACACTGTACCGTGCCCCATGAACCCATCGCAGCAAATGCTATAATGAGGCACATGCCTCACACGCAACATCATTGAGTGGGTGTTTGGGATGCTCAAGGCATGCTTCCGATGCCTAGACACCTCTGGCGGTGCCTACAGTATAGCCTCAAAGGCTTGTGGGATATTCCTGGCCTGTTGTATCCTGCACAACATGGCCAATGACTGTCAGGATAGCTGTACAGGTTGAAGAGGGGACAGCGATGGGGCGCCAGTGGCGCTGGTGTTGATGGTGATGAGCAGCTCCCCTTGGACGGTGGGACCCCCGACTGATCTGGCAGGCCCAGCTGCACGGGACACCATCACGGAGGAGCATTATACACAACACAGGTAAGTCAAGGCCATGCAAACAACACTGTCCTGGCGCAACCCACGGGCACACAGAGTAACACACTAGGGTGCATGACGGCTAGGGGGTAGGGACCAGGCACACAAACACACCATCAGGAGGGGGCGAACAGTCATATGGACACACACACACACAAACACACCAGGCACAAAGCGTGACATGGGCAGGTGCACAGCAGAGCAGGAACAGACATGGCAAACACACAGATCCTAGAGACCACACCCACCACCTGTACTGTCCAAGCACGTGTGTCAGATGCTGGGCACTCTTGCACCTTGGTGTACAGTACAATGCAGGCATCATCATGCACACTCACCTGTGGACAGCAGTCGGGATGGTGGCAGGTGGTCCGTATGTTGGCGTGATGGGCAGGGTACTTACCCGCACTGCCCACCATGCACGCACAGCACAGGGCAGCAGCAGACAGGGCCTGCAGTGGGAGACAGTCAGTCATGTTGCACCTTTCCATGGCCACCGCTGGATGTGGGTGGCTCAGCTGTGACCCAACAGCACTGGCAGGCTGAGCAGGGCTCATGGGGTGGCACCGATGGACCACCAGGGTCCCACTCGCGTGATCGCTGACCTTGTCCGCAGTGGGGTCTGTAGGATGCCAAACATACCTGCACCAGGGTGCCTGGATGCCACAGCAGGCACCTGCATCGACAGGCCTGGTGTCGCCCGATGCCGGGAATGGGGAGTGGAGAGCGATGTGGGGTGCGCTGTACAGGAGCACCTGCGGTGTGCCCAATGCAGTCAATGACAGCGACCAATGCCTGGGTTCGCCTGTCACCTATGTGGCGGTCACATCCATCCGCATATGGACCATCTCTGCACAGTCCAGAGCACACTCCTGCTGTGCCACTCCACAGCCGCACACAGTGCCTCCACAGGCGTTGCAACCCGCCTTTGCTGCTGTACTGATTCCTGCAGCAGGTGGGTGTGCTCGTCAATGGGTACTCTGCCACAATGGTATCCTGTCCCCAGGGTGTGAAGGTCATGTCACACCCCTTGAGGGTGGGCGCTGCTCACTGGGACCAGAATGGGCGTGTCAAAGGGTCCGGCGGTATGTGCCACCACTGGACACTGTACCCCCAGACCTGGAGGTGACTGCTGCTGCTGCCCTCCAACCGCTGTGCCCAGGGACCACTCGTTCCACTGCTGTGGCTGCAACAGTGCCAGACACCTGCACAGCCACTGGTGCTGCCCCACCGGTGCTGACAGGCACAGCCTGGGACTGTGCCGACATGCTGGCACAAGTTGGAACCCAGCAAGGCCCAGGGCACGTGCTGGCTGCTGTGTGTCCGTCATGGGACACACACATGTCACTGCGCATTGCAGTCCTTGCATCATCAATGGTGCAGGTACGTACACAGCCACAGTCACAGCGGTTGGCATGCTTGCATGCCAGACTGCTGAGACACAGGCTGTGCACCCCCACACCCGACTCACCGACACCAGAGTTGGCAGCCAGGCGTGCATGCTGGTGCAGTGCATGCTGGCTGGTGACAGAGGTGGATGGACCTCCTCCATGTCCAGCAGGTCATCCTCACTGTCTGGACCCACCACCACCATCCCTGAAGACGAACAGGATCTGTAACAGAAAGAGAGGACATGTGAGTGCATGTGAACAACCTTCCCCAACACCACCACCACCATGTCATACCGTGCAGTGATGGGCTTCCACCTGTCTGGAATCCACCTCCTGGTATGCCCTCACACTAGCACTGCGCTGCATTGATGCAGCCAGTCGGTCCTCAGCCAGGGTCAGCTCACCACGGCTGGCTTGGCCCCGCCAGTGCCAGCACGTGCCGCCCTGAGGGCTGCCACCTTCTCCTTCTACCCTCCTGCGGTCTGTCCCATCTTCTTTTGCATTCCTGCCACGGAGCGCTGGTGGCTTCCATGCAGGTTCACTGCCTGGGCTACTCCCTCCCATGCAGCCGCACGGGCCTGAGGGGTGCCCCACCATCCACTCAGTAGTGACTCCTCCTCCAGGTAGGCCTGGAAGAGGGCCTCAGTCTCTGCCGTGGTGAAGTTGGCGCCTCCTCCTCGCCCACCATCCTCACCCTCACCTTGGCTCTGCTCGGTCATGGCAATCTGTAGGGTGGAAGTGGACACCTGTCACTGTGCAGTCTACAGCGTTATCCCATGCCCATTGTCCAGAACATCCCACAGCATGCAACCCACCTCACCTGCAGTAACTGAATCTGGCCAGCGTGAGCTCAATGTCGCACATTTATAGCGCAATGCATGCAAATTAGAGTGGAGCAACTCTAATGAGATGCAAATCGTGCCCACCGCGCCTTTGAATGACTGATCGGATGATTTGCATGTGTCGGCTGAATATTGGCGCCATTGCGCTTTTCACATGGTTGAGCCGGTTGAGCCAATAGCACAGATCTGTGACTGTGCAGTACACCGCATTGCGCATGCCCAGGTAGCTCTACGCAGGCATCTGCCGCGCTGATGGCGTGCTGCGCGATCGGCAATTCAGGCCATGGCCACCATTGTGCCAGTGGCGCGCTGGCACTGGGCACTATATGGCGCTGTGGCACTACTGCCAATAGTCCACTGTGGCACTGGCACGCAGATGGTCGGTCGTGCAGGATGCGCAGACATCAGATGGCACTCTGTGTGGCCTTGCGTCATAGACCCCTGACCTGGTGTCCGACCTTTGCCCCTGGCGCTGTTCGGCTGCCATGTGCGCCCTATTGGGCTGTCTGGTGACAGTGCTATCTCCGACCGCGGCGCTGTCACGAACAGCGCGATTTGGGCTCTATGGTGGTCTATTGCGCAACATTTTCCACGTGGGGTTGCTGCGCCGTGGGCGCCATATTGCCTGCTGTAAAGTTAGAACAATGGCACACAGGAGGCACTCCAATGGAGCCCGGTGGAGGTGGCCAACCTGGTGGCCCTGGTAGAGCCCCACTATGGGGCACTGTATGGGGAGGAGCTCTCACCATGGCTCTCGAACCCAGGTCTGGCTGCAAGTGGCCAATGACCTGGTGGGGTTCAGTGGTGGTGGCGCCGGTCTGCCGAGCAGTGCCGGCTCAGGTACAGTGACCTCCGTGGGAGGAGGTGGAGTTGCTATGCAGACTACGGTCACGTGCCAGGAGGCGTAGTGCCTGGGCCAGGTGGGTGTACCATCTATGCACCTGTATTCTCCGTGAGGGGTGTGTGTGTTTTGGTGGCTGTGCATGGGTGATGGCTCTGCCATGGCTGGCTGTGTCAGTGTGTGCAGGTGTGAGATGCATGGGACTGGCTGTGTGGGCAGACACACTCACTGGGGCAGGGCAGTCTGCTTTGGAGTCTCACTGATGTTTTTCTCAACATTTGTCTTCCACAGGCCTGGCCGAGAGGATGCAGGCACGCGGGATGAGGAGGGCCATGGCAGGGCCCGCGTGGCGGTCGGTGGTGCTGCGAGGGTGGGCACAGCAGCAGCAGCAGCAGCCACAGCTGCTTGCGGAGTGTGAGTATCATTACATCATGGATGCTATTGCATGCTGGAGGGGTGGGCATGACCACCAGCCATGCACAACACAACCATGCATGACACAGGCGACATTCATCACTGTCCAGTGTCACTGAACGTCTGTGTGTGCGTCACTGGTGGTCCATGCATGCACTGGGCACATGGCTGTGGAACTGGCATCACACCACATTGCCACGTCCTTGACAGCCTTGTTTGTGCTGTGATGGACATGGGCAGTGTGTGCAGTGGTGCACATAGCTGTGCCGCCTGGTTGGGCTTGTCATGTGCATGGTCACTGTGGGTGGGTGCATACCATCACAGGTGCGGGACATTGGGCTATATGGCTTGCAGGTTGGGTGGTGTTCAGGTTGTGGTCAGTCACAGCCATTGACTGTGTTCTCTTTTCCTAGGCCTCATTGTGCTCCACAGAATTGAGCGGGCACTGCAAAGCTAACCCGGTGTCCCTGGAAAACCGGAACATCCTCCAGGATATACAGCGCCATGGCTACGGAGGAGGCAATGGCCAAGCAAGCTGGCACCAGACAGTGGAGGACCAGCCTGCTAGGCCTTAGGCCGGCTTCCTCTTCCCACTTCACCCATCCCTCCCACCCTGCCTTCCCTCTCCAAGTTGTTCATCCCTACCCTTGCCGACCTACCTTGTACCCCTACCCACCCTCTTGTAAATAGTTTTGTTGTTGTTCATTTTGTACTTTACATTTTCTAATATATATATATTTTGATATGAATACTGTGTTGGTCTCTAATTTGCAGCTGGCTATGGTTGCTCAGTTGCAGTGGTGTGCATGCCATCTGGGGTGGTATGGTCCTGGTGTGTGTGTGTGTGTGTGTGCGGTGTGTGCATGGGAGGTGTCTCCAGTGTGGCAGTGACTTTCTGTTGGTCTTGCCATCTGCTGCCACCCACTGCTGGGTGCACAGGGTGGGTTTGGCTTGTATGGTTCTCTGCTCACGAGGTTGACGTGTGCGGGGGATGCATGGTGTTTCCTGCAGTGCCAGTCACTGCACATGGGTGGTGTCTTGGGGTCACAGGCAGGGTGTGCTGTGCTACGGGGCTGATGTGCACTGTGGTTGTCAACCCCTGTGTGTGGCAGTCTCAGCCTGCCAGTGGTTGTGCTGGGGCATCATGGCCTGCTGTGCTTTGTTGGCTTGTCCCCATGGGCCAGTAGATCATCCGTCCCACCCCAGTGATGCTGTGCTTGGGGTGTGCAGGTGTCTTGTTGGTTCTGCAGTGTGTTCCTGTGCCCATGTGTGGCATGGCTGGTGGTGGGCCCCAGCCTGCCTCCCTGGTTTGCAGTTCCATTGCTCTGCTGGGGGGCTCTGCTCTGGACTGCTCAGCTGGGCTAGCCTTGTGCGCTATGGCCAACCTTCTGCTCAGCTTCCTTCCTGGTTGCGCTATGGCGCAGTTTGTGTGATATTCAGACATTGGCTGCTTGCGAATTTGTTTTGCTCCATGTTTGAATATCGAGTCTGTTGCGCATCAGCAATTGACTTGTGCTTGCTCCTGCTGTTGCGCATATTTTGGGCGCAGTTTGAATATCTGGGCCAGAATGTGTTAGCAGAAAAGGACTGGTAGGCCTTCTAGTCCACCCTATTTGCCCTTCTATTTCTACACTCAGGATCCTATTTGATCACAGGTGTCTCTCCCTCCTCCCTTTCTTTTACCTAATATTCCCATGTGCCTATCCCACGATTTTGAAGCTCCCCACTGTCTTCCCCCCCACCACTCTTTTGGCAGGCTGTTCTAGGCATCCCATCCTTTCTGTGAAGAAATATTTTCACATCCTCTTAACCCCCCAAGCTTCCTTGCATGTCATTGAGTTCTGGTACTCCTCCTCCACTGAAAGAGACTTCTCTCTTTCACCTTGTTCTACCCCTGTGAGGTACTTATAGGTCTTAATCATGTCCTCCTCCAGGGCGTACATGTTGAGCTCCTTCATCCTCTCCTCATGCAGTTTCTCTTGTGACTCCTGCACCATTTTGGTAGCCCTCCTCTGGACTGCCTCCACCTGCCAGTGTCCTTGTGAAGATTCTGCCCCAGAACTTTACACAGACCCTAGGTCAGATCTCACTAGAGAGCAATATAGTGGCAGCACCTCCTTTCTCCTGCTACAAATTCCTCTCCCTATGCAACCCAGCATCTTGCTAGCCTTGTTACTGCCTTGTTGCACTACCAGGTCACCTTGAGATCATCAGATCTGATTACTACAAGGTCCTCTCTTGCTTGGTGACAGCAAGTACCTCTTCCCCATGTTATGCACAGCCACTGGGTTTTCCTCCCAGGTGCCTGACTTCACACTTTTGGCAGTGAAACTCAATTGCCACACCCTAGACCACTCCTTAAGTCTCCCCTGATCCCTTTCATTTTCCCCACTCTTTCCTGCTCTTTTCTTTCTGGAGAAAGTCCAGAGGAGGGCTAAAAGATGATAGCCTGTCAGCAGGGTAAGGCATATGAGGAGATGTTGAGGCACTGAACAGGGTAAGGCATATGAGGAGAGATTGAGGAAACTGAGCATGTACTCCTGGAAGACAGGAAGAGAGAGAGACACTGAACATGTACTCCCTGGAAGAGAGAGAGAGAGAGAGAGAGAGAGAGAGGAGAGAGAGAGAGAGAGAGAGAGAGAGAGAGAGAAAGAAAATGATTGGGACTTTTAGGTACTTGAATGGGATAAATAAGGTTGATAAGGAGAGCCTCTTTAGCTGAGTGGCAACCATAACACAAGGGGCACAGTCTTAATCTGGAGGGTGGGAGGTTAGGAGAGGTCAGGAATACTTCTTCACAGAGAGGGTGGTGGATATTTGGAATATGCTGCCAGAAGAGCTAATTTCATTGAAGACAGTAGGAAGCTTTAAGAGAGGCTGGTACAGGCATGGGGAGGGTAAGGGTCATGGATAGGGAGGATGGGAGGAGTGGAGAGGGAAGGCAAGGACATTGGCTCAAGCCACGGACTCAGCAACACGAGCAGACTTGATAGACCAAATGGCTTTCTTCTGCTGGCTTCTTTGTATGTTTGTATGTTCCTAGGTATCCATCCTGTTGCAGATTTTTGTGTTATCTGCAAGAAGACACACTTTCCTCCAGTTCCTCAGCAATGTCACCTGTGAAGACATTAAAGAGGACAGGACCAATACTGATCCTGTGGTACTCCACTAGTCACTCTTCCATCCCTGGAGTGACTGCCGTTTAACTCCATCGTCTGCCTCCTCCTCCTGTCCTTCAACTGGTGTGATATCCGGTTACCACTTTCTCTCCAGTCCCCAGGTTGCTAAGTTTCTTAAATAGCCTTGTGTGTAGCACAGTGTCAAAGGTCTTACTAAAGTCCAGATAGGCCACATCCTCTGCCCTCCTGGATCCACTTCCTTAGTCACCCAGTCAAAGAAATCTAAGAGATTTGCTTGACAAGCCCTCTTCCTGTGAACCCATGCTGTTGGTGGTCTTGCAATCCTTTATTTCCAGGCCCTCCATTAGTTTCTCTTTAGCAGGAATTCTATTAATTTCCCACCACTGACATGAGGCTGACTGGCCTATAATTGCTAGCCTCCTCCTTGCTGCTAGTCTTGTCGAGAGAGACCACATTGGCCCTCCTCCAGTCCTACTGAAGTACCCTGTCTCCAATGAGTTGCTGAATAGTGTTGCCAGAGGATGGCTTGCACCACGCTCAGTTCTTTTATTACCCATGGGTGGTTCCCATTTCGCCCCATGTCCTTATTTTCCTTAAGGCATCAAATCCCTTTCAGACTGTCTCTTCTGAAAATGGACTCTATTCACCCCCTTCCCGGTGCCTGCTGCTACTTGTTGGTATGTACCCTCCCCGACTTTGAAGACTGAGCAGAAGTACTCATTTAATATTTTAGCTTTTCTTGGGCAATTTGGGGCAGATTTTTAAAATGTTAATAATTATTGATCAGTCTTGATCAATAATACACTCATACTGCTGCTGAGACCACACTAACGATTGTAACGGTCTCACAACCTTGGGATACAAGAACTGCTCACCTTGGTTCATGGTTCTCATACCATAATGTAGTGAGACCACTCTTACAACTGTAAGAGTGGTCTCGTAGCAGCACTAACATACACATTTTGTCATGAAACAAGATGCCAAACAGCATACAAGTTGATTGAGCAAGCAACTGACATTAGTACAATAAAATTTATACTAAGTACACTCACATTAGTTTCAGAATAGTAATAAGTCCAGCAAGTTAAACCATCTGAAGTTCAGATGTGGAAAAAAACTCCGAAAGTCCACGAAGGCTAACTGAGCTATGACCTGTGGGAGTGAAAACAAATACAACAGGAATAAGCATTCAGTATATAAATGTGTTTGCATTCTAGCCAGTATTACCATAAACCGGTATTTGAACATTAGATGTTAGCCCTGTAACAGCAATTTGCACAACTTTATTAAAGCCTATAAAGGCCAGATAGATACAGTAGCTATTAGGAAAAGCAACAGTAAACCATCAGAGTTTATAAACATGTAACTTTTATTGGAAATCAAGTGGTGGTTGTTATAATTTATAAACCGCCAAACATGCAGAAAAGGCCATATTTGCTGCTGGCAAGGCAAAGATTAGTACTGCAGCTAAGACTCACTATAGTTGCTACACTACAAATGAAAAATTAGCCATACCTTATTGCAACAATTTGCACCGAGTCTCCATCACCACTATGAGGGATGTTGCTGGCGCCATTAAGAGTATCACTTCTACTACCCGGTCAATGAAAATTGAAGAATATTCACCCTGGAAACATAGAAACATAGACTTTGATGGCAGATAAGGACCATGGCCCACCTAGTCTGCCCATTTACCTACCTACAGGAGAAGCTACAGATCCTAGTTAACCAACAGCCTATTTCTACTTACCCCAACAAGAATTGCCTTATGTCTGTCCCATGTATTCTTAAATTCTCCTACAGTTTTAGACCCCACAACCTCCTCAGGAAGGCTGTTCCATGCATCCACCACCCTCTCTGTGACAAAATACTTCTCACATTGCCCCTGAACTGCCCTCCTCTATCTTTTAAATTGAGTCCCTTTGTTCTTGCACATCTCTTTTTCTGAAAGATGCTACCCTCTTGGACTTCTTTGATTCCACTGAGGTACTTAAAGTTTCTATCATGTCCCCACTCTGCCTCCTTCCTCAAGGATATACATATTAAGCTCCTTTAGTCTCCTCATATGGCTTCTCTTGCAGACCCTGCACCATTTTAGTTGCCCTCCTCTGGACTGCCTCTATCCTGTCTATGTCCTTGCGGAGATGGAGTCTCCAGAAGTGGACGCAGTACTCCAGATGGGTCTCACCAACTCTCTGTACAGAGGGATAACAACTTCCTGTTTTCTGCTGGTGATCCTCTCCCTGTACATCCCAGTATACGCCCAGCCCTCCTACTGCCTTCTCACATTGCTTGCTAACCTTAAGGTCATCTGATATGATTACCCAGGTACCTTTCAAGTTTTGTTGTTGTTACTACTCTCTCCCATTGTGTAATCTTCCTGGGTTTTTGTTTCAGGTGCATTATTTTGCACTTCTTTGCATTGAATCCAAACTGCCATACTTTGACCATTCCTCCAACCTTGCCAGGTCCCTTCTCATCCTTTCCACACCTTTCTGTGTATCAACCCTGTTACAGATCTTTGTGTCATCTGCAAAGAGGCATACTTTTCCTTCCAGTCCCTGTGCAATGTCACTTATAAAGACATTAAAATGACTGGACCCAGTATTGAACCCTCTGGTTCTCCACTAGTAACCCATCTTTCTTCAGAGTGGACTCCATTTACAATTACCTTCTTTGTCCTGTTGTCCAGCCAATGTTTTACCAGGCTACCACCCTGGGACCCATTCCTAGGCCCAGTTCTATTTGACTACTAATCTTTTGTGGGACTGTGTCAAATGCCTTGCTAAAGTCTAGTTAGGCCATGTCCACAGCCCTCCCTGGTCTACTACTTTGGTCACCCAGGCAAAGAAATCAATTAGATTCGTCTGACATGACCTTCCTTCTGTGAATCCATGCTGCCTTGGTCCTGTGCCCCACTGGCCTCTAGGTACTCAACAATTCTTTCCTTCAGAAATGATTCCATCACTTTCCCTACCACAGAGGTCAAACTGATACGCCTGTAGTTTCCTGCTTCTGTCTTGGTCCCACTTTGTAAAGGGGAATCACATCCACCTTCCTCCAGTCCTCAGGTACCACACCATCCTCCTTGATTTGTTAAAAGGGTAGTCAGTGGTTTCACTAGTTCTCCCTTAATTCTTTTAGAATTCTGGTGTGAATTCCATCAGGCCCCATTGCTTTGTCCACCTTCAGTTTTAGGAGTTCTTTCAGAACCCTTTCTTCTGTGAATGGACTGGATCGACCTCTTATCAAGAGTGCTTCTGTAATTGGATTAGACACCTCCCTCCTCCTTTTTGTGAATACTGAGCAGAAATATTCATTCAGTATCCCTGCTTTTTCACTGTCCTTCTCTGCCCACCCACCGTCCATTCTATTCAGCCTCACTATCCCTCCCTTTGTCTTTCTCGCTCCTGATGTACCTATAAAAGGTTTTATCCCCTGCTTAACCGAGTTGGCTATCTTTTCCTCAGTTTGGGTCTTTGCTATTCTGACTTCCCTCCTGCTTCCTTCTGCCTCAACTGGTACAGCTCTCTGTCCTGCTCCTTCTGTGTTTCCTTATACTTCCTGAGTACTATCATTTTCTCCTGACTTTCCCGCCACCTCTTTTGAGAACCATAGTGGCTTTTCTTTCATTTTGATTTGTTTATTTGCTTGACACAAAGGCTTGTTGCCTCTGTGATGGTAGTTTTGATGTTTTCCATTGTTGCTCCACCCTCCTTCTAGCCTGTTTGCTAGTGCTTTTCTAAGGCACTCTCCCATCTTTGCCAAAGTCAGCCATCCTGAAGTCCAGTACCTCATTTTGTATGGCTTGATTCTGTAGCTGAGTTTATCATGAACAACACTGTTTGATGGTAACTTGTTCCCAGATGGCAACCCACTTCTAGATCTGAGATCCTCTCACGTTCCATTTGAGAGTATGAGGTCTAAGATTGCTCCCTCACGAGTGGGTTCCAAAACTAGCTGTCCGAGGTATACCACCTACAGGGCATTGAGAATGGCCCTGCTCTTGGATGTGGCTGCAGCAAATGTGCTCCAGTTAACATCTGGCATATTCAGGTCTCCCATCAACAGTATCTCCCTTTTCTCTGCCATCCTAAGAATGCCTTCTATCATATCCTTGTCCATTCCCTCCCCCAGACATGGGGTCTGTATACAACCCCTGTGTGGATTGTGGTGCCATTTCAGTCTCTAAGGTGACCCACAGTGCCTCTTCTCCTCTCTGTTTACTATTTTGTTCAGTTGCTTTTATCCTTTCCTTTACATAGAGAGCTACTCCTCCTCCCTGTTTACTCTTTTATTCAGTTGCTTTTATCCCTTCCCTTACATAGAGAGGTACTCCTACCCTCTTCTCCCTCCCTGTCTCTCCTGTAGGTTATGTACCCTGGTATGTTAACATCCCAGTCATGGTTCTATGGTACCATGTTGCTGTGACTGCTACAATATCCAGGCATCCTCTTCCATCAAGGCCACCAGTTCAGGGAGCTTGTTGCCCAGACTACAGGCATTGGTACTCATTACACTCCATTTCCTGATGGCCTTACCCCTTTTGCCCCATCCTTGTCCTTACTGCCTTTGTCACTTTCTCCATTTACCTCTGCCCTTCTCCCTATAGACATCTCTGTCTTGGTGTTTACCTCACTTACTACCCTGATTTTTTTTTGGGGCTAGGATTTTCTTGTTCCTTTCCAGTGCCTCCCTTGCTAGTTTAAATGCTTCCCAATGAAGCATTTAAACCTATCACCTAGGATCCTGGTTCCCTCCTGGACAGATGCAGCTCATCATGCCAGTGGAGGCCTGCATCACTCAGGTGGACCCCCAGTCTCCAATGAAGCCAAAATCCCTGAGCTCTGCACCAGTTTTTCAACCACTGATTGAATACCACGGTGTGGAGCACCCTAACCTCACCTACGCCATAGACAAGCAGCACCTCCGAGAAGGTTACCATGCGTGCTACTTGTCTAAGGCACCTTCCCAACTCCACAAACTCTTCCTGCACTGCTCGGATCCCTTTCTTAGCCAGGTCATTTGTTCCTAGGTGGACAATGACATCCAGCTCCCTCCCCAGTGCAGCTGCTCTGGCGATCCTGAGGCTTCGCTCCTGGAAACTATCTACATCATCATATTACACAGGAGATAAAATGCTAGGAATGATTGGAACATTCAGCTTTGTAAGTCCCAGTCTGCAAACTAAAACTGTTCTTCTTGAAATACATTTTCATTTTTTTCAGGGTCTGGTTTAGCTCATCAGTCCCCTCTTTGGAGATGTACCTCCAGCTCTTTTGAGGTCTGCTTTAGAATTCAACCACAAGTTTATTGATCTTTCTCATCACTTCTCTGGGGTCTGAAATTTGTAAAGTCTTGCCCCTGTAAATTATATGAAGTCAGACTGGTGTGAGTAGTGAATGAATGATACCAAGGCCTCTTAAGTGTTGATGTAGTAGGTTGAATAACTTTTGTTGGGACCAGGCCACAAATGCCAGTCCTGGAACCATTTAATTGAAGTGTTTTCAGCTTGTTTAGGAAAATTCAAATGCACCTCTTCAGAATCACATCTCTTATTTCTGGCCTTTTGTAACCATGAGAACAGTTCAGGGATTTGTAGAGTTGGTTTGTGCAGCACAACAGTTGACACTTTAAGCTTTTTGATATCAGAGGACTCCTGGCTCCTCTTGGGCATGTCATAGGTCAAGTAACCAAGATTTTGTTTTTGTTTTATTTATTGTAACCTCGAAACACCTTATGAGCTGGGAGCTCTTTACATAGGTTCCACGTCGGGGTTACATATCAGTAAAACAAGCAGCTGATGATGCAGCCTCACCAGTAGCAACAATATTTTATTTATTTAGCAGTTCAGAAAAAACTTGAGCACAAGCTGTTTTACAAAGGTTCCATGTCAGAGTAGACAAAGCTAATATAAAACACACAGTACATTAATGATTACACTTACAGTACATGAAAACAAAAGGTACATAAGAGTTCCACAGTGAGAGGAGCAATAAAAATTTGAAGTACTGCATAATGTCTTAGTGGTAGCCTCGGCGATACCCCATTAGTTATCAAAGACTGGTACAGGCAGTGCCTTAGGATGTTCAGTGGTGTGATACTGTGACAAGGAGACATAGAGAGACAGAAGGGAGAGAGAGAGATAGAGCGAGGATAAGAAGAGATAGAGAGAGAGAGAGACCAAGACTGGCAAGTGGTCGCTAATAGCATCCGAGATACGGTAATGTCCAATATGTGCTCAGGATGGTTTGCAAGTACCCAGTCCAGTAGGGTACTAGTACTGGTCCTGTAGTTCATTCTTGTGGGCATCGTAACAAGTTGGGTAAAGAGGGTCACAGTTTATTTTAATGGGGCTTGCTTCAGGTAAGAGCCAGTTAACATTGTAGTCACCAAGAAGTATCACTTCAGGTTTAGACTCAGACTACTAAGGCAGCTCAGGAGAGAGCTAAAGCTGGGGCAACTTGCTTGGGAGGGATGTATCCAGATAGAACAGTGATGGTTTTGTTGTGCTCCCTCAGGAGCACCTTGATGGCAATTGCCTGCATGTTTTCACCTGTGCTGGACAGTGACAGAACAAAACCCTGAATGTTCTCTCTTAGGTAGATAGTGCAGGCTCCACCTCATTTAGTCAGCCTATCCTGTCTGAAAACTGTATAGCCAGGGATGACGATGGAAGCGCCCAGGATTTTAGGTGTTAGCCAGGTTTCAGCTATGGATAGAATGTCAGGGTTGTGTTGTGAAACCCAGGCTACAGGTTGTCAGATTTGGCTAGGAGGCTGCAAATATTGATTGTCGCAAAGTATATGAGCCAGATTTATTTAGACTTCTGTCATGCTTTAGAAGGGCTCAGGGTTGAGGTGAACATTCCCTGAGAGCAGCAGTAGCAGCAGAGCCAGTCTATACAGATATTCCTTGAGAAGTTTATTATTAGTCTTGCGCCACATTCTCGAGGTGCTCCTCACTTTTTGTTTCTCATACAGGATGAGAATCTAAGAAGGGTAGGCAGTGGGGTTTGCCAGGTGGGGCGGCCCCACCATCAGCTTCTTGGAGGATGGCGTGCAGGTCTCACGAGCTAGGTGTTATACAGTTGTGGATGAGTACTGAAGTAACGGTGCTGTAGACACAGAGGAGACTAGTGCCCCAGATAGTCTGGGCAGGCATTTTATCATATCATTTGTATCACCAGAGGATAGATAGGATGAGACAACAACAGTTCTATATAAAGTATGCAGGCCATTGTGGTAGATCCTAAGGTTGAGCAGCAAGGGTCGAGTTGTGTATGGATCTGCATTGGGGTTTGTGCTGATTAAGGCATTGACTTCTTGAGCAGTAGGGTGAATGTGAGCTCTGGTGACTGGGTGAGGTCTTAAGGCATGGACGGGCTGGAGTGAGACAGAGAATGGTATAGAGATGCAGGGACCAAAACAAATGCCAGCCCTTTAAAGGGTAGGGCCTTGTAGTGACAGGTGCTGGTCAGGGAGAGAGACAAGGGAAGGCTAGATATAGGGAGGGAGAGTATTTAATAGAGGGTGGGCAGGACAAAATAATACAGAACAGAGAAGCTTGGATAAATGATTCCAAATCTTTCCCTTCAGTACCTTCAGGAGGTCTTTACCCTCAGGTTTATTGCGCTGCTGTTTTTCAAGTAATTCCAGTCTCACTCTCAGGTGTGAGTTTTCATCAGTAAACTTGGCTACAACAACCTGGGTTGCAATTGGACCATCATTAGCTTCTTTGCTGTTGAAACTGCAGTTTCTGTTTTTATGTCTTGTGCTCCTATTCACTCTAAGAATCACTCAGTCTTTTCGTTCCTCTCCTTACTGCCTGTAGGTCTGAGTCCCATTCTAGGGATCACCTGCTTTGCTCGGTCCACAGGCTGCACTCAACCCCAACTGGATCATCAAGGCCTGCTGCTGTTTTGGCAAACCGAATAGGAGGATGAAGACAACATATATTCCACAACCTTTAAATCTTTTTTTTAACTTTACACAATATGGGCACATTTGCCATGAGCCAATTCCTCAGGATCATTGTGCTTCCATTCTGTCAAAACTACTGTACATCAAAATACAGTCATAATTCATTCATAAAAGTATGTACAGCACCACCACAGTAAATTAAATAAGTAAGTAAAAAGTAATTTATTATTTATGTGGCGCCCAATCCTGGAGGCTGTGGGCACCGTACAACAAAAGATTTCATAAAGTGGTACAGATCTTTAAAATAAACAATACATTTCAAAAGCAGTTTAAAAGTAAGTAAACATTTTCTTATATGAATTAAAAGACATCAGCTGAGAAAGCTGGGTGAAAAAATGAGTCTTTAGGCTTTAGAGCAGTGCAAGAGGAGTTTGTAGAGTTGGGAAGGGGCCCTAGACAAGTAGTGCATACGGGTAACCTTCTCGGAGGTGCTGCCTGTCTATGGCAAGGGAGATGCTAGGGCACTTCTCACCAGGGAATTCAATGAGTGGTTGAAAACTGGTGTGGAGCTCAGGGTTTTGGCTTCAATGGGGACTGGGAGCCACCTGGAGGAATGCAGACCTATACTGGTGCGATGGTCTGCATCTGTCCAGGGGAACCAGGATCCTAGGTGAGAGGTTTAAATGGTTCATTGGCAAGCATTTAAACCAGCAAGGGAGGCACTAAAAGGAGCTGGAAATCCGAGCCTCCTCCCACAAAACATGGTGATTAGTGAAGTAAATGCCAGGGTACAGAAGTTATTAGGGAGCAGAACAGATTTAAATGTAAAACAAGGCAAAGGCAGTAAGGACAGAAATGGGGCTAAAGGGTAAGGCTATCAAAAAGTGGAGGGTGATGAGTACCAATGCCCGTAGTCTGTGTAACAAGCTCCCTGAACTAGTGGCCTTGATGGAAGAGGGTTGCCTGGATATTGTGGCAGTCACAGAAACATGGTACACAGAGAACCATGAATGGGATGTCAACATACCAGGATCACATGAAACCACAGAAGGGACAGGAGGGTAAAAGGAGGAGGAGTAGCTCTCTATGTAAAGAGTTGATCAAAGCAACAGAACTAAGAGTAAACAGGAGCAGATGAGGCACTTTGGGTCACCCTGGAGACAGGAAATGGCACCACAATCCGCATGGGGTTGTATACAGACCCCCATCTCAGGGAGGAATGGACAAGGAAATGATAGAAGGCTTTCTTAGAATGGCAGAAAAAGGAGATATTGTTGATGGGGACCTGAATATGCCAGATGTTAACTGGCGCACCTTTGCTGCAGGCACATCCAAGAGCAGGGTCATTCTTGATGCCCTACAGGGGCATGTCTCAGACAGCTAGTATTGGAACCGACTCGGGAGGGAGCAATCTTAGACCTGGTACTTTCAAATGGGGATGGAGAAAGAATCTCCAGATTTAGAAGTGGGTAGCCATCTGGGAACAAGTGACCACCAAACAGTGTGGTTCACGATAAACACAACCATACAATCAAGCCCATCGAAAGCAAGAGTACTAGACTTTAGGAGGGCTGACTTTGGGAAAATGAGAGTGCCTCAGAAAACACTAGCAAACAGGCAAGAAGGAGGGTGGAGGAACAATGGGAAGTGATCAAAACAGCCATCACAGAGGCAACAAGCCTTTACGTAAAAAAAATCAATAAAACACAACAAGGAAAACCTACTATGGTTCACAAAAGAGGTGGCAGGAAAAGTTAAGGAGAAAAGGGCAGCATTCAGGAAATATAAGGAAACACAGAAGGAGCAGGACAGAGAACTTTATCAGTTAAAGCAGAAAGAGGCTGGGAAGGTAGTCAGAATAAGGCCCAAACCGAAGAAAGGATAGCCAATTCTGTTAAGAAGGGGATAAGACCTTTATAGGTACATTAGGAGCGAAGAAAGACCAAAGGAGGGATACTGAAGCTTAATAAAGGAGAGGGAATGGGTAGAGGGTGACAGTGAAAAAGCAGGGTTACTGAATGAATATTTCTGCTCAGTATTCACAAAGGAAGAGGAGGGGGAGTTACCTAAACCAAACAAGAGAAACACTCTGAAGGCGAGGTCGATACCAGTCCATTTACAGAAGAAAGGGTTCTGAATGAACTAATAAAATTGAAGGTGGACAAAGCAATGGGGCCTGATGGATTCACCCAAGAATTCTAAAAGAACTAAGGGTAGAACTAGTGACATCGCTGACTACTCTCTTTAACAAATCATGGGAGGATGGGTGGTACCCAAGGACTGGAGGAGGGCAGATGTAATTCCTCTTCACAAAAGTGGAAGCAGGACAGAGGCAGGAAACTACAGACCAGTTAGTTTGACCTCAGTGGTAGGGAAAATGATGGAATCACTTCTGAAGGAAAGAATTGTTGAGTACCTTGAGGCCAGTGGGGCACAGGACCTAGGCAGCATGGATTCACGATGGGAAGGTCATGTCAGACAGATCTAATAGATTTCTTTGACTGGGTGACCAAAGTAGTAGATCAGGAGGGCTGTGGACATGGCATACCTAGATTTTAGCAAGGCATTTGATACAGTCCCCCACAAAAGATTAATACACAAGATAGACAGCCTTGGAATGGGTCCCAAGGTGGTAGCCTGGATAAAAAATTGGCTAGACAACAGGACATGAGGGTAGTAGTAAATGGAGTACACAGTGAAGAAAGGAGGGTTACTAGTGGGGTACCACAGGGTTCGGTACTGGGACCAGTCCTTTTAATGTCTTTATAAGTGACATTGCAGAGGAACTGGAAGGAAAAGTATGTCTCTTTGCAGATGACACAAAGATCTGCAACAGGGTTGATACACAGGATGGGTGGAAATGATGAGAAGGGACTTGGCAAGGTTGGAGGAATGGTCAAATGTATGGCAGCTCAGATTCAATGCAAAGAAGTGCAAGATAATGCACCTGAGAAACAAAAACCCAGGGAAGCGTACACAATGGGGGTGAGATACTGACAACAGTAAAATGGAAAGGGACCTGGGGGTAATTATATCAGATGACCTAAAGGTGGGCAAGCAATGTGAGAAGGCAGTAAGGAAGGCTGGAGGATACTGGGATGCATAGGAAGAGGCATCAATAGTAGAAAACAGGAAGTTGTTATCCCTCTGTACAGACAGTTGGTGAGACCCCATCTGGAGTACTGTGTACAGTTCTGGAGACCCATCTCCATAAGACATAGACAGAGTGGAGGCTGTCCAGAGAGGCAACCAAAATGGTGCAGGGTCTGCACCAGAAGGCATCTGAAGAAAGACTAAAGGAGCTTAATATGTATACTCTTGAGGAAAGAAGGAGAGAGGGACATGATAGAAACTTTCAAGTACCTCAAGGAATTAACAAAGTCCAAGAGGGTAGCATCTTCCAGAAAAGAGATGTGCAAGAACAAGGGCACAATTTGAAGATAGAGGGGGACGGCTCAGGGGTAATGTGAGGAAGTATTTTTTCACTGAGAGGGTTGTGGATGCATGGAACAGCCTCCCTGAGGAGGTCGTGGAGTCAAGAACAGTGGTGGACTTCAAGAATGCATGGGACAGGCATAAGGCAGTCCAAGGCGGGTAAAGGAAGTAAGCTGTTGGTTAACTAGGATCTGCAGCTTATCTGTTAGGTAGGAAAATGGGCAGACTAGGTGGGCCAAGCGGTCCTTATCTGCCGTCAAATTCTATGTTTCTATGTTTCTCCTGAACACCTCCACCATAGGGGCTTCCCTCAAGGTCTTAGCAGTGGGTTCCAGAGGATCAGGCCGCCACCCCAATTGAGCAAGCCCCTGAGGTTTCAGCCTGGTCTTTGGAACCACCAGGAGGCCCTGGGTGGAGGAACAAAAGGAGTGAGCTGGGATGGCAGGGGTAAGGATGTCTGATAGGTAGCCAGGGCCCAATCCATATAGGGCATTATAGGTGAGCAAGCCCACCTTGAAGAGAACCTCCACCTGACTGGAAGCCAGTGCAGACCCGCAGGACCAAGGTCACATAACATGACCTAGACAGCCCCGCCAGCAGCCTGGCCGCTGCATTCTGAACTAGCTGCAGCCAGTGGAGGTTCCCTCCACTTATCGAGGTAAAGAGCATTGCAGTAGTCGAGTCTGGATGTTACAAATACATGCACCAGTGATGGCAGGTCTTTGGGCGGAATTAGTAGTTTAATCCGAGTGATGTTCCTCAGATGGTAAAAACACTTTGATGACAGCTGACACCTAAGCTTCAAATGTTAGCTTTTCATTGAGGACAACACCCAGATTTCTCACCCTAGAGGATGCCATCAATGATGTCGACCCCAGGACCAAATCTGTTGTCATCCCTGAGGCATTCCCCATCACGCCATGACCCAGCTCAAGCACCAGTACCTCTGACTTATCTGAGTTAAGTCTCAACTAGCTAGAGTTCCTCCAGTCCTGGATCTTGGCAAGGCATTTATTCAGCACTATGCCTGTACCATTTGTCCCCAGTGCAAAGGACAAGTACAGCTGAGTATCCTCTGCATAACAGAAAACCCTGACTGTACTGTCTGATGAGCCTCCCCAGGGCAGCATATATACTGCGAACAACATCGGTGATAGGATAAAGCCTTGAGGAACTCCACAGGACAGGGCATCGGGAGGAGGAGAATTCCCTTCACTACCCTCTGCCTCGTTCCCAAGAGAAAGGACTAAAACCAGTTGATGACAGTACCAGTGAGTCTACAACACTCTCTAGGATGATCCAATAACATGGCGTGGTCCACAGTATCAGATGCTGATGACAGATCGAGGAGAATGAAAACTGACTGCTTCCTTGATCTCTTGTGCTGAGAGGTCATTATGCACCCAGACTAGTGCCGTCTCTCTGATGTGCAACATCCTAAACCTGGACTGGAATGGCTCATAGATGTCGAAGGTCTCCAGGTGTCCCTCAAACTACAGAGCTACTAGTTTCTCAACAACCTTCCCAAAAATGGAGGTTGGAGATACTGTAGGTCTATAATTCGCCAGGACATCGGGATACAGAGATGTTTTTTAAAAGACGCTTCACCAACATCTCTTTCCAGGTGTTAGGAAGACTCCTTCAAAATGAACAGTCAGCTATCCTGGTGAACAATGGATCAATAGCCTTGATGCAGCTCACTAGGAGATCGTCGGACTAGGTCCAGTTCACAACAAGTGGGATGCAGCTTCAAAATCACTTTGGAGACCTCGGCCAACTCTACTGGCAGAAACTCTGCACAGACAATGGGAGTGCCCTGCTCCACCCAGACCTCACCCTGTGGGACTGATCTAGACCCACTGGCAAGATCCCAGCCTGAATAGAGGATACCCTGTCAGAAATCAGCGCAAACTCTTAGCAAAGTGCTACTGAAAAGGCTCTTTCATCTGTTGACAGACTGGATGAAGAAGCCTGTCCACAAGTCTGACAGAGCTGAGCCGGTCTGTTCTTCCCTGTGGCAGTATCCCTGAATAGGAACTCTGGCTTCATACAGTCAATAGGCCTTTGATAATCAGCATAGTGATTCCTCAAAGCCAGTCTATCCTCCACTGACCTAGTCCTAGGCCAGCAATGCTCCAAACTCTGACACATGGTCTTCATCACCTTGAGAGCCCATCATACCATGGAGGGTCTCAGGCGAGAGACCTGGGTCATATCTGAACTGGTGCAGTGGCATCAGATGCTACAGAGACAGCCCTGTTATAGGTTGCCACTGCTTCACCCAAGCCAGTCACACAAACCGCAGTAACACTGAAAAATCAACTACTGCCATCACTTCCTCTGGGGACAATCCCATTAAACGGTGATAGCTGATCATCTCAGCAGTGCGGAACTATTTGGGGGGCCCAAAACAAAATTTCACTGTACGGTGATCAGACCAAATGATTTGATCAGTCCTGAGGTCACTTGAGAATACCAAGTTCAAGGTGTGGCCGTGATGGTGGGTTGCAGAGGCAACTGCCCGTGCAAGGCCCAGCAATGTCATCTTCATCATTAACCCAGGCACTGAAGTCCCCAGAAGAAGTCATCTGGGGACTCCAACATCCTGTCAGCAATGAAGTCCACAGCCTCCTGCAAAATTCTCCACCAGCCTCAGAGGGCAGGTAAACCAGAAAAATTCTGCAACGCACTTGGACCCCACACATTGCCACACATTCAAATGATGAGGTAGAACCCACTGGATGTACAGAGAAATTCAGGTTGGATCTAAAACAGATGGCCACACACCACCCTACAGATCCCTCCTTGGGCAGTGTACCACAGAGTACCGGATGGGACCAATGCCTCCAAAATTGGACCTGCATCGTCCCCCAGCCAGGTCTCTGTGATGCATTCAGGCTGACCAAAGAACTCAACTCCGACATAAAGTTGGTCACAAGCAAGTTGAGCAGTATGGTGAGCAACTTGAGCAGTCTGGGGTGGGTGCTAGGCTCACAAAGTGGGTGGAGAATTGGCAGGAGGAGAACCCAGAGTGGTGGTCAATGGAAGCACTCCAGAGGAACTAGGGTGATGAGCAGGGTGCCACAGGGGTCGGTGCTGAGGCCACACTATTTATTGTGTATGTGGGGACTTAGCGGAGGGTCTGAATGGAAAGGCATGTTTCTTTGCAGACAACATGAAGTTATATAACAGGATGGATGCTCTGGGGGGTATGAGGCAGTATCTAGCCAGGCTGGAGAGTGGGCAGAAAAGTGGCAGCTGTAGTTTAATGCAGAAAGGTACAAGATAATGCATATGGGTCAAAATAACCCAAGAGCCACTTGGTACCTAGGGGGTATCGCTGCAAGACATAGAGCAGGAAAAGAACCTAGGATTTGGGCCACAAGCACATTAAAGGTTAGGAGGCAGTGTAAACGGGCAGTTGGGAAAGCAACGAGGTGCTGGCAGGGGTTCAGTTAATTTATTTTCAATGGAAGTCTAAAACTTCCAGGAGTTTAAATCTGAAGTCATTCCAATTTTTGTAAGTCAAAATACTTCAGAATCCCACTTTTGGGAGTCAGTATTCTGGGATGGACAAATTTATGGATGTTAACATAATAAATTAGTGGTAAATACAACTTGTTTCAGAAAAATCCATTATTTCTGACTTCCATGCCTACAATTTTGAAGTCATCTAATTTTTGGTTTTATATCTGAAGTCAATGACTTCCTCCTCATTATTTTGGAAGTTTTGCTTTATTTTTAATTCAAATACTCCCAAAATGGAGTTATCTGAAGCCCTGGGTGCTGGCATGCACTGGGAGGGCTTCATGAGTAGGAGGAGGGAGGTGATCATGCCATTATATAAAACACAATTCAGGCCACAACTGGAGTATGGAGTTCACTTCTGAGGCCCTGGGGACAAGAACAGGCAGAAGAGGGCCCAGAGAATGGTAACCAAGATGATACAGGGATGCAAGGAAGAACATATGGGGAAAGGCTGGAAGAATTTGGTCTCTATACATTGAAAATGAGATGGGGGGGACATGGTGGAAACTTTCAAGTATATGAAGGAAAGAAACAAGGTTAGGGGAGACAGCATCTTCAGGCTGAACAAAACAAAACCACCAGAGGTCATGCTTATAAGCTGTAGGGGGACGGATGTGAGTGGACATTATTTCTCAGAGAGGTTGTACAACCATGGAACAGGTTGTTGGAGTGGGTGGTGGAGGTGGACATGGTGGAGAAATTCAAAGAATGTGGGATAACTATATGGGGCTAGGGAGAGAGAGGAGGGAGGAGCGGGCAGAGGGTGGGAGGTAAAAGGGAGGTGCTATCTTGGGCAGACTAGATGGGCCGAATGGTCTTTTTCTGCTGGCACTATTATATGATTCTATAATTAGGGTCATGTTTCTCATCGACCTGATGTTGCACAACACTGCCTGGAGGGAATCAGTGAAGGCTGTAGGCCTTCTAGTTGCCTGCCCACATGGTCTGGTGAGAACCCTAGAGACGGAGACTAAACACATTGGGCCTCTCTCAGGCCTCTGTTTCTCCTAGGGTGCCTCCTGCACCTTACCACCCCTATCCCTCTTACCTTCTTTAAGCCCCGGGACCCCGCCACAGACCCCCATACCCCCTACAAATGCCCACCTCCTGCAATGCCTTATAGCAGCAGCCCAGAGGGGAGATAACAAAAGCTGCAGAGGTCATGCAGCAGGGATGCCAGGTAGCTATTCAGAGGGCCCAAGTCTCCTACACATATCTAAAACCAACTAAAACAACCTGAACCAAAATAACACAATGTCACAATTCTCAATAATAATAATAAAATCCTACCTGATCATGTATACACCATCCATACTATAAATACAATATAATCTAAACAGACATTCACTACACACAATCATACACTATCTAATCCCTCCTCCTCCTCCCTCCTCCCTCCCACAACCAAAACTTAAATTAATTATAAACACATTTTACAAGAGAATCTATATTTAATTCATGTGTCAGAAGTTCAACACCGTTTCCAAGAGACATTGAGTAAATTAGTTCAAAGAGAGGTACAGTCACCAAAGCCTGAAAGTTCTCTCACCACTGCCAAAAAGAAGGTGTAATGCAGTTTAGACTTTTGGACAGTTCTCCCACAACAGTCTGATAATACTCCAAGACTGAAAACATTTTTGTGAGTGGCATTCTCACTACCACACATTCAGGTGCAGAATACTCATGAATAAGTCTAGCGGCAGGGGAATGAAAATCACAGTTGCCAAACAGTCACTGTCTGCTTCCGACCAACAGGAATTACTCCCAGAGTCGGCAACTGCTGGAAAACAGCTATTGAAACTCTGGGCTTGGCACTCGAACAGCTGCCAAGTCCCCAGTCAGTCATGGATCTGCCGTCCACTGACCAACCAACATAGTCTTCAGGCCTGGGTTAGAACCCACTGGGCCCCAGTATAGATCTGCTCCGAGATTTTAGTCCTCCAAACAAAAACAACTATGAATTGACTAACTGTGGCTTAATCAGTGTTCAGCCAAGGCATGCAGTCCAACAATTCTCTTTGGCTGTATGCCAAAGTTGAACTCACAACTCCTCCTCAGTAGGACCAGCATGGACTCCACATGGATCCCATCCCTATTGCAATCACCCCTCTATGAACCTCTCTTCAGATGTTTCTCACAGAGAGCACCTCTGGTTGCAAATTCAGGTACCTTATAAATGGATCTTGGCCCCAGTTGACTTCCTTACAGCCTGCAGATGAAAGCACTGGACAATACTGACAGAACAGTATGGCAGCACAACCCTTCCATTTGTGAGCTCTGTGCCCTCTGAATGTGTGGAGTGCCATCAGGAGTCAAGTGTGCCAGCTGTGATGTGGGTTTAGTTATTTTTTAACCCTCCCAAGTTAGTCTGTCGAGATGAAGAAGAAGAAGAATCAGCATTTATATAGCGCTTCTCATACACACTGTATCCCAAAGCACTTTACAAACAATGCTAGACTGGTAGTAAAGTGACCGAACATGTAGTGACATTCATTTTACTTATCAACACCGACACACAGCTTTGGACAATTGCATGAACCAGTTTTATGGGAAAGGGAATCTTGGCCAGGACACCAGTGAAAATCAGCAGCAATATAAAATAAAAAATATGGGCAGACATGGTGGGCCAAGTGACCCTTATCTGCTCTCACATTCCATATTTCTATGTTACTTCCACCTTGACACCCACCTGGACAGCACTAGAGATGGGTAGGGTAGAAGGGGGCCTTGATTTAATGTCTCATCCAAAGACAGCATGCCCTGACAGTACAGCACCCTCTAGCACTGCACTCAGGTGCCAAGTTTAAAGGTATGAGTCCATTCCTGGTGTGGGACTAGAACCAATGACCTTTGGTTCCAGAGGCAGCTGTGCTACCAGCCAAGTCACACTGACACTGAGATGAGCATTGCTGGTACGTAGTGAACATAAGAGACAGCCAGCCAGAGCCTTGAGTGAGTTAGTTCTGCCATCAGGACAGTCCAGACAACCACTAAAAATAGCACCAACAGCTTACTCTGGTTCAATTTCAGTTGGTTACCATATGCCCCATCGCCCCTGAAAAGGGACTTCTAGTCTCAGTAGTCCTACTGGGTCAACAAAATGCAATAACTAAAATAAAAATAAAAGCAGCACCAGTGTAAGTTCAGCAAAAGGTGATGAAATAGGGCCAATCCACCAGAGAGTGGAAGTGTGAATTATGTGCATCAGAGGAACTTCTAAGAGCTGCAGGCAGCTCCCAGTATGGCAGTCCATTTACCTCTTTCTTCCTTCTTAGCTGCTGGGATGGCAGTGTAATGGTAAAAGGCCACCTTGTTTTACCCTCCCTCCTAGAGTGGAGACCAGACAGGCACACAGAAGCCTGTAAAGAGAACAAAAAGTCTGCAATAAAACTATAAAGAGATTGGGGAGAGAGGTTGGGAGGGGTGGGGAGAGAGAGTTGGGAGGGTGGGTGGGAAGGGAGTGAGACCCATATGGAGTGTAGGGTGGGCGGGTATAAATATGGGTATACAATTGTGTACATTTCACAATGTTTTCAATTACTTCAAGTTTAATTGATCTCTTTCTTTTTAAAAGTAAACTGAAACACATTGCTTTGTTTCTTTCTTTTAGCTGTATGTGTACATACGGTACTTGTTATACCACAGATATACAGTATTATTGGGCTCACCACAACCCAAACCCGATAGACCAACTTAGGTAGCTGGTTCATTCCACTGGTGTGTCACAGACGGTACACTGATGAGTCCTGGTATGACGAAATGTGTCTGTGTCTTCTGTTGGCTCCCTTTGCAGACTGTGTGAGAGGCCTTTGGCACCATGCATTTATGCTTAAAGTTGAACCAGCATAACATTTTGTGGTGATTTGCATTATGGGTTATGTGTGAATTTGTATTTCATATGCACTTCTTATTGTACAATCATTTAAGACAGAAATGTCTATGATAATTTCCACTGTTTTGTGTTAAATAAAATATCTATTTTATCACTTTTTGGCACCACGTGCAGTGCTCATAGGTTCATAGGTGGTACAGATAAAAGTAGGCTAAGGCCCTTCTAGTTTGTCTGCTGCTGTCCTGTCAAAAGGCATCAAAAAACTTTGGTCATTTTTCCAAACAAAACCAACAGTGTATACTTCATTTCTGAAAATTAATCAAAATAGTAATACAAGTGAAATTTCAGTCATTTGTTACTCAGGATTCTAAGAGGAAGAAGAAGGCCTAAGGACCCATTGTAACCACCTTCCCACTACTCAATGGTCATAGCTGAATCTTTCACACCTAGCCATTATTGTGTTAGAGTTCTTTGAGTTTATTTTGATTTGTTGCATTGATTACGTTTCCAGATAGTTTGTTCCATTCTTTCACCACCCTTTGCATGAAGCAATGCCTCCATTCTGTATGCTTGTCTTTAAATTCGAACCCTATCTTCACTTTCATCTTTTAATATGTAATATACTGTAACCTATGAGGTCTCATCTGATGTGTCTTTGCTCTAAACTGTGCAGCCCCAATGTTTTAAACATATCTCATAGTCAGGGCCCTTAATCCCCACAATAGGTTTATGTTAGCTTTCTCTGTCCCTCTCCAGATTGTTCACATCTCTCCTTTTATGTGGGGCTCAGAACAGTACACAACAGTCCACACATGGATGGACTAAAGACTGGTATAATGGGAGTACAATTATTTTGTTCCTGCTAAGACACATTCTTTTCATACAGGCTAATATTCTGTTAGCTTTTATGTTAGCCTGTCTATTATTCTACATGTGCTTTTATAATATTAATGGTAACATTACTTCCCTCTGTATAGCTGCCTCTCGTGACGCTTGGTGAACAGCAGAATCAGTTTTGTTGCTACTTAAAGGTCTGTTTGTTTGCACAGCAGTGACTTTATATGGTGCAATAGTTGATCGCGCTTTTCTAACTTATTGCTCGTTTATTATTTTCACATTTAAAGTTTAATAACATTTTGGGGAATAACAAACACCATGAAACAACACAAGACAATGCACATATCTCTTTACAGTACAGTATGCCAGTGACAAAATCATGTAAGTGAACAAAACACAAAAACTGCTGTACTCCAAAGAGAACTAAGGATATCCACATACAAGGACTCAGTGCTGTTTTACAACTGATTTAAAGACTGGTGCAACTACATATCACATAGCAGCATAAGAAATGTGGTGCAGACAGTGTTGCCATTCAGCCATAAAGGAAACATTTTCCTAGAGCTTCATCAGGCCCCCTGAAGAAGCTTCATGGTGAAGCGCTGGAGTAACTTTTCCTCTATAGGTGAATGGCAATACTGTTGTACCCCATTTCGTATGCCACCATGTGATGCATATCTAGATCAGTCTTTAAATAAATTGTAAAGCAGCACCTTGCATATGGACATCCTTACCTCCTCTTGAGTGCTGCATGTTTTGTTTTGTGCACTGAAACTAGCCTGGGCTTAGCCATCCCATTCAGCTGCACCCTCCAGGACTCACTGAACTGTCTGATGTGATTTTGTCACACCCATTGTAGCAGCCATGCTTCAAATGTTTAAGTCAGCAAGACTGTGTTCACTCTAAATACTACCTCTGGTCACTAGAGTATTGATTTTCTCAAACAATAACAAAAAAACAGACAAAATAAACAGAGCTTGTGTGATCATTATTTATAACAGCTGACACAAAAACAACTGTGTCACCTAGAGATTATAGGATAAAGGAAGGGTCTACATTGCCACTGGATAACACCCAGGGTTGCCAAATTGTAAGAAATTGAGGGGTTTTATTTCTGAAGGGTAATTCAACTGCCCCATCTGGTACAATTTATTAACAATTGCCACCCAGTGTTGAAAGGTAGGGGTTCAGATGTTAGCCACTGTCTGGTGATGACCTTACATGCAGCTAAAAGTAACACTGGCAACAGAATTTTCTGGTTTCCTGAATACCGGACCCATGAGGGAATATGAGAGATGTTAAACCTGCTTTTGGGGAGGAGGAGCAAACATGTCTTGTAGGTGTGTCTCAGTCTCCTCCAGAAGGACTCCAGATTGGGCAGAGCTAAAATGTGGACATGGTCAGCATGTTGCGCCTAGAGTGCCTCAAACATTTTGCCCATTGTTCACCCATATAAGTAGCCTGTGCCACAGGTGTCCTACAATATCTATTGTAACTCTTCCAGGAGACTGCTGTCCAGAAAGGGAAGAGGTAACATTCACTCTTAGTACAACATGTTTTATACATTTCTCGTAAGAAAATCCTAGCTGAAGATCTCGCCCTATCTCTCCAAGATGGGTTTTGTGTCAACCCGATATAGCTCTTGTCATCCCCTATAAAACAGTCCTATGAGGTGACAGCAATGGTCACCCCTAATTGCTGACATAAAAATGAGGTATCAAACTACAAGAGGCTGGCAGTTTTGCTGTGTCCCTCTTGTGCTTTGATAAAAATGCCTGTACTTGTAAATAATGAAAGTGTTCTCGATTCACGAGTTCAAACATAGATTTGCAGGTCAGCAAAGGTGAGGATCCATTGGCATCCAAGATTTGAAATACATGACCGAGACCCAACTGCCTCCATCTACAGAATGAATTTTCAGTGTTACTGGGAAAAAAGTAGGATAACATGATAAGTGAAAGCACAAGAATGTGATTGCCTGGAAGGACTGGGATATACGAACATATGAATGTGCCAGTGGAAACAGACCACTCAGTCTATTTAAGTCTGCTCGAATGTGCATCTAGCACCCTAGTTTGCAGCTGCCCACCCCCTCCCATTTGTCATCCCCTGCCACCCCCACCTCCCACCCTCAATCTCCCTTGTTCCCTGTCCCATGCCCTTTTAAAACTGTTCACAGATTTACATGATGCTACCCATTCTGGTAGGCGTGCCATTTTGCCTACACCTCCCTGTGACATAGTCTCACCTCATTTCCTTCCTAAATCTTTGCCCTCTATTCTTAGCACATGCCCTCTGGTGACCCTCCTCTGTAACTTAAAGACCCCATCTGCCCTATCCTTATTGATTCCCTCGGATACTTGAATGTCTCTGTCATGTCCCCTTGTCCTTTCTATCCTTCAGGGTGTACATATTCAGGTCTCTCAGCCTGCTGTCAGCATGTCCCTTCCATTCCATATATTATCTTTGTTGCCCTCCTCTGCACCCTCCAGTAGCCTGATATCACGCTTTAGGTTGGCCTCCAAAACTGCACACAATACTCTTAAGTGCGCCTTACCCCAGCGAACTGTAGAGAGCAAGATCACCTCTCTTTGCCTGGATGAAAAACCCTCGCTATACCCAGCATTTTGTTCACTTTGCAGCTGCTCTCCTGCACTGGACAGTGTTGTTCATGGTCCCTGTT
Organism: Neoceratodus forsteri; assembly: GCA_016271365.2. NCBI lineage: Eukaryota > Metazoa > Chordata > Ceratodontiformes > Ceratodontidae > Neoceratodus > Neoceratodus forsteri. The sequence continues at coordinate 1,187,525,761 of CM057455.1, forward strand.
ATCATTGCACCAGGGTCCTTCTCCTCCTCAGTGATCCCCAGCCCCTCTCAGCCAGTATTCTGTCCTTGGGTTCTTCACCCCAAAGTGCATAACCTTACACTTCTTTGCATTGAACCCCAGCTGCCACCTCTCTGACCACTCCTCTAGCTTGCTTGGGTCCCCTGCAGCTGCTTCCATCCCTCCTCTCCATTCACCACTGCTCTGATTTTGGTGTCATCAGCGTGAACAGACTCATCTTGCTCTCCACCCCATGTGCAATGTCTGATATGAAGAGCCGAACAATACTGGCCCCAACACAGAGCCCTGTGGCACCCCACTCATCACTGGTCTTGGAGTTGACAGCTTCCTCTTACCACCACCTGTTGCAGCCTCCCACTCAGCCAGCTTGTAATCCAGATCATCATTTTGCCTCAACCTACACCAATTAGCTTCCTCCTAAGCCACCCTTGAGAATCTTAAATCGAGGCCTTGTTGAAGTCCAAGTAAAGAACATCCACTGCATGACCCTTATCCAGCTCACCTGTCACCCAGTCATAATATTGTATTGGGTTGGTTTGACAAGACTTCCCTGAAACAAACCCATGCTGCCTCACATCCTGGAGGCCATTGTCCTCCAGGTACAACACCAGTCTTTCCTTTAGTATTGTCTCCATGATTTCACACTATGAGGTGAGACTTACCGGGCAATAGTTACCGGTTCATCCTTTGGTCTGCTTTTGTGTAATGGTACTACATGTGCCATCCTCCAGTCAGTGGCACACATCTTGTTTCCAGTGAGGTGCTGTACAGATCTGTCAGTGGCTCGCCAACACCTCTGCCATCTTCCTCAGCACCCTGGGGTGGATACCATCTGGCCCTGGTGCCCTGTACCTTCAGTCCTCCAGGACTCCACTTGCCTCAATTCTTCCATCTGTTGCCTCCTCTGCTCCTGTCCCCACCCTCCCAGCCTATGGTGGTAGTGTGGTCCCCTTTTCTTCCATGAACACTGAGCAAAGTATTAATTCAGTGCTTCTACCTGCTCCTCACCCTTTCCGTCCACTCCCACTCCTTTTTATCCTCACTATTGCTCCTTGCACTTCCTTTTCTCCCTGATGTATCTGAAAAGTCTCCCCTTTAATTCCCTGCACTAATCTCAGCCCCTCTGGGCCTTGGCTTCTCTTACTTTTCTGGTCACCTCCCTGGATCGTCTTGCATACTCCTCCTCCCCTGTCCACTTCCTTCCCTGTCCTTCTATACCTCTGGTGTGACTCTCGTTTGCCCTCACCACCTCCATTACCTCGCTGTTCAACCAGCATGGTTTCCTTGCTCTGCTCCTCTTCCTCTGTGTCTTGGTGCAGGTTTCTGTTGCCTCTGTAATCCCACATTTAATAACATCCCATTTCTGCTCTGCATCCATCTCCTGCCTTATGCCCTCTAGTTTCCCTTTCAGTACTTCCTGCATCCTTCCTAAGTCTGCCCCGAAGTTTCCTACTTGAGTAACTGATTTCTCTGGCTCCCCGCACATCGTGATATTAAACCACACCATTTGGTAATCGCTGTGGGCTAGTGGGTCCTCCACCTTTATTTCCTACTGCTTCCCCATTCGGACAACACCAGATCTAAAAGTGTTCTTTAGCCTAGTAGGTACTCTAACCAACTGTGTCAGGAGACCTCCTGGATCGTGTCCAGGAACTCCATTTCCAAAATGTTAACATCACCACCATACCCTTTAAAAGTCCTGGAAATGTGGTAGTATTAGTGGATATGCAAATAGTTACTTGACTATATTACTGAGATCATTAAGATCATATGCAAAGAGGTTTAGAATCATGGATTAATGTCAGTTTGCTTAATAAAGGCTTATAAAACTTGTTCTGTGTCTTGTCTTGTTATTTCTGCTAAATGAAATGCCTTTTAACCTTAATGGTTTCATGGTCATTTCTCTGCAGTTCCCTGATTCTGTTTAGATGGTGGTCACGTCCACAACTGTTCCCTGTCATACATGTAATGATATCATAGGGTGTGTCCTTATCTGACACTCCTACTGCTGTCTGTCAATTTCCTGTGGTTCAGTACAGCTTTGCAGGCTTAATTCAATATCTTTAGTGTACCTATTATTTTTAAGAATTGATTCCTAAACCAATGTACTAACAACACGGCCTTTAGTTTTTGTTTTTCACTTGCCGGTTCCCATGGCTTTCAGAGGTGGCCTCATGCCTCCTCCTACTCTGTCGACCAGGGCAATCCCCCAAGGCAGCCCCATCCCCAGTTTCATCTTGCTCGTGGGGCTGGGGTATTTATATATTTTCCTGATTTTTCTCCCAACCCTAGGACACCGCACGAAGGACATATGTCCAGACTCGGCGGCGATGTTGGCGCATGCCGTCAGTCAAGCGCCTAACAGCATCCCCTTCCGACTCCATGAGCAGAGCCACCAATGCCCTGAAGCCCATGCTTCCACCGGCTTCAGGGCGTCCGGGTGCATGCAGCGCCCTGGTATCCCACCCCTGAGAGGAGGCATCCTTTGGGATGCTCAATCCTCTTCTGCCTGCTGACCTCCAGCAACCTAGAGTCCATTCCCAAACCTGGATTACCAGCAGTGCAAGGTGTGGCCCAGTGCCTCAACCCTCAGCACCACCGGGCCAGGTGGCCTTTAGGTATTTTATTCAGTTTCTGTCATGATTTGAACATTTCTTTTTTTTTTGTCACGGCACTATTGGCATACTGCAGTGTACTTATGCTGGACCCGACTGATGGTCATTATCTCAGTATGAATGCAACGCATTGTCATATCTACTAACTTTATTTTAATTTATATGTATGTTGATTTGTCACTGGTAATACTCTTATTTATTCTCTTATTTTCTATTATTCCTGATCAACATCATGCACCTGTGTAGCTTTCTCACATTGTTGCCTTGGTGCATAGTAATTAGATCCGTAAAGCCCACATTTCAGAAAAGCAATGCATAATACTTCAAATCCAGAATTAGTTAAAGAAATTTTGATGATTATTAAAATTCATATGACTTTTTAGCCTTTGGTGTACTTCATTCAGATGTGGTATGATCTGCGTTACCATACGTAGTGAGCAAGTAATGTAAGTATGTAATGTTGATCTATATTTAGATCATTTCTTGAAATTGTTTTTACCTTGTTCTTTTTTTTTTTGTAATGCATGTTTGGCATTTCTGTCATTTTTGTGAAGTGATCTTGATGACAGGCTTCCATTTGTTGCTCACTCTGTGTGATAAAGATACGCACCCATGAATGCAGTACCATCTCGACGATCAAAGCTGTGCGAAGTTGTAATAATCATCAGAATATTGGTTCAGACTTCATATTTTATAGCGCTGCTCATTGCTTTCTGAATCATGTCCTTAGTTGAATAAATCCTTCCTATCCATACAGCACAGATTGTGTTTTATGCCATCCGTAGTGACGTGCATTTGGAGATATCATGAATATCAAGAGCATTTGAAGTTTTTGTGGTAGTCTTATTGTAAATATCTCCCACCCCTCACCAAAACCCAGTTTTTGATTGTGGTAATTTGTTATATTTCTCCCCAAGTAAATGGTGTTCTATGCATGACTTGCACTGCAAGTGAGACACAGTGCTGTCACGCCACTCTGTAATGAATGGCACAAAATTATAAGCATCTTTCAAGTGTTGTTACTGATGTTTTGTTATTAACTTTCAAATTTGTTTCGTGGTGGGTGCACTATAAAAATAGACTTGCATGTCAAAATGATGTTACTGTTGATGACAGCTACACACAGGGTACACATGAATAGCAGAAAGTAATAGCATTGCAGTTTGACTGAGCAGGCAGTGCCTGGTGCTACTGGTGTCAGTACTGCCTTCTTAGTAGAAAAACAGAGATGTTATTTTGTGCCATTTGTGTTGACATTCAGTGTAGCTGCCATCAACAGTAACATAATTGTACTGGACACCAGTAGCATTAGGTACTGCCTGCTCAGTCAAATTGCAGTGCTGTTATTTTCGCCATTCGTGTGTACCTGTGGTGTGTAGCTGCCATGAACAGTAACATAAAGTTTGACATGGAATTTTATGTTAATAATACACTCCTACAGCAGTTATTTGATTGCCAAATCACTACCAACAATTTAAAATTTTGTCAGACTGCATGAGATTTTATTTGCCATATACCTCATTTGTTGTAAAGTGTTTCTGTGTGTTATCAGTTAGCTGCCTGCCTTGCACATTCCTGATGTAAAGTACTTGAACCCTAAGTTTGCCCTGAATGTCTCCATATGACAGTGGGTATTAATGCTATCAGAACTGTACATAGTTGTTATGCTCTTTCAACTTTTGGTATAAATTGTCTGGCACCACCTTCTCACATCTTTAAATATCTAACCCCCCATGAGTCTATATTTGAATACTGAATGTGTGTTGTGGAACATTTTACATCATGTACTAACAAAAAATGTTTACATCTGTTCATTTCCAGCATTTGTACACATCAGTATGACTTATTAGCACATTTGTATTTGTTTTATCTGTTTACTATTTTAATATTTTCTCTATATTCTGTTTGTATGTATGTTATAAGCAATTATTCTTTCACAACCTTCTGTATCAAATGCCATGCCATTGCCTAAATCTGCATTTCATGTTGCGTGTTAATAAAGGCTATTGCAAAATTCATTTAATGTGTTACTGATCTCTACAAGCCTTCTATTGAACCATGCAATATCTTGTCACATATATGGGTGTTTCACTACTTTATGTATCAAATTTGGGTTGGTGGTTATTACATTTTACAGCAAGGCAACAGTTCTGTGCAGATCACAGTAATGAGTGTTGTAGATGGGTGAGGTATCCTTGAACAGATACTGGAGGGCAGTGGGTGATTCATGCACTGATCCTAGCGTGTAGTGTGGGTTGGTGTATTTTGTTTGCTTGACCGTATAATTACAATAGACCAATTTTGCATATTTTTTGCCCAACCTAGTGTAGGGTGATAAATATAATTCAACTTACATTTTGCCAGATTAAGCTGTTGGTGGCATTTGTATTGAATTGGGTGAAATTTGAATATGGCACTGGTGAAATTCCCCTGTACTTTCATTGATAAAAGCATAATATGCCTGATAGTGTGTGTTGGGTGGCATTTTTAACAGATCAGAGTAGTAGATGTGACTGCATCTGAATTTGAAGGCACTGAGGGTGGACAAGGTGCCAGGCCAGATGACATCCACCCAGGGTACTGAAGAAGCTGGCATAGGTCCTTAGGGACCTTGGCATACCTATTTAATGCCTCACTACACTCAGGGTGGGAACCTGAGGACTGGAGGATAGCTCATGTAGTGCCCTTCACAAGAGTGGCCCCAAGAATGGACGAGGGAACTACAGACGGGTGAGCCTCACATCCATCATGGGTAAGATGATGGAAACTATCCTGAAGGAGGCGTTGGTGGCCCTCCTAGAGGCCAAGGACTACATGACAGCAGACAGCATGGCTTCAACGGACAGATCGCCAAGCCAACCTGGTGGAGTTCTATGACTGGGTAACTAGGCAACTGGACAGGGCCATGCAGTGGATGTCCTGTATCTGGAATTCAGTAAGGCATTTGACTTGGTGCCACATGGGAGTCTGGGAAGTAAGTTAGAAGGCACAGGGGCGGGGAGCAAAGCTGGTGAGATGGGTGGGAACTGGCTTCAGGAAGGCAACAGATGGTGGTGGTGGGGGTGGGAGCTCTCACACCCAAGGGTAGTGACAGTAGTGTTCCACAGGACTCGGTGTTGGGACCAAGTTGATTGGGATATTCATTGCAGACATATCATTGGACATCAAGAGCAAGATCAGACTGTTTGCTGATGATACCAAGTTAGGAGCAGTGGTGGACGACCTAGGGGGATGGCAGGGGTTGATCTGGCAAAGCTTGAAACCTGGTCAGACACCTGGCAACTGGGGTTTAATGCCAAAAGTGCAAGGTGCTGTATTTTGTGGTGAAGAACCCAGAAGGAGTTACCAGCTGGGGGAGTGCAGCTAGCCCAGACAGAGGAGGAGAAGGATCTGGGGTGCTCATACAGTGTTAATGAACAACTCAGCACAATGTAGGAAGGCAGCTGCAAAGGCCAACAAAATGCTGGGTTGCACTGCAAGGGTATATCCTTGAGGAGGGAGGAGGTGATTCTGCCACTGTATGAGTCATTAGTTAGACCGCACCTGGAGTACTGCGTGCAGTACTGGTGCCCGTGTAAGAGGGACATTAAGTTACTGGAGGGGTGCAGCACAGGGCAACAAAGATGATCAAGGGGCTGGGGACTTATCATATGAGGGAGGCTGAGGAGCTGAACATGTACTTGCTGGAGGAGAGGAGGATGGGGGGACATGATTGAAACCTTTAAGTACATGAAAGGAATAAACAAGGCAGGTACAGAGGGCTGTTCAAAGTAAGGGAGAGGAGGAAGGACACCGGGGCGTGATATGAGACTGGAGGAGGAAGGTTCAGGAGGAAGATGAGGAGACACTTTTTACAGAGAGGTAGTAGCTGGGTGGAATGTGTTACCTGCAGAAGTGGTATCCAGTAGAACAGTAGACTGCTTCAAAGGGGATGGAACAGGACAGGGGAGGGTCAATGGAGGAAGGGTGGAAGGGAGGGCAGCTGCAGAATAAGGGAGCTTGCTCCACATTCGAACAGACTGATAGACCTCTAGGCCTTTATCTGCTGGCAAATTTCATATGTTTTATTTTCATATATACGGTTGATTCAATCACAGTTCACGCTTGGGTGATGATGCTGTGATTGGTGTATTCTTGCTCACATAAACGCTGGCATCTATGGTTGTGGTTATTTGGAGGTGGGTAGGTATTGATTTGTGCACAGATTCAATGGGAGTTAGTGGTAATGGTGGTGGCGGTGTGCGTTTGTTAGTGGCTACATGGATCACAGCCTGTTGGAGGTGTGCATTCCTATACAGGTTCAAGGAGCTCAACTGAGTCTTCACATTCTGGCAGTGATGCTTCTTTTACAAATATCAGGTGCTGTCAAGTTTGGAGTTCTGATTGCTGCATAGTTCACAGTTGGGTAATGTGTATTCCTGCATAGATTAAAGCTAGAAACTATGGTGGTGGCTGTGGGTGAGGTGCAGCTATTGCACTGATCAAATGCTCAGATGTTTGGGTGACTTAGTGGTGGTGGCTGTGGCTTTGGGTGGGCCGATGGCATAGATCCATGCATTTTGGATGTTGTGATTGTTTTACAGGTTTGAGGCTGAAATTATCACATCTTGAGTTGGATGCTTCTTGCCCAGCTGGTAGGTGTTTTTGAGCTGTGAGGAGGTTGAATCTTTCTCAGTTCACAGTACAGCAATGGGGTTAATCTTGTACAGATACAATCACAATCTGGCAGTAATGTTTGTTGTCTTTGCACACATAAAAGCAAGCATCTGCGGTAATAGTTTTAGGTGTATTCACGCACAGATTCAATGTGTGTGACTGTTAACGTGTTGGTGGCGGTTGGGAGGTGCGAGGTTGGGCTTGCATAGGTCACAGCATGTTGGAGGTGTGGATTATTTTAATGATCTGAGACTGTTAAAGTAGTATCAACATTCTAGGAGGATGCTTGTTGTGCAATAATCATGTGTTGTTGAATGTGGAGGGGAGTACTACGCAGTTCACATGTGTGGACTGGGGTGAATCTTGCACACAAACAATCTGTAAGTGGTTGGTGGGGTTTGGATGCTGAATAAAATCATTTACTCTGTTCACAATCATACAACTACACAGACAGGTTTTATATTGGGTGGGGACAATACATGGTACTAAGATGCAGCAACAAAATTCAGGACTCTAAAGGAAAGACACTGATGGTTGGGGTAGTGTACCGACCACTAGCTCAGGGGACAACCTGGATAGGGAGTTGGCGAGCATATTAGAAGGGTCTGTAGGAAGGGAACACAGTAGTGGTGGGGATTTTAACCTCCTGTGGTTGACTGGAACACTCAACCACCACATGTACAAATGAGCATGGATTACTAGATGCATTTCAGGACGGCATCCTGGTGAAATTGGTCCATGAGCAGACTAGGATAGGTATGACTCTGGACCTGGAATTAACAAACTGGGAGGCTGTAAGGGATGTGGGAGTAGATGATCACCCCTGGCAGGAGTGATCATCACAGTGTAGTTCACACTCAATATGGGAAGGGAAACAAGAGAACGGGTACCAAGATGATCGATTTTAAGGAAGCAGATGTTAAAAGGATGCAGGAAATTTTGGTTGAGCATCTGGTGGGAATATAGACATGCATGAGTGCTACCCAGAAATGTGATATCATTAAAAGGGGTATCAGAGTAAACTGGACTTGAACCAGGACATGGAGCAAGAAGGGTAGATCAAAGAAGCCAAGCTGGGTGACTCGGGAGGTCATGGAAGGGTGAGGGCAAAGAAAAAGCATTCCAGAGGTTTAGGAATTCAGGAGGCAAGGGACAAAGACAGTACATGAAGAAGTCTGGGCAGGTTGCCAGGCTAATCAGAGCAGCCAAGGCTTCCAGACAGCATAGACTGGCACAGGGAATCAAGGACATGGAGAAGGACTTGTTCAGATACACTGTCAAGAAAAAAACAAAGACCAGATTGTGCAGTTTAAGAAGGATGGGGGCAGAAGGGGAGGAACAGGCAGAGGCACGAATGAGTACTTCTGCTCTGTGTTAATGAAGGAGAAATGGGGCAGACACCCCATGGGAAGGGTGGAGTGGGCAGAGGGTGGCGGTGGTGACTGATATCAGGATTACAGAGGGCAGGGTGCTGGAAGGACTAAGTGTGCTGAGGTGGACAAGGCACCAGGGCCAGATGACATTCACCCTAGGGTACTTAGGAGCTTGCACAGATACTGGTGGGACCACATGCAGGCCTGTTCCGTACATCACTGGTTGGTCATCAGCATGGTTTTGTCTTTGGTGGATCCTGCCAGATGAACTGAGTTTGGTACTACAGCTGGGTTACCAGGGATCTGGATAGGGGCTGTGCAGTGGGCATCCTGTATTTGGACTTCAAGCAAGGCTTTTGACTCGTGTGCGCATGACAGACTAGGGTCAGAACTGTAATACATAGGTGAGGGCACAGAAATGATCAATTGGATCACCAACTGGCTGAGGGTAGGTAGCAAAGTGTGGTGTTGGGGGCTCTCATCACCAGTGGACATTATGATCAGGGTGTCCTGAGAACAACACTGGGTCTGGTGCTGTTTTGGATATTCATAGCCGATATTTCATGTAAATCCAGAGTAGAATAAGCCTGTTTGCAGATGATACTAAGATCGGAGTTGGTAGATGACATAGAGGGTGGAGGGGCTGCATGAAGACCTGACTAAACTACAGGAGTGGTTGGAGACCTGATTGTTTGTGTTTGATGCAAACCAAGTGCAAAGGTATTACTTGAACATGTAAATCAGTGGAGAAATATCAGTTGGGAGGGTACATTTGGAAAGCACCGTGGAGGAAAATAATCTATGGTACTGATAAGGGGAGTATGAACCACTCAGCTCAGTGCAGGAAGCGGCTGCAAAGGCAAACATGATGCTGGGGTACATAGCATGGGGAATCTCAGCCAGGCACAGAGAGTTCTACTTCCCTGCATTGGTCACTGGTCAAGCTGCACCTGGAATACTGTGTGCAGTATTGGCATCCATTCCTGAAGGGGACATCAGATTGCTGGATGTGGTGCCTCACAGGGCTACGAAAATAATCCAGGGACTAGAGGAAAATACTATGAGGAGAGGCTGGGAGAGCTGCACATGTATTCCCTGTAAGAGAGGAGGGATAGGGATATGATGAAACCTTTAATTACTTAATGGGAATAAACAGGACTAATACAGAAGGAATTATTCAGATCAGAGGGGAGGACATAAGAGTGCATCATCTGAGATTGGAGGATATTCTGGAAGGAAATCAAGAGACACTTTTTCACAGAAAGGGTGGTAGACAATTGGAATTATAAAAGGGTCTCAGAAATACTGCAGTCTGATTGGCTGTTGGGATTCCAACAGCCTTCCATTAATTTCTGTTACACTGTCTATGTACAGCATGGTCACCATGGTACATACTGTACATGACTGGCTGGCTGGCTGCATTCCACCATGTCCATCCTCCAGGCTTCCTCGCTACCACCCAGACTCATGGGAAGGACAACACTCACACTGCTACCATCCCCGATGTGGACAGTAACTGCCCCCTGCCTCCTCCAGTACATACTACAATGATCACCGCCTAGTCGTGATCACCTCTGTAGCCTCTTCATATGCCTCTCTGCCACCCTATTGGAACCCCACATCTGCCAACCCCCATGGCTTCTCCTGCTCCTGTCTACTCCCCATATTGTCATCCTCCTGATCTCTCACTTTCCATCAGGCCTGGGTCTTGATCCATAGCGCATCACCTCAGAAAACTGGCCTGGAATGCACTCCTCAGGTCCCTCCTTCTCCTCCTCCTCATGGCTGGTAACATTCACCTAACCCTAGCCCCTTGCCACCACTTCTTACCATACCCCGACACCAGGCTTTGCATTGCAACCCTTAATATCTGTAGCTTACAAAAAAATGAGACTCTTACCAGGGCTGGGTCCATCAACATCAACCTGACATTATTGCCCTGGTTGAAACCTGGCTCTCCCCTGGATTCCAGACTCCATGGTTACCCTCACGGCTAGATCTTCTATCAGGCTGACTGCACCTGTAGGCGGTGGCAGCTGCCATCTCCATTAAGGCTCTTTTTCATGAACAGCTACTCCCCAGCTAGTGCTGGGGCCTCAAACTCTTGCCTCAAACTAACCTAGGTTGGTTCCACACACCCCTCCTCATCACCATGGTATACATTCCCCCTAGGGACCAGAAGGAGGCTTTCAACTCTATACTGTCCTATCTCTTCCTCCTGCCACAAAATGAAAAAAAAAATGTACTAGCGACTTCAGCATCAACTGGCTGACGAAGTCCACTGCCCTCTACATCAACGCTGCTACAGCCCAAGGCCTAGTACAAATAGTCCCTCCCCCCTCGGCTGAATCAATGCACTGGGTCCTCCTCTCTGGACCTGGTTTTGCCAGCAATCCCACAGAATCACATGCACCACCATGCTCCCAAATGTGCTTAGCAACCATTCTCCAGTACTTTGCTCCTGGTCCTGCAAAACCCCAAAAGACCCCCAAGCTAATCCTCCCAATGCAAGCTTGGCCCTGGCAAGCTTGTTCTCTAAATCCCACCTGAGAGCATTTGACCGGTCCTTCCTAACTAATACCCTAGACCCTGACCGGCCCTGGACCTCTTCACTCTCACCTTTAATACTATCTGTGATAAATTTGCCCCATTACAAAGAAATGGTCAAAAGGCAACCCTGCCCCTGGATTAATGACCATCTCTGGGGCTTAATGCAGTCTCATGATTCCTGTAGTATCTGTCCAATGACACTGATAGAATAGCTGATAGGCAAAGGTATAGAGGCCAGGAACAAATGCACATGGGCCTACACAAAGCTAATGCTGAGTACTATAGATCTTTCTCCACCACAGCCTGGGGCTCTGGGCATAAATTCTGGAATAATATAAAAGAAATCTGCAGCAAAACCCAAATCCCCTCAACCAGATTATTATCAATGGGTGCCTGATCTCCGAGCCCTCTTGCGTAGTCACAGACTTTAACCAGACCTTCACCAATGTCAGTCATGTACTCCCTCCCAGCTTCTTTGATCCACTCCTGATGGTTCTCCCTTTGCCCCTCCCATCCCTCCCTTTCACCTGTCGTCATCACCCCCAAGAATGCCAAGCCCTACCTCAAAACAGCCCTAAGCCACTCCTTTAACAGTAGTGACCCCTAGACCTAAGTCTTCTCAGGCTCATGTTCAGGAGGTCATCAACCCCTTCACATTTTAAATCTCTCTCTCTCTCTGCTAAGGAAAATTCCCTACCCATTGGAAATCTGCTTCCATTACTCCTATATTTAGGCGGAGACCGCATGTTCGCTAATAACTACCGACCCATCTCTACCCCCATCCAAGGCTCCAGAGTGCATCATCTATGAGCAGCTCACTGGCCACCTTAACAAACATGACCTTCTCTGTAAACAGCAGCATGGTTTCATAAAGGCCATACCACTACTACTGCCCTCCTTGAGTTCACCTCCCACATCCATAGTTATGGTGATGCACATAAACTAATATGTGGGGTATTACTACCACTGGAATATTTCTTGATCCACAGGTGCAATACATTTCTGTGAAAACCACCCATAATTTCATTACAGTGAGTCACTTGATGGAGGAATTACCAATCAGAAAACCCACATTCTGCCCCCTTTCTCAGCAAAGTTGGGACGTGATGCCAGAGGCATGAGTGCATTCTCCACTATAGTGAATGTCCGGCAGCTATCCAATGTTTCCTTATGTTATAAGGTTCACTTTGTGGTGAAATATGAGATGTTTCCACTAACAAGGCTCTTCTTACTGGAAAGCGTGGCACATTTCACCACAAACTGACCATTATAACATAAAAACATTCGAAACCCGCCGACAATCGATATTCACTATAAGGAGCATGCGACAGCCTTCCGCCATCACGTCCTAACATTGCTGAGAAGGGAGGTAGAATGGGTAGATTTTTAGAACAAGAATTTCTCCATCATGTGACACACTGTAATGAAATTATGGGTGTTCTTCAAAAAATGTATTCACTGTAGTACAAGAAGATTCCCCTGGAAAATGTATGATTAAACAATAACAAACAAAAACACACAAAAAAGTACAACACAGTAGTGGGGTGGGGTCAGGTGGGGGCAGAAAACAATTCCCTCACTTACTGGCTGTGGGATGCAGTGGTGGTCCAGCAGCAGGTGCAGCATTGAAAGTATTTGCTGCTGCTGCTGTGCTTCTCTTATTCACCTGCTGCTCAAAGCTCTGAACTGCTCATTATTTTCCTCGAGCACTGCCCACACCAGGCCAATGTCAGACTGGGTTGCAGGGACTGTGCGGGGTCCACTGCAGTGGGGAATCCAGATAGTGGGGCTGGTGGTGGACAGGGTGGTGCTGGTGGCTGTGGTGGCAGTGGTGGAGTAGCTACTGTAGTAGCCCTCCTCCTCCTGCTGCGGCAGTGACTGCTGAGGCATATCTCCAACCCCAGCAGCACCCTCGGCTACTGCCAGGGAAGGATCAGCAGGTGGATGCCTGGCCCCTCTGGCAGCCTGCCACTCTGCCCTGTGGTGGTTCAACATGTGGGTGCACTGGCCACCAGTCTCAAATGTGTCCCAGGGGGCCGGCACACCACACACCACCACACATGGCACTCCACCACTGTGCTGTCTCCCCACACACATTAAGCTCCCACACTGGGAGCTGCTGGAGGACCAGACACCATCCTCACACGTTGGGCAAGAGTCCCACCACCACCTACAACTTCTGGGGCCGCCTCCTGTGGCTGTGGAGGTGGTCGAGGGTGCTGCTGGAGCCCCAATAGCTGCTGCTAGTGGTGGTGGTGGTGGTAGTGGCAGAGAAGGTGGATGCACAGCAGCCACTCCCATTGCTTCAACGGGGAAGCAACACCGACCAGGACTCTGGGTGGTCCAACATCACATGACACCCCGTCCCCACGGAGTCTGCACTCCTCCCTCCTACCGTGCCCACGGGCCAGAATTTGCCTTCTCCTACATGACTGTCCATCCTCCTGAAGTCCGGAGTAACACACACACAGACAGTGGACACACACACACACACGCACACACAACACACAGTCAGTCACACACAAAACAAAACAAAACTTATACAAAAAATTCACAAACAATAAAAACACAAATACAATACAAAACTAAATAAAATAGCTTTTAACAAAGCTGTTTGTTTTGTTCTTCTAGGTTCTGGCACTAAAAAGCAACGAAGGCAAGAAAACTCCTCTCCTCTCTCTTACAAATGCTTTCTCCTCTACAAATGCAAAAGGAGAAAGTGAAACTGCTTCTCTGACTCACTTCCTTCCTGCCTGGCTGGAGCATGTGACTTACAGTACTGCAAGCCATGTGATGTGCCTATTTTCTTCTCACTTCACCTTACTTCACATTAAGGCATAATGGCCTTGAAGTGGTAATAATAATAATAACATAAGTGAGCACTTTACAGGGTCCACTTGGCGTTGTGCTCCACCAGACGCCGAAGTGCCCACTCGTGTCCACTTCGTGGGGTGGATTAATAATTCGCTGCATCTCTAGTCTTAAGTTCCTAAGACTATCCCTATAGTCTAGGTGTGCTACCTTAGTTACAGATTTAGTCATCCTACTCTGTATGGATTCATAGGTTTTAAAATCTTTAATTGCAGTGGGGAGCAAATGGGGCACCATACTCCATATGTGTTCTTACCAAAGATGTATACAAGGGTACCAAAACCTCAGCTTCCTGACTTTTATGTTCTTCAGGATATATCTAAGTATGCCATGACATTTTTGCAGTAACATTAATATGATGATTACATTTCAGATTATTAGTGATGGTCACACCTAGGTCTTTTCAGAGGTAGTTGCTTCAAGTTTAATATCATTTATAAGGTAGTTTGCTAGTTGATTATTGGTCCAAAAATGCATGACCTTACACTTTGCAATATTGAAGTTTAATTTATGTTCAATGGCTCAAGAATAGAGATTATTTAAGTTATTCTGATAATTGAATAGAAGTCAGGTTGTTAACAATGCCACCAAGCTTACTATTTTCCTTATTTTGTAACCAAATACCATTTGTTGCTTGCATGCTTGAAATCATGATGTTAAATAATATCGGTCCAAGTACCGACCCTGTGGGACTCTGCTACTAACAATGCCCCAATCAGATTGACATCCTCTTAAGACAACTCTCTGTCTTCTATTATCCAACCAGGAGCGTATCCATTGTATAATTAAGGGATGAATTAATAGTTTTGGAGCTGTTCAAGGAGTAACTTGTGTGATACTGTTTCAAAGGCCTTTTCATAATCTAAATAAATGACATAAACTGGCAGACCCTCTTCAATGCCTTACTACGGGTTCAAAAGTTTACTAAATTACTCATACAAGATCTTCCCTGAGTAAAGCCTTGTTGAGTAATAGCAAGATTTCCTGTATTTTGAAGGTGTTGAATGATCCTATGCTGAGTAGTCTTTCCATAAGTTTGCCAATACACAAAGTTAGGCTAATGGGCTTATAATTGCTGACATTATTTTTGAACCTTTTTATAGATTGGGGTAACATTTGCTATTTTCCAATAATCCAAAATGATTCCTTCTTTTAGCAATGTATTAAAAAGCAGAGTTAGTATGCTGACTAGTTCTGTACTGAGATTCTTAATAAAGATTATAACACCATGTTATATCCATTTAGAAGCTGGAAATAGAACACAGTGAACAATGGGCCAGGTAAAGAACTTACAATGTAAAGAAATTCTGTTTTAAACTATAACAATGTAAAACACATGGCCCAGATATTCAAAAGGGTTAGCATGGGCGCAACAGTGTGCGCCATGCACAACCCACTGATGTGCCCAGTCGCGATATTCAAAAAGAGAAAGTGCAGCGGCACAAATCCCGATGTGCGGGCGCATCAGTAATGTATGCAGGCACAGGTAGGGGCATGACCATACATAACCTGCACAGCCAATATTCAGCCCAGGATGTACAGAGCCGTACATCACGCCTTCTACCTGTACCAGCACAAAGTTAAGCCAAAAACCAACTGATGGCCACCCACAGGTGAGCTGCCACATTGCAGGCGCCAACATGGCAGCTGCCACATGTGGGTGGCCACCTGTTCCGTTGCACCTGGCGCGGCGCCCCATGCCCAATCACGGGCATCTGTTGTAATAAATAAACCCCCGTCCAATATCCCTGGTGGTCCAGTGGACTGCACTCTGCCCGATCGTGGGCATCTGTTTTAATAAAAGAAACCCCCGTCCAATATCCCACTTTCTGCCCGATCATGGGCATCTGTTGTAATAAAGAACCCCCTGTCCAATATCCTGCTTTCTCCCAATTGTGGCATCTGTTGTAATAAAAACCCCCATCCAATATCCACTTTCTGCCCGATCGCGGGCATCTGTTTATAATAAAGAACCCCCATCCAATATCCCTGGTGGTCTAGTGGTACCCCACCACCCGCTTCCCCAGTCAGCGGCGGGTGGCAGCACCCATGCCTGCGCCCGCTGACTGACGCAACAAGTAGACTGCATGCCCATTGGTTCTGGCGTGAGCCAATGGGCGTGCAACTCATACTACACATTCAGATATGTGATTCATTCACATATCTGGATAATAATAATGCGATATCGAACTACACCCATTGGCTCACGCTGTGAACCAATGGGCATGCAGCCTACTGAGCTGTCGGTAAGTTAGTGATGAGGTGAGCTGGCAGTGGGGTGCTGTCACCCGCCAGCTGACCCGAGGATGGCGGGGTGGTGGGGCTCAGTGGGTGGGTGGAGAGAACCATTAGACCACCAGAGATATTGGATGGGGGTTTTTATTACAACAGATGCCTGTGTCGAGCAGAGCTAGACAGGCGGGGAAGAAGCTTCTTTATTACAACAGATGCCCGCTATCTAACGAAAGCGATCCACTGGACCCCCAGGGATATAGGAGGGAATTTATTTTAAACATATGCCCACGATCGGGCTGCAGAAGCGGTACCCACGAGCTACTGCCTGGTGCCAGGCGCCAAGTCGTTGGGATCGGCGCATCTGCATGCAGATGGGATGCAAATGGTGCCATAATGACATACAAATGGCCCCATGTGTGCCTTGCATAAATTATAGCCCATTTGCCGTCACTCCTTTGAATATCGCGGGCGCTGTGAATGGCGCACGATGGCACTTGAGCTAGCGCAGCCCATGCTCCACTCTGGCCACTTGCACTGGTGCAGTGCCATGGCGCCATGCACAGTGGGGGTGGCCAGGTGTGATATTCAAAGCTGCTGAGCCATGGCGAGCCTCGAATATCGCTTTAGTCCACTTCGCGCAGCTGCTGAGCTGGCGCCTAAGCCAGAACCACTACAGCCTGGCGTAGTTTGAATATCTGGGCCATGGTGTGCTATGTAAGAAATATATAATGGGTTGAAGTAGTATAACACAATTAGCTTCACACATGAGGGATATGACCTTTACAACAAACTTGTGGATTCGCCACTCATGAGTTATGGGTCTCACCACTCACTAGTGTAGGTAAATGTGTTGTTCCATTGTAACCTATCATGTATAACCTATTTATGACATTGTCATGCAAAAATCCTTCTTCGTCTAATCAGCATAATCTGATTACGTTATATGTTCTTATGATAATGTATTGGTTTTGGTTAATTGCCACAATATAAACAGCCAATGTGATTGCCTTGACTACCTAGTCAACATTGGTAGCGATACCTTGAGAGATGTTTTTAGATGTCTTGGCAAGCTCAGCAATGATTTTCCATGTGTTTTTCATTAGCTAGTATTTTTCGTGCAGTGCTGTCCCCATCTGGGCGCCCTATCCCTGGCATCCACCAGCCGGTGTGGGCACCCACCCCAGGGCTTGTCCCCCTGGCAGGGATGGCAGGTTCCCCAACCCCACCATAGACTGGATCCAGTGTGGCCAGCACCATGGCTAGTCGGGAGCAGTGCTCTGAGGCATCCTTCTTTATCTGCCACACTGCTCCTTTTTCCTGTTTTCTTCCCCTCATGGGCATGTGGTGTGCCTATGATGAGGTCATACACCTCCCATGCATTCCCACATCAAAGCATCTGCCACACTCCCACCCTCACATTGTTGCAGGTCCGTGTTGCAGAGCCCCAGCCTACCTAAGGGTCAGGCATGCACTGGCTGCTGATCCCCTTCCCTGGAGATGGAGAACAGTCCTTCTCCCCCTGCCAATCCACAGTGCCCCTTGCTCATTCCCAAACATGGGTCACTGGCACAGCACAAGGGTGGTGTCCAGCACCTCAACCCTCAGTGCCATTGGCCCAGCGTACCATGTGGTTTTTATGTAAAGGCAGCATATTATATTTTATAGAAGTTGCACATGGAATTCACTATAGAGTGATGAATGATCTGTCTGAAGTCCTGGTGGTGCCCTTGGCACACCAGTTCAATGCTTCAATGACTGTTATACTGTAAGCCATAGACTGCAGTTTTGGTCACATGGTACCTCTACATAAGGCGGGACAAAAGATAAGCCATGAAATTACAGACCAGTAATTTTGCATCAAACAGTGATGGCACAGGGTAAGGTGGAGGGTACCAGATGAGAAGGTAGGGCAAGATGTATTATAGTGGATGAACAATGCACATTGTACTATAATAGATTGTACATAATTCCTTGATCTGCTGGCAAGACAGGTAGTGAATGGCTATTCAAAGTCTGGGTGGTAATAGTTACAAGATGCTATGATATGACTTGGAGGTGGAAGGTTCTGGATAGAAGCATTAATACACTTTTGTACTGAGGTAGTGTGGCAGAGTGGAGCAGGATACCAGTGGTGCTGGTAGACTGTAGAACAGTGGTCTGCTTCAAGAAGTGCTGTAACAGGGCTGGTACAGAATATGGATGTGAAATTCAAAATGTCAGACCATTGAGAGTCCTATAGCCTTTTTCTTCTTGCAGTGTTCATATGTTCATATTCACAACATGAATGTTTATTTAACAGGCTTCTGTAAACAAGGGAACACAAACACTGAAATACGTTCCAGCATGGACTGGAAGAACTAAATTCTCAAGAGGCACACAGACTACTTTTACATGGCTCAATTGAGGGTGCAAGTTTGTCTGAAATTCGTCCTATGGTATCCATTGGTACACAACATGAATAGCAACATGAAGCAACACAATCAGTTGTGAATGACTATACAACATGTGATGATAAAGAGCAAGGCGCTGAATCTAAAGATTCAGAATGGGAAGAGGATACAGAAAACTGTCCTAATTAGGATGTATCACACTTCATGGATTCGAATCCGACTCTGAATATGAGCAGCAGACTGATGATGCAGGTGATAAATAAACAATAAATTGATTATAAACATTTACCAATCATCATTTGTTATGTATTTAAACTCAAACATTGAAGTCATCCAGAAACTCAATCGTTATTTCACAGTTTAGTGGTAGCAACGTACTGCCGAATACTTGCAAATAGTTTTGTTTTTTAAATCCAGTGCTTATTGTTAGGAAGTTAAAATATTTACAGTGCAGAGCTGAGAATATGAGGAATAGACAGGAGAGCAGTATTCAAGGAGCAGTAGAAGGTTTCCTTGTGCAACTGCTGGGCGTGTCTCATAAGAAAGGAATTTATTTAGGTGGTGGCGGCACCTAGCTTCTGATTAACTCTGCACGGATTATTGACTTGGTTGGAATGTAAGGAGGATCCAGAGTGACACCTAATTATTTAAAACTAGGGACATTTTCAAGGGGTGGGGACCAGCAGGTGTGGGTACAAGGAGGAGGAATTTGTCTTGGAGATCTTTGTGAGGAATGGGTTGGCTCCAAATAGTATTACTTTTCTGTTATTATACAATTTGTATTGATTGTACATTGTTATTTCTGTCTACTATGACGCGATTAGACACATTCTTAGACACATTCTTTACTGTTTCATTTAATAGATCAACTCAACTGAACTCAGAGGGACCATGCCACCGTGAAAGAACCTTCATTGTTTTGAAAGTGCCATCGTAATGCTGCTACAAATCTGATTCACATGCTATAGGAGAAGCAAAGTTTTTCTCATTGGCATATTTGATGGTCTAGCGGTATTTGAACAAGTGTGCCCAAATGGTTACAGATATTGGTGAGACAGTCAACCAACACTTGGCAAGCTTCCTGTTGGTAACTTGTTAACTGCATGTTGAATATTTTTTAGTGGCGGTAGTCCAGTTACATCCTGAATTTTCTAACACACCTAAATATGCCAAGAATTTCTCTAAGAACATATAACCTTATGCAGTCAATGTATCTCATCCTGTCTGTGATCCATGTCTGGAAACATCATCAGGAAAAACTGCTAAGTTCTATGAAGGGCAAACCGGCTAAACTGGGTGGTGGCGCAAGATGCTGTTCTCAGGACACACTGCAAGGTTGGATCCTATTCCCTCACTGACTTAGTGCAATCAAAGATAATCGATCAAGAACTAATTCAGGTAAGGTATCTGACTTCATATGACCAGGGGTGTTTGCCATGATGGTGTTGGTTATGTGAATCATATTAGTCAATCAATTTACTTGCACTATGGCCCATGTGTTAATAATGTCATTTATATACGAGCAAGCAAAATGATTTAGTGAATTAGATTAAGCTCCATGCTGACTCCTATTTTTATATGTGTGCACATACATTATTATGTGTAATGTAAACACATTTGGGACAAAATTCTATCGTGCATTTGACTCACAGCAATTGTCTCATGTTATCTTAGAGCAATGAAGTTGCAAACTCAAATGCGATGGCGCTTGAAGGCTTAACATTGCCTTTCTTTTTTTTTTCCATTAACATTTTTGGGTATTTTGGTATTTACTCTCACCCCGACCCAGGCGTATACACACGTGTACACATGTGGAGGTGCAGCGTACGACATGCCAGGATCTGGTAGCCTCTTCGCTCCTCCATGACTTTTTGCCATCTGTTACTGCCTATGCACCCACTGGACCGCCACCCAGTGGGAGCAGAACTATGGATGGGTGGACATCCACCCCTTTGGAGGGAGAGCCATAGCTCAATCCCGCTCCAGCCCTCCCCCTGAGCTAGCACCCCCAGCGCCCGAGGTCATTCTCGAACTCAGGTCACTGGCATAGAGCAAGGTAAGGTGCCAGAGCCTCAACCTCTGCGCTGCTGGGCCAGCAAGTGTTGCCTTTCTAAGGTGAAGCCAGCCAGTGTGAGCACTGCAAGTCTTACAATGGACCATCATTTGGGGTGAAGAAGTACATGAGGGAACAGGAGAAGAGCATTACATACTGGTTCAATGTGTGGCATGTTGCCAAAGGTAGTTATTTACACTTTGCTAAACCAAAGTTACATTACTGGAAATGTGACATCAGCAAAAATATTCCTGAGACAAGAATTGCCTTTGTTCTTCTCCTTAACTAAATATAGGTATTAGAAAAAATTGATGAAAAGGCAAAAAAGTGTGTGGCTTCCTATCACATTGGGCTAAAGGAGTAAGTAACCACCTATAGTGATGCGCCAACTCAAGTGAGGGACGTGAAGAATTAGTAATCAAAAGTGGCATTCAATTTTCAACCATGTTTGTGATATTCACATCGGTCACAGTCACATCTTCCCAAAGTGTGAACATGAACCACTTGCTGAAAGGAGGTGGACAGAGAGAGATGAATTTTCAACTAGGAGTCACAAATGTATTCACAAGTACACACTACAGTAGATAGTAACCCATTGCTATCCATATTTTCCTCATTTGTAGGAAGCAGGCCACTCAAAGAACTAGAAGTAATAGTCACAAACAAGTTACTGTTAAGAGATATTGAGAAGTTACAGTATCACTGGCTGAACAGACATCATCGCTACAAGCATTTCACAAAGTTGTAATGTTCTTTCCCTGAAATTAACACACTTCTTTTCCCAAGCATGGAAACGTGGTAAGTGATATTTCAAACAAAGAATGGTTTCTTCACCAAAACATCCAGTTGATGACTTACACAGAGGTTATGTATCCGTCAATAACACTGTAACTCATATTGACAATAATGCAGTATTTATGTTCTACTGCGATTTTTGTCTTTTCCTTTTCCTCTCTAATGCTGTCCTGTTATATGAGTAGAAAACTGCAATGTATACTGGTTTCAGTTGTTCACATGAATATAAAAAGGTCAGTCAACATGTGGATCCAGATGTACAGTACTGTGTAACAGGGGTTAATGTAGTAATGTTAGAGTTAGATAATCCAATCTTATAGCTGACAGTAAGATAGCATTGAATGTAACGTTAGGAATTTTTTAATGTTTATAACATTTCTGCTATTACCATTATTCTTAGCCTATTCATCGCTGCACTCCACTTTAATGAAAATTTTACAAGGGCACAGAGAGTGAAAAGAGATGGTCAGCTAATGTGGGGTATCATTTCCCAAAGCAAGGACCGGTGAAGCTGTAGTGAAGGAAGTGAAAGTACCAGTCACATATGGTGAGTATAGCACTGAGTAATACATGTGGGAGAATAGCAGGCTATCAGAAGAGGACAGATTGATGAAAGTGTGTGTTGTGGGTTTGGAATTTGGATCCATAGACACAGGTATTAGGATTAAATTCAAAGTGATGCAGTTGTGCTGTTCAGCTGACGGTTACTTGTGTTGGTAGTCACGTGTGTACTATATGTAGAAGTATATGCTGACATGTCTACTACATGTGTAAAGTTGCAATTTTGTATTTATACACATATTAGCTCAGATACACAGCTTTATCACCTAGCAGTTATGCATAGCAGTTGTGAATAAAATACATATGTATGGTTTTAAAGTCGTGATATGTGAACTCTTTTCTGGACTATTTTCACATGACTAAATACATAATTGAATGCCTATTTGTAGTATTGTTTATTGCTGCTTATTACATTATAATGTATAAAATGTTCCTTTTCCAAGAATTTATTTTGTTCAACTGTACAAAGAAATAAGTGAATTCAAGTAATGTAAACTCAGTGCCGATCAGTGTAACATTTTAAATTAGAGTTCCAGTGACGTGGTTAGTATTTGAATGTACGAGAAAAATCAGTGTACTCATGTTTTTAGAGCACTGTATGTTGACGAACTGAAGGGATGAAGTCTCAAAGTAGACAAATTCCTGATACAGGCTAGCAAAGGAGCATGCAGAACTGCATTTTGTTCCACCTCCTGTTGCCTCGAATTTAACAAGCCACCAAACTCCAACTTGTGCAGATCACCATTCAAGATACAACAAAACAATCTAACAAAAAGTGGTGTAATCATTTTCTGTTTGAGCTATATAACAAATACTTTAACTCTGTCATTCAACAATTGCCCTTTTCAGTAACAAAGAATATGATTGTAGTGTATGATGGAATGCGGTTGTGTATGAAATCCATACACCACAAAAGTTGTTCTGCTTCAGTAGTGATGTCCTCACTAAAGCAGAATGACTTTTCATTCTGTGTTAGTGAGGGCGTCACAGTACAACCGCCCCAAACAGTGCTGTTCATTGGTTGAGGCGGTTGATGAGTTAACGTCGTGAGCCGACTAGGTAAGCAACAAAATGAGGCAGGGAGCATCTGGTGGCAAGGACTAGTCACGAAGAAAAACTAAAGTAAGAATACTTCTTTTTGGGATCCATACACTATATAGGAAAGTGTTTGGGAGCCCCGCTACACAACCAGCTATTCTAATACCTTGTGGTTTCCATTGGCGATAGGGACGTCTCGAGCTTAGCTCAGGTCCTCATCATCAATGGAAACCACTCGTGTTAGAATAGCGTGGTTGTGTATGGGCTCCCAAACACTATCCTATATGTTTTAATTGTGTCATACATTGTAAACATCTGAGGCCTCTGTTCTGTGCTAGTGGGAGTAAACATTCTGCCAGCAGAACTGAGCTGAGGTTTGAATTCTTGCATTCTATCTATAGTAAACGCTCTATCTCTTGAATGTTGGCAAGACAGAAAATAAATAAGACAGAGAAAAGGAGGGAATATTTTATTTTATTTTATTGAAATCTAGGATTACAAATACCTTTGAGCAGGAACTGCTCGTTCAAAGGTTCCACGTCAAGGAATGGGAGTATATATACATACAAAGGTCAACATAATACATACATAGTTACACAATAAAAGAAGTAAGAGACTGAGGCTTAGGAAGTTCCAGTAATTCAAAATGTTCCAAATGTTAGGTAGCATGACATACCAGGCAAGGGCAATCTTGGAAATAAGCACTGCAGGTGACAGGGAAGGGGGTATGCAGGCAGGAAGGCCATTGTCGGAGGTGAGGTGAGTGGAAACTCTAAAGGGAGGAGGGAGGATAAAAATCAGGAAGTGCCTGGGGAGGAAGGAGAGGGCAAGGGTAGGCAGGTAGGAGGGGCAAGGCGGGGAGAGGTAGCTGTCAAGACTGAAGTGGAGGGCTGTGGTGGGCCCCTGATTAGGCGAGGCAGTCACAACGACTAGTTGAAATGAGATGAAGTTAGAGTTGTCTCTAAAAGGGCCAGCAGGGCAGCAGTAAGAGTTTCTTGTTGAGAGTATTGTACCACTGTGGTGCTCTGTGGCAAAGGCCCCGCCCATGGTAGTCCGCATCTGGGGACAAGAAGGTTAGTTGTTGTGAACTTCTAGTTTGCTGGGTGCTGTGGTGGTCAATGAGGGCTTTTCAATGCCTGGGGCATGACCCGAGGAGGACTTTTTGGCTAAGAGGCAGGTTTGATACTGTATCTGGCTGATGAGGAAGCCATCCTGCCCGAGTGTACAGGTCACAAGTGTGTGTAAGTCTGTCTGTCAGCCCCAGTTAGCAGTCTGCACGCTTTGTTAAGTGCAACTGTAATTCTACTGGAGGCAGAGTGGAGGCAGAGCCATAAATTGCTAGCCCGTAATCATGAGTGAGGTGACAGAACTGTTGATAGCCAACCGGAGAGTGTCAGGAGTCATGCAGTGTTTGTGCCTGTAGAGCAGGCCTATATGGATGGTGGTGGCTTTGGCGACAGAATCTATGTGCCGATGTAGGAGAGTGAGCTGTCCAATGTGACACCTAGGTATTTAAAATCAGGAACGTGTTCAAGTAAGGTCCCTGTGTGGTTTAGGATGGTGAAGTCAGGATTTGTACTTGCTGCTGGCGTGTAGAAGGTCATAACCTTTGTTTGCTGTAGTTCATGACCAGTTTATTGTGACAGGCCATTCTTGACATGAATTCAAGCTGTAATTGTTTCTCAAGGAGCTCTGCGTTTGGTGGTTGGTGAACATGACTGCATCGATCGGCATAGAAGTAATTTCTGGTGGCAGACACTGGGAAGGTCTTTGAGGAAGAGGCTGAAGAGTAGTGGCCCCAGGATGGACCTGTGGGACCCCTGAAAGGACTGGCTTTTCTTCTGAGGTGACACCAGCAATCCTAACCCACTGGACCCTCTCCACAAGGTAGCTTGAAAACCAGAGCAGTGCTTCATTGGAGAGCCCAATGTTTGATAATTGCTTGAGTAGGAGTTGGTGGTTCACAGTATCAAAGGCTTTCATGGTCGATGAATACTGCCACAGTTTCCTTGATCGAGCGTGGTATGGATGAAGCCCATGTATTCTAATAGTGCAGTGGTGGTACTGTGCCCTTTTCGGAAACCATGTTGCTCAGGACACTGGATGTTGTATTTTTCCAGGTACTTGACTAGTTGGTCTGAGGCGATGCACCCAGGGCCTTAGACAATGGAGGAGGATGGAGATAGGTCTGTAGTTGAAGTGCAGTGATTTCTCTCCACTTTTGTGTACCGTATGATGGTCACTTGTTTCCAGTGAGATGGGAACTGGGACATCCTTAGTGATAGATTGAGGACCTTTGTCAGGGGTTCAAGGACTTCTTCAAGGACAAGTGCTAACAACTTCAGGTCAAAGTCCACGCTGTAGCCTGCATTGTGAATGGCCTTCGAATATAGGTTCTGGCTTCATGCACTGGGATCTCCTTGAAGTAGGGTGTGGGGCAGGATGTAGGAGTAGATAGTTGCAGGAGGGTTACTACCAGAAGGGCATCAAAGAAATTAGAAGGGAGGACACTATCCAAGTTGGAGAATGCATTGTTAAAGGTGGTGGTGATTGTGTACAGGTCAGATGTTGGTGTTCCATTTATGTTGAGCAAGGTGGGTGGTGACTTAGGGTCCTTGCCTGTGAGGTCTTCAAGTTACTCCAGATTTTTTCCATCACCCCAGGAGTTGGAGAGAGCTTCCTTGAAGTATTTGCTTTTGGTGCTCCTAACTGCCCAGCGTGCACTTATTTCTGGCAGCTTTATACTTAAGAATATCCCAGGTTTGGATGTTGCAGGGCACAGTGCCAGAGATGATCCCTATGTTTGAATAAAGTGATTAGATGGGGGTTATCAAGAGTTAGCTCTGCCCCTGACCTTCAGCTTTTGAGAGGTGCAAAGATATTGCAGCCGCGGTGAAGTGGCTGATGCAAAGGTCTAAGGCTTGGTTTACATCAATGGTAGAGTCGATTGGTGTCCAGTCCAGGTGGCTTAGGTATGTCTTTAGTAGCTCAAGTTACCCTGCTTTAACACTCTGGTGTGGATTATTTTAGGAGGGGCTTAATGAATTTGTTTGTCCAGGTACATGTGACGGTGAGTGGTCACTGATCCCATCAGGGAGCACTGAGACTTTTGAATTCGTTCAGGGTGATTAGTAAGGATCCAGTCCAGAAGTGTGTGTGACCCTGTCCTATAGTTGCATCTAGTGGGGTGGTAACAAGCTAGGTGAGGTTCTGTGACGGACAGCATCCTTGTAG
Source organism: Neoceratodus forsteri (assembly GCA_016271365.2). Classification (NCBI taxonomy): domain Eukaryota; kingdom Metazoa; phylum Chordata; order Ceratodontiformes; family Ceratodontidae; genus Neoceratodus; species Neoceratodus forsteri. The sequence continues at coordinate 1,187,552,150 of CM057455.1, forward strand.
TTTCTGGCCTCAGCGATAGCCAATTTATGTTGAAGTCACCTAGTACTATGAGTTCAGAGTTATGGTGTAATCCTGAGGCTTTCCAATATGCTCATAAATCCATTGGGCTGATCTTAGGGGGTAGGTACACAGAGGCAATGGTGAGCTCCTTGTTGTCGCCTGAGTAGAACTTTAATAGCGAGAACCTGCGAGGGTGGTTTAGGGTTTGAGAACGGAAGACTGACCCAGATAGGAATTCCTCAGGTAGATGGCACAGCCTCCACCTCATTTGGAAACCCTGTCCTGCCTGAATATAGAGTATCCAGGGATGGTGACTGCAGCATCTGGTATCTTGGGGTTAAGCCATGTTTCGACAATAGAGAGTACATCAGGGCTATGTTGCTGGACCAGGTTTGCAAGATGTCAAGTTTGTTAAGGAGGCTGCAGACATTGATTGAGGCTAATGTGAGGACCCCTCCCACCTTTTTGTGGCATGGGGTGCTTGGCAGTAGGCCGGAGTTAGGATGAACATTTCCAGATATCAGAAGTAGCATAAGTAGTATCCTAAGAAAGTGCAGCTTTAATAATTTTGCAGACTAGTTTTGTTGTAGGGCATCTAGTCCTCTTGGCCTTGCTGGTCTGGGTTTGCCCGTGATATTGCAGAGCACAATATAAAAGCCATGTTCTCAGAGGTGCGCTGATTGATGAAAAGTAATCAAATCACAGGAAATGGTGAACTACCAGGGACCAAGAAAACTGTTATTGTAGCTCAAAGAACCAGAATGTGATAAATTCCTGAAGGGGTTAAATTCCTGAAGGTGATGAACATTGGCCTGGGGCATATGCAGGATGTAAAATCGTTTGTTAGTATCTAGCCTTCGTTCTCCAAAATGGTTGTGAATAGACCTCAAAGACAAGTACACATCCTTTAAGAACAAGTCAGACAGAAATGTGGATTCAATGTAGCACTCCACAACTCAGTGCTTGTATAACAGATTTACTGACCTTACTTTTGGCCTTGATGTCTTCCAAAAGTTGATTTATGATGAGAATGCCAATACCTGGTGGTGATGTTTTGCAGTTTCTTAGTCCAGGAAATGTTGATAGATGTTATGTCCAAGAATGGTCCAGTTCCTCCAAGCAGAAACACAGGAAAAGCCACAAAACTAAACTACTGACAGAGACAAACACACAGCCAGCCACACAGGCTCTAGTCTAGATAGTTATAAAGATGAAGAAAGAAAGAATGGTGAGGGAATGGGTAAAAGGGTTGGGTAGGGAAACCAGAGGGTTTAAGAGCTAATTAAAATGCATTAATTTTGTGGAACATAATATTTAAATCTGAGCTGGCATGTCAGTGATGGGATGTGCTGGGACTGTTTTAAAAAGTCATAAAAATGTTCCTTTTTGATTGGGTGCATTTCTTTACCCAATCCCCCAAAGAAACATATTGGATATATTTATAATCACAGTAAAACACTCTAGGATGTACTGTACATTGTGGTGTAGTAACAGCATTTCTCGAGTGGTTGGAGTGAAGGCATTTGCGATACCTCATACCTCATGACACATCCGAGGTGTGCTGTTATTCAAACACAATACATACCCTGTCATGTCTTATTGCTTAATTGTTTCTTGATGTTTGTTAGGACAGTCTTCACTCATGTTACAGAAAAAAAGGCATCCATATGGTTATTTTCAGTGTTTCCTTGTTTTTTTTAAACAGGAGTGAAGACTGCCTAAAACAATTAAGCAATAAGGCATGACAGTATCATTGTAGTTGGATAGTGGCAAACCTCAGGTGTTGCATTAGGCTTCACTGAGTGCCTTCACTTCAACCACTCGAGAAGTGCCATTGACCTACCACAGTGTAGACTCTGGAGTGTCTTACTGTGATTATAAAATAGTTCCAATATGTTTTTGTGGGAGTAGGAACATTTTATGGCTTTTTAAACAATCCCAGCACATTCCAGCACTGACATGCAATCTCAGGTTTAAATATTATGTACAGCAAAATTTGTGTATTTATAATTAGCTCTTAAAACATTTAGTTTCCCCAATCCATCCCCCTTTACCCATTTCCTCACCTTTCTTTCTTCTTCATCTTTATAAAATGGGAAGGCAAAGCCCTCTATTATTCTGATTGGCTGGTAGCCATGCATTAGGCGACGTGTCTAATGTATGGCTAACAATAGTTCAGATCCACACCCGTATGTAGAAAAATGATGTATTAATAAGCCAAATAGAGCGTTCATTTTTGAATCATCACCATTTATCCCCACTAGCGTAACACACCTATTTAGCTCCATTGCCAATTTTGCTAAGGACTAACGAAACACACACACACACAGACACACCCCCCTCAAAAAAGCATATTAACTCCCATTCTATTACAGAAAACAGTAGTGCATTTCCAAGATGTTCCTGTGGGCTGCTGCCTATTCTCCTCCTACAGGTCAGTGAAATCTCCGATCACCCTGTCCTACATCTGTTACCGGTCCCCAAGCCACCCCCACACAAAAGTAACTTTGTTGTCCAACATGCTGCTTCTGTGTGTAAAATATGTACGAAATACAAGGGAGAAGAAAGAACAATCAAGGATGGAATCATGTTCCCATCACTTGTTGGTGGCTTTCAGCTCACGTGCCTACTTGCCACCCACCCACCCACACTACACAGTAACAGGTCAATGAAAAAGTAACAGGCAAAATGTACTACATGTCAAGGAAATACCAGCAGTATCTCATTTCCAATATTCTCAGTGACTGGACTTGCATGTCCTATTACACCCACAAAGCCAGAAATGCTGTCCCATAAGATCTGCGCTGTCATCCCACACCCACCCATTTGCCAGACACTCACTAGCTCATCATCTGCCTCACCTGCCCACCAGCCACTCACTTTCTCACCTGATTTTCATCCAAATCCATTGCTGATGATAAATAAATAAAATCATATGCACTTCCTCCTCACCTACAGTGATCACTTCTGACTCAATTGCAGCTGCCAATAAATGCAGGCACTTGTGGGAAACAAACAATCAAAAAAGGTTTAATAAGTAACAAAATAAAACCAAAAAAAAACATTTAAATGCTTGAAAAATCCTCTTGCCTGTGTGTGGAAGGAGGGTGGTAACCATGACAACCACCTCCCAAGTGCAGCTAAGGGGCTATAGTGAGACATGAGGCTTGATCTAAAAAAACAGCACACTAATATGGGAAGAAGAACTATTTTACTTCAAAACAAATAAAAATTTATATTTAAACAAGAAATTAAAATTTTGAAGATGTAAATACAGTTCCCATTTACAAGTGAATATTGTTCGTCCAGGTGCTGAAGGCACTCGGCCTGTGGCCTTGTGCCTCACTATGCCTTTTGGCCGTGCATTAGAAATGTCTAATGCACACCCTCATGTCTTACTGCTTGCTTATAATATTCCTTCCCTTTTCTCTGTCTTATTTTCTGTCTTGCCAACATTCAAGAGTGGAATATTTACTACAGATAGAATGCAGGAATTCAAATCTCTGCTCACTTCTGCTGACAGAATGTTTACTCCACTAGCGCACAATAGAAGGCCTCAGATGGAACCAGGGCTTTTATTTTATCTGTAACAAGCTAAACAACACAGATTTCCCTAGTAAGTAGGTGAGGACAGGAGGGATTTTCATGGTCAGCAAAAACACCATAAATTACAATTCTAAGTACTGTAGTACTTCATTTTTAAGTTATGTATGTGTGTAACAACAGTATTATTTGGACAAATAACTTTTAATTCTTATTTTATAAATTTAAGACAGTTTTATTTTTAGGCCTAGTTGAAGGTTTTCAGTGGGTAAAGGTGACAGACACATTTGTGGCGGCAGTCAGAAATGGCTGGTGCTATTGATTTTATTGTGAAGAAGCTACTGGACCTTCTTCCAGTGCTGTTGTCATTGGATATCAGTACTGGGTTCTGATCTCCTTAGTCAATCAGATTACTTGATTTTATAGCCATATTATAATTATAGAGGACACCGTAATGACAGTTATATTTTCCACGCTTATGCAGTGAGCAATGTTATGCATGGTTACACATGTTCATTATTCAAGTTATGATGACCACACGTAGTCTGAATGTAGGTATTGTACACTTCATCAAGTGCTTCTGTCAGGTCTGCATCTAGTACACTCATGCCAGAATGTTGTAGCCAGTCTTGACTAGTTGCACTGTAAATCATGATTGAATTTATATAGAATACTGGATGGGCAACTATGCACTACTAGTGTGTTCTGCCACAGAGGGTTCTGAGTCCTTCTGATCTCGGGAGGCGGTTCAGGGGTCCTGGTAAGGAACCCTGAGGTGACAGAACACACTGGTTATCGTAAAGTTGCTCGTCCTGTATTTTTATAGTGTATAGTATTATGTGAAATGTGTGCATTGTGTGTTTGTTGTCTCTTTCACAATGAAACTGACTTGTGACGTCTCTAGAGGTGCTAGAATGCTGTTCTACCACAGAATTGTGATAGAGAAAGCAACTAGTTGTCAGCATTTTGTTATTCTGCTGCAGTAGTGACATTACTACTGCAACAGAACAACATAATGATGCAACTACTGAGGCAGAACAATCATACCCTGGTACGGAATTCCATGCATAACAGCATTCAGCTATACACTATAACAGTTTTATCCACATCCTTATACAGTATCATCTCTAGAAAGCTTTCAAATGTCCATTTCTTTACATTCTCTGTCTCTACCCTTGTAAGAACAGAACAGAAGTATTCACTGTACAACCCTTGACTCATTTGAAACATTGGTCACCCAAGGAACCATTATGACATCATTTGTTTTCTTTGTGCATCCCACAGGTAGGAGCAGAGTGTGACCAAATAAAGATTATGAAACAGTGGTTATCCGAAAATTTGAAATGTATCCAAGTTTCAACTTTGGAAATTGGACATGAATGGAAGGAATTAATACAATTTTCACTGTGTGCTATTATTTTGTTATATTTTGTTATATCACCATTACTCTGTGTTGTCAATGTTTGCCATTTGATACATGAAAATGTTATATGTAGTATTAATTATTGTTCTATTGCTTTTGTTGTTTGTTAAGTGGAGTGTGATTTGATGCTATTGTAGGTGATAGGTCATGGTGCAGTAATGTGCTGGGAAGAAGAGTTTGAACCAGGGTGTAGTACTCGTTGGCAGACATCATTGTGTGAATAGGCAACAAGGTGCAGCATGGTACAGAGAACATGGCTGAATGTCATAACAGGTACAGGGAAGCAGAGGGTAAGGTTTGGTGATTTAAATAATGGAACATCAAAGTGTCCTGGGGAGACATAGGCATGCAGATATGATAATGTAAGATGTCGCACAGAGTCATGTTACCTGAAGTCAGGACATTACTGAAATGGGAAGCAGAGGTGGACCGGTGGTTTCGCCATTAGAGTGCAGAAAAGTGTAATGTGAAGCATGGGTAGACAGATATGTTTGGGAAGTAGGGTAGGTTCTTTGAAGAAATGGTTAGTAGTTATTTACTTGGAAGACTGGCTGTTGTCGGGTTTATAGGAGACAGGTGCAGCAAGGCAAAGTACTGTAGAGGTGGAAGGTGACTGGTGATAAACAGAAAGCAGCAGGGTAATATGGAGCACAGATGTAGTGGTGGATGATAGGCTACAAGGCACAGAAGGGTAGTGGTAAGCAAAGTGGAAGGTTGCATGAAAGCTGTTAGGGTGCAGCAATGTGTCATGGCAAGAGCGAGGCAGATAGTTATGTATGTGTAAGTGTGGGCATGGCAGTAAGAACGTGGTCATAAGGGTAGTAGGTAGTTACCTGGAAGCTGGTGAGTAATACTCCTTGATAGGAGTCAGGCGCAGAAAGGTTAATGGATACTGAGGTGTAATGGTTGGTTACAGATGACAAGATGCTGCAAAGTACTATGAAGCAGGGGTGTATTGCTGATTGACTGGTGTAATGGGGCAGCAAGGTATGTCCTGTAGCTGTGATGTTGTGTTGCATGATAGGTGACAAAATGAAGCAGGGTAATGAGTAAGTGAGGAGCTTCATGTAGCAGCAAGGCATGTCCTTGGAAACATTGTTGGACAGGTATGTTCGGAGAATGAAGGTCAGCCACACATGTTCTTTTAAGGAGGGTAGAGAGGTAGTGACTTTAAAGAATAGGTAGTAATTATATACTTTGAAGCAGGGGTGTTGAGTATGTTGATATGCATTAGTGTGCAACAATGTATGAGGAGGCATAGTGAAAGGGTGGTTGATGATCGTCCATGTGCAGCTAGGTGTCATGGGAAGCAAAGGCAGACATTTATGTTCAGATGAGGAAGGGCACACTGGTTGGTGCGATTAAGAAGAAGGGTTCAAAATGTGATATGAATGTACTTGGAAGTAGGTGGGGAAGTGGTGGGTAATATGAATCAGACAACAAGTTTCAATTGTTAACCTTACATTTTTGGTGACAACAATCTTATGTCAGTGCACCCGCCTTTGTAACATGAAATCCAGTTTTTATGAACCATTTTAAAGACACTGATGAATGTGCAACTAAGCCACCTACAAATGATTTGTGTTTCTACTGTCTTTAAGCCCTCCGGACCTCATTTGTTTTGAGTTATGCTCCACTGTTGTTTCAGTTGGCATACAGTTCATAGTTATATGTGTCATTGATATCTGTCATTGTACCAATTTTATCAGACATGGTAATCAGAAGCGATGAGAAAAAATGTACATTCCAAGGATAACATTTGAAATTTGTATCAGTAAAATACGTATATACATGCATAGTAAACTGTTAAGCTGATTTAAATTATTTTTTGTACTTTACTGAAATAATGGTTGATGACGAACGTGCAACCAGAAATGACAGGTAAGCAAAGGGTGTACAGATGGATTAGCAGAGTTATGCAAACCTTTTCCACCTATCAAAGCTTACAGGTGAATGCAACCTTCATGCCATAACCCTCTACAGATCATGGGTGTTTCAAGGCATTACTGAATGCCATGGGTGCTGTGAGGCACAGTTGCTTGCCTGAGTGTGTTCAACCAGCCTGGAAGTGCAGTAATGGCCTGCTACATCCATGGGAGGCATTGGTTATATCACTTCTAAAACTGTCTATGTAACTGTGCAAATGAAATTATACAAAGGATCTAAGACATGCATAAATATGATTGGCTGCTATGATCCCAACATCCTTACATTATTCCATGTTATACTGTCATGTACAGCCTGATGAATCCATGGCACATGATTCTTCCTGTCAACATTCCATCATGTATCACTGCTGAATGTGAAGAATGATGTATTCTAAGTTTGAAACTGTTGGTGGAAGAACTATTCTAGAAAAACCTCATCCTAAATGAAAAAACATTCCAAAGTATACTCTTAACACTTTTCTTTTGGAATAATTTTTTCAACAACAGACCATGGGTACAATATGAATGGATATACAACACTGTGTTGATGTGGTGCAAGACAGTGCATCAAGAGTCAACTACTGTTGACTGGGAGGTGCATTAGTACCCATAATAACCTATGGATGGTCCACCGTCCTACACTATGTGGGCCGTCCAGCGAGAGAAGTCCGTTACCAAACCTGTGCTGCAGGCAGACCAAGCGGTAGCAGTAATACTGGGCAGTTAGTACGACCTAAACTTTGATATTTGATTACAAAACTGTACATTTACATATGTAAAGTCACATATACATTTTTATTTAGATAGTAAGCAACATAAATATAGATCACCAAATTGATGACACAATGTGTAGAGTTTAAATACATTTATTAAAACAAAAGCATGTTTAGATTTACAATACAGTTCACTGGTACAGAATACCACATTTTACACAATTACAACAATGTTGATAATAGTACTTAAAATGTTGACACCGTGACAGCAACTTTTAATTTTGCTTTGACATGCTGCTGTCAGTGGAAATATTTCATGGGTATTGAAACCTTATTTGTATCTGAAGGATATTTTCTCCTGATTGCCGTGACGGCATGCTGTAAGTACTTTTCTGTTACCTCTACCAAGAGCCGCCAAATCCAATACACAAACCGCCTGTAAGACATGTAACGATATAACCTACAGCACAATGTAAAAGATAAATGTCAGTAAAATAATTGTAACTTAAACATACCTATAACAAGCCTAAAAATTAATAGTATTTTATATTTTAAATAAAATGATAAAAATAGAACCCCCACCCCACCCATACCTCCGTCACAATGCCACTCCTTATGGTGATAGTGATAAAACAGACACCACCCTCACCCTCCTTCATTATAATGCCTCTCCCTGTGGTGATAACGTGAAAGTAACAGAAACCCGCTCCCCACAGAGCCGAGATGCACTAGCCGGCAGTCAAAAGGCCCCCGTAGCTCAGGAGACCACCTACCACCCCGCCCACTCAGACACCCCTACCGACCTTCTCCCCTCATCCCTGCATATTCCCACAGTTGACAGGCAGCTCAACCCACCCTCAGACCACCACGGCTGCCCACCGACAGAGCTGTCTGCGAATGACAGCTACTGTACATCCTGTAGCCCATTGGTGGACCCTGTCAGCTAACAGGCTTGCAGTGTGCACTGTACACTGCCATTCACAACTTTGTGACTGACAGTGTAAAGTACACACTGCAAACCCATTGGTTGGACATGGTCCACCAATGGCTGCAGGATGTACAGTAGCTGTGCCATTTGCAGTCAGCTCTGTTGACGGGCAGTCATGGTAGTATGAGGGTGGGTTGAGCTGCCCACCGATGATGGGAATATGCTGGGATGGAAGGGAGTGGCATGGGTAGGGGTGCTTAAATGGATGGTCTGCTGGGCTATGGGTGGGTTCTTGGACTGCCATCGCCGTGCATTCTGCTTTGGGTGGAGAGGGGTTCTGTTCATCTCACTTATTGGCGCGGGGCAGCGATTGTAACAGAGGTGTGGTGGGGGTTCTGTTTTATCACTGTATCATGGCAGCAAGCAGCATTATTCCAGAGATGTGGGCATGGAAAGGGGCACACTGGACTGCCAGGGTGGGCAGGATGCCATGCTGCTGTCTGCAGTACTGTAGCCTGCCTGTGGGTGGCAGGCAACATAAGTCTACTTGTTGTATACTAATCTCTGGGAGGTGCATCTCCAGACTAGCCCGGAGTTGCGCCTCCTGGTTGGGCTGTGCATGGGGCTGTGCATCATATGCATGGGCACTTCCCTTTACAGCCCCTCCAGATGTGCCGCATATCATTATGGATGGCATGCGGCATATCTGTGATGTGCTGGTGCATTGGGGATGCACTGGTGCATCGGTTCCCTGCCAGAATCACACCAGTGTGCAATCGGGTTGCGTCGGCACATCCCTTTGTAAATCCTGCCCATCATGTTTCAATGACACTTGTTTGTAGCCATGGCAGTACTATAGTACTGCCAACGGCTATAACAGGCACTAAAACTATGGCTAATGAAAATGCAGCCGCCACTTATTTCATAAGTTCCTTCGAAACATTGCACCAACATTTACTAATATATGCACTATGCAAATGTAACTAGTTCCGATAAATAAGAGTCCATCACAATCAATTCAGGTTATATACACTCAGGAGACCACCTTATACAGATACAGAAACTTAAAACAATCAAGTATTAATCACAGTTTCATTTGCTTGTATTTAATTGATGACCAGGAAACATCCACCTCCTATCCTACAACTGTGCTCATGAACTATGATGCAAGAAGCCATTGACATTCATCATCATCATCATGACTAGGAAACGTGGTACTGATATACAAAACAGTTTACCATGACATAAAACTGAACTATATTGCATTACACATACTGAAACAAATAATGTTGCCATGGTGTACATGATTTAAAACAGCTTCAAATTCCCACTGTCCACACACACGACGTGAATGCATGCGTACACACACACATGCACACACATAAAAACAAAATGGGGCCAGCCCAGTTGCACTGAGGGTTGAGGCACTGGATGCCACACCTCGCACCATGCTGGCGACCTGGGTTCGAGGTGGACCGGGTCGCTGGTGGGTCGGCCAGGGGGAGATAGGCTTGGCGTCCCATGACAGCTCGCCTTCTCTGGGGAGGAAGAGGCCAATGCCCACACATAGCCTGACTCTGAGCGGAGGCTCAAGTACTGCAAGCCCAACTATAGGGGATGGACGGCCACCGTACAGCATGGACGTCGGTGCCTTGTGTCATACGTCTGGGCTTACATGCTGTAGGGAAGGAGAAAAAGTGAAAAGAGCCTGTCACTGCCAGGAGATGGAGAGCCAGGAGATGTGCCCACAATGTGCCTCGCCTGCCGACAGACCTGAACCGATGCAACATAAGTTTTGGGGTGTTAGTGCCCCTGCCTCATCCCGCCCGAAGTTAAACTACCCGGCTCCATGGGGTCTCGGTGTCTGATCTGGGTAGGGTGTCAGGCAGGTGTGATGTCTGCCATGTCTCCCTGATGGGTCGGTGGCAGGCTGGGAAAGGTGGGCAAAGAGTAATTAAAAAAATTAAAAAAATGGAGTCACTTCTTTAATTTGATATATGTGAACTACTAAGGCGCATTGAGTAGTAAGGTCAACACTGTTAACCATACAGCAATGTTACAATTAAAATTGTTGATCTTCATTTGTTGTGCATGAAAAAATATGACTCGTACTCATGACAGCTTGAGAGACAAATCAATGACCCTTAGTAGTTTACAGATAAAATTTAATCTCTGACTCCACCATCTGGTTAATGTGTGTGTGTGTGACAGTGAAAAGACTGAACAGTTTGACATGCAATCTGTGTGTGTGTGCGTGCGTGCGTGCGTGCGTGCGTGTGTGTGAGTGTGAGACAGGGGCTGGCATGGTTGAGTGGAACATTGTAAAACAACAATGAAGAAGAGCTGTGAACTGTCCAATTTAGTGATAAACAACAACAAATGTATTGAGTTAAAACAAAGACAGAAGTCTGTACGGTCAGGGCCAACAGCTTTGTAATATTTTCATTATCTTTTTGCAAAACATTACAATTATTTTTAAGCATGTTATATGTGCAATATAACATTACGAAATGATCATTCGACTGAATTTACTAAATAATTGAAGCATATTCTGAGAAACTAATCTCAGTACAAAAGCAATACAGTGTGTGGAATGCACTCATTGACATCACACAGTGCTTCTGTACTGAACACAGAAATGGCAAGAATCTGTTTATCATCATGATGTACCAAAAATTATTGTGGTACTTACTCATTTTGAGGCTCATTGTCCTCCATGGGACCATCGATCTTGATGAATTCATTGAGGAAATATAAGGCAACATATTCATCAAGACATAACGATTTGAAGCCCTGGTGATCAGTGATGCAGTTTATTCCATCATGTACATACAATTCTGATGTTATTGCACTGTAGTACCAACAGTAGTGATTCTCTAGTTGTGTTGGCATCATCAACACAGTTTCCACAGCGACACCTGTGGAATACAATGTAAAGCAGACCTGCATGAGATGAAAGTGACAATAACACAAGTTAAACTCGCATAACAACTTAATTTTATCACCAGTCATCTGTTTTATTCGTAGAAATACGATGTGGTATTGTTTGTCACTGAACACCATATGTGACACTATTGGATGAAATTGACAAACAACAGATGCTGTAGGTAGTTTGGTGGGGACTGTACTATGACCGTGGCAACAACTGAAGTCAGTCGAGGTGGTGGTTGTGGAGAAAAATCCTATGAACTAAGCTGACACCACATGACTATTTATATTTATTTAGTTGTTTAAACAGGTGAGACACACTAAGCTAAAAGCTTTTTACAGGTGCAACCTGGGAGAACAGGGAAGTTAAGTGACTTGCTCAGGGTCACACAGTATGCAAGTGGAAACTGTAGGTTCAAACCTACGTCTGGTCTGCTGAATGTCACCAGATTAGCAGCTCAGAGCCTTAAACCACTCGCTACTGCCTCCAATATGTCTGTTGAGAGTGGATGGGGGAATACAAATAGATCACAACGGCATGAAAACTGACTTCTAGCTGTCTAGATGCCATGTACCATGTCCAAATCCAACCCCCAACAGATGTGATGACACATGATGGTGCTGCGTCTATCTACCCGCCTATTTATCCATGACTGCCACCTATGTTGGGGCTGCCACTTGGCGCCATGACTTTCACCCACCTGATAAAAACATGCTGTGTGCCAGACATGGGATCAATATATGAAAAGCAGACCCCATGCACTAAGGCCAAACAACCCATATCTTCCTGTTCCTTATCCACACCACTACATATGGGCTAGCAGGCCACATACACTGACTATGGAGGTGTGGGGGGATAGACATAGTTTACTCGCGGCATGACAACTGTCCCCTAGTGCGGAGGCTTCGCTCAGCCAGTGGGCGATCGGCGGCACCTAGCGAACTTAGGAACCACAAGGCGGGAGGAACAGCGAGGGCAGTCGGGAAAAGCAGCCAATTGCCTGCTTCCTTCAGCCCAGCAACCAACTGGCGCCGGGGCTTCGCTCTGCCAGCGGGCGGTCAGTGGCACCTAGCCGAACTTGGGAACCACAAGGCCAGGAGGAACAGCGAGGAGCAGTCGGAAAGGTGCAGCCAATCGCCTGCTTCCTTCAGCCCACAGCAACCAGCTGAGTGCCGAGGCCGCTCCCGCCAGCGGCGGTCGGCGGCACCTAGCCAAACTTGAGAACCACAAGGCCAGGAGGAACAGCGAGGGAGCAGTCAGGAAAGCGCAGCCAATTGCCTGCTTCCTTCAGCCCACAGCAACCAGTTGAGCACGGGGCTTCGCTCCGCCAGCGGCGGTCGGCGGCACCTAGCCGAACTTGGGAACCACAAGGCCGGGAGGAACAGCGAGGGAGCAGTCGGGAAAGGCACAGCCAATCACCTGCTTCCTTCAGCCCACAGCAACCAGCTGAGTGCCGGGCTTCGCTCCGCCAGCGGCGGTCGGCGGCACCTAGCCGAACTTGGGAACCACAAGGCCGGAGGAACAGTGAGGGAGAAGTCGGAAGGCGCAGCCAATCTGTAAGCGGCGCTCCACCAGGCACAGCAGCGATTGGCTCTCCTGCCCCATTGACTTACACTGGCTCAGTTTGCATTGCTGAAATCGTGTGGGACTTGAAAATTTGTTTTCTTTTTGTCTTACTCTTCCCTGGTGTTCTACTGCAAGTTTCCCAGAAGAGCTGCTTCCACTCTGGTGAGACATCTATAGAGGCAACTGCTGTTGATTCTGTTGAATTCTGCTGGACTCTGTTAGCAGCAGTGGGCCAGGCAGCTGGCGCCACTCTCCTTCTAGTTTTATATGTGTAAATCATCAAAAAAGTGCTGTTATCCACTATTGTATTGTAAAGAAACTACTGTTTTACTGCTCTTTAAGTAATTGCAGCTCCTTGTCTGAATATGTAAAGTGGGCCAGACGCTGAGGCACCACAGGACCCCCCACAGTCCTTTGTAGTGCAGATTTGGTCAGTGATGCTCAGAAAAAGCTTGCTACTGCCTTTATTAATTCTGCACCCTCCTCTGTCTCTCTCCAGCCTGCTTCCTTCAGCCCACAGCAACCAGCTGAGCACTGGGGCCTCGCTCCGCCAGCGGTGATCGGCCGACACCTGAGCGAACTTGGGAACCACAAGGCCGGGAGGAACAGCGAGGAGCAGTCGAAAGGCGCAGCCTAATCGCCTACTTCCTTCAGCCCACAGCAACCAACTGAGCGCTTGGGCTTCGCCTGCCAGCTGGGCGTCGGTGGCACCTAGTCGAACTTGGGAACCACAAGGCGGGAGGAACAGCGAGGGTAATGGAAAGGTGCAGCCAATCGCCTGCTTCCTTCAGCCCACAGCAACCAGCTGGCGCGGGGCTTCACTCCGCCAGCGGTGATCGGCGGCACCTAGCCGAACTTGGGAACCACAAGGCCGGGAGGAACAGCGAGGAGAAGTCGGAAAGGTGCAGCCAATCTGTGGCAGCGCTCCACCAGGCACAGCAACAGATTGGCTCTCCTGCCCCATTGACTTACACTGGCTCAGTTTGCATTGCTGAAATCTGTGTGGGACTTGAAAATTTGTTTTTCTTTTGTCTTTTACTCTTCCCTGGTGTTCTACTGCAAGTTTCCCAGAAGAGCTGCTTCCACTCTGGTGAGACATCTATAGAGGGCAACTGCTGTTGATTCTGTTGAATTCTGCTGGACTCTGTTAGCAGCAGTGGGCCAGATGCTGGCGCCCACTCTCCTTCTAGTTTTATATGTGTAAATCATCAAAAAAGTGCTGTTATCCACTATTGTATTGTAAGAAACTACTGTTTTACTGCTCTTTAAAGTAATTGCAGCTCCTTGTCTGAATATGTAAGGTGGGCCAGGCTGAGGCGCCACAGGACCCCCACAGTCCTTTGTAGTGCAGATTTGGTCAGTGACGCTCAGAAAAGCTTGCTACTGCCTTTATTAATTGCTGCACCTCCTCTGTCTCTCTCCAGCCTGCTTCCTTGCAGCCCACAGCAACCAGCTGAGCACTGGGGCTTAGCTCCATGCGGGCGGTCGGTGGCACCCTAGCCGAACTTAGGAACCACAAGGCAGGAGGAACAGCGAGGGAGCAGTCAGGAAAAGCGCAAAATTTTGCCCACCGTCCTTGCCCCTTCCTGTGTGTTAATTTATAGGCATCTTCCCCCGAAATCTCTTCCCGCCCACAGCACTTTTCTCTAAACCAACAGACAGTCACACCAGCTTGCTGACCCAACCAATCAGCAACTTCGCTACTTCCTATTGCCAACTATCAATATCCCCTCAGAATGGGGAGCTTGCTACTGATACTCCTGTCACTAATAGCCATAGGGTTCCACAATGAAGATGACCCTATTATACAATCTAAAGTGGTCAACCTGCCTAGTTTCTATGGAACATCCCCGTGGCTGACACCCATACCCTCATATATGTCTTGCCATTGCTGCATCGACTACAGTGGTACAATCACCATAAAGTTACACACATCACCACATATATGTTTCAGACAAGGCCCACTACTGGGTATATAGATCCCCACTAAGTCTAGTCATCAAACTGCTAATTGGTATCCCGACACACTACCTTAAATCCACAGGAGCACCCAAAACAAAGAGTGGCAACAGAATAAAAAGGAGGACCAAAGACAGCCCCTCTCCCTATCACTGGCAGCCCTTATGAAATTACTGATCTTCCTATTGCTCTGTATTGAAATGTAGAAATCAACCCTGGACCTCTTGAAAGCATCACCTCTCCCTCAGACCTATCCTCAATTAAAGGCCTCAGTTTCCTGCATATTAATGTATGCAGTCTGTTGAAAAAATTTACATTGCTACAATCCTGGGTTGCCCATACCTTGCCAGACTTTCTTGTGATAACTGAGACATAGCTCAAGACCACCACAATGGACAGGAAGTTAACCTACCTATCAGCTATTCAGAGCTGATCAGCAAACCAGGGAGGCGGGTAGCCATATATGTAAAGCTGGTTTAGTTGTATCCTGTACTGCTGCAACATCTGTGCCCAAGGAATTTGAGTGTCTACCTCTAAAGTCTCTCTCCCAATACAGCAGCTTTCCATTTAATTGGATGCTACAGACCCCCTCTGCTGAACACAAGCTCTTATCCCCACCTGGGAAACCTGGTCAAGTCCTGTACTGAAGAAGTCATTATCATAGGGGACCTGAATTTCAACTGGCTCTCCCAGGCAGCTACACCTCTGGTATCATTCTGTGACACCTATGGGCTCACACAGTTAATTAATGAACCAACAAGACTAAATGCAAGGAATAGTAGTAACAGTACTCTACTTGACATCATACTAGTGAGTAAACCACATCTATTCACACATGCTGGAGTGCTCCTATGCGACATAAGTGACCACTGCCCCATCGCAGGGGTAAGATCCAACAACATTAAAACAGATCCTGCAAAATTCCTCATGAGGAGATCCAAGAAAAACATCAATATTGAAGGATATCTGCATGATCTAGCCTACTCTCCACACTGGCAAAACTTCTATCTTGCACATTCTGTAGAAAAAGCTCAGCAGGTGCTAAATAGCATTATATTAATGCCCTTAACACCCATGCCCCAATCTCTAGTATCCGAATAAAACAAATCCTGTCGCTGGTTTTCAGCTGACCTCAAAGCTGCACTGCTGGAGAGAGATAAACTTTGGAAAGTAGCAAGAAAACTAAGAATATCATGGACTGGATGATCTTTAGGAAAGCCAGGAATAAATGCACTAGGAAAGTTAGGGATGCAAAGGCTGCCTACTACCTAGCCCAGCTGACTCCTCCTACCATAATACTGCTAGATTTTGGGGCACCATCAAGGGTATGATGGGCCAGGATGTTAACAATCCCTTCCAACCCGTTTACACAGTAACTATGGCCCCATTACTGGCACATTGGAAATCCTGGATGCATTCAACAACCACTTCACAACAGCTGGCCTTGCCTTTGACTCCTCCCAGCTAACCTATTAAGGGATCATTTAAGCTCCCACTATACTGGTGAACAAAGAGTTGACTCTCCTTTAGCTTCAAACCTATACTGTTGAAACAAGTTGAGGATCTATTATGGCATCTAGACACCAAAAAGTGCAGGAGCAGATCTTCTGGACCCATTCTTTCTAAAGATTCGTGTCATGTGCTTGCAGTCCCCTAACTCACCTCTTTAACCTTTCCTAAACTCTGGCTCTATTCCCGCTGTGGAAGACAGCCCAAGTGGTCCCCTTCTAAAATCAGGGGACCCTATGGATCTTAATAACTACAGGCCCATTTCCATCCTACCTGTGTTATCCAAGATGCTGGAGAAATTAGTGAGTATTCAGTTAAGGGAATATCTGGACAATGCTAATCTATTAAATCCAGCTCAATCTGGATTCAGGACCAAACATAGCACTATCACTGCATTAGCCAAGGTCACCAATGATTGGCAAACCGAACTGGATAAAAAGAACAATGTCTGTGCAGTATTCCTGGACCTGAGCAAAGCATTCGACACTGTGGACCATGAACTGCTACTCTCATCCCTACACTCCATTGGCCTAGATCCATCCTCCCTTAAGTGGTTCAGATGCTACTCTCCGGTAGATCACAGCAGGTAAAAGCTGAAGGTGACCTCTCCCATTAAGACCACTGTCAAGAGGAGTCCCCAAGGCTCTATTCTGGGTCCTATCCTTTTGCCATTTATATAAATAAAATTGATTCAACCTTACCAAGTCCTCAGTACATCTCTTTGCTGATGACACTGTACTGTATGTCAGCAACCCTTCACCTAAAGTTGCTCATGAAATCCTACAAGCAGAATTCTCCCTGTTACAACATCAGCTTCTCGAGAAAAAGTTTCTGCTAAATGCAAAGAAAACCAAAGCAATGATGTTCACAACCCAAAATTCCACCAACACATCCTCTTCAATCAGTCTCCCCAGATATGCACTATACTTGAGAAAATCTGGAGTATGTTGAAAATTTCAAATACCTAGGTGTGTGGATTGACAACAGATTTGACTTTACTCAGCATCTAGAACAACTGCTGAAAAAGCTTCGCCTAAGGCTTGGCCTCCTCTACAGATTAAAACCCTTCCTTAATAGAGATTCAACGATGAGATTAGTCCAGGCCATCTTTCTATCAGTCATTGATTACATAGACTTCCTCTATAGTCACTGCTCCACTCCCTACCTTCAAAAGTTGGATACCTTATACCATAGAGCAATAAGGTTCATTACAGACCTGCCATATAATACTCACCATTGTTCTCTCTATGATTCAGTTGGATGGGTTTCCCTTCATGTCAGGAGGAGCAGAAATGCAGCTCTATGGATCTACAAAGCTTTATCAAAAACTCCCAAGCTATATCCTGGACTGCTTCAACTGACCACTCCCAGCTCCTATGCCCTAAAACAACGATATCATCCTGCTCAAATTGCCCAAAGTCAACACCAAAATAGGGAGGGCAGCAATCAGCTACTCTCTAGCCATAGCATGGAACACCCTACAAAATCCCTAAAACTGTCCATTATCATTCCATTTACATCCTTCAAGCAGCACTGTACAGCCTTCTTCACAGAGAAATGCAGTTGCTACCGCTAGAGATAGAATAGTCATCCCACAAAACCATATTCCAATCACATATGGCATATTCCTTCAGCCAGACACCGCCAGTATATGGCACCCAATATTCCCTTCACCATCCTTGTACTCATTATGTGAGTGACTGTCATAGCCCTCATTGTGATATATATGTATTGTACATATTGTAGATGTTAGTTTAACTTTCTCTTGCAAGCTTTAACATGTAGAATTCTCTGTATATTATTGTGTTATAAATAACATTTTCTTGTTTCTGTATGTATAACTGTCTCATAAGTATGTGATGTAATTGCTGTGCACCAACTCGAACCTTGACCTTATCAGGTCCATCTTGTAAATGAGCCTTGCTCAATGATGATCGCCTGAATAAATAAAGATTTGATTGATTGATTGATTAAATGTATGGCTGCTGTGTACCATGTCAAACTCATCCACCACCACCATCCCAGATGTAATGATGCCAGCCCACACCAACAGATGTGATGATGCATGTGATGGTGCAGTGTGGATCTACCCATGCCAATTTTCACATGACTGAAACACATGTTGGTGCTGACACTCGATGCCTTGACCTGCCCCAACCTCATAAAAAACATGTGCACCAGACATGGACTCAATATGTAGAGAGTGGAGCCCATGCACTCACACTGCAATAGTGAAATCAGTCATGGAGAAAAGATTAGGAACACAGCTGACACAACATGACCCTTGGGATGACACTGGCAGGTGGAGGGTGGACAGGCATATTTCACAGCTGTGTGACAACTATCCTTCAGCTGTGTAGGTTTCCAGCTGTTGTGAACAATGTCAAACCCAGCCTGGATATGATTCACATCTCAGTCTCAGCTCTGAGTAGATGACTGCACAAAACAGAACTGGCCACTTGCGATTCAGTCAGAGTTATGTACAAATGAAGAAACATTGGAGGCTGAAATGAAATCAAAGGCTTAGTTGTGTGGTGGCATGCAGACATGAAGGACACAAGGCAAAGTAAATGAAATGAGCCACATGACACTGTGGTGCTTGACTGTAGTCTTCTTCAGCGGCACCCTAGCGAATTACATTCTAAGAGCTTGGGCATCTTGTGGCACACTTGGCTCACTTTGCCTGGTGCCCTTCATGTCTACATGCCACCACACTGGTTGCATTTCAGCTGATATCCAGTCCATCCAGTGCAGTGATTGGGATGGGTGGTGGTGGTGGGGAGTTGCTGGACAGGATATATTAGCAAGAAGGACTGGGGAGAATCCCTTATCACCATGTACTCCAGCTCCACAGGTGGCAGTCAAAATGTGGAGCATCATGGGTTCAAAATGGAGGAATTTCATCACTGTCTCTCCTGGGTCCTACTGCCAGCATCAGGTGACAACAGTTACCTCATGATAAGGTAGCAAACGTCATCCACAGGTATTGGAGTAAGATTCTAAAAAAATGGGTGGGGCATGGTTGGAGATGGAATAGGTTGAATATGTGGACATATGATTTCTGTGACATGGCAGAATGGCTAAATATGGTTAAATATGAGTGTGAAACTGACAAAACAACATCTCAAGTAAAGCATCTAAACAGAAAATAAATACTGTTCTGTCACTACATATGCAGTGCTATTTATGAAACATAAATGAAACTATCGTAAATAATGAAACTGATTGCAGATTTACAGAACTAAAACAAATGAAGACTCAAAATGAACTTTCACAACATGCTGATGGCTTTATCAGAGAAAGCGAAAAACACACACAGCCAAACAAAAAAAAAAGTTTATTCCACACATCGAGCTGTCACTTGGAAAGCTGGCTAATGAAAACTATAGCACATTACCATTCAGACAGTTCCATGGTCTCTCTCCCTCCCTCAGTGCTACTATTGGTTTCTGCAATTGCATCCAGTTGAGACTGAAAATGTCGCGGGAATTGCAAGGGGCTCATAACTACATGCACAGTGGTTCGTGAAGATGTGTCAGCAGTGCAGGACAGAACCGTGACCTCCGACTCCTTGTCGATGGCGTGCTTCTAATAGATCACTCCGCCTCGCTGAGACTGCTTTTACACCATATTACATCATAGCGCTTTGACGGCCATGGCCATTTGCAGCACTTGGGGAATGAGAAAGCAGGAGCGTTGAGCACAGTAACGAGCATAATTTAAAACTTGATTTTTTAAAACATGAAGCACAAGACCTGAGAATTTACTGTATAATACTGAGACATGTAAGGTAGAGAGCAAAATAAACTAAATGTGAATACATAAATCATGCCATTTTGCTTATGATCTTTAAGATGACATTCAATATGTTTCCATACGGGGTACTGGTGGGTGTCAGTCAGTGATAAAGAATATGGAGATGAGAGGCCTGTGTTTATAGTTGCAGGTTTGGAAGGTTGAGGCCTTTATCCCGTGGTAGCTGGAGGATTGAGAATTTGATTCTTAAGGGTTTACCTTGCCAAATAAAGTGGGAGATTAATTTATTACATGATTGAAAATAAAACGTTATGGAAACAGCGGCACTTATTTGTAAAACAATATAACAATCTGGGTAATACATTCATCCTAATTATTTCTACCCTGGTGAATAGGCTCAAAGGAAGGTACACCCACTGATCCTGGTCTGAAGTAATGTGCTGTAAGATTGTTTCCAAATTAAAGTTCCAAGTGAGTTAAATCCTGGGGTGGGGGGTGACAGTTCCTAGGTACCATTATAACAGTTTTATGTCACTTAAAGGGTATATAACTCTAAAGTCTGGGTCAGGAGATGCTGATAATAAAGCAGCTCTGTCTTTTGTATGTTTAATTGAAAACCTGCCACTGCCCTGAACCTTTCCAGCTCCTCCCATAATGGCAGGATTGAGGTTTCGGAGTGAGCAATGTCAGCAATATATCACTAGCATAATAATTAGGTTTAAACTTTACCCACCCATGGGATGCCCCAACCATCCGTTGCACGAATAACTTCCTCCAGTGGTTCAATATGTAAAGCAAATAAGAGGGAGGACAGAGGGCAGCCTTGGCAAGTCCCCTGCTGCAAAATGTATGGATTGAGAGAAAGAGCCATTCACTCTCACTCAAGCTTGAGGAATGATGTAAATGTTTCAAAGCATGGCTACCTAGGGATCAGAAAATCAAAGGCTGACAAGGTATCCCAGAGGAATAGCTAGGACACCTTGTCAAATGCCTTTTGGCAGCCACGCTGGGAACCACTGCAGGCATTTCTTGTTGTACTATATGTTTAGCAATAATAGGGTTCTTCTAATATTATCAAACATCTTTTGGGCTCGAATACAGCCATATTGGTCTTTCATACTAATTGTAGTATGTGATCCAATTTGGCAGCCCAGATCACCATAAAAATTTATAATCAATGTTTAAAATTGAAGTTGGCCAATATGAAGAAGGAAAGACCAGTTCTAGGAGCATGGATATGTTGTTCATCCACTCTCTGGCATGTCCCTTTCCCTTTAAATCTGGCCAGAAAGTCTTCAAGCTGGCTCCTCCACCCACCCGGGTGGTAAATACCTCAGCTCCACCCCATGATGCCAGATCTTCCTTTCCGCTGGAAGGTTCAGGTTCCCTCGTGCTACTTCAGCAGTTCAGTAGGCCCTGGATTCTCAACATCGGTTTTCACTGCAAACGCTTCTCTAAAACTCATTAGAGTTTATGATTCTGATCCTAGCACATCGGACATGGAGGACAAATCATTCCCTGGATTTCGCCGGTGTCCCTGCAGACAGAAAATGTGCACTGATCCCCACCTCTCATGTGTCTACTGCTTAGGTGTCGACATGATACCACCTCTTGCACCATCTGTCTGGCCATCCATCCCAACGTCTTGGGCGACCGCATGCATGCCTAAAATTGGGAGACCGGACTTACCAATCCACGGTGAAATTGAAGGAGGCAAGGTGGGTGGTTTCCTTGACCGCGGGATCTGCCGAGCAGCTTGACCAGATGGCGGCTTTTGAAAGGAAGCTGCTCAAGCTTGACCAGCTGAAGTTTTTCATGCCTCTCAACCTTGGCTCTACCTTTACTGGGTCCTTTCAGGAGTTGTGCCAGTCTCTCCCACCAGGGTGAGGCCCTCGGCTCACACTCTTCCCACCTTAGGAAGAGGGACAAGGACCCAAGTCTTCTTCATCCAGAAGGAGATGTTCCTGGGACTGAGAGAGGTCTGACTCTCA
This sequence comes from Neoceratodus forsteri, assembly GCA_016271365.2. Lineage (NCBI taxonomy): Eukaryota > Metazoa > Chordata > Ceratodontiformes > Ceratodontidae > Neoceratodus > Neoceratodus forsteri. Next base: position 1,187,574,395 of record CM057455.1, read on the forward strand.
GGAACTTGCGGTCTCGACCTCGGTCGAGATCACTTCCTGCCATGACTTTTTGGACCTTCCGTCAGGCCAAGGCACCAAGGCCGAGAAGCGGCTGAACCGGCTGAGATATCTCTCGACCCAATCGAGCCTTTGTGCCGACTCCGGTTGACAACTCCTTGGAAAGGACACCTATCCTTTCCTTCCCCGATGAGGAGACCCAGCCCTTGATTGTCCGATCAAGGAAAGGTGCTGGAACCTCGGTTCTCTCTGACTCCGGCTTCTCCTGATCAAACAAGCTGACCCAGTCGGTCTCGATTGAGGACCAGGACCCTTGGTCAAAAACTGAAGAAAGGTCACAAGCACTCCAGGAAGAGGCGTGTCCAATCCTCATCCTCCTCGGATGAGGAGAGACTTCGACGGAAGCTCGTCGACATTATGAGGATCTCATGTGGCAACAGCTGATTCTGACCGGTCAAAGCTGTCTCCACTAGCGACACTGGCCATTACTTGGCCCCAGCCTCTCAGGCCGATGCCGACCCTCCGGAACCAAAGGTCTCAGTTCCCCACCCATAGGGCCAGCACATTCCAGCTCGGCCTATTTCGGTCTCCTCATTGATATTGGTGGAACCACTGCCTTAGCAGCCTCAGGAGGGCTCCCTTGAAGAGGACTGGATGGACACTGGTCTCCTCCGTCATCTGTCCATCACTGTTGTCCCTAGTCACCTCGGCATATTGAGGGAGACATAGGTGGAGACCCTTATATCCTGACTCTTTGGACTCAGATGCCACTGGTTTGCACTGCAGCCGGGGATGATGAGTCATCAGTGGCAGGCTTGGAGGAGGTCCTTCCTCTTTTCAGAGCAACCTCCACCTGATTTCTGAATTAACTGGAATGCCCATGGAGCCTATCCAAAGAAGGTGGAATACCCCTCACGGATATCCTCAAGAGGAGGATACCCTGGCGGAGGCTTTCCAGTGGCCAAGCCATTGTTGGCCCGGCTCTTGAGCTATGGCAGTGCCCTGCCTCCTGTCAGCTCCATCTGCCGCATAGCCCTACAAGTATACAGTACCCATGGGGTCCCTGGCGGGGTTCACAGAGCATCCCTCGGCTGAGAGCCTTGTGACTGCTTCTGCGTTTAGATGCATGGGTAGCTCAGCTGACACTGACCACCCTCCGGACAAGGAGTCAAAGAATATGGACCTTTCTGCCGGAAGATTTATGTGGCCTCATCCTTGGGCCTTCATCAGGCCAGCTCGGTTGTGATCATGGTACACTTCTCTCATATCCTCCTGGGGTCATTAGATGAAATCCTCCTCATCTCCCTGTGGACATGCAGACCATGGTGAAGCAAGTCCATGACTAGGGCCATGCTGTTGCAAAACAGCAGCTCCAGACAGCCCAAGACATTGGAGATTCCTGTGCCCGCTCCTTAGCAGCCACAGTGGCCGCCGCAGGGGCCTGGCTGAGGTTATCCTCCTTTCTGGAGGATACTCAGCACAACTAGCTGATGTGCCTTCCTAGGCACCGACCTCTTCAGTTCGGGAGTGGCAGGTCACCTCCAGTGAACAGAGAAGTCCAATGCCACCTTGGATGCTACCTCTGTGAAGGGTTCTTTAGGCAAGAACCAGCAGAAGTGCAAGAAGAAGCCTTTTGGCACTCTTCCCTGAGGTTAGCAGCCCTCCTATCAAGGAGGCCAGCAGCAACAACAGCAACAACAGCAGGCTCAAGCTTGGTGCCCCAGGCCCAAGCAGGGTCTTCAACAGCCCCATAAAGGAGGTCAAGATGCTGGTCCAGGAGCATCATCCTCCTCCTCCTCTCGCCTGCTCAGTGACGGGTTGGGGTTGCCACCCTACACCCATCATGCCAGCTCTGGGTCCTCCCATGGGGTCCGGCTCCATCACTTTCTTTCCGCCTGGTTCAGTATCACTTCAGACAGGTGGGTTCTGGAAGTGGTCAGCCAGGAACTGCCTCTAGAATTGAGCAGTACCCTCCCAGCTGAGCCAGCGCCCCTCGGGGAGAAGGATCTCAGCTCACACTCAGTCGGCCCTTTGGGATGACATTGCTCAGCTCCTCTGCAAGGAGGCAATAGCTCCAATGCCAGATCCTCCTACAGACCCAGGCTTCATGTCCAGGTACTTCCTGGTGCCCAAGCAGATGGTGGGTTGGCACCCCATCCTAGATCTCCACCACCTATCAATATCTCAGGTCTCGCACCTTCTGGATGGTAACCTGAACCAGATCATACCATCTCTGGAGCAAAACATGTGGTTCTGTTCACTGGATCTGCAGGACTCGTTCTTTCACGTCCCAATCCATCCATCCCACCAGCAGTTCCTCCACTTCAGGGTCAAAGGGACCCTGTACGAGTTCGAACCATGCTGTTCGGCCTGTCATCGGCCCCACAGGTCTTTACCAAGTGCATTGCAGTGGTGGCAGCCCGATGCCTTAGCAACCTGTTGGAGCTCATAGCAGTCAGACTGGCCCTGTCAGCTTTTGCTCCTCAGCTCTGGGAGTCAAGTGGTTCAAGTCCAGGCGGACAATACCACGACCATGTACTACCTCAACAAACAAGGCGCATGCACTTCTGTCTGCTATGCAAGGAGGCGCTCTGAATCTGGATCCTCATCAGCCAGTTGGGCGGATCTCCTTGCCATCCATGTGGCAGGAGTCTCGAACCAACTGGCAGATGCTCTCAGCCGCTTAGGCCAGACATCCCACAGTGGTCTCTCCATCCAGAGGTAGCTTACAATCTGTTCTCCCACTGGGGCAAACAGTTGGTGGATCTGTTTTCTCCAGGGAGAACACCAGCTGAGCCTGTACCATGCCCACCCCCAGCAGGGCTCGCTGCAGAGGGATGCCTTCTTGAGGCCATGGACCCTAGACCTCCTCTATGCCTTCCCTCCATTTCCCTTGATCCACAAGGTGCTACTCAAGGTGAGGAGGGACAAAGCGAAGGTGATTCTGGTAGCCCCAGATTGGCCCTCCAGTTCTGGTATCCAGACCTCCTCAGCCTCAGCTGCAGGGCCCGGAGCGGCTTTGTACATGCCGGACCTGATATCATTGAACCAGGGAAGATATTCCATCCAGACCTTCAATCCCTGCACCTCACAGCCTGGTACATGAGCAGCTAGAATTCCAGGCTCTGGGTCTTTCAGAGGATGTCTACACTGTGGTGGAGGCATCTCATAAGAATCGACCAGGAAGTGTTATGCCTTCAAATGGAAAAGGTTTTCCATTTGGTGTCAGGATAAGAGTCTGAACCCCTTATCATGCTTTGTGGCTAACATTTTAGACTACCTTTGGTTTCTCTCCAAAGGGGTCTATGGTCATCGACCCTTGGTGCACCTGGCAGCCATCTCTGCTTACGGGCATGGGCGGTCAGCTGACACTAGCACAGGAGACAGTGGTCAGGCACTTTTCAAAGGCCTGGATCACATATCCCCTCCGTGCGTGAACCTCCACCTCTGTGGATCTCTTGCTGGTTTTGGCAAAGCTCATGGGCAAGCCATTTGAACCCATGCACAAGTGTGAGCTCTAACACTTGTCTTGGAAGAAGGCCTTCCTGGTGGCTATCACATCAGCCAGAAGGACAGGGGAACTCAGGCACTTTCGGTGGACTCCTTATCTGGTCTTTCACAGGACAAAGTTGTCCTGTGCCCCCACCCAAAATTACTTCTGAAGGTGGTATCAGAGTTTCACCTTAACCAGGTGTTGACTCTGCCGGTATACTACCCTAACTACACCTTGGATGCTGAGTACAGACTCATACTCTGGACCTCAGGCGTGTCTCTCCTATAATAAGGAAAGGATGGCAGAAATTCTGGGAGAGGTTCGCCAGCTGTTTGTCACCTACGCTGAAGCCGATTCTGACAGACCTGCCGTGAAGTGGACCACTGCTAGATGGATTACATCATGCATAGGTCTGTGCTATGTGTTGGCATGCAAGGAGTCTCCCAGAGGGCTAAGAGCTCATTCTACCTGCCATACGGCTGCATCGGTGGCTGCTTCCAGGGACATCCCTATCCAGGAGATCTGTTGGGCTACTACCTGGAAGTCAGCAAACACCTTCATTACCCACTACCACATCGACCTTGAGTCACGCCGGGATGCTGGTTTGGGGCCTCGGTTCTCAATCTCTGTTTCTAAATAGGGTGTGTGCCTTGCCTCCCTCCTCCCAGAGAACTGCTTGGAGTCTGCCAGAGTGTGGATGAACAACATATCACGCTCCTAGAGAAAAGGTTACTCACCTGTAACAGTAGTTCTAGGAGTGGTATATGTTGTTCAGCCACTATCCACCCAACCTCCCCGCTTTAGGTACACCATCTTGCTTCCAGTGGGCTAAGATCTGGCGTCATGGGGCGGAGCTGAGTATTTACCACCGGTGGGGAGGAGCCAGCTGAAGACTTTTCAGATAGATTTAAAGTGGAAGGGACATGCCAGGCGTGTGGATGAACAACATATACCACTCCTAGAACTACTGTTACAGGTGAGTAACCTGTTCATCTTTATCTGGCTTAATATGGCCGCCCAACTCCATTAGGGAGGCAGTACCTCCTCGTCCTGCATAGCCCTGTAAGTCCTCACCAACCATGGAGAAAGCTGCAGACAGAATAGTTTATAAAATTCCACTGTAAAACCATCAGGTCCTGGCATTTGGATGTTTTGGTGACCGAAGTACTTCCAGTATCTCATTCGGGTAATAAGTGCCAAAAGCAGTTCCTTCTGGTTCTTCTGTACTTTTGGTAGGGTCAAGTGGGACAGATAATGGCTGGGGTTGGACCCCCTGTAGGTGGTACTGAATACAGATCCTGTAATGCCCTCTAAAGAGCTATTCAATACAGGATGTGATATGAGTTAATTGGCGCATTGCTGGGTTCTGTTACCTGGGAAGCAGGCATTTTTATATATGGCTTGAATCTGAAGTAGCCAGGCATCTTGCCCCTTGCCCTCCTCATCATGATAATATTGTTTCAGATACCCCAGTGCCTGTTCCACTTTGTAGCCCAAGATCTTCTGGATTTCTTGTTTTATCAACTGAATCTGGTGATCAATTGCTTTATCTCTTGCTCCCATCAGGCGCTGTAAAGTGGCAAGAGTATTGTTCAGGGTGCTGAGTTAGGCTTCCTAATCCTTTACTCATTTAGCTGAATAAGATATAATTATCCCATGCAGGAGTGCTTTGGGTCCCAGCGTGTCAGCTGGAAACCTCCTCTGTATCATTATTAGTGAGAAATTCTGCCACTGAATTGCAGATCAAGTCTTGAAGTGCAGTATCTCTAACATGGCCTAAATTAAGCTACCATAATGTATGTTTCTCTGTTTTCTGAGATCAAGTTTAAATAACACCAGAGTGTGATCTGACAACACTCTGGGACCCATCTCGATGTCCGTGACAGTGCCCAAGTGCTCCATAGAGACAAAAACATAGTCCAATCTGGCATGACTCACATGCCTTGCTGAATAATGCATGTATTGTTTACCTTGGGGATACATCATTAACCATACATCTACTGTACTATATTGAAATAGAAACATAGAAATTGTTAGCAGATAAGGACTGCTAGGCCCATCCAGTCTGCCCATAAGTCCTGTACTTGATTACAGCTTTTAACTCTAGCCCCCACTTAACCTCTATGGCCCTAAAGTGGTTTAAAACATTTTGAGATGTAGACAGACAAAACCTCTCTGGGTGTGTGGTATCCAAATCAGGATTTAACTTGAGATTTACATCTCCTCCTGTAATCAGCTGGCCTTTCATCAATGTAAGGACGTTGTTAAAAAACTGCTGCATAACCCAGTTATCAGCATTAGGAGTAAATAAACACTGACCATGGTCACCTGTGACTCATCTAGCATTCCCACTAAGCTCGCAAATAGACCCCTATGGATCCGAACAAGTGTCCTGAAGGTGGCGTCTAGTAGTACCTGGCATTAGTGTTTGCTGTGGTGAGAAGAGACCACTAATACTGTAAAGCTAAATTTACTAAGTTTTGCTCATTTGGAGACAAGTGAGTTTCCTGGAGAAAATCACATCTGGGCAGACTCTGTTAATATACTGCAGCAGATCAGGTTATGCATCCATTGATGTGTAAAGACAAACATTTTACAGGAAGTACCACCACTGTGTAGTGTGTGTGTGTGTGTGTGTGTGTGTGTGTGTTGGGGGACACATCTAATTGAAGGCACCATGTGATGAAGAGTACCCCAGGGGGTAACTTCATGGCAGTGACCCATATAAGCATTCAATAATATCTAGTGATCACACAAAATACTAATAGGAACAGTTAGAAAACTACAAACAACAACCAGCAAACAACACAGAACCTAGGAAAATAGACCCCCAAAAATAGAGAAGAGTGGCCAAGGCCTAGCTAAAACATGCTTCCTGGGTAGAAAGCACATTGTCTATAGCATTCCTAGTGGAGTCCAATGGAGTGGTTCTGGAGAAGGAAAAGACCTGACATAAGAGCACTCCTCAGAGTTCCCGGAGATCAAGCAGGCCCTCAAAATATGTGTACCCTGTGAAATAAAGTCCCATCTCCTAGTGGCAAAATAAATGCATCTGCCCTCTGCCCCCACCCCAGTGCAAAAGAAAAATATACAGAACAACTGGTATGTCGAGGGAATAGAGCTTGATAGTCAGGGGACAGCCGTTCTCATAGTAACGTATTATAAATCTCTCAGATTATAAATTCAGGCCTGAGCGGTGTCCAATACTGATAATAGGTCTGCAGAGCTAATCAGAAAGGAGTGACATTAAACAGCAGAGCTCCAAGAAAAGTGTCAGAGTTTGAAATAGTTTTGGGATGTGGCCGTCTATACTATAAGTGGAACTGGGACACTGGTGCACCCTGAGTGAAGCCCTCCCATGCCTCAGTGCCAATCCAATTCTGCAATAAAGAAGTGCTACTAAGTACACCAACAGTGTACACTATTGTGATTAGGCGCCATGGGACCCAGGCCTCACATGACAGCATGAACCAGTACCACCGTGGCAGCCCCCAAAACTGGGGGATCCAGAGCTATAGCTGGCAGGAATTTGGCTTCTCACCATACTACATTATGATATCTATGGGGGTGACTCTGCTGAGTGAGCTACTATAGCCTCTGTAAGCCAAGCTGAGGGGTAAGGCATCCAAACAGGCCAACCAACTCCTGGAGACTCCTGCTGGTGCACTCCTCCAACCTCTGAAAACTAACATGCCCACCTTGGCTTTTCTCTAGTGTCCTCCTGTCCTGTTCAGCTATACTTGTGCTGGAGTTCAGCTCCTAGCAGCCCCAGTGACAGCGTTCACCCATTGTCATTATCTACTAATGCAACACCAAGGCTCCCTGCTACTGCACCAAAAACTTACCTACCAAGTGGCACCAAAAATCCCACCATGCAATGTGAACCCCCACCCCAACACAAAACTAGCCCCACAGTTCCATACCTGAATATAGTACAAATTACCAGCCTCCAGAAGTGCCATTTGCTAGAAGGCGTAGGGTGAGAAATAGGCAGTGAGTTGCAACAGATGTGTTACGAGGCCCCTGCACCCTAATTGATACCCTCAGGGGTACACGTAGACAGCTAATGTTTAGGCATAGGCTATACTAATACATAGGGCTAAGGGCATCTACCGTATAAGAGTAGATGTCAGATATGAATACATATTATTGTAACTCACTTTGCTTGCTAATGCACACACATTATACCATGTATTTTCTGTCTATTTCTTACTTGTCAGATGCCAAGACACCTGTCCTTGAAGTAATTATAATGTGTAGGGCAACACTGCCATCTTTCGGTGATGGACACCACTTCACCTTTTTATGTAAGACTTTGTATAAGAACGTCTTTGTTCTAAAACTGATGACTTTACAGAATTATATAATGTTATCTTGGACCATGGAGCCACCTCTAATTTAGCCAATAGGGCTCATCTCTGTAACTAGAAATGTTTCTATCTTTTAGTCACCATAGTAATTATCACAGGTATATAATGTTATGCACAGGCTTTACACTGCCAGAGACCGAGAGATCCCAAGAGACTACAGAGAAACCTCGAGGTGTGAGAACGCTTAGCACTGCTCCCGGTTCATGTATTGGTAAGAACTGCTTAGGGCAACTGTGATTTATCCCTTTGTGTAGTAATAAACTTGTTTATTACTCAATGCAACTTGTCTGTGAGTATTTGCATCTCCAATATTGCCAAGAACCTGAAGGTGAGGTTTAGACCTCTTACAATTGGCGACCGTGTGCAGGCGATATTGGTGTTGTAAGTTTTCACTTGTTGCTATACATTTCCCTTTCCACGGGGACTGTAGGTGTACACTCCATTACCACCTCTCCGTCTTTTCTACTAGTTGGTAGATACTTGCAAAGTCTAGCTGACTTTTTGGGTGTGGTTGATGCCGTCTTGACCCACTCCATAGCAGCTTTGAATTGCAAGCCTACAACAAACAATACTTGAGCTGTGTTTAAAGTACTCGTGTTGTGGATCGATATACATACCATTTTCACAGTTTGAATTTTAGTTCCTCCACACAATGGCCACCGTATCAGATATCTGTGCAGAACTGATACTCGATGTCTCTAACTTTCTTACCTCCCATGGAGGATGGGCTGACTTACGTGCGCGAAAGTCAATCCGAAAACCCTGTACTGGGATTTCAACCCAGTACACAGAGACATGACAGTCAACCAATAAGCGCTGTGCTAAAGGGTTGATGGTCGCTGCTCTACGCTGCTTTGGAAGCCTCGAAGCGAGGGTTTCGTACCCTTGACCTGCAGATCGCATCTCTTAAGCCACGAGATGGGTTTGCAGGAAACAGAATATTCGGATACAGCAGAATTTGAGTCAGAACTCCAATCTCTGCGTAATGAAAGAGATTCACTATTGCATCATTCTGCACAGGCTGGTGAACAAGAAATGTGTACTTTAAAACAGGAGTGTGAAAGTTTAAGACAGGATAAGAGTCAGGTGGTGCAAATGAATGATTTGTTGAGTGCTGCGAATGCTCAGTTGAGTGATGAAATGGGTGAACTTCAGGGCGAGATCAACCAGGTGCGTATGATTTAGAAACAGCTTATAAGGACAATCGCGAATTGGCGCCGTGTACCGTGTTTGCAGAAGCAGAAACAGGATCAGGTTGATATGGATGTTGCAAGTGTGAATCATGATGAATGTAAAGCTAAGATGGATAAACTGCGCCATCAGCGAGAGAGGTTTTAGCTGGCCATGTTAAAGGCAATGGGGCGTAGCTACGCCTTTCACTAAATCATCGGAGGGAACCATCCGACGACAACATCTCACAGTACAACGCCCAGTCACACCCTACTATGGCCAGATTCACCCAGCCATCCACAGTATGGCGGGTCCCCGCCCACTACTCCTCAGGTCACCGAGACCAGCGCCGTGACGCTCTCATCATGGGAAATGCCATCATGGCGGCGCCATGATAGGGGAGCAGGCCTAAGCCTGGTCCCGACGGCACCTCCTGTAGCCATTATTAGTGTGGAAGACAGGCAAGAAATTGAAACCATGATTGATAGAGCATTGGAAAATGTTCCTCTTCCTGAAAGAAGTGAAAGCCATTAAAAGTCAGATTAGACAAATTTTTCAAAGCTGGCACTCAGGAAGAGTGTTGTTCGTACTGCGGCTGAAGCTGCAGCTCGCGCAGCATTGGATGGTGCGCGAGGCGCATTACTTGCCTGATCGACCACCAACTAATCCCTACAAATGGCCTACTCTGTTCAGCAAATTGCTGACAGCATTGGTCGGATGAACCCATCTGACAATCTCAGCTGCCATTTGGAAAAGGTGCACTCAAGTGCGAGATGCTCAGCCTTGCCACAGAATATCAGGTCCAGATACTACGTCAGACCATCGATCCTGGTTTATGGGCCAAACTCCCTGAAGTAGTTCACCAGGATGGGAATGCATCTTTGACGAAGTCGCAGCTGAGCTCATTTCTGCTCACAGCCCTGGTGTGGTTGGAGTAATGCCAGCATACCCCGTGAAGCAAAATGCTAAAGAAAGCCCAGCGACCTACCACCAGAGACTCTGGATGGCCTATCGAGCAGGAAACATCTGGCACAAGAAGCCGGATGTAGATCTTATCAAATATAAGACCCTGTTCCTTAGAAACATGATCCCAGCCATAAGAGAAAGTAGAGCCAACCACATACCCAAATCGGATAGGTTTGCCGATATTCTTCAGAAAACCGAGAAGTGTATCAACTGTACATCTGTGATTTGGGTTCGGTTCCAAAAAGTTGCTGCCGTGGAACCGCTTCTGGGACCACGACACATTACACTGTGGAAGGGCAGGCCCAGCAACAACAGCCTAAACATCCATTGGCCCTCAGCTGGCACCCAGCAAACCCCAACAGGGCCAACAACAACAACAACAACAACAACAACAACAACAACAGTGGGTGGGAACCGAATTGGCCTAAAACAGAAGGCACAAAGGCAAGAGAAGCCACTACAAAGATCGGGTCCCTCATATAAAGAGATAGCTGAAGAAAATCGAAAATTTCGGGAGCTCCTGGGGCAGTGCATTCCGATGCGGATGCTGTTCCGCACAAACACTTGCAGCAGTACAATCGGCAACCCATGACACTGCTGGCCAGCGGAGACACCGGAAGTATGGGCTCTCAGATCCATAAAAGCCTGAACCGAAGCTCCTCCCTACATAGCATCAGTGCAACACGGTGAAGTCATTCATGCAAGCCAAACCCAACCTCTGCAAGCCTCCAACAATACGGATTGACAATTACAGGCCCCAGTCCACATTGTAAACAAGCTGGTCTTGGATACAAGCGGAAGGCCCTGCACCGAGGCGAGGTCGGGGCCGCCAACTAATTGTCTTGTTAGATACAGGTGCAGCTGTATCTCTGTTACATAACGACCACTCTGAAATGTCTCCATGGTCTACGGATGGAACACCAATATGTCAGGAGTTGATGGTGCTAGGTTACCTGCATACCGTTCTCTGCCTTTACCGGTAGAACTAGGCCATTTAAAGGCCTCACATGCTTTCCAACTGATGGTGTTGCACGATCATCCTAGTATCATCGAATTGACTTCCTTGCACCACCCGGCTGTGTGGTGGATCTACTAAACATGTTGCTGATACAAATTCAGGGTCAATACCATACTGTCTTAATTCCTGACTCACATGCTGTAGCAACGATATCCATTAACAACAAAGAGTATGGCGTTATAGATTTATTCAAAATCATGAGCTTTTCCTGAAACTTCTACCTATTCTGCAATGACATTTGGAGCGTTTGCAGTGAACAAACATGATTGCGGCAGAATGCATACCGTTATTGAGGTGCCAGGCCGGCACATGAGAGACAAAGGCAATATCTGTTTCCCACTGAAGCCTTACCCTCTCTCCGAGAAACAATCAAGTCACTTCTCAAACAAGGTAATCAGAACCTGTGTCTCCACTGCCAACTCTCCTGTTTGGCCTGTGAAGAAACCCACAGGTACCTGGAGACTTACTATTGACTACAGGAAACTGAATCAGGTTACTCCCAGTTGTTCCCCAACTGTGGCGTCTGCACCAGATGTGCTTGACTTTTAACACCAGATCAGAAATGGTTCAGTGTCCTGGATATCTCCAATGGTTTCTGGTCATTACCATTGGCCCTCAAGAGTCAATATAAGTTTGCCTTCACCTTTGAAGGCGACAATACACGTGGACTTGCTTGCCACAGGGATTCCATAATAGCCCATCCTCTTCCATCTCCATATGATGGATGCCCTACAAGGTTTCTCACTCTCAATGTCTCTTACAGTATGCAGATGACCTGTTGTTGGTTACTGCCACACAGGAACAGCATCTGGATCTCTTGGATGAATTATTGACTCTTATTCAGAGCAGGCTTAGATGTAACCCTGCAAAAGCACAACTATGTCAGAAAGAAGTACTCTTTCTGGGTTTGAAAATCACTGACCAAGGCCAGAGCCCTACTTGGAAAAAGATTCAAGGATTACAAGACTTGCCATTACCTACCAGTGTGGCAACTCTTCGGAGGTTTCTAGGTATGGTAAACTATTCAGAGATTTTATTTGTGATTTTGCTCGAAGGCCTCCCTGTCAGATCTACTCAAAAGGACGTTCCATGGGTTGGGGCCCTGTCCATACCCAGGCTGTGATGTCACTGAAGCAGGCCTTGGCCTCCGCCCCAGCACTGGTAAACCCCAACCCAGCATTACCATTCCATCTAGAGTGTGCCACCTCTGACATTGCTATGTCAGCAGTGTTAGCCAAAGGTGCATGGCACCTTGAGACCTATTGCATATGCGCCGCAGCTCTTGACCCCAGTGGAACAGAAGTATGGCCTTTGTGAAAGGAACCTTCTGGCCACTTATTGAGCAGTCAAGCACTTCCTGTATATCATTGGGTACTCTCCCTGATTCTTAACACCAATCACACTCCTACTACTTTTCTGCTCTCAGATAGAGTGACGGATGGGTCAGTCTCCAACACCAGACTGACACATTGATCACTCCTCCTCCAGGATAGGGATATTTAGGTCCATCAAACCAAAGTTCCATCTCTATTAGCTCATGGCCTCCTTTTCCAGGGGAACCCCATGACTGTGCCTTGCAGTCACCTGATCTCCCAGATCCGGGTCCATTCTTCCCTGCCACCCCTGAGATACTGGAAAATACCTCCTTGTGCCACGTTTTCACCGATGGTTCAGCATCATACTATCAGGAGAACAGATTGCAGGGATGGGTATTTTGGTGGTGTATCCTTACGGGAACACTGTCAGAACATCTAAACGCTGTAGTGTAGCTTCATCTGTCACATGAGATGGCAGCGGTGGCCTGTGCACTAGAGTTTATTAAACATGGAACTCAGGATACCATCATTTCACAGACTCTAATTGGGTTTGCTGTTCCTTACAGAATTTCTCCCTTTCTGGCAGAAGAACTCCTTCCTCTCCTCTGATGGAAGCCCAGTGAAATACAAAAGAATTGGTGATCTACATACATGCATTAGCACAGAAATACCCACACAAACTTTATGTGCACAAGGTTAAAGCTCACTCCCTACATGATCCCTATCATGCATTTAATGACACAGCAGACACCCTTGCTAAGGAAGGGGCCGAGGGGATGTCTGGATGATGGATCATCCAGAGGCCAATGCAGCTGTACAGGTTGCAGCTCTCAAAAAGAAATCTGAATCTTTTTCCTCTTGGATCTCTCAGCAGCTCAGCATTTGGACACTGAACTCAAAGAAGTGTTCAGATTCCTGGACAAGGGTACTGAAGAAAGACTCCTACACACAACCCATATCGCAGGCATGAAGGTAAATTGCACTTATCCCTGATGATAAACTTATTTGGTTCCAGCCAGAGATACTACCACCAAACTTTGGGTAGTCCCCAGACATTTGAGATCTGAATTTTGCACCAGGTACATGCACACCCACTGGTGGACACCAGGGACGGAAAACACCCTCCAACATCTCAAAACCACTGCTTGGTGGCCTGGGATTACCAAAGACGTTAAACAATACATTGATAATTGCCTTGTTTGTGCAAAAACAATCCATTACCTACAAAATGAAATGCCAAACTTTACCACAGAGACACACTGGCCCTTGGCATGCCATTCAGATTGATTTTATTGGTCCCTGACAACACCAGTAGAAACAACAAGTATGCTCTTGTAGTGACCGATTTATTTTCTAAGTGGGTTGAGGTTTTCCCCACCAAGACATGAACCACAAAGACAACTGCAAGATCCTGGTAGAACAGATTTTCTCCAGGTGGTGCCTGCCTCTCAAGGTAGACTCCGATAAAGGAACTAGTTTTACAGGTGAGTTGATGAAAGAGTCCCTTGAACTCCTTGGAGTCCAGCAAAAGTTCCACATACCTTATCACCCTCAATCCTCAGGTCAAGTAGAAAGAGCCAACAGACAGATTAAGCAAATGCTTTCCAAATTCATTGAGGACAATCCCAAGACCTGGGATTCCCTATTGCCTTTACTCCTTATGGCAATTAGGGGTACACCCTCAGCCACCACCCAGCTTACACCTTTCGAGTAATGACTGGAAGACAAATGAGATTACCTGAACACTTGCTCTTTGACCTGCATACCCCCTGCAGACCGTGTGTCTGTAGATCAGTATGTGAGAAACTCAGAAAAGACCTCAACACACACACTTGTATGCTGCAAACTGCATGGCAAGGCCCAGCAACAGTCCAAAATACAATTTGACAAACACGCACAAGAAGTGGATTGGCAGGTTGGAATCAGGTAATGGTACTTCGATTTGCATCCCACCCTCCTTCTCCAACAAATGGGAAGGCCCTTACCCCATTGTCAACAAGCTCAGTCCGGCAGTCTATCAAGTTAGACTCCTCCACAACAATAAATTGACTGACAAATGGTTACATGCAAACCAGTTGAAACTGTACAAAGGAACTTAAAATTACTCTTCCTAACCCCACTGGGTGGAACTGTACTAATGTACTAATCTTTCATCTTCCTTTTCAGATACATTGACAAGATGGCTATCTTGTTCCTATCTCTCCTCCTTGCAGGAGTAATCCCTTTTGCCCAAGGCATGGTAACGGACCTCCTTGACACCTTGATCCTCCAGCACCTCCTACAGAGGAGTTTCCATCAAAATTCCAGATACTATGATTACTGTCCAGGAAGGTTCGATGCATACCTCATACCTCACTGCCTCGGTCATTGCTCTGACCGATCCACCCTTCAAATTGGTGGCAAACCACATCACAAGGACAAGTTCTCCCTGTGGCCAAACTCTCTAAGGGAACTTTCCAGGGTTGGCCCAACACTAAATTATCCCCAAATGGTTCACTGTCCTTGTTACAAACTGCATTAAGACACTCTGGTTTGTATAGCATAACTGCTTTGATTGATCCTTCCTATTGTAATTCTCTTTCTCAAGATTCTGCCTGCAGATTCTGTGCTGTACACCACATTGCCTCGGCAGCCATGTATCTCTGTGCTGCCTCCTACTGAAAAACAGCTTTGGAATGTCCAAAACATACCCCTGGTCCCGTGGTGGTCTCACAGCCACTGCCCTCCCAGGTTCTTTGATTAACAATTTATAGTTTATGCATATACCTGTTTTATTTAACCTTACTTACTGGAATATGAAAGAATTTGGTATGTGTCACAATACCAATACATCTGCATTCTATAGTACTTTATTGCTTGATAGTTTAGCTGCATTTCAGATTCGCACCCAGGATCCCTTTACTGGGGTTTATTCTACTGAACACAGAGGTAATTTTAGGAGGAAACCTCCTTCTATTACTCTTACCCAAAACGTACTAGACGTAAAGTTGACAGTTCTGATGTTACAGGTGCCACAGGTACTGTCACAGGTCTTTTGGTACTGCTATGTCCATTTGGAACAAAGCAGACATCGCTGCTATCAAAGTCATTCTGCAAAATTCTCCACTGGTTTGGTTAATAATGTTCTACCACCTTTATTGCTTGGTGTGGATGGTCTTAGTCAGGAAGAAAGATACACTGTATACAACATGCGCACATCATAAAAGCATTCACTGATTCCAAAGACAAGATTAACGCACTCATACAACAGAACAATAGAGAAGCTGATAAACAATATATTGGTAGAAATACTTTGTTCTGCATATGGTTCATATATACTCACTACCATTAACAATCTCTTCAGAGACCTAGAAACTGGAAGAATCCCTGATATAATACATGACAGACGCATCTCTAAATGGTATTGTCCTAAATGTAAACTTCCATCTTGTATTTCCCTATGTATGCAACAGACACTGTCCATTCCTCTCTCCACAGCTTGAAATTTGGGGTTTGTGACCAGACATCCTAATACTGGTCCTTGTTTTCTAGTAAGAAATGTTCTATAACAGATACTATGTTTGTCTCCTTTACTGTTCTCCTTACCACGTTTTGATCCACTACAGCCTTGTTCGACAAGCTGGCACTGGCGCATTCTATTGGGCATTTGGATGATGACATCTACCGAGAATGCCTGGATCTACCACCCTACTGGTCTACCACTCCTTCCTGGATGCCTGGGTGGCACCGCACACAGACTGTTGTCTTGAAAAACAATACATCTACCTGTGCCGATGTGATGTGTTTGATGTTATATGCCCTGTTTGTGGCTACTCTCAGACAGCATTGATTGGACTTTCACTATGGATGATGACATCACTGATAATGGCACCAACTCTTTTGAATTAACGCCGTCACCAGATCAACTCTACCATTCCTATCGTGAGGAAGCTCATCGCCTGTCAACATGGATTTCCAAGGACGACCTACACATGCCCTGTCCAGCTGCAAAATGGAGACTGCCTACAGTACGCTCACAGTATAACTCTGACGGAGAATACTGTATAGTGACAAATGTGAAATCTCATTCATATGGTTCTGTTACTTGTTCTATTGATTACCCTAACTTCTGTTTTGTTCCCCATCAAAAACTGTTATTGGACATACTGTCATAACCCCGTTCCCTTATGGAAGCAGACATCATTGATGGTAATCCAGATTATTTACTCACACTTTCAGAATACCTACCCTACTTTAATGTACACATAGATCCACTTACACTTACATTGAAATCACTTTTAGATAGAAAGGACACACACCTCATCCACATCAGCAATAATATAACCAAAGCCAATGAAGCAATTCTTGACCTAATGAATGATGGAGATATGAATAACGCATTGACTAACACCTGGTTAGAAATCACTTTTAAAGGGTTTGTTATAATACAAGCATTTTTGATATTTACTTGATTATTATGCTTTGCTGCCTACACGTACTTTTACGCCAACACCGTGAGCAGCTTGAGTTCCTTTACAAGGCTCGCGCCCAGATTGTAAAGGACCACTGCTCCTGTCCACACCTTGTATTTGCCTGTGTTGCCCTTTTGAGGCAACAAGGGGGAATTAGTTACACGAGGCCCCTGCACCCTAATTGATACCTCTAGGGGTACACCGAGACAGCTAATGTTTAGGCATAGTATATACTAATACATAGGCTAAGGGCATCACCGTATAAGAGTAGATGTCAGGATATGAATACATATTATTGTAACTCACTTTGCTTGCTAATGCACACACATTATACCATGTATTTTCTGTCTTTTTCTTACTTGTCAGATGCCAAGACACCTGTCCTTGAAGTAATTATAATGTGAGGCAACATTGCCATCTTTCGGTGATGGACACCACTTTACCTTGTTATGTAAGACTTTGTATAAGAACGTCTTTGTTCTAAAACTGATGACTTTACAGAATTATATAATGTTATCTTGGACCATGGAGCCACCTCTAATTTAGCCAATAGGGCTCATCTGTAACTTGAAATGTTTCTATCTTTTAGTAACCATAGTAATTATCACAGGTATATAATGTTATGCACAGGCTTTACACCTTGGAGACCGAGAGATCCCAAGAGACTACAGAGAAACCTCAGGTGTAGGGAACGCTATAACTGGCTCCGGTTCAGACAGGTAAGAACTGCTTAGAAACTGTGATTTATCCCTTTGTAGTAATAAACTTGTTTATTACTCGAATGCAACTTGTCTGTGAGTATTTGCATCTCAATATTGCCAAGAACCTGAAGGTGAGGTTTAGACCTCTTACAGATGGTACTCAGTCACATTGTTCTGCTTATGAAAGTAGTAATTCAATGAACAAATACTTCTGTCCAATAGAAAGTTCTGGTTAGCTGGAATGCCTTTGATACTGCCTCAAGGGTTCCTTTATAATTTATCTGCATAGCTTCTTGGGAGTGTTGGGATCTTGTCTTTCAAGTGAGAGGGGCCTCCGCCTGCTCCTCTTGTGATCTCATATGGTATTCTCTCCAGGATTTGCCAGGTTGTCGGGGCTGCAGGATTTCTAACCTCGGCTAATTAAGCCCTGCTTGGCTTCTTCCACTATATGGTAAATAATGTCACCCTCGGGAAGAAACCTACAGCAGAGTGGGATAGGGAGTGTGAAATTTTAGACCATCTTTTCTAAGGGCTTGCAAACATGGAACATAAGCTATACATTTCTGCTGGATTGCCAGAGCAGTCATTATTGAATAAAAGCTGGGTAGACCCCAAAGTACCTGCTTCTGTCTCCATGATTTCAGTAAAACTTGTTCCTTTATCTGGAACTTCAGAAATTACATCGCCACTAATCTTGGATGCTCACTCAGGTCAGGTTTGTGCCCATGAGCTCTGTGGACCCTTTCAAGTTCAAGCTGAAAATCTTCTGGGAAGTCAAGGGTGGTTTTAATACATTTCTCTGTAAAGTCCAATATATATGTTCCCTCTCACCCTCTGGGATACCGAAAATTCTTAAATGTTTGTGTCTAATACTCCCTTCAAGATCAGTACACTTAGTCTGCAGCTGCAGCTGTCTGTGGTGGAGGTGGAGAAGCAGGTCTCCTAGTAGTAGTAGTAGTAAAATATATTTTTATACAGGAAGGAAAACAAGTCATTTGGATTTTTCAATCCAGTTTGCAAGACAGTCCTATACAATATCTAAATTACACAAATAAAATAAAAATAGCTGATCAGTGTGTTCCGTGAGCTCAATGGTGGCAGTGGTTAGATCATCCGTATCCCTTCTGAGCTTGTCATCATCAGTATGGAAGGTTTGAAAGGCCCACTGCATTTATTTTTGGAAAGCAATTAACTCAGATCGAAGCCTTTCATTTGTGACCCACTGTGTTTTGCCACCTCAGTGTGCTGAGGGGATGATGCCACACAGAATCCTGGACTTTATGCTTAGTATCGTTGCCCACCTGATTATTCTGTGTCAGATTACTGCTGGTCTGCTTATTCTTATTCTCCTTGGATGCCCCATGGTGCAACTCAGTCTCTAATATGGTCAGGTAAAGTGTTTTTTATATAAATGTACTGCTTTTAGAGCTGACTGTAGCATGTCTTGTAGCAGAACTGCAAATCTAGCCATCCATACCACTTGGTAATGTCATCAGAAATCCTTCACTGACTGTTTTGTTAAAAATAGAGTTGATTCACATGCCAGTTTCTCATGATCATATGTGCTGTAAACAACTCTTATAGTGTTAGACATACATCTCTACCTCCCAAGCACCAAATGTGTGGCACTGACTTTCAAAATGCATAGCAAATGAACAAAATCCATACAGTAGTACCAAGTTTTCAGCACTGCATAGCGACATTACTTCATATAACCATATACATACTGTCCTTCAGAACAGCAGTTATTTATGCAGTGGAATGGCAATGTTGTTTCCTAGAATGCTTCTCCGCTTTGAATTTATTTAACTGCTTCCGAGATACTGATTACACACAATAAAATTAAGTGCTGTAGTTATATGATTTATTTTAGTAACAATTTGCTTTCATCATAGAAACTTCTTTTATGGCATTAAATTCAAATAGACAGAACAAGCAGACCGTATAAAAACTTCAGTTGGTAAACATGCAGTATCAACAGAAAATGTTTACGGATCCCTGTCTATTGCTTGACGATAAATGTTTTTATTGTATGTGATAGTTGCTGTCCTTGTTGCATCCAAAAACTCTTTAGGCAGAGATACCATAAAACAGTCAACAATTCTTTTTAACTGCAAGGAGGTCATTCAGAGAAGTGATGCTCATAGAATGGTATGATTCTGACTTTGCTTTTCTCAGCCATACTGAAGGCCCACTCTGGCTCTGCATAGAACTGTGGAAAGCATAGCACCATAAGAATAAGCTTGCTAAACTAGGATTGGTTTTGATTATCATTTCAACACATCCAGACAGTGCCATAACTTTGACCTAGTATCTTGGACTATATAAATTTGTGCTGCAATTTGCAGCCTCAATAATATCAACAACTGATGTGCTGACAATTCATCCTTCAGCTGGCTACGCTACCGTACTGACTGTTCAGACACTCCCAGCTGGCAAGCTAAATCCACCAGACTTTCCAGCTAGCTTATGTTCAGAGTTAGGGCAAAGTAGTTTGCCCAAATATTTCATCATGTTATTTTGCAAGGGACAATGTTTAGTATGTTGGTCAGCACAGCTTTGTAAAATTCCACTGCTTTACCATAGATAGTTCGATTGATGGCAGTGTAGTACCTGAAATGACATCCTCATATTCTCCAAGATATTCTTTTACTTTTGGTCCCCTTTGAACTTCACCTGCTGGGAGTTCTCCAACAAATGTACATTACCAGTTTTAAAATGCTACTGCAGACTCAGCTTGCAGCCGTCTGCCAGCATAAAGCTGGAAAGCCTGAGTGGTATCATCATGAAGGTTCATCAGTTGACTCTCTCATCACTTTGCAACATCATGCTGAATTGCCACAGGGCATCTAAAGTGAGTAAAGGAAAAGCAAGCCTGACTTTGTGACTTTATAATCTGTCACAGAGGAGTTCTGTCTTGGTTGCCTGGGTCTCACATGATAAGAAGTAAGACTATAAAGCAGGCCATATATATAACAATCCTTCTACAACCTTGATCAAACTTAACCAGTAAGTGTGGACATGTTTTATGATTACAAGTTGTTCCGCATCTATAAATAAAACAATTTATTTTAATGTTTGCTGTCTTTGTGCACTGATAGAAAAGTGGCAGTAAATATCTGAGATGGGTTCCTCTGTGGGTGACAACTAGGTTTTACCCCTGACTTGCAGGAAAGAACAGACCAGTGGCACAGACAATCTGGTTTTAAAATATTTGGATCATTTTCTTCAGCCTAGATACAACATAATTGTTCTTTCCCATCATTGAAAAGACATTATCAAAGGAAAATGCCACAACATTGTCAGGTGGGATATAAAATTGTTTCAAAGTGCTCATGAGAGACTCAGACATTGACTCTACAGTGCCTGCACTGCATTCTGTCATATCAGGAAAAGTTATATTTCTTCCCAAGGCCTCATCAAAGTAACCTACTAATATAACCAAAAATTCTCAGCCCCATATCTGCACTTTGGTCCATGTAAATGCAAACTGAGACTGACATATGGTAGGGACATCTAGCTGATATTTTTCCCTAACGCATTGCAATCCGTGATTTCTTGGTTGCCCCACAAGAAATTTTTCTTACAACCTCAGGTTCTAAGCAAGACTTCTTGATATATTTCAGACAGTGGCCTGCTGCTGAAAAGGCAAGGTATATTCTGCTACAATTTGAACAAAAGCAACTTTGGCTTCTATGACTTTATTGTTGGTTGATGCTGCAAAACAATTCCATCAGCTTCTTCCCACTGGTGTGCTGTGTGTTCTGCTGATGTTTGACTGTGTGTATCATCTCATGATATCAAAATAACCTCCGTGATGAACTATAATGCCACATATACAGACTTTACAAAATGAACAGGGAAGGGAAGAGGAAATTGTTTAACTAGGAAAGGCACATTAAGCCAGACCTTGTTTCCAGTTGTGACCTGGGAGCACAAGGCAGTTAAGTGACTTGTTCAGGGCCACACAGTATGCAAGTGGAAGCTGATGAGATGTAAACCCAGGTCTCCAGGTTTGCAGCTCAGTGACCTTAACCACTAGGACATACTGCCTCCCAAAACAGTATGGTCCCATTTGCACACTTGAATCCGATCAAAGGAAACTTTCCAACTGCTCTGAGATAGAACATAGAAACATAGACTTTGACAGCAGATAAGGACCGCTTGGCCCATCTAGTCTGCTCATTTCCCTACCTACAGGATAGGCCGCAGATCCTAGTTAACCAACAGCCTATTTCTTCCTACCCCACAAGAATTGCCTTATGTCTGTCCCAGGCATTCTTGAATTCTCCCACAGTTTTAGACCCACAACCTCCTCAGGAAGGCTGTTCCATGCATCAACTACCCTCTCTGTGAAATAATACTTCCTCACATTGCCCCTGAACCGCCCCCTTCTATCTTTAAATTGTGTCCCCTTGTTCCTGCACGCTCTTTTTCTGAAAGATGCTACCCTCTTGGACTTTGTTGATTCCACTGAGGTACTTAAAAGTTTCTATCATGTCCTCCCTCTCCTTCTTTCCTCAAGGGTATACATATTAAGCTCCTTTAGTTTCTCCTCATACGGCTTCTCTTGCAGACTCTGCACCATTTTAGTTGCCCTCCTCTGGACTGCCTCTATCCTGTCTATGTCCTTGCGGAGATGGGGTCTCCAGAACTGGATGCAGTACTCAGATGGGGTCTCACCAACTGTCTGTACAGAGGGATAACAACTTCCTGTTTTCTGCTGCTGATGCCTCTCCCTATACATCCTAGTATACCCCAGCCCTCCCTACTGCCTTCTCACATTGCTTACTAACCTTAAGGTCATCTGATATGATTACCCCCAGGTCCCTTTCCTTTTTGTTGTTGTTACTACCTCCCACCCATTGTGTAATCTTCCCTGGGTTCTTGTTTCCCAGGTGCATTATTTTGCACTTCTTTGCATTGAATCCTAGCTGCCATACTTCTGACCATTCCTCCAACCTGCCAAGTCCCTTTTCATCCTTTCCACACCTCCTTGTGTATCAACCCTGTTGCAGATCTTTGTGTCATCTGCAAAAGGCATACTTTTCCTTCCGGTCCCTCTGCAATGTCACTGATGAAGACATTAAAAGGACTGGACCCAATACTGAACCTAAATGTGCCCCACTAGTAACCCCTCTTTCTTCAGAGTGGACTTCATTTACAATTACCGTCTTTGTCCTGTTGTGCAGCCAATATTTTACCCAGGCTACCACCCTGGGACCCACTCCCAGGCTGGTTAATTTGACTATTAATCTTTTGTGTGGGACTGTGTCAAATGCCTTGCTAAAGTCTAGGTAGGCCATTTCCACAGCCCTCCTGGTCTCCTACTTTTGTCACTCAGTCAAAGAAATCTATTAAATTCGTCTGACATGACCTTCCCACTGTGAACCCATGCTGCCTTGGGTCCTGTGCCCCACTGGCCTCTAGGTACTCAACAATTCTTTCCTTCGAAGTGACTCCATCACTTTCCCTACCACAGAGGTCAGACTGACAGGTCTGTAGTTTCCTGCCTCTGTCTTGGTCCCACTTTTGTGAAGGGAATCAATCCCTTCCTCCAGTCCTCGGTACCACACATCCTCCCATGATTTATTAAAAGAGCAGCCAGTGGTTTCACTAGTTCCTCCTTAATTCTTTTAAATTCTGGGGTGAATTCCATCAGGACCCATTGCTTTGTCCACTTTCAGTTTTAGGAGTTCTTGCAGAACCCTTTCTTCTGTGAAATGACTGGGATCGACCCCCTATCAAGAGTGCTTCTATTAATTGGATTAGGCACTTCCCCTCCTCTTTTGTGAATACTGAGCAGAAATATTTGTTCAGTATCTCTGCTTTTCACTGCCTCCTCTGCCCACCCACCGTTCATTCTATTCAGCCTCACTATCCTCCTTTTGTCTTTCTACGCTTGCTGATGTACCTATAAAAGGTTTTATCTCCCTTCTTAGCTGAGTTGGCTATCTTTTCCTCAGTTTGGGCCTTTGCTATTCTGACTTCCCTCCCTGCTTCCTTCTGCCTTAACTGGTACAGCTCTCTGTCCTGCTCCTTCTGTGTTTCCTTATACTTCCGGAATGCTATCTTTTCTTCCTGACTTTCACAGCCACCTCTTTTGAGAACCATAGTGGCTTTCTTTCATTTTGATTTGTTTATTTGCTTCACACAAAGGCTTGTTGCCTCTGTGATGACAGTTTTGATGATACCCCATTGTTGCTCCACATTTCCTTCTAGCCTGTTTGCTAGTGCTTTTCTGAGGCACTCTCCATCTTGCCAAAGTCAGCCTCCTAAAGTCCAGTACCTCACTGTTGTGGCTTGACTCTGTAGCTGAGTTTAACGTGAACCGCACTGTTTGATGGTCACTTGTCCCCAGATGGCAACCCACTTAGATCTGAGATACTCTCACTGCTCCGTTTGAGAGTACGAGGTCTAAGTGCTCCCTCACGAATGGGTTCCTAAACTAGCTGTCTGAGGCCTGCCACCTGTAGGGCATCAAGAATGGCCCTGCTCTTGGATGTGGCTGCACAATGTGCTCCAGTTAACATCTAGCATATTCAGGTCTCCCATCAACAGTATTTCTCCTTTCTCTGCCATTCTAGAATGCCTTCCATCATATCCTTGTCCATTCCCTCCCTCTGACATGGGGGTCTGTACACAACCCCTGTCTGCGGATTGTGGTGCCCTTTCCAGTCTCTAGGTGACCCACAGTGCCTCCTCTCCTCCTGTTTACTGTTTTGTTCAGTTGCTTTTATTCCTTCCTTTACATAGAGCTACTCCTCCCCTCTTCTCCCTGCCTGTCTCTCCTGTAGGTTATGTACCCTGGTATGTTAACATCCCAGTCATGGTTCTCTGTGTACCATGTTTCTGTGACTGCTACGATATCCAGGCATCCTCTTCCATCAAGGCCACCAGCTCAGGGAACTTGTTGCCCAGACTACGGGCATTGGTACTCATTACCCTCCATTTCCTGATGGCCTTAATCCCTTTGCCCCATCCCTGTCCTTCTTGTCTTTGTCACTTTCTCCATTTACCCTGCCCTTCTCCCTATCGACACCTCTATGTTGATGTTTGCCGCACTTACTACCGTGATTTTTGGGGCTAGGATTTCCATGCTCCTTTCCAGTGCCTCCCCTTGGCTAGTTTAAATGCTTGCCAATGAAGCATTTAAACCTATCACCTAGGATCCTGGTTCCTCCCGACAGATGCAGCCCATCATGCCAGTGTAGGCTTGTATCACTCCAGGTGGACCCCCAGTCCCCAATGAAGCCAAATCCCTGAGCTCCAAACCAGTTTTCAACCACTGATTGAATCCCATGGTGCAGAACACCCTAGCCTCTCCTATGCCATAGATGGGCAGCACCTCCGAGAAGGTTACTATGCGTGCTACTTGACTAAGGCCCCTCCCCAATTCCACAAACTCTTCCTGCACTTCTCTAATCCCTTTCTTAGCCAGGTCATTTGTCCCTAGGTGGACAATGACATCCAGCTCCTCCTCTGTGCAGCTGCTCCGCAATCCTGAGGATTCCTCCTGTCCCTCAAGCCATGGCGCCAGGCAGGCACCTTACCTCCCTTCCCTTCCTCCCCAGTTCTACCTTCCTAACAATGGAGTCCCCACCAGGAGTTGTTTCCTTCCCTGCAGGGTCCCCTGCCACCCTCCCTGTGGGTCTCCTTTGTGGAGGTTCCCAGCATCCTCCTTGGTCTCCACTGTGGATGCCTCCATAGAGGAACCACACTTTGCCAGAATGGCATATGAATTGTGGAGAGGTACAACTGGAGGGATGCACCTCTGTTCCACCACCCTCACCCTCCTGAGCCCACTGTGGTCCAACCACTCCTCTTCTTGGCAACCTCTGTGCAATGGCAGTGGCACTGGTGGTCCCTGGATGGAAGAGGAGGTCCTAATCTGGCCAACTCAGCTGAGATGAGCAACCTCCTCCCTCAGCCCAGAGATGCCTGCAGATGGGACACACACACGCATCCTCCAGAACGCCTCCTGGAAGACTGCTGCTCCACAGCCACTGCACTGCACCACTCAATCATGTCTTATTTCTGGCCCCTTAACTGTTTGCAATCCTTACTCTTTCCTGTTTTTTTTCTCTCTCTCTCTCTCTCTCTCCTTACTTTCTGCCTGTGTGCCCTTTAAGCTCCTGATTGTCCTGTTCTGAGACAAGAATATCCTATATTTCTCAGTAGACCCCTTACTTGTTCAGAGGCAGACCTCCAGCAGCTAGAGGGGCCGGAGAGCTACTCTTGCCCTTCTAGGATGGTGGGTCTTGGTGGTTCTGTAGATCACTCACTTCCTGCTCCCAAACAGGAAGTTCCTGTTGTCAGTCAAATCCTGTGCCTATAAATAGAACTAGCTTTGGTGGAGGGAAGGAAGGAGGGCAATATAGTCCCAGTAGAGAAGTCCAGTCACACAGCAGTCCTTTCTCCTGGTGTCTTCTGCCAAGCTATTAGCAGAATCTTTCTAAGGCAGTCTTTAAATGTAGCTTCCTTCTAGCTAAGCCACTCCCCTACTTACTAGATCTTTCTAAAAGTAATTTAAACCTCACAGCTATTAAGTCTTTTCAATCACCTGCGATTTACACCTAGATAACTGTTCAGATAACCATTCTGTTCAGTTAACTCAGACAAATACACACTTTTTTTTTGTTTGTTTGTTTTGTTAGTTTTTTTTTACCCCAAATTAAGGTCCAAGTACAAAAGTTCTTCTTCTTTAGTCCCAGCAGAAGTCCAGTCACACAGCAGTCCTTTCTCCTGGTGTCTTCTGCCAAGCTATATCTTCTTTCTTCTTCTTCTTCTTCTTCTTCTTCTTAGGCATTTGAGCACTGTTGCACTCCTTGCCACTCTGTATTGCAAAATGATCACCAAATTGCATTTTGGACTGATCTGAAGTAAGTAAGCTGCAACAAGAATTAATTGCAAGAAAAGCAGCATGACAGGCCATGTTGGTAGCAACACCTTCCACAGTCAGATTGGAAAATAGAGGAAAATGCAATTCTGTGGAATATTTTCTAAGTACACCATACTAATGTTTAAAATGTTCATATTCATTCCTCTTTGAAATTGAAGTGGAATCCAAATTTCTGAAATTGTGACACAACAGGTCTAGCAGTACAAGATGAATAGGCTCAATTTTATGAAATGATTAGTATATTGGTATGTACAGTAGATGCCATCCATCACAAGCTCCACCCTAAACTGGGAATGCACTGCAGTAACAAAGTGAGTATCCTGCTGCCTGCCCACTGAGAAATCATCTTCAAGAAGATCCTCACTATCTTCCACTGTGGTAATAATATCTACAGTGACATGACACTCTATGTCCCCTCTTGCCAAACTGGACCCCTCTTTCCTTCTTCTTCCTTTTGCCTTTGACTGTCCTCCCTGTATCGCTACTGCTCTCTTTACCCTCCTTTCTCTCCCTCTCTTGATGGCAAGTTTCAACTACTATGCCTTCTTCATATCCAAATTGTGGCTTGGCTCCTCCCTTCCTTTCCTCTCTCTCTCTCCTCCCTTCTTTCTTCCTGTCCATTTTATAACGCTGGTTCCCATTCCTTTCCCTCACCCCAGAAAAGCTACTGCTGGCAATGCATGCTTCTGATATCACTTCCCTAGGCTCTGGTACTCTTTTACTCTCTCCATCAGCTCAGCCTCTTCCCTCTTCTCCTTAAGACTCTTCTTTGAGATTTTACAATCCCTCCTGCAACTTTTCCTGACCCCTGACCTTAGTGCTGCCTCCACCCATACCCTGGGCAAGTGTACTGCTAAGCTCTGTGAGTCCCCCCACCACCTAGTTAAGGGGTTGCTCACTACTACTACTGATCAAGTTCAATTCTATTTACTGTAGGCACTTTATTGAATAGTTTCATTCTGCACCAAATGTTGGTTTGTCACACTTGTTGGTATTGGATTATGCACCATATTTTGTTTGCACTGTTTCGTGGTACTGAATATTATAGCCACAAAACCGACAATGAATTTTACTCTTGCACCTGTTTTATTGTCCACCTTACCTCCCACCAGATGCATTCAGAAATGTTCTGTTACCAGCTCGTATTTTATTTATTTATTTCAAATGTGGTAACTGGGAAAGGCACACTGAGCCAAGGCTCAATTCCAGGTGTGACCGGGACAGAGAGAGCAAAGGTACAAAGTAACAATGAAAGTAACAAGATACAATCCTGGTATATATGAGATTGCACAAAATTATGACATCAAGTACAACCAATTAGTTGGTATGTCATTCCTAATAAAACATTTGAAACAAACAAACAGAAGGACCCTTTCATGGTTTTGCTGTTCACAGTCCAATTGTGCTAACATTTACCCTTTTCACTGTAAGTAAACATCTTTTTCTACTGAGTGTTACTGTAAATTTGCTTCAGTGAGTACATGTTCAGTGCCCTAAGTGGATCCTCATAGGATCTGTCCTGCAGGCCATGCATTATTTTGGTTATGTTACACTGTGTGGCCTCCACCTTGCTCTTGTCTTTCCTTAAGTGAGGACTTCAGAACTGAGCACAGTACTCTGGGTGAGGCCTCACCAGTGATCTACAGAGTGGTATTAATACCTCTTCCTCCCTATCCAGACCCCTTCCAAATACACCCAGTATCCTGCTTGACTTGCTGTCGGCCTTGCTGCATTGGTCAGATTGCACTTATGATGACTCCCAGGTCCCTTTCCTCAGTAGTAGTGCCCAGCTTAACCATTCCTTTCCCATCCAGTATTCCATCCTGGGTTCTTGTTCCAGTGTGCATCACTTTGCTCTTTTGGCATTGAATTTCAACTGCTAAACCCTGGACCACCTTTCCAACATTTGCAGGTCCTTCTGCAACTCCCTTATCCTCTTTTTGCTTTCTACCTTGCCACAGATCTTAGTGTCATCTCAGAACAGACACATTTTGCCCTGATTTAAATATTTTATGTCACTGAGGATTATATTAAAAGGACTTGTCCCAGGACTGAACCCTGTGGTACCCACTAATGATATTTCTCTTCCTGGAGCTGACTCAGTTTACCACTACCCTCTGCTGTCTCCTCCTAATCGATTTCCCACCTATTTAACTCTCTTTACAATAATCTATCAATGATGCCACTCCTTTTACTCAGGAACAGTTTATCGATTACTTTAAATGATAAAGAGCTGTGTTGGTTTCTGGGTACTCATTATGTATTGGGCTAAGGTACTGTTTACATCTCAACAGTAACCTTGTAGTTTTCCCTAAATAAAAGGCATTGCATGAATATTCAGCTAGATACATGGCATTATTTGTATTACAAGTTGCAAAACTATATATGTCATACTGTTTCATGTTGTTGACAGTAGAGAAAATATCAGATTTTAATATCACTTGGCAGAACTTGAAGTGGCTGCATTTATGGCACCTTTGGGTTGATTAGGTAGCCATGTGACACTGTTTTGAGCTGGCATGCTATGCACTAGCCTATCAGAGAAATTACTAACCATTTTAAACACCATTATGGAAGTCTGTGCTGTTTTCTATGTACTGGCTCAGTAGTCAGGATATAAAATAGATACATAGAAATTGTCAGGAGAGAAGGACCGCTAGACCCATCTAGTCTGCCGTAGCCCCAAACTTGTATGCAGTCACTGACCCTAAGTGATCAATGGCATTTCATCACTCCTTCCCCACCCATCTCCCTTGTGCCTGTCCCAGGCATGTTTAAACCCTCCACTGTGCTTGCCCCCACCACCTCTTGTGGCAGACTGTCCCAAGCGTCCCACCACCTTCTCTGTGTAGAAAAACTTCCCTCCTTTACCTCTTAATCTACCCTCCAATTTCATATTGTGTCCCTTGTTCTATTATCTTTTCTACATTGGAAAAGATCCCCACCTGCACATTGTTTATGCCCTTGAGGTGCTTGAAAGTTTCATCGTGTTCCCCTTTCTCTCCTCCAGTGAATACATATTAAATACTCTTAGACTTTCCTCATATGTTTTGTGATGCAAGCTTACACTATCTTTGTCACCCTTCTGGATGGCCTCCACCCTGTCTATGTCTTACGCATGTGTGGTCTCCAGTACTGCACACAGTACTCCAGGTGAGGTCTTACCAGTGTTTTTCACAAAGGCATCAACACCTCCTGTCTCCTGCTAGTAATGCCTCTGCCTATGCACTCCAGCATGCCGCTGACCCTCCCTGCAGCCTTTGTGCACTGCTTTGATATCTTAAGGTCATCAGATATGATAACCCCTAGATCCCTTTCTCTTTGGTGACAGTCAGCACCCCTCCATTCTGTAGATCTCCCAGGGTTCCCTTACTCAGGTGCATTATCTTGCACTGTTTTGAATTGAACATCAGTTGCCACACCTTTGACCATCTTTCAAGCTTCTCCAGGTCTCTTCATTTTCTGCATCCCTTCTGGAGTAGCCACTCTGTTGCAGATCTTGGTGTCATCTACAAATAGGCAGACCTTTCCTTCCAGCCCTCTGAAATGTCACTAATGAAGACATTGAACAAGATTGGTCCCAGTACTAATCCCTGTGGTACGCCACTGGTCACCTCTCCCTTCATTGGATCCATTTACCACCACCCTCTGTCTTCCATCCGTCTGCCAGTTTCTAACCCAATGTATCACCTTATGTCCCAAGCCCAGACTAATCATCTTGTTATTCAGCCTTCTGTGTGGATGGTATAAAAGGCTTTGCTGAAATCTAGGTAGGCAATGTCTACCACCCTGTCTGATTCATTTCTTAGTTACCCAATCAAAAATCTATCAGATTTGTTTGACAAGACCTTCCTGCTATGAATCCATCTTGCCTCAGATCCTGGGCACCATTGGATACCAGGTGTGCCACTATCCTTTCTTTCAGCAGTGTCTCCATGATTTTCCCCACCAGTGATGTGAGGCTGACTGGCCTGTAGTTCCCTGCTTCCTTTCTACTGCCATTTTTTGTGCAGTGCAACTACATGTGCCCTCTCCAGTCATCTGGAACCATGCCTGTGTTGAGTGACTTGTGAAGAGGGCG
Organism: Neoceratodus forsteri; assembly: GCA_016271365.2. Classification (NCBI taxonomy): domain Eukaryota; kingdom Metazoa; phylum Chordata; order Ceratodontiformes; family Ceratodontidae; genus Neoceratodus; species Neoceratodus forsteri. The sequence goes on from CM057455.1 coordinate 1,187,604,860, forward strand.
GCCAGAGGCACTGCTAGAAACATAGAAACATAGAAGCTGATGGCAGATTAGGACCCAAGGCCATCCAGTCTGCCCACTCTTTTCTACCTTATAAATGTGCCATCGGCATTTGCTCTGTCAATGGCCTGTCTTATTCATACTCATCTGTATTGATCCCTATGCCTATCCCATGCCTGTTTGAAGCCCTGCACTGTATTCACATCCATCACTTCCTGAGGTAGGCCATTCCATGCATCCACCACCCTTTCTGTGAAAAGAACTTCCTCACATTACCCCTTAATTGGCCTCCTCTAATCTCATGCTGTGTTCTCTTGTCCTGCTATTTTTCTTATATTGAAACATGTTAGACTCTTTCACCTTGTTAATGCCCTTAAGGTGTTTGAATGTTTCGATCATATCACCTCTCTCCTCCTTTGCTCTAGAGTATACATATTGAGCTCCGTTAATCTGTCCTCATATGTTTTCTGATGCAGTCCCTGCACCATTTTGCTGCCCTTCTCTGGACTGTCTCAATTTGATTAATGTCGATTTGAAGCTGTGGCCTCCATGACACGCAGTACTCCAGATGGGGCCTAACCTAGTGTCTTGTAAAGAGGGATTACTACCTCCTCCACTTGTGATAGCCCCCACAGACACCCTAACATCCCCCTAGCTTTACCTACTGCTTAGTGGTCTGCTTAGATGATTTCAGGTTATTGGCAATGATGATGATGCCCAAGTCTCTTTCTTCCCTGTGACAGCCAGCAACTCCTCCCAGCCTATAGGTGGCTTCAGGGTTTTCTTCCCTATGTGCATGATCTTGCACTCTTTGCATTAAACCCCAGTTGCCACTCTTCCAACCATTTTGCTAGTTTTTCCAGATCTCTTTCATTCTGTCCACCCCATCTGGATCATCTACTCTGTTGCAGATCTTGGTGTCATCTGCAAACAGACAAACCTTACCCTCCAGTCCATCTGCAATGTCACTGATGAAGATATCAAGAGGACTGGCTCCAGGACTGATCCCTGAGGTATCCACTTGTGACTTGCATCTCTTCTGACTGTATGCCATTTACCACCACTCTGTTTTTGGCCAGCTAACCAATTTGCCACCCAGTTGACCAACTTCTGACCCACCCGAGCCTACCCAGCTTATTAATCAATCTTCTATGTGGAACAGTATCGAAGCTTTGCTGAAGTCAAGGTAGGCGACATCAACTGCTCCCCTTGGTCCACCACTCTGTTACCCAGTCAAAGAAATCTATGAGATTAGTTTGACAGGACGCCTTTGTAAACCATGCTGTCTTGGATCCTGTGTCTTGGATTCCAGGTGTTGCACTATCCTTTCCTTAAGGAGTGCCTCCATAATCTTGCCCACTACTGAGGTAAGACTGACTGGTCTGTAGTTCCCTGCCTCCTCTCTGCTACCACTCTTGTGGGCGGGATCACATGAGCCCTTCTCCAGTCTTCTGGGACTTCTCCTGTGCTCAGAAACTCACTAAACAGTTCTGATAATGGCCTGCTAGTTCCACCCTTAGCTTTTTAGTACCCTGGGATGTATGCCATCAGGTCCCATTGCCTTGTCCACCCTAAGCTTATCGAGCTCTTGTAGGACCCTTTCTTTGTGAAGGACTAGTGCTCACCTCCTCCCCTGTGTCCATGGTGCTGAGCTGTGAGACCTGACCTACCTTCTCTTCAGTAAATACTGAGCAGAAGAATCTATTCAGGATAGATGTTTTTACATGGTCCTCCTCCTCACATGCCCCTTATCTCCTTTGATCTTAGCAATACTCTCTGGACTTTCTCCTTTCACTAATGTAGCTATAGAAAGTCTTGTCACCTTCTTTTACTGTTTGTGCTAGTGTTTCCTCAGTTTGGGCCTTTGTCTGCCTCCCTGCTTCCCTTAGGGAAGTTTGGTATGCCTCCTATCTTCATCCCGCTATGCTCCTTATATTTTCTGAAAGCCAGCCTTTGGCTCTGACCTTTTCTACTACTATTTTGAGAACCAAAGTGGTTTCCTTCTTCTTTGCTCTTCCTTTCTCTCTAAAACAATGGGACGTTGCTTCAAGTATTGCATCCTTAATGCTTGCCCACTTTGCCTGTACCCCTCACCTGTGTTTCTTTTGCCAGGGCTAGCTTAACTCTGTTGGCCATATTATCAAAGTCAGCTCCTCTGAAGTCCCATATCTTTGCCTTGAATGGGATGATTGAGTTCTAGTGGCCAAGCTGAACCATATCATGTGATGGTCACTGGCCCCCAGGTGACCTTCTGCCTGGAGATCTGAGTCCTTTTCCTGTTAGTCAGTACTAGATTTAGGATAGCCCTGTCTTGTGGGTTGTTGTATCCGTTGTTTGAGGCCTCCACCTGCAGGAATCCACCATGTGTCTAGTTCTGGCAGATGTTCCTGCTGGTATTGACCAATCTGTATCTGGTATGTTGAAGTCTCCCATTATCAGAACCTCCCTTTAGCTGTCATGTTTTGTATATCTTCTAACAGTAATGCTAGTTCCTTCTCAGCTCCCTTAATATTCTTGGGTGTATGTGGTCTAGCCCCATGGCTTTATCCACCTTCAGCTTTGTGAGTTCCTCCAGAACTCTCTCCACTGTGAATGAACTGGTGTCCACTCTCCCCCATTACCTTTTCTCCCCAACTGTCTCCTTGACCCTCTCCCTCCTTGGTGAATACTGAACAGAAGTATTTGTTCAGTATTTCTGCTTTGTCTTGATCCCTCCTTACACTCTCCTCCTCCCTTTGAGCCTCACAGTCCTCTCCCCAGTTTTTCTTCTATCACTGATGTACCTATTGAATGTCTTGTCCCCTTTTTCACAGTCCATGCTAACCCTCCTCTGTCTGTGCCTTGGCTCTCCTAACAGCTTTCTCCTGCTTCCTTAGACATTCAATGTACACCTCCTGTCCTCCTCCCTTTGTGTTCCCTTATACTTCTCAAACTTGCTCTTTAGCCCTTGCTTTGTCTGCTACCCTTTAGAGAACCATAGTGGTTTCCTTCTTCTTTTCCTTTGGCTACTATCCTGAGGCATTGGTTAGTTACCTCACTATGGCTCTTTCAGTTTACCCCACTGTCCTCCACTCTCCTTCTCCCTTCTCCAGGACTGCTCTTAAACATCTACCCATTTCACTGAAATCTAATACTTTTGCCCTTGTGTGGCTTCATTAAGTACCTGTCCCCATGCCAAACCACACCATGTGGTGGTCACTGGATCCCAGCTGCCCTTCAAGCTGGACTTCTTGACTCTGTTTCCATTGATCCATACCAGGTCCAGAATAGATTTGTCTCTGGTTGGCTCATGCTCCAGTTGTCTGAGTCCAACCCCTGCAGGATTCCAGGATGTCTGTGCTTCTGGCTGACACAGCTGCCTGGATGGTCCAATCTACATCCAGCATATTGAAATCCCTTATCAGCAGGATTTCACCTTTAGCTGCCATGTCATGAATTTCCCTATTAGTATCCTGTCCACTTCCTCTCTCTGTGCGGAGGTCTGTAGATCTCCCAGCACGTTGCTGTGCCATTCCCTCGCTCAGGGTGACCCACATTGCTTCCGGCCTCCCCTGTCTTCCCTGTACTTTGTAGCCTTTATACCTTCTCTGATATACAGGGCTATCCCACCTCCTTTTTACGCTCCTGTCCTTTTGAACCCATGCACTACCCATCTTGTTAATCAACCTTCTATGTGGGACGGTGTTGAAGGTTTTGCTGAAATCTAGGTAGGCAATATCTACCATCCTCCCTGTTTTATTTCCCTAGTCACCCAATCAAAAAAAATTATCTCAGATTTGTTTGACAAGACCTTCCTGCTGTGAATCCGTGTTGCCTCAGATCCTGGGCACCATTGGATTCCAGGTGTGCCACTATCCTTTCTTTCAGCAGTGTCTCCATGATCTTCCCGCCACTAATGTGAGGCTGACTGGCCTGTAGTTCCCCGCTCCTCCCTACTGCCACTTTTGTGCAGTGTAACTACATGCCCTCCTGCAGTCCTCTGGGACCATGCCTGTGTTGAGTGACTTGTGAACAGGTGGCCAGAGGCACTGCTAGTTCCTTCTCAGCTCCCTTATATCCTTGGATGTATGTGGTCTAGCCCCATGGCTTTATCCCCCTTCAACTTTATGAGTTCTTCCAGAACTCTCTCTGCTGTGAATGAGCTGGTGTCCACTTCTTTCCCCGTTGCCTCTGCAACCCAACTGTGGTCCTTGACCCCTCTGTAGTGAATACTGAGCAGAAGATTTATTCAGTATTTCTGCCTTATCCAGATCCCTCGCCTACACTCTTCCCTTCCTTCTCCCTTTGAGCCTCACAATCCCCACCTCCGGTTTTCTTCTTTCACTGATGTACCTATAAAATGTCTTATCCCTTTGTTTACAGACCATGCTAAACCTCTTCTGTCTGCACCTTCGCCCTCCTAACAGCCTTCCTGCTTCCCTTAGACATTCAAGGTAAACTTCCTGTCCTCCTCCCTTTGGCTCTCCTTATATTTCCTGAAACTCAGCCTTTAGCCCTGACTTTGTCTCTCACCTGTTTGAGAACCATAGTGGTTTCTTCTTCTTTTCCCTTTGGCCACTATCCTAACACATTGGTTTGTTATCTCCACTATGGCTCCTTTTAGTTTCTCTCATTGTTCTTCCACCCCTCTATTACCCTCCCTTCCCCAGGACTGCTTTATTCATCTACCCATCTCCTAACTGAAAACACTTGTGATTGTTACACCTAGTTTTCCACCTCTGTGGACACCCTCCTACTACTCTTTCACTCTCTGATGCATTTACTTGTCTTCCTGTTCTTTCACCTCTCCTGACAGAACAATTTCCCTTCCCCCATCACCTTCTCCCTTACACCACCCTCCTTGCTCTTATCCACTGATCTCCTCTTCTTGGACTTGCCAGGCCCTCTGTACCCACTCTCCCTTATCTTTTTCCCTTCCTCCACCCTCCTTTCCCCTCCTGTACCCCTTGCCCACCTTAGCCTCCCCTCCTCTCACTCTACAACAAGGCCTCTGGCTGCCATATTTTCCTTCTCTATCTGGATTCTGCACTTCTCATCTCCCTACCTCTCCTTAGTCTCCCCTTCCCTCTCACCCCTGACTAGCAATGTTTTTCAAATGTACCTTATGGTTCACTATGCTTGCTTGTAATCTTGAGTGTGTATCACTGTTCCACATATTTCTAGTTGACTTGCTGTGCTCTCATGAAACCCTGAATGTTGTCTGTACCTCCTTCGTTTTATTGTAACCCTTTCCTTTGACGTGGAACCTTGTAAATGAGAGGCCTCGAGCTCAAAGGTATTTGTAATCCGAGATTTAAATAAATAAATAAATAAACAAACATCTACCCATTTCAGTGAAATCCACCCTCCTGAAATCTAATACTCTTGCCCTTGTGTGACTTAATTGAGTCCATGTCTCCATGCTGAACCACACTATGTGGTGGTCACACCACCCCAGCTGCCTTCCACCCATATTTCCTTCACTCTGTTCCCATTGGTCCATACCAAGTCCAGAATTGACTTGGTCCCTGGTTGGCTCATGCACTAGCTGCCTGAGTCCAACCCTCTGAGGGATTCTAGGATGGCTGTGCTTTTGCTAAAGCAGTCACCTGGGTGGCCCAATCCATGTCCGGATATTGAAATGGCCCAGTAGCAGGATTTCACTCTAGCTGCCATATCTTGTATGTTCTCTGTGACAGGGTTCAATAGGACCCTATCTCAGTTGTTATGGAGAGTTTGAATGCAGGGATTTGTTCTGTTCTTTCCTTTCCTGTCTCTTGTCTGTCTTATTGTGCAAACCAAATTTTCCTGTGAGACCTAGGATTTGATCACCCCAACAGTCTCACAGTTCTTTGCCTCTCACTGTCTCTCACTTCCTTGTTGTTTCTGTTTTTCCTCCCTTACATATCTGCTGGCATAAAAATATATGCAGATCATTATGTGGAAATGTAACTGATATTGGGATCCCTTTGTTTAGAATTATATAGTGTTACTATTGAAATGTATATAATTACAGTTTGAAATGATTGCAAAATGCTATTGGGAACTTAAGGGGTTAACCTGAGAGCAGTTTTAACCCTTTAAGAAGCTGTGGAAAAGGGGTCTCAGGCCTGGGTCATTGTGTTCTTGCTGCACCTGTCTGAAACTTACAAGAACATTTTAGAAAAAACAGGATGCTTGTTGGGGGCTGCAAAGACTTATAAGAGAGAGACTGTAATGTTTTGAGAGACACACAGAGATTGAAGGAAAACTCAGATGGATCTTCTCTGTTTATTCTGCCTTTGTAAATAGTTGTTCTGAACAACTTTATTTTTTCATGTTACTGCTAGTACTAATAAACACTTTTTGCAAATTCTTCAACTGCTCCTGGTTTTTCCTATGCTTTCTGACCTGCACCTCAATGACAGATGGTTTTATAAGTGGAAGTGCATACTCTAAGCCAGGAGTTTTGTGTGTGGGTACTGGACCTAGTACCAGGAAGCATAGACCAAATTCAGCTCACCCTCTGGTGGTTCCCTTCCTGCATCCCAGTCAGCCCATTCTAGTCCCAACTCATCCCTTGTACAGCAGACTATTTAATTCTTATCTCAAGAGCAGGGACACTTTTGTTTTAACAGCAGTCTTATGTTGGTGGTCCAGGGGGCACACAAAGTCATTCCTCTGATAGTAGTGGCTAACAGCGGTTTCATGGTGATGGTCCAGGGGCACATGGTGACATTCCTATGGTGGTGGCAGTGGCTAACAGTAGTCTTATGGTGGTGGTCCAGGGAGGCACACAAAGTCATTTCCCTGGTGGCAGTGGCTAAAAGCGGTCTTATGGTGGTGGTCCAGGGCCAGGATATATTGTGCTCTGTGTTACAAATGTGACGTGACATATGGAATTTGTGTCACTCTGACTGGGACACTGATTTAACTTTGTGAAAAAGAAAACATGTATCATAAACAAATGTGACAGCCTTTAACCACTTAAGTTAAAACCTGCCAACATTAACCTCATCATCATCCTCATAAAGAAAGCTGTCCTCACAGTCATCTATGTCTGAATTCTGACCACTGGGAAATTCTTTTCTCCATTGAGTCATCATCTACATCAGTGGTAGGCGTTTCATGCTACCACTCGCCAGTGCCACCAGGATGGTCCATTTCACATCAGCAAAACCATGACTAGTCTGGGGTATGAATACTGAGGTTGCAGTCTGAGCTGGTATGTGCCTCTCATTCATTTTTATGAATATCAGCAAACTGACATTTGCAGGAGAGAGGTTTGTATGATGATCCCAAACTATTGCGCCTGCTGAGCTGAATACCCTCTCGACACTTACACTGGAGGGTGGGCGTGTCAGGTACTTCAGTGCCATCTGGTCAACTCCTGCCATTCACTGACCTTTCCACTCCAGTATAAAAGAAGATCATCAGTTATTGACAGATACCTATTTTCAGACAAATATGACTCAACCATTCGCTGTGCTGCACTAAGTCCAGTGGTTGATGCGTCATCCTGTTCTCCAGAATCATTTATGTCACAAATCCCCACTTGGGACAAAGCCTTCCAAAGTGGTTAACACCAACCATTTTTGATGACAGACCACCAGGAACTGCAGTCCCTTCCACTTACAGGATATGCTTGATACTACTCTAAGTTCACCTTCATCCTGATTATAATGTTGAGGTTTGCTGACCTTGGCACATGACTTCTGTGCCCCATGAACCAAGCACACCGGTTGGTCACTGAAATGTTTTATTTGTTCAGGCCCACCTCCAGTACTGAGGCAATTCCACATTTGTATCGTGGGTCCAGCATTGTTGCTGCTGCAAAGTTGTCACTACGCTGAATGATCAAGATGTGATGATTCTGGTTAATACTGTCAGCATGTGTTTCAGTAACATGCTGCTAGCACTGTCTCCAATAACAGCAAGGCTATGCTGTACATTCATCAATGTCTGCCTCAGCACCCGCACCGTGGAATTGATTGGCTAATGGTGGCAGACTCACCACTCACTACCTGTGTGGTATGTTCTAAAAGGCCTCAAAATTGTTATTACAGCATCCATGAGGTGCCACTGTTCAGTTGTCATAGACATGGAGGCTCAGAACTGTCATGGCTAGTGCATGACAAGATATTCTGAGATGGCTTTGTACTGTTCATACAAGCTCTCTGCCATGTATAAAGTGGAATTCCACAACTTCCAGCTTCAAATGGTGCTGTGGGAGACAGTTTCGGATCTGTAACTGCGTTAAGTTTGTTACGGTTCTTTGCAGAACATGAAAAGTGAGAACAGATACGGCATGCAACTGTCAGCATTTCCTTTATATCAGGGTGCTGCAGAAACTCCTGCACCAAGATTTAAACAGTGGGCCATGCATGGAACCTGAACAAAACCACCATTCATGGTGCATTTAACCACATTTGACCCATTGTCACTTGGTATGAACCCAGCTCTCAGGGACAGGGGTTCAGCCACTTGTCAATTTCAGTTAGTACCAAGTCCAGCATGTTTTCACCAGTGTGTGAACATGTCACATTGCGCATAGTAATCTCTGCATGCTGTCAAATTCCTGGAAGATTGCTACCACGACACTCCACCTTACTACATTGATTATTCACACTACTAACAGCACAAACAACACCCAGCACCTGTGCCCAATGTGCAGTTATACACAACTATGAACTCCTCGCTGTTTTGCTAGTTGTCCACATATCCATACTTAAATGGATGAATGGAGAGGAGGAATGTTGAAGGCATGTCTTACAGAGTAGGACACAGTATGGTACAACTCAGGAACAGCACGGTGGAAAAGTATGTGCTGGATGGGACTTTCCATTTTGTACAGGTACATGCAGCAAACTGTTGAATCCAGAATTCTCCATGAAGGAGAAGGGCAAAAGACCAATTGTCAGCATTTTAGCTACAGCAGCATTATGTTCATGTGACACTATGTGATTAGGTAGGTACTTCAGCTTATGCAAAAACTCTGTAACATGGGCTGACTTAAACGCTTTACATGGGGTGTGATGACAAATAGTTCTGCTTCGAATGGCAGGGGTGGAGTGGACATGTGATGAAGAGGGTTGCACAGGTGATGAAAATCCACAAATGAAGTTATTTGCCCAGATTTATGAACAAGGGTTGATGTACCACTTGCACTAGGCATACTGCATTCACCACCACCAAAACTGATATTCTCACCACCACTGGACAAGATTTCAAAATCTTTATGTTCCTCCACCTCATCATGCCTGTAGTAATCCTCTGCTGTTATTTCATTGCTACTGCACACATTTAATTTCCTACATGATCTTACAGTCTTGGAAGGTGATAACATACTCATTATGGTTGATGACGAGGGTGAACACCCCACTGTGGTATCAGCTGCCATCTTGTGCTGGGTCCACAGTGCCATATGCCTGTTCTTAAGATGTGTATGCTGTCCCCTGTGCCCAGATTGCACTCCTTTTACCTCACCTCACACGCACGTGCATACCTGGCAGATTGCAACAGACTCATCATTTGCATCTTGCACAAAAAATCCCAAACAAGGGATTGTGATCCACTACTTTTAACATGTCCCTGATGCTGCTTATTGGACTCCATTTTTTAAGCCCTGAAGTGGGGGTGTGCTACATGATTTTCAGGCCGGACACACTTGGACTGCAACTGACCACCACGACTACCATCATTATTACTGGGTCATCATCATCATCACCATCATCAACTGAAACTGGTAAATCACAACTTTTTATGGGGGTTAATGCAAACAGACCCACACACAACCACCTTGAATTTATTTTTCCTCTGGTTCCAACAGGGTCACTGACATCATCATCATATTCATCAACAACATCATCCACATCCACATCCACATTTTCTGCTTGATGCTGGCATGTGGACTGCAATTGCAACCACAGCAACATCAGCATCATCAGATTCATCAACACCACCATCACCCGATATTTTCACCACACTGTGAATCATTGCATGGCAAATGCATGACCTGAACCACAGTGGAAGAAATGCAACACTGTGTATTATTGTTGCCATGACGATCAGAATCCTCATGTTCAGTTACCAATGGATGTTACTGGGAGTATGACATCATCTACACTGTCTGTCACTCACTGCTTTACACTCAACTATATTTTTGGACATGGTCAACTGGTCAGAAGTGGAACTTGAGGCAGCAATACTCATAACACCAGAAACTGGGACAACATCATCACCTCCAACTATGAGTGAAGCTACCAATTGCGCTGTAAAAACACTGAAGGAGAAATACTTTTCCCTACATCAACAATGCACTTCTGCCACTGATACTACCATGCCCACAGACAGTCTTACCACTGGCAGCAGTGCCATGGCAAGAAACAGCTTTGCTTGCACATCTATTTCATGGGCATTTTGGGGATCAACAAGAATATTCTAAACAAATTTAGATTTTGGAACGTTCACTCTGGGCCTCTGGATGTGAAAACAATGTGGCTTCAACAAGAGATACAGTTGAAAAGCCACAACAAGTTCAACAACATCTTAACTAACTAGTGGTGCTCAAGTCACAATACAATCTGGCCAAAAATACCTTTTGCCAGTTGGGAGGGGAGCACTGTGACTGCAGATTACAGTAACAGTGCAAAACCAAGATACCACAATGGCAGTACAAAATCACGCAGGTGCAGTGGATAGTAGGTTCACATGCTGCAATTACACTGTGGCACAATAAAAGGTGTATTATTTGATGTTGTGCACCACACACACACACTCACTTGCACACACTTTGTCTAAGCAAATTGAAAACTTCAGTAATACACCACCACGTATTTTAAACAACCTGAAATTATGCACTGCTGCACCAGGTCCACAACACAATCAGCAAAAAATGTCAACAATTACTGAAAATATTACTGTGTGTACATTAGCACAGTTATAGAAGAAAAATATAACCAAAAAAAGATGAACTCCCTCCCCAAAGCACACTTCCACTGTCTGTCTGTACATAGACTGAATGTTGTACATTAACATTCAAAATCCACATGCAAACAATAAACACTCAATGATATGAGCACAGGAGGGTTTCCTACAACCAATGCACTAAAGTTTGAGCAAAAGAAATTACTCATAAAGGCTTTTTAACAGATTTTAGAGAGTTTTGAATCACAGAGAGCTCTCAGAGAAAACTGTCTCCTACAGCTACCTACACACACTACCCTGAACTGAGGCTGTGCAGAACAATCTAGAGCCCATGTGACCTGCAATCCCATGAATCACTGCAAAATTTGCTTTTGAACTCACCAACACAGTGAAGTGATGCAAAGCACATTGATTTCAACATACTTCTTTAAATTAGTGCAGTAGTGGTTTGGGGAAGGTGGAATAATGTGCAGTCATTGCTTTCAATAGACTTCGATTCCTTATTATGACGTGAAGTACTCCACTTCATGTTGCTGAGTACTTCATGGATTCTGCATTACTCTGTGAATCACTTCATGGAGCAAATTGGGGCCACTTCACCCACCACTATTCATAGTCCAACAAGTGAAGTTTTCCGCAGACACGTGTTGCCTACATTTTATCAATAGTCCAACAAGTAACGTTTTCAGGCAGGCATGTGTTGCCTACATTTTATTAATAACCCAACAAGAGAAGTTTTCAGGCAGACATGTGTTGCCTATATTTTATTAAAAGCCCAAGTGAACAACAGGAGCAAGTATTCCTAAACAAAACTTAGAGGACAAAGCCATACTGTAAAGGAAATTAGCATATACAATATGCACATCAACTATATCTTTCCATAAAAGCAGCAGCATGTACCTGCTTAGCACCAGATTTTTCACTCTTAAACCCATGATTTGATCCATATCAGACTTAGAAAACTGTTTGGTGTCTTAGGTGAGTGTGAGTCATGTATATTCCCAAATAAATGTAAACAGTTAATAAAACCAGTAAGTTACTAAATAATAGAAGAATCCACAGATGAAGGAGAAATGAGAGGAGAACCACAGGCATGGTAGAGTTTAAATTAAAATGGACGGGAACAAGGAGATGTTTATTTATTTAACAGTTTTGCCTAGATGGACCTGCTACAAAACAACTAATTTCCCAAGGTGTCTGTGTGGAGGGAGAAACATAGAGGATTAAACAAAAGCAAAATACAATAACTAAGCAAAAGATATACCCTGACAGTGACACTAATACAACGACTTACATTGCTGATGACAAAATTGACATTTCGTCAACAGGTCACTGTAATGGTGCACAAGAGACTGGGGCACATTGTCTCCGGTCCTGCACCCCTCTCTGAATCAACTTCAACTCGGAGTTGATTATAATTTGAATGGGGGTTCGGGGATAGAAAAGCAGAGTCTATTGGGATTTATGTCAAATGCAACTTGCGGTCAACATAAATTCTGTCACTGTGATGCTGGTCAACAAAATTGCTGTTAAACCGCATTGTAGAACCAAGCAAAATACAATAGCATTAATAGCTAATAGAAAGCAATGAAATGCATGAATACCAATATTACTCAAAATGTGTGATATTGATGTTTTGAAAGTTGTAATGTTGCAATGCTGCTGTATATATTAATCTGTATGTTCTTAAATGTGTGCTGAATGATGGACACCCGTGGAAATGAACAATGCTCATTGAGTTTTCTAAATACAATTAAACTGAAAAATCACAATCAATCAGTTGTAGTAGTACTAATTTCTCCTTCATACTGGCTAGCTATGAAATTGGGCTCATCTCTTAAGAGTGCTAAAATGTCTTTTTATGGCCTGCCCACTTGTGCAGTGGTAGAGTTACTGCTTGCAAGCTAGAGACCCAGGCTGGGAACATACCTGGATCATTAGGGGCCAGCCAGGGAAGGAGGACTGAGCAACCCAGAAGATGCTGTCCTCCTCCAGGGAGGACAGATCACTAATCGCGCACTGCAATACTGCCACCTAGGTGATCCCAGGTGGCAGTGCAGCAGAGGCACAGTGGTGGGCTGGATGCAGTCTGGGACCAATGTAACATAATGTTCTGGGTGCAAGTACATCTAAGTCCCCAAGTGTGAGTTCCTCTGGAGAGGTAGGGAAAAAATGTGAAAAATTGCCTGATTCAGGTGACAAAGAACCCTTCTGGTCCACCCTGCCACTCCACAGGTTTGTCTTCTGATGAAAATAATGCAGATAAAGTTTGGGGTATATCCCTTCTACATCACTCCACCTGGAAGAGAAGCCAAGGCAGTGTAGATGATGGCAAACAGAATAGCAGGCAGGGCTGACAGCACCACAGGGGATCTGGAGGGAGACCTAAAGTAAAGATTAGAAAAGAGGGCATAAATAAATTATAAAAATTTTTTTATCTTGAACCTGGTACCAGTGCAACTGCCTGCAAACCAAAGTTGCTTTCTAGGAGGGCTGGTGGCCAGGTGTGAGATTCAGAGATGCTAATTGAATAATGGGGTGTTATTAGGTGTTGAAACAGTAGTACTAGGTGGAAGTGTCCCAAACTAGATAATTACAAGTTAAACTGGCTAAGGCTGCTTTCTTTTGGCAGGATAATCCACCCAGGGCTGGGGACTCTGGCAGGCAGGGGCCCCAGGGATGGGCCTTGTAGCCTATGTCTTCATCTGACCCTGACCATAGAGGAGCACTGTAGCTCTGAAGACTACAAGAGGAACAATCCAGGACTGAATTGTCGTGGGACTCTGAGACAAGCAGACTGGCTGAATGCATGCACTGTGATAATAACCTCACAATGGAGAAGACCAACACAATGGCATGACAAAGCAAAGCTGTATGGAAACAGTAGTCAGACCTCCAGCCATGGAAAGACTGAGGGGCAGATCAAAGCACCCCATGACTGAATCCGTGGACTGCAGATCTTTCTCCACTCAGAAGGGTCTGAAGGAACCCAATCCTACTCCAAAACTGATGCAGGATCAGAGGCGTATAGGGACACCTCACCAAGAAAATAACACAAAAAGCAGTGCTGGAGATGTGAGAAGACACCATCACACCCAAAGGTCCAGTGCCTAGCAAACAATGTCACCTGGCATGCATACCACAAGGTGGAGTAGTACAAGAGTGTGTCAGTCAAAATCAGGGGTATATACTGTATGAAGTAGCAAAGTACAGAATAGTATAATGAGTATGCCTTTTGGAATTGGTTTGGGCCCAATGGATGGGTCAGAACATAACAATCCTCATCAAGAACATGGAGGTGGAGTTTGAGATTGACATAGGTGTAGAGGTCCCTGCTGTTATAGAAACCCTTTACAGGAGACTGCATAAAGCATCACAAACAATTGAGGGCCACAAGAAAAGTTCTGATGAGGTAAGCAAGAGACACTCTGTACATGTGTGGATGCTCACTGCCATCATGAATAAAGGTGGGAATGAAAACTGGGAGGACATTTACACTATGAGGAACCTCCATGTCCCATTTCTAGGCAGATAAAAAAAAGCTTGATCTTCTTTTCAGACTGGACAATGTGGAATAAAGCAGGTGGATTGAGGTATTCCCAACTTTATTCGCAGCCTTGGAGAACTCAAAGAAGAGTACTACATCTAGCTTACACAGGCTGACTTACTGTTTTCACTTACAGCGTCGGATAGGTAAGGATCACAACATAACTATTCCTCATTTTGTACATTGGTGGAGAGGTGTTGGAGCCATGCCACTGACCGAAAGACACATAGCGTGTCCAGCCTAGGGTTAAGGGCAGCTTAACTGTGATTTAGCAGTAACTGTAAGTTGGCAGGATAAGGCGTGGGATCCTAACTGTGGACTAGGGCACATAGCATGCCAAAGTACTGCTTAAAACACAGAATTAAATTGTGATCACAAAGGAGGATTATATCTCCAAGTTTGTGACCAGCCACAAAGTATGGCTCACACAACAGTTTATAGGTCTAGACAGGAAAGCGAAAAGTTATTGTATGCAAGGCTTGTACGTGGCATGCCAAACATTACACACTAAAATAAAAGTATGAAAAACAATGTGACCAAACTGAAACAAACCTTATCATACAAAGACTGGAATACCAAGTCCATTATGGACCTGCTGGCTAATTTAACTGCATTCAACAAGGCATTATCTTGCAGCATAGATGGCACAGAAAACAGAGATTTATGCAAAGAACTTTATTGTACATGTTAAACTTTAAATGACAAAGGTTAGGGATGAGAAGAAAACATCAACATAACAGATAATCTTATCTTTTCACTTCTTCCTCTATTTTGGGCTGCAGTCCACATTTATCTGGTACTATCCTTCCAGTCCTATCTAAGCTCATCTATCTCGGTTTGACCACCCAGGGTAGACATCTTCTAATTTTCTTTTGTCTTTTCTCTCTCTTCTCTCTCTCTCACACACACACACACACACACACACACACACACACACACGTATACGCTGCTTCAGAAGTGCAGGCAAAGCTTTGGCTTTTTGTTCTGTGTGACAGGTTAAATACTATGAATTTTACGTTGTCATTCTGCATTTTACAGGTGCTCAGATGTTATACCACTGTGTGTTATGTGATCTGAATTTGAAGTGGGATTTTTTACTCTGAATAGCAAGTAAAATGTTCAAGGTTAAAGCACTGCATGTTTTAAATAAGCGTAGCACAGTTAAGCAGTTACTGAAAAAGCAGACTAGTTAGTGGGGAACAGAGAGAGAGGAGAGAGAGAGAGAGAGAGAGAGAGAGAGAGAGAAATGTCTACACTGTAGCTATTACCTATATGCGTGTTTCATTGTAACAGTAACTTTGTGATGACATTGATAATTTTGATAATAGCACATATAATATTTTGGTTTGAATATTTTGCCATTTTCAGCTGTGTACAGTACCTAGGACCATCTAATCCCTTGAATCAGGCAGGGAAGAATTAAATCTTTTCCACTGTTCAGCTTTGCAGCTTGAAAGAGAAAAAGAAACAAAACAGATGGGTTTCTTTTACGATATTTTGCAATCACCTATTTAATGGAAAAATTGTAGTGTCCAGGTATTAAATACCCCCACACATGCACACAAGTATTTTCAGACAATTCGGCAATAAAAGATATTATGAGACTGGAACAAATGATGGCAAGATTGTGTTTGGATGTGAAAAAGGGTTTGTGTACATGAATGACAGTGAGTGAACATTATTTAGAGTTTATATTCAATGATGGAGTCTCTGGAATTGTTTCAAGAGAATGCAGGCTGACAGGCAGGGATCTATCTATACAGGCTTACTTGTATGCATGTGTCTTATGAAAGTACAAAGAGGTGTTTTAGTGCAAAAGTATGGAGTGGCATGAACTAATGTGATTAACCCCTACCCTATGCAACTACTGAAATCATTCATTCATTGGCTCAGAGTTCAGGCAGCTTCCAACCTCCCTCGACTTTCACTGGTTTGAACCTAGTGAAGGGGTATATAACTAACTGTGAACAGAAACAAGAATGTTCTCCTTCAGCTGTTAATGTTTGCTCATTTGAAGTTATTTGTAGCTTTCCCATTTCATTGGCACTTTGCCATCTCAGTTGCAAGGTAGTCCCAAATTATGGCATATTCCTATTGTGTAAGCAACAGGTTTTCTTGTAACATACTGCTTGTTAACCATAAGATGTTTAGAGGGTTTTTTTTACTTTTTCCCTTCTTCTTTGGGGGTTCTAAAGAGGCACTTTTAAACTACACTGACTCATTATGGGTCAATCTGACAACCCTGAGTTCTCAGCTATAGAGCAGCTGGCTGCAGTCCAGTCCACAGACAAGAAGGATTTTATTGTGTTAAGGGCTCATTAAATGGAATCAAGTTTATATTCTGAAACTAAATTTTAATTTCAGCATTTTAAGGTTTAACATTTTACCATTAATGAGTTTCAATGTTTTGTGCATATATGGCCTGTAGCAT
Organism: Neoceratodus forsteri; assembly: GCA_016271365.2. Lineage (NCBI taxonomy): Eukaryota > Metazoa > Chordata > Ceratodontiformes > Ceratodontidae > Neoceratodus > Neoceratodus forsteri. Next base: position 1,187,621,719 of record CM057455.1, read on the forward strand.
GGAAGTGAAACTGTGTCTGAAGGGAGGGTCCGACCAACCCACCTTTGATTTGTTACTCCACACTGGAGGTTTTACAGGTTTGGCAATGTAACTATTTAACTTCTTCTGATGGCACATCCCTTCAGAGTACATTGTTTTTCTGGCAATTTCTGCAGTCTGGCAATTTTCTGTTTAATAGTTTAAATGGTTAAAGCCCACTCCAAAGCAGGTTCCTTTAGCAATGGTAATGCCAGTCTTATCTCCTGTGAAGTGAGCAAAGAGATTGAGGGGAAGAGGCATGGACCTTCCATACACCCCATAACCTTTGGCAAGCTTCTCAGAAAATAAAATCAAGCCCATTTAACTAACTGCTTTACAGCAGTAGCTGATTTCTATAGTTTAACTGTTTAAAAAGCATAAAAGAAATTGCAACTGTCATCTACAGACTGAAATTCTGCTGTCTGCAGGTCCAGGAACTTATTTCTGTAGTACTTGATGTGTGCATGGAGTCCATCAGGGGCAGACAAAACCCATTTTGAAAATGGTGAGTTGGGGTGGCCTCCTCAGTCTACAGGAGTCCTGTATTTTACAGGGATTTGGAAACTTCTGGTGAAATTATTCCTTAAACTTGCCTTGGTTATACAGGTAAACAGGATAATTCAGCTTCCATAGGAAAATTGCCCTAGAGTTACAGGAAAATGCAAAATCAATCTCGAGCACTGTATCATAGTATCATAGTAGTTCACAAGCTCAGGTGGACTATGCCTTCAAATGAGCTAGCCACCCGAAGGTGGATTAATTTTATAGATATTTAAATTTTTACTACCCATGTGCTGATCAAGCTGATGTTTAATAGTCTCCAAGGCGTTACTCTAAATGATTGAGCAAGGAAGTGTATTCCATAAATTAACCACACGTTGTGTATACCATTGGTTTCTCTTTTGGTTCTACAGTGGGCACCTCTTAATTTTCAATTATGGGATCTGGTCTGAGTTTTGATAAAATTTGTTTCAATCCAATAGTCTCTCTAAGAACAGGATATTTTACAGCTTTATATGTTAAACAGATCTCTCATGTCTGATGGTGATTCATAGAATATAAATTTAATTCTTGCAGTCTTTGCTCAAAGTTTTATTTTCCATTCCAGAGATTTTTTTTGTCATTTTCTCTGTACTCCTTCAAATAATTTTTCTTCTAACTGAATGTGAAACAGAAAAGGTACACAGCAGTCCAGATGTGATCTAACCAGATTCTTGTATAAAAGTATAATAACTATTGGTTGCCTGCTCTTTATGTGATAAAAATACATCCAAGAATTCTTTGACACTTTTGACTTTAGTAAAAGTGTTATTATCAAAATTCATTTTATTGTCTATAACTACTCCCAAATCCATTTCATTGTCTGTTTGTTGCAATAGTACTTTATTTAAAAATACTTATGTTTCTGATTATGACTCAAATGCACACTTTGCATTTTAATACATTAAATTTCATTTATTCTTTTCAGCCCATAGTTCTAAGGAAAATATCTCCCTCTGGAGATTTGCAGCTGCCTCTGGGGAGTTGACAATACAGCCAATTTTGCAGTCATCTGCGTACTTGAACATCCAGGTGTTATTTGATGACTGCATGGATGAGATCAAGATGTTTAACAAAGCGGGGCCATTATCGAGCCCTGAGGTACCCACTAGTAACCTCAACCCAAGGGATGTAAACCCTTAATTGAGGTATACTGTTCGCGATCTTTAACCAAGATTCAACCCAGGTTATTAAGTATTTGGTAAATTCAAGATTATTCATATGTTGTATAAGGATATCGTTGGAGACTTTATCGAGCATTGGCAAAATCAAGGAAGAATATGTCCATAGATAGTCCCACATCCAAAGATGAACTAATATTTTCAAAAATTGTAGATGATTAGTTAGACATGATTTCCTCTGGTAAAGCCATGCTGTGTGATGTCTTGTAGATTATAATATTTTATATGTTCTTCAAGTCTGTATAGAATGAACCTTTCTAAAGTTTTTCCTACAACAGAAGTTAAACTTATAGGTCCATAGTTTGAGACTTCAGTTTTATTACCTGATTTATATATAGGGATCACTATAGCTTTTTTCCATGCTGAAATGCACACACCTTCCACTAATTATAAATTAAATAATCTGGTTAGAGGTCCTGAAACTTGTCTGAGTGATTTCTTAAGGAACCTTGGGTGAATTTCATCTGGTCCCGGAGAAGAGTTAGAAATTCAGGTTATTTATTGCCTTCATGTTTTCCTCTATGGTTATTTGGTTTATTTCAGTATTATTTTGAAGTAGTTATGGTACCCTTTAGGGTTGTATTTTCTATGGTTATTTGGTTTATTTCAGTATTATTTTGAAGTAGTTATGGTACCCTTTAGGGTTGTATTTTCTTTTGGTGAAAATATAGTACAGACGTACTGTTGCTAGCCTTGCTTGTAGAGCAGAAAGCAGCTAACTAAAAGAAGCAACATTTTCTTATTAATTTAAAACTTATATCTCAGCAGGAGTCATTGTCTGTTAAGATAAAGTAGACAGATAACTTTATTAGAAGTAGAAGGGGTCTTATTTAGGGTTAAAAGAAAGAAAAGAAAGAAAGTCAGTGTGTTCTGTACAGGGAAGGGTACTAATCAGCTGACTTTGCTAAACCAGTGGGAGGAAAGAAGCTTACCTGGGGTGTGGTTTAGACACTATAAAAGCAGGTGAGTCAAATTACAACTTCCTGTTGCTAGCCTTTTTCTTATTAATTGCCTTCCATCCCACCCAAAGCCAGTTCTACTTTTATAGCCACTGGATTTGACTGTCAACAGGAACTTCCTGTTTGGCAGTAGGAAGGAAAGGATCATAGAGAAACATTGGTTTTGTCAACCCTAAAGGAAAAAGTAGCTCACTCTCCCCCAGCTGCTGGTGGACTGATATAGAGCAAGGAAGAAGGAGGCTACTGAAGAAGATAGGAAGTTGCTGTCCCAGAACAGGAAGGGTGAGAGTTGTAAGAAGAGGAGAGAGATAAGCATCCAGAGAAACAGTAGAGAGATGCAAAATAAGACATGATAGGAGTGGTGCAGTGCAATGGCTGTGGGCGGCAGTGTTCTGGGAGACATTCTGGAGGCTGCGATGCTGCCCTATTTGCAGGCACCTCTCGGTCTGAGAGAGGAGGTTGCCTGTCTCAGGCTGACCTGGCTGGATTCATGAAACCTCCTCCCCACAGGACCACCAGGCCAATGCCACTACCTCAAAGGTTGCCAAGAAGAGAGAGGCTGGACCAGGGTGGGCTCAAGGAGGAGAGGGTGGTGGAACAGAGTTGCATCCTCCAGCTGTACTCTCCACAATTCATTTGCTCTTCTGGTGGATAGTGGTTCCTCTATGGAGGCACCTGCAGTGGAGACCAAGGAGGATGCTGGGAACCTTCACAAAGGAGACCCACAGGAGGGTGGCATGGGACTCCACAGGGAAGAAACAACTCCTGGTGGGGACTCAATCATTAGGGGGTAGAAATGGGGAGGAAGGGAGAGGAGTAAGGTGCCTTCCTGGCGCCACGGCTTGGAGGGACAGAGGCGAATCCTCAGGATCGTGGGAGGAGCTGCGAGGGAGGAGCTGGATGTCATTATTCACCTGAGGACAAATGACCTAGCTAGGAATGGGATCAGAGCAGTGCAAGAGGAGTTTGAAGAGTTGGGAAGGACCTTAGACAAGTGGCGCATATGGTAACCTTCTTGGAGGTGCTGCCTGTCTATGGCAAGGGAGATGCTAGGGCACTTCTCACCAGGGAATTCAATGAGTGGTTGAAAAACTGGTGTGGAGCTCAGGGTTTTGGCTTCATTGGGGACTGGGGAGCCACTTGGAGGGATGCAGACCTATACTGGTGCGATGGTCTGCATCTGTCGAGAGAACCAGGATCCTAGGTGAGAGATTTAAATGCTTCATTGGCAAGCATTTAAACTAGCCAGGGGAGGCACTGAAAGGAGCAGGAAATCTGAGCTTCCCCACAAAACATGGTGATTAGTGAGGTAAACACCAAGGTACAAAGTTATTAGGAGCAGAACAGATTTAAATAAAAAAGGCAAAGGCAGTAAGGACAGAAATGGGGCTAAAGGGGTAAGGCTATCAAAAGTGGAGGTGATGACTACCAATTCCGTGGTCTGTGTAACAAGCTCCCTGAACTAGTGACCTTGATGGAAGAGGGTTGCCTGGATATTGTGGCAGTCACAGAAACATGGTACACAGAGAACCATGACTGGGATGTCAACATACCAGGATACACAATCTACAGGAGGGACAGGGAGGGTAAAAGAGGAGGAGGAGTAGCTCTCTATGTAAGGAAGGGATCAAAGCAGCAGAACTAAAGAGTAAACAGGGAGCAGATGAGGCACTTTGGGTCACTCTGGAGACAGGCAATGGCACCACAATCCACATGGGGTTGTATACAGACCCCCATCTCAGGAGGGAATGGACAAGGAAATGATAGAAGGATTTCTTAGAATGGCAGAAAAAGGAGATATTGTTGATGGGGACCTGAATATGCCAGATGTTAAGTGGAGCACCTTTGCTGCAGGCACATCCAAAACAGGGTCATTCTTGATGCCCTACAGGGGCATGCCTCAGACAGCTAGTATTGGAACCCACTCGGGTGGGAGCAATCTTAGACCTGGTACTCTCAAATGGGGATGGAGAAAGAATCTCAGATTTAGAAGTGGGTAGCCATCTGAGAACAAGCGACCACCAAACAGTGTGGTTCACGATAAACACAGCCATACAATCAAGCCATACAAAAGCAAGAGTACTGGACTTTGGAGGGCTGACTTTGGTAAAATGAGGTGTGCCTCAGAAAATCACTAGCAAACAGGCAAGAAGGAGGGTGGAGGAACAATGGGGAGTGATCAAAACAGCCATCACAGAGGCAACAAGCCTTTGTGTAAAGCAAATCAATAAAACACAACGAAGGAAAAAACCACTATGGTTCTCAAAGAGGTGGCAGGGAAGGTTAAGGAGAAAAGGACAGCATTCAGGAAATATAAGGAAACACAGAAGGAGCAGGACAGAGAACTTTATCAGTTAAAGCAGAAAGAGGCTGGGAAGGCAGTCAGAATAGCAAAGGCCCAAACCGAGGAAAGGATAGCCAATTCTGTTAAGAAGGGGATAAGACCTTTTATAGGTACATTAAGAACAAAGAAAGACCAAAGGAGGATACTGAAGCTTAATAAAGGGAGGGAATGTGGGTGAGGGTGACAGTGAAAAGCAGGGATACTGAACGAATATTTCTGCTCAGTATTCACAAAGGAAGGAGGAGAGTTACCTAAACCAAACAAGAGAAACACTCTGAAGACAGGGTGATACCAGTCCATTTACAGAAGAGGGTTCTGAAAAACTAATAAAATTGAAGGTGGACAAAGCAATGGGGCCTGATGGAATTCACCCAAGAATTCTAAAAGAACTAAGGGTAGAACTAGTGACACCACTGACTACTCTCTTTAACAAATCATGGGAGGATGGGGTGGTACCGAGGACTGGAGGAGGGCAGATGTGATTCCTCTTCACAAAAGTGGAAGCAGGACAGAGGCAGAAAACTACAGACCAGTTAGTTTGACCTCAGTGGTAGGAAAATGATGGAATCACTTCTGAAGTAAAGAACTGTGGAGTACCTAGAGGCCAGTGGGGCTGGGACTCAAGGCAGCATGGATTCACAATGGGAAGGTCGTGTCAGATGAATCTAATAGATTTCTTTGACTGGGTGACCAAAGTAGTAGACCAGGAGGGCTGTGGACATGGCCTACCTAGATTTTAACAAGGCATTTGATACAGTCCCACACAAAGATTAATTCACAAGATAGCCAGCCTTGGAGTGGGTCCCCAGGTGGTAGCCTGGATAAAAATTAGCTGAACAACAGGACACAAGAGTAGTAGTAAATGGGTACACAGAAGAAAGGAGGGTTACTAGCGGGGTACCGCAGGGTTCAGTACTGGGACTGGTCCTTTTAATGTCTTTATAAGTGACATTGCAGAGGAACTGGAAGGAAAAGTATGTCTCTTTGCAGATGACACAAAGATCTGCAACAGGGTTGATACACAAGATGGAGTGGAAAGGATGGGAAGGGACTTGGCAAGGTTGGAGGAATGGTCAAATGTATGGCAGCTCAGATTCAATGCAAAGAAGTGCAAGGTAATGCACATGGGAAACAAAAACCAGGAAACACACACAATGGGGTGAGATACTGACAACAGTAAAGATAGAAAGGGACCTGGGGTAATTATATCAGATGACCTAAAGGTGGGCAAGCAATGCGAGAAGGCAGTAAGGAAGGCTGGGGATACTGGGATGCATAGGAAGAGGTATCAATAGTAGAAAACAGGAAGTTGTTATCCTCTGTACAGACAGTTGGTGAGACCCCATCTGGAGTACTGTGTGCAGTTCTGGAGACCCCATCTCCCAAAGACATAGACAGAGTGGAGGCTGTCCAGAGGAGGGCAACAAAATGGTGCAGGATCTGACAGAAGACTATCTGAAGAAAGACTAAAGGAGCTTAATATATACCCTTGAGGAAAGAAGGGAGAGGGGACATGATAGAAACTTTCAAGTACCTCAAGGGAATTAACAAGAATCAAGAGGGTAGCATCTTCCAGAAAAAGAGAGATGTGCAAGAACAAGGGGCACAATTTGAAGATAGAAGGGATGGCTCAGAGGTAATGTGAGGAAGTATTTTTCACTGAGAGGTTGTGGATGCATGGAACAGCCTCTCTGAGGAGATCGTGGAGTCAGGAACAGTGGGGGACTTCAAGAATGCATGGGACAGGCATAAGGCAGTCCTAGTGGTGGGTAGGAGGAAGTAAGCTGTTGGTTAACTAGGATCTGCAGCTTATCTGTTAGAGTAGGAAAATGGGCAGACTGGGTGGGCCAAGCGGTCCTTATCTGCCGTCAAATTCTATGTTTCTATGTTTCTGTGTTTCTATGTTTCTAAGTAGTTGTTGAGTTCTATTGCCATCTGGTTTCATGAGTAATTAGGCCAGACTTGGTTTGGATTGGTCCCAAAGTTGATTCGGTATTTCTAAGAGATCCTATATAACTATAGAATTTTTTTTATTGTTTACTGTATCAATTGCTAATCTAGTTTCTGTTTCTGTCTTGGCTTTCCTAATACATTTTTACTCTGTTAGTAAGCTTTTGTAGTTATTTCAGTTGTTTAATGATGGTTTTTGTTTATATTTTCTATAGCATTATGTTTTTTACTTATTAACCTCTTGATTATGTTGTTCCACCAGATTGGCATTCTATACTCCTTGGTATATTTGTTTTTCTTAGGGGCCCAGGTATCAAGACATAGGTTTATTTTGTCCTGCATAAAGAGACCAGACCCTTCAGTAGCAACCATTTTAGTTTTTGATTTGAAATGTTATTATATTGTGATCACTGTTACCCAGTGGTGCTAATATACTTGGTTCTAAGATTTAACTGCCCATATTAGTAAGAACAACATCTAGAATGTTATTATTTCTAGTTCCAGTTTTATGATTTGATCTAAATTTTGATTTACAGTAATTTCTAAGAACTCCCTTTCAATATTACCACTACATTGAGGTGTATCCCAATTTATTTTATGGAAGTTAAAATCTCCCATAAGTATGTAATTATTTGTTGGTTGGAATTCTTCAATTGTTTTTATAAAGTCCATATTCTGGTCATTATTAAGATTAGGGGCCTATAAGCCAATCCAACACATATTATTGTAATAGGTAATTGTATTTCTGCCCTTACAAGTTCATTATCATAGCTGGAGGTTAGTTTTGGGGTAATAGAATGAAAGGTTTAGTTCTCAGCTATGTAAAGGGCTACCCCCAATTTTTTCCTTTCTATTTTAATAATTGTATTGTAACCCTGTATGTTTACATTCCAGCTATCATCCTGGAACCAGGTTTTGGTAACACCACAAATTGTAATATTTTCTTTTTCAAAATATATCTCATTTCATCCATTTTATTTGTTAAACTATGGGAATTTAATAGGAGTATATTTATTGTGTTATTATCACCTTTAGGAGTACCTTTCATTGGTATTATAGTTTTCTGAATGTTCCAGTAATCTTTGCTTAAGCACAACCTTTCATTCTCATTTAGTTTAACTGTTTATTTATAAAATTTGTAAAATGTTTCCAGTAGCATATTCTCTTTTTTTGTAAGTGCAATCCATCTGAGCAATACATGTCTTCCTGAAGAAAAATTATTCCCAATGTGTTAAGCAACAGATTCCTTGCCTCATTGTCCATTTTCTTAGCCAATCATTAAAAGCTCAGTTTTTGATTTAGTTGCTGCAGGCTCTTGGAATGGGCAAAACTTTGGGTATAGCAACCTCACATCCATAGTCTATCAGTTTATTAGAGAGGGCCACTTAGGTTTTTGTTTTGACCTCATTCCTGGGTCCCTAAACATATTATTAGTGCCTGCGTGAATTAATACAAGAAGGTTTTTCCTAGGTCTTTAATATGGATTTACACATATATGTGTAAGATCCGCTATTTTACCCCCCTATAAGATGACAGCATCCTGTGAGCTTTATCGGGTTGCAGACATCCCTGTCTAAATTTTTATGATGGAATCATCCATAACCAACAGATTTCTATAAGGTGATGGGGTATTTTCTGTATTTAAGTTGTTCTGTAATATAACATTGTCAGAGTCAGTTAAGGTAGTCAATATGTGGCTGGCATTGGGCGTCTCAGGAATCATTGTTGTATTAACTATATCAATGGATATTAGTTCTTGTTCTGAAACAATGTTAGTGTCATTATCAGATACTGTTAGACTGGCAAATCTATTTTGTAAGGGAATATAGAAATTGGTTGCATGTTTTCCCTTCTTAGGAGGTTTACTATATTGTATATTGTACCATAAGTTATCAGTATCAATTGTTAAGTCCTCTTCCTAGTTCTTTTTATTAGTTTCCTTATGTTGTTCTGGGTACCTGGATGTCATTTGCAAATCTTTGTTGAAAATAAGTGGGTTGTTGGAATCTTCATTTGTATACTTTAGATTATTAGAAATTGCTGAAACTTTTTATTCCCAGAGGAGTTCTAGTGCGAGTCTAATGGCCATTTCTTTTGGCTTGTTCCAATTGCAATAGGCAATCAGTAAAGCATTAAGTTCTTGAATCAACTCCTGATTATGTATACTTTTATTATATCGAAAGGATTTATTTGAATTTCCTTAGTTATTAGATACATGAGACAGGTGGTACACCTAATACACACTTCTCCTGGTGCCATAATCAAATTCTCTGTCATTGTTTATCTTTAGTATACAATGCAATATGAGATTGAGTTTAGTTTTTTTTCTTGTTTTAGATTTATTCAGTCACCACAATCAACAAGTCAGATGACTAAATTTATTTAAATATATCAGTTGAATTGGATATTCATTGTTTTGGAACAAATTGAATGAGTTATACATTAACTCTGACACCAGTAAAAAAAAATTCCTAATGAATAATGCAGATTAAACATCTAGCAGACTCCAGAGAAAGAAATATTTTGCAAGCAATAGGAAAACCCCAGTGTAAGGATTTTAAAGTCCAATAGCTTTTGCAATATGAGTAGAGAAAACTGTCAAATATATGTTCAGCACAGACTATAGGTAACGTGCATAAGCGTACATAAGTATACTACTATTCACACATCCTGTTTAGTGTTTATATCAATTGCCCTATTTTCTCCTAACACACCTAACACGTGCAGACATGCGTGTCTTGGTGCGTGTGTCTTGGTGTGCGTCTTAGTGCTGTATGCTGCGTGCTCACCCTGCTCACTGCAGGGCAGCCTTTATAGCACTCAGTGACCCTGGAAGTGTTGCAAGGAGGTCACAGACTGTTCTGTGTCCAAAGTATCCCAAATCAAAGTAAAATTAAATTTAGAAGGCCACTATTAGGCTATATCTATTACTAACTGTCTCCTTCCTTGCTGAAATGCTGGAAAATAAATCAAACTAAGTGAGCTGTAGTTCCTCATGGATATGAAAACCTACAGCTCCTCTTTCTGAATGCTGTGTGTAAGCAGGGCTCAGAGGACTCTGATAGTGAGATACAGTTGTTTAAAAATCAGAACAGCAAAGTTTCATTTAAATCAAGTTATTTAGAAAGAAATAGTACTCTCAAGCACTTATGACCAGCTAGTGCCCGAAAATATATTAACTCATGGTGCTCGCCACAGGGCAGCCTTTATAGCACTCAGTGACCCGGAAGTGTTGCAAGGAGGTCACGTGCTGTTCCATGTCCAAAGTATCCCAAATCAAAGTGAAATTAAATTAAAGGCCACTATTAGGCTGTATCTATTGCTAACTGTCCCTTCCTAGCTAAAATGCTGTGACAAGTAGTTTCATCTAAATCAGTTGAAACTGTTTAAAGATCAGAAATAACCCTCTAATAAAGGAAGAGCCCAAAGCCCTCCTCTTTGTTTGATTTATCTTTCAGAGATTAAGCAATATGTGGCTGGTAGCCACAGGACTTCGAATAACAGTGCACCAGTGAGAGGTGTCAACATATGAGGATATTTTTCTGCTACTTGTTACTTACATCCCATCTACCATGGCATGCTTGATATTATAGCAGCAGATGTCAGTCAATGATGAACTTTGTATGAGTGCCTTGCTGGCTTATACTCAGGAAACACCAGCTTTACTGGACAACACTTCCAAGAGCACATACATCTGTTGACCAATCAAGTGCACAAATCTGATGCAGGCAATTATATAAGTGACTGTTATTGAGCCAGAAACAACCAAAAAGCCAGGATATAACATGGTGACACACATTATATTGAAGGTCCTTAGACTGCCACTGTTGGCTCCCAACATTATTCACTCATCTGCATCACAGACTCTTGTAGAGGCTGAACTGCACCCGAAGTGGGACTGGGCCCACTCAGTGGCTTGACTACTGATTTTACCCCAGGGACTTTATTGAATAATATACAGTTTATGTATATGCACATTGTTTTAATGTTTTACATTGAGATATGAATTAATATGGGCCTTGTGTAGGAACAAATGTATCATTGTTTATATTTCTTTGCCTTTAGAGATGATTGCCACCAATCAGACAAAAGCTGCTGATGTTCTGTACTGGGAAGGTTTATGCATATCTCTGTGATTTTGATGTTTTCTCACTGGGACATGGCTGAACATAGTCATTCTTGTGCGTCTACTAATGTATGTTTATTATACAATGTTTTTCTACTGAATATGTTAGCTTCATATCATGCTAGAGCCCAAGGTCCCATAGCTATGCAAGAAAGGAGACCTCAAGATGGAGTCTTCTGTACCAGAGAGGTTCGAGACCTGAAAGGACAGACTGGCACCATCTCAGGTGTATTTGCATCTGTCTTATCCATATGGAATTGGGCTGATATGGAGACCATAAAGAGGCATGTGAATTATCTTGAGCATCAAAATGCAGATAAGGTTATCAAACCTATGATACATGGAATTGATAGCCTAGCACAAAAAGAAGAAAAGCCTGCTGTATACAATAGGTATGATATTGCATATTGTTTACTAAAAACAAAGATCAATGCATTAGTTGCAAACAATCATTAAAGGCCCGACACATACACATAGGTAAAGAAGTAATATGCACAGTCTATGGGAACTATGTCATCTCACCATGATTTGTAATTTGCACAGAGTTGTGAAAACAAGGCACGTCCCTGATCTCATCTCTGATAACTATTTGACCATATGGTATTGCCCTGCACATATAACAGGTTGCAAGACATCTATTCCGGATGTGTTGAGGCCTGTCAGAAATTTTCTTTGTGTGACAGCTAGGAACTTAGGATATGTTACTTTACATCCCAACCAGGGAAAACACTACATCAGGAGGTCCTGTTCTATACAGGATACCCTATACATATTTTCACCATTTCCTTACAAATATTTGACCCTGCTAAGGTAGTTTTTGACAAACTGGCCATGGTCCATTCTGTGAGTTACTTGGAAGGTGACATTTATAGGGAGAGGGTGGACACACTTTCTTTAGTAGTTTATAACCCCATTTCTGGACCTGTGGCAGGCCCCACATACAGCTTGCTGCTCAGTAAGCAGGCATTGCTGTGTATGTCGCTGTGATTTCTTTGATGTGGGAACACCTGTGTACAGTCTTGATGGTGGTGTACAGTAAAATGCCAGTGTCTTTATAATCCAAAATGGTATCTGTTCAGTAAAGCTGACTAAATGGTGCCTTCTGATGGCCAAAGTCACCCACAATATGGCTGGTCAGTATTGTGAGTTACCAACCATAAATTATTTACTTATTGGCATGCCCAGTGACTACTCCAGACTTCTGCTTCACACCTTTTGCTCGCACTCTCATTGTTCAAACAGTTATCTTACCAGTACCACTTCATGAGGAACAATATATTCTTAATGAACCTGGTCATGAACTGATATCATAAATTACGTTCCAGCATTCAATGTGCATATTTCTCTGCTTTCTAGACTTGAAAGTCTTGCTTAATTGTAAGGATGAACATATGATTAGAATCAGCAATAGTATGGAACTTGCTCAACAATCTTTGAAAATGTTGTTACATGATGGTGATTTTAATCTTTTAATTTCAAATACATGGATAGAAATTAGCTTTAAATTGTTAATTATGTTCCAAGTTATTTTAGTAGTGCTGTATTCACTACGTTCTGTTACCTTACATGGCTACTGACAGTTACCTGTAATGGTTTCTCAAAAGCCATCTAATTGTCAGTGTCAGTAGCTCAGCAGGTAGCACACTCACCTCTGAGTCCAGGAGATCAGAAGGCTGTGGGTTCTATCCCACACCAGGCACTTGGGTTAATATCCAATACTGACACTGCAGTGCAACATGAGGGGGTGCTGCACTCCTGAGGTGCCGTCTTTCAGATGAGATGTTAAACTGAGGTCCCATCTGCCTGTTCTGGTGGTAGTTCAGGTGGATGTTAAAGATTCCATGGCACTTTTTGAAAAGAAGAGAATTCCCTGGTGTCCTGGCCAAATTTCCCCATTCACTAAAAATACCAACAACACTTAATCTGGTTCAAGGTCAGTTGGCATTCATTTGTATCCCCCTCCCCAGCTCGTGCCTGAAAATAAGCAGAATTTGTCTAGTGCACTTACCGGTCAACCAAAACTAACTAACTAACTGAGAATGGTAAAGTACTATGCTATTTTTTACACTCTGCTTAGCATGACTTTTCCTCTTGTTGTAATACCACTTTGAACAGTGCGGTGTACTTTGCAAGGGTATCAATAGGGGACTGTTAGCATACATCTTATTGGCTCTATCATTGTTTCATAGAAGAGTGCATTGCTAATATTGCTATGACTTATGTTAGAATGAAATGTACCAGACTTGTAAAACTGCTCTTGCAGAACTGCTGACCATGAGAAAGTTGTTTATCACGGATGTAGCATGTCATGGTTATCTATATCCTGAGAGGAAACCGAAATAAGAAGAATAGTGTCTCTTATTATGTACAAGGTTAGCAGAGAGAGATGCCTCAGCTGCAGAACCTTGTAGCAGTTACTGAGACAGCAAAAGAATGCACTATAGTTCTTTGTTTGCTAAGTGAAATAAGGAAAGTAAGTAACAGTCTGAGAGGGGATGAACAGAGGACTTATTTCAGGGTCTCAGTGAGCCAGAACCATATGCTGAAGGTGGGCCATAGCCACTGTCTCCCAGGATTAGGTAATGTATGTACTGTACTTTGTCCTGTAATTTGCTGTGGCTGATAATAAATATGCAATATATTGATTGTGCTTCTTTCATGGTCATTACCACCAAAACTCTAGGGCAAGACCAACATACAAACGGTTTCTCACTGATTACATCATTGTTTACACACTGAATGCAAGGATATGTGAATTTGGGAAAACCAATGTTCAGTTTTGAGGAAAGATGACCTCAGACAAATAAATACAACCCAACCCAGAAAAGCTGGCATCAATGCAGAGGTATAACTCTCACAATTGTGTTCAAATGTCATGGTTGCCTATGAATAGCCAAATAACTAGGGAAATTCATAACAGCATTAAGAAAGAAAAAAAGAAAGACCTATAAGAACGTTTGTCACAAGTAAACCAGTGAGTTTGTGGTCCTGCTCAAGAGGAGGGCTTTGAAGCTCTCAGAGTAGAACTTGTGGCACTGCCAGCCCCAAACTTGTTCAATCCTAATATGGAAATAAAAGTTGTGGTTTGTGCATCATCCTTTGGACTAGGAAGAGTTATGATGGGGTGGGTGAGGTACTGACAGTAATAAGTCAAGAAAAGGACCTTGGGGTTATCATACCTTAAATTGGCAGGGCAGTGTGACAAAGCAGTGGGTAGGGCCAGTGGGATGCTAGGATGCATTGGGAGGTATCTCCAACAGGAAGAGGAGGTGGTGTTGCCACTGTATCACTCACTTATGAGACCCCACCTGAGTATTGTATCCACAGGCAGTCAGAGGAGGGCAACTAAAATGGTGCAGGGGTTGCATCAAAAGCCATACAGACAAAGACTGAGGGATTTCAACTTGCACACCTGGAAGAGTGGCAGTAAGAGGGGACATGATAGAGACTTGCAAGTACCTCATGGTGGGGGTACAGGGTGCAGGATGGGAGCCCTTTTCAATTGAGAAGCAGCACTAGGACCAGGGGACATTCAATGAAGCTGGAGGGGAAGTTCATGGGGAATGTAGGAAGTATTACTTTACTGAAAGAGTGGTGGATGCCTGGACCAGACTGCATGTTGAAATGGGAGGCAAAAACAATAGGGTCTTCAAGCATGTGAAAGATAGAAATAGGAACTATTATTAAATAGGCAGGGAGGAGGGAGGGTCACCGGAGACCAGTTAGGGTGTGCAGAGAAAGACTAGGCAGTGGCCATCTGGACAGACTGGGTAGCACAAGTAGCCCTTTTCTGTTGGCAAATTCTATTTCAATGATGCAGAAACATAGGGATGACTGTAAACCTGCCAGACATGCCATCAAGAGTGCTAATGCCAACAGAGCAGTGCTATGTTCAAATTGAAAAGACACTACTGCTTTTGTGCTCAAATGAATGCTTGAGTTGGTACCTTGTGGAGGCACACTTTACTCTGGAGACAGATCACAAACCTTTAGTAATTCTGTTGGGCACCAGGCACCTAGATGACCTTCCTCTGAGGATACAGGGGCTGTGTGTGTGGTTGATGAGATATGTCTAGGCTGTTCTTTTCTCACTCTGATGCACCATGCAGAATGCCTCTTGAAGGACAAATCACAGAATGAGATGCAGATTTCATGGAAGAAACAAATAACTATCTCACTCAGATAAGAGACACTCTGCCAGCATCTGACAGTAATCTTGAGCAAGACAACTGCAGAAAAATAAAGTTTGCCAACAAGTCATGAAGTTTTGCCAACATGATTGGCCACCAGGGTTCAAGGTCTGGATACACTAAAACTATTCCAGCGTGAATGACACACCTTGACAATTCAAAGTGACTAATAATTCCTCAATCTCTATAATCTGCTTCCTGAGATTACATAGAAACATAGACGTTGATGGCAGATAAGGACCGCCAGGCCCATCCAGTCTGCCCATTTCTTTTCTACCTTATGAATATGCCATCAGCCTTTGCTCTGTCAATGGCCTATCTATTCATACTCATCTGTATTGCTCCCTTATGCCTACCCATGCCTGTTTGAAGCTCTGCACTGTATTCATATCCACCACTTTCTGAGGTATGCCATACCATGCATCCACCACCCTTTCTGTGAGAAAGAACTTCCTCACATTACCCCTCAATCGGCCTCCCTCTAATCTCATGCGTGTGTCTCTTGTCCTGCTATTTTTCTTATATTGAAACATGTTAGACTCTTTCGTCTTGTTAATGCCCTTAAGGTGTTTGAATATTTCAATCCTTACCTCTCTCCTTCCTTTGCTCTACAGATACATATTGATCTCCATTAACCTGTCCTCATATGTTTTCTGATGCAGTCCCTGCACCATTTGAGTTGCCCTTCTCTGGAATGCCTCAATTTGGTTAATGTCCTTGTGAAAGTGTGCCTCCAGATGAGGCCTAACCAGTGTCTTGTAAAGAGGGATTATTACTTCCATCTTCCGACTTGTGATACCCCTACTAATACACCCCAACATCCCTCTAGCCCTACCTACTGCATTAGTGGTCTGCTTGGATGATTTCAGGTCATCGGTGATGATGGCACCCAAGTCTCTTTCTTCTCTTGTGACTGCAAGCAACTCCCCTCCCAGCCTATAGGTGGCTTCAGGGTTTCTCTTCCCTATGTGCATGATCTTTCACTTCTTTGCATTAAACCCCAGTTGCCCTCTTCCAACCATTTGCTAGTTTATCCAGATCTCTTCTCATTCTATCCACCCCATCTGGATCATCTACTCTGTTGCAGATCTTGGTGTCATCTACAAAGAGACAAACTTTACCCTCAGTCCATCTGCAATGTCACTGATGAAGATATTGAAGAGGACTGGCTGAAACGACCCTGAGGGTACCCCACTTGTGATTTGCATCTCTTCTGACTGTATACCATTTACCACCACTCTCTGTTTCTGCCCATCAACCAGTTTGCCACCCAGTTGACCAACGTCAAATCCACACTGAGCCTACTCACCTTATTACTCACATGATGGACACTAAGGCTCAAGAATTCCACAGCAAAGCACAAATATACAGACTGCATACTCACTTTGAAGTCGATGCTGCCATGAAAACAGAACAGAGGAAAGATACAAACCGGCACACATATGGGAAAAACTCAAAAGTGAAAGTGCTTATTCAGAATGGAAAAGTGCAGAACAAAAACCCTGGTGCTCTGTGTTTGTGAGACTACACTTTATCAGTGGGCAGGGTTAAGTCATAAAAGAACCACCTTTAGGCTGTTGGTTAACTAGGATCTGTGAGATTATCCTGTAGGTAGGGAAATGGGCAGACTAGGTGGGCCAAGCGGTCCTTATCTGCCATCGAAGTCTGTTTCTATGTTTCTAGTAAACTACTTTTGTGACTTTGAGAAAGAAACCTAGTATGCCATGAGTTGATGAGCTTGTTCAAATATCTGTAGTGAAGTGTTCATCCCCACCCTCTGTGTTCTTAGCGCACAACACAGGTTTTGACTGGTAAATCTCTGGTACTACTCTGTAGGTAGCGTTAACCTAGATGATATTTCATATCTTGGCTGTAAAATGCAAGAAGCCTTTGGAATCCAATATTTTCCACAATAGAAAAGGGTTGTATATCCATCCCTATCACCTCATCAATGAGCCATGTAATCTAGGAAACGGTCGGATGCTTTGGATCAGATATGGTCTTGCACAGTCCAATGACTAAGCTGTAGTTAAGTGCATAGCATTTGTAAAGGACTGGCCAGGAACTGGGCTGCTGCTCTGCCATGGCAGGTGTGTTGGAGATATAGTACAAGTACTGTGTCAGCTGATGCTGCCAATTCCACAGATGTTGACCTACTTCTTGTATGTGATGGAAGTGGAGACTGTGTAACTGATCTACTCCTGCTAACATGATTGCCTGGTGGGACTGACTGTTGCTACTGCCATGATCTGGCTCTGACTCATAATTATCATTATCATCATCTGAATAGCCCCTGTGTGGCTTGTTGTGAGCCATAGGAAAAGCAACTACATGAGGGTGCTGCCGCAGTAGATCTCATCTCATTGCACTAGTTCCCATGCCACTGACTTTCCTCCATTAATGGTTGTTTAACAGTGCAAGCATAAAGCTTTCAGTTCATCTATGGAAACACAGAAACATAACCTTTGATGGCAGATAAGGACCATTGGTTCACCTAGTCTGCCCATTTCCTACCTACTGGATAAGCTACAGATCCTAGTTAACCAGTAGCCTATTTATTCCTACCTCCCACAAGAACTGCCTTATGTCTGTCCCATGAATTCTTGAATTCTCCCACAGTTTAGACCCCACAACTCCTCAGGAAGGTGGTTCCATGTGTCCATAACCCTCTCTGTGAAAAAATACTTCCTCACATTGCCCTAGAGCCACCCCCATCTTCAAATTGTGTCCCTTGTTCTTGCATCTCTTTTCTGAAGGATGCTACCCTCTTGGACTGTGTTGATTCCACTGAGGTACTTAAAGTTGCAATCATGTCCCCCTCTCCTCCTTTCCTCAAGGGTATACATATTAAGCTCCTTTAGTCTCTTCTCATATGGCTTCTCTTGCAGACCCTGTACCATTTTAGTTGCCCTCCTTTGGACTGCCTCCATTCTGTCTATATCCTTGCAGAGATGGGGTCTCCAGAACTGGAACAGTACTCCAGATGGCGTCTCACCAACTGTCTGTACAGATGGATAACAACTTCCTGTTATCTGCTGGTGATGCCTCTCCCTATACATCCCAGTATCTCCCAGCTCTCCTACTGCCTTCTTACATTGCTTGCTAACCTTAAGGTCATTTGATATGATTACCCCTGGTCCCTTTCCATTTTTGTTGTTGTTACTACCTCCCCCATTGTGTACTCTTCCCTGGGTTTTGTTTCCCAGGTGCATTATTTTGCACTTCTTTGCATTGAATCTAAGCTGCCATACTTGTGACCATTCCTCCAACCTTGTCAAGTCCCTTTTTATCCTTTCCACCTCACGTTATCAACTCTGTTGCAGATATTTGTGTCATCTGCAAGAGGTATAAATCCTTCTGGTCCCTCTACAATGTCACTTATAAAGACATTAAAAGGACTGGACCAGTACTGAACCATGATATACCCACTGGTAACCTCTCTTTCTTCAGAGTGGACTCCATTTACTATTACCTTCTGTGTCCTGTTGTCCAGCCAATGTTTTACCCAGGCTACCTTCCTGGGACCCACTCCCAGGCTGGCTAATTTGTTTATTAATCTTTTGTGTGGAACTGTGTCAAATGCCTTGCTAAAGTCTAGGTAGGCCATGTCCACAGCCCTCCATGGTCTACTACTTTGGTCACCCAGTCAAGAAATCAATTAGATTCGTCTGACAAAACCTTCCCACTGTGAATCCATGCTACCTTGGGTCCTGTCCCCACTGGCCTCTAGGTACTCCACAGTTCTTTACTTTGGAAGTGATTCCATAATTTTCCCTACCACAGAGGTCAAACTGACAGGTCTGTAGTTTCCTGCCTCTGTCTTACTCCCACTTTGTGAAGTGGAATCACATCTGCCCTCCTCCAGTCCTCAGGTACCACACCATCCTCCCATGATTTGTTAAAAGGGTAGTCAGTGGTGTCACTAGTTCTCCACTTAATTCTTTTAGAATTCTGGGGTGAATCCCATCAGGCCCCATTGCTTTATCCACCTTCAGTTTTAGGAGTTCTTTCAGAACCCTTTCTTCTATAAAAGGACTGGGATCGACCCCCTCATCCAGAGTGCTTCTGTTAATTGGATTAGGTACCTCCCCTTCTCTCTTTTTTGTGAATGCTGAACAGAAGTATTAATTTAGTATCCCTGCTTTTCATTGTCCTCTCTGCCCACTGTCCATTCTGTTCAGCCTCACTATCCCTCCTTTGTCTTTCTATGCTCCTAATGTGCCTATAAAAGGTTTTATCCCCTTCTTAATTGAGTTGGCTATCTTTTCCTCAGTTTGGGCCTTTGCTATTCTGACTGCCTTCCTGCTTCCTTTCTGCCTTAACTGGTACAGTTCTCTGTCCTGCTCCTCTGTGTTTCCTTACACTTCCTAAATGCTCTCTTTTCTCTCTAACCTTCCCGCCACCTCTTTTGAGAACCATAATGGCTTTTTCTTTCATTTTGATTTGTTTATTTGCATGACACAAAGGCTTGTTGCCTCTGTGAAGGCAGTTTTGATGTTCCCGTTGTTGGTCCACCCCTCCTTCTTGCCTGTTTGCTAGTGCTTTTCTAAGGCACTCTTCCATTTGACAAAGGCAGCCCTCCTGAAATCCAGTACCCTCACTTTTGTAGCGACTCTGCAGCAGTGTTTATCGTGAACCACACTGTTTGGTGGTCACTTGTTCCCAGCTGCTACCCACTTCTAGATCTGAGATCCTCTCACTGTCCCCATTTGAGAGCATGAGGCCTAAGATTGCTCCCTCCCGAGTGGGTTCCAGCACTAGCTGTCTGAGGCATGCCCTATGAAACATCAAGAATGGCCCTGCTCTTGGATGTGGCTGCAGCAAGGTGCTTAAAGGCAGAAAAGGAAGTTATAAAATATGATTCCACCACCATGCTGGTACTGTTTTTGGTCTTAAAGCCCAACAAGGAATATTACTGTCTCAGTCTTTGTTTCCCTATCAGTATGTGTTCTTCTATCACCTGTATCTGCCCTACTGCCCACATGGCCCCATGACAGACACTTCTCACAGACTTACTGGTTACTTTATTTGGTGGGTGGTCAACTGTGTTGGTCGTGCAAGAGCCTGCGGGTGGTTCTGGCTGGTAGCAGCCCAACATTTTCCTCCTGGATTTTTCTCCCTGAGCTGGAGGGTAGGGATATGTGCACCAGCATGTCATGCTCCAGCTCTTTTACTCTGTATGCTGTCCCACTGAGCAGCCACACAGCCTCCATCAGGTGGCAGTCTCCACAGCAGGGTGGATGTCTTCCCTCCCCAAGGAAGGAGAGTTGCTTTCAGGTGCTTGATCCTTCCTCACCCTGCCAGCTCACTGAGCAACCTTGTCTGCTCTGGAAACTGGGTTGCTAGTGTGGGGACAGAAGTGCAACCACTCCTCCACTGGGCTGCTGTGTGCTCTGAGTCTAATGGAGTTACAGAAGGAACAATAATTGAACTGGGGCTGGTAGTACAGCCACTGTAGAATACAATGCAGTACCTTGCCATATTACTGCAAAATGCTGATTATGCTCCAGAGAACAATGTCATTTAATAACAATTAAGCCCTTTTGTCATGCTGTATTTTGCAATGTTATTTACTGAAAGTTACTGTGTTGCATCTGCTGTAGCAGACAAGGGCCTGGTTGCAGAGGAAGACAATAGGAGGAACCTGTCACTGTAACAGTAGTTTGACTGGTTTCTGTGATCACTATCACTGGCCAAGAAGGCAGAGGAAGGGGTTTACGCTCGTCACAACTGGATATGATTGTAACAGCAGTGTTCTTGTTTGGCAAGTTAAGTAGTACATTATCAACAAATGCATCATTATCATCATCATAATCAAGGTCAACTCAATAAGTAAATAGTCTCTGTCTGACACATGTGAGTCATCATAAATTTCAGAGGACTCTATTCTGCTATCATTCTCAGGATGGGCTTCAGAATCAGATGGAGAGTTTAGATCAACCACTGCCAAAACTATATGTGGAAGACCTTGAGAAATGGGTACTTGAGCTTGATTTACGATTAACTTGAAACTGCAGTTGGGTTCTCCTTGAAATTTGTGTAGTATTGCTAACTTCTGATTGAATGAAAGTGCTGAGGATGTGGATGTGGGTGATGATGATGATCTGGCAATAGCCCATGATTTAATTGGCAGTCCTGAATGTTTCTTGAGGCTGAAGCTTTTGGGTTTTATAACCCCATCAAACCTGGTGCTTTTCACTAGTTGGAATGGACGTGATATTGTTGTTACTGGTTTGGTCAGTAAGCCTCCAGAGACCATTTATTTTTTTTTTTGGCACTGGTGCAGGCACAGCTGAGCCTCCAAGGTAGGCAGGTACCTTATCATTGCCTTTATTGATCATGTTATCTTATTACGGTTAGGGGCACCTACTGTAAGTGACAAGCAGATACTTCTCTGATCGCTCAATATTTTTTTAAGAAAAGCAGATACAGTGGCGTGAAAAGTATTTGTCCCTTCCTGATTTTCTCTATTATTGCATATTTGTCACACTGGATGTTTTCAGGTCTTTAGACAAAATATCATATTAGATAAAGGAACCTGAGTGAACAAATAACAATTTTTTTTACTTATTTCATTTATTTAATGAAAAAGTTAACCAACACCAACTGGCACTGTGTGAAAAAGTAATTGCCCCCTAGTTAAATCAACCCAATTAAAGGGATAATTAGAGTCAGCTGATTGAACACAGCCAGGCTTGATTACAGCCAGCCCTGCTCAATATAAACCTCACTTATTTTGGCCCTTACCATCAGAGTCACGTTGCCAGCACAAAGATTCAACAAGCACATTATGCCATGATCAAAGGAAGTTCCTGAAAAGATCAGAAAAAATTTGTTGCCCTCATCAGTCTGGAAAGGGTTACAAAGCTATTTCTAAGGCTCTGGGACTCCATCGAACCACAGTGAGAGCCATAATCTCAAATGGAGAACACTTGGAACAGTAGTGAACCTTCCAGGAGTGGTGACCTGCCAAAATTACTCCAAGGGCGCAGTGTAAAATCATCCAAGAAGTCTCAAAGGATCCTAAAACAACATCCAAGAACTGCAGGCTTCTCTTGCCTCAGCTAAGGTCAGTGTTCATGACTCCACAATCAGAAAGAGACTGGGCAAAAATGGGCTTCATGAAGGTAGCAAAAGTGAAACCACTGCTAACCAAGAAGAACATAAATGCTCATCTCTCATTTCCAAGAAGCACCTGGATGATCCATCAAGCCTTTTGGGAAAATGTTCTATGGACAGATGAGTCCAAAGTGGAACTTTTGGACAACATGGATCCCATAATGTCTCGCGTAAAGCAAACACAGCATTCCACAGTAAGAACACCATACCAACAGTCAAACATGGTGGTGGTAGTGTGATGGTGGGGATGCTTTTGCCTAAGGACCCGGATGACTTGCCATAATTAAAGAAACCATGAATTCTGCTCTGTACCAGAAAATTCTTAAGGAGAATGTCCAGTCATCCTTCTGTCAGCTGAAGCTGAAGCGTAGTTGGGTCATGCAGCAAGACAATGATCCAAAACACAAAAGCAAGTCCACATCAGAATGGCTAAAAGAAGTAAAATTAAAGTTTTGGAGTGGCCTAGTCAAAGTCAGACTTAAACCCAATAGAGATGCTGTGGCAGGACCTGAAATGAGCAGTTCATGCTCGAAAACCTACCAAATGTTACTGAATTAAAGCAGTTCTCGAGGAAGAGTGGGTTAAAATTCCTCCACAGCTATGTGAAAGACTGATATTGAATTATAGGAAGTGTTTGGTTGCAGTCATTGCAGCTAAATGTAGCATAACCAGTTATTAAGTGTAAGGGGCAATTACTTTTCACACAGTGCCAGTTGGTGTTGGTTAACTTTTTCATTAAATAAGTGAAATTAAAAAAAAAACAAGTGTTATTTGTTCACTCAGGTTCCCTTTATCTAATATTACATTTTCTCTAAAGACCTGAAAACATCCAGTATGACAAATATGCAATAATAGAGAAAATCAGGAAGGGGCAAATACTTTTCACACCACTGTAAGTGCCTAAACTGCATCCAGCCCTTCAGGCAACTAGAGTTGTAGCAGCATGGCACTGGATGTGACAGACAGTTAGTTGCAAGCTGAAGCATATAACAGTCACTGAGACTACTGAAAAATGTTTTTGTTAGAAAAAAATAGACAAGGGCAATAAGCGACAACAATATCTTATGGACAGACAACTGAGGTTGTATTAGTATGTACTGTAACTGGACATGACAGGCAGGCACAGTTAGTGGCAAATTTAATTATAGAACAGTCACTATGACTATTAGAAAATATAAATATATATATATATTTTTTAGAAAAATGGACAAGTCCAATAAACTACAACTTTCACTAAATACCTACTTTATGGTTAATTGCCAAATGCCAATTGCCTAGACTGCCTGCCAGGCCCTGCTACTGCTTCAGTTTCTGTCTCAATGAATGGTGTCCATTATCTTTTAAATAATTTCTTCTTATTCTTATTCATTTTAAGTCAGGCATTTAAAATCCATTTATAAGCACAATAAGACATGTCAAGGGGTACCATTATGGTGACATAGCACTTCTCAGGTGCATTTAACAGTGCTTAGCTATGATTTGTGCCTAGCATTGCACCCGATATCATTATATCACTATAATGTACACTGTGCCATGCCTTATTGCTTACACAGCACCCTCCTTTCTGCAACTGGTAAATCTCTGCCTAATGCACAATAGCATTACTGCACTGAGAAGTAGACTTTATGTAACTACTAAGTGTTAGTGTTTAATCCTTTCTTCACGAAAATGTTCAACATTTACCCATCAATGTTATACTCAGTTTGTAAGTTTTAATGTCTATGTGCATGACCTTGCATTTTTGTGTTGAACTTCGCTACCAAATGCTAGAGCACTTTCTGGATTCTCCAAATACTTTTTTTGTTTTAACCCCTACATGCTGTCCACCCTCCCACAGATTTTGGTGTCATACACAAAAGGCTTACCTTTTCTTGTTGTCCACCTCTGTCACCAATGTATATATTGAAACAGAGTTGGACCTAGTACTGATCCCTGTGGAACACCACACCAGTACCCCACTCCTGAGAATAGAGGAAGTGATGACAATTTAAGTTCCCTTAACTACACTGTAGTTACAGTGTTACCATACTGTAACTGCCTTGTAATTGTGATGTAGTTACATGCTGAAACATGTAACTACAGTGTTAATACCTCTGTTGCATGTAGTTAATGATTACTGTACCTACCCACAGTTACACTGAAACTGACACTTAAAGTGTGGCAGAGGAAATGTAGTCTAGAGTTCAGAGCACCTGCTTGGGAACCAGTAAATCATTGTTTTAAATTCCACTGGAGCCATATACACACTGTGTGACCTCAGGCAAGTCACATAACCCTCAGTGCTCCAGTCCATCTTGCTGCAGAAATGAGTAGAAAGCAGAACCCAACTGGAAATGAGATGTTGCATCTCAGTTGTACTATCCTGAGTAAACACATTGTAAAGACATAAAATGGGATAAAATTAAATCAACCATTGTTAACACGTGATTGTTACATAAAAGATTAAGAAATATAAAAACAGGCACTAACACCAAAATGGTACAATGGATCTGTCAAACAAAATGATAAAGAAAAGATGACATTTTATAATAAATATCTGAAGAGCAACAGATGACTGGGATAGATAAAAACAGTATTTAAACAATGTAAATATACATTATAAAATCCAAAACACAGGCAGAACTGAAACTAGCAAATAATGCCAAGAAACAAAACTCAAAATATTTTTAGCTACATTAACTCTTAAAAACAAAAGAAAATACAGTCGGTCATATTAGTAAAGGTGGTGCTCACGTGATAAGCCCCTACCAACTAGCTAATGAATTCAGTAATTATTTCTGCCCAGTATTCACAAAACAACATGGTATGACCACAACCGTCTTATTTTGACTGACTGAATTATTACCATAAAGGAAACTGAAATAATATCGAAATAAAGAATTTAAGATGCTGAAAATAATGGGTACTAGCATTATAAAACCACTGCCCATACTATACAGCAAAGGAATAATGTATAGGTGACCATACACTATGAGCCTGTGTTTCCACTGAGGGTTGAGACAACACAGTGTGGACCTCAAGAGTGAAACTGGAGAGGGCCATGCAGTTATTTCAGCTCTGAGATAGAAACATAAGGTGAGTTGTGCATGACAGTCCATATTGTAATTTTTATAGTATACAGTGTTAGTAAAATAGTACTGTAATAGTTTTCTTGTCTCTATGTGGCACTGTGGTAAAGCAATTCATATTCTTTTTTAATAATAATCAGTTGGGCATAAATATGCTTTTATTACCTTATTTTATTTCTGCTTGTATTTTGCTGTATTCCTGGTGAAGTTACTGACAGTGCTGAAGAACCGGTGAGAGAAAACAAAGAGAGCAAGTGCTAGGAAGTAAAGGTGCTGTGTGCATCTATGATTACCTTGAGTGGCAATGGACACAGGCGTGAGGCGCTTTCCAGGTTTGAAAAGGAATACGTTTTAAAGCTTTGGTGCATTATTTTTAGGCAAAAGGTTGAGATTCACCTAATAGGACCACAGATTTATGAATAAGGTAAGAACAAAACCTGGTAAATCCCTGTAATGATTGCAAAGTGACTGAGTGCCAAAAGAAAATGAAAGCAGATGGGAGGCAGTCTGCATGAGTGTGCACAGCTGGTGTAATTATAGAATGTGCACAACTTTAGAACATGCACAGTAACTTTAGAATGTGCACACAAGATTTCTGAGGTGCTTGAATTCACAATAAGCCCTAGCCATATACTATAAATCTATAGCAACTGGGAAGGGTCCAACAAATTGTAGAAAGGCCAAAGTTGAAGTGAAAAAAGTAACACACAGGTTTAAAACAATGCTCTAGAAATTATGAGTTTATTTCAGACAAATATGAGGACAAACATCTGATCCTGGAGCTTGACCACGTGGGTCTTCCTCAGAGGTGTGTCAGTCACAAAGAACAAGCAATTATTTATACTCCACTCTTAATAGGTGCCATGTGAAAACAATCCAAATCAGGGCAAAGTACATTGAAGGATAAAATACCTTATAAATACAAATAATCATATGTTTCAGCATTTAAATGCATTTAGATTGAGCCCTAGATGGAAAAATATTATTAATTTTAAAGTGCTCATATATAACTCAACAAAACCTATATACCTCAGAAATACCATAGTGAATATAAAAACTGCAAATTAGTGGAAGGTCTGAGTGTAATGAACTAGCACCAATACCCATTACATGCAGTGAACAGGTATCCAATAGCAGTGTATTATCTATGGGCTAATCAAATGAACCATTTAAAAGTTCTTCAGCTAACATATAAAAACATTTTAGCATGACATTAAATATTACACAGATTTAAATTGAATAAAGTAGTCTAATAATAAACTACCCATTAAGTTGAAAAAACAACAGGCTACTATAAATATGGTTTGAAACCAACTTCTTCATTTAATCCATGGAGCATTAACATATTTAAAACTACAATCCATCTGGTCTCTTTCTGTAGCAAAACTTCCTTCGGTCTCCCGCCCAACTAGTGGAGGTACATGTTCGATTCCTCAAAATTTAAACGGATTAACATTGGAATTATGATATTTTCTAAAATGGAGCCCCATAGCATTTCTGTCATCTCTATTTATGATCACTCTAATATGCTCTTGCACTCATTTTTCAAGGGTGGACCATTTTGCCAATGTAGTATTTTTCACAAGGACTCCAAGCAGCCTACACTATAAACAAAATACTTCATATTATTAAATGTTTTATAGCAATTTTATAATCTCCCTTGATGAAAAACATCCCCTCTGAAGCATATCTACAGGAGATGCAATTTTGTGTGCATAAAAACCTATTGGTTGGTGGGTGGAGTCGGTGTGTGTGTGTGTGTGTGTGTGTGTGTGTGTGTGTGAACCAGTTCATAGAAGCTGCCTGTACTGGTGTCTTTTTGCTATATTACAAATGGCTTGAGGCCTAAATATCCCCAGAATTTTCATTTCCTAAAGTTACCGGGAGGAAGTTTGTACATTACTTTTAAAATGTTATCTGTTTGCACCAGTGCTCTTATTTCCCCTGCTACAGGGTTAAATTCAGTTGAAAACATAACTAATCTGGCTTTACTATTTGAACTAGCTCCTTCATTGTTATAATCCCTATTTTTGGTTGCAGAATAGACTCCCTATCCCTTATCGAAATTCATCCAAAGCAGTTTGTAGTACCACTGGGTCATACCCTCTATTGATAAAATGTCGTGTTCATTCCTGAGCTCGGTCTCAAAACTTAGTTCTCTGAACAGTTTCTCTTAAATATTGTCCATACAGGATTGAATTTTTAGTTTTTTTTAAGATGGTGGCTCCCATAATGCTAAAGTGCATTACCTGCGGTCGGCTTTTGAAAGCTCATTGATTTTATCTTGTGCCCTGGGAGGGATTGTAGAGTGAGGTCAAGAAATTAACAGCTGTTGTGCTGCTTACACTCACCAATGTCAGGTTCATATTTTTATGGTTTACGTATTCCAGAATTCATTCCTCATCTTCACACTTCCCTCCCAGATGCACAGGATGTCATCAATAAAGTGCCCCAATAAACTAATATTCATATATTTATTGGGATGAACATATTTCTCTTACCAGAGCACCATATAAATGCTGGAATATGTAGGGATACTGTTGTCCCCATAGCCGTCCCACATGTTTGAAGGTATGTATCTTTACTGAAAACAAAAAGTTCCTTGGCAAAATAAATTCCAAGACTAAAACAATAAATTCACTTTTCAAGGAGCTGTGCATTTTGTTGCAAAAATGACTAACAACATCGAGGTCAAATTATTGGTATGCTAGTATACAAACTTCTGACATCGATGGTAATCCATGAAAACCTTCTTCCCAAACAAGATCCGCTAACTTAGACAAAACATGCATGCTGTCCCTCATAAGATGGCAATAAAATTACCAATGGATGCAGATAATAATAAACTACCTTGCAAAGGTTGTATGAAATTGAATTAATACCTGAAATAATAGGTTTTAAAGGAGGATCTATTCTGTCTTTGTGTAATTTGGGTAGCACTTATAGGGTGAACATCACTGGAAAATACATTTTTATGAATTTTGCCTCTTTTGAAGTTACCCTCCCACGGCACTCTGCCATATCCACAAAGTCAAATAGTTCAATCAGGAAACTACTTGTTGGATCCTTAGGTAGTTTATTTATTTTGATTAGTTTGATTGAGCATGCATGTGATTTTATTGACATACCAATTCTCAGACATTAAGATGAGGTTCCCCTTTATCAGAGGGTTTTATTATTATCGGACAGTTCTTTCAGTTCCATCAAAGCTATTTTTCTGCAATATTTAAGTTGAAAATTGAGGTTTTGTTGGGGTTATATATAACTTTAAAATTAATAATATTTTTTCCATCTGGGGCTCAATCTAAATGCATTTAAATGCTGAAATATATAATTTCTTGTATCTATAAGGTATTTTATCTTTCATTGTACTTTGCCTTGATTTGGATTGTTTTCACATGGCACTTATTAAGGTGGAGTATAAATAATTGCTTGTTCTTTGTGACTAGCGCGGCCCCTGAGGAAGACCCATGTGGTCGAACACACAGCGTCAGTTGTTTGTCTTCATATTTGTCTGAAATAAACTCACATCATTTTTTTTTTCCATGTATAATTTTTATCTTTTCTCTTTGCTTCCTTCCTGTTGGAGTCATGGAGTACACATGTGTGTATGTGCATGGGCGCCACACACGCCAGGATCCGGTGGCCCCTCCACCTCCCGGACTTATGTCACCGCTCCTAACTGCCTATGTTACCCACTAGACCTCCACCCAGTGGGAGTGTTACTATGGTGGAGTGGGTTTCCAGCCCATGGAAGGAGAGCCAAGGCTTGATCCTGTTCTGACCCTCCTCCAAGCCGGCACCCAGGTGACCGGGTCATTCCGAACCTGGGTCACCAGTGTGATGTGAAGTAAGCTCCAGCACCTCAGCCCTCTGTGCCACTGGGCCGGCTAACTCACATCATTTCTAGAGCATTGGTTTCAACTTGAGTGCTACCTCCTTCACTTCAAGATCAGTTTAACATTGGATCAAGGATCCTGGTATGAACCAGTGTAGTTTCCTGAAGTGCACCATTGTCGTGTATTTGAAGGCAGAAGTCACACCAATCATTAAGACAGGCTATAAAACTGAGGTATAAAATTATCGACTTACAAGTTTTACATCAGTTCCAGGAGAATATTAGAATTAATAAATGTAGATAGGATTATGGAATATCTTAACATCACTGGTAAAACTGACAATAACCACAATGGCTTTACCAAGGGAAGGTCATGTGTCACCAGTCTTCTTAGCTATTATGAGATGGTGAGCAATGCCCTTGATAAGAATATTCCATTAGATATTATACTGTATATAGAGACTTTTGTAAGGTTTTCAATACTGTCCCACACTGGGCAGTAACACACAAAATGGTAAATCTAGAGGTCCATGTGTATATTATTAACTGAGTCAGGAAATGGCTTCATAGTAGGACACAGACAGTATCTGTAAATGGGCACCTTTCACAGCTGGGCAGTGTCACTAGTGGCATACAACAAGGTTCCATCTTGGGACCAATTGGCTTTTCACTATTCATAGCCAATATGAACTCTGAAGTGTTCAACTTTATCTCCAAATATGCTGAAGACAACAAACTGGGTGGCCTATATGGAAAGTCTGAACAGACAAGTACTCTTCAATGAGACTTAGACAAAATTATTTTGTGGGTATATACAGTAGATGGGGATGTCCTTTAATCTGAGTAAATGCAGCATTATACCCCTAGGCAGGAAGAATCCCTAACATCAATACATCTGAAGCAATCCTGACCTTAATAGCATAAATGAAGATACATCCGAAGCAATGCTGACCTTAGGAGTGTAAATGTAGAGAGAGACCTTGATATCATGACAGTCTCAGATTCCTTCAGGTTTAACACTCCATGTACACTGATTATATCAAAAGGAATAAAATATTATGGTCCATAAAAATATCTAAAATGTAGAGACCCTGAAGTTTTTCTTCCAATTTATAGTGCATACCTACATCCCTATATGGACTATGCTAGCCATGTATTGAATCTCCCACACTAATGAATATAGTAATACAATTGAGAGGATCCCATGTAGGGCCACCAAAGCTATTAGAGGATTAAAAGATCTTTCCTATTCTGACAGATTAGGCAAATTAAAATTAATGCCTCTATACACCAGGAGGCTAAGAGGCAGTCTTCTGCTATTATATGACATACTGCAAGACCGTTACCTCATGAATGAGATGACCTGGCATTTAAACACAACCATATGACTACTAGGGCCACCCCTACAGCTACAAGGAAAATCTTTTAAAACCACTTTTGGGAAAATGGTTCATACCCAGAGAGTGGTGGTACTGTGGAATATGCTATTTGAGAATGGAGTAATTAGTAAAAGTAAGTTCAATTTCAAGAAACATCTAGATGAGCGTCTTATGGGGAAAATATGCTTTAGTAACTGTCATTAAAACAAATTCTAGCAAAGAGCCAATACAGCTGCAAAATATTGATATTGTGGGCAGTGAGAAATGAGTAAACTACCTGCACTAATTGTTGTGATACACACACCTGACCAATACATGTACACATATATGCATATATATTCCAGTTAAACATAAGGCAAGGCAACTTTATTTTATATAGCACTCAATCCAAAGGCTCTGGCGCTTTACATAAAACAATAAATAACTAAAACAAACTCAGCATAAAATCAGATTAAATCAAAACCTTCTCAAACAGATACAGTACATTTTAAGAGAGGCTTTAAAGGCCTCCACTGAGCTAGCTTCCTTGATATGGGAGGAAGTGAGTTTCAAAGGAGTGGAGTGGCAACTCCAAAGACCCTATCACCAGATATTTTCAACTGTGAAGATGGAACAACCAGCAGGCCAGCATTATCAGAGCATAGGGGATGGACTAGAGAGTATGGAAACTGGAGCTCTTTGAGGTGGTCAGGTCACAAACCAGATAGGACCTTGTAAGTTAACAAGCCAATCTTGAAGGTGATACGCACACTCACAGGTGGCCAGTGCAGAGGCTGAGAACAGAAGTGACATTGTCCCTCATAGAGGTACCTGTCAACAGCCTAGCTGCAACATTCTGCATTGGCAATAACGTGCATTATGTACACACAATTTTACAGAATAAAAAATGACATTGAGGACCGTTTTCTTCTTTTCAGTCTTCAAGGGACATCAGAGGGTGGAGGGTTGCCACTAGACACTTAATTTAAATCAGCAAAGACATGCATGAGTCTGAAACTGATCTAGATAGCAAGGGAATGTAGACTAGCAATATTTGCACTAACCACTGAGCCACCTAACTGCACTTTCTAATTGTGATACACACACTGACTAATACATATACACATACATGCATACATGTATATTCCAGTATAATATAGCAGTGCACTTCCTACACACATTTTACAGATTAAAAATACATTGTGGAATCATTTTCTTCTTTTCAGGCTCCATGGGACATCAGAGGGTGGGGTTACCACTAGATACCTCATTTAAATCATCAATGGCATGTATAAGGCTAAAACTGATCTAGATAGCAGGGCAATGTAGACTAGCAATTTTGCACTAACCACTGAGCCACCTAACTGCACTTTCTAATTGTTGTGATACACACACACTGACTAATATGCAGTATATACACATATAGGTATATATATATATTCCAGTATAACATAGCAGTGCATTATCTTCACACATAGCATTGCCACACACACACATTAACATACATACACTGCCTTATATGGCATTTATTTACTACATCTAACCATAACTTTTACTATATTTAGGATAAGCACTGTGTTTTGCACTAACTCATTGCACTAATCTACGGCATGACTGGGTAACTAAGGTAGTGAACCAGGGAGGTGCAGTGTGTGTGGCCTGTGTGTGTGGCCTAGCTGAGCTTCAGAAAGGCCTTCAGCATCATCCCCCATAGAAGGCTGATTAACAAACTGTGCAGCCTAGGAAGTGGATCCTAAAATAGTTCTGTGGGTGGAGAACCAACTGAATGGCAGGAGCAAGAGGCTGCAGTAAACAGGGATTACTCTGGAGGGAGAGATGACAAACAGGGTGTCATGAGGTCGGTGTTGGGGCCAGTCCTCTTCAATTTCTTTATTGGGGGCATTGCATAGGGGCTGGAGGGAAGGTATGCCTCCTCACAAATGATACAAAGGTATGCAATAGAGGTGGACATGGCAGTGGGTGCTGAAAGAATGAGGGACCTTAAGAAACTGGAGAAATGGTCTAAAGAATGGTGCGGGTTTTGATTAGCATTTAAAATGAATTCATTTTGTAGACAATCGTGTGCCCATTAACATGTTTTAATAACTTTAGAGATTTTGCACTATCCATATTGATATTTAGTAATATCATTTAATATGTTTTATGCACACTGATTTTTGAAAAATGCTTAAAGAAAGCAAATAAGGAAGTGCATACATTGTGGAACTTTTAAGGTAATGTGGAGATGATTCCACTCCATAATACAATTAAGGCTAGCAGTATAGCCTAGAGGTTAATGAGCTATAAATGAGTTTGGTACATCCAGCAGACCTGGGTTTGATTCCCACAACTTCCACTGGCCTACTGTGTGACTCTGAACAAGTCACTTGACTGTCCCAATGCTCCCAGGTTGCCTTTAAAATAGGCACTTGTGCCTAGTGGGCCTACCCAGTTACCAAAGAATATAAAAAAATGATTACATGAATTATTTTGTGAGGGGATCTATTGGAACTATTCAAAATTCTAAAGGTGACCAGTTAAAGAAAAGCTAGGTCTGGAACTTAATAACAGAAGATATTGGGAAGTCATGAATGGCAACAAACTCACCTTCCCAGAGAAAGAGCCAAGGAGGTATCCCTTCACTCAGAGGTCATACCACTGTGGAATGGACAACTGAGAGGTAGTAAACTCAGGAAATGTCACACATGTAAAAAAAAAACTTGATAATCATTACTTTCAGGAAATGGGAAACAGTTACCCGCTAATCACAGGAGACAAGCAAAATGGGCAAATGCCCTTCTGTTAATCTAGAACACCAAGTACAGTATAGTAGGTTAGCAGTGAAAGATTGCATACTAATTTTATGATTATTGTGAGAATTTCAGCCAATTCCTTGATGAAGAAGTCTTTATGATCTCAAAATGTTGCATGGTTTGGAACAAAGAATATTGGCTGATGAAAAATAAAACTATGCACTTCATGCAAAAGTAGCTCTCTGGTCTAATTTCTCATTTATGCTTCAGTTTTGTCTGGCCTCTGTTGGACCATTTTAAAAGAATTTTAAAATGGAAACTGGACTTCCTGGACCTTTTGTATTGTTCCAGGTAAAGGCAAGCCAGCCACATGCTTATTCCCAAGCTGCACTGTTTTCCATGTCTGAGGCCTTTCCTCATAGCATCTGAAATCTGAATCATCCTTCCTTACTCTCTGTTGCCGTTTATGCCTGGTAAAGGCTGACTTGACATGTTTATGAACTGTGAATCTTTCTTGAAAGATAATTCTACCCAGACGAAACTTAGCACAATGTTGCAACACTGCTCAGCTGAATGAATTAATTAATGGAGTGATAGTACAAAACTTTAATTTTATCTAGTCTTTTAGGAATCTGGACAGCTCTCTTTTCTACTGTAATAGTAAAATGTCTTCAGGTCTTTGCCCACTGAAGCCATAAAATGAAGTTATCAATGGGCTCACAGCCTTTTAAGCTTCTAATGTTCCTAGTATGACTCTTAAAAGCATGCACCATTTAGAACCAACCTCTGGAGCCAACCATCCTACCAGCTCCATATCTATCTAGTGAGTACTTCCATTACCCCAGGTCTCCCTCTTTTTAGCAGCTTTCTGTATGGTTCGAATCAAAGGTCTTGCTGACATCCAGGTAGAGTATGTCCACTGCCTGGCCCTGTCCACTACCATTGTCATTGGATCAAAGAAGTCTATTTTATTTTCTGACACTACCTACAGTGCCAGAACACAATCAAGGTTTGCCAGTGCTCTGTTTCTCCTGAGACCTACCAGCATGGTGCAATATTGCAAAAGTCAATTCCAACAAGCTCTGATGAAGGTGGAAGTTGATCTGTTAGTGACATTCAATGTGCATGTGGTTAATGTGCATGCACAACCTCCTGCTCTGCATTAGTGAACAAGGATATGGTTACCTGTTCCTAAATTGTGAGCCACTATTTAACTTTATGCAGATATTGATTTGCACTGCTGAAGTAAATTAAATGGAAAAATAAATTGACCTACAGATCATGGTAGGCTATGAACTTTAATATGGTTTCACAGTTGTTATACAGTGTGAGTGCATTGCCATTTGCCATAGCTCAGCAGCTCTATGATTGTAACTACCTATAGTTCCACCTACCAGGTTCAAGCACTCTGTGAGAGATTTCAGTTTACTGCATGGAAAATTGGAGTACTTGTCACTGGAGTACATTGAGTTCCTGCAGTAGCTGGCAGGAATTATAGCAACACTGTGATAAAAGTGGTTGATACTGGTAGGCGGTACTGTTCCTTTTGTAAACCATGCTCTTTCATTTTGCAGCCCTTGTGCCTCAAAGCATTCACTATCTATTTCTGACCATCTTTCTTGTAGGGCTGTGTGAAACTCCTAAAGTGCAACCATGTGAATTTTGAATGACAAATCAGGTAGTTTGCCAAAGTTCTTCTACTGGCAGACTAGTTCACATTGCTTGAGAATTAAAAGTATAAGAAAATGGAATAAAACAATAAAAAAACATAAGCACTGATAAAACATAGAAACATAGAATTTGATGGCAGATAAGAACTGCTTGGCCCTCTAGTCTGCCCATTATTTCCCTGTCTATACTGTCACTGCAGACCCTAATTGCTCTCCAGCTCCCTCCCACCATTGCTTTCATATAAACATATGAACCTATGTAGAAGCCATCAGAAGAAGGCCATTTGGTCTATCTGGTCTTCTTGTATTTCCACCAAGATTCTCTTGTGTCTATTCCATGCATGCTTAAAGCACACACTGTTTTTGCCCCCACCACCTTAACTGGAAGACTACTCCAGACATCCGCTACTCTTTCAGTGAAGAAGTACTTCCTCACATCTCTCTTGAATCTACTCCCCTCAACGTCACTACATGCCCCTTGTTCTCGTACTTCTTGTTCTCTGAAAAATGCTCCACCCTTTTACCTCATTTATCCCCATGAGGTATTTATGAGTCTCTATCATAGCCCCTCCTCCTGTCTACCTGGGTGCACATATTGAGGTACTTTGATCTCTCCTCATATGGCTCTGAGGCAGACCCTCCACCATTTAATTGCCCTCCTCTGGACAGCCTCTACTCTGTGTCCATTTTGAGATGTGGTCTTCAGAACTGTACACAGTACTCCAGGTGGAGCACCAGGTGAAGCACCCAAAACAGAAGGGTGATGCAATGGCCCACATTAAAGGATACTATTTTCAAAAACTGTGTCTGTTCTGTCAGTGCCAAACATAGCCAAAGCTAGTAAACAAGTGTGCATGACTAAAATCCTCAAAATGAAGATTTTATAAAGCTTATGTATGCTCACAAAATATAAGTACAGCGACCCAGGCTACCAGTTCCAAAAAGTGTGTGTCC
This sequence comes from Neoceratodus forsteri, assembly GCA_016271365.2. Taxonomy (NCBI): domain Eukaryota; kingdom Metazoa; phylum Chordata; order Ceratodontiformes; family Ceratodontidae; genus Neoceratodus; species Neoceratodus forsteri. Next base: position 1,187,657,787 of record CM057455.1, read on the forward strand.
ATCAGTATAGTGCTACACATGGACAAGGCTTCCCAGTGTGCCATGAATAATTGCATAAGTGCTGCACATGTTGATTTTATGGTAATGTTACCCCCAAATTACTTATTCAGCCTGTATAAACACGTCAAAAATTAAAAAAACATTCATTTGAAGAAGTCTGAGTAAAGATAAAAGTGCAGCATTCCCACAGTGTGTGTATACAACTGGCTCAAAAAGACTAATGCACTCAGAAGACCTCCCCATCCACCTCATCCTCTGTCTTAAGCCCCATCTGGAAGTGTAGGAGATCCATCATCCATAAGCTGTGGCAAACAGGGCTTAGGAATAAGGGACATATTAACTTTTAAAATGTGATCATCTCTACATTATGGGTCAAAATGCATGTTCTCCTGCTAGTGACAATATTGCCTGCAGCACTGAAACACCTCTCTGAGTATGTACTTGCAGGTGGGCAACTGAAGTGTTCAACAGCTATCTGTGTCTAAGACAGCAAAATGGTCCTTTTTGGTACCAGTACAAGCGAGGCTCATCTTCTGCTAGTGGCACATTCTCATCCAGATAATCCTGCATGATTTTGCCTGCTGGTATGTCAGGCACCACTGCATCAGAAAGTGACTTGACAAACTTTCTAATCAGGCCATAGTCAGGAAAATTGTTCCAGAGAGTTTGTCATCAATGGCTGTCTTTCTGGGGATACAACAACAGCATCACTGGGTCTTAACTGACTTGGAGCCAAAATGAGTGACCCCTGTGAAGTTCAGCAGTAGCAATGGCAACACTTGGGATCCTCCTTCTTCCTTGTCCTCCACCTGGTCTTCCACTGCGATTGCAAGGATGGCAAGTGTTTCTCTTGTGCAGTACTTATGTTCTTGGCCTTGTTTTGTGCCATATGTACAGAGACCAGATGGATAAGCTAGTCTTTATATAACTGCTGATCTTATCCATATTCCTGTGCATCAAAGAATGTCTTAAACTTGTCTTTGAACTGAATGTCCAAAAGAGTGGCCAGGATGTAGTGGTCAGCTCTAGCATTTCTGAAATGCATGTGCCATCCTAAAAACATGTTCTTATCATTTCCACTAGACTGACAGCACTGATATTTTCTGTATTCTCATACTGAGTTTTCATGTTTTCATGTGAACAAACCACAGGTTAATTATGACAATGAGGAAGTATCTGGCTTAGATGAGCTGCATCAGCACTTACCACCCATCGTCCCTTTCAAGGGCTTCAGCACAGTGCAGAGGTCTCCATTAGGCACCACTGATTCCAGCTGATGTTTACCTCTCTTGCCAATATCATGTTCAGCAGCATATCAGTGGATAGCCTTCTGTAGTTCTTCCAGCCATTCTATCATGTAAAGTTAGAATTTCCCTTGTTGCCACATCTTACAGGTGGCAGAGGTGAAGGGTTGCAAGCTAAATGTTTCTTAACAGCTTCTGTGCTTTTATAGAATGGTTAAAATTATTGCAAACATTTTGACCAGACCTACACAGGTCTGTACAGCGGTGCCTTCCTCATCCATGAATCATTGAACTACCAGGTTTATACAATGAGGAAAGCATGTAACATGTGCATAATCCCCATCATCAATTGATGATGCTTACTGAGCATTCGACACAGTCTTGTAAACACTCTGATGCAAAACAGGAAGAGCCTGAACTTTATTTCATTGTCAGTCAAGGCACCTGATGCAGAACTGAAATATTCAGTCAGAATATGCAAAAAGTAGGTATGGCTGGGCACTTGATACCTTGGCCCTAAAACTTGCATTAGCAATAGAAGACCTGCATTGAGCCAGCCCTGTGACATGGATGGCGGAGTGCCATGCCTTATCTCCTGACACGCCGGTGGCCCAAGCTCAGGAATGGACTCTAGGGTGAGAGAGGATCAAACATCAAGGGCAGATCTCCTCTCCTGGAATGGGGATGAATGTTTGCCTGGCCTTAGACTGCCACCAGGTAGAGGCCTGGTGGTGGTGCAGCATGTGTGGAAAGAATGGGAGGGTGCTGTGAGCAATATCAGGTGGGTGCACCTCCATGCACAAGTCTGACACTCTGCAGTGAGGGGCAGGGATAACAAAGGAGAAAGGGATGTCAGGGGCTTAATGAAGCCCTGCCCCTGTACCCAGGGCCCACCACCACCTGGAGCTCACCATTGGTATACCTTGGATTTCTATATTGGGGAGGATAGCCCTCATCCCTTGCCCCTGGGGAATTTGTGGGAGAACCTGACCGTGGTGAATACTGGGGAAGTGGGTGCTGGCTCAGGGAGGTGGAGATAGGGCTGATTAGCAACACTCAGATGAAGGAAGCATAAATATATGTAACCCCCTACAAATGGGGTTCCTGAAAGTCTTCCTTGGGTGTGCCTAAATGCCTACTGCCAGGTGGGTGTCTTGTGTCTTAACTGTTTAAAACTATTGCATGTGAGTGCCTTTATAGCCTCTGTGTTCTGTCTCTCTAAGAGCTGCCTATATCACAGTGTATAATTAATCTGGGTGGGGCTGAGTGTTTCTAAGCTCGAGTCCCACCTAGGCTATGAGATAATTGCTACATTCTGCCATCACTAGTTGTGCAGAGGAGCTCTGTTAGAACTGTACTTGTTTGCTGATTATCTATTGTAATAGTATTGATATCATAACTTGTCTAACCTGCCTTCTTTGCAGCATGGACAGTTCTGTAAATCACCACCATCTTGGTTCTGGACTGCTTATTTGGACCAATCAGTACCTTTGGGGACCCTAAAATGGAGTCTGTCCCCAGGGGTCTTGTGGGAGTGAATTTCTGTAGGATTGTAGTTTTTCCACTTTGGCACCTAGATAGACATGGAGGAGGAGCCCTTGCTGTGACTGACAAATGAATCAATGAATCGAACCTTATGGATGAGAGGAAAGTCCCAAGCTGCCTGCAGCAGAGAGTCAGTCTGAGTTTGGGTGAGAAGTGAAGAGCTCGAGATATTCGAGCAGCTGCTTCTGCATAATGTAGCGTGAAACTGGTGGAAAGGCTGAGTTTAGCCTGTCTGCCTGCTGTTCCTCGAAGGGATCTTTAGAGTGCTTAAATAACTGGACTGTATCTGAACCAACTGTGACTGAAGCCACTGAATTGTGACTGTACATTGCCTGAAGAAGACGAGAAATTTTCTGTCTGTGATCGGCCTGTCAGGACATCTGAAATCACCACAGAGAGCACGGTTTTCTCAGGAAAGTTGAAATTGCAACCAGACTGTCATCCGACCTGTGGTATTGTGTTTTGTCTTACTATAAGTGTGCTGAATGCTGTTAGTGGGTCGTGATTTGGTTCCCCACTACCTGCTTGTGTCACGCTTACTGGAAGCTGAATCCAGCATTTACCAGACTAAATCTAAACTGTTCACCCTGCCTGGGTTCTGCCACCTTGGCCCAGCCAGCTACTCCAGGTGCGAGATTACCATCGATGAGAGACTCACCCGGGATCAGCCCCTGCTCAACCATCTCGAACAGGAACAACACCTCGGTGATTCATGTGGGCCTGCTTCTCCTGGCATACCAGCTTGTCAACCTGCAGTCTCCATCTCATCCCTCCTGTATTGGGTAGCGTGAGTAAATCCCAGGGTAGCTCCCTGCAACATCAGCTAAATCAAAAGTGTTGTCATCTGATTCCTTTGTTGTTTCCTTGTCACAAGTTGAGCCTCCAGGCTCCGGATTACAAATTGTGGGTTATTGTGCATGACTTGTCTTTCCATCACAGGGCCACGACCAGCTGCAACACCGGCCTACTCCGGACAATGTGTCAGGATAGCCTACCTCACCACTGGGTACCCAAAGTGTGTGTGACTGTGTTGAGGACTCTAAAGTGCATGCCTTATAGCTGAGTGAATCAGTACCTAAACCAATCAACCAGATTACGGCCCTTCCTTGTTCATTTCCCTGAATGAATCAGATCTGAATCTTTTGCACTTAACCTGCCTGTGGTGCACTTCTGTACAACTAGCACTGTGGTACTATTGTTTGCTGTGTTTAACCTTACTTTGCAGGGGTTCTCCAGGGCTGAACAGGTGGAACCGCCCGGTGGTAAGTGCAATCAGAGTGGGGATATATCTGTTGTTTGGGGCTATTGTACCTGTGTATTCTGTTCATTGTTTAGGCCACTAGAGGGAAAGAGGGGGTCACAGTGTTCCAGAGGGCTGTACCCAGATCAGCTATGCTACCACCAACCCTGTCCTCTGGGTGGCGGTACCTGTTTTCAGTACCCAGGCCCTTAACCTGCAACTAGTCATGCAGGCAGGGGTAGTAGCCTTGGGATAGCACCACCTAGGGGTTACATCTTGGAGGCACCACTGGGATTAGCAGCCCCTTGTGGCCTGGATGACTAATGTCTGACTTCACGGAAAAATTGGCGCCAATTGGTTTCTCGTCATTGGCAGATCCTGGAGACTGTGTTCTCTGGATTGTACCTATCCCTGTGGGAAGAAGATTGGGAGACATGGAGGTTTCATGCTGATTGGATACTACACAACTGGTCTGGGACTGATGAACAGAAGCAGCTGGAAATTTTAGCCTCGCTTAGAGGGCCTGCATTACGGGTTGCTGGGGGTTTCAGGAGAGGAGGCCACTGTGTCTGCCCAAAGTATTTGGATCGCTAGCTACTGTATTCGACCCTGATTGGGATGTGAGGAAACTGTGGCAAGGCTTGCGACCATGAGGCAACAGCTGGGAGAGCTACTGTCAGCGTATCTTTGAGGATGGAAGCGTACTGCAGAAGCTGGTAGCCCGAGAGGAAGTCACACCCTCAGAAGTGGACGGTTGAGGATGAACCAATTGCTGGCATCAGTTACTGACCCAAAGTCCCTGACGTTTCAACTACAGATGCAACAGTACCTCATTAATGCTCCTGATGACTTCTTATTGATGCGAGCTACTAGGAGGGCTGGCGGTCACTGGAGGTCGATCCGGCTGTAGCTCCACAATCCGCTGACTCAGCTGGCCTTTGAGGGGGTGTCCAGACCTGAAGCTTCTGGTGGAGAGTTTGGGGCCAGTGGTAAGACTTCTGAGTCTACTGTGAATGACCAGCTAGGACTCCTGGAGTCTGAGTTAGCAGTGTGTGGATTACTGCTTGATGTGTTCCAGCATCCTGATTTCCTGTTGCTGCTAAACACACCGATCTGCAAGTTCACGTCTCGATAGTTGCTCTGAAGAAATATTCTGAGGGAAGAACAAGGGAGCCTGTCCCATCTAGCCTCAAGTTAGCTGATAGGGAAGGGACCCCTATTACACTGTTCATTATGCAGAAGTTGTAACCTGAATCAATGTATAATGTTGATAGTATGTTAATCATAGTGGAATCAGTATTACATGTATGAAACATGCATAAGTATTGTCTTTATAGATATATTATTGTGAAGTGTAGTGAAAATGTATAGTTAATAAGATAAGTTTACATTTACTGATGCATCAGCTATTATTTGTATAGTATGCTAATGTCACGTATATTTCTTGTAGTGTATTGTTTTTCAATATTCTTGTGGTGTAGACTTGACACGGATGCCAAGTTTTTCCAGGCAGGAAGGGTATAACCCTCCTACAAATGGGGTTCCCGAAAGTCTTCCTGGGTGTGTGCCTAAATGCCTATGACGGGTGCCCTGTCTTAACTGTTTAAAAGCTATTGCATGGAGTGCCTTTATAGCCTATGTGTTCTGTCTCTTTTAGAGCTGCCTATATTGCAGTGTATAATTAATGTGGGTGGGGATGAGTTTTTCTAAGCTTGAGTCCCGCCTGGGCTTGAGATAATTGCTCCATTCTTCCATCGCTAGTTGCACAGAGGGAACTCTGTTAGAAGCTGTACTTGTTTGATGTTTATCTATTATAATAGTATTGATATCATAGCTTGTCTAACCTGCCTTCTTTGCAGCATGGACAGTTCTGTAAATCACCACCATCTTGGTTCTGGACTGCTTATTTGGACTAATCAGTACCTTTGGGGACCCTAAAATGGAGTCTGTCCCCAGGGGTCTTGTGGGAGTGAATTTCTGTAGGAACTGTAGTTTTCCACTTTGGTGCCTAAATGGACCTGGAAGGGGAGCTCTTGCTGTGACAGGCAGATGAATCAATGAATCGAACCTTTTGGATGAGAGGAAAGTCCCAAGCTGCCCAGCAGAGAGTCAGTCTGAGTTTGGAGTGAGACAGTGAGCAACGTGACATTTGAGCAGCTGCTCCTGTGTGAGTTGCGTGGGAAACTGGTGGAAAGGCTGAGTTTGGCCTGTCTGCCTGTTGTCCTCAAAGGGATCTTTAGAGAGCACTTTAATAACTGGACTGTATCTGAACCAATTGTGACAAAAGCCACGGTGTGACTGTACCATTGCCTGAAGAAGAATGAAGATTTGCTGTATGCGATCAGCCTGTCAAGACATCTGAAATCACCACAGAGAGCATGGTTTTGCTCGAGAAGCTGAAATTACAACCGGACTGTTATCTGACCTGTGGTATTGTGTTTTGTCTTACTATAAGTGTGCTGAATGCTGTTAGTGGGTCATGATTTGGTTCCCCACCGCCTGCTTGTAGCATGCTTGCTGGAAGCTGAATCCAGCGTTTACTGGACTGAATCCAAACTGTTCACCTGACCTGGGTCCTGTCACCTTGGCCCAGCCAGCTACTCCAGGCACAGAGATCACCATCGATGAGAGACTTGCCAGGGATCAGCCCCTGCTCAACCATCTCAAACAGGAACGACACCTCGGTGATTCATGTGGGCCCTGCTTCTCCTGGCATACCAGCTTGTCAACCTGCAGTCTCCATCTCGTCCCTCCTGTGTCTTGTGTTGGGTAGCGTGAGTAAACCCCAGGGTAGCTCCTGCAACATCAGCTAAATCAAAAGTGTTGTCGTGTGATTCCATTGTTGTTTCCTTGTCATGAACAGAGCCTCCAGGCTCCGGATTACAAATTGTGGGTTATTGTGCATGACTTGTCTTTCCATCATAGGGCCCCGACCAGCTGCAACAGCGGCCTACCCTGGGCAACTTGCCAGGATAGCCTACCTCACCACTGGGTACCCAAAGTGTGTGTGACTGTGTTGAGGACTCTAAATTGCATGCCTTGTAGTCTGATTGAATCAGTACCTAAACCAATCAACCAGATAACGCCCTTCCTTGTTCATTTCCCTTGAATAAATCAGATCTGAATCTTTTGCACTTAACCTGCCTGTGGTGCACTTCTGTACAACTAGCACTGTGGTACTATTGTATGCTGTGTTTAACCTTACTTTGCAGGGGGTCTCCAGGGCAGAACAGGTGGAACCAGCCCTGGTGGTAAGCGCAATCAGAGTGGGATATATCTGTTGTTTGGGGGCTATTGTACCTGTATATTCTGTTCATTGTTTAGGCCACTAGAGGGAGTAGAGGGGCATCACAGTGTCCCAGAGTGCTGTACACAGGTCAGCCACGCTACCTCCAACCCTGTCCTCTGGGTGGAAGACACCCGTTTTCAGTACCCAGGCCCTTAACCTGCAACTTGTCACGCAGGCAGGGTAGTAGCCCTTGGGATAGTGCCACCTAGGGGTTTTATATATATATATATATATTAAAAAAATAAACCCTGCATCGCTCATAAGGGAGAATGGCAGAAAGTCGGTGGCTAGCATTTCCACAGTTAACTCTTGATAACTTTTCACTGCTGGTCTGTTACCATTATATTTGCATTCAATTTCCAGGGACTCAACCAGTAGAATTGTAATTGCCCACATGCTATGTGGGCCTTTACTACTGATACTCTATCTCATCCCTTATGTTGCACTCTCCATGAGACCTTTTTTAAGTACTGACTTACCTCAAATTGTCCAGTTTGTTATCACTTGACAAAGAGTTGCTCCTCTGAATCATACTCTGGCTGTTTTAGAATTCTCTATGCTGCATGATTGCCTATTGTGTGTTCTATTCCAGCTGATTGCATGATGTTTATACTGTACTCAATAATTGTAATGTATTGCTGTAAACTTCCTGTACTGAGGTTTCATGTGTAATATATGTATTGCTGACTGTTTGTTGTATGCAATTGTATTTTGATGTGGAACCTCAGTAAATAGATCTCTGACTCAAAGGTATTTCAAGATTGCAATAAATAAAATAAATAAAGAGTTGAGTGCATTTTCCTTGAACATTATTGCTGGTTTCTATTTTTGCCGCCTTTCAGTGTGGAAGTGGCTGAGGATTTGCAGCCTTCCAGAAGTGTGGAAGTCAATAGGCAAAAGAACATGTGAATGGAACATTTTGGAGTTGTGCATTGGCTACCACTAGAATGATTTTCTTTCTCTTCCTCTCTACCTGGTCTCCTATAATTCTCCTCCCCTGCCCATCATCATCAACAGCTTCATTGCCTGGCGGTGCTGTTGCAGATGCATGTGTTGCCTGCCTTCTCATACTGAGATCTGTGGGATGTCAGCCAATGACTTTTCAAGGTAGCTGTTCCTGCATTGTTACCTCCTTACCCTGAATAAGCCTGTCTTTACATAAAAGACACACTCCATGTATCTGTGATTCTTTGTTCACTCAAGGAAATTCCACACTAATGTCACTAGTTTGATCTTTCCTCTCGACACTCTCTGCTGTTGCCTAATGGGTGGCAAATATGGCCTGCTTCCACATAACCCTCCTCCTCTTCTTCTTCTTCCACCACCTATTCTTCAGCATCAAGGAATGGTTATTCTTCTGCTTCTACCATGTTTACTGGCCCATTAGTCTCGCTTGTAACTTTTTCTGCCATTATTTCAGATAGCTGTTATTGTGGTTCTCCTTGTCATTCTGTGGCCTTTTTACTTCGGCTGTAGCAGAGCTATGCTAACAAATATTTCTATTACATAGTAGAGAGAAGAGACTTTGGAAGCACGTGACCGGATATCTGCAGTGTGTCCTTCCACAGTGGAGCTGAAGCACATGCTGTACTCTATTTACTACAGTGCTGTCCACTTCCCCCTGGGTGCACTATTTTTCTGCTCTGTACTCAATTTCAGTTCACCTCTGGGTTTGGAGCAAGGTGGCACCCCACCCTGTAATGTTTCCCTGGTGTCTAGTGGCTTCCTGCCCTCTGATCATTGCCCCATCTTTCCTTATTGTTCCTGGTGTCTAGTGGCCCTTGTCCTCTGATCGTTATCCCCGTCTTTCCGTATTGTTCCCTGGTGTTTAGTGCCTCCACCCTCTGATCACTGTCCCCATCTTTCCATATTGTTCCCTGGTGTGTTGTAGCCCCCACCCTCTGATCACTGTCCCAATGGTTTCATATTGTTGCCTGGTGTCTAGTGCCCCCACCCTCTGATTGGTGTCCTCATCTTTCTGTATTGCTCCCTGATGTCTAGTCCCCATGCCGTCTGATCGCTATCCCTGTGTCATTTGTATGGCTGTGGGTGGAGCCTACAGCCATTTGTGATCTGTTGCTTTAAAATGGCTGATCGTGGCACCTTCAATAGAACTTTGAGTATCCTTCCAAAGTCCAATGGAGATGAAACACTCCGCCACTGTCAGCCACAAGGAGTAACAGCTGCACTATTTCAGCTTTTACTCCGTAGATTCGCCAAGATGCATGTGCATTTCTGCTGGCACCTCCATCTGTGAATGGCAGAATGCCATTTGGCACAACCATGCATGCATGAATGTTGTGCAGTGTGGTGCCACTGCCATCTTTTGGATGGCACTCCTCCTGCACCCTCCCACTGCCTCTTGTCCTCCCTGCCCCTCTGTTCTCTCCAGCAACACATAAACCCTCCCTGCTGTTGTCCTCCCATTCCTCTGTTCACCATCCAAGCGCCCGACGCCAGGGTTCCCAATCTCCGATGTCGGCATAATATCCCCTCATTATGGGACACTGGAAACCACCCAGTGTGCCAAATTTAAAAGTGTTTAGTTTTCTTTTCCCTGTGCCAACATTGGGTGCCCAATCCCCATGTCTGCATCATGCTCCCCCAACTCATGTGGCACACTGGGAGTCCACTTCAGTGTGCCCAAGTAATGTTTTTTATCCTCCCCATGCCGACAAGCTGACATCTGGGTGCCTAATCCACATGTCAGTATCATGCCACCAACTCATGTGGCACACTGGATGTCAACTTCATGCTTTAATTTTTACCTGTAAATAAAGAAAACCATCCCAACATGTTTTTTGTTTATCTGTAAAAAGAAAATGAGTCCCTCATCATCACCCCAGTCCCCTCCCATCCCCACCCTTGCACTGAGCACCCATCTCCCTCAGCCCCTCTTACACCATACTTACCTCCGGAGTAGGCACTGTCATCTTCTCTGGACCAGGACACGTCTGCACTCTTCAAAGCTGAACCGCAAACTGAAGAACCAAAGGTAAGCATGCTATAATGGCAGTCAATGAGGTTTTCAACTTATGTTGTTATATCAGCCTTTTTATGACTTTTGGCCCAAAATTTTCAATGTGGGTTCTTGGGACCCACTTTATGAACACTGTCACTGTCATTTCATTACTCAGTCCCAAAGACGATTTCGTGGTGGCTGCGTGGAATCACCTTTCAGGACCAAATAATGAAATGACAGTGCCCACTATTCATGAGGTACTGGGAATCCCAAAACCATGTTACAAATTTGGTGAAAAATTCAAACAATAACTGCGTTACTGACTGCATTGTGCAGTTTCTATGTATGCTCCTAACTACCTGTTTTAATATTTTCACTCCAGATTTTCAACATTACCATTTTACACTTTCTTATTAACAATACAGCTGTCATTTTTCACATCCTGCCTGTAATGTGTTTTCACACCTGTGGCACAGATGCCACGGTCACTCTACAAAATCGCCTTTCAGGACAAGTGAACACAATGACAGTGACACTCTTCATGAGGTGGGAGCGAAAAAGGCCATGTTGAAAATTTGGTGTAACCAACACTACAAATGGTTGGTTGCATTCGGATGTTAAAACTTTTCAACGCATTACGTGTAACTTTGGTCATTTGGCAGGTCGCCACAGTCATATCGGCTCTGGCTAGAGTGTGTTGAAATGTGACCTGTAATAAAAGAAACCCATCCTTGATGTTTTTTCTTTAAAACTGTAAAAGAAAATGGTCCTCACCCACTCAGCCATCCAACCCTGATCTTCCATTCAACAGTCACCACCCACCTACACATCCCCTACATGCCCTCACTCGCCTGAACAGGTCCCAGGCGAAGATCCACTCTCTGCTTGAAGATGTCTGGCTGCTGACTGCAATATGAGAAACTAAGGTACTGTAAGTGCGGTTCAATGTATTTCAAAGGGGTTTTGAACTTTGAGGCGTAACTTGTCATTTGTGCATATTTTCACCCTAAATTTTCAGCATGGCCTTTTGGGACCCCATCTCATGAACAATGACAGTGGAATTATGAAATCAGGCCCAAAAGGCTATTTTGCAGTCACTTGGCAAAATCACCTTTTGGGTGGAATTTGAAAATTTTCACCACCATTGCTCATGAGGTGGGGTCATAAGAAGCTATATTGAAAATTTGGGGTTGCAATATATAAAATGACAAACTTACAAGCATAAGTTAAAATATTTCTATGCTCGCTTCATAACTTTTGTAATTTTAAATATTTTGACGCAAATTTTCAACATAGACATTTTTTACACCGTCTCATGAATGTGAGAGCTGTCATTTTAAATGCTGGCCAAAATGTGTTTTCACACCTGTGACATGGAATGACATTTCAGTGGTGCACAATCCCATTTTGGTGGGGATTTAAACACTTTCACCTATGTGGTTCATGAGGTGGGGTAATAAAAGGCTATGCTGCAAATTCATCATTTTGAATCCGTATTGCCTCTGAGCAGAGTTTGTTTTTCTACCACCACTTTAGGTCTTCTTGATCTCTTAGAACTCAGAGAACTTTGCTTTCAGAGCAAGAAACAGCAGTCTAGAACTACAGCTTTTTACTGATAAATCACTTCTATCTCAGCAGGAGTCAGTGCCTGTTTGGATTAAGCAAACATATACTTTATTAGAAGACGGGGTCTCATTTAAGTTAAAAAGAAAATAAATTTGTGTTTCTCTGAGGAAGGGGCTGTATCAACCTAATTTACTGAGTCAGGAGCAGAGGGCGAATCTAATTGGGGTGTGGCTTGGGAGCTTAGGAGTACAAAAGCAGGTGTCTCCAATTACAGCTTCCTGCTGCTTTTGACAGAGGAGAACTTTGCTTTCAGAGCAAGAAACAGCAGTCTAGAACTACAGCTTTTTACTAATTGCCCTCCTTCCACCCTAAGCCAGTTCTACCTTTATAGCCACTGGATTTGACTGACAACAGGAACTTCCTGTTTGGCAGTAGGAAGGAAGGATCACTGAGACACATTAGTTTCAGTCAACCTTGGAAGGAACCTAAAAATTACTCTTTCTCCCCCTGGCTGCTGGAGGCCTGAATCCAAGCAGGAAGAAGGAGACTACTGAAGAATACAGGAAGTTCCTGTCCCAGAACAGGAAGGGCGAGAGTTGTAAGGGCACATAGACAGTAGGAAAGTAAGTGTAAAATACATAGAGGGAGGAGACAGTAAGCACACAAAGCAACAGGAGAGGGGCACAAAATAAGTCAAGATGGGAGTGATGCAGTGCAATGGCTGTGGGGTAGCAGTGTTCTGGGAGACATTCTAGAGGCTGCAATGCTGCCTTGTTTGCAGAGCACCTCTCTGGTCTGAGGGAGGAGGTTGCCCGTCTCCAGGCTGACCTGGCTAGGATTCATGAAACCTCTTCCCCCAACCGGGAACACCAGGGCCACCACCGCTACCTCAGAGGTTGCCAAGAAAAGGAGCAGTTGGACCAAGGTGGGCTCAGGAGGGAGAGGATGGTGGAACAGAGGTGCATCCCTGCAGTTGTACCTCACCACAATTCACATGCTGTTCTGGCAAAGTGGTTTCCACTATGGAGGCACCTGCAGTGGAGACCAAGGAGGATGCTGGGAACCTCCACAAAGGAGACCCATAGAAGGGTGGCACAAGACCCCACAGGAAGGAAACAACTCCTGGTGGGAGATTCAATCATTGGGGGTAGAAGTGGGGAGGAAGGGATAGGGAGGTAAGGTGCCTGCCTAGCAGAGGGACAGGAAGCAAATCCTAAGGATCACAGGAGCAGCTGCATCAGGGAGGGAGGAGCTGGATGTCATTGTCCACCTAGGGACAAATGACCTGGCTGTGAATGGGATCAGAGTGGTGCAAGAGGAGTTTGTAGAGTTGGGGAGGGGTCTTAGACAAGCAGCATGTGTGGTAACCTTCTCGGAGGCGCTGCCTGTCAATGGCAAGGCTGATGCTAGGTATTCCACACAATGGGATTAAATGAATGGTTGAAAACTGGTGTGGAGTTCAGGGTTTGGCTTCATTGGGGACTGGGGAGCCTCCTGGAGGGATGCAGGCCTATACTGGCACAATGGTCTGCATCTGTCCAGGGAGGACCAGGATCCTAGTTGATAGATTTAAAGGCTTCATTTGCAAGCATTTAAACTAGCAACCAGGGAGAGCACTAGAAAGGAGCAGGAAATCCCAGCCTCTCCCACAAAACACAGTAGTTAAAGAGATAACACCAAGGTACTGAAGTCAGTAGGGAGCAAGACAGGTGTAAATGAGAAAAAAAGGCAGTAAGGACAGGGATGGGGCTAAAATGGGTAAAGCCATAAAAAATGGAAGGTGATGAGTACCAATGCCTGCAGTCTGTGTAACAAGCTCTCTGAATCAGTAGCCTTGATGGAAGAGGGATGCCTGGATATTGTGGTAGTCACTGAAACATGGTACACAGAGAACCATGACTGGGATGTCAGCAAACCAGGATACACAGTCTACAGGAGGGACAGGGTGAATAAAAGAGGAAGAGGAGTAGCTCTCTATATAAGGAAGGATTAAAACAACAGAACTAAAGAATAAACAGGAAGTTGATAAGTCACTATGAGTCACTCTGGAGACAGGAAATGGCACCACAATCTGCATGGGGTTGTGTACAGACCCCCATCTCAGGGGAGAAATGGACAAGGAAATTATAGAAGGCACCTTAAAATGGCAGAAAAAGGGAGATATTGCTGATGGGGATCTGAATATGCAGATGTTAACTGGAGTACCTTTGCTGCAGGCACATCCAAGAGCAGGGTCATTCTTGATGACCTACAGGGGCATGCCTCAGACAGCTAGTGTTGGAACCCACTCAGGAGGGAGCAATCTTAGACCTGGTACTCTCAAATGGGGAAGGAGAGGGATCTTAGATTCAGAGTGGGTAGCCATCTGGGAACAATTGACCACCAAACAGTGTGGTTCACAATAAACACAAATCCACTAAAAGTCTCTCAAAGTTCCTTTTTGATTTTAAAAGAAAAAAATGGGGAGTAAGACTCAACGGATGAAAGTAGCAGTTCAAAAAATAAATATGTTTCATGTCTTAATGTCCTTTATTCAAATCCATTTAATCCTGGAGGAACAAAATGGGGAGAGATACTGTGGGTTAAGCTGGAAAGGAAAATGGGGAGAGCCATCCACACAGGTGTGGTCAATAGACCACCAGCCCTGGAGGAAGAAACAGATAGGGAGCTGATGCTAGCCATCCAAAGGATGGCAGACAAGGAGTGAGGTAGTACTGGTTGGAGACTTCAATATTCCAGGCGTGGACTGGAGCATCCAGCAGCAGCATCAACTAGAAGCAGATTTATCCTGGACTCCTTCAGGTGGCTTCCTCAAGCAACTGGTCATGGAACCAACTCAGCATAGGCAATACTGGACCTTGTGCTCACAAACGGGAACAGTGTGATGGGGGTAACAGCAGGGGAGCACCTGGGGAACAGTGACCACCAGTCATTGTGGTTTGAGATCACAGAAAGAGCAGAACCAAACCACACAAAAACACATATCCTGGATTTTAGGGGGCAGACTTTGGGAAAATGGGGAGATACTTGAAAGAGACATTAAGGGAATGGGGCAGGAATCAGGGGTTGAGGAACAGTGGGCAGTATTTAAAATGGGGATTACAAGAGCAACAGAGTTATGCATTAAGCAGGTTAGCAAGAGGAAAGGAAGAGAGACCATTATGGTTTTCCAAAGAGGTAGCAAAGAAAGTGAAAGCCAAAAGATTGCATTCAGGCAATACAAAAGACACAGGCAGAAGGGGATAAGAAGAGTACCAGGAGAAGCAAAGGGAGGCAGGGAGGTCAGTAAGGAAGACAAAGCTCAGACAGAAGAACACATTGCAAAATCAGTGGGCAGAAGGGACAAAACCTTTTATAGGTACATAAGTGAAAAAGAAAGGCAAAGGAGGGATAGTGAGACTGAAGGGAGAGGATGGGGGCCGCGTGGAGGATGACAACAGTAAAGCTGACATATTGAACAGGTACTTCTGCTCAGTCTTTACTGAGGAAGAGGAGGTAATGGGTCTGAAGGGAGTACAAGGGGTGAGAATGGTGCAGAAATGGACACAGTCCTTTACACGAGAAAGGGTCCTGAAGGAACTGGAAGTAATGAGTTGATAAAGCAATGGAGCCAGATGGGGTGTACCCCAGGGTCCTTAAAGAACTAGAGAGGTGGTGGTTGAACCTCTGGCTATCCTGTTTAGCCAATCACTGGAAACAGGGAGGTACCCAAAGATTGGAGGATAGCAGATGTAGTCTCCTTATACAAAAGTGGGAACAAAAAGGCGAGAACTACAGACCAGTCAGCCTCACCTCGTAGTGGGAAGATCATGGAAGTACTACTGAAGGAGAGATTAGTGGAACATCTGGTTGTCAATGGACTACAGGACCCAAGGCAGCATGGTTTCACCAGGGGAGGTCATGTCAGACCAACCTCATTGAATTTTTGAGTGGGTGACTAGGGAGGTGGATCAGGGAGGGCAGTGGGCATAGAAACATAGAAACATAGATTTTGATGGCAGGTAAGGACCGCTTGGCCACCCAGTCTGCCCATTTCCTACCTAATGGATAAGCTGCAGATCCTAGTTAACCAGCAGCCTACTTCTTCCTACACCTACCCCTAGAAGTGCCTTATGACTGTCCCATGCATGCTTGAATTCCACCACTGTTTTTGACTCCACAACCTCTCCTCGGAAGCCGTTCCATGCATCCACAACCCTCTCTGTGAAAAATACTTCCTTAAATTACCTCTGAGCCGCCTCCTCTATCTTCAAATTGTGCCAGCTTGTTCTTGCACACCTCTTTCTTGAAAGATGCTACCCTCTTGGACTTTGTAGATTCCCTTGAGGTACTTGAAAGTTTCTATCATGTCCCCGCTCCCTCTTTTCCTCGAGGCTATACATATTAAGCTCCTTAAGTCTCTCTTCATATGTCTTCTGGTGCAGACTCTGCACCATTTTAGTTGCCCTCCTCTGGACAGCTTCCATCCTGTCTATGTCTTTGCGAATTGGGTCTCAGAACTGCACGCAGTACTCCAGATGGGTCTCACCAACTGTCTGCACAGAGGGATAATAACTTCCTGTTTTCTACTGGTAATGCCTCCCTATGCATCCCAGTATCCCCCAGCCCTCCTTGCTGCCCTCTCACATTGCTTGCCCACCTTTAGGTCATCTAATATGACTACCCCCAGGTCCCTTTACATTTTGTTGTTGTTAGTATCTCACCCCATTGTGTACTCTCCCCTGGGTTTTGTTTCCCAGGTGCATTACCTTGCACTTCTTAGCATTGAATCTAAGCTGCCATACATTTGACCATTCCTCTAACCTTGCCAAGTCCCTTCTCATCCTTTCCACCCCACCTTGTGCATCAACTCTGTTGCAGATCTTTGTGTCATCTGCAAAGAGACATACTTTCCTTCCAGTCTCTCTGCAATGTCGCTTATAAAGTCATTGAAGAGGACGGTCCTAATACTGAACCCTGCGGTACCCCACTAGTAACACCCCTTTATTCAAGTGGACTCCATTTACTGTTACTCTCTGTGCCTATTCTCCAGCCAATTCTTTACCCAGGCTGTCATCTTGGGACCCACTCCCAGGCTGGCTAACTTGTATATTAATCTTTGTGTGGGACTGTTCAAATGCCTTGCTAAAGTCTAGGTAGACCATGTCCACAGCCCCTCCCTGATCTACTACTTTGGTCACCCAATCAAAGAAATCTATCAGATTTGTCTGGCATGACCTTCCGCTGTGAATCCATGCTGCCTTGGGTCCTGTGCCCTCTGGCCTCTAGATACTCAACAATTCTTTCCTTCAGAAGTGATTCCAACATTTTCCTACCACTGAGGTTAAACTAACAGGTCTGTAATTTCCTGCTTCTGCCTTGCTCCCACTTTTGTGAGAGGAATCACATCTGCCCTCCTCCAGTCCTCGGTACCACCCATCCTTCCATGATTTGTTAAAGAGGGTAGTCAGTGGTGTCACTACTTCTACCCTTAGTTCTTTTAGAGTTCTGGGATGAATCCCATTAGGCCTCATTGCTTTGTCCACCTTAAGTTTTAAGAGTTCTTTCAGAACCCTTTCTTCTGTAAATGGGCTGGTATCAACTTCTGTATCCAGAGTGTTTCTACCGTTTGTTTTAGGTACCTCCCTCTTCCTTTGTAAATACTGAGCAAAATATTTGTTTAGTATCTCTGCCTTTTCACATCGCCTCTGCCCACCCTCCCTCCCTTTATTAAGCCTCACTAACCTCCCTTGGTCTTCCTTCGCTCCCTGATGTACCTATAAAGGTTTTATCCCCTTCTTTACTGAGTTGGCTATCTTTTCCTTGGTTTGGGCCTTTTGCTGTTCTGACTGCCTTCCCAGCTTCCTTTTGCTTTAACTGATACAGTTCTCTGTCCTGCTCCTTCTGTGATTCCTTGTACTTCCTGAATGCTTTCTTTTCTCTTGAACCTTCACTGCCACTTCCTTTGAGAACCATAGTGGTTTCTTACATCATTTGTTTTGTTTATTTGCTTCACACAAAGGCTTGTTACCTCTGTGATGGCAGTTTTATTATTCCATTGTTCTTCCACCTCCTTCCTGCCCATTTGCTAGTGCATTCCTTAGGCACTCACCCATTTTGGCAAAGTCAGCCCTCCTAAAGTCCAGTACTTTTGCCTATGCATGGCTTGACTCTATTGCTGTGTTTATTGTGAACCATACTGTTCGATGGTCGCTAGTTCCCAGATGGCTACCCACTTCTACATCTGTGATCCTCTCTTCATCTCCATTTGAAGAACCAGATCTAAGATTGCTCCCTCTCAGTGGGCTCCAATACTAGTTGTCTAAGGCATGCCCCGTGAAGCATTTAGAATAACCCCACTGTTCAGAGTGGCTGCTGCAACTGCACTCCAGTTAACATCTGGCATATTCAGATCACCCATCAGCAATATCTCCCTTTTCTGTCATTCTAAGTATTCTTTCTATCATTTACTTGTCCATCCTCCCCTGAGAGAGGGATCTGTCTCAACCCTGTGCGGATTATGGTGCCATTGCTGGTCTCAAATTTACCACAGTGCCTCTTCTCCTCCCTGTTTTCCTTTTGTTCTGTTGCTTTGATTCCTTCCCTTATGTAAAGAGCTACTCTTCTCCTCCTCCTCCTCTTTTACCCTCCCTGTCCCTCCTGTAGATAGTGTATCCTGGTATGTTTCGTCCTAGTCATGGTTTTGTGTGTACCATGTTTCTGTGACTGCCACGATATCCAGATGTTTCTCCTCCATCAAGGCCACTAATTCAGGAAGCTTGTTACTCAGACTATGGGCATTGGTTCTCATTGCTCTCCATTTTTGATGGCTTTACCTTCTTTTTCAGCATCCCCACTGACCTTTCTACCTCAGGTCTTTTCTCATTTAGTACCCTGTTTTGTAGGGAGAGGCTGGGATTTTCCTGCTGCTTATCAGTGCCTCCCCTTGACTAGTTTAAAAGCTTGCCAATGAAGCATTTAAACCAATTGCTCAAAGACCTGTTCCTTTCTGGACAGATGCAGACCATCCTGCCAGTATAGGCTGGTGTCCCTCCAGGTGGAACCCCAGTCCCCAATGAAGCCAAACCCTGTGCTCCACACCATTTTTCAACCATTCATTAAACTGCATGGTGCAAAGTACCCTTGCCCTCACTCATGCCATTGACAGGCAGCACCTCAGAAGGATATTTGTGTGCTACTTGTCTTGAGCCCTCCCAATTCTACAAAATCCTTCTGTACTGCTCTAATCTCATGATGAGCCAAGTCATTTGTCCCTAGGTGGACAATGACATTCAGCTCAGACTCCATGCAGCTGTTCTTATGATCCTGAGGATGTGCTTCCTGTCTCTCAAGCCATGGCACCAGGCAGGCACCTTACTTTAGTTTTCCTGCTCCCCAGTTCTATCCCCTAATAATTGAGTCCCCCACCAAGAGCTGCTTCCTTTCCTTGTGGTGTCCTCTGCCTCCTTCCTGTGGGCCTCCCTTGTGACAGTTACCTCAGCCTCCTTAGTCTTCTCTGTGGGTGCATCCCATGGGAGCTATGCTCCCCAAAATGGTGTATGGATTGTGGAGTGGAACAACTGACTGGGTGTGCCTCTGTTCCACCATCCTCACCCTCCTGAGCCTACTGTGGTCCAACTGCTGTGCTTTCTTTGCAACCTCTGAGGTAGTGGTGGTGACTCTGGTGCTCCTGGATGGGGAAGGTTCTCCTACCGTCCAGTGTGGCCTGGGGAAGGTTCTCTTACTACTGTCCAGTGTGGCCTGAAGACAGGCAACTTCCTCCCTCAGGGCAGAGAGTTGTCTGCAAATAGGGCAGTATCTCAGCCTCCAGAAAGAGTCCTGGAAGACCGCTGCCCCACAGCCATTACATTGCACTACTCCCCACATTTGTTTTGTGTGTGTGTGTGTGATTGGTTTGTTATATAGAAATATATATATTATACAATCTGTATGCTTATATTGTCAGTGCAGTGCTAGAAGATATGACAGTGATATGCACCTTGCACTCTTGAGAAATGATGTCAGAACCCAGGTATAAAGGAACTATTTCCAGGGGTGGGTGGGGTGAGGGGTGGGAAGGGTTGGGCCTAAACTGTGCCCTCACAAAACAATCAGCTAAAAGCTCTGACCCACCACTGCATTGAGTGCCTTCCTGTCAGCAAGATGCCCTACACAACAATTTGACAGAAAAAATACCCTGCTAATCAAACAGAGAAAATCCACACATCCAAGTCAGACACAGGTAAACCTCCCCAGCCCCAAAACAGGCCTAGTGGTTTGTGCTCTGAAAGCAGTCAGCCCCAAAATAAGTCAGCTGTGCTTTAAACTCTTCCTGCACTGAAAATCTTAAGAATTGTAACAAACAACGAAACCTAGATCCACCTCCCTCTGTTGCTTGAAAGACTATCTTTTCCTGTTTCACACTGCAGGTTTTGCTATGACAACTCCTTAACCACAGTAACTTATTTAAAAATAGTTAACTATCACAAACTCCTACGCACAGTAAATTATTTAAAAATAGTTCTGTCCCAAAATCCTAGTAGTCAGTCCAGCTACCCCCAAGGGACAGCCAAAATACAGTATTCAAACACTTGTGAAGTTACTTCTAAGATAAGCAGAGTTTGCAAGCTCCTTTTCAACTCCTCAGTCACCTGTAATTTATTTAAAAATAGTTTAACTGTCAGAAAATCCTAGTAGACAATCTAGCTACCTCCAAGGGTCTACCCAAATGCAGTATTTAAATCCTTCTGGAGTTACGCACAAGATAAACAGAGTTTAAAGCCCTTCTTGGTTAAACACTAAATAAATATGTGAATAAAGCAATTACCAAAAGTAATAAGAGTTGATAAAGCAATGGGCCAGATGGAGTGCACCCAGGGTTCTTAAGAACTAAGAGAGGTGATGGCTGAACCTCTGGCTATCCTGTTTAGCCAATCACTGGAAACAGGGAGGTACCCAAAGACTGGAGGATAGCAGATGTAGTCTCCTTATACAAAAGTGGGAACAAAGAGGAAGCAGGGAACTACAGACCAGTTAGCCTCACTTGGTAGTGGGGAAGATCATGGAAGCACTACTGAAGGAGAGATTGGTGGAACGTCTGGGTGTCAATGGACTACAGGACCTAAGGCAGCATGGTTTCACCAGGGGAGGTCATGTCAGACCAGCCTTGTTGAATTTTTGAGTGGGTGACTAGGGAGGTGGATCAGGAAGGCAGTGGACATGGCCTATCTGGACTTCAGCAAGGCCTTTGACACTGTGCCACATAGAAGACTATTACACAAACTGGAGAATATGGGTGTGGGCAGGACAGTAGTGTGGTGGGTAGGTAACTGGCTGGGTGGCAGGACACAGAGGGTGATGGTAAATGGCTGTCACTCCACAGAGGAAGAGTGACCAGTGGGGTACCACAGGGATCAGTGCTGGGACAGGTCCTATTCAACATCTTCATCAGTGACATTGCATGGGACCTAGAAGGCAGAATTTCACTGTTCGCTGATGACACAAAGCTCTGTAACAAGTAGACACACCAGAGGGTGTAGACAGAATGAGAAGGACCTGCAGAAACTTGAAGAATGGTCAGGGGTTTGGCAGTTGAAATTCAATGCAAAGAAGTGCAAGATAATGCATATGGGGTACAAAACCCTGGCACAATATATCAGTTGGGGGTGAGGATATAGCATGCACAGCAGGAAAGGGATCTTGGGGTTATTATCTCTGATGACCTCAAGGTAGGGAAACATTGTGACAAGGCAGCAGGTAAAGCAAATAGGATGCTGGGATGCATAGGCAGGGGCATCACCAGCAGAAAAAGGAGTCATAATTCCACTATACAAGACACTAGTGAGGCCCCACCTGGAGTACATTGTAAAGTTCTGGAGACCTCACCTATGTAAGGACATAGACAGGGTAGAGAAGGTTCAGAGGAGGGCAACAAACATGGTGCATGGATTGCATCACAAGTCCTATGAGGACAGGTTGAAGGAACTGAACATGTACTCCCTGGAGGAGAGGAGAGGAGGAGAGAGGGATATGATAGAGACATACAAGTATCTTACAGGGAGGAACAGGGTGCAGGAATACACTGTTTTAAGTGAAAAAGATGTTCCATGACTAGAGGCATGGGATAAAGTTGGAGGGAGGACGATTCAGAGGAAGCGTGAGGAAGAATTTCTTCACCAAGCGGGTGGTGGACAAGTGGAACACCCTGCCAGAGGAAGTGGTGGGGCTGAAACAATCACGGATTTAAGAATGCATGGGATAGACATAAAGGAATTCTGGAAGTCAGAGGTAAGGGCAACAGACTTCTAGGAAAACATAAACTGAACTTACAAGCTCAAATGGGCAGACTGGGTGGGCCATAGGCCCTTATCTGCTGACACTGTCTATGTATCTATGTATCTATGTGTTTTCTTTTCTATATATAAATATATACATCCAAGATTTTAAGTTCACATGCTCCTGAAATTCTTTTCAATAAGTAACGTTTCAGAACTTTGAATTTGTTCCTTCATCAGACTTGGAACTTTGTTATTTTAACTGTTAAAATGAAAACAAAAATTATTGTGATAATATCATAATTAATTCATAATGTAATAAGTAAATCTTAATGTAGATGATTTGTATAATTTGAATTCAGGTGGAACAAACCTGACTTTGGACCTATTTGTGTTATATTCTGATTCAAATAAGCGTGCTGTGGAGCCGGATGCTGTGCTTTCTCTTTGTTATATTAGAATGCCCTTGGGATTTCTGTCAATAAATGATGATAAAACCTGAATTAGTTCTACATTTCAGCTACAGGTCTAGAAAAAATTTTCACTTGTAGTTCTATATTTTAACTTACTTCATGTCCCAAAGCATTTAAATCTTATCTTGAGACCTTAAGCATTTCGTACAGGTACTAATTGGACGCTATAAGAAAGAATGTAGTATTTTAAAAATATTTATATTGAAGGTTGAAAGTTTTTTGTCTGAACAGTCAAACATCCAAAGGACTTGATTGTTTTACCTTAACTGGTGATTTATGGAACATCCTTTGAGTTAATCCAAAACGAATGACAAGCGCTGATACTCCTAGCTCCATTACATGCTGAAACACAGTGTAACAAACTGTCTTCACCTCTCAGGTGAACAAGAAGGGCAGGCTACACAAAACACACCTGTCGGGCGTGTTGATGTCATGGATGCGTCACCTGAGTGGCCGATCACTAATGAAACTTAATGGATAATATAACTCCATTAAGTCCCCTTCTTAGATTTTTAAATGAGTCGAATCATTGCCCAAATACCTATGAGTATTAATCCAGATATAACTATGGCCATTTAACGCCAGACTCTTTGGCAAACTTTTAAGATTCTGATAAACTTTCTACATGACTACTATTTATTTTTTAACATTGATTACTGAAAAAGCCTTCCTTTGTATACAATAAATATGACTCCATTAAGTCCCCTTCTTAAAGATTTTTAAACATGTTAGATTAGTACCCAAATGTCTATAAATGTTAAGCTAGAGACAACTAAGGCCATTTGACCCCTGAAAACTTGGCATGTTTTTAAATATCTAATGAAATTTATACATGAGTACTATTTATATTTTACACAGGTTGCTAAAAGTCCTCCCATGGTATAAGAAAAATACTGATCGTATAGATCACATGAATCCCAAAATCTTCAAACACGCTTACTGAAATATCTAAAGGTTCTTATAACAAGACCGATATTTGTCTAATATTTCAAATTATAATAATATGAGTCTACTAAGATGTGAAAATGATTTATACATTTCTATATTGTAAATTAGGGTGATTTATCTTTAGAGGACTAGACAAAATCTGATTTATAATCCTGATAAATTTAGAAGGTAATGGAATCTACTGACAAACTATAACTATATAATATGTGGTGGTCACTATTATGGAAAGGAGAATAAACTGAAAGGAAATGTCGGGATGCTATAATTTCATTTATAAAGGAGGAGAATGGGAAGGGTGGGGAGGGTAAAGGGAAAGGAAAAAGGGGAGTGGAGTGGGGAGGAGGGGAGAGAGGGAAGGGGAGGAAGGGGAGTAAGGGGAAGGAGGAAAAGGAGAGGAGTGTAAAGGATGGAGAGGAAGGAAGGGCTTAAAAATTAAATTTAAAGATGTAAAACATCCGATAATAATAATGGAACTAAATATAAAAATGATTAACTATTTTTATTGTTTCTATGGTAAATTAATATATAATGCTTTGTTATGTAAAATCAGATGAACTAAAGATATATTTAGTTAAAAGTGGACCAGATCAAGTTTTCATTGAGTCCATATCTGTGTATATAGGTCCTTAATGTATAAATCCACCTTGCTTCTCTCCGTAACAAAACCATTTCTCTGTTTCCTCCTGTGGATGTGCTGTTACTTTTCTAGCCCAAAATCTTAGACTTGATATAGGGTGATGGTATTCAGAGAAATGTCTTGCTCATGGTGACCTGATATCACCTCTTCTGATGTTGCTTTTATGTTCAGATATCTGTTGTTTTAGTGCTTTGGTTGTTTCACCAATGTAGTACAATGAGCAGGGCAAATAATACAGTATACCACATATTCTGATCTGCAAGTGATGAAATCTCTTATAGCATATTCCTTATCATCCCATGTGCTTTTTATGTATTTAATTTTTGTGCATTGTTACAATGAACACAATTGCCACATGGAAAAAACCTTTGATTTCACTTTTAAGCCAAGTCATGGGTTTGTCTTCTGGTGTCCAGTGTTGAGTCTTATTTATTTTATTTCTGATGGTAGTGTTTTTTAGCTGTCACCCAAGGTTTATTATGGAAAATCCATTGTCCCAAATCATTTGTTTGTAAAATATTCCAATTGGATAGAATAACATGTTTGATTTTTCCAAAACTTTCTGAGTATTGTGTGGTCATGGTAATCTTTGATTCACTCCTTATATCAGTGTCAGTTTTATTCTGTAACAGAACTGTTCTGTCTCTAGAATCACATTTTCTTTGGATAATTTCAAAACCGAATCTGTTAACCTCTTTGTTTAAATCTTTGGGTTACATCTGCAATGTTGTTATCATATTTTCATTGTTCCACTATTTTCTTTTACTCTCAACATTTGGTTGTAAGGAATGCTGTCTTTAAGTTTTTTGGGTGAAAACTTTTAGTGTGTAGGATAGTATTGGTTGATGTTTCTTTCCTGTTATGATTTTCCCATTTTCTTTTATTATTTTAAATCCAAAAACTGATTATCTCAGAATTAATTTCATTGTGAACGACAAATTATGATTTACTGTTTCTATATATTCATGAAACTCCTTTGCTTCTCATATGGTTGCATTCCATATAATAAAATGTCATCAATAAATCATTTATAGAGAATCAGTTTTGATTTGAATCTATTTTCTTCTGATTGTATGAATTATTTCTCAAAATGTGCCATATATAGATTGGCATAAGTCGGGCTAGAGTGGCTCCATGACTGTACCTATTTTTGTAGATATGTGTGATTTTCAAATGATAAATAATTATTTTCTAATACTATCCTTGTTAATTTCAAAAGACATTCTTTATTTGGTTGATTTTGTGGTCTTGTTGATAGAAAAAGTCCAGTGCTTTTATGCCTTCTTCATGTGGAATACTTGTATATAAACTTTTAACATCCAAAGTGATGAACAGATTATCTGTTAAGTCTAGATTTTGTTGATTTATTTCTTCTAGTAGTTGGATGCAATGTTTGCTATCTTTTATGTGAGACCATGTGTTAATAACTAATTATTTACAATAATAATCCACAAAGTTAGATAAGTGTTCTTAAAATAAAAAGGAACCTTGAGAGACTTTTAAGTGGATTTGATTTAATGTTTCCTAAGCGGATTTAGGATTCAAGTCTCTCAAATCTTATTTCATCTTCTAAAGCAGGAAGGACCTATCCAACTATGGCCACCTTTTCAGAAATGGGAAAATAACTGAAAACAGATCCACAGCTTTAAGCATAAATACAGAGGAAGCCACTAGAATTATGGCACTAGTAAAAAGTAAAAGATATATAGATAGTGTAGACACAACAGAATTACCAAAAGCTTGATTAAGAAACTGGAATCATTAAAACAAAGAGAAATTAGACTCGATTGGCATGCAGTCACATTTTTGGAATACATGAAACAAAAAAGATTCCTAGAGGGTTAAGATTACTGGTGGAATCACAATTAGGTTTCACGCCTGAAGGTTTTGAGACAAAATGGGATGGAATCAGATCTAAGTGTTCATTTGATTTTATGTTACTGTATTACTGATAGAAATATTAACAATAGAACAAACAAATGTACTAAATGAAATACAACTATTAGAAACCAAGTTGAAAGACACAGTAGAAACTGAAAGACTAAAAGAACTATTAGAAAAAATAGAAAGATCATTAACAGAATATGATAATCATATCAAAATATAAAAATAAATACATTTTAAGGAGACATTAATGATTATAAAATGGAACTGTATACAATTGGAAAAAATCTGAACTAAATACAAACTATTACAACTTAGATGAAACTTCTACATCTTCTGAAAATTCAGATGAAGGAACATACAAATGCAAGAACTATCATGGTTCCCCATACTATAGATCTTATAATCGAAGGAGCGATATTCACAATATCAAAATAGACAATTTGGAAGGTTTTAAAACCAACGAGAAAACTATTATGATAAAGAATTCTATAGACCATGCCAGTAGCAACAATCTGATAGGGCAGGGGTTCTCAAATGGTGAGGCCAGCCTCCCTGGGAGGCCCCAACCTGTTCCAGGGAGGCTCAAGCAAGTCTGAAAAGTACTGTATTTAAATTTTGAGTTTATGTATTTTGTGTGAAGAGATGAAGCAAACTGAAAGAGGATAATAGTAAGTGGATTTTATGTATTTATTTACTAATAGGTGACAAGGGAAGGTGAATGAGCCAAGGCTCATTTCAGGTGTAGCCGGAAGGGTAGGTAGTGAATACATTTCAAAAGGTAACTGCAAAACAATCAAGAAATACACAATGAACAATAGTGCAAACAAATATGAACATTAAACTAATAATGAGTGGTGGTAATTGATCAATTTGTAGATTGATGGCAGAACAGCCCAAATATAAGGGTTGAGCATAGAAGTGCTAAGAGCAATAGCAGGAAGGAGCAAAGTAATCCTAGAGAAGTTGCTTAGGAGCAGGGAAGGAAGGGGAGACACAAAGTATGTAGGAAGGTTATTTCATACAGAGAGGAAACCGAGAAAGTAGTCTGACTCATGAAGGTAAGGCAACAAAGGGTAACAATGGTTCAAGAATGAAAATAGCAGAGCAAGTAGGCTGGCCTGTGTGTGTGTTTTTTGGGGGTTACAATAAGCTGAATAATAATATGTATTTTATTTATTTGTTATTCAGATAACACCTTTGAGCACACGAGCTCTTTTCAAAGGTTCCACATCAGTATAAGACAAAGAACTGAATGTGAGCCAAGTACTCAAAAGGGTTTCAATTTATTCATGGTGTACTGTGCAATGTACAGTATGTTGTTTTTCTTTGGGAGGCCCAAGATTATTTCAGTTTTGGGGAGGCTCAAAATCTTTCCATGGATCTGGGGAGGCTCACTGTGACAAAGTCTGAGAACTATTGTGATAGGGAAATGGAAAGGATTTTCAGAAAGGGACAGAAAGGGCGGAACTTCAGCTACAAAAGAAAAGAAAAAGAAACAGGTGGAGGAGAAACAGAAAGAGACAAAATACACTAATTAAGGTCATGGAACCAACAAAATTATATATATATATAATATCTCAAAAGAATACTAATTCCCATTGAAGAAAAAGTTCTTAAGCTTGGTTTGTCTTTCAGTTTAATACAAAACTGAACCCCTTTGAATTAAAGGTAGATTTCAAAAATTCTACCGAAAAATTAGATTACAACAGTTATTTGGCATGAAAGAACAACCACAACAAAATGAAACTGAAGCTGCACAAATTAAAGAACGTTATAAATTAAAACTAGCACTTGAACTAAATCCAACTTTAACCCAATAGGATTTACCCTCCTAATATTACTTGTTATAGTGAGAAAGTGAACAAAGATATTGAAAAATATTGGCAGAAAACACAAATAAACCACTTGTTTCAACCTAACAAAGCAAGAAAATGAAGCACTGAATAATTTAAGCCAAGCTAAGACAGTTATAATAAAACCAGCAGACAAAGGAGGGGAGTTGTCATTCAAGACATAGAAAATTATAGAGATGAATGTCTAAAACAATTGAATGATTCAAGGACATATGAAAAGTCAGAAACATTCCAGTTGAGCAACTTAGAACTCTGATTACAGAAACTGTTATAGAAGCTAATGACAGAGGGATGGTAGACCAGTGGGTGTTGGAAGAATTTATAAATAAAACACCAAGAATACCACTATTCTGTTGTCTACCCAAAATACATAAAGATCAAAAATCCTCCAGGTAGACCTATCATTTCAGGCATTGGATCCATCACAGAACCCTTATCTAACTTTGTGGATTATTATTGTAAAGAATTAGTTATTAACACATGATCTCACATAAAGATAGCAAACATTGCATCCAACTACTAGAAGAAATAAATCAACAAAATCTAGACTTAACAGATAATCTGTTCATCTCTTTGGAAGTTAAAAGTTTATATACAAATATTCCACATGAAGAAGGCATAAAAGCACTAGACTTTTTCTATCAACAAGACCACAAAATCAACCAAATAGAGAATTTCTTTTGAAATTAACAAGGATAGTATTAGAAAATTATTTATCATTTGAAAATCACACATATCTACAAAAAATAGGTACATCCATGGGAGCCACTCTAGCCCGACTTATGCCAATCTATATATGGCACATTTTGAGAAAGAATTCATACAATCAGAAGAAAACAGATTCAAATCAAAACTGATTCTCTATAAATGATTTATTGATGACATTTTAATTATATGGAATGGAACCATACAGAAGCAAAGGAGTTTTGTGAATATATAGAATCAGCAAATCATAATGTGTTGATCACAATGGAAATTAATTGAGATAATCTGTTTTTTAATTTAAAAAATAATAAAAGAAAATGGGAAAATCATAACAGATCTTTACAGGAAAGAAACATCAACTATTACTATCCTACACGCTAAAAGTTTTCTCCAAAAAACTTAAAGACAGCATTCCTTACAACCAAATGTTGAGAGTAAAATGAAATAGTGGTAACAATGAAAATATGATAATAACATTGCATATTTAACCCAAAGATTTAAACAAAGAGGTTACACAGATTCGGTTTGAAATTATCCAAAGAAAAATGTGATTCTAGAGACAGAACAGTTCTGTTACAGAATAAAACTGACACTGATATAAGGAGTGAATCAAAGATTACCATGTCCACACAATAATCAGAACGTTTGGAAAAATCAAACATGTCATTCTATCCAGTTGGAATATTTTACAAACAAATGATTTGGGACAACGGATTTTCCATAATAAACCTTGGTTGACAGCTAAAAAACACTACCATCAGAAATAAAATAAATAAGACTCAACACTGGACACCAGAAGACAAACCCACGACTTGTCTTAAAAGTGAAATCAGAGTTTTTTTTCCATGTGGCAATTGTGTTCATTGTAACAATGGACAAAAATGAAATACATAAAAGCATATGGGATGATAAGAAATATGCTATAAGAGATTTCATCACTTGCTGATCAGAATATGTGGTATACTGTATTATTTGCCCTGCTCATTGTACTACATTGGTGAAAAACCAGAGCATTAAAACAACGGATATCTGAACATAAAAGCAACATCAGAAGAGATGATATCAGGTCACCATGAGCAAGACATTTCTCTGAATACCATCACCCATATCAAGTCTTAGATTTTTGGGACTGGAAAAAGTAACAGCTCATCCATGGGGAGGAAACAGGAAATGGTTTTGTTACAAAGAGAAGCATGGTGGATTTATACATTAAGGACCTATATACACAGATATGGACTCAATGAAAACTTGATCTGGTCAACTATTAACTAAATATATCTTTAGTTCATCTGATTTTACATAACAAAGCATTATATATTAATTTACCATAGAAACAATAAAAATAGTTAATCATTTTTATATTTAGTTCCATTATTATTATAGGATGTTTTACATTTTAAATTTAATTTTTAAACCCTTCCCTTCCCTCTTCTTCCTTTACACTCCTCTCCTTTTCCTCCTTCTCCTTACTCCCCTTCCTCCCCTTCCCCCTCTCTTCCCCACCCCCTTTTTCCTTTTCCCTTACCCCTCCCCACCCTCTCCTCTTCCCATTCTCCTCCTTTATAAATGAAATTATAGCATCCCGACATTTCCTTTCAGTTTATTCTCCTTCCCATAATAGTGACCACCACATATTATGTAGTTATAGTTTGTCCTTAGAGTCCATTACCTTCTAAATTTATCAGGATTATAAATCAGACTTTGTCTAGTCCTCTAAAGATAAATCATCCTAATTTACAGTATAGAAATGTATAAATCCTTTTTCACATCTTAGTAGACTCATATTATTGTAATTTGAAATATTAGACAAATATCGGTCTTGTTATAAGAACCTTTAGATATTTCAGTAGCGTATTTGAAGATTTTGGGATTCATACGATCTATCGATTGGTAATTTTCTTATACCAAGGAAGGACTTTAGCAACCTGTGTTAAAATGTAAATAGTACTCATGTATAAATTTCATTAGATATTTAAAAACATGCCGAAGTTTTCAGGGGTCAAATGGCCTTAGTTGTCTCTAGCTTAATATTTATAGACATTTGAGTAATACTCTAACATGTTTAAAAATCTTTAAGAAGGGGACTTAATGGAGTCATATTTATTATATACAAAGGAAGGCTTTTTCCGTAATCTATGTTAAAAATAAATAGTAGTCATGTAAAAGTTTATCAGATTCTTAAAAGCTTGTTGAACAGTCTGGAGTTAAATGGCCATAGTTATATCTGGATTAATACTCATAGGCATTTGGGCAATGATTCTACTCATTTAAAAATCTAAGAAGGGACTTAATGGAGTTATATTATCCATTAAGTTTCATTATTGATCGGGCCACTCAGCTGACGTCATCCATGACATCAACAGGCCGACAGGTGTGTTTTGTGTGGCCTGCCCTTCTTGTGCACCTGAGAGGTGAAGACAGTTTGTTACACTGTGTTTCAGCATGTAATGGTGCTGGGAGCATCAGTGCACTTGTCGTTCATTTTTGGATTAACTCAAAGGATGTTCCATAAATCACCAGTTTAGGTAAACCAATCAAGCCCTTTGGATGTTTGACTGTTCGGACATAAAACTTTCAACCTTCAATATAAATATTTTTAAAATATTACATTCTTTCTTATAGCATCCAATTAGTACCTGTAGGAAATGCTTAAGGTCTCAAGATAAGATTTAAATGCTTTGGGACATGAAGTAAGTTAAAATATAGAACTACAAGTGAAATTTTTTCTAGACCTGTAGCTGAAATGTAGAACTAATTCAGGTTTTATCATCATTTAGTGACTGAAATCCCAAGGGCATTTTAATATAGCAAGAGAAAGCACAGCATCCCAGCTCCACAGCATGCTTATTTGAATCAGAATATAACACAAATAGGTCCAAAGTCAGGTTTGTTACACCTGAATTCAAATTATACAAATCATCTACATTAAGATTTACTTATTACATTATGAATTAATTATGATATTAACACAATAATTTTGTTTCTCATTTTAACAGTTAAAAATAACAATGCCCCAAGTCTGATGAAGGAACAAATTCAAAGTTCTGAAATGTTATTTATTGAAAATAATTTCAGGAGCATGTGAGCATGTGAACTTAAAATCTTGGATATATGTATGTATATATATATATATATATATATAAAAGAAAACACAGGATTAAATGGATTTGACTAAAGGACATTAAGACATGAAACATATATATTTTTGGGTAGAGTGAGACTTAATTTTTGAACTGTCACAATAAACACAGCCATAGAGTCAAGCCATACAAAAACAAGAGTATTGGGCTTTAGGAAGGCTGACTTTGGGAAACCGAGAGAGTACCTCAGAAAACACTAGCAAATGGTCAAGAAGGAGGGTGGAGGAACAATGAGGAATAATCAAAACAGCCATATCAGAGGCAACAAGCCTTTGTGTGAAGCAAATCAACAAAATAAACGAAGGAAAAAACCACTATGGTTCTCAAAGAGATGGAAGGAAGGTTAAGGAGAAAAGGATAGCATTCAGGAAATATAAGGAAACACAGAAGGAGCAGGACAGAGAACTTTATCAGTTAAAGCAGAAGGAGGCAGGAAGGCAGCCAGAATAGGAAAGGCACAAACTGAGGAAAAGATAGTCAACTCTGTTAAGAAGGGGATAAAACCTTTATAGGTACATTAGGGAGTGAAGAAAAGACCAAGGGAGGGATACAGAGACTTAATAAAGGAGAGAATGTGGGCAGAGGGTGACAGTGAAAAGCAGGTATACTGAATGAATATTTCTGCTCAGTATTCACAACGGAAGAGGAGGGGCGGTACCTAAACCAAACAAGAGAGAAACTCTGAATAGGGGTCGATACCAGTCCATTCACAGAAGAAAGGATTTTGAAAGAACTCTTGAAACTGAGGGTGGGCAAAGCAATGAGGGCCTGATGGGATTCACCCAAGAATTCTAAAAGAACTAAGGGTAGAACTAGTAACACCACTGACTACTCTCTTTAACAAATCATGGGAGGATGGGGTGGTACCTGAGGGCTGGAGGAGGCAAATGTGATTCCACTTCACAAAGTGGGAGCAAGGCAGAGGCAGAAAACCACAGACCAGTTAGTTTGACCTCAGTGGTAGGGAAAATGATGGAATCACTTCTGAAGGAAAGAATTGTTGAGTACCTAGAGGTCAGTGGGGCATAGGACCCAAGGCAGGATGGTTTCACAGCAGGAAGGTCATGTCAGATGAACCTAATAGATTTCTTTGACTGGGTGACCAAAGTAGTACACTAGGGAGGGGCTGTGGATATGACCTACCTAGATTTTAGCAAGGCATTTGACACAGTCTCACACAAAGGTTAATATTCAAGTTAGCCAGCCTTGGAGTGGGTCCCAAGGTGGCAGCCTGGATAAAAACTGGCTGTACAACAGGATGCAAAGGGTAATAGTAAATGGAGTCCACAGTGAAGAAAGGAGGGTAACTCAGCGGGTACCGCAGGGTTGTACTGGGACCGGTCCTCTTTAATGTCTTTATAAGTGACATTGGAGAGCACCTGGAAGGAAAGGTATGTCTCTTTGCAGATGACACAAAGATATGCAACAGGGTTGATACACACGGTGGGGTGGAAAGGATGAAAGGGACTTAGCAAGGTTGGAGGAATGGTAAAATATGTGGCAGCTCAGATTCAATGCAAAGAAGTGCAAGGTAATGCATCTGGGATACAAAACCCCAGGGAAGAGTACACAATGGGGGTGAGTTAATAACAACAACAAAAATCTAAAGAGACCTAGGAGTAATTATATCAGATGACCTAACGTGGGCAAGCAATGAGAGAAGGCAGTAAGGAGGACTGGGGACACTGGGATGCATAGGGAGATGCATCAACAGTAGAAAACAGGAAGTTGTTATCCCTCTGTACAGGCAGTTGGTGAGACCCCATCTGAAGTACTGCATGCAATTCTGGAGACCCCATCTCATAAAGACATAGACAGAGTGGAGGCTGTTCAGAGGAGGCAACAAAATGGTGCAGGGTCTGCACCAGAAGACATACGAGGAGAGACTGAAGCAGCTTAATATGTATACCCCTGAAGAAAGGAGGGAGGGGGACAGGATAGAAACTTTCAAGTATCTCAAGCTAATTAACAAAGTACAAGAGGGTAGCATCTTTTAGAAGAAGAGGTGTGCAAGAACAAGGGACACAATTTAAAGATAGTGGGGACGGCTCAGAGGTAATGTTAAAGTATTTTTCACAGAGGGTTGTGGATGCATGGAACAGCCTTCCTGAGAGGTTCAGTCAGGAACAGTGGGAGAATTCAAGAATTCATGAGACAGGCATAAAGCAATTCTAGTGGGGTATGAGGAAGTAAGCTGTTGATTAACTAGAATCTGCAGCTTATCCATCAGGTAGGAAATAGGTAGACTAGGTGGGCCAAGCGGTCCTTATCTGCTGTAAAATTCTATGCTTCTTACATCACCTGCCCCAAGTCGACTCTCATCTGGTCCAAATTCTCCTCCTCCTCAGAACTGCTGCTACTATCAGTTTTATCTGGTATGTAAGCAATAATACCTGACAGGGTGGGTGGTAGGCAAGCCAGACCGCCCAGGGCGTAATGAGGGCCTGGACGCCAGAGGTGGAGGGCCTTTAGTCTCTGGAAGGTCCGCATGCCCATACCGCCCACCCTGGAGGGTATTATTGCCTAGAAAATGGGCACTGTAAAAAATAGTTTAATAAAACAAGGTTTTTAAAATTAGTTTAAAATAAGTTTTATAATAAAATAGTTCCTCCTCCTAAAGGAGCCTAATACTGGAGCTGGTTGCTATTGTTACTCTATATAGACACATCTGCAGAGATCAAGTGTCACAGTTGCATTTTTGACGAGGTTCACTGTCCTCAGCAACTCTACAACACACTGAGACATGCAAGCTGTGATTTTTCTTTTAATTTTTACTAGAAGCACTCTGTCCCCCCCACACACACACACTTTCATTTGTTTTCCTGTGATTTAGCATTACTTGATCTGCTTGCTTGAACTGAAATTATGCTGGAGCGACCTGCTCTGATTGAATTTTTAGAAGCGAAGGCGGTCTGGGATCTTCCACTATCACCCTCCTCTAGACTTCTGAGTTATGTGGACCGCCCCCAAAAATAAATAATAACTCACCTAATTTAGACATTTTGGCCCAAACTTGGGTCATGGTAAACTACCCTCCTCTTAAAATAGTCAACGTGCCACTTTAACTTTACTGGCTTCACACTGCAATCGCGTCTTACTACACACTCGGCGTTTTCTTTATCACTACGCTTTTTTCAGCTTCGAACTTGCGCACTTAGGAAGAGCTGACTTTATTTGACCTCTGCATGTAAAAGCAGGAAATGCGTTCGCGGTATGCTGCTTGTCGGGGAATTTAAGTAATGCTTTTGTTTAATGAGTTTCCTGGTCGCCGCTGCCTCACCCTGGAGGACTGGGACTCAGCTACCGCTGTTTTTATGTTTCTTTTTTTTTTTTGTAGCTGTTTTCTGGTTCCCGGTCGCCGCTGTTCTTCCTGAGGACCAGGAATGTGAAGAGGAGCACCGTTTGCTGCTATTCAGCCTGTCTATAGAGGTAGGGCCTGGAGGAGCTAGAAAGAGAAATAGATGTGACCAAGATCTAACAGGTTAGACAGTATTTTTGGATGAGAAGTTTTTATTTTTGCTGTTTTAAACAGGTGGGGAGATCGGGGATCAGTACTGTCGGAGAGGCGTATGCTGGGAATGGGCATCAGCAAACTATCGCTCCATGATCGAGTGGAAGAGAAAGAAGAACAGGAAAAAGGTTTTATTTGTTTTCTGTTTATACTGCTGTCATTTTTAAATTACATGTTACTGGGTCTACTGCTTAGGCTAAGGAGTGAAGTGTGTGTGGGGGTTCTCCCAAAACTAAGTGAGGGGAAAATGGCTGATATTAAATTTAAAATTAGGCGTGTTAGCCAATTAGGAAGCAGGGATAGGCAGTAGGATATTTCAGTGGGTGAAGGGCACTGTAGGCTGGCACTTTTCATTTCCTGGCATCTATTGAAAGTTAATGTACCCCCTGGCAAGGGTACTAGCCAATCAGATGCCAGGAAATAAAAAGCCCATTTTCTGAACAATAACAATCTGTGCCTCTGCCCCTAAGCTCCATCAAATCACTTTTTCCTGCTCCTCTGCCCATGTCACTCCCCTGACACACTCTTTTCTATGATTGCTCCTGTTACAACCCTTGCAGTTCTACTGTAAGTGGTTCCCAAATGTGTAATAGTTTACAGATTGTATGACTGCTGTCCACTTCCTCTACACTTCCACTTCCAATTGTGGCAGATGGTCTCTAACCAATGCCCACTCCACTTTGTTTTTTCTTTAGTGTGACTCGTGATCCCATGCCACCATTTCCTTGCCCTATCTGTTGATCCATTTTCTAAAGCTGGCCACAGGACTCAGAGGAGGAACTTAAACCACTTGGGTGAAGGCTTTTTTATTTTAGTTTTTGTTATATATTTTATTTTTTCACATTTTATGTGATGCCACCAAAGACTACCAATGTCCAGGCTCCAGTCGCTGCAGGCCGGCACACACTTGCTGCCCACTGCCCAGATCACACTGCAATACCACAGCTCAGGACAACACACAGACTCACACACACACACACATATACACAAGACACACACACAGATGCTACTTTAGGAGAAGGAAGCAACTGCAGCAACTTAGGGGAACATGAAGACTGCCACAAGAGAAAAAAGCTGAATTTATTTAACATTTTTATGGGATGCCACCAATGTGCCAATTAGCAGTGTCCGGGCACTTCTGTCGGGCATGCTACCAGCTGGCACACACTTGCTGACCACTGCCCAGACCACACTGCAACAGCACAGCTCAAGATGACACACACACACAGGCTGCTGTAGGACTCAGGAGGAGAAGGAAGGAGGAGAAATGAACATCAGCAATGTGGTGGGATATGGAGTTTTTGTTTTCGCGATACTTCAAAGGTACCTACTACCAGTAGCTAGGCACTGGAATGCTGCCAGCCGGCACACACATGCTTCCACTGCCTGGATCACACTTCAACAGCACAGCTCAAGGCAACACAGACACAAGCTGCTTTTTGACTCAGGAGGAGAAGGATGGAGCTGCATCAACTTGGGGAAAATGAAGACTGTCACAAGAATAACAAGCATTTGTCAATGCTGAATGTTGTCGTGTTGGCATTGGCTTTGGTAGTGTAGTGCAGAAACACATTTTGGGCAGGATGTGAAGAATGACTGCTGTACTGTTCATAAGGAGGTGTAAATGTAACCCCCTACAAATGGGGTTCCCAGAAGCTCGGAGCTTGCCTAGACGCTTCATGCCTAGTTGCTGTTCGGAGTAAGGCCCCTGAATGCGGGTGGAGCAAGTGCTTTTACAGCCTCAGTACTGTCTCTTTAAGAGCTGCCTAAGTGCAGTCATAATTACTACGAAGGGGGTTTGAGTGCTTCTATGCTTGAGTCCCACCTGGGATGCTGGAAATAGCTCCATTTTGCCATCGCTGAGTATGCAGAGGAGGTCTGCTGAGGGATGTAACTATTTGCTGGAAATAACTTGGAGTAATAATGATAATGTAGTTGTTTTAACCTGCCTTCTTTGCAGCAAAGACTGTTCTGATTGTCTCCTCCATTTTGGTCCGAACTGCGAATTGGACCAATCAGTACATCGGAACTCTAGATCGAGCCGGCTGACCAATGAGGACTTAGCTAGTAATCCTGGGAAGTAAGTCTGACCAAGGCGCCTTTTTGCGCCAATGGGACAGGTCTCATAGCCTGGTGTCTGCAGCCCACCTATGGGAGCGGGTGGCATCGAGGTGAGAGTTGCCCTCACTGCCTGAGAGGGAGAGACATTGTGACTGTGGAGCTGAAGGGAGCCCTGAGCTTCTGCGCCATTGAGTGTCACGCGGGAAGCATGTGAGAGGCCTAGGCGGCCTTTCCATAGCCAGAAAGCTTGACTAAATCCGCGGGCGCGGTCAGAGGAGACTGTGTATAAACACAGCTACCTACCAGGCTCAACCTGTAGAGGACTGGAGAATCTGCTGAATCTCCTCAGTCTGTCA
This sequence comes from Neoceratodus forsteri, assembly GCA_016271365.2. NCBI lineage: Eukaryota > Metazoa > Chordata > Ceratodontiformes > Ceratodontidae > Neoceratodus > Neoceratodus forsteri. Next base: position 1,187,695,457 of record CM057455.1, read on the forward strand.
GGAAAGTTGAAGCTGCAGTGAAACGCCGGCGTAGCTGTGAAGTTCGATCGGGTTCGAGGAGCAGCTGCCTGGTATGGTACCCTCTGTTTTCCATATAAATGTGTGAGGAAGCCGTTGAAGCTCAGGCTCAGCCCTGCAAAGGGTGAAAGAGTGGTTCTCTGTTGGAGTTGTGAGTACTAAATCAGGTAGTTCCTGCTAAAGGTTATAAACCAAGACACAGTTGTTTTGTTGTATTGCAGACTGTACTAATTGAGCTTCCTGGCTTCATCTAAGCTTCACAGGAATTGAAGGCTCGCTGTGTCAGGGCCCCAACCAGCTGCATCAAGGAACTAGCCATTGAGGGCTTGGGTACCCATAGACAATGATGATAGGTTTGAGCCTGTGCACAGAGCCCTAGGCAGTTAAATATATTTTATAGTGGTAAGTCAATCACCCTGATTTCCCCGGTCCTTGTTATCTCCCTCAAATAAATCAGATTGTTTGTTTTGCAACTGTACCCTGGCTGGTTTGTGTCTTACTGGGATATACTGCACAGTGAATATTTGATAACTGTACCTTACTTTCTAGGGGTCCCGGAGTGAGCAGAGTGGTTCGAGCTGAGGGGTAAGTGTTCAGGGGAGAGCATTGTAATTAATCCATGTGAGCCACTAGTGGGAAGAAGGGGGTTGCAGTAACCCAGAGGGCTGTGACCGAGTCAACCTTGACTGTCTTAACCCTGACCTCTGGGTGGAGGCACCCGATCAGCGGATCTGGGCCTGCCCTGTCACAGCGCTGAGACAGGCAGGGTGGTGGCCTGAATGGCGCCCTGGGGGTTACATAAAAAATGTCAGTGTTGAAAATGTGGCATGTAAATATTGCAAATTTGCGAAGTTACAAAGTGCGTGGGAAATGTGCAACGCAAGCTTGTAACACAGTCATTCTAGGAACTGCACCAAATTTTTAACATAGGTATTTTAGCACCTCTGCTCATGTACAGTGTCACTGTCATTTCTTCAAACTGGTACAAAAGTGATTTAGCACAGCGACTGCACTATTCTGTGCCGGACGTGCAAAACACATTTCTATCAGGATATATAAATGACAGCTGTACTGTTCATCAAGAGGTGCTGAAAATGCCAATGGTGAAAATACAGAGTGAAAATATTACAAATGCAGAAATGTTATGAGCGCATGCAAACTGCACATACGCTCGTAACACAGTCATTTATAAGTATAGTCCCCAAATTTTCAACATAGGCATTTTAGGACCTCTGCTCATAGCAGTGTCACTGTCATTTTGTAATCTGCCCGAACACTGATTTCCCACAGCGACCGCGCTATTGTGTGCTGGAAGTGCGGAAACACATTTGCCAGGATGTGAAAATGACAGCTGTACTGTTCACAAAGAGGTGAAGAAAAATGACAATGTTGAAAATCTGGAGTGAAAATATTGCGAATTTCATGAGTTACAAGCGTGTAGCAACTGCAACACACCTCGTAAAACAGCCATTTTTTGGATTTTTCCACCAAATTTGCAAACATAGGCTTTTGAGAGCCCATCATGAACACTGCCACTGTCCTTGCGTTAATTGGTCCCAAAAGGTGATTCCACGCGGTAACTGTGAAATCACCTTTGGGACCAATTAACATCATAACAGTGCCAGAATTCATGAGGAGGGGCCCAAAACCCCATGTTGAAAATTTGGTAAACATTCCAAAAAATGCCTGAGATATGCATCAAAGTTGAAAAACCCTATTTATTTCATTATACAGCTTACCGGCATTTCCTCAGTTTTGAAGAGTGCAAAGTGTTCTTGGTCCACCGAAGATCATTGCACCAAGCTCCAGAGGTAAATATGGGGTGAGGGGGTGTGGGAGGCAGGGTCATGTAGTGGGTGGGTGCGGGTGGTGGGTAGGGAAACTATGAGGGACCGTTTTCTGTTTACAGGTGTAAAAAAACACAACGGACAGTTTCTTTTTACAGGTTTTTGGGAGGGATACAGTAGCCAATGGGGATTGGGCACCCCATCAGCACATAGGGAGTGGGGAGACTAGCTGAGGGGAATTAGGTACCCCTTAGCACAGAAGAATGGGGACTTCATGCTGACGAGGGAGTGGTCTCCCCGTCAGCACATTAAAGTGGGGGACGTGCCGATGGGGATTGGGCACCCCGTGCCGCAAACAACGAAATGGGGGTGCATGAGCTGAGGGGGATTGGGCAGCCCTCAACAAGGCAAAAAAGGAGGGGACATGCTTATGCTGACGTGGGAGTGGCTCCCCCCATCAGCACATACATGAGGGGCTGGCAAGCTGACCGGGATTGGGTACCCTGAAATCGGCAGTTTAGTGGCCACTGTGCCACCATGTTTGTAGCTGGCGAAGCACATAGGAAGGTCCACTGCGTGTGATGAGCTTACTCGCATTGCAGTGGACCTTTCCTTAGATGTGCTTGCCGAGTGGTGTGGCACCAACATGCAGGCTGATTAGGGAATGAGGGACACACCTGCTGGTGCATGCCACGCATTCACCCAACAGCAACCGCGCTCTCCAAATCTCCACTACGCAAGATGTTGGCTGCACAAGCGTGCCAACATAAAAATTAATTTATTTTATATTTAATGGAATGCTGCCTGAGTGCCAACTACTAGTGACTGGACACTGATCTAGCACACTGCCCGCTGGCACATACTTGCTGACAACTGCCCAGCTCTTACTGCAACAGCACAGCTCTGGATGACACAGGAGGAGGAGGAAGGAACTGGAGCAACTTGGAGGAATGTGAAGACTGCTTGAAGAAAAAGCTCGGGGGGGAGGATTTATAGGAGGGATAAGATGGGGGTGGAGGGTAGGAGGGAGGGATGGGTGGAGAAAGGGTTGACTTATGGGACAGTTATTTAATGTAATGTATATGTAATTGTTCTTGTTTCATCCACTGTAATATGCACTGCATTGTTTGTGAATGGGAAAACTAAATAAAGCATACTTAATTTCAAAAAAAAAAAGCTGAATTATTTTTTTAATGGGATGCCACCAAGGGCTGGGCACTGGTCTGGCATGCTAGCTGGAAATGCTCACTGCACACTGCCCAGATCATACTGCAAAATACAGCTCAGGACAACACACACAGGCTGCTTCAGGACTCAGGAGGAGGAAGGAGCTGCAGCAACTCATGAATGTGAAGAATACCACAAAAAACAGATCTGAGTTTATTTAATTTTTTCATGGATGCCACCTAGGTGCCAACTACCAGTGACCAAGTACCTGCTCAACATTCTGCCAGATGGCACCTTTGCACTGTTCAGATCACACTGCAACAGCATAGCTCAGGATGACATACCACACAGGCTGCTTCAGGGCTCAGGAGGAAAGGAACTGCAGCAGCTTCATCAGCTTAGAGGAGCATGAAGGCTGCCTCAAACAAAAACCTGACTGTATTTTACATTTTTATGGGATGCCACCCACTGATCCTGCATGCTGCCAGGTGGCATGAACTTGCTGCCCACTACCCAGATAACATTGCTTTGGATGACACGGGCAGGCTGCTCCAGGACTCAGGATGAAGAAGCACCTGCAGCAACTTGATGGAACACGATGAATGCCACAAAAAAAAAAAAACTTATTTAAATTTTTATGGGATGCCACCAAAGTGCCAATAACAGTGACAGGGCACTGGTCCAGCATGCTGCCAGCCGCACACTCTTGTTGCCCTGTAACTCAAAAATCAGAGGCTTCAGAAGGGCCTCAGTCAGTATGTTGTATGCCCTGCTAAAGGCTAGTTCTGCAATCAAAAATATAAAACATTGATCTGGTCTGACAAAAAAATTGTGTGCTGATGATTAGGCATGTGGGCACTGGCAGACTGCCATCTCATGCCCCATCAGCACACTGCCCAAGCACACTCCTCCAGGGTCCAGTCCCTCCCTGCCAGGTTCCTCTCAGACAAGCCCCTAGTCCCAGAGGTCTGCTGCTTTGAAAGCACTGCTCGGCCTGGCTCTTTACTTTTGTTTTTGTTTAGTTTTTCATCTTTTCTGCCTAACACCACCCCCCACCCCAGCAGTCCTACTATTAGGACAAACCTTTATGAAGAATCTCTTAGATGTTTGTCTTTTGGAGGAATCTGAGCTTGCAGAAGACACCAGGAGGAAGGAGTGCTGTGTGACTGGACTTCTCTACTGGGACTAAAGAAGTAGAACTCTTCTACTGGGACCTTTAATTTAGGGTAAAAACAAACAAACAAAAAAATAGTGTTTGTCTGAGTTAGCTGTAGTGAATGGTTGTCTGAACAGTTATCTAGGTGTAAATCTCAGGTGGCTGAAGGGGCTTGATAGCTGTGCAATTTAATTACTTGTAGAAAGATCTAGTAAGTAGGGGAGTGGTTTAGCTAGAAGGAAGCTAGATATAAATACTGCCTTAGAAAGATTCTGCCAGAAGCTTGGCAGAAGACACCAGGAGGAAGGAGTGCTGTGTGACTGGACTTCTCTACTGGGACTATATTGCCCTCCTTCTCCCCCGCCCGCCCAAGCTAGTTCTACTTTTATAGGCACAGGATTTGACTGACAACAGGAACTTCCTGTTTGGGAGCAGGAAGTGAGTGATCACAGAGCCACCAAAGATGCACCATCCTAAAAGGGCAAGAGTGATCTCTGGCCCCTCTAGCTGCTGTGGGTCTGCCTCTGAGCAAGTAAGGGGTCTACTGAGAAATATAGGATCTTCTTGTCTCAGAACTGGACAATCAGGAGCTTGAAAAGACAGTAACAGTAAGTAAGGAGAGAGAGAAGGAAGGAAAACAAAACAAAAAAACAGAGGAAAGAGTAAGAATTCCAAACAGTAGTGAAGGGGCCAGAATTAAGACATGATGTGAGTGGTGCAGTGTAGTGGCTGATGGGAGTGGTGCAGTGTAGTGGCTGTGGGCAGCAGTCTTCTGGGAGACATTCTGGAGGATGCAGTGTTGTCCCATCTGCAGGCACATCTCTGGGCTGAGGAGGAGGTTGCTTATCTCCAGGCTGATTTGGCCAGGATTTGTGGGACCTCCTCTTGCATCCAGGGACCACCAGGGCCACTGCCACTGCCTCAGAGGTTGCCAAGAAAAGGAGCGGTTGAACCACAGTGGGCTCAGGAAGGGTAAGGGTGGTGGAACAGAGTGCATCCCTCCAGTTGTACCTCTCCACAATTCCTATGCCATTCTGGCAAAGTGTGGTTCCTCTGTGGAGGCACCATGAGTGGAGACCAAGGAGGATGCTGGGAATCTCCACAAAGAAGACCCGGTGGGGTGGCATGGGACCCCACAGGGAAGAAACAACTCCTGGTGGGGACTCCATTGTTAGGAAGGTAGAACTGTGGGAAGAAAGGGAGAGGAAGGTAAGGTGCCTGCCTGGTGCCATGGCTTGAGGGACAGGGAGCGAATCCTCAGGATTGCCAGAGCAGCTGCACAGAGGAGGGAGCTGGATGTCATTGTCCACCTAGGGACAAATGACCTGGCTAGGAAAGGATCAGAGCAGTACAGAAAGAGTTTGTGGAATTGGGAGGGCCTTAGACAAGTAGCATGCACAGTAACCTTCTCGGAGGTGCTGCCTGTCTATGGCGTAGGAGAGGCTGGTGCTCCACACCACGGGATTCAATCAGTGGTTGAAAACTGGTGCAGAGCTCAGGGATTTGGCTTCTTTGGGGACTGGGGGTCCACCTGAAGTGATGCAAGCCTATACTGGCATGATGGGCTGCATCTGTCTGAGGAGTGGAACCAGGATCCTAGTTGATAGGTTTAAATGCTTCATTGGCAAGCATTTAAACTAGCCAAGGGGAGGCACTGAAAGGAGCAGGGAAATCCTAGCCCCCCAAAAAAAAAAGTCACGGTAGTAAGTGTGGTAAACTCCAACATAGAAATGTCAATGGGTAAATGGAGAAAGTGACAGAGGCAAGAAGGACAGGGATGGGGCAAAGGATAAGGCCATCAGGAAATGGAGGTAATGAGTACCAATGCCTGTCGTCTGGGCAACAAACTCCCTGAACTGGTGGCTTTGATGAAGAGGGATGCCTGGATATCTTAGCAGTCACAGAAACATGGTACACAGAGAACCATGATTGGGATGTTAACATACCAGGTACATAACCTACAGGAGAGACAGGGAGGAGAGGGAGAAGAGGGGAGGAGTAGCCTCTATGTAAAGAAGGGATGAAAGCAACTGAACAAAAGAGTAAACAGGGAGGAGTGGAGGCACTGTGGGTCACCTAGGAGACTTGAAATGGCATCACAATCTGTACAGTGGTTATGTATAGACCCCCATGTCATGGGGAGGGAATGGATAAGGATATGATGAGAAAGCATTCTTAGGATGGCAGAGAAGGGAGACACTGTTGATGGGAGACCTGAATGTGCCAGATGTTAACTGGAACACATTTGCTGCAGCCACATCCAAGAGCAGGGCCATTCTTGATGCCCTACAGGTGGCATGCCCTCAGACAGCTAGTTTTGGGAATCCACTCATGAGGAGCAATCTTAGACCTCATACTCTCAAATGGGAACAGTGAGAGGATCTCAGATCTAGAAGTGGGTTGCTATCTGGGAACAAGTGACCATTGAACAGTGTGGTTCATGTTAAACTCAGCTACAGAGTCAAGCCATACAAAAGTGAGGGTACTGGACTTTAGCAGGGCTGACTTTGGCAAGATAGGAGAGTGCCTCGAAAAGCACTAGCAAACCAGCTAGAAGGAGGGTGGAGCAACAATGGAGAATCATCAAAACTGCCATCACAGAGGCAACAAGCCTTTGTGTGAAGCAAATAAACAAATCAAAATGAAAGAAAAGCCACTGTGGTTCTCAAAAGAGTGGCGGGGAAAGTCAGTGAAAAGATAGCATTCAGGAAGTATAAGGAAACACAGAAGGAGCAGGACAGAGAGCTGTACCAGTTAAGGCAGAAGGAAGCAGGAGGGAAGTCAGAATAGCAAAGGCCCAAACTGAGGAAAAGATAACCAACTTCGGTTAGAAGGGGGATAAAAACATTTTATAGGTATATCAGGGAGCGTAGAAAGACAAAGGAGGGATAGTGAGGCTGAATAGAATGAATGGTGGGTGGGCAGAGGGGACAGTGAAAAGCAGGGATACTGAGCGAATATTTCTGCTCAGTATTCACAAAAGAGGAGGAAGGTGCCAAATCAATTAACAGAAGCACTCTTGATAAGGGTTGATCCCAGTCCTTTCACAGAAGAAAAGGTTCTGAAAAGAACTCCTAAAACTGAAGGTGGATAAAGCAATGGGGCCTGATGGAATTCACCCCAGAATTCTAAAAGAATTAAGGGAGAACTAGTGAAACCACTGACTCCCTTTTAACAAATCATGGGAGGATGGTGTGGTACCCGAGGACTGGAGGAAGGTGGATGCGATTCCCTTCACAAAAGTGGGACCAAGACAGAGGCAGGAAGCTACAGACCTGTCAGTTTGACCTCTGTGGTAGGGAAAGTGATGAATCACTTCTGAAGGAAATAACTGTTGAGTACCTAGAGGCCAGTGGGGCTGGGACCCAAGGCAGCATGGGTTCACAGAGGGAAGGTCATGTCAGACGAATCTAATTGATTTCTTTGACTGGGTGACCAAAGTAGTAGACCAGGGAGGGCCTGTGGACATGGTCTACCTAGACTTAAGCAAGGCATTTGACAAGTCCACACAAAGAGTAATAGTCAAATTAACCAGCCTGGGAGTGGGTCCCAGGGTAGTAGCCTGGGTAAAACATTGGCTGGACAACAGGACACAGAAGGTAATTGTAAATGGAGTCCCTCTGAAGAAGAGGGGTTACTAGTGGGGTACTGCAGGGTTTAGTACTGGGTCCAGTCCTTTTTAATGTCTTTGTAAGTGACATTTCAGAGGGACTGGAAGGAAGGTATGCCTCTTTGCAGATGACACAAAGATCTGCAACAGGGTTAATACACAAGAGGTGTGGAAAGGATGAGAAGGGACTTGGCAAGGTTGGAGGAATGGTTGGAAGTATGGTAGCTAGGCTTCAATACAAAGAAGTGCAAAATAATGCACCTGGAAACAAAAACCAGGGAAGATTACACAATGGGGTTGGGGGAGGTAGTAACAACAACAAAAAGGAAAGGGACCTGGGGTAATCATCTCAGATGACCTTAAAGTTAACAAGCAATGTGAGAAGGCAGTAGGGAGGGTTGGGGGTATACTGGGATGCATAGGGAGAGGCATCACCAACAGAAAACAGGAAGTTGTTATCCTCTGTACAGACAGTTGGTGAGACCACATCTGAGTATTGCGCCCAGTTCTGGAGACCCCATCTCCGCAAAGACATAGACAGGATAGAGGCAGTCCAGAGGAGGGCAACTAAAATAGTGCAGGGTCTGCAAGAGAAGCCATACGAGGAGAGACTAAAGGAGCTTAATATGTATACCTTTGAGGAAAGAAGGGAGAAGGGGGATATGATAGAAACTTATAGGCACCTCAGTGGAATCAACAAAGTCCAAGAGGGTAGCATCTTCCAGAAAAAGAGACGGCAAGAACAAGGGGACACAATTTAATGATAGAGGGGCGGTCTAGGGGCAAAGTGAGGAAGGTTTTTCACAGAGAGGGTAGTGGATGCATGGAACAGCCTTCCTGAGGAGGTTGTGGGGTCTAAAACTGTGGAGAATTCAAGAATGCATGGGACAGACATAAGGCAATTCTTGTGGGGGTGGGGGTAGGAAGAAATAGGCTGTTGGTTAACTAGGATCTGTGGCTTATCCTGTAGGTAGAGAAATGGGCAGACTAGGTGGGCCAAGCGGTCCTTATCTGCCATCAAAGTCTATGTTTCTATGTTTCTATTTCCTAGTTATTCTAACTAGAAGTTGATCACAGTCCTGAGCTACATATCAGCCCAATGACAAGTGTACCAGTGAGCTTTCTTGGTGGCTCAGGATGTTGAGCTGAGTCTAGCACCAAACAGGCCTGTGACTCACACTTGCCTAGTTAACTGTTTCAGGTGCAAACTGCAGTTAGTGGTTTGATTGGTTTCTGGTCCATAACTTTTGAACCAAGGCAAACTAGTTGAACCAAAAGTCCACCAATTAGCCCCAAAACATTACCACAGTTTGAAGCAACCAAACACCCAAAGTTGTAGGTGTCTGATTTTTTCACAGAACCAAGCTTGCAGCCCTAGATTCTTGCAAATTACCTGTAATGTAAGTCTGACTTACTGGCCTGTAGTTCTTGGATTCTCTTTCTGTCCCAGCTCTTGTGAAGAGACACCACACCCACAACCCTCCAATTCAGTGGCACTTCATCTGTTTCTCTAAGGGGACTGTCGAGAGCTAGTCTTGCTTTCCTATGCATCCTTGGCGAACCTATCTGGCCCAGGGACTTATTTACTTTAAAGTTAAGCAGCCCTGTAACACCCCACCTACTGATATTACCCCAACTGGCAGTATTTGTTCCTTGGGACTCTGAATTTCATTCCACTGTCAGGTAAGGGGCCTGATGCCTCAATTGTAAACACCAAATTGAAATATTCATTTAGAATATTTGAACATTTCCTAGAAACATGCTGTTAGAAAAGGGACAGATATGCACAGAGGGAAGAGTGTGATTGATGTCATAGAATGTTCATGCAGCGCCGTGCTGGCTCAGTGGCAAAGAGGGAAGAGTGTGATTGATGTCATAGAATGTTCATGCAGCACCATGCTGGCTCAGTGGCACAGAGGGAAGAGTGTGATTGATGTCATAGAATGTTCATGCAGCGCCGTGCTGGCTCAGTGGCACAAGAGGGAAGAGGTGATTGATGTCATAGAATGTTCATGCAGCACCATGCTGGCTCAGTGGCACAGAGGGAAGAGTGTGATTGATGTCATAGAATGTCCATGCTGCGCCGTGCTGGCTCAGTGGCACAGAGGGAAGAGTGTGGATTGATGTCAGTAGAATGTTCTTGCAGCACCATGCTGGCTCAGTGGCACAGAGGGAAGAGTGTGATTGATGTCATAGAATGTTCATGCAGCGCCGTGCTGGCTCAGTGGCACAGAGGGAAGAGTGTGATTGATGTCGTAGAATGTTCATGCAGTGCCATGCTGGCTCAGTGGCACAGAGGGAAAGAGTGTGATTGATGTCGTAGAATGTTCATGCAGCGCCGTGCTGGCTCAGTGGCACAGAGGGAAGAGTGTGATTGATGTCATAGAATGTTCATGCAGCGCCGGCTGGCTCAGTGGCACAGAGGAAGAGTGTGATTGATGTCATAGAATGTTAATGCAGCCCATGCTGGCTCAGTGGCACAGAGGGAAGTGTGTGGTTGATTTCATAGAATGTTCATGCAGCACCGTGCTGGCTCAGTGGCACAGAGGGAAGAGTGTGATTGATTTCATAGAATGTTCATGCAGCGCCATGCTGGCTCTAGTGGCACAGAGGGAAGAGTGTGATTGATGTCATAGAATGTTCATGCAGTGCCGTTTTGGCCCAGTGGCACAGAGGGAAGAGTGTGATTGATGTCGTAGAATGTTCATGCAGCGCCATGCTGGCCCAGTGGCACAGAGAGAAAAGTGTGATTGATGTCAGAATGATCAAGTGCAGCACCATGCTGGCTATGTGGCAAAAAGGGAAGAGTGTGATTGATTTCATAGAATGTTCATGCAGCGCCATGCTGGCTACATGGCAAAGAGGGAAGAGAGGATTGACGTCATAGAATGTTCAAGTAGCGCCATGCGGGCTCAGTGGCACAGAGGGAAGAGTGTGATTGATGTCATAGAATGTCCATGCAGTGCCGTGCTGGCTCAGTGGCAAAGAGTGAAGAGTGTGATTGATGTCGAGAATGTTCATGCAGCACCATGCTGGCTCAGTGGCAAAGAGGAAGAGTGTGATTGATGTCATAGAATGTTCATGTAGTGCCATGTCGGCTCAGTGGCACAGAATGGGCTGAGGCACTAGTGCCTTACCTCTCCATGCTGGTGGCCCAAATTCAGCAACAAGCATGAGCTGCAGGTGCCTGCTGGGGGGAGGATCAAGAGTTCCAATGGATGCTCACCTTCTATTTCTGGGAGGGAGTGCAGTCAGCTCCACTGTTATACTGCCACCTGAGTGACCACAGGTGGCACTGCAGTGACAGCGGCTGCTGGGTTGGGGACATTGGCAGGCGCTGCAAGATGCACCTTGCATGGGTGTGCAGTTGGCATGCCCTTGATGCTAGCATCCTAGGGAGTCAGGAGACAAACAGAAAAATCCCTTGGCAGTTGTATGATGCCGCCCAGTTCCCAGGCTCTGTGCCTGTCTACCTATGCAGATCCCTCCCAGAACCAAATCCATTCACAGTAGAGGTAAGGGGCCCTGCCACCCTATCAGAGGGAGGAAGCTCTGAGGAACATGGGGAGGAAGACCCATGAAAGTCCTAGGGAATGCCAGGGTGATGGGGCTGGGACTGGGGACAAAAAAAAGGGACTGAGGGACTGTAGGGGGATAAACAGAGAAAAGAATGTTCATGCAGTATGAAAAGAGATCAGTAGATGCTGAGGAGAGAAGGATTCAAATATGGATACTGTAGATGATGCACTGTTCCCTTTCTAATGCATTATAGGACACTTATAGAGAATGCCAATCTGCATGTTGTATCCTCCTCCTCCTCCTTCTGTAATTCAAATGATTTACAGAATGTCCCGAAGAGAAAACTACAGTGGCAATGGTTTAATTTTTTATTTTATTTTACCAGGAGAGACACACTAAGCTGAAAGCTTGTTTGCAGATCCGACCTGGGAGCACAAGGAAGTTAAGTGACTTGCTCAGGGTCATACAGTATGCAAGTAGGGCTGTGGATTCAAACCAGGTCTGCAGCTCAGAGCCTGAAGCCACTGCGCTATGCTGCCTCCTTTTAATCCCCTGCCCATTGTTTAAGGAAATGTACATAAGAAAAAGTGCATAAATCATACAGTTTTTGATGGAATAATTTTACCCTAATATAGGACCAATGAGCCCTGTCTGTTTTGAAAAATGTATGTATGGGTGGGTGGGTGACTTTGCACCTCTCTGTGTGCATACATAGTATCTGCCCTGCTCTAATAGCATGTTTATATGAGATGTGCACATTAGACCTCTTTAGGAATGCAGAACCTAACTTTTTCTGCTATCAAGGGACCCCTTGTAGATAATGTCATCAGTTCCATGCTGCATGCCCTGGTGCTTACAATGGACGGAAAGGGGTGTTTATAGACTTGTTAAAAGTAGAGGGTCTCTTAGAGTCAGTATGAGTCAGTTGGTGGCACTGTCTCTTTGTGTCAGAAGGTTATGAGTCCTAGCCTTACACCTGGACTCAGGCTCATCTCTTGTGCTGATGTAGCAGAGCAGTTCTTGGTGTATTGTGCTGTTGGACATACTGTCACCTGAATGTAACTTTAAAACCAACGACTTTTTTCTGTTTCTGGTGGTTGTCTATGAGGATGGTAAATATATAAGGCACTGTGTGAAAAGTAAAGGATAACCTTTGCCCCTCACCCGTGTGTTTGAAAAGTGCACATATATAGCAAATGCAAATTCTGTTCTTTTACTTCTCAATTAATGTCCTCAAATATGTTTCTAAAATGCCTCACCTGTTTTAGTCTCCAAGTGGTAAGCAGTTGCAGTTTGCAGTTACCTGCAAAACAAAGTATTGTGAATGGGGCAGTATAAAATCGCATTGCCAAACACAGTAATCAACCTCACAATCTGATTGTTGTAGTCTCAGACAGTCTGGTAGCAGGGATACTTATGATTATACACAAAAAGAACCGGTAGCTACCTGGGTACTGGTCTGTGCTTCACAGCACTGGAGAGCCTTGATAAAGCATAAACATCCCGAAAGCGATTGGTGGAGGGGTGCAGTATGTGCTGCTATGTCTTGTACAGCTTTTAAATTAAATATGTATTAAAGCATACTTTAACTTCAAACCATCTTGGTTTTTTGTTGGTTGCCTAGTACTCCACTATTTTGCTTTGATACTTATGATTATACAATGGTGTGTGAAAATCCTGTAACCTCATTGGTCAAAACATGTCACATGACCATGGGTAATGAAACATAGAAACATAGAAGTTGACGAGAAGGACCTGCAAGGCCCATCCAGTCTGCCCATTTCTTTTTCTACCTTATAAATGTGCCATCGGCCTTTGCTCTGTCAGTGGCCTATCTATTCATAGTCATTTGTATTGCTCCCTATGCCTATCCCATGCCTGTTTGAAGTCCTGCACTGTATTCATAGCCACCACTTCTTGTGGTAAGCCATTCCATGCATCCACCACCCTTTCTGTGAAAAAGAATTTCCTCACATTCCCCCTTAATCGGCCCCCTCTAATCTCATGCTGTGTCCTCTTGTCCTGCTATTTTTCTTATATTTAAACATGTTAGACTCTTTCACCTTGTTAATGCTCTTAAGGTGTTTCAATGCCTCGATCATATCACCTCCTCTCCTCCTTTGCTCAAGGGTATACATATTGAGCTCTGTTAATCTGTCCTCATATGTCTTCTGATGCAGTCCCTGCACCATTTTTGTTGCCCTTCTCTGGACTGTCTCAATTTGGTTAATGTCCTTGTGAAGGTGTGGCCTCCAATACTGCACACAGTACTCCAGATGGGGCCTAACCAGTGTCTTGTACAGAGGGATTATTACCTTCCTCTACGACTTGTGATACCCCTACTAATACACCCTAACACCCCTAGCCTTACCTACTGCTTTAGAGGTCTGCTTGGATGATTTCAGGTCATCAGTGATGATGATGCCCAAGTCTCCTTCTTCCTTTGTGACTGCTAGCAACTCCCTCCCAGCCTATAGGTGGCTTCAGGGTTTCTGTTCCCTATGTGCATGATCTTGCACTTCTTTGCATTAAATCCCAGTTGCACTCTTCTGACCATTTTGCTAGTTTATCCAGATCTCTTCTCATTTTGCCCACCCCATCTGGATCATGTACTCTATTGTAGATCTTGGTGTCATCTGCAAACAGACAAGCTTTCCCTCTAGTCCATCTGCAAGGTCACTAATGAAGATGTCGAAGAGGACTGGTCCCAGGACTGATCCTGAGATACCCCACTTGTGACTTGTATCTCTTCTGACCGTATACCATTTACCATCACTCTCTGTTTTCTGCCCGTCAACCAGTTTGCCACCCAGTTGACCAACTTCTGACCCACCCTGAGCCTACCCAGCTTATTTATCAATCTTCTATGTGGAACAGTGTCAAAAGCTTTGCTGAAGTCAAGGTAGCCGACATCAACTGCTCCCCTTGGTCCACCACTCTGGTTACCCAGTCAAAGAAATCTATGAGATTAGTTTGACAGGACCTTCCTTTGTAAACCCATGCTGTCTTGGATCCTGTGCTCCTATGGATTCCAGGTGTTGCAATTATCCTTTCCTTAAGGAGTGCCTCCATAATCTTGCCCACTACTGAGGTAAGACTGACTGGTCTGTAGTTCCCCACCTCTCCCTGCTACCACTCTTGTGGGCGGGATCACATAGACCCTTCTCCAGTCTTCTGGGACCTCTCCTGTGCTCAGAGACTCACTAAACAGTTCTGTTAATGGCTCTGCTAGTTCCACCTTTAGCTCCTTAAGTCCCTGGGATGTATGCCATCAGGTCCCATTGCCTTATCCACCTGAGCTTAGCAAGCTCTTGTAGGACCCTTTCTTTTGTGAAGGAGTAGTGCTCACCTCCCTCCCCTGTGTCCATGATGCTGAGCTGTAGGCCCTGCCCTACCTTCTCTTCAGTAAATACTGAGCAAAAGTATCTATTTAGGATAGATGCCTTTACAGGGTCCTCCTCCTCCTCACATGCTCCTTTTCTCCATTAAAGCTTACCAATACCCCTCTGGACTTTCTCCTTTCACTAATGTATCTATAGAAAGTCTTGTCACCTTCTTTTACTGTTCGTGCTAGTTTTTCCTCAGTTTGGGACTTTGCCTGCCTTACTGTCTTCCCTGCTTCCCTTAGGGCAGTTTGGTATGCCTCCTATCTTCATCCGCTGTGTTCCCTTATATTTTCTGAAGGCCAGCCTTTTGGCTCTGACCTTTTCTGGTACTGTATTTGAGAACCAAAGTGGTTTCCTTCTTCTTTTGCACTTCCTTTTCTGTCTAACACAATGTGATGTTGCTTCAAGTATTGCATCCTTAATGCTTGCCCACTTTGCCTATACCCCCTCACCTGTGTTTCTTTTTGCCAGGGCTAGCTTAACTCTGTTGGCCATCTTATCAAGTCAACTCTCTGAAGTCCCACTTCTTTGTGGTTTAGTCCTTTCGCTGCTGATCTTGTGACACACCACACAAGGCGTACAAACCCCAACAACCCACACCCTGTTGTGCCTTATTGCCTTATTAGACTGGAGTGTTGACATAAACTGCAGTTTGACACTGACTTCTGAAAAAGACGAAAAAGATCCTTAGCCAAAAAGTCCCGTGATCACTCCAAACCTGACACAAGCCAGCTGAGACTCTTAGTCACTCAGTCATCAAGCAACATATCAATGATTACTGTATTTGTCAGACTGACAAATAACATTTTTCTCAGAAGAAAGAGCTGCTGCCAGTTTATTTTCATTCAGTACCTGGAACAGCAAAAGAGCAATGCATAGCTGTGCTCACTGATAGTGGCAAAGAGTGGCAGCAGAGCACCCTGCTGGCTAGCTGTGACACTGCAGTACAGGTTACTATTCACCCAAACTCCCTCACAACGCACACACACAGACACACTTTAATCTGCACTGTCACTAGGAGCAGCAGAGCTGAGTGCATAGACCTACTACTACTACTCTGTGCCTAGCCTCCAAACCATACCTGTTTCTAAAGCAGGTAACAGAGTGCTCAGCCAATCCTGTCATCCTAAAGAACTGCCTCTGTTTTCTAGTCAAGAAAAAGAAGTGTGTGTTTGATGATGAGCAGTCAAGGCTTCTAGCCTCTTGCAAGCATTACAGGTAGAAATAAATTCTCACCTATGGTCTGAGGGAACCATTTGACTCTGCATATGTTCTCATCAGAAGTCTTGGCCAGGAAGAGTACTGTCTGCAGTCGCGCTGATGTGTCTTCATCATTTTAGTCTGATTATAATTTCATAAAGGCTGGGCTATGGATAACTGCACCATTGCCAACTCTACTAACGGTACATCAACTACAATAAATACAGAACTTCTGGTTGTCCTCATGACTCTGGTGGTCTTGATTACAGTGCTGGGAAATGGACTGGTTATCCTGGCTTTTGTGGTAGACAAGAGCCTGAGAACCAGAATATTACTTCTTTCTCAACCTTGCCATCTGTGACTTTTTAGTAGGTAAGTAACTATAACATGTATAGAATCCATATATTGTTGTGTTTTCTAATGAGGATGAATGTTATTTTCTAGGTTTCAATAAGAAAAACAATTTTGTCATTTTGGAACTGGGAAAGGGAGGGAGGAAAGGAATAACAATGTTTCTGTTTTTCCATCGGATAGTTACAGTTTGTAGTGGCTTTTAATTCTTGGGCAATAGCCATGCTGACATGAGAGGATGCTTATAGGGTAGTGATCAAATTAATGTGGTACTCTTGCATTGAGTTTGAATATGGTAAATGGGATTTTAAATAAGTTATTATATACATTATTGTGAATGAATGGATTAGAGACCATGCCTTGATTGTTTTATTAAAAGGCTTTCTTTTTGTTACTTGAATGCAGAGAAAAACAGCCGTTTGTGATACTAAAGCTTTTAAGGGCCATCCTGGATGCAGATTCATAGTTTTGTGTACATCCCAGTGTATAGTTTTAAAGACTAATTATACAATGGCAAGAAAGAATCCTGGCTTCTGATTGGTCAGTTGGCAATCACAACAGGGATGCTATCCTGGCATAACATCCTGGCTGATTGTTTGCATCTTCTTTTAAGAAACAAAAATTTTTTTCACACAAACAACAGCATTCTTTAAAATTATTTTTTATTCTGTATATAACAAGCCATTGTATAATAGGAATAATGCCCTCCAGGGTGGGTGTTATGCTGGGATAACATTCCTTCTTGGGTGTTGGATGCCCTTGGCCTACAGCCTCAGACCCAGCCACCTGAGGCGGTTGTCATCCCAGTATAATACCCACCTGTCGGCATGGCTTTTATTCTTATGACTAACTGTTTATTAATTCACACTTTCGTTTCTTCTTTTTGGTTTATATATTCAATATTATGGACAGTGTTCTGTATATAAAACTTATTAAGAGGTTGATAGGGACCACTTTTGCATACTGGTGACCTGGAATGTCAGGAGTAGAGGCCAGTAGGGAGGGTTACAGAGTGTAGCACACACTGAAATAATAAGCCGCACTCAGTGCTGGAAAGGGTGCTCTCATAATGGGCAGCTAGCCCCAATCTACTACAGGCCCACAGAACTGTGGAGCACACCCAAAAAGGCAAGAGCTTCCGGCTGCAAAATCAGATTTTCAAGTCCCAGTTCATGGAATGCTCAAAGGTGATTTAACTGTGCACACCAACACTTATTTAGGTTCATGGTTAACACATCACAGCTGCAGTAGTTAATAGTGCAAGTGCAGGATAGTGGAAAAATCACTGATGTGCCAACAGTTTAGTGCAAACTTGATAACATACCAGGCATGGTGTCTTACAATAACCGAGTGCTTGACTCTCATTAGTCTTTGTTGGGGTCCACAGTTCTGTGCATCTTGGATTGCAGAGTGTCCTTTCAATGATCTCCTCCCAAAGTAGGAGGGACATGGCATGCAACTGCATTTCTGACTTTTTTTATATGTATATTTATGTTTATTGTCTCATGTCAAACAACATACAATTTATATCCAAGATTAGGACATGACAAAGCATAAGAAAAACAATAAGGCCGCCACACACCTCTTAATACACTCAAATTGTACATCCCATTCTTACTGATACATCAGTGGAGGGTTACAATAAATGGAACATTATTTGTATATTCAATTCAATTCAGGTTTATTGCAGGAAAAAACTCTATTGAGCAAGTGCCATTCACAAGAAGGTCCTGAGACATTTACACAGACGTGAGGATATTACATATAAAGGGTATCACTGGCCATAAATAAACATCTTTGGCTGATTTAAACCCATGAGCTGCATGGTTAAAATTACTGAAGAAGTTAAGAGATTTCTCCTCTAACACATCCACCTAAAAATTAGGTGGAAAATAATTCCATGCTTTCTCTAAGTTATGCTACTAAATGATGCTATTCCACTTATCATTCTGCAAGCAATCCACTCTAACATATAACTATTAAACTTTGGTAATAAAACTTGAAGAGTCTGCCTAGCAACCCTTCTCCCATAAACTTAATTATATTTATTTTAATAAATGCCTAGAATTTGGTATTTTTAGTGTTTTTGTTATTTTAGCCTTTGTGGGCCAGGTAAGGCCCACTAGGCACAAGTGCCTCTCGGGGTGATCTGGGAGCACTGGTGATTAAGTGACTTGCTCAGATTCAAACAGTATGCAAGTGGAGGTTGTGAGAATCAAACTCAGGTCTGGTCTGCTGGATGTGCCAAGCTCCTTCACACTCATTCCTCTAACCTCTAGGCTATACTGCCAGACCAAATATATGGTATATTATTACCCCATTTTATATTAAGTACAAGTAGGTAGTATAGTAGGCATTATTAAAGCAAAAAGAAAAATCCAATCTTAGCTGAAATCCAGTTCATAGGAAATATAAAAATTTTTCTTCCCCACAAAAGTTCCTAGTCTCAGAAATGAGTGATGGTGTCCAAACAGTAAAGTTTCAAATCTCAAGCCCTCAGGTCTCTTCCTCTCTGAAGAATCTTCCTCTCTGTCGACTGGTTGTCAGCTATTCGGGGATGCCTCTGGCTCCATTGAAGCACCTCCGTCGGGTCTGAGAAGATGTAAACCTTGCCTTCAGATACTGTCCGCAGCCTTGCTGGAAATAATGTACCATGCAGGGATTCTGGCCTCTCTTAGCATTGCTTGCACCCTTGAGTTTTTCCTTTTTGCCTTGAGCATAGCTAATGTCTGGATACATTTGTATGGTATTTCTATCACATAAGAGGGTCCTTCTGTCTGGAGGTAGCCAGCAAGTAGTCTCGGGTGCCCATGCCATCGTTACTAAGACTATAATTTGTGGGGCTTTAGAGGTTCACTTGTGACCTCGTGGAGCTATGCGATATGCTTTTGCTGCCAGTACCTTTGAGGTTGCTTCTTGGCCCAATTGTTGTGGGATCCAATCTTGTAAAAGAGGAGCAGTGATCGCCCTCAGCTCCTTCAGGCAGCCCAATTAGATGTATATGCATAGCTCGCACTTGGTTTTCAAGGGTTTCGAGCCCGCTTTCATATGTATGGCTTTTCACCACTGTGGAGGCGGCTCCAAGAGCTGCATCAGCTGTAACGCTTGAGTCAACCGCAGACGTCTGAATAGCCTCCACTGTAGATTCCAGGGTAACGACTGATTGGTCAAACCATCAAATTTGTCCACAAGCCCTGCTACAGTAGAAATTAGGCAAGTTATTTTAACTGCAAGTGTCTGTAGAGTTTCTTCTTGTATCAGAAACATTTTCCTTGATACGACCTTGCGCCCAGGCGTGGTGTGAGCCGTAGTATTCGATCTGCCTTTTGCTTCAGATCCAGATGGTTGATCTTTTCGAGGATTTCCTATATTAGATTAAATGCTGTCCAATTGCTATTTTTGTAAGTTTCATGTAGGTTGCTGTCGGTAAATGGGAGATTATATTCGGTGTTACCAATACCGAAATGGAGCTCTATTGCTTAGCAGCCATTTTGCTCAGGGCTCAGCAGCCCCCTCGCATTTCTGACTTCTGATGGAGGCATGTTGTTGGTGCCCTAGGCTGTCTGGGTGAGCATGCACAGCTGGGCACCCTAAGGACATGGTTGCATGTACACATGGGCAACGGAAGGGACTACAGAAAAGGGAAAAGACTCCTAGCATGCCAGATGATTGCCCACACAGTGGCTTCTCCATCACCACCCAGTCCTCAAGCAGGCAAGCTCTGCCCCTCTGGCTATCAGTTCAGTGATCAGAAGCTACTTTCTTCCTGGTGGCATCAAAGTCTACCCCATCCCACAGGGATATACCACAGGCAGAAGAACAGCAGATGAAGGCCGACAGTGCAGAGGGAGTCTAGAGGGCAGTGAAGGAGCTCCTTGGTGGAGCCTGAAGGCATGAGGTGCTGGAGGCAGGAGCAGAGCTATAAAGAGACCATGCAACTTGTTTCTCATGCATATTTTAAAGCACTTCTTTGGGCTGAACTATGCCTTCCTAGATTTCCTACAGACCGCACCTGAATTTATAAATGATATAGATTTTGGTAATGTCCCTGGAACCTCTTCACATTTATTTTCTTTTTTCAATGTGTGAGTGAAGATGAAAAAGTGATTTACTCAAGCCTAAAAATTAAAATAATGTACCTTTTTTTATTGCAAATGTTCTTTCCAGGGTTAGTTATTTTCCTTCTTTTCTTTGCTCTTCCCAGGCTATCCGCAGCCCCACTCCTTTAGGGCTCTCACACACTCGCTCTCCTTTGCCTGCCAGACTCAACCCCTTGCTGCCATACCTACCTCCAGGCTCCCTGATACCTCTGACACCCCTAGGCAGTCTGGCTTATCCCTGCCTAGGCTCCCCCAACAGCTACTGGGGAAGAGCCTTTAACACTGGGGTTTGTTAGTGGGGGAGAGGCATGATGCACTTGGGTGGTAAGGTGGCATGGGAGAGGCTCGCTGCAGGCCATCATCTGGCACTGCATGCGTCCATTTTCCTTTTTCTCCTCCTTCAATGCGCCTCCCTAGTAGGGCTGCACGCCTGTGGCATCCTGAGAAGGACACATGGCAGAATGTGGTCACCCATGCCACCAAGTGCACCTCCGCTGGCCACCACCAGGGTCGCACCAGGGCAGTGCAAGCTGAACCCACCATCCCGGGAAGAGAGCATCCGCATGTACACTCTTCACCCTCCCCACCGGTCTCTGCTCCTGTCACCTCTGGTATGGATTGCAAACCCAGGTCACCAGTGTGCTGAGCGGACACTTCACCACTTAGTGCCACGGAGCTGGCTGTTTATTTTCCTTCTAAAAGTAACATTAGTTATTATGAAACACCTCAAGACAGGTGAATAGGGAATTATATGCTCTGTTCAATACCTGAAGCTTTGCTTGTTATCTGAATTATGGGCAGGCACACAGAGGTATTGGGCCACATCTCTGAAGTGAGGCCTTATACCCCATGCAAGGCTGCCATTTCATTTGTAAAGAAGAAAGGGCCAGTTTAAAGCTAGGGCCTCCTACTGTAACTCTTCAAAGCTCATAAAGTTTTATTTCTGAATCTGCTTGTCACTATACCCAGTACTGTGCTCATGTGACTGTGCTTGGCAAACTGTCCTCTTGGCCTGATCTGTTCTCCTCCTAACCCCCAGAAGTGGAGTGACTCAGTGCTCTGGTGCCCCATCATTAACTCCAGCCTGCACCCTTACTTTATGTGTTAGTGGTCTCTACTCCAACGTAGTCTGATTTCAGGGTTATTGGTAGCCAAGTGCACTTAGGTCTAGCTTTGCATTCCCTTTACCAGTGCCGACGTTTTGCACACACGAAATTCATGGACTCTTGGGGTGACAGCACAGCCAGGGCACTAGCAGGGACACTGGTAACCTCCGTCTTTTCATTTCATTTATTTGTGTTTTTCATAGACTGTGCCCTTTAAATCGCACACCCTCCAGCAACTGTAGCGCTGTGTGCCTTGTGCTGTGCTTCACCTCATCCCTTTCTTTCCAACCCAACCATACCTTGACTAGCCAAACAGCATGTGACTGATGTCCATGAGTCATGCTAATTGGCTACTGTTGCAGTCGGGCGGAGAGTGCACCATACTGAAACTGATAGGGCCGCCCGGGAGCGAGTCTTGTTTACAGACCATAGGCAAGTTTCAGCAGGCAGTTCTACCGAACCATAGTAAACTGTAGAAGACATCTGCCAGTGATTGCAGCCTGGTGCTTTACCCTGACTCTTCTGTGAAATTCTAGGGATGGAGTTGGATGAGAAACAAACAGCCTGACTTTGTTTAATCTCAGTAATGAGGCAGATACATACCGAGGACTGGGCTTTTTGTGGATATTTACAACGTGATGATTCTCCCTTGAGGATTGCTGAACTTGTCTTGTGGATCATAAGGCCTGACTAGAGCTGCATTGATTCAACATGGTAAATTGAATCACCTGTCTGCCCTTAACCCTCTGCCTTTCTGACCTATTAAAAATAGAAGGCAATACAAAATTATAGATTTGCTAAAAATACAAACTTCTCAGCCTTTTGTCACTGAAATATGGGACGGGGTGCTCAAAATGTGAGGTACTTGTTACCCTCATAATGTGGGACACTGACAAACATGGAAATATAAAAATACAAACTAGCCTAGCAGTATAGCTTAGCGGTTGAAGTAACCAGCTGTGAATGAGCTTGGTAAATCCAGCAGACTTGGGTTTGATTCCCACAACCTCCTCTTGCATCCCTGTGACCAAAGCAAAGTCACTTAGCCTGCCAGGGCCCTGATTTGCCCATGAAAACAGGCATTGTACCTGCAGTCTCTGCCAGGTTACCAAGGAAAATATAACAGAAAAAAAAATGGAAACCAGTGAATTTTTGGGCAGAGCTGATTTTGATTTTGATTTGATTTTGATTTCTCCATGAGGGTGGCATCTTTTTCACATGGGACGGGTGTGGGACAGAACAATTTTATGTAAAATAAGGGCCTTCCTTGTACTTAGGGACAGTGGAAAGACATAAATGAATGAAGCCTAACCTGACACCTCCATCAGTGGCCAAGTTGGTTGCTGCCTCCACTGGATTTGGTGATTTGGATAGCCAGTGTCCTTTGTCATCCAGTAGGGGTTGCCACCAGATTACATGTTACTGGTGAAATATCAGGTCTCAGAACTTCTGGGACAGGCACCCTGAGCTTATATAAGGGCATGACTGCAAATCTGATCACTTCAGTAAGCAAAATACTGGTCTTACTCTGGTTATGTCAAGGCACATAAAGTTTGGTTCAAAAAGTGTAGAAGCCAGAGGTGGGTAGAAGGGACTGACCAAACGAGGGCTGACAAGGACTTACAACTATGCTCATTCTGGGTTAAACTTTTAGTTTCCTTTATGAAATTATTAAGATTGTAGGTGCATTCATGGCAAGTATTGTTTTTAGCACTTTTGCAGTATGGCACCTCTTTACTGATGCAGAGTTAGACTGTCCCAGCAGATTTCATCACGCCTGTTTTGCACATTTTACTACAGCATTTCAACTACGTAGCTGTTTGTGGCTTTCAAAGGTTAATATACTTATCTGCTAAAAACTTTGAGTGTATTTTGCATTTGCAACTGCATTACATTGCAACTTTTTTAACAAACTGCAAGGCTTTGTTACACTGAAGTTCCTTATTATTGCCTGCTATCAGCTTACAAAGATTCTTGTCAAAAGGAACATGCTTGACCCAACCAGCTGGTTATATTAGCATCGTGCATTTGGCTATTTTACTTGATTAAGATTTACAAGACTTTGACTAAAAGTGTCTCTGGGTCTCTATTTGTTACCAGCTTATATAAAATCCTTCAAAACAAGTGAACTACAACATTTATTAACCAGTGACTTCTTGCATGCCCTGATCTTGGTATTAAGTGTCTGCTATAGAACTTCACAGTGAATTAACTTCATACAGGTTTTGTGACAGTAGTGACGCTCAGCCTTGTATATCCAGGTGAGATGGGAGGTATATCACCCCCTAGCTCCTATCGTGCACTACTTGGCAGTTGATTACTGCTTTGCTCCCTGCCATTGCAGCTCCTGATTTCGCTCAGACAGAGACATTCTAGATTTCCCCTTGGAGTCGAGGGTGGGGAGATCTAATAGAGCTTTGTTTTTGTCTTCAATGTAAGCCTTAAAATGCACCACAGAGCACCTAAAACCTCAGAGTTTCTAGGGTCTAGCGGCCTCACACCCCAGCCATTTTACAAGAGCTTTTTCACACACTATGCACTCAACAAGCCCCATGAAAGCAATTTATCTTCTTCATTGTAATTGTTATTTGTTGGGCTCACTTCAAAGGGAAAATATATTAATGTGCCTGTTACATCCTGGTTCTTCATTGTATATCGCAAAAGTGTGTTTTCATTTTGGTATTTTGTCCTGGGAAGGAACAATGCTGCAGGCACCTCACGCTGGTTGTTGGGTGAAAGGTAGACTGATCAAACCCCTTGTGTGGCTTGCAAAGTCCTATCTTCAGCCCTCTCCAGCCATTTCTAGGGACAGAAATGATTTTCCTGGGAAAGTGATTAATAGCTCCCTACTTAGTATTCTTATAGTGGTGTGAGTGGAAGTGAGTGGGGCAAGGGTGAATGTGGGAGGATGGGCAGGAGAGCATGATGGTGAAGGGGCACCACAGGTTTGTTTGCTTGGGGTGCCATTAAATCTAACAGCTGCCCTGCTCTTCCTGCCTGCTCTAGCAGGTGGTAATAGGTGGGATGTAGCCGCATGCAGCTAAGCCTGTGAACGCTCCATCTATTTGAGAATGAACTCTGTGGGTCATTTGTATACTGGCCCTGTCCCCATTCCCAGCTGCCCACATGCAGTGGCTGAAACCCCAACTGAGCATATCTTTGCAGGGTCACAAAGCTCTGACTGGTGCAGAGTGATCTTAGTGACCATGTAGCACCAGCCAGTGTGTTTCAGAATTGGGCCACATGTTCTTGGGTAAAGAAATTGGGAGGTGTGGCTGGCCCTGTGGCACTGAGGGTTGAGGTGCTGGATGCCACACCTCGCTCCATGCCGGGCGACCTGGGTTTGGAAATGAGCCCGGTCATCAGGGGTTGACAGGAGGACTAGGATTGAGTGTCTGATGACAGCTTCCTAGTCCTGGGGAAAGGGTGGATCCACACCATGCTCTGGTGGTCCCTGGGACGCCCAGTGGTACTGCAGATGCACGGGTGACTAGTGGGGGAGCATGACAGACACCTGCACATTTGAGCATGACGTCATTGTATGTCTATGCTCCCATTGGGCAGAAAACAGAAATAGGCTGGGCGCGACTGCGCAACTTGATGGCCATGCTCTGCCATGCGGGGAGGACTGTCATGGAATTGCACTGGGAATTCGGTGCCGGGTCCGGCTGGCAGGGATGGAGGATCCCTCCAGTGGATTGACCACAGCCATGCCGGACCCCCCATCATGCGAGTGAGTCTGCTGCTCTCCCGCAGGCAGGGCCAGTGGCTGGATGCCCCGTCAGTAGGCACTGCAGCGGGTGCAAAAATAGGGATGTGATAAAAAGAAATTGTGAGGTGGTATAGCCTAGTGGTTAGAGTGCTGCAGAGCTATGAACTTGAAAACCCATGTTTGAATACCACCTACCACTTACTCACTGTGTGATCCCAAGCAACTTACTTACCCTCCCTATGCTCAGCCTCTCTCCAATCTTTCTCAGTAATCTATCTCTGTGCTCTCTGAATCTCCTGGTCTCCTGTGTGCTGAAAACAGTGACAGATTTCTCTCCATCCCTCTCCTGGATTGTAAAGCACTTTAGGATAAATTCTGTAAGAAAAGCACTATTTAAAACCAAAATTCCTTTGTTTCTAAATGATGCTTCTTAAGCAGGCAAGCTAAATATAGTAGCCCTTAACCCAGCTTGAGATCTGATATTGATAATTGGCTCAATTCTCAAATGAGTTGGAATTCTGCAAGCCCCAGATGCACCGAACACACAGAGCATGGGGTTTGCGGTACTCCATGTCCGCAATTGGGATTTCGATTCCGACTACATGCCGCTATTTAGACAAGCTTTTGCTAGTTTAACTTTTTGTCCTTTTACAGGGTTTGCACCAAATATTTGGCACAAGCCACCATTAATGTGTGTAAGTGTCACAAATGCGCGTGACCTTGTGAATGGGTGCAAGGTGAAGCAATGTGTTTCGCATAGCAGCGCAATGTCGGACACAGGTCTTGTGCAAGCCATGCCAACCTTTGAGAATTGAGCCCAATGTTGAAAGCATTTTTCACAGGAATATTTTGGCAGTAGAGTCAAGTGCTAGCTGGAGATCGGGTCTGATGTGATTTAGAACAACTGAGCTTCCATCCAGTTGAGCATAAACTAATTTGAATGATCCAGCTTCAACTCACACTCAACAAGCACTAAACTGAGGGTTAGCTGGCCACTAGTTGAGTCCTCTGGTTGGACACTATGCATTTTTCTGTATTTTTGTGTTAGTAACAGTACTGCCAGCAGCAGTAAATATTTATTTTTATTTCATTTATTTTAAAGAAGCAATTTCATTGAGCTCAGGCTCATTTACAGTGAAGGACTTTTGCAAAAGCCAGCCATTACAACATGTGTGCATGTCTTGAGTAACATGCATTGCGGTACAGATCATACTGACTTTACAGAGGTATACAAAAGTTACAAGCAATAAGTCACATTACAGTTGACCAGATGCAGGGCATAACAATGTTTTCAATAAGCAGAAGGCTTGTTCCCCGTGTCCAGGAACCAGCAATTTATACTAGCTGGACACAGTCCAAAGGCATTGTGGTGCCTCAAATAGGGGTTAGGCATTTCAGTGAATGGAGCTGAGGTATCCAAAGCCTCCTGCTGAAACTGTTACAGACCTTGGGATTGTTAGGTTCCAACATTCAAAGATCTTCAGGCCCTGTCTAGTTTGGCAGACCAGTAGGTATTCTTTTATGGAATTTGGTGCTTCTGCTTGAGGTATCTTTCTTTTTTGGAATAGAGCTTTTGTTTTCCTGGCTAACCTGTATCATGCCAGCTGCCCAAGCCCCATCTCCCTGACTTCTCCCAGGGCTTGCCTCACCATATTGTTCCAGTAGTACCTGAGTCATTAGGTGCAGGGCCTGTGGGTAGCCAGAGTCATCCTGTCAGCCTTGGGGTGTTCTTCCACCTCAGTTTTTCTGCCTTCCCTGAGGTGGGTGCATGTGCTGAGCATGGGTATACGGTGTGAAGACACCGCATGTATTCTGCACGCCTGCACCCACCTGTCCCTCTGAGAGATGATCGCATGTAGCACCACCACCCAGCCTTCCCTGAGGTGGGTGCATGTGCAAGAGCATGGGTATACGGTGTGAAGACACCGCATGTATTTGTACATCTGCACCTGTCCCTCTGAGAGATGATCGCATGCTGCCCACCACCCAGCCTTCCCTGAGGTGGGTGCATGTGCTAGAGCATGGGTATACGTGAAGACACCGCATGTATTCGTACGTCTGCACCCACCTGTCCCTCTGAGAGATGATTGCATGCTGCACCACTACCCAGCCTTCCCTGAGGTGGGTGCATGTGCTAGAGCATGGGTATATGGTGTGAAGACACCACATGTATTCGTATGCCTGCACCTGTCCCTCTGAGAGATGATCGCATGCTGCACCACCACCCAGCCTTCCCTGAGGTGGGTGCATGTGATAGCATGGGTATACGGTGTGAAGACACCGCATGTATCTGCACGCCTGCACCCACCTGTCCCTCTGAGAGATGATTGCATGCTGCACCACCACCCAGCCTTCCCTGAGTGTCGGTATGTGCAAGAGCATGGGTATAGTGAAGACACTGCATGTATTCTGCATCGCCTGCACCCACCTGTCCCTCTGAGAGATGATCACATGCTGCACCACCACCCAGCCTTCCTGAGGTGGGTGCATGTGCAAGAGCATGGGTATACGTGTGAAGACACCGCATGTATTCGCACATCTGCACCCACCTGTCCCTCTGAGAGATGATCGTGATGCTGCACCACCACCCAGCCTTCCCTGAGGTGGGTGCATGTGCTAGAGCATGGGTATATGGTGTGAAGACACTGCATGTATCGTACGCCTGCACCTGTCCCTCTGAGAGATGATTGCATGCTGCACCACCACCCAGCCTTCCCTGAGGTGGGTGCATGTGATAGAGCATGGGTATACGGTGTGAAGACACTGCATGTATTCGCATGTCTGCACCCACCTGTCCCTCTGAGAGATGATTGCATGCTGCACCACCACCCAGCCTTCCCTGAGTGTTGTATGTGCAAGAGCATGGGTACGGTGTGAAGACACCGCATGTATTCTCACATCTGCACCCACCTGTCCCTCTGAGAGATGATCGCATGCTGCACCACCACCCAGCCTTCCCTGAGGTGGGTGCATGTGCTGAGCATGGGTATACAGTGTGAAGACACCGCATGTATTCTGCACGCCTGCACCTGTCCCTCTGAGAGATGATTGCATGCTGCACCACCACCCAGCCTTCCTGAGGTGGGTGCATTGCAAGAGCATGGGTATATGGTGTGAAGACACCGCATGTATCTGCACGCTGCACCCACCTGTCCCTCTGAGAGATGATCACATGCTGCACCACCACCCAGCCTTCCCTGAGTGTCGGTATGTGCAAGAGCATGGGTATACGGTGTGAACACACCGCATGTATCTGCACATCTGCACCCACCTGTCCCTCTGAGAGATGATCGCATGCTGCACCACCACCCAGCCTTCCCTGAGGTGGGTGCATGTGCTAGAGCATGGGTATACGGTGAAGACACCGCATGTATTCTGTACGACTGCACCTGTCCCTCTGAGAGATGATCACATGCTGCACCACCACCCAGCCTTCCCTGAGGTGGGTGCATGTGCTAGAGCATGGGTATATGGTGTGAAGACACCACATGTATTCTGCACGCCTGCACCTGTCCCTCTGAGAGATGATTGCATGCTGCACCACCACCCAGCCTTCCCTGAGGTGGGTGCATGTGATAGAGCATGGGTATACGGTGTGAAGACACTGCATGTATTCGCACGCCTGCACCCACCTGTCCCTCTGAGAGATGATTGCATGCTGCACCACCACCCAGCCTTCCCTGAGTGTCGGTATGTGCAAGAGCATGGTATACGTGAAGACACCGCATGTATCTGCACATCTGCACCCACCTGTCCCTCTGAGAGATGATCGCATGCTGCACCACCACCCAGCCTTCCCTGAGGTGGGTGCATGTGCTAGAGCATGGGTATACGTGTGAAGACACCGCATGTATTCGCACGCCTGCACCTCGTCCTCTGAGAGATGATTGCATGCTGCACCACCACCCAGCCTTCCCTGAGGTGGGTGCATGTGCAAGAGCATGGGTATATGGTGTGAAGACACCGCATGTATTCGCACGCCTGCACCCACCTGTCCCTCTGAGAGATGATCACATGCTGCACCACCACCCAGCCTTCCTGAGTGTCGGTATGTGCAAGAGCATGGGTATACGGTGTGAACACACCGCATGTATTCGTACATCTGCACCCACCTGTCCCTCTGAGAGATGATCGCATGCTGCACCACCACCCAGCCTTCCCTGAGGTGGGTGCATGTGCAAGAGCATGGGTATACAGTGTGAAGACACCGCATGTATTTGCACGCCTGCACCCACCTGTCCCTCTGAGAGATGATCACATGCTGCACCACCCAGCCTTCCCTGAGGTGGGTGCATGTGCAAGAGCATGGGTATAAGTGTGAAGACACCGCATGTATTCATACATCTACCCACCTGTCCTCTGAGAGATGATTGCATGCTGCACCACCACCCAGCCTTCCCTGAGGTGGGTGCATGTGCAAGAGCATGGGTATATGGTGTGAAGACACCGCATGTATTCGTACGCCTGCACCCACCTGTCCCTCTGAGATGATCAATGCTGCACCACCACCCAGCCTTCCCTGAGGTGGGTGTATGTGCAGAGCATGGGTATCGGTGTGAAGACACCGCATGTATCGTACATCTGCACCCACCTGTCCCTCTGAGAGATGATCGATGCTGCACCACCACCCAGCCTTCCCTGAGGTGGGTGCATGTGCTAGAGCATGGGTATGGTGTGAAGACACCGCATGTATTTGTACGACTGCACCTGTCCCTCTGAGAGATGATCACATGCTGCACCACCACCCAGCCTTCCTGAGGTGGGTGCATGTGCTAGAGCATGGGTATAGGTGTGAAGACACCACATGTATCTGCACGTCTGCACCTGTCCCTCTGAGAGATGATTGCATGCTGCACCACCACCCAGCCTTCCCTGAGGTGGGTGCATGTGCAAGAGCATGGGTATACGGTGTGAAGACACTGCATGTATTCTGCACGTCTGCACCCACCTGTCCCTCTGAGAGATGATCGCATGCTGCACCACCACCCAGCCTTCCCTGAGGTGGGTGCATGTGCTAGAGCATGGGTATACGGTGTGAAGACACCGCATGTATTTGTACGACTGCACCTGTCCCTCTGAGAGATGATCACATGCTGCACCACCACCCAGCCTTCCCTGAGGTGGGTGCATGTGCTAGAGCATGGGTATATGGTGTGAAGACACCACATGTATTTGCACGCCTGCACCTGTCCCTCTGAGAGAGATGATTGCATGCTGCACCACCACCCAGCCTTCCCTGAGGTGGGTGCATGTGATAGAGCATGGGTATACGGTGTGAAGACACTGCATGTATCTGCACGCCTGCACCCACCTGTCCTCTGAGAGATGATTGCATGCTGCACCACCACCCAGCCTTCCCTGAGTGTCGGTATGTGCAAGAGCATGGTATACGGTGTGAAGACACCGCATGTATTCATACATCTGCACCCACCTGTCCCTCTGAGAGATGATCGCATGCTGCACCACCACCCAGCCTTCCCTGAGGTGGGTGCATGTGCTAGAGCATGGGTATACAGTGTGAAGACACCGCATGTATTGCACGCTGCACCTGTCCCTCTGAGAGATGATTGCATGCTGCACCACCACCCAGCCTTCCCTGAGGTGGGTGCATGTGCAAGAGCATGGTGTGAAGACACCGCATGTATTCGCACGCCTGCACCCACCTGTCCCTCTGAGAGATGATCACATGCTGCACCACCACCCAGCCTTCCTGAGTGTCGGTATGTGCAAGAGCATGGGTATACGGTGTGAACACACCGCATGTATTCTGCACATCTGCACCCCCTGTCCCTCGAGAGATGATCGCATGCTGCACCACCACCCAGCCTTCCCTGAGGTGGGTGCATGTGCTAGAGCATGGGTATACGTGTGAAGACACCGCATGTATTTGCACGACTGCACCTGTCCCTCTGAGAGATGATCACATCTGCACCACCACCCAGCCTTCCCTGAGGTGGGTGCATGTGCTAGAGCATGGGTATATGGTGTGAAGACACCACATGTATTCGCACGCCTGCACCTGTCCTCTGAGAGATGATCGCATGCTGCACCACCACCCAGCCTTCCCTGAGGTGGGTGCATGTGATAGAGCATGGGTATATGGTGTGAAGACACCGCATGTATTCGTCGTCTGCACCCTGTCCTCTGAGAGATGATTGCATGCTGCACCACCACCCAGCCTTCCCTGAGTGTCGGTATGTGCAAGAGCATGGGTATACAGTGTGAAGACACTGCATGTATTCGGACGCCTGCACCCACCTGTCCCTCTGAGAGATGATCACATGCTGCACCACCACCCAGCCTTCCCTGAGGTGGGTGCATGTGCAAGAGCATGGGTATACGGTGTGAAGACACCGCATGTATTCATCATCTGCACCCACCTGTCTCTCTGAGAGATGATCACATGCTGCACCACCACCCAGCCTTCCCTGAGGTGGGTGCATGTGCAAGAGCATGGGTATATGGTGTGAAGACACCGCATGTGATCGTCACGCCTGCACCCACCTGTCCTCTGAGAGATGATCACATGCTGCACCACCACCCAGCCTTCCCTGAGTGTCGGTATGTGCAAGAGCATGGGTATACGGTGTGAACACACGCATGTATTCGTACATCTGCACCCACCTGTCCCTCTGAGAGATGATCGCATGCTGCACCACCACCCAGCCTTCCCTGAGGTGGGTGCATGTGCTAGAGCATGGGTATACGTGTGAAGACACCGCATGTATTTGTACGACTGCACCTGTCCTCTGAGAGATGATCACATGCTGCACCACCACCCAGCCTTCCCTGAGGTGGGTGCATGTGCTAGAGCATGGGTATATGGTGTGAAGACACCACATGTATTGCACGTCTGCACCTGTCCCTCTGAGAGATGATCGCATGCTGCACCACCACCCAGCCTTCCTGAGGTGGGTGCATGTGCAAGAGCATGGGTATACGTGTGAAGACACTGCATGTATTCGCACGCCTGCACCCACCTGTCCCTCTGAGATGATCGCATGCTGCACCACCACCCAGCCTTCCCTGAGGTGGGTGCATGTGCAAGAGCATGGGTATATGGTGTGAAGACACCGCATGTATTCGCACGCCTGCACCCACCTGTCCCTCTGAGAGATGATTGCATGCTGCACCACCACCCAGCCTTCCCTGAGGTGGGTGCATGTGCAAGAGCATGGGTATAACGTGTGAAGACACTGCATGTATTCGTGACGTCTGCACCTGTCCTCTGAGAGATGGTCGCATTCTGCACCACCACCCTGCCTTCCTGAGTGGCAGCATGCGTTGTCCCCACGCCGGAGGAAAACTGTCTCTGGATGCTCTAACTGCCTATGCCGGCCAGCCCTGAGCAACCCTGGTCTGTTTCCAAACCTGGGTCACCAGTGTGGCAGGTGGTGTAGCACTCAGTGCCTCAGCCCTCCATACCACAGGAACAGCTCTGCTTGATGCATCTTACTGTGAACTGTACACTCTGCCAGCTTCTCCTGCTAGCTAATTAAGCAAGAAGGCATGACAAGGGATTAGGTAGACAATCTGTTAATCACCCCCAGTGGAGTAATGTGGCATGAGGTACAGCCGAGTGCTATATTGCCTCTAGGGGTGGTAAACTGATTGATAATCTAACTCCCAGGAGCGTCTTATTGCTATTAGAAAAAAATGCCCAAAAAAACTGTCAGAAGTGTACCTTCTGAATGTTTTCCTTACTGAGGAGGAGTTTTTAATAAAACAGTTCATCCACCAATTGTTTAAGAATACTGATTTAGAATCAGAATGCATATTCAGTCATTCAGCACTGCTAGAGGATGGAATGCTGATAGGAAGAATTTATGCACCATGGTGATCAGGCACTACATGACAGAGTAACAAAGATTATTAAATGTGCAGGGAAAATCCTACCTCCTGTTTGTTAGACGTAGTTAGAAGTGTAATGCATGGGCAAAAACAAGTGTTATCAACCAGACACAGGACATTAAATAAATCCTTGTGCCAAACTTTAGAATGTTAAAAACAAATTACAGTCGTAATTTTTTTCTGTTACTGAAACTATCTAACAGACTGAATCCCTACAACATAATAACAAACACTGAGCTTTACTAACAGTGTCTAAATCAGACAAAATTGCTCTATTTTATCTGAAGTCAAGCCAGTTTGTCTTTGTCCAGTCACCGATTTCTTCAAATATATCTGACCTGTGCCCACTCCCACTGTCCTCTCCCACAAACACCTTGTTCAGTTTCCTGGCTGTGTACACTTGCTAACCTGCCTCTGCTTTCAATCCCTCACTCTCTTTACTCAATACTGGTGCCATGCCATCTCACTATCACTAGCAGTCTTACTAGCAGTATCACAAAGAAATAGTTGCGTGCAGAGAAAGTTGGATGCAGTCGCAGCAAGGCGGCTAGCCTGCCCAGTACAAAATCAAAGAGGCGCGGCACACATGGAGTCAAAGGAAAATCAGGAAATATTCTGCAGGTAGAAAAACGTTTATTCTGGCACCATCTGAAACCTGGCTAGAGCCCTCTGGTCAGACCCACCCCTGACAAAGGCTCCATGTGGGTTGAAGCACAGGGCAGAGGGCTCTAGCTGGGATTTTAATGGTGCTGGAATAAAACTTTACTTCTACTTGCAGAATTTGCCTGACTTTGTTTGACTCTGAAGTTGTGTTCTCCTTTGATTATTTATTGACAGCATCAGTCTGTGGCAACATTCCTCTGCATATAAAACAAAACAGTTTGTGATAGAGCTACTCTGCTAGGCTCCACATGCTGCCATGCTGATCTTGTCCGACTGGCTTGCTCACCCCCAGCTCACTTGCTGCCGCTCTTACAGGTAAAATTATGGAGCTACTCTGCTATGCTCCCACTGCTGTCATGCTGATCTTGCCTGACTGGCTTGCTCGCCCCTCCCCAGCTCACTTGGCTGCTGCTGCTGTACAGGTGAAATTATGGAGCTACTCTGCTAGGCTCCCACTGCTGCCATGCTGATCTTGCCTGACTGGCTTGCTCGCCCCCTCCCCGCTCACTTGGCTGCCACTTTACAGGTGACATTTTCATCAAATACTTTTGTTTCAGAAATAAAGACAATGGGTGGGATATTCAAAGGGTTGCGCATGGCACGACAGTGTTGTGCCATGCACAACCCACTGATCGCCCCCAGCATGATAATCAAAAGGGGATGTTACGCCGCAGATCCTGAAGCGCCTGGGTGCACTATCAATGTGGCGCGCGCAAGTGTGGGGAGTCAAGTGCCACGCATATTCCCTACATCCCGATATTCAGCCTGGGATGTGCGGGCGATAGTTGCTGCAACCTCTACTTGTGCCGCACACTGGTGCTCATAGTTGAGTCACAAAGAAATAGGACCAGGACTGGCCACCCACAGGTGAGATGCCGTGTGCAGGGCGCAACATGGCAGCCACCAGCTGTGGGTGGCCACCTATCCGAACCAGAGTCTGTTGGCGGTTGCACCCCCACTCCCGATCGGCATAAGTATAAATTAAATCAAGTCCCATATCCTGGTGGTCCAGTGGACTGTCTCAGCCCAATCACAGGCATAAGAAATAAAGAATTCAAGTCCAATATCCCTGGTGGTCCAGTGGACGGCTTCCAGCCTGATTGCGGGCATAAGTGTACTAAAACAGTTAGAATTAACCCTGGTGGTCCAGCAGTACCCCCCACTCGCCCACTGAGCCCCACCACCCCGCCCCCTGTTCAGCGGGGTGGCAGCTTCCACCCGAACCACCTGGCCACCTGCCGACTGACAGTGTACAGTATGGCTGTATGCCCATGGGCCAATGGGCATGCAGACTGCATTATATTAACAGTCCCAATATGTGAATGGATCCATGCACATATCGCGATGTGTAGTACGGTATAAATGTATGCCCATTGGCCCATGTCGTGGACCAATGGGCATACAGTCATACTGTACGCTGTCAGTTGAGGGCGCCAGGCGGCTTGCAGATGGGGAGCCGCCTCCGCCACTGACTGGGGGAGCGGGTGGTGGGCCCAGTGGGCGGGTGGGTGGGGGTACCGCTGGACCACTAGGGTTAATTTTAACTGTTTTCAGTATACTTATGCCCGCAATCATTGGAAGTGGTCCACTGACCACCAGGGATATGGGACTTGAATTCTTATTACTTATGCCTGTGATCGAGCTGAAGCAGTCCACTGGACCACCAGGGATAATGGACTTGAATTTTATTACTTATGCCCGCGATCTGGCTGGAAGCGGTCCACTGGACCACCAGGGATATGGGACTTGATTTATGTTATACTTATACCCACAATTGGGCATTGGGGCACTTACCTCGCTATTGCAGGAGACAACGGTCCCCAGCGGCTGCAACCAAGCGAGGTGCAGGTGCAAGTCATGGGGATCGGCGCATCTGCCAGAATGGAGCCATAATGACATGCTAATGGCCCCAGTTGCGCTTGCATGTATTATGGCCAGCATTTGCATATCCATCATTCAATATCGCGTGTTTCTGCACCTAGCACAACCCCTGCTCTTCTCTTGCCACTTGTGCCACTGCGCCATGCCCAATGCAGGAGGCCATGTTGCCATAGTCAACGGTGCTGTGCCATGGTGCAGCACCATTGAATATCGCAAGCACACTCCTAGTGCATCCCAGTTGCGCTGCACCCCAGATTGCACCCCTGCCTGGTGCAGTTCTGAATATCCCACCCAATTTGTCTTCCATTGGCAATCGCCTGCTAAACAGAGCTGGGCTCTTGTGCAAATGCCAATCAGTTTCTGTTTCCTAATCACTGTGCAGAGCCATACTCACTAACAAAAAAACCCAAAACAGTAAAATAAAAAGCATTTAAAATACTTACCAGCAGTGTGTGTGTAGTGGGATCTGTAATTTAAAGCTGTGGTTGTCATGGCCACCCTTCCCCAGGGCAACCGTGACAATCACAGTCTTTAATTTACAGATATGGAGACTCTAGTAAGACAAAAGCCTGAGCTAAAAAAAAAAAAAAGCAGGCGGAGGAACTGTTTTACTAAGTTAATAAAAGCTTTGATTGTTTTAATATTTTAACAATTAGACTTTTTCACAGATGTAAAATACAGTTCCCCATTCTATAAACACAATAAAACATGAAAGGGATATCTATTACAGACTTCTAACACATGGCCAGGGCTGAAGGCACTTGGCCTGTGGCCTAATGCTTTACACTATGCCCTGGCTGTGCATTAGAAGTGTCTGATGCACACCTCATTGTATCTCATTGCTTACTTATTGTATGGGCCTCAGAATGCTGATAATCAATCATATTGCTGCATTTATGAGACCATTTCTACAATGACAATTTAGCTGTCTGTATATACAGTATGACAGGGACAGGTAATGCAGTTGCAATCTAAGATGAACCTGGATAGCTTGTTGCATACTATATTCAGCTTGCTAAGGGCATAGTCTGGCACTGAGACATAGACACAATCTACACAGTGAAGTATTAGTAGGACCTGGACCTGCAAAATGCATCTCCCAAGCGCTTGGTACATAATTGCTCTATTCCTAAACAGGAAACCCAGCCAAAGGAGAAAATTATTTTGCAGATGTTGTCAATAAGGGTAAACCTAAGTATGCGACTGTCAAACCATACCCCTAGATACATTATTTATTGCAGTCAACCTACTGCATGCTACACCATTAAATGTAAGGACTGTAAAGTCACTGCTTGTTTTGAGTAAGTCTGTGGTGCCAAAAGTATTTTTACTCCATCTTATCTGCTCAGAGAACAAGTCTATTCAGCAAAAAGAACTCTGTAGTGTATCAAAACTATTCTGTAGAACACTGATTTGCTGCATTCATATAGCACATACCAGGTAATCATCCACATACAGTGTAATTGATCCTTGAGGTTACAGAGAGTTTCAGAGGAAAACATGGGGCTTAAGTAATTGTTATGTGTGTAATTGGTGTGAGAATATGGTTGGGCCAAGAACTGGCCCGTGAAGAATCCCTGTGGAGACAACACCATAATCAGACTTGACATCATTGGCAAGAACCTGTTGCATTCTGGAATAGGTAGTCAGTGAATCATAGGATTGGACCATATCACAGCCTGGATCACGTAGCTTGCTGATTTGCATTTCATGGTCCACCATGTTGAATGCTTTAGAGATGTCCAGATATGTGGCACAAGTTTTTGGTCTTTATCCTCTACTGTGGTAATGCCCTTACATACTGCACCTGGGTGAATGCAGCTACATTGATGCACTGTTTTCTGAAACAAGTATGGAATCTATCTAACAGCTTGTTTCCATCCAGGAATTAGCCTAGTTGAGAGCAGGCACAACTTTTATGATTCCCAGCTGAGGGCAGCAGGGAATAAGTCTGTAGTTGTCTGTGAGGAAGGCATCTCTCCTTTGAATGTGGGGACAACCTTGGCTTGGTTCCATGCTCTGGGAAGCTCACCGGTTCTTAACACAGGACTTGAGTTAGCAAGTAAAGGGCCTGTATGTATTCATGACTGCAAATTTTAGAAGCCTGCCTTAAATTCCATCCAGGTCACAGCTCTTGGCTAACTAATTGGAGAAGAGAGAGAAAAAGTGAGAGAGAAGAGGTAACTTAATCCTTATCCAGGGAAGAGGCTATGCTTAGTATTTTTACTGAGGGTAGCCAGATCCTTATCTGGAGTACAGCTGAGTAGCAGGGCATAAACTGTCAGTTGATAGGTACTAGTTCATATCACACATGGACATTATTGGGAGTGGGGAACACAGGGATGCAGGACAGTGATAACCTGTAGGGTGCTCTGTGTACACAGCCAATGTTTCAATGATAGGACAGTTCAGGTTCTGGGAGATGAATTTGAGCCAACAAGGGTGTAAATCCTCTACTTGAGAGCCAGGGCCAGTGAAAAAAACAGGTATTACATGCTCCATTGCTGCAGAGGCCCAGAGACCCACCAGGGGCAGATTGACTGTAGTTGGGAGGAGAAGAAAGAGCTGGGGAGATGGAATACAAAGGTGCTAAATAAAAGCCACTTGGAATCCCACCAGGAGAGGTTAGGGCCACTGCTTTGGAAGGGTGCTCCATCCATTCGAGATGAGCCAGGGAAGGTGGTGTCCTCAAAGGGGAAAGATAAGAGTTATGGCACTGGGAAAGAAACAAAGAAGTCCTTGCGCTACAGTCAGGTGGGGTACAGAACAATGGTTGCCAGCTAAGTCCAGGCGCTGCGTGAAGGGTTGCACTCAGAAAGAGAGACCTGCTGAGACAAATTGCTGCAAAAATAGCCATGCTTAATCCAAATTAGGAAAGGTCATATAGTCAGGCAAAAACTCCAAACTAAATGCCTTTGCACTTTGACCGTTAGGTCTTTCTCAGGGCCCAGGGGCATTTGGTTTGGAGTTTTGCCTGACTACACAACTTTCTAATTTGGATTAAACACAGTTATTATTGCAGTGACTTGTCTCTGCAGGTCTCTCTTTTCTGGAGTGCAGCTCTTTCACACAGTGTTATGGCACTGGGAGACTCCATTGTTTGGGGCACAGGTGGGAGGGAGTTCCACACTGGACCTTGAGGTCAGGTCCATTATTTCTCTGGAGCAACAGGGATATCAGAAAGAAAGTGTTAGAACTCACTGGGGTGGGTGGGAGAGCCAGATCAGTATAGTGCACATACCATAGCACAAATGATCTGGCCAGGAAATTCGGAGGAATTAAAGAACTTCTACACCCTAGGTAGGATTCTGAGGGACAGAGCAAAGATAGTGACCTTCTCTGAGGTCCAGCTTCAGCACCCTCTACAGTTATAGGGAGCAGTGCAAAATAAATCAGTTCAATGCATGGCAAAATAGGTGATGTAGGAGGGTCTTTAGTTCTTTGGAGACTGGGTCCACATCTGATGGGGCTGGAGGCTGTTCCAAAGAGATGGACTACTCCCAATGAGGAAGACACCAGGATGCTGTGACATAGGTTTACACAACACCAAGGAGAGTCTTTAATTTAGGAAAGGAGGGAGGCCATGCAGTTGAGAAATGGTACATCCACACAACTGAGGGGGTATGAGGCCCCACAACAGAAGCAGACAGGAGGTGCTGGTTAGACAGGGGTGGGAAGGAAGGCAGGGAGGATTCTCTGGGACCACTACATAAGGAAAATGCAGCGGTATTATTTATTATTATTATTATTGAATTTTGTTGACGGGTAGGCCCACTGAGACTAGAAGTTCCTTTCTCTGGGGTGACCCTGGGGAGGATACAAATGTAATCAGTTGAAATTTAACCAAATTAAGCTGTTGGTGGTATTTTTAGTGAATGGGAAATTTGGCCAGGTTACCAGGAAATTCCCCAGCTCTTGCACCAGGGGGCTCTTCCTCCTGTGAGCAAAGATGGAGGAGCCTAGTTTGGAGCCGGACAGAGGAGGAGATGGAGGTGAATGCAGTGAGTTGGCAAAAATCAGGGCTTGGCTTCAAAGGCCACAACTCCAGGATTTAGAAAGGAAGAAGGAGGAAATGTGCAAGCTTCTGTGGCTGTAGGGGACTTGCTGGCCATCTCCAAAATGGCCACTACTGAGGAGACAGCAGCTGGAATGGATGTGCAGGAAACAGAGGAGCTGGCCTTAACCTCTGCTGCAAAGCCAACTGAAACACATTTGTTTTATGATGCTCCAGGTGCTATGG
Organism: Neoceratodus forsteri; assembly: GCA_016271365.2. Lineage (NCBI taxonomy): Eukaryota > Metazoa > Chordata > Ceratodontiformes > Ceratodontidae > Neoceratodus > Neoceratodus forsteri. The sequence goes on from CM057455.1 coordinate 1,187,735,204, forward strand.
AGATAGAGTGCACACAAACAGAAAAGATGGATGTGAGCTCGAATGAAATGAATAATATTGAGAGGGAGGCACCAGACTTAAACAAAAGTCGGAACATCTACAGAAGGTACTGCAGGATGAAGAAGAAGGGTTTCAGAAATGACAGCAAAATTGAAGGCAGCTATCTTGGCAACAGAAGCAAGTGGTACAGATGTCCGCTCCAGCTGTGGAAACTCAGCTGTCTACCTGGGAATGAGCATAGCAGTTACTACTGAAGTAGAGGATCAAGAAAAGAGCAGAGAAGCATCAGGACTGAGAGAGAGCTCAATACCACTACTGGCCTTTGATTTTACTTCAGATAATGGGTGAAAGCTGCTTTTTACTTTCTTGGAAAACAAACATTGTTCTGAACAAGGGACCTGCCAGGAATGGCAAAGAAAGGTGCGACTGTGTCTGGCTTAAGACAGGATCCTCAAACTGCTACAGGACACTCCTAAAGAGATTGCTTGGTTCGTAGATGCAGCACTTCAAGCTGCTGGTTGGGAAAAATCTGAAGAGACTGGCAGCTGGGTTTCAGGTGCCTCCCTGATTAATGTAACATCCACAGTCATTCCAATAGATGCTGGATTTTAGCAAAGATCTACTGAACATTTTGGTAAATAAGCAAACTGACTGTGGCTCAGTGATGGAAGAAGTGGATGGCGATATACAAAACACATTATCACCACTCCACATACCAGATGATTTCTAGCTAACACAAAACCCAATTTTGGATATTGCAGGGCAGTCGTCCCCCACCGCATGAGCTATACAGTCTCAGACCCCACTACATGGCAGCTCGAACCAAATGGAGCAGGATACACAGGGTACTTCCACTGAGCAACCTGCCACTTCAGACTCCACGGACAGACCTAGAGACAATACAAATCCAAAGTCCTATACCTCCTTCTTTAGGGCTCCGTGTTTCTTGCAAAATGACAGCTAAGCGATTGGTATATAAGGGTGGATTAGAACTGTTCTCTGATCGCAAATATATGGCCAGAACTCTTTTGAAAGGATCAATGTCTTTTCAGCTGCAGAAGTATACGCATTGATACATGTGTCTGGGGAATCTGTATTTGACATTAGTTTTAAACTGAGTAGTGGGTTACAAAAATTGTGGGCTAAATATCAAGTTTTAAAATCATTGACTATTTGGGCCCTTTTGATGTAGTGCCCCTTACTAAGCCTGCACACCATACCATTACAGTCTTGTTTAGGAATGAGGGGGTCAGTGTTACTGACCTCCTCTTTGGCTAAATCAAAGGTGCACAGTGATAGGCCATCCTGAAGCCATTCTTGGTGATGATCAGATCTGGAATGGAGTCTGGAGGGTTAAAATCATATTAAGAGCTACAGAGGAAGGATTTCAGCATTTACCCAACTCCTTTTTTGGGTAGGGACAGGGTGTTTTGTTTTATGGAGGGCAGCCTAAGGCTTGTTACAGCTGTGGTTCTATGGGACATTTGAGCAGCTTATGTGACCGATTGAAGTGTTCAAATTGTAATGAGTTGGGGCACACCTCAGGTCAGTGTAGAAAAGACCAGCTTTGCAACCTATGCAACACTAGTGGCCACGCCTATCACACCTGCCCTAACACTGCACATAATCAGCACAGTCAGACAGACAGCGAAGAACAGAGACTGTTAATTGCTATTGCCCAAAGAAGTAGTACTAGAGAGCAGGTTTCTGATCCACAGCCCCTGATGCAGTACCTATTCAACAGAAGCCTCAACTTTTCCAGCCAGTTCCTACCACCACCCTTCCAGAAACTATGGACAGTGCAACCCCTGTCATGGAGCACAAGATACTATGGAAACTCAGAATAGTAACACTGAAATGCCCCTCCCCTCAGGTACCTCCTCAAGAACAATGGCAGAGTAAAGGGCCACAAGAAGGAGAACAGCATGGCAGCAACCTATCCCAAAATTTCCCCAAACCTCACCAACCCCACTAGGGAATAAATATAGGATCTTATCTGCCGAAAAAGATATCTCGGGGATGAAACTGATGATTCCTCAGTATGGTCTTCCATACCTGATATAGGGTCAGAGGTAGAGGATCCAGCCACAGAAGCTGTAGCCCAACCAACTGACTCTTCTAAACATACAGCTCCCCACAGAAAGTTAAAGAGAAACAGAAACATGTCACAGAAGCCAAGAAATCTAAAAGAATACCCCCATAATAATGTATATTTAAAAGAGCACCTTACATTCCCCATTATGTGAATGGAGCTGATTATTCCTCTCTACTCATGCAATGTCAATAGTATGAGGAGTATAAGGAACAAATTAGCTGTCATTTCACATCTATGACAATATTCTGCTGGAATTGTCTTCTTGCAAGATATTAGATTACACTCTACTATTGAATTACAGCACACACTTAAGCACTGACATACTGAACCTTCATATTGGTCCTTGGGACAAGGCACTTGTGCTGGGGTGGCAATACTGTTTCACTATCTAGATTTAGGACTCCTCAAACTAATAGATATACACCCAGGAGAGCTCTAATATTAGACATTACCATACAAAATGTTTTCATCTGATTAATATTTACGTAGCTCAAACTAAAGCTGAATATATTTCACTTTTCTAACTTATACAGCCATATCTATACTCATCCCAGAACATAATCTAAGGTGGAGATTTTAATTGTGGGGTAACATTACAGGATGGAGGAAAACAGCTAGAACCAGAAAAGTCTTTTGTGACATGACCTTTTTAAAAATATGATTGAGAAAACTGATTTCATTGATGCATATTTATTTAACTAGTAGCGAGCAACCACATCCCACCTTTCATAAAGGCCCATTGGCAACTAGAATTGACTACTTTTCATTACATCCACACTATATAAACAAGGCCCAACTTTTGGTAGCAGAATTCTCTGATCATGACATACTACATATTTCCTTAGGAAAAATGTCCTGCCCCTTATGGGGTCAAGAGTTTGAATTAAACTCCTCTTTATTATCACAACCTGAATTACAGCAAGAAACTGAATATTTTCCTGAAGCACGGAAATTGGTTATGATACTTTATGATGACATTATTATTTGGTGTCATGATAACTGCCCTGATTTGATTTAATAGAGTGTCTTTCACACATGCGTGCATCTGAAGTGCTTTGCAACCCATAAACTGTAGGCAGTATATATTGGATAAGGAAGACTTAACTTTCCCATTCACCTCATTTTAGTTCCAGTGTAAAATGACTAAATCATTGCTTTTGCTGAAATTGTGGAGACAGGTAATGCTGCGACTATTTGTCAAGTTATATTTTTTAGGGCGACGACTTCACCGATCACGATTTATGTTGACTGAAAAAATGTACAGCTTTTATTTGTCCCCGCCGACGTAAATGTCCGCATTATTTTGACCACAACATTTTGTCCGGGGATCAATCGACTATACACATAAAAAGTACATCAGGACAGTTATCATGTATATTTAAATAACAGAAAGCAGCTACAAAAACTAATAACTTTATCTACTACACTTTCTTAGAATATACAGCCCAAATCCAGAGCATTAAACAAATGACTCAATATCACATACACCAGGCATAAAGTTTAGAACAGCAGCAGGCATTTGGAATGCAGGGCAAAAGGCAAGATTTGCCCATATAGAAAGCTGTTTACTAGGAAAAACAAAAGCAAATGGATAACGTTATTAATCTACAAGGAGGGTCTGTACAGAAAGAAAAGAAATAGCACAAATTGTATCACAGCATGCAGTTTCTCTCTTCTCTAAGGAGGATTCTCAGATTTTACCCTATACTATCTTGGAGGAGGTAGCATTCCCACCATTTCAGCCAGAATGGGAAAACGACTTACTTAAAAATATTGACACACAGGAGGTTGAAATCGCTGTAGCATCACTCAGTACTGACAAGGCCCCAGGGGAAGCTGGACTGACTAGTGAATTATACAAACTTGTTGGCCCTCACATTGCACCAGAACTGGCCACGCTTTTACTGCAGTATTACAAGATCAGTCTCCAGCATTAAGATTTTCAAATAGTTTATTAATTTATTTACGTAAAAAGGTAATAGGCAAGATATTAACAACTGGATACCAATCAGCCTTTTATTTATTAATATTTTTATTTATTTTTTATTCAGAATTACAATCCTTTGAGTCAGAGATTCCTTTACAAAGGCTCCACCTCAATTACAGAGACAATACATATAGCAGACATTAGAATACAACAGGGTAAGACATGTACAATTCATATACATGGTGAGCATACTGTGTTACATTATATACAACATAAAGGGCAAAGGAACATAGCATTAGAGGCATTGCTAAGTACAAAATTCAGTGTAGATAGAGAAATGTTGAGAAATGTTGAGGGAGGGATGGTCTGTGCACAGGGCCAGGCCATGAGTATGAGCAAGATCTGTGATTTTAAGGTGGCTCAGCGGGAGACTAGGGGATGGAGGTAGTAGGACTAGTAGACAGAGTGAAACAGGAAAGTCAGAGGCTGGATGTAGTCTATTGTCAGAAATGGTGGGCAAGAGAGAGGAGGAGGAAAGGAGGAGAGGACTAGATATGTTCAGATTACGGCCAGAGGAATATGACTAGACAGTAGGACAAAGATCATTGTCAGGAGTAGAGGAGTTAGGAACAGGTACAGGAGCATGAGGATTGAAAGTGGGGCGCAATGGGAATTTAAATAGCCAAGCTTAGGATACTCCACAATGTGTGGGGAGTGATTTAAGCTAAGCTGGGGCACAATATAGAAAGCAGCATTGGCCCAGGAGGTTTTAGTCTTGGCATCTCATGAGATGGTTTGAGGGAGCTCCTGGTAAGCCTTGCATGTGGAGTTGGTTGTAGGAGGTGGAAAGGCAAGGCCGTGAGCCCAGCAGAGATTTTTTGGCTAATAGACAGGTGTGGTATTGTAGTCTACCAGAAGTCCAGCCAGTTTGTTTGGTTGTAGAGGGAGCAGGTGTAGGTGGTACTGGGGCAGCCCAGAGAGAGGCGGCAGGCATTGTTGAGTGACATTTTGACCCTTTTAGGGCGGTATTGTCAGCCACTCCATAGATAACAATGCCATAGTCAATCACCGATTGTACTGAGAAGGATATGACAAGTTGTAGGGCTTCTGGGAAGGCATTGCTGATGATGGTAGAGGAGCCCGATATGGGAGCTGAGATTTGAACAGAGTTGATGTACGTGGTCAGGGAAGGTAAGAGTTATGCCTAAGTATTTAAAGGAGTGGACCTGTTCAAGGGGCAGAAGCGGTGGGCGATGTTGATGTTTAGTGGGGTGTGCTTAAGTTTGTTCTGGCGGTGGGCGAAAAGCATTGTCTTAGATTTTATTTGGTTAAGTACAAGTTTGTGTTTGGAGAACCAGGAATCTGCCTCCATAAAGGAGGTTTGGAGGAGAGTTCAGTTAGGAGGGTTGAGGTGAGATGCATAAAGGACAGCGTCATCAGCATACAGTAGGATCTTTCTGGTGCAGAATTTGGGAGAGAATTTAGGAAGAGGCTGAAAAGAAGGGGACCTAATATGGAGCCTTACGAAATTTGTCAGCAGATAAAGGCCTAGAGGTCTATCAAGTCTGCTCAAATGTGCAGCTAGCACCCTTATTTTGCAGTTGCCCTCCCTCCCACCTTCCCTCTCTATTGACCCTCCTTCTTGCCCTGTTCCAGCCCTTTTGAAGCAGTCTACTGCTCTACTGGATACCACTTCTGCCGGTAAAGCATTCCACCCAGCTACCACCCTCTCTGTAAAAAGTGTCTCCTCATCTCCTCTTGTACCTTCCTCCCTCCAGCCTCATATCATGGCCACGGGTATCCCTCCCTCCCATATTTTGAACAGCCCTCTGTACCTGGCTTGTTTATTCCTTTCATGTACTTAAAGGTTTCAATTATGTTCCCTGTTCCTCCTCTCCTCTAGCGAGTACATGTTCAGCTCCCTGAGCCTCCTCTCATATGGCAAGTCCCCCAGTCCCTTCATCATCTTTGTCACCCTGCGCTGCACTCCTCCAGTAACTTAAGGTCCCTCTTCAGATATGGGTGGCCATACTGCACGCAGTACTCCAGATGTTGCCTAACTAATGACCTATACAGTAGCAGAATCACCTCCCCCCCTGGAGGAGATACCCTTGCAATGCAACCCAGCATTTTGTTGGCCTTGGAGCTGCCTTCCTACATTGTGCAGAGTTGTTCATTGACCTGTAATGAGCACCCCGGATCCTCCTCCTCCTCCTCCTCTGTCTTGGCTAGCTGCACTCCCCAGCTGGTAACTCCTTCTTGGATTCTTCACCACAAAATGCAGCACCTTGCACTTTCTGGCAGTAAACCCCAGTTGCCAGATGTCTGACCAGGTTTCCAGCTTTTCCAGATCATCCTGCAACCCCTGCCATCCTCCTAGGTCATCCACCACTGCTCCCATCTTGGTGTCATCAGCAAACAGACTGATCTTGCTCTTGATGTCCAACGATATGTCTACAATGAATATCCCAAACAACACTGGTCCAACACTGAGTCCTGTGGAACACCACTCATCACTACCCTTGGGGATGAGACAGCCCCGCCACCACCACCCTCTGTTGGCTTCCCTGAAGCCAGTTCCATACCCATCTCATCAGCTTTGCACCCTCCTCTGTGCCTTCTAACTTATCTCTCAGCCTTCCATGTGGCAATCGAGTTGAATGCCTTACTGAAGTCCAGATACAGGACATCCACTGCATGGCCCTTGTCCAATTGCCTAGTTACCCAGTCATAGAAGTCCACCAGGTTGGTTTGGCAGGATCTGCCACATATGAAGCCATGCTGTCTGCTGTCCTGCAGTCCTTTGGCCTCCAGGAGGGTCACCAACCTCTCCTTCAGGATAGTTTCCATCAGCTTACCCAAGATGAATGTGAGGCTCACTGGTCTGTAGTTACCCGGTTCATCCTTGGGGTCACTCTTGTGGAGGGCCCCACATGAGCCATCCTCCAATCCTGAGGTACACACCCGAGTGTAGTGAGGCATTAAATAGGTCTGCCAAAGGTCCAGCAAGGACCTCTTCCAGCTCCTTCAGTACCCTGGGTTGGATGCCATCTGGGCTTGGCGCCTTGTTCACCCTCAGTGCTCTCAAACCCTCCAGAACTCTTCCCTGTATGATTTCCCATCTGTCACCCCTCCTACCCTGTTTCTGCTGTTCCTCCCTTGGGTATCACCCCTCTCCTCCCTAAATACGATAAGAAGTAATCATTTAGCTGCTCTGCCTTATCGCCCTTACTTCCACCCAACCCCTCCTTCCTAATCCTTACTATGTGGTCCTTACAGTTACTTTTCTCCCTGAAGTACCAAAAGTCCTTCTCACCATTCTTAATGCCTTGTGCCAGCCTAAGCTCCATAGACGCCTTGGCTCCCCTTACTGCCTGTGTCATCTCCTTAGATTCCTTCAGATACTTATCCCTGTCCTCCCTCCCTGTTTTCTTGTACCTCCTCAAGGCAGCTCTTTTCCTCCTTACCTTTACATGACCTCCTTGGTTTCTTAGCCCCTAACCTTCTTGCTCTGGGCCTTGCTAAAGGTTCTGGTTGCCTCTGCTATCCCTAGCTTTATGAGCTCCCACCTCTGGTTAGTGTCCATGCTAGGTTGAATTTTGCCAGGTATCCTTTACCACTTCCCCATCCTCCCAAAATCAGCACTCCTAAAGTCCAGCACCTTGTGCCAGATTCCACTCCTTCCTTGCCCATATCCAATGTGAGCCATACTGAGTGGTGGTCACTCCATGACAGTGGTTCTTCACCCTAAATTTCCTCACAAACTCCCCATTTGCCAGTACAAGGTCAAGGCTATCTTGCTTCCTTAAGTGTACTCCAGAGCAGACATGGAAAGGGATCTCGAGGTGGTGGAGTTGATATTCACCTTTGGGTCCAGTTGGACAAGTAGTTGGTGAACCAATTCAAGGGGCCCTAGGCGAGGCTGAATTTAGACAGGGTGGAGAGGAGAAGTGGGTGATTAATGGTGTCAAAGGCCTTTGATAGGTCCAGGAAGACCACACCAGCCAGCTTGCCATTATCCAGAGCAGAGTGTATGAAACTAGTGAAGTCGAGGAGGGCAGTAGTCATACTATGCCCTTGCTTGAAACTGTGTTGTTCAGGAGTCAGGAGTTTGCATTTGGATAGGTACTCAGTAAGCTGACCTGCAACTAAATGCTTGAGGGCCTTGGAGAGTGGGAGAAGGATAGATAAGGGCAGTAGTTACTAGGAGAGACAGTCACCAGATTTGTGGATGGGGGTTATAAGAGCCATCTTCCATAGTGAGGGAACTTATCTATGCAAAGGGAGAAATTGAGTAGTGAGGGTGGGGAGAGAGGACCTTGCTAGGGTCAATCGCAGGATTCTAAGGTCAGTCGTGTCACTACTGAAGCTGGCCTTCTAAAGGACTTTGATAAGATAGGGTTTAGCTTCCTGAGGGTGAGGATCTGGAAGCAGAAAGGAGGAGATGTTGGGGGATGAGGGCAATAAGGTGTTGACTGAAGAAGTTGGGGGAGAGTAGTGCTAAGGTCTGAGACGGTGGAATTCAGTGCTTCTACCACTAGGTGTGAGTTGTTTGAGATGGAACCATTTATGTTGAGTTGATTGGGGAGCAGTTTGACTTTCCACCAAGGGACTTCAGATTGTCCCTGAGTTTGCGCCTGTCCCTTCAAGTAGTGGTTAGGGCAGCTTTGAAGTGGTCAGCTTTAGCTTTTCTAATGGCCCATGTACAGGTGTTGTGAGCAGCATGGTAGAGCTGCCTGTCCAGAGAACTGCCAGAATCAAGGGCTTTTTCCACAATTCAACACGCTGCCTCATGGGGTCTAGCAGATGAGATGTGATCCATGGGGTGTCATAGGCTCTTGCCATCTCTTTTTAAGAGTTGCAAATTTGTTACAGGCCCATTGAATGCATCAATAAAGTAGCTAAGGGCTGCATCTATATTCTGATTGCAGTAAAGAGGGACCAGTCATGGTGCATTAGGTAGGTTCTAAGATTCCTTAGGCTGCTGGGTTTGAGTGGTCTAGAGAAGATTGTCTTGGGGTGGTTTGGGTGCATGACAAGACCACTTGAAGAGGATAAGCAAAGTGATCACTGAGGGCAGTTGCAGGATGGAGAGGTCAGACATTTTATGGGGCGGTTGGAGAACTAATTCAAATTAGGTGGCGTACCAGTGTTGTGGTTTATGTGCATTGGGGTGGAGACTATTTGGGTGATGTCAAGGGCACAAGTGCATCTTTGAGGTGGGAAGTGGTGGAGGAGAGCTAGTTCAGTTTGAGATTGCCAAGTGCGATAAGTTCAGTTTTTGGGGAGGGTGGTGAGATAGTCAAGGAGGGATTGGAAAGCGGGTTTCTGTCCATGTGGTAGGATGTAGACTGCAGAGATGATCATGGGAAGTCTAGAGGGACATGTGTAATGATAATGGACAGGGCTTGGCACCACTAGCCAGTTGGGAGTGTGGGCTTGGGCCTGTAGGTGGTCACGGAGGTAGATAACACAGCCCTCCATTTCCCAACTCTGTCTAGGCGGTGCAGGGTGTAGCCAGGTGGGACATATGGGTGCTTGTGTAGATTTTGACAACCAAGTCTCAACAAGAGCGAGGATGTCAGGTTGATGTTAGGCCACCCAGACTTGGAGGTCATTGAGTTTTTGGTAAGGCTACAGATATTGATGGACGTGATGCACAATCTGGGGATTTTGCTTGTGCTTCAGTGATTGAGTGGAGGGCCAGGGTTGGGGTGTACATTACCAGAGAGGAATAGGAGAAGGGAAGTGTTCTGAGCAGCAGCTGTTGGATGGCTTGTTGGGGTAAATCTGCTCAGCCTTGACATAATGTGTCGAGGTAGGGAGGAGGGATGGAAGAGAAAGGATGGTGTGAAGGCATGCAGCAAGTGCTAGTACCTGGGGCTAGGGTGTGGGGAGGATGTTGGTGGGGGTGTGGGGAGGAGTGACTAGAGGATGAGGTGCAATGAGGACAAATGTGAGTAGTGTGGAAAGTTGGGTGGCTTGGGATGGGGTGGATGGGAAGACAGTGCTGAAGAGCATGGAGATGCAGACAAGAAGGGTGAGGAGGTGGGCCATGGTAGTGGCAGGTAGTGTAGGAAGAAATAAGAGAGATAAAAGACACCTATCAGTAAGGCAGGAGGGAGGAGGGTGGAAAAGTGAGTTGTGGAGAGAGAAAGAGAGGCAAGTTTGGAGGAAGAGTGAAGATTAGAGTGGTCTCTAGTGGGGAGAGAGTATAAGCTATTAATGGGGAAGTGGGCACTTAGTCATGTGATTGGGGAGGGTTATAAATTAAGGGATGGCCCTTGGTGGGAGGGGTGGGGCGGGGCAGTTGGCGTGCAGGTAAGAGGTTTCTCGCTATTATCTCTTAGCTTTGATGGTGCTGCGTGGGCTGAGTCAGGGTGCTGCTTCAGGCAGTAACAGAAGTCTAGGAGGGAGGCATCTGAAAATCTCTTAGCCCTCCAAGAGCCTTGCTGGTGCTGTGTGAGCTGAGTCAGTGTGCTGCTTCAGGCAGCAGGAGACAATGACTTCAAGATTTTAATGAAGATCTTGAATACACTTTTACTTAGAATAGCCAAAACATTAATTTCCATGGCACAAACATGTGCTATCCTTGGAAGAAATATTACAGAACATCTTTTGTTATTAAGGAACTCTTTGAACATGGTACCAAAAATCTCTTACTAGGATAGTTTTATCATAGTATCAAACCAAAGCATCTGATTCTGTATACCATGATTTTTATGGCAGACTCTTGCAGCTTATGGTATACCACTGCAATTTATCTCTCAGCTTAAATGCCCATACAGAAATGCCTCAGCCACTCCTATCATGCAGGGATGGAAAGGCCCTATGATCCCGATAAAGAAAGAGGTTAGACAGGTATCCCAATGAGCCCTTTATTATATGCTTTCTGCACTGACCCACTGTTGAGAATTGTAATCCTCTTTAATTCTACATCCTATTACATTAAAAGGTATGCCTATCCCTCATAAGGACATTGCCTATGCAGACAACCTATGCATCTTGGTGGCAGATCAGCACTCAGCAGAACAAGCTATACAGCTCTGCAACACCTATGGAACACAGGCTGGATCTCCATTAAATTTAAGAAAATGTGAAGGCTGTTACTTTGGACAACAGAAGATACACCTGCAACAGAAATTCTAAGTATTAAACTAACCTCTGACCCAATTCATATACTGGGAATAACATATAGCGTAGTTGACTCAGATAAGCAACTGGGAACCTAACATTCAGCAAGGAAAAGCAATGATGGCACAATGGAATAACGGGCAATTAGGAAAACTCAAGAGAATCCATCTCATTAAATCCTTCCTCTTACCACTTTTACTTATATCAGCTAAGTATTTCCCTCCTAGGTCCCTAGAAACTTCTATACTTAGTGTGTTTTTCAAACTGTTTGGGAAGCAGACTGAATCCAATAAAGTGTAATATCACTTATCTCCCTGTCAATCAAGGAGGTGGGGTGCGATGATAAACCTTAATGTGTATTTTTACAGTATTTTTTTCCAAGCAAATCTCAAACCTATTCTTGTAGTCATAGGACACAGCTGGGTATCACTTTTAGCCACATCCTGTGAAATTTGGATTAAGCAATGGCAGAATAACAATTTGGCCCACTTAGGCATGCAGTAAATGCTTCTACTTATATCAGGAATGTTTTTTAAAATTAAAACTTGGTGGATTACTGATCAAATGGTTATAACTAAACAAAGGAAATAATTGTATGATGGGATCATAATGCACTTTTTCCAAGAACCAGATACATACCCCATCTGCCCTATTCATTAGCACAGTTGGCCAAAGAGCACAGAATCTCATGTAAATAATGGTATTTCCATTGGCTAAGTTGTCACAATAAGACAAATATCAAAGCTAATTATAAGCATAAACAGCAAGAAGACAGAATGTGCAGCAGACCAGAATGTGGCCAGACCTTAGAACCACGGAACAATTTTCTTTTCTTGCTCTTACATAAAGGGTTTCTGGAAACTGCTAGCAGATACATGTGGGAGCCTTAGTTTCAGACAATATCATATGAAGCATTAATGTTTGGATATTATCAGGGAATAGGAAATAAATGGAATAAATATACAATGCATATCTTAATATTGGCTATTAAATGTTATGTTCGAATTCCAGAAACATTTTAACACTACAACAGAAGGTAATGCTGCATACTGAACTGATTCAAAAATCACATCTGAGATTAAACAAATATATTGTACAGAGGCTAGGAAGATGACACAGATGCAATTACAAAGTGCATGGAAAAACTTGCCTTGGGTGACAGAATAATGACATACCTGTCACATAATCATAAAAATAATTGCTAGTTTGCTTTTCTGGATATAGAAAGTAAAACTGATGTTAAATGTCTTTGATTAAGTTTATTGAATGTCACACTGGATTGGTGGGGTTTGGTTCTTTTTTAAGTATAAGAAGGTGGTATAACAAAGAATATATTTGTAAATTTTCTTTTATTTCCTTTCTTGTTGGAATTAGGAATATCCTGGTTTCTTTTGCTTCTTTTGCTTTTTGATTGAATGAACATTTATGCTGTGCGATTTTGAACTGTTATATTTACACTATTTCATTTCTCGTGATGTATATATGTATGATTTCTTTTCAATAAAAACTCCCCTACTCTTGCCAGTAAGGGGAGCTCCTGGCTGTTTGGCTGTCTGCCAAGACGGGCAAACTTGGAGGTGGAGGAGGAGGATGGAAGTTGTAGGAGTTGAAGGATGGCCTCCCCATCAGTTCCTGTGTGTGCAAGAGGCTGAAGAAATGGATCTGACAGTTTGTTTTCACCCAGAATGGGCGCATTACGAAGCTGGATGGAGAAGAGGCTGCTAGGGTGGAGCACTGCAGAGAACAGGAGAATGTGCATTCAGCAAACAGAATGGAGAAAGGTGAACTGTTAAATGAATTGGAACTAAAAAAACAGCAGTTGCTAGTAATATTACATGAAACAGAATGCTACCCAGCAACAGAAAATGGAAGTGAAATCAAACATGGACATTGAGGCAAAAGAATCAAATATTGTATGAAGCAACACTATGTAGAGACAGCTGCTCAGCTGAAACTAATAAATGCTGAGGCAGTAGCATCAAAGGGCTTGCTGCAGAGAAATCAGCAGATGGAGCAGTGAGTGAGCTGTGCCCTGAAACTAAGAAACTGAATGCTGATCAAAAGGAGATAACATTGCAAAATGCTGTGAGTATTAACAATAACAGTAACAAAGTTTTAGAAATTGAAGTGTCTCTGCTCTGGCCTGTGGCATATGTGGATAGTGAGGTTAAAGTAACAGAAAACTAAACAGTGAGAAAATATTAGGGATAAAGAAAAGTTTTAAGCAAACAAGGACAAATGAAATGGGGAACTGGTCACATGAAAAGTCTTTGAGAGCAGCAGGTTGGGTGCAGGACAAACAGGAAAATGGGAACCAGATGAAAAAGATCCTGTTATTCAGAAATATAACATGGATTTTCAAACCACAAGCATAGTTCAAGGGAAAGGAATTTTGTCTGATGAAGGGGCTAGTACTTCTACAGGGCCCCTGTACAAATGTTAACAGAACAAAGTGTGCCACAAACTGAACAGGTTGAAAATAAAAAGAACCCACAGAGGCACAGAACCAAAGTGAAGATAAACCAAATAAATTTGTTGACCTCTTTACACCCCACGGGGAGCGCCAGCCCCCAGAAGGAATACAGTTAGACTAATTTACAAAGGAGGCCTTGAACACCATGGACAGAATGTACATAGAAACATAGAATTTGACAGCAGATAAGGACCGCTGGCCCACCCAGTCTGCCCATTTCCTACCTAATGGATAAGCTGCAGATCCTAGTTAACCAGCAGCTCTACTTCTTCTACCCCACCCCTAGAATTGCCTTTATGACTGTCCCATGCATGCTTGAATTCCACCACTGTTTTTGACCCATAGTTCAAGAGAAAGGAATTTTGTCTGATGATGAAGGGGCTAGTACTTCTGCAGGGTCCGGAAGGAAGAGAGGACGAGAAACATTGCACACACTTTATTAAAATATTCCATTACATTTTTTAAGTCCAGAAATATATGCCTTAATGCATACAGGAGATGCTAACTTTGACACTAGTTTTAAAACAGTAACTGGTTTAGATAGATTTTGGACAAAATACAATGCAATGTACAAAATGCCTTTATGGAGCTCCTTTTTAGCTGTCGTCTCACGAAACCAATGTTACATACTATTACTGCTTTGTTCAGAAATGAGGGGGCAATATATCAAACATTTTATTTTGTTAAGGCAACGCTGTGAGGTGTCAGACACCCCACACCTATATTAGATTCTGAGCAGACTTGGACAGAGGGTGGGAAAAAAAGTGAAATTGAAACAAACAGATCATGGAATTATCACAGTGCTGGTACTTTCTTTCTAGGAGAGATGGGGCTCATTATTCTACATGGTGCAACCAAAAGCATGTTTCAAATGTGGATCAAGGGTCATTTGGTAAATGCTCGTGACCTTACCAAATGTAGTCACTGTTTCAAGTATGGCCACTTAGCAACAGAATACCAAAGCATCTTTAAGTGCAACTTATGTGAAAGGAGGGCAACTCTTACCAAATGCCCATGGGCCTCCCACAATAGAGGTGAATCAATGTCATCAGAAACACTGGTAACTCAGGCTCAGCAAAAGGGCAATGCGGTGTCTATAAATAGATTAGAGCAAATGCAGCAAGCCACAGAACCAGAGCAGGACAACTCTATCCAAAAAGAGCAAGAAATACCTACACCAAATGACCCAGAGGTAGTGGTAGAATCATCAGAACAAGAAAAGTGGAAGATATGGAGATACTGCAATCTGAGGTAGGGAGTTCAGCAATGGTTCTGGTTGAGGAAGGAGAACATATTACAAAGATACCCCCATTTAGGAGAATTTAAATTAGTGAAAAGGAAGAGAGGGACGAGAAAAAGGCCAAAGGATTAAGTGAAAACTTTACAAATGGGAAACAAACAAACAAAAAAAAAAAAACAGCCTGCCAGCATTTTGAACAAAAACAGGTATAGTGCATTATCTAGGAAGACAAATTGGGGCATACTGACATGTAGGGAGAAGATTCAAAGGGTTTTAAGTAGCAACTTCCCAGAAAGATCCCTCTCTGAACAGAAGGAACAGAGTACTGATTCACAACTGATGATTTCTAGAAGAACAAGGTCCCAGAATAAGCTTAATTTTGATGCCCCCCACACTTTTCTTGATTAACCCTTATGGCTTCCTAAAGATATCCACCATAAATGTTAATAGCATAAAAGGGTTTAGGAAGGTTTTGCCAGTAATGAATAATTTAACAACATTTGATGGTCAGCTTGTTTTAGTGCAGGATACAAGGATAAAAAACCAAATATGAAACTAGCCAAGCTTTTAGATTGTGAACAAAAGGACCATCCTTCTAGTCTATTGGAGCAGAGAAATGTGATGGGATGGGGTGCTATTCAATGATACAAACTTAAAATTAACTAAACTAACTGACATATTACCAGGATGGGCCATGGCATTGGATATAACCTATGGAACTAAGAGGCTCAGAGTGAGTACAACTTAGGCTCCTCAGACAAAAGCAGCCAGGGTTAGTTTTATTTAATGACATTCGACCTTATTTGCACACGTCACATACAGTGAATTGGGCAGGAGATTTCAACTGTGGAACAAAACAGAATGAGGGGTTTACAGACATCAAAACTATATAGTGACACTAACTGTCTGAATGAGATTAGACAAAAAGCAAGACTGAAGGATATCTGTAGGAAATGCATAAAACAGGTGGGAACACATATTTCACAGGGTCTCTTTCAACAAGAATAGACTACATATTCATTTCAGAACATCTAAACATGAGACATGCTGAAGTAAAAGCTTGAAATTTACAGATCAAGGATGATAACCTATCAGTTGCAATGAGGACAGGCTGCATCGCATGTGGGAAAGTGTTGTGGAGGATGAATAATAACAAATTGAAAGACGAAAATGTCAGTGGAATCAATTGTGGGAAGCCAGACTTTCAGTTAAGTGTCTTTATGACACAATTACTCAGTGGTAGGATGATCACAAAAATATTTTTGTCAGTTATTTAGTGCTTATACAGGGAATGAAGCAAGACAAACATACTTACAATACCTAAAGATGAGAAGTCATTTACAGGCACTCATTTCAAGTTGTCTATGGGCCTCAAATTAGGATCATACAGAATCAAATGAAAGAACTGCAATACAGTAGGGCACAGTCATTATACCAAGAGATGAGGTTTGGCACACAGTGCCAAAACAGACTTTTAATCTTTATTGGGACTGTAGCATACGCACAAATAAGAGAGCAGTACAAGCTGTCTGTCAAGCAGATGGTTATAAAACCAGTACAAAACAGGGTACATTAGATACAATTAATAGTTATGTGAATGAACAATTCAGCATTGCTCCAATCATTAACACCCATACAAGCATCTTTAATAACCTAGGTATACGGACGATTTACAAAGGGCTTGCATGGCATAAAGGGGTTTGCATCCAAAGAGTTTGATGCAAGAGGTGACCTGTGTCAAACGCACATTTTCAAAGGCAGCCTGCATCCACATCAGATACAGATGCTCAAAGGCCCCTGCACCACGCGGTTGGGCCAACTAGTGGTGTGCCAGGATGCAAGGCTTGCGCCATAGTGGGCTGCAATATCCCCTATCTGGGATTGTAGCCCCACCATGGATGCAGTAGAGGGTGGCAGTTAGATCAGCCAGGAGGTGGTCTAACTGTGTTGCACCAGTGAGGTGCAGTAGTGCAGGGATTGGGAAGTGCACACTAGGGTCATCAGAAGTGGCAGGTGAGGTGTTGGGGCAAATTCAACATCTCAGTAGTGACATGGCATCCAGCTAGGTGCCATGACATGTGGCAATAATATTACAAGTGGTGACAGCAGTCACCCTTGATATATTCATATCCTGAGACTATAGTGCCCCCACATGCATGATCCCCATTGTAATATGTGTACAGCAACTCCCCATGCTCCCTGATCACCCAGAATGTGGTAGAAAATGCCCTGGTCCAATCGCCGCCACCGCCAATGTCCCTGCCAATCGGCATCATAGTCTCTGGTGATCTAGTGGAGCTCCCACTCTCCCATCTGATCTGCCATTGCTCAACCACCCGCCCCCACCCCCCACACATACACCCCCATCATGCTTCTGCGACTGGCACAGGCCTCCACACACCACCATAGCCAGCCACAGAATGCGACTATGCATACTGGTTCCATGTCATAACGGGGTCACTGAATACGATCACTATTACGTAAGTATGCATCACCAAAAATTAATTTTGGCAAGCACACTCATGGGAAGGAGAAAAGGGTGCCTGAGACCTATGGGTTTTGTTTTAATGTAGGGACTGCACCTCATATCCCCCCACTTATGGATTCTGAACTCCAGGGATACATGTCAGGGTGTGTGAAAAATATGAAAATTGAAAGCCGCCTGCCGCAAAAATTAAAAAAAAAAAGCGCCGTGCTGGACCTAAACCCTGCACCCTGCACCTCCCAGCTGACCACCCTCCCACCATGCTAGTGGAACAGCTCGGCAGCTCATGGGGTTGCCCAGGATCACTTAGCCACTGCACAACAGCAACAGAAAGCCTGGTATGACCATAGGACCAGAGCCCGGAGTATGAAGTTGGACAGCGAGTGATGGTACTCAAACCAGTCTGACAAAATAAACTACAGGCAACATGGGAGAGCCCATTCTCCATAATCCGAAGCTGAATGATGTTAACTATGTAGTAGGGCTGCCTGACAGAAGGTACAGGCAGAGGGTATATCATGTGAACATGATGAAGCCCTACTATGATAAGGATGAAATGATCCTTGCTGTGTGCAGCACACCAGCGGAAGGGAACAAGGCTGATCCCTGGTGGACCTCCTTGGTGAAGCCTGGGAGGATCCTCCATGAATAATCTCACCCTCTCAGTGCAGCTGACACCAGCTTAGGCCGAGGAGATGAGGGGGTGCTGCATGACTTTGGGGACATGTTCACAGGGAATCCTGGTTACACCACAATGGCTGAACACCATGTGGACACTGGGGCCCAAGTTCCATTGAGGCAGTCCCCATACAGGGTATCCAAGGGGTTAAGAAGACCATGCTGGAGGAACTCAGGCAGATACTGGCCCTGAGAGTGATCCAGGGTCCAGTAGCCCTTGGCTTTGCCTGTGGTCCTGATCCCCAAAAAGGATAGTACCACACAGTTCTGTGTCAACTACCAGAGGCTCAACAGCTGTACAGAGTCTGATGCCTACTCCATGCCCAGAACAGATGAGACCTTGGAACAGATGGGGAGCCAGGTTCCTGACCACAATAGACCTGATGAAGGGCTATTGGCAGGTGCCATTAACCCCACAGCCAGGAGAGGTCTGCTTTCATTACCCCATATTGCTTTTTGAATCTAAAGTAATGTCATTTAGGATGAAGAATGCACCCACAACCTTCCAGAGGCTTGCAGATTGCATCCTTGCAAGGGCAGGTGAATATGCACTGGCTTACATGGATGACATCACCATTTACAGCCAGACATGGGAGGATCACATCGGGCATGTGAGGGAGGCGTTCCACAGACTAAAGGCCACAAGGCCAATAGTTAAGGTGGTAAAATGCCAAGTGGGTATGGCTGAAGTGTCCTACCTTGGGCACCGGGTGGGTAGTGGATGCATTTGTTCAGAGCCAGCTAAGGTTGATACCATCCAGGCCTGGCCCACCCCAGCCACAAAGAAACATTTAAGGGCATTCCTAGGAACAGTCAGGTACTACAGGAGGTTTGTCCCTCACTACAGTGATGTGAAGAAACCCCGATAGACCTGACAAAAAGAGATGCCTGAAAAAGTTCTCTGGACAGAGGACTGTGAGTCTGCCTTCCAACGGTTGAAGGAGGCATTATGTGGGTCACCTGTGCTGGCTAGCCCCAATTATGACCCTAAAGTTTGTAGTACACATGGATGCCTCGGACCATGGGCTGGGTGCCATCCTGAGCCTGGTTACACCGCGGGGAGGAGCACCCATAGTGTACCTGAGTCAGAAGCTATTGCCCAGAGAAGTCATATGCCACATTGGAGAGGAATGTCTGGGGATAGTGTGGACCCTTCAGAAGTTGTAGCCATATCTGTATGGGAGGAGTTCACTGTGGTCACGGATCATAACCCCTTGACATGTCTGTATAGGACTAGTGGGCAAAACACAAAGTTATTGCACTGGAGTTTGGTACTACAGTCATATAATATGAGCATTTAGCACCAAAGTGGGGCACAGAATGCCAGTGCAAATGGACTGTCGAGGCAGTGCTAATGCATGGCATATTCCATTAGGCACTCCCCAGGCCTTACATGAACAGCAATGTCTCTTGGGGGTTGCCCAAAGAGACACGCCTTCATTTCTGGAGGGAAAGATGTGATGGGAAAGGGACTGGAACCATGTACTGTATTCTTTTGATTAAGTTATTCTTTTGAATATGCATCTTCTTCGGACAAGATGGTTGCCAGACCACATGAGCAAGTGTATATGGAAAAGTTAAATTACAGGTCTGATGGTTCTCATGAGAAAATTAACAGGAAAAGCCAGGCAGGAGGCAGTAAAGCTATAAACCCATCAACCCAGTGGGGTATCCTTCCTGGAGATGTTCCCATTTTGAACAAAGGAACCAGGTGGACATCATTATGGTAACAACGAGGTGCTGAAGTGTGGGGGGACACATACACACTGTCAAAGAGGGCTGGGCAATATGGACCTGTCACTCAGAGTGAGTAGGACCCTCCCTACTTGGAGCAAAGCAACATATTGAGGGGCTTAAAACAAGCTCACTCTCTTGGATTAAAACATCTAAAGATCAGAACCCCTGCCATTACAAAGACTAGCTGAGGTAAGATAGGACAGTGAGGGAAAAGTGCTTTTTAGCTAGGGCAGGCAAAGGATTTGTAGGGAGGATAGAGTAGACTTCTGCTGTACAATACCTATCTTTTAATGTAATTTTATTTTCTGCTTCTTAGTAAATGTGCAACTCTTTTGTTTCCTGTAAATACATCCTGGTGTAAATACTTGCAGTATTCTAGTAAAGTCTATATTTATAGAATCGGTGACTGCTTGTGTGTTATTTTAAAAGGGTAATTCTATTCCTGCTGGACTCTGTTGCAGTCCGTCTCTGAGAAAGCACTCTACCCACAGTTATTCTGTTGACCTTCCTGTCCTTGTGCAAAGAAGGAAGTCAGAAACGGGTGTCCTGGGCCCTGTTGGTAAAAACCCAGGTGGGAGCAGTGAACTGGAAGCCCCTGGTGAGGGATTTGCATCACAAGTAGATTTCAGGTATCACAGTAAATCAACAAGTTATAAAAATACTGGGAATAATTTATAGTGTGGAAAACATAGGATTATAAACTGGGAGCCATGTCTTCAACAGGCAAATTACAAAATGAGCTTGTGGAAAAATAAAAGAATATCCAAACTAAAACGGTGTTACTAATAAAAATCTATTACTGCCAATATTTATGTATGTTAATTATATTTTCCCAGTACCCCAGGTATTTGAGACCAGGTTAGTCAGTACTGTTTTCCAAGGCCTGTGGGGAATAAGTTGAACCCCATTAAAAGAAACACCACATATAGATCAAAAAGGAAGGAGGGTAAGCATGGTAAACCCAGTCTTGTTTTTTTTAATATGTTTATAACACTTAATTGGGAACCATTTTAAGGCCCAATGGGAAACGCTGGACACACAATATACAAGAATGTCTAGCACCATACTTGACAGAATAACACTTTAAAAGCATGAAAATACAGACAGATACTTTATCCAGACTATATAGCTGAGACCATAAGGAAGATAAAACAGTGGTTACTTACTGTCTGCTCTGTAATAACTTTACCAAGGAAGTTAGTATATCAGGAAATAAAGATTAATAGGTTCTATGAGTATTTAGAGATACCTCAGTGCCCATCGCACCAGACTGAGCAAGTTATTCAGCCATATGCTTGGGACATACATTGGTTAAGCATACATGGTAGATTAGGTGTCCATAATTCACACAAGCACAAATCAGTTAACGAAAGATATTGTTTAAGAGATAGTTGTATACAACAGTTGGAGACAGAGGAACACTTGCTGCTATACTGTCCCTGTATTCAAAGTTTTGGAAATACTTCGCAAAACAATGGACAGAACCTTTATATCAAATAATTACATATGCTGAGATAGTATTGGGACTGTATGATCAAAAGTGGTGAAAATATGACACAACCACCCCACAGATAATATATATTATTTTGAAGTATTATATTTGGCAAAGTAGATATGCCTGGATTTTCCAGCAAAAAAGATTTCTGACACAGAGTTAGAAAGTAACATTATGTCAGAATTACAGATGCCCCATATTCACTTTTCCCATGTTCCTCTGCCACCCACCGTTTCAGCACAGATGACCTCTTCCAGAGCTTGCCCATTTGCACCACTCTTTATGTAAAAAACACTTCCTGACATCCTTTTGACCCTGTTCCACTAGTTTCAAGGATTTCCCTCATGCTTGTGTTACCATTCATTGTGAATAAATCATTTCTGTCCACCTAGTTTATCCATGGGATACTTGAACATCAAATTATATCACCCCTCTTCCTCCTGCTCTCCTGTGAGTACATCTTTGATACCCCAAATGCTCCCCATAATTTTTTTTTTGAAATAGCAATTTTATTGTTTTCAAGATGCAACCGTCTAGACTATTGCAAGTTCACTTCCAGTTAATACCATCAGTTGCAATACATTTGGACACTTAAAATAAAGAAGAAGCAGTTGTTGATCAGCTCATTTTAAATCAAGTATAAAACACAGCATTCAATATTCATAAAGCCAGTCTCTGACTGAAGTCTAATACATATTGCATCGACCCTAACTAGTAATAACATAATGGGTAGGGGAAGGAGGAGGAAGGAAGGTAAAAAAAAAAGGGTGAAATATGTCACCAACCATCAACATCTTTGTGTTAAACTATTACATCTGAGATACACCGATTTATAAGTTCCCAAGATGCAGCGACAGGGGTACTCCTTCAACACTCCATTCTCTTGAAGGTGTGGTTGACCTCTGATCCTGCTTTGTATTTAATAGACCCACATCTCTCTCTCTCCAAAAGGGGAAGAGGAAGAGAGCCAGGAAGGCACCGATCCCCACTTCATCAACAAGTAACCGGCTAAAACCTCCAGAACACTAATCTGTTCTTTCTGAGCCTGGAACTTGAAAAAGGCATCCAGCGTGCTTTAAATCTGTCCCTCTGTAATCTCACCTTTGCCGTGAGGTACTCCATATCCAGAATCAATAAACAATTCTTATACCATACCTCAGAGGAAGGGCCAACCCTGGATAACCAGCATTGTGTAATTGCCTTGAGAGCTGAGGCCACCAAAATGTTAAATAAGTACCGATCGACTTCAATTTAATCTGCTTCAGATATAACCCGAGGACCCAATGTATAGGATTATCCGATATATGGGCCCCTAGCATCCCACAAATCTGTTCTCTTACCTGTTTCCAAAAGTTATTGATAAGTTGACATTCCCAAAATATATGTGTGTGCCTTGTTGCCTACATTCCCTCCAGCAAAGATCTGTGAAATTTTACCAAAGTGTTGGGTAATTACCGGGGTGCGGAAATATCTAGAGACCACCTTCCAACGAAATTCCCGCTAACTGTTAGAGCGGTGATTGAGTGTATAGCCTCCATATTAGGCCCCAATCTGGAGCAGCGATCTCCTCACCAATTTCTACTGTCCAATTCATCTTTATGGAAATTGTAGGGTCAGACTCAACTCAGAGATACAACTCACTATCCGGGATATGAATCCCTTTGTCCCCAATCTACTGGCCTCAGCTCTCATGGCTTCCACCAACGGGTTGGTATCCCTATCTTCTGTCTATCCTTTTACAATTCTTACCCAATAAGAAATGTCTAAGCTGTATATATCTGAAAAAATCAGAAGCTGGAAGGAAAACGCCTGTGAAAGTTGCTAAAAGGATTTGGCTCCTTCCCTGAGTATAATTGACCAATTTTGTTTAAGCCTCTCCGGTACCAACGCTTTAAATCCAGGTCCCAAGCTAATGGCCTAAAGTCTAGGCAGGCCCTAATTGGGAGTCCGCCTCAAAGCCATCTCAGTATTTAGTTTTTATTAATTTCCTGCCAGGAAGAGACCACCAGACCAGACCAGGGGTTACACCCATTTAGCTGTTGCATTCCTTTATGATCCATGTAAATCAAATCTCTGATGTCTCCTAAGGAAGACTCTGGTCTCTCTATTTCCACCCAGAACGGAGAATCCTCATCCCTCATTAAAGGGACCAATGGCTGTACTTGAGCTGCCCAGTAATATTTTCTGAGGTGGGCAAGTCCAACCCTCCTTTCTTTTATCTCTAAGAAGGACAGACCATCTTACTCTGGGGAGCTGCCAGCCCATATAAATCTGGATATGGAAGTTTTGACTGCTTTCCAAAGCGGGGTTGGGGGCATGACCGGTAAGGACTGAAACAAAAATAAAAAGTGGGGCAGTATGTTCATCTTCACACAATCAACTCTACCTAATAATGTAAGGGTAACTCAGCCCACCTATGTAAATCTTCCTGGATCAATTGCAACAATCTGCCATGATTGAGAGCATATAATTTGGAAATATCTCTAGACATTCTGACCCCTAGATATTTGATCTCCTCCTTCGCGCATTTATATTTGCCTATTACTGGGAGCCTCCTCCTTTGCCCCTATAGGCATGATCTCTGATTTAGTGTCATTAACTTTGAATCCAGATACCTCACTAAATGACTGGATTAAAGAATTAATCAGGGGTAACTGTCCTTCTAAATCCGATATATATAATAACGTATCATCTGCATATAACGATATTCTAACTTCCACCCTTGTACTTGTATCCCATAATCCCTGATTGTCTTATGAGGGCAGCAAAAGGCTCCATACATAGTGCAAACAACAAAGGCGAAAGAGGGCACCCCTGTCTGGTTCCCCTACTAATTATAATTCTGTCCCCATTCACCTTCACTCACTTGCCCCAGGGAGTTCTATATAAGTTTGCAACTCATTTTTGAAACCCTTCACCAAAACCGAATTTCCTCAGGACCTGCTCCAGGAATAACCAATCAAGCGATCGAATGCTTTCTCCATCCAGTGCCATCACCGCCCGATGCATATCAGGCGGAATGACCAGAGGTGGACAAAACATTAAGTAGTAATCTTATGTTATCTTGGATGTGGCGGCCGGGACGAACCTGCCTGATCCTTAAGTATTAGTTCTGGGATAAATTCTTGTACCCGAGAACTTAGGATCTTGGCAAATATTTTAGCATCCTGATTAATCAATGAAATGGGACGGTAGCTTCCACACTCTGTCGGGTCTTTACCGGTTTTAATACAGTAATCAATGCTTCTTCCCAAGAGGCGGATAGTCCCCTGCTCTTGTGCCGCATTGCAAACTCTACAGATAAGGGGCCAGATCATCGATAAAGGCTCTATAAACTCTCTCACAAAACCATCTGGACCTGGGGCCTTCCCTCCTTCAAATTTTTAATGACATTCTTTACCTCCTGCTCAGAAATTGCCCTATCTAATTTATCCTTTGAGAGTCCTCAAGCCCTGGTAGCGTGACCTTGTGCAGGAAACCCTGGACTTGGATGGGGTGGTCAGGTCTTCTTTCCTGAGCATATAACCCCTGCTAGTATTTACAGAAACTATCTGCTATTTGCACTGGATCAGAGGAAGTGACCTGTGTCCCATATTTCTTAAGTTTGAGATATATCTCTCAGCTTCTTGTTTTCTAAGTCTAAGAGCCAATAATCGCTAGCTCTTCCCCTGTTTAGTAGTATCTTTTTTGTGTTCCCTTCTAGAACACTAATTTTATTTAGCAGGCCACTTATCTTAGCTTGGGTACAGCGTTGCCTATAAGAGGCATAGCTAATAATTTGACCCTCAGGACTGCTTTTAAGCCGTCCCATATGAAGTGAATATGGGTATCTTCTTCTTTATTCTCCGATATATACAGCCTAATGGTCTCCTTCAATTGATTAACAAACCCTGTATCATTCAGAATGCCGGGTCAAACCTCCAACTCCCTCTGGTTTTAACCTCCGACCACCTTAAATTAGCACTAACCATAGCATGATCCGAAAAGGATACTGAGTGAATTATTATATCCCTCAAATCATTAGCATATTTTGATTGAATATAAAATCTATCTAACCTAGAGTGTTTTGTCACGGAAAAAAAAAGTATAATTTCTGACTTGGGGTTTTGCTGTCTCCATGGGTCTATCCAACCTCCCTCTGATAACAAAGTTCTGAGGAACCTAGAGCTTGCCACTGGGTCACCTTTCCCCTCACACTCCTATCTAATTCACTGTTCTTCATGCAATTCCAATCTCCCACCATTATCACTCTTCCAGGGATCAAGGAATCTATCGTGGTGAAAAACTGCCTAAAGAAACTACCGAGGGGGCGAGCCATATATCGCCACTACATGGAGAGCATGCCCATGCATTCCCTGGAAATTACCACAAATGACCTGAACCCTCAGTCTGTACCCGTGGATTAACGGAAGCCCTTTGCGAATAATACGGCCACCCCTGCTCTAGATGCCCCAGGGCAAGAGTCTGCATACACCCCTCCTACCCAGGATCTACGTAATTTGGAATGTTCAAAGTCTGATAACTTGGTCTCCTGGAGGCATGCTATGTCACATTTTAACCTCCCAGCTCCCCAAAATGCGTGCCCTTTGACCACCCCATTTATCCCTTTAACATTAATCGACACTATTTTAAGTGATGTCATTACTGAATCCTAGAAACACCTCCTGAATCTCAATACCAGACCCACCATTCCATCTGTTTAACATTATTGGAACACAAAGATATATATCATTAAAAAAGCTGGTAAAGTAAAAAAATAACAACAAAGTAGGAAAAGAATAAAATGAGCACCATCAACATCTAACAACACCCATTTCGATTTAACCATGGTGAAATATCCTCACCCATCTCAACTTGGGAGAGGAAAGCAAAATCCCTAACTAGTATAACAGTAAGCTGAGTACCATTGTCAGGGTACCCCTAAGCTCAATCAGAGCTAGGTATCTGGAGGTTATGATGTAAACTCTCCAGAGACTAGGCATAAAAGCCCTAGGTTAGTAGGAGTAAGGTGTCCAATAACACCCAAGGCTAGGGACTCGGAACCCCAAGGGACCAGCCTTCTCCTACCAAATGTGAATCCAGCCTGGCAAGCCACCGCGGCACCATGGGCAAAACAATTAACATTGCAGATAGCAAGATGGGATGAGGATAGTCCGGTGCATTTGACCAATTTACAATTCAGGCAATCCTGTGCTTTAAACATAGAGGAAGGAGACTCGAACCCAGCACAAATGGAATTCACTGCCCGCCCCATCCCACTCAAAACCAATCTTCATTCCTTTTTTTTCTGCCTTTCACCTTTTTTTCCCCTCCCTTATGTCATTGCACCGCCGACTTCCTCAACCCCTTAGGTCATCATCGACAACCCAAAACTTATCCAAGTTTTATATTTAAACCCATGAAAACTGTGAACCATATTATTAGTGAGTCAAAATGCCTTCAATGTGCAGTCTTGTTCCGTTTATTTAGGGGAGTCTTTTCAGTGTTGCCACCAGAATGAGTTCCAACTAGAAAAAGTTCCCCAAATCTTCAATTCGCACTATTAGGCCCCTCCTTATCAGATAGCCCAACCAATTACCCCTTGTGGACACACCTGGAGAAAAGAGGAAACCAGAAAAAGAAAAAAGATCCCCATTTCCCCAGGTAGTACCCTGATCAATCTCGCTCCACTCTCCCGGTAATAGCGCAGACCGAGCTTGAGCATTTTTAGTTCCCCGCAGTGTTTAAATCATTTTCAGGACTCCTTCACTTGTATCCAGCTCGCTATGTCTGCGTGTAATGGTAGCAGAGCTTCTTCCCGTCTCTTCACCCGCTTCCTCGGGCCTGAAGCAATCGACCAAAGCAGATCCTCAATCTCCTTCTCAGCCTGTTCCTCTTCGTGCCTGGGATAGGGATCTCTTGAGTTGTGAGAAATGGAGTCGCCGCCAGCAGAGAGTCAAAGATTTTGATCCCATCTTCCTTCTGCACCCAAAGCTTAGGGGTATCTGAGGTAGGCTTTAAGACCCTTCTCTCTCAGGGCCTTAACCACTTGCAGCACTTTCTTTCTTTGAGCGAGCATTAAAGGGAGGAAGTCCTGATCCATATACACTTTCTGGCCACCTAAGTTGAGATCTTTCTTTGCCCACGCCAGCTTTAAAATCTTCTCTTTAGTCGTGTATCTCAGGAACTTCACAATTATCGACCTTGGCTGCATCCCGATTTAGGTTTTGGAGCAATGGATCTATGAGCTCTTTCTATCTCCCGTATTAAAGCCTTCTTCCAAATTCAATTCTTTTTGGGGTCCACCCCTCCGAGATACCAAAAGAACCACTAATGTTATTCGGCGGGCTCTAGCCTCTCGTCTTCAGCCCTTGCCGTTAACTCTTTCTCTTTGCGAAATAGGCTAAGGATCTACTAAAGGCCATGTCTCCGACTGAATCATTTCCAAATGTTTCTCCATCGATGTTGTAAGAGCCTCCAGCCTTTTAAAGTCGTTTTGCAAGCCCAAAATCCTGGCATCAATCCGATGTAATATCTTCAGCATCCTGTGGCCATCTGCTTTTGTGAAAGTGGCCATAGCTTCCGATCGAGCCATCAGATCTTCCTGAAGCAGTTAAGCCGAGGTGGGACTCTGCGGGCTCATAGGCCTCAAACCGGACGAGCTGCTGCGTCCCCTCTCCTCTCAGAGTGTGTTTTTTTTTGCGGCCCATTTTGCACAAAGCCTAGAAACACCAATAATAATTGAGTTGAGGGCGCCTTTGTGTTTCTCAATGATGACCAATTCGCCAATATTTTATGCCCGAAGTGCCCGTGCTCAAATTAGGCTGCCATCAGTCGTGTGGCGTCACCGAAGATAATTTTATTTTTATTTATTTATTTAGATTTTGGTAACTGGTAAACCCACTGAGACCAGAGGTCCCTTTTCAGGGCGACCTGGAATTAGTTACAGAAAAACACATATTGGCATTATTGGCATAAGACCTCCCTTGTTGCCCTGTATTCTATTGGTAGCCATTCTCTGTACTGTCTTCAGCCTATCCCTGTCCTCCCTCATGTGGGCTCCAAAACTGTGCACAATTATCAAAGTGCAGTCAAACCAGGGCTCTACACAGGGCAGTATTACCTCCCTGTGTCTGCTAGCTATCCTCTTCAGATGGATCCCAGAATCTGATATGCCTTTTCCACAGCTCTACATGGTGCAGTTAGGTAGGATGGGCAGATTGAATGGATCGCTGGGCTTTTTAACCATCATTATCTATGTTTTTATATTCTGTTACACTTTGAAGGTGCCTTCAAATTCTCCATTATTATCACTTCAGGTCCCTTTCCTTGGCTGTGCTCTCCACTACCACCCCATCCATCCTGTATTCTGTTCTTGGTCCCAATGTGCATTACCTTGCACTTTTTGAGTTAAACTTCAGCTGCCACACCCTTGACCACCTCTTCTATTTTTACAGATCCTTCTGCATGGCCCTTACCCTCCTCAGTGTCCCTGTTACCACAGATCTTAGTGTCATCTGTGAAGAGGCATATATTTCCCCAATCCCCTATGTAAGATATACATATGTTAGAGACCCAATCTTAAAACTGATCCTGGGGCAACAATTTGTGACCTCCGCTACCCTGAAGGCTCTCTATTTAGGACTACCCTCTGGCTTCTTCCACTCTGCCAACTTTTACCCACCTTGTCATCTTATGTCCTACCTCCAGGTCACCCAGCTTTTTCCCGACCTCCAAAATATCTGGACTAGGATAAAGGCTTTGCTGAAATCTAGTTACAGGACAGCTACTGCCTGACCCCTATCCATGGCCTTTATCTCTAAGTAGAGCATCAGGTTCATCTGCACAACTTCCACTGGTAAATCCATGCTGTCTGGAGTCCTGCAGACCACTGGCCTCCAGGAACCCTACTATTCTCTCTTTATTATAGATTCCAATAGTTTCCATAGTACAGATGTCAGATGTACTAGTCTATAGTTCTTGGCTTCTCTCAACCCTGCTTTTGTGTAGAAGGACCACATTGCAGTAACTGTCCTCTAGTCCTCCAGCACTTCTCCTGTCTCGAAGGAGCAACTGAAGAGGCAGCTTGTGCTCCATTCAGGACCTGTCCCATCTCCTATAACAGACGTGTATACATCCCATCTAGCTCCAGTGATTTATTCATGTTTGATGCCTGTAGGCCCTTCAACTCTCTTCCTGTGTGATGGGCCCAATGTTGGCACCTGCTAGTGATCCCCATTTGACTTTCATGCTGCAACCTGGCTGCAGACCTCTGTTCTCCACTGTAAACCCTGAACACTATTAATTAAGTAAATTTGCCTGATCATTCTCATCATCCACATCCCTCCCCTTATTTAGCTTGACCTGACATTGCTTAATTTTGTCCTGTTCTTGTATATAGCCAAAGAATCCTTTGTCACCATCCTTAACTCCATCTACTAGCTTCAGCTCTGCCTTTGTTTTTCTCATAGCCTTGTTTGCTACCATCATTCCTTTTTTTATCAGTTGTTTATTCTCCTCCTGCTAGCTGGCCCTGTTGTTCTCAGCCTCCCAGGCCCATCATTTACCTTCTCTAGGCCTACCTGCCTCAGGCAAGCTCCTGTGGATTTTCCCTCTGGCAGATCCCACCAATGCACAATTCAGATTACATAGGGCCTGCTTAATCAGTGGTGTGGGACCAGTTAAGTGCTGATGAGTCATCTAGCTGGCCAGAGTTTTCCCCTGGCATTTCTCCCCAAGGCCAGCCAGTGTGCAGTGATGCACTGGTGCGTGCGCCTCTACATACATGTGCATATCAGCATCCAAGGACAGACCTACCACTGCTAAGGCAATCCCTACTGTGCTACCATCTGTCTTCCCTTAGGTGGCAGGATGGTAGCAGGACACTTCCCTCCCCTCCCTCTGAGACATAGGGCAGAGCTGACCTTGGACATTCTGTCCTTTCTCCACTGGCTGACTCCTGAATGATCCGAGTCTGCTCTCCAGACCAGGTCACCAGGTGGTAGTGTTAACACCATACCAACAGGCTGGCTACCCTTATCCTTTTAGATATGCCTTCCTGTCCTCTTCTGTCTTTTTATTTTATATCTGATGAATGCTTTTCTTTTTCCCTTACTGCCTCTGCTGACTGTTTTGAAAACCAGTGGTTTCTTCCCTGCTCCCTTTTAATCAGATCCCATTTGTAGGCTTCTCCTATTGCCACCATCACATCCCACAATTCACCCCAACCTCCCTTAGTTTCCTAAAATGTTCCTTTCTTAAGCCCAAGGCCTTTCATAGAGTGTACCCAGCCAACTTGTAGCTTAATTTCAACCAACATGGTTCTGTGATTACTGAACCCAGAGGTTCCTTTACCTGGACCTCCCCATGCTGTTCCTGTTTGTCCAGACTAGATCCAATATAGTCCTCTCCCTCCAAGTGAATTCCATGACCTCTGAATCAGAAATGCCCCTTGCATCTTGCCACAATGATCTAGCTCACTGTGCTTACTGCTATTGTGAAGCTCCAGTCCACATCTGGCTAATTGAAATCCACAATATCAGCACCTCCCCAGTCCTGCCATCCTCTTGCTCTCTTCTCTTAGCTTGTTGTCAGTTTCTTCCTTCTGTGCTGGAGGTCTGTACATTGTTCCAACCTTGATCACCTTCCCTTCTCCCTCAGTTACCTGTTACTATATAGTCTCAGTCCCATTGACCATGCCTGCATCTTGGATTTCTGAGGCTAAGATGCCCTCCATAATGTATAATGCCACATTGCCTCCCTCCCTTTCCCTGTCCTTCCTGATGTAAGCACCCTTTGGGTGCAAGCAGGTTAAATTTAGTTGCTTGGTATAGCTAGGGAGTGAAAGAGCTTGGTGCCATTAGTTATGGATGTTGGGTCTGCTTGCTGCCAGCAGAAGTCCATCCTCGGGATATAGAGAAAGGAGTTTTGGCACCAAGGGGGAGAGAGAGCGACCAGGGAGAGAAGAGTCCAAGGGTCAGCCCCAAGTTCGGCTGGAGGGCCGCAGTGGGGACAAAGTGGGCCACTTGCCACCAGAGAGGATTTTTGCACCAAAGGGGAGGAGACAGAGACCATGGGAGAGAAGAGCCTGGGGCATCAGCCTGCAAGTTCAGCCACCACAGAGTTGGGACTCGATCTGAGCAGCCTGTGGAGGCAGGAAAGGTCCATGTGGGAAATGGTTGGTTGGGACCCCGGTGGGGTGGCAGGCTGTCCGGTGCTCTGTGTGGCATGGTAATTAGTCTCTGAGTGAAGGCAGTCCAGAAATTGGAATTGCTGTATGAGTGGAGATGCTGTTGGTGTCTGGGCCAGGGTAGACTCTGTGGAAGCCATTCTAGGCACATGGCATCAGCGATTGGGTGTCTGGAAGGTCTTTGGTGGTTCTTTTCCTGCTAAAAGAACACCTGCTGTGACTGTTTTAGGACCTTGACGTGAAGAAAGTGCTTCATAAAGTGAAAGGTATCCTCCCTGGTGGAGAAAGTGTATGGGAAGGCCATGTTTGAAGAGGATTGGAACAGTAGAAACGTCTCATGCTGTCATAGTCCCTAGTGAATGTCTAGTGTTTGAGAAGTAAGGAATGGAAAGTGAGCCAGAGAGGCCTGTGTAAGGATTTGGAAAGAAAGAAGGAATTAGAATGGAAGTGCTAAGTACCCACTGCCTCTAGGTGTGGCCTGTTTGCCCTCTATTGTTGCTGCCAGGAATGTAGCCATGTTGGCTTGAGGGATTACTGCATGAAATAATTCAGTTTGTTAGCACAAGAGACTGTTACAGAAAAGTCTGGTGTCAACCTTTGGATCCCCCTCGAATGTGTTACCCCATGCTCCATGGGTGATTCATTAACTTTTCCTGGTCATTAAACTTGTTTGTTGCATTTTGATTCTGGAGTGGACAGTGGATTTAATCAATTAGAACTGTGTGTTTTTGTGCCTGCTAACCAACTGTGCCCCTGCAGCTCACTGTTTACATCTAAAAGCACTCCTGCTCCCTCTAAAGTGGGTCCACCGCATCCATCAGATGAACCAGGTAATGAGCACATTTCTGCTGCTTTGGACCATGTTGCTTGGGTTGTACAATGCCCTCCTCCCATCAATCTTACCCTCTGGATACCCCTAGATGGGGAGGAGGGTTTTATACTGAATATTGTGTACTTTGGTACCTGATGTTGTGTTGCCCACTTCTAAGTCACAGTGACCATGTTTAATTGTACCTCAGCCATTATCGCATGGAGGTTGTAGGTTTTATTTCTTGGCTCCTGCCAGTGGGGACATGACGGCAGTGAGGGATAGCCCTTTGGGGACTGCTCCAAGGATCGGTTTGGGACCTGTGCTGTTTAACATAATTATATGTGATATATGCGAGGAGGTCCAGGGAAGATATGCCTCTTTGCAGACAATAATAAGGCCTGTGGAGGGTAGTCAGCAAAGAAGGGACAAGGGCCATGAGGGAGGACCAGGAAAAGCTGGAGAAGTGGTCGAGGGTGTGGCAGCTGAAATTTACTTATTTATTTTAACTGAATGTTTACTGAGTTTTTCATAGGATAGTATAGTGTTGAAATTAAGCACAATAAAGAAGACCATGTTGAGCTGCCAACAGACATTACAATTAAGTATAATAACTTGCAGAGACATCAGTTAGGCACTGCTGTGCTCCAGTGGTTTCTCATTGGTGCAGCCTGAGTAGTCACAGTACTGAGTCAGAAAGGGAGAAAGGGTAATACAACAGGAACAAATGCAAACTGCAAAACCTGACAAAAATTGTGAAGGACTGATATATGTATGAGGGCTGTGAAAAGAGCAAATGGGATGCTGGGGTGCATAGGGAGAGGAAATCAATAGCAAAGAGAGTTGACACTGCTCTTGTTCAGATCCCTGATTAGACTGTACTTGGAACACCGTGTGTAGATTTGGAGCCTACATTTGAAGAAGGAAAGACAGAGGCTGGAGATGGTGCAAAGGAGGACAACCAAAATGGTACAGGGACAGCAGGGCAGGGCATGGGGAGAGGTTGGAAGATCACACTATGGAAGATGGGAAGGCATGCTAGAGACATTCAAGTATCTCCGTGGGATAAGCTAAGTGGGCAGGGAATTGTTCACACTGACTGAGAACACAGGCACTATGCAAACCCCATGAAGATGATGGTTATGTGGAGTTGGGAAAGAGAAAGGATGTCTGGAAGTCCTACATTTTGGAAAGAGTAGCTGAAATGAGCTGCCTGATACCTTGCTCAGTCTACCTAGTAAGACTGGTTAAGAGAGCACCACGGGCAACACTAACCATTTTGCACTCACTACCTCCTCTGGCAGCATGTGTGTCCCACCCTCCACCAACCTTTCTGTGAAGTAATACTTCCTGCTGTCCCTGCTGAACCTACCCACTTCCCAATTTAATATCATTCTCCTGGTAATAGAATCTCACTGAGTATGGACAGTTCAATGATGTCTATTTTGCTGATGTCTCTTAT
This sequence comes from Neoceratodus forsteri, assembly GCA_016271365.2. Classification (NCBI taxonomy): domain Eukaryota; kingdom Metazoa; phylum Chordata; order Ceratodontiformes; family Ceratodontidae; genus Neoceratodus; species Neoceratodus forsteri. Next base: position 1,187,768,906 of record CM057455.1, read on the forward strand.
GTCTGTATACCCCATGGGCATACTGGAACCAGCCACCCTGCCAGTGTCAGTATTAACCTATTTGAACTGGATGAAATTCATGGCACTGACATCCTCATGCACGGTTCCAGTATATGCCCATGGGTCTAACTGGGGGCTTGTTCAACTTTGGAGCAGTTAAAGAATCTAGAAAAGGGTGCTGAAGGCATTGACAATTTTTTTTCATGCCATCTACTGCAATATTTCTTTGTGTTCAAAGAATTCATGGAATTTGACTCTGGAAGGTCCATATAGTTTTCTAAGGCTATTTCAGAAGAGTCTGGGATAACCAAGACTGTCAGTGGTTTTAATTTCCTTATAAGTATTTCTAGCCTTTCTGACTGCTTTAGTTTATTCATTTCTTAGTTTGTGGTAAAGGTTCCAGTCCCCAGAGTTAGACCTGGGAGCTTTCTCTTACACTATATCCCTGGCCCAGGCTGCCACATCAGTAGCAGTTGGAGTCAGATGTACTGCATCTCAATGAATATTGTCAATGGCAGGAGAAAACTGTAGTGATAATCATGAGGAAGAAGAAAGAGGCTGTTCAGAGGAGGGCCATAGGAATGATACAGGGTCAGGAGGGCAAAGGTTAAGAACAGAAGCTGGAGAGTCTAGACATATATATTCACTGGTAGGCCTGGAGGAAAGTGCATATGACTGAAACTTTCAAATACATAACAAACATTAACAAAATAGACATAATTGAACTGTACATACTCGTGAGATTCCAATTACCAGGGAGAATGGTATTAAATTGGGAGTTGGGTTGTTCAGCAGGAACACCAGGAAGTATTACTTACAGAAAGGGTGGTGGAGGGTGGGACACACATGCTGCCAGAGGAGGTAGTGAGTGCAAAATCCTTGGGGAGCTTTAAGAGGTTAGTGGGACAAATTCAAATTTGATGTCCACACAAGACATTTAAATTAGCGGATGGGAAGATGATGGCAGCTCTAGGAGAAGCAGACATTGAGTCTGCCGTCCTCCCCCTCCAGCTAGCACCATATCTACAGGACACTCCAGAATAACAGCTGCAGAAGGCAAAGCATGCAACATTGTCAGAGTCTGCCAATGACCAAAAAGAAGGTAAATGGAAAACAATAATGTAAAGGAGATATCACAAATGGGGAAGCACATCAGGAATGGACAGCTTTATGTCTCAATGCACACAGTCTGGCTAACAAGATACCAGGCGTCACTGCCACAATAGCTGAGGCAGGACTGGATTGGGTTGCTGTGAATGAAACATGTTTCACAGACAATCATGACTGAAGGTGACTGTCCCAGGGTATAACTTGTTCGGAGAGATCGTGCTGGGAGAAAAGGTGGGTGCGTGGTTATTTATGTTAAAGATACCAGCAATGCTACATAAATTCAGCAGGCACAAGGGGAAACTGAGGACCTATGGATTACAGTCTGGGCCAGAAGCTCGACACCCATCTTGGTAGGAATAATTTATAGACCCCCAAATCAGAAGGAAGCTAGGGACAAGGAAATCCTGAACCATCCTTCAGATGTCAGACAAAGGGACATGGCACTAGTAGGGGCTTCAATCTATCAGACATTGATTGAGTCCCACACAGCAGCATTGTAAAAGCAGGAATTCCTAGTTACACTACAGGAAGCAGAACTAAGTCAACTAATGAAGACACCCACAAGAGGAAACGGATCTTAGACCTGGTATTCACAACATACTAAAGGATTCTGGGCATCGAAGTGGGGAACCACCTGGGAAATAGTGACCATTGCACAGTATGGTTCAAGGTAAACAGGACTGAGGGCTCCACACATTTAAGCTAAAGGTTATTGACTTCAGGAGGGCAGACTTCACAAAATGAAGGCCTGCCTGAGGGACAACCTTAGTAACACAACAGAAAGGATTGTTGTGGAGTGTTGGACAAGGTTGAAAGATGCAACAACCATTGTCACAGCACAGTGTGCCTGTCGGGTCAGTAAGAATAAAAAGGAAAACCTACTACGGTTTTCCAAAAGAGGTATACAACCATGGTGAGGGAAAATTGCAAAGCCTTCAGAAAGAACAAGGAGTCAGGAACGAGCTGACAAAACAGAATACAAAGATAAACTAAAGAGATGGAGAAAGTGATAGGAAATGCAAAAGCACAAATAGAGGTAAGGATAGCTCAGGGAGGAAAGGGTGACAAAACATTCTACAGGTACCGTACATACATGAAAAAGGAAACTAAGGGAGGCATTGTTAGAATCACAAAACAGGATAGGCAGCCCAGGAGCAAGATGGAGAAGGCAGAGGCACTCAATGAGTACTTCTGCTCAGTCTTCACACATGAAGCAGACGGTGAAAGACCAATAATAGGCAAAAAGAATATTCCACTTGGAGGAATAGACATGGCTCCCTTCACAGAGGAAAGGGTGCTAGAAGAAATCAACAAGTTAAAGGTGGATAAAGTTATGGGCCAGATGGGATACACCAAGAATACTTAAGGAACTTGGGAGGGATCTGGCAGCCCCTTTACAGTGCTCTTCAAAAATCGTTGAAGAGATGGGAGGTCCTGAGGACTGGAAGAGGCAACAGTAGTGCCACTCCACAAGATCAGAAGCAAGGAAGAGCCAGGAAACTACTTTCTGTGACACTCAGACAGCTGGTGCTGATTAACGTATGATTTTGTATATAAAATGTGTTATTGAATATCTCTCATGAGAGATGCTGAAACTGCCTATGGGATGACCCCCAGGTTTTAGATACAAGGTGTTACCTGGAAGGCCAAGAGATAATTACAGACTAGAATAGGCCTAAATTAAGCATCTCCTGTTTCTCTAGCTTTATTGTAGCTTGCCAGTGGACAGGATGGAATATATCCATTTTATGGCGTTTGAGGAGGAAAACCAGATGCAAAGTCATAAATGTTCCTCTGATGTCTGTAAAAGCAGGATGTTGCTCATGGATGAAAGAAGGACTTAGAAATTAACCTTATTTAATTTACCTTCTGAGTGATGACATCCTGGTTGTATAATTTTTATATTCTGACAGGGAGGAGCTAGGTGACCACATGCAAAGAGGTTGGCAAAGCCAGTTTTAAAACAGTATTCTGTTTTCCACTAAGACACAAATGTTTGGACTCTGAAAAGAACCATCTACAGCACTGTGAGACAAGAATACCTTAGAAAAGGCAATTCTAAGAGTACTGTGGAAGGAATTTTGTCTGCACTTTTAAACCTGTTTTCTTTAAGTGATTTGTATGTTTTGTGATATATGGTTCTGTATTTACACTTTACATTTTTATCTATTTTTAAATAAACTCTTCATTTTTAATAGACTATTTGTGTCTTCCAAGTCCTTCTGTTTTGCCTGTGATGCGTGGATGGTTAAGAATGTGACAACACTGTGCATGAGCTTATATGGTAATACCAAATTGGGAAAAGGTAAGAGTAATCTGAGATTTTTATTAGAGTTTTAAGGGTTCATTTTGTACACCTGGTTAGGTGCTCATAGGTGAAAGATATCTGGCTCCCCAAAGAGCAGAATTATCTGAGCCTGTACATTGGTACACTAGCAAGAGGTTCACAGTTGAATCCTCCAGAACTGAGACCAAGGTTGATTTGAACCCACAAAACAGACAGGAGGGTTACCCTGTTTCTATTAACTGTTCTAAGACTGTGCTCGGAGGTTGGCACTGTGGGAACAGAGGCCTGACCTGCTGAGTGGGTTTGTGGCAGATTGGTTGGCAGCGGTGGAAAATGTTGGTATTATAAGCTTTTATTGTTCAGTGTGTCAGCTTGAGATCATCGGCTCACTTGCAAAGAAAGAAGAAGGCAGTGATTTATTTTAAAAAGGAGACAGAACTATATCACTGGCGTGACAGTCAAGTTCCTACCCGTTTATTTTTTTTCTAAAGTGCAAGTCAGATTAGCCATAGTTAGGGAAGAAGATGGCTTCCAAGCACAGCAGATACACTGTAGACTACTTAAAGCAGTAGTGTGGGTTCAGAGAAGTCCAGTTCGAGGTGAAATCTAGCAAACAGAACCTCGTGGATGCTCTGTTGGTAGCAGATACCAGAGCAGCGAGTCACAGACCGTGACTGAAAAGGACCAAACCTCAAATGTGGCAGGGCTAGCAGCCAGTTCAGTGTCCAGATCCAATGAGGAGGGCAACAGTGCCACTGGCAGTGAAGGGCCACAGCAGCAGGAAGGTCACCAGCATCCCGGATCCAAAGTAGTAAGGCTGCAAATTGAGTTGCGCAGAATGGAGCTGGAGTTCCAGAGGGAGAGGGACCATGAACAGCAGGAGGCAGAGTGAAACGGTGAGAGATGGACCGTGAAGAGCATGAGCACCAGGGGCAACATGAATTGAGAAACTACAACTCCAACCACCAGCACCAGAGCACGTAAATGGCTTGGGTTTAACTGGGACTACAGGACTGGGTTACAAATTGAATTCCAAGTTGATAGCCAGATTTAAGAGGGAAGGATATGGATGCCTTTTTAAATTCTTTTGAAAAAGTTTGTATTCAGGCAAAATTCCTAGAGAGTCCTGGTGCTTCCAGCTATCCCTGCTACTTACTGGGAAAGCTCAGGATGCATTGGTCAAATGGACAATGAGGACAGTGATCATTACAGCAAACTTAAAGCTGCACTGTTAAAGAAATTTGAATTAACTGTGAAATCATACAGAGCTAAATTCTGCAAGCTCAGGAGAAGTCCTGACATGAGCTAGTGGAGCTAGCCACGAAACAATGTCAGTTTTAAAACATTGTTGGAAAGGAATTGGAGCAAACTCTGTTGATAAAATTGAAAATGTGATTTTGTTAGGACAGTTTTTCTGGGCATGTCAGCAGAGCTGAAAACCTGGCTGGAGGACGAGATCCCAAAACAGTGCAAGAGGCTGCTGAACTCTCGGCTGTATCACTTATGCCAAGATCAGACCTGCTCTGAGAGCAGATAGAGGGTGGGTGTGGTGGTGCAGAAAGGAAAAAGCACACCTTCAGGGCAGCTAAAACCTCACTGCCTCCACCGAAACCAGTTAGCCCCAGGTTTCAGAGAAAAGATTTGTCTGAAAAGAGAAGTGAATTTTGGTTATGTAAAGAAACTGAGCATATTGCCAGACAGTGTCCCAAAAGAATGAACAATATACGCAGAATGGTACTAGAAAAAAGTGGGTTGTTTGTGTGTCCCTGGAAGCATGCCTGTGAACATGAGGGAACATATGCCCAGTCATGGTGAATGGTGTACAGACAGAAGGGTTAAGGGACACAGTGGCATCCTTGACCTTGGTAAGGGGATCTAGTACAGCCTGGTCAGCTTATACCCAATAAATATGTCACTGTACAGGACTTTACTGGTGAGGTAGCATTTGCCCTCGCTAGTGTTCTCCTAGACTGGGGTGAAACAGGGGAACTGTGCAACAGGTAGCTGTAGCCCAAACCTTAGCAGTGGATGTGATCCTGGGCAACAATCTCAAACAGGGGATGGTATGTGCAGTTACCCGTAGCCAAGCAGCAAGGGAAAATTGTAGTTCCCTGAACCCACAGAAGCCATTGTGAAACCACTGAGTGGCTGGTTCCCCAGCCTGTGTCTCCAGATGGGAGATTAACGAAAGGGTAGAAATTTCCCAGTAGCAAGTAACCACACAGCTACAGAGTGTTACTCTGAAGAGGAGAGGTGACTCATTGTCAGAGGGTTGGGATTGACAGTGACCCTGAGTGCCCTGACTCTAGTGCTAGGGACCCTAGTTTAGTGACTGAAGGGGCCTGTACCATGCCTTGGGACTGTGTAAGGGGTTTGTAGCTGCTCAGGAAGTGACCTAGTCTAGAGAAGCTGAGGGCTTGGGCAGACTCAGAGGCACACAGGAGGTGATGGCAGACATAACGTTTATTGGGAAAATGGACTTGTGTATACTCAGGCAGTACAGACAGAGGAGGGTGCTAGACAGGCAGCTTGTCGTTCCCCAGGGTATTTTGAGCAGTTGCTTAAGATTGCACATGATATTCCCTTGTCTGGGCATCTGGGAATCATGTGCACTATGCGTGGTTGGCCCAGAATTTTATTGGCCTAACTTCACCCAGCAGGTGAAGGAGATAGGTCTTGTCACTGGTGCCAAGAACAGGAACGTGAGCAAGAAAACCCAAGCAGCCATGATTCCATTGCCCATAGTGGAGGAGCCATTCCAGAGGGTGGAATGGATATTGTGGGGCCCTTTAAATACCCCAGCTCCTCAGGGAAGAGATTCATCCTGACTGTGGTGGATTATGCCACCTGGTACTCAGAAGCAGTCACCTTATCCTCACTGAGGACAGACAAAGTGGCAGATGCCTTACTGGGATTTCCTCCACGTTGGGCTTCCCGAAGTTATCACCGATCGAGGGGTTCCTTCATGTCAGACCTGATGAAATATTTATGGGAGAAGTGTGGGTGGTGCAGAGATGCACGACACCGTATCACGCACAAGTCAATGGGCTTGTGGAAAGATTCAATGGTACCCTGAAGTCAATGCTCTGGGCATTTGCTGAACAACATGGGAGGGACTGGGAGAAATACATTCCCCACCTGTTGTTTGCATACAGGAGGTGCCCCAGGTCGACCGGATTTTCCCCGTTGAACTCTTATATGGACGCGGTACATGGACCCTAGACTTGATCTGGGAGGACTGGGAAGGCAAGCACGCCACCCAGGAAACTCCCATTGTGGATTACGTCCTTAGGTTTAGAGAAGGCTGAAGGAGCTTATGGTCAGAGCAACCTGGAAGCTGCCCAACAGAAACAAAAAGTGTTAATGCGACCACAGAGCCAGAACTTGCTTTCGTACATGTTGGGTCAACAAGTCATGGTCCTTATTCCAGTCCGGAAAGACAAGCTGCAGGCCGAGAGGAGTGAGACCGTACAAAGTGGTTAGGAAGGTAAATGATGTGAACTATATTGTAGCGTTACCTGACTGAAGACAGACAGAAAGGATGTACCATGTCAACACAATGAAGCCATATGCAAATAGGGCTGACATGGTGTTTGCAGTGTGTAGTCCTGGGAGGGGACGGATGAAGGAGACCCCTTCTGGACTTGCTGGAAGAAAGTAAGGGGAGTCCTCTGTGAAGGCAGTAAAATTGTCTTCCCAGCTGCCCAGACCAGATCCAGAAAGTAGGGAGGTTTTAGCAGACTTGCCCCATTGTTAAGCGCAAGCCTGGACTAACCCCTTAGCAACGCACAATGTGGAGACAGGGACACAGACGCCATACGGTGGACAGCAAGTTGGTGTCAGAGGCTGTCCAAAGGACATTAGTAAGGAAGTGGAGGAGATGCTGGATTTAGTGGTAATTCAGAGATCCCACTGCCCCTGGGCCTCACCGAGTCCTTGTGCCCAAGTCAGATGACTGTGCTCATTTCTGTGTGGACTATTGTGGAATGAATGCAGTCATGAAGTCAGATGCCAACCCAATGCCCCGGATGGATGAACTCCTGGACAAGTTGGGGGTGACCTACCTACGACAATTGACCTGACCAAGGGTATTAGCAGGCAGAGTTGACGGACAGAGCTAGGGAGAGGTCAGCCTTCATCACTCCGATAGGCTTATTTGAATTTAAAGTAATACCTTTTGGAATGAAGAATGCCCCAGCCACTTTCCAAAGGTTGGTGAACCAGGTGTTAAATTGTGCTGAGGAGTACGCTGTGGTGTACCTGGATGACATTGCCATCTTCAGTGCCAGCTGAGAGGAACATCTGTCCCACCTTAGAGAAGTGCTGGGCAGGATACAGAGGCCGGGCTCACTGTTAAAGCCGAGAAGTGTCAGGTGGCCATGGGAGAAGTTGCATACCTCAGGCATGTAGTAGACCGAGGACAGTTCTGTCCTAACCAAATAAACATAGAGGTAATCCAGGCGGGCCCAGACCAGAAACGAGAAGCAGATCTGGAGTTTCTAGGGACAGCAGGGTACTACAGGAATTTATACCAAATTACAGTGCCCTGGCTGCTCCCTATCTGAAGCTGACAAAGAAAAGGATGCCCAAGAAAATTACCTGGGGCCCAGCCTGTGAGGAAGCCTTTTCCAAACTAAAGGAGGCACTGTGCAGTGCTCCTGTTTTGACAAGTCCTGACTATAGCAAACCCTTTATAGTTCAGACTGATGCCTCAGGCGTGGGTATGGGGCAGTACCGAGTCAGACATCTAGCCAAGGAGAGATCACTCAGGAGTGTACCTTAGTAGAAAGTTACTTCCCAGGAGCAGACATACTCTACTGTGGAAAAGAATGTCTTGCCATAGTGTGGCCCTAAAGAAATTGGAGCCATACTTATATGGGCAGCATTTTGTGGTGCAGACTGACAACAACCCCTGGTTTGGCTGATGCAGATGGGAAGAACAATGGCAGATTGCTAAGATGGAGTCTTGCTTTGCAAGGGTATGATATGACAATATTACATAGGGCTGGAGACAAAATCAGAACTCCGATGGGCTGTCTTGTGTATGAGGAGTGAACTGATTTGGGAAGCACATCCATGCAGGGCACAGAGCCCCAAATTCAGTCCAGGTGGGGAGGAATTGCGACACTCAGACAGCTGGTTATGATTAATCTATGATTTTGTGTAAAAATGTGTTATTGAATGTCTGTCATGAGAGATGCTGAAACAGCCTGTGGGATGACCCACACCCCCTCCCAGGTTTTAGATACAGGTGTTACCTGGAAGGTCAAGAGATAATTACAGGCTAGAAGAGGCCTAAATTAAGCATCGCATATTTCTCTAGCTTTATTGTAGTTTGCCAGCTGACAGGATAGAATATATCCATTTTATGACATTTAGGAGGAAAACCAGGTTATGTCACACCGGTGCAAAGTCATAAATGTTCCTCTGATATCTGTAAAAGCAGGATATTGCTCATGGATGAAAGAAGGACTTAGAAATTAACCTTATTTAATTTACCTTCTGAGTGATGACATCCTGGTTGTATAATTTTATATTCTGACAGGAAGGAGCTAGGTGACCTCATGCGAAGAGGTTGGTAAAGCCAGTTTAAAACAGTATTCTGTTTTCCACTAAGACACAAATGTTTGGACTCTGAAAGAAACATCTACAGCACTGTGAGATAAGAATACCCTCAGAAAAGACAATTCTAAGAGTGCTGTGGTAGGAGATTTTGTCTGCACTTTTAAACCTGTTTTCTTTAAGTGATTTGTATGTTTTGTGATATATGGTTCTGTATTTACACTTTACATTTTATCTATTTTAAGTAAACTTCTCATTTTTAATAGACTATTTGTGTCTTCCAAGTCCTTCTGTTTTTGTCTGTGATCGCAGATGGTTAAGAGTGTGACAACACTGTGCATGAGCTTATATGGTAATACCAAATTGGGAAAAGGTAAGAGTAATCTGAGGTCTTTATTACAGTTTTTAGGGTTCATTTTGTACACCTGGTTAGGTTCCCATAGGCGAAAGATATCTGGCCCCCAAAGAGCAGAATTGTCTGAGCCTGTACATTGGGTACACTAGCAAGAGGTTCACAGTTTAAATCCTCCAGAACTGAGACCAAAGGTTGATTCGAACCACAAAACAGACAGGAGGGTTACCCTGTTTCTATTAACTGTTCACAACACTGCGCTCAGAGGTTGGCACTGTGGGGCAGAGTGCCTGACCTGCTGAGTGGGTCTGTGACACTATCCGTTAGTTTAACTTCAGTTGTGGGAAAACTGATGGAGTTTCTGCTTGATACAAAGCAACACGGTTTCATGGTAGGCAGGTCCTGCCAGACAAATCTGCAAGATTTCTTTGATTGCATCACCAGAACAGTGGATCAGGGTGGGGCAGTGGATGTAGTTTGCCTGGACTTCAGTAAGGCTTCTGACTCAGTTCACACAGGAGACTAGTCAATAAACTGGAGAACATAGAAGTCATGCTTAAGGTAACAGGCCGAGTCAGAAACTGGTTAAATGGGAGAACACAGAGGGTATTGGTAAATGGCACTCTGTCAGAGGAGGAGTAGGATGAATAGTGAGGTTCCATAGGGCTCAGTCCTAGGGCCAATCCTCTTCAACATATTCCTAGCAACATTGCTGATGGACTGAAGGAAAAGTGTGCCTGCTTGCAGATGACACTAAAATCAGTAACAGGGTTGACCGCCAGAGGGCAAGAAAGCATAGAAACTGATCTCTGAAAGCTGGAGGATGGTCAAAGATCTGGCAGAGAAATTCAATGCCAAAAATGTAAAGTCATGCACCTGGAAGCGTAGCCAGTGAAACTGTACTCGAGAGTGGAGAAGCTGGTGTCTACAAGGCAAGAGCGAGACCTAGGGGTAATCATATCAGATGACCTCAAAGTCAGTAGACAACGCGAGAAGGCAGCACTAAAAGCTAGTGACATCCTAAGATGCATAGGAAGGGGCATCACAAGCAGGAGGCATCATGTGGGCCACACTTCAGAAGGGACATGGATATGCTGGAGACGGTACAGAGAAAAGCAACAAAGGTGATGCAAGGCTTGCAACAGAAATTGTACGAGTAAAAATTCAATAAACTCAAACTATGCTCCCTTAGAGCAGTGCAGGAATAGGGAGGCATGATAGAGACATTTAAATACCTTAAAGAACAACAAGGTACAGGTACAGAACCTCTTTCCAAGTAAAAGACTGTAACAGGGCATGACCTTCACTGTAAGGGAGGTAGGTTCAGGAGTCATATGAGGAAATTCTTTTCATGGAGCATGTTGTTGAACCATGGAATAGCTTGCCAGAGGGGTGGTGGGAAATAAGATGGTGGGAGAATTCAAGCAGGCATCGACAGGCATTGAGGACACTCAAACAGGCAGCTAAGTGGGGGAGGGCAAGGGCAGACTTGATGGATCATACAGTCCCCATCTGCCAAAAACTTCTACATTTAAATGGTTAATCAAGGAAGGGGTACTTTTCTTGTAAAGCACAAGCACCTCACATCAAACAGACTAGACAGACCTCAAAGCCTTCTTCTGCTGGCTTGTTTCTGTGTTTCCATATTTCTAAACAGTTTAAAATAATCTTTATGTGACTACTTTTGGAGCACAAATAACCTTGGCCCTTTTCTTCTTAAATACAATATGGTGGTTACTGAATTCATCTGGAAGAATTGATACTTCTCTTATTGTTCAGGCAAAATAGATCAAAGGGTACAGGAGGCAGAGGGTTATGGAGGTTCGCCTTTGTCACAAAACCACTCACTATTCTTTGTGTGACTGCCTGCCTGTTTTGCTTACTGTGTCAACACTGCCATCAACTTGTTCTGAGCTGAGCTGAGCACAGCTGAGTTTTGCAGGGTAGAGTCTCAGTAAAACAAAGGGGAACCAAACTGCAACCTTTGACCTCCCACATTACCAAAATGGTAGCCATTCTAGAACTGCTGAACTGCAACTCTAAATTCATCATGTATAACATCTGGTGCGACTGTGGTAAGGTGGATGTGGGCTGTACCATACTTCCAGTATGGCAATGCATCCAGTAGCATGTGAGAAACATAAAAACAAACTTGAGTAACTTGTCAGTAATCACTTTCAGGAGATTCAAGGAGGTGATCCCAGTAATTATTCACCATGGCTCTTGAATGCATCAGGATTGGAGCAGGAGGTGATAGATTATGATGCCTGTTGCAGAGAAACATACTGGATCTTTTCTCTTCAGTCCGTTAGTCCCTTGGGACTGAATGAAAATAGGATTAAAACCCTTTATAAAGAATTCATCAGCATGTTTGCTAAAGTTAATTTCTAAACAACTATACTGTGGAGTACAGATCGTAAACTAGTTTTGACCCTGTTTTATATTTCCTTCCCTTTTTGGTGAATGTTGTGCTTATTATTTACCCTTTCTGTGGGTCATTCACATTTTACATTGTTGTATTTGTATAAAAGCTTTGAATATACTTCAGTGCCTCCTCACTAAACCCACCTTGATGAAGTGCTGTGTTAAGTTTCTACCAAACTTGTGGGTCCACCATTGTTTTTATGGTGATGCAGATTTTCTTGCATGATAGAGTACCTGGGCATACATTTCAACAACAATTCATTTAAAACACTTTCCTTGCAACAGTATTAACAATTGTAAGACTAGACATGATCTCATTTCTGTTTTCAGATGTGATACACCAGATTTTGTGACAGATCCCCGAAATTAGGAACTTGAATCCTGGATGGGAGGTTGTTACAGCTCTGAATTAATTTGCTAATTTTTCTGATGTATTCACACATGAGGGCTGGAACTATGCTTATAAATAGCAAGATTTATAGGCAAAGATTAACATGTTCACGTCAGTGATAATACTCTGTTTTGGATATCATAACTGTTTGATTACTTACCCATTATATTTTCTTAGATTACATGTTTTGATATCCAGCCCCAAAATTTGGTTGTCAAAGATGGTGACAAAGTGAAACATCGCTTTTTTAAATATATGAATTACAATATCAAACTATTAATTTTCATGTTTGGATTTGATAATGCCTTTATGAGTAACGCTTTGCTAATGATGTTTCCTCTGATGTATAACATTTAAAATTGCTAACTGAAAACATCATTACCAGCTGAGTATAATGTCATGTAGTTTTGGATAAAAGGGTTGTTAATCTTGTTTAGCTTCACTTTTATTGAAGGTTACAGACTGAAGCGCCGAGGCATTATCTGGCAGTGTCTGTGATTCCTGAGTTTTGTCAGTTTCAACAATAAAAACCATAGCTACTCTACATTTTGTGTGCAATTTATTATCTTCATTTTTGAGTGTGCTGCTCTTCCTTTTGTTCTTACCTCATAGGGCAAGACTAATTAATATACTTTGCAGCACTGCTGGCTATCATTGGGTGAGTGCAGGTCAACCTCCTAGTTTGTCTGTCATCCTTGAAGACCTTCCTGTCCCAGAAGTCCCTGCTGTCTCCCACAAAATGGTACCCTCCTACTGACACTATTCCTTCAACAACCCATTGAATTCTTCAATCTCCTCCTTCTTTACCCTATCCTTCCCTTCATCTTACTTCACTGCAGAATCACATAAGTACATTAAATATGACATTTACTAATTACACAACATTTACAGAACATACAGCAAACAAATGGGAAATACAAACACACTTGTACAGTATATTGAGTTGTTCTAGACACCAATATTCTACCCTTGCCATATGGCCTCAAATAAGATTGAGGGACTGGGCAGAAAACTCCTGTGGGGACTCACTACACAAAGATGCTGAATTAAGTTCAGAAGTAAATTATGTGATGCCTCCACCCAAGGAAAAATTAACTGGGCTTAGTAACTAATAAGCTGCTACTACTACCTGGAAATGATACCAACACACTACCTACCAAACAGTACCCTTTCATCCACTTCCCACACTATGCCATTAACAGTAGGCAAAAATAAACACTTTAGTAAACTACAAATAATATGTTCACCAGTCAGTGATGTCAAACACATACTAAGAGAATGTATTGGGAGGGGTAGGTTCAGGAATGAGATCCTTAGGGAAGGACACAGCTTAAGCCATCAATAAAACAATGACAGAATATGCTGCATATGCCTAATGGTAATATAACCACACAACTCAGATGCATTGTCTGGCATGAGGTACAGTCAAATGCCATTAAATGCACCTGAAAAGTGTGATATAGTATGTAACAAAATGACACATCCCTGGAGAGTCTTACTGCACTCAGAAAATAGCTTTAAATACCCAACTTAAATGCCTGAAAATTATTTTAAAAAGATAAAAGAAATACGGATCTTTCATTGCAATGTGCTTCCATTTTAGCTTTGAAGACAAAAATAGTTCATATTTAGGTAACTATGGGAGGGGAGCTAAAACAAAAACAATGAAACCCTATGAGGCATACATTTTTATAGCAAAAACAAGCATTAGTTGTATAATTTACATTTCAAACCAATACAGGTACTGTGTATTTAATGGAGATGTGTTCAAAACTGTTGAACCTGCCAGGTTGTTGATATTTCCTGAACAGGTTCACTCATCCCTGTTTCAAATGTATGTGTTGTTATGATCTTCAGGACTTTCTTTAAGCAGTTTGGGTCTACTCTGCCTATTTAACTGTGTTTCCATATTTCCCCTCTTGTTTATATTATTGCCTCCTTCCTCACCCTATTTGTTTATTCTCTTTCTTTCTCCTAATTCAATAGACTGAATGCTTATCATGGAATAGAGGAATTTAACAGTCTGCACAATTCCACTAGTAGAATGTTTATTTACACACACACACACACACACATGCTTCAAATGGAATCAGAGTTTCCATTTTATCTATGGCAGGATAAGCTGTACTTGCCCATAGTTCACTGCAGCTCAACTGCACACATTGAATTTGGAGGCAGGGTAAGCAGCAGAGATTTCACTGGTAAGCAGGTAAAGATAGGGGAGGATTTTCAGGGTCAACAAAGGAATACTCATAAGGAAAACTGTTAGTAGTACTTCATGTTTATATTTGCAAACATGTACAAAGCAAGCATATTGTGGCTACTTGCAGAGTAGGGGCTGGGGAGGTATAACACTTTAGCAGTCAATGCAGCTGAGCCTGCAGAAGTTGTGTAAGGCCAATGAGGAGGCGACTAATGATGTTGCTTCTCAGTCTGGCAGATGTGTGGAACATTTTGTAGTTGAAAGATACAGCTGCACCTATTACAGTGGGACTGCATCCTTTTACTAACAAGATGCCATGCAACAGCCAGCTGAGCAGTGACATTATCAGCCTGCTCCTTAAACACCCTGTTCACCTCCTGAATGCTCGCCCTTCCAGCACACACAGAAACCACTGCTGCTGCCAAACAACTACAGCCTCCAGAGTGGGCTCTTTGGTCCAGCAGCCAAACAACCTGCCAGCCACTTATAAAATTGGGATGCTCGCCCCCAGTGCTGCTGTTATTTGTCTCCTTGGACTCTCCGTGTGTGTAATACAGGGATGCTCACCCCAGTGCTACAAAATTCCACTCCTGAAATAAAGAAAACAGTCCCTCATTATATTTTCTTTGTTTTTAATCCCTGTAAAAGTCCATTAGCATATTTTGCAGTCCTTGGACCTCTCCCACCCTTACCCCTATCGGAGCCAACCTACAGCCCCACCCTCACTTACCTCTCTGGTCCAGTGCTCCTGCCTTGAACATCCTGCTACTGTGGAGTGTGACCACAAGTTGACTGAAAACAAGCTAAGTCCAGTCAATGGCTTTTTTGTGTATTTTGAACTTTTACTCATAACATTGTAATTTTTTACATTTTTACCACAGTTTTTCAATGTAACTTGTTTTGACCCCACCTCATGAACCAGGTAGGTGACATTTTCAAATCCTCTGAAATGTAGTTTTTCAGTTGCTCCATGAAATCACTGTTTGAATTGGATTTAAACATCTTCAGCTATCTTAATCATAAGAAAATACTATGTTGATAATTTGGGAGTCAGAATCTTAAAAAAAAGTTATGAAGCAACACTGAAATTCTTCAACATTTACTCAGAACTTTGATATTTTCCAGAATCTGGCTCTAAATTTTCAACATAGCTTTTTTTCCCCACTTCTTGAAAAAGGTAGGTGTAATTTTTCAGCTCCTCCAAAATGTGTTTTTCCATTTGCCCCCAAATCACCTTTTGACAAGTCTTAAAATACCACTTGTCTTGTACCTAAGCTGGGGTCATCAAGACTATGTTGAACATTTAGGTACAAATGCCAAAATCAACAAAGTTATGAAATAACATTGAACCTTTTCAATGTTTACTTATCACTTAGTAATATTTGGATATTTTGGGCCGAGTCTCAAAGCTCCTGGTGCAGTGCAAGGGCTTGCAGCACAATGAATGGCACAAAGTGCATTAAGGCCAAACAATGTGCCAGGAGAGATTCAAAGGTAGCATCATCAACCCCAGGCAGCCTGCACTAAATGGGGCTTGTGCTGCTGCTGCATGACAAATGGGCTGTGGCATGGCACCAGGGGCTTATGGCAGATACAGGCTGCCAAATCAAGGCTTTAAGCAGCTCCTGTGACATGGAGGGGGGCATGGAGTACCTCGGTTAGTAGCAATGGAGACCAGGGTTCTAATCCTGGTCTCCCAACTTTTGTCAGTGCCTTAGAAGGTAGCACACTCACCTCTGAGGCTGGGATCATAAGGCTGTGGGTTCTATCCCCACACCAGGCACTTGGGTTAAATCCCATACTGACACTGTAGTGTAGCATGAGGCGGTGCTGCACTCCTGAGGTGCCATCTTTCAGATGAGATGTTAAACTGAGTTCTATCTTCCTGTTCTGGTGTTAGTTCAGGTGGATGTTAAAGATCCCATGGCACTGCTCGAAAAGAGTAGGAATTTCCTCTGTGTCATGGCCAAATTTTCCCATTCACTAAAAATACCACCAACAGCTTAATCTGGTTCAAGATCAGTTGGCATTCATCTGTGTCCCCTCCCCAGGGTCGCGCCTGAAAATAGGTAGAATTTGTCTAGTGCATTTACCGGTCAACAAAAACTAAATAAATAAATTCCCTGAATTGAGATTCACAAACTCCTGAGAGTTTGCCCCCGAGGGCAAATTTCTAAGTACCATTAGATCAGCCAGAGCTGGTCTAAGGGTATTACAAATGTTTCCATTGGGAGAGTTGACTTAGTAGCAGCAGTGCACTGCAGTCCCCTCCCCAATGTCTCCAAGAAATAGGATTTTAGTATACTTTCCTGGTGGTGTAGTGGACCCTCGATCCTCAGTTACCCTCATATAAATAAATAGTAAACTAAACCCCCTTCCTGGTGGACTAGCAGACCCCCGATGTCCTCATGAATAAATTATTTATCATAAGTCGCTGGTGGTCTAGTGGACCCCTCCTGCTGTTCCCAAGATGTAATAATGTATTCAAATTCCTGGTGATTTAGTGCCCCCAAAGCTCTGACCCCATTATGCCATATTATGACATCCTTGATGGTGTAGTGGCCCCCACCCCGCAGACAGTGTCTCATCACCCTCTCCCCATTCCCAAACTGAACTGGCGACTGGCACAGCCCACCACTCACCACCATGGCCAGCCGATGACTGAGCTCTGAATGAACGCGTGTACTGTATACAGTACGTGCTCAGTGACAGCTGTCAATCACTGAGCAAGTACTGTATACAGTATGATGATGGTGCAAGCCCTGCATCGTCCTTGTTGAATTGGGCCCTATGTTGAAAGTTTGGCTCAAAATATCATAAAATAAGAAAGTTATGAACAAACATTCATATTTTGTAAGTGTTTTCGCATAATGCTGCAATGTTTTAACTTTTTGAATGCACATATTCAACATAGTGATGTTTTTTATTTCCAACAAATGAGCATGGCAGAAGCTATTTTCAAATCTCCTCCAAAACTTTGGCGTTGTTCCACAAAATTATGTTTCAGGTTGCATTTGATAAATAACACCTGTCATGTTGATATGCTGGGTTAATCAAAACTACTATTTTGAAAGTTCAAGGTCACAGTCTAAGAAAACATTATGTGTGAACCTCTTTATTTCCCAGTTATGACAATTTCACTATTATGACTCGTACTATTAAAGTAATTTTTTATTGTTAGTCTCTGCATTGTCTATGCTCAAAAATCTGCACAGCAAAGAGAAGCAAGCAAACATTTGGCATTGACCAATATTTGTTTATTTGTTTATTTGTGTAAAGAGAGTCTGATGATCAAGGAAACAACATTTAATCAATTTGTCTTTAACTTAGGGAAGCTTTTTATTTTGAGCCAATTTGGTGCGTTCTAACTGCAAGTTGTAAGTTGAAGGTTTTACTAAATAAAGGTGGCAGCCATGTTTGTAATGGCACTTCAGTTCTGGGTATAGGGGATTTATTTGCTTGCTATCTAATGTGACTTTTAACAAGTCCTAGTCTTAAGGTGTGCAATATATATATATATACACTAATACATGGGGTAGTGTGTTTAACAAGATTTTATACACACCTAAGGTGTTGAATGCTTATATAAACCCCAGGGCCCGGATATTCAAACTCGCGCCAGGCTGTGGCGTGAGCCTAGGCGAGCTCAACTTTGTTGTGCAGGGATGTGGCCTGGGCGATATTCAGTGGAGCTGCGCTATGGCGCAGCAGCTTTGAATATCGCACTCAGGCCACCACCGTGCATGGCGAGTGGCACCGGCACCAGCGCAAGGGCCAGAGGGAGCATAGAGATGCGCTGGCACAAGTGCCATTGCGCCATGCACAGCACCTGCGATATTCAAGCGGGGACATGCAAATGGAGCCATAATTTGTCACAAGGCACACAGGGTCCATTGCATCTCATTATGGCCCTATTTGCATGCCATGCTATGCAGGTGCGACATCCCCAACGACTTGCGCCTGGCGCCCGCCAGGCACCAGCCATCGGGGACCGAAGTCCCTGCAGCCCGATCGTGAGCATGCCTGTAATATAAAAGAAAAACATCCAATATCCCTGGTGGTCCAGTGGACCTCTATGTGCCGATCTAGGGCATCAGTACAGTCCCCACAAGTCCAATATCCTCGGTGGTCAGTGGACAGATTGCTGCCCAATCACGGGCATCAGTACCTCATCAAATACCCCTACTACCCTGGAGGTTCAGGTACCCCCACCCCACCACCACTGAGTCTCACCGCCCACTCCCCTCGCCGCCGGGCGAGCGGCAGCACCACCTGCCTGTTACCCTCCGCTGTTAACTGACAGTCGGTAGTAGCACGCCCGTTGGTTCACAGCATGAGCCAATGGGTGCGGAGCTATATCGGCATTACTTCAGTCCGGATATGTGACTGAATCTATCTCATATCTGGACTGAGTAGTACGGTATGGTGCACACCGACTGGCTCATGCTGTGAACCAATGGGCATGCAGTGTTACCGAGCTGTCAGTCGGCGGGCGGGCAGGGGCGCCTGCCCGCTGGGCTGACGGGAGCAGTGGGGCGGCTTGTGGTCGGGGTGGGGTACACTAGACCACCAGGGTAGTAGAGGTATTTGATGAGGTACTGATGCCCACAATTGGCAGCGATCGGTCCACTGGACCACCAGGGATATTGGACTTGGGGGAGTTCATGACATGGATGCCCACCATGGGGTATGGGGGCGCCCGCCAGGTGCGGGTAGGAATTAGTGGCCACCCACAGGTGGCAGCTGCTGTGTTGTGCCCTGCAATGCATCAGCTCACCTGTGGTGGCCACTACTTGTTCCTTTTTTTCCTGAAGTAACTTTGCAGGCGCAGGTAGGGGTTGCGCATGCATGACTCTGCGATCCCGGCTGAATATCGGGCTGTGCAGGTTATGCATGGGCACACCCCCTACCTGTGCCTGCATACATTACTGATGCGCCTCCCGCATCGGGATTTGTGCAGCGACTTTTCCCTTTTAAATATCACACTGGGGTGCATCAGTGGGTTGTGCATGGTGCAACCCTTTGAATATCTGGGCCCCAGAGTGAAGCTTAAGAGATTTATTTAAGCATCCAACACTGAGGGTGTGTGTAAAATCTCGCGATAAACGCACCATCCCTTGTTTTATTTTATATAATTACTGGGAGCATTTTTTCAGCACAGTAATTATATAAAATAAAGCCACATCCCTATTCAGCTGCCATCTGCGGTTTCAGCGCAGTACGAGGTCAGAGCTTCCTGCTGAAATGTTTAATTTCCATTTTTCTTCATTGTTCTAAAGTTTAACCATAATAGTACAAATAGCCTAGTTAATGATTTTTTTAAGTTAACTTACCCTAAGTGCCAGTGGCAGTGAAGTGTGCAGGCATGTGGCACTAAGGAAAGGTGGAGAGGAACAGGAGAGTGGCAGCTGATGCATGCGTGAAACCAAGGGAAACCCAGTGCATGTTTGCCATTATAAACACTCCTTTATGATGGCAAATTACAAACCAGGTTTCTTTAGGGGAAAAATGCTCACCAGTTATTATATTAACATATTTCCACATCTAGGAGGGTCTGTTAGTTACTGAATATGACTTCATGTTTCTTACCCATTTTTGAGTTCACGACGCTCTGCAAACTCCTTGAGATAGTGACTTTGAGGGTGTGACACTGCCTATCCAATGCCGAGTGCTCTGCAAGGGCTCGACAATATCACACCAATCACCAGCCAGACTGGTCCTGATGCTATTTTGCCTGAAGTCTGCACTTGAAAAAAAAGCTGCACCAATTGTGATGGCTTTTTCCTTTCATCTGCAGGTCACTGCAGAGCAAACAGCTGTTTGCATCGTGATGTCTCTGCCCCCAGTCACCACCCCACCGGTCCCTTCCTGAAAGCTGGGAGAAGGCACTTCTCACCTGCCTCCTCCATGTCCCACTTTCTCATTTCATTATTTTCTCCCACCTGCAGAGCAGGCCACAGCCTAAGCTCCATATGGGCTGGAGTATTCAGTGCCTGAAGGCACTTTTACTGTAAATGCAGTCGATCATGTTAGCAGATCCTCCCACCTGCTGACATTGGGATTGCTCAATTCCCATGTCAGTATGTATTCTCTCTCCCCTTTATTGTGGCACACTGGGGCCCACCCCACTGTGCCAAAACTACCTGTGTGGTGTTTCCGACACGGGATGCCCCACTCCTGGTGTCAGATGCGCCTCAGCCCCTATATTCTCAGATCTCGGGGTGCCCAATCCCTGGGTCAGCATTGATTCCCCAGTGCTCTAGCACACAGGGAGCCTACCCAGTGTGCCAAAATCCATAAATAGTTTACCTGTAAAAGAAAACAGACTCACAACATCTTTTCTTTTTAATACTGAAAAAAAGAAAATGGTTCCCTCGCATTCCTGGGCTGGCCCTCCCCCAACCTCACACTCCTCCTTTCAGGCACTTCCCACCTCCCTGCACCCCCACCCATACTACCTTCTGGAGGTTGGGAGCAGTGATCTGTGGACTGGGAACACGTCTGCACTCTTCAAAAGCCAACTGCATACTGAAGAAAATCACGGTAAGCTCTATTATGGAAATCAGTGGGGGTTAACTTAGGTTGCTATCCTAGCACTTTTGGAGTTTTGATCCCAAATTTTCAACACGGGGTTCTTGGATCCTACCTCATGAACACAGTCACTGTCATTTGTTTCTTCGTCCCGAAGGTGATTTCACGCTATGGCACGGAATCATCTTTTGGGACCACTAATGAAACAACAGTGCCACTGTTGATGAGATGGGTCCCAAAAGCCCTTGTTGCAAATTTGGTCACAAACTCCTCAAAATAACTGTTACAAGCGATCATTGCACAGTTTCTACACACGCCATAATGTCATCCATTTTAAGATTTTCACTCCAAATTTCCAGCATTGCCATTTTTTCACACCCCTTATGAACAGTACAGCTGTCATTTTGTGCATCCTTCCCAAAATGTGTTTTTGTACCTGTGGTGCAGAATGGTGTGGTCGCTGTGTGAAATCAACTTTTGGGACAGATTAGCGAAATTTCAGTGCTGCTGTTCATGGAGGGAGGTCCCAGAAAGGCCATGTTGGAAATTTGGAAAAGATTCTGAAAAGTGACTGCATTGCAAGAGTACATTGAGCAGTTTCTATGCACACTCATAACTTCACCATTTTTCATATTTTCACTCCAGATTTTCACATTGCCAACATTGCCATTTCTTCACACTCCTCATGAACAGTACAGCTGTCATTTTCACATCCTGCCCAAAATTTGTTTTCATACCTGTGATGCTGAAAGGCACACTTGCTGTGCAAAATCCTCTTTGGGATTGAGTAACAAAATTATACTACCACTGTTCATGAGGTAGGATCCCAAGAAGCCCATGTTGAAAATTTGGAGCAAAAATACAACAACCATAATGCCCACCCTGTATAGACTGACAGGTGTTGGGGGTGTGACTTGGGGTCATTGGCAATAATGCTCACTCCATTCACTCCACCCACCTGCAGCCACTGAAAAGCATCCAGGTGTGCCATGGGATCATCGGCCCTAATGTTCACCCCATTCTCCTACACTGCACCTATCTCCTTATGGAATGGGGTGAGCGAAGAGACAAAAACCTCAAGGCACACTGCAACATCGGCCGTGTCTGCAGGGTGGGGTGAGGTAGAATGACATGAGTGTTATGGTCGATGAAGCAAATGCACACCCCAATGCCTGTCAGTCTCTACAGGGTGAGGGTGGGGTTGGCATTACTTCTATACTTCACTGCCATTCCTATTATGCATCTCTAACTCCTGCACTACTAATGCCAATACCAGCAAGCAAACATTCGGCATTGACAAATGCTTGTTTTTCTAATGAAGTAAACCACGCTGGAAGAAAATAAGAAATTTGTGATAAGAGTGATGACTTAAAATGCAAGGCAGAGGAATATACACAGAAAAATATGGGAGGCATATACAACAGCAATACCAACAGTGAACTTTCAGCATTGACAAATGCTTGTTTAACAATAATACTCAAAAGTAGTAGCTACTGTATTTTGGAGGCCCTCTGTTTCCTTAGCATGGATGTCTTCATACAAACACAGTACTTTGCTCAACTATTATACCCAAATCCCCACTAAAACATTCAAATACTCCTAAATCTTTAGGAGCTCCCAAGGAAATCTGGATACCAGGTGTGGAATCTTTGCAAGTCTAATGATATTACATGTGGTCAGCTGTCATCAGTGCAGTTAAACAACAGTTATACTGAAAAGTTGTTCTTATTCGCTAATAAGAATGCAGAGTTACTATTCGGTTGTTCTGCAATAACCCAACAGTAGACTGAATAATGGGACAGTGACTCTACATTATGAAAGGCTGCTGTGTGTGTACGTAGCCAACTGGGGAACAAGTCCAGTTTATCCTTCCAATTCAACATGCAACAGCCAATCAATGACATTTAGCAATGTTACAGCATGTCTGTGAGAAACAGTTTCTGCTTCTCACAGATGTGCTGTAATGTGACAAACAGATTTTGGCACTTTTCATTTTATCAGCATAGTAGCGATAATATCAGTAGTTGTCTGGGTTTCCTCAGTAATAATTGAAACAGGGGCATTAATAAACACTGAGACCAAGTTACCCCTGGTTCAGTTATTACATTGAAAACACAGATCACTATGGTGTTATCGTTATAATAACCCAAAGAGTTATAAGTATAAACTTACCTTAGATTGCTGCCTTCCTGATTTCCCTTTTCAAAACCCGATCCATGGCCTGATTTGGTGGTCTGCAAACCACTCTTCCACTCCCATTGTATGGCTTTATCTCCTTCTTTTATCACCTGCAACCACAGCAACTCAGCTTCCTCCCTTATAAAATGGACCTGCTCTCAAGTACTTTTGAAGAATGTCTGATGTACATGGCCACCCCTGCCTCTCACTTTCACACTGTTACTTCAGAACAGGGCAGGTAATGAATTTAACTAAGGTGCTCCCATAGTTTCTTCTTTTACTTATTTTCAGATGAAAACAAGAGCAGATGCACCTAGGGCACCAGTACGAGAATTATCTGCATAGCGCTTGAATCTGGATGCGCTCTCCTTATCCATTGAGCATACCTCTTCTCATCCCTGTTATTCTGTCTGTGTGAAATTCTCTTTATTTTTATATCTAAATTAAAATGGATGCATCTGCCACTTTGAAGTTTCATATTACTGACAGTTTGTATTTGGTTCCTTGGTTCTCATTATTCTCTGCTTTTCCTAGAGTCATCTTATGGAACTACACTGGTGTGGTTTTAACCTTTTTCAACACAGTTTTATGGGACTATTCCTGGTTGCAGTTGACATATCAGTAAATTGTGGTCTTACTAAACAAAAGGTTTATGCAGCCTTTATTGATTTTAGTACAGTGTTCAACACTATCTCCAGAAATTAGTTATGGACTCTGATGAAGGATAAGGATTGTTCACATGAGATTATAGCAATTGTCAGAGAACTTTATTCTAATATGTGGGCCCAGGTCAAATTAGGTACTATTGGTCAGTTTTCTTCAATTTTTTCAAACAATCAGAGGGTCAGGCAAGGCTGTGTTCTTGTTCTCTTCTTCTATATATATATATATATATATATATATATATATATATATATATATATATATATATTGACAAACATTTGGAAGAGTTGACATATTCACAGACAGATTCTCCCAATATATTACATAAACAGTGTGCTGTGTTGACTTTTGCCAGTGATTTGGCATTACTATCTCTAACTCAGCCTGGGTTACAACAAAACTGACTATATTGGATAATTATGCTAAAGGATACAATTTGAGGATTGCTGATCAAAAGCCAGGTTGTGACTTTTGGAACCAGTTCTGCTAGAAAGTCATGGTACATAGGGCTAATAAAATTAACTTCACTAAACGGTATATATATTCTTGGTCTGATGTTAGCTAATGATGGAAAATGGTTCAAACATTATAGTATATTACTTACAAAACTTAAGCAGACTGCTACATCCTTGTGTACTTTCAATAGGAAATACAGAGGAAATCTTTTTTTTTCAATTTAATGTTTATTGAAGTTTTACCATACAAGACAGATCTTCCATAACAAATGTATGTCATATAAATAGTGTACATAGGACCAGACTTGTCAGACCCCCCCCCCTTCCCCTTATTCCCTCCCCCATCCCCAAAGCACAGACTCAGCATGGAACCTTTTCCTATGATTTCACAGCACAGACTATACAAGAGATACTAGAGTGTCGCTGAGAAGGAGAGCCTTACTCTGTAAGGTTCTGAATCGAGAATAAGGTATATAGGGGTCCCATATTTTCTTAAACCTTTCCAGCCTATTGTTAAGACTTGCAATAACCTTTTCCATTCTGAGGTTTGCAAGGAGCTCAGATAGCCATTCACCATACCTGATTTCAGATTGATCTTTCCAGTGTCTTAAGACAACTTTCTTAAGAGACAGGGATATCAAGGCCATGTAGTATTTTTTGTTAGGGAACCTGATACTTGAAAAATCACCTAGAATACAAATTTCTGGCCTAAATAAATCTTCTAGTCCCAAAATGGGGTCCAGTTTATTATGTATGCTGGTCCAAAGGGGTTTTATTTTGGGACATGTCCAGAGAATGTGAAATAGAGAACCATCATGATTGGCGCATCTTACACATTGAGGAGAAGATGTTAGTCTAAGTTTAAACATTCTCTCGGGGAAAATACATTATGTAAAATGAACATTTCGTCATCCTTAGTCTATCCTGCTATAAATTTATGGCAGTTAGACCAAAGGCTCGCCAGTTAATGTCATAGCCAGGAAAGTGGGAGGACCAGTAATGAGTGGGGCCATAGTAGTCTGGATATACCCTATCGAACAGCATGCTGAATATCTTGGAACCACTTTCTGTTGGCCCACCCATTGTGCTAAGTCAGGACTAAAGGAGGGTCTACATATAGATTCGGTTTAGCCCTAACACTTTAATTAATAGGTGCCTAAGTTGGGTGACTCTATAAAAGTGTTTAGTAGGATCCTAAACTTTTGCATTATGCAATGAGCGGGTAGCTCAAGCATTGTCACCTATTAACGAGTGCAGCGGGGTTTGCTTCAGTTTGGGTAACCAATTAAAGGGATATATTTCACCAATCTTAAAATTGGGGTTTCCAAACAGGTGCTGATTTATGCCTCTTTGGTTGTCATATTTGAGGAAACGACACAGTTGAGAGTGAACCCTCAGTGCTAAAGCAATGAGAGTATTCTTTAACCTGGTGGGGAGGAGATTACTTTTGATGTGTAGTAGCGCTTTTGGTGCTAGGCCACAGGAGTTAATCTGGGCACTCTCTATTCTGAGCCAAAGCGGGGTATAGCCGATGGAATGGGTAGTGTCCATCTGTAGTATTTATTGAAGCGACTGGCCCAGAAGTAGAGCCCTAAGTGAGGTAGTAATAACACCTCTAGACTTAGAAGCGCAGTTAGTTTTGAAATGCTGTATTGTGAGGGACTTGTGAGCCCAGATAAAGTCTAGAAACAGACTATTTACCTTTTGAACCATGAGAATGGTAACTAGATATTAAGCATTGAAAGGGGTAGAAGAGGCGTGGGAATACATTCATTTTAAGCAGGTTTATTCTACCCAGATAGAAATTGGGAGGGAGGCCCATCTGTTAAGATCCTGTTTAATCACCTGTATAAGGGAGCACAATTCAATTTCATAGTATTTCCGGGGTCTAGATAATTCGATACCTAGATAGCGAGGGAATCCTGTTTCCAGGCCAGACCCATTTCTAGGATTTCTGCTCTGTGGAGCTTATGATTGAAAGGGAAGACGGTAGTTTTGTTCGCGTTTAGCTTATAGTTAGAGACTGCACTAAAAGAGTTAATAATCTCTAACACTGGGGATAGAAGAAGCGGGTTAGCAACTTGGAGGAGAAGGTCATCTGCATATGCGGAGACTTTGACCTCGCATGGAAAAATCGAATTCCTTGTATCTCTGGACAAGCTTGTAATCGATTGGATTAAAGGTTCTAAATATATATTGAACAATAGTGGGGAGAGAGGCAGCCTTGTCTGGTACCAGAATAAAGGGTAAATGGCTCAGAAATCACTCCGCTACTCGATATTCTGGCAGTGGAGAATGGTAAAGGATTCGATCCAGATCCGGAAAACATTGGGAAATTTAAAGGCATCCAACGCCTGAAATAGGTACTGCCAGCTAACTCTGTCAAAGGCCTTCTAGCGTCCAGAGAAATTAAGGACGCTGTATATGGGGCATCTCTGGACGCTGAGAAGACATGAGCCAGGGTTCAAGGTGGTCCGAGGAAAATATGCCTTTCATGAATCCTACTTGTTCGGGCCTATAATGGGACGGAGAATCGGGTTAAGATGACAAGTGATTAACTTAGCCAGAATCTTGACATCTTGGTTCAAAAGGGAATTGACGTAGTTGCAACAAGCTCAGCGCCTTGTGACTTAGGATAAGCACAATTAGTGCTTCAAAGATAGAAGCATCTACTTCTGCTCCAGAAAGTATATACTGAAATAAGGGAGCAATAAGGGGACGAGGGACCCTTTGAACGTGTATAAAAGTAGGCTGAGAAACCATCCATCCCTGGGGTTTTATTTAATGATAATGTACTTATAACCTTCAAATTTCCTCCCAGTAATAGGCGTAATAAGTGCACTTTGTTGGTCATCAGTAAGACTCGGCAGAGGATCTTCCTGAGATATCTATCTAGTTGGCTCACATCTGGGATCTGTCATAAGGCCGTAAAGATCAGTGTAATAATTGAGGAACTCCCAATTATGTCCCTCAGGAGGTCTTCAGAAGTCCGTCGTTATGGGATCGAATGGAAGCGATATACCTGAAGGATTCCATCTGTTTTATTCTGCAAGCCAAGAGGCGCCTGCTTTTCCCCTGATCAGTAAATGCGCCTGTGTTTTTTATAATGGCGTATTCCGCTTTATCGTGGAGAATCTCTAGGTAGGCTGCCCTTAGTTTAATAAGTTTTGGAGTGTATGTTCTGAGGTTGAGGAGACAAGTCTTTTTCAAGGTCCTTATCCATGTCAACAGTTGGGACAATTCCAGCTCTTAGCTTTCTTCCTATAGGATGCTAGGCCTTAAAGGCACACCAGAGGATATCCGGTCTTGGGTTGTACCTTGATTGAACTGGATAAACTGATCTATGTGGTTCTGTATAATATGGGCCAATTCAGGGTCCTTGATAAGTTGGTCATTAGTTTCCACCTTCCTCTGCCCATACACAGAGGTTTGATAGGCAGTTGACAGGCTACGAGAGAGTGGTCTGATGGTGGCCTGACTGTATCGAGAAGTCGATAACCTGTGGGATGTAAGTCCTTGAAATAAGCAAATGGTCTATTCTAGATGAGGTTCTGTAGAACCAGAGAAAGAAGGTATACTCCTGACACCAGGGTGCAGGACCCTCCAATGTTGCACAGACCAGCCTGGTCTATTAAGTCCCTAAGTGCGCGTTGTGCGGGGATAAACCCTTCCTTGAGAATCCAGATTTGTCTACCATCGGGTCAAACACTAGGTTAAGATCCTCCTAGAATCATCGGGGTTGAGAGGAAGGGAAGCAGAGTAGTAATAATTTGTGAAAAATTAGAGTCATAATTTGGTCCATAAATGCTTCCCAAAAGTAACTCTCTGCATAATGGTTACGGTTACAAAATAAATCTACCCTTAGGGTCCTTTATAGTTTGTGATGCAACAAATGGGAGTTTCCTGTGCACCAAAATCATAGTGCCACCACTATTTGTAGAGCCCTCAGCTGAGAAAACCTGTCCCACCTGTTGCCTCCGAAGTTTGGTGGCCTTGGTGTCTAATAGATGTGTTTCTTGCAATAGCATAACTTTGGCTTTGACCAAATTTAAATGTTTTAGGATCATATATTGTTTAGTTTTACATCTGACCCCTTTAACATTCCAGGTAAGGACTTTCAGTGGGTTAGCCATTGGATTGTAATTCTCAGTAATGCTGTAGTGAAAATGTGGAAAGGAAACCACTGGGGAAATCGTAGTGGGATTACGTACCTTGTGCTGTACCCCCCTTATACCCAGCCCCTACCTTCACCTTGGTTCCCCGGCCCCTTCCCCAAACCACATAACAGTTATCTCTACCAAAACAATAGTCCAGTAAAACCCCCTTCTGTTATTCCACTTGGTGCAGAACCACTTTTCACTACTCTCCCAGTTGTTCTGCTCCATTGCCTGGTTCCAAGAAGAGTTGGTAAAAGCTACACTGGGATTTTTAGAGGGCTTAAGAAGGTAACTTCGAGGGGAAACCTGCACACAAACAAGGTAATGCTCCCAACTTGAAAACAACCTCAGGTTAAAACTCAATTAATAGCATTACCCTTAGTAATTATAAACTGGAAACTTATTTATAATTTTGTTATTATGGCTGTATCTTATTCTAAGGCAGACTACCATGTGGCTCCAAATGGACTGCCACAACTGGTTCCAACCATGTCCTCTGGGCAAGGTGAAACACTCTAAAGATCGGGGACTATAAATCTGTGTCCCCACACCCACAGAAAACCCCACACCAAAATTGAACAGCCCCCAGAGGCCCCAAGAGGTATTCTTCACAGGAATAGGATCTTTGAACACAGAACATATAGGAGCCTATCTCCTTCATAGGATGGTATGGAACAGAAAAAAAGACCAGCACACTTCTATTAATAAAAACCAGAGTGCTACCCTCTGAGGACATTTGGCAGTTGAAGTACCACCCGATCTAAACCTGCAGAAATGAAGATAAAAAGAAAAGGAAGAGTCCCTCCACAATAACTACTATCGGATGGGAAACACAAAAGTCTTAAACGGAGGTCAAAAAGTCTAGTAACCCTCAGTAAAAGGTCTGAGTTAGACTTGATCTGTTTTCTTATGAGAAATTCACTCGTTTAGCTGCAGTCAATGGGGACCTCTAAGCGGTGGTAGAGCCAGATGCAGTTGCCTTTCGTGATGGAAAACTGAAGAGAAAACCAAACCAGTCATGCATAATATATATATTGTCCCTAGAGCACGGTATCACATCCCAGCTACAGTCCACGCCACAAAAGGAAGGGATCATCCACACTGGGTACAGAAAATGCATTAACAGTTGAGACATGGTGGAGGAGGTGCACTTCAATGCCACAGATTCTGGAAGTTCAGACAGGTTATTAAAATTACTCATTCCGTCAGTGGGGAACACAATTGCTGGCTAGCCATTTGTATAAATTCAGCGGTTGCCAAACAGGTCAGGCAAAGACTTCTGGAAGGTCGCTTTGCTACTTCCACCTCTTCAAAGGTAACCAAGAGCCTTCCAGTAATATTTGCAGCCTGGCGGGTACCCCATTTTGAACCTTATTCTCAAGCAATTAACTTGGAAATGATCGGTGGAAATGAGCACGGCTATGCTAGTTTGGACGGAAGCAGGGAGGTCTTGGGTTATTCTAATTTTGTACCCTCCCATCTGATTTCTTGCAGGTCTTTACCTTCCCCAAACAATACTGCTTCTCTTGATAATTAAGAAATCTAGCAATTATCGGGCGAGGTAGCTCGGGTGGAGGCATAGGTCTGAGAGCTCTATGGCTGCTCAATCATGAATACTTTGCCGAATGGAGAGGGGCCAGCTAATTTTTCCAACAGTTTTGAATAAAATTGATAGCCTCGGTACCTTCTTCTTCTTCGGGGATGCCAAGGATAGCAACGTTGTTCCTGGGTCTCCCTTCTAGATCTTCCAACTTAGCCTCCAGTTTTTAAGCCTGTGATGGCATTCCACCACCTCTTCCTTAATAGTATCTGTTTTTTCTGCAAAGAAGTGATGCAAGCTTCATTGTCGGAAATCCTTGTTGTAAGATCCTCCAGCACAGAGGTCATCTGCTTGACCTCAATCATGAGGGTTTTGACATCTTCTCTGAATGGGAGAACTCGGCCAGAAACCGCTCAAGTGTCAGTGGGTATCCTGGCTTCCCTTGCAGGAATAAGCTGCTGAGTACTACTTTTCAGCTTGGCTTTGCTGGGCCTTAGGCGTTTGTTCTGTTTTCAGGCGATACTGGCGGTGTGTGTGTCTAGGGGTGCGATCGCATCTCCGCCTCCATTATTATGGACCCTACTCTTCTCCGGTACTTCAGAGCGTGTTTAGCCCCAGCAAGCAGTATTTAAAAAGAAGAAAGTTGTGAAAAGGGCTTTTAAATTCACCAGGCAACAAGAGCTGAACTGGTAAGCTGTTATTCGGCATGCTGCATCACGTGGTCCGATACAGAGGAAATTTATTAAACCTCTATTAACAGCAGTTAGAGCAAAGTATAATGCTCAAGCCTTGTTTAATAGTGACATTTGGTATTCTATCATGGAGACAAACTTGAGAATCCATTGAATAAATTACCGAGAACCTGTTTAGGATTAAATAATTCTGTTCCAGCCTCCTTAATACATGCAGATTTAAGTAGTTCCTGTATCAGAGCCTTTTGTATAGCTAGGATGGTAAGCTATTGGTTCAAGCTGTCTCACCATGATCACACATGGTTTCGTATCTTTTCTTAAAGGAAAAATACACATGAATCAACCTGGGTCACTTAAGATCGGTTGGCTTTCTTCAATCTTTCACATACTATCTGTAACTAAGCTGGATAAAGAAATACAGAAACATAGGAGTTACAATAAGTTTATCAGAAATGTGTCACTAGTAGAGTTGTGGATTATTTTAAACTTAAAGACTTGGAAAATAAGCCTAGGCTGAACCTTTCACCATGGACAAGGTTAGATGATAACTTTCATTATTATAGGTATTATTTGGATGTCTTAACGGACCAGAATCAAAGAGTACAAGTTACCAAGTACAAGCTGGAAATATTTCCAAGCAATTTCCTAGATGCAATATATAGGAAAGATTTTTCCAGTTAAGCCAGGTTATGTTCTTGCACCACCCACCTCTATAGAAAACATAAAGCATGTTAGGTTTGAATGCCTTTAGTCTAAGTTTCCTAGGCAGAAATGGTTAACAACATTGTGTAACACAATACAAACTTCTGATCAAGATATGCTTTTGAAGATTTTCTTTACCACTAATGATGATATAGTAATCAGGACACTAGCTCAATATTTATTGTGTATCTCAAAATTTGTCTTAAATATAAAGATGCTAGAGGAATATGTTTATGAATTCTCAAAACTATGTTGAGCCTGTAAAGTGTCTAAGAGGTTGTCCTTCGTAGTATTGTCTTTTTAGAAAGAGTTCAGCTATATTTGTGCAATACTTTAGTCTATTGTATTTAAGATGTATTAATTATACTGCATTTTAAATATTTGTATGTATCTGTATTGTTATTTTGTACT
Organism: Neoceratodus forsteri; assembly: GCA_016271365.2. NCBI lineage: Eukaryota > Metazoa > Chordata > Ceratodontiformes > Ceratodontidae > Neoceratodus > Neoceratodus forsteri. The sequence goes on from CM057455.1 coordinate 1,187,800,564, forward strand.
GAAAAGGTCAAAGAGCAATCAATTAATAAACTTAAACAAACTATCAGTAAAGGTAGTTGGTGTTTTGGCACTGTAATTGTTACTGCTAATTAGCTGCCATCATGCCAATGTTTTTATATATTTTTAGGCACAATAGTTAGGTAGTTTTAATGTGATGTTTTTGACACTATAATTGTTATGTACTTATCTGCCATCAAAGTAGAGTCTGTGTGGGTTGGTCACAGACAGCAACTGCAGAGGCTTTTTTGAGACAACATAGTCTGGTTAGTTGTAGGAAAACTTGGTGGAATAGTGTCCTTAATATTGTCTGGCATGTTAGGATCTAGAAACAGTGTGGTATAAGTGAAGCACCCTATCTAGGTAGGAGTAATTAAGGGTTTGGAGTGAACAAACAAAAAGGGGCAGGGTAGAGGTGAGTTAGGGTCAAGCAATAGTTGGGCAATGGTAAATAGAAGCTAAAGGAGGAAAAACAAAAAAACAGGCAAGAGAGGACATGGTTATGTTGGAAGTGGTACAGTGCAGTGGCTGTGGGAGGTGTCTTCAGGGCAATTTTCTGGAGACTGTGTTGATGCTCCATATGCATGCACCTCTGGTCTGAGGGAGGAGAGTGCCAGACTTAAGGCCAAGTTGGCCTGGGTTTGGAGGATATACTGCCCCAACCAGGGACCACCTAGTCCACCACTGTACCTCAAAGGCTGCCCAGAAGGGGAGCAGCTGGACAACAGAGGGCTCAGGGAGGGTTAGAGTGGTGGAGCATAAGGCACATCCCCAACTTGGTACAACTATGAAACACCTGCTGCACTGACCGAGTGGGAAAGTCCCACAGAGGCCTCCAAAGTAGTGACAGGGGTGGATGTGGGGGTCCTCCATAGTGGAGATCTGAAAGGAGGTGGCAGAGGATCCCAGAGGGAGGAGGAAACAGATCATGGTGGGGAATCCCATAGTGAGGTGGATACAGTTGGGGAAAGTAGATGAGGAGAAGGAGGTTATGTGTCTTCCATGCTAACACGGCTTGCAGGCATGGAAAGAGGATCCAAAGGATCACTGGGGCAGCAGGAAGGAGGGAGGAACTGGACATCATTGTCCATCTGGAAACAAATGACCTGGCTAGGGATGATTCAGCAATAGTTCAGGAGCAGCTTAGGGAATTGGTGAGGGTCTTAGGCAAACAGCATGATCTGTGACCTTCTTGAGGTGCTACCTGTCTATGACAGGGGTAGTATAGGATTCTCCACCAGGATCTTCAATGCATGGTTAGGGAATGGTAGAGAGAGGGTTTTGGCTTTACTGGGAACTGAGGACCCACCTGGAGGATAAGGGCCAGTACAGGGCTGTGGCCTGCATCCATCCAGGAGGGAACCATGGTCTTCAGTGAACAATTTTAATGCTACATTTGTGAGCATTTAAACTAACCGGGGGGTGGGAATAAGGCAGGGGACATAAAGGCCCCACATGCTCTAAAGGTCAGCAATGAGAATCCAAAGGAGTGAAATCCCAAAGGAACCAGATAACAAAGGAATCCAAGCTGTAAAAGCAAAGAGAGAGACAGTAAAAAAACAAAAACAGTGGAGGAAAAAGGAAGGCAAATGGGAAATAAGGGGCAGGGTGGAAGGACAATCTGAGAGCCATGTGTGCAAATGCTCAAAGTCTGGGCAATAAGATTGCAGACCTAGTGGCCACCACAGCAGATGTGGACCTGGACATAGTAGCAGTTACGAGTCCTGGTACAATGAAAACCAGGACTGGACTGTAGCCATGCCAGGGTATACTCTGCTCATAAAAGACAGGGTAGGTAAAAAGGGGAGGAGTGGTGTGAGGGACAGCATCAAAGCTATGGAACTACAGGGAGAGCAGGGAGGAACGGAGGTACTGTTGGTCATCCTGAAACACAGGGTGCTATTCACACAGGAGTGATTTACTGACTTCCAGCACAGGAAGATGAGGTGGATAAACATATGATGGAAGCAACCCAAAGGATGGCATGCAAAGGAGGTGTTGCTGGTAGGGACTTCAGTGTACGGATGTGAATTGGAGCCTACTAACTGTGGCAACAGTCAGAAGTAGGGACATCCTGGACTCCCTGCAAGAGGCTGCCTCAGGCAATAAGTTAAGGAACCCAATTGGGCGGGAGGCAGTACTTGGGCCTGGTACTGACAAATGAGGACAGTGTTGTTGCTGCCACAGTGTGTGGCCACTGGGGACCAGTGACCACTGTATGGTGTGGCTCAAAATAAGAACTGGATCAGAATCAAACTGCACTAAGATGAGAGTCCTGGACTTTAGGAGAGCTGATTTTTGGAAAATGGGAGATTGCCTCAGGAACACCCTAGTAGGATAGGGACACTGGGGGGAGTCGAGGATAATGGGCAAAAATAAAGGGGATTGAAAGTCAACAAATCTCTGTGTCAGGTATGTTAACAAGGGCAAGACAAAAGAGACTGCTATGATTCTCTAGAGAAGTAGCAGAGAAATCAAGGGAAAAATAGCAGTTAGAAGGCACAAGAGTAAGAAGAAAGTGGATAGGGAGAGTTACCATGAGAAACAAAGAGTGTTAGGTAGAGCAGTTAGGAGCGCAAAGATGCAAATGGAGGAGAATATTGCCCAATCAGTAAAAAAGGGATACAGCTTTTTAGATATATATATATATATGATAAGAGAAAGACCAAAGGAGGGATGGTAAGGCTGAAAGAGGAAGGTGCAGGGGGTGGGAGGAAGAGGACCAAAAAAGCAGACATATCGAACAATTACTTTTGTTCAGTATTTACTGAGGAAGGGTAGGTGACGGGCCAAAGATATGGGATAGGGGCATTAAAGGAAGGAAGGTGGACACTAGTCCTTCTACAGAGCAGAGAGTCCTTAGGAATTAATGCAATTAGAAGTAGATAAGGGAATGGAATCAGACAGGGTGCACCCTAGGATACTGAGGAGCTCAAGGAGGTGCTGGCTGTACCTCTGACAGCTCTGTTCAACCTATCTCTAGAAATGGGGGGTTCCAGGGTACTGGAGTAGGGCAGATGAGGTCCCACTACACAAAAGTGGAAATAGGGAGGAGGCAGGAAATTACAGACCTGTCAGTCTGACTTCGCAGTAAATAAAGTAATGGAATTGCTACTGAAGGAAAGGATTGGGGAATACCTTGCAACCAGTGGATTACAGGATATGAGGCAACATGGGTTCACAAGGGGGAGGTCTTGCCAGATAAACCTGATCAAATTCTTTGACTGGGTGACCAGGAAGTGGATCAGGAAGAGAGGTAGATGTGGCTCACCTGGATTTCAGTAAGGCCTTCAAACTGTTCCACATAGAAGACTGGTGAGCAAGCTGGGCAACCTAGGAGTAGGTCCAAAAGTAGTAAAATAGGTAAGAAGTTTGCTAAGCAATAGGGAGTCAGAGTGAGTGGTGATAAGCGGGTCCACTCTGGAGAAGGCAAGCTGACAAGTGGGATGCCACAAGGTCAGTATTGACCCGTCCTCTTCAATATCTTTATTAGCAACATTGCAGAAGGGATGAAGGGAAAGTATACCTGGTCACAGATGACACAAAAATCTGTAACAGAGTGTATACACGGGGAAGGGGAGGATGAGGACCATCTGAAAAAGCTGGAAGATTGATCAAGGGAATGGCACCTGGGTTTCAATGCAAAAGGTGTAAAATCATGCACTTGGGGCACAGAAACCCAGGGCAACATACCAATTGAGCATGGAGGTATTAGGCAACCACAAAACAGGAAAGGTACATGGGGTAATCATTTCAGATGACCTGAAAGTAGCCAAGCAGTTTGATAAGACAGTGGGAAGGCTAGCAGGATGCCTGGAGTGCATAGAGGGCACCATCAGCACAAGGAGGAGGTAGTACTACCCCTGTATAAATCACTGGTAAGACCCCACCTCAAGTATTGTGTCCAGTCTGAGGCTCCACCTCCAGAAGGACATAGAGAGGGTGGAGATGGTACAAAGGAGGGCTACCAAAATGGTGCAGGGCCTGTATCAAAAGTCCTGTGAGGAAAGACTCAAGAAACTATATATGTAATCTCTAGAGAAAAGGAGAGAAAGGGGATATGATAGAAATGCTCAAATACCTCACAGCTATTAATAAGGTACAGGAAGGTAACATTTTCCATAGAAAAAAGATGCTCCAGGACAAGGGTGCACTATGAAGCTAGAGGGGAGGCTCAGAGGAGATGTGAGAAATACTTCTTCAAGAAGGTGGTGAATGCCTGGAATTGACTCCCAGCAGAGGTGGTGGGTGCTGAAGTGGTAACAGGATTCAAGCATGCATGGAATAGACACAAGGGGACATTAGAAATAAGGCAAGGGGAGAAGACCAGAGATCGAGCAGGGTCTGTGGAGGCACAGTAGGCAGGGAAAATAGGGCAGACTAGGTGGACCAAGAGGTCCTTATCTGCTGACAACTTCTATGTTTCCATACTTATCACGCCAGTTTTTTTTTTATTTTTGGCACAGTACTTGCATAGCTCCCAGTCATCAAATTTGTTTGCTGTGGAGGCTTAAATACAGCTACTGTAGTGCATTGTGACTTTGTGGGCTCTTTGTCTCAAATCTGTCTTGTACAGTACCTTTAAATGTATGACATACTGTACAAGGATTTGAACACACACCAACACCTCCTAACAAACAGTGTGTTCAAATGTTGGGATGTACAGCCCCTGTGTGCTTCATATATTTGGTGAGTTCTAGTTGAAATTCAACTTTTTATTTTTTTGATATATACCTTGTAGTATATGGTAATTTACCCTAGTAACAGTGTAGAATGGTTTAGTCCACATCCCCTGCAGTTTTCGGCTAATGGTATGTCTTGGGTGGAGACTGGGTTTTAGAAAGTGCACGAGCAGATAGTAGTAATGGTTCTGCTGAGGCCTGCTGATCTATCTAATGTATGTTTGTTGAATAAACCTCAGAGCTGTTAGAAGTTACTTGTGGTGTCCAGTCATTCCTAAAACCAGCAATCCGTAAGAAGCAACTACAGTGAAATATTATATGGTGTCGGAAGTGAACTTGCAGTGCTGCAGTTGCAAGAAAGAAGAAAGTTTGGGCTGCCAAAAGAAACAAAATACAGTATTTGTGAGTACCTAAAGCTTACTAAAAGACTGTATAACAAAGTATTTTTGCAGTATGGAGCAATTTAGGCCACCTCCACCACTATTGTTGACTGGAAATCTTACAGAAAACTGGAGAAGGTGGGCACAGAGATTAAGTCTGTACTTCACAGCCACGGGATTAGATGACAAGTCAGAGGAAATGAAAATTACAGTCCTGTATACATGATCGGGATGAGACCCTCGAGGTGTACAGTACCCTCAATATAACGTATGCTGACCCACAAGCTAAAAAGCAGCTGAGGTTATGGAAACATTTAAGAATTATTGTTGAAGGCAGGATGGTAATACAGGCAAAAACCAGACCGCCAGCTACCAACAGTGAGACACGTGCACAAAATCAAACACGGTGGGAGGTGTGGCAAGGGACATACAAAGGCTTGTCCAGCGATGGACAAGAATGTCGAAATGTGGTGGCCTCAACCATTATGCAAAATGTGCAGGTCCAAAAGTCCAACAAACTCATGAGAAAATGACCAAAGGGTAGAAGCACTGTTTGTGGGTGCTGTAAAATAAAGCAAGAAATGGTGCGGACACAAGTACCAGATGAAGGGTGGTACACTACCTTGAAGATAATGGGACATCCAGTTAAGTTCAAGTTGGACACTGGGGCTGAAGCCAATATACTGACTAAGGAAGTGATTATGAAGTTTCCATGCAAGGTACAAATCAAGCCGACCAGTACTATCCTAATGGCATATGGAGGAGCACAAATTAATCCTGAAGGGAAGTGACGCTAAAGTATAAGACACAAGACAGAGAGGCCAATCTGCAGTTTTATGTCACTAGTGCATCAGGAGCTTCCCTATTGGGTAAACAGGCATGTGTCATCCTGGATCTGATTCGCAAAAGTAAAGGTGCTTAAAACCAAGCCACCAAGCAAAAGAGGAACTTCTTGCACAATATAAAACAGTGTTTGAAGGCCCAGGAGAATTCCCAGGAGTTTACCACATACACTGACCCAAATGTTACTCCTGTGATACATGGGTGCAGGAAAGTCCCATATGCAATCATGGGCAGACTAAAACAGACACTGGGACAGCTGGAGCAAATTGGGGTGATTAGCAAGGTAAGAAAACCTACAACATGGGTAAATAGCCTTGTAATTACTGAAAAGAAAAATGATGAGATCAGGGTGTGTTTGGACCCTAGAGACTTAAATAAAGCTATCAGAAGACATCACTTCTCATCCTCACATTGGAGGATATTCAGAGTAAGCTTGCAGGTAAAAGTTTTTACAATTCTAGATGAAAAGATGGTACTGAGATCAAATTAGACAACAAATCTGCAGACCTATGTACATTCAACAGTCCATGGGGAAGGTACAAATTTCACAGACTTCCTTTGGTATACGGTTCTGCAGTGAAGTATTCCAGCAGAGAAATGCTGAACACTTCGGGACATACCAAGTGTTTTTGTAATAGCTGATGACATGCTTATAGTCGCAGCTACCAAGGAAGAGCATGACAATATTCTGAGAAAAGTAATGGACAGAGCAGTGGAACTCAATGTTAAGTTCAATAGTGACAAAATACAGTATTTGGTGAGTGAGGTGAAATACATGGGGCACATCATAACCGAAAATGGGCTACGGCCTGATGAAGCCAAAGTAGAAGCAATAACCAAGATGCCCCTCCGAAGATAAAAAGCGCTACAGAGACTGATAGGAATGACTCGGATACTTAGCGCAGTACATTCGAATGAAGCAAGCCTCACTGCACCACTAAGGCAGCTACCGAAAAGATGTCATGTGGCAGTGGCAGCCAGCACAGGAAGAAGCCTTACAAGAGTTGAAAGAGATTATTTCTTGTGCACCAGTATTAAAATCTTTGTTCCAAAAGAGGACATTGAAATCCAAGCAGATGCATCTAAGGACGGACTAGGTGCTTGTCTACTACAAAGAAACAGACCAATGGCTTATGCATCTAGGTCATTGTCCAGTGCTGAAAGAAACTATGCACAGATAGAAAAAAGAGTTGCTAGCGATTGTGTTCTCTACAGAAATTTCATCAGTGTGTTTATGGAAGGTCAGTGAAAGTACAATCAGATCACAAGCCACTACAGTCCATACTGAACAAACCAATTGGAAAGGCTCCAGCAAGACTGCAGCGGATGCTGTTACAGATACAGAAATATGACATACAGGTAATATATGCTCCAGGAAAAGATATTCTGATTGCATCACTCTGTCCAGGGCAGTACCAAGTAAACCAGCAGAGGGAGACATTGATCTAAGTAGTGAAAAGGTCATATACTCAATCCAAGCAACAGAGACACTGCCTGACAGCATGTTAGAGGGCTAAAATAGGCCACACAGAGGACAGTGATTTACAGTTGCTTAAAGAAATGCACCTCAAAGGATGGCCTAACAGGAAAAACAAGTCAGCATTAAACTTCAGCACTATTGGCCCATGAGACACAATACATACATAGAAAATGAACTCATAATGGTGGGTAAAAGAATCATCATACCTAAAGAGCTGAGAACAGATATGCTACAAAGACTTCACGCAGCACATCAAGGAATACAAAGGTCAAAGGCACAAGCCAGAGCTGTGATGTATTGGCCAGGCATGAATCGAAGTAGAAATGATGGTTGAAGCATGTGGACCTTTGCTAGGAACTCTTACCCAGCAAACTAAAGAGCCAATGTGTCCACATGATATACCTGACATGCCATGGTTAAAGCTTGCCAGGACATTTTTGACTTTAGGGGACACTCCTACTTAATAGTAGTGGACTATTTTTCAAAATACCTTGAGGTTCTCAGAATGCCTGACAAGACGGCAGCTACAGTTATTGCAAAATTGAAAGCTGTATTTGCAAGACATGGAATTCCAAAAGAACTGGTAGCGGATCATGTACCATTTGCAAGTCATGAAATGAAGCAATTTGCAAGTTGGGAATTCGAATGACTCATTCCAGCCCAGGATACCCACAATCTAACGGTTTAGCTGAAAGAATGATCCAGACAGTAAAAAGAATCTTTCTGAAGTCTATGCAAGGTCAGAACGATCCACATCTCGGATTGCTCAGTCTTAGAAGTACACCTGTCACAGGACTGAACTGTACACCTTCTCAGTTGTTAATGGGCAGAATGTTGAGAACAACATTACCTGCAAATGCAAGGGCACTGCGACCTGAAATACCAAAGGATGCACATAAATGTCTGAAAAGACTACAGAAAAGACAGAAACAGTATTATGACAGGAATGCAGCTCCACTTACTCCATTCAGAGAAGGGAAAGGGTATGCATAGAGACTTCTGGTAGGTGGCAACCTGTTACAGTGGAAAGAATCCGCGATGAGCCAAGATCCTATAGTGTGATTACACCTGCAGGACAGCGATATCGCAGGAACAGGAGACACCTGAGGAGAGACTGAACAGTTGCTTTGGAGGCTGAAGAGCAACAGGCAGATGAGTCAATTGAATCCGTATTGTCACAAACAGTGGAATCCAGGGACAACAGCCAGGAACAGGACACTTGTCAAGAGTATGAGCAACCTGAGATGCAACCTGTTGTTTTCAATGACACTTTGCCAGAAAGTCCTGAGGCTGTACCCAGTGTGCAGTCTACTCGAATGACCAGAAGAGGGCGTCTGCTTAAAGTTCCTGAGAGGTTCAGAGATTTTGTTATGACTTAAGTCAGTGGTAAAGACTTATTTCAACAAAGCTGAGTACCAGTGGCTTTAGACCCTAACTCATCACAAAGTAAGACCCAACCATTATGTTAACAGTGCTTGGCAATTATTTGTCATTGATATGCAAACTGAAATCAAGGTAATTGCTTTCTTTTACTAGAAGGGAGATGTAGTATATGGTACTTACCCTAGTAACAGTGTAGAATGGTTTAGTCCACATCCCCTGCAGTTTTCGCTAATGGTATGTCTTGGGTGGAAACTGGTTTTAGAAAGTGCACGAGCAGTTGGTAGTAGTGGTTCTGCTGAGGCCTGCTGATCTATCTAATGTATGTTTGTTGAATAAACCTCAGAGCTGTTAGAAGTTACTTATGGTGTCCAGTCATTCCAGCAATCCGTAAGAAGCAATTAAAGTGAAATATTATAACCTTGTTGCATTTTGGTTTCCTTCATTGCGAGCTGTGTTTTTGTTTTTGTTTTCCTGTGAGTCTTCTTGGATATGCAACATCACAGGCCATACATGTGCATCTCCCGAGCCTGTGCTGTAACTGCACAGGCATAACTTGGGACTCTGAGATCCCAGCAATTGTTCTGGTTTGCCCATGTTTCTGTGTCTGTCACCATATCAAATTTATCATCAGCCATGATTGCCTGCAGCTCCTGCTATTTTTTTTATAGACTCCTTGCAGTCATATACAAAAGCATTCATGTGTCCTTTTTCTGCCTGCCTTAGATCCATTAGACTTGGTGAATAAAGATCAGTTCATTCCTGCTTCACCCATTCCCTACAGTATCATCATTTCCTCTCTTGCCCTATCTGTACTGGAGAGAACCTGCCAAGTTCTCAGTGTGTCTGTCACGTGTGTCCTTTCTGTAATGAAATGTGAAGGCAAGTACTGTAGTCTACAAAGCTTTACTAACAACCAGCACAACCTTACATCAAGACAGACTGTTGAAAATCTGGCGGTTATAGCCCACCAGTCATTTTATATATTAAGGTTCAAATCTAGTGACATCACACGGAGCATGCGTCATTAATATTCATTTACTTCATTATCACACATATCATCACACTTGCAAGCTAGCACTGTGCCCATCTCCTCTCATAGTTTAAAAACTGTTTGAAAGTCACATCTAATGGTTGCCCTGTCATTTATTACACTTTGACTGAGCGTACTCACAGCAGCAGTTTACAGGGAAAGCATTATATGGGATCCATGGTAAAATTCTAGGTGAGAATAAATATCCAGATAGTTTTTTTAATCTCTAAACCATGCACATACTTTCAAGCCTCACTCCTTGAAAAAGGCATCATGACACTTCAAGGCGTGTACCATCAGCACAACAAACGATCACAGCAAGAAGACCATTACAGCGACAAATATCACCAGGTCACTGTAATGGTCCCGCTTGTACACTGGCACTGTTTCTCTTGGTGTTTCACCCTCACCTTGAAACAACTCCAACTTGGAGTTAGTTATTTAAAGAAGGTGGCAAAAAACATTTTAATCCTGATGGCACAATGTCGACTATCGCTCTGGCGCTTGTCGCTGTGCCAGATGTCAACAACTATGTTGTCAGAGCAGCATGGTAGGTCCACTTCAGTGCACTCTGTCATTCTCAGTCTATACAGGATTGGATGTCGCCTGCTAAAGTGCGCAGTTCCTGTGCTAGAAGCCTTGTCAGCCTGACTTGCTGTGCTCACCCATGATGCATTGGCTCTGGGAATGAGGCTTGAGAATATAGTATGTGTATGCTTTGGAGAGATGCACAAAAACAATTTTTGCCTTAATGCACTGCCTCCCTTTTTGTTCAGGTGCAGGCAGTCTTTAGTGAACAGCCTACTGTCCTCAACAAAAGAGCCCCAGTCCCCAGAGAAGTGAAATCCTGCCTCCTATACCAGTCATTTAGCCATATATTGAATTCCTATTTCTCCGTTTTATGCTGATTCTCATGTGGCACTGGTGGCATCTCTGAAGAGTTTGCTGCCTCTGCAGCTACCTTCATCTTCCTGCCTCATCTCTTGAAAACTGTCCTGACTTTATGTAGAGTATAGTTTGCCAGGTCCTTGGTATTTAATAGATCACAATGTCCACCTTCTTTCCCCTATCCCGTAAGCTCCTCCACCCTGGGAATAACCTTATCTGTCTTCATAGTGCAATACAACAAACAGATCTCTACTCAGGGTTAAAATCACTAACCAGCCCCCAGTCCCTCTGACTATAGAATCTTCCACTACCAGAATTGCCTCCATCTCCCACTAGATACAGCCTACCCCCAGTCAGTAGCCAGAACCAGTTCTGCCAGTGGCTCAGTCTGGTTCTGTATCACCAGTTAAGGCTTCCATCCCCTCAAGTGCCAGCCTTTCACATCTCTTCATGTGGCACTACCTTCCCTCCCCAGTGCTGATTGGCGGGGTCCTCTGAGGCAGTTACCATCCTGACTCCCTGCTCTGAGGCTATCCTTCTTAGCCACGTTTTCAGTCCTAATAGCACCAGTTCAGTATGAAGGGTCATAAACCTTCTGCAGACTGAACAGTCCCCATTTGCCCAAAGTACCCTCTGAAAAGAGGCAGAGCCGCAGTTCCTGCAGCTGTCAACCTGTGTGTGCATACTAGGTATTAACCGTGTGTGTATGTGATAAGAAGTAGCACCACTATTATCCTCTCCCAGGACAAGTACCTGAGCCCACATAGACTTTCCCTTGATGGCAGCCCTAGCAGTGCCTAACAGACAGTAACAGTAAGCTGTAACCTAGTGTCACTTGCCCTCCGCAACTCTGGGTCTAGTGATGGTAAGAACATCAAGAAACATAAATGAACAGCAAACTAAACTAATCTGATACATTTTAGGTATCATCAATACAATAATAAAAATAATGCAATTTTGTATTTGTACTTCACTGTTTGAGCAGGCATTTGAATTAACTTTATCCATTTGGTTTGCTAGCCTTTTGCCCTTTACCCAACCCATGTTCTTTGAAATGGAGTTATCAAATTAGGGTGGATTTACACACCTGATATTTTACAGGCTTGTGTCCCCATTTGTTATTGCTGTCTGTTGTGGTCTGTTAAAATGTGGCCATGCCACTTCAGCAGTGTTAAGTTTATTTGTCCTCTGTAGCAATAGCACTATAAATTGGGCAGTTCTGGCTCTGCACCCTGAAGAAGAGACATGCCCTCAGTGTACTAGTGAATGCTCATTCGTTGTCTCATCAACTTTTGTAATTTCACATTTTGCCAAGTAAAATACTTTGCCACTGCTATGCTTGTCTAAACCTAGTCTAGTTTTCTTGTACCTCCATTGGGCACATGGGTTTATCATTTTGCAGTGCTGTCCTGCTTTAACCTTTAATCAGTTACTGCATCAGGCCTTGCAACACAGCCCATTGCCACGTGAGCAGACTCTCCGTGCACCAGGAAGATCCCCAATCTCGACACACAGATAGTTACCCTTCTAGTACCAATTATAATGTCTGTCTCTACTAAAGTAAAACTGTCAAACAACACAAAGCATGACCATATTTTTAAAACATTTTTTTTCTGATACTGTTACACAGTCAAAAGTCATATCTCTTTGGAGCTCTGTGGACTTGACTTGAACAATGTGGTTGCTTTGTAGCAACTGCTAAAAGTGTACTTATCAGTGGAAATATGTCCTGGCTAGAACTCCTGCATTCACTGGGCCATGGGCAGGGTCTGGCAAGATTTCCAAAATGGCCTCAGAAAATCCCCATATGGTTCCAAAACAGTGTAAAGGTCTCTCTCTAAACTCTACACTTTAAGTTGGCTCAAATCTTCTTAGGCATAACTGAATTCAAACATAATCCAAAAGTACAGGTCTGGCATCTTTCGTCTTTTGTTGACAAACCCTTTTGAAAAAAAAGTCTCTCACTTCAAGTATCGTACCTTGGTGTTTGAATGGTTTGAAATCCTGATTTCTCCTCCCACCCTGCCAGTGTTTGACTTTGCAAATATGTTCTTCAGTGCTGCCCCTAATCTATCCCTGCCAGACTGGATCCCTCTTCCATTTCTGTTGTTTCACTTCCAACTGCCTCTGTTCGTACTATGTAAATGTGTTCTACAGCATTGCCCCAATCTACCCATGCCAAGTTAGATCCCCTTCCATTTCTGTTGTTTCACTTCCAACTGCCCCTGTTTTGTACTATGTAAATGTTTTCTACAGTATGCCCCAATCTACCCATGCCAAGTTAGATCCCCTTCCATTTCTGTTGTTTCACTTCCAACTGCCCCTGTTTTGTACTATGTAAGTGTGTTCTACAGCATTGCCCCAATCTACCCATGCCAAGTTAGATCCCCTTCCATTTCTGTTGTTTCACTTCCAACTGCCCTCTGTTTTGTACTATGTAAATGTGTTCTACAGCATTGCCCCAATCTACCCATGCCAAGTTAGATCCCCTTCCATTTCTGTTGTTTCACTTCCAACTGCCCCTGTTTTGTACTATGTAATGTTTTCTACAGTATTGCCCCAATCTACCCATGCATGTTAGATCCCCCTTCCATTTCTGTTGTTTCACTTCCAACTGCCCCTGTTTGTACTATGTAAATATGATCTACAGTATTGTCCCTAATCTACCCATGCCAGGTTAGATTCCCTTCTATTTCTGTTGTTTCACTTCCAACTGCCCCTGTCTGTACTATGTAAATGTGTTCTACAGTATTGCCCTAACTCTACTGCTGCCAGGCTGGCCCTCCCTGCTCCACTCCTGTTGTTTGACTTTCAACTGCCTCCAGTCATATCCAGCTCTGTCTCCTCTACCAGAATCATTCTCTGTCTCTCCTTTCTTGAGAACTGCTGCCTCTCTCACTGTACCACCTTTCATGTTAAATATTGGTTTAATTCTCTTCACTGCTATGTCTGCTTACTCATTCCCCCTTCCCTCCTCTTACTCCCTCTGTTCATCTGACATTAGTTCTTTGCTTTCCAGCTACAAAGCCTCTGCTGGTCAGTCTGTCTCTCCTCCTGCCTTTCCTACTTCTGTAACAATCTCCCCATTTACTACTCCTACTCGATGCTCCTTCAGAACCCTCTTCAAGGATTATGTTTTCTCTTCTATGCCTGCAAGTAATCATGTCTGTACCATCCCTTCCCTTCCTCCCTTTTTTCACTATCTTGCCCATTCCTGCTACATTTCCTTCCCCTTTCTTTGCCTTATTCATATACTGCTATCTCAGCCTCACTTGCATACATTTTGCCTCCTCATACTCCTTTCTTTATTTTACCTGAAGGGTAATGTATTTTATTTTACTTCCATAGTAATGAATTTATTGTTATTTTATACTGCATTTTATTTGTATCTTACAACTCTGGCACCATGGTCATTCCTATAATGTTTCTGTTTCTCTGCACTGTTTGGTAATTTATGCTACATTAATTCACATCATTAATGTTGTCGTTATCCCCATCTCCTCTGGGATGTTCAAGAAATGAGCTATGGCTCAATGTGCCTATACTCCCCCAAAACACATTTTAAATAAATGAAAGACTCACTGGATAGTTTGATTTTGTTTTTATTGGATCAACATATGTCTTGTATGAAAATAGTATAGTGAAGAAGGGACCTGTGTGGCCCTGAAAGCTTGTGTACTATACCATCTTTATATAAGTCTCATGTTGGTCCAATAAAAGGTATCAAACCTTCCAGTGAGTCCTGTTTTCCAAGGACCAGTATGGCTAAAATCTAGTTTTACTAAATAAACAACTTCAGCTGTTCTTTGACAGTGACTGTTCCACTTGACTGTGCCTGGTAGCCACTGGGAACCCTCTTTCCCACAGAAGATATACAGTGGCTCTTCAGTTTGAACATGTGACACCAAACCCTTACATCATGATGCTGCTGGAAATGTGTATCCTGTAGTCTTATTCTTTATCCAAGCAGTATAAGGTCTAAATGAGATCAAAGATGCTGTCCCATTGCTAGTTCACCAGAGCAATCCTGTGGTGAAGTGCAGGGCTGCCAAAATAATAAGGGGTATGGAGGACAAAAGCTATCAGGAAAGACTGGAGGCCCATAACATGTATTCCCTGGAAAAGAGGAAGCTGAGGGATATAATACATGAAAATCAGTTCAGTTCTCACTAAGGAGAATGGTGGACCCTTGCCAAAGAGTGGCATCAAAGTGGCTGCTATGGTGGTCCCGGAGATGAAGCAGCCAATATTTATAAGCAAAAGGATCTGGAATAGGCTGGAAACACTAAAATAGATGAGATCCTGGGACCAGATTGGTTGCATCTGATGTCATTTAGGAGCTGGCAGCAGAACTGGCTGAACCACAGGAGGGTCTATTCAGCAGCTAACAATGGGGGTAGTTACGAAGGATTGAGGGTTGTGGATATAGTTTTGCTTCATTGGGGGACAAGGATCATGTGGGGAACTACAGGCCTGTCAGTCTTACTCTATAGTAGGGAAGATGATGGAATCACTGGCCTAAGAGGATCTTAGGACTACTTGGAGAGCAATGGTCTCCAGGATAATAAGCAGCAAAGATTCATGGCAGGAAAGTCTTGTCAGACTAACCTGATAGTTTTCTTTGACAGGATCATGAGGGAAATGGATAGGGGCTATGATGCTGATTTGCTCTACTTTGACTTCAGCAAGGTTTTCGACTTGGTGCCTCACGGACATTTGCAGAAGAAGATGGAGGACCTTGGTGTGGCTAAGATCATAGTAAGCTGGGTAGGTAACTGGATGAAGGGGAGGCAGTGGAATGTTGTAGTCAATGAAGTCAGGTCAGCAGACAGGAAGGATATGAGCGGGTGCCACAGGGATCTGTTCTGTACCAGTTCTCTTCAATAGCTTTAGCTACATTGGTGAGGGTATCCGAGACAGGCTATGTCTCTTCACAGTTGACACAAAGGTCTGTGGTAGAGTGGAGAGTGTCAGGAGAATCCAGGAAATACAAAGAGATGTATGAAAGCTAGAGGTGTGATCTAAGGTTTGGTAGTTAAACTTCAACACCAAAAGTGCAAGGCAATGCACCCAGGGAACAAGAACCCCAGGACAGAGTACTGAATGGGTGGGGTGAGACTTAACACTATGGTTGAGGAACAGGACCAAAGAGTTATCATCAGTGACTCTTTAAACAATCAAGCCACTGCAACAAGGTATGTAGAAAACAAGTAAGACTCTGTGATGTATCAGGATGGGCATTGATAGTCCTGCTCCTATATAGATTCTTAGTGAGGCCACACCTGAGTACTGTCCCCAGTTCTGGAGACCTCACCTCCACTGGAAATCTATCCTCAAAACTGAGAGTGTATCATCCAATCACTTTACCTCAAATTTGGAATCAAGTACCATTCAATGAATGATTATGGAGAGATTGAGGAGCAGGAAGAGGAGAGCCACCACACATGACTTCTACCCCACAATGCAGCCCGAGGTGGTTCATTTCAAGGTAGATCCAAGAGAATGAGGCGTGGGGCAGCAGACACTGACAAATGCGACAGGCAACAGTCCAGCAGAAAATACAATATCAGACCAAACAAACACAGAATCAGGGAGCGGATCTCAACACAATGGGGTGGGAGGTTACAAAATATTATCAACCTGTCCTCAGTGGAATTTATTTATTTAAAGAAATTTACCAGGAAAGACATACTGTGCCATAAAGCTCCTTTCCAGATGTGTCCTGGGGGAGTGGATAAGTATATAATACAAGTAAAAAGTGCAACAATATTATACAGAAATAAGGCACAGCATTGTACAGAATACATATCATATTAGCATAATTAGTTACAATACAAATTGATTACAACAGGCAGGCAATATTACTTCACAAATTTAGGTACCGTCTAAAGGCCTCACTTTGTACCCACTTATGCCATCAATGATTTCGATCTGTTCATAGATGTTAAAGAATTTGGTAGAAAATTAAGCCTCAAGGTCTATTTTGCTAAGAACAGTACTGGGATTTGCTGAGTTCACTGGTAGATGGGAATTCATTAAACAGTAGTGAGTCTGCTAATATTCCAGAGACCATTTTCAGAACTAACTCTAGCATCTTTAAACACCTCTACGACTTTCATGCCTACCTATTCACCAGCAGTTTTTACATTTGAAAGAGCTATTCTTGATGAATTGAAAAATGGCAGGGAAACTTCACAAATTTGGATTTTGTTAACATTTTCTTTCAGAAAGATCAGCAATACAAGAATTACAGAATAATCCACACCTCATTATAAAACCTGCTGATAAGTGCGGTTCAGTTGTCCTTATGGATGTGGAAAAATACAAATCTGACGCCTTCTGCCAATTATCTAATACAGACTTTTATGCTGGTTTAAAGACTGATTTAACACTGACATTTGAGAAAGAAATAGATTTTTGCTGCAGGCTCGTGAAGAGGGACTTATTTCCCAAGAAACACTGGAGTATTTACAAGTCCCCATC
The DNA here is from genome assembly GCA_016271365.2 of Neoceratodus forsteri. Lineage (NCBI taxonomy): Eukaryota > Metazoa > Chordata > Ceratodontiformes > Ceratodontidae > Neoceratodus > Neoceratodus forsteri. The sequence continues at coordinate 1,187,817,730 of CM057455.1, forward strand.
CTGTACACCAGATCCTCTATGTCCTTCTGAAGATGCACAAAACATTGATTGATCTCCTGGGATGTCCAGTAGTGTTTGGGATTGGGTCCCTTACAGAACCACTAGTTTCAAGTTTATTTATTTATTTATTCACAGGAAAACTCCATTGAGTATGCTCATTTACAAGGAGGTTCTGATAGGACAGTGCAATACATAATCTATACAGTGGCAAGTGTTGCTACTTACTGAAATGAAAGGAGGAGGGGAGAAGGTGGGTGGAGGAAGGCAGGGTGGTAAGTGCTGAAAACTGGTTAGTCGGGGGGTAGGCCTACCCACTATGACAGTGGTAGGTTTCCTTGTATAGCTTGTTGAACAAGGATTTAAAGGTATTAACAGGGACTGGTTCAGTAAGCTTGAGGAAGGTTTGTATTTTGTTCTGGTAGTTCAGGATGGCATGACTAACTGCAGCTCTGCCATGAAATGTATGCATTCTGGGCACATCTAAAAGGATGTAGTTATTTTACATAGAGAGTAGCAGCTGTGGGATCTATGAAAGAGGAAGTGATGTAGGAGGGCAGTTTGTGCAACAATATTTTCAAGGCCCAGGTGCTGGTATGGAGCAGCCTTCTTGCTGTGAGGGAAGTCCAGCCAACTGTCGAGCAGAGGGAGCAGTGATGTGTTCTATAAGGTACTTTAGTTATGAAGCGCAGGGCACCGTGGTATAGGATGGCAAGCCTGTGGAGGTGAGATGCGCGACTGCTACTGTAGATGATGTCCGCATAGTCAATGAGCAGAAGGAAGGTGGTTTGTATTAATCTTTCCCTGATATGTAATGGAAATAAGGATTTGTTTCTAAAGAAGAATTCTAGTCTTATTTTCAGCTTTTTTAGCTAGAGATTCAATGTGGGTGGCAAAGGATAATTTGAAGTCTAGTCAGAAGTCTAGATACTTAGTTATCCACAATCTCAAGGGCATATCCTAAAAGGGTTGTAATTGGAGCCAGCATGGCCTGGTTGTGAAGGATGTATGCGCTAGAGGGAGGAAGTACTTGCTCTTTTCAAACAACATGAAGTCTTGTTGTATTCTTACTATTGCAGTTAGCTCCAGCACTCAAACTGCCCTGGAGAGTAGAGGGTTAATTTCTATGCAGAGTATAGAATGTTGAGCTTGAGCTTCATTCAGACCTCTGTCTGCTGCATTTTGAAGCGCAACTGTCAGATTTTTTCACTCATTTAACTGAACGGTCGCCCAGAGATTTCTCCTGTTTCATGGTTCGAAAAGTCGGTTAAAGTTGTTTGTTTTACTGATTATTTTTGCAAGTTTCGGTTCAGATCTCTGTCTGTGGTACAGTAAGTACTAGGTAGTGAACTAGACATAGTAAACTTGTGGAAATTGTAAAATGGATTTTGACTGGTTCGGCTGAATCGCCATTTAATGAATTATATATTCTGTCTTTGTTTCTAAACTTAGAGTGTGGTTATCGTGTCCTTATCGGTTTTAAAAAAAATGTCTTGTTTTTTTTTCCAATACCTGTGACACAGTTAGAAACAGATAAGGGTGTCTTGCCTGGTTGTTTGCCATAAAAGGGTAAGTTTGTGGTTAGGATGGTTATGTTGAGAAACCCAAACAACACTGCAGTGTGTGTGGGAGGTCTTTGTTAAGACTGATCCCACACCACCTGTGTTTATTGTCTGGGGTTTGACCACCTCGATTCAGACTGCCAAATCTTAGAAAATTTCCCTAGTCTACCCTGGAAAAAGACTAGATAGACTTAGGGATAAGGAGGCTGTGAAGTCTGCTGACCTGGATGGCCAGCCCGGTTCGGTTCTGACTGAACCTGAGGGTGCCCTCTGAGCAGGGCGATACTTCTTTAGGCAACAGGGCAGCCGATCCTGAGGATCGGTTCCTACAAAAGAAAAAGAAAAGAAAAATCAGCTGCTTCAGATCCAGAGGTCCATTTCCGATTGCGAAGAGATTGCCAAAGCAATAAGGATTGTAGAATCGCCGCCTGGTTCCATCTGATCCAGCGCCTTCTGGCAGGCGCTCGGTTGGTCGGTTCCTCCAGTTCAAAATTATGCCCTGAAGATTTCTATGAACCGGATTGGGAGGGGATGAAGATTATTGTGATGGTGATGGTGTGGAAGGTCTGGTTTAGCCCATTGAACCGACATCTCCCCAGACAGGCCTTCTGGTGTTTTCCTCCTAGGCTTTCTGAGTCCCCTTCCCACTACATGTTTTACAGGAAAGTGGCAGAAACCCTCCAGCTCCCTGTGGAAGAAGCTGTAGAGGAACAAGGGAACCTGATTATGTGCATATGATGGACATCCCAGAATACAAGAGACTGTTTATTCCCTTCATAAGTCTTTTGGGAAACAGACACAAAGATTTTAAAAACTCCAAATTCTTTACCTCCTGTCAACAGAAGGATGGACAAAAGGTACACCTTATCAGGTTCAGGTACACAGTACTTGTATCAACAATGCAGCCATGTTGGGGTTGTGCAGACTGCAGCCTGTGATAAGGCTAATATACCCTTGGCTTCACCCCCACCCCAGATAAAGACTCTCGGAAGCTGGATGCCATGGCAAAGAAACAGTACATGGCATCCACCTTGGGACTCAGGCAGGCTAATTATATGGCCTATGCAGCCAGGTACCAGAAGTCCAGTGGGGCACTGTGCACTGGCACTATTTCAGCAGCCCCCCAGCCTTGGAGCTGGAAGGGTGGCTGCTGATGGGGTTGAGGCATCTAAGGTACAGTTCCATGCTGCTGTGGACTCTAATAATGTGTCATCTAGAGTCATGGCTACATCTGTGGCTCTTCGGAGAATGGCTTGGCTTAGATGTACTAGCCTCTTGCAGGACACCCAGGCTAAGGCCATGGATTTTCCTGTGCTGGGTAATTCTCCAGGGAGCAGACAGAGAATTACATGAAAAGATGGATGAGTATAGGACCACCTATAGGAGCGCATAGGCCAAGGAAAGGCAGGCAACTCCTCAAAGGCAGCAAGCTAGGGGCAGGGCAGGCCTTTTCATAGGCCTTTTACCAACACAGGCCTCTTCTTCCTTTCCTCAGAGGGGTTCTTCAGAGGGGAGGCAGAAGGGGATGAGCAGGGCTGCAACCACCCCTTAACCTAAGGCTCCTGCCAAGCAGACACCCTGATGTGTTAGCCTGGGTCGACTCCCCATTCCTGTAGGAGGCAGGCTGGCTTACTTCATCCAGGACTGGATGTCTGTTACCTCAGAAAAGTGGGTCCTGGAGGTGGTAAGCCAGGGCTGGTACTCAGCTTCAAGAAATTTCCAAAGCTGAGGGCCAGATCTTTTCCACCTGCAAGCATCTCTGAAACCATTGCCCTAGAGGCAGAGGTTTCATCTCTACTAGCTCTAAAGCCTGTAGAGAGAGTTCCTACATTGCACAGGGCAAAGGTCTTTACTCCAGGTACTTCCTTACCTCAAAAAATAGGGGAGTGGTGACCCATCCTAGACTTGAGATACCTGAGCAAACATCTTTTAAAAACCAAAATTCAAAATGGTGACTCTGGGAATAATCCTTCCTCTCTAAGGCTAGGGACTGGCTGGCCTCCTGGACTTAAAAGATGCCTACTTACATTCCCATCAGGTGCTCCCACAGAAAGTACCTCGGGTTCGAATTGCCTTCAGGCCATTATCAGTTCAAAGCTATGCCCTTTGGCCTGACATCGACTCCAAGGGTATTCACAAAATGCCTAGCAGTAGTAGTGGCCTTTTAAGAAAGAAAATATTTCCATATTTCCACACCTGGACGACTGGCTCATTGTGGGTCAGTCCCCAGACCAAGTCAAGTCAGACCTGCAAGTGACTCAGCAAGTGCTCACTTCTCTAGGATTCCTTCTCAATCTTCCCAAGTCAGTTCTCAAGCCTATACAGCTCCTCACCTTTATAAGGGCAGAGTTGGATACAGTCAAAGCAAGAGCTTTTCTTCCCTGGAAAGGGCAAGGGCTATTGTAGAGCTGGCTTCTTCATTCCACCTTCTACTCTCTCGGCCAGCAAGGCACTTCCTTCAGCTTCTGGGCCACATGGCAGCTTCTACAACAGTGGTCCCAAGGGGCCAGATTTCAGATGAGGGATATTCAGTTTCACCTGAGGGCCTTTTGGTCTCGGAAGAAAGATTCTATAACCAAACTAGTTCCAGTGACTCAGACTGAGCCAGGCTCTCCAGTGGTGGCAGGATCAGGGCAACCTCAGGCAAGGAGTCCCATTTGTCACTAGTCTCACTCTGTGGTCCTAACCACAGATGCTTCTCATTGGGTGGGGAGCCCATCTAGGGGCTCTCACAGCCCAGGGATTGTGGTCCCCTCAGGAATCCCTTCTTCATATCAGTCTCTTGGAACTCAGGGCACTCTTTCTGGCCCTGCAAGCTTTCTCTCAGTCAGTGCAGAACAAGGTGGTTCAGGTCAGGACAGACAACACTACCACAATGTGGTACATCAACAAGCAGGAGGCACTCGGTCCACAGCCTTGTGCATGGAAGACATGAAATTGTGGTCCCTAGCTTATTCTCTGCAGACCTCTCTGATAGCAGTCCACCTTCCAGGGGAGGACAATGTGCTAGCAGATGCATTGAGCAGGATCTCCCAGGGCCATCATGAATGGTTCCTGGACCCTCTGGTGTTGAAAGTGATTTTTTCAAGGTGAGGCACTCCAGAGACAGATCTCGCAGCCCCAGACAATCACCAGCTTCCTCTGTTTAGTTGCAGACCCCAGTCTTGGGCTCAGTCCCTCTGGATGCTCTGATTTTGAACTGGGAAGGAAATTTCTATATGCCTTCCTCCCTTTCCTCTACTGTTCAAGGTTCTAGTCAAGATAAGGCCACAGCCCTGTAAAGTGATTCTGATTCGCCAGACTGGGCCAGGCAGCCTTGGTACCCCCTGTTGCTGTCCCCAGCAGTCCATCTTTCCCTGTCTCTTCCTAGGAATTATAACCTGTTAACTTCCTCTCAGGTGAGGATTTGGTACCCCAGTCTTTGGTCTCTCAGTCTCAAGGCATGGCTCTTGAAGAGTTAGAGTATGCAGATTTGCATCTGTCCCAAGGGGTTCTGGATATTCTCAACGCCTCTTGAAAGCCTGCCACCAGAAAAACTCCAAATGAAAAGATTCAGCATTTGGTGTTCCAAGAAGCATATATCCCCAGACACTGCTGAATTGTCTACAGTCCTGGATTGTATGGTTCATTTTAATGGCCTAGGCCTCAGACCAGCTACTCTCAAAGTACATTTGTCAGCTGTTTCTGCTTTTCTGTCAGTGGGAAAACATTCCTCACTGTCATCTCACCCTGGATTCTGTAAATTTTTCAAGGGATTGCTTCGTACCAGTCCCTCCTTTAGTGATCCTACCCTGCTTGGGATCTTAATGTTTGCATTGCTCATCTTATGCAATCCCTTTGAGCCTTTGTCTTCAACAGACCTTAAGTACTTGACTTGGAAAACTGTGTTCCTGGTAGCTATTACCTCTATCAGGCACATCAGTGAATTGCAAGCTCTGTCAGTGGAGCCTGATTTTATCTCATTCCATAGAGATAAGGTGGTCCTTAGAACTAATAGGAGGTTTTACCTAAAGTGGTTTCAGATTTTCATCTGAACCAATCTATGTCTCTCTCCTGTGTTCTTCACTGATCATTCTTCTTCAGGAGAAAGAAGTTTGCACAGTTTGGATGTTAAAAGAGCCCTTAGTTACTACATTGAGCGTACTAAAGCTCACAGGTTTGACTCACTCCAGTTGTTTCTCACTTATGGGTAAGTGGGGCAGGGCAAACCTGCCACTAAGAGAACTATTGCCAGGTGGATTGTCTCTTATATTCAATTCTAATATGAGAAGCTAGGCAAAATACCTCATTCGACTAGAGGTACAGCTGCTTCCTGACTGTGGCCAGGGATATTCCTTTGTTATGTAAAGCAGCCACCTGGAAAACAGTCCATACATTTACCAAGCATTACTCCCTGGACATCCAGGCTAAAGTGATGCTCGGTTTGGTACAGCAGTACTGCAGAGCCTATTCTCAAGGTAGGTTTGATTCCTCTTCCATGGATATACTGCTTGGTAGTCATAATAAGTCAGAATACAGCAAGACTTCATGTTGTTTGAAGAAAAATTACTCACCTTAGTAATTATGTTTCTTCTAATGGAGTCTTGCTGTATTCTGACCTCCCTCCTTCCTTGTCTCCCTCTCAGAATCTGTTTTTGGGAAGTGGGCTGAGGTGCAGTGTTGCACCCCGGGGTGTATTTGGGCACTCCATCCTTTAGAGAGGGGAGTTGTTATATTATTAATTTAACAGTCTTAATTTGTTCACTACCTGGTTTTTGATTTTGGATTTCTTGACTTGAGTCTTTTGGGGATCCAAAATATTTGGTTGCCATTTGGCTAGTAAACATTTTACAATTTCCACATAGTAGTTAGTATTAGATCGTAAGAATCTGACGGTTGTGCTTCAAAGTGCAGCAGACAGAGGTTTGAACCAAGCTCGAGCTCAACGCTCTATGCTCCGTGATAGAAATTAACCTCTACTCTCCATGGCAGTTTGAGTGCTGGGGCTAATTGCAATAGTCAGAAAACAGCAAGACTCCATTAGAAGAAACATAATTACTAAGGTGAGTAATTTTTTCTTTTGTATTTAAAAGGAGTTTGGAGGATAGAAGGTTTCACTGTAGCTGGTTAAAGTCCTCCTGCAGTTCATTTACCACTTCAGTGAAGGAGGGCTAAGATGCATAGAGGACGGTGTCATCCACAAAAAGTGTTATTTGGAGTTGTGAATGTTGCTACCAGGAAGTTGATGTAAACAGAAAATAAAAGCCATCTAAAGATTGAACCTTTGGGGACCCCTCTTGTAAATGGCAGAGGAGTGGAGAGGAGCCCATTGGCTTTAACACGTTGAAGCCTACTCGAGAGATAACTTCTGAACCAATCAATTATGTTACTGTTCACACCAAGCATTTTGAGGTTCATAAGCAGAAGAGCGTGGTCAACTGTGTCAAAGGCTTTACTCAGGTCTAAGAACACAGCTTCGGTAGGTTGCTTATTATCAATGGCAGAGAACCAGTCATTGGTCACTTTTGCCAGTGCAGACACAGTGCTGTGTTTACTTCTGAAACCTGATTGCAGGGAGTTGAGTAAATTGGAGCTCTCGAGGTAATCTTTAACTGAGTATTAACTAATTTTTCTAGTAGTTTTGACAGGACTGGGAGGATGGAAATTGATCTACAATTATTAAGGTCTCACGTGTGCTTACTTGAACAATGGTAGTATGAAGGCTATCTTCCAGCAGGAGGGGACCATACCAAATGACATTGACAAACTAAAGAAGTGCATTACAGGGGTGGTTAGGTAGAGGAAACCTAATTTTAGGAAAGTGGCCTTGATACCATTTGCACTGGCACCCTTTTTTATATCCAAGGTTTTAGGAGGCCCTCAACTTGCTTATATGTTTCTGGGGAGAGGCCAAAGGAGTTGTGACTGATAGGGTTCAGGAAGAATCCATTGGAGAGGGGCAGTTGACCAGCCCAACACTTGGAGGAGAATCGAACGTTAGCCCCACTGTTGTGAAATGCATTTAGTTTTTCTAACATGGTACCTTTGTCAGAGATCGTGATACTTGGGATGGGAGGGGGTTCTATTACCCTCAACAATTTTGAGCACCCACCAAATTTGGCATAATTACCCTTGGCATCTTCTAAGGAATCCACATAAAGTTTAGACATGGCTGTTCTGATTAGTTTTGTGCAGGAGTTGCTGAATGCTGCCCAGTATGCAGGTGCCTTAGTGTGTCTTGCTAGAGCCCATAGTTTGTCCCAATGGTTTAAGGCAGCCTTGAGTTCAGAGGTGAACCAAGGATATGAGGCTTTCTTTACACTGCATTTCACCAGTGTGGCATGTTTGTTTGCTAGGAAGGAGGTTCCTGTTGAGGGTATTGAAGGCTACGTCTACAGATTTGGCCAGGTAAAGGCTTTGCCAGTTAATGTGACTAAGTCTGGCAAGAAGCCATCCAGATTAAATTTGTGAAGCTGTGCTTTGTAATAAATTTAGCCTTGAGGGTGTCTAACTTGGGATCTTGTGCAAACCACAATATTATGGTTGCTTAAGTCATTGTGAAAGATGGCTGCATGTAGTATTTTGTGAGGTCTATTTGTGAGGATTAGGTCCAGAATAGTGCTATTAGTGTTTTTTATGGTTAATTCTTGTAGGCTCTGTAATGAGCTGGGAAAACCCAACTCTATCACACATGTCCTTTAGGCTGTTTGCTCTGGGTGTCAGCCAGTTCCAGTTTTGATCACCAAGAATGATGGATTAATTGGGCTGGACTCTAATAATGTTTCATAGCATAGGAAGGAGTTCAACTCCCCTGTTGGTGGTCTGTAGCAGCCAATGACATTAAGGATTCAGATGAGGGAGGAGAGTCTTAGTGCCAAACATTCAAATTCCTAGGTTTGGACAGTGAGAAGAATTCAGTGGCATGGTATTTGGGATTGACATAAATGACAACCCTTCCCCTTGCTGGTCTGTCTAGTCTGAAAGTGTTAAAGGAGGGAAGCGAATCTGCTGGTATGTGGTACTAACTTTAGCCATGTTTTGTGATGACTAGTATATCCAGATTAGTGTGGGATAACCATACTTTAATAAGGTCTAATTTTTTTAAAAGGCTACAGATCAGCATAAATTTCAGGCCTGGGGCTGAAGCTAAATCTGATGGCGAGGTAATTGGTGAGGGGGCCTGGATTTGCTTCAGCATTACATGATCATAGCAGGAAAAGCATGATACATTTCCTGAGATTGAATTTGAGGAACATAAGCTCTTTCCTGTTGGTGGTCTTGGGTGGAAGTGGGGTTGGGGAGTTTAGGCATGAGATAGAAGCAGGATGGAAGGGATGCAAGGGTGAGTGTGACTGCCCGTGCGGTTAAACATTGAATGGAGGTAAGGGCGCAGCAAGGGCAATGGCAGCAGAATCCCAGGGGTGTGTTCGTGGGTGATGGTAGCAGGATCCCAAGGGGAAGTGGGTTGCTGGAGGATAGCATGATGAAGAATGTCCAGGGAGGGGTGACGACATTGCAAAGGGCTCAGCGTGCTTGACAGGTAAGGATGACATGCCAGAACCAGAATAAATATGGCTAGCATGATGGATAATTATGGTCACTGGGTGTTGAAATGTGAATGGAAGTACTTATGAAGTGTAATACAACCGCGGCCACTAGGTGTTAAGGAAGTACTTATGGGGTGTAATACAACCGGTGGCCACAAGGCATCAAGGATGAATAGAGATTAGGATGAGTGTTTCCTATGCGCCAATAGCCTAGAGGTTAAAGTGGTAATTGAAGTAGAGTGCAGCAACCAGGGGCCAGGTTTGAAGACTCCATCAGGAAAATTGGGAGGGAAGAGGAGGGATGGAAAGGGCAGTAACAGGGCACAGTGGGACTGGGTGCTGTGAAGTGGAGTAAGCACAGGTAGGGACTGAATGTAAGAAGTGTAGGAGGTATAATGTTGCTTCAACTAGAGGGCGCAATAGCGATCTCCAGTGGCCAGAACATATAATGTGCTGATGAGAATTCAGGAGATAGCGTAGCCCATGGCATATGACTAGGTCATGTGATGGGGGTCAGTTATAAATCAAAATGCCTGCCTAGGGCTGGTGGGAGGGGTGGGTGGTGGGCCAGCGCCTGCCTGCTGACTGGAGCTGCCATCTGTACTTTGCTGGGGAGGAGGGTTCAGCAGTGCAGCTGCCATAGGTGAGCTCTCTCTGTCTGTTGCTGCCTAGGAGGAGAAGGAGGAAGCAAGCAAACACACAAGGTTAGTAGTGCAGGGGTGGGTCTGTCAGAACAATGGGGGCTGTGGACAAGGCAGGAACATGGGGGTGGCTAGGTCTGCGTGGAACCACAGTGGTGACTGGAGTCCCAAACAGAGTCTGGATTCCAAAGCAAAACAGCTGAACAATTACAGTACTTTTGGCCACAACAGAGAGAAATCCCACAACACAGCTACAAACAGCACTTAAAGTAACACAGGGCATTAGCCCTTACATAGCAATCTAGCCCTCACAGTCTTAAGGTACCAGTTTAAAAAGACAAAAAATTGGTGCAATGCTCATTCAAAGTTTAAAATAATTCAATCAGCACTCGTCTGCTAACTGGAGCCGTCTATACCTTGCTGGGGAAGGAGGGCCTCGCGGGTGCAGCTGCCACAGGATAGCATGGAGCAGCTCTCACTCTGTTAATTGCTACCTTGCTGGAGGAAGGAGCGAGGGTCGTGGTGCAGCTGCCACAGGAGAGCATGGAGCGGCTCACTCTGTCTGTTGCTGCCTAGGTTTGTGGACCAATGTGTGAATTTTGTTTGGTCCAAGCTCCACACGTGTGTTCGGGACACAACCCAGATTTTCGGTGTCCTAGGGGACTTTCAGATAGAGCCAGACTGGCTTTCAGTTATGATGGACATAGAGGTGCTCTATATTTATATGCTGCATGATGGGGGTAGCAGCACTACATTTTTGGTTGGAGTCAGCAACTACATATAGCTCTGCCTTTGTGAACTTTTTATGTACACTTGCACAGTTTGTTCTTTCAAAGAATGTGTTCCTTTTCCAAGGCCAGCATTTTTACAAATGAAAGGCATGGTGATGGAGGAAACTTTTGCCCCACCTATGCTAGTTTATACTTGGGCCACTGGGAAAGGGAGCCTATTTATGACCAGGATCAGAACTCCTTTCATGATTACATGGATATGTGTGCAGATATATTGATGATTTGTTGATGGTGTGGTATTGGGACACTTCCCAAATGGCACGGTTTGTGCAGTACCTTGAGACCTCTAACCCTCATTTAAAATACACAGTACATTATAGCTATGACAGGGTTAATGTTTTGGATATTGAGATCATTTGGTCTGAGGATGGTACTGTACAGACTCATTTATACATAGAGCCCACAGATAGAAACAGTCTTTTTGTCCAGTGGTTGTCACCCACTCCACACCATCAGCAACATCCCCAAGCCACAATTTATGCATGTTAAAAGGATATGCTCTGATGCCTCTGCTTGTTCCTTTAGGAGCCAGGAGTTACAGCAGAGATTCATTGCAGGGTGCAACCCCGCACTGGTCAGTGCTATGCAAGATTCAATGCAACAGATTCCCAGGAACAGTTACTCACATATAGGCAGAGGTCTGCTGAGCCACCCCAGGATGTTCTTTTCATAACTCAGTATTGTGCCAAAGTTATATTATTAGGAAACACTTTGGACCAGCCTTGAGCACATTAACATCTAATACCCAAGGATCATTTACAGACATTGTAGGAATTTATCTGACATGCTAGTCCACAGTTTTTTATCCACTAGGACTGCACAGCACTGGTTGCCACCAGCCCCAAGAGGACGTTATCGATGTGGTAGGTGCACCTATTGCAATGTGGTGCAGAGAACTAAAATGTTCACAACCTTCAATTCCTCAGTACAATATACCATCAAGGATTCCACTAATTGCAGCACCCTGGGGTTGTATATTTGGCTACCTGTAGTTGTGGTACATTCTATGTGGGGAAAACTAAAAGAAGTTTCAAACTAGGGTGAGTGAGCATTTAAGTGTCATTATAAATGGCAAGAAAAATCTAGAAATCTCGCTTGGTCAAGAGACATCAGCTGACTGGACATTAAACCTCTATATACACACAGTCTTCCTGGTCCTAAACCACATTACGCAATGAACAAATCAGTTCTCCTACAACCAGAACTTATCTTCCATCAGTCCCTCTGCAACCAGAACTGATCTTCCATCACAAACATGGCTGCTACCTTTACACTGTAAAACCTTCAACTGGGCCCAAAATAAAACTACCTTAAATACAAAATAAAACAAATTAATTAAACATTGTTTCCTGATCATCACACTCTCCTTTCACACATAAACAAATTAAAACATTAAGTATTGTTTATAATTTTCATTACAACTGTCTCTTTACTAACAGTGAAAAATCCCCTTTTGTCTTTACCTGCTTATCAGGGAAATCTCTTCTGCTTGCCCTGACAGTGCAAAATTGAGTCTCTGGTTCTAAAACAGGCCTCTGTTTTCTGTGTACAGTATGTTAGGAGAGTAACATTCTACCGGTGGAACTGAGCAGAATTTTGAATCCCTGTATTCCATGATAAACATTCTATGTCTTGAATGAGGGGAAAAACAGAAAAAACAGGATGAAGAAAGTAGGCAATACAGTATTATACAATGGCAAGAAAGAATCTTGGACTGTGATTGGTCAGTTTGGGGCTGGACCCATGGCATTGTCCTAGCACGATGCCACAGGTCTAGTCTCAGCCCTGTGAACCAATGCAGATGATTTTTGGATGATGATTTTTTGGATGATGAGCTAGATGTTTTTTGGACCTAATAAAAACATTCTTTAAAATTATTTTTATTTTATATATAACAACGAGCCATTGAACAATAGGAATAATGCATTCCAGGGTGTGTGTCGTTTGGGATACGCGCATGCGCCTGGGGCATTGGACGCACTCGGCCTGCAGCCCTCGTGCTCCAACCCCCAGGCGTAAGGCGTTATCCCAGCACGCATACACCCTGTCATGCATTATTCTTTAATAATTTATAAACAAAGAGAAAAGGTGAAAACACAGTTACATAAGTAGAGGCAGACCCAAACTGCTCAAATAATACATTGCTGCCCTTCAACTCAGTGGTTTAGCATTTTTCAGTGAGTTGCTATTCCATCAATTTTACCACTCTTCTACCCAAGTCTGGGGACTATTTTCACCATATTTAAATAAAATAACATACTATTATTAAATCTTTAATAATGTGTCCAGAGTTTTGCCGGCCGGTGGCGCTGAGGGTTGAGGCGCTGGATGCCACACTCGCGCTACGCCGGCGACCCGGGTTCGGTAATGGACCTGGGGGCCGGGGCTGGCAGGGGAAGGGAGGATTGAGCATCCCCTCGGATGCTCTCCTCCCTTAAGGGTGGGATACCGGAGACGCCTGGCGTCCGTCCATTCCCATAAAGGAGTCGTGGAAGCACCGATTCCCTGAAAGGGATGGGCGACCCCTCTGGAGGGGGTCGGGAGGGGACGCCGCACGGCGATGAGAGGTCTGTGCTAGAAGACGTTACCTCTCGGGACGTAGTCCCAAGCGCCGCGCCCCAGGGATGAAGCAAGAGGAAAATCACCCTCGCTGTCCTGATGACGCCCTCCGCTCAGACCGCCACACCAGACAAGACCCCACTGTGCAGGAGGAAGGAGAGGAGGCACTCTAGGGGCAGATCTAGGGGACGGCAAAAGAGCATTGAGAGGCCCGAAGGAGTAGGACCAAGAGGGTAGGAAATACCGGAGGAAGAAAAGAAAGTATAAAAAAATAAATAAATAATGTGTCCAGAGTTTTAATTGTTATAGAAATAGTTGTTACCCATTTATAAGAGCAATAAGAATTCAGGGGTGGGTTGTCGATTGATAAGAGCACTACCCAGCTGCTGTAGTCACTCTGCGCAAGCGCCTCATGCCTAACAACGCACCTGGGGCGTGTCTATCAATCAATAACCCACACCCTGTCATGTGCTTTTTAGGACTGCAGATGCCCTCAGTGTTCTATATAACCACATCCAGAAGTCAGGAGACACTGGTTAACACAGATTCATCTTTGTGGGATTGAAAGTTAGTCTGATCCCGAAGGAGGTGATTTCGAGTTACTTCTGGCACAGAAGGAATTTTTGGGATTTACAAACTTGGTGCTTTAACACCTCCAGGACTGAATGACAGTTTTGAACTGTCTCCTCATTTTAAAATCAAAAGATGATTAATGTTTCAGCTGTATGGTTCAAACACTTTCAAAAGACACACTTCATTATATTATTATTATTCTACTTAACAACAACACGTATTAGTTTTTCCATTTAATATTCCGTAAATATGAATAAATTTGACTCTAAATGTTATACTAAATCAAACTCAGGATGTTATGTGTGTTTTTGTACTTGTACTTTTGCATGAATTTTGTATCCTGTCTTTTGAGATCAATTTGGGTTTCCTCCCTTTTCACATGATGATATATTGGTTTGGACCTATTGTTGTATTTGTGAATGGGTTACTTGATGCTATTATATATATATAGTACACAATACTAAGGATCATACTAAGGATTTATAGGAGCTAGAAGGCTTAGAGGCCCATAGATGCTCCTTATATTAATAATAATTAATTTTAGCACCTTAGAGTATCAATATATCTAATGTGTTCTTAAATGCTAATTTCGATTTGCTTGAGAGTACTTCAATAGGAGGTGCATTCCAGGGATTAATAATTCTTAAGGTGTAAGAACATTTCCGTGCCTTCAAGTTAAACCTTTTGCCACATAACTGTAGAGGATGCCTACGAGTGCAATATTTATTGTTTTTATATTCAAATCCCAGTTCAGTAAGTAACAAGCATTTGTCAATGCCGAATGTTTGCTGCTGGCATTGGCATTGGTGGGGTGTGCCTTTGAATTGTCAGGCATAATGGTTATGCCATTTCACCACACCCTACCCTGCAGACACCAAGTGTTACGGTGTGCCTTGGGGTCTTTGGTTCTTATGCTCACCCCATTCCATCAGAAAATACAGTGAGATGGGTGCAGTGTAGGAGAATGGGGTGAACTTTGGGGCGACGGTCCAAGGCACACCTCGATGCCTCTACTGGCTGCAGGGTGTGGGTGGGGGTGGAATGGTATGAGCATTACAGGTGACAATCCCAAGTCACACCCTGATGCCTGTCAGTCTCTACAGGGTGGGGCATTATGGTCAGAAACCCTAACGCCTCAGGCATTCGTTGGAATTTTCACCCCAAATTTTTTTTTTTTTTTACCCCACCTTATGAACAGTGGTAATATCAGTTTGTTAGCCAAAGCTGATTTTGCATAGTGACTACGGCATTTGGCACCAAAGGTAAAACACATTTCGAAGAGGATGTGAAAAATTACAGCTGTACTGTTCATGGGGAGGTGTAAAAATGGCAATGTTGAAAATCTGCAGTGAAAATAGCAAAGAAACTGCAGTGAAATCACGAAGCGCAGGAGAACTGCACAATGCACACCCTTAATGTAATCACTTTGGGATTTTTACAGCAGATTGTCAACACAGGTATTTTGGGACTTTCTGCTCATGAACAGTGTCACTGTCATTTTCTTAATCTGTTCAACAGTAATTTCTCACAGCGACCACGCATTTCTGCGCAGGAAGTGTGAAAATACATTTCGCCATGTTGTGAAAAATAACAGCTGTACTGTTCATAAGGAAGTGTGGAAAATGCCAGTGGTGAAAATCTGGAAAAAAATATTACAAATTCATGAACTTATGGGGTGCGTGGAAACAGTGCAATGCTCATCATGCATCAGTCATTTTATGGACTTTTGTCACAAATTTTCAACATAGCCATTTTATGACCTCTGCTCATGAACAGTGTCACTGTGATTTTCTTAAGCTGTCCCAAACTTTGATTTCGCACACCGACTGCGTGATTGTGCGCTACATACGGAAACACATTTTGGGGAGATGTGAAAATGACAGCTATACTGCTTATAAGGAGGTATGGTAAAATGGCAATGTTGAAAAATCTGGAGTGCAAACATTAAAAATTCTAAACTTACTAGCATGCATAGGAACTGCATAGCGCATGCTCATAAAACAGTCATTTTTGAATTTTTCCCAGATTTTCAACATAGGGTTTTGGGGACTACCTCATGAACTGTGACACTGTTGTTTTGTACATCAGTCCCGAAGGTGGTTTCATGCAGTGACCACAAAATCACCTTTTGGATGGAATAACAAAATGACAGTGCAAGAATTCATGAGGTGGGTCCCAAAACCCCATGTTGAAAATTTGGTAAAGAAATTCCCAAAATGCCCGATATGCATTAAAGTTGGAAAAACCCTATTTATCCCATTATACAGCTTACCGGCATTTCCTCAGTTCGTGCTTGGCTTTAAGGAGTGCAGATGTGTTCCTGGTCCACTGAAGACCTTGTAGCCAGACTACAGAGGTAAGTATGGGGTGAGGGGTGTGGGCAGGCAGGGTGTGCAGACGGTGGGCGTAGGTGGGAAAAGGGTGAAGACATCGAGGGAACCTTTTTCTTGCCAGGTGTTTTTTTTTCTTTTAAGAAGACAATGCAGGACATTTGCCAGGCTGGGTAGCTCACAGCGTGGCAGCTGGAAACATTTTTTGGGGCAGCAGAGTCAACGGGGATTGGGCACCCCATCGGCCATAGAGAGCTTTGCCACACTGTGGTGGGCTCCCAGCGTGGCACCTGGAAGTGTGCTGGGGCAGAAGACGGATGTTTGCCATGCTGGGGTGTGCTCCCAGTGTGGCACCTGTAAGGCTGTTTGGGGGCAGTGGAACTGGTGGAGGATTGGGCACCCCATTAGCCATACTGTGTGGGTGCGTGAGCATGCTGGGGTGGACTCCCAGCGTGTTACTTGGTTGGGGAGAGGGCTGTCTATGACAGCTCTTGTACTACGGATGCCGATGTGTAGCCACTTTGCATACTGCCGGCGTCAGTATGCAAATTGCCTACACGCTTTGGTTCTTTCTTCAACTGTATGCCGCTGCATTTGCAAACGATCATAGACAGCTCTTGCATTCATTGGCGCGGTGGGGCTGCACCTGCAAAAGGCAGCAGGGCATTGGAAGTAGGAGCACATCACAATTCTCGTATGGTGGCACTATGTTTCTTGCACATGCGTGCAAGCAAACATAAAATGGGTCCTGCATAATATCATACATGTGAGGAGATCCCCAGTACGCCTGGTGGAAAGTGACATGAGATTTAATGATATAATTGTAGATTCACATGAGAGATCTTGGAGACCCGATATTAATTTGGTGAATTTTCTTTGTACCCTTTCGACTATGTAGATGTCAGATTTTTGAAAAGGAACCATAGCTGTGAAGCATAGTGTAGGTGAGGCCAGGCGTATGCTCTATATAATGGCATCATCACCTTATGATCTCTGGATTTTATGTTTCTTTTAAATGACCAAATTACTCTATTTGCTTTTAGATAGCCCCATTAATTTGAGAAATTGGGAGGAAATCATCCAAAATGTTAACCCCAAGGTCTTTTTCAATGGATGTTGTAATTAAAACTTTCCCATCTAGTTTATATGAAACACCTGGATTATTTGGACCTAGGTGCATCACTTTACATTTATCAGGATTTAGTTTCATCTCCCACTTGTATGGCAAAAATTGCTGACCAGCAATTATAACAAATAATGGATGGAACGTGCACTTAATGAGAATTGGTGGTTGCCGAGGTGTGGAATGCTACATTTTTTATTAAAGCACCCCATACCAAGGGCAACCATTAAATTCAAATTTCAGCACACTTCCCCATCTTTTATTTGTTACAATTGCTGTCAGCAATTTTTCACCACACTAGCTTTACTGGGGTACACACACACACACATACACACACAGTCTGTCTTTCTGATTTACATTTTCTTTGTACAGTTGTTTTATGTACATATACTTTTACTTTTTGTAGAGTTTGAATACAGATCGTGATTTCAATCTTACCTCAGTGAGCAAGAGTTGGAGACGTTCTCCATGGCAGTTCTACGTTGGAAGTTTCGAATGGCAGGATCAACCAGATAGATTTATTTTATATTTACTGTGCATGTTGTTTAAGAAAAGGAAAGCGACAAGGACTCTTGGTCTGGCAGCTCCTCGCCATATGAGTGAAGAGTCGCCATGTTTGTCCAGAAGGAAGTGACTAGCCAATCAGGGAGTGGCTGTGTTCAGTGACCTGGCACATGTATAATGGCAAATTACAACTTGGTCAGTCCTGATAAAAATTGCTGACCAGTTATTATATTCTTTTATAATCGTTTTGAGTTTCTTATGTTGACGATCACATATATTTTTTATTATAACATTTTACCTTATATTGAAATATTGGGAAAGGACAGCACTGTCAGGAATAATTATGAGGTTTTAATGATGCATCTTTATATTGAATGTTTTTCATTTGCTTTTCACCTCTTCCAACATTTTTGCATGCATTTTGTCTCAGTCCTGAGATGTTGTTGTTATGCACTTCATGCTATGTCCATCTACTGTAGATCTGTTTACTTATATTATACATTGTAGGTATTGCTTGCCCAGATAGGTTTAAATATTATGATATTTGAATTTTCATAAGATTTTGGACACCTGATTGCCAGATATAGAAACATGGAAACATAGGCAATGATGACAGAAACGGGCCAGAGGTTCATCCAGTCTGCCCAAGTTCCTATAATCCCTGGAACCTACTGTTCCTCCAGGGTACTAACCCTCCCCATCCTCTCTCTGTTCTCCTCCTTAGTACTGTTGCCACGGGTAACCACTATTTTTTCATTATGTCCCAGCCCTGCTTGGAATCCTCTGACTGCATTTGCACCCACCAATTCAGAAAACAGACTGTTCCAAGGTTCAGCAACCCTTTCCATAAAGTAGTACTCCCTCACAACTCTCCTGAACCTACCTCCTGTTAATTTCCATTCATGTCCACGTGACCACAAATTGGTATCCAGGCTAAATAGTTCCCCACAGTTCACTTTGCTAATTCCTTTAAGGAACTTGAAGGTCTCTATCATATCTCCGCTCCCTTCTGGTCTGCAGTGAGTACATATTTAGTGCCTTGAGGCGCTTCTCCTAGGATCTGCTCTGCTGGCCTGAATCATTTTTGTTACTCTGAACTTTCAGGTTTTACCTGTTACACTTCAGGTATATTAAAGCAGTCGTGCAAGGTAAATGGTACCTTTGTTTTTGCTCTGTGTTGCCGGTCTCACTGTCTGATTCACTGTTCCGTGTTGGTTTTTTTTCCAGAAACTGCCATTTTCACCCTTAAAAGTACATGCTTTGTTTTCTTATTTGTTTACCCCATGTCGTGATTAGCCTTCTTTTGAGTGTTGCAAACCCCAATGAGAAGTATTTTGGATAGTATGGCACCACCCCACATCCCTCCTCTTCCTTTTTCATTGCGGGGTCCTGAGAAGTGACAGTATCATGCAGCAGAGGTGTGTAGCACAAATAATGATGAAATTATGCAGTTCGACCATGGAGGGAGACTTATACAGGTTAGTTTGAGCACTGGAGGTTATGTTTAGTAGTTAGCAGGAGCCATAGATGAGCTTAAGTGAAGACCGTCTGGTAGGGACAATGGAAGTAAACAGTGGACGAGAAGACGACGTACAGGACAAAACAAAGCGAACACGGCACCTGCCATATTTCTTGTAGTGCCACAAGAATGTTAAAATTGTATTCATTTTAAGAAATGTAGGGATTGACGATCATTCAAAGTT
Source organism: Neoceratodus forsteri (assembly GCA_016271365.2). NCBI lineage: Eukaryota > Metazoa > Chordata > Ceratodontiformes > Ceratodontidae > Neoceratodus > Neoceratodus forsteri. The sequence goes on from CM057455.1 coordinate 1,187,837,039, forward strand.
GCATAATCTTAAACTGGAATTATGACTGCAGTTATACAGCTTAAAGTAGAATTCTGGTAACCACTTCCTGGTTATCCAGTACTGCTGCTTTAAGATGGTTATCATTACATGAAATGCACTTCATATCAGATTTTTCATTGCAATTAATCATATTTCTAACATCACAGTGAAGTCTTATGTTTTTTCCTGTTTAATACTTTATTTTTCTTTTATTATATTATTGAGCACCTTTCTATATGTGGTCTTATGGTTATGTGAGTATTTGTTGATGTGTATCACCTTAAGCACCTAGAATAACTTAGGTGCAGTTACAACAGGATGAACACTCCTGATAACACTCTAAGGTGAAACTGGTAGGAGGTTTGTGGGTCCCACTGGGTGTCCTTGTTCCAGTAAGAGGTCTCGACACTGGTTGTTTGGTATGTTTTATTAAAAGTTTCTGTCACTCAGATTTTTGACTTTGGTGGGTTTTGTTCTTTGGTAGGTTGTGCTGGAATTCCTTCCTTCTAGGATAGAGATAGGCTGGAGACAGTGTAGCACAGAGTAACAAAAATTATTCGGGGCCAGTGGGGCAGGTCCTATGACTATGAGGAGTGCTTCAAGGCATTGAACATGTACTGCTGGAGACCAGAAGGGACAGGGGTGATACAATAGAGATCTTCAAATTCTAAAAGTAATAAGGTGAACTCATGGGAAATATTTAGCTTGAATACCAGTTCACAGTCACATGGTCACGAGTGGAAACTGACAGAAGGGAGGCTCAGAAGGGACATGAGGAAGTATTATTTTACTGAAAGGGTGTTGGAGCCATGGAACAGTCTGCCTGCTGAATTGCAGAGTGCTAAACTATTGGTGGGTTCAGGCACACCTGGGATAGAATGAAGGGTGTAGTGGTTGCTCAGGAGAGGCAGAAGCTGGGAGGAATGGTGCAAAGGATGGGGAGGCTAAGACCCTGGAGGGACATTAGGTCCTAAAGTTAACTAGGACACTCTGGCAGACTGGATGAACTGTTGGTCTTTTTCTGCCATCATTGTCTATGATTCTTTATTTCTATCTAATATGTGAGTATCTGTTAGATTACTTGTTAAAATGCCAAGGGATAGGTATTAATGTTAGCTTGCAGTGTAGGAAGTGTATCTTAAATAAATCAAGGATATTTCAAGAGAAAAGATCTTCAGGAAAGAAAAACAGCACAGATCTCATCATTTCATTTCATTTTTCATTTCATTTTTATTGGGGTTAAACCATTGAGTAAGCTCATTAAAATGGTGACTCATGATAACAAATGACATTTGTACTGTAAAGTGTATCTGTACGTACATTAATTCAACGCATATTACAGTGTACAATAAATACAATATGTATTAACAATAGATCTAAATCCTATGCAAAGATACAATAATTTCAACAGATTTTACAATTCACATAAAGACAATACATATTTAACTATTTAACCATGTCACTCCATCATCAGAGTCAACCACAACCACACTTAGATTTTGTATTAAACTTGTGTAAAACCAGAACATAGTCTTAAACCATACTTGGATTTAACTAACTCCCAAACTCTTGTGTAGCCTTAGTGAGGTTTAGATTGAAGTATTTGCCAGCAATGTTCTAAAAAGTACAGTATACAAAGGACTCAAGTTCTATAACTTCAGATTGTGCTTGTGGTTTAAACAGTCCAGAGACACTTATACATATAGTGACGCATTGTAGATGGCACAAGCAAATTAGAGAAAAGTGGCTTGCCCAGTTTTGTCCATTATGTTTATCCCTCATCCCTCTGTTTTAGACTTAATGTAAAATTTGAAAAATTAGGAGATATTTTATGCTGTATCAAAATTCTTAAAACTTGTGTTGAAAGAAAGAAGAAAGTATGCATGTTACACTAAGTTGAGATTTAGTGTATTGCCTGATGTATTCAAGTTATTCTGAAAACATCTACAACACTGAGGCCAGATCCATTAATGAATAGCAAGAGAATGATATACTTTACATATAGATTAAAATGTTAGCAAAGATAAAGTTTTTAGACACCAAAAACGTAATACTTTTAAGGCCACTAGGCCTCTAGTCTCACAATGAGATAGGGAATACAGAGTACATTACACTTTGAGGGATGTAGGTAACCAGGCCCAAACTTCTTGGTGTCCTGTTTACAGCTCTGGTTATGTCAGGATTTTTCTAAGGTAATTTCACTATGTTCATAAAATAACATAATACTGCTTGCACTTTATCACTTATTTTTGAGAATTAGTTGTTATGGATATAGTAACATGTTTTTTGCTCCCCAGCACCGGGCTGGCCTCTCCTTCAGGCTCTCCCATGCCCTCCATGCTGCAATGCTCTGTATAGCCACCCTTCACCCTATATTGCAGCCCCCAGTAACCCCCAGATGTAACCCTTCACCAGGTGGGTCCCCTCTCTGAGAGGGAAGGCATCAGGAGGGTGGGCAGCACCATACTTGCCCTGGGTGCTGCTAGGGTAGTTCTGCAACAGCTAGTCTGGAGGTCACCAGATATGTCCTCCAGAGGCTAGCTCTCCCATGTCAGGGAAAGATGTGCAAAAGAGAAACATATGCCATGCCTCACCAGTGAGAGAGCTGAAGAGTGTTCAGGATGTCTTCAATTGCGGATGAGACCCTGGAGGACCTGAATGAGTACCCTCATTCCCCCAGTGTGAAGGAGAAACTGTACAAGTAATCTTGGGGCCTCAAGCTCAGCACCAGATATTTTCTACCGTGTGATAAGATCTCTGTCAGTCCGGGACAAAAAGCCTCTACAGAGACTGTCTAGTGAAAGTTAGGATGGATGCATCTTGTCTGTGGCCCAATTGGCTAACTCCGAAGTGCAGTAAGATGCATGGCTAGTAAAGCATATAAATGTGTTGCAAGTTGTGTAGCTATGGGTTAGAGTCCTGCCTCTGTGGAGCTGTCTGCCACTTCATAGGACAGGAGGCCCTAGAGCATATTGTGTTTGAGTTGTTCTGAAGAAGAATTTACCTCTGTCTTACCTGGATTTCATCTAAGAGCACTTGCCATAAGTGTACAATGTCTAGATATGCTGGATGAGACTTTGCCTATGAGTACAGTTTGGTACTTAGATGTACTGGATGTGACTTTATGTATCTAAAGCATGGGTTCTCGACCTTGCCATGGCGAGCCTCCCTACTGGACTTGGAAGACTTCCAGGCCTCCCATGAGTCATGACCTCATTTGCATATGGCAGTAATCGATAAAATTGATCATTAGCGCACTGCACATTGACTAAATTGCGCTCGTCACCTTTTGCATCATTACCACTGTACCTTGCCAGATACCAGTAATGATGAATAACTCACAAAAGCACACACACCCACTGTTAAATAAGAAGTATGTTTATTGTTGTGTAGTAAAATGTATTGTAAATTCTGCTGCCTGTTAATCAAATAATGCCAGTCTGTTAAGAGGGCAACTGTGAGCCTGTTTTGTGCAGTCAGCTGTAATATTCTTGGTTTTACATTTGAAAGGTAGAGGCGCAAGTCATCTTCAACTTTAAGACGGGCCGACATTTGTTTTTATTGCAGTCAGTGCTGAAAATCCAGATTCGCAAAGATATGTTGAGGCAAAAGGCATAAGTACAGCAAGAGCTCGATTTTTCAGTGCTGGAAATTCAAGTCCAACTGACAGCCAAAACTTTGCAAGGGGCTGTTGGGCAAAAGTGACCTTCAGAGTTGGGTCTGTAGCCAGGTCAATGAGGCTCTCCTGTTCTTCTGGCGATAAGGAGTCTGCAGAGCTTGGCTTGAAAATGAAGGGATTCCTGACCCACTGGTCACTGTCCTCTGCTATGTTCAGGAAGTAGTCTCGCAGCTTGCCTTGCAACCCACATAAATGTTCTGTAATTACTGCTTTGACACAGTTGACTGAAATTTCATGTTCCTGAAGAAAATCCTCCAAGGTTGGAAATGTGGCAACTGATCCTTGCTGCACTCGTGTGGACCAAAGTTCAAGCTTGGAACCAAATGCCTTGATTTTGTCCCTGACTGTGAAAACACTGGCATCCCATCCTTGAAGTGACAGATTAAGAGAGTTCAGTCTGTCAAAGATATCTGCCAAGTACGCAAGCAAAGCAAGCCACTGTTGATTGTGGAAATGTTCCACAAGTGGAGAGTTACAGTCTGCAAGAAATATGCGGACTTCATCACGCAGTTCATAGAGTGGGTCAGCACTTTCCCGGGACAACCAGCGGACCTCAGTGTGCAAGAGCAGCTGTGTATGTTTGGCTCCCATCTCTTCACACAGTACTGAAAACAGTCTGGAATTCACTGGACGTGCCTTGATGAAGTTCACGGCTTTCACTGCATCAGTCAAAACTTTGTTGAGTTCATCTGGCATCCTCTTGGCTGCCAGAGCTTCCTGTGAATCATGCAGTGGTTCCAGAGAGCATTGGGAGCCACTGCTTGTACCCTGGTCACCATTCCGCTGTGTCTTCCAGTCATTGCACGAGCTCCATCACTGCAGATACCAACACAACGACTCCAATCAAGGCCTTCATTCTCAATGAAAGTATTCAGAGACAAACAGCTCTTCCCAGTTGTCTCGGAGGAAGTGCATGGCAGAATAGAAACTCCTCCCGAAGATCTGTGTCCGTGGCATACCGAACATACACCAGAAGCTGTGCAGCATCTGCTATATCAGTGGACTCATCTATCTGCAGAGAGAAGAATGGGCTTTGATGAATGGAATCTACAATCTGATGCTTCACATCTGCAGACATGTCCTCAATACGACGGCAAACTGTGTCGCTTTGAAAGAGGATTGCTTCCAGTCGTGCAGCTGCTTTCTCCAAGCATCACTGAACACATTTCCTTTGCAGAGAATTAGCAGCTCTTCTCCAATGTTGTGTGGCTTCCCAGCTTTGGCAATTCTCAGAGATAGAAGATATGATGCTTCAACGCTTTTACAGGAACAGTCCCATGGTGCTCCACAACTTTTTTGGCCTCCAGTTCGCTCAGTTTTCTTTGAAGAACTCCACTGGTTTTGAAAGTAAGCTGGGTGCTTTGTTTCCAGATGACGCCTTAGCTTGCAGGGGCGCATACTGTCTTGTGCCAGAACCTCAGCACACACCACACACTGGGGTCGGGTGCATCACTGGTCCCGATCCAGGTGAATCCTAGTTCAGATAGTCCTCATCATATCTTCTGGCCTTGCGCTTTGCTTGAGGTTCTCTGCCCAACAGGTTCCATCTCCTCATGCACACGCTTTCTTTCCAATCAGAAAGCGATCCATTCTTTGTCTACAATGCAACGAAAATTCATATTGATGAGAAGTTGACATCAGTTAAGTCAGTCTGCGGCCAGACTATCCTGGGCATGCCCAAATGTTCCGCCAGAACTGCTACAGTACAACTGCTACAGACACAATACCCGCCAAGAAGAAGAAGAATATAGCACTTTTCATACGCAGTGTATCCCAAAAGCACTGAACAAGCAATGGTAGACTGGTAGTGAAGTGACTGAATTTGAAGTGGCGACTATATCGCACATCAGCAACCAGACACAGCCTGGACAATTGCATGAACCTATTTTATGGTTAAACAAGGGAATACGGAGCTGAACCCTACTTTTGCAAAGAGTGCATTGATTTACTTTCACCTGGACACCCACCAGGAGGTTAGAAGAAGAGCTCAGTTTGACAGCGCATCCAAAAGGCGGAACTCCTAGTAGTACTGCCCCCCAAATACAGCACTCTGATGCCAGTGTTTTGGCATGCGTCCAATCCTGGTGTGGGGCGAGAACACACAACCCTCTGGTCCACAGGCAGATGTACCACCAACTGAGGCACACTGACAAGAAGAACACCACTTATTAATTGAAGCACAATTTGAAGAACAGAAGCTTAAAAAGCAATATCTGAAATATCAAGACTGGGCAGGTGCATCCCTTTAATTAGGCAACTGCCAGCAGCAGCTCTGGCAGGATCAGGATTGTTGCTTTGCGCCACCTTGTAAATGTACCTCCCAACAGATCTCCAGTAGGACAGGATCATTAGTGAAGGACTGCAGCCACGCAGCAGCAGTACTTTGTAAGACGAATCAGCCACCCCAACACAGCTCTGGCAGGACCAGATCAGAACGAGCACTTTGTAATCATCCACCCCCAGACAAAGTTTAGGCAGGACCACTGCAGAGTGACCACCTTGCCACACTTTGAAACCCCAGACTGCCTTGACTTGCAAAACACAGGCATTCATACACACAGGGCCCAGCATCACAAGCTGTAGTCCGCAGCCATAGTCCCAAAACAGCACTCCATCCTTAGCACGCAGACACATGACCAGCCAGGAGGATGCCCTTCATTTTACTTCTCAAAACTGCTCTGCTACATCTCATCTGTCCTTCATGTCAAAGGTGCTACCCATGCAGATAAATGTACTGTGCATTCAGACTTTAGTGCAGGTCCTTGTATCCTCCAGAGCCCAGCAAACCCTTTGCTCAGAGTCCAAGCCCACCTTCCGAAGGCCAGATCCATACGCCAGGTCTTTTTAAACTAGCAAAAGGCATTGAGTACGCGAGGAGGATAAGAGAAATTCTGTCACTTACCATAATTTCCTTTTCTGTTAGCTCGAACATTGTCCACTGTCAATGGGAGATATATGTGGTAAGAGCCTAAGCAAAGCTCGCCGACCCTCGCTCAAAGCCTCCCACCCAAAAATGCTGGCTCTTCATTCACACCCAGCCCACATCAGAAAGGCAAAAGAAAGTGTGTACTTTTAAAACCATGCATTACAAGTCAGAGACATCACATATGCACAACAGCACCATTTTAAATCTGCAGGAAACAAGTCTAATTCCACCACCCAGCCCAAATCAATATAATAAATAAGCAAAAACATGAGCCATTTCAACCCCACACCCCCAAAATACATCTTATATGCTCCCCAGATGCAGGCCCATTCACAATCATTGACAATTGCATGGATCCGTTATGTGAAGGGGGCTATTGGCCCACGCACCGAATATCCTCTGCCTACTCTTTGCAAACAATGCCAGGGGTTCTATGACTTTTCTTCCACCTGGACACTCACCAGGACAGGCAGAAGCCAGGGACCGCTGTTTTAACGCTCATCCAAAGGACAGCACTAGTGCAGCATACCACCCTTGAATACTGCAATGGTGCAGCGTTCTGCACGATTCCAATCCCAATGTGGTATCAAACCCACAACCCTCTGGTCCAGAGATGGATGTGCTACCAACTGAGCCACACTGATACTGACACTTAAATCTCTCAGCACAAGGACAACACTATTGTAGTAATGGCCCAAATCATATTGGGCCAGCAGCAGCAACAATTATAAATGACACAAGGATGCCAAACAAAACAAATAAAGCACTTCCTTCCTAAGGTAGGACGGTGCTCAGTAGTTACCCAGTGGCACTGGTGCCACGCCAGCAGGTCCTTCGTCAAAACACACCCAGCAAATCACTCCAAAACTCAGACAGCAGGTCCTTCACTCCCGCCCACTCCCACCATACAGGCCAGATGTAGGTTTCTTTTCCTCAGACAGAAGTGGGTATCAGGGGAGAACAGGAACAATTATACTTACCACAATTTCCTTTTCTGTTAGCTCCAACGTTGTAAATTGGACTTACGTGGGTAGTAGGCAACAGCATCAGGTTATTCATTCCAAAACCCCTGCTCAAACACACGGGCTACCCTCATCCCAACATCAGTTACAAAAACTAACATTTGAACCCCACACAGAAGCATCACATATAAACCACATGCCACCATTTCAACACACCACCACATAAACTGGTGGTTCAGTCAGATGCAGCTGCTTTGCAGTTGCATGCCATAGGTGTGAGTGGAGGATATGGGCACTCCTTGAACAGACCTAGGGAAGGTCCCCACCCAAGCAAGACAAGCAGGCCCTTCACTCCAAAGTGTCCCACCCTAAAGAGAGTTCTCATTCAACAACCATATAAATAGGATAGGGGCCATTTCAGGCTTGCACAGCATAGAAAGGCATCTTTGTGACCCCCAGCTCTGGGCCACTGCTGAAACAGCCAACCAAGAATAAAATGGCACACCCTGCAGAGACATCATGCAGCTTAGCATTACCATCCTGGGCAACCAGCTAAGGGGCATGACCCCCAAGCACTGTTTCACCCATTCCCCTGCTCAGGCTCATGCGTGACACCACCACCATCCACTCAGGCCAGACCAGCTGCGGATATTACAGCCAACCCCTCCCCCACCTGCCACTACCACGACAAATCCCTGCTAAGAGGCATCAGAGCCCCCCAATCACCACATCAAATACCTGCTTTAACTACCACTGAGGCAGCATCACCACGACCATGAAATGCATTCCCTTCCCCAGGCTCTGTTAGCAGCAGCATTACCCCTGGGCAAAGCAGCCAAGAGACATTTCGTATAACTGCCCCCACCAGACTGGACCAGCGAGGCAGTACAGGCACCTCCCCACATCCCCAACACTGCAAATCCTTGCTTGAGAACAGACCAGCTGAGAGGCATCAGTCCCCCAATCACCACATCGAACCATACCTCTCAAGTGTCCCTGATTTTCACGGACGTCCCTGATTTTGCTTCAAAATTTTACTGTGTTCCTCCTAAAATTTGTGTTTTTGTGGCTCAGTGGGAACCATAAGCACAGAACAAGGTCAAGCTTTAAAGTTACTGACGATCTTTCTTTAGAAAATGCATTTTACACTAAGCCCCATATTCTACCAGCTTTATGGGTGGATCTCTCGAATTTTGAAGATGTGTCCCGATTTTTTTTTTTTCTTGTCCCTGATATATGAGGAAGAGAGGTATGCATCGAACACCTGCTGAAGCTACCACACCCCACCACAAGAGGCATCAGCCCCCCAAACTCCCACTCAGGCCAGATCAGCTGTGAGGCAATACAGTTCCTCCCACATGAGAGGCATGAGGCACACCAGGCCGGGCATCAGGCAGCACCCCCCACCTCCCAGTCAGGCCATCAGAACCCCCCACCTCCCAGTCAGGCCATCAGGCAACACCCTCCCAATCTCCCAGTCAGGCCATCAATCAGGCAGCACCCCCAAACCTCCCAGACAGGCCAACAGGCAGCACCCCCCAGACAGGCCATCAAGCAGCACCCCCACCTCCAAGTCAGGCCATCAGAGCCCCCACCTCCCAGTCAGGCCATCAGGCAGCACCCCCCACCTCCCAGTCAGGCCATCAGGCAGCACCCCCCACCTCCCAGTCAGGCCATCAATCAGGCAGCACCCCCAAACCTCCCAGACAGGCCATCAGGCAGCACCCCCAGACAGGCCATCAACAGCACCCCCACCTCCAAGTCAGGCCATCAGAACCCCCCACCTCCCAGTCAGGCCATCAGGCAGCACCCCCCACCTCCCAGTCAGGCCATCAGTCAGGCAGCACCCCCAAACCTCCCAGACAGACCATCAGGCAGCACCCCCAAATCTCCCAGACAGGCCATCAGGCAGCACCCCCACATCCAAGTCAGGCCGTCAGGCAGCGCCCCGGTGAGGCCAGCCAGACCAAACCCCATGGAGCTTCCAAAGTACAGTAGAATTTTTACCTGAAGTCTGAGGAAGGATCCCGTCTGCAAAGGATGTCAACAGTAGTCTCAGGAGCTCTGTCTGTGGCAATCAGCGTTCACGGTGGCGATTATAGCAGCTGGGCGGCGGTGGTCCAGTAGTAGTCGGCAGGTAAGCGGCTTCAGGAGTCGGAAGGCGGCGCCGTTAAGCGACTTGGTAGGGATAAAAAACACCGCAATATAAATTCGTTGAGTCTCCATTCAACCGCACGCATGGCATGGCATTTTATTTCCGGGTTGATGACGCTGCCGCACGCTACTAAGCTGCTCATTGGTTGAGGGAGCCGGGTGATGATTGGCTGCAATGCACAATACCGATTGGCTACAGCCACTTCTCTCTGATTGGGCACATATTCTGGGCTTTCTATTGGTCTGTCAAGACCTTGTTTTGCACAGGCATTGGCTGGCTCAGAATCCTGCCTACTACTCTAGCTGCAGTATTGAACTTGGTTGGGATCCGAGTGAGAAGGTACAGCACGGTATACCAACAAATTGGCATCGTTGCCTGCCTCCACTGAGCTCAGTTGGCCCCAGGAGGCGCGCCACCATTTGAGAACCCCTGATCTAAAGTATTGATGCTTGATAAAAGTGTCGTTGTTCAGCTTATACTGGATGGATGCCTTTTGGTGTGTAAATGTACTGGATGTGACCTCATTTCAAAGAAATATTGAATGCTTGACAAAAGTATCATTCTCATTGCATTGGATGGGACTTTCAAATATTGTGCTGAAAGTTCTGGATGTAAAATTCAAATATCTTGTCCTGGAGTGTTCGGAAGTCTGCAAGTGCAGGGCAATCCCTGCCATTTCTGCTAAAATGCAGGGCAATCCCTGCTGTGGTTGTAAATAGTAATCTGCAGCTTTACAAGAATCTGTTTCCAAGTTGCCCCCAGCTTTGAATCAATAGCCGCCACCTCGACCAGCTGCAATGTCCACCAGGCCTGCAACATCTTGGACTGTTGTATCTGGGATTCCAGTATGGTATGAGATTGCGGGGTTTCTGCTGTATCTTGGACTGGTACCAGTGTGGGTAATAATGCTAGTCATTTATGTAACATCTGATTAGTCAGCAGCTAGATTGCTAGGGCTCTGGGTATCGTGGTGTCGTAATGAGAAATGTAATTACCTGTAGTTTATTACTATGTTGCCACCCAGCTGGAGGGTTCACCAGCAAAACACCCAATCAAACCTCTACATATGTATATAGTAATCCAATAACCTCTACTCCACATCCCTGTTTCTAACTCCTTGTTCCCCAAATAAATCTCTTGTTACTGGTTTGAAATTCTGGTGTGAGCATATTATTAGAGACAGATTTTAAATCCAAATGTTGAAATGTGGGGAACTGTGTATTGGGGCATGTCTGGGGAAGGTAACTGGTCATTGTGGGTGGTGTAGTATCTCAGGGGCTACTCCCAGTACCATTCTCACCACGTAAGCACACTGAGCGGAGGTACTGTGCAAAGGTTTTAAATGTGATTATTAGTTAATGAACCCAACCCCCAGCCTAGCTTGCAAGTAGTAGGCAGGGGTGTAACACTGGGGATAGCGCCACCCAGGGGTTGGCATTTGCTTGGAGGTTTTGTTGTGGTTTGTTTGTCCATGTGTTAGAACATGGGTCCTCTCCACTGTCATGCCTGTCCTGGCAGTAGGCTTGGATGAAAGTGAGAGAACCTATTTGTTAGTTTGATTGGGGTTGGAGTTATTTTGCAACAGTTATTTTGCTGCACTTTCTGTTTTCCTACCAGCTGCCAGCCCCTGCTCTGCTAGCACTCTGGGGAGTGGCTTCCTGGCAGTGGAGAGAAACAAGCAGTGAACTATGCACACTAAGTCAAAATTAAAACCAACTGCAGTGCATAAGCTAAACCTGCAAGGCAAAACAGTGAGGTACAGGCAGATTCAGGAAATATTTCTCCTTGCTCTGTCTTTTTAAGCAAACCAAGAAGAAAAGAGCTCAGGTAAAACTAGGTACTTTCTGTCAGCAAACCTAGTCTTCCACCTTTCCGATTTCAACTGCCTTTTTATGTTGCTTGCACGCATGTGCAAGAAACATAGTGCCATTATCGGAGATTTCGGAGGTGTGTCACCTCCTCCAATTCAGTCAGTGTGCTGGTGCTGTCATAGCTATCGCATTTTGGAGCTGTCTATGACACGCCCAAAATGCAGTGGCATTACAGTTGAAAGGGGAGCTACGCCAGTGAGCACCGAAGAGAGGCTGCCACGCACAGCTCCCCACTGCAAGCGCGCGCCCGTCAAGACACACTGTATAGCCGACAGGGTGCCCAATCCCCATCGGCTGAGCTGCGCCCCACCCCAGTAGTAGGTGCCATGCTGGGGAGCCCACCAGCGGGCAAGCAGTCCTATGGCCGACGGGGTGCCCAATCCCCCATCGGCTGAACGCCCCCCACCCGCCCTTGTGCCACACTGGGAGCTTCATCCCAACGTGGCAAACGCCCCACGGCATCTTTTTTTTTTTTGAAACCTGTAAACGAAAACGGTCCTCTGGGCGCATCTCCCAGCCCCCGCCTCCCACAACCCACACCCACCCACTGCGCACCCAGCCTCCCACACCCCCTCACCCCATACTTACCTCCGGACTCCGGCGCCGACGATCTTTGGTGGACGGGAACACGTCCTGCACTCTTCAAAGCCGACCCGCAAACTGAGGAAATGCTGGTAAGTTGTATAATGGAGCTAGATAGGGGTTTCAACTGTTGCATATCTCAGGCATTTTGGGAATTTTGCCAAATTTTCAACATGGGGTTTTGGGACCCCTTCTCGTGAATGATGTCACATGGCGTTATTCAGGCCCAAGGTGATTTCGCAGTGACTGTGCAGTGACTGTGAAATCACCCTTCTGGCCTGAATACCACCATGACAGTGACATTATTCATGAGAAGGGTCCCAAAACCTCATGTTGAAAAATTTGTTAAAATTCCAAAATGACTGTTTTGACGAGCATGCGCTATGCAGTTCCTACTCAGGCCTCGTAAGTTCGCGAATTTCAATATTTCACTCCAGATTTTCAGCATTGCCATTTTGCCACACCTTCTTATGAGTAGTACAGCTGTCACTTTTCACATCTCACCCTAAATGTGCTTCCGCCCATGTAGCACACAATGGCTCAGTCAGTGTGCGAAATCAATGTACGGACAAATTAGGAAAATCACAGTGACACTGTTCATGAGCAGAGGTCTTAAATGACTATGTTGAAAATTTGGTGAAAAAATCTAAAATGAGTGTTTTACGAGCGCATGCCATGCAGTTCATACCAGGCTCTAAGTTTGCGAATTTTCAATATTTTCATCCAGATTTTCAACATTGCCATTTTACCACACCTCCTCCATGAGCAGTATAGCTGTCATTTTCACATCCTGCCCAAACATGTTTCCGCCATGTAGCTACATAATGGCGCGAGTCGGTGCGAACTCAGTGTATGGAACACATTAAGAAAATCACAGTGTCACTGTTCATGAGCAGAGATCTTAAAATGGCAATGTTGAAAATTTGGTGAAAGAATTCCTAAAAATGACTGTTTTACGAAAAAGGCGCACAGTTCCCACGCGACGTCAGAGGGTTTGCGTAATTCTCAATATTTCCACTCCAGATTTTTTAACATTGCTATTTTACCACACCTCCTTATGAGCAGTACAGCTGTCATTTTTCACATCCTGCCCAAAGCGTGTTTCCGCCCATGTAGCGCACAATGGCGCAGTCGGTGTGCAAACTCAATGTATGGGACACATTAACAAAATCACAGTGACACTGTTCATGAGCAGAGGTCTTAAAATGGCTATGTTGAAAATTTGGTGAAAAATTCTAAAAATGCCTGTTTTACGAGCGTGCATTGCGCAGTTCCACGCACGTCTGTAAGTTCGCAAATTTTCAATATTTGCTACTCCAATGACTTCCAAATACCTAAACAGCACATAGAAGCAAGCAACATTCAGCATTGACAAATGCTTGTTATATTTATGTGTACAGAAAGGAAAGGAAAGGGAAATTGTTTAACCAGGAAAGGCACAGTAAGCCAAAGCTTGTTTCCAGGTGCAACCTGGAAGCACAATGAGTTAAGTGACTTGCTCAGGGTCACCAGTATGTAAGTGGAGGCTGTGGGATTCAAACCCAGGTCTCCAGGTTTGCAGTTCAGAGCCTTAAACCACAGCGCTATACTGCCTCCTAAGGCACAGTGTACAGCATGTTGCATGCTGTGAAAATATTGTAATATCCATGGATGATCAATAAATTTGGTTACTAGAATCAGCTTGTTGTGCTGCAGTAGTGATGTCAAATTGCTGTTGTGCTGCACTAGGTACATCATTACTGTAGCACAACAAGATCAAACTGTTTTGCAAGTTGAAGTCAGCTCAAGCAGCAGTTGCCATTGATAGTGCAGTGATGTTTTAGCTTATGTTAATCTGTGACAGCGCCATAGAAAGAAATGGAACCATGTCAGTGAAAAGGAAAACTATGTAAATCACAGTTTGTTTGCTCAGTCTTTCATTTTGTGAAATGTAATGTAATAGTAGTTTTTTAGCCTAGTGTAATCACTAAAACTAGCATTGTTCTCCGTCACTGCACTGTGTACTTTCACTTTGACAAGTTGCTCACAAACATAATAAAAAAAAAAAACAGAATCTCACTTTCCTTAATTGGTGGCTCTATCTTTCTTTTTACTTGGTTCCTTGTTGTCTGTTAACTGTAATGTCTGCCCATACACTATAAAATTGGTATGAAGGCATACTCAGAAAAGGTTGCGCTTGAATCTCACGGTTTCCTTGATAACAGGAGATCTCTCGATTCAGGCACAGCCTTGTTGTGTATGCCTGCTCATATACAATTTCTATTTTACTGAGTTTTGTGTATATTTTATGTGAAGTTAAGATGAGCAGCTGTGGAGCTGGCCCACGGTGCAGCAGTAGCTCTACCTCTTGTGATGTCGATGACCTGGATTTGGAAATGAGCCTGGGACATCGGAGCGCTGGCTAGGGAGAGGTTGAGCATCCCTTGGGATGCTTTCTACCTTGCTGGAGGAGGGATGTGTCTTGGCACAGTGTCATCACCTGGGTGACCATAGGTGGTGGTGCAGCTGGAGCCAGGCTCAGGAAGGGTGGATTATGTATGTGTGTATGAGCACGCACGTCACATGCACCATTGACATCATGGGTCTGGGGAAGAAAGGGAACTCCCCTGACCAATGCAGGATGACACTAACCCTCCACATTGCAGGCCTCACACTGCCAACCGTGGTGCTTTCAGACACTGTACTCTAACTTTGCTAGGGGTTGGATCCCCACAGTGGCCCCCACCCTGGGGGCATGCCAGGGAAGAATATGGGAGAGATAAGGCTCAGAGAAAGCAGGTGGTGGAGCAGTATGTGAGGTTTAGCCAATAGGGACTGGTCAGGGTGAAGGAGAAAAAGTTTACTAATAAAAAAAAAAAAAAAAAAAGATGAGTAGCTGCAATATGATGTTTGGTCCGAGGAAGGTAGCTGAACTGTTTGTAATATAAATCTGTTTTTTACAATAATGTTTTTAAATCTAGGATAGCCCAGCTGACATGTAGCATTTTATTTTCATCAAGGGTCCTACTTTTTCCAATTTCTTCTGCTGGGTGGATTTCAGCAGTAGAGGTCAAGTGAGATGTGAAAAGGGCATATGCAGCAGAGTTCAGGAGGTGATCCTCCCAGTGTTCAGGCCATTAGTGAGAACACATCTGGAGTACTCTGTAAGGTACTGGAGTCCACAACTGAGGACCGACTGCAACAAAGTGGAAGCAATGCAGTGCAGTGCAGGGCAACTAAGATGATCCAGGGACTAGGGTGAGGGCAAGTGATATGAGAAGAGACTGCAGGACTTGGTCATCTACCCCTCAAAAGAGAAGGAAAGGGGTGATGTGATAGAACTGTTTAAGTACCTGCACAGAATAAACACGGTGAGCACCAAGGAACTCATCTTGATTTTAAATACAGGGATTGGGGAACTCTCTTAAACTAGAAGGGGAGATTAAGGAAAGACACCCATAGTCAGTTTTCATAGAAAGAGTGGTGGGCAAGTGGAACAAGCCACTTGAAGAAGTGGTAAAGGCCAAATTGGTAAGTAGTTTTTAGCAGTGATGTGGCATGCATGTGAACTTAGTGGAGACGAGGGAGGGATGGCCACTAGTGCCAGTGCAGAGTATTTAGATAGGGTGGCAGAATACATAGACTGATAGACCTTTTCTGTCATCAATGTCTATGCATCTGTGTGTCTTGCAGTGCCCTGATGAAAAAAAAGTGTTAAGATCTTACAGTCACCAAAGAAATAGAAATGTAATAATGAGATTAATTTATTAAAGAAAAATCCCAAATGTGCTCAGTTTGAAATATTTCAATAAAGGAACTAAAACCAGAACAGATATTTTGATGTGGTCAGAAGAATTATTTGCTGAACATGCGTATGTCTCTTTGAACAAGGAGTATACTTGTGAGTGAACATTTCCATACATAGCCTTGCCCCCTAAAAGTCTGTCCGTCCTCATCTCTGTCTTCTCTTGTGCAGCAAAATATGCTGACTGGGATTTTAAACAGACTTTGACAGAGCCACTATGGCAGTAAATGCATTAACTAGATAAGGGTGTTTCATGGGTTTAAACATAAACATGAATTGCCGTTGCATACGTTAACTGAATCAAAGTATGGTACATTGAGAAAGGGCAGATATAAAAAAATGCCACCTTCTGTATTACAGTTCCCTATATGTTTCACATTTATCCTATGCACTGTTATAGCAATCAACTCAGCAGAACTGGCACATCATACACATGAAGGTACTGTACCTTAATTGCAAACACTGCTGAGATAACTATATGTTGTGACAAGGTGGAAGATAAACACAATGTTGAGACATGTTTAGGAAGACATCTGATGTGTTTAATTGCTTTTTAGAGATTGCTATACAGTACATACATACATAATTAGTATAATATAAAAGTGAATATACCCAAATGTATATGTAAATTTTACACATTTCATTGCAAGTTGTTCTCGTAGGAAGATCTTACTTTACAAGGCCTAAAATGGGCTTTAGGTAAAATTAAACTGGGGTAGGTGTGTTATTGATGGTATTGCATAGTTTATCTTTTATTGCTGTACCACCCAGGCACATATAATATGAAAATCAACAACCCCTTGATATGAAGCAACAGGAATTAGTACAAGGATGGAAACAAGTAGGAGACTAAGTAAGTGGGTAAACAAGCATGAGTATGGTAAGTCAAATAACATTTCAAAAGTCTCTACTATAATTAATTTTTACAAATGCATCTGCACAGTTGACAATTTTGTAAAAAAAAAAAAAATAACAATGGGAGTTATTCCACATATGTTCACAGGTGCCACGCATGCAGGTGGAGGGATTTGAGGCCCAGATGCACTAGTCTGCCCTGCTCCTGAGTCAGAAGATGATGGCGGAGAGGCAGAGGTATGGGGGTTCCATCGATAGCTGTTGAAGCAGACAGAACCAAATCAGATGAGGCCAAAGAGGAGCTACTAGAATCATTTGAGCCCTTCTGCCGATAGCTTCAGGAGAACCTCTGAAGCACTGGAAAGGGAGGAAGATATACAAGAACCTCCTGTCCAGCAAAGAGACAGCACGCTCACCAGAAAACACCATGCCTGGGAACAAGCGAGCAAAAATTGAGTAGTTTTGCATTGGATGGGGAGACAAAGATGTCAGTCCCAGTCAACCCCTCAGTTCAAATAAGCTTTCGATCATCTCTTGATTTAGCTCACACTCGTGAGCCCTGACAGTGATGTGGCTGAGACTGTCTGCCAGGACATTGCTGATGCCTGGCACATGGAAAGCAGTCAGGTGAGATCATGCTGGGCTGCCCAGTACCACACTCGCATTGCCTCCTGGCATAGAGGGTATGAGCAAGTGTCTCCCTGTTTGTTCAGGTACAGACCACAAACATACTGTCGATCTGAACCAGGGTGTCTCTGGACATAGAAGAGGCTGGAAGGCCTGGAGGGCATACTGCACTGCCCTCATTTCTAACACATTGATGTGTAGAGACACTTCCAGCTGAGACCATGTTCCTGGGTCTGATGGTCTCCTAGGTGGGCTCCTAGTCTTGATGTGAAGCATCCATTGTAAAGTCATGGTAGGAGCAGGGGTTGAAAGGAGAACCCACCATGGAACTCCTGCCACCAAGAAGATCTTTCTTCAAGTACCCAGACATGAGGACACTGTGGTCTAGGTTGTCCAGCTGCTGATCCCATTGGACACAAAGAGTCCACTGGGTCACCCTCATGTAGTCTAGCTAAAGGAACTGTAGGGATCACAGCTGCCATCAGCCCGAGAGATGGAGGATCAACCAGGCTGTGGTCCAGTGTGAGCTGGCCTGTACCTGCAGGGTCTCCGCTCTGCCTGATGGGAGGAAGGCCCCGCTGAACCATATCCAGAACCACCCCAAATAAATTGTAAGCACTGGGAGAGGAGAGGTGGGACTTGGGATAGTTGACTGTTATTCCAAGTCTGGAAAAGAGGTCCAGGGTGAAGGAGAGGACTCCTCCAGACTGCTCAGTGATAGGGTTGACAGAAGCCAGTCATCCAGATACCAGCACAATTAGATCCCTCTGCGGTATAGGGCCACAGCCACCACTGCTAGGCATTTGGTAAAACCCCAAGGTGCTGAGGATAGGCCAAAGGGAAAGCCTTGAACTGGTAATGTTCCCTGGAAGGCAAACTGAAGAAAGTGGTGGTGGGCCTGGAAGACAGGAATGTGCAGGTAAGCATCTTGCATGTCCAGTGCACAAAGCCAATGGCCCTTGTGGAGCAGGGTAGAAGTCCCTGGATGGTGAGCATGCAGAACCTCTTGTACTCAATGTACAGGTTGAGCATGCTGAGGTCCAAGATGGGTCTTAGGTCGCCAGTCTTTTGGCACTAGGAAGAAATGGAAATAGTACCTCTTCCTATATGTGCCAGAGCCTGAAGAGCCTGGATCTCGTCCCCTATCAGAGACAGGTGCCTTGGAGGATAATGAGAGAGGTCTGGGGGTTGTCTGGAAGCCTGCCTAGGAACTCTATGGTGTGACCTCTTGCTTTTAACTGAAGGACCCAAGAGTCCATGGTTATGTCCTGTGACCCCGGAAGGTGGAGGCAAATCTTCCTCCCACTGGTTTACTAGAGGATCTGGAGATGGCAAGGGGATACCCACAAGTCAGGAGGCCAAGGGGAAGGAGCCATCAGCTCCTCCAGGGACTTCTGGGATTTAACAAAGGGGAGTAGGGGTTCCTGATGCTGGATACCAGCATTTGGTCTGGCATTTGGCAGGGGCCTCTTTGGTCTGGTATCTCAGTTGCTGACGAAAAGGCTGTTTTCCTTTGTAACCCTTCAGTACATGAAGCTGATGTCATGGATGAATTTACCATGGTCCTGCAATCCAGTGATAATATCCTTGGCACCACCTCTGAATAACATGGATCCCTGAAAGGGAATCCAGGATGGAGGTCTGGCCGTCTTGTGCCAGGCCAGCAATCCTGAGCCATGAATGTTGCCTAATTCAGACAGCAGTGACTGTGGTGTGAGCAATTGAGTGTACTATGTCATAAGTGGCCTGGAGGGCATGATGACAGGAGATTTTAGGCATCCTCACTGTCTTGGCAATCTCAGCCTTAAGCTCCTGGTCCTGGTTAGCTTCCAACCGACTCGAGTGAGGCCAGGGATGTTTTCTGGTAGAAACCATATGAGCTGCATAATTAAGGGACCTGAGGGTACAAGTAGAGGAGGAATGGATCTTGTGGCGAAATTGTCCAGCTGCTTAGACTCCTTTATCGGAGAGACATACTCAAATGTTTAGGTTTAGAGGACCAGTTGTGGGCAGCCGTGATAACCAAGTCTGAATTAGGATGGCCAGTAAGTGTGTGACCACATCTGGACAGTGGTACATCCTGTCTACCTTTTTGAAACAGCTGAAATGGAGGAAGGCTGTTGCCAGATAGTGGATGCCAGGTCTTCATGGGGCCCAGTCCAAGCAGTATGGGCACAGGGCTGTGTCAGTCATGTCTAGATGCTCCATAAGCCTTTTCTGCTTTTGATCCTCTTCCTGGATAGCCCAGCAGGCGTTTTGTATAGTTATGAGGAGTTCTGCAAGGAAGGGTCCTCCAGAGGGACTTTGGGGACTCCTTAGGCTGAGGTCTATAGGTGTATAAGTACCAGTTAGAATCAGAGTCTAAAGAGTGCCTGCTGGGGTCTGAATCCTTTTAGAGTTTCCTGGGTTTTGTCCTGACCTGGTGTCTAGAGGGCCTTCTCCGGAAGGTGAGAATCCACTGAAGAGGCTTATCTAGGAGTCAGAAAGAAGGTGGGAGTAGAGACTGCCACTGGTTTCCGATGGTCAAACTCAAGGCTAGTTGAGTCCTGGTCTCCTGAATCAGGGTCTGAAACACTACCTGGATATCAGCCTGAGGCTGCTGTGGAGGCAGAGGCTGAGGAGGAGGTGGTGGAGGAGGAGGTTGGTATAATGGATAGCCGGTGTCTGATATTGAGGTATTCATGAGCCAGGTGGAGCATACATTTAATTAGACATAGCCTGGCATCTGGTACCCTAGTGCATAATGAGGCTGATGACAAGGCATTGGATACCCTGGTGGAAGGGTACATTGGGTATTATGGGGGTGGATAGCCTGGAACATTGTGCATAGGTCCAGCTGGAGGTGGGGCTGAAGGCCAGCAGGATGTCCAGAAGCACCAGGCATCAGCCCCATAGGGACATTGGGAGGGCTGGCACTGGATCAGGCACAGGAATGTCTGGCATTGGAAGATTCAGCACCTGGGGCCTGACAGAGAGGCCATCCAGCATTTGAGGAATGGCTGGAGTGTCAGACATACCCTGACCTGGCAAGGGTCATCTGCTGAAGGGTCACTTTGCATTTGGGGTATGAGTAGAACCCGACAGAAAACCCACCATTTTCTGGGGAGCCGGAGTTCAAGATGACGGAACCTGGTTGTCCAAGGGGCTTGGGTGGAGGAGGTCCCAATGGAAGGTCCCGGAGGAATTAACAATAGAACCAGTGGGTGAACCAGGAAGAGACTGACCTGATGAAGGAGGAACCTCCAGATTAGTGCTCACCTCTGGCATTTGATCTTCAGGCAAGCCTGGAGGGTCTGGTTGGGTCTGTGGGGAGCGAGGAACCCCCTAAAGACTGTTGCCTGTCCGGCAGCTGGCTCAACTCAATTTTGAGGTATCCTGTGACCCTGATGGGACAGCCTCAGCTGTGCTGTCCCCAAAGAAACCAGGAGTGACTTATCAGTGCGGACATGCAGATGTTAGAAGAGCTAACTTCCAACTTATTGGCTTGGGCTATGCAGACAACAGTGGAGCTGGAGTCAAGCTTACCGGCTGTGACCATCGCTCCTCAGTGGGGCTGGGTAGTGACTTATTGACCTAGCTGCTGGTGATAGACCCTGAAGAAGATATTGGCCTATGGAGCACAAAAGGGTTCCGTCATCCAAGAAGAGCCCCAAATGTACCATGAGTAAAGCAGGCAGGAGGCCATGGTCTGTTGCACTGGAGTGGCAGGAGACCTGGCAATAGGAGTACTTACTGAAGTGGAGCCCCTATGGTGTTAGTGGTGCCCGATGGTCACCACCAAGTGGATGGAGACCTATCCTGGTCTCGATGCCTTTCTTTTCC
Source organism: Neoceratodus forsteri (assembly GCA_016271365.2). NCBI lineage: Eukaryota > Metazoa > Chordata > Ceratodontiformes > Ceratodontidae > Neoceratodus > Neoceratodus forsteri. The sequence continues at coordinate 1,187,858,302 of CM057455.1, forward strand.
TTTTTCTTCTTTTTGGTTCTGGTGTTGGAGAAAAGATTTTTCCCACAGATTCTGCAGCTCCTTTTCCATCAAAGCTAGGCCAATCTCCAGCAAGTGGGCTTTGAGATTTTCCTGGCACCTAATCTGTGTGGCCTGGTTGAAGGATTGGTAGGCGCACAGTCCTTGACCCAGCATTTAGAGCCTAAGCAGATCACGCGGTGAGAATGCTCATCCACATGCAGGATCTAGGTGCCACAGAACTTGCACTTCTTCTTTTGACACAACACCCAACTGTTCATGTTCCTGAATTGTACCTCCAGCTATATCCCATGCTGTAAATTTTCTCTGTTATTTATTTGCTTCCCTTTCTTCTGAATATCCCTCAAGATCTCTGTATTATACCTGTTTATATTAGACCTGTTTATACTGTATTTTACTATGTAATTGTTTGACCTGATGTTCTGTTCTCTTTTCTTGCCTAACTGGACATTTGTGTAAATGGGCATTTTGCTCACATACCTTTCAGTATAAAATAAAGATTAACTGATTGATTAAAAACTGGACTGACAGACCTGAACCACAGCAGTTCTGTAAAATCCAAACTGGCCATTCTGGGTGCAACTTGCACAAATATTGCTGGTCCGGTCCCTCTGGCTGCACTGTTCAGTCTGACTTTTATGTATCTGGTCTGCTCCTGAAGTCTGTTTTCAGCGCTTCCTTGGCATGGTTGAAAATGGAACGTCAGGATCAGACCAGGTAAAAGCCAGACCAGATCATCTAGAGTGGATCAGGAATATTTGCACAAGCTGTGCCCAGTCCAAATTTACAACTCTGGTCCAGGTCTGGTGATCTGTTTTACCCATACCCCACTGCATGTGGCTTAGTGACATACTGTACAGATGGATGCAGAGTCTAACCCATTGAAGGTTGAAGTTTCAGAAAACCATTATGCTACAAATACCAAGACTCAGTCAATTCCTGATGATTCCCCACCCCAAGTCACACTTAGTCCTCTACCAAAGTCATGCTCAAATATTGGTGCCTCTGCATCCACACCATTAAGCTTTTAATGCCATCATGCCTCTTCTGCTGCCATGAGCTCCCCATCCATGAAGTCCCTTTCTGCTTGTGACAGCCCCATCCCATGCCCAAACCAGGTAATTTTCCAGGGAACAGCTCTTTACATGACATCAACTAAATTACTGCTAGACTCCTTATTTTTAAACATTTGTTGAGAAAATTTTGTTTCAGTATATCTGTGGTCAGAAAAATTAATTTGTAAAAGAATTCAAGCCCCTGTTTATCAGTTCATTTAATCACAATACAGCATGTTATGGACTGATCAGATTCTACATGTAACCCAAGTTAGACAAAAATTAGACACACATATGCCTACCTATTTGCAAGTGAAGCAAATGTGGTTACTATCATTTAGTTTAAAACGCTTATAGTAACAAATTGCAGATTAAGAACATTCAGTAGAATAAACAATAGCCCAGAACTGCCTGCCAGAGAAAATAGAAGTTGGTGTATTATTTGCAAACAGGCATCACTGGGACTCTTTGCTATGGAATGTCCTGCAAAACTAAAACTGTGGGAGAATTCAAGAATGCATGGGACAGACATAAGACAATTCTTGTGGAAGGTAGGAAGAAATGGGCTGTTGGTTAACTAGGATCTGCAGCTTATCCTGTCATTAGGAAATGGGCAGACTAGGTAGGCCAAGAGGTCCTATCTACCGTCAAAGTCTATGTTTTATGTTTCTGTGTTTCAAAGTAGTAGAATGCTCTTAGGATGGTGATGTCAAATGGCTTAATGAGGTGTTCATAGGGGCTAAGGGCAAAGCAGAGCTTATTTGTGATGCACAAAGCATCAAGAAGTGTTTAACCCATTCTACTTCCAATAGCTTTCTATGATGTCTGTACTATCCATTGGTAATCTGACACAGAATGATTCCCAGAAGATAATGAGTTAACTTTCTATGAGCTCAATTAACCCCTCAAGCCAGAGAAAAAATAGTGTTCTACAGCTTCCTATACACACAGGCAGCAAAGTAATGAGGCTTCAGCGGAGGAATCTATTTGTAACACACTATCATGTTGTTTGGTAGCAAAATGATATCAGCCCTTTTCTGAATGTAAAACGTCTGCTGGGGTATGCCCACAGCTAAAAACAAGGAGTTCCAATGAGATAATCATGATCATAATCATAATTATGATTTTATTTATGAGAAATTAGTACACCATTGAGTCGGGCGCAGTTATAATGGGTTTCCAATAACAGCAAGGTCTGGTGACAGCTTAGAGATGGTATAGTTTATATATGATAGGTTAAATACAAACACAGGTTTAACAACAATGTAGTATTTAATGTTTCACCTGCCCCTCAGATAGGGAGAGGAACTTAGTATTCAACTGTCACACAGCAATAGATGACAGTAACTCATGCATCTGAATCTCCATCATATTAAACATATGATGTAGGTCACTACAGCATATAGTTACCCACACCATAGGGTCTCTGAGCTTCCTCAGATACAGCAGAGCCTAGGCTGTGAGCAGTGTAGAATGTGCCATCCTTGTATCAGGCCAAATATGGTGGGGAGGCATGAAGCCAGTGCAGGCCATTTGGCAGGTTGTTGCAAGCCAGAGGGCCAACATGGGAGAAGAAGCTGGTGTCTGCCTTTGTATTCAGGTAAGGGACAATAATGCTCAGCCTATTCAGTCTACCATATACAGTAGTGTGCATTTGTTGCTATTATGGGGTGCATTTAGTACAATGTGAGCAATCCTGTTGTAGAGGATAGTTACAGTAGCTTGCTTAGGACTGATGTGGTGGTCCCATCATATAGTATGTCCTTAGTCCAATAGAGGAGTTGTTCCCAATGTGCAGCTGTGTAGGGGTAGGAAAGCAAGCCTTATTCCTATACAGGAAGTCAATTTTGGTCCAAGGTTTTTGTGATTCTCAACATGTATTATTTGGATTTTGTCTTTATTTAATGTCAGATTATTTTATACAATGATGGACTAGACCTCATTGAAATCTTGCTGTGGGGAGGCTTGGACTGAGGGCAAATTCCTCCCATGAGCATATAGGGTGGTATCATTCCACATATAGGTAGAAGCAGACATTCTCAGACCCACAGCATATGTATTTGCTGAAGAGTGAGAACAAGACTAGGCCCATCATGGAACCTTGGGGATGCTTGACACAGCAGGCTCAGGTTCTGGTTTTGCTATGTAAGGATAAGATGGATGATAGCATGTATCTCTCAAGGTGCAGTACCTATGTATGTTTGGAAAATGAAGCTTGTTTGCTGGTCCCCATAACTGTTTAATTTTAGTCCTGCTCAGTGTATTTATATAGCCAATCTCTGCCAAAATATTTGGAACCTTGCCTTGACCTACCAGCAGGGGAGCTTTAATTTCTGGTCTTAGTATGTCACTTGAACATCAAGCATTCCTAACATATCAGTTCTTTCCTCTGTCTGTTGTATGTGTACAGTGTTACATAACCTTATTTTATTTAAGGGCCCTATTGGGATTCCTTAACCACTTATAAATGTCCTCGCTGATAACTGCAAGAGGCGTCCTGGTAGTCAGTTTCTTCTGCCTGTCTTGCATATTAATTTTCACAGCTGTAATTACTGGCTTTAGTGTGTATCTGTTTCCAGATTGCACATGGCATATGCCTTGTCAGGTGCCCTATCCTCTGTTAGGAGCTGAGTCTTTTTCTCTCAGTTACCTCCAAAGATGTCAGTCCATGTCTCTGTTCACTCTTCATGCTTATCAATATGTCCTTGCCTTTTGCAAATGTGACAAGCGTGAAAAAAAATGGCTGGACTCTGCATCATGTCTACCTCTGCATCTGAGACACCCTGTCAATTTCTTTCTTTCTATGACCTGGTTCGCTGCACTCGGCAGCACTGAGGATGAAACTTGGGTGCAATGCTTCCATTGCTTGTGCAGTTTCCACTGCTTACTTTAAATCCAGTCAGGTCACTGACAGCAGCCTTTTTGGATGCAGCTATCATTGATACCATCCAAGTGGCCATTAGGATTTTATCCAGTGAAGTACCAACATTACGATCTTCAGCTAGCTGGTGGATCTCTGCTGAACAAATGTTCACAGATTCCCTGCATGGCAAAACCCGCTACTCACTCCACAATTACAGACAACCATGGATCATAAAATATTGTGAGTATGGTCACCAATTAGCAAATGTTTTACTGCCCAATTTTTCTGGAGCCACCAGATTACACATTACTCAATATATACATTTTACTGTCCATCAGACTTAACAGAATTGATGAATTATTTTCATGTCTCAGTGCTCCAGCACACAGAGTTCTGAAATGAGTAACAGTGGGGCCCACTTGAAATGAGATGTTGAATCTTGGATGGGCTATCATGGGTAAATAAAGAAATAAAACAATAATATTGCGATCTTTCTTCATACTTGGTCCCATTTGTGCTATTAAACTCCTCAAGTTTCCCAAACATAGCCATCTTGCTTTTCTTCTTTAAAGTCCTTATACATTTCTATTCTGTCATCAGTAATGTTATAACTTATAAAGGAGACTTGCATTAAGGGTAACTGCAAACAGTTCCTCATTAATCAGCAGCTGCATCAGACCTTGTAGCCCAGCACATTTCCACAGAGACTGACTCCCAGTGCCTCTGGAAGTTCTGCTTTCCAACCCTCAGATAGAGAATTAACCCTCCAGTTCCCATGCTAACACTGACCATGTATGGGGGCTGGCGGTATAGTCTAGAGGTTAGAGCAATGAGCTGTGAATGAGCTTGATACCTCCAGCTGACAGACCTGGCTTTAATTCCCACAGCCTCCGCTTGGTACATCCAGCAGACAGACCTGAGTTTGATTCTCACAACCTCCACTTGCATACTGTGTAACTCTGAGCAAGTCATTTAACCACCTCAGTGCTCCCAGGTCACCCCTGAAAACAGGCACCTGTGCCTGAGGGCCTTACCCTGTTACCAAAGAATAAAAAAAAATCCTTTTCCTCCTCAGTACGTAACACAGTGTCTGAAGATTGCTGTATGCACATGTTAGACAAAGATGCGGCATAACATTGTTTTTGCTATGGTGCCAGAGTATCTGATGCATTTGCTTTTTATGGAGAGGTAAGACATGATCAGCCTTCTCCTTATCACTTAAATTCTGCCTTTACATTTTCTCTGATAATTTCAGCATTGATTCCTCTATAAATATATATATATATATATATATATATATATATATATATATGAATGTCTGAACCATGTTGAAGGATGGATGGTTGGTTACTCTTTGAAATGTGAGACTATGGGTCTTACATTATGGATAGGATGTAATATTCTGCTCTTTGTATGTTTTCCATTCTTAAGCCAATTTCTAATGATCAAGAGAACATTTCATCAAGTCTTATAACCACTATAGAACCTTCTTGTGAAACTATGGGGTTCTGTCTCTCCAACATATTCATCGGCAGAGAAGCGGATGTTACTGAGCTGCGAACTGATCATAGCTCTTTTATAAGGGATGCTCAAAAACAATAGAGACTTGATTCCATTGACTAAGGAGATTCTGCTGACAATGCCGAAGGATCTTCAAGTAAACAAACCAACCAACACACAAGCAAACAAGCAACCAACCAACCAACCAACCGACCAAACAAGGTATCAGAGCACATAAATGTTCATGCTGTGCACAACAAAGCTGTTCTTCTTGGAGAAGGTTATCATAGCAACCAATAGACCTCAAAACCGAAGCTCAAGAGATCCATGGTTGTTATAACCTCAAGAATGAAGCACAGCCTTGTTTGTGCACAGCACTAATACATTGTGTTTTATACTATGGGTCACTGTATATGGTTTAAAACATTTTCTATATCCCTCCCACATGTCCAAGAAACTACAAGTCTGGATACAAAGAATAGACAAAGAAACAGAAATGTATTCAACAATTTTGAACATTTTACAGCGAGTGTAATCCTTTCAATCCCCCAACCCATCACATGCAATTAGTTCTGATCAAACAGAAACTTGTTCACAAGACGCATTTAAAAATTGGCATGTTTAGGCAACTGAAACAGTTTGGCTGCCCCTGTTCAATCCTTCTCCCACCCTCGTGAACATGCACTCAGCATTGAGTCCCATTTTCACAAGAAAGTTCCAGTTTTAGATGGAAAATGCCACTGCCATAGCTGATCATTGGCTTCATCCACAAATGACAGGAAAACACATTGGGCTGGATTTTCAAGGCCGTGAGAATGCTGCAAGCCCTAGTGGACCAATCACATGACGCACAATATTGGGGACATATGTGGGACATGAGTGTAGAAAAACATTTTTTTCATTTCTTCTTTCGCCATCAATATTTTACCCTTAGGTCTTTACTTAAACTGTAAACAGAATTTAATATCACTTGTGGTTTTCCTGGTACAGTCCCCAATGTCTGGAAATGGTAACCATGTAACGTATGTAACAGGGACAGAGAATATGCAAAATAAAAATACAAATATGTATAAATATATTTTGGGCTTCACATGAATTTGCAATAATTTATTTCATTTAGTTATTTCACTAAGCAACACCAATTTATATGCTTGCAACTGTGTGTGATGCCCATCAATCTAACATGGTGCAGTTCTATGAGGCAAAGTAATTTCAAAGTTTTTCCTTACCCAGAATTCCTAGGTATTCATATATTAAAATGCATTTATGTGTAAATGGAGATAAGAGTAGATAACATTTAAAACTTTTTGATTATTTTACAATTACCCCCCAAAAAAAACAGTGAGAGAGCAGTACATTAGTGTATGTAACAGGACGGAGAAAAAAACAGAAAGTGCAAGTTGTCACTGAAAACATTATGGAAAGCGTAAAATTAGGCTACTGAAGACCTTTATTTCTTCCAAATAATATTTTTACTGTTTAAGGTCATATTAAGGAATTAGAGGAAAAGTTATAATATTGCATACCACCACCACAAAGGAAATTCATCATACAACAGATCAACACCATTACTAAATAAAATAGTAGATACACACAATAAATTTCTACTAAAATCTTAACCAAAACTGTACACTATGCACAAACCACACTATACGCACTATATATATTGATTACTACCGCCTCATGTGCTCCCAGGTCATACCTGTAAACAAGCTTTCAGCTTAGTGTGCCACTCCTGGTTAAACAACTGAAAGAAAAAAAAATCACACCAATAAATGTTCATACTGCCCAATTGCTTTACTGCTTCATTATTTTGAAGGCTTTGTTGACAGTTTCTATGCCTTCTACCACATAAGGCCCATCTCCTACAATGACCAGTGGTCCACATATTATGTAGTGTGCATCTACTTTGTCAATATCCTGCAGTACTTCTCCACCAGATGAGAACACGTGCACTGACCTACAGTGACATACCCGAGCAGGTGTGTGCAGTGCTCCTCATGTGGACCTACCAGGGCCCTGAAGAAAATGGACCAGAGACCTGGAAGGCCACAGGTGATGACACAGCTGAATAAAACAGACAAGAACATGGATGCTGGCCTACAGTGACATACTCATGCAGGTGTGTGCAGTACTCCTCATGTGGACTCACCAGGGCCCTGAAGAAAATGGACCAGGGCCTGGAAGACCACAGGTGATGGTGTAGCTGAATCCAACAGATGAGAACATGGGTGCTGGCCTACAGTATACTTGAGCAGGTGTGTGCAGTACTCCTCATGTGGACCCACCAGTGTCCTGAAGAAAATGGACCAGGGATCTGGAAGACCACAGGTGATGACATAGCTGAATCCACCAGACAAGTACATGGGCGTTGGCCTACAGTGACATATTCGAGCAGGTGTGTGCAGTACTCCTCATGTGGACCCAACAGGGGCCTGAAGAAAATGAACCAGGGACCTGGAAGACCACAGGTTACAGCGTAGCTAGATCCAACAGACAAGAGCACAGGTGCTGGCCTACAGTGACTACTCGGCAGGTGTGTGCAGTACTTCTCATGTGGACCCACCAGGGCCCTGAAGAAAATGGACTAGAGACCTGGAAGACCACAAGTGATGGCGTAGCTGAATCCAATAGATGAGAACACGGGCACTGGCCTACAGTGACATACTTGAGCAACTGTGTGCAGTACTAATCATGCAGACCCACCAGGGCCCTAAAGAAAACAGACCAGGGAACTGGAAGACTACAGGTGATGTTGTAGCTGAATCCACCAGACAAGAACAAGGGTGCTGGCCTACAGTGACATACTCAGGCAGGTGTGTGCAGTACTCCTCATGCCAGAACCACCAGGGCCCTGAAGAAAATGGACCAGGGACCTGGAAGACCACAGGTGACAGCACGCAACCTTCCATAACCTGCCTGCTGTCCCAGGGGACCTGCTGGCACCTCATTTCCTCTGCCAACCCTATCAGCCTTTTATGAGGCCTGGTGGCACCTGTCTGCCCCTACATCCTGCTTGCTGTCCCAGAGGACCTGCTGGTGCCTGCTTTCCTCTCCCCAACAATGTCAACCTTTTCTGAGGTCTATGTGGCACCTGTCTGCCCCTCTATACCCTGCTTGCTGTCCCAGAGGACCTAGTGGTGCCTGCTTTCTTCTCCCAACCCTGTCAACCTTTCCTGAGGCCTGGTGGTACCTGTCTGCTGCTCCACACCTGCTTACTGTCCCAGTGGACCTGGGTACCTGCTCCTCTCCTAACACTTTTGCCTTTTCCAGGGCCTGGTGTCTCCATCGCCCACCCACACCCTGCCAAGCTGCCCCTGGTGTCTTGGCGCACTGACTTCCCTTTCCCTAACCCTTACAGCTTTTTCAGGACCTGGGCTCCCATCCCACCACACTCTTCCAGCTGTCCCATGGGGACCTGGTGGCACTACTTCCTCTCCCTAACCCTGACAGTATTTCCCGGGGCCTGGTTTCTCCAGTCTCCCACCCCATACCCTATCCCTGAGGACCTGGTGGCACCTGCTTCCTCTCCTTAACCCCTTTAGCATTTCCTGATGCTTGGGCTCCCATCTCCCACCCACCCTTCCTGCTGTACCAGGGACCTGGTGGCACCTGCTTCCCTCTCCCCAACCCTGTCATCCTTTCCTGAGGCTTGGTGGCACCTGTCTACCCCTCCACACCCTGCTTGCTTTCTCAGAGGACCTGGTGGTGCTGCTTTCCTCACCTCAAACCTGTCAGCCTTTTCTGAGGCCTGGTGGCACCTCTCCCCTTCACACCTGCCTGCTGTCGCTGAGGGCCTAGTGGCACCTGCTTCCCCTCCTAACCCTGTCAGCATTTTCTGAGGCCTGGTGGCACCTGTCTTCCCCTCACATCATGCCTGCTGTCCCAGAGTACCTGGTGGTGCCTGCTCCCTCTCCTAATGTTTCTGCCTTTCCCTGGGCCTGGTGTCTCCCATCTTCCACCCACACCCTGCCAAGCTGTCCCTGGTGACCTGTTGGCACTGGCTTCCCTATCCTAACCCTGACAGCTTTTCTCAGGGCCTGAGGCTCCTGTTTCCCACCCCCAACCCTGCCAGCTATCCTGGGGACCTGGTGGCATCTGCTTCCTTTCCTTAACCCTTCAGCTTCCCATTCGTGGTATCTCCCATCTACCACCCCATACCCTGCCAGCTATCCCTGGGGACCTGGTGGCACAGAATTCCTCTTCTTAACCCAGCCAGCATTTACTGGTGCCTGGAGGCTCAGTCTTTCACCCCACACCCTTCCTGCTGTCTCAGGGGACCTGGTGGCACCTACTTCCCTCTCCCAACCCTGTCAGCCTTTTCTGAGGCTTGGTGGCACCTGTCTGCTTCTCCATACCCTGCTTCAAGTCCCAGAGAACCTGGTGGTGCCTGCTTCCCTCTCCCCAACCTTGTCAGCCTTTCCTGAGGTTTAGCAGCACATCTGCCCCTCCACACCATGCTTGCTGTCCCAGAGGATCTGGTGGCACCTGCTTTCCTCTCCTCAACCCTGTCAGCCTTTTCTGAGGCCTAGTGGCACCCATTCCCCTCCACACCCTGCCTGCTGTCCCAGGGGACCTAGTGGTGCCTGCTCCTCTCCTAACCCTGTCAGCATTTCCTGAGGCCTGGTGGCACCTGTCTGCCCCTCCACACCTACTTGCTCCCAGGGGACCTGGTGGCAACTGCTTCCCTCTCCTCAACCCTGTCTGCCTTTTCTGAGGCCTGGTGGCACCTGTCTCCCCTCCACACCTGCCTGCTGTCCCAGTGGACCTGGTGGCACCTGCTTACCTCTCCCTAATCCTTTCTGACTTTCCCATGGCCTGGTGTCTCCTGTCCCTACCCCATACCCTGCCAAGGTGTCGCTGCTGACCTGTTGGCACTGTCTTCCCTCTCCCCAACCCTGGCAGTCTTGAGGCTCCTGTCTCACCCACACCCTGACAGCTGTCCCTGGGGACCTGGTGGCACCTCTTCCCTCTCCTTAACCCTTCCAGCCTTTCCCATTGCCTGGTATCTTCCGTCTCCACCCCATACCCTGCCAGCTATCCTGGGGACCTGGTGGCACTAATTCCCTCTCCTTAACCAGCCAGCATTTCCTGGTGCCTGGGCTCAGTCTTTCATCCACACCCTTCCTGCTGTCCCTGAGGACCTGGTGGTGCCTGCTTTCCTCTCCTCAACCCTGTCAGCCTTTCATGAGGCTTGGTGGCACCTGTCTGCCCCTCCACACCATGGTTGCTGTCCCAGAGGATCGTGGCATCTGCTTTGCTCTTCTCAACCCTGTCAGCCTTTTCTGATGCCTAGTGCACCCTGTCCCCTCCATACCCTGCATGCTTTCCAGGGGACCTAGTGGCACCTGCTTCCCTCTCACCCTCCACCCTGCCTACTGTCCCAGGGACCTGGTGGCACTGCTTCCCTCTCCCTAATCCTTTCTGACTTTCAGGGCCTGGTGTCTTCTGTCCCCCCATACCCCTGCCAAGGTATCCCTGGTGACCTGTTGGCACTGTCTTCCCTGTCTCAACCCAGGCAACCTTGAGGCTCCTGTCTCCCACCCCACACCATGCCAGCTATCCCTGGTGCTCTGGAGGCACCTGCGTCCCTCTCCTAACCCTGACAGTCTTTCCCAGGCCTGGTGTCTCCTGTCTCCTGTCTCCACCCCATACCCTGACAGCTATCCTGGGGATCTGGTGCCTGCTTTCTCTCCTTAACCCTTCCAGCCTTTCCCAAGGCCTGCTGTCTCCATCTCCCACCCCATACTCTGCCACCTATCTCTTGGGGCCTGGTGGCCCTGCTTCCTCTCCTTAACTCTTCCAGCCTTTCCCAGGGCATGGTAACTCCTGTCTCCACCCACACTCTGCCAAGCTGTCCCTGGTGACCTATTGGCACTGGCTCCTCTTCCTAACCCTGTCAGTCTTTTCCAGTGCCTGGTGTCTCCTGTCTCCCACCACACCCTGCTGGCTGTAACTGGGGACCTGTTGAAACCATCTTTCCTCTCATAATGCTTTCCAGCCTTTTCCAGGGCCTGGTGCCTCCCATATCCCACCCACACCTTGCCAGCTGTCCATGGAACCTGGTGGCACCTTATTTCTCCCTATCAGGACATCCTTTCTCAGGGGCCTGGTGGCACCTTCCTCCCTCTCCCAAAACAGTCAGCCTTTTATGTGCCCATGTGGCACCCACCTCCAACTCACAAACCACCACAATGTAATTTTAATTTTTTTTTTTTTTTATTTCTGTTTATTGATTTTGCAAGCAAAAACTTGCAGAACACAGTTGCATAGTAGGATAGCAATAAATACAGTACAGACAATATTCACTTACTAACAACTATTGAAAGACACCCGCTCTGAAGTGGTACATCATGGGAGGGATTCCCAATTAACATCAAGCACATAGATTAAATTCAGCCAACATGCACTTAGGAGGACAACAGGGAATCTTAAAGGATGAGCATACAGAATTTCCCTATTACCAATATGACTCTAAGGTCTAGCTGATTCCCCAGTACAAACAGTTTGTGTATATAAAGAACATAATTCCCAAGACTTCCAGGAAATGATCAAACACTCCCTTATCATGTGTTTCTAACAGCACCAACAGTAAAAACAACCATCACATAATGAATATTTGTCCTATAAATGTTTTGAACTAGTAACAAGGATCCCCTGTTATTCTCTTGGCGTGGAGAAACTGTGGGATAACCAGGAGAAAACCACCACACATTTAACAGACTCTACATAACAAGAGAACTTAAACCAAATATTTATAGCTTCACAAACATTCATGCTGAGATAGGCAATGGCTCAAATCAATGTCACCATTTAATATTGTCCTGGACTAACTAAAGGACCCCAACGTCAAGCAATCACTATTATTACAGTCCAAGTTTTGGTAGAAAGTCCAGAATAAATAGTATGTACTTGCATTGCAATACTTGGAATAAAGTCTCTATAATAAACAGCCCCAGGCCCTGTGGTCCAAGCTTACATTACCAGAGTTACCAAATAGCACAGTCTTCATCGGATGAGTTCCCTCATCATCTCCCGACCATATCTTGTTCTATCCACTGGACCATTTATCTGCTTCTTTTGGCTCATTAAACAAATACTGTTGTCCGTTACACAGCAAACAGAGCTTGGCTGGTAGAAGCAATTGATGTTGTACCTTTAGTTGATGAAGGCGTCCATGTATCATCGAATGACTTATGGCATTGGTGTGTACTGTACAAAGATCTGGGAACAACATAAGGACATCCTTGCCATACTTTAAAGTCCTGTGGTGTCTAGCAATCAAAGGACATGGTTCCTCTCTGATACCAGTACATACCACCAAAAGGTCCTTGGAGTCAAGGAGCCTGTTGCTGCTTGCCGAGGTTATTCTATAGGTCTTCTCTATGGACGAAGGAGGTTGGCTTCATATAGACCCAGTATGGCTGGTAACAGAGTTCTGGCAAAGCAAGGTCATCTGCTTCTTCAGCATTCTGAGACAACCCAATCACTATAAATTCTGCTCTCTGCCTGGTTCTCCACAGCCTTCAGCCTTTGGCGAAGATCCATATTTTCTTTTATCAATTTAGAAGTTGCATCTGTCAATTTAGGGATGGAGGATTTGGAGTGCTGTACTATAGTTTCACAATGCTCCTTTCTTGTTTCCAGAACAGACACTCTCGTGGAGTATCAAACATTTATGTAAATATTGTACAGTTCTGACAAGTTGATGGAGGTAGTAAGGATAGAACATGAGGCCTCTTCAGATTGTGTATCAGTGGAATCCTTAATTTTCGTTTTAATAAATATCTTGTTTGTAACATGGACACATATTTACAGTTTTGTCCTTTTACAGACAGGATTGAAATGAGGAGGGGCTTTTAAGTTAACTTTTCAAAAGCAAAAAAGACATAAATAGCCTTTCTGCAATGTAAACATGTTAGGAAATTGTTTTAGCAGTGTATATTTCTTGAGTTTAATAACATTATTGCAGTCAAAAGTACATGTTATATTTTTCTTTGCAGTACCAACCAGCCCCCACCCCATAGTAAGCCAGCAACCATTTTAAAACCAAAGGCAGTTTGTTACACCACTGAAAAAATCATCCGAAAATGAACACCAAATACTGTAATAATCAGACACAAAAAGGGAAGTGCTAAAGTCTGGTTTGTAATAGGGACAAAGATTCACAACATGTCTCCAGTTACAAACCTTAATATGAAAATTCTGTCCCTGTTACAAGCAGGATTGAACTGGGAGGATTTTTTAAGCTAACTTTTCAAAAGCAAGCATGATATAAATAGTTTTCTGCAGCTTAAACATGTTAGGAAATTATTGTAGCAGTGTATATTCTTTGACTTTAATAACACTTTTCAGTACACATAACATTTTATATTGTGTTACTGCCAGCCAACCTCCCACAGAAAGCCAGTGGCCAGTATGAAACCAATGGTACTTTGTTACAACCGCTGAAAAATGCTCCTAAAATGAGCCCAAATACTATAATAATTGGGCAAAAAAAAAGGAAGCACTAAAAGTATGGTTTGTCACAGGATGGATATTGATAACATGTCAGTTACAAACCTTTATAAAAAAATTCATCCCTGTTACAAACAGGATTGCACTGGGAGGAGGTGTTAAAAACTTTTGGACATTAAAGCAAGGTTTAAAAGATGAACTGACTTTAAACTCACTGCCAGATCACAGCAGCACCACATCTTTACAGTGCTTAGACCACTAAAGCGTTAGTTTTCCATACTTTGCCAGGACAATTACTGCTACTTTTGCCATTTTATCATAGGATGCAATTTCATAACTTTATATTATTTATTTCAATGTCGGTTATTAACTACATTGAAATAAAGATATAATGCTGAGTTGTTCCACAAAAAAAAACATTGCCCAGTGTTTAAATCCTGTTGTAACAGGGACAGATACTGCCACTGCTGTCCCTGTTACAAACAGAGATATCCTTAAATTCAGATCCTTGCATTCAAGCCTGCTAGCATTGGCTGACTCGACTGAATGGACTGAACATGAACTTTCTTGTTAGGAATTGCACCTAAGCAACCTTGCTCTGTAAAATAAATTAACTGCCCAAGAATGTGCTGCAATTTAAATAAAAGAGTACCTCAATGTAAATGATCATGTATGCAATTACTCTGGAGTGCAGGAGATGGCAAACCTTTCGCTGTTGCTACCAAGGACAAAATGGCCGGGTTCATTGGCAAACACATTTGAAAAGCTTCAGGGTCCTTGGCAGAGGACAGCAAGAGGAAGGAGATGCTGTTAGAACTATACTAGTCTACTGGGGCTAAAGAACTAGAACTCTTCTACTGGGATCTTTAATTTAGAATAAAAACAAACAAACAAAAAGGTTAGTGTGTTTGTCTGAGTAGGGTGCAGTAAATTGCTATCTGTGCAGTTAGCTAGGTGAAGAAGGAAATTGTGAATTGGGGATTGGCTTAGGCAGAAGTAAGCCAGGTGTTTTGGACTTAAAAAGCTGCTCTAGATAGCTTTTTGGCAGAGATCAGCAAGAGGAAGGAGGTGCTGTTAGAACTATACTACTCTACTGGGATTATATAGCCCTCTCTCCCTCCCTCCCTTAACCCCCACATATAGCCAGGTCTACTTTTATAAGCACAGGATTTGACTGACAACAGGAAGTTCCTGTTTGGGAACAGAAAGGAGTAATCACAGAGGCACAAAGACTCACCATCCTAGGAGGAAAAGTAGCTCTCCATCCCTCCCTAGCTGCTGGAGGTCTGACTCTGAGCAAGTAAGAAGGAGACTACCGAGGAATATAGGAACTTCCTGTCCCAGAACAGGAAGATCAGGAGCTTTAAGGGTATGGAGGCAGTAAGAAAATAGGGAGGAAAAAATAAACAGAGAGGAAAGAGTAAGTATACAGAACAACAGTTAAGGGCCACAAATAAGACATGATGGGAGTGGTACAGTACAGTGACTGTGGAGCAGCAGTCTTCTGGGAGACATTCTGGAGGATGGAGTGTTGTCCCATCTGCAGGCGCCTCTCTGGGCTGAGGGAGGAGGTTGCTCATCTCAGGCTGAGTTGGCCAGGATTCAGGGACCTCCTCTCCACCCAGGGACCACCGGGCCACCTCGTCTGCCTCAGAGGTTGCCAAGAAGAAAGCAGTTGGACCATAGTGGGCTCAGGGAAGGTGAGGGTGGTGGAACAGGAGTACCTCTCCACAATTCATATGCCGTTCTGGCATAGTGTGGTTCCTCTATGGAGGCACCTGCAGTGGAGACCAAGGGGGATGCTGGGAACCTCCACAAGGAGACCCACAGGAGGGTGGCATGGGACCCACGGGAAGGAAACAACTCCTGGTGGGGACTCCATTGTTAATGAGAGGTAGTACTGGGGGAGGGAGGGGAGAGAGGTAGGTGCCTGCCTGGTGGCATGGCTTGGAGGGACAGAGAGCAAATCCTCAGGATTGCAGGAGCAGCTGCATGGGAGGAGCTGGATGTCATTGTCCACCTTGGGAAAAATGACCTGGCTGGGAAAGGAATCAGAACAGTAGAGGATGAGTTTGTGGAGTTGGGGAGGGCTTTAGACAAGTAGCATGCACCATAACCTTCTTGGAGGTGCTGCTTGGCTATGGCATGGGTGAGGCTAGGGTGCTCTGCACCATGGGATTCAATCAATGGTTGAAAAACTGGTGCAGAGCTTAGGGTGTTGGCTTCATTGGGGACTGGGGTCTACCTGGAAGGATGCAGGCCTATAGTGGCAGCGATGGTCTGCATCTGTCCAGGAGGAACCAGGATCTTAGGTGATAGGTTTAAATGCTTCATTGGCAAGCATTTAAACTAACCAAGGAGGAGCACTGAAAAGGACAGAAATCCTAGCACCCCCCAAAACAATCAGGGTAGTTACTGAGGTAAACACCAATATAGAGAAGTTGATAGGGAGAAGGGCAGGAGTAAATGGAGAAAAAGACAAAGGCAGTAAGGACAGGGATGGGGCAAAAGGGTAAGGCCATCAAAAAGGAGGGTAATGAGTACCAATGCCCATAGTCTAGGTAACAAGCTCCCTGAACTGGTGGCCTTGATGGAAGAGGGATGCCTGGATATCATGGCAGTCACAGAAACATGGTACACAGAGAACCATGACTGGGATGCCAACATACCAAGGTACAGAATCTACAGGAGAGACAGGGAGGAAGAAGAGGAGGAGGAGGAGTAGCTCTCTATATGAGGGATGGGATCAACAACAGAACAAAAGGGTAAACAGGGAGGAGAGGAGGCACTGTGGGTCACTCTGGAAACTGGAAATGCACCATAATCTGCACAGGGGTTGTATACAGACCCCCATCTCAGGAGGAAATGAACAAGAAATGATAGAAGACATCCTTAGGATGGCTGAAAGGAGATATTGTTGATGGGGACCTAAATATGCCAGATGTTAACTGGAGCACCTTTGCTGCAACCACATCAAACAGGGCCATTCTTGATGTCCTATAGGGGACATGCCTCAGACACCTAGTGTTGGAACTCACTCAGGAGGAAGCAATCATAGACCTGGTACTCTCAAATGGGGTGGAGAGGATCTCAGATCTAGAAGTGGGTAGCCATCTGGGACAAGTGACCATCAAACAGTGTGATTCACGATAAACTCAGTTGAAGAGTCAAGCCATACAAAGTGAGGTACTGCACTTCAGGAGGGCTGACTTTGTCAAAATGGGAGAGTGCCTCAGAAAAGCACTAGCAATCAGGCAAGAAGGAGGGTGGAGCAACAATGAGGAAACATCAAAACTGCCATCACAGAGGCAACAAACCTTTGTGTGAAACAAATAAATCAAAACAAGAGAAAAAACACTATGGTTCTCAAAAGAAGTGGTGGGGAAGGTTAGGGAGAAAAAGATAGCATTTAGAAAGTATAAGGAAACACAGAAGGAGCAGGACAGAGAACTGTACCAGTTAAAGCAGAAGAAAGCAGGAAGGCAGTCAGAATAGCAAAGGCCTAAACTGAGGAAAAGATAGCCAGCTCAATTAAGAGGGAATAAAACCTTTTTAGGTACATTAGGGAGTGAAGAAAGACAAAGGGAGGATAGTGAGGCTGAATAAAGGGACGGTTGGTGGGCAGTGAGGACAGTGAAAAAGCAGAGATACTGAACAAATACTTCTGCTCAGTATTCACAAAAGAAGAGGAGGAGGTGCCTAATCCAATCAATAGAAGCACTCTGGATAGGAGGTCGATCCCAGTCCTTTCACAGTAGAAAGGGTCCTGAAAGATGTGCTAAAATTGAAGCTGGACAAGCAATGGGCCTGTGAGTTCACCCCAGAATTCTAAAGAATTAAGCAGAAATTAGTGACACCACTGACTACCCTTTTTAACAACTTATGAGAGGATGATGTGGTACCTGAGGACTGGAGGAGGCGGATGTGATTCCCCTTCACAAAAGTGGGAGCAAGACAGAGGCACAAAAGTACTGATCTGTCAGTTTGACCTCAGTGGTAGGAAAAATGATGGAATCACTTCTAAAGGACCCAAGGCAGCATGGATTCACAGTGGGAAGGTCATGTCAAATGAATCTAATCCATTTCTTTGACTGGGTGACCAAAGTAGTAGACAAGGGAGGGCTGTGGACATGGCCTACCTAGACTTTAGCAAGGTATTTGACACAGTCCCACACAAAGATTAATAAACAAATTAACCAGCCTGGGAGTGGGTCCCAGGTTCGTAGCTAGGTAAAACATTGGCTGGACAACAGGATACAGAAGGTAATAGTAAAGCGAGTCCACTCTGAAGAAGGGGGGTTACTAGTGGAGTACCACAGGGTTCAGTACTGGGTCTGATCCTTTTTATTGTCTGTATAAGTGACCTTGCCAAGGGACTGGAAGGAAAAGTATGCCTCTTTGCAGATGACACAAAGATTTGCAACAGGGTTGATACACAAGACAGGTGGAAAGGATGAGAAGGGACTTGGCAAGGTTGGAGGAATGGTCAGTATTATGGCAGCATAAATTCAATGCAAAGAAGTGCAAAGTAATTTATTTATTTATTTGGAAACTGTTTTACTAGGAAAGACAAAATGAGCTGTAAACAAGCTTGTTTCAGACACATCCGGGGAGAAGGGGCAAGAGTTGGGAGAACAAGCAAACACATAGCAATACAAGTACAATTTCTATACAATTTCTAAAACAAAACAGTGTAATACAATTACACAATAACTCAGACCAACTGCCCAGAGTAAACAAAACATATTCTGATATAGCATACATTGCAACAACCAAGAGCAGGTGATCTAGTAGGGTAAAGATTAGAGGATGGATAACACATTTGAAGTGCTAGAAGTAGTAGGTTGAGCACAAGATTCAGATGCTATTGTATACCCAAGGAGGGCAGGTATACGATAAGTGGGGAAGTGGACAGGTGAGGGTTGGAGGGTGGGGATGGAAGAGGGAGAAAGAGGTACAGCCAAGATCTATACCCATCAGGTTGCTGAGAACCCTGCAAGAGGGTTAGGACCAGGTAGAAGGAAGGAGAGAAACAGACTGAGGTGGTAGAGAAGAGAGGGGCAGGGAACAAGAGGGAGAAAGGGGATAAGGAAGAAAAGGAGGTGGGCAGGCGATGGATTTGAAAGTGGGGGAGAGGGATGGTGGAAAAGAGAAGATAGACAATCTATACCCCTTCAGGATGTAGAGAACACTGCCAGGGGTTCAGAATTGAAAAGTGGGGAAAGGAAGAGGGTAGAAGGAGGGAGCTAAGATCTATACCCTTCAGGATGACAGGAACCCTGTAAGGTGGGCAGGACCAGGCCGAAAGGAGGGAGAGAAGGGGGCTGGGGAGGAGGAAGTGGAGTGGGTGACCGGAGGAAGAAGAGGGTAAGGAATAGGAGGCTGGAGAAAATAGGGTAAACTAGGAATGGAAAAGGAGAGCATCAGTGGGGGAGGTTGTGGGGAGTAGGACAGCAGTAGAGTGTTGAAATAGCACAGTAGCTTGTGGATGATAGTAGAGTGTCAAAATAGCACAATCGGTTGTGATGCAGGGGTGGGAGGAAGGGGTATAATAGGGAGTAGCATGTGAGGAAGTAATGAGAGGAAGGGTTCAGTTAGGAGACAGGAGATAAGTCAGGGATAGAGGAGTAGGGGATATTGTGCAAGGGATTGGGAGGGTTGTGAAGGGGGCTATGAACAAGTACAGTTAAGAGAACAGAAGTAAAGCAGGGCTAAAGGATAATGTGCCAGGGTGGGGACTGTTGAAAGGGGCTAAGAACAAGTGCAGTTAGGGAATAGAAATTGTGAAGGGCTAAGGAAACTGAAGATGGGGAAGAGGAAAGTCTGACAGGAGGTGGCAGTGAGTTCCAAAAGCTTTGGGAAGTGGTGGAGAAAGCTTCATGTCCTGTGGTGGTAGAGTGATGAGGACTAGCTATAGCACATGCGTCCAGTAGATCTGTGAGGTGGGAGGAGGGTGAAGCAGAGAGTAGGAGGAAGAGAAGAGGAAGAGTCCCAACCCAGAATTTAGACGTGAACTTGGCACAGTGAGAGACGTCTACATTCAAGGGAGGGAAAACTGAGAATGATACAAGGTACAGTGATGTGTGTGGGAGGGAGGTCAGAGCAAAGTGACAGAAAGTATTGAAGAGAGTATCCAACCTGGTAAGGAAGACTTAGGTGCAGCACTGTAACTATGTCACAATAGTCAAAAATAGGAGTATCATTTTCTGAACAAGATCATACCTAACCGGTAGTGGTAAGGAACTACGGTTCCTGTCAAGGGCATCAAGCTTGGAGTGTTTTTTTTTTTCAGGATGGCGTCAATATGTACAGAAAGTTAAGATGCTGGTCAAGCCAGGGACCCAGGTATTTGAAAGAGGTGGTGTCCTAGTGTTATCCCATCAAGGGTGTGGAAGGAGGTAATGAAGGACAGCCTAGAAGCCTCTGCCTAGTGGCAAAGGTCATGGAGACTGTTTTCTTGGCATTTAGGAAAAGTTGATGTGAGCTTAGCCAGCAATGAATATTATTGAAGTCAAGCTGTAGTCTGGAAGTCTCATCGGAGGAGATTGTCCAGAGGTGAACAAGACCGTGTGTCAGCATACATATGGATGGAGGATGAGGAGCACACTGATGGTAGGTTGTTTAGAAAATTGAGAATGAGAGGGCCAAGTATGGAGCCTTGAGGCACCCAGTAGAGATGGGCAGTGGAGGGGACGTGAGAGTCAGCTTACTTTAACAGATTGAGTTCTACCTACCAGGTAGGTTCTGAACCAGTTGCAGGCAGACAGAAAAAGCCAGCTGATGAGAGCTTTGAGGAGGAGGGTGGGAGACTGTGTCAAAAGCCTTGGCAAGGTCGACAAAAGATAGCAGAAGTGATGTGACCTCTATTCATGGCTGAATGGATAGAGTCAGTGTGTCTAAGTAGGGAAGGGTTGTGGGTGATTCTTCCAAAACCAGATTGAAAGGGAGTGAAGAAGGAGGTCATCAAGAGAGGAGGCGTTGGGAGAGAACAAGGTGTTCCTGAAGTTTAGCCAGGGTGGATAGAAGCGAGATGGGCGGTAATTCCCAGGAGATAAAGATCACCTCCCTTTGGTAGGAGGAGAACTGTAGCATGTTTCCAGGCTTCAGGGATAGTTGCAGTGTAGAACGACAAGTTGAGGATATCAGAGAGGGAGGAAATAGCAGAGAGGGTACAGCAGCTTAGAGTCAAGGCCTTCAGGAGCTGCCCTTAGCTGGGTTGATAAAGAGTAATGCCTTTAAGGTTTCATTGGGAGAGATGGGTGAAAAGGCAAAATCTCTGCTAATTGGTGGTATTGGGTGGAATTAGGAGGAGGAAGAGGTAGTAGGGAGGGGGTGGGAGGTTAACAGGGTGGAGGCACAAGAGTAAAGTAGGAATTGAATTCTGCCATTTACTGTAGGATGCTCAGCAATGATTTGGTCATTTATTTTGAGCAGCGTAGATGGGGATTTAGTTTGGGGAGAGAAAGTGAGTGACTACTTTCCAAAACTTTGATGGATTGTTTATATTAGTATTAAAGGTGGACGAAATATTTCACTTTGGCCAGGTGGATGGCTTTGGTACAGGCATTTTGGAGTGTCCGGTAGATAGTATAGTCACAAGGAGTTTGGAGGATTTGTGTGTTTTCCATGCTTTATCATGCGCTTGCTGACAGACCAGGAGTTCAGGGTTACTCAGGAGGTGACTACCATGCACTCTAACTTGCTTCAGGAGAGCATGTTTGTTCCAGACATTGATGAAGTTATCTTTGAAATAAGCTAGGTCATGAGTGATAGTTTTGGCTGGGGATATGAGGACCCAGTCAACGTGAGTTAAATCATGATGTAGAGGGCAAGGTCTAATGTTTTGTAGGCGAATCGTTATTAGTTTGTGGGGTGTCTTAGGTCTGTGTTTCCTAACTATGTAGATCATATGATGATCGCTAAGAGTGTCTGGCAGTAGGCCTGAAATGGATTACCCTTTGAGGATGGGAGATAGAGGCCAAAGTCTATGAGAGTGTGATTATGGGATTTCTGGTTTAGGTGAGTTGGTTCTGTGATTAATTAGGATAGGTTAAGTGCAGCTATTACAGTATGAGTCTTATCTAGGGAGGGTGACAACCAGTTCCGGTTTAGATCCCTAACAGGTAGAGCTCACCTGAAGTGCTAAGGGACCCAATAGTGGTGATTAGATCACCTGGTAGTAATAGTAATGCTCCTGGGAAACAAAACCCAGAGGAAGAGTACACAATGGGGGGTAGTAACAACAACAAAAATAGAAAGGGACCTGAAGGTAATCATATTAGATGACCTAAAGGTTAGCAAGCAATGTGAGAAGGCAGTAGGGATGGCTGGGGGATGCTGGGATGTATAGGGTGAGACATCACTGGTAGAAAACAGGAAGTTGTTATCCTCTGTACAGACAGTTGGTGAGACCCCATCTGGAATACTGTGTCCAGTTCTGGAGACTCCATCTCCACAAGGACGTAGACAGGATGGAGGCAGTCAGAGAGGGCAACTAAACTGATGCAGGGACTGCAACAGAAGCCATATGAGGAGAGACTAAAGGAGCTTAATATGTATACCCTAAAGGAAAGCAGGAGGGGACATGATATAAACTTTAAGTACCTCAAGGAATCAACAAAGTCCAAGAGGGTAGCATCTTTCAGGAAAAGAGATATGCAAGAACAAGGAGACACAATTTTAAGATAGGAGGGACGGCTCTGGGGCAATGTGAGGAAGTCTTTTTTCACAGAGAGGTTGGTGGATGCATTGAATGGCTTTCTTGAGGAGGTTGTGGGGTCAAAAACAGTGGGGAATTTAAGAATGCATGGGACAGACATAAGGCAATTCTTGTGGGGGTAGGAAGAAATAGGCTGTTGGTTAACTTGGATCTGCAGCTTATCCAGTAGGTAGCGAAATGGGCAGACTAGGTGGGCCAAGCAGTCATATCTGCTGTCAAAGTCTGTGTTTCTGTGTATGTTTCTATGGTTGGCCACAGATAAGCCAATCCTTTCTACTGTACTGATCACACCCCAGGCATGAAAGGGGACCGTTACATACAGGAATGAAGGAAGGACAGAATCAAGATGCCCAATTTGAAAATGGGACTGCTCAGGAATCTTGGAGCTCTGGGGAAACAAACAACAGCAATCTTCTGGTAAACCCTTAGGTTTTTGCAAGCAGGCATCTGAGCACTGAAATATTGCCAACCAGGAGGAATGTGCATTGCAATCACATATGTAACCAATGGGGATCAGTAGGTCACATATGTGATTGCCATTGATGCATTTAAAATTAAAGGCAGCAAACAGACAAACACACACTACGTTTGGAAGTGTGTGTCTTGTTAGTCATAGAAACAGAGAAGTTGACGCAGATAAGGACCGCAAGGCCCATCCAGTCTACCCATTTCTTTTCTACCTTATGAAAGTACCATTGGCCTTTGCTCTGTCAATGGCCTATCTATTCGCACTCATCGGTATTGCTCCCTTATGCCCATCCCATGCCTGTTTGAAGCCCTGCACTGTATTCATATCCATCACTTCTTGAGGTAGGCCGTTCCATGCATCCACTACCTTTCTGTGAAAAGAACTTCCTCACATTACCCCTTAATCGGCCTCCCTCTAATCTCATGCTGTGTCCTCTTGTCCTGCCATTTTTCTTATATTAAAACATGTTAGACTCTTTCACCTTGTTAATGCCCTTAAGGTGTTTGAATGTTTCAATCATACCACCTCTCTCCTCGTTTGCTCTAGGGCATACATATTGAGTTCAGTTAATCTGTCCTCATATGTTTTCTGATGCAGTCTCTGCACCATTTTGGTGCCCTTCTCTGGACTGCCTCAATTTGGTTAATGTCCTTGTGAAGGTGTGGCCTCCAGTACTGCATGCAGTACTCAGATGAGGCCTAACCAGTGCCTTGTATAAGGGATTATTACCTCCCTACACACTTTCTTTAGCATTTGGCAATGCAGGCTGAATGACAGAAACACACTGCACAAGACACCTTGCATTTAAATGTCTCACTTGGAGCATGAAAAAGGAGGGACATTTAAGCAATTTTTAAATAAAACATATTGGCTAGTGTTACCACTCCAAGGTTATAAATCCTATGTAAGCTTGTTATATGGCACAGTGCAGTGCAGTTTTTCAGACTTGAATTGCTACATTATGCGAATTAATGGAATATAAAGAGGAATGGCATAAATATACCCATTTAGTGTGAACAGACATGGCATTCTCCTGACTGGTAATACTTGGGATTTTCTATCACATGCCAAGTTTACAAGTTAGACCAGTTTTTCCATGGTCTAGCTTGTGGCATTCAGGAGACCCTTTTACAGGGCTTGTGCCAAATATTTGGTGCAAGCTGTCGTCAAGTGAGGAAACTGTTGTGACTGCACCCAAGAGTAGAAATACAGGTGCAGTTGTGGCAAAGGTGTTTGGTGCAGCTGCGACAAAAAAATGGACTGGATGGACGGCGTGACTCAATCCCGCATCACCCTTTGAAACCCGGACCAGGTGAGTGACAGCGAGAGCAGACGGTTAGTGATTAGCTGTGCGTGCAGCGATTTTGAACAGAACTTTTGATCATTGTTGGCATTTGATGTTGTTGTAGTACAGTTGTGGCATACTCAAAAGGTACAACAACTTCTCAATGTCACCACCATGCTACTGTAAGCACCCCTTTTGGGTGCTTACTATATAATCTCCTTCTCCTTTTACGTTTTTTGGACCTGGGGCCATGGCCTGCCCGCTGGTCTGGCCTGGCCTCAGGTTCCAGGATGGATTTAAGGGAGGAATTTTTTGGTCCACGGAAACCGAAGTGGGAGCAGCAATGTCGAACAGCATTTGCAGCACAAATGCAATGAAGTAACACAATGTAGTAGTGCAAACAACTGAGAAAAGTCGGTCACAGCAAAAAGGTACATAGTTGAGCACTAGCAAAATGGCAGTACGCAGCATGCAGAACATTAAGCTCTCATATTGCTTCAGGCACTAAGGTGCATCAGCATTAGAACCATGGACATAGTAGTTTTTTCTGTTCTAAGGCAGTGAGACCCATGAGAAAAGGAATAGGCAACTGAGCCATGAAACCTGAGGTGAAGTACTGGCTTGAGGAAAATGCCTGAAGTGGGTAAGTAACATTCAAATACAATCATTGCAGTTGACTTTGCATTTGTAAAATGGGACAGAATTTGACTAATAAATTATGAGAAGCGAGTTTCTGATGTTAAAAAGTTAATGGCTTACAAAGAAAAAATAATTTTTGTGCTACCCAACAAAGAACTGTTTGTGGAACTAAGGTAGACACAGGCGTGAATGCATACCCAGCTTGTAAAAAGAGCACTGTTGTCATGATTACCCCCAGGTCTCTTTCCTGCTTGGCGGTCATCAGTACCAATCCTCCCATAAAAGATTCTGGCCCAGATATTCGTGATGGTTATGCCATGCTAACAGGCTGCGCCCATGCGAAGTCCAAAATGCGCCATTCTGCGATATTCAGCAGGAGGCAGTTACGCCCACTGGCACCAGGTTGCGCAAGAGAGCAATGCAAATGAATGCATGCTCAACAGGAGGAGGATCCATGCATAACCTGCGCAGCCCGATATTCAGTCGGGTTGCGCAGAGTTGTGCATCGCACAACCAAGCTAACCGCGCACAAGCTTGAGCCAAAAAAGAAGCTTAAGTCGAGGGCCACCCACAGGTGAGCTGCTGCATTGCAGGCGCAACACAGCAGCTGCCACCCTGGCTGGCCCCAACTCGCTCCTGTGCCCCCACCAGCCCGATCGCGGGCAGTACATCATGTCCCCCACATCCCACAGCCCGATCGCGGGCAGAACCTGTATAACCTCCCCCAGTGCCCGATCGCGGGCAGAACCTGTATAACCCCCAGTGCCCGATCGCGGGCAGAATGTAACCCTCCCCAACCCGAATAACTCCCTGGTGGTCCAGTGGACCCGTAAAGCCCGATCGCGGGCAGAATGTCACAACTGGCCCCCAAACATCTCCCTGGTGTCTAGTGTCCCCCACCCCACCACGAAGCCCCTCCACCCGCTCCCCCGCGGCGGTGGCGACAGCATCCACCGCCTGCCGCCCGCGCCACCGCAGACTGTCGGTAGGGCTGCCGCCCAGTGGTGCAGAGCTACAGCCAATGGGCATGCAGCCACCGTACATGACAGTCCCTACTGGACATCAGTCGGCGGGCAGCGGGCGACGGCGGGTGGGATGCTGTCGCCCGCTGGCTGCGGGGGAAGGGGTGGAGGGCTTAGGTAGGTGGGTGGGACACTAGACACCAGGGAGATGTTTGGGGGGTTCTGCTGTGACATTCTGCCCGCGATCGGCTACGGTCCACTGGACCACCAGGGAGTTATTCGGGTTGGGGAGGTTACATTCTGCCAGCGATCGGGGCACTAGAAGGTTATACAGGTTCTGCGCGACGGGCACTGGGGGATTTATACAGGTTCTGCCCAGCGATCGGGCCTGGGAGGTGTGGGGGCGCATGTATGTGTTCTGCCCGCGATCGGGCTGTGGGAGGTGTGGGGGCGACATGTATGTGTTCTGCCCATGATCGGGCTGTGGGAGGTGTGGGGGGCATGTAACTGTGATGCCCTGATCGGGCTGCAGTGTCGTGTCGGTCCCGACGGCTGCTGCCTGGCAGGGTGGCCAGGAGCAAGTCCTCGAGGATCGGCGCACCTACATCAAAAAGGCATGCAAATGGGGCCATAAAGAGATGCAAATGGCCCCCCTAGCCTTGCATAAATTATGGCCCCATTTGCATGTCACCTTTTGAATATCGGAAATTTGCGCATGGCGCAATGGTACTTACGCCACCGCAAGTTGAATGCTCAACTCTGGCAACTTGCGGTAGCGCAAGTTCCACTACGCTCATCTTGCCAAATGCACTGTATTTCCGGGCGATATTCAAAGGTTGCTCAACAGCGCAACTCCTTTGAATATCACTCGCCACACCCCGCGCAACTATTTTGAGCAGCGCAGGGCTTGCGCCTCAGACTGGCGCAGTTTGAATATCTGGGCCCTGTGTCTAAACCCAATCAATAGAACATTAATTACAAAAGACAAATTCTGGTTTGTAAAGCACACCTTTAAGTATTTTGATTATTTAAGTTATATAACTGGTTTATCCAGATAGATAAGGAAAATAAAGCACTGGCTGAAGCAACATAGCCTCAGAAAGAGTTCAATTCCTGAATCTGTGAACTACTATGATAGCTTTCTTCCTGCCAGATAAGTTATGAAAAGCTAACTGGAACAAGTAGCAAGTAACAAAACAATTACTCTGGCCTGTGATTCATCAAATGTTAGCGAAACAGTCAATCTTTATTAAGGATATCTCCTCCACTGGGCCACACCTTTGGAACTGTATGTCATCAACATCAGGACCACTTGAAATGTTTGTTAGCTGAGGGCCACCTATGATGACGTAGAACATCCACGGTTATAAAACATAGGTGGCCCCTTTTTCCATAGTTAGTGTTTCTGTTGTCAGCTGCTTCCAGTTCTACAGAAAAACAAAATACTGTTTTCTTTTGTATTTTTATTTTCTGACTTGAAACATATTGACTTTGTCCCTGTATGCTGCTGATAAAAGAAACTTTATTTAGGTTTTGTACCTGCGGTGACAAGATCTACAAGAAAGCTCACACAGTGCATGTTTGCTGTTCGGACTGTCCCACAGTGTAAAGGCATATAAGACTGCCAAGGATTTTACCAAGCCACAAGGAGACACTGAAAGAATGCAATAAAAACTCTATCGCCATCAAGGTCATAGAAACCTAAGATAAGACCATGGGCTCCAAGCCATCTTCTCCTTCACACCCAACTGCTACAGAAAAGACATGCCACAGCGATCAGTGACACTATCCTCACTGAGGTCAGCAAGGATGATGGAGAAATCCAAAGAGAAAGAAAATCATCACCAAAACCCTCCTCCAGTCACCATAAGTACAGAGGTAAACATGCTTCACCAGTGAGATTAAGGTCTCCACTGAAGGAGGGTAAGTCCTCATCCACTCCGGCAACATTGACTGTAGCCCTCCTGACTGTCACTGAGACACCAAGGTTGTGGCATGGCTCTAGCACTGCCATACTTACTAAGGATGGTATGAGGCGCCACCATTGGCTTCTGTCCTGGCAATGATAGTAGTCAGGACTCCTCCAAACATACATCGTGGACTCCCAGGCTATGCTGGTGTCGTTTTCAGAAGAATATAATCAACCTAAACCAGTAATACAGCATCTAGCTTTGAACTAATTCAATCAACACCAGTTTTCCTTTTCAAGGTCTCAAACCCTTCCACTCAGCTACAATGACAACAACTGGGTCCTCCACTCACCTTTATGCCAACTATGCCATCTCATAAGAATACAGCCACACTGAATTTATTATCATCTAAAGGCTCAGCTACCATTACTAAGCCTTTGAGAAGTAATACATGTGGCATAC
Source organism: Neoceratodus forsteri (assembly GCA_016271365.2). NCBI lineage: Eukaryota > Metazoa > Chordata > Ceratodontiformes > Ceratodontidae > Neoceratodus > Neoceratodus forsteri. The sequence continues at coordinate 1,187,886,641 of CM057455.1, forward strand.
TAGTATTCCCATCAGATGGCAGTCGGCCATGGAGGTGAGGAGAGGATGTGCCAGTTGCTGTCTGTAGGGTGAGAGCAACAAAGAGGAAAGTCCCACTGGACACAAGTTTTTGGGGAGGTTTGGTGGAGGAAATAGGGGAGGTTGGTGGGGGAAGTGAGGAAAGGACTGGTGATACAGTAAGTGGAAGGAAACATTGATAATGTATAGAGACCAGCAGAGATAGGGTGTAGCTAGAAGGAATGGAGAAGGGAAACTCAGGGATTAGTACTAGGAGAGGAAGCAAGGACACTGCAGAATGACATGTAAGTATTGATCTGGGGTTTAGTAGAAGTAGAGGAAGTTAGGGGATCAGGGATACAGTTGGATGGGTAGAGGAATCATTGATGTTTTAAGAACATACCAACATAAGAAAACAGCAAGCAGAAAAAGGCCTTATGGTTGAGCTAATCTGCATGAGTATGCAGACCTCCCAGGATCTACTAAGAGATTCGCCTCTCCCCCCACTAGCCAATTCTCCCACCTTTGATGTTCCCTCTCCCCACCTTCCCCCCATCCATGCTATTTTCCCTTTTACTTTGTCTTATTCCCTCTTGAAACTATCTACAGTCTTCAGGAAGACTACATCCTCTGGGAAGTCGTTCCACTTTGCCACCATCCTTTCAGTAAAAAGTGCCTCTGCATTTCCCTCCTGAAGTATCCCTGTGCCAGTCTGAGGCAATTCCCCTAGTGGTCATGTTTCCACTAAAGTTAAATAGACCCTTGGAGCTCACCTTGTTGAAACCTTTAAGGCATTTATAGGTTTTGATTAGTCACCCCTCTCTTCTGTCATCCAGGAGTATATGTTGAGATCTCTGAGTCTCTCCTTGTAGGCCTGCCTTGTTGTCCCAGGATCCTCTTGGCTGCCTTCTCTGCACAGTCCCCAGTAAGCTGATGTCTTTCCTTAGGTAATGGCTCCAATACTGCATACTGCACTGTAGTGCAGATGCAGCCTAACCAAAGACCTGTGCAGTGGCAGGATGACCTCCACTTTCCTACTGGTTATATGCCTGGCTGTACATCCTAGCATCCAATTTGCTTTGGCTGCTGCTCTCTGCAGTGTGTCAAGTGCTTCATGTCACTCATGATGATCACACCCAAGACTTTTCCTCCACTGACTTGGTGACCTAGTCAGTACATGGTCTCTGAGAGTACATGGTGTCTGAGTTCTTCACCCCTAAGTATATTACCTTGCACTTTTGGCACTGAATCCCAGCAGCTGCCAAATACCTGACCATCTTTCCAGTTTCACCAGGTCCACCCTGATGTCCTGCCTCCTTCCTCTGTGTCCACTGTCTCACAGAGCTTTGTGCCATCCTCAAAGAGGCATATTTTGTCTTTTACCCCATCTGCAATATCACTGATGAAGATGTTGAATAATACTGGTCCAAGAACTGAGCCCTGTGTGACCCTGCTAATGACTGGCCTAGTATCCAAGAATTCCCCTGATCACCATCTTCTTTACCCACCTAGTCTGGTTTGCCCAACTCCCAAGTCTTCCAAGCTTCCTAATCAATCTCCTGTGGGAACAGAATCAAAGGCCCTGCTGAAATCCAGATACAGTTGCTTGGCCTTTGTACACTGTCCTGCTATCCAATCAAAGAAGTCAGAGGCTGGTCTGGCATGATCCCCTGACTTTAACCCATGCTGCCATCATCATGAAGTTCATTTCATCCAGAAAGTTTACTAGTCTTCCTTCAGAATGGTCTCCATGAGCTTCCCACTGTTAAGGTCAGACTAACTGGTAAATACTTATAAGAGTCATTCCTTGGCCCACTCTGATGTGGGAGCACTACATGTGCTGTTCTCTAGTCCAGGGTACCACTTCGATTCAAGAGTGGTGTTAAACAGGTCTTCGGGGACATGTCAATATGTTCATTAATTCCTTTAGAACCCTCAGATGCATTGCCATCCATTCTGAGACTTTTCACCTTTAGGGCCTTTAAACCTCTCCGCACCCTATCAGTGTCATTCACCCCATTTGTGGCTCCTCCCTCAATTAGCCTATCTTCTTCCTCTGGGGACTGGGCCATCCTTCTTCTTTGTGAAGACTGAACAGAAATACTTTTTAAGTACCTTTGCCTTTTCACTTTTCTCTCCACCCACTCCTCCTCCTTCTTCAGCATAACTGTCCTGTTCCTGGTATCCCTATTCTCCTGATGTACCGGAAGAAGTCCTTTTCCACCATTTTCACCTTTCTAACCAGCTAAAGTTCTTTGGCCTTGGCCAGTGAGAACTGTCTTGCTCATCTTCTTTGCTTTGTTATTGTATTCTGCCCTGTCCTCATCCCTCCTGGTGCTCTTATATCTTTGTAGGTTGCTGCCTTACTCTTTACCTGAGCAACTTCCCCATCAAACCAGATGGGCTTCTGGCTGTGTCTTTTTGCTCTTCATTTGGCACACTCATTTGTGCCTGCCAACAGCCCATTCTTGATGACGGCTCATTTCTGGTCCATCCCCATTTCCTTCCTGATCCCAGCAAGGTATCCTTCCATAATTTCCCCATCTTTCCTAGTCTGCCCTCTTGAAATCCAGCACCTTGTATTCATTACAGTCCTATGTTTGCCCATGTTCAGGTGAAACCACAGCATGTTGTGGTCACCTCCTGCCAGTAGTGCTTCCATCCTTACCCATTGGATATGTGCTTCATTTATCAGAACCAGATCCAGTATAGCCCTCTTCCTGTTGGGTTCTAGGACACATTTTGTCAAAAACCACTGTGGAATGCCTCCAGTAGCACCTATATCCTGGTACAGGATGTAGCAGATCTTCAATCCACCCTAGATAGACTAAAGTCCCCATGAACACTACCTCCCCTTGCTGGCCATCTCACAGTTCTGGACCCCAGTTCCCTTTCCAGCTTCTCTTCCTAGTTTGGTGCCCTGTACACCACCCTACCCTTAGCTTTTGCCTTTTGATGACTACACCTTCACCACAGCAATTCTGTCCATCCTACTGCTCCTCCTCCTCCCTAGTGCAGGAGATTTTTCTCTCAGGTACAGAGTGACTCCCCCACCTACCACCCCATATCTCCTTATACAGTTTGTATCCCAGGATGGAGAGATCCCAGTCATGACTAGGCAAGGCCCACATCTCTGTGATGGCACCTCCTCTGCCATCACTGAATGCAGCTTAGCCATTTGTTCCCTAAGTTCTTTGCATTTAGAGACACCACCTTCCATAATGATTCATGTCCCTTTCCATCCCTGGACTGCTTGCCCTCCTGTACTAGGTCCCACACCCTACCCTTTCTATCTTTCCTCCTTTCCAGCTCTTCATCCTCATGTCCTTATGGGATGGGGCTGATGGCCTCCTCCTCCAGGTAACAAAGGGTATTTTGAGCTCTGCTGCCCCCTTAAGTTCAAATTCAGTTCCCTGCTAATATGGGCGTGATCCTAGATGACAGCCTGACACAAGATGCTCAATTGTTGGTCGTTGTCAAAAGGAATATTACCATCTGAGGAACATCACCTGGATCCAGGCCCTGATTCCATCTGAGGACCTTCCAATGCTGGTACACATGTTCATCACATCCAGGTTGGACTACTGTAATGCCCTATACCCTGGGCTATCTGGAGGAAACCTTCGTCGACTGCAGCTGGTGCAGAATGTGGTGGCAAGACTATTGTCAGGTATAAAAAGAAACAAACATATCACTCCTGTCCTCTGTGAACTGCACTGGCTGCCAGTTAGGTGGAGGATTGTCTTCAAGGTAGGGTTCCTTTCCTACAAGGTCCTGCAAGACTGAGGACCAGTTTATCTGCAAGATCTCCTGGGCGGCTGGCCCAGTGGTGCTGAGGTTGAGCGCTGGATGCCACACTGGTGACCTGGGTTTGGGAGTGAGCCGGGCCACTGGGGTCAACAGGGAAGGAGTGTGTGTACATACTAGACACAACTAGACCTATACCAAAACCCAGGTCCTGGGAGAGAATGTTGCTAAGGACTATGCTTGGTCTGCACTTCTGGACAGGGGTACCCAGTAAATCCATGCAGGAAGCAGTAATTAGATTGTCCATACCAGGCTGGATTCTAGAGGATGGCTTTATTCAAACACAGTTGGAAACACAAAAGCAATGATGGACCTCCAAGGGTTTACACTGGCACAAGGCAATGCAGGTCACATCTGTAGAAACTGTACTTGAAACTCCCATATAGCATAGGATTAGAATCTGGAATGTGGAACTAGCCACAGTGAGCACACAACATTTCTCTAAACACGGCACTAGGCCAATGCTTAGAACATTTCCCATATGGCAAAGTTAGACATCTGGAAAATTGAAAAACTAGCCACTGTAAATGCACACAAAATCTTCTGGAAAGGTGGCACTAGGCCAATACTTAGCACATTTCTCATATGGCATAGGATAGGAATGTGGCACACAGGCCATGACAGAGCACTCAAGGCTCAAACTTGCAAAACTCACATACAACGGCTAAACTGGAGAAACCTACATACAAGAGTTAGAACTCTTCAGGCACTGGCCACATGCACTGACAGAAAACAGGCACCCTTACAGAACCTGAAGTGCTGAACTGGTCATTCCAGATGGGGTCTCCACCTTTGCTTTCATGTCCATACCAGCCATTCTTTCTGAGTTACACCTCACAAATACTGAAACTGTAGAAATTGGTGCTATCTTGAAATGTTTAGTACATTTAACATCATTAACATCACTAGGGTGTATGGTTAAAGTCCTGAACAAAGAACAAGTCACACATGGGACATCCACTATTGTCAGAGATCTTTAAAACACAAACTTCTTAAGTGAATCCTCATAGAAATGGGTGAAATGGTACCTTTATTAGAGAGTCACCCCAGAAAAAAAAGAAGGTACATATGCTGGGTAACTCTCAGACAGAAATCTACTCACAGTTGTACACATAGGCAACTTGACATCAGTTCTGGGTTGGATCAGGGGATTGCCCCTAAAATCCAAGGTAGTCCCTTCATCCCATATGGGATAAAGACACAGAAATCCTGGAGATGGTTTCCACCACTTCACAAGTCTGGAAAAGCTGCCCTCCACTAGGGTGAGAAACACAGACACTCCACTGCTCACTATCAGAGTGCCTACACTGAACTGACTTCAGAATTCTAAGACTCCCCTCTCACACAAGCTGTGTGGCTTATGTTGCTGTGAGAGTTCTAATTGACATCACCTCTCAGCTCTCAGCTGATACCAAGCAACAGAGAGGACAGAGTGAAAATCCATTTAACCAGATAATCACTAGCTGCCTTCCTACCTAACACTGACACTGATGGGATTCTAGTAACACAGGCAATGAAGTTACAAATAACAAGTAAGAAAGTTGAAACTTTGGTTAACATTACTGTATCAGTAGCAAAAACATAGTTGCTAACAAATCAGTTGTAGAATAATACAGATTATTAATATCCTTCAACCAAATATCCCTGTGTTTCTTATAAAGTGAACAAAGAAGATAACATATTTTATATCATCAATGTCTTCCATATTATGTTTACAAAACAGAGATGGAACTTCCTTTCAATGTTGCCTATAAAATAGATCATTGCTTCTAACTATTTGCAGTCTAAATCTTGTAAAATGATATCTAAATCTTCCATTACTAATCAGTAAAATATATGATTCTCTTTCAAATGATATTTTGTTATATTTATAGAAAATGTGGATTTCAGGTTCCAAATTTTACATATTCTAGTTGCTGCTGCTTTCCTGCATTTTGTTTAATTTGAGCAATGAAGTCAATTCTTTCTAAACAAACAAAAAAAGTCTGTTAATATTGAACCAAGACCTAAAGGATATAAGTTTTGTTTAATGAAATTAAGATAAGGAAATTAAAACCTTTAGTAGAGTATTGTATTTGCTTCTCAATACAAGCTTTAGGAATCTGTTACAGGGCAAGTTGACGATCCATAATAAATACAATTATTATGTTTCTATCAGTGTAACAGGGAGAGCAGGACCGGGGTAACATAGGGGCAAGGGAGGAAGCAGGAAGGAGAGGCAAATTAGAGGGAGAGGGGGACAAAGAAGATGGAGAGCCATGTGTGCAAACAAGGAGTCTGGAAAACAAAATTCCTGACCTCAAGGCAATCATTGTGGAGGCCGACCTGGATCTGGTGACCATAACAGAATCATGGTGCATGGGCAATCACAGCTGGGAAGTGGCCATTCCAGGCTACAGCATGCCCTGGAAGGATGGGTCAGGGAGGAAAGGCATAGGGGTTGTTTTATATGTGAAAGAGGGTATAAGAGCCACTGAGATAGAGGAATGAAGAGGGGACAATGAAGGGCTGGAAGCACTATGGGTCATTCTTGAGATGGGGTTGGGGCTATTATTCACATGGGAGTGGTGTGCAGGCCTCTGACACAGAAGGAGGATTTAGATGGAGCCCTGGAGGAAACCTTTAGTAAAATGGCCAGCAAGGGGACATTTCAATTATAGCAGACTTTAATCTGTCAAATGTAGAGTGGGGCATTCTTGCCACAGATACATCAAGAGGCAGAGGTATCCTCAACTCCATACAAGGGGCATTCTCAGCCAGCTGGTTTGGAACTCACTAGGGACAGGGCAGTGCTGGACTTGGTACTTACAAACAGAGACAGCATTGCTGATGTCACAGTGGGTAGTCCCTGGGTACAAATGATAACTGTACTGTGTAGTTGGCATACAGATAGGACAGGAGAAACACACACTAAGATAAGGGTCCTGGACTTCAGGAGGGCATGTTTTAAAATAATGGGAAACTGCTTCAGAGAATGCCTTGAAGGGGGAAGGTGGGAGGGGAGTTGAAGCTCAATGGAAAAGATTAAGGAGGGTATAGCAGAAGCAACAGCATGCTGTTTGAAGGAAGTGAGCAAGGGAAAGAGGAAGAAGAGGCTGCAACAGTTCTCTAAGGAGATGGCAAAGGCAGTGAAGGAGAAGAAAACAGCATTTAGAAAGTATAAGGAAATCCAGAAGGATGAAGACAAGGAGGTTTATCTGGCAGAACAAATGGAGGAAGGAAGGAGGGTGAGGCAGCAAAAGCACTGACAGAGGAGAGGATAGCTAAGGAGGTCAAGAAAGGAAACAAGACCTTCTTCAGGTATGTGGAGGAAAGAGGAAGACAAGGGAGGGATAGTGAGAATCAGGAGGGTGAGGGTGAACTGTGCAGAGGAAGATCAAGAGGTAGCAGAAATCTTAATGATTACTCCTGCTCGGTCTTTACAGTAGAGGAGAGACGGACCAGAATGCTGCATTATTTTTATTTATTTACTGTATATTCGAATTACAATCGTTTGAGTCACAGACTCTTTTACAAAGGCTCCACGTTGGTTACAGAAAGTGGAGGAAACAAGAATCAGGGAAGACAGACAGAACAAGGAAATTATATACAAGGAAGTTATATACAGATTTTTGTTCAAACATTTTTATACAGTTGCTCCACGGTGGTTACAGCGGGTGGAGACATAAGACAGTAAATGGCAAAAGGAGACAACTTTCTATACATAATAAATAATGTATTGATTACTTTACTGGCATGATAGCAGACAGACTTATTTATCCGGTTAGAGCAATTAGGAGACATACCTGTGACACCTAGACTGAGCTTTGGGGGTTTCGTCGGGCCTAGGGGGCCCTGTGTGGGTGCAAGGGGGAGGAGGAGAGAGGTTAGGCCAATTAGTATTCACATTTAGAGCTTTCCAATAGGTGGGTTCTGAGGCCTGTTTGAAGAGTTGAATGCTGTGGGACTGGGAGAGGAAGGGGAAGGGTGTTAAGCCATTTGGGGCATGGTAGTGGAGGATCTCTGCCCAAGGGATGTACAACATGGGGAACCATGAAGATGTGGTAGCCGAGAGTCTGTGTATCGCCTGAGAGGGGCCGGTCTGATGATGGGAGAGACCGTTGGCAAGCTGGAGGTGGATCTTTTGCTAGAATGCAGGTGTGGTACTTGAGTCTTTGATGGAAATTAACCAGCCAGCCAGTTTGTACAGATTGCAGGTGTGGGTGAGTCTGTCACATCCCGAGACAAGGCGACAGGCTTTGTTTAGCGCAGTGATTATGCAGCTTAGGGTGGAGTTATCAGCAGTGCCGTAGATAACAATCCCGTGAATCGATAAGGGAGAGGATGGAGGATGTGACAGCTATCTGCATGGCTTGAGCAGGTAGGCTGTTTTGGTCCTGTAGAGGTGCCAACTCTAGAGGTGATCGCTGACGAGAGGGGCGACATGTCTATGGTAGGAGAGGGAGGTATCTAAGGTGACAGCCAGGTATTTGAAGTGAGTGACGTGTTCCAGTAGGGAACCATCTGAGTTGGAAATATGAAGTGCCATCTGACTGTGAGGGCTTTGGCGATGAGCAAAGGTCATGGCCTTGGTTTTGGAATAGTTAATGATCAGGCGGTGATCAGCGAACCAATTCTCCAGCTCCCTGAAGAACCCCTGGAGGGTGAGCTGGAGGATGTACGGTTGGGGTGTTTCCAGTATAGAACCGCATCATCAGCATAGAGTAAGAGATGACCGCTGCATGCTTTGGGGAGTGAATTAAGGAAGAGAGTAAAAGCAGTGGGCCCAAATTGACCCCTGCGGAACACCAGAGCGAACAGGCTTGGGGATGGAGATGGTGGAGTTTATTCTCACTTGCTGCGAGCGTCCTGAGAGGTAGTCCTTGAACCAGTCTGAGGCCTCGGGGACCACATTTAGTTGCGGCAGGACTTGAAGGAGTAGATCATGACTGACCATGTCGAAAGCCTTAGTTAAGTCTATAGATGGCCCCTGCAAGTGACCCTTGGTCAAGTGCCTCATGGATGAACGTTGTGAGTTCAGCGAGAGCCGTGATGGTGCTGTGGCCAGCTCTGAACCCATGCTGTTCCTTACTAAGTAGGTTGTGTTTTATTAGATGCTCTGTTAGCTGGTCTGAGACTATTTTTCCAGAGCTTTGGAGAGAGGAGGGAGTATAGAGATTGGTCTATAATTACCGGGGTGGGTGGGGTCACAGCTCTTTAAGATAGGAGTGATCAAGGCTTTTTCCAGGTAGCGGGAAACTGGCTGAGGCAAAGTGAAAGGTTTAGAATTTTTGTGAGATGGGGTAGTGTGACATCGAGGGTAAGCCTAATGAGTTTTAGGTCCAGGAGTCATTGCTGCCAGCGAGTGTTAGCGATAGCTTTGGAGATATAGCGTTTGTGGCCAAAGGTGCAGGGAATGGTACAGAGCCGGAAAGGGGAGGGAGGTCTGTACTCGCCATAAGAGAAGTGTGGGGGGGTGTTTGGGAGGTGGAAGAAATTAGGTGGGAGGATATGTGAGAGGTCTGAGAAGGATTCTGTGAGGGCTTCAGCGATTTTAGTAGGATACTGGGTAACGTCCCGTTCAAACTGAGTTGGGTATGGGTGGGGAACGTGATTTGCCACTGATTTCTTGTATGTTGCTCCAGAACTTTTCCCATCTCCCAGGAGGAGGAGAGGGGTGCTGATAGTAATCAGCCTTGGCCTGCCGTGTGGCCCAGGTGCATTTATTTCGCACCTCCCTATAGCTGTCTGTCCTGGGTGCGTTGGGAGTCTATGGCCCTGTGCCAAAGGTTGTCCCTGTGTTGCATTAGTTTTAGGAGGAGGGTGTGATCCAGGGTGTAGACCTGGTTTTCACTACCTGCCTAGTGAGGGAGCAAATATATCACAGACTTTATTAAAAGTAGCTATAAAGTGGGTGAGAGCGGTATCCACCGACTGTGCGTTATATAAAGGTAGCCAGTTGCTATTGGCTAGGTATTCTTTGAGGTGATTAATGCCTCCTTTTGAGCTTTCAGTGCCATGTGGTTTTCGGAGGTGCTGGGGCAGTTTTCCGACCACCAGCAGATAACCGGGAGTGGTCACTGATAGAGTCAGGAGCACTGTGGCCTGGGTAGTATTTGTGGCCTGTTGGTAAAAATGAGGTCTAATAGTGTGGATGTCCCAGTTCCTGTGTCGCCCTTGTTGGGAGGTAATTATTTGGGTGAGGTTCATAGCCTAGGCAGCGCCTCTGAAGACGGAGGAGGATGGAGATGACCAATCGATGTTGAAGTCACCCATTAATATGGTTTCATTAGTATTAGGGAGGTGTGAGATAGCATGAAGGATGGATTCAAAAGCAAGTTTCTGGTTTCTCGGGGATGTAGGCTGAGATGATATTGGTTGTTTTAGAGCCCAGTCTAATTTTGACTGCGATAGTGTGGGCCCCATGTTTGGGAGGGGATGTCAACGATGGTGGCGCAGAGTGTTGATTTAATAAATATTGCGCAGCCTCCACCTCGCTTACCAGGATCTATCTGTCCTATAGATGTTATAGTTATTTAGGGAAACTGCATCATTAGGGATTTTATTGGATAGCCAGGTTTCAGAGAGAGTTAGAATGTCAGGGCATGTTGGGCAATCCAGCCCTGCAGTAGAGTGTGTTTTGGGAGGCTACAAATATTAAGTGATGCTAGCAGTAGTCTTCCTGCAGTTTGTTTTGGGGAGATTTTTGTTGAGGGGGTCCAGGGTTGGGGTGAATATTTCCAGAAAGTAGGAGTAGAAGTAATATGTGTCACAGTAGGGAGAGCCTGCAGAGCTTAAGAGACTAGGAGAGGGTGGAGTGTACACAAGTCCATTCCTGATGGAGAGGGTCTGAAGGGATTGGAAGCCTTAAAGGAGAATAAGGTGATGGGCCAGATGGGATTCATCCAAGAGTCCTAAGGAACTGAGCATGTTGTTGGCTGCCCCTCTGGAGCGCTTTTAGCACCTCAGTGGAGATGGGGGAAGTTCCAGAGGACTTGGGGATGGCTGATGTGGTCCCTTTGCACAAAAACAGCAGGGAAATGATGCTAGCAACTACAGCCTCAATCAGTCTCACATCAGTGGTGGGGAAATTACTAGACACATCACTGAGGAAGAGACTCATGGAGCACCTGGAGGCAAAAAAACTGCAGGACCACTGACAGCACCATTTCACATGTGGGGGGTCATGTCATACTTATATCATAGATTTCTTTGATTGGGTTAACAGGGAAGTGGAGTAAGGAGAGCAATGGTCACGGCCTATCTGGACTTCAGTACAGCTTTTGACACTGTGCTACACAGGAGGCTGGTTAAGAAACTAAGCAGCCTGGGGGTGAGGGAGAAAGTGACAAGCTGAGTATCAAACTGGTTAAGGCATAGGAGGCAAGGGTGGTGGTAAATGGTAACCACTCAAGCGACAGAAGAGTGACTAATGGGAGGCTACAGGCTTCAGTGCTGGGACTTCAATGTCTTCATAAGCAACATTATGGAACAGCTTGTGGGAAAGGTTTGTCTTTTGTGGATGACAGAAAAATCTGCAGCATGCCTGACACTCGGGAGGCTTGGAGAGAATGCAAGGTATCTGAGGAAACTAGGGGAATGTTCTAGGGGTGGCAGCTGGATGTCAATGCTAAAAAGTGGAAAAGTTATGTCCTTAGGGCTGCAGTACCCTGATGCTGTGTATATGAAGGGGAAAGTGGAGCTTACAGTCAGCAAGCAAGAAGATCTGGGGGTCATCACATATCATGACCACAAGGTGGCTAGGAAGTGTGACAAAGTAGTGGTAGAGGCTAGCAGGATGCTAGGGTGCATTAGGAAAGGATTTCTAGCAGGATGAGGTTGGTGGTACTGCCATTGTATAGCTCACTGGTGAGGCCTCACCTGGAGTATTGTGTCTAGTTCTGGAGGGTGCACCTCCTCAAGGACATTGAAAGGATGGAGGCAGTACAGAGGAGGGTAATCTAAATGGTGAGGTGGTTACATGAGAAGCCATATGATGAAAGGCTGTAGGAACTCAACATGTACTCCATAAGAAGAGAGGAGAGTGAGAGGGGACATGATTGAAATCTATGAGTACCTCACAACAGTGAAGAAAGTGTTAAGTGTGGGATCTATTTCAGAGAGAAGGCACTAGAACAAGGGGCATGGAATGAAGCTAAAGGGGAAGTCTAGAAGAGATGTGAAGAAATATGTCTTCACGGAAAGGGTGGTGGATGACTGGAACAGCCTGCTAGAGGAGGTAGTGGGGACAGAGGCTGTGGGGAACTCAAGCAACTGTGGGATAGGCACAGGGCATATTAGGTAGAGAAATGGGAGAAAGAGTGACATATATGACCTACTAGGTTCAGTGGTGGTGAACTAGGCAGGACAAGGGTAGACTGGATGGGCCTAAAGGTCCTTAAAATCTGTTTCTGTTTATTCTTGCACAAGAGCAGTTCACCACCATGAGCTTGCAGTAGTTACTCCATATGGACCAGTTCCACACCTATAACAACTTTAACTTGATAGTGTTTTCCGCCAGAACACTTGCTTTCAATTGTATACTGACCCAGTTCCACCTGCAGAATTTGTCCTGAAATATAAGAGGGTACAGTATATTTAACAAATATTTATTTATTTATTAGAATTTGGAAATAACCTTTGAGTAAGAATTATTTTACAAAGGGTCCACATCCATTAAACAGTACAAATACAGACAAATTGAATTCACAGTACAAATACAGACATAGTTGAATTATCAGTATAGGAAGTAAAACAAAACAAAACAGAAAACAGCTAAGAATTTCTTATGAGTTTCATTAAGGGTTTAATACTAAGTGCTGTATAGCATAAGGAAGTATATGAGAGAGAGGAAAATGTAGGATAGGGAGAGAGTGGTTAGTGAATAAAGCGTGGGGACAGAGCAGCCCAGAAAGAGCATTGTGCCACTGCATTACAGCTTTGGAGCTGAGGCAGTGGATGGGCATGTGAGGTGTGTTGTAAGGTGGGAGAAGGTGGTTAGAGAGAGAGAGAGAGAGAAATAGGAGGGGGAGGGAGGGAGGGAGGGAGGGAGAGATGAGAAGGAGGAGAGACCAAGTGTGGGAGGGGTGGTATCATGAGAGTGGAGATTAATGGAGAAAGGGGTGGGAGATGGTGAGGGAAGGGAGAGAAATGAGAGATGGGCGATGAGGCACAAAATGAGAAAGCACAACTATTCTTTGAATAAGAGCTACGGAGATCGAGGTGTCAGAGTCTGGGGAACAGGGATAGGGAATGGGGAGGGGTGGACCATGTGGAGTGAGTCCATGAGTAGTTGCTGGTAGGCAGGATTGGTGCAGGCCCTGGAGACACGCTCTGAACAGTTTAGCACTCTCAGACATTGTTTTGCAATAAAAACTGCTTAATTCGGCTGTGAAGGTTCTAGGGTTAGTAGCATTTAACGTGTTAGCTGGGGTCTCATTAAGTCACAGTGGGGCATGGTAGGAGAAGGATCTTTAACCAAGAGCTGTCCTGTGAAATGGGACACAAAACAGTTGAAGTTCTTTATTCCTGGTCCTGTCGTGGAGTTGGTTAAGGTAATTAGGTCTGTGATACAGGGAGGAGTTAGGCCTAGCATGGCTTTCCTACCTAGAGGCACATCTGGTATGAGATTCTATTCTTCAGGCTTAATATGCATGCTTGCTCATAGAATACACAGGTGTCGTGGACCGATTAGCATCTAGCAACAGTCTGCAGGCCTTGTTTAGAGCTGTGCCTACACTCTTGAGGGCATTATCAGTTGCTACTCCATAGGCCACCAGGCCATAGTCAACCACAGAGAGAATGGAGCTATTTATGGAAAGCCTGAGAGCATTGGTAGTGAGGCTTTTCCTGTGTCAATAAAGTACCCCAAGTTTAGTATTTGCTGCCTTCACAGCCTGGTCAATATGCTGGCCATAAGAGAGAGTATCATCTGTTATTCCTCAGTATTTAAAGGACTGAACCTGTCCTAGAAGGGCCGACCTGTTATCAGTAACTGTTAGTATGGGGTGCCTCCTTTAGCTGAGGGCCAGAGAGGAGCATGGATTTGTTTGTTTTGTAATTAAGTAACAGCCTCACGACAGCTGAACCAGATCTCCAGTTGTTGGAAGGTGGACTGCAGCTCAGCCTGCAGAGTCTCAATGTGGGCACTGCTGCTGAGTACCACCGCATCATCTGCATATAGGATAATTTTGCTGGCACATACCTCCAGGAGTGTGTTCAAAAAGTGGCTGAACAGCAATGGACCCAGTATGGACCCTGTGGAACTCCCAGCATTATGTCCCAAGAGGTGGAAACTGTTGGTTCAATTCTGACCCTTTGAGACCTTCCAGATAGGTAATCTTGAAACCACTGGATGGCGTTGGAGGCCAGCCAAGGGCCCATAGTTCCTTGAGAAGGAGGGGTGACAGACTGTGTCGAGGCCTCGTCAGGTCAATAAAGATGGATCCAACCAGTTTTCCCTCGTCCATAGCCTTGTGAGTGCAACCGTGAAATCAACGATGGCTGCGGCAGTGCTGTGTTTTTTCTGAAACCATGCTGCTTGGGACTCTGCAACTGGTATTTCTGGATATATTCCATGATTTGGTTTGCTGCAATCCTCTCTAGTGCTTTGGATAGGGAGGAGAGGATAGAGATAGGCCTATAATTAGCTGTGCACATCCTGTCCCCGCTCTTGTGAACTGGGGTGGCCAGTGCTTGTTTCAGAGGGAGGGAACTTAGACAGGGTTAGGGACTTATTGAAGATTTTAGTAATGGGGACAATAAGCACATCTACTGTCTGAGCTATCAGTTTCATGTTGACACTGTCACTGCCGATCCTAGTTTTTACTAAGACCTTTTGACATAGCTCATGGCTTCCTTGACTGTAACCCACCTGAAATAGAATTGTGGGTGCTGTGCACTCGTGGGTATGTTTTCAAGATCCACATAAACAGGCTTAAGTATTCATCAGGAGGATGGAGCTTGGTATCTCTTGAAAAGGCGCATGGGAAGGCGCCGTCCATAGCAGCCCCTCTCCCAGCGAATCCTCATGGTGATGGGATGGAAGGCGGCCGGATGAGTGGGGTGGGTGAAAATAGTGACAGGATGTGGCGCTATACATACTATCACGGGGGAGGCGAGCATGCTGAGCCTGGGATGGGAGGGATGGAGGAGTTGTAGGGGTTGGTGCTGCGGTGGGCTGCTCGAACTGCGTTGTGGTGGTGGGGGTTGGTCTGCGGCTGTGGTGGGCGTGGTACTGGTTTTGGGCACTGGTGCAATTTTATTGTGCCCAGCCTGAACCTTTATTTTTAATGTTTTCACCTCCCAACATGCACCCCCAATGAAGTTGAGAATCATTTTAGTATGGTGGTGTGGTGTCAAGCCCTGCCATGGGGGTGAGTGGGAAAACATTAAAAAGTAAGTCTCGGTGCCGTTTTCCTGTGCACTGGGGTGTCAGAGTGCCAAAAATGTTTTCAACACTCTAGACTTCTTGATAACGGTGATCGCTTTAGGCTTTTCGCGTTGTCACATAGAACCAAGTTGCTTAGGTCCGTGAATGCAGAGTTAAACTCTTCTGCTGTGGTGAGTGGGTCCATAGAACTGGAGCCATTAATATTGAGTAGTAAAGGTTGTTGCTTGGCTTCCTTTCCTAGGAGGTCCTTAAGGTTGTCCAAGAAATGCCTCCCGTCCCCCAACTGCATTCAAGTAGATTCTTATAATAGTCTGCCTTGGCACTCTGTATTAGGTGGGTGAATCTGTTCCTAGCAGCCCTGTAGTCCTGTATGTTTATCTATTACTATTTCCAAAGTATCCATTTGGAAAAACTCCATATTTCACCCACATACGTAATAGCAGTCCCAAGTTTTGCACTGAATACCATAAGGAAGCCCTGTACTGATTGACCTCCATAGTTTGACACAAAATGTGTCATTTAAGTCATTGATTTTTGTGAGTTTTAATTTGAGGTATTCAGCATGTCTGTTCCAACTGAAGTTATACAAATATCTTTGCTCTAAATAATCATAGGTTTTCACTGTTTGTTATTTATTAGCCTTAACATGCAGATTTGTCTGTTGGTGTGCTGCTAGAAACCAATAAGTATATTTTGGTATTTTGGTTTGATTTATCACAAATTTCTCATTTAATAACCAGTAGAACTTGTCTAGTTTTCTTTGAAGTCCCAAAGGAGAAGAAGAAATAAGTACTACATTTTCAGTGTATGTTAACAAAAGGAATACTTGTATCAAATACTTTGGGAGAATGAAAATATGAATGATAAAACTGTCTAATAATACCTTAACAATAAGAGGGTGCCATTATCCAAACTTTCTTAACTCTAAGTTTATATTAATTGGGTTAGTTAAATCACCTTTCATATTATATTGCACTTTGTCCATGTATTCTCGTGTAGTCTTGCTATGACATCTGGCAAAAGAACATGAAGACCAAGATTATAAAGGAAACTCTGAAGTGTTACACAATTTATGCTATCAAAAGCCATATCAGGTCTATGAAGCAATAGAAAAGATTTCCTTTCTTAATTTTATCATATTCATATGCAAAATGTGCCCAAACCATGCAATGCTGGACTGTTGAATGTGATTTCTCTCTCGGTCTTTAACAACTCTCTGAAAGAAATCCAGGAGTGGGTGGATTCTAGCTGGCTGAAGTTAAACTTGGAAAAGACAGAGGTACTGGTTGTAGAACCGGGTTGCCAGATAAGGGGTTGGTGTTGGTGTGTCCTCCGAATTGGTCTTGACGGCATGTCTCTCCCGACCTCTGATTGGGTGCGTAACCTGGGGTAGTTTTTTGATGATGGACTGACTCTGCACTGCAGGTGTCAGCTGTCATCAAGACTTCCTTTACCATCTTAGGAATATCGCCAGGGTTAAGCATCTCGCTCCATCTGATGACCTTCTGACCTTGGTTCACGCCTTTGTGTCCTCGTGCTTGGATTACTGCAACTCCCTTTACCTAGGGCTTTCAGGGGTTGAGATCCATCACCTGCAGCTGGTGCAGAATGCAGCAGTCCTGCTTTGATGGGTTCTAGTCAATCCTGCCATATGCACCGGTGCTGCGCATAGCTGCACTGACTGCCAATACAGTGATGGATCACCTTTAAAGTTGGTTTACTGACTTTTAAAGCCACACATGGACAAGGCCCAGACTATCTGAAAAGCTTCTGGTTCCTTACTGCCCTGGTCGATCACCCGCTTCGGCAGGCAGGGGTTGTTAGAGATTCCATGGGTGAATTTGAAATCATCTGGTTCAAGAGGTTTTGCTAATGCAGCTCCCACCCTTTGAATTTCTACCCCATCGGTTACAGGAGTGCACCTCTGTGGAGGAATTTGAAGGTCTTAAAACCTTTCTGTGGCAAAAAGCCTTTTGGGATAATTGAAGTATTTATCTGATTGTTTATGATGTTCAGTTATATTGCTTTGTTATTGGATTTTATATTACTTGCTTTTAAATTAAGCACCTTGGAATTGGAAAGGCGTTGTATAAATAAAATTATTATTATTATTATTTCCTAAAACAATTTTGCAGTTCATCAATTAGATGGTTTTCATCCACCCAATCCTGTAATCTAGACAAAAAGAATATGCGAAAAAATGTTTTGTGAAGTATCAATCAGACTGATTTGGTGTACATCATTGAGTAATTTAAAGGACCTTTTATGGATAGGATAAATAATATTAGTAGCTCCTTAAGTTAGGAAAATGGTATATTGTATCATAAAGTTAAATCTAAAATGTAATAATAACCACCATTCCTTGTGATATTTAAACATATCTATCAAGTCTATCTGATCCAGGGCCTTATTAAATTTTGGTTGCCCCAGGGCTTCATGAATTTCATTCAACAAAAATAAATCAGGACTGGAGTATAAACCTTCTTCATCCATTGTCTAAGAGCTGGTAAAGTATCATAACATGACTGTCTCAAGAGCTGGTATAGTGTCATATAATATAGGTTTCAGCTTTCAAATA
Organism: Neoceratodus forsteri; assembly: GCA_016271365.2. NCBI lineage: Eukaryota > Metazoa > Chordata > Ceratodontiformes > Ceratodontidae > Neoceratodus > Neoceratodus forsteri. The sequence continues at coordinate 1,187,904,394 of CM057455.1, forward strand.
TCAACCATCATTTTGCTATCAGTGAGCCAGAAATTATCTTCATTTTCATATAGCGATGTGTTTTAATCCTTTAGAGCTTTTAAACTGCTGAACCAATCATTTTAAATTTACAGGATCCCAAGATACTGTCACTAATTTAGCACATACTTACGATCAGGGAACTGAGCGTGAAATTGGGTGACAGAAATCTGCCTCAGGCTCATAGTATCTGTGTAATGTAAAGTGGCATAAGTCAGCAAAAGTTCTTCAAATTGCTCAGTGCCTTAATGGTAATGCTGAAAAGACTCACAGAGATATTTTCTAGTATCACAAGTGCTCCTTCTTTATTTTCGGTGCAAACATTCAAAACAAATGGTCAGATAAAATCCCGCTCCTTCATGACTCAGGTACTTCCTGGTACGTTACCTGGACGCGTTTCGCACATGCATGCTTTTTCAAAGGTGTGCCAAGTATCTCATTAAATTCCCCACAGCATTTAAAGTGGTACATACATGTTATGCACTGCAGCAAGGTAACCAGTGCTAAAAAGATACTCTCTAGTATTTAGAAACAAAACAAGCATTTGTCAATGCTGAAATGTTGTCTTGCTGACAATGGCATCGGTGCGCAGGAGTTGAACAGATGCATAATAGGAATGGCAGTGAAGTATGAAAGTGACGTCAAACCCACATGACCCTACAGAGACTGACAGGCACTGAGGTTTGCCTTTGGGTATCGTCCATAATGTTCATGGCATTTCAGCTCACTCTACCCAGTCGCGACAAATATGGCATTGTGCTTGGGGTCCTCAGGCATTACGCTTTCCCCATTCGGCCATAATGCTCATAGCATTTTACCTCACCCCTATCCTGCAGACACCAACAAGTGCTGAGGTGTGCCTTGGGGTGTTTGGTTTACAGTCACCCCATTTCATAAGGACATATGCTGAAATGGGATGAAATGTGGGGCAGAAGAGTTCAAGGCACACCCAATGCCTGTCAGTGGCTTGAGGGTGGGGGATGGTATGGCATGAGCATGACAGGTGGCAATGGAAAGACACACCCTGACACCTGTCAGTCTGTACAGGGTGGGACATTATGGTTAGAAACCCTAATGCCACAGCCGTTTGTTGGTATTTGCACTACAAATTTGCAACACAGCATTTTTGTGGACCCCACCTCATGAAAGTGTTTGGGACCTCTGTTCATGAATAGTGGCACTGTGATTTTGTTAATCTGTACTGGACATTGATTTCTCACAATGACCGTGCCATTCTGCACCAGATGTGGGAAAACACCATTTGGGCAGGATGTGAAAAATGACAGCTGTACCATTCATAGGTAGGTGTGAAGAGAAGGCAGTGTTGAAAATCTTGAATGAAAATATTAAAAATGCTCGAATTTATGAGCATACGTAGAAACTGCACAATGCACACTCGTAACACAGTCATTTAGTGGCATTATTTCACCAGATTTTCAACATAGGCATTTTGGAGCCTCTGCTCATGAACACTCAACATCATTGATTTACAGCAACTGCGCCATAGTGCGCCACTTGTGCGAAAACACATTTCAGGCAAGATCTGAAAAATGACAGCTGTACTGTTCATAAGGACATGTGCGAAATTGACAGTGTTGAAAATGTTGAGTGAAGATATTACAAGTTGTCGAGTTATGAGTGCCGTGAAACTGCACAATGCCCGCTTGTAACATGGTCATTTTATTGACTTTTGTCACCAAATTTTCAATGTAGGCATTTTAGGACCTCTGCTCATGAACAGTGGTGCTGTGATTTTCATAATCTGTCCCAAACACTGATTTCCCACAGCAACTGCTGTATTCTGGGCAGTAGTGTGAAAACACATTTCAGCGAGGATGTGAAAAATGACAGCTGCACTGTTCATAAGGAGGTGTGAAAAAATGCCAGTGTTGAAAATCTGGAGTGAAACTATATACAAATTGGTGAAGTTATGAGTGCTTATGAAAACTGTGCAATACGCTCATAACACAGTCATTTTTTTTGGAATTTTTCACCAAATTTGCAAGCGTAGACTTTTGGGAGGCCACCTCATGAACAGTGACACTGTCATTTCGTTACTCAGTCTCAAAAGGTGATTCCATGCAGTGACTGCAAAAGCACCTTTCTGAACTGAATAATGCCATGACAGTGGCTGAATTCATGAGGAGGGTCCCAAAACCCCATGTTGAAAATTTGGTGGCAAAAGTCAAACAAATGGCAGAGATATCCACATAAGTTGAAAAAAACATTTATGTCATTATACAGCTTACTGGCATTTCTTCAGTTCATGGTCAGCTTTGAAGAGTGCAGATGTGCTCCTGCTCCACTGAAGATCATTGCATTGGGCTCAGAGGTAAGTATGGGGTGAGAGGTGCGGGGAGGTGGGTGCGCAGAGGGTGGCTGTGGGAGGGAGCACCGAACTCAACGAGAAACCATTTTTGATTCACAGGTTAAACCAGGAAAGAAAGAACAATACGGAAGGTTTTCTGTTTGTGCAGGAACTATTGAACATTGGAATGGGCTACCAGTGTGCCACCTGTGTGTTTGATGAGAGGGGTCTGTAGCCAATGGGATTGGGCACCCCACTGGACATACAGAGTTGGGGGTCACATGAGCCAAGGGGATTGGGCACCCCTCGGCACACAAGAATGGGTGGAGCACATTATGCGATAGGGATTAGGCACCCCCGTCGGCAAATTAAATTAGGAGGGGCATGCCGACAGGGGATTGGGCACCCTGTCAGCTTTCAGAGGGATTGTGAAGGCGACGTCTGTCCCTCGGCTTCTGTGGGGACTATGAGAAGCTGATGGAAGCCACCGCCATGTTGCTTGATGGGGACACCAGGCGAGGCAAGCAGTAATTGGCTGCTGCAATCAGAGACCGCTCTGTGGCAATCCCTGAATCCAGTGGCTAATTTCTTTCAAAGGTGGTGGCACGTTTCTCAACTGCTGTCATAGACAGAGTGCTATACCATTGGCACCACAGAGCCAGGCCACAAAAGCATTGGCACCATTAGCTGCAGCAGGACCACCTCCAAAACCCACTTTTCCACTGAAGCAACCACAATATGTTGTCTGCGCTGCATGTGCAAGACAACATAATGAGTCAGCATGCACATAGGTGCAGAAAATGCTAAATATCATTCCCTACTTTGATGTCAATATTCTGCATACACCAGGTAACAAATTCTCCTGCACATCCTACTATAGTGTTCAGTGCTGTATATTGTGATAATCCTGCCCTCTAGTGGTAACTCCATAAATAACAATTAAGTGATTAAAAAACAAACATGACTGCATTTTTAGATGACAAACTGGAAAAAAGATACATAAGAACATTGCTGACCCACCAGGTAGACCCATAGTTTTGGGAATAATTCCTGACAGAGCCACTTACTAAATTTGTGGACCACCATATTTCTGGTTTAGTCAAGACAATACCTTCCTAAATAAAGACATCAGGGATATTTTGAGGGTGCTGGAGGATGTTGAAATTAGAAATACCAGTTACCTAGTTATACTAGATGTAACAGAACTCTGTACTAACATCCCACATAAGGAAGGTTTGGAGGCCTTAGAATACTACCTTGAAAAAGAGCTGTATTGGATCCACCTATGGAAGTATTGATACAGCTCTCTGAATTTGTGTTAAAGTACAACACATTTTTCTATGGTAGAGACTTCTATCTCCAAAAAGGGAACGGCTATAAGTAAGCTTTGTACCCAATCTGGCTAACCTACACATGGCCAAATGGGAGAGTGAAGTACTGTAGTACAAGACATCAATAATCCTTTCCTCAATAAAATAGACATGTGGAGGAGGTTTGTTGATGATGTGTTAGTAATATGGAAAGGAATGGAAGAAGAATTATGATTTTGTAAAATACCTTGAAAACAGCAATCCCAGCCTCAAGTTTAGTGTGGCCTTCAGCAAAAACAGATAAACGTTCTTGATCTTATAATAAGAAGGATAGTGAAGGTGGTTTAATCACAGATCTGTACCTTAAACCCACTGACCAAAATGCTCTCTTATTGGCCAGTAGTAGTCACCCCAGCCACACAATTCCTAAGGGCAACATATTTGATCAAAGCGTAACTGTGGCTCAGAATATCAGTATCAGGAATGAGCATAAGAATTAACAGAATGATTACTAGAAAGAGGCATGCTACTAATGTAATTTATGAAGCAAGAGAGACTGTCAATGGAATACTAGAAAACTTCCTGCAAGAGGCAAAAAGAACTAATAGGAAGGAGCCCCAGTTAACCGTTGTAAATACTTTTAACCCTAATAAAGATTGCAGAAATTGTAAAACGCACTGGCACATTGTCCAGCAGGACCCAGGACTTACAGATTTGAAGGATGGGGGGCAAGAATTGTATTTAGAAAGGGCAAATGTATACATGACAAGGTGATGCATTCTCTACAACCTTGGAAGAGAACCCCAGAATGTGGCCACCAAAAGGGAAAATAGCTGCAACAAGTGTGAAATTGTAAACATTGCCCCAAGGTTAATAACACAAAAGCTACAAAACCCGTGTAATGGTAAAGAAACTCCGTGGAGGGGTTCATAACATGCAGCACATGTGGACTGATACATTTAGCCACATACAAATGTGGGTATTTTTATAGGAACAACTAAACAAGCTTTTACATCAAGAATAGGAGAACACGAGAGGGTGATAGAACATGAGGTTCTTACAAATGCACTAGCCATGCATGTGTTTAAGTAAAGAAATATAACTGAACATGTGTTTTCATACCTTGGCAATGAATAACCATACATGCCACGGAGGAGGGTTATTACGATAATCTGCTCCTTAAGAGGGAGCAGTAGTGGATCTATGTCTTCAAGGCATGGAGGGTAATACTGCACCCACTGCAATAATAAGAGGTGACCTCCTGGCATAAGGTTAAATGTTCACCCAGGTTACATTGTTATGTGATTGCCTGCTCACCTTTAGCTTGTACTCAACATACTGCCCACGGTGTCTCACCTGGCTGTAACCTAATGTTTAAGTGCTCAGTTACTAATGCTCTGCTCACCTTAGTCCACGTATAAACCTATGCTCATACTTCTACTATTGATCTGCAACTGCAATGACAGACCCTGTTTACTGCACTTGTTCCTAGCTACCAGTATGCCGCATTGTATTATACTTTGTGTATAATTCTGTACTCTGTATTTCACCTAAATGTACTGTACTATGTATTCACCTATATGTTGTATTATCCCCCACTTATGTTCCTTCTCTACCCAGGACACTTCTGGAAATGAGCTGTTCTCATTTCATGTTGCTTCCTGGTAAATCTATTCAAATAAATAAATAAATTGAAGTGAAACCATGTTTGAAAAATGAATGTTTAAAATGCTTTGTCATTCTTATCATCATTTTAATATTTCTCTCTTTTTCCCAACACAGATTTGCACCAGCACTCTATTTTGCTGAAACAAGTTTCTTTAAACTTCGTGCAATCTGTTTCTAATCTTTCATTTAAAACAACAAAAAAAAGATACAGTCAGGTTTGTTTTTAATCACTTAATTGTTATTTATGGAGTTACCACTAGAGGGCAGGATTTTTACAATATACAGCAGTGAACACTATAGTGGGATGTACAGGAGAATATAATTACCTGGTATATGTGGTGGCCCTGAAGTGCAAAACACAAACCAAAACAGTGACAGGCAAATAAGTAAAACAACGACCAGGAAATAAAATGCAAACAAAAATGTAAAGCAGTAAAACCAAATGTAAAGTGTTGCTACAAAACTAATGTAACACAGAAAACCAAATGTAATGTCCAATCAAAAGAATGACACATGCAACACACAACAGTGAAGTCCATCTAAAATGATGGATATAAAAATATATTAACACAACTGAAACATGAACGTAAATAAATTTAATATAGCTGCACATTCAAGCAGACTTGATAGACCTCTAGGCCTTTATCTGCTGGCAAATTTCATATGTTCAGTATAGCACAACAAAAGTGAATACAAACAAACAAGCATAGCACAACTAAAAGATGAATGCAAGTAAAAAATTATAGCACAACAAAAAGTGAATGCAAACAAAAAGTAGCACAACTAGCAAGCATTTGTCAATACCAAATGTTTGCTTGCATATATATGTGTCAGAGTGTATTAAAGTTATGAGCCTGTGTTAGTAAAATGCAACACAGCCTGATAACATTATTGTTTTTTCGCTACATGTTCAACATAACCTTCGTATGATGTCGCCTCATGAGCAATGGTGGAGAAAATGTTCAACTCCTGCCTGAAAGGTGGTTTAGTGCAGTAACTGCGAAATCACCATTCAGGATGGCTTAGAACACATTTGTAAAATGACAGCTGTCATATTCATGAGGTGCTGTGAAGAAATAGCTGTACTGAAAATGTGGGTCATAACACATGCAATCTGTGTTTATGTTTCCATGGGAAAGGACCATATGCAGTATGCTAAATGGTTAAACTATGTGTGGAGTACAGAGTTGAACATGGGGCTAAAGATTAGCTGCTGCCCCTGTAATTAGGAACAGTAATGGGCAGCCAGCTGTGGTCACATGTTATACTAATGTCCTGCAGGAGCCAAGGAAGGGCAAATTCCTTTGTCCTCTGGTCAGTCTAGGATGTTCCCTGTGCCGATGACATGTGCCTGTTTAAGCTCCTGAATAAACCATATCCTGTTCATTATTTTATGCATCCGACTCAGTTCGTTCGGTACCTACTGACTATTGCAGCAGAAGCACCAGATGGGAAGGCAGTATACCAGAGAGGTAAGCGTCCTTCGTGGTAGACTAAATACCAAACGCCACACATGGTGGAGAATGCGGCCCTTCTTCTTCTGCCCAGACCCCATCTTGCTTGTCTGCATTGCTGGGTACCCCAAATTCGTTGTCCCAGTATGCCTGCACAGCTTACATGTTGCTTGCACCACAGCCTTAGCTTCAGTAAAAATATAGAAACATAAAGTTGGGAATTACAGATAAGGACCGCAAGGCCCATCCAGTCTGCCCATTTCTTTTCTATCTTATTAATGTGCCATAGACCTTTGCTCTGTCAATGGCCTGTCTATTCTTACTCATCTGTATCGCTCCTTATGCCTATCCATGCCTGTTTGAAGCCCTGCACTGTATTCATATCCACCACTTCCTGAGGTAGGCCATTCCATCGTCCACCAAACTTTCTGTGAAAAAGAACTTCCTTAATTACCCCTTAATCAGCCTCCCTCTAGTCTCATGCTGTGTCCACTTGTCCTGCTATTTTCTTATCAGTACTGGAGACCACACTTGAAGAGGGACATATAGCTCCTGGAGAGGGTACAGAGAGGGCAACTAAGATGATACGAGGACTAGGGTTTGACGTATGAGGACAGACTTGAGGAGCTCTGCCTGTTTTCATTGGAGGAGAGGAGAGGAGAGACAGGGGGACATGATTGAGGTCTTCAAATACCTCAAGGGAATAAACAGGGTAAACATGGAGGGATCTTTAGACTAAAGCAGGAGGTATCACCAGAGGACATGGTTTGAAGTTGGAAGGTGGAAGGATGAGTGGGGAAAAGAGCAGGAGGTTTTTCACTGAGAGGGTGGTGAACCCTTGGAATGCACTGCCTGGCGAGCTAGTTCAGAGATCCACAGTGGAGGGCTTCAAGAGAGGTGGGACAGACACAGAAAGTGGATGTATCAGATGATGGCCTGTCACAGGGGGTGGGGATGGATAGAAACATAGAAACATAGACTTTGACGGCAGATAAGGACCGCTAGGCCCATCTAGTCTGCCCATTTCCCTACCTACAGGATAGGCCGCAGATCCTAGTTAACCAACAGCCTATTTCTTCCTACCCCACGAGAATTGCCTTATGTCTGTCCCATGCATTCTTGAATTCTCCCACAGTTTTAGACCCCACAACCTCCTCAGGAAGGCTGTTCCATGCATCCACTACCTCTCTGTGAAATAATACTTCCTCACATTGCCCCTGAACCGCCTCCTTCTATCTTTAAATTGTGTCCCCTTGTTCTTGCAAGTCTCTTTTTCTGAAAGATGCTACCCTCTTGGACTTTGTTTATTCCACTGAGGTACTTAAAGTTTCTATCATGTCCCCTCCCTTCTTTCCTCAAGGGTATACATATTAAGCTCCTTTAGTCTCTCCTCATATGGCTTCTCTTGCAGACCCTGCACCATTTTAGTTGCCCTCCTCTGGACTGCCTCTATCCTGTCTATGTCCTTGCGGAGATGGGGCTCCAGAACTGGACACAGTATTCCAGATGGGGTCTCACCAACTGTCTGTACAGAGAGATAACAACTTCCTGTTTTCTGCTGATGATGCCTCTCCCTATACATCCCAGTATACCCCAGCCCTCCCTACTGCCTTCTCACATTGCTTGCTAACCTTAAGGTCATCTGATATGATTACCCCAGGTCCCTTTCCTTTTTGTTGTTGTTACTACCTCCCACCCATTGTGTATTCTTCCCTGGGTTCTTGTTTCCCAGGTGCATTATTTTGCACTTCTTTGCATTGAATCTAGCTGCCATACTTCTGACGATTCCTCCAACCTTGCCAAGTTCCTTTTCATCCTTTCCACGCCTCCTTGTGTATCAACCCTGTTGCAGATCTTTGTGTCATCTGCAAAAGGCATACTTTCCTTCCAGTCCCTCTGCAATGTCACTGATGAAGACATTAAAAGGACTGGACCCAATACTGACCCTACGGTACCCACTAGTAACCCCCTTTCTTCAGAGTGGACTCCATTTACAATTACCTTCTGTGTCCGGTTGTCCAGCCAATGTTTTACCAGGCTACCACCCTGGGTCCCACTCCCAGGCTGGTTAATTTGACTATTAATCTTTTGTGTGGGACTGTGTCAAATGTCTTGCTAAAGTCTAGGTAGGCCATGTCCACAGCCCTCCCTGGTCTACTTTGGTCACCCAGTCAAAGAAATCTATTAGATTCGTCTGACATGACCTTCCGCTGTGAACCCATGCTGCCTTGGGTCCTGTACTCCACTGGCCTCTAGGTACTCAACTGTTCTTTCCTTCAGAAGTGACTCCATTACTTTCCCTACCACAGAGGTCAGACTGACAGGTCTGTAGTTTCCTGCCTCTGTCTTGGTCCCACTTTTGTGAAGGGAATCACATCCGCCTTCCTCCAGTCCTCGGGTACCACCATCCTCCCATGATTTATCAAAAGAGTAACCAGTGGTTTCACTAGTTCCTCCCTTAATTCTTTTAGAATTCTGGGGTGAATTCCATCAGGACCCATTGCTTTGTCCACCTTCAGTTTTAGGAGTTCTTGCAGAACCCTTTATTCTGTGAAAGGACTGGGATCGACCACCCTATCAAGAGTGCTTCTGTTAATTGGATTAGGCACTTCCCCTCCTCTGTTTTGAATACTGAGCAGAAATATTTGTTCAGTATTCCTGCTTTTCACTGTCCCCTCTGCCCACCCACGTTCATTCTATTCAGCCTCACTATCTCTCCTTTTGTCTTTCTACGCTCACTGATGTACCTATAAAGGTTTTATCCCCTTCTTAACTGAGTTGGCTATCTTTTCCTCAGTTTGGGCCTTTGCTATTCTGACTTCCCTCCCTGCTTCCTTCTGCCTTAACTGGTACAGCTCTCTGTCCTGCTCCTTCTGTGTTTCCTTATACTTCCAGATGCTATCTTTTCTTCCTGACTTTCACAGCCACCTCTTTTGAGAACCATAGTGGCTTTTTCTTTCGTTTGATTTGTTATTTGCTTCACACAAAGGCTTGTTGCCTCTGTGATGGCAGTTTGATAATTCCCCATTGTTGCTCCACACCTCCTTCTAGCCTGTTTGCTAGTGCTTTTCTGAGGCAATCTCCCATCTTGCCAAAGTCAGCCCTCCTAAAGTCCAGTACCCTCACTTTTGTTTGGCTTGACTCTGTAGCTGAGTTTAACGTGAACCACACTGTTTGATGGTCACTTGTCCCCAGATGGTAACCCACTTCTAGATCTGAGATCCTCTCACTGCCCCGTTTGAGAGTAGAGGTCTAAGATTGCTCCCTCATGAGTGGGTTCGAAACTAGCTGTCTAATGCCTGCCACCTGTAGGGCATCAAGAATGGCCTTGCTCTTGGATGTGGCTGCAGCAAATGTGCTCCAGTTAACATCTGGCATATTCAGGTCTCCCATCAACAGTATCTCCCTTTCTACCATTCTAAGAATGCCTTCTATCATATCCTTGTCCATTCCTTCCCCTGACATGGGGGTCTGTACACAACCCTGTGCGGATTGTGGTGCCCTTTCCAGTCTCCAAGGTGACCCACAGTGCTTCCTCTCCTCCCTGTTTACTCTTTTGTTCAGTTGGCTTTTATCCCTTCCTTTACATAGAGAGCTACTCCTCCCCTCTTCTCCTCTGCCTGTCTCTCCTGTAGGTTATGTACCCTGGTATGTTAACATCCCAGTCATGGTTCTCTGTGTACCATGTTTCTGTGACTGCTACGATATCCAGACATCCCTCTTCCATTAAGGCCATCAGCTCAGGGAGCTTGTTGCCCAGACTACGGGCATTGGTACTCATTACCTCCATTTCCTGATGGCCTTACTCCCTTTGCCCCATCCCTGTCCTTCTTGCCTTTGTCACTTTCTCCATTTACCCCTGCCCTTCTCCCTATCGACACCTCTATGTTGGTGTTTACGCACTTACTACCGTGATTATTTGGGGGCTAAGTTTTTCCTGCTCCTTTCCAGTGCCTCCCCCTTGGCTAGTTTAAAAGCTTGCCAATGAAGCATTTAACCTATCACATAGGATCCTGGTTCCCTCCCGGACAGATGCAGCCCATCATGCCAGTATAGGCTTGCATCACTCCAGGTGGACCCCCAGTCCCCAATGAAGCCAAATCCTGAGCTCCACACCAGTTTTCAACCACTGATTGAATCCCATGGTGCGGAACACCTAGCCTCTCCTGTGCCATAGATGGGTAGCACCTCCGAGAAGGTTACCGTGCGTGCTTCTTGACTAAGGCCCCTCCCCAATTCCACAAACTCTTCCTGCCTTCTCTAATCCCTTTCTTAGCCAGGTCATTTGTCCCTAGGTGGACAATGACATCCAGCTCCTCCTGTGCAGCTGCTCTGGCAATCCTGAGGTTCGCTCCCTGTCCCTCAAGCCATGGCGCCAGGCAGGCACTACCTCCCTCTCCTTCCTCCCCAGTTCTACCTTCCTAACAATGGAGTCCCCACCAGAAGTTGTTTCCTTCCCTGCAGGGTCCCCTGCCACCCTCCTGTGGGTCTCCTTTGTGGAGGTTCCCAGCATCCTCCTTGGTCTCCACTGTGGGTGCCTCCATAGAGGAACCACACTTTGCCAGAATGGCATAGGGTGTGGAGAGGTACAACTGGAGGGATGCGCTCTGTTCCACCACCCTCACCCTCCCTGAGCTCACTGTGGTCCACAGCTCCTCTTCTTGGCAACCTCTGAGGCAGCGGCAGTGGCACTGGTGGTCCCTGGATGGAAGAGAGGTCCCACAAATCCTCGCCAACTCAGCCTGGAGATGAGCAACCTCCTCCCTCAGCCCAGAGAGGTGCCTGCAGATGGGACAACACCGCATCCTTCAGAACATCTCCCGGAAGACTGCCTCCACAGCCACTGCACTACACCACTCTAATCATGTCTTATTTCTGGCCCCTTAACTGTTTGCAATCCTTACTCTTCCTCTGTTTTTTCTTTCTCTCTCTTACTTTCTCTGCCTGTGTGCCCTTTAAGCTCCTGATTGTCCTGTTCTGAGACAAGATGATAGGGGTTTCTGGAACACAAGGGGGGAAGGCCTCGGCACCCAACTAGGGATCTGAGGTTCGAGCAGACTCGATAGACCATAAGGCCTAATCTGCTGGCAAATAGTATGCTAGTATGTTAGTATGTTAGACTCTTTCACCTTATTAATGCCCTTAAGGTGTTTGAATGTTTCAATCATATCACCTCTTTCCTCCTTTGCTCTAGTGTATACATATTGAGTTCAGTTAACCTGTCCTCATATGTTTTTGATGCAGTGCCTGCACCATTTTGGTGCACTTCTCTGGACTGCCTTAATTTAGTTAATGTCCTTGTGAAGGTGTGGCTTCCAGTACCAGTACCGTAGGAAGGGTGGGGCGGTGGTGCAACTGCCCGGCGCATGCCTCCATGGGCGCCAATTAATCTGACTGACTTATTCACTTTTGCATGCTACAGCTGTATGCTGCAGCTTATTTTTTTTTTAAAGTGACAAGTGTAATGACTGAAACCGACAGCAGGGGCGCATCCACAAAGGACCAGCGGGGGTAGTCACATGGTCCTTGCTGTCTCAAGTGGTTCTCTGTCTGTCCGGTCATCCTCCTCCGATTGGAAAAAAAAAAATGTCTTGTCTCTGCGGTGTTGCAGCAGGTAGGCTTAGGCAGATGCTAGGAAAGTGAAATCAGTAGCCTAGAGGAAGCGTGCAGCAGTGGAGCAGCTCAGTCGCCGTTTTTGGTTCCCAGAAGCACTGGAGGGCAGAGAGAGAGAGAGTGTGAGTTCTCTGCAGGGTACAGCAGCAAACGACAAGCTGAGCCGGGTTGTACTGCTGCGGGCAGGGATCAAGTGGGGCCACCGTCAAGAGTTCTGGTGAACTGTGGGTGGAATCCGGGATTGGGACCTGTTACTGGTTGGTGGCGATGACCCTAGTACCACAACCCGAAGCGAAATATCTAGCAGCGGAGAGAACCCTATTGTTTATTACAGAGCATCCCTTTTTAGAAAATGTAACTTTCAACCCTCCATAATAAACTACACACTTAGCACACCAAGATGAACCAAAGGAAGCAGCGGTATCAACTCAGTGTGACGAAGTGTTAGCGGGGGGGCTGATGTCCGTTATTATACAAGTACACAGTTGGGCGGGAGGTAGCAGAAAATACTGTATGTTTACATGGGGCCAGGGGCTCTTGCAGCTTCAATTTCTGGTGGAACGAACGAACTCCCTAAAGTAGCAGAAAAGATGACATAGGGGCTTAAACTTTTAATTACAGTATTTACGAAGTGGTGGAATTGAGTTCCTTTGGGGCCCATGCTGCCCAGTTAAACCCACTTAAGCTGTTGTTCGAAACTGAAAGCTGAGAAACTGAGGAGAAATGGTGTAGACTGCCTCTGCCTGTGAATCCTCATCATTGGCCACCGCCTTTTAAGAAGCCCAAAGTGGACATTTCTTAACTAAAACATGATTTTCTCGACAGTATCCAACCCCGACCAGTGCAACAGACATGTTTTCTTTATCACCAGAATTAAGCCCAAGTGTTGTAATTTTTTTTATTGTTTCTTATAGTTTTAAGGTATTTTAGTAAAGGTACTGCTGTGATTGAATCGGATTTGCCAGAGATGGAGAAAGAGCGAAGAACACAAACACATTACATTACTTTCTGTGACTCGGACAGAGACATACCTTGCTCTGTGTGTTTGCTGAGAAAGTTAGTAGTCGCAGCAAGGGGGAGCTCAGTTTGTCTGAGTGGCGATTCGGACTAACAGTGTAACGGAGACTGAGAGGCTGAGCAAAGTCAGCATCTCTCCATCTCTGTTACACGTTAGTCCAAATGCACCGCTCAGACAAACTGGAGCTCCTGCCCTTGCCTTGACTGCCAACTTTCTGTCTTCTTTCTTGACAAATTGCTCAGATTGCTCGGCTCCTGTCCCAGTCCCAGCCAGGCACACAAGCTCCCAAACCACGCTGCAGCTGGCACTGCTTTAATTCCTAAAGTCCAGGCAGGGGTGGCGGATGGCCCAGTGGGTGGCCAGGACGGCGGGCCAGTACCATAGTAGTACTGTAGGTGGTTTTAAAGGCTGCTGGCCTGGTCTGATGAATCACTGGCTTTGGGTTGTCTTCAAGTGCAAGGCACTAAGGCAGACAGGTGGCTGCAACTCCTTTACCCCTCATTTTACCATGGAGTGCCCAGGATGGAATCAGATGTCTACAGTCTAAGCTAGGGATGTAAAGGCACACAATATTAGCAAATAAATAACTGGCCTGGCTTGCTGGCACTAGTGCTGAATCACTTTGGCTTTTGGGTTGTCTTGTCTAAGTGCAAGGCACTAAGGCAGGCAGGCGGCAACCCTTTAGCCCTCATTTTAAAGTTGAAGTGCCCAGGATGGAATCAGGATGTCTACAGTCTGTGATGTGACGGTGATAGGCAGGCTATTAGCCAGAGCTAGGGCAGTAAAGGGCGACACAATGAATATTAGCAAATAAAATCATGTGACAGTAGGCAGGCTGTTAGCCAAGGCTAGTTAGGGCAGTAAAGGGCTCACAATGAATATTAGGAAATAAACATTATGGATGGTTATGGGCCATGGCACAAGCACAAAACAGTAGAACGCAACACAACTTTTTGAGGTAATAAAATGCCATTCACTTGAGTCTCTTGTTTAAATGTGTAGATATACATTCAAAGGCTTTGAATGTATGTGATGGGAAATAGCATTTTATTTCCTCAGCAAATTACAGTGTCTGTGTGTGTATCAGTCAAGCCTGTTCTAGTCCACTGTCCTGTCATAAGGAATTTATTCATTGACAGATTAATGAGATTGTTTTCCACATTATGTGCCTTCTATCATGATGTGGTACCCTTACAGAGGAGCACTGTCTGCAAATTACACTGCATGCATGACGGCATCCTTCCCAGCTGACTGGGTGGCCCAGTCAGCTGGGAAGGATGGCATGCAGCCATCAGTCATGCAGTATAATTGCAGACAGTGCTCATGGGGTCATAGGAAAATGAGACACATCATGATGAAGTAATATGTAATTGTACTGTATGGGGTAGCAGGCTTATTGAAGAACATTGTTTTGTCTCTTTGAGAAATAGGTACAGTAGACTTTTCTGGGAGCTGAGCAGACAGCAGAATAACACTGTAACTGTACACAATTGGCTATCACCGTCCGCCCAGTCCCAGAGAAAGCCAGCCAGTCAGTCAGTAGTCACTTCAGTTTAGTGTGGTGACAGTGTCACCTGACTCCAATAATTACGTTTTCTGACTGTTATCATCGGCCTAGGGTAGCAGCGCCAGCCCAGTGGTACATGGTAGTACTGGTACACTGTACTTCTCAGGTCGGGTTTGTTTGGGAGGAGTAGGTCAGTAGCAGTTGCTGACTCACTCCCGCAAACAAATGGAGGGACCCCCGACCGGGGAGTACAGTGTACCAGTACCACTGCTACCGCTGCCTAGTGGTGCTGCTACCCTACTAGGCTGATGATAAACAGATAGGGTAGGTGGTTGATGGCACTGTTGGTCAGCCACTTGTCCACTTGTGGCTGCACACTCTGATGCTAGCCAGCCAGTCTCCTACATCTCACATTCCATGGAGCAAATTAAATATTCCTTTAAATCAGGGGTAGGGAACATGTAACTGAAAGTACATTTTTTCTTCCAGAAAAGCCCCAAAACTCACCACAGAGCATGGTAATCTCTCAGAGCTTCTGTAGGCACGTAAGGCCCCAGAGCCCATGCTTTATGTATCAATCTTTCCCAGTATATTTTAAAAATGCATGTAGGGTGGGTGTTTGATGGCATTGTTGGTCAGCCACTTGTCCACAACAATTGCAGCTGCATGCTCTGATGCCAACCAGCCAGAGTCTCCCACATCTCATATTCCATGGGAGCAAAACATTCCTTGAAATCAGGGTGAGGTAACATGTAACAAAAGTATGTTTTTCTTCAAGAAAAGCCCTAAAACTCACCACAGAGCATGTAAACCCCTCAGAGCTCTGGGGCCCTTGCGCCCCAGACCCCAGACTTTTTTCTGGGGTGGGGGGCGAAAAATTGTCTCACCCAGGGCACCAAATGCCTTCCCACGCACTGCTCAAACTGCTTAACATTACCACTATCCCAGTTAAGGCTTACATCCCCAGGATTATGAGTTTGTTATCCCAGACTCTGGGACCAGTTTTGTCCATGAGGTGAGTTAATCCAGGTAGCCCACCTCTTGGAGGATTACAGGTGCACACCAGGTGCAGTTTCTTTGCATCCCCAAGTAGCAGTAGCACATGTAGCAACTCACAGAGACACGTTTGAATCCTGGTGGGCAATTTGGAGATTTTTAAGTGGCTCTTATGGTAGATTAGTATACCACCCCCTTGCCCCCAGCTCTGTCCAGTCGGGTGAATTCTACCCAGTGAGTTCACAGGCAGAGTCAGGACAGAGGGTTTCAGCCAGGTCTCCGTCCTCCTAGGATGTCAGGTTTGTAGAAGTGCAACCCATGCTAATAGCTCATCATGATTAGGTAGCAGGCTCCTAATGTTAAGATGAGCTATTTTAATACTACCCATACCCCATATGGGAGGGATTTTGTGGGTCAGATTTAATGGGCCAGGGTTGGTTTCAATATCACGGCCAGTAGTAGTGCAAGTAGGAGGAGCCAGGGAGATACTACCTCCTATGTGCTTGACAACCTGGGAGTTTTTAACACGGAGTACGCTTTACCCTGCTTGTATACATAAGGCACCGAACATCTAGACAGCAAGTAACACTGCAGTGCACTTTGGAGATCACAAGGATATTGGAGAAGGTGTAGTTAGGGACCCCGTGAGGTGCGACTATCCCAGTTGTCACCCAGTGTTATTGGGGGAGGTGACCATATGCAACAAGGAGAGTCCCACTATAAGACCTACAAGGCTTATATCCCTGTGGATGACAGCCAGCACCCTCTCTACCTTTAATATTTGAGTATCCCTATCCTCACTAGATGGATTGGAGGGAACCACGTCCACATCTTGACTGGAGGCATAGCACTAGCCTGTGAGATAATTATCAGTCAGCTAACAAGAACTGCTGTGAAGGAAGGGAGATGGATGTACTAAGGCTGGAAGAAAGTTAGTGAGATTTGTTATTGGTATGTGCCAAGTAAATAAAATAAGGCCTGCACAGTGCAATTCAAGGCTACCAGTAACAGTAATACACATGAAACACATGTAACACACATGTAACAGTAATACACATGAAACAGATATGATATAAGCAACAATAGTAGACACAATATACAGGTTTGATGCCTAGGTCCATTTGAGAACAGTGAATACAAGGTTTCAATATCGGATATGAGGAGACTTGGTACAAACAAACAAATCGTAGGCACAGTGTACAATGTGTGACTGCATTGTCCAATGAGCAAGTAACACACACAGAATATGCAGTAAAAATATATATACAATACAGTACAGGCAAGGAAGTCAAATATTACTGTGAAAATACAATATAACAGTTGTAGGCAAGAGAGTTGACTAGTGTGGGTAGGTGAGTAACCCTGGGCTGGGAGTTGACTAGTGTGGGTTGGTGTGAGACCTCTGGGAGCATCGGCAGGATGAGTTTGCTAGGAACCAGGTTTTAAGTGGGACTTGAAACTGGTGTGTGTCAATGGAATGGAGTTCAGCCGGTAGTTTGTTCCACTGCAAGGGGCAGCTGCAGACCAAGCTCTGCTACCCATATTGGTGGATACCTAGGAACAGCTAGAGGGGAGTACCATTTGAGCGGAGGTTGTGGAGGAGTATTCAGGTTTTCAGAAGGGCAGTTAGGGGATTTTTGAGCCGTGCGGATGACATTATCCACCATGCAGCAGAGGGCTAGGTCAAAGTGACCTTGCAGTGGTAGCCATCCAAGGGTATTATAGAGGGTACAGTGGAGGGTGGAGAAGCGGGGCCAATAAAGCAAGGCGACAGGTGCTGTTGTAGGCAGCGGAGAGTTTACCCATGGCAGTAGCTGAGATCCTGGCATAAATAGGGAGCAGTAGTCAAGAATAGATTACCCTGGACAATGGCTAGTCTAGCTTCAGGGGTAAGATTTTGCCTGACTCTATAGGCAGCACCTAACTTTTGATGGAACACCTGACAAGGGAATTTGCATGTTCAGTGAAGGTGAGGGAGGGGTTGAGCAGTGCTCCTAAGTATTTGTAGGTATTGACATCCTGTGGCTGTACCATCTGGGGTGAGAATGCGAAGGGGCGTGGCTTTAGTTTTGGACAGGAAGGGCCTAGATCCAAACAGTATGGATTTAGTTTTTGGCATTTACTAAGAGGAGGTTTTTGAGAACCAGCTGTGGGCTGCAGCATAGTTGTGTGAGAGAACTGAGGAGATTGCGTCAGTGGTTGTCACTGTGGAAGAGGTCAAGGTCATCGGCATACAGGAGAGAGTTACAGTTGAGGCAGTCAAAGGAAGTGCATTAACGAATATGGATAAAAGGAGGGACCCAGGATTGAGCCTTTAGGGACCCCACAGAGACAGGCAGGGTGGGGGACCAGGTTTAACCAAACACACGAATTGTGAGCGATCAGTGAGGTAGTTAATGAACCAGCTTGTGACTTTCTGAGAACAACCAAGGAGGCTAAGCTTGAGGTAAGGAGAGCATGGTTAACCATGTCAAAAGCCTTTGAGAGGTCAATGAAGACAGCCCGGTGGCTTTACCATTATCCATGTTAGAGAGAATGTGGTAGGTCAGTAGAATGAGGGCAGTGGCGGTGGAATGATTCTTGTGAAAGCCATGCTGTTGGTTGCATAAGAGGTGTATTTGCTTACATACTTAGTGAGCTGATTGTGGACTGCTCTCTTGAGTAGTTTACTGAGATGAGGAGGATGGATATCGGACAGTAATTGTCGGAGGATTTGGGGTCACCAGATTTAAGAATGGGATAACCTTAGCTATCTTCCATGGGTCAGGCATGGAGAAGGTGGAAAGGGCAAGGTTAAAGATGAAGGTGAGTGGCTTGGCAATCGCCGAAGAGATCAGCTTAAAAGACTGGAGATAGGCCATCAGATCTGGAGGAGCTGTGGATAGGTAGATGTTTGAGTAGCTTCACTGTATCATGTATGGAGAGGGCTTTAAAATAGAATGGGGTATTTGCGGTGGTGGCAGAGCTGGAGGAGGATGGCAGTGTGTCAGGTGTTAGGGCTGGGCTTTGAGATTGGGCAGTTGACAGCTTATTTAGGTACATGGATAAGTTGGTGAACTTACAGTTGAAGACACTGGCCACATCCTGAGGGTCGGTCAGCAGCCCATCCTGGGAGTTGAGATGTCGTGCAGAGTAGCTGGAGTGGCGGTTTAGGAGGGAGCTGATTGAGTCCCAGAATTTTCTAGGGTCAGCCTTTTGCAGGTTGCGGAAGTGGGTCTGTTTCAAAATTTGGCCTGTTGTTTACATTTGTTCCTCATGTGCCTGTAAGTATCCCAGAGGGCAGGAGAGGGGTTGCTTTGAAAGTGGACCAGGCACGGTCACTGGCCTTCATAAGGGTTAGGAGGTCTTTAGAGACCCAGCACGGCGCCCGCCTCTGACCTGTCTGGTAGTGACAGGGAAAAGCGGACCCGGAGTGTTAGTAGAGTCTGCGTAAATGTGAAACTGCCATGGCTACATTGGAAAGGGAAAAGGTGGACCAGTCCAAGGACTGGGCCTCCTTGAGGAGAGTTTGGAGACTGGGCAGCTGAAATTTCTGAGAGATAGGTATTTGGGTGGGGGCACTTTAGTTTGGAAGACCAGAGGAGATAGGTCAGTGAGTGATCACTTACAGAGTCAGCCATTGTGCCAGCCTGCAATGCTTGGTCCTCCCTGTTTATGAGGATAGAAACATAGAAACATAGAATTTGATGGCAGATAAGGACCGCTTGGCCCACCTAGTCTACCCATTTTCCTACCTAACAGATAAGCTGCAGATCCTAGTTAACCAACAGCTTACTTCCTCCTACCCACCACTAGGACTGCCTTATGTCTGTCCCATGCATTCTTGAATTCCCTCACTGACTCCACGACCTCCTGAGGGAGGCTGTTCCATGCATCCACAACCCTCTCTGTGAAAAATACTTCCTCACATTACCTCTGGACCGTCCCCTCTATCTTCAAATTGTTTCCCTTGTTCTTGCACATCTCTTTTCTGAAAGATGCTACCCTCTTGGACTTTGTTGATTCCCTTTGAGGTACTTGAAAGTTTCTATCATGTCCCTCTCTCCTTCTTTCCTCAAGGTTATACATATTAAGCTCCTTTAGTCTTTCTTCATATGTCTTCTGGTGCAGACCCTGCACCAATTTGTTGCCATCCTCTGGACAGCCTCCACTCTGTCTATGTCTTTATGGAGATGGGGTCTCCAGAACTGCACACAGTACTCCAGAGGGGTCTCACCCTCTGTCTGTACAGAGGATAACAACTTTCTGTTTTCTACTATTGATGCCTCTCCCTATACATCCCATTATCCCCCAGCCTTCCTTACTGCCTTCTCACATTGCTTGCCCACCTTTAGGTCATCTGATATAATTACCCCAGGTCCCTTTCCATTTTTACTGTTGTCAGTATCTCACTCTCCATTGTGTACTCTTCCCTGGGTTTTGTTTCCCATGTGCATTACCTTGCACTTCTTTGCATTGAATCTGAGCTGCCATACATTTGACCATTCCTCCAACCTTGCCAAGTCCTTCTCATCCTTTCCACTCCATCTTGTGTATCAACCCTGTTGCAGATCTTTGTGTCATCTGCAAAGAGACATACTTTCCCTTCCAGTTCCTCTGTAATGTTATTTATAAAGACATTAAAAAGGACCGGTCCCAGTACTGAATTCTGCGGTACCCCGCTAGTAACCCTTCTTTCTTCACTGTGGACTCCATTTACTACTACCTCTGCGTCCTGTTGTCTAGCCAATTTTTTATCCAGGCTACCACCTTGGGACCCACTCCGAGGCTGGCTAACTTGTGTATTAATCTTTGTGTGGGACTGTATCAAATGCCTTGCTAAAATCTAGGTAGGCCATGTCCACAGCCCCTCCCTGGTCTACTACTTTGGTCACCCAGTCAAAGAAATCTATTAGATTCATCTGACATGACCTTCCTGCTGTGAATCCATGCTGCCTTGGGTCCTGTGCCCCACTGGCCTCTAGGTACTCAAAAGTTCTTTCCTTCAGAAGTGATTCCATCATTTTCCTACCACTGAGGTCAAACTAACTGGTCTGTAGTTTCCTGCCTCTGTCCTTCTCCCACTTTTGTGAAGAGGAATCACATCTGCCCTCCTCCAGCCCTCAGGTACCACCCCATCCTCCCATGATTTGTTAAAGAGAGTAGTCAGCGGTGTCACTAGTTCTACCCTTAGTTCTTTAGAATTCTTGGGTGAATCCCATCAGGCCCCATTGCTTTGTCCACCTTCAATTTTATTAGTTCTTTCAGAACCCTTTCTTCTGTAAATGGACTGGTATCGACACCCATCTTCAGAGTGTTTCTCTTGCTTGGTTTAGGTAACCCCCTTCCTTTGTGAATACTGAGCAGAAATATTCGTTCAGTATCCCTGCTTTTCACTGTCACCCTCTACCCACACTCCCTCTCCTTTTATTAAGCCTCAGTACCCTCCTTTGGTCTTTCTTCACTCACTAATGTACCATAAAAGGTCTTATCCCCTTCTTAACAGAGTTGGCTATCCTTTCCTCAGTTTGGGCCTTTGCTATTCTGACTGCCTTCCCAGCCTCCTTCTGCTTTAACTGATAAAGTTCTCTGTCCTGCTCCTTCTGTGTTTCCTTGTATTTCCTGAATGCTATCCTTTTTCTTCTTAACCTTCCCTGCCACCTCTTTTGAGAGCCATGGCATTTTTTTCCTTCGTTGTGTTTTGTTGATTTGCTTTACACAAACATTTGTCGCCTCTGTGATGGCTGTTTTGACTACTCCCCATTGTTCCTCCACCCTCCTTCTTGCCTGTTTGCTAGTGCTTTTTGAGGCACTCTCTCATTTTCCCAAAGTCAGCTCTCCTAAAGTCCAATACTCTTGCTTTTGTATGGCTTGATTGTATGGCTGTGTTTATCGTGAACCACACTGTTTGGTGGTCGCTTGTTCCCAGATGGCTACTCACTTCTAAATCTGAGATTCTTTCTCCGTCCCCATTTGAGAGTACCAGGTCTAAGATTGCTCCTCCCGAGTGGGTTCCAATACTAGCTGTCTGAGGCATGCCCCTGTAGGGCATCAAGAATGACCTTGCTCTTGGATGTGCCTGCAGCAAAGGTGCTCCAGTTAACATCTGGCATATTCAGGTCCCCATCAACAATATTTCCTTTTCTGCCATTATAAGGAAGCCTTCTATCATTTCCTTGTCCATTCCCTCCCCTGAGATGGGGCCTGTATACAACCCCCATGTGGATTGTGGTGCCATTTCCTGTCTCCAGGGTGACCCAGAGTGCCTCATCTACTCCCTGTTTACTCTTTAGTTCTGTTGCTTTGATCCCTTCCTTTACATAGAGAGCTACTCCTCCTCCTCCTCCTCCTCTCTTTACCCTCCCTGTCCCTCCTGTAGATTGTGTATCCTGGTATGTTGACATCCCAGTCATGGTTCTCTGTGTACCATGTTTCTGTGACTGCACAATATCCAGTCTAGCAGAGTCTGGGAGGCTGAGCGTGGATTAAGTCTGGTGGGGAGAGTGATCACCTGCACCAGGTTGTGCTGCTTTAACAGGGATACATAGTCAGGCTGGTGGCAGCTCAGCCAGTTTAGATTAAAGTCACCAAGAAGGATAGATTCCCTGTGGGGAGTTAGAGAGCTCTGGCCTTGGAGGAGGTTGGTGAGTCCAATGGTTCCATTCTTGTGGGGTTGTAGCAGCAGCGATATAGAGTTTCTTGCAGGATCCCAGGGTCAATTCGGAGTAGCCATTCACTAGGTAGGAAAGGTCAGAGTGTAGGACAATGCTAGCTGAGAAAGTTCCCTTAGGAGCAGGGCCACATCGCCACGTTTTTCCTGCCTGGCCTGTCGAGGCGTAGGTGAAGAGTAGCCAGGTATTTTGAAGGTGTTTTCGTGTAGTGTGGCTTTAGCCGTGTTTCAGTGAGTCCTAGAATATGGGGCTTGTGTAGCTCAATCCAAGCCTCAAGGTCAGTGAATTTGGATGGAAGGCTGCAGATACTGATATGTGCAATTTTAAGACCAGGGGCATTTGTCCAGATGCTGGAGGAGGGGTGATATGGGAGTTTGTTGTGCAGGGTTGCATTCAATGTCCCCAGCAAGGGAGAGTAATGATAGCAGGAGAATGTATGGGCAGGAGGGAATAGAAGGAGACCAGGAGAGGTTAGCCAGGTAGTGGCTAAGGAAGCGTGTTCTCCTTTAGTGAGGAGGATGATAGAGATGTACCCCAGGGTGGTCTTATCCCTAGTGGTGAGTGAAGAGGGTTGAGACAGGGAGAGGGAAAATGAGAGGAAGGAGAGATGCTGTTGATGCAGGCCAGCACTGTAAGCATGAAATCGGTCAATACCAAGCGCAGTAGTTAGGGAGATGGCCCATAATATAGGTAGTGCCAGCTTCATCTTTCTGAGGGAGAGTGGGGGACAATGGAAGTAGTAGGAGGGAATTAGCTTGGTCTGCCTATGAAGGGGAGAGGAGGGAGTAGTGAGGCAAGGGCAGTTAGAAATGTAGTTCTGTGGGGCAGGAACACACTCTAGAAGGTGTTCTGTAGCTTTAAATTTGTCTATGGCAAGATGGCCAATGGGAGAAAGTGTACAGAAGGGGAGTGGTTTAGGTGTATTTAAGAAGTCGTGAGGAGGGTGGGGACGGCAAAAATCAGCTCCACTGGTACCAAAATCCAAAAGTCAGAGCTAGTACCTTGTAGTATAGAGGATTTCTGAAAACTGTTTAGTTTCCAGAAATTGAGGGTCCGTGGCCTGGTCAAGGCCCGCTGGATCCCTGAAATAAAGTAGAAAAACAGGATTTTTAAAGGCTGGAAGAGGAGGCTTGTTACATCAGAACAAAGGGAATAATAGAAGTGGGCAGGGTCAGAGAGCACAGCAGACTGTTTGGGGGTTGGGGTGGAGACAGAGTGCAGGCCAGACAGCAGAAGGATTTACACAGTCAAGGCTCACAATTCACATCTAATATCGACTCAGAACTTAAAATGACTGTAAGGATTAAATATATTATTTTAAACCCTGGCACACAAATTCAACTAGACAGACAGAGGATGATGATGAGTGCAAATTGTGTGGGAGGGTTCTTAGTTTTAAGAGATATGATAATAAAATACATTATCCAAATGCTCTTTTTCAAAATTTGTTTTCTAGGGGCAGTCAGCATCCCGTTATACATTCCTTATTCCTTGAAAACAACCTGGCCATTTGGAGCTGAGATCTGTAAATTCTGGCTAGTAATGGACCATCTGTTGTGTACAGCTGGTGTTCAATATTGTTCTAATCAGCTATGACCGGTTTCTCTGTGTTACCAGAGCTGTAAGTAATACCATTCATATACTAGTATTATCAGCACTAGACTCACTATGCTA
Source organism: Neoceratodus forsteri (assembly GCA_016271365.2). Lineage (NCBI taxonomy): Eukaryota > Metazoa > Chordata > Ceratodontiformes > Ceratodontidae > Neoceratodus > Neoceratodus forsteri. Next base: position 1,187,928,610 of record CM057455.1, read on the forward strand.
TAATTGATGCTTTAGTAATGTTTACATGAATTAGGTGGATCAGATTTTCATCAAGGGACCTGCACCTCTACTCAATTTCTTCTGCTACTGTATGTGAACACAAATGTGTTTCTTATTTTCAAAGGAGCTCTGTGACAGAAAGTACAGTATATGTGCTTTACATCAAAGTAGCACTTTTCCTCTCATTAGATAATGCAAATTGCCAATATAAGGCACACAAAATGCTAATCTCTACCAAAATTTGGTGACTGTGTAGTGTGGCTGCAATGAAATTGCATGGTGGTTCCTGCAAGAGATGTTAGTAAGTTGAACTTGTAACATGCCTGAAGTGACTTAAACAGTATTGAAACATTTCCTGCTATGTTAGCACAGAACATAGAATCACTTATATAAAATTCACTGTTGCTATAGGCAGAATATAGCTCTACTTTAAATGTTATTCACAAGTGACTTTAGGATTTAGCATTCAGAACTTCTTTTAAAAATAGCAACTTATGTAGGGAACTCCTCTTCATTTTGAGAGTCCTGTAACATGTTTTTCCCAATAGTAATAGCCAGCTCAATCTGTTACAATGCATTTCACATAGCTGCAGTATCATTTGAGTCTTATTTTCACATGTAGCGGTGCGTGTTTGTTTTCCATGTGTACAATCTGGTTCCATGTCGTGGGTGACTGCCGGCGTCGCTTCTTTCTGGCAAGTCAGAGCACCAAAATCAATTTTGGCACTCTGACTCCTGGCACAACAAACCAGCACTGAGGACTTATAATTTTAATGTTTTATGCGGGTCCGCATCCCACACCCCTACTTAAGGATTCTCAATTCCGGGGTGCATATCGAGGGGGTGCAAACATTTTAAAAATTTGGGTCGGATGCAACAAAACATATCTGTGCCCGACCTGAACCCAGCATTCAGCCCACCAAAGCCATGAACCCACCCACCATGCCATGGGGCCAGCTCAGCTGCCTACTGCGGCATCACTCCTCAGAACCTCTCCCATCCCACAGGCATGCTAGCTCCACCCGTGTGTGTATGTGTGAGTGACACCCTGTCGCTATATTTGCCAACCCACCCCATCCGTTGCTCTATCCTCGGCAGCCCTCATGACATGTGCTGTAATTGAGTCGCCATTTTGAGGTTCACTCAATTGTGGTCGTGATGTCACGGCTACCTACAAGGATATACAGTACATAGCTGTAATTGAAACTATAGCTGTAACTGACAGCTGAATATATGTACTCTAAAGCTGTAAATCTTTACTACTCTCGAAGCTTACCTTTTCTCCCAAGTGTCAAGTAATATATATACCATATATTCTTTAATAGTTTGTGATGTACTCATCATTCGTTTCATCCAGGAATTTGATTTTTCAGCCATGTAATATGGTGATCAAATTCAGTCATGTGTCCCTTATGTGAAACGACTGTGCAATTCACAAAATGCTGTTCAGAAATAATGACATTTCTGGCACTAAAACTAGTGATTCCTGCTTCAATCTTGAAACCATGTACTGTACATCAAACCCGTTCAGTATCAATATATCTGGGGTATGCTGCAAAGCAGCTTTGCTTTGCATGCCCCTTCAAAGTTCTGCATTCCTGACCAGAGACAGCTTGTCAGAATAAATTTCAAAACTGTGCAGATGTCTCTGTTGATATGTTAACTGGTAGCTATATCTTATTGTGATAATGTTCACTTTCTGAACATCCGCATTCAATGCAAGTAGTGAATCAAGATGTTGACTTCAAACAATTGTCTCACTTGGCGCCTTTTTCTCCAGAGTATTGATACATGCCATGACATAGAGAATATTGTATACAGCCATACACAAACTGTGTTTCCATAAAGGAGTTTAGATGACAGTAGATGGACCTTGAGAGTGAAGCTTGAACAGCCCACACTATCATCTGAACCCCGATACACTAACACATGCCGAGTTCTGAGCAGTTGCTCATATTTTATTTTACACAGTGGCCCAGATATTCAAACTGTGCCATTCTGATGGCGCAAACCCCTCGCGCTCAAAAAGTTGCGCGGGGGTATGGCTAGGCGATATTCAATGGAGTTGCGATATTGCACCTTCTTTGACTCATCGCCCCTGGCCACACCCACTGTGCATGGCGCAGTGGAACTGCGCCAGCGCAAGTGGTCGAAGTGGAGCGTTGAGATGCGGTGGCGCCAAGTTACATTGCGCCATGCGCCTGCGATATTCAAAGGGTGACATGCAAATGGGGCCATAATTTGTGCAAGATGCAGGGGGACCATTTGCATTTAATTATGGCGCCATTTGCATGCCATTAGCATGCAGGTGCACAATCCTGATGACTTCGCCTGACGCCCTGCCAGGCAGCAGCCGTCGGGGACCGGCGCCCCCTGCAGCCCGATCGTGGGCAGAACAGTATTCCATCCCCAGCAGCCCGATCGCGGGCATAATATAAACTTCCCCAACCCCGAATAGCCCGATCGTGAGCATAATATAAAGGGTCCCCCCAAGTAGCCCGATCACGGCGGCATCCTCACCCCTTTGTCCAGAATCCCTGGTGATCTGTGCCTCCACCTCCCCGCTCACTAACGCCCCACCACCCCACTCCCCTGTCACCAGCCGGGCGGGAGCAGCACCCCACCTGCCACCCCCCGCCCGCCGACTGACAGCTCAGTAGGGCTGCTACGCCCATTGGTTCAGAGCATGAGCCAATGGGCATGCGTACTCATACCGTACAAAGGCAGTCCAGATATGTGAATGTGATGCCGCTACCGGCTGATGGGGAGCGGGTGGTGGGGCTCCGGGCAGGAGGGGTGGGGCCGACGGATCACCAGGGATTCTGGACAGTGAGGTGAGACCTCTGCCAGCGATGGGAGGCTTACTGAGGGGCCACCCCATATTATGCCAACGATCGAGGCTAACTCGAGAGATGAAGAGATTTGATATACTCCCTTGATCATCTCTCTGAAACCAGACCCGATATGCCCTAATCGGGCTGCTGGAAGTTACATTATGCCACGATCGGACTGCTGGGAGGGAAGAATTACATTATGCCCGCGATCGGGCTACTGGGGAACACTTCAGCCCATGATCGGGGCATGGGGGTGCCACCAGGCGCGGCGGGAACAAGTGAAGGGCCACTCAGGTGGCAGCTGCTGTGTTGCGCCCTGCAATGCGGCAGCTCACCTGTGGGTGGCACTCAACTTGATCCTTTTTTCAGGCCAATGTGCAGGCACAGGTAGGGGTTGCACCTGCATAACTCTGCATGGCCCGGCTGAATATTAGGCTGTGCGGTTTATGCAGGGCACACCCCCACCTGTGCCTGCATCACATTACTGATGCGCCCTGGCGCGCGGGATTTGTGCAGATGCACGTTTCCTTTAAATATCTCATCAGGTATCGCGGGTTGTGCATGGTGCAACACTGTTGTGCCATGCGCAACCCTCTTTTGAATATCTGGGCCAGTGTGTTTATATATAAATATACATATATCAATATTTTACACATTTGTTACAGAAGCAGCCCTCAAAGTAAAAAAAAAATACAATTTCTTTGTTCTGTTCTATGATAAAATGATATCTACAGACTTTCACAGGTTAGAAGGTACAACTTTGGGTACTGGATGATTAGTAAGCAGGTGGTTGTTGGGGGTGAATGAGAAATGTAAAATGTTATGGCCTTTGAAATGTGCTAAACTACTGTTTGGAATGCACATAACACCACTTAGGAATATGCACAACAGTATTTTGAACAGGCTGAGTTTTTATACAGAACAAAGGTTAACCATATATCATTAACTTTGTTTTATTTTGTTGCTCTAGAATTGAGAACTAGGGATGATGGAACCAGCTTTGGTGCAGCTCCATCCTCCCACTGAACTAGAGCTTACTCGGATCTGTCCAGAAAGATGAGTCTTTCATGGCTCAGACCCGGATTGCCGAGTTGGCTCAGTTTGGAAGTGTGGTCCAGTCCAGAATAACATTCTCAGGACTAGTACTGCATGGAAAAGACAGTGCAGGGCACAGAAAAGTGCAGAAACAAGGTTTATTTTTCCCTGATCGCTACCAGACTCCCAAGTCTCTGGACTGTCACATGACCAACAAAGAGAAACCCTTGTGATTCTGGGGCACTGAAGGAAACCAACCAATGAGGTCTCTGTTATGTGACTGACACGTGTTCTAGCCAGTCCTCTGTGTCAGCCACCACAGGACCTCCCTAGGAAACTAAGTATCAAATGCATTTGGGGCTTTGCAGTCAACAGAGACAGTCATGTGTGTGTGTGTGTGTGTTTGTGTGAAGATTTCCCAAAAACAACTGATGTAAATTTTGTTAGAGAGAGGAGGAGAGAAGAAGAGAGGAGAGGTTGAGTATAGATAGAGACCAATGAATTGAATGGCAGACAACAGCAGAGTGCTGTAGAGATTGCAGCAGACTGAGAGTACTCATTTAAAACAGGATTTTTGTTAGAGAGAGTAGAGAGAGAGAGATCAACAAATTCAGTAGCAGAGTAGACAGCAGCAGAGTGCTGCAGAGGTTGCAGATTGAACAGTAAAATGATAAAACATACATTTTGTTTAGTCAGAGAGAAAGATATATCTATCTTTCTTTCTTTCTTTCTTTCTTTCTTTCTTTCTTTCTTTCTTTCTTTCTTTCTTTCTTTCTTTCTTTCTTTCTATTTATCTAGCTATCTATCTATCAGAGAGAGAGAGAGAGAGAGAGAAGAGAGAACAGAGATTATACTGTGTTGCCCATCTCTGCATTGCCCTGAAAGATCATACTGCCCCTAGACTGTGTGCTGCCCATCTCTGTGCCATAGTGCACACAAATTTGTGAAGGAGGGTGTCACATCTCAGATCTGTGTTGCTCATCTCTGTGCTGCCCTGAAAGGTCGTACTGCCCTAGAGTCTGTGTTGCCCATCTCTGTGCCATGGTGCCATACAGATTGTAAGGAGGGGCATCAGGTCACAGACATTGTGTTGCTCATCACTGTGCCTGAACTATTGCTAGGTCATATAGTGCTTCATGTATTGTGAGAGAGTGTCACGTCTCAGACTCTGTGCTGACCATCTCTGTGCCTGTACTACTACTAGGTCATATAGTGCTTCATGTATTGTGAGAGGGAGTGTCACATCTCAGACTCTGTGCTGACCATCTCTGTGCCTGTACTACTACTAGGTCATATAGTGCTTCATGTATTGTGAGAGGAGTGTCACATCTCAGACTCTGTGCTGACCATCTCTGTGCCTGTACTACTACTAGGCCATATAGTGCCTCACATATTTTCAGAGGGTGTCATGTCTCAGACTCTCTGTTGGCCATCTCTGGGTCTGAACTAATACTGCTAAGTAAATAATTAAGTTGGATCCCAAAAATGGATTTGGAATCAGAGTCTGTTATAGAAATGAAATATGTGGCCAATACCAGTAGCATGGCTGAAACTGGTACATGTAACTATAAAAATATTTCTAGAAACAAATTCAGAAAAAAAATTCACAGCTGAAGATATCATTAATATAATTGATGAAAATGAAGCAACACAAGCAGAAACAAATGAAGCAACACAAGCAGAAAAATTGAAGCAGCACAACCGGAAAAAGATGAAGCAACTCAATCAGAAAAGGAAAATAATTTTGGTGAATCCCTGATCAAAATAGTGCAGCACTGTTGGCAGCACTGCCAGAAAAATCAGATAAAAGTAAAACAGAAAAAAGGTTGCCAGAACACTTAGACCTAGAAAGTCAGTGTTGAAGGAAAAGCTCTATTTAGTACCACTAGACATGACACTCCATGATATGCCACTCATGCATATTGGGCTCCTTCATGAGAAAGCAGTGCTTCTGATGAAGAAGAGGTTGTAAATATACAAGAACAAGATCACGATGTATCACAGTTATGCTTTTCCAAAGGTCAGAATGTGATACCAATGAGAATAAAGGATGCCACCTGGGTTCCCCGACCTAAAAAGAAAAAAACTCATACAGCAAGCACCACTAGTAGCCACAGCCAATAGTGGTAAAACAATCAATAAATCAAGGTAGCTCTCCTGGGGACAGCCACAGTGTGCAGGAATCAAGATCAGAAACAACTGCCACCAAAATGGCTGCAGTTCCTGGCATGGCAACACAACATTCCACCTCAGTTGTGTGGAGCTATTTTCATATAAGCCCCAGAAATGAATGTTTGCCATCTGTACCTTTCATCATTGGGAAGTTAGCAGGAGGAAGTTAGGGGCCAGTTTGGGACAACATCACTAAAAGGCATTTGCAAAGAGCTCATTGAACCATTCAGCTGGGCAGCAGTCCTGAGCAAGAGACAAGTATCTATCATGAAAATAATCTCACAGACAATAATGATGGTGAAGAGACTGAGAGACAGGGCAGAAAAAAACATATTCAACTTCTCTGGCAAAAGTATTTCGATAAGCTACAGCTCGCAAGTGCAATCCTGTGGTTTTGCCCTCCTGCACGAACTACACAGAAGACCGTTATTGCGATGCTTGAACAAAAACTGCCTACATTAGATCATGTTAGATCACATTAAGAATTAATCAGTTAATAGCTGAACTTATTGCAAGGACCTGCAACCTGTGGTGTAGAATGACGGTGTTAGAGCCCTTTAAAATATTTTTCTACACACTACAGCATATCAAGCCTTAAATATTTTGTGACTGTGGCTGTTTCCAAAATGTGTGAATGTATGCAAAGTAAAATAACATTGGCTCTTCAAGAGAGAGACTGTAGTTCTGTGCACCAAGACATGTGGACAGGATCTCAAACCACTGATTATATGTGCATCACAACACATTAGGTGCCACAATCATCTTCAAACACTACCACAAGCAGCAGTGAAGAGGAAGGTAGGCAAAGAATGGCAACTGTTTGTGTTAGCATGTTTGGCAAGACTCACACCACTGACAATATTTTGGAAGAGTTACGTGACAAAATTTCTGAGTGGTTACAGCCCTGGGACTCCATACTGAATTTGTGATTTCAGGCAATGGTGCCAATATTGTTAGTGCACTGAAACACGGTGGTTTTACTCACATTCTATGCTTTGCACACTCATTAAATCAGTTAGCATGCACTATTCTTTCCAGTGACAACAGTATGGTAACACTAGTGGGAGCTGCAAAGAAAATCTGTGGCCATTTTAGTCACTCTGTAAAATCATGTGATATCTTGACTGAACTCCAGAAAAAAATGACTTGCCAATACAGCAACTAAAATAAGATGTTCTAACAAGATGGAACTCAATGTTTTACATATATGAGAGACTTCTCGTACAAAAGAAGGCTGTCCATGAATACACCATGGACTTGGAGCACAGCGAGCAGATCATGTTGTGCTGAATTCATTCCAGTGGGGCCTCATGGAGCATTTGACATTGCTCTTGACTCCCTTTGAGGAAGCGGCTCAATGGATTACAAAGCCAGAAGGAATTCTGCCATCTCATTTCATCACCACACTGTAGAAACAGCCACCACAATGGAGTTCCAATAACTCTTTAGTTTGTAATTGACACAATAAAAATAGGGAAAAGTTCACCAACAGATAGATCTAAACAGCAGTAGAGCCAGGTGAAGACACCCCTCCCTAGGTAACAGTCGATCGTCTTTGCATAAAGTCCGCTTTCTCAAGGCTGATTGGAAGTAGCAGAGGTGAACCATTTAAATTACCCTTAAAGTGACAGTGCAGCAATATAAATATACATATGCACAAAAATAAAGAGTGGAATAATTACTAATAAATACATACACCAACTAAGTAACTACATCCTAACAATAAAAACAAAACATCCTATATAGATAAATTCAGGATAGGCAACACACTATTACTGTCTATAATAAGTAGCATTTATGTTATTATATAAAGCACAATTTCTATCTGTATAGACAAGGGAATGGGTATATTAGATCCCAAAGTTAAGAAAATCAAGTTGATCATATTGTAGGATTAACAATTTATAGTCCTACATAAGGAAATGACTATAATAACAAATTTGAGGAAACATCTTGACAGATTGGCAAAAGAATGTTACTCTAACCCATGTTATTCCCATCATAAATTTATTGAACAAGGAACACAGGAGGCTGTGTAGAATTTTTTGAACAAGAAGGAAACAAATCTGATGCATCCTTCACACACTGATTGATACAGCAATTCCAAAATTGCAGAAGGCTTCACAATATGTGACAGACAACATTTGTTTCTTTCCACTCTTCTTGACCCTTGGTTTAAGTTGCATCATCTGCCTTCTTTAGATCTCAGTGACTCTTAACTTGAATACAAAAACGTGCTGATTTCAGAGAGGTTGACCAGGAAAGGATGGGACTGTATGTGACAATGCAAGTGAGTCACATGATGTGGAGAACTGCATCTGTTGATGCAATATCTATTGGAGGTGACAGCAATAATTTCCATTATTGCCACTATGTGCTCCTTCATCAACATTGGGTAGTCCTGCACCAAGTCCTCTTTCATGGCCCTTGAAAAAGGCATGTCATTCTGAAAAGCACACAGATGACTCACACTTTTGGCCAAAACTCATGGAAAGTGATAATTCAGATGTCTGTCGTGGAGCTGCCTTCACTGTCTTTGTCTGATATTGTGGATGATTATTTACAAGAACCACGCCTTAATATTACTGATGACCCTTTTGAGCACTGACTGAAAAGAAAACATCCCTCCACTGTATGCCTTTGCTTTTAAACATCTTAGTTGCCTCCCACTAGTGTTAACTGTGAGCTTATATTTAGCACTGCTGGAAATGTTTTTTCAGATGGCCACACAAGGGCTTACTCCTGAAAATGTACAGCGCTTACCTTCCTAAGAGTCAGTCTCAACAAATTCTCTTACCAGTTCCGTGCAGAGTGACAGGAACACAAAAGTGATAGCGATGAATAGCTGCAGCAGGTGTCTCCTAATAAGGGTGCTTCCTTGGTGGTGTTTGAAGATGATAGTGATGATATTATTTAATGATTAATTTGTTTTTAATTCAAGGACAAAGGTCAGCAACATGAAAGAAAGATCAAGTAAAAAATTCCTTTTCATGCGGTCACAGTGTATATTACATGATATGTATTGCTGTATGTGTTTTCTATTTGGGAACCCAGGTGGAGTGTACCATGTGGATCCCCACCAGCTTGATGGGGGGTCAGTGATAGGGGCTGGGGACTGGTCCATGGGCTTCATGGTAGGAGTAGGTGGTGGTTGGATCAAACAACTCTAAAAACTACACTGCTGGGGGCCTATAATGCTGGGGAGGGCCAAGGTCAACCAGATAAAAAAAAAATAAGTTAGAAAACACAAGTGATAACAAATAATTGTCAATCAGGCAGGAGTGTGGGATGGTTTGGGGCCCATTATGCTTGCTATAACACAAGTAGGCAAACAAAATAATTACAAATAAAAAAATAAATCTCAAGTCAAAAGGGTGGGAGGGATGGCTGGGGCCCCATGACATCCTGCTAATGCTGCCTATCTCCACCAAAAAGCATGCCAGACTCAATAACGGTCTGCACTCTGTGCACTCTGCTGTTGTTTTTCCACTGTTGAATTTGTTGTTACTCTCTCTCTCTCTCTCTCTCTCTCCTCTTTTCAACATTTAGCACACTGCCTCCTTTCACTGCAAAGTCCCAAATGACCTGCATACAATGGGCTGGATTCACAAATGTTTTGGAGACTAAGTCCCACAATGCAGTTCCAGTTGTGGACGAAATCTCTGCAGCTGTGGAGATTGCTGTTCACATCATGGCAACTGCAGAAGGCGTTATGGTTGGTCCCACCAGCTGTAGCATTTTCTGCAAATGCAGGGATTTCCATAGCAACATCAACCACAATCTACTGTAAATCGTGGAGCCAGATGTAAACCGGCTACACTTTGAGAATACCATAGTTGCAGGAGAATTGTGGTTTCACAAGTCGCAACCCACTTGTGATGCGTTTTCCTGCAGCTGCGGGATTTTCAAGAATTTTGTGAATCAGGCCCACTGCTTCATATGAATGTCATGTGGTGGCTGACATACAGGATTAGCAAGAACAACAGTCAATTTATTTTACTGCTGTTGGCTGCTTGCTGACCTTGAAAAATGATACGAAAATACAGACAAACCATTTTTTTTAAAAGTTTGCATTTATTTTTTAACAAGAAAAAAGGAAATAGTATAGTGCTAGGTAGTATATTAGCCCAGTGGTTTAGGGGTCTGAGCTGCAAACCTGGAGATCTGGGTTTGAATCCCACAGCCCCTACCTGAATACTGTGTGACACTAAGCAAGTCACTTATCTCCTTGTGCTCCCAGTTCACACTTGGAAACAATCAACGGCTTAGTGTGCCTTTCCTGGTTAAACAATGTCTCTTTCCTTGTTCCTTTAAAGAGTAATACTGATGCATTGCTCATACTCAAATACACTAAAATAGGTCTACAATTCACTAGGTAAATCAGAACCTTTTCAGGAAAAATCAGAACCGGGTCTGCAATGGGCTTGCTGATCCTAATGAGAATACGCAGTTTTCACTATATTTTGCAAGACACAAGCATATATCTGCACAGCTGTGAACTTTATTGATTCATTGGTCACTGAAGGATTAAGTGTTTAACATACGACCGACCATATGAATAAGACAGCAGATAAAGGCCTTACAGTATGTCAAGTCTGCTTGGGCATGCAGGTCCCTCAGTGGTTACTGAGAGACCCACCTCCCAAGCCCTTCCTCCCTCGTTCCTCCTCACTAACACATTCCGCCACCCCTTCATGTGTAAGTTTCCCTCTTCTCTGTCCCATCCTCTGTTGAAGCTCACCACTATCTTCTTGGGAACCACCTCCTCTGGCAGTTCATTACACTTGGCCACAACCCTCTCAGTGAAAAGTGCCTCTCCCTCCATTATCTCTCCCCTGGATCTACCTCCCTACTAGTTTTAAACGTGCCTTCTAGTGATCTTGTTTCCAATGGCTGAAGAGACTTTCAGTACTCACCCTGTAGATACCTTTAAGGTACTTGAATGTCTCAGTCGTGTCCTCCTCCGTGTGTCCTGCAAAGAGTACATAGAACACAGAAATTGTTGGCAGATAGGACCACTAGGCCCATCAGTCTGCCTGTAACCCTGTACTTGTATGTGGCCTCTAACCCTATCTGGTCAGTGGTTTTCATCACTCCTTCCCTCCTTCCACCCTTAAGTTTCCTTGTGCCTGTCTCAGGCATGTTTAAACCCCAACATGTAGAGTCTCTCAGCCGCTCCTCATAAATATTGCCCTGCTGGACCTGGACCATTTTGTTACTCTTCTCTGGACCATTTCCAGCAAACTGACATCCTTCTTCAGGTAGGGGACCAATGCACATTGTACATGAGGTGTGGCCTCACTAGTGATCTGTACAGTGGCAAAATGACTACCAAATTTTGGCTTGTTCTACCCTATTTCCTGCCTTCCACATCACCTGGTTTGCTGGCTGCTCTCTTAAAAGTGTGCCAAGTGCTTTAGGTCACTCTTAATGATTACTCCCCAGCCCTTCTCTTCTGACCTGGTTATATGCATACCCCCAGCCAATATTCAGTCTCTGGTTTCTCTGCCCCCAACTGCATTACTTTGCACTTTTAGCATTGAACCCCAGTTGCCAAATGCAGGACCATTTCTCTAGCTTAGCCAGGTTTCCTTGAGTCTGTCTCCCACCCCATGTCCCCCCACAGAACTTAGTGTCCTCCACAAAGAGGCAGATTTTACTCTTAGTCCCTCTGCAATGTCACTGATGATGATGTTAAATAACACTGGACTGGGTACTGAGCCTTATGGGACCCCACTGGTCTCTGGCCTGACCTCAAGAGAACCCCAACTATCACCCTCTGATTTCTGTCCTGCAGACGGTTTTTAACCCATCTGGCAAGTTTACCCCTAACTCTAGATCTTTCAGATTCTGATTAATCTCACATAAGGTGCTAGCCCAGTGGTGCTGAGGGTTGAGGTGCTGGACGCCACACCTTGTGCCACGCCGGCAACCTGAGTTCGGGAACAAGCTCAAGTGCTGGGATTTGGCAGGGAGGAGAGGATCAAGCATCCAATGGACAGTTCTCCTCTCCTGGAGAGGGATCCGGGCTCTCTGGAGCAGTACTGCCCTCTGGTGGTGACTGGAGGTATAGACTGCAATGAAGCCATAGAGGGGAGGAATGAGGCAGACATCCAGCGACCCGCCATCCAGATGTCATTGCATGTCTAAGTTCCTTGGGCACATAAAAAGCAGAAAACTCCCTCTGTACCTGATAGGCGACAGCTCCCCACAGTACCCACTGCCACACGCGGCAATACTGGGCCTCTGTCTCCGCCCCCTCTGCCGGCCTAGCCAATGCTCTAGATTCTAGATAGAGTACTAGTAAGTGGAGGTGGCTCTACCTCAGGGGCTCAGAGCTTTGGGGATTGTTGGTTCAGGACCAATGGAGGACAGCTACACCCTGAGGAGCAGGACCACGGTGGGCCAGTGAAAGCAAGTTGGTGAGTTGGGGTAGTCTGAGAGAGTTCAGGTTCGGGGCTGAGAAATAAAGTCTACAAAAAAACTCACATAAGGTACTGAAGCAAAGGCCTTTCTGAAATCCAGGTACATAATATCAACCGCTTGGCCTTTGTCTACTGTCCTAGTTACTCAGTCAAAGAAGTCAATCAGATTAGTCTGACAGGACCTCCCATCACAGACCTATGCTGCCTATTATCTTGGAGCCCATTGTCCTCCAGAAAGCTAATTAGTCTCTTCTTCAGAATGGCCTCCATCAGCTTCCCACTCTTGAGGTCAGACTGACTGTCCTGTAATCCTCAGGGTCATGAAAATCCAAAGAACTGCATTCCAAGTGAGAGAAACTCACAGAGTCTGATTTCTGCATCCCTCAGTCCACTTTTATGGAGAGGTACCATGTGTATATTTCTCCAGCCCTGGGTACATTCCCACTCTCCAGAGAGGTATTAAACAGGTTATAACTGGGGATCCACCAGTACCTCCGTCAGCTCCTCAGAACCCTTGAATGCACGGCATCTGGTCCTGGTGAGTTGTCCACCTTCTGGGATGTTAGACCTTTCTGCACCCTATTCATAGTATTCTGTGTGTTAGCACTCTAATGCACTGTATGTTCTTATTACTCAGGTCATGTTGCCTTTTGTTACTGTAAGCAACATCTTAATGGCCTGGGTCATACCTGAAAACTGTCCCTGGGATCAGTGTACCTACCCAGTTACCAAATAAATAAATATCTACTTGGATTACACCATCTGCGTCCTCCCCCATTTCCCACCTCCCTCCTCAGTTGTGGTGGGACAATCCTCCCTAGTGAAGACTGAGCAGACATATTTGTTAAGTACTTCCCACTCTCGCCTCGCTACCTCTGCCCAGTCCCTTCCTTCTTCAACCTATCTCATCCCTTATATCCCTCTTCTCCCTTATTATTGGAAGAATACCTTTTCCCCTTTTCACTCCCTCTGCTACAGTAGCTTTAACTCCTGTTGGCCTTGCCTCTCTAACTGCTCTGCCCAGTCTCCTTGAATTAGCACCGTATTCTTTCCTAACCTCCTCTTTCTGTGTATGCTTGTACTTCCTGAAGGCTGATTTCTTGTCCTCACTGCCTTGGCCACCTCCCTGCCATACCAGCTCTGAATTTCTTGCTCTTGATTTTGGCACACTCGCTGGTGGCTGCCATCAGTCCTTCCTTAATTATGGCCCATTTCTAGTCCACCTCTATGTCCGTCCTGATCCTAGCAAGGTGCTCTTCCAGAATTTCTCCCATCTTGCTGTAATCAGCCCTCCTGAAGTCCAACAGTATCCACAAATGCATTTGCTGGTGCTGTTCATATGTTTAACATATACCAACATAGGTGAAGAAAACCTGCATAGCACCATTTGCAAAGCAGTTTACACTAGTCCAGTTGTCAAATGCTTGTGAAGAACCACAAGAAATTTTCACTATTTTGACTCAGTAAAGTTTTCAACCTCACTCCGGGAAACTACAGCCAGGATTTTGAAAATCAGTCAAATAAAATGGAATTTCATCTAAAGCTGCAAAATTACCTCGCACAGTTGCATCATCATATTTCATCCAATTTTGCAGCTGAACACCATAATGTAATGTGAAAGCCAGAAATAACATTTTATACTAAAACCTGTGGCATAAATATGACACATATTTGTGATACACTCACAAATATATTGAAACTACCATCAAAGAAGAGAATAGTGAAAGGACGGAGAAGTAGGGGCAGGAGCAAGAGAGCAAAACATGTCCACAGCACACATGTTAAATCTAGTTGGTGAGTGGGGTATGGATAAAACATGTGAGTGAAATGTTTGAAAATTGTACTGTTTGGTGGCGTGTCACAAATGGGAGATGAGAAACTTGACAATCTTTAGCCTGGGAAACTGGCAGACCTGTTGGCAATGTACAAAGGAACCGATGTCAGTATGAACACTACTGCAACTAAGTAAATTACTAAAATTTGACTAAACATGCTTGTCTAGAGTATTAAAACTGGCATGAATGAAAAACCTTGATGTAATAAGAAGCAGCAGGGTGTTACTGATTGGCCAAAGTCAACAGTCCAACTCATCATGGAGAAATAGGGTTATCAGCTAGAGAGGGGCAAAGGCATAGAAATATGTCATAAGGAAAGATGAAGAGTGCTCACCTACTGGAGAAGGATTTATATCCAGATTTGTCTGTGCTGATAGTGTGAGTAAATACAAATAGCAGCATATTCAAAAGTGAAGCTTTGTGCTGCACAAAGTCCCTTTCCTTAGTGCTAATTTGCATGAAGCACAAAGGTAGTATAGTCAAACAAGCACAGAACATGTTGTGAGTGCTCAAACATGCTCAAATATGACCCTAGAGTGCAGCATAAAGCTAGGCACAAATAGGTAGAGACGCAGTCACAATGTGCCACCCATTGCCTTGTTGGCCACAGAAGGAACTGAGTAAGATAAACAACAGGCTGTCAAGGGCAAAACTTAAGTTTGGAGCATTCCAGAGGTGACTGCACTGTTGTACTAAGTTATGAGATTAAAAATAGTCATGCAATGCCCTATTCTGCATTCAAAGGCTTTAACTGTACATAACCATCTAATTATGTAGCATAAAATGGCAGTAAGTAATTACTCCTTGGACTATATGGAGGTGCTCTGTCGCAGGTACCTTGTATCACATAAACTATAACCAGTTCTAGTGGTACCTCTTGGTCCTGGTCACAGTAAATAAATGTATGTATTTCCCTTGCTCTAGTGGTACCCCCAGTCCTAGTCCTGGTAAATGAATATATGTTTTCCCTGGGTCTAGTGGTGCCCCCTGGTCCTAGTCACAGTGAAGCGAATATACAGTATGTATTTCCCTAGCTCTGGTGGTACCCTTGTCCTAGTCCATATGGCGCCCAATTCCTGTGGCCCTGAGCACCTTACAATAAAATGAATAAAACAATAATAGAGTAAAACTGAAAACAATTAACAATCAAAGAACCAGGCCATAACATAGATGGAAAAAAAAGAGTTTTCAGGGACTTCTTAAAGATGGCCAATGAAGGAGCACCTCTCACTTCTCACATAAGAGCATTCTAAATAATCTGGGACAACACACCAATGCCCTATCACCCAAAGATTGTGAATGGGATCTGGGAATGGAGAGGTGATCTGCCTCCACTGACTAGAGGGCATGACCAGGAGCGTATGGCATCAAGAGGTCTTTCAGGTAACCCAGACCACGTAGGGCCTTGTAAGTCAACAAGCAAACTTTGAAGTTGATGCCCACCTGACATGAAGCCTGTAGAGAGCATGAAGAGCCATTGTGATATGCTTGGATCAAGATGCCCCAGCAACCAGCAGAGCCACTGCATTTGAACCAACTGTAGGTGGTACATCAGCCCTTAGATAGCCCCAGGTAAAGAGTGTTGCAGTAATCCAGCCTAGACAAGACCAAGGCATACACTAGTGTTGCTAGGTCAGTTGGTTCAAGATAGGGCTTAATCCGAGAAATATTGTAAAGATGATAGTAGCCGCCATGGACAACTGACACCTGGAATTCCAGAATCAGCTTGGAGTCCACAATGACCCCAGATTTTCCACCCTATCTGCAGCATTAAAGGGTCACAGCATCCAGCAATGGAAGGGCTGTGCCCCAGTTGCTACCATAGAACCAGACTGTCCCGGCTCCACCAGTAACACCTCTGTTTTAGATGGATTAAGCCTAAGCCAGCTAGCCACCATCCAGTCCTGAATTTCTTTAAGGCACTTGCCCAGTTCCAAGATAGCTGCCCTGTTGTCAGGAGCACAAGACATACACAGCTGGTGTCATCAGCATAGCAATAAAACACCAAGCCGTATCGTCTTGTGATCTCGCCCAGTGGCAAATGTACATGGCGAATGACATGGAAGCCAGAATCTACCCGAGGCACAGAACAGCAGAGTGCAGCACTGCTCAATGTAAAGGAGCCAAGTGCCACCAGCTGCATCCTGCCAGTTATGTAAGACTGAAACTACCGCAACATGATGCCGAGAGTCCCACATAGTGCCTAAGGAAGCCAGTAGCACCCCATGGTCCACCGTGTCAAATGTCGATGAAAGGTCTAGTAGGATGAGGATAAGACATCATTCACTATTCCTTGCTGAAAGGAGATCATGGTGTACCCAGACTAGGCAGTTTCCATACTATGGGGAGGCTGGAAGCCAACCTGGAAGGGCTCATAGATATTAGTACCTTTCTAGATTGCTGTTCCAGTGCAGCACTACCACCTGCTTGATCAACTTCCCAAGAAAAGGAAGATTCGAGATGGGTCTGTAGTTGGAGAGATCATATGGATCTGAGGAGGTCTTCTTAAGGAGGCTTCACCACTGCCTTTTTAAGGCAGATGGAAAGACACCCTTTGAAGGAACACCTGACGAGTCCCAGCACTAAAAGAAGTCTGCTCAGCCCAGGGTCCAGTACACAGAAAGTGGGTCACAAACTAGAGGCCACCCATGATAGGTCATCCAATGAAACTGGCTTAAACTCAGCCCACAAAGATGGAGAGCCTACAGTCCACAAGGAATGGATACTGTCAGCCAATGACAGACTGCTCAAGAGATCACAGATAGGATGGAGGACACCTTGTCTAAAAGAACCAGTTGAACTCCTCACATTTTTCACGAGCAAAGGCTTTACATGACTGCAGACAGACTGGGTTAAGTAGTCTGAAAACAATGTTGAAAAGCTGAGCTGGCGGTTCCTTCCAGCACAATCACCTGTAACAGAAGCGCTGTCATTTTCAGGTGACTACCGCTGATATTCATGATTAGTGAATTTTCTGTGCCAATTTGTTCTCCTCCCGTGGAACCTCTTCCAACAAAGCTCCAACTTCCACCCTTGGTTTTCATCCTCCTCAGATCTGCATCATACCAGGGTGACCTGAGGTGTGAAGTCAAAGGGGCATACAGGGTTGGCACTAGGAAGTCGAAGCAGAAGGGAGGGCTACATTATAACCCTCTGCTGCCTCAACTGTCTTCATGCAAGCCATCTGCATGCTTGAGATGTTAAGTACTATTAGGAAGCTCGGATGCTCCAGATTGGCACGTGATCATTTCCACGGGGGTGTTAAATGGGGAGCCCCAGAAAGGAACTGAATGACATGATGATCTGACCATACAATCAGGTTAACTTTGACATTACTAATGTCAAGACCAATTAAGAAGACTAGATTCAAGACATGGCCATGCTGATGGGTCCCAGAGGCAATTGCTTGCAAGAAGTCCAGGGATGACATCACCTGGAGAAACTGTATATCAAATGGAGATGTTTCATCTTCGACCCAAGCATTGAAATTGCCCAGAACTAATAGCTTGGGTGACTTAACACCATGTCAGCCATGAAAGTCTCCAGTTCATGCAGGAATTTATGCCCACAACCAGGAGGACAGTAATAAAGCACAATCCTACAACTTGTGCCCTGTCTACCTTTATGGCCACACATTCAAATGATGTAGTCTGTCCTAAGGAGTATGCCATCAGCTGCAAAGTGGATCTAAAACAAATGGCTACCCTGCCTCCCTTCATTCCCACCTAGGGCAGTGCATCATGCAAAATCTGGAGGAATAGACTACTTGAGCACAGGACCTGAGTCATCCCCAGCCAGGTCTCCATGATACATTCAGGTCTGCAGAAGAATCCATAATAAAGGCCTCAATTATGGCCATTTTATTCCTGAGAGACCTGGCACTACAATGAACTGCCCTAAGGGAGAAGCTGAGTAGGCTGGTCAATTAGCCACCTGTTGAGATAAAGCTCAGGAACCCAAGGAATAGGGATAAGGCAGGAGGGCCCTTTCCAAATACTGTCTATTTCCCGGGTGTCTCCTGGATGCCATACTCCTGATCTTACCCTCGAAGTCCACCTGTAGAGCAGATCTACATTGTAAGCAGTGCCCCAGAGGATCCCCAACCTCTTACAATGGTTGGGCACAGCTGCAGGCAAGGTACAAGTGGACCCCAGAAGGAACGACACTCTCATAACTGCCCTGCTGAGTAGACAAAATAAGGCCTGACTGAACACATAAGGTAAAATCTCAGCAATAAAATAAATAAAAATGAAATAAAATAAAACAACCCACCCCCACCCACCCAGCACCCAAACTAACATCCCGTAAAACCAAACCACAAAAAGCTAACATTTACCCAACATTCATACATTAAACTATAGTAATACCTAAGTATTCACACTCCAATACATTCGATATAAAACTATCTAGAATCGAGACAATAGCTGGATAATAAGCAGTGAACAACGGTTGCTAATATAGCCCTTTCTGTACATAAGGTGAAAAGATGATGACAAAGATTAGAACCACTCTGCTCTCACCAGAGAAAATCCTAAGTCAGACAGTTTTAAAATTGCTTTACAGGCAGCTCTTTCACAGCAGCTGGGCAAGCAATATAAGTCCAGCTAGTAACAAAATGAGCACCTTAAAACCAGCAAAAGGGTCTTAGCCTGAAGAATGTGTCAAGTTTCAAAATAAAAAACAAAGTTATTTGAAACAGTCAAATTTATGGAGCAGTTAATTTTCCTGGATTAAAAGTCCCACCACTCATTCACACTAATGGGACTATGCGGAGGCCTATGACCCGCAAGAGCCAAAAATCTTCAGGAGGACCGGCTGGGATAAGACTGTGTATGTGTGGCGCTGCAAGACTAACAAGTGCCGTATAGGCTATTTTGGCGTCGACCGTCCAACTGCCTCAGTTCCTTTTCTCCTACTGTCGAGTGTGCTTGATGGCGATGTAGCTCACCTGCCAGAAGTCAAGTCTTCATCTATACAACAGCAGCTATAGCCATTCAGTATTCGTTAACTTACTATTTTAGTGTTCTTTTCTTATTTAAAAAAAAAAGATGAAGAAGAAGAAGAAGTTCTCAGCCTGCCATCAATGGACTCAACCTTTGGCCGGTATCAGTGACGGTAGGGAGACTCTGAAAGCTGTGATGGCAGGGGCTGTGTCCAGTCCACCACCCTTTGAGGAGGGGTCTGACCATGGGAGTCCGGTGCTGGGGGAGAACAGTCCACCCAGAGCACAAATGTAGCTGTTCCATGTCCCAGCTCCGCTTGACCTCAAGCTCTTCTTCCTCCTGTAGGTGGAAGAAGAATTGGCATCACTCGAGGTTGCCCTCTGGTACATCTGCATGGAGATCTTCACTGGTGGAAGAAGTAGGCCTGAATTGACTCCAGTGGGTTTCTTTGTGGTCCACTCTTAACAGCCACAATCTTCAACACGGATCCCATCTTTGTCCTTGATGGGGTTTGGTGAACAGTTTCACCTCAGGGCGCTCTTTTAGAGCAGGGGTACAGTGTCTGCCCATTTGTCCTGGCCAGTGGACCTGGTTCCAGGGCCTTGGGGCCACTGGGCAGCAGCTGGGTAGGTCAAGCCAGAATGTGTATGGTGCCCTCTCAGTGCCAATGCCTTTGACACCGACTCCTTGTGCCTACCTTCTGCTCCTTTTAGCTGCAGGGGCTGGCATGGATACCACTTTCCTTCTCCACCTTTTCATCAGGTCTGGGCCAGCTATGGTTCTGGCACTGTGCAGTGCTGCCTGACTCCATGTGGTGCCGGGCGTGGTGGCATGTGGTACCATGTGGTGCCATGAAGTGTTGCCTGATGCCATGTGGCAGTCTGGTACTGCCTGGTGCCATGTCTGGTGCCATCTGGTGCTATGTGGTGCTGTTCTGGTGCTGCCTGGCACCGTGTCTGGTGCTGCCTGGTGCCATGTCTGGTGCTGCCTGGTGCCATGTATGGCACCACCTGGCCTAGCATGGTGCTGTGTCTGCCACCCGGTGCCATGGAGAGCACCATGTGGTGGCGGCACCATGGGCAGCACTGGGTCTGGTGCTGGGTGTGGTGGCATGTGGTACCATGTGGTGCCATGAAGTGTTGCCTGATGCCATGTGGCAGTCTGGTACTGCCTGGTGCCATGTCTGGTGCCATCTGGTGCTATGTGGTGCTGTGTCTGGTGCTGCCTGGCACCGTGTCTGGTGCTGCCTGGTGCCATGTATGGCACCACCTGGCACAACATGGTGCTGTGTCTGCCACCCGGTGCCATGGAGAGCACCATGTGGTGGCGGCACCATGGGCAGCACTGGGTCTGGTGCTGGGTGTGGTGCCAGCACCGTGAGTGTGATGCTGGTGCCACGGGTGGTGCGGACCTCTTCGTTGATCCAGGTGTTGGTGTCTCCCATTTCCTGCTCTAGACCTGACTTTTGGAGGTTATTCTTGGGTAGAAATGGATCTGGATGAGTGTCTCCCTATTCTGCTTTGTTGAAGATGCAGCGGATGACTCATTTTATGGGCTGGAATGCAAGCCCTTTGTATCAGTGTGATGGAAGATCTTCCAGTTCTTTCTCCTCAGGGATATGGGGTCCACCATAACATTTCAGTCTTCATCTGTGGACCAAGGCAGACTTCTATGTCTTGAGTTCCTACATTCCTCAGTACAAGTACACCCTGTGGAACACACTCAATGCAATTGTCGAGAGCCTCCTGAAATCTACACTCCATTGCAAGGGGCATAGCCCCATAATCAACTAAGCTTTTATGGACACCTATGTCTCTGCCTCTAGGGCAGCTGCCGCTGGTAGCAGGTGGTTAACGTCTCCTTGACAGTGCTTATCTGTTCGGCCCTCAGATTTATCTCTAGAGGCCACTCAGAATAATAGGACTGCCTCTTAAACAATACAACATCCTTATAACAGGCAATCCTTTCAAGGTAGAGGCCTAGGTGCCTTTTTCAGGAACCAACCCCTCAGCCACAAAGAGAATGCAGCAGAGGGCACAGGGCCTGAAAATGCCCTGTACCAACCTCTGTGGATCCAGCCCAGGTTCCACCCCAACTGTTGATGGGTGGCACCTCTCAGTGGTTGGAGGGTGTCTAATTCAGTTTTGCAACCAGTGGAAGTTCATTACAGCAGACCTATAGGTCATCAGGAATTTTCCACGGTGGAAACACTGGTTCCTATTTCCATTGCTTCTGGTTCCAAGTTAACAGGTGGAATGTGCCCATTTGTCGACCTTGGAAGGATAAACAAGTACCTGTTCAGGAAAAGTTTACCAAAATCTCGGCATTCAAGTCTTCACTTAATGGACATTTGGCTCCTAGCCAGCCCATCTGGGCAAGGGACATAGGAAGCAGTCATCACAGTTTCTTAGTGTTCTCTCCAGGGGGTCCTCTGCTTAGGAGCCCTCCTGGATACCTCCAGGGCATCAGTTTTGTTCCAGAGGACAGGAGAAATGATATCTTCAGCTGGCTCATTACATCATGTTGGTTGAGCAGATGCTAGGACTCAGGGTGTCCTCCGCGGCAGCGGTGGTCTCTCACCATGCAAGCGCAATGCTTTGGACAAAATCTTGCTTGGAGGGATCACAGTAAAGACCACCACACTCAGGTATGGAGCCAGGAGGAACCTCCTCTTGTCATAAATTTCTTAGAGATGAGAGTTATGTTATAAGCAAAGTTCTGGAGGATACCCCGGCCACAAAGAGATCCTACTTTGGATGTACTTCAAAGCTGTGATATATTACATCAGCAAGCAGGGTGGGGCATCCCCTACCCTCTCTGCAGTAAGGCGCGTGGTTGTGAGAGTGGTACCTCAAGGACAATCGTCAGTTCAGATTTCGTGCAGTCGCTTTTTGAAGAGTGGGGCAGTTCGGACTAGGTCCTTTTACGTCCCCTCTCAATGCAAAACTGCCTCTATCCTGCTTCAGAAATCCAGACCATGGGGTTTTGTCAGGATGTGTTCACTGCAATAGACAAGATGTTCCCTTTGTGTTTTCCTCCTCTTCTTTTAATTCAGATGGTGCTGATCAAGTTGTATGCACGGGAGGAGGGACAGGATGATTCCCATTGTCCCAGACTGGCCTCGGCAGATATGATTTGCATTGATCTACATTCTGTCAGAAGTTCCCCTGAGGTGACTACCTCTATGAGTGGACCCTCTGCCACTGGGACTTTAGTTGATCCTAGTCTGTGCTCCGTCATCTCCATGCGGGCGGAGGAGATGGAAGTGGGCAAGCTCTAGGTTTACCAGACCATCGCGAACATATTCTAAGCCATCGCATGGGCCTACTACCAAGGCGGCTTATGCAGCTAAGTGAAACCCGTTTCCATCTGGTGTGCAAGTCCCATCTGGACCCTTCAGTTGCCCACCAAGTATGGCGTGCCTCTTGGACCTGTCGAGCATAGGTCTGCTATACTCGGCAGTGACGATACACCTCTGCACGTTATCAGTCTATCTTGAACCAGTAGACAACATGTAACTGGCTCAGTTACCATTAGTCAAGTTTTGCTTTGTTAACTCCAGAAGGAAGGAAGGAGAGTGGTCCCTTCTTTCTCTGGATGTTAAGATAGTTTTGTGATTCTACATTGACAGAATGAAGAGATGCGCATCCAAACAACTATTGTATCTTTCAGCATGCTTGGCTGAGTCAGCCTGTTGCCATGAGATATTTTCTGTTTGGTTAGTAGCATGTCTCTGACACTGCTAATCCATGACACAGGCCAAGTTGGAAGGCGGGCTCACACCACTCTGTTGGGCGATACGACCTCCTGGCGGAGTTTTGTAATGTACCTGTTGCAGACATCTGCAAGAGCGAGTTGGAGCTTAGTGCATACCTTTGTAAAGCACTATGTTCTGGATATCCATGCCAGACAACTTTCTTTCTTTGGCGGGACAGTCCTTACAGATGTCTGTCTAAGTAAGCTTTGTCTCCTACGCCCCTTGCGAGAGGGTTGATTTTAGCTCGGTACTCACCCATTAGTGTGAATGAATGGTGGAGACTTTTAGTCCAGGAAGGTATGGAAATTACTTACTTACCATAATTCTTGATCTTCTTGGACAAAGTTACCACCACTCATTCACACTCCCTCACACATCCCCAAGCTCCCTCATTGTTTTGGTTTTACTACCTTGTTGTTTGGGCTGCGAATACATTATTGAACTGACCCTTCCTACATGGGTAATCTGGGCCTTCTCATGCCCGGAAGTTAGGTTTAGGTTTTCTTTCATTAGTTTATGCTGCACCTCCTCGATCGAAAAGGTACTGGCGGCTGGATGGTTGGCCTTGAGATAGCCTACTCTGGCATGAGCTAGTCTCGCGGTACCAGGCATACGCAGTCCTATCCTGGAGCGGCCGTCCTGAAGATTTTGCCTCCTTGAGGTCCTAGTGCCTCTGGCGTAGTCCTATTAGTGTGAATGAGTGGTGGAGACTTCATCAAAGAAGATCAAGAATTACAGTAAGTACTTAATTTCCATTTTGTGGGCAGACACCAACCCACCAGCAGAAGAACAAGTTAAAAGTAGTCTGATAAGTTCCCAAGTTGAACACCATTTAACGCAGAAAGAGGAACCACTCACTCACAACAGACTCCAAAATACTTAACAAAATATTTGGATAACAAACTCGTAGGGTTACTCACTGCCTGAGTGACCTGTAAAGTCTAAGTAAGTTCGCACCAGGAAGAAGGATGCTCTCACCATCACTTCACTTCACCAGAAGACAATTTCCAGGACTTACTGTGCTGAAATAACTCGTATAACAACCAAACACCTAACTCAACTGAAGATCCTGGCAGGGATGGAACTCGGAGATGCTCTTCAAGCAAGGACTGCTGCTGAACAGTTTACATGCTCCTGCAGAGACACCACTGGAAAGGAGGGTGAACTGGGATCAGGATCAGTCAGTCAACAAATGCAAACTCAGACCAGAGCTACACAGCTTGTCAGTGTAATAAATTAACAGGTACTCCTCCTTCAAAGAAATACAGCTCCAACCACATAAACTGGTAAATATCTTGATATGGAAACTGTTTGGGAAACTGAGAGATGCACAGGTAAAATAAAATCAAAAGCTGTCTCCTGCCAAGTGTGGAGAAAAGAAAATCAAAGCATTCACCGATTAAATACACAGAACCAGTGGGAACTCAAAAAGCACACAGTAGTGCCAAAAACTGCTGACACTACAAATGTCAACAAACTGAATAAACTCAAAAGCTTAGAGCACACAAAAAATTAATAAGCGTGATAGACTTAATGAAATGAATAAGATGGCAAAATGGCAAAACAACAGAAAAAACGAAGAGTCAGACTTGGATTCAGTCCTAGTCCCAGAAAATGGATATATATATATATATATATATATATATATATATATATATATATATATATATATATATATATGCAACCCCAGTTGGCACTATCCCAAGGGATACTACCCCTACCTGCATGACTAGGCGCAGGTTGAGGAGCCTGAGTTCTGTGAGCGTGTGCCTCCATCCGGAGGTTGGTTTAAAGGTAGTGTAGCTGTTCTGGGTACAGTCCTCTGGGACACTGATACCCCCCCTCTAACCCTCTAGTGGCCTACACTGGTCTGTAAATAGACAATCACAATTAACATCAGAATGCAATGTTGAACCCACTCTTGAACACTTACCACCAGGGCTTTGTCAGCTGCACTGGCCCTGGAGACCCTCTGTAAAATAAGACCTGCAATGGAGAAAGACAATAGCAACACAGTATCCCCTCCACAACAGTACACAATAGCCAGTTTAAATGCAGAAAGACTTGGATCTGATTTATTCAAGGGATGTGAACAAGGGTGGGGCAGCTATATGGTGGTTGATTTCAGTTCTGATTTAGTCAGGTTGAACATGCATGCCCTAAGAGTCCCTCTAGCACAGTCACACACACTCTGAGTACCCAGTTGTCATGCAGGCTAGCCTGAAGCATTGCTTAGTGTAGGCGGCATTGCAGCTGTTAGAACCCTTAGGAAGGAAAAACACAGCATGCAATTTAACCACAATTCGTATTTCAGAGCCAGATGGCTCAGTTCATAATGATTAACCAAAACAATTAAATCAGGTGACACACTTTGATTTGAGCTTTGTTGCAGGGAGCTACCCTGATGTTTACTCACGCTACCCAGACCAGGATGCAGGATTGACGAGATGAAGACCTCAGGATGGTATGCTGGTTTTCAGGGAAGCAGGGCCTGCACGATGCACTGTGGTGGTCAATCCTGTTGGGTAGCGTTGAGCAGGAGGCGAATCCGGCGGGTCTTTCGTCAGATGACTCTCTGCAGCATGAGTGGCAATCTAGGCCAAGATGGTGAGGCCCAGACCAGGTGAACAATTCAGATTTCAGTCCAGTTAATTGCTGGATGCAGCTTCCAGCTAGTGTGACACATTCAGGGTGTGGGAACCAAATCGCACCCACACAACACATTCAGCACAATTATAATAAGAACAGCTAGATACCACAGTGCGGATGACAGTCTGGTTGCAATTAAGCAGTGTCTCTGTGCAAACCCGCGCTCTGCGGCTCTCTAGTACCTGACAGGCCAATCGCTCCAGGAGCAAGGCTTCAGTCCACACTTCAGGCGAAATTCACTCACAGTCACTTCAGGATTCAGGTCTCAATAAAGACATTCGGATGACAGTCAATTTACATGCAGGCTTCTTCACACTGGAAGATGGTAGCAGGCAGGTCAGACACTGCCTACCGCTGATTCTCTGCGCTACCACACAGGAGCAGCTGCTCGAATTACTCGAGCTGTTCACTCTCTCAACTCCAACTACACACTGACTCACTGTGCCCGATATTCAGGTCCGCGAAATATTCAGAGATAAAGTCTGAATTAAGGTTGCACGATCTTTCCACGAGGAAAACTGAAGGCAGGCAGATCAGATTCAGCCTTCCACTGAATCCCACGCTACCATATGGGGCAGCAGTCGACTGACTCGAGCTGCTCACCCTCCAGCTCCCACTCACTACTGACCCATTGCTGCAGAAAGTCTGGAATTTCCCAGTGATCCAAAAGGTACAGTTGGTTGATCCATCTGTCTGTCACAGCAAGAGCTCCCCCTCCAGGTTCATTTAGGCCAAATAGCAAAACTACAATTCTTACAGAAATTCGTTCCTACAAGACCTCTGGGGACAGTCTCCATTTAAGGTCCCCAAAGGTACCAGTTAGTCCACACTAGCAGTCCAGAACCAAAATAGTGGTGCTTAGCAGAATGTCCATGCTGCAAAGGAAGGCAGGTTAGACAAACCACTATATTATTTCTATAACAGATAATCAGCAAACAATCACAGATCCTGGTAGGGCTTTCTGTGCACAATTAGCGATGTGAGAATAGGCGACTGTATAGCAGCCTGGGTGGGACTTGAGCCTGAAGCCACTTGCCCCACCCAGATTAATTATAACCTACAAAATAACACCTCTTAAAAAGACAGCCACAGAGGCTAAAAGGGCACTCTCATACAAGCACTTTTAAACTGTTTAAACACAGAACACCAGCCTCCTGGCAGTGGACATTAGGCAAGCCCAGGAAGCTATTTTAGGAACCTCCATTTGTGGGGGTTACACACACACACACACACACACACATATATATATATATATATATATATATAAGAGCAAAAACTCCGTTTAATGTATTAGTTAGGGTTGTTCCACAGTGACAAAAGTGAGGAAATTAGCTGTTGGGTTGAAAACCCCTTGGACCCCGCCCACCCCCAACTGGCATTGGGGTGCGCATTGGGATAGTCAGCCTAACTCTCACCCCATGACATGTGTAAAGCAGCAGAAATATGGGAGAATGGGGTGAGAGTTGGGACCCACGATCCCAATGCACACTAATGCCGGTTGGGGGGTGGGCGGGGAGGTCAAGGGAGGTTTTCAACCTAACAGCCTCACTTTGCTAATGGGGTGTGACCAAACACGTTAAACGAAGTTTATATCCCTTCTTTTGAGAATGATAGCGAGAATAGTGAATGTAATGCAGCGGCGGGGCCCCGGCTCGCCACATGATGTGTTGTGGCATACTAACAGGGACAACAGCGCCAAACAGAAATGCTAGTGGTGGCGCACATGGTAACACAAGCACGAATGAGAACAGAAAGGTAGCACATGGTGGCGTGAACAGGAATGGTCTGCCACGTGATGTGTTGTCACATAGTAACATGGTGCCTGCAAACAGAAATGTCAATGGGCATGGTGATGTAAAGTGAAACAGTAAGATAAACAGTACTGTAGACAGAAATGGCAAAAATAACAGAATGAAGTTCAAATGAAAGCATAAGGATAACGCACATGGTGGCGCAGGCGTCAATGGTAAAGTGAAGCAGTGCGGATCCATAGCGGAAAGGCAACAATAACAGTAATGTAAGCGCACAGGCTGGTTTTCCCCAAAACCTGCATTGAGAAAGACAGTAGTACAAATAATGTATGCAAAATAATGAGTGTCGGGCGCATGAAAATGAGATCTTGGAATACTAAATACATTATATCTCAGGAACCGTCTGACGTAGAAAAAAAATTTAAAAGTCATATTATTTACAACTGTCCTGGCTAATTTGAATCTTAGCCCCATTAGGGGTCTAAGAAGTTTTCGACAAAAGTCCGTATCTCGCACTGTTTCGAGATACCGGGCCCTGAAAAGCGTGACGCCGTAATGTTATCCTATGGGAAAAAGAAAAGTTAGGAGCACCATAACTTTGCCTCCCTGTAATGTTTTTCACCAAACTACTGAAGGCACATCTGTGGGCTGTTGGCTGTCTTCCTCAAATTTCAGGAAAAAAGACCAAACCGTTATTTTGCAGCAGGGCTCCAAATGATTTCTGTTAAGTGTCGGAGCCGTAATGTTATCCTATGGGAAAAACCGTCAATTTTGGAGTGCCGTAACTTTTCCGCCATGTGATATTTTTCACAAGCTACTGAAGAGCACATCTGTGACTGTTGGCTGTCTTCCCTCAAATTTCAGGAAAAAACCAAACCATTATTTTGCAGCAGGGTGCCAAAGGATTCCTGTAATGTCTTGGTGCCGTAATGTTATCCTATGGGAAAAAAGGTCAACTTTGAGTACCATAACTTTGCCACCATGTAATATTTTTCAATACAACACTGAAAGGCACATCTATGAGATGTCGGCTGTGTTCCTCAAATTTCAACCAAAACTCCCAGCGGTTATTTTGCAGTGCAGTGCCAAAGAATTGCTGTCATTTTCCTACAGACTAGAAAATTACTGTCGCAATTCTAAAGCTTTACAAAAATTTGCGACACTTTAAATGAAACAGTAATTTTGATACTTTTTCCAGAAATTTGAAAACATATTTCTGGGGTGTTTTCACAAAATAAAGACATGCAAGCATCCTCAGGGCCTGACTAGGTGAATACAAAAAAAAATAGGTTGCTAGAGGCTCCCAAATTTAAATGCCAACCATTTTTCTGATCACCAACTGAAAACAAAATGGCTGATTTTAAAGTAACAGGCCCATTTGCGAAAGTAAAATGCATTTGCGAAAGTGTTGAACTTTTGTTAACTTTTCCATTGACTTATAATGGGAAACTGTTTTTGAATAACTTTTGAACCGTTTAATATTTTTCATGAAATCTTTGAAAGGCACATCGGGGACCCTGGCTGCATGTTCCCTGAAGATTTTGGGCTGGTCATGCATACCGTCACGACCTGAAGGCGCGACCACAGAATTCCAGAAAAGCGTGCAGCACAGATCACCTTAATAACTCCATAGCTGATATCCGACCAGTACGAAACTTGGCAGATCCCAAGGCCTATGGTTCTTGATCATAAATTCCAAATTTCAGGCAAATCCATCAAACAGTTGCAAAGTTATTAAGGTGCAAAGTTTTGGGGTTTAACATAGAAATGGCTCCTCACCCTAACTATGGTAGCACTACCGTGCTACCATAATATATATATTCTAAGCAAAAACTTTGTTAATGTATCAGTTAGGGTTCTTCTACAGTGACAAAAGTGAGAAATTTGACATTAGGGTTCCCACCCTTGCACCCTACCCTCACCCTGCCCCCACCAACAGGCATCGGAGTGTGCATTGGTTGTTGGTCCTAACTCACCCCATTCCATGTAAACAAGCTGAGGTGGTGCAGTAAGGAGAATGGGGTGAGGTTAGGGACCGACTCTAACGCACCCTGATGCCTGTTGGTGGGAGCGGGGTGGGGGTGGGGTGCAAGGGTGGGAACCCTAATGTCAAACTTCTTCACTTTGTCACTGTAGAAGAACCCTAACTGATGCATTAACAATGTTTTTGCATAGAATTTCCATGCTTTTAAGAAAGAATAGAAAATAGAAAGTTGCACAAGTTGGTGGGACCGTGGGCCCACCACATGATTTTGTGTGACTATAGTAACAGTAAGTGCTACGCAAATGCAAGCACAAAGAGTTATGCACATGGCGATGCAAGCGTAAATGGCAACACAAACAGTAATAGAAATGCAAGCACAAAGTGATGCCAAAGTGAACAGTGACGTAAATGAAGACACAAACAGAAGTGCGTGCAGACGCAACTGGTAACACAGGCGTTCACTGTGCCGCAACTGTAAATGCAAATGGTAACAGTAACAGCAACAATAAAGTGAACAGAAACAGAAATGCAAGCGCATACGGAATGCAAACCTTTATACACACGGTCATGGTACCACAATTGTAAATGTCAATAGTAGCGTAACAGCAACAATAAATTCAACAGAAACAGAAATGGAAGTGCGGCGTGCGAAAACATAAATCATGCTGACGCATGGAGCGCGATACCCGCATTGCAAATGCAAATGGTAACAGCAACAATAATGCCAAACAAAATGGAAATGCAAGTGCAAATGAAAGCAAACCGAAAGCGCATGGTGGCATAGACGGGAACAGTGATGTGAACGTAGCAGGCGCAACTGGAAAAGCTAACTGGTACAGTAACGAAAGGGCACACCTTCTTTTCCCCAAAAACTGCATTGAATAAACATAGTGAAAACAAAAATTTATGCATAATAATTGACCTCGGAGCAGAAAATTAGGACTTGGAATACTAAATTGCTTATATCTCAGGAACTATCGACGTAGAAAAAAAATAAAATTTCATATGAATTATGACTTTCCTGGCTAGTTTTGTACTTAGCCTCTGTTTTGGGGGCTAAGCATTTTGTAATGAAAAGTCCATATCTTGCACCGTTCGAGATCACGGACCCTGAAGACGCGATGGACACCATAATGATATCCTATGGCAAAAAGCGTTAACTTTGCAGTGCTGTCACTTTGCCGCCCTGTAATATTTTTTTCAGTAAACCACCAAAAGGCATCACGTGGGATGATGGCTTTCTTCCTCAAATTTCAGCCCAAACGACCAAACCATTATTTTGCAGCAGGGCGGCAAAGAATTCCTGTAATGCGCGGATGCCATAATGTTATCCTATGGGAAAAGCATCAACTCGTAGGTGCCATAACTTTGCCACACTGCATTATTTTTGGCACCAAAAGACACATCTGTGGGATATTGCCTTTCTTCCTCCAAATTTCAAGTCAAAAGACCAAACCGTTTCCAAGATATTCAATATCAAAGATTACTAAAATTTTCAGTATCTATTCTGTTATAAAAATCTGCCCATCTTGTCCCTCCCTCACGATCAAAGATGGCGATCAAAGAATCTCACGATCAAAGAATTTGTAGGCTCGCAATCAAAGAATTTGCAGGCTCACAAACAAAGATTTAAAAACATATAAATCAAAAACTGAAGGAATTGTGATAAACCACCACCATGGTTCAACAGAACGCAGCTCCTGAGTAACACCCTCATTTGACTTCCTAGAACACCCCTGGGTTGATTAAATTGATTTTAAATTAGGCCATCTCGACCCTTGCGCACAATGCACGATCGCGATCAAAGAATCTCATGATCATAGAATTTGCAGGCTCATGATCAAAGAATTTGCAGGGTCATAACCAAAGAATGAAAAGTTGTATAATTCACAAAATTCAAATAATTGCGGTAAACCACTGCCATGGTTCATCAGAGCGAAGCCCCTGAGTAAAACCCATCCTCATTTGTCTTCCTAGGACACCCTGAGCTAAGAAAATTGATATTTTATCTGGCCATCTTGTCCCTCGCTTGCGATGCATGATCGCAAGCAAAGAATCTCGCGATCAAAAATTTGCAGGTCGCGATCAAAGAAATTGTTTGTTCGTGAACAAAGAGCGAGGACAAGATGGCCAGATTTCAAAATAGTTTTTGCAGCCCAGGGTGTCCTATAAACGTATTTAAGTGTGGGTGTTGCTCAGGGGCTTTTCTCTACCATCTGAATAAAGAAATAGTTATTCTCATTATCCCTGGTAGTCTAGCGCCCCCATCATGGTAATGTACATAACCATGCTTGTATCCCTGGTAGTCTTTTGGCCCTGCCCAATGAGTATCTTATCAATATGTTTATTTTGTATCCATGGTAGTCTAGTGGCCCCCATGTGTGTTTATTTATATATATTTTAGAAACATCCCTGGTAGTCTAGTGGCCCCTGATCTGTACTTCATTATTATTATTATTAACATCTCTGGTGGTCTAGCGGATCCCCCATCATAATAAAATAAATTTGCATTTTAAATGTCCTGGTAGTCTAGTGGCCCCCACCCTCCCACCCAGCTGTGCCAGCCTACCAGCACCCCCACCCTTCCCCAGCTGGCAACTGCACAGCCCACC
The DNA here is from genome assembly GCA_016271365.2 of Neoceratodus forsteri. Lineage (NCBI taxonomy): Eukaryota > Metazoa > Chordata > Ceratodontiformes > Ceratodontidae > Neoceratodus > Neoceratodus forsteri. The sequence goes on from CM057455.1 coordinate 1,187,960,607, forward strand.
TCTCACGCCCACGGCCAGCCGACTGTGTGTTTATGAGTGCTAATTAGATGGGGTGGGACCACTAGACTATCTAGATGATAAATAATAATAATAATGAAGTACAGATCGAGGTACTAGACTACCAGGATATTTCTAAAATATATAATAAACACAGATGGGGGCCACTAGACTAATGCATGGATACAAAATAAACATATTGATAAGATACCTGTGGGGGGCACTAGACTACCAGGGATACAAGCATGATTATGGCCATTACCATGATGGGAGAGGGCTGCTAGACTACCAGAGATAATGAGAATAACTATTTCTTTATTCAGATGGGGAGTGCTTAGCCCCTGAGCAAAACCCACCCTTAAATAAGTTTATAGGACACCCCTGGGCTGCAAAAATGGAATTTAAAATCTGGCCATTCGTCCCTCGCTCACAATGCATGTTCGCTATCAAAGATTCTTACGATCAAAGAATTTGCATGCTCGTGATCAAAGATCATTAGCGAGCCATTAACGAAATTTAAAAGTTGAAAACTCTATTTTTAGACCGATTTGGATGGAACCAACGCCATGGCTCGATAGATCGGGGTCCCCTGAGTAAAACCCATCCAAGTTTTACCTCAGAAGTGACCCTGAGCCGAGATATTTGTGTTTTTCCGATTGGAAAACTGAAAACAAGATGGCTGACCTTACGATCAAAGAATTAGAAAAAACTTTGGGGACAAAGATTCTTGGACCGCGAGGCTGCAAATTCTTTCATCGCCAGGCGGGCCGAGATGGTCAGCACTCCATTCTTTGTTTGCAAAATAAAACATATAAATTTTCCCATTGACTTGTAATAGGAAATTAAAAGTGCCATAGCTTTTGAATGCCTTAATATTTTTCACCAAATAAAAAGCTGCATGTTCGCCACCAAAGATCTTTCAAATGAGCCATCTTGCAGAGTGGCACACACCGACTGTCGTGCAGGACCATATTCAGAATGCCAGAAGGTGGGGATCACGTGATGAGCTGAGTCGAGCAAGACATCTCCTGAGCTGCTCCGAGGCCCAAAGCTGTTTAAAAAGCTATAATCTCTTGGGATCAGCTAGATTTACCTAAAGAAATTCCTTTCTGGTTAGCGAGGTGTCGGGGACCTGATCGGTGGTGATCTGAAGGAAGAAACTCATCGGTTGAGCTGCTGCATGTGGGGAGCACTCATGAGTAATATCCAGCCACGTCAAAAAGTTGAAATGGAGCCCGAGATAGTGGAGCCCTGGTGGGGAGATCTCCTGCTTCTAAAGGCCAAAGCCCCAATCCCCACTCCCAATGAGCAGGAGGAGGTGGCAGGAGAACAAGGGAGCTAAATCAAATACGAAGACATCCAGGAAATCAAGCATTTATTACAGGGGCTAGTAGTAGACTTTGCAGCTGTTAAGCCAGCGCTGCAGTCATTGGCCCAGAGAATGGGAGATGCGGAGGTCCGGATCGCATCCCAGGAAAGAAAAGTGTCAGTAGTAGAGCAGGAGTTTGTGATGGTTAGAAAACAAATCAAAAACTTGAGGAGAGGTTGGAAGACCAAGAGTCGAGGAGCCAACGGAACAACCCGATCCTGGCTGGGCTACCTGAGAGGGCAGAAGGGCCGGACTGTGTTCTCTTTATTCAAGATATGCTGCTTAAACTGTTTGGCCCCACGCCATATGGGGATGCCTATAACCTGGAGAGAGCGATAGGGCTCTGAGAGAGATACCACCACTGGGAGCAAGACCCGAGTAATCATCATACGCTTTCTCAACTATAGAGAAAAGTGTTTGTGTTGGCTGCAGCAAGGCAAAAGAAATCAATGCAGTGGAATGGTGCCACCTTGTGGATGTTTCAAGATCAAACACCTTCAGTGAGAGGAAAGCAGAAAGAGTATGTGGAAATTAAAAGAAGCTATATTTGGCTGGAATCAAGTTTCGCTCCAGTATCCTGCTACCCTGGTGGTTCGGCTACAAGCTGGGGAGAAGAGATACCTCACAGCTAAAGATGCACTGGAAGGGTTACAAGTAGAACTTCGGATTTATTTAGAACGCCGAGCTGATCTGCTCGAAATGCCACGGAGAGATATGGGCAGTGTTTGGACTGGGACTTTGAATTATTAAGCCTGTTAAACTTAATTTTAATTTGTTAAGTCTGAATTTCTAATTGGTTGATTTGATGGAGGGGCATTGAGATGGGGTAGAAGAAATGTCATGAATGCTTATGGGCTTAACAAGAGTCAATTATGGGAAGAGGATATAATATAGTTGGGGACGGTGTCATGGACTGGGAGAGAAGGTTAAAAGGGCAGGAGGCACGGGCCCTGAGGTGGAATATACAGAAGGGGCCAGTGTTGAGGATACCAACCAAAATAAGGCTTGAAGGGATAAGCTATAAATTATAGAGGCACGATAAAGCGCAAGCTAATACTAAAGGGGATATAGATGCTATACTCGGGAATACGGAATGGTGAAGACCGATTCAACCCCGGGTTTTTAATAGGACCTATATAAAGGGCCATGTTGCTCACCTGTTTTCTTTGCTTGGTGGCCTTGGGGACTCACCACTGATCCTATTACCCGAATGTTCAGGGAAAGAAAAGAGGCGGTTAGAGAGTGGATTATGGGGTGAGCCAGGACTATAATGGTATCATGAAGGATATTTGCCCTTGGGTAGGGGCGCTAATAAACTTAGAGATGCCTTAATATTATTGCTAATGTAATGACGGGGGTATAGGAACATGTGGAGCAGGCTGGGTGAAGGGGACGGAGAGTGGGTCAAGCGGACAGAAACCGATAGAAGCCATAAATTAGGGTGACTATAGAGGGAAGAAGGGTTAATCTGTCTTGCCTCCCAATAACTAGAGTGGGAGATTATCATGGTTAATAGTCCTCTGTGACATGGAGGAGGTCACCCTGAACGGCCTGTTAGAGGTCATTGGTAGAGATGGGGTGGAAGGTTGAATATTTGAGGGGCTAGGGAAGAGGGAGTTATAGGATAGGATGAATAGAGTAGTGGTTCAACAGAAGCTTTGAGATGTTTATAAATAGATTCGGAGAGGAGAAGGTCATGGAGGGCAAGGGAGTAGCATAGGAGGAGCTCATCGATGACCCGAGATTAGGCGGCGATCTAGGGATCGGGGGCAGGGGTTTGGGGGAGGGATTGGGAAAGAGTCCTTTAAGATGAAAAAAAGGAGGCAGGCTCAGACAGGGCTTTAGGGGTCAACTGTCCCAACATAAGTTTTAGCACGGTTAATGATGAATGTTAGATTAATTTCGTGGAATGTTAAAGGACTCAGGGTAGACGTAAGAATTGGTAATTATGAGACATTTGGATCATTTCAGAGCTCATATTGTTGCTCTACAAGAGACACACCTATTGACAGAGGAGCTGAATAGTCTCAAGTGATTATGGGTGGGGCAGGTTTTGGGGTAGGCAAGGAGAGGGCTTCAGGAGAGTAGCGATTTTTAATCAGAAAATCCTGTTTGTATAGTGTTGAGCAAGTGATTACAAGAGATGATGGTAGAAGGATTTGTATTTCGGCTTACTATATAGTAGACCACTTCAGTGGCTTCCATATATGGTCCGACCTTTCAATTCAGAATTTTTGCCTCGATAGAGAGGATATTGCTGGTCTTTGGGGCATGCTCTTATTCTTGCAGGAGATTGAAATATGTGATGTTGATAATTGTAAGGATAGGATCCCACCGGAGAGGACCATTAACAAAGGCTCAAATTACCTTGAATAAGTTGTTAGAGGCTGCAGCTCTGGTGGATCCGCACGGACTCACGCTGATGGGGCAATAATATGACATTTTACTCGCGGTACACAAGACTCAATCTCGTGTATGACTTTTTTAGTAAATAGGAGGTACTCATGGGGATTGGGGATTGACAATGGAAGGCAGAATTTTTTCAGATTATTCCCGATTAAACTAGTTTGGGAACTGAAAATAGCCCATCTAGACCATTTCGATGGAGGTTGAGTGATTCCTTGACGGAACCTGCAATTAAAGATAAACTCGAGGAGCCCTGCTGGAAATTATTCAGCAACAACTACCCACGTTGTTAAACAGAAAACTGGCTTGGCCAACTTGCAAAGTGCTTTATGCAGGAGTGGCTCATGAGCTGGCAGCCCAGAAAAATAGGCAGAGGAGGGCAAAAGAGGATTTTATTTTAAGGGCTATTAGTTATTTGACACCACTGGAGGGGTCCACAGAGGAAATTGATAAGGAAATCAGAAGTCTAAGGCGCGATCTGGAGGATATTGTCTATGGCAAGATAGATTTTGGTTAGAAAAGATTAAAGCTAAATATCTTCTGAAAGGAGATGTTCCGGGACATCTGTTGGTGGCTAGAGTCAGGGAGTGGGATGCGAGCAGAACGGTGGACGTCTATCCGGTATGATGGGAAGCTTATTACAGACCCCCAGGAGTTAGCAGATACCTTTGCGTTGTATTTTAAAGATTTATACCAGATTGGGAACACGGTAGGGGAGAAGGAGATTAAGGCATTCCTGGAGGAAGTGCCTTTGCCCGTGATAGATCCCTCACAGGCTAGGGAACTGGCAGCTCCCATAGGCGCAGCAGAGATTGTGGAGGTAGTTCAGTCTTTCCCGTGGGTAAGAAACCATGGCCGGACTGCCTTACAGCGAAGTTCTACCAGACCTATATTCAGACTATATTGCCCATACTCCAGGAATTTTACAATACTATAATGCAGGAAGGAGTGCTTCACTCTCCGCTCTACCAGGCATACATTACATTAATCCCTAAACCGGGCAAGCCCAAAGATGAGCCAGCTAATTATAGGCCCATAGCATTAATGAACTAGGATGTTAAGATTCTTACAAAAATATTGGCTAACAGAATTTGGCGGATAGCGCCCTCTTTAATTAGCCAGGAGCAAGTGGGGTTTATGCCAGGGAGGGGCACATGATGTTTGAAAGCTCCAGCATATCCTGAACTATGCAGTGGACTCTCAATTACCTAAAGCTTTGATATCTCTAGATGCGGAGAAGGCCTTCGATAGGGTCTCTCATTCTTTCCTTTTTAGCTACAATGGAGGGATGGGCTTCCCTGAGGGCTTTCTTAAAGGCATTAAAATTTATATGCTGCACCGACGGCAAGGGTCCTGTGCAATGGTTATATTTCGCAGGAAATATAGTTAGAAAATGGGACCGTCAAGGATGCCCTTTATCCGATATTATTTAACATTTACTTAGAGCCCTTGTAGAGAGCTGTTAATAAAGACAGGCAGATAAGGGGGTTGAGATAATGGGAAGAGAGTTAAAATTTTCAGTTTTACAGATGATGTACTCCTGCACCTAAGAGACCCTGCGGTTCGGATTTGAGAGGACAAAGAGAGCTAATTGAGCAATTTGCCAAAGTTTCTAACTATAAACTAAACTTGACTAAAACCCAGATCCTCCCCTGACGCCATACTTATATAAGGTAGACTTTGGCCAGCTACGAATCCAATGGGTGACAGATAAGATCAGATACCTGGGCATGTTGATCACCAGGAACTACGAGATAGGGGCAGAAACAAATATGGAAGGGATGTTGTCAGCTATTAAGGAGATTTAGTAAGATGGAATAAGTTGCCCTCAACTTTATGGCCAGGCTTGGGCTCATTAAAATGAATCAGTTGCCGAGGCTGTTATACCGGTGTATTTAGCTCCATATAGTATCCCCAAAAGTGGTTCAGATTGATTAAGAAATTACTCTCAGATTTTTGTGGGACTGCAAACCACCTAGGAAAAATATAATGACTTGTGACTCCTCCTGTTTTGGGAGGAATTAGCTACCAGACCTCCACCTGTACTATGTTGCAGGACAGTTGGGTCTAATGGCTCAATGGGGCAGAAGTATGGAGGAGAAGCTTATGTCCCAGATTGGTTACACCTAGAGATTCAAATATTGAGAGAAGTGGGCCTGTCTCGGAGCGCCCTTATATGCCAATATAACTGCTGGTGTTAAACAAAAGTTAGGAAGCCCAATTTTGAAGGCGGCAGAAGCATGGTGGTTGTTTTGACCGTGGCCCAGAAAAAGATCAGATGAGGGCTCAAGAACAACCATTGGTGGGCAACCCCAATCTAACCATAGGGAACAAGGTAATCAAAGGAAATGGGCCAGATGGGTTTCGGGCTTGAGCCTAAAGGATGTCATTCAGGATAACAGGGTAGTCCTTCCAGTACAGTGTGACAGAGTGCCTTTCTTCCACAGATTGCAACTTACACGTATGCTTGAGGGGCATTAAAGAGAGCAGGGGCCTTTTAGACCACTCATTTAAGTGGGATGAGCTGAGGAGATTTACCTGAAAACCAGATCTCTATCAGAAGTTTATAGAATACTATTGGATTTCTTTGGGCGAGCTCTGCTATAACAGTGTCATATTGGGACAACAGGTTGGCGCCTAGAAGCATTGACTGGGCCACTGTATGGAAGGTAGCAAATACATAGTGATACCTAAATATAGGAGTCTACAATTTTTATTGCTTCTAATTTATACTTTACCCCTGTGAAACTATGTGACAGAGGCCTTAGACAGACAGAAATGTGTTTTAGATGCGAATTAGAGAGAGAGACCTACTGCATGTGCTGTGGAGCTGTAGCAGAATACTGCCCTTGTGGGATGAAATTAAAGGCGGATGGATCCATTGTTGGACTACTCGAATTTATAGTACCAGAGATAGTGTCTTAGGGATCTCTATGAAACTGAGGTGTTACACCCAAATATCATGTATCTCTGATGGCGGCTGTAATTAAAGCGTATGTGGTCCAACATTGGAAAGATGACCAACTCTATGGGTATAAGCATTGGGTGGGAGACCTTATTGGAGCCCTAGCTAAGATTAAGAGACATCTATATTTAGAGGGAGGAATGGGTTATATGTTAAAAGGTGGCGGTATTGGAGGCAATTTACTCCAGTAAGGGCCACATGGTTGGACACGGTCTGTCTGTCGGGCTGTGATTAGCTGAAAACTTAGACTGGAATGAGTATAGGACAATAGAGAGGTTAGTGAGATTAGAGGGCTAGGTTATGCATGTAGGTGGACTGGTAGGATCTTGAGGCGAGTGTAGTAATAAGAAGATTGGGTCTGCTACAAGGCGGGGATGGGGACTCTCGCTTTCCGGGCGGCACAGAGGTGTCACCCCGAATAAGTATTAACCCATTATGAAATGGGGCCAGGGAATACTCGACAGGCTGCAGGTGATTTTACTGGGAATAAGGGAAAGGTTTGATTTGTAAGCAGCCTCGTGTCTTTATACAGGGTGTTGTTGGACATAGAGCTAGAACTGGTGGGTGGGGGGCATTACCTCTGTGCATGTACATAGTTGAAGTGTATATAGTTTAACAGTCAGTTTTGGGCTGTGTGCCTGGGATTCAGGTTTTGTATGTCTTGTCTTGTGTTTAAAAATTGAATAAAGAGGTGTTTAAATAAAAAAAAAAGAATGCCAGAAGGTGCCTCCAAAAATGGATAATTTTGCATTTTTCAGCGCTTTTGTACCCAAAGATCATCACTCTGACCAAAACACAATTTGGCAAATCAAGAGATCTACCATGCCCCAACGTGTGTACCAAATTTCAGCAAATCCATTGAGCGGGTCCAAAGTTATTAATGCCCAAACTTTTGACTTTAGTATGTAAATGACCGCTGAACCTTAACTATAGTGGCGCGACACCACCATAATGTATGTGTGTGTATATATATATAACATAGAAACATAGAATTTGATGGCAGATAAGGACCACTTGGCCCACCTAGTCTACCCATTTCCTACCTAACAGATAAGCTGCAGATCCTAGTTAACCAACAACTTACTCCTCCTACCCCCACTAGGACTGCCTTATGTCTGTCCCATGCATTCTTGAATTCCCCACTGTTCTTGGCTCCACAACCTCCTCAGGGATGCTGTTCCATGCATCCACAACTCTCTCTGTGAAAAATACTTCCTCACATTACCTCTGAGCTGTCCCCTCTATCTTCAAATTGTGCCCCTTGCTCTTGCACATCTCTTTTTCTGAAAGATGCTACCCTCTTGGACTTTGTTGATTCCTTGAGGTACTTGAAAGTTTCTATCATGTCCCCTCTCCTGTCTTTCCTCAAGGGTATACATATTAAGCTCCTTTAGTCTTTCTTCATATGTCTTCTGCTGCAGACCCTGCACCATTTTGGTTGCCCTCCTCTGGACAGCCTCCACTCTGTCTATGTCTTTGCGGAGATGGGGTTTCCAGAACTGCACACAGTAATCCAGATGGGGTCTCACCAACTGTCTGTACAGAGGATAACAACTTCCTGTTTTCTATTGATGCCTCTTCCTATGCACTCCAGTATCCCCCAGATTTCCTTACTGCCTTCTCACATTGCTTGCCCACCTTTAGGTCATCTGATATAATTATCCCCAGGTCCCTTTCCATTTTACTCTTGTCAGTATCTCACCCCCATTGTGGCGCTTCCCTGGGTTTTTGTTTCCCATGTGCATTACCTTGCACTTCTTTGCATTGAATCTGAGCTGCCATACATTTGACCATTCCTCCAACCTTGCTAAGTCCCTTCTCATCCTTTCCACTCCATCTTGTGTATCAGTCCTGTTGCAGATCTTTGTGTCGTCTGCAAAGAGACATACTTTCCTTCCAGTTCCTCTGCAATGTCACTTATAAAGACATTAAAAGGACTGGTCCCAGTACTGAACCCTCACGTACCCGCTAGTAACCCTCCTTTCTTCACTGTGTACTCCATTTACTACTACCCTTCGTCCTGTTGTCTAGCCAATTTTATCCAGGCTACCACCTTGGGACCCACTCCAAGGCTGGCTAACTTGTGTATTAATTTTGTGTGGGACTGTATCAAATGCCTTGCTAAAATCTAGGTAGGCCATGTCCACAGCCCCTCCCTGGTCTACTACTTTGGTCACCCAGTCAAAGAAATCTGTTAGATTCGTCTGACACAACCTTCCCATCGTGGATCCATGCTGCCTTGGGTCCTGTGCTCCACAGGCCTCTAGGTACTCAACAATTCTTTCCTTCAGAAGTGATTCCATCATTTTCCCTACCACTGAGGTCAAACTAACTGGTCTGTAGTTTCCTGCCTCTGTCCTGCTCCCACTTTGTGAAGAGGAATCACATCTGCCATCCTCCAGTCTTTGGGTACCACCCCATCTTCCTATGAATTGTTAAAGAGAGTAGTCAGCGGTGTCACTAGTTCTACCCTTAGTTCTTTTTAGAATTCTTGGGTGAATCCCATCAGGCCCCATTGCTTTGTCCACCTTCAATTTTATTAGTTCTTTCAGAACCCTTTCTTCTGTAAATGGACTGGTATCGACCCCGTCTTCAGAGTGTTTCTCTTGTTTGGTATATAATTGATAGCATGGTAGTGCTAGCATAGTTAGTTGAGTACTCCATTTAATGTTAAATGGTGACATTTGCACCTAATAACTTTGCCACTGTTCAATGGATTTGCCTGAAATTTGGCAGGCATGGGGAGTAACCATAGATCTCAGGATCTGCCAACTTTGTACTGGTCAGATTTACAGCTGCGGAGTTATTAAGCAACATTCAGGGCACATTTACTTTTTGCGCATTCTTTGCTTGCACCTACAGGTCACATGGTTTGTGCGACCAGTCCAAAAACTTCAGGAATATGTGGCTGGCATCCCTGATGTGCCTTTTGAAGATTTTGTGAAAAAATATTGCATGGTTCAAAAGTTATTCAAAAAGGTTTCCCATTATAGTCAATGGAAAAAGTTAACAAAAAGTTTGACAGTGTCGCAATGCAGTTTTTAGTGTCTAAATGAACCCTGTAGTGTTGTGAGTCAGCCATTTTTTTCAGTTACTGATCACAGAAATGCTTGGCATTTAAAATTGGGACCATCTAGGGACACAATTCTTTGTGTTTACCTAGTCGAGCCCTGAGGATGCTAGGCATGTCTTTATTTTGGGTTAAACACCCCAGAAATATATTTTTAAATTTTTGGAAAAGCAGTGTCGCAAAGTAGTGTTGCACTTGCGACACTTTAATAATTTTTTGCAAAGTGTCGCAATTCATGACACTACTTTGCAACACTATGGCCAAAATGACAGGAATTATTTGCCACCCTGCTGAAAAGAATGGTTTGGTCTTTGGGCTGAAATTTGGAGGAAGACAGCCTACATCTCACAGATGTGCCTTTTGGTGGTTTGATGAAAAAATATGGCAGGGATGCAAAGTTATGGTACTCAAAGTTGATGCTTTTTCCATAGACTAACATTGCGGCATTTGCCGTCCCTTTTGGGCCCGTATCTCGGAAGCGGTACGAGATACAGACTTTTCGTCAGAAAAATGCTTAGCCCCTCAAATGAGGTCTAAGTACAAAGCTAGCCAGGAAAGTCATAATTCATATGAAATTTAAATTTTTTTCTCGTCCATATGGTTCCTGAGATAAGCAATTTAGTATTCCAACTCCTCATTTTCTTCTCGAGCCCCATTATTATGCATACATTCTTTGTACTCACTGTGTTTCTCTATGCAGCTCTTGAGGAAAACAAGGATGTATGCTCCAGTTACTGTTAAACATAGTGTTTACACTTGCTTTTCGTACCCATTTGCGTTAGTGTTCCCATATGCGCCACCGTGTGTGCATTATCCTTTCGTTTCTGTTTGTGCTTGCATTTGAAATACTCTTACCATTTCTGTCTACAGTACTGTTTCTGTTTGTGCGTCACCATCGCATTACCATTTGCATTTGTGGCCACCCTTCCATTTACGTTTTCTTTCATTTTGCATCATCATTGTTGTTACCGTTTCCATTTGCATTTCCAATTGCATTCCTTCCCTACTGTATCGTTATGGTCTGCATTTCTGTATGCACTTGCATTTGTGTTTCTGTTTCATTTGGCATTATTGTTGCTGTTACCGTTACCATTTGCATTTCCAATTGCGGTACCATGACCGTCAGCGTTATGGTTTACGTTTCCATATGTGCTTGCATTTGCCTTTCTGTTTCTGTTTCCTTTGGTGTTATTTTTTGCTGTTACCATTACCATTTGCGTTTGCAATTGCAGTATCGTGACAGTCACGCATTACACTTTGCCTTTCCATACAGCGCTTACGTTTGCCTTTCATTTCTGTTCGCTTTGGCGTTATTGTTGCTGTCAAAGTTAACATTTGCATTTACAATAAGCGGTACCATGACTGTGCGGCGTTACCAGTTGCGTTTCCATACGTGCTTGCATCTCTGTTTGTGTCACTGTTCACTTTGGCATCACTTTGCGCTTGCATTTCTATTAACAATTAGTGCTTGTATTTGTGTTGCAGTTACCATTACTATGTCACAAGACATCACGTGTGGTGGGAGTGCGGGGCCCAAAGGGCCGTGCTCCCCACCACAATCTATTCACTTTTATAGTCGTCATTCTCAAAGAAGAAATTCATGGCAAAAACTCTGTTTAATGTATCAGTTAGGGTTGTTCCACAGTGACAAAAGCGAATAAATTCGATTGTCAGGGTTGAAAGCCCCTTGAATCCCCAGCCAATCCCCAACCGGCATCGGGGTGTGTGTTGGGGTCATTGAGATCCTAACTCTCACCCATTCTCCCTATACCTCCAGCTTGTTTACGTGTGATGGGGTGAGAGTTAGGGTCGATGGTCCCAACGCACACCTGATGCCGGTTGGGGGTGGGCTGGGGTGTAAGGGGGCTTTCAACCCAACACTGAATTTCTCACTTTTGTCACTGTGGAACAACCCTAACTGATGCATTAAATTTGTTTTTCTTTGCATATATATATATATATATATATATATACAGTATATATATATCTCCCTGGCTCTAGTGGTAAGCCCCGAACTAGCCCAGTAAATGAATATATGCATTTCCTGGCTCTAGTGGTACCTGCTGGTCCTAGTCCTAGTAAATGAATATATGTTTTCTCTGAATCTAGTGGTACCACCCCATCCCAGTCTTGGTAAATGAATATATGCATTTCTATTGCTCTAGTAATATTCTAGCTCAATCCCAGTCCTAGTAAATGACCATATGTAATTCCTAGCTCTAGCAGTACTCTGCCCTGATCCCAGTACTGGTACCCTGGCTCCAGTTATACTTCATATCCTCAGTCCCAGTACATCCAAAACTGACATTACAGTGGTGTCCAGTGGTTCTCCCTCCTGCTCCAGAACTCTGTACTATCTGATGTCCCCACAGTCCTGGAAACAGAGGCTGGCACTTACAATTTGCTTACCTCTATGGCTGGCTTCTGTCCATATCTCACTGCAGAAATATACAAATGTGCTTACTTAAAATTGCATCTGCATACTTGCATATCGCTACATTATGTGCGGACTTAGATGGCAGCTGGTCACAGAGGTGAGTGGAGGGTAAATACTGAGCAACATCACTGGGGAGGGAAGGATTGCATGGTATGTCCTGGAACTATAGGTATCATGAGAGCCAGGGAATTATGTATATTTATTACCGTACTGGGATCATGAGAGGTTGAGGTTACCACTAGAGCCATATTTATTTACTGGGTCTGAGACTGGAGGCTACCACTAGAGTCAGGGAATTGCATTTACTATTAGGACTGGGTGGGTGGGGGGGGCACAGGGACTGCATAAATTAAAAAATGCTTTTGGAATTGCTAACTAGTGCTGTACAGGCAGCTTGGTATTGCTTCCAAAAGTACCCAATATAACAATGTGCCTTGTATACATGGCACAAACTGTCATTTGTATAAGCGCCTGGTGTCAGCACTCATGTGCTAACATCTTGCTGCTACACTGGCTGTGCCTTGCAATCATGCATAGCGCTGCTACCTGGCTTTTAGCTGTGTTAGTGCAACACCAACTGTTTGAATATTCTGCCCATAGTGAAGCAGTGCAGCAATGGTAGAGTGATTCTGTTATGAAGTGTGAGTTGACCATAAAGAGAAACACCTTTAGAGGTTAAATACAAAGGTGTACCAATAATTTGCTAGTTCTGAGTCAATAATTTGAAAACTGTCAGTGTTGGATGTAAGACTGCCAGTGTATTCCGTAACACTGAACTTTTCTAATACAGTAGTCTCCAGTTATGATTGTATCCTTTTCAGGTACAACCCTCCACATTCTCCACCTTCTACTCATCAGTAAAATAAACAAAGCTGTGTGCGACATTGATGTGGTGTGTGTCGTGTTTTTTTCTGCAAGCTGTGATTCATGTTTTCAGCGTTATGGTCTACATTATCGTGTAGCTACAGTCGTCTCTCTTGCCGTGTTGTGATGTAGACTGTCTTAACGCTGCAGACACAGTTGTTTATTATTTATTTATTTATTTAAAATTGGTAACCAGGAGAGTCACACTGAGCCAAAACTCATTTCCTGGTGCAACCTGGGAGAAAGGGAAAGAAGGAAGCACAATTACAAACAAAATACAGCCAGTCAGGTGATGTAGTTACAATGAGGTTGACATAAAGAGCAGCAAGCGAAACAGAAAATCATTAAGGACTCAAAAGCCTTGTGCAATGCTTTACAAGCTGGAAGAATCCTGTATCTTGGTTGTTGCTACTTAACTATTTTCTTAGTTTAGATCCGTTTTAAAGTTATACTGTGTATAATAGTATGTCACTTTTTTACCTTAAGTGGGGTCACTTTAATTTAATTATTAGGGAGGTATTGATGAAGCCATCCCCAAGATGTATATAAGTAACATCTGACACCTGTATGTACCCTTGAAAAGTGCCAGTGGGGCACGCAATGCCATTGGGTTTTGTTCTGTAGCAACTTTGAGATGTTAGCACCTTTTGGCAATATGCCCAGCACAAACAGCACTTAATGGATATTATAAGTTAATAAAACTTTTTTACTCTTGAATGGCTATGCCTGCAGTTCAACTGGTAAACAACCAACAAAACCCTTTCTGAGCTATATAAGCAGTTCCTTCCAGACTCTCTCAGATGCACTTTTTATTTTTGTCTGGAGGCTCTGTCTGCCTCTCTCTTGGCCCAACCTCTCTTGCTCTTCCACATTTTTCTGCTGTGTTTGTCTCCTGCCTTCCCTTATGTTTGGATTTCTGCTGGCTTGTGCTGGACTCTCATGCAGTTTGTGCTTCTCCTGCTTCTAGTTCAGTACTTTGCCTTTTGTCTCAGCTTGCAGTCTGTCTGTACTTCTTTTCGGTTGTTTATTTCAGCTCCCTCCAGCTCCTGTGTTTATCTTTGCTTTTGTTTGTTTCTTTTTGGACTTTTCTAATTTTTCTAGTGCCCTTTGTTTACATTGTAATATTCAGATGCCTTGCTAATTAGGTTGTCAGTCCTTTTAGCATACTTTCAGCAATCTCTCTTTTATCTGTACTTATTACCTGGTTGCTCTCAGTTCCATTTGCTGTTTCCATGCTGTAAAGTCCTTAGCTTCACCCCTGGCAAGGGTGCCCTGCTGACTGTAAGCAGCGGTGGCCTCTGCCCACCGGCTGCCTCCTGCCGTATGTGCCCACAAACCATCAGACCGCAGCTTCACCCCTGACAAGGGTGCCTCTGCTGCTGCAAGCAGCCTGGTGGTTCCTCTGTCCACCAGCTGCCTGCTCACTGTACTGCCCGCAGACCACCAGACCAGTCGCTGCTGAAACTTCAGGCATATCCCGCTGACTGGCGGATCCATCGGCTCTGCCTGCTGATTGGCTGCTACACTTTTGAATTCTTTGTTACTTCTATTCCTTTTGGACTTTAAGCTAATTTTATTTACTGATTCTGGAACTGGTTAAGTTTTTCCAAACTGTCCTGTGAATGCTAACTTAAATGTGAATCTAAGCCTATTTATAGCAATTTTGCACTGAGGGTTGTTTGCAGTTCGATCCTTTAGAGTGCAGGTTTTCAGGTTTCAAAGTATTATAGATCTCTTTGTTTTAAGGTCCAGTGGTACTGTACCCTGGATCAGAAACTAAACTTAAAGTGAAACAGCATTTGTAAACACTTCTTTGTGTAGACCAGATTTCATTCGTGACACAGTTGTAGCTATGCCCTGCAAATAACCCCATTTTATTTCCTTTCTCTTCTTCCTGCTTAAATTTTTTGCCCCCGACCTTTATTAAATACTCTACCTCCCCAGGGCACAGCCATAGGCAATCTTCATCCTCCTCTCACTAGTATTCCAACTCTCCTTAAAGATACAGAATGCAGTTACAGGGCCCAACACTTATCGGTGTTAATCTTAACTCTTTAAGTCTCATTTACTGTGTTGCATCCTGACCCTGAACTAAGTTCTTATCATAGTATTTGGGTGGTATTTCCACCATATATAGTCTTCTGATCTGCCTAATTCCATACCTAACCTTTGACAACAACAAACAACATGAGCTGCACTACTCTCCTACTCATTGCTATCACAATTGGGTCAGTGGGCCCAGGCGCCCTTCAGGTCACCTGCCCCTCTTCAGTCTACCCAGAACACTGCCTCGGAACTGACCACTGGCTAACAGTATGAGAGCAACCTTCACAGAGGGGCATATCAGCAGTCATACTACAATGGGACCACAACAGGGAGAATGCATCTGACACACCCACTGCTCCGCCAGGCTACCACATCTCACACTGCCCCTCAGAAAGTGGAGAAGCTCTCCAAGGTAAATAAGGTAATGCAAATCATGAATCTCTGTGACCCCCTGCATCATAGTGAGGAAACTTATCTTAGTGCTCCTCCTGTTATCTGGGAATGTGCACCCATATCCTGGCCCTGTGTGCCACCTGTATCTAACAGTATCAAGACAAAGGCACGACAATACCTGTAATGAATATTTGCAGCTTAACAGCAAAGTTTACACAGTTGCAGGCCTAGATGGCCCAACACAAAATGGACATAGCATGCTATAAAACAGTGAAATAGCGCTACCTGCATATCAGGTATTCAGGAGTGAAAGGCATGGCAAGAAGGGTGGGGCTGTCTTATCTACACAAAGACTCCCTCCACAGCTCTGTCCTCCCTATCTCCAGGATGGCTGCAGACCACAAGCTCCTTGTCGTGAAAATACAAGTCAGACAGCTGGGTAAGACACTGACCTTTGCATCAAGCCTACCTGCCCCAAAAATCATGGGACGGTGTGCCCAAGGTCCTGGATGCAGTGGCCTCCTCCCAAGGATAGTGATTTAATTATCACAGGGATTTCAATATAAACTGAGAAAGCGACAACTCCTCACCAAACAAGGATACTGTGGCAAGCGACACGCCACACAACTAGTCACAGAACCAACCAGAAGGAACACGAAGACAGGCAAGAGCTCACTCATTGACTGGATCCTCACAAGCTTCCCATCACAAATATCTGAGGTCAAGTTGCTACCAGATATGCTGAGCGACCACTCCTCTGTCACCCTCATATGGTCAAATAAGTTCAAAAACAGGCCCCCATCACTATACAGAGCAGGATCCTGAAAAGAGGTCAGTTAGGATTGCTTAAAATGCCCTATCCCACCATGACTGGTCACTCATTGACACACTGCCAGACCTGGACCAGGCCCTGAAGTATTTCACAGATGGCGTCAACAATATTTAGACTGATACATGCCATTAAAAGGAGGAAAGTGTGGCAGACCACTAATGGTTTGATCACAGGCAAGCTCCTAGCCATGATGAAGGAGGGACATCCTCTGGTTAAAACCAGAGCCTTAGGTAAAGACCATGACCACCAGCTGTATCAGGCAGCTAGAAACTGCTGCACAGATGTAATGTGAGAGGCTAAACCAGATCACCACAGGAACTGCTTGATAAAAGCTGGGGTGACAGCAAAGGTTCAGGGAAACATAAAGACTCTCTTGGGGAAAAGAAAAGAGAACCCACAGGTGCGCCACATTAATGGCTGTACTGCCACGGACTCATGCCTAATCACAGAGTCCTTCAACTGCCTTCACAGATCTAAGCACAATACTCCCTCCTGACTACCTACACCCTGCCAAGGTTCCCTCAGATGACAAAGTACCCAGTACCTCTCACCTTACCTTCTACCTCAAGAGAGTTACTATAAAGGAGGCAGCATTCTACATAAAAATGTGCTCGGAAGACCAGAATGGGTAGCGATGGAGTAGACACAGCTGGTGTCTCAAACTCTTGACGTGCTCACCTAGCCTATTACAAAACTATTCAACAAATCCCTGATCCTGACACAATTTCCGGCCACCTGAAGCAAGCACTGGTCACTCCTGTCCACAAAGCAGGAATAGGACCAATGAGTTCAATTACAGGCCGACCTCAATCTTCTTCCCCTATCCAAGGCCCTTGAGGGATTGTGGCGGACCAACTAACAGACTACATCAGCAAATACCAACTGCAATGCTTCAACCAGCATAGGTTCAGGCAGGGCATAGTACCATGACTGCCCTTGTAGAGTTCATTGACTATGCTCACAAAGCTATGGATGATGGCAAACTAGTGGGCAATGTTCACAAAAGCCTTTCGGACACAGCCAACCACACCCTCTTACTGGCCCAGCTTCAAAGCCTGGGGTGGCTGTCAATGCAACGCTCTGGTTCCGAGACTACCTGTCCCTCAGGTCACAATGGGTAAAAATAGGACAAACAGTGTCTGACCCTAAGGAAGTCATGCTGGGGTTTCCAGGGATCCATCTTGGGACCACTGCTCTTCAGCCTGTTCCTAAATAATCTCCTCAAGCCTGTGATGCCAAGATAATCCCATATGTGGATTATGCTGGCATCCTCAACAGCAACTCTCGAACAGAGCCACTCAAGCAGCACTTCAGCACTCCTTCAGTAAAATAGAAGAATGGTTCTATGAGCACAAACTTCTGTTCAATTACAAAAAACAAGACCATGCTCCTATCCAGCCCCCAGCTCAAGAAAAGGTTCCCCACCATAAACATCACCAACAATGTACTCGCCCCTTGGAACAGGTACACTCCTTCAAATACTTTGGAGTCACACTGGATGACACCTAATCCAGTGCTCAGCATATCGACCAGGTGGTCATGACAGTCAACACCAAGCTCGGTGCGCTTTACTTTCATAGAAAACACCTTACCATGGCAGCCGCCTGTCTATCTGTCACGGCTCCATCTTCTCCACCATTGACTACGGCCTGGTTGTCTACAGTGCTGCATCAGACTCTGTGCTCAAGAGAGTGCATGTAGCTCTCAACAAGGCCTGCAGACTCATCCTGAATGGCGACCAAATGACCCACACCTGTTGCCTCTATAAACAGACACACCTGCTGTCTCTTGGGTGCAGGACTAAATTCCTCACATGCTTACTAGGCAAAAGCATTAGTGGGGAAAGTCTCCCCATATGTAGCAGACATCTTCTCCTCCCAGGCTCAGAATATATAACCACAAGCAGAATGCGGGGACCCTCATGGTGCCTTCTGATGCAAAGCTCTCGGACAGCGCACCTTCTCCTACAGAGCCTCTCTCTGGCTTACAAGGTACCCTAGTCCATTTGGAACTCCACTAACCTGTCTGGCTTCAAATCATACCTTACACTACCTGACCTACAGCTCTGTATGCACCTGCCTGCTTCTCCAACAGCTGATAGGCTCTGGATGAAACATAGAAACACAGAAACAGAATTTGTCAGCAGATAAGGACCGCTTGGCCCACCTAGTCTTTCCATTTCCCTGCCTAACAGATAAGCTGCAGATCCTAGTTAACCAACAGCCTACTTCCTCCTACCCACCACTAGAATTGCCTTATGTCTGTCCCATGCATTCTTGAATTCCCCACTGTGTTTGACTCCACTACCTCCTCAGGAAGGCTGTTCCATGCATTCACAACCCTCTCCATAAAAAAATACTTCCTCACATTACCTCTGATCCATCCCCATTATCTTCAAATTGTGCCCTTGTTCTTGCACATCTCTTTTCTGAAAGATGCTACCCTCTTGGACTCTGTTGATTCCCTTGATGTACTTGAAAGTTTCTATCATGTCCCCTCTCCTTCTCTCCTTGAGCATATACATAGTAAGCTTCTTTAATCTCTCTTCAGTATGTCTTCTGGTGCAGACCCTGCACCATTTTAGTTGCCTTCTCTGGACAGCCTCCATCCTGTCTATGTCCTTGCGGAGGTGGTGTCTCCAGAACTGGATCCAGAACTCCAGATAGGGTCTCACCAACTGTCTGTACAGAGGGATAACAACTTCCTGTTTTCTACTGGTGATGCCTCTCCCTATGCATCCCAGTATCCCACCAGATCTCCTTACTGCCTTCTCACATTGCTCACCCACCTTAAGGTCATCTGACATAACTACCCCCAGGTCCTTTTCCATTTCTGTTATTGCTATTATCTCACCCTCCATTGTGTACTCTTTCCCTGGATTTATGTTTTCCAGGTGCATTACGTTGCACTTCTTTGCATTGAATCTGAGCTGCCATACATTTGGCCATTCCTCCAACTTGCCAAGTCCCTTTGCATCCTCTCCACCCCACCTTCTGTATCAACTCTGTTGCATATCTTTGTGTCGTCTGCAAAGAGACATACTTTTCCTTCCAGTCTCTCTACAATGTCACTTATAAAGACATGAAAGAGGACCAGTCCAATACTGAACCTTGTGGTACCTATAGTATTCCCTTTCTTCAGAGTAAACTCTGTTTACTATTACCCTCTGTATCCTGTTGTCCAGCCAATTTTTACCTAGGCTACCACTTTGGGACCCACTCCAAGTAGCTAACTTGTATATTAATCTTTGTGTGGACTGTGTCAAATGCCTTACTAAAGTCTGGGTAGGCCATGTCCACAGCCCTCCCTGGTCTACCACATTGGTCACCCAGTCAAAGAAATCTATTAGATTTGTCTGACATGACCTTCCTGCTGTGAATCCATGCTGCCTTGGGTCCTGTACCCCACTGGCCTCTAGGAACTCAACAATTCTTCCCTTTAGAAGTGATTCCAGAATTTCCCTACCACTGAGGTCAAGCGTGCCAGGTCTGTAGTTTCTTGCCTGTCTTGCTCCCACTTTTGTGAAGGGAATCACGACTGCCCTCTTCCAGTCCTCCGGTACCACCCCATCCTCCCATGATTTATTAAAAGGGTACTCAGTGGTGTCACTAGTTCTCCCCTTAGTTCTTCTAGAATTCTGGGGTGAATCCCATCAGGCCCCATTGCTTTGTCCACCTTCAGTTTTAGGAGTTCATTCAGAACCCTTTCTTCTGTGAAAAGACTGGTATCGACCTGCCTATCCAGAGTGCTTCTATTGACTGGATTAGGTACCCCCTCCTCTTTTGAATACTGAGCAGATGCATTCTGTTCAGTATCCCTGCTTTCACTGTCCCTCTGTACTCCACCCTCCATTATTAAGCCTCACTATCCTCCTCCCTTGATCTTTCTTGGCTCCCTATGTACCTATAAAAGGTTTATCCCTTCTTAACTGAGTTGGCTATCTTTTCCTCAGTTTTGGCCTTTGTTGTTGACTGCCTTCCTGTTTCCTTCTGCTTTAACTGGTACAGTTCTCTGTCCTGCCCTTCTGTGTTTCTTATATTTCCTGAATGCTGTCTTTTCTCCCTAACATTCCCCGCCACCTCTTTTGAGAACCATAGTTTTTTCTTTCATTTTGTTTTGTTTATTTGCTTCACACAAAGGCTTGTTGCTCTGTGATGGCAGTTTTGATGTTTCCCATTGTTCCTTCACCCTTCTTCTTGCCTGTTTGCTAGTGCTTTTCTGAGGCACTCTCCTATTTTGGCAAGTCAGCCCTCCTCAAGTCCAGTACCCTCACTTTGTATGGCTTGACTCTGAGGCTGTGTTTATCGTGAACCACACTGTTTGGTGGTCACTTGTTCCCAGATGGCTACCCACTTTTAGATCTGAGATCCTCTCTCTGTGCCTGTTTGAGAGTACCAGGTCTAAGATTGCTCCTTCCGAGTGGGTTCCAATGTTAGCTGCTTGAGGCATGCCCCTGTAGGGCATCGAGAAAGACCCTGCTCTTGGATGTGGCTGCAGTAAAGGTGCTCCAGTTAACATCTGGCACCTTCAGGTCCCCATCAACAATATCTCACCTTTTCTGCCATCCTAAGGTTGCCTTCTATCATTTCCTTGTCTATTTCCTCCCCTGAGATGGGGGTCTGTATACATCTCCCGTACGGATTGTGGTGCCATTTCCTGACTCAGGGTGATCCACAGTGCCTCCTCTCCTCCTGTCTACCCTTTAGTTCTGTTGCTTTGATCCCTTCCCTTACATGAGAGCTCTCCTCCTCCTCTACCCTCCCTGTCCCTCCTGTAGATTGTGTGCCCTGGTATGTTGACATCCCAGTCATGGTTCTCTGTGTACCATGTTTCTGTGACTGCCACGATATCCAGGCATCCCTCTTCTATCAAGGCCACCATTTCAGGGAGCCTGTTACCTAGACTGCAGGCATTGGTACTCATTACCCTCCATTTTTGATGGCCTTACCCTTTTCCCTATCCCTGCCTTACTGCCTTTGCCTTTTTCTCCATTTACCCTGCCCTTCTCCCTATTGACTTCATTATCTTGGTATTTACCTCCCTAACTACCCTGATTTTTTTTGGGGCTAAGATTTCCTGCTCCTTTTCAGTGCCTCCCTTGGCTAGTTTAAATGCTTGACAATGAAGCATTTAAACCTGATCATTCCTCCAAGCTCTTTCAAATATTCTCAGGTGGTCCAATGTGTCTCCCACCCCAGCCACTACTTTGAGCTCTTTCACATATTCTCTGGTTCGCCAGTGTCCCCCACCCCTCAGTTGCTCCTGTGAACTCTTTTAAACATTCCCTGTTGGTCCAATGTGTCCCATCACTCCCTAAATGCCTGTTCATACATTTTAAAAGAGTTGCTAGTGGTCAGTGGTCCCCACTCCCAGTATAGATACAGATAGCACATCCTGGTGGTCCAGTGGCCCTCCAGCAGCCCCACCCAATCTGTCCACTGACATCCCACTTCCCTGCCCCTTCACTCAGAGGCTGGTGCTACTCCAAACTAGATACACTGACTGGCACAACCCTCCTGTCACCTGTGCTGCTGACAGCAGTATGAACTGTCAGTGAGTGTGTACTGTAGAAACAGCTGTTTCTACAGTATGTGCATTCACTGACAGCTCATATGGCAGCTGGCCACAAAGATGAGAGGAGGGCTGTGCCGTGTATATCAGACTGGGAGAAGTACCAGCCACCACGGTGGGGAGTTTGAAGGCGGGATGTCAACAGGTGGCTTGGGTGGGGGCTGTTGGGGTACTAGCCACCAGGACATGCTATTTCTGTACTGGAGAGTAAGGGCCACCAGACCACTCAGGTACTTTTTAAAGTGTGTCAACAAGCAGTCGGGGGGACACACTGGACCACTAGGGAATATTTAAAACAGCTTGGAGGAGCAACAGCGGAATGGGGACACACTGGATCACCAGGGAATATGTGAAAGAGCTCAGAGGAATGATCGGAGGTGGGGAGACAACTATAACACCAGGGCTTACTTTTATATTCCTATGGGCACTAAGATGCTGCTTTGTCCCATGCAATGAGCCCATAAGTGCAGGCAAATGACCCTGAGCACTTGCTTGCCCAATTAGCTCATTTGCATGTTTAGCGAATATAGCTCACAGGGTCTTGGTGCTGTCTTGTTTTGGGCTGTGCTGTTCCCTGTGGGCTATATTTTCATTTCATTTCATACATTTGCTTATATTGGTGAGCATGTGAGCAATAATGCCCGTTTTCACAAGCAACCACTTAACTACATATTACAAAAGACAAAAATACACATAGCCCAGGTCCATGTTGGGGTTGTGCAGTTTCATTTTAGTGCTGCACTGACATGGCCGATATTCAGTCGGATGATGCGCTGCATTCCACTGAATATCACAGCAGCCAGGGAGCATGGGGCAAGCACAGCTCAAAATATGCACAGAAGTTGTGCAGTTTTCTGAATATGGGGCCCATAGAAACATAGAATTTGTCAGCAGAAAAGGACTGGAAGGCCCATCCAGTCTGTCCTATTTTCTTCCTGCCTACTTACTATACCCTTGACCCTAGTTTGTCACAGGTGTCGCTCCTTCTCCGTTTCCTCTGCTTACTATACCCATACGCCTATCCCACACATGCTTGAAGTTCTTCACTATCTCTGCCCCACCACCTCTTCTGGTAGGCTGCTCAAGGTGTTTGCCACCCTTTCTTTGAAGATGTAGTTCCCATCCTCTTAAACTTCTCCCTTCCAGCTTCATTTCATGTCACTGTGTTCTGGTGCTCTTCCTCCTCTGAAACTCCCCCTTTACCTTGCCTCACCCCCCATGAGGTACTTCTAGGTCTCAATCATGTCTCCTCTAACTCTCCTCTCTTCCAGGAGTACACATTGAGCTGCTGCAACCTCTCCTCATATGACTTCTTGTGCAACCTACACACTATTTTGGTAGCCCTCCTCTGGACTGCTTGACCCTGTTGATGTCCATGCGAGGTGTGGCCTCAGAACTAGACACAGTAATCTAGATGGGGTCTCACTAATGAGTGATATACCACCTCCCTTCTCCTTCTGGAAATTCCCTCTCTGCACCCAGCATCCCACTAGCCTTGCCTACTGCCTTGTAATGATCTCATGATAGCAATTGGGATGAGTGAAGTGGGCTATTAATTCTATATAGCATTAGCCCAAATTCTAAATACTGCTGTCTGAATGTGTCCAACCTATGTATTTCTGGGGAAATGATATATGGGTCTCAGGATTTATTTAGCCAATCAGTAAGCAGGAAATTTCCAACTCATTATATAACAGCTATTACAAATCATGACATTATTTTAGCCAGTCAGATTGCTTATTTCTAAACAACCCTGGTACTCTTATAAACCATAAGAGGGTGTTTCATGGCATGGCCATAGTTCTAGAGTGCTGAAGTTTTAAGTTCAGTTGGCACAGTCCATTTCCAACAAATGGGGATTCTCTAATATTCTACAAAATAAAACATTCTGATTTTCAATCAAAATTAAATTTTTTAAACAAAGGTGTTTAACATTATTTATAGTATGTTTATATGTACAGCTGCTGCACCTTTTATGGTTACCTGTATATAAGTTTCTTCTCAAGTGTTTTGTGTTCCAGAACTGTTCAGCTTTGCTTTGCAGTCCTCAGACCCAAAGGAATTGATAATGTACTCTTCTAACCATAAGAGACACATATAAACATACATATAAACATATATTAAAAACGTAGTCTGGCCACAACAAAAGTCATAGTAAACATCAATAGAACACAACTGCACAACGTTCCAAAATGATCTGAATTTCTTGCAGTTCTTGCAGTTCTGTTCTTTGCTGGAAAACTGGATCTTTCTACTTTATAGTTCATCTACAGCTGTGACATATTTAAAAGCTATAGTCATAAAACGAACATATGAACATATGATCTGCCAGCAGAAACAGGCCTCATGGTCTATCAAGTCTGATCAGATATTACCATCTAGCACCTTGCAACACCTCCCCCACACTGTCCCTTCCCCTTTAAACTTCCCACCGTCTTACAGAATACCACCTCCTCGGGCATAGTGTTCCATTTAGCTACAACCTCTAATGAAAAAATGTCTCCTCATCTCTCTCTATATTCTCCCTCCAATCTGAGACCATGCCCTCTCATGTCCTCTCCCTCAACTTGAAGACCCTTATGTATCTGTCTTTGTTTATCTTCTTAAGTATTCAAGGTCTTGATCATATCCACCCAATCCTCCTCTCCTCCAGGGTGTACATATTTAACTCAATCAACATGTCCTCATAGGGTTTGTCCTCCAATCCCTGGATTATCTTTGTTGCCCTGCACTGTACTCCTGCCAGTAATCTGATATCCTTCTTCAGAAATGGACACCAGTATTGCATGCATTACTCCAAGTGTGACCTGACTAGTGACCTGTGCAGTGCAGAATCACCTCCCTACTTCTGGATGAGATTCCTCTCACAATACACCCCAGCATCCTGTTGGCTTTAGCTGCCACCTTCCTGCACTGAGCTGTGTTATTCATATTCCTCTTTATAGCCACCCCTAGATCTGTCTCCTCCTCAGTGATACCTAACTGAACTCCTCCCAACTGGTAGCTCCTCCCGGGTTCCTTGCTCGAGTGCAGAACCTTGCACTTCCTCACATTGAAACCAACTGCCACATTTCGAGCACTCCTCCAATTTAGTCAGGTCGTCCTGTAGCCCCTGCCACCCTACTATGTTGTCCACCACCACCCCATCTTGGTATCATCAGAAAACAAACTGATCTTACTCCTGATGCCATGTGAGATACCTGCTATAAATATCCCAAACAACATGAGGCCCAGTAACGAACCCTGTGGAACCCCTCATCACAGCCCTTGAGGATGAGGAGCCCCCACCACCACCACCCATTGCTGCCTCCCTTCAGCCAGTTCATGATCCAGTTTACCATCTTTGTCCCCACCCCACATATTCCAACTTTCCCCAACCTCCAATGAGGCACAGAATCAAAGGCCTTGCTGAAGTCCAAATAGAGGACATCCACTGCATTGCCCTTAGTTCTCTTGTCACTCAGTTGTAATACTCAACTAGGTTGGTCTGGCAGGATCTTCCTGAGACAAACCCATGTTGCTGACCATCCTGGAGTCCATTGTCCTCCAAGAAGGTTACCAACCTCTCTTTCAGGATTGTCTCCATTAGTTTTCCTCTGTCCTTACTTTTCTCGCCTTGCCGTGCTTCTCTTGGGTACTAGGAGCACTTCTGAGAAGACCATTGATCTCCCTGCCTCCTCACACAACTTTCCCAGTTCCTCAAACCTCTCCTTACCATCTCAACTGTATTACCCCCAAGTCATTTATTCCCAAGTGCGCCACTACAGTATGTGTGGTTTCTCCCTTCCTCTCCTTAAACACTTGATAATAGACTGTCCTGCCTACCCGATGTCAATCCAGGTTCTGATTCCAAACATATTCGACTATGCTATTCCCCTTTACTTCCCCATCTGAACCCTGTTAGGTTGAGTCTCCCAACTTTCAAGACCCCCCCTTCTCACATGCTATACCACTGCCTCTGCTTTCTAGTTTGTCCCTTCTGCTATGCCCCAGCCTCTACCCTGGTCCCACCCTTCCCCTATTACCCCTCACCCTGAGGTCCTCTCTCAGCATCATCACCCTCTTTCCCTTCCTTGCTGGGCCCATTCTTCCCTTCTGCCTCCTCTACCTTATCCCCTTGACCTCCCTTTACCCTATCCCTTTTCCTCTTGCTACCCATACCCTTGTTCCCTCTTCTGTCTGACTGTTGCCCCTGGACTTTCAGTATTCCTTTTCCTCCTGCCCTCCTCGGAGAGCCCTTCTCCATCATCCACCATTAGCCAGCACCGCAAACCTATTACCTGACCCTGGGCTTCTACTGTTTGCTTCTCCTCTCATACTATCCTGAGGTTCCCTCTTACTGCTTCTCAGATTTTTACCCCGTTCTCTATCCTCTTCTTTTCCACTGGTTCCACACCCTGGATCCCCAGGAGGTGGCACTCCTGTTCCATTGATCTCTTTCATTCCCCAGTCTCGCTAACTCCTTCCTAGCCAATGTACCTCTGCCTCAGACCCCTCAACCTGTGACAAATGGGACACCTCCTAAGCTTCCATAATGTGCCCATCCAGCTGGCTACCCCACAGTCATTGCAACTCACTTTTCTTCCCATCCTGGTTTGTCTGCGGTCCCCTGCCCCTCTACCAGTACCCTGCCCCTGCCACTCCTGCAGCCCTATTCCTCCCTACTGCTAATCTGTTACATAACACAGAAATTATCTGAAATTGTTATAAAACCCAGAACCTTCCTGCAGTTTAGCAGCAAAATAACCCCCAAAACAGAACCTCAGCAACTAATGAGCTCATAATGCATCACAATCTCCTGTTGTTACATTTGGAACAATTTAATTAGTAAAGTAAAGTTCTAAAATGTCAATATATCATTGAACATATTTTGTCAGTATACTGTACTGTAGCATCAAATTAGTCTCCTGGGAAGGTCTAGGGAGGATCCAGTACTATTGAATATTGAGTTATATCTGACTACTCATTTTTTTTTTTTTTCTATACATACATATATATATATATATATATATGTATAGTTTAAGCGTTTTTCCGTTTTCTCCCTGTAACCTGTCTCCATACTTCAGCTGCTTGTGGAGCACATGCACTGCATAACTTGAGGTGCCTCCCCACACGTGCCACCCCCTCTGGCTATGCTGACCACCGGACCTCCCAGTGCCAGCAGGACTACAGTGCAGCAACCACCCGGGAGAGGAGAGATGTATTTTGGCTGCTCAATCCTGCTCCCACTCTGCCTCCCGTGCGGGTTCCCTGATGACCTAGAGTCCGTTCCTGAACCCAAGTTGCTGGGAGGCGCGAGGTAAAGGCCCAGTGCCTCACCCTCTGTGCCACCAGGCCGGCTTGCATGACTACTCATTTTCAAAGGTGTATACAAGATGGGAACAAAAGTATACATAAAATGAAAACAGTAACATAGTGTTGTGATAACAGAAGAGATGTAGAGTCCATTTGTCTGGTCCTTCTGCTGTATAGCAGTGATCATACCAGTTTGAATATGAACACACATTCAAGCCTAACAACTGGAATGTTACCCAATTCATGCTGTGCAACCCTCCATGACATACTTCATCAAGAATCTGTCTAGTCCTGCTTTGAAAGCCTGAACAGTGCAAGTTTCTGCAACCTCACTAGGTAGGCTACCACATATCAGCCACCATCTGTGCGTAAGCAGTGCTTAACATTTCAGCTTATTCTGCCTCACCTCAAACTGAAGGCAGGCCCTCAAGGTCTGTTTGCATTCACCAGGCAAACATCTAAGCATCCTCCATCCTTTCTATCCCTTTAATATTTGGAAAACTGTGATCATGGTCTTTTCATCATTCTCTTTTCTTGGCTAAAATAATTTTTTTTATCTTCTGTTTATCTCTGTAGAAAGGCCAGGCCATCTCTTGGGTGTACCTTCTCGGACTCCACCTCTACTACCCATCTGAAACCCCTTCCACTGGGAGTACAGGGCTGGTATCCCCCTCCCAAGCCTATGTTCGGCTGGCCTCCCGGATCTAAGACCCTCATGGGGACCGCCACTCCTTATCTGCGATCTTTCTGAAATCTAGATGGTCGGTCCATGGCTGAGTGAAGGGACTCGAGGGGCGATGCAGTGGTCCAGTGTTGGGATGTGGGCATCATCCTCTGGGTTCACTGTTGCCTTTCTGGACCTTCAGAGTTTTTCTGTGCTGTTTCCCCTGAGACATGGCATCGTCACCCTGTCACGTGCTCCCCTCCACCGCCAGCATCTCCATCGCCTCACCCATGTCCAATGTTCTGGCTCATGTGCTGCCACCAATCTCCAGCCGGGAGTCGCAGCCAGAGCAGGGAACCCCATGTAGCCCACTCTGGGAGAGAGAACAGTCCTCGGATGCTCAATCCTCTATCTCTCTCTCTCCTGTTGACTCCGGTGCCCCGATTCATTCCGAACCCAGGTCATCAGCATGGCATGAGGTGTGGCATCCAAACCTCAACCCTCAATGCCACCGGGCCGGTGGCTAAAAGAAACTTGAGTATGCCCAATCTCTCATCTTGGTGGCTCTGTGCTGGACCCTCTCCATCTCTTCAATATCCTTTCTGTAGTCAAAAGAGCTAAGCA
The DNA here is from genome assembly GCA_016271365.2 of Neoceratodus forsteri. Lineage (NCBI taxonomy): Eukaryota > Metazoa > Chordata > Ceratodontiformes > Ceratodontidae > Neoceratodus > Neoceratodus forsteri. The sequence continues at coordinate 1,187,989,140 of CM057455.1, forward strand.
CCAGTGAAAATAAACACCCCACAAAACATACTGCATAAATATTATTACTATAATTAATAAAATAAAACTGATCAAAATGCAGCACAATGACACTTGCAGCATGGTGTATTATTAGGTGACAACATATAGATTAATACTTGGGGCTGTGTACTTAATGAGGTTTTACACACACCAAGGTGTTGGTCTACATAAACCCCAAGGCGAGCTTGAGGGGTTTATTTCAACATCCAGCACTGAGGGGTTAATGTAAAATTGAGTTTACACACAACCCCATGTTTTATTTTATATAATTACTAGGTATCATCTTCTTTGCTGCAGCAATTATATAAAACAAATGATGTTTCTGTGTGACCACAGACCTGTTGGGTTTCAAGCTTGGTCCATAGTCAAAGCACCAGAAACAAGATTAACCTTTTTTCTTTTTTAACTCTTTTTTATTTTTTTTTTTAAAGTAGGACAGTTTACATGCTCATTGATGTTAGTCGATTTTTTTTTTAAAAGACTGCTGCTAAGTTGGAGTAGTGACAGCGTCTCAGTTTGTTGGCAGCAGGGGCTAAGAAGGGCGGAGCCACAGCTGGCACCTGTGCAGAGCTAGGAAAACCTGGCACATGTTCACTGTTATAACCCACGAGTCATAAAGTGAATTATAACTGGGTTTCTGATTGAAAAAATGAGACCTAGTTATTATAACCTAATAAATACATAATATACTCAGAGTCCATAAAATATCTACACCACACTAAAACTTCAACAATCCAAATAACAGCACATATTTGAACAAAGCAGCATGCTGGCAGAAAAGAGGACATAGCTAACGATAAAACACAAGTTCTTAACAACTTTCAAGTATAATAATTCACTCATACAAAGTTTACTAAACATTAGTTAATCAAAGAGGTGCCAATTGAAATGTTTCATTTAAACCAGGACAATCCACAAACTAAAGGTAGATGGTTGAGTAAGTTTCTCTTCTAAGGAGCTTGTTCTCTAAATCTCCCTTGAATACCTATTTTAACATTCTCCAACCCTTGAAACTTAAACGATGGTCCAGTCCTTCTCTTTTCATGTGATTTGCCAATGCATTTGTTTCTCACCTTTTTCAATAGCTGAAAGGTGTTCTCCCATGCATTTCTTAAATGCTTCAGTTGTCTCCTATATAGTAAGCTTTACAGGAACAAATTGCCACATGTACCACATTACTTGCCGAACAATTGATAAAATCATGCACTCGATACTCCTTTTGTTAACAGGATGTATCACCCTGTCCCCTATTTTAATGTGGCAGGAAAACTTACACTTGCCACAAGCAAACTTTGCCTCTAGGTAAGGATGTTTTACCACTTGTACCGGGCTGTCCCATATGTAAACTATGGACCACATGGTCACCTATTGTTTGGTGTCTCCTATATACTAAACTATGTTTTCCTAGCCCTTGTAAAGTGGTTTCATTTTGCAGAATTCCTCAATGCTTTCAATAATGCCTCTGATTAAGTGAGACAGGGATGAGTACATAGTGATAAAATTAAGTTGATTTTAAGGTAAGGACTTCCTATACAGGTTTCAATGTCATGTCCATTGCAGTGACTACATTCAGTAGTTCTCAACTATATAGTCATCTTACAAAATCAGTTGCCTTGTCAATACATCAGTCTATATCCCCAGGAACAAAATCCATCCCATAGGTCCCCATAGGCATATGCAAAACCCTCCTCGGTAGAAAAGTATGTCTTATCCTTATAAATTGTCTCTTGGGGATATTGTGAACCAAATACCTAGGATGGCAACTCTTAAAATGGAATAAGACATTTTGGTCAGTATCTTTATGATACAGACTAGTTTGTACCATGTACCTTCTCTTCCTTTAAACACCCTCGCATCCAAATAATTAATATCTCTTTCACTCCAATGCATAGTAAATCTCAAATTAAGATTCACATTTTCAAGATATTGTACAAAATCCTTTAACTGCAATATTGAAACTTTCTTAATCAGAAATACATCATCAATATATCATTTGTAAAATCTATAATGTGAATGAAAGGGTTATTTTCTGCAGACAAAACATTTTCTTGTTTCCAAATGTGTCTGTAAATTCCCACCTAATTAGGGGTAAAAGATGCCCCAGTTGCTGTTTATAATATTTATCCATGAATGAGAACACATTACTGGTCAGGACTTTCTCAGATAGTAAATTTGAAAATTCAGTCAATTGGTTGGAATATGAAGTCTGAGAACACAATACCCACCACAGTGCATCCAGGCCCCCTGTCATGCGGAATGTTAATATAGGGGCCTGGACATCCAAGGTGACAAATAGCCAATCCTGTTGTACTTCTGTATCTAGCATTATTTGGAGAAATGCAGAGCTATCACATAAATAACTAGGATAGGACCAATTTACTACCTTAACATGGGCATCAATATACTTAGCCAGGGCTCTGTAACCTAGTCTATGCTGGCTACAATAGGTTGCCCCAGCAGAGCTCTCAAATTCTTATGAATTTTAGCTAACAGTATATTGTTGTTCTAACTGGAGAATTAACTGTTAAATATTCACACACCTTTGAGAAATAATATTGTTCAAGACAGCATCATTTAAAAGCAGATTAATTTCAGTTTATACACCACTGTAGAATCTGATTATAATTCACAATAGCAATTCACACTGGCCATTTGTTTCAGTACATAAAGGTTCATATTTAAGTTAGTCCTGTACCACAGTAGACTCGCCCTTGTCCACAGGTTTAATGACAGTGTCCTTTTGTCTTCAGGATTTTTTAAGTGCCTGCTTTTCTTGATATCATATTAAAGTATGTACTGTAGGTCTGTCTTTTTTTGTGCAAATAATTACTGTTGGCCTCTTTCACAACTTTTTAAAAAATGTCTACTACTGCAATCTGAGATGGTTTAAATGGAATGCAGTTTTAAACGAGTAATCCATTGATTTACTTCTAGTGGGCTGGCTACCTGTAATTATACTATAATAACTGGGTCTTATTTTTCTAATCAGAAACCCAGTTATAATTTATAATAGCAAACATGTGTCGGGTTTCCCTAGCTCTGCAGTGGCACCAGCTATGGCTCCTCTCTTCTTAGCCCCTGCTGCCAACAAACTGAGACTTTGCTACTACTCCGACTTGGCGGTGAGTCCTTTTTAAAAAACAAACAAACATTTGGCTAACATCAGTGATCATGTAAACTGTCCTACTTTTGAAAAAATAAAAAGAGCTAAAAATGAAAAAGGTTAATCTTGTTTCTGGAGCTTTGGACCACAGATCAAGCTGGAGACAGGTCCACGGTTGCACAGGAATATCTTTTATTTTATATAATTCCTGCTGTGAAAAAATGATAACCAGCAATTATATAAAATAAAACATGGGGTTGTGTGTGAACTGAATTTTACACCCCTTGGTGTTGATGTTAGAATAACCCTCAAGCTTCGCTTTCGGGGTTTATGTAGCATCCAGCATGTAAGGTGTGAGTAAAAGCTTGTTATACACAACTGCATGTATTATTCTATATATAATGCAGTATTTATTAATATGATGGTGTGCACATAAATGATCATATTCAAGTATATGTAAATGTTTTTCTCCTGTTCTCCCCTTCTCTCGCTGTTGTCATTACTAAGATTCCTGCCCTTTCTCCTGTAAATTACACATAGGCACTGACTATGGGGGCTGGGGGCTGAAGCCTCCCCACTGGAAGTTCAAGTGAGGCTCCGCCCCTGGGCTGGACTGTTTCTTTTTTTTTCTTTTCTTTATGTTTTATTACTGCCGTTTTCCACAATCTGCAGTCAGTCAGGCTCAACAGTGGCAGCCTTGTGGGGGAAGGGACCTTAGCTGTCCGTTCAAGCACAGTGGTTTCTTCTTTAAATTAAAGTTAAAGGGTTGTGGTTGGTGGGCTCAGGCAGGGCAGCTGCACTGCCATGCCATGATTGGTGTGTTAGGGCAGGAGGCGGGTGGTGGGGGTGTGTTCTCTCAACTCCCATTATGTGGCATGCGCCACGCAGCACGTCTTTGGTGCCAGTTTGTTTTCCTGAGATGGAGAAGAGCCACCATTTGTGAGAGTGGGAGTCAGTGTTCAGTCAGTCACTAGTGTGTCTCAGCCTGCATAATTGCTTCAGCCGTGCCTGCTTGCCTCCACCTGCCTCTCCACCCTCCGCAGACTGCAGCAGCAGCAAGAGGGACCCGCTGCATCGAGAATACAGCACCCGCCCAGCCGCGGGGAGAAGGAAGACAGCAGTGCATGGCATGCCCATGCCCGACCAGACAGAGATCAGCAGCCTCCTCGGGGTGAGCCCTGGCCCAGGGCTCTGCCAATCGCCTCCTCCTGCCATTGCCAATGAGAGAAGGTAGGGCTAACCAGTCCATATACTTGTCAGACCATTAGGCAAAGGAGTCTTACTAGGGAAGGGTGGGGGTAGCTGGAGATTAGGTAGGGTTCAGTCAGACAGTATGGGCAGGGACAAAATGATCCGATTTGGTGTGTTAAGCAGTCCTCATCTGCCAACAAATTCTATATTTTCTGTGTCAAAAGTCTGAACATCAGAAAGGAGGTGAGAAAAGGGTTTAACTATGGGGACCCTTGAGAAAAGATGGCCAATGAAGCCAAGTCTAAATTCAGGCAGGAACAGGGCTGGTGGACTAAGAGCAGAAATAAATCCAGATTCCAGCCATTGTATTTTGTAAACCAACATTGCTTCACTTGTGAGGAACAAGATTGTTAAAATATTGCACATTAATGTAGTGTGTTTTGTTGCTGCAGAAATGAATGTGTTCAAAGTGTGTAAAAGTCACACTGTAGAAGCTGTGAATTGCTTTGTGTTCAGTGCCTGTAGTGGCACGCATGATGGAGTGTCAATAGCTCCCCATAATCTCAAATATTAACTTGAAACAGTCTAGCCTAGCTTTAGAATAGAATACCCTGTTCTCAACACATTTTCAAGTTTGTTTAAAGTATGTGCAGTACTCCTGTGACTGTCATCGTTTGCTTAATGTTTACAATTTGGGGCGGCGATGGCAGAGTGAGAACAGGTGGGAAGAAAATACATATGGGGCTACTGCAGTATGCAGAATACAGCTTGGGAATTTTAGTTACCTGCTGTATCAAGTTCAGAGCTACTTGTTTGTCCACCATTATTAGCACAGAATGCAGGCAGCACTTTTCTTTACCACCCAGCCTACACTGCAGTGGAGGCAGATACACAGTGTAACTTTGCCACACTGAAGAACACGCCTTTTCTTTTTCTTTTTTGTTATTGCAGAATTACAACAGCTGCTAAAGCAAACCATGTTAGAACAGCATGATAGCATCCCTGTTCTGAATTTTGATGAGATGCAAAATTACTCATGTCATGGAACAAGTTCTAATCTGAGAGCAGGTGTGAAGGTTGCAGAATACAAACCAGTTTGACTGTATTAACCACAGCTTTGATATGCACAGGCAGCAGTTTCCAACACTTTTTAGGGCACTATTTAACGTACCACATGCACCCACCTCAGGGTTCATCTGCTTCTATGAAGAACCTTTGAGAGTGTTATAGCATAGCATTTATTTTGACTCAGCTGTTGCCACTTGTGGTGTTTACTCTCGACCCTTCTTTGGTCAGTTCGAGGCTTCAGCCTGTCCAAGGATCTTGCTTTCTTAGGGTCTGGCAACTCAAAATACCACTTGACCAGGCCACAGCTTTGTTGCCCCTAGAGCTGGGCAAAGCCAATGATGGCTTGCACCTTTCCGAGCCCCAGATCTTGTTCAGATTCAACTTTAAGCAATCCAGTACCTAGCTGGAGTTAATCTAGCCATGAGATATGCAAAGCTGTTTTTTTCTTCAGTCTGAGACCAGTTAATGCAGTGCTACAGACTTGCATGTAATTCATAAGGGTCATGTATGTACACTGTTGCTAGCTCCTTAACATACCTTATATTTGTTTGTGCATAGAGCCACTTTGTTCTTGTTAACATATGTCTCACTTTCCCATGTTTAGTTGCCCTTCCAGTCCCCCGGTCAGCGTTCAGGTTGCAGTGCTGCAGCAGGTGTGCCCCCTTAAAATCCTTCCTGTCACAGAGGGAGTAGAGACACCTGTGATTATATCCTGGACCAGGGAAAAAGACTATTGAGTGAGATGTTGGGAGCAGTGTTGTTCCCCAAACAGAGACTCACTGTTTCCATGTTTCTCCCAACCCCAAAACACTTCATATGAGGATGCAGGAACACTAGTGACTAGTTCCCTGCATCTGTGATTTTCAAGCTACAGTGGTAGTTATGGTCACTGAGATGGCAAACCTAGTATGTTTTGAAAGATGGTGGCAATTTTGTCAAGAAATAGCAATTTCCTCTAAAATGTAAAATGTTCCCTTTTAAAGCTGAGATTAGGCTAAAGCAGCTATGATGAGTTGTATGAGTTGGGGAATAGTGTGTAGTGCTTCCTCCCTATTGTAACTGGATACAGTATATTTATTAGGAAAGTAACTTTGAGCACAGGTGCTCATTTACAGTATACAGTATATGGTACATTACAGCAGTGGCTGGTTACAGGAGCTGGGCCACCCCTGGAATGCTGTGTTCGGTTTTGGAGACCACACCTCAAAATGGACATGGGAAGGGTGGAGGTGGTTCAGAGGAGGGCAACTAAAATGGTACATGGTTTACATGAGAAACCCTGGAGGGTTTTCAGAAGAGTTGTGAGTCAGGCGCTAGGGGTACATGTTGGAGCAGCAGAGCACTGTGCATTGTTTGCTTTAAACTACTGAAGCGTGCTAAATAAAGCTACATTTTTAGCATTACAGTACTTCAGTTCTCCTGTTTGTGTGCACTATGCTGACTGATTGATTGTTTGCCTGTTTGGGCTGGCTACCCTAGGGACAGGGTAGTGACTAGTGAGCACTGGTCTCATCTGTGAATCGTGGGCTTCCTAGTTAGATTGTATGTAAGATAGGAGACAGGGAGGTGGAAGTGTCACTGGAGACCAGATAGGGTCTGTAGAGACAGAATAGGCATGGAACATGTTCTGGGCAGACTGCATGGGCCAAGTGGTCCCTTTCTGCCATGAAATTATATGTTTCTATCTTTCTTTGGATCCACTAGTGTCAGGTAATAGTATTGCCACTAAGGTTGGCAACCATCCACCCCAGAGAAACTGTTTCCAATGGGGAGCTTAGTTCTCTTCTTGCCAGCCTTTTCAATGTCTCAGTCTTAGGATGCAAACCAAGTTCCAGCATAACATGTGCTGCCAGTCAATGCCATACCATCAGGCTGACAAACTCCTTTGGCTTGATAGTGGAATATCATGCGCTAGTTGAAAGTCAGTGTGAATTAAATGCAACATGTAGTTATTTTTATAAGAAGGTGTATCTTTATATGCTGTATATATATATATATATATATATATATATATATATATATATAGAATAATAGTTGAGGGAAGTGTGTGATCCGAGAATTTAGTGCACATCTAAGGTGTAGGATGCTACAGTTATTAAAGCATCCCACACCTAGCGTATGCATTAAAGTCAGTGTCACACACTTCCTATCTTTATTTTATATCATTGCTGGGGTTGAAATTAGGTTTTGCAGCCACTAGCCAGCAGGGCTAGTGACTGAATGCAGTATTCCTAGTCCCCAAGACTTTCACCTGGCCAGCTGGTGTACATATTGGAATTTTACCTTCTCCACTAGAAGCCAGCAGAGCTAGTTGTAAAGGAAAATCTTACTAGCCCGACAGAACATTTACCAACATTTGGTTAGTGGACTGAACCACAGTAATACAGGGAAGTTTTGGTAACATTCTATAATTTCAATGGTGCTGTTTATACTGTGCGATCTTTAAGTATAACCCTCAAAATGCCGACAGAACACCAAAACCCCAGAGCTTATGGGGCCTTGGCGCCCCCAGACCCCCAGCCATTAGTTGAGCCCCAGAAAAACAAAAGTTGGCTCCTATGACTGCCACCACTAACACAACACTTCCTCTTCCCCTCTTCTTCTTTCACTTGTCCCATGCATGCTTCCCTTTCCCTTGCTCCTTTTTCCCTTTCCTCTATCTTCTTTCTCCCACTTCTCTCCCCCATTATTTATTTAAGTGACAAACACTGTATTGCACTTACGTTCTTGCATTATATATATATGTCAAGAATGCATGGGACAGACATAAGGCAATTCTTGAGGGAGGTAGGAGGAAGTAGGCTGTTAGTTAACTAGGATCTGCAGCTTATCCATTGGGTAGGGAAATGGGCAGACTAGGTGAGCCAAGTGGTCCTTATCTGCTGTCAAATTCTATGTTTCTATGTTTGTATATATTGAGATAATTATATCATTTATATTAGAATTCACTTTATATAATTATAAGATGCATTAATAAAGAGCTGTGAGGTTATATGGTGTCACCTGACTTTTATATCGTCACATTTGTTAATTTGAATTTGAATAAGTATTCAACACCTTGATAAAGCACTGTCAGTGTGAAGCGTTGGGTATGGTTGTACAGCATGTGTCACCGTGCTGCATTTATATAATTTTGAATCAATAAAAGTCATAATTCCAATGTGGTGCATTTTGTGGAGTGTTGATTTTCATGGGTGTAGCTCCTTTTCTCTGTTGTTACCCTTATGCCTGCAGCACCGTAGAATAGGGTTGGAGCAGCCTCCATGTCCATTAATATCCTTCCTGTACTGCAGTGACCAAAATTGGGCATAGTATTAGAGATGTAATCGGGCCTTGTACAGGGGCGGATCACCCTCTTGACCTTCTCTTACCTCCTCCTAATACATCCCAGAATTATATTTGCTATCTTGACTGTGGCAACATACTGCTTGTCTGGCTTTATCTTTTGGTCTACAGTTACCCCTAGATTCCTTTCTTTGGTTGTGTTGCCAATATAGCATCACACAGGATGTGTGGATGACCCAAAGTCCTCACCCTGGGTATAGAACCTTGCGCTTTTCACATGAAGCTAAACCTAAATTTCTCCAGTGCTTCTCTAATACTGTATTGGCGCCCCGTATTGTGCCTTTTCCTCTGCTGTGTCCACTTTTCTTGCCAAATTACTGTAATCAGTAAATTTCAGTAACCTGCTGCTGACTTTCACCTCCAGGCCATCAATAAATACATTAAAGAGTAGTGGTCTCAGCACTAACCCCTGAGGTACTCTTTTCAACAGTTCCCTCCACTCTGAATAGTGACCATGCACCACCAATCTCTGTATACTACCTATTAACTAATTTGTTATTCACCTACTTGACACTTTGCAGACTCCATTCTGTGCTACTTCTTCCATTAGTTTTCGTATGTGTTACAGTGTTAAAGCAGTTTACAAACTCCACAAAGACATAGTCTACCACCTGGACCCTAGCCACCTCTCAAGTTACCTCCTCAAAAGATACACACTTGTAAAACTATGTAGTGTGCTAGAAAACAACCTTTTTTTATCCATTTGCTTTTTAATTTTTAGATTAACTCACTTTGCCAAGCACAGAGGTCAGGATCACAGGTTTGTAGTTACCTACTGTATGTCTGACCATGCCTCCATCTTAAATTGGGGTGGTGACATTGGCTACTTTTAAGTCCTCTGGCATATCCTAGTCTATAATAAATGCTGAAAAATATCTGCACAGGATGCAGTCAAATCTATTTGCATCCACTATTACACTTGGTGGATACAATCAGGACCCTGGAAATTTCCGAGACTTACACCCTCAGATACTTCCCAACTAATTATGGTGTGATCAGCACTACCTCCTGTTTGGCCTTTCTTCTCCCATAATGTACACCCCAGCTGGTTATGTCCCCTGTGCTTGGCTAAATATTGACACAAAGTAATTATTCAGAGTCTCCACTATTCACTTTATTTTGCTTAATGCTTCATGGGCACAAATCTCCAAACCCCATTTAATGTGCAATTTACTAGCTTTACCTGGGTGTCAGGTATTGTCATAGTTCACCCCAGGACCTTCCCAGTCCTACATTCACAAGACTAGTCATACTATACATGGCAGAGTCAAGCCCTGATGGGTGCTCACTTTTTAGATATTTATTCTTATTAAGAATGCTGCTCTTCCTGAATCTGGACCTATGGGTTTTAGCAGTAAACAACCATTGCACTGGGGCTAGTGACTTCTTACTGTTCATAGATGGGCACTGGCTTCTGTAACTCTTCTTCACTCCTTGGAGGAGCTTTCTTCATCTTCATCCCTTGGAAGGACTTTCATACCCACATCCCTTGGTGAGAACATTTCTTTCTTCACCCCTTGGTGGGACTATCCTCTTCACCCTTGGTGAGGGACTTTTCCTCTTTATTCCTGGGTGGGGGCGTTCCCTCACAATCCCTTGGTGGGGACTTTCCTCCTCTTCCCTTCACTGTGAACATTTCCTCTTCCTCTTCACCCCTTGTTGGGTACCTTTATATGCTTTACTCTTTGTGGAGACTCGCCTACTCTTGGTGAGGATGCTTCTTGTCTTCCCCTCTTGGCAGGACATTTTCTTCTTCACCTCACGATGGGGAATTTTGTTATCATCACCCTTAGTGGAGACCTTCCATATTTTCATCCCATAGTGGGTAATTTCCTTCTATTCACCCCTTGGTAGGAACTTTTCCTACTCTGCATACCTTGATAAGGACTTTCCTCCCTTCACCCCAACCATGTGGTGGAGAATTTCCTCCTCCTCCTCACCCCTTACTTGGAACTCTTCTCCTCTTCCCTTCTTGGTGGAATATTTCTTCTTCATTACCTCCTCTTCACCCTTTGTTGGGGACTTTCTTTTGCACCCTTTGTTGGGGATTTTCCTCTTCTAATTCCTTGGTGTGATCTTTGAAACCCTGGAGTATAGCCAGGCATGTCCTTCTGACATCCAGCGCCTCTGTCAAAAACAAAACATACAAGCAGAGCAATATGCCTTTCACAAAGCCTTGCTTTTGTAGCGCCCACAGTTCTGATTATTGAAACCCCAGCTTAGCTCTTTTCCATCCTACCAGATAAGTAGACTCACAGTCAATCTCTAGTGGGAAAGGCTGGCAACCCCTCTTCATGAGGAGCCATGAAGGAGCTCCTTCTCTCTTTTAGATGACTCTCAGTCTTCCCCTGCTACCTGTTGGCAGTCTCTCTGCACAGTCAGTCAGTCTTGCTCAACAGTCCTCTGATTCACTGTTCTGATGATGGGTGGGCTTTGAGCTCACACAACCTTCCAATTGTTCACATTTCATGGCCATTTCTTCTGTTATATCCAATACATCCCTTTTTGGGCTTTTGCCCTCACCTGGCATAACCTGATTGTTTCAAACCACAGATTTTCAGCTGGGCTTAGCCCCAAACTTATGCTGGTTATAAATGAGATCAAAGGGCATAAGATGGTGGCAGTCATAACTATACTGCCCACAGTCCCTGGAGATTCATTGGTGTACGTGGCCAGAACAGTCTTTATTTCCTCCTGGTATAAAAATAGCTGATGCAGTGGTGGAGTGCCGGTTTCCTTTTCTGGCTGTCCATGAGGACTAGGTGAAGTAGGTGGGGTCTGGCACCCATCTTAATCTTTGAGCAACTGTGCCTGCTCCCAGCATCCTGGTTTTGCTGTCTGGCTTAGTTGGGGACTGGGTGAAGAATATAGGCATCCACAAGTGCTCTGATGCTCCTCTTCCATAATGTGCCGTGGCGATGAAACACTTCTTCCTAACTGGGAGCATACGGTAGCTGTCACAGATGAAGAATGTCAATGTGCATACAATTTCATTTCATTTCCACATTCTGCTTTTTCCTTCTGTTGTTTTCCTTCCAGGAACTAGCTCCTAGCGACACCATGCTGACCTACTCCATTGGGCCAACCCTGAGATGATTTTGGTGCCCCATGGCTTGCCATCATTAATGGTAATGCCAGATACATCTAGTGGGAGAACACTGGAATGGAGTTTCTGGGAGAGGCAGAGTTCACCACTACTGAGCATACCACACTGGAGCCTGTGATATATTTGAATGTATTGAAGCGTTTAATCTGCTTATGCAAAATACACAGCCAGAAGTTGTTGCCCAAGCCTCTGGTGTATGTCTGTGTTCTTGAGCAATGATTCATATTAAAACCAGCAATACATTACAGAGCTGAAAACTGCCTTGAAGGAAAGTCATTTTTCCAGGTGTTCTGTGGTTCCTGACACCTTTACTCACATGTCGCTAAGTGCATGAATTTGCAGGTGTCCTTCTTTTGTTAACCATGCCCCTGCAGCTAGAGGTGATGACATATAATGCTCAGCAATCTCTTGTCCTAGCCACAGGCTTCACTCAAAGTGGGAGCACGTACTCCCAACCCCAGAGACAGAGAGTGCTGACATCAGCAGTAGAAGCTCTTACACCCTGCTTCTTGAGTGTGCAGGCAGCAGGGTTCACATAAGTTGCCCACACTAGAGTGTGACAGACAGCCTCTTCGTCATCCAGTGACCAATATGCCTATTTTCAATAACTGATCCACACTTCACTTAAATAGACCAAATACAATACTGGACATGAGATAAAGATCAAATTCAAGGATGAAGAAGAGATGTTGGACAAATGACTCCTTCACCAAAGTCAAATAATAATGCATTTCTGAAAAAATGGACCCATGTCTCAGCAAGCCTACCCAGTTAATAAAATCCAATAAATGAAATAAATACAAGTTTAACTGTCAATACTGTTACAATCTGAACATTTTAGGAGTTCCTATATCACTTCAGAGAAAACTGCATAATGCTAATAAATTAGAAAATAAACGTTTTATGCTCTATCATTTGATTTCTGTACATGACTCCAATCTCCATAACCAATTTTTTAAAAAGAGTGTGTGTGTGTGTGTGTGTGTGTGTGTGTGTGTGTATATATATATATATATATATATATGTGTGTATATATATATATATATATATATATATATGTGTATATATATATATATATATATATATATATATATATATATATATATAGCACAGTGGTTTAAGGCTCTGAGCTGTAAATCTGGAGACCTGGGTTTGAATCCACAGCCCCCACCTGCATACTGTGTGACCCTGAGCAAGTCCCTGTGCTCCCAGGTTGCACCTGTAAACAAGCTTCCAGCTTAGTGTGTCTCACCTGGTTAAACAATTGGAAAAAAAAAATATATATATATATATATAATAGAGCTGTACGAAGGTACTTCTATGTTGAAGTCAAAACTTTGGGCGTGAATAACTTTGGACCTGTTTAATGGATTTGCATGACATTTGGTATGTGTGATGGGAAATGGTAGATCTCTTGATTTGCCAAATTTCATTTGGTCAGACTTACGGTCTCTGCTGCAACTGAAAAATGCACTTTTCACCAGTTATGTGGGCAGTTTGGGGATTGCCCGTGGCGCTGCATGGCCATCATGTGGCATGCTATTCTGTGACTTAGTTCGTTTGAAAGAGCTCGCTGGCCAAACATGCTGCTTTTCGTATGGTGAAAAAATATTAAGGCATTCAAAAGTTATAGCACTTTCAAGCCCCATTATAAGTCAATGGGAAATTTATATGGTTGTTTTGCGAACAAAGAATGGGGTTCTGGACATCTGGTCAAGTCTCACAATAAAGAATTTGCAGCCTCGCGTTCAAAAATCTTTGTCCTGAGAATTCTTTGATCGCTGGTCCGCCATCTTGTTTTTCAAATCCAATTGTAAAAAACAAATATCTCGGCTCAGGGGTCACTCCTGAAGTAAAACTTGCATGGGTTTTACTCAGGGGCTTCGATCTATCAACCCATGCCTTTGGTTTCATGTAAAGTGTCAAAACATAGAGTTATAACATTTTAAATTCTTTGATCATGGCTCGCTAACTATCTTTGCTCATGAGTCTGCAAATTCTTTGATTGTGAGATTCTTTGATCGTGATCTTTGATTGTGAGTGAAGGATGAGCTGGACGAATGAAAAATCAAATTTCTCAGCCCAGGGGTGGCCTAGGAAGACAAATGAGGGTGGGTTCTGCGCGGGGGCCTTGTTCTGTCGAACCATGGCGGTGGTTTACCACTTTTCTTTCAAAATGTTGATTTTCAGCATTTTTATTCTTTGATTACGAGCCAACAAAATCTTTGATTGCGATCCTGCAAATTCTTTGATCGTGAGATTGTTTGATCGCGATCTTTAATCATGAACAAGGGGAGATAGCCCAATGTAAAAATTACATTTCTCAGCCCAGGGGTGGCCTAGGAACACAAATGAGGGTGAGTTTTGCTCAGAGGGCTTCATTTAATCGAACCATGGTGGTGCTTTGCTCTACTTGTGACAGATTTTGAATTACACAATTTTTATTCTTTGATCATGAGCCTGCAAACTCTTTGATTACGAGCCTGCAGATTCTTTGACTGTGAGATTTTTTGATCGCTATCTTTGATCACGAGATAGAGACAAGATGGCCAGATCTTATAATGCATTAGATAAGTCAATTTGACCAATTTTAACATTACATATCTCAGAAACAGTTTGGTCTTTTTACTTGAAATTTGGAGATTGTTCGGCATGTCCTGTAGATGTAAATTGTGGTGTTTACATGTCAGAAAATGTATTTCTTGTGGAGATATTGCATGGCATAGTTCACATTTTGAAAACAGCATTTTCAATATGTCGTGAGTGGCTTGAAATTTGTATGGTAGCTGGCCTTGATGCTGTTGATGTACTTTTAGTCATTAGCTGTGTAACGTAGCCAGACACTTGCAAGTTGGTGGGGCGTGGGCCCCAATTTGTGCAACTTTCTACTTTTCTATTCTTTCTCAAAAAGAAGGAAATTCAATGCAAAAACTGAATTAATGCATTATTTAGGGTTAAAACACAAAAGTCAGGAAATGAAAAATCTTTAGGGTTGCCCTCCCTGGACCCACCAGTCATCCCAAGATTGACAGATGGACGGGGTGTGTCATTGGGGTTGTGAAGCCTAAATGTCACCTCATTCTTTTTGATGTCCCTTGTCAATATGATTACACATGGATTGGGGTGACATTTAGGCCTCACAACCCAATGACACACCCCATCATCTGTCAATCTTGGGATGATTATGGTCCGGGGAGGGGCACCCTAAAGATTTTTATTTCCTGACTTTTTGTGTTTTAATCCTAAATGATGCATTAATGCAGTTTTTGCATAGAATGTGTAATATATATATATATATATATATGATATTAAAAAGAATGTTATACTAGTATTCAAATTGAATTCCTGATTTCATCACATAGCCTTGCAGATATTATACATTGCGTTTGTATCATTATTGATTCAATCTCAGATCAGCATCAAGTGCTTAAGTACCTAATTCACCAAGCATTATAGTCACTCAAAACAGATTACTGACTGAAGACTTTTACTTTATAATCTGGTGGCTGTTTTGATTAGTTTTAAATGGTATTCTGTTATTTTTCTTTGGAAGGAGGATTAAAAATAATGAAAACATATACTATTTCTGTTGCGTTCTTATCTTATAATTATTTAGCTTTCACTTTGTTTACTTAAGTAACAAAGTCCTTTTCATTCAGTTTCAAGCCCACCCAGGTTTAGACTCTGGAATCTGTAGTCTGCCATTTTATCTGCTTGTATAACAAGTTTCAGCACTATTAAAATACAGAAGTGATTTAATCTACATTCTGCTGTATATGGTCATATTATTATTATTACAAACTGTTATAGTGTAGCTAGCAATAAATCTTTTCTCTGTAACATGTTCATGCTTATACCCTGCTTTTAAGCATTTTTTTGTCAACTTTCTTTATCTCTGCCCCTGGAACTCTCTCTCAGGTAGACCTCACTCACCACTGGCCACCTACCACCCATCTGAAGTCCTCCCCACTGGGAAATGGGGACTGACAATCCCCACCTACCTTGGTCTTATGAACCCCAGGCTAGTGCAAAAGAGCCAAGGAAGGGTGAGGGATTGGGAGAGCCAGTGAGTTGAGCCCAGTGTTGGGTGTGTGGCTGTGGGGCTCTGGAGGTTGCTGTCACCTATCCAGAGATCAGGGCTTTTCCTTGTTGTGCAGTTCCCATAGAGTATGGACATGCAATGACATCTGTGCACTGATGTGCTTACGTCCACCACTGCTTTGCCCCTTGATAATTCTTTGTCCTACAGTGTCCCTGATCTCCATCAGAGGCCACTGTAGAGTGACACTGACCCACTACTCACCCTGGGACAGGAGAGCAGTCCTCTGGATGCTCAATCCTCTTGCTCTCCCTGGTTGACCCCAGGTGGCCCGAGTCTGCTCCTGAACCTGGGTCACGGTGTGATGTAGTGTGGCATCCAGCACCTCAAGCCTCAGTGCCACCGGGCCAGCCCATAAGCATGTTAAAAACAGGGTAAAGCAGTCACATATAACAGAAAACATTTTTAAGAGTACTACAGTCAACATTTGCAAAATATGGCTGGTCTGGTGGCACTCAGGGTTGCTGCACTGGATGCCACACTTCGCTACAAGACAGGGACCCATGGTTCGGGAATGAGTGCAAAATGTCAGGGTTGGCCAGAGATGGACAGTATCAAACATCTAATGGCTGCTGTCTTCTCCCATGGAGGGAGGACTTCTGGCTCCACCAAAAGACTGTCACCAGCTTGAGACCTGATTACAGTGCAGGATGGGAATGACAGCAGTGTGTGGTGCTGCCAGACTCTGTTGCATGCATGTGTTTGTACACACACATGCCAGTGTGGGCATCTCAGCAATGGGACCAGAAAAAAATGGAGGAGAAATTGTGGCAGGGTAGGCATTCATGAAGCCCTGCCTGCGATCCTAATGTGCTCTTCCACCAGGATGCCAATGGCCAAAACCAGATAGTTGTACTTTTGGGAGGACACCCTCCATCTCCTGACCCTGTGATGGAGGGAAGCCATGGGGTACTTGGGCCAGCTGGTAAGTCCTGGGGTGGTTGGGGACAGTGGTGGTTTGTTCATCAGGATGGAGGGTGCTCAGCCCGTCCTGGCTGAAGAAACAAATTACAAATAAAACAAATTGCAGAAACATATATTGTGCTAAATGTTTTGATTTGTGTATGTAGTCCTGGTGTGTCCTTCCCTTTGTTTGCTATTAAGAGTTTTTTCCCCTAAATTTGCTTGCAAGTTTTGTGGCCCCTCTGGATTTTCCTGTTAGCATGATTTATTGCTCTTCTTTTCCTTCAGTGCCTCCTGTCTCATTTGAGAGTGATGCATTTGGGATTGCTGACTCAGTGAGGAAATGTACTGCAGCAGTAACCTGCAGATAGAGACTGATGTTCTGGCCTCAGCTGAATAACTCTGTTTCAGTATTTTGTCTTCTGTGTGTGTGTCTAGGTCCTGCCAGCAGGAGTAAATGTTTTATTTTTAAAGCGTCTTGTCATCAAACTGCACACAGCCATAAAAGCACACTTATCGCTCCAGATCATCAATGTTATAATAAGTAAAGTTTCTAGCTATTTCTTACAGAAAAAATCCACTCAGCTCTGAAGTATTTGCTAAACTGTAACTGTAGCCTTCAGGGCTCACTGGATAGAAAAGTTACTTAAAGAGCTGCTGATGCCTCAAAAAAAACTTTCAAAAACATGATATTTTGGTACAATTCAGCAGCTTGCATGCCATATATAGTCTATAGATGTCTCTTCTCCATTACTTATTAGTGAGGACATTTGCATGACAACATGATTTTTATCCCTTAGAGTTCATCTGCCTCTGTAACTTACTCCCTACTTCAAGTCATAATCCTCTGTTGTGACCTCACAGTCTCTTACCATGGGAATAAATGTGATGTCACAAGCAGGGCATAGGACATCGGATAGGGATAAAGCAGCAGGAATTAATTAAGTGTTTAGGAGCAAAAATCCTGTTTTCATGCAGATCACCTCAGTAATACATAATGGAGAGGAGAAATAGAAACAAACATAGAAACTTAGAAGTTGATGGCATATAAGGACCGCAAGGCCATCCAGTCTGCCCATTATAGAACTAATGTGAAATATAAGCTGAACTGTGTCTAAATATTATGTTTAGTTAAAGTCCTCTTGAAGGTGTCTGCTGCTCTTTAAAATCACAGCACTACTGCTGTAAAATTGACCCTAATCCAGGACTTGCTGAATCTATAGTCCTGGGTACCGTATGCTATTAGCACAATGACAATTCCACAGCCAAGACCATCACAGTGACAAATATCACCAGGTCAGTGTGATGGTCCACTGTACACCAGCACTGTGTCTCCTAGTGCCCCCAAACAACTCTGACTCAGAGTTGGTTATATAAAGAAGGTGGGGAAGTGGGGGCTGTACTACACAAAACACTCTGATCCTGTGGCACAATGTCAAAAGCTGGTATTGTTCCCATTGCTGTACGGGGTGTCAACAGCAATGTTGTTGATATTGGTGGAATCCTAGGTACATCACTGTTACGTGGAACAGGAGGTATTCTAGGAAACACAGGAACATAGACAGTGATGGCAGAAAAGACCAATGGTCCATCCAGTCTGCTCGTAACACACTATCATACCCTGAAACCTTTTGTCAATATGGGGTTTTCATCTACATAATCCACCCCTTACTCTCTGACTTACTACTCTCCACATGAGTGACTTTAAGCCGGTAACTCTGCCCCAGATATGCTTGAAACCATTCATAGTTTTTTGCCCACCACCTCTGCTGACAGACTGTTCCATGGCTCAACCGCTCTGTCTGTAAAATAAAACTTTCTCACATCCCTCCTGAATCTATGCACTTTACCAGTTTCCATTTGTGTCATAGAAACTACAGTACTAGACTAGGACAAAGAAGAGCAATAAACCATGCTAACATTTAGATCCCAGGGGCCATAAAACTAGTAAACTCATTTAAAAAAAAACCTAATAGCAAACAAACAGAAAGACACACTAGGACTTAACACACAAATCAAAATACTCTGCACAACATACTGTATGTTTTGCCAGTTCTGATTGTAGTACTCATTAAAAGCAGGGTAAGATGATAATTCTGCAGAGACATGATTTACTGCTGTATACATCACACATGTGCGGACCCCAATAAAGACAGGGCACTCACATATTAATGTACACAGCTTGATGCTTTATCCAGAGTCATTGTAAGTGATTGTAACTACAGTTTCTCTAACTATGGTACTATGCTACCATAAGAACAAATATGCCGAGAGTTGTAATATGGCTGGCATGTTTGTTACTTCAGAAACAATGAAATTCCAAATGTAGCATTCCTGTGATCTCCTACTCATATTGTTTTCTTGCTAACTCTATTTTACTGTTTGATTTTCCTCCATCTGATGAGTCAGGACCTCCATCAGTGAGTCACCTACTATCTGATGCATCCTGAAGAAACTGTTAGAGCTATCATTGTCACTGTTGCTTCCACTCTGACCTAGTCCACTTCCTCATTAGTTCATTATAAGTATCATCTTCATACCCTTCCCAGCTATACTGTAAGAGTTGTCCAGGTGAATTCTATATTTCATGCATGTCCATCAGGCCTCAATCCTCCACCCAGCCCTGCAGCGCTGGGCTAGCTTCTTCTCCTGTCCTGACAGACTTGCAACAATGGGATGAGCTGTGAGTCTGAAGCATGGAGGCCAGAGTGACCCTGTATGGCATTGTGGTGGTCATTAGAAATAGAGGAGTAGGTAGGTGGGTACCTTTTGTTGATACATAAGTCATCAGAGTTAAAATTTGGGGCTGGTGGTACAGATCCAACGATGCAAGAACAACCAATTTGTCCAGCAACCACCACACCATTTGTTTTTCATAAAATTCACTTTTATTGAAATTCTTTCTAAGAACACCATGATCTTCTATAGCCCAATGTTTCACCCACCCTCAGGCTTCATCAGGGCTAGGATCTTATGTTCAATTGCTTCTACTTTGTTCTTATTTCAAAACTGCTAATTTTATTTTCACATCAATTTCATAATATACCATCAGTAAGCTTACACTGCTGCTAAACCTCATGAAGCCTGCACATACGCTTTGGCCATTTATTCATCTGTAATACCCTTTTTCTAGGGGTCATTTGTGTTAAGCCAAAGCTTGCTTCATACTTTCAGGCATCTGATACAGTTCTGTAGTGGCAGTTTCCCAGTTCAATTGAACATAAGATCCTAGCCCCGATGAAGCCGAGGTCGGGTGAAATGTTGGGCTATAGAGGATATAGTGTTCTTAGAAAAATTTCAATAAAAGTGAATTTTATGAAAAACAAAGGTGTGGCTGGTTGCTGAATAAATTGGTTGTTCTTACATTATGGTGGTCATGTCATCCACCTGATTTTCCATTGGAACTCTCCCCCTCCCTCTTCATGAGCTGGCCCATGTCCCATTTACCACTTGGGCCTTTGAAGTAGTCAATGTTTGTTTCAGGATTTACTCATTATAGTTGTACAAATATTCAATTTCAGTCTTTTGTGCTGCCAGTTCTCATTCTTCTCTTCTCTTCATATCTTCACATCTTAAAGTGTTATAAAGAGTTTATTGCATGAAATAAATAAATGATTACAATTAAGATTTTAAGAGAATTCACAATTAAAAAAAATTGGTAAACATGTATTTTAATTGGTTACTCTGATTATGGATTTCTGGTAGAGCTCATGATTCTCTTACTGTTGCCCTCAGGTTGCTTATCGAGCACAACAAGGAATGACCAACCGTGCTGTAGTTAAAATGGTGGCAGTGTGGATCTTTGCCTTTTGATCTATGGACCAGCAATTTTACTGTGGGAGAAAGTGACAAACGACACCTTATCTCTGGAAACTAAATGCGGCTGACTTCTTACATTGGAAGTTTCTACTTGCTGCCTCTACTTTTGAATTCTTCATACCATTCATCAGTGTTACTTATTTTAATATAAGCATCTGCTTGAATATCAAAAACCAGCAGGAGCAGATGGAATAGCGTGACTGATGGGATTAGTTCTCCAACTTTGAATGAAGAAAGAAAAGGATCAGTTATATTTATAAAAAGTAAGGGAAAAAAAAAAAGCAATACCATCTTCACCATTATTTATAGAAAATGAAAATTCCAGCTCCTCAAGGGGCCCAAGTCAATCATCACCTTATTCGGAAGGAGGAACAGACTTGGTATCTTGCAATGCATGGAAGTCTATCCTTCACTCAATGAAAGGCGTTATGACACCATATCTCTAAACAGCTCCAACGGATCAGATTGGTCAGAGATAAAAAGTTGCTAAGTCTCTTGCAGTCATTGTGATTATTTTGGAATTTGCTGGGCACCATATAGTCTGTATATGATCATTTTTTGTAGTAATGGTGGCCACTGCACAAGCTCTGTCTGGTATGATATTGCATTTTGGCTACTGTGGCTCAATTCTTCAGTTAATCCTTTTCTTTATCCTTTGTGCCATCTTAGCTTTCGAAATGCATTCATGAAAATTTTGTGTCCACAAAGACATTTCAAAAGGGAGCGACACCTTAAATAAAGTATTACTGGACTTATGAAGTACAAAGTGAGTTGGTACATTTTGCAAGAATTCATCTGCAGCATTCCCCATTTGTTCTGGGGTGGACATACAGTATATATATATATATATATATATATATATATATATATATATACACATACATATGTGTGTGTGTATATATATATATATATATATATATATATATATATATATATATATACATATATATATGTATATATATATATATGTGTGTAGAGAGACAGAGAGTGTAAAGGGACATTGAAATCTGACCCACTACATACACATTCAAAGCTTATTTTCTCATGCCTTTGACTCCATATTATTAGGAAGATTGACAAGATTCAACACTTGTTTTGTCAATTTTAAGAGTATTTCATACTGCAACAATTTATAGGACACTCCCTATATTAGAAGGGCATGGTAGCACCCTTTAGTTAGGGTGGCTGGTGAATTTACGTCAAACTCAGTGGTTTTGTTGCTGCTTGCAGAGATGGTTTTAAGGTTTACATGAAACTTTCAAGTTTTAAGTGATACCAAGATGAGCACAGGGGCAGTGGTGCTCAATTCACAAGAACATAACTGAAAGTTTGAAGAGTGAGTCACTCACCTCACCAAACAGAGGCAAACATGCTGTTACTTCAAAGAATATTTATTAGCAGCATTCAGCTGAAACCAAGCTGCAGTGTGCAGGATTCTTACATTTCATCCCTTAAATCTGGGGCTTCTTCACAGAATGCTATCAGTTACAATTGATCATTTCTTATACACTTCAGTTCAGTGCAACAACCAATAAGCGAGCTCCATTCAATTTAAAAAAAACCTTGTGACTCACAAGTAATTAAGACATTAGTGAAGTGAGCAAATAAATTCAACTTTAGTGCATACACATCTATGCCAACAGTAAAAAATTATAATTAAAAGCAACAAAATAACTGTTCTTTCTTACAGGGTTATATCTCATTTGTGAGACTGTCCCTTAAATAAGCTTCATTTAAACTGATGTATCTTCAGTTCCCATTTACTGAGGTTACTCATTAGGAGGATCTGTAAAGAACCACAAATAAGAAGTTATGAGGAGCATAAATGTTCTCATATTAAAAGTGCATGATTCACTGGTATGTTTCACTAGAATTGTATGGCCAAGTGGAAGCACACATACCTCTCAAGTGTCCCTGATTTTCAGGGCGTCACTGATTTTGCCTCAAAATTTTACTGTGTCCCTCCTAAAATTTGTGTTTTGTGGCCCAACAGTGGGAACCGTAAGCACAAAACAATGTCAAGCCTTAAAGTTACAGACTTGTTCTTCTTTAGAAAATCGTTTTGCACTAAACCCCATATTCTACCAGCTTTCTGGGTGGATCTCTCTAATTTTGAAGATATGTCCCTGATTTTGGTCCTTTGTCCCTGATTTTTTAAGCCATGTCCCTGATTTATGAGGCAGGAGGTTGAGAGGTATGCACATATATATATATAGGATGTGGTGTAATGGGGAGAGGTTGTTTTGGCTCAACAGCGTTTCTTGAGAAAAGGGAAATCTCAAACTTGCCATTTAGTCCAGTTAGTCTGAGTGCACTGAGCCAAAAAATCCACTCCTGTTGTTTTCTGTTGAGTATCTTGTCCAATCACCACCCTACTTTTCACAGGGATAGCCTCGATACCCAAGGCTTTCATTTTGTGTCCAGTACTGGACTATGAATTGATGTGGGCATCCATTGCATATTCTGGATTTTTGTTTTTGGCCAACCAGTGTTCATTAATTATGAATTTTAATTTCCTCCTAGTTCTGCCAACATAAAAGTTGCCACAGGAACAGGTCAAAAGGTACATCACTGCTTCAGTGTGACAGCTAATAGTGACTTTTTTTTATCTTTTCCCAATTCTGGGGTTAACAAATTTAGTGGTACTTTTCATCAAATGGCAGGTCTGACACATGCAACATGGTTCAGAACCCCATTTATTTCTATTGGAGGTGCAAGACCTATCTTGTCTGGATAGGTAGCTATGAACTAGACAGTCTCTAAGGTTTGGACCCCTTCTGTAAGAAATCCTAAGTGGTTTGCTGAACATGGAAATAATTTGTGGTGTACCCTACAGTAAGTATGCTAAGGTTATCTCGAACATTTTGAACAACTTTTAGTTGCCCCACCATAAGTGGTTACAAAGGTCATGGTGTGTGTGCACCTTTCTTCTTTTATTTTTGGCAATAGCAAAGATTCCTGTTTTATGACATCAGTAGCCGCCCTGGTACTAATGATGTCATCCTCCTGTACCCCTTTACAACAACCTTTCTGTCAGCTCATTCGCACTCACTTTTTAACTTTCAGGTTTTGTTGTCCATGACATAATCTGCAATCTCTGAAAGTCTCATGTAAATTAGTTCAGTATTTTTAGATATTAAAGTATGAAAAGTGTAATTTTCTATTGATTTCAATGGGATTTTTTAAAAATTTTTGTTATTGTCTGGATTAAATACAACATAAATCTTTAAATTGTGAAAATTTATATGGATGTGTAGGTTGGTGGGGAAGGATTTCCTCGAGGGTGTTGATGCATGGGAGTTTTGTACTTTTCTAGATATTTACATTTGAAAAATCTAGCATTTTTAGCATTTATGAGTCTGCTCTGGCAGTCGGGCTTGGAATTATTGCACCATGTGCAGAACAGTTTCAGTGCTGCTGAATCGGGATCAGTAAATTGAAAAGAGTTGAGCTGTAGTTTAAAGAATACCTAACTGCATTGTTTTTAATCATCTTTTCATAACAAGACATCCTGTTTTGATATGCCAGATCCCAATTTCAGCCCCTGTTGTAGTTGTTGCCAGTTTTAATAAAGTCCATTTTGAAACAAAAATGTTATAAAGTTGTGTTCTTTACCATTCTGTGCTGTCAATCTAGTGCCTCACAGGTCTCCCAGCTGTCTTTCATGCATGATCCACTGTGTCACAATGACGTCATGCTAGTGAGATGTTCCTTAACCGAGCAGACCTCTGTCATAGTAAAGAAAGTATTTTGTGCATTACACAAATAATTTTTCATTTCATTCATGTATCATTTACAGCTTGCCTATTTTCATCTTTAAAAACACCCTCTAATTATCTTTTGTAGTTTGCACTGCTGTTAACCTATGCAATACATTAGCAGTGGAGTCGGATGGATTATCATTCTCTGTACCCCCAAACACGCACACACACACACACACACACACACACACACACACACACACTGGTATATCTGTAGAATTACATTCACAGCCCTCTCTAGGTATGATAATTTTTATTTTTTATTATTGAAAGTATTTTTGAAATGTTATTTCATGCTTGTTTCCAATAATCTTTATAACTACCCTTGTAGTGTAGCATGGCATGCTTGGCTCATTCCCATTGTATCTGAACCAATTGACATGACACCTGTTATGAGCACTGTTTGGAGAATCACTCTCTGCATGCACACACCTAAACACTGGGGGCCTGATTCTAGAAGGGTGGCGCAGTTGCCGCTGAACACAACTTGCACCACCCTCCTTTCGACATTGATCTTGTGCCCTGGAGTGATTTCTGTGTGGGTCTGTGCAGTAGCGCTAATACTGCACTCAGTTGGTGGCTGGCCATGGAGGTGAGAGGTGGGCTGTGCCAGTCGCCTGCTGGGGATGGGTGGGGGTGCTGGGTGGGCTGGCACAGCTGGCACGGCTGGGTGGGGGTGTGGGGGCCACTAGACTACCAGGAAAATGGGGATCTTGTTTTATTCTATTTTTGTACAGTTCGGGGCACTAGACTACCACTGAAATGGGATCTTTTTAATTTTATTATTGTACAGTTTGGGGTGGCACTAGACTACCAGAGAAATGGGGATCTTTTCTATTTTATTAATGTACAGTTTGGGGGTGCACTAGACTACCAGGGCTGGCTTATTGCCGCATATGCAGTGGGTGACTCACGGTTGAGGGCATGGGTGGGGGATGGCAGTGCCACCTGTGGGGCTTCTGCCAATGGCTGTTTCTGGGGGCTGGGGTATGGATAGCCCTGTGGGGCCAACTGGGGTGTGCTGGGCATGGGGGAGGAAAGCCTGCACTGTCCACTGGACAGCCGATGGGTCTACAGGACCCCGGGGGGCATCCGTGGGGTTATACCAGCTAATGCTGGTATAACACATTGCTGGATCTCCTCTGAGGGTTCTTGTAGAATCCCGATGTGGGCACTTGTGGCGCCTTCTAGAATGGGGGCACAACTGCTGTAACCCCTAGCGCCATGTGGCAGGGGGTTTATGCAGCATTACAGCTGTTGGGGTGCAAAATGGCCTGCGCAGTGTCGCAGGCCACTTTCTAGAATCGCATGTCGCAACTGCTGGTGTAAGTTGCTACATGCGCCATTCTGCTTGTGTAACTGCTGTTATGCCAGGCTTAACCTTCTAGAATCTGGCCCCATGTATTTTAAGTTAGCCCAATCTATATCTAAGTTTTTCCTCCATGTTTTTATATTGTGTGTCTTCATTGTCATAATACTGAGAACTTGTACAGTATCTCACTTGTCTTATGCAACATGGTTTGCTTCTCCCAGTGCATTATCCATGATAAAATCAATACTTTTGCATGTTTTATATATACATATATTTAAACAGCGTAATGTTAAATCAAATACTGTAAAATGTATTCCCAGCAGCATAGAGGACTAAGGTGCTGGACATCTTAACTCTCACCACACCTGTGACCCATGTTCAGAAGTTAGTGTGGGCCATCAGAGGTCAGCATGGGGGCGCAGTGCAAGACTGAGCTGCCAACAGGCAGCTCTCCTCTCTGGGGAGGAATCTGAGCTTTCTTTGGCTCTTGGCTGCCTCATGGTGGAGGTCAGGGAGCAGCACAAGTTGAGGGAGCCACGGTGCTAGGCCAAGGGGTGGGAGGAAAGGGCCATCACCAGAGAAAGAGGGTGCATGAACACCTCCATGCACATGTGCCTCTCTGTCTGGGGTACTGGGTAACGAGAGACAATGAGGAAAAAGGTTGGGGCCATGGCAGGATGAAGCCTCAGGTTTGCTCCAGGGGACTGCTGGGACATGCATAGCAAGATCCTGAAAAAGTAAAAAAAAGTGATGCACCTTGGGAAAAAAAATTAAATGAATGGACCCATTGAATTGAATAGTCCCTCAGGGCACGACTAGGTAAACACAAAAATTGTGTCCTTAGAGGTTCCAATTTTAAATGCCAAGTATTTTTGTAATCAGTAACTGAAAAGGAAATGGCGGTTTGCGACACTACTGGAGTCTAAAATCCGCATGACTATAATGGGAAAGTTGTTTTTGAATAACTTTTGAACTGTTCAATATTTTTCATGAAATCTTCAAAAGGCACTTTGGAGATCCTGGCCTGACATTTCCTGAAGGTTTCAGACCAGTCACGCAAACCGTCGACCTGTGGCGAGCAAGAGATGTACAAAAAGCGTAAATGCAATACAGAATGTCACTTAATAACTCCACAACCATATATCTGACCACTACAAAGTTGGCACATCCCAAGATGTGTAATGCTGCTCCGTTCCTGCCAATTTTCAGGCAAATCCATCATACGGTGGCAAAGTTATTAAGGTACAAAATTTCACACTTTAACCTTAAATGTGGTTCTCAACCCTAACTATGGTGGCATGGTATATTATAAATTATAAGTCCTTCATCCATTTGCCTGCCTTCCTTATTCTTTCTCGTAATTCTGTTTTGTTGTTGTTTTTGTTAATGTGGAGATTTTGACTGTATTTGCTCAGTGTGCTGTTTTGATTCTGGTTCCTCCCCATCCTTCTTGTTGTTTTACATTGTTTCTTGTGGATTTTACTTGGTAGAAGGTTATTTCTTTTCTTTCTTACTACTTCTAAAGGGCTAGCAGGGCATTGTTTTGGGGCTGTTGGAATTTTGAAACCTGTTTTGGTGGCTATAAGTGGGCTCATTTGTTTGATGTTTCACTGTGTAGCAGGCTGCATTTGTGGAGGTCTATTACTTCTGATTTAAAACCTATTTGGTGTGATTTAATTGGGGTGGTTTCTTTGAATTGGAGACCTATATCTTCTAATTTCAAGCCTATTTTGATGTGTTGTTGGTGAAGCTGTTTGAATTGGAGACCTGTTTCTTTTGGTAGCAAACCTATTTTGGGGCTTTGAGTTGAATTGTGATTCATTTTGCTGGCTTCACTAGCTGCAAAGTTTAGTGCATAATGAGGGAAAGGTGCTAATGGTGTGACCAGGGTCTCAGCTACCTGATTGTTTCTGGAAGACTTGGGCTGGTCCCACCCCAAATCCCTCACCCACCCACCCTTGGTCCATGATTTCCTTTATGTGTCAGCATGGCTCAATTGGTAGTACATCTGCCTCTCTGGACCAGAAGGTCGTGGGTTCTCGTCCCCACCGGGATTAGACTTGCACCTAAAAATCGCTGTCATCCGAGTGCAGTATTGGGGGTGCTGTACTGCTGGGGTGTGCCATCCTTCAGATGAGACATTAAACCGAGGTCCCTTCTGCCCATCCTGGTGTTGTCCTGGTGGGTGTCCAGGTGGAAGTAAAAAGAACCCAGGGCACTCTTTGCAAAGAGCAGGGAGCATTCCGGTGTCCTGGCCAACATTCTCCTTCCCATAAACTGGTTCATGCAATTATCCAGGCTGTGTGTGGGTGATGATGTGCGATATGGCTGCCACCATACATTCAGTCACTTCACTACCAGTCTAGCATTGCTTGTAAAGCGCTTTGGGGATACTGTGTATGAAAAGCGCTATATAAATGCTGATTCTTCTTCTTCTTCTTCTTCTTATACAAGGGGTTCTGACATCACTTCCTCAAATGGGCAAAGGATATGCACCTGTCATAGCAGAAGCAGACATCCAGGAAAGGAACAGCAGTGAGTGAAGAGTTGACTGCTATCTCAGTGGAAGGAAGTAGCTGCAAATCAAGGAGCTTTCATTGTTACTTCTTTGCAATGCTATTGCATTGTGGAAAGGAGGAGTAGGAGTTTGAAGAAGGTTGTGCAATAGCTAAGTAAAGTCTCTTTTTGGGTGTGGATAGGAAGGATAGAAATATAAAAGCAGTTGCTCAATCTATCTAAATGTGTACAACAAAAGGGGTAAGGAAAATTAAGAAAAGAATGTTTTGCACTGATGGCGGAGAGGGAGACTTGGGGAGTGTTTGGTATCCTTCATCTGGAAGGGTGGGGGTCACTGATGGGTAACAACAGCAATGGGTAGGGTGGTAGGCTATAACAACTGCGGTGCACCAATCTTTCTAAAATTGCCTGGAGTGTGGGGGTTGTTTAGTGTACAACCACATAGAAACAAAAAGGAGATTGAGGGTCTGCAGGAGGAACTAAGACAGGCAAGGCAGACTGGGAGGTTTAGCCCAATACTGGATGAAGAAAAAGGAGGAGATGAGGGAGGCGATTTAAGCCAACAGTGGTGAGAGAGAGTCAGAAGAAGGAAGCAGAGACAAAGGGCCCAGGCCAGGAAGAACTATTGCCGGGGAAACCAGGTCAAGAGACAAAAGACTAATGGAAGGAGGAGATAGGGACTTGTGAGTGGAGGCGAAGAAGTGGCAAAAGTCATGGAGTGGAAAGGAGAGAACAGGTTACTATGAAGAGAGAGTGGGAGTGGGCATTTGTGAAGGGTCTTCATAAAATAGTTTAGCACTGCTAGGGAGGAAGAAGAAGGAGGAGGAAAGGATGAAATAGAGGAGTAATTGATAAATGCCTGGACCAAACTGGAGTGGGGAAGTTCTGCCTGGAGAATTGCAACAGGGGCAAATGGGAAATAATGTGCAGGAGGAAGAAGAGGATCTAGAAATGGGAGGGGGATGAATGGAAGCAAGCAGGGAGTAAGAGGGTGGAATCTTAGTGCTGGGGACTCAATACTAAGAGGAGTCAGGTGGGGTAGCAAGGGGAGAGGCATAGTCGCATTTGGGTGGAGACCATGCCAGGAATGACAGCAGAAAGGGTGGGACAATCTGTTCTGAAATATGCTAGAAGGGGTAGGGACAAGCCTTATTTAATTATACATCTTGGGACAAACGACCTGGCTGACAAGACAGTAGATATAGTACAGAGGAGGTTTGAGGAACTAGGACAATTATGTGAGGGGGCAGGAAGATCAGTAGCTTTTCAGAGATACTTCCAGTGCCCAAGGCAAGCACAACAAAGCTGAGAATAGAGGAATTTAACGGATGGCTAAGAACCTGTTGTTGTGCTAAAGGGTATGGGCTGTTTGGGGGTGGGGAGGGACCTGGGAGAACAGTAGTCTCTATGCCAAGGACAGACTACACTTGAGTGAGGAGGGAAAGAAAGTGTCGAAACAGAGTATGTAGGAGTGCATAGAGGAAGTTGGGAATTTAAACTAGGAGTGGGGTGGCAATTGGACAAGAGACATGCAGCGACCACAGGTTGGAAACCATATGAGCTTACCCCTATAACAGTGACAAAGGAAAATTGCAAGTACTGTTGGTGATGCTAGGAAAGGAGGGCAGGATGGGGGAAGAGTGGAAGGTGGTTACCCTTAATGCTAGGAGCCTTGGGAGGAAAACTGCAGCATTACAGGTGCTCATGGCAGAGGAGAGGTGGACATTGCAGCCATCACAGAAACATGGGCCACCCAATACAATGACTGGGACCTGTCTGTATCAGGGTACAGGTTATTTCGTTGGGACAGGGTGACTGGGAAAGGAGAGGCGTGGCACTATATGTGAAGGAAGGACTGACGTGTGTAAAGGAGGAAGGGAGAAGGGTAGTACAGAGTCACTTTGGATGCAAATCCAGGATTCCAAGAATAGGATTCTCAGAATGGGAGTAGTGTACAGGTGCCATCTCAGATGGAGGAGTTAGACAGGGAACTAGCGGGACAGATCAGGAGGACCTGCGAGAAGGGTAGTGTGGTGATTGTGGGGGACTTCAACATGCCAGGAGTGGACTGGAGTACCCCAACAACCAGAAACAGAAGGGAGTAGGTATTGCTGGATGCCTTCCAGAACAGCTTCCTGCTGCAAATGGTCAGTGAACCAACCAGGTTGGGAATACCCTTGACCTTGTGCTGGCAAATGGAGACTTTGTGAGAGAACTTACAGTGGAGGAACCACTGTCAGGGAGTGATCACCACTCAGTATGGCTCACATTGGATATGGGCAAGAAGGAGTAGAATCTGGCACAAGGTGCTGGACTTAAGAAGGGCCAACTTTGGGAGGATGGGGGAAGTGGTAAAGGGTACCTGGCCAGAATTCAATCTAGTATGGACACTAACCAGAGGTGGGTGCTCATAAAGCTGGGGATAGTGGAGCAGCAAAACCTGCTGCAAGGCACAGAGCAAGAAGGCTAGGGCTAGAAACTGAGCTGGTTGAGCAAGGAGGTCATGGAAAGGTAAGGAGGAAAGAGTTGCTTTTAGGAGGTACAAAAAAAGCAGGGAGGATGACAGGCAGGAGTACTTGATGGAATCAGAGGAGGTGACAAGGGTAGTAAGGGGCCAGGTATCTACGAGCCTCAGGCTGGTACAAGGCATTAAGAAGGGGAGAAGGACTTCTTTAGGTACATCATGGAGAAAAGGAGCTGTAAGGACCACATAGCAAGGATTAGGAAGAAGGGGTTTGGGTGGAAGCAAGGTGCAATAAGGCAGAAGCACTAAATGAGTACTTCTGCTCAGTATTTACTAAAGAGAAGAGAGGTGACACCCAAGGGGAGGAATGGTAGAAACAGGGGAGGGGAGACAGATGGGGAAATCATAGAGGCAGATTTCGGGAGGGTTTGAAGGCACTGAGGGTGGACAAGGTGCCAGGCCCAGATGGCATCCAACCCAGGGTACTGAAGGAGCTTGCAGAGGTCCTTGCAGGACCTTGCAGACCTATTTAATGCCTCACTACATTTGAGGTGTGTACCCCAGGACTGGAGGATGGCTCATGTGGTGTCCCTCCACAAGAGTGGCCCCAAGGATGAACCGGAAACTACAGACCAGTGAGCCTCACATCCATCATGGGTAGCTAATGGAGACTATCCTAAAGAGAGGCTGGCACTCCTAGAGGCCAAAGGGCTACAGGACGACAGCAGACAGCATGGCTTCATACGTGGCAGATCCTGCCAAACCAACCTGGTGGAGTTCTATGACTGGGTAACTAGGCAACTGGACAGGGGTCATGCAGTGGATGTCCTGTATCTGGACTTCAGTAAGGCATTCGACTAGGTGCCGCATGGAAGGCTGGTAAGAAGTTAGGCACAGGGCCAGTGCAAAGATGGTGAGATGGATAGGGAACTGACTTCAGGGAAGGCAACAGAGGGTGGTGGTGGTGAGGCTCTCACACCCAAGGGTAGTGATGAGTGGTGTTCCTCAGGGCTCGGAGTTGGGACCAGTGTTGTTTGGGATATTCATTGCAGACATATCATTGGACATCAAGAGCAAGATCAGTATGTTTGCTGATGATACCAAGGTCGAAGTGGTGGTGGATGACCTAGGGGATGTCAGGGGTTGCAGGATGATCTGGCAAGCTTGAAACCTGGTCAGACACCTGGCAACTGGGGTTTAATGCTAAAAGTGCAAGGTGCTGCATTTTGGGATGAAGAACCTGAGGAGGAGTTACCAGCTGGGGAGTGCAGCTAGCCCAGACAGAGGAGGTGAAGGATCTGGGGTGCTCATTATAGGGTCAATGAACATCTCGGCACAATGTAGGAAGGCAGCTGCAAGAGCCAACAAAATGCTGGATTGTATTGCAAGGGGTATATCCTCTAGGAGGGAGGAGGTGATTCTGCCACTGTATAGGTCATTAGTTAGACCGCACCTGGAGTACTGCGTGCAGTACTGGTGCCCGTATCTGAAGAGGACATTAAGGTACTGGAGAGGGTGCAGCGCAGGGTGAAAAGATGATCAAGGGGCTGGGAGACTTATCATATGAGAGGAGGCTGAGGAGTTGAACATGTACTCGCTGGAGGAGAGGAGGGATGGGAGACATGATTGAAACCTTTAAGTACATGAAAGGAATAAACAAGACAGGTACAGAGGGCTGTTCAAAGTAAGAGGAGGAGGGATACCAGGGGCCATGATATGAGACTGGAGGGAGGAAGGTTCAGGAGGAGATGAGGAGACACTTTTTACAGAGAGGGTGGTGGCTGGGTGAAATGCATTACCTGCAGAAGTGGTATCCAGTAAAACAGTGGACTGCTTCAAAGGAATGGGACAGGACAAGGGGAGGGTCATTGAAGGGGAAGGGTGGAAGGGATGGGCAGCTGCAGAATAAGGGTCCTAGCTGCACATTCGAGCAGACTTGATAGACCTCTAGGCCTTTATCTGCTGGCAAATTCATTATGTTAGCATGTTCATATCTGGCAGTACTGGCAGTTGTACCACTGTTTCCCATCTTGTAGCTCCATCTACCTTCCTGCCCTAATAGATTCAGTCTCCAGTTTTTGCCTACATGGTCCATTTTTCTGTTTTCTGAAATGTTACTGTTCACGTGCAATCCTCCCTGGAAGAGCAAAATCTCATTGAAATAAATGGGTCCATTCATTACAAGTGTCTTTTATTTTGGGGTTAAACACCCCAGAAATATGTTTTGAATTTTTGGAGAAAAGTAGTGTAGCAAAGTAGTGTTGAACCTGCAACACTTTCGTGATTTTTGCGAAAGTGTCATATTTTATGACACTACTATTAGACACTATAGAAAATAACATGAATTCTTTGCCACCCTGCTGCAAAACACTGGTTTGGTCTTTTGGCTGAAATCTGGAAGAAAGAAAGCCAACATCCACAGATGTTCCTTTCAGTAGTTTAGTGACCAAATATTTCTGGATGGAAAGTTCGCAGACTCCGAAGTTGATGATTTTTCCCATAGAGTAACATTGTGAATCCACCACGCCTTTTCGTGGCCGATATCTGTTAACGCTTCAAGATACGGACTTTTCATCATAAAATGTTAGCCCCTTTCCAAGGGCTAAGTACAAAACTAGCCAGCAAAGTCATAATTTATATGAAATTTTAATTTTTTTTCTATATCGTATGGTTCCTGAGATATAAACAATTTAGTATTCCAAGTGCTCATTTTCTACTCTGAGGCCCATTATTATGCATATATTCTTTGTATTCACTGTGTTTCTCTGTGCAGCTGTTGGTGGAAAAAAGGTATGCACTTTCATTACTATGCAGTTAGCATTTCCACTTGCGTTTCCGTAACTGTTTGCATTATCATTCCGTCTATTCCACCATGTGCGTTACCCTTTCGTTTTCATTTGCACTTGCAATTGCATTACTGTTACCATTGCATTTCCATTACTGTTTCTGTTTGTGTTTCATTTTCCATCACTGTGTGCTTTAGCATTTGCGTTTCTTGGTACAAGCTTATGTTTGCGTTTCTTTTGGCGTCGATCAGTTGCTGTTACCATTACCATTTGCCTTTCCTATTGCGGTACCATGACTGTATGCATAACTGTTTGCACTTCAGTTTGCATTGCAGTTACCATTCCTATGTGAAAATGGTGGGGCCCTGCGCTCCCACCACTACAATGCCCCCAGACCAGGTAGTGCATCCTGGTGGAGGTCACGGAAAACAAAAGCTATAGACATCAACGGCACACCTCAATGATTGCAGGTACACACAAGTTAGGACAATTATGATTGCACTGACTCAGCCAGGCAATTGTCCCCCTCCTGACCAGGTACTGCATCCTGGTGGAAAACCACAGCAAAACTGAGGTCCTTGAAATCAGCAGTCTCAAATCCCTGATTGCAGGTACACACAAGTTAACACAGTTAGGGATTACACCGGACTCAGCCAGGCAATGACCCCCGAGACCAGGTACTGCATCCTGGTGGAAAGCCACAGCAAACTGAGGGCTTGGATATGAGCGGTACACCTCTCTGACTGCAGGTGCACACAAGTTAGCACAAATAGGAGTTGCCACCGGACTCCAGCCAGAGCAATGCCACCCCAGACCAGGTACTGCATTGTGAGTGGAAGTCACAGAAAAACAAAGGCTATGGTCATCAGCGGTACACCTCCTGATTGCAGATAAACACACAAGTTAGGACAGTTAGGAGTTGCATGGACTCAGCCAGGCAATGCCTCCCAAGAACAGGTACTGCATCCTTAGTGGAGAGCCACAGCAAAACTGAGGCCTTGGACATCAATGGTACAGCTCTCTGAATGCAGGTAGACACAAGTTAGGACAGTTAGGAGTTGCACGGTCTCAGTCAGGCAATGCCCCAGACCAGTTAGTGCATGCTGAGGAGAGCCACAGCAAACCTGAAGCCTTGGAGATCAATGGTACACCTCTCTGATTGCAGAAACACACAAGTTAAGACAGTTAGGAGTTGCACAGCCTCAGCCAGCAATGCCCCCAGACCAGGTACTGCATCCTGAGTGGAGAGCCAGAGCAAAACTGAGGCCATGGACATCAACGGTCACATCCCTGATTGCAGGTACACACAAGTTAGGACAGTTAGAAGTTGCACGGCCTCAGCCAGGCAATGCCCCCTAGACCAGGTACTGCATCCTGAGTGGAGAGCCACAGGAAAACAAAGGCCATAGAGATCAACAGTACACCTCCTGATTGCAGGAACACATAAGTTAGGACAGTTAGGGTTGCATGGCCCCAGCCAGTGCAATGCCCCCAGACCAGGTACTGCATCCTGAGTGGAGTGCCACAGCAAAACTAAGGGCTTGGACATGAATGGGATAGCTCATTGAATGCATGTGCACACAAGTTAGGACAGTTGGGGTGTAGCACGGACTCAGCCAGGCAATGTTCCTCCCAGACCAGGTAGTGCATGCTGAGTGGAGAGCCACAGCAAAACTGAGGCATTGGAGACCAATGGTACACCTCTCTGATTGCAGGTGCACACAAGTTAGGACAGTTAGGAGTTCTACAGCCTCAGCCAGGCAATGCCCCTGTCCCAGACCAGGTACTGCATCATGGTGGAGAGCCACAGGAAAACAAAGGCCATGGACATGAACAGGTACACTCCTGATTGCAGGAACACAAAAGTTAGGACAGTTAGGAGTTGCACAGCCTCAGCCAGGCAATGCCCCCACAAACCAGGTACTGCATCCTGAGTGGAGAGCCACCCACCGCAAAACTGAGGCCATGGACATCAATGGTACACATCCCTGATTGCAGGTACACACAAGTTAGGACAGTTAGAAGTTGCACAGCCTCAGCCAGACAATGCCCCCAGACCAGGTACTGTATCCTGGTGGAGAGCCACAGGTAAAACAAAGGCCATAGACATCATCGGTACATCCCTGATTGCAGGAACACACAAGTTAGGACAGTTAGGAGTTGCATGGCCCCAGCAAGACAATGCCACCCCAGACCAGGTACTGCATCCTGAGTGGAGAGCCACAGCAAAACTGAGGCTATGGACATAACAGTACATGTCCCTGATTGCAGGTACACACAAGTTAGCACAATTAGGAGCTGCATGGACTCAGCCAGGGCAATGACTCCCAAGACCAGGTACTGCATCCTGAGTGGAGAGCCACAGCAAAACTGAGAGCTTGGATATGAATGGTACAGCTCTCTGATTGCAAGTGCACACAAGTTAGGACAGTTAGGAGTTGCACTGCCTCAGCCAGGCAATGCCCTGCACCCCCAGACCAAGTACTGCATCCTGGTGGAGAGCCACAGGAAAACAAAGGCCATGGACATCAATGGTACACCTTTCTGATTGCAGGAACACACAAGTTAGGACAGTTAGGAGTTACCGGCCTCAGCCAGGCAATGCCCCCGCTAGACCAGGTTCTGCATCCTTAGTGGAGAGCCACAGCAAAACTGAGGCTATGGACATGAATGGTACATGTTTCTGATTGCAGGTACACAAGTTAGCACAGTTAGGAGTTGCACAGCCTCAGCTAGGCAATACCCCCAGAGCAGGTACTGCATCCTGAGTGGAGAGCCACAGCAAAACTGAGGCCTTGGAGATCAATGGTACACCTCTCTGATTGCAGGTGCACAAAGTTAGGACAGTTAGGAGTTGCACAGTCTCAGGCAGGCAATGCCCCCTCCCCGAGACCAGGTACTGCATCCTGGTGGAGAGCCACAGGAAAACAAAGGCCATGGACATGAGCGGTACACCTCCTGATT
The DNA here is from genome assembly GCA_016271365.2 of Neoceratodus forsteri. Lineage (NCBI taxonomy): Eukaryota > Metazoa > Chordata > Ceratodontiformes > Ceratodontidae > Neoceratodus > Neoceratodus forsteri. The sequence goes on from CM057455.1 coordinate 1,188,025,599, forward strand.
GCAGGAACACAAAAGTTAGGAAAGTTAGGAGTTGCACGGCCCCAGCCAGGTCAATGCCCCCAGCAGGTACTGTATCTTGAGTGGAGAGCCACAGGAAAACTACAGCCATGTACATCAGTGTTACACCACCCTGATTGCAGGTGCACACAATTTTGCAGAGTTAGGAGTTGCACAGTATCAGCCAGGCAATACACCACACTTTCCCTACCAGATCAGGGACTGCATCCTGGTGAGAAGCCACGTCGAAAGTTAACCTATGGACATAAACCATATAGTTCTTTGATTCAGCTTGGCACAAGTTAGGAGACAGTACTTGCAGAGGATCAGCCATGGTATGCCCACCAACTTCATGGAACAGCCATTCATATCATTTCAATAGAATTGTCTTATCTTCTGACTTGACAAAGATGACACTACCGCTGTCAGAGTGTTGGGCCTCCACAGACTCAGCCTCTGCTGGTACTACCTCCGAGTGTGGTGGGGAGTGCCTGTGATGTCCTGTGAATGAAAAATAAAATATGTATTTTTTGACTGTGGTATCTACCTCTCCAGTAATTCAGCACAGATTTGTTTCAACATTGCTAGTATTGTCTGCTCCTTAAGAATTCTCTTGTCTAGAGTTTTCTGTCACTGTGTCTATACCTGTGTAGTACTGCATGCCTTAAGTAAAATAGTATCATAGTACTGTATGCTTTAAGTAAAATAGTATCATAAGATCTCCTGAGGTACAGAATATGAAACAGCATTCATTGAACACATTATAATAGCCAATAAAAAAAACAGTGACTGTAGTCTTTTACATCTAGTATTTGAAGACCATGTACAGTAATACATCTATTACTAATCTTTAGTACCAGTTTTTCCATGTTCCTCAAATTACTTATTGTTCCTGTGTATATTTTTGAATGTTTATGTACTGCAGACTTGGTGTCTTCTGTACATTTCTCTGTCATACAATAATAATATTATACAATTACTGATAGTACACCAACATTTTACTGTACATCGTTCTTAACAGTGCCATATGTATTGTGGTGATTAAGAAATGGCTTCTATACTCACGATGTTGTGACGCTCCCTGCAGAAGGCTTACCAGCAGCCTCCCACATCTTGTATGTGAGGTAGTACCAGCCGAGTCATTCTCCAGTATCGCCTTGTGTTTTTTAGGACGGACCGCTGGCACAGCAGCTTCCACTTCCGCTTACACATTAATGAGTTATTATTTTTACTTTAAAACACATGTATAGATGTGCATGTATGCGCCTCCACATTACATCCAGCTTCCTGTTTTTTTTTATTTTTATTTTATTGAAATCTAGGATTACAAATACCATTGAGTAGGACCTGCTCATTTACAAAGGTTCCATGTCAAGGAATTGTGGGTATACATACATACAAAGGTCGATATAATAATACATAGTTGCACAATAAAAAGAAGCAAGAGACTGAGGCTTAGGAAATTCCAGTAATTCAAAATGTGCCAAATCTTAGGTAGCATGACATACCAGCCAAGGGCAATCTTACAAATAAGCACTGTAGGTGAGAGGGAGGGCGGGGTATGCAGGCAGGAAGGCCATTGTCGGAGGTAGAGGGTGAGGGTAAGAGCTCTAAAGGGGAGAAGGAGGGATAAAAGTCAGGAAATGCCGGGGGAAGGGAGAGGGCAAGGGGCGGACAGGTGAGGCAGGTAGAAGGGGGCAAGGTGGGAGAGGTAGCTCTCAAGACTGAACTAGAGGGCAGTGAGTGGTGGGCCCCTGATTAGGCGAGGCAGTCACAATGACTAGTTGAAATGAGATGAAGTTGGAGTTGTCTCTAAAAGGGCCAAGAGTAGCAGCAGTAAGAGTTTCTTTGTTGAGAGTATTGTACCACTATGGTGCTCTGTGGGCAAAGGCCTCTCACCCATGGTAGTCTGGCATCTGGGGACAAGGAAGGTTAGTTGTTGTGAACTTCTAGTTTGCTGGGTGCTGTGGTGGTCAATGAGGAGCTTTTCAATGCCGGGGGCATGACCCTGAGGAGGACTTTTTGGCTAACAGGCAGGTTTGATACTGTATCCAACTGATGAGAGCATTAGTACCTTTGCATTCCTTTTCTTCTGAGCTGCCTCTACCAAGCAGCACATCTCCCTCAGAGTCCACAGTCTCATAGTTGTCTTGTTTTTTAGTCCTGCAATGAATAGAAAGACAGACAATAGTACATAACTATGGTATATTCTTACGTCTATATGGTTGTCTTCTGTTCAGCTTTTCGACTACACATGTGCAGATACCATGGTTATTACGATTGTACAGTTGTGATTACAGGCTATGACATATGACAACAGTGATAGTTAGATTACATCACATAAAGAACACACTACTACGTCCGTATGTCATGTTTGAACTGTAGTGCATAGGTTTACTCAAACTACATGCCTAAACATTAATATTCAATCTTGATGACAGAAGCTGTACACATGTCACAATTCTCAGCATGTTCATATATCAAACCTGCTATGGTAGTGTAAAGAGAGTTGCATGTGTTTGTGTTATGTGTGCAGCTTTTCTATTTTTGACCAAGGTTTTGTGGCTCTTAAAAGAACCGTTTTTGAAAGGTGAACATGTTAACAGTCTGATATTTTAGAGGACTGTGAGGATTCCATCTTAAAAGCCTCCCAGGAAAAGGCAATTGCCAGTATGAGAGAAGTGCACCGTCTGGTAGGTATAGTCAATCATTACAATACTTAATTTTGGGGTGATGTATGGTGTGCATCCCAGACATGCGTGGATATCCAGATATTTGTATGTTTACCTTTCTTCATGCTCTGTCAAGCAAGTACATGTGCTGTTCTGCTTGCCAGACCCTACGCTCTGTAATATCAGAAAAATGATTTTACAGGCAGGTAACATACCCATAATAGAAGCAAGGTCCAATTTTGCTTGACACTAAATCTACCCATCGTTTAGTGCCTACATCATTGCCTCTGAGATGAATCAGCAGTATGACCAGATAAGCTTGAGTGCTGAGTAGTCTGTGCATTGTTGGCATGAGATACTCCCACCTCATGCCTCCCCTGCCAAACCACTAACAGAGCAATTTGGAAGCTGCAGGTCTTTGCCAAAATTACTCCTCTGAGCATACTCTGAAGCTCATCATACTATGCTGCTGCCGACTGACCCACACAGTCCATTTGCTGTTTCTGCCATTCTGAGGTTTTAAACTGAGAAGTGGATAGAGAGCTACCAAAAAATCAGTGTTTGTCCTGCAGTGTCTAGTCACTACTGAGTATGAAACTGAAATGTGCCTCTCTCTTTCAACATTGCTTTGGTGGGCTGTCCCAAAACACAGTGATTTACAAAGTTATTGGTTAATACTTTCTCATGGTTAACCAATACAGTGGATGCATGCTGTATGACTACACTGAATGGCTGCAGCTCCTGTCAACCAGAAATGTTGTAAAATTTCTAGGTGGGAAAATACCACATTTTCATAGGCTAGTTCAAGCAATCACAAGTACACAGAGATGTATAATTGGTTGACTCTTGTGTTATGATACACGTGCTGCTTGCTTTCTGCCTCCTTTGCAGCTCTATCTGTGATAGTACTGATTGACACTCTGACTTTAAACAGTAATACATTATTTTTACAGCATTGCAGGTTATTTATATTGTCATAGTCAAATATAGCAGTAAAAACATTTTGTTTAATGCTATTTTTGTGGTGCTCTTAGATTTTAATGCTAGAAAAATTGTATAGAAAATGTGATGTACTTACACAGAGTAAAGCAGGCTGCTCAGTGTATTCCTAAGATGGCCACTATGTCCTTCTCCAGTCTTCAGCAGTTGTGATTGGGCTGCCTGACATGGCCTGATCAATGTTATGTTCCATTGGTGTGGCGTATGTCACTCAAATACAAAAGCAGTGTCAGATTGGCTTAGACTTAAAGAGGGTGTTTTTTAATGTGATTATTCAACACTTTTGTGCTGACGACACTATTATTCGACACTTTCATGCTGATGACACTATTATTTGACACTACTATTCAACAGAGTCATGCTGCGACACCAAGATTTGCGATACTGTCATGCTCACGGCACGAGATTTGCGACACTGTGCACATTCAACACTACTTTTTGAAAATGTTGGAAAAAACTTTTTGACTAAAATAGTGTGGATAGTTAGAATTTTGAGAATAATTTAGTTTCTGACATATTTATGGATATTTCTCATGTTATAAGTGAGCTTCCATTCTGCGACACTTGAAAACATTGTATATTGTGTTGACTAGTGTTCGGCTGTGATAAAGGATTATCTGTGCAATGTTTTGTAAGTAGTGCTATTTATTCTTGTATCATAACACATGAACAGTGTGTGCGACTATATAATGTTAGGACAAAAGTTAGCTCACCACTAAATATTTGTTTCTCTATTTCTTATACAGGTGTCTGATACTTACGTAACATTGTCCCACACTACTGTGAATTTCAAGAGCGAAAGATGCCTTCTAAACACAGACACAGTTCTATGCAGAGATGAAACATGTATCATAGTAGTTCACTGTTGCTTAGAGTGGTCCAAAACCACCCATGGTACATCAAGATTTAAACTGAATCAGCATTCCGCTCAGAGGTGACTTCACAGGTTGCACACTCCACAGAAACAATCGTGCTTGCTCAACTGCAAGGCAAACATGCAGAGCCCAGCAACAGTTGTGAAATCTTTCAGACAGAAGACTAATGTTGCAAAGGCAAGCATAAAGCGTACCAAGCAGCAGCATAAAGGCATGGCTGCTGATGCTCATCTGAGGAAGCCAAAGTATTTCTGATCACTAGCTTCTGAAGCTAAGATTGATAGACTTATTGCTGCTGTGATGAGATGTGAGCACAAAAAGTAAAGAGTCATCTATCTTTGATGAAACTGCATCTCAGAGTCCGTACATTTGTTAATAGAGCACTATTTGTTCTTCAATGCTTGTGGCGTAAAATGGCACATGTACTTGCACAGTTCAAGAAGAAGAAGAAGAAGAAGAAAAGAAGAATCAGCATTTATATAGCACTTTTCATACACAGTGTATCCCAAAGTGCTTTACAAGCAATGCTAGAGTGGTAGTGAAGTGACTGAATGCGTAGTGGCATCCATATTGCACATCATCACCCACACACAGCCTGGATAATTTAATTGCATGAACTGGTTTATGGGAAGGGAATGTTGGTCAGGACACTGGGAATGTCCCCTATTCTTTTGTGAAGAGTGCCCTGGGTTCTTTTACTTCCACCTGGACACCCACGGGACAACACCAGGATAGGTAGAAGGGACCTTGGTTTAATATCTTATCCGAAGGACAGTACACCCCAGCAGTACAGCACCTCCAATACTGCACTCAGATGCCAGTGATTTTAGGTGCAAACCAATCCCGGTGTGGGATGAGAACCCACAACCTTCTGGTCCAGAGGTGGATGTGCTCCAAATGAGCCACACTGACACCTTCAGGAAAGTTGTATACAGCATTTAGATGAGGCTACAATGCTATCATGTCTTGAACCAACACAACTTCTGTGATGTTTACGCGGGTAACTGGCTACACACACAGAACTCAGAGGCATATTTCTGGGAGAGTCATATTACTCACAGAAAAGGACAACAACTTCTGCATGGATGAGTTCAGTAAACTGTGTAATGTGCTAACTGTGTGTGATGACACTACAGTGCAGTCAGATGATGAGTGTGAGGCAACTGTTCAGCCTCGTAGCGTCACTGTCTGTCATGGACATGTGATGCAACTTGCAACCACAGACAATCAACATTTGACAAGTCGAGCACTTCATCAACCTGTTTGTCATTACTGATTGTAAAGAACAGACATAAACTGTTTGAGACCATAGACCCTTGAGAGATCCATCCACATACTGGACTTATGGGTCATTCTCTTGCATGCCTAGATAGTGGTGTTTGCAATATTGTATTTCACCACATGCGGATGCTGGGAGTGCATCAATCAGAGATGCGGAACTTTGTGTATAGGGTCTATGAGGCACGATGAGTTGTTGTGCAGTATACTCATCTGAATGAGTTACTGCAGTCTAGTGACATGCATGGTGCCATGACATTTTCTGAAACAGCTATGACTGATGCAGCAGTGTCACAGATACTGTGATTGAACAGTCATCAATTGCTGATGGAAATTCTGTCTCTGTCTTAGAAACTGATATTCTCAAGCAGTTTGGAAATCCACTGCCAAATTAGAGTTGGCAAAGACAGAGAAATTTGACTCTGTATGTGTGTCATGTGATCGGCTCTGTTACGAGAAACAAGCGGTCACAGTGAACCTAGAAATCTTGTCAGCGTACAATGACATATGGTTTTGACTGTTAGCATTTCTGCTGTTAAAGTGTGACTTCAGTTAGACCCAATCATTGTGATGTGCAAGCATTGTTTCTCCAAGGTGAAGGCTAACATTCTGCACCAAAGTCACTGTTGAATAATATGTAGGCACATGTTATGCCTGCTGAGATTGCCACATTGAATATGTTTGAATGGATTCTTATTCAGACTATGAAACCATTTCAAACAATTCTATGTCTGAATACAAAACATGGAACATTCCACAAAAGAACTCATTAGGTCTCTTAAGGGGTTTCGTTATGTATCTTCCACTTCCTCTGCAGGAAAATGTGGAAGCAATCTCCACTGAGAACAGTTTGGTGATTCTTGTCAATGGTGTTCCAACAACGTCATAGGTCATTTGGCAGGATGTTGTCAATGTAAGAAGTTGGAGCTTGCTCTTACTTACTAAAGACAACAATCTCTTTTATGCAGACCTTGACAATTTTCGGATGACTAGCATGTCCACTGAACATGATGTGTTGGATACTACAAAACCAATGATTGAGAGGTCAATGTAGAGACAAATGATAATGAGTGTGAGCGGTACACAATACACACCACTGCATGGCAGAGATACAGTAGGGGATAACATTGATCTGTACTAAATGAAACAGGTGGAAGGTGAGCCTGTCAGCATTTAAGAGGCAACAGTGGAAACACGTTGTTTCCAGATTTAGTCCCAAAAGGGTCAGGTGGATGCCTAGATGAAAGAAAGTGCATCTGCAAGGTGCTGGTAATGCACTAGCAGTGTGCTCAGTAAGGATAAGCAAATTCAGACGCAACATACAGTACCTGTTCCATCTCCTCTGGGAGAGTGAGCTTAGCATATTGTCTGCATCTATTGCACATACTATACGACTCACAACTCCACTAGATGGAATCACTGCCACACTGATTTTTGCAGAAATTAAAGCAAAGGATGAAAATGTGCAAGTCAATTTGTCTTCTATTTTGTCAAGTCTCGTGGCACCAAAGAATACTGGTATCATGAGACACTCTGAGGTGATGACTATGCTGCGAGTATGGGCGCAGCCATGGTTTACTGTCACACTCGCTCTGCCGAGTATACCTGGGAGGAGGTAATTGAACTCTTGAAGTGAGCAAATTGTGATGTAGAGGCATTTCATCAATGACTCTCAGAGAAAGCGTGCTCACTTGGCCAGTCTCTGTGACTAGACATTTTCACAAGTGATTCCATGATATTCTGACTTTCATTTTGTCAAAGAACAATCCGCCTCTTGGTACTGTGGAGTATTTCTTCTGGAGGATGGAATATTAGGCATGAGGTGCTCCTCATATTCATATGTTACTGTGGATCAAGGGCGCCCCAAACATGGCGAACATGAAGCAGCAGGCGTGCTAGCATTCATTAAGCAATACATCACTTTTCACATACCGGACAAGTATGACAGTCCTACACTGTGGAAGTTGGTGCAGAGTTCAACACCATATTTGTGAAATACTGCTGCGGATAGTGAAGAACAAATCTGATTGGTACACAAGATGTTGTCGGATTCCCAGCCGTGTCTGTCAGGATGGTTGCATGAACAAACTGTTTTCAGCTATACGACACCACTTGAAGGCAAAATCAACCAAGAAGGTATATGAGTTACCCAGAGATGAGAATGAGGTGTACATCAATGACTACAACCCCACTCTTCCTCTAATGTGGCAAGCAAATATAGATGTTCAGTTTGTGGTTGACAACTCATTGACTCTGGTGCAGTATGTCATAGTACATCACCAAACATGAACAGACTAGCTTGCAAGATCTTTGGGAAGATATTGCCAGTTCAAACAAGTCACTGACATCTCAGTTTGGTCACTGGGACTGAAGACCCTATCACACAGAGAATGTGGTGCTTATGAGGCCGGCGATCGCTTGATCAGTACACATTTGTATGGCAAATCTGATGCTGTACACTTTCTCAGTGTAAACTACAAAGAAAGTGCATATGTACTTATTCCTCATGCTGAGATTGAGGAACTGGATCTCAAGAGACCCTCTTTGAGACATATCTTGAAGAATAACCTCATTGACCATACTACCCCGTAGGCACTAAAGACATGGATCGAATATGTTTATTTGAGGTGGCTAAATGGCATGACTACAAGATGGATGTCTCACCTGATTCCTACGTGACATTTACAAGGTCAAAGGGTGGACAGCTGTCTCATTAAGAGACATAAGCCGTGGCTCATTGACCACTGCAAATTACATCTAGGCACATCTGAGAGCAGAGAGCATTACTACTTTGCTCTCCTATTCTTATTCAAGCCCTGGAGGAATGAGTCTGAATTAAAGGTGACTGTGATACATTGAGGAAGAATTCAATCACAATTCTGAGACATTCAAAACTGAATACTCAAACGTTTATACAGAGACTAGATGCTGAGAAGGATCAGCTTGAAAAGCACAGAAACAACCTGAAGAGGACACTCCTGTTAGTTCACAGGACAACCTTGATCCAGAAGGAGAAGGTATACTTGGAGAACCTCTGCCTCTGAATGCCCCAGAAGTACTCATGTCAGAAGTGAAGAGTGCTATGGAACATGACACACACTGCAGTGTTGACCCAGCAGAATTGAGAGAGAGCTCAATGAGCAGCAGTGTGGTGCACTCTGCAGTTACTGATGCTGTCCAGCATGGGATACTACATGACAGAAGAAATGTGACTGTCTTGACCATAAACCACTACTGATGTTTATTAGTGGCTCAGCAGGTACAGGAAAGAGCTTCCTTATAGAGGCCATAATGGCTGAAATACGGAAACTGACAGGCTCATCAATGTCTGTTGCTGTTAGTGCTCTCACTGGACTGGCTACATACAACATTGGTGGAGTTATGTTACACCGTCTCTTCTTGTTGTCAGTGGAGCATAACAAAGCAGGAGAGTATCGTAGCTGTCATTTGAGGTGCAGCTCAGCTTCGTTCTATGTTTACTAAGTTGAAGTTACTCATCACTGATGGTGTCTAATTTGATGCTTGCCTGTATACCCTAAGTCTACAGGAGATTTTGAGGACTGACTATGGAGGTGCATTTGGTGGTAAAAGCATCGTTGTATTTGGAGACCTTTAACTTGCACCAGTTAATGCGGAACATGTCTTTGCAGCTCTGACTATTAAGCAGGCTAAGAATACACTAGGCTGCACTGGAGGTTTTAACCTGTGGGAGTTATTACCTATGTCAAGTTGTGTCAGAACATGAGGCAGAGTGGTGATCTGGCTTACAAGGCACTGTTGGATCAAGCTCATTACAGGTTCTTTGTCACCAGAACATCTTTCAATGTTACATGGTCGAAGAATCAGAATGGATACTACATCCATAGAAACAGTATATGATGTTTTCAGTGATGTGTACTCCAGGGGCACATGGATTGTGTGTCTTATGCCACAACTTAAGAAATGTGCTGAGTTCAACAGTGCTATGTTGCAGAAAGAGACCCAAGAAATTTTCATACTGCACGCTGTTGATACAGTTGATGGTGTCATTCTAAGTTGGAAGCTGGTAGTGAAGATGACTGAATGACTCTCTGAACTGAAGTCAGATGTTTCACACACAGCTGGCCTGGAAGCTGTTCTTACAGTTTGTAAGAATGCACATGTCATGCTCGGCGTAATCTTGATGTTGAGCGTGGCATGGTAAATAGTGCCATGGGTCACATCATAGATTTCATTTACAATGTTCAGAAGACATTTATCAAGACATTTGTCCACTTTGACAACATGGAACAGCCTGTGCAGATTGGTTGTACCTGTGTTAAGTTCCAGGTATTTAAGGAAATCTATGTCAACAGGAAACAGTTCCCAATATGTGATACGTATGCTGTTTCAATTCACAAGTCTCAGGGCTTGAGTTTGGATTCAGCAATCGTGGACATAGACACAGACATTTTCAAAGATGGCATGAGCTACGTTGCACTTTCATGCATCCGCAGTCTTTCTGGGTTGCACATCATAACACTCGCACCTCAGAAGATACATGCTGACAAGCGATGTATTGTTGAGTACAACAGATTCGTGCTCCGTATCAGCCACAGATGTCTCTAATACCACTACCTACGTGTGGTTGTCTCACATCCCACAGTCACAACTTCACCTGGCAACAAGTGAAAATGAGCTGCCACTACTAAATCAACTGTGCAGAGTACTAAGAAGGTCAGAATATCAAATGCAGATGCAGAACCAGCTGTTGCTCAGAAGTCACTTGGTATGGCTGTTGTCCCAGTGTTTGATAACAGTACTAGAGTAAACTGCTATGCTAATTCAGCTATGCAAGCTTTTCTCCACATGCCACACTTTGTGCAGGCAATACCAGCTTCACAAGACACTCCCTTATCAAAGGCATTGAAGGAAGTTGTCAACGTGACTTCTGATCAGCCAAACAATGTGCAGTCACTGACACCTGTCGACAGGTCTTAGATACATATGATGGATGCAGTACATTTGCTGCTAACATGCAGCAGGATGCCAGTAGTTTATGATGGCCATTATAAACAGCTTGGATGAAGAGGATTCCAGTGTTTCAGTATTTCACTGTCTCATATGTTACCAGATATGTATGTCTGTCATGTGGTCATTCAGGTGAGAAACCACTGAAGACATGCTTTGGGTTTCTCTGTTTGTGCCTCTGTCTCAAAGTGTCAAGTTCCGGCAGCTGTTTACCAATGCTGAAAGTGGTCACTTATGTGTAAAGTGTGGAGGTACATGTACTCAGTCCATCGTCTGAGGACTTCTTCTCAATATCTTATGCTTGTATGCGTAGATTTGACTCTAACGGCTCAGAGTTGACACACCTATCACAGATTTCACAGCTGGTAGAACTGTATTTAACCAAGCAGTGTTTGACACTCAGGTTGTGATCTACCACTATTGTGAGTCTGTACATTTTAGACATTACACTTGTTTGTTGAGGTACAGAACTGGCTTTGTTGAATGCAATGACTCACAAGCACTGTTAGCACAGACTACCGAGACACTTAAAAAATGCATACGTTTCGATATTGAAGAATTACTACAATCTTCATGCATCAGAGGAATAGTCACACAACATGTGACATACCTTGCTGTCCATTTTGTTACAGAGTGAGTTCTGGTAGATAAACATTTTTTTCATGCAAATCTGCATTCAGGATTACACTGTTAACACATCACATGGTTTACATGCATATGTTTACTCAATCTGACTTTTAAGATTATTCGTTGATCAGTGACACAGTGAAAATAGTTGCAGTGGTCTTCAGTCGGCACCAACTGTCTTACCCAGTCACTAGAGAAACCACACTTGGATTTCTAAGGAAGACTTTGAAATGCCGAAAGAGATATTTCTATCCGGTCGTCCTCTTCTGCCATTATCTTTTCTTATGAGTATGTCATTTGCAGCCATAACAAGTACTACTTGACACACTTGCCAACTGTGCACCTCTACTAAGGCACATTACTTGTCCATGTGCATAAACAAAACTGTGTAACACATGTCTTTTAAAGAGTTGTCTGCATCATGACATTATTTGGATCTTTTATGAGTAAAAGATATCCTGGTGTTTGTGCCACTTCTGTGTTAGACAACTGAACACTGTTTTACATCATCTGCTGACCTCTACTTAAGAATACAATACTCTGAAATACACATCACTCTGTGACATGTTGAGTATCACCAGGTGTGGCTTACGTTTCTTTTTGTCCGTTTGCATCATCACTAAATACCACCATATTGTGCCACAACAGTGTAGTACTATCCCTGTTTTCTTTCTGTACATCTGTGTTGTACATATGTATATATGATTATTAATACATTATTCGATTACAATTAGTACTTTTAGGTTTCAAGTAGTTGTATTAATTGCTATTTAAGTGAATTGATTAAACAATGTTTCATATTTCACTTTTTAACAGTATTTAATTCACAAGTATTTAAACATATTGTTAATATATTTATTAATATAACATAGATTTTTAGTAGAACTTTTCTAGTTTGTAGTAATTTCAAATAGGCATCATTAATAGTAAAGTTGAGTGTTGTGATAGATATTTGTTTATTATCAAGAGGTGACATTTTCTGAATAAGAGATTCTTTAGTGTAATATTCATAGCATTCTGTGAAACCATTACTTATTAGTAACTACAAGTTTTTAGTGATGTAGATACTTTAATAGTTCACTATTAATGTTGATTATAGCTATGATCATTTTCACTGATGTATATAGTACCTGTTACCATATGCCATTTGATTTTGGTTAGTGTAACAAGTTAATTAAATGTATGTATAGAATAGTATACTATTGTAAATCAGACACTTTCACTGATAACAACTGATTTTTATGCTTCTGATAATATTTCTTGATCACCTCTATTGAGGGGTTGGGTGGGAATTTTCCATATGCAGCCATATATCTATATGTCTTTACATGTATATGTATGTATATATATATATATATATATTGTATATATATATATGATATGTCTACACATAAATATACTACAATTAAATGTTTTAAAATAGCTTTCAAATGTATTCTTTTAAGAAAGCATTATGTGTTTGTGCTGCTATTATTTAAACAGTTGGCATCTGATTTTAGCCCACCCCAGGAATATTCACACCATCAGTCACACAATGACAATAACATCTTTACTGTTTGATGCACGTCGCAGTGTACAGAGAGTACTGTGGTAGCTGTGTTCATGTGTTGTGTGCTACTGTCACATCTTACTCATGAAGTACCTGTCATACTGTTTTCCATGTATTTTAAACTTTGGTGTGATACCTTTTTAAGATTGTTTTGTGAGACTGATTTTGTGTACCAATTGGACTTTTAATTCAGTTTTTAATCGACTTTTTAAGCCTTATTTACCTGCGTTGTGTCTTTGATTATATATTAAGTTACAGTGCTAATATGTATACTGGTGTTGGTATATTGCTGCATAGAAACAAAGTGCAAGAGGTTCATCTGTGCAGATTTTCTACTTAGCACAGTACACATACTATTGGTCCATGTGGCACACATATTACTCTGATATTCCATTAATTTATCACTTCATTTTCCATGTGAAGGTGTAGTACATGAACTATTGCTGCATGAATAGTGTAAGACAAGTAAATATTCTGACAAAGCTATCTATATCTTGGTGAGTCTGTGGTGCAAAAGGCACATTCTCAACAACATATATGATATAGTTTGAGATAATGATTTCTCAAAAGACAGGAAATTCATGGCAAAAACTCCATTTAATGCATCAGTTAGGGTTGTTCCTAGCAGACAAAAGTGAGGAAATTCTGTATTAGGGTTGAAAACTCTAACTCCTTATTCCCCACCCCACCCCCAGCACCACACACACACACACACACACACACACACACACACACACACATACAAGTAGAGGGGAGGACCAAGGCAACACGACCAATCACAGACAACCAGCAGCAGGTGACAGAAATAACATACAACTGTCTAAACATACTACAAGACACATACATCATCATGGGCCACCAAGTGTACAGGTTCTACTGCCATCCAAGTGACTTGGTGCTATACATGGATACTGCCCATCAGTTGTTGCTGTATCACATTAAACATTTTATGTTGATTGTGGGCATGCGCAAGAAACATATTACGGCAGCTTGCTGTAGAAGCAGGTTGTCAGGCCGCGGCACTGTTGTGGCCAATGCCCCCTGCCTTTTGAGAGCTTGACTCACTTTCCCCAATGGGTGGTACGCAGCTGCTGACACTAGCTTGCCACAACCTGAAATGTTTCAGCCACTGCAATTAGGGGCCACCTCGTCATTGCAGCTTCAGCCATTCGCTGCAAGAGGGAGTGACCGTCATTGCTGGGCAGAATGTTGGTACTGTAATATTGTTTGTGAACATGGTGGTGGCTTGCTGCTGTGTTCACATTCAATGTTACTCAGCCCCACTGCCAAGGGGTGCCCAATCCCCTCAGCAGCATGCCCTCCCACAACAGTGTTTGTTTGCTGACGGGGCCCCAATCCCCATCGACTTGAGTCCCACTCCAGTTCATGTTGCCGATGGGGAGCCACTCCCATTGGCATTATGTCCCCTCCAGCTTGATTTGCTGATGGGAGCCCACTCCCTGTTGACATAATGTCCCCCAAAAATCAGTAGATTTTGCGAGTGCCCAATCCCTCTCGGCTCTGAACCCCTTTTGTGCCAATGGGGGCCCAATCCCCGCCAGCTACAGCTGCCCCAAAAAACACTGGTTGGCATGCTGGGAGCCTACCCCAGCATGCCAAATCCCTGTAAAAAAAGTCAAAAGTCCTGTGATTTTTTGTTTTAAAGTTGTAAAAGAAAACAGTCCCTCGCGGTCTCCCTCCCCTCCCACAACCTGAGCCCACCCTCTGCACACTCTGTCTCCCCACCTCCCTCACCCTATACTTACCTCTGGAGCATGGCGGACGATCTTCAGTGGACCAGGAACATGTCGGCACTCTTCAAAGCCGACCGAGAACTGAGAAATGCCGGTAAGCTGTATAATGGCATAAATAGTTTTTTCAACTTTGATGCATAGCTCAGGCATTTTTTGGAATTTTGGCACCAAATTTTCAACATGGGGTTATTGGGCTCTGTCACAGGACCATGGGATAAATGATGGACCAAGAGACAGTTGCTGGAGTAGACTTCAACTTAAAGTATTTATTTTAACAAAGAGCGAACTGTACGTAGAAAAAAATAATAAGATACATAATATCCAGTAACAAAACCATGTACTAGTAAGCCCTAGTACTTCAGAAGGCTTGTGGCAGCACTTCCAGGTCCGACTCCTGGAGTCAACTAACTCTTTTGCACTGAAACAAAGTGATTTATATACCTTTAGAAAACATGTGACCACAAACTCCTCCCCTAGGTTCCTTTTACAACATAAATTCTTTCTTTGTACAATAAAATAATTTTTACACTCCAGTACTTTTAATTTAACCCAAGAATACATTTTTATAATGCCAGACAAAATAATAATTATTTAGGAGTTGTACACACTAAAATTAACTGAAACGGAACGCTTCCTTTAACTAACGTATAAAATCAGCTGTTCAAGGGCCAGCCAGCTCCTAAGGATCATATCCATGCAAGTAATATAGCAGGCAGAGTTTACCTAGCAACCAGAATGCAGTGAAAATCCTTGTTTATAAAAGGCTCAAATGCCTAACATACATTATTCCACCCTTAGCAGGTATGAGCAAGACATTTTACTCGATTTTGGGCTGAAAGCACTAATTTGGGGTCAGGAAAAGGCTAAATGCCTTCCGACCATGCTCATATTCGTAGCGGTAATTTTACGGTGATTACATTTTCGACTCATTTCTGCGGCGTATTCAATCGCCAACAGCCGCATTTGCAGAGTTGCTTTACAAGGGCTACTATTACAGGATACAACAGTTCCTGAACTTAAACAAACTAAAAAAAATATCTAAATCAGGAAGCTTCTAAATCAACCAGAAGCCCCATTTAAAGGGACAGAGTTTTGCCATAACTGCAAATGCAGTTTCTGTTTATTTTTAAAGCGCCCTATTGTTCTATCCGATACTATTCTAACCAGATATCACAAAGGGATACCTGAAAGGCATAGAACAAAATGGGATTTGTTATTTATTTGTTCATTTTGTTTTTAGAGATACTGATTAACAATGGAGAGATTACAAAGGAACTGGAATGTACATAACATATAAGCACAGCAGACAGACAGAGACAACAAATATGTAAAAGAGAACATACTGCATGAAGTGGTGCTCAGCCCAACAAACAAACATATAACAATTAGAAAGCGACAAGAACAACAGTACATCCAGGTCCCATTATCCCCTATATTTTTCACTCTTTCACATTCCTCCCACCTAAAAACAAAACCTACAGTTTTGGTTCTCTAAGGCTAAACAGTAAATTCATCATCAGATCTCTCAACAGGAGAGATGGAGCCATAGCCCACCCTCACCTAAGGCTCCACCTCGGGTCCCTAATTTCTAGAATTCCAAACAAATAACTAGGAGATACTGTCTCCTTCATAACAATACTTCACTTTACCCCAAGTCTGATGAGAAATACTTTTATCCTCCATTCCATAACTTGACATATAATCAGCATTACTATGTGCTGTTCCTTTCTGTGTTTGATAACAAATCTATAGGGCTGTAAGTGAGATACCATCGCATTATGTGGGTATTTTTATCTTTCATTACCAATAACCAACATAATGGATTATGGTCAGTCCATAGTTCAAATTCTCACGCCCATAGATAAAAACGAAGGGCCTCTATAGCCCATTTGATGGCTAGACACCTTTTCAATTACTGAATAGTGTGTTTCTCTCTCATGGGCTTCCTACTAATGTAAATTATAGGATGCTCTTCCTCATTACAACCTGTGTTAGTACAACCCCAATCCCATACTGTGATGCATTGTCTGTAAAATGAATGTTTGTGAAAAATCAGAGTATTAATACAGGTGAAGAGCATAAACTAGTTTTAATAGCCCAAGTGCTTCTTCACATTCTTTCATCCATCTGATCCTTTCAGGTTCTTTTTCTTGGTTAACTCTGTCAGGGACCTGCTATTGTTGAAAAATTAGGAATAAATCTACGATAGTAGCTAGCTAGTCCCAAAAAGATCTCACATCCCTCTTTGTGATGGGAGTGGGACTATGTGCTATACGCAACCTTATTTATTTCTGGTTTTACACAACCTCTACTAATATGGAAACCCAAATATTTGGTTTCCTGCATGGCTATTGTACATTTTCTTGGGTTTATAGTGAGGCCAGCCTTGGAGATTTCAGTTAATACCGAGAAAGATGTTTCAAATGTTCCTCCCAAGAGGGACTATAGATAATAACATCATCCAGGTAGGCTGCACTATAACTGGCATGAGGGGTTAGCAGAGTGTCCATAATTCTTTGAAACGTTGCAAGGCACCATGTAACCCAAAAGGCATAACTGTAAAATGGAACAATCCAATAGGTGTGCTGAATGCAGTTTTATCTTTATCGGCTGTATCTAATGGAATCTGCCAATATCCTTTGGTCAAATCCAGGGTGCTAAAATAGGTGGTACTACCCAGATGATCTAGGATGTCATCTATTCGGGCATTGGGTAACTATCAAACTGGGATACCACGTTTAACTTCCTAATATCCAAACAGATGCGTATGCCCCTTCCTTCTTACTCACTACCACCATAGGAAAACACCACTCACTATGGGAGGGTTCAATGATACCCATTTTATGCATCCTTTTCACTTCCTGAACCACCTCGTGTCTTATCCTTTTGGTAATCTATACGGTTTTGTCTGAGTGGCTGGTTGTTAGTAACCTTATGTGATGGGTAACATTTTAATTCTCCCAGGAATACTTGTGAAAATGTCTTTAAATTTGCCTAACTCATCTTTTAGGTCTGCCCTTTGCATTTCTGTCAACTCAGGATTGATTAGTATATCTGTAATTGTCCCTGTATCTTCCAAACATTGATACATTATATCCAATTCATTTTTGGATTCAGGGAGTACATAACTAGTTAGGGAATTGGGCGCGCTACCCAATTTTTCAACAGGTTAGAATGGTATATGTGTTTTCTACCCTTACTGCCTGGTATTTCTATTTCATAAGTTACAGGGCCAGTTCTCTGGGTAACAACATAAGGGCCCTGCCATTTCATTAATAGCTTATGTCCGAAGATGGTAACAAAAGTAAAACTTTATCCCCTTCACTGAATTCTTTCTGTCTTGTACCTTTATCATAATGCACCTTCTGTTTTAATTGTTGTTGTAGGCTACTGTCATGTGCTTTTTGAACATAGGAGATTAAACGCTCCCGTAATGTTTGCCAGAACTCTAAGGGGCATGTTCTTTTATATCTTTTGATTCTTCCCATTCTTCCTTAACAATGTCTAGGGCCCTCTTGGATTATGACCAACCAATAACTCGAAAGGGAAAATCCAGTAGATGCTTGGGGAACTTCCTATATGCAAACATAAGATAAGGAAGATACATGTCCCATTTCTTGCCCTCATCTGTCACAGATTTCTTTAGCATTTGCTTTAAGGTTTGGT
The DNA here is from genome assembly GCA_016271365.2 of Neoceratodus forsteri. Taxonomy (NCBI): domain Eukaryota; kingdom Metazoa; phylum Chordata; order Ceratodontiformes; family Ceratodontidae; genus Neoceratodus; species Neoceratodus forsteri. The sequence continues at coordinate 1,188,044,005 of CM057455.1, forward strand.
TAAACTGCTCTACCAGACCATCGGTTTGTGGATGGTATGGCGTTGTAAACAATGCCTCTATTCCTAAGGCCTGATATAGCCATTTGAGTAGCACAGATTGAAAATTCATTCCTCGATCTGTTAAAATCTCTTTGGGTATACCTACCCGACTAAAAATCTTTGTTAACTCATCGGCTATCCTTTGGGCTGTTATAGTTCTTAAAGGTATGGCCTCAGGATATTTGGTAGCATAGTCTACAACTACTAATATGAATCTATTTCCTTTTGAACTTTTTGGTAAAGGACCTACTATATCCATGGCCACTCTTTCAAAAGGGGTAGATATAAGTGGCATGGGTAGTAAGGGCACTTTATCTTGTCGCCCAATTTTGGATACCTTTTGACAGACCTCACAACTTCTACAATATTCTGCAACTTGCTCATGTATGCCTGGCCAATAAAACCAACATAAGAGGTGACTTAATGTCCGGTCTCTTCTTAGATGTCCAGCCATAGGAATATCATGAGCTAGTCCTAATAATTGGGCTCTAAATTGTTGAGGTATCATTAACTGCTCAACCACCTCTCCAGTATGTGTATTCTTACAAACTCGATGCAATAACCAATTTATGATTCTAAAAACGGGACCCTAGACTTCTCCTCCTGTCCCACCTGTAAAAAAATGGGGTTAGTGATACATAATTTCTTTGTATTTCTTTAAAGTCTGACTCATGTTTCACCATATTGAAGTCCAGGCTGTTTTAGAGTCTAGATGTAACTTATTTTTAGTCAGAGTTGTTTTTCTCTCCTTTTAGACTCTTTGATTTCCTGTCTTTACCAGGCACTTCAAAAGGTTTTCTTCAAAAGGAAACGTGTGTCCCAATGTCTCTTCATTCCTAGACTGTGCTCTAGTTGTTACAGCAGAAAAACCAGTGGCTAATAGAGCTTCAAAATCTTCAAAGTCATGTCCAATAATAGCTGGCACAGGAAGCTGAGGAACTACCCTACTTTCATTCTCTGGCTGTGACCATCCACTTGTACAACTGTCTCTCCAATGGATTATGATGTACGTCCCCATGTAAACATATGACACCAGTTGTGGACTCTTCCTTTTTACATTGGTATCCAGGACAGAAGCATGAACTAAGGTTTGCTTACTGCCAGAATCTACAAGACCTGTTACCACTTTATTTCCAATCTTTACTGGTCTTACATAATGCCCCCAATTAGCTAGAGCCAAATGTACATCTTCTAATGTCTTTTTAGGGCAGAATCTTGCTATGTGTCCTTTTGCATTGCATTTATGACACACAATCTCTGGTTTATATGGTCTTATAGGTTTTGACTTATTTTAGTCCCAAGGATATTACTGTCTGCAGTATGGGGTATAGAAACATGAAAGGTGGTCTTACCATAGGTGGAGGTATCCAGGAACTTCTAATGGGATGCAGTCTGTGGGGTCTTGCAGCTATATAATCTTCTGCTAGTCTTATGGCCACTTCCGCTGTCTCCGGGCGGTGTTCTTTCACCCATAACCGCACCTTTGGTGGCAATATATTTATAAATTGCTCAAGCGATAGCTTCCACATCTGTGCTGTTGTCCGAGTGTCAGGTTGTAACCATTTCATACTTAAGTCTTTTAATTGACTGTATATATCCTGTGGATTATTAGTAGCATGGAACTTCAAGGTTCTGAATCGCTGTCTATATGTTTCCGTACTGATGTCATACCTCTTTAAGATGGCCTGCTTTACATGTCCATAATCATTAATATAAAGCGGTTTCCACGTGGCTATATGCTAACTTGGCTTTTCCGTTAAATAGGGAGCGTAATGACCCATTGATCTCTGGGCCACACACACCGTTGCTACTCTCAAATGTCATTAGGAATGCTTCAATATCATCTGTTTTGGACAATTTAACCAATTTAATGTCCTTCTGCACAATCCTGGGGTAACGGGGCTCTAGCCATACCCATGGATTGAATTACCCTCAGTGTGTCCGCCCATCTGGCTTGATTCTCCCTCTCCATATCCATCTGGCGAGTACAAAGCCAGCGTATCAATTCTTTCAGATCTTGGGGCCTTCTTCCATCTCGGGGCTGGCTGCTTGGGCTCCTTCCACAGGTTCCTTCTTATCTTCCATCTCCTCCTCTTCTGGTTTTTCTTCTTACTACAGTCTCCAGTCCGGCCAACAGAGGTAGTTTCAGTTGTTGCACTCGGGACCGGTAGCCACTCTACTCCAGGTATCCTCACCGCCTTGCATTCAGGTCCAACAGGTTTTGTGCTCAAACCTCCACCAGTAAATCCCACTGCTGACACCAACTGTCACAGGACCATAGGATAAATAATGGACCAAGAGACAGTTGCTGAAGTAGACTTCAACTTAAAGTATTTATTTTAACAAAGAGCGAACTGTACATAAGAAAAAATAATAAGATGCATAATATCCATAACAAAACCATGTACTAGTAAGCCCTAGTACTTCAGAAGGCTTGTGGCAGCACTTCCAGGTCCGACTCCTGGAGTCAACTAACTCTTTGCACTGAAACAAAGTGATTTATATACCTTTAGAAAACATGTGACCACAAACTCCTCCCCTAGGTTCCTTTTTATAACATAAATTCTTTCTTTGTACAATAAAATAATTTTTACACTCCAGTACTTTTAATTTAACCCAAGAATACATTTTATAATGCCAGACAAAATAATAATTATTTAGGAGTGGTACACACTAAAATTAACTGAAACAGGAACTGCCCCTTTAACTAATGTATAAAATCAGCTGTTCAAGGGCGGCCAGCTCCTAAGGATCATATCCATGCAAGTAATATAGCAGGCAGAGTTTACCTAGCAACCAGAATGCAGTGAAAATCCTTGTTTATAAAAGGGCTCAAATGCGTTAACATCACATTATTCCACCTTTAGTAGGTATGAGCAAGACATTTACTCGATTTTGGGCTGACGCACTAATTTGGGGTCAGGAAAAGGCTAAATGCCTTCACGACCTTGCAAATTCACTTGGCGGTAATTTTACAGCATTACATTTTCGACTCATTTCGCGGCGTATTCAATCGCAACAGCCGCATTTGCAGAGCGTTCTTTTACAAGGCTACTATTACAGGATACAACAGTTCCTGAACTTAAACAAACTAAAAATATCTAAATCAGGAAGCTTCCTAAATCAACCAGAAGCCCCATTTAAAGGACAGAGCTCTGCCATAACTGCAAATGCAGTTTCTGTTTATTTTTAAAGCGCCTATTATTCTATCCGATACTATTCTAACCAGATATCACAAAGGGATACCTGAAAGACATAGAACAAAATGGGATTTGTTATTTATTTGTTCGTTTGTTTTTAGAGATACTGATTAACAATGGGAGAGATTACAAAGGAACTGGAATGTCATAACATATAAGCACAGCAGACAGACAGAGACAACAAATATGTAAAAGAGAACATACTGCATGAAGTGGGTGGCCAGCCCAACAAACAAACATATAACAATTAGAAAGCGACAAGAACAACAGTACATCCAGGTCCATTATCTCCCTATATTTTTCACTCTTTCACAGGCTCCCTCCTCATGAATTCAGCCACTGTCAGTGTGGTGTTAATCAGTCCCGAAAGTGATTTCGCTGTCACGCATGGAATCACCATTTGGGACTGATTAATGAAACAACAGTGCCAGTGTTCATGAGGTGGGCTCTCAAAATTCTATGTTGCAAATTTAGTGAGAAAAATCCCCAAAATTACTGTTTTACTTAGTGTGTTGGCAGTTGCTATGCACGCTTGTAATTTCGCTAATTTGCAATATTTTCACTCCTAATTTTTAATATTGCCATTTTTACTCACCTCCTTATGAACAGTAGAGCTGTCATTTTTCACATTCTGGCCGAAATGTGTTTTCACAGTTCCGGCGCAGAATATCACGTGGTTGTGGAAATCAGTGTTCAGAACACATTAAGAAAATTACAGTGATGTTGTTCATGAGCAGAGGTCCTAAAATACCTATGTTGAAAATTTTGTGATGAAAGTCTATAAAATGAGTGTGTTCTGATGCGTTGCTTGCAGGTTCCATGCACGCTCGTAACCCGCAAATTTGCAATATTTTCACTCCAGATTTTCAATGTTGCCATTTTTCCACACTCCTTATGAACAGTACAGCTGTCATTTTTCACATCCTGGCCAAATGTGTTTTTGCACTTGTGGCAGAATAGCGTGTCGATGTGGGAAATCAGTGTTACGACACAATAAGAAAATCACAGTGACACTGTTCATGAGCAGAGGTCCTAAAATGCCTATATTGAAAATTTTGTGATGAAACTCCATAAAATGACTGTGTTATGAGCGTGCATTGTGCAGTTTCCACGCACCCTTGTAACTTCTCAAATTAGTAATATTTTCATTCCAGATTTTCAACACTGCCATTTTTTCACACCTCCTTATGAAGAGTACAGCTGTCATTATTCACAACCTGGCCAAAATGTGTTTTTGTGCTTCCAACACAGAACAGCGCAGTTGCTTTGGGAATCAGTGTTTGGGACAGATTAGGATCGAGCGAGTGAGAGAGGGAGTGACCGAGCTCAACAAAGCTGTTGGGACTGCTGCAAATTTCTTTGTGGTCAGAAAAGATGCCAATGCAGTCAGGAGCCCAGTACAAAAGGGCAGCCTGAAGCGCAAGGAGAAACAGAATGAGCGAGTGAGAGAGGGTGTGTGAGCGAGCTCAACAGAGCTGTGTCGGACTGCTGCAAATTTCTTTGTGGGTAGAAAAGGTGCCAATGCAAGCAGGACCCCAGTACAAAAGGGCAGCCTGCAACATCGGAGAAAAAGAACGAGCGAGTGAGAGAGGTGGAGTGAGCTAGCTCAGTGGAGCTCTGCGGGACTTTACAGTTGCCCACCCTCCCGCCCATTGTCCTCTGTGGTCCTATATTACAGCAGGGTCTCTGGAGTGGAGACAAAGCAATGATTGGATACTTTAGGATTGCTGTAATAATACAGATTTAGTTGTTCTGTTTCTTTCTCTAACTGGCCTAAGTACTGAGCTCTACTATTATGATTGCTGTAATAATACATATTTATTTGTTCTGTTTATTTCTGTAACTGAGCTGAGTAATACTTGGAGTGCAGTAGGATTCTAACTGGGCTAAGTGAAACTATATAAGAGCTGAGAACAAAAGTATAGTAGCTGAGGGGTGAAAAACAGAAGGAGGCTTTAGGATTGTTACAGCAATACAGTATCTAATGGATAGGATTTGAGACTGAATTACCCCGTGGGCAAGGGAGTCAGTAGGGGACTACTGTGGGGGACAGGAATTTGAGTAAATAGGGGCCTAACAGTTGTAGTAGGTACAGAACCTGGGAGTAAGAGCCCATAACATAAGATGGGGCCAAAATGGGGCAGGTGCCACATGTCAATAGGGTGGGCATCTTTGGAAGGGTGGAGGGTGTACAGGGTGTGGGTCTGCCATGATCCTGGACTGGGCTTGCAGGATGGGGGTGCATGGTCTGTAGATGACTGGCTAGGTTGAGGGAGGAACTGTGAAAGTTAGGAAGGAGTCTAAGTGGCAGGGCAGATGATCATGGTAGGCATCCTGAGGGGGAATAGGGATGGCAAAGGGGACAGAGGAAGAATAACTAGGGACTGAAACCAACCCCAGTATCAGAGGCACTAGCAGAAAAGAGAAGAGAAGAAGGGGTGCTCGAGGCGGGGCGGAGGCCTCCTGATGGGGAGGAAGAGACCATGAGGAGTACCAGGGAGAGAGCAGATGGCTGCAGGTAGGGAGGGACCAGGGTGGCACAGAGGGAACAACAAGGAGGGAACTGATAGGGGAAGCGATGTAGGACAGGTATTGACTAGGAATAGATTCAAAACTCTGCTATTGGACAGAGAGGGAGCAGGAACATACTGAAGGGGAGGACAAGTGGGGCATGAGAGGATGGCAACAGGTAGGGGAACAGATAGCAAGGACAAAAGGATAGAAGGGGCTAGTAAGGAAGGAGTGGATGGTGACTGAAGGAGAGAAGGCTACGGGAAGGGGGAAGGATGGGAGGGCATCTCTATTGGGGTAGAAGGGAATGGGGCTTTAAATCAACAACAGTGGGGATAAGGGAGGGTTGGAAATCAGCAGGGAGGAGGGAGGTCAACATGGGAAGCCCAGTAGGAAGTAGTCAGGCTGGGAAAGGGTTCAAGGGGATGAGAGGAATAAGACAGAAAAGGGGTGAGGAGGGCGTGGGGTTACAGATACAAAAGTCACATGGGGTGCAGTTGGTGGAGGTAAGGATAGGAAGAATGAATACTGGGGTGGCAGAAGGAGCATTAGAAGGGCAAGGGGTAGGGCAGGAGGGTACTCATCCTGGGGATTCTATACTGAAATGACTGCAGGAAGGTCAGGGCAGGCACTGCTCAAGTGTGCAGCAAGGGAGAAAGAAATTTAATTTACTGTTGCATGTGGGTACAAACGACTTGGCGGGGACACTGTAGAAGTAGTGAGGGGAGGTTTGAGTACATGGGCAGGCAGTGTGAGGGGTGGGAAGTCGCTGGCATTCTTGGAGGTACTGCCGGTACCATGTGCGAGCATGGGAAGGAAGGGTAGGCTTGAGGAGTTCGGTGGCTAAGGGATGCCACACGAAACATTATGGGTTAGTGACTAACTGGGGTAGGGTCTGGGGAATAGTGACTTATACACGGGGACAGGGTACACTGCAGCAGGAAGGGAGGGAGTATTAAAGGCAGCATTGCTGCTGGGCCACTGGCACTGAGGGTTCAGGCACAAGATGCCACAACTCGCACCATGCTGGCGACCCAGGTTCAGACGCAAGCCCGGCCACCAAGGGTTGGCAAGGGAGGGATAGGATTGAGCATCTGGAGGACTGCTCTTCTATCCCGGGCAGGATCCAGGACCCACTGCTCTGTAGCGGCCCCTGGTGACGACCATGTATGCTACTACAGAGGTATAGTAAAGGGTGGTGGAGTGTAGCAAATGTTGGCATGCTGTGCCTAAGTGTCATTACGCCCGCACTCCACAAAGGGAGAAAAGTAAAAATGGTTTACGGTCAGGCAGCATCGCTTCTGACCCCCTACCACCCGAGTGGTGCCTCCTCAACCAGATCCTGCTCCGGTGGGTCAACCTGGGAAGCTCCTCACCACCCCAGCATGGGGGTAATCCATGGAGGTGAGCAGGTTGGCCTGATGTCGAGGAAAGGGCTGGGGGGTCAGTCGGGATGACCAAGCAGACCATAGCCCTGTGAGAAAATATGTAAAAAAAATAAAAAGCCAGGATTAGAGGGTATATCTCTGCTAAGGTGGATTTAAACAAATGGGGGTGTCAAAAGACTGAGGTTGGTAGAAAGGTCCGACAGGGGAGCCTGATGAGTTCACCACCTAGATATAGGTAAAGGTGGAGGTGTAGTAACCCTGGAAGGGGACAGGTAGAGTGGTCTGAGTGTAATACAGAAGGCACACCACCTGGTAAGAATAAGGAGGAGAAAGGGTACGTACTACAGGGAGGAGGGACACAGACCAAGGAGGAGAAGAGTGAGGAGAAGGAGGGTATGGGTGAAAGGTGGTCAGACTAAATGGATATAGAACTGGTTACAGGGAGGGTGCAGAGGGTGGTGATTGTGGGTAGCTCTCAGCATCCAGAGCAGTGACAAGCGGGGTGCCGCAGGGCTTAGTGTTTGCCCAATGCTATTTGGGCTCTTTATCTCTGATATAGCACACGGAGTGGGAGCAGGGTTAGTCTGTTCAGCATTATACCAAATCAAAAGCAAATACCTATTGTAGCAGAGCCTCCCCACACACACACACACACACTCCTTGAAAAGCTGCTTAAAAGCCTGCAATTCATTCAAATAAATTTCATTTTCTTACGTACTTGGGGTTCAATGCCAAGTGTAAAATTATGTACCTAGGGCATAGGAACCCCATGCTGGGTCTAGGATGGGGAGAGGTACTGATACTCACTAGACATGAAAGGGTCCTTGAGGTTATTATATCAGAGGACCTCAAGATGACAGTACAGTGTCACAAGGTTATGGGAAGGGCAAATTGGATTCTGGGGTGCATGGGGTGGCATCTCCAGTAGGAGGAGGAGGGATGTTGTGCTGCCATTGTCTCACTCTGTGGTATACCCCAGCTGCAGTACTGTGTCCAATTTTAGAGTCCACACTTCAGAAAGGACATAAGGTGGAGGTTTCACAGAGGACAACTAAAATGGTTCAGAATTTTCAAAGGAATCCCTACAAGGAAAGGCTAAAGAATCTTAACACCTACACTCTGGAAGAGAGGAGGGTGAGAGGTGACATGATCAAGACCTAAAAAGTACCTCACAGGGGTAAAGAGGGTACAGTTGGGGGTTTCCATCAAATGAGGATGAGCACCCAAACCAAGGGACATACAATGAAGCTGGGGGGATTCAGGATAGATGTGAAGAAATATTTCTTTACTGAAAGAGCGGTAGATGCCTTAAAAGACTGCCAGAAGAAGTGGTGGAACCTAAAATGGTAGGGCATGAAGCATGCATGCATAGGATAAACATAGGGTATATTAGAAAAGGGGAAGGAGGTGGTCAACGGAGATCAGTAGGGCTATGGAAGTGAGTAGGTTCAAGTTCATTGCAGGAAAATCCATTAAGCAAGCTCATTCACAAGGAGGTCCTGATGGATGCAGGCAGAATAAGACATGCAGTAAGTTACAAGTAAGTAGAGACACTTGGGCAGACTGGATGGGCTGAGGGTCCTTTTCTGCTGACAAATTCTATGTTTCTGTGGCATCATGTGTTAATTCAGGTGCAGTGTTTATTTAAAGTTGGCCCTACCATACATCCAGATGTAAGGGACAGTAAATTACCGAATTAGATGCAGCCCATTTACAGTGCAATAAACACAACTCTAGTGCTTTAAGAAGCCTTTACTCTTCATAAGGCTGCTTAAAGTGCTGGGGTTCTATTTGCAGTGTCCACACCAGTATGCCAATCTTAAAATTGACGCCGATCTGAATAAGTACTTCATTCTTGCTCACTCCATTTCTTTCCCACTTTAAAACCTGCTTGTCCTGAGTTACTTTTCAGCTGGCAGTGCCTTGCCTGTGTTGGAAGATGACCAATAAGTGGCACTGAAAGACATCGGACTTCATAGACTCTGAAGGCAGCTGCTCACAGACAGACATAAGGCAGTTCTACTGGGGGTAGGAGGAAGTAAGCTGTTTAACTAGAATCTGCAGTTTATCCATCAGGTAGGAAATGGGCAGACTAGGTGGTCCAAGCGGTCCTTATGTGCCATCAAATTCTATGTTTCTATGTTTCTCACCCACCATCTTGGCAAGAAGAAGGCTGCAGCTGTGGCCACTGATGACTGTTGGGGAGGGATGGGGGACCAAAGGAACAGACATAAGGAGATACAATCATAATAAAATTGTGAGACCTTCACCAGCTTTCCAAAATGCTTACCAGTAAAGAACAGTCTATGAAGTTGTTCAAATGGCAACACAATTTGGCGAGCCTCTGTCTGCCATCTGATACCAGGCATCAACCAGCTTAAAATTGCCTGCAGAAGGCAGTGTGGTCATGTGGTTACTGAAATATTGAAGATTACAAATTTAGAAGAACAAAAGAATATCACACAGAAGCTGGCACATATGCCTATAGCAGCTGTCTCCTACTTCTCAGTAGTTATATTTATACTCTTGAGGTACTTGAATGTTTCTATCCTATCCCTCTTTCCTCCTCTCAGTACATATTGAGGTCCCTTAATTTCTCCTCATAAGTCGTGTGTTGCAAACTCTGTACCATCTCATTCACCTTCTCTGGACCATCTCCAGCCTGTTAATATCCTAATGAATGTGTGACCTCCAGAACTGCACACAGTACTCCATATGAAGCCTGACCATGGTTTTATATAATGGCATCACTACCTCCCTCCTTATGCTGGTGATACCCCTGCCTATGCACCCCAGCATGTCACTGGCCTCCCAGCTGCCTTACCACTTTGACATTTTCAGGTCATCTGAAATAACAACCTCCAGGTCCCTTTCCTTCTTTGTGACTGTCAGCAACTCCCCCATCCTGTACCTTTCCCCAGCGATTCTGTGTCCTAGGTGCATAATTTAGCACTTTTGTGAATTAAAATTCAGTTGCCAGTCCTCAGACCATTTCTCAACCTTCCCTAGGTCCTCCTCATTTTCTCCACCCTCTGGGGTATCCACTGTCTTACAGATCTTGGTGTCATCTGCAAACAGGCAGACATTTCCTTCAGCCCTTCTGCAATGTCACTAATGAAAACATTGAACAGGACTGGCCCCAGGACCAATCCTTGTAACCCACTGGTCATCCCTCTCACCAGACTGCACCCCATTTACCAACACTCACTGTCTCCTGTCTGTTACCCAGTTTCTAACCCAGTTTACCATCCTTTCCCCATGCCCAGCCTACTCAGCTAGTTTATCACCCTCTATGTTGGACGATGTCAAAGCCTTTGCTTACATCAAGGTAAGCGTTGTCCACTGCCCCACCCTGATTTACTTGTCACCCAGTCAAACAGATCAACCAGATTTGTCTGACATGACCTCTCCATTGTGAATCCATGTTGCCTATGGTCCTGGGCTCTGATGGCTACTACATGCCCCACTAGTGGGATGACTTGGGTATGGGCGATGGTAGGATTGAGGTTGTTAGGTCCAGGAGGTGCCCTGGGTTGCACGGGCATCTGGGAGAGGCCAGATGTGGTTGGTGCCCATCCCCAGGAGTCCACCAGACTGAGTGGTCAGGCAACCGAGGGCTGCACCACCCTCAATCCTCTGAAGGCAGTGCTATGCAATGCCAGGTCGATCAGAAACAAGGCGGCATTTTACCCTTGGTTTCGTCGGTCGATCTGGCTTGCATCATGGATACCTGGGTGGGTGATGATGCAGGTCCTATTTTTGAGGCTGCGGTCCGTCCCGGATATATCGTGGTGCACTGCCCCAGAGTGAATCGCAGGGGTGGCGGTGTAGCTATCTGTTTTAGATCCAGCCTGACCTTCGCCATGCACCGGTGGAAACTCCAGGTTCTTTTGAATGTGTGGCTATCCACGGTGGTTCGGTGCGGGCTGCAGGATTTTCCTCATCTATCGCCCTTCTGGTCCGATGGGGAATTTCCTGCAGGAGTTTGCCGAGTTCACCGCTGGTGAAACATTGGATTCCCAGATGTGTTTTCTGGGGGATTTCAATGTTTGGATGGATGATGGAGATCAAAGATGCAGCGGCAATTTCGCAGAGTATGTCCTCTTTAGGACTGTCGCAGGTCATTGCTGCACCCACCCATCAGTACGGCCACATACTGGACCTGGTGTTTTCACTGGGGCTTGAGATCACAGATCTTGAGATTGATCGGGTCTTTAGTCCGATCATTGCATGATGAAGTTCACGCTTGGGGCTCCGCCATAAGCCCATCCCCTGCTGAGATGATTAGCTGTCGCCCTTTGTCTTACCCCTGAGGGTTTTCTGGCGGCAGTTAAATTGTCTAGTGTGGGTGCTGCATGCATCGGAGGTGTCGGTGCCGGGGTTGACACCTATAATAGGGTGCTCTCTGACATCATAAACTCCCTCGCACCTGTCCAGGTATGCGACCCAGAACTTCATACCTGAGGTCCCATGGTTTGACTGGACCTCAGGGAGATGAAAGGATGGGTGGATTAAACACTGCTGGAGAAGGTCCCGGCTTGGGGCAGACAAAGTGGTCCTGCGTATGCACTATTGTGCATATCAGGAGGCAATCAACCGTGAAGAAAGCAGTGTTCCTGTCCAGGAAATTGCTGCCGGAAGAACCGACCAGCTTCACTCTTTCGGACTGTAGATAGACTTCTTCATCCTGTCTGTCTGCAGCCGGGAGGGTTTTTCTCACAAAGACTGTGAGGAGTTTTGCTCGTTTTTCTCAGACAGGGTGTCCTCGATCGCGGGTGGCTTCTTCAGCCGGCAATACTATAGCTGACAGTGGTCGCCAAATGTGTTCTGAGTGTACTCCGGCGAGTTGTGGGAGTTTAGACCAGTGGAGGTGAGTGAGGTTATCGCAGTGGCAACCAATTTGAAGCATACCTTTGTGAGCTGAACCCAGTGCCAACACGTTTCTTAATGAGGTGTGTTGACTCTGTTGGCCCGGTGTTTGCCGTGATTGTACGGTGTTCCTTATCTGAGGGAGTCTTTCCGATGCCTTGAAGGTTGCTCTGGTGAGACCTCTTTTAAAGAAACCATCTTTGGACCCGGAGATCATGGCAATTACCGTCCCATCTCCAACTTCCATTTTTGGGAAAAGTGGTGGAGAAGGTGGTAGTGCTTCAATTGGAAGAGCACTTTGTGACTCACGAGTTGTATGATCCCTTCCAGTCAGCTTTTGGACCAGACATAGCACAGAAACTGCGCTTGTTCGGTGCAGAATGACCTCCTCAGGGCTAGAGATCGGGGACAGGACAATTCTTGTTCTCCTCGATCTCTCCTCAGCATTTGACACTGTGGACCATTGTGTGTTGCTTGTCCGTCTCAGGGAGCTGTGTGGACTCACTGGTACTGTCATCAACTGGTTTGAGTCCTTTCTTACCAATAGGAGGTAATGGGTTACGATGGGTAATATCTCATCTATACCCTGTCTCCTCCCCTGTGGAGTCCCTCAGGGCACAGTACTGGCCCCAATGTTGTTCACAGTGTATATGCTGCCCTGGGGATCATTAGGAAATATGGCCTGAGTTTTCATTGCTATGCGATGATACTCAGCTATATTTGTCCTTTGCCCAGGAACATCCAACACAGTAGACGTGCTAAACATCTGTCTGACTGAGATAAATGACTGGATGGCCTCCAGCTGGCTGTGACTGAACCCAACAAGATGGAGGTATTGGTAGTGGAGTCGAACAGAGTGCGTGATAGGATGGTCTCTGACTCAGCAACTAGACTTGTTCTGGGGCTGTGTCATTGAAGGCCTCCTCTTGGGTGTGTGCAGTCTTGGAGTGATTCTGGACAGGAACCTGACCATGGAGGCCCAAATATCTTCTGTGGTTCGTACCTGCTTTTTCCATCTCAGAAACATTGCCAGGATTAAGCCCCTTGTTCCGCCTCTGGACCTCCCTACCCTGATACACACCTTAGTCACATCTAGGCTGGACTACTGTAATGCGCTCTATCTTGGGGTCACAGGGGACTTCTCCACAGACTGCAGCTGGTGCAAAATGCAGCTACCTGGTTATTGACTGGGCAGAAGAAGTTCTGTCATATTACACGGTTTTGTGTGAATTGCACTGGCTGCCAGTCAGGTGGAGAATCCTCTTCAAGGTGGGTCTTCTCACCTATAAGACCCTACACAGACAGGGCCCTGGTTACCTGTCAGTCCTTCTGACACCTACTCCCTCTGTCCACCTCTTCGATCCTCCAGTGGTGGCCTCCTGCCCATTCCTAGAATGAGGCTCAAATCAGCCGGTGACAGAGCCTTTAGTGTTATGGCTCCCATTCTATGGAACTCTTTACCAGCTATGGTCAGAGAGGCTCCTCATTATAGATGTCTTCAAGGTTCGGTTGAAGACATTATTATTCTCACAAGCATTTGATGTTTAGAGTATGATTTAGTATAATTTGTGATTTATTATCCTTATTTATTCGATTGTTTGTGTATAATGTTTTAAAATTTATACTGCCCAGAGCTCCGGGATTGGGCGTCTTTTAAATAAATTTGCCTTGCCTTGCCTATCCTTTCTTTAACCAATGTCTCCATGATCTTCCCCACTACTGAAGTGAGCTGTACTGCTGTGGTCCTTGCCCCTCCCCTCTTCTCTGAATACTGAATAGAAAGACACAGTGGATGTCTTTGGGGGCACATGATAGTTCTTAGGCATGGTACTTTCACTTCCAAATACCTAAACAGCACATATAAGCATTCAGCATTCAGCATTGACAAATGCTTGTTTCATGTGTAATAAAGTTCTTATCTCTTCTGAATGACAGTGTGTCAGTAATCATCACTCTAATAACATGCCAATATCTGCCAGTGCTTTTAGCAACATTTGTTGACTGTTAATGTCTTCTAGCACACTATTATGTGCACAGTATTGCTGTACCATTATTTTACATTGTAGAATTGCAGATCTGTGTGAAACTGTCAGACCCGATAACTCACATGCCTACACTACACAATACCTGAGTTCAGGAAAGTTTCTCATTTGAAACAGGTAAGTGTGTTTCTACACTATTTGATATATTGGTGCTAGCATAGTGTTCAAAGGCCCCATGTTCACATGTTTGTGTTTATGACTGTGTAGTACCACAGATCACTGCAACACAGTTTAATATGTCTGAGTACCCACTGATCTTACCATGCCACAAGAACAAAAATAGATCATTACAGTATTATCTACAAAGTCCTTCTCAACTATTATTTTAAGCTGCACAGCTGTATATGGGACTGTGGCAGCCAAACTATTCCATGATACCAGTTCACTCTCTTTGCCTTACTGTGAGTTTGTAAGTGCAAACACCTGTTTCTGTTTGTATACAAATGCCTATCTATTTGGTAATATGGGTGACCAAACCCACCATGCTACCACTTCTGTGCCTATGAATGGATAATATTAGACACCATTTTCACTGACCTTTCATCTGTGTAATGGCTCCTAATGTTTTCCTAACAGTAAACACCAAGATAGAGCAGTCAATAGGGAGAAGGGCAGGGGTAAATGGAGAAAAGACAAAGGCAGTAAGGACAGGGATGAGGCAAAAAGAAATAAGCCATAAAAATGGAGGGTAATGAGTACCATTGCCCATAGTCTAGGTAAAATCTCCCTGAAATGGTGGCCTCGATGGAAGAGGATGCCTGGATATTGTGGCAGTCACAGAAACATGGTACACAGAGAAACATGACTGGGATGTCAACATACTAGGATACACAATCTACAGGAGGGACAGGGAGGAAGAAGAGGAAGGAGGAGTAGGTCTCTATGTAAAGGAAGGGATCAAAGCAACAGAACTAAAGGGTAAACAGGGAGGAAAGGAGGCACTGTGGGTCACCCTGGAGACTGGAAATGGCTCCACAACCAGCACAGGGTTTATATACAGACCCCCATCTCATGGGGAGGAAATGGACAAGGAAATGATAGAAATCATCCTTGGGATGGCAGAAAGGGAGATATTGCTGATGGGGGACCTGAATATGCCAGATGTTAACTGGAGCACCTTTGCTATAGACACATCCAAGAGCAGGGCCATTCTTGATGCCCTACAGGGGCATGCCTCAGACAGCTAGTTTTGGAACCTACTTGGGAGGGAGCAATCTTAGACCTGGTACTCTCAAATGGGGATGAGAGAGGATCTCTGATTTTGAAATGGGTAGCCATCTGGGAACAAGCGACCACCAAACAGTATGGTTCATGATAAACTTAGCTGTAGAGTCAAGCTACACAAAAGCGAAGGTACTGGACTTCAGGAGGGCTGATTTTGTCAAATGGGAGAGTGCCTCAGAAAAGCACTAGCAAACAGGCAAGAAGGTGGGTGGAGCAACAATGGGGAAACATCAAAACCGCCATCACAGAGGCAACAAGCCTTTGTGTGAAGCAGATAAACAAATCAAAATAAAAGAAAAAACACTATGGTTCTCAAAAGAAGTGGTGGGAAGGTAAGGAGAAAGAAAGCATTCAGGAAGTATAAGGAAACACAGAAGGAGCAGGACAGAGATCTGTACCAGTTAAAGCAGAAGGAAGTGGGAAGGCAGTCAGAATAGCCAAGGCCCAAACTGAGGAAAAGATAGCCAACTCAGTTAAGAAGGGGATAAAACCTTTTATAGGTACATTAGGGAGCAAAGAAAGACTAAGGCAGGGATACTGCGGCTGAATAAAGAGGAAGGTGGTTGGGCAGAGAGCGACAGTGAAAAAGCAGGGATACTGAACGAATACTTCTGCTCATAATTCACAGTGGAAAAGCAGGGAAGATATCTAATCCAGTCAATAGAAGCACTCTGGATAGGGGTTGATACTAGTCCTTTCACAGAAGAAAGGGTTCTGAAAGAACTCTTAAAACTGAAGATGAATAAAGCAATGGGACCTGATGAGATTCACCCCAGAATTCTAAAAGAACTAAGGAAGAACTGTTAACACCACTGACTACCCTTTTAATAAATCATGGGAGGATGGTGTAGTACCTGAGGACTGGAGGAGGGTGGATGTGATTCCCTTCACAAAAATGGGACGACCAAGACAGAGGCAGGAAACTACAGACCTGTCAGTTTGACCTCCATGGTAATGGAAAACAATGGAATCACTTCTGAAGGAAAGAATTGTTGAGTACCTAGAGGCCAGTGGGGCACAGGACCCAAGGCAGCATGGATTCACAGTGGAAGGTGTCAGATGAATTTAATTGATTTCTTTGACTGGGTGACCAAAATAATAGACCAGGGAGGGCTATGGACATGCCTACCTAGACTTTAGCAAAGCATTTGACACAGTCCCACAAAAAGATTAATAAACAATTAGCCAGCCTGGGAGTGGGTCCCAGGGTGGTAGCCTGGTAAAACACTGGCTGGACAACAGGACACAGAGGGTAATAGTAAATGGAGACCACAGTGACGAAAGGAGGGTTACTAGTGGGATACTGCAGGGTTCAGTACTGGGGTCGGTCCTTTTAATGTCTTTATAAGTGACATTGCAGAGGGACTGGAAGGAAAGTATGTCTCTTTGCAGATGATACAAAGATCTGCAACAGAGTTGATATGCAAGGTGGGGTGGAAAGGATGAAAAGGGACATAGCAAGGTTGGAAGAATGGTCAAATGTATGGCAGCTTAGATTCAATGCAAAGAAGTGCAAGTAATGCACCTGGGAAACAAAACCCAGGGAAGAGTACACAGTAGGGGTGAGATACTGACAACAACAAAAATGGAAAGGGACCGGGGTAGTCATATCAGATGACCTAAAGGTGGGCCAGCAATGTGAGAAGGCAGTAAGGAAGGCTGGGGATACTGGGATGCACAGGGAGACATAACCAGTAGAAAACAGGAAGTTGTTGGCCCTCTGTACAGACAGTTGGTAAGATCACATCTGGAGTATTGTGTACAGTTCTGGAGACCCCATCTCCATAAGAACATAGACAGGGTGCAGGCTGTCCAGAGGAGGCAACAAAATGGTGCAGGGTCTGCACCAGAAGACATATGAAGAAAGACTAAAGGAGCTTAAGATGTATAGCCTTGAGGAAAGGAGGAGGGACATGATTGAAACTTTCAAATCCCTGAAGGGAATCAACAAAGTCCAAGAGGGTAGCATCTTTCAGAAAAGAGATGTGCAAGAACAAGGGGCACAATTTGAAGATAGAGTGGGAATGGCTCAGAGGTAATGTGAGAAGTATTTCTTCACAGAGAGGATTGTGGATGCATGGAACAGCCTTTCTGAGGAGATCATAGAATCAAAAACAGTGGGGAATTCAAAAATGCATGGGACAGATATAAGGCAATTCTAGTGGGAGGTAGGAGGAAGTGGGCTGTTGGTTAACTAGGATCTGCAGCTTATCCATTACGTAGGAAATGGGCACACTAGGTGGGCCAACGGTCCTATCTGCTGTCAAATTCTATGTTTCTATGTTTCTATGTAGTAGCAAATACTGTATCACAATACAAGAGAGAACTGTGCCTGCACTGTTATCTGATCCTAAACAGTTCAGCAGCTACGTGGCACTGTATGTCATAAACTGTTAACCCTTAGGCTGCCGCCGACAAGATATCTTGTCCTAAAACCTATCGTTCTGAATCTTCTGGCAGCCTAAGGTTATCATCATGGCCCATAGTTGACATTATACAAAGCATTTCAGATATTCACTGAAATATGACTATTATAATAGGCTGGAAACATCATACAGCATTCATATCACTGTTAGTTCTCTTAGTGGTTCTCCATGTGGCAGTAAAATAACCAAATATTCATTCTGCATACTATATTCAATCATTAATAACAGAACTGTCATTAAATTATTGACCACCGCATGTATCAATAGATCTGTGAACAGAACTCATTATTCATACAACATGTCTGTGTCAATGTGAC
The DNA here is from genome assembly GCA_016271365.2 of Neoceratodus forsteri. Taxonomy (NCBI): domain Eukaryota; kingdom Metazoa; phylum Chordata; order Ceratodontiformes; family Ceratodontidae; genus Neoceratodus; species Neoceratodus forsteri. The sequence goes on from CM057455.1 coordinate 1,188,062,021, forward strand.
CATGCCCATTTTCATTTGAGCAGGTGTCATTGGACAGTGCATGTTACTGAAAGGGTCCCATACTGTCATTTTTGTTCTGCCTATGTCCACATTATATAATGCATCATTTTATACATGCTTTCTTCTATGTTGTTACCTCATGATATTATCACAGCATAACCAAACTATCCATACCATAGGAATTCTGTATGGAGTACTATTGTCTTGCCATGTGACCCTCTGAAGATGTCTACAACACTGTGTACAACCATGCGTGCTCAAATGCTACAGTTGGTGGCCCATGACGATGGATGTGTCTTGTAGTACATTTAGACAGTTGTATGTTATTTCTGTCACCTGCTGCTGGTTGTCTGTGATTGGTCACGTTGCCTTGGTCCTCCCCTACTTGCATATGTGTGTGTGTGGTGCTGGGGGTGGAGTGGGAATGCAGAGTTAGGGTTTTCAACCTTAACACCAAATTTCCTCACTTTGTTGCTGTGGAACAACCCTAACTGATGCATTAAATGGATTTTTTTCATGAAAATATATATATATATATATATATATATACACACACACACACGCACACACACCTACCATGCTGTGTTCAGGACTCTCTCAAGCTCCTCATCACTACTGGCATCTGACAGTGTGTCAGAGCTTCCAGCTACAACACCTTCAGAATCAGGTTGAACATGCAGTAAGTGTTCCAACTGATAGAACTGGACAGTAAAATTAATGTCCAGAGAGATATGTTCAGTGTCAACTGCAGTATCAGACATTTCTGTATTTTTAAGAGAACTAAAAGCAGACAGAAGTAGCCCAGGTACTGTATAATGAAGATAGCTCTTTTTCTTGGCATGGGCCCTGCACCTCTACACCAGTGGATGGCAGTGGGCCTGTACATTAACTGACCGATGGACTACAGTATTTGCCCTGTGTGTCTGTATTTCTGGCCACATGCAAGCACAGGGGCCAGAGGGCCCTGCACTTCTGCAGCCCACCAAACTGCCCATGAATTGTTCACTTCTGTCGCTACACAGAAGTGTAGGCCTGCAATGGCCCTGCACTTTTTGTAGATGGAGTCTTCCCTTGGAGACCTGCATGAATGAGGATACAATACCATTATCTCAAAAGGAAAATAAATTATTTCCAAAAAAATATGTTAATGCACCAGTTAGGGTTCCAGTTAAGACAAACAAAGTAGGTAAATGTGGCATTAGGGTTTCCAGCCCTCATTCGCCACCACCCCAAAGCAGCAAAAGAAAAAAATTATGGTTTTGGGTATCCTGAGTCTTGGGAAATCAGTTGTGGGTCTTCATTTGAATTATCAACCTTAATGCCCACTCTGTTCCCTGAACAAATAATGTCAGATGTGATCTTTCTTTACACAAGAAAGACCCCACCACTGATTTTCCAAAGTCCAGAGAACCCAAACCCTGATATTTATTCCATTTGCTGCTTTGGGAGTGAGGGTGGAGAGTTAGGGCTGGGAACCCTAACGCCCACATTCTCTACTTTTTGCCATTATCTTGAACCCTTACTGGTGCATTAATGTAGTTTTTTGCAAAGAATGATATAAAGCATGAAAATCAAATTAAATGGCCTTGCATTACAGATAGATAATGGATGGTCTTGGGTTAATAACCATGCTATAATCACTTTGAGAGGTTGCCAGGACAACATTGTTAACCTCGGAGTGAAGTTCAAGACAAGAGATTTACTGTCATTATGGGAACCTCAAGAAGTGATTGCAGCATGGTTAGTAACTGAAGACCATCTATTATCTTTATTGTGTATGGGCTTCTGTCACTTTTCACGTACATAGAACTTATTTTCTTTTAAATTAACAACTCCTCCCCAGCCATGTCAATACCCATTCACATCCTGGCATGATCGTAGATTCATGCCCGAGCCCACTGTGAGTATGTTTACCTTTTTTATGTTCCCAAACAAGCAGTTGCTTGGTGTCCACAGTTACTAAGCAATCTAACAACTGCAAATTCTGGGAGACATACATGCACAGAGCCTCTGACGTTGTTATGGTATGATTGTAACATAGTCAAGAGGGTATAACAACCTCCTGACATCGCAACAATACCTTAACAGGGATTGAAATCTGTAACAATGCCCTCCTATACATTATGGTGAATTAATGAGTCACAGTACAAATTGTATCAGGTTTTTAATGTTTCAAGAAGCAGCACAAAATTAAGATAAATATGTATTTCTTCAGCAAGAATGCTCCGACCACAATTAAAAAGCATTTGCCAGTGCCAAATGTTTGCATGCTTGTATTTGCTGTATAGGAGTTTGGCATTGATAATGCAAAGGTTAAAATAAACACATTAATAACATTAGTTATAATAGTGAAATTGTCATGATTGGGAAATACAGAGGTTCACATGCAACATTTTTTCTTAGATTGTTACCTTGAATTTTAAAATGCTGTTTTTTATTGCCCCATCATATGACCATGACAGATGTCATCTATGAAATGTGACTCAAAGCATTGTTTTGTGGAATGAGTGGGAACACAGGTTTCGGTGAGGATTTGATAATGACACCTGCCATTTTAATTCAGCAGGTGCCAAAACATGAGTATATTGAAAATGTGGATTCAAAATGTAAAAATAGGAAAATATCAAAGTTTGTTCATAGTTTTTTTTTCAATTTTACCCCAAATGTTCAACATAGTCTTTTATTAAACCACTTTATGAACATGACAGGTCTGATTTATGAAATCCTATCCCATATGCCATTTTGCAGCATAAGCGTGAAACGTTGTTTTGAGCAGGATTTGAAAAATGACATGTCATGGTCATGAGGTTGGGTACAAAAATGGCTATGTTGAAACTACTAGTCAAAATCTAGTAAAATAGCAAAGCTAGGAGTAACTATTGAATAATTTCAATGTTTCTTCATAACATTGTCATTTTTTGAGATTCTGACCTCAGCATTTTCAACATAGTCTTTTATTACCCCACCTTATGATCAACACAGGTGAAATGGTAAAATACAGGCTGAAATGTGATTTTGTGGAGCAACTATGAAAATGTGTTTTGAGGGGTTTAAAAATGTGCACCTGCTTTGCTTATGAGGTGGAGAAAAGATGGCGGCTGAGCTGAGCCAGCCAGAGCACTAGTTTCTGCTGCTTGTCTGTTTGTGAATTTATTTTATTGCATTTTGCTTGTTTTTATCTTTTTTTATCTATTTCTTTTTGTTTTTAGACTAGTTTAGGGCTGAAGCAGTGAGTTAGATTAGGACGTCTTTGACGAATACCGAGTATTGAATTAGTTTAGCCCTTCAGAAATGTTGTGCTTCTCTGCTTTTCCGACCATTTCTCCGGCCATAGTGTGAGAGGCTGTGAGTCGGGGAGTTGGGAGCTGTAGCAAGGAGGATTTTGCTTGCACTGAATTTTGAGCTACAACCATTGGGACTACCTATAAATTTCATGAGTGAATTTATTTTATGTGCTGATGATACTTTCTCCTCCTCTTTCACGGAGTTTGGTGTTCATCCGCCACTTATTTGGCCATTTACCTGGCCGCAGCGTGTTAGACTGTGAAGTCAGGGATTAGTGAGGAGGATCTTTTCAATCTGTGGAAAGTTGCCTGCAGTGTTATTGCCACTGTTTATTCCTGGTTGTTTGTCATTTGCTCTGTCTGCCCCTCTTTAGATTCAGTGGATTATAGGATCTAATTGGAATATTGGAGAAACTGAGTACCTGGGTTTGTCCGGTTACCTGAGGTTTTGCTGAACTACTGGACCAATTCTGCATTGTTACTTGAAGTTTCGCTGAACTATTGACCTAATCCTATGTTGTGGAGTTGTATCGGAGGAGGAGGAGGAGAGGTCTAACCAGCCCAGCTGATCCAGAGGTAGAGTGCGAGTGTAGCTGTCTGTCCCTGGGAGGGTTGGGAGTACCTGCTGGAGGGTTGGCATTCTTGGGACTTCCAGGTGGTGCGGAGTTGCCTGGCAGAGGCTTGGTTTTCTGGCATCCCAAGTAGAGAAGTTGGTTGCATAGACGCATTTCTAGGGTTGGCTGGGTTAGAGTGTTTACCTCCTTCTTACTTTTGCTGGATAAGCTCCAAAAGTGAGAATCTGCAGTGGCTGGATTGCTAATACCAGGAATATGAAGAAAATGTACTGAGAATCTAATCGATTATTGGGATTATTTGGATTTTGCTGTGAGGGGCCTGAGACTAGTATTACTATTTCCTGTGCCTTTTTCTGGGGGCTTATAAAGTTTGGCAGCTTTGGACTCGTGCTGCTTGTTCTTTTATGATCGTTTGGATCTAAGTGTCATCTGGATTTAAATGGTGTGGACATATTTTATTACTTTTTGCTGGATGACTTCTTTTTCCTGGTGGTGAGAGGACCAGGGTGTTTAAATTATTTTATTTGTATTGTATTTTGAGGTTTTTGTTTATTTGTTTTGTTTTTTGTTTGATTTATTATGTTCATCTTGCAGTGAGAGTGCTTAAGATATTTTTCCTTCTCTCTACTTGGCTGTGAGAGCTGCTGGGGGTAATTTTGTTGTAGGGTGGTGAGAGTACCCTTATATCTGTTTATATTTATTTATACTTATTTGTTTATTTTTGTTTTTATTATTTTATTTTCTTTATTTTTGTTCTATTTTGTGTGGGCTTTTAGATTAGTCTAGATTTGATTTTTCTGAAAGGTTGGGTTTTTGTTTATTTGATTTTGTTATTTATATTGGTTTTGTTAAAGGGATTCTTTGTTTAATTTTATATTGTTAAGATTGATTATTTTGCATTTGGATTATATTGTTTAGTTTAAGCAGTGACATGTGCTGGCCTTCAGTCTCCATGGCAGTGTGCTATTCATCCTCCTCTCTTCATGCCCTCCTCCTTTCTATACTCCTCCCTACAATTCGATTCTTGCCAGCACTGTAGAGCACTGGAGATTGTATAAGTAGGAGAGTGAGGAGGTTGGGGAGTGCTGAACAGGAGAGGATGAAAGAGCAGGGCCACCGTGTCGGGCTACTTGTCCAGAAGGTGCCCTGGGGCGAAATGGAAGCCAGACCAGGGTCTCCCATGTCTGGTGCCCATACCCAAGGGCACTACTGAATTTAGTGGGCAGATAGGCGGACAGCCTCCGAGGTTTGTCCAACTCAGGCGGTGTTATGCAATGCCAGGTCTGTTAGGAATAAGACTGCCATTATTGTCGATCTTGTTAGCTCAGCTGACCTGGCTTGCATCACCGAGAGATGGTTGAATGAAAATTCAGGCCCCATACTGAGGCCATGACCCAGCCGGTACTTAGTGATACAATCACTCGAGACTGGACTGCGGAGGGGGTTGCAGTCTGTTTTAAGACTGAATTGGGCCTCATGAATGTAGTAGTAGGTGAGGTTGAGTCCTTTGAGTGCACAGTTGTGCAGGTGTAGGCGTTCAAATTGTTCTCATCTACCATCCACCCGGAGATGGAAATGCTTCTTACAGGAAGTAGAGACTTCCTCGTCGATATGTCGTTTGAGTCACCCAGATTGATGGTTCTGGGTGACTTTAACGCCTGGGTCGACGATGAACTCTCACTGTTTGGTAATCACTTCCTCCAATTTATGTCTACTTTGGGCATTACACAGGTAGTTTCCACTGCTACACATAAATCTGGGCACTCTCTGGACTTAGTCTTCCTCTTAGGATTGATTCATCTGATATGAGTGGAACCAGTCGCCTGGTCTGACCACTTCGCCGTGAGGTTCAATTTTGCACCCCTGAGAAGGCCTTCCTTGTGGAGATGGTCAGGTACTGCCCATTATGGAATATTACTTCACAAGGCCTTTGTGTGGTCCTTGACCTATCATCCCCATGTTGGCAAGCAGTAATCCAGAGGCACTGGTGTCGGCCTATAACATGGCCATTACGCGCCCTGGATCTTATTGCTCCTGTTCGTGAGTGCTTCCTATCCTTTCACCCCAGGTCCCCTTGGTTTGATGGGAAACTCAGGGAGCTATGGAGACAGGGGCAAGGTTAGAGCATTGTTGCGCAAGTCCACCCTTGATGCCGACTGCCCTAGATTGATGGAACATTATTCTATCTATCAATCTGCAATCACCCATAAGAAGGCAGAATTCTGTCCAGGAGATTGCATTTGTTTAGAATCGACTGGCTCAGCTGTTTCGCACTGTAGACAGACTGTGCAACCAGCCTGTCGGCAAGTTGAAAAGCTTTTTGCAGTTAGAGTGCGAGGAGCAACAACACGTTGCTGCAACTAAAGTGGGCGACATCAGGTGAACTTTGTGTCGGCAATCTCTAAGGGTGATGTTGTGGAACAGTGTGAGTTCACAATACCTCAGTTCTCTTGGAGTTCCTTTGCTGACCAGAGTTCATGGATATTATGAGGATCATCCATAGTGTGCGTCTCACAAGCTGTGGTTTGGATGCTGGACCAACTTCCTAATTTTGGGTTGTTCTGAGATCATCGGTCCAGTCCTGGTGCAAATAGTCTGGTGCTCCTTTGAGTCAGGTGAGTTTCCTAACTCCCTGAAAGAGGCAGTGGTGACACCTCTCTTGAAGAAAGCTACCTTGGACCCAGACTCTTTCTCAAACTACAGACTAACTCTAACCTTCCCTTTATTGGGAAGGTTATTGAGAAGGTAGTGGCAGCTCAATTGGAAGACCATTTAATCATCCATAATATCTACTTAATCCTTCCAATCTGGTTTTGTAAAAACACAGCACCGAGACTGCGCTGGATCGGGTGCTTAATGATCTTCTGAGGGCAAGGGATCAGAAGAGATGTTCCATTCTGGTTCTCCTTGATCTATGGTCAGCTTTTGACACTGTGGATCACCTGGTGCTGTTAGCATGCCTGAGGCAAATTTGTAGAATGTTGGGAACTGCTTTAAAATGGTTCACTTCATTCCTCACTGGGAGATCACAAAGAATTGTGTCGGGGGTTTATTCCTCCGCACAACCTCTTTGCTGTGTGGGGCCTCAGGGTTCTGTGCTGTCACCCATGTTATTCACAGTGTACATGCTGCCCTCGAGACATTATAAGACGGTATGGGCTGAGGTTTCACTGCTATGCAGATGATACCCAGCTATACCTGTCTTTGCACCGACCAGGATGGAGCTCTCTTGGTGTTTAATAACTGTCTGGAAGAAATCCAAGGTTGGATGGATTCTAGTTGGTTAAAGTTGAACTCAGAGAAGACAGAGGTTTTGCTGGTGGACCCGGTGGTCAGATAGAGAGGTCGCATGATGGCACGCCTCTGAAATCTTTCTTGGTGGCATGTCACTTCCGACCTCTGAACAGGTGCGTAGCCTTGGGATTGTCCTAGGTGACAGGCTGACCCTTCAATCTCAAGTGTCAGCCATTGTCAGGACTTCCTTTACCATCTTAGAATATTGCCAGGGTGCTGCACCTTGTTCCGCCTGGACTCTTGCCAACGCTGGTCCACGCCTTGTGTCCTCGCACTTGGACTACTGCAATGCCTATTACTTTGGGCTTTCTGGGGTTGAAATCTGTTGCCTACTGCTGTGGCAGAATGCTGCAGCCCAGGTTTTGACTGGGACAGGAGATCCAGTCATATTACCCCAGTGCTGCTGAAATGCACTGGCTTCCTATTCGTGGCAGATCACATTTAAAGTAATTTTATTGACTTTTAAAGCCCTTCACAATAAGGGTCTGACCTATCTGAAAGAACTTCTGGTGCCTTACTGCCAATCGCTTCGCTCAGTTGACGAGGGGTTGTTAGAGATTCCAAGAGTGAGTTTAAAATCTTCCGCGTAGAGCATGTTCTTATGCTGCACCCACTTTGGAATTCTCTACCACCGGGTTAAGGGAGTGACCACCATGGAGGTATTTAAGAAAAATTTAAAACTTACCTGTGGCAAATGGCCTACTTGGAGGATTAAGTAATTTGAATGAAAATACTGTGTTATGATTTTATGGAATATTTTATTGTTTGATTTTAATATTTGATGTTGTTCATGAAATCATTTTATTTATATGTTTTATTAATTGGTACTTGATGTTGTGGTTTTAATATGTTCAGAGCCTTGATACATTGAAAGGCACTTTATAAATAAAACTATTATTATTATTATTTATTATTAACATTTTGGGTCAAAATCTTGAAAAACAGCAACATTATCAGCAAACGCTGAAAATTTTTAATGCTTCCATATAAATTTGTTGATTTCTGAGATTTTGACTCCGCATTTTCAACATAGCCTTTTTATAACTCTACCTTATGATCAAGGGGTGAAACTTGATAAATCTTGTCCAATTGTGATTTCACAGAGTAACTGCAGAAACATGTTAGGGAATTTGAAAACTTTCACTTACCTGATTCATGAGGTGGGGTAAAAAGACTGTTGTAAACATAGTATCAAAGTCTGGAAAAATAGCAAATTTATGAGTCAACATTGAAGAATTTTAATGTTTTCATAACTTTGTTGTTTTTAAGATTTTGACCTGAAAGTTTTAACACAGCCTTTTTATTACCATGCATTATGAACAAGACAGGTGGAATTTTGAAACCCTGTCCATAATGAAATTTCACAGAGTGACTGTAAAAATGCCTTTTGTGTGGCATTCAAATAATTTCACCTCCCTGGTTCATGGCGTGGGGTAAAGAAAGGTCATGTTGCAAATGTGGGGTAAACATATTTAAAAAATTACAGAGTTATGATAAAAGTTCAAAACATATTAAACATAGAAACACAGAAATTGATGGCAGATAAGGACCACTTGGCCCACCTAGTCTGCAATTTTCCCTTCTTACTGTAATGCTGCAGACCCTACTTGATTTCTGGCATAGCCCTCCTTCCCTAACCTCTAAGGTTCCCATATGATGATGCCATGCATTCTTGAATCCCGTTACAGTTTGTGCCCCACCACCACTTCTGAGGGGCTGTTCAAGCATCCACTACTCTTTCTGTGAAGAAGTACTTCCTCACACTTTCCCTGAGTCCACCCCTCCTCCAGCTTCATAGCATGCCCTGTTGTTCTTGAGCATCTTTTTTCTAAAAATACTCCTCCTGTGCCTGATTTATACCCATGAGGTACCTGAAAGTCTTTATCATAGCCCCTCTTTCCTTCTTTCTTCAAGGGTGTGCATATTGAGATTCATTAGTCTCTCCTCATAAGGTCTCTGTTGCAGACCCTGCACCATTTAGTTGCCCTCTTTTGGACCACCTCAACCCTGCCTATGTCCTTTCAGGATGTAGTCTCCAGAACTGGACACAGTACTTTAGATGAGGTCTCACCAATGATTTTACAGCTGCATCACCACCTCCTCTTTCTGCTGGTGTCACCCCTCACTATGCATCCTAGCATCCTACTGGCTCTTCCCATTGCCTTGTCACACTGTTTGACCACCTTTTGGCCATCAGATATGATAACTGCTAGGTTTCTTTCCTGTTTGGTGGTTGTCAGTACCCTCCCCCATCTTGTACTCTGCCCTGGGTTTCTGTGCCCGAAGTGCATGATTTTGCACTTCTTCACACTGAAACATAGTTGCCACCTCTTGACCATTCTTCAAGCTTTCTTAAATTCCTATTCACTGGGTTGTCTACCCTATTGCAGATTTTAATGTCATCTGCGAAAAGGCATACCTTCCTTTCTAGCCCCTCTGCAATGTTGCATATAAAGACATTAAAAGAACCAGTCCCAGTACTGATCCTTGTGGACCCCTGGTCACCCTTCCTTCCTTGGAGTAAACTCTGTTTACCACCACCCTCTGTTGCCTATCCTCCAACCAATTCCTTACCTAGTTTACCACCTTTGAAGCCACTCCCAGGCTGCCCAGTTTGTTTATGAGTCTCCTATGTGGAATGGTGTTGAAGGCCTTACTAAAATCTAGGCAGGCCTCATCCACTGCTCCACCCTGATCTACTTTGCTGGTTATCCAGTCAAGAAATCTATCAGATTTGTTTGACATGACCTCCACCAGTGAATCCATGCTGCCTCAGATCCTGTAAGCTGCTGGTTACAAGATATTCTATAATCCTTTCTGTTAGCAGTGATTCCATTATTTTTCCCACCACTGAAGTCAAGCTGACTGGCCTGTAATAGCCAGCATCCTCCTTACTACCATTTTTGTGAAGTGGGACTTCATCAGCTCTCCTCCAGTCCTCCTGGAACACTCCTGTTTCCTGTGAGTGGTTAAACAGGACTGTCAGCAGTGCAGCCAGCACCTCTCTGAGCTCCTTCAATATCTGTAGATGTTGCCCATCTGGCTTCATTGCCTTGTCCACTTTCAAGATTTGTGAGTTCCTTCAGGACTCTCTCCTCTGTAAATGGACTAGTGTCCACCTCCCTTACTTTGATGTTCCTGTCACTTATCTGTGGTCCCTTACCTTCCTTCTTCCGTGAACACTGAACAAAATATTTGTTCAGGATGTCTACTTTTTCCTTTTCCCCTCCTCACACTCCCCATTTCCCTACTTAGCCTTGCAATTCTTTCTCCTTTCACTTACATATCTGAAAAATCTCTTGACTCCTTTCTTTATTGCCTGAAATATTTTCTCTTATGTTTGTGCCCTTGCATTCTGGACTGCTTTCACTGCCTCCTCTGCTACTTATTGTACACTCTCTGTCCTCCTCCCTCTGTATCTCTTTATGCTGTATCTCCTGAATGCCAACTTTCTTTGCTCTTACCTTCCCAGTCATCTCTTTGGAGAACCATAGTGGTCTCTTTTCCTCTTGGTTTTGCTTACTTGCCTGACACAGAGGTTTGTTGCCTTCCCTATGGCCCTTTAGTTTTGCAGATGTTCTTCCTCCACCCATACCCTCCCCACTGGGGCATCCTGAGGCATTCCCCATCTTTGTAAAGTCAACCTTCATGAAGTCTGGGACCCTCACCTTTGTGTGGTTCAGTTCTGACACAGTACCCATGTTGAACCACACTGTTCGGTGATAACTGGTTCCAAGGTGGTCACCCGGCATGGCGTCTGCAATGTTGCCCTGTTGGTGAGTACAAGGTCCAATATTGCTTCTTCATGAATGGGCTCTCTTACCAGTTGCCTGAGAAATGCTCCCCTGCAGGGAGTCCAGGATGTCGCTGCTCTAGTTGAAGCAGCAGCTGGGTGCTCCAATGCACATCTGGCAGATTGAAGTCCACCACCAGCAGTACCTTTCCTTAATTACCATCTTTTAGATGGCTTCCACCAGTACCTTATCTGTCACCCCCATGCTGGAGGTCTGTAGATCATGGCAGTGTGAATAGCAGTTCCATTCCCTGTCTCTAATGTGACCCACAGTGCCTCTGACTCTCCCTGTATTCCCTGTGCCTCTGTTGCTTATATGCTATCCCTTATGTAAAGAGCCACTCCTCCCCTTTCTTACCCTCCCTGTCCTTATGAGCTATATCCCAGTCATGGTGTTCATTGCACCATGACTCAGTAATGCTTGACAATATCCAGGTCAGCCCAAGGTTTGGGATTTTATTCCCAGACTATGAGCATTTGTGCACATGGCCTTCCAAATTCTTTTACCGCCCTTCTTGTCAGCTTGCCATTTTCCCTTCTGCCTACTCTCCTTCCCCTCTGCCTTAATTCCATACCTCTTCATTTCTACCATACTGCTTTTCTTGCTATTAGGCACCCTTGGAATTTCCTTCCTTAGGGTTTCCCTTTTGATTACTTCAGTTTGGGGATGACAGTTTATGCCTCCCTGGTTCCTTCGCCACCCTTTCAGCTAGTTTAAATGCTTGCCGTACTGAGGACTGTGGTTCCCTCCCAGATGGATGCAGTCCATCCCCTGTATAAGTCTTAAAGGCATTACGCAAACATACCTTGTTTCAGTCACTTCCCAATTGGGGCAATCAATGTGCAAACTCGAAATGGACAGTCTTTCTAAATTCACATATGAAGGCGTTCTTCTTAAGGGCCCTTCAGTATTGCAATGTGTGGGTCCCAGGATCTTTATAAAGAACCACAGCAAACAATGTCTTCAAACTTCTGAATATTTATTTTACAAACCCCAACATTTTGCCTAATTGCAAAGGCTTTTGCAGAGGATTTTATCTAAAATAAGCATACATAAAACATTCAGTAATTTTCCTTTCCTACTGTTCATAAAATATGTATTTATATGATACCCCTTCTCACACGATTATTAATTACTTCTTCTCATCAGGCCTATCAGATAGTTCCCTTACTCAGGCATGGATATCTCTTATCCTAAGCCAGACAAAGACCGTCTTCACTCCTGGAGTTACTGACTGATCTCTCTGCTGAATACAGACCTCAAAATATTAATGAAAGTTCTTGCTATCAGGTTGCTCCTGGTTTGGTCAGGCTTGATCTCTCCAGAACAGGTGGGTTTCATGACTGGCCACCACTCGAGTGACCATCTACATAAACCTTTGCACTTGATTTCTGTGTCCAGGAGGGCAAGGCTCCTGTGGCCCTGGTCTCCTGGATGCAGAAAAAGCATTTGATAGAGTATTGTGGCCCTTTTCATTTCACCACTCTAAGGTGGTTCAGTTTATGGAGAATTTCTGCACCTGGATTAAGGTGCACATACCAATTTCCTATGCCCCCAAATTAGAGTTAATGCAACATGGCACCCGACAGGAATGTCCACATTCCCCTTTCTTTTTAATTTGTACTGGAGCCCTCTTGCATAAGCTCCAGTTCAATAGAGACATTAAGGGCATTCTGGCCAGGGGCTCCAGGAACAAATTGTCTGCCTATGTGGACAACGTTTTATTACATCTGGAATCCCTGAGCCTTCCGTACCTGCTGCTTTAAGGTTATCCAAGAGTATTCATGGGTCTCAGGATGCAAACTTTATCTTGATAAAAACTTAAGTTTACCCTTAATCCATATGTTGGTAAACACCTCATTGAACAGATGGGACTTTGTTGGGCACCTTCCTGTTACATATTTAGAGATTCAAATTTCCTCCTTCCTCTGACCTTATAAAGTTTAATCTTATGCCTCTTCTCTCTTAGATCAAAGAAGATTTACTCAGATGGAATGCCCTCCCATCTCACTCTGGGGAATGGTTAATATTATAAAAATTAAGATTCTGCCAAGAATCTCTTAACCCTAGGTATGTTGGGTCTCTACCTCCCTAAAGCTTGGTTCTCCCAGCTCCAAAGTCTAATTTTGTCTTTTTGTGGAAGGAAGGCACCCCACTGAGCATTTAATAAGCTACACTACATGAAGGAGAGAGGGGCCTATAGTTACTGAATTTGTTTTATATTATTGTGCCTTCCATAGTAATAAACTTTTCAATGGAGTTAGTCTCAGAATGTGGTTTCAGGTGGGGAATATTTTCCATTGTGGCTTTCTTTAGAATTACATTTATGTCTCCAGTATGGTTTATCATGCCCTTCTCTGCTTTATTCAAAACTATTGGCTCTCCCATCTTGACTCCATAATACTCCATTATAAAGATCCCTTAAGGCCCTATCTCAGCTCTCCTCATATTTAAAGATAGATTAGTCTAAAGACCTCTCCCAGCCAGTTTTATGAAACACTAATATTAGAGTGGGTAACCACACAATTCCCTTTGGCTTTTGTCTGTCACTTCAGTATGCCACTCTAGAATCTCTCCTGAGTTCTGGCAAGATGACCCTCTAGGGCAATCCAACAGCATTTCTCAATCCCAGTTTTTCACCCATTTAAATTCTACCAACTTTCTGGGACTATTTCAGGATTTTTAAGGCCTCAACTCTGGGTCCCGCTGCCCACCTCTATTGTGTCACAGCTCCAGTCAATTGCACGGACTGGCATTCGGTCTCACAATTTCACTCATTTTTCCAAGCTCTGGACCCCAGGGGCTTAACGGGACATGCTTTTATTGGCAGAATGCATTAGGCCCACATATTGACTCAGGGGATTGGCAGAGTCTGGAAGTCCCTATATAAATATATGAAACAGGACCAGTACTGTTTCACCAATTTCGTATTATACATAATCTATATTACACTCCCTAAAGTTACACATGATGGGGCAGATCTCCTCCCTGGATTGCTCTTGGTGTGGAGCCAGTACTGGCTCCCTTAAACCTATATTGTGGAATTGCCCCAAGGTTGCTCCCTTTTGGGCCAGCATCCAAAATTGTTGGATCCCTTCTTATCTCTGAAATCCTATTTCACCCTTTGATATGCTTGGTGAGTTACATACCGAATGATCTTTTCAGGGCCCATAAGGCCTACATGTTCTCATTTGATCACTGCCAAGCTAGTGATCTTGTGTTATTGGATGGATGGTCAAGTCCTGTCTGTGTTGGAGTGGCAACAGGAGATACTTCCAGCACTGGCTGTTGAAAACACATTGCTAAATGACAAGACACATTGGAGAAATATAGGGATTTCTGGGGACTCTTGGAAGCCCTTATCTCCAATAGGCAGATGCTCCTGTTGCTGGTACTGGCACCATTGGACTGGTCAGCTGTTATTGGGGGTCTGTCCTCCCAGCTACTGACACTCTCCTTTACATCTGAGCAGTGCCAGAGTGGGGAACTTGGGGAATGGTTGGGTTGGGGTTTTGTTGTTGGGATAGGCTTGGGTGAGGGGTTGTTTGCTTTGTTTCTGAATGCTGTTCTGTTTGTTATTGTATGTGATTGTTATTTGACTCTTGTGTGGTCATTATGCTTTGTTCTCCTGTTATGAATATTAATAAAGTATGCTCAATTGTAAAAAAACTGCATTTATATAAATTCATATTGCATACTGTTTTATACCTGCTACTTGTACTAAAAATGATTTAAAGCACAGTTAGCCTGCAGGCTGCTCTTCTATTTCCATATTGCTGAAACAGAGCAAAAATATATCTTAATTGTATCTATTGTTCTTGTTTGAAAATTGATAACAAGTGAATTTTCCAAGTGCCTAAAGTACTGATCACTCAAAGTGCTTCAAACCGCATCACTGCGTGATACTCTGTTGGTACTATAAAATATTCTAGATACCTCTCTAAGTCATAAGATCATGCCTCTTAACAATCGTCCTTGCATTATACCTGTTTAGTGATTGCTATAAAATAAAGAAAACTCCTGTAATGCATTTCACTTATTTAATCAAAATGATGACTTGTTTCATTCATAAACTTAAAAATCAAATAGTGTTTGTGTGTCAAAACATTTCTCTTACCTATTGGCATTCTATGTAATGGCATCTGTGAGAGAATGCCAACAGACACACCTTCCTCTTGACACTACAGAAGCTCCTGACATCAGACGACATGCATGGTGACATCCATGCTCAGTTCAAGCAACTGACAACACTGTGCTTCCCAAACAGGGATGACAGCAGGAGCTTTCCTACTGGCTCTACTGTGCACCTGGAACCAGAAATATGCCAAAATGCCATCCCAGAAATTATTTTCTGTTTTTCAGCTACAATTAGTACTCCATAAATATAATTTATTCTACTGTATTTCACTAATGAGTACTGATTTTTTAGTTATATCTATCCATAAATAGGGAACAGAAGGATCAGGGGTGGGGTGGGGGTGGAAAGGAAAGGAAATAATCAAATATCAAATAGGAATTCAAACCTCCTCATGGCATTACATTTATAATACTTAACATAAAAGAGTGAAAAGGAGGAATAGAAATAATGTACATTAAACCATTTTATATTTGCACCACAGTACTCTGGCATAGCATACATTATACACCAAGGGTGCTATACCTCATTTCTCCATAACCCACAGATCACCAGAAGGCAGACCCGTTTGTGTCCACATTCATACCAATATGTGGATTCAAAACCTGTAATTGAAAAATCCACCTCATTTCTGATTTATCCCAGATTTTAATGTAATCCTCCCCACATGGTGGATATACCAATTCTAAGCCCCAAAATCTCATAGATATAGCCATGGGGCTAGCACTTTTAAAATGTTGTACTGCAGGTGATTTTCATGTTGTCTTTGTACTATATATGACCTTTGTGTTCTTGAATATGTGTCTTTAAGGCTCTCTTTTTTACCAACAAATAACATATCACAGGGGCATTAAAGCATATATCACCCTAGCTTTCACAGTCTATATGCTGTTTAATGGCATATTCCATGCTTGTGTGTGAATGCCTGAAACTTTTCTTCCTACTAGTATGGTTGCATACTGAACATTTGCCACACAGAAACATCCCTGGTTGTAGGGGCCCTAACAACTGTTGTCCTTTTGGTTGTGGAAGAGGAAACTGTGATCTCACCAACCTGTCATTAACATTTTACAGTTTTAGCAGATACTTTGGGTTTTGCTGAAAAGCAGATTTACTGAGATGTCCTCTGCTTATAAGATACACATTTTGTTTATGATTCTTTTAATATTTGAAAATTAAATGTTGTATTTAGTGGACAAAACTAGCCTAGAATCTCCCTCTGCTGTGTGCCCTTCTGTTAGAAGTGCTTCCCTGCTAAACTATTAATTCTTACATCAGTTTTTTCAAATCTCTCAGGTAATAGCCCCATGCCCTGAATATATTCTGCATACCCTCTAAGATGGTCTCAAAATCTTCTTCCATGTTACAGTTTCTTTTAATCCTTGTGTATTGGGAGTATGGAATGCTGCTGACTAAATTTGGATTATGATAGCTGGAAGCATGTAAAATGGTGCTTTATGTGTTGGGTATCTGAACAAATTTGTGGTCAGCTTCCATTGTTAAGTCAAATCCATAGATGCAAATCTGACATATCTTTTTACTGTAGTCCCAGGTAACTTTTAAATTAGAATTCCTGTTTTAATATATTCATAGAACTCTCTCAAATCATTTCCAGATCCCATCCAGACAAAAATCACATCATCTGTGTCCCAATACCATGTCATGGTACACTAATAGTGCGGATTTACATCTTGATTCAGGATATTTTGCTGTTCAAAGTCATAAATGTATGAATTGGCATAGACAGGTGCCATTGTACTGCCCATGGCAGTGCCCTTACCTATTATAAAAAACACCATCAAACCTGAAATAATTCTTTGAGAGAATAAATGTTACCATTTCCTGCAGCAAACATCTCCTAGGTCTCAATCCCCTCATACCTGTATTTAGCATTTTACCCATGCTATCAACTCCCTCAGTATAGGAATAGATGTGTCAGATCCACTTTATCACATCTAACCAGAAACACTATCCTGTTGTACACCTGTTTATTTCAAAGCTATTCTAGTTTTTAAATGATATCCTGTGAATCTTCTACATAAGGGCTCATTCCTTCCACTAAAGGTTGTAAATAAAAATGTATATAAGAGAATATGTGTTCAAAAATAGATTCCAGTGCTATAAGCCTTCCCCATAGCTCAATGGATTTTTAGGTATATTAGGTAAGCAGTAGAAAATGGGTAGTCTGGGACATTTGTTATCCAGATGTTCAACGTTCTACTCTCTGAGTCAACCCATATCAGTATATTCCAATTTTCTTTTAATAAACACTGAATCTCTGAAGTTGTACCCATCTAGAACCATATTATTTGTAGTATCTTCTAAAAATTTCAGACACAATTTCTTATATTGATCCCTATTCTGTATAACAATGCCACCTCCCTTATCTGTGGGTTTTATAATGATAGTTCTGTCATCACCTAGTTTCTTTAGAACCTCTCTTTCTGCTCTGGAAAGATTATTGTGTTTAGGGTAAATAATGTCCTCTTCTACCAATTTTGCAAACTTTTCTATTTACAGGCTCTTATCCTATGGAGGATTAAAAGCTGATTTAACATTTAGTGTTTTCCTTAATGCAGGGTCGATACCTGTGTCCAGAATTTTGCCAGAAAACATAATTTGTAATCTCAAAGTTCTAAAAAGTGCTGCAGATCAGTCTCCAGTTCAAAAGGTTGACTGCCTGTGCTGGCAAAGGAAAGTCTCATACTAAGCACCTGTACTTCACATCTGCAAGTGGAAATGGACTTTAATTAAAGATGGTAATTATCTCTGATGATTTTTGTTGTTCCGTACCCCTGTCATTTGTTGTCTGGGGCCTTTTGATCCTGGATCTCCTGTTCCCACATTGTGCTTCCTTCTGGTGGTCTGTCCCTGCCTCCTCTAGTCTTATTTTTAGGGCTTCTTCCTTGAGTTTTATTTCCTCTTTAATTTTGGTGACCTGAGAGTCCAGACTGGGGACTCACCAAAAGCATGGCAAAAAAATAGAAAATATACATTTTAAAGACAGCAGGCTGGAGTGGCATGGTTTAACTTTAATTAAGTATTTACAACATGAGAGGATACCTCGTGGGCTCAGAATTAACACCAAACCCAATATTGGTATACACACAAAAGCTAACCAATAGATTGGATGGAATACAGAATAGGGCTAGCTATGATTTTATGACAGCCTTGGCAGAATCATATTCACTCTGCTGTGGACAATGGCCAGCTGACATTGGTCATCTTCATAGACCTAGCCAAAGCCTTTGACTCTATCTCCTATCAACTCCTCCTGCACAAACTTGCTTCCATCATCCTCTCTTTCTCATCCACTGAATGGTTCAGGGCATACCTATCTGACAGATTTCAATATGTGCAACTGGGCAATATCTCATCTCCCTACTCTCCATATATGCTGGTGTCCCCAGGACTCTCTATACTATTGCCTGATTATAAAACATTGTACATTCTCAGTTGTGTATATATATATATATATATATATGTGTGTGTGTGTGTGTATACTGTATATATATATATATATATATATATATATATATATATATATACACACACACACACACACACAATAGCGGTGAGTGGTAAATGAGTGAGATAAAACAGTGTATCATCCACTGCAGTGTGATATTTTTATCCTCTGCTCTACTGTGATAATATCAGCCATTTACACACACAGGTCACAAGGTCATCACTCTGGGCAGCTTTCCCTCAGCATGCAAGAAACACCTGTGCTGTTACCATAGACACAAATGCAAAACTACTTCAGAGGTCTCACTGCTGCCTACAGCTAACTCAATGAGTATTACAAAACACACCTACCCCCAACTTCCAGCTCATTACTGTGACTGCAGCCAGAATTCTAAACAGCACAGCATCACAGAACAGCCTAAACTACTGCCTGCAGCTAACTCAACTACCACTGAAACACACTATCACTTGTTCCTCAAACTCTGATTCTCAGCCATGACAATTACTGTGATACTTTCATCTTGTCTGCAGCCAGAATCCAAAAGAGCACAATTTCACAGAACACTCTGCCTGCAGCTAACTTAATTACCACTGAAAACAGTATCAGCTGTTCTGACACTGTACCTCTCAGTTCATTACAATTACTGTGATGCTGTCAGCTTCACTGTAGCCAGACTTCTAAACAATACAGACTCACAAAAGTATGTTTCTCACTCCTACCTAAAACTAACTCATTTAGCATTGCAAAACACATTCATGTGTCTCTCAGAGTTTATAACACTGCCAGCCCATTCAGAAAAGCTCACACACAGAATGAGCAAACACATAAACAAGAACAGAACACAAGAGAGCATAACAAAACTTTTAAAACTCTTGGCTCTATTGTATATATTGAATACATGATGGGCTGATGGTGTGCTATGGCAAATATTGTCACTCCTGCATCGTGAGCTCTGGATATCTCACTCTGCAGGAGTGACAATATTCCATATCCACTCAGGCCCATCATGTAGCCCTTATATATATATTACACATCTGCAATATTCTTGTAATTTATTAAATATATTTTGAAAAATCATCCTGTATTTTATTGTACCTATTGCTATGTAGTCACCTCTGTATTCTTGTTGCATTTTCTTCACTTCCATCTCCCTGGGTCACTCCTGGAAATGAGCTCCAGATTAATGTGCCTTTCCCAGTTAACAATATTTTAAATAAATAAATACATATAGTGGAAGAATGCCAGAAATAAAAGGAGTAAATAAAAGGTGAGGAAGAGGCCCTAAAATAAGACTAGAGGAGGCAGAATTTAAAACACGCTAGAAGTCATAAAGAAAAATAAAACTATTAAATATCAAGAAAGGATTAAACAGATAAAAATAAAAAAGTTTACTAGGAACTGAATGGATTATCAAGATAATAATGTCTACACCTACAAAAACTGACATATATAAGAAACCAGACAGCCACTGATACTGGGACAGAGAGTGGTTCAAGCTGCACAAGGGACATTCAGAATGTATCATTTAAACCTAGAGAGCCTTTTAGATCATCAACAAGGGACACAATCAAAACAGATGGTATATGGGGAACAGGAATCCAGGTACAACCTATGGAGTCATTCTCAATCTTCAGGGCAGGAATGAGGCAGGGACAGACCACCAGAAAGAAGCACAACATGGGGATCAGGAGGTCCAGGCCCAAAGGTACCAGACAACAAACAACAGGTTGCTCCATAAACAAGCCCTCCAGAAAGATGCAAATTCAGAATTGTAAATTCAAAAGTATTTATTCAGCCAGTGCTGGTAATTCAGCCATTCACCTTAATAGTGGTCTGTTGTCCACCCAAGCGCTTCGCCTACTTAGTTAGGCTTCATTAGGGGCTGATTAATGAGACTTACACAGTAACTCAGATAGTCCCATGGCTATGCCATCATCACAATGAGCTAATGACAATCATAATATGTGTTTAACAATTTAACACATTCTTAATATGTTTTCTTCACATCTAGATTGTAGATGCGTTTTATATTCTCTAACTTACAGTTATAGCAACACAAAGGAAAATATATAACACTTGAAAAATGTTATTTGTCACAGCATTTACAAACTACAGGGACAGGAACAACAGAAATCATCAGGGATAATTCCTATATTTAATTTAAGTCAACATCCACTTACAGATAGTGAAGAACAGGTGCCTAGTAAAGGCGTTCCTTTGCCCATCACAGGCAGTCACCTTTTGAATTGGAGGCTGATCTGTAATTCTTTTCAGAATTTTGAGATTACAAATTATATTTCCTGACAAAATTCCACACACAGGTATTGACCCTGTATTAAGGAAAACACTAAATGTTAAATCAGCTTTTAATCCTCCACAGGGTAAGAGCCAATATATAGAAATGTTTGAATAAATGGTAGAAGAGGACATTATGGTATTATTTAAGGATAATGTAGAACCAAACCACGGCACCACAGGGCAATGTGCAAAAGGTTTTATTAAAGTGTAATTCAAGCTGGATAATGTCCAACAGCTCAGGGAACCTCTACTGGTTTCAAATACAATTCACCATCAGGAGGATACTGCTTGTGCCAAAAGACATAAAGACATTCCTAAAGTGACAGAGTGAAATATTTAAAACATTTAATACATATAGTCAGGCCAGTATACTGTAGCTTACTAAAGAATTACTTATCAAAACATTAATTCAATCA
Source organism: Neoceratodus forsteri (assembly GCA_016271365.2). NCBI lineage: Eukaryota > Metazoa > Chordata > Ceratodontiformes > Ceratodontidae > Neoceratodus > Neoceratodus forsteri. The sequence goes on from CM057455.1 coordinate 1,188,083,286, forward strand.
CCATCATCTAATAAAATAGTCAAACACCTAGATTCATGTATTATTTAAAATACTGAGTGCAATAAAACACAAAATGTGTAATATTTATTCTAGCCAGTCTCAATAAATCGTCCATCCACACAGCATTTTTAATAGCTATTGCTACAGTATCTCAGGAAGCTGCTTAAGAGAACTCCAAAAAGCCCAGTCCTAAGACTTTTAATGCTCCTTCAAAACCTAAAAGGAATGAGGAAAATCACAAATTAATTATATTTGCTGATTGATCTGACTCACTTATTTCTTTTGCTTATCAAAGGCATAATATCTGTTTTATCATTAAGTACTGGAGGCTTCAACCTCCCCAAGTACAGATCCAGAATGCTAAATGTCCAAGCAGTTTATCATTAATGTTACCACCTCTTGGCCCTAGTCTGACAAGTTCAATTCCACTGAACTTAAAACATTGTTCTTTTCCATCAGTACCATGTGTGCTGCAATGTACAACTAGTGCATTCTTTGTGTCTCCACTAACTATACTCCTCAAATGTCCCCTATGTGTAATTTGAATGGATGTGTGGTCCTGCCAATGTAAAATGCCCCACAACCACAAGTAGCCATGTAAATAAGATTCTCACTAACACAACTAACAAATGACCATGTATCATAGTTTTATGCACATTGGTCCCTATGCATGAAAAGGTGGGTAATACGCACCTGAGGCACATACCCCACCCGCACAGCTCCACACCTGTGGGAGATCTGCGGGTGGCCACATCATGAACAGTGGCCACTGCACAACTCCTGTACATGGCCCTGCCTCAAGTCGCTGAGCCTGTGGGGGTGGTCATGTTGAAGCTGTGGATCTGGGTGGGTGGCCAACTGGCCATCTGACTCAGACACCACAGTGGATTACCTGTGCCCATGTGCACTGGGTGAGGAGCTGGTGCATAGAGTGCTGCATGCAGTGTGGGGACAGGTCCCAGATGACCACCCAGGTTCCCAGTTTGCTCCACATGCCGGGACTTCCTCGGTTGGGGTGCACATGACCACCTCACAGCCACAGCCCATGTCTGTCACTCCTGAGGGGCCATGTAACTGACTCACCACCTTTACAACTGCCCCAATGTGGCAGAGGTGCCGACACCTGCACCCAACACTCTGCATGTTGTGTGCATCTTGCAGATACAGACACACCCCTGCACCTCTCTTGATCTGCCCCCATGCATAGGTCTGCACACTGCTGGGGATCCAGTGTGGTAGAGGGTGTACATCCATGTGAATGCCACACAGGGGCGCAGTGGGCTTGGGTGGGTGCAAAGTGGACTACATGCCAGGTTTCCATGGTGCATACCACTCTGCACCTTCATGTATAGAACCCAATAACAGTAGTGAATGTGCTACCTAATAGTCCTAGGGCAGAACTTGCAATTGCCACAAGGATGGGTACCCTTAAGCCTTGGAGGTAGTGAGTTTCCTATCTTTTGTGTGGTATCAGGCAATTTCTGAAAGCTATGTATCTATCCTTGATATTTCTGCCTCTACGATATGTAATATGTGGGGGACTAATAGTAGCTTCCTTCAAACATTCATCCAAATGTAAGAAATTACAGTGTTTCTTAATGATACCATCTATGGTACCTTACTGTCTATTATAAGTAGTGACAAAATGCAATCTACTAGGTTCCTGTTCCTTGTTTCTTGATCTCAACGTGTCTGCTCTTTCTCTATTCATTACTTCAGAAAATGCTTCATCAACTAATTTTCTGGGTATCCCTTCAGTGAACCTACTGCACATATCAGTAATAGAAAAGGAACTATACTCTGGGGTTTGAAGCCTCAAGGACTTAACGATAAAATAGATATTATGACTTTGATAAGAAAGAGAAATAATTGAGCAGACCAATCAGCAAATATAATAAATTTGTGATTTATCTCTTATTCCTTTTTAGGTTCTGAAGGAACACTAAAAGTCTTAGGATTGGACTTTTGGAATTCTCCTCTTAAGCAGCTGCCTGAGATAACAATAGCTACGATTAAATGTTGCACTGGATTGCTGCATTTATTGAGCAGAGCAAGAATAAATGTTACACATTCGGTGTTTTATTACACTCCAGTATTTTAAATAATTGATATATCTAGGTGTTTGACTATTTATTTAATTAGGTGATGGTGATTGAATTAATGTTTTGATAAGTAATTATTTAGTAAGCTGTACTGAACTGACTATATGTATTAATTGTTTTTAAATATTTCACTCTGTCATTTTAAGGAACACCTTTTATGTTTATGGGCACTAGGAGCAGTATCCTCCTGATGACGAGTTGTATTCAAACTGGTAGAGGTTCCTGAGCTGTTGGGCATTATCCTCTTTGAAATGTACTTTAATAAAACCTCTTGCACATTGCCCTGTGGTGCCGTGGTTTGATTCACATTGACATTTTCTACTTCTGGCACACAGAATGGACTGGAGCTCGAACTGACATTTGGATTTATTTAAAGATAAGTAGAATATTTTTCCTTAACACAATAATCTTTCCAGAGAAGAAAGAGAGGCTTTCAAGCAACTAGGTGATGACAGAACCATCATTATAAAACCCCAGATAAGGGAGGTGCAATTGTTATACAGGACAGGGATCAATATAAGAAGATGTGTCTGAAATTGTTAGAAGATATAACGAATTATCGGTCCTAGACAGGATTCCACTTCAGAGATTCAGTGTTTATTAAAAGAGCGGAAGAATGCACCGACATGGATTGGCTCAGAGTGGGGAGTGGGAAGTGGAAAATCTGGATAATAAGTGCAGACTGCCCACTTTCTACTGCTTAATTAAGATACATAAAAAATTACATCTGCTAGGGAGGCCCATAGTGCCCAGCAATTAATATTTGTTTGAACGTATACAACCTTTGGTGGAAGGATTGAGCATTTATGTAAAGATTCACTAGACACGGTTAAAAAATGGAACTGCATTCACAAACAAGGGTACAACAGGGTAGATTTTTGGTTATAGGTAGTATAGTTGATCTGCATACAGTACATCTGATATATTGGATCTATATAAATCCATTCCTCCTGTTGAGGGAGTTGATAGCATGGGTAAAATGCTAAATACTAGGCCTGAGGGATTGAGACCTAGGACACGTTTCTTGCAGGAAATGGCTAAATTGATTCTCTATGAGGGATTAAGGCCTAGGACATGTTTGTTGCAGGAATTGGTTGAATTTATTCACATAAAGAATAATTTTGAGTTTGATGGTGTTTTCTCTGAACAGGCAAGAGGCATAGATGATGTGTTTTTATCTGGATGAGATCTGAAAATGGTCTGAGAGGTTCTATGAATATATTAACACTAGGAGACATATTCAGAGCGGGCTGTTTTGCCATGCAAAAGATATGTTGCGCAGAATAGATGTGCTGGCCGGTTCTGAGGGTATATTCAAACAGTATGTATGATAGGGTCTGAATGTGCATACTATTTGAATATCCAACCCTGGATGCACTGCCAAGAGCATCAGCTGCCATGTTGGGTGCAGCGCATCCAGGGTCAGGAGCTGACTACAAACATTGGGACATGCATGGTGCATACCTGGATGCGCCATGTTGCCAAGGGTGATATTCAGCCAGTAAATGCTAATGAGCTCATTGGGCATGCATGGTGCAAACAGGCATCATACATGCTCATTACAAGCCCATGAGCATGGCTGTGCCCAGCTGAATGTGCCAGGCCAGCCCCTCCCAGCTCTGATACACAAATGTCACATAAACACGGTCAGCCCCAATTGGTTCAATGGGTGTGTAGTGTATGCTGTACACTGTCACTGACAGTTCAGTTGGCAGGCAGCCGTGATGGTATGAGAAGAGCTGTGCTGTTTTCTGGGTGCCTGGATGTGCTGGGTTGGGAGGGAGGTGTGGGATGTGGGTGCCTGAGTGAGTGAGAGGCCACTACACTATGGAAAGTGTCCACAGATGTTTTATTGCAATTGTGGATCAGAAATGGGAGGGGTTACTGCTACACTTTGGAAATAAGCTTGGGGATGATATTACATTCGGTCGGGGATGGAAGAGGGTAACCACTGCACTATGGAATGGTGCTCAAGGTATTATTTTACTTTGATTGGGGATTGGGGATGGGAGGGGGTTGCCACTAGACTACTGGGGGCAGGTAGGCATCTGTACACCTGCGCACTGCCTGGCCCTCCTGTGGGTGGCTGGCCAATATAGGCTAGCTTTTCATGGCCTGTCTTTGCACTGCACTTTCTGGACCTTGTGGGGCACATTCTCACTGACTATACTGCTGCATGGAATATTCATGAGAACTCCCCTCTATATGCAAGTGGGTGGGATATGGTGTGGTTGGTGCTGAGAGGGATGGGGTAGGGGCATGGGGGCAGAAGTCATTGCTGGACCATTTTCTTTTTAGGTGTAAGAAATGGGGCACTATGGGAATTGATCAGAAGGAGGTCAGGATGTGCAGCAGTTGTGATTTTATCAAGGAGTGGCCACTAAGGCAGAAACCGGGCACTGGTAGAAGAGATCAGGAGGTGGGTGGGCTGTGTTGTTGGTGGGACCTATATTAATGAGTGACCACTAGGGCGAAGTGGGGCACCAGGAAAGCAATTGGAAGGCAGGCAGGCTGTGCAGTAGGTGGTACTTTTATCAAGGAGTGGCTACTAGGGAGAAATGGAGCACTGACTGAAGAGATTGGTGTGTGGGCAGGCTAAACAGCAGAAGCTGGCATTGTTTTCTTATGGATGAGCACTGAGGTGGGGGAGAATGAGCAGCAGGTTGATGATGATGCTGTCCACTTGGCTGGTGGGTGGCATGTTGTAGATGAAAGCATGCAGTCGCACTGTGATAGGTGTAACTGTGTCCTTTCAACTGCACAAAGTTTCCACCAGCAGGTAGGCTGAACACTATCACTATCAGCCTGCTCCTTGTGGGGCTGTCACTGGTGAGCCTCCTGCAGCCTGAGATGCACTGGATGCTATAGTGACACACCTCTGCAGCTTTTACTTTCTGAGTGACTACTACATGTTTGGTTTATGCATGTGCTTTCAAGCAAACATAAAAAAAAGCTTTTAAGTATTGTGATACCGTGATAGTTGGTGGTATTTGTTTGGCATCAGTGGCTTTAAGGTAACAAATGTAGTATAAATGGTAGTGATATGACTTCATAAAAATATTGGAAAAGCCAAAGCATGCCTCAGGAAAAAAGGACATGCTGTGATTATACTATAGCAATAATCTATTGTGCCTCAATTGTACTAGGTCATGAGTGTACTGACTTCAGTAAAAAGACCAAAGCCAAAGGCCACCTAGTGCACTTATGACTCAGTATAAGCTGTGGCATTATAGCATTATCTGGATTATACTGAGATTAAAATATTTGTATTAAACAGAAGAAAACACAATTCTATTAGTGAAGAACATTTCATTAAATAAAATTGACTTTTTTCTCTATGCTGTGAGCTACTGACAGAACATTTGGTTCATTGCTCACTGGTGTATCTGGAGTGCCTTTTGTGCTCATCTGAATGGCGGAGTGCCTTTTCTGTTCATTTGCATATCTTCAGAGCATTTGTAGTGAGATAATGGTTCTGTAGATATGCAAGCTGATAGCTAAGAGGGCTTCACCTTAAAGGAGAACTGTGCTGATACCATAAGTCATTTTCTTATTTATTTATTTGTTTTTGGTAATGGGATAGGTAAACTAAACAATTAAATGTCTATTTTCAGGTATGACCTGGGAGGGTTCTAAACAGAAGTAACAAGTTACAAGTAATGATCAGACAAAATACAATGCCAAATACTATGCTCACAATACAAGCAATTGTCCAGGAGGGTACATAACAAAAACATAACAAATTGCAGTTAGTGCACAGATACAGAAACAGGATGAGCAAACTCCATGTAAAGGTTGACAAATTTAAGTTGCAATAAATTGTGCAACAGTATCAGTAAAGAAAGTAATAGACATAAATTGGATGAGAACTTACTATAGGTAGGTAGGTTGGCATGGAAGGCAAAGAAATATGGGAAATTGCAAGCTCTAAACAGTTGCAGGTCATGGGCAAACTGAGATGAGCCTTCAGAGCAGTTTTGAAGGATGATAGGGTGGGGAACTGTGAACCTTTGAGGAGGGAGTTCTATGCAGGGTCAAATTAGGAGAAAGTCTGGTCACCCATTTGGTGGGATATTTTGGGATGACTAGTAAGGTGGGATCAGAGGGTCTGAATCTGTAAGTAGGGCAGATACCATGCAATAGGAAAGAGGGGTGGCTGGGGAGACAGATCTGAGTAGCTTGGTGAGGAAACATCTAAGCACATATGATCAGGAGGCAGTGGAATAGCCACACTAGGGAGGAGTAGAGAGGCAGTGATGAGTGAGGCAGGGGAGGATAAAGCAAAATGGCAGCTGTTATTGTAAGTAACACCCATCAATGCAGCAAGGATCTAGGGCACTAGTAATGATCAGCGAGCTATACTGTAGGCAAAGAAGAAGGATGCCCTAGAAGATTACTAAGTGCTCTTTTGAAGCAAGGAAGTGGGTAGAGAGTTAGCCAGCTGAGTCCTAAACAAAATGAAGCTGCCTGAATTCAAATCTTACTTGGCCCAAGTTGATTGGAGCTTTTTAGATGTCATTCCCCATACTGACTCAGCCCTAGAATTCTTTGTCTCTAACTTTACACTTTGCTTTGATAAATCTGTACCGTTTAAAAATACAGAGGCAAGAGGAACACCATCTGGATGGATTACTCTGAACTCCCTGCCTGCATGAGGGAGAGAGACAATCTGTGGGCATTGACCGGGAAACAGGGTCCCATGTCCACTTGCAAAGATGTAAGGAAGCTTGCAATAAGTGCACTAGTGTCATTACAAAGGCCAAATCTGACTTCTGTAGGGACCAGCAGACCCAGAACAGGAGCAATGGCAAAGATTCTGGGACAACTTCTCAGAGCTCCTTGGCAAGGGCGTTAAAATCCCTCCTCAAATGTTTATGGTGGAGGGTCAAGATGTCCTTGATCCACTGAAATTTCCAATTACTTCAAACAGCTTTTACTGACCTCAGTTCTGTAATTCCACTTAGCCTGACCAGGTCTTCTGCTGGGAACCAGGTCTTGAAGCCTCCCAGAGTGTAGGCTCCAGACCAAGGTATCCTACATCATACTTTAAGGTTGTTTCAGTCAAAGACACTTAGAAATATATCAGTAGGGTTCTTGGCAAACCTAGGTGTGGGAGTGATTCGGTTGATGTGAACTCCTTGCACTGGCAGTACAGGAATTTTCCCATACCATCTTAAGAATATGTAACTTTTGCCTGTGCTACTCACCATTCCCAGAGAAGTGGAAATCTGGACTGGTTACACCAGTTTTCAAAAGAAGAGACCACACTAGGCTTGTAAATTACAGACCCATTTCTATTCCCCCATCCAAGGCCTTCAAGAGAATAGTCTCTGAGCAACTTGTCACATAGCTTGAACATTACACTGTCCAGTGTGTACAGTATATTAGACGGCTTCCAGATGCTCCACAGCACCAACTCAGCACTGTTGGAAACACTGACTGTAATTGTTGGACTGTGTGCTGTTGCCTGGATTACTTACTGGGAGTAGGCTAGCTGACTTTGCTCCACTGCCCTTGCTCTAATTGGGAGCCAGGTTTGGAAACTGGGTGGGGTTTAAGCCAAAAGCTGCTTTTGAACTGTTTGCCAGCTGCTCAGTGTTCAAGGCAGCTGTATGAGCTTTGGACATCAGAGTCATTCAGGCTTTCAGGATGTTGTTATCCTCTGTAGTTGCTGTACTGTGTCCTTGCTTTTGTTACCTACTGAGATAGGCTAGCTGACTCTGCCCTTGCTCCAATCAAGAGCCAGTTTTGGAAAGTGGGTATAACTTATCTTTCATATTTCTGGACTTTGGCCTCGTGGTCTTCCGCTACAGCCTGAACACTCAAAGGCCATAGTGTAAGAGCATCATGCCGTCTCCTGGTGTCAGCCATGAGTCAGCCACTTGGCCAACAACTCAACTCCACTGGGCTCAGTTCATTACCCTCTCTTATTGTATGTTTCCTGCTGGATATGTAAGTGTAATTAGTTCTGTTTAATATTCCCTTCTTATATTGTAATGCAGCTCATGTCAGCCTACACCTGTTTATTGGTCAGTACCTAGTCTACGTTTATTCAGTGTTTATTAATTAGTTTACCTTTGTAATTGTACCCCATTTCTAGTTATCCTAGTTTTCCTTACTGGGTTTCCTTAATGTAGCTATTTGGACTGTTTTTATTTGAGTATTTATCCTCTTTTGTATTTTATTGGGTTCAGTACTGTGTATTAAATGCATGTGTTTTGTAAACTATTAGATTCTTCAGCTAACCTATAGAGGCCTACCCTGTTTATTGCTTTTGTCCCTTTTTCCTATTTAGTTTTCCTATTTTTCCTCTATATTAAGTCCACCCCATTTTGTATAATTTGTTCTAGGTCCACTTTATTAATTTTAATTCCTGGTCCGCATTTGGCTGACTTCTTTTACCTTCCCCTGTACTCCTTGGAGTAAATTGTCCCCCTTCTCTGAATTTTACTTATTTACTGCAGTCTGTGTTTTCCCTTGTTTTATGCTTTACCCTAACACTCCTTTGACTCCTTCTCTTCCTTCCTGTTTCCCTTATGTCTCCCCCTTCCATCTTTCCATTCTCCGGCTGTCCTATTTCCTCCTTTCCTCATCCTCTCCCATCGTCCGATCCTCCTGTCTCCTAACTTTACCTCATTCTTCCTGGCATCCTGGATACAGTCTCCTATCATCTTCTGACTTCACCTCAAAACTCTCAAATCCCTTCCTTCTCTCTTACATTGTTAATTCTTATTCTTCCTTTTCACCTCTCTCCTCCTCCTCACATAAGTGTTTCATTGGTTCTCTTAAGCTTATTGTCTCTGTGCAGCTTTTATTTGCAGGAGACATTGAGCTCAATCCCAGCTCTTCCCTTCTTCCCAGCTCCCAAAATTTGAGAGTAGCCCATGTTAACATCTGTAGCCTTCTTCCTAAATTGCTCTACTACAATCGCTTGTGGTTAGCCTTATGCCATGGTGATCTTGGAATCTTAGCCCTCTTCTAGGGTCCGTGATTTCTTTGTTGCCAACTCATATTTCACCATTGTTTGTCAGGATTGAGCAAACAGAGGTGGTGGCATTAGCATAGCCATTTACTGTACCTCTACTCAAACATTTAATTTGAGCTTATGCTGTCCATCTCCATTCAATCTGCCTATGAGATGCTTCTTCTCAAACTCTCCCTCTTCTTCTCTTCACCTATATATTTTTCTGGTGTTACTTCTGTCCAGGTTTATCCCCACCTTCAGCAACTGGTTGTTTACCTCCATTTTTCACATACCTCCTCTGGTGAGTTACTCATTCTAGGTGATTTTATTTGAACTTAGATCTCTCCTCTCTTCATAAATTCTGCCTTAATGTGAATTCCTTCCATTTAACTTAACTGATTTCTGTCCCTATTCACTTTCATTTCAAATCTCAAAATCATTCCTTCTTGGACTGGGTCTTCTCCTCCTGTCACCATCATATTGTGGATGCTAATACCCTCCTAGATGCTCTCAGTGACCACCATATAGTCTACTGTGTGTTCAAAGTTCTCAGTCCCTAGGTTCCTCCCAAATTCATTCAGATACAGTCATTCCATTCACTGAATCTGTCCTGTCTTCATGCTGACCTGGTAGCCAGTGACTGGTCCCCTATTTCTACAGCTGGTAATGTAGCTAATGCCTTCAAATTTTTACCTCTAAATTTATGCCTGTCTGGGATTATCATGCTCTATTTAGAAGAAGTAGGGTCTGAGGTTCACAGGTCCATGGATCTCAGCTGATTTACTAGCTTGTTACTGTTCACATGACCTTGCCTGAAGGACCTACAACTCTTCTGGCTTCACTTCTGTCCTTACTCATTATCGGTTCCTTTGCAATGCATATACTAAAGCTACTAGACTTGCAAAGTCTGAGTACTTGTAGTCACACTCCAGAACAACCTTGATCACCCCTCTAAGTTCTGGAAGGTTATTCATTCTCTTTTTTCCTTCTGACCCAGTCCCTGCTACCTGTTCTCAAGATGGGCAATACTCCTATCTTTAATCCTGCTGCAGTTGCCTCTTCTTTTAATTCCTTTTTACCTCCTGTGCTGGATCACTTCTTTTCTCCTCATCATCCTCACCCTCCTCTCCTCTCTCTTTCTCTTCCTCTCACGCTATCCCTCAACCTCTCCCTCTGCCACCTTCCTCCCTTTTCTTTTTCTCTCATTACCCTGCTGTTGCTCTTAAGGCCCTTTTGTCTCTAAATCCTCAAGGGTGGGATTCTTGATGGTCTCTGCCGATAACCATTATTTCTCTCTGCTCATGCAATTGCCCTCCTATTACATACCTCCTTAACCTCTCTTTTCCTCTAGACTGCATCTCTAACTCTTGGAAGTTGGCTACTGTCATTCCCCTTCCTAAAGGGAGTGCTCTCTCTCTTCCCATGTAACTTCTGACGTATGTCTCTCCTTCCCACTCTGGCTAAGCTCCAGGAACACCTTATTTTATCTCAACTCTCCCTTTTTGGGACTCAACCTCCTTCTTCATTCCTTTCTAATCTGGGTTTAGAAAGTCTCATTCCACTTTCACATCACTCTTTCAGCTCACTGACGCTATCCTCCCTGGTATGGATCAGGGCCTTGTCATCTCAGCTGTCTCTGACATCTAAGGCAAAGCATTTGACACTGTGTGTAGCTCATCTCATTCTCCTGAATAAACATAAGGTAGATAGACTCTTAGTATCTTCATCTGAGTGGTTCCACTCCTACCTCTAAGGCAGGTCTCAAGTTGTCCATACTGGTGTCTATCTTTCTCCTCCTGTCCCTATAAGCTCAGGCATCCCCAAGGGTCTGGCTTTCATCCAAATCTTTTTTCCATTTTTCTAAATGACCACCCCAGGTCTGTTCCTCTGTGTCAATGCATATGTATGAAGGTGATATGGTTCTGTTTTCCTCTGACTCCATTGCCCCTGACCTCACAAATCAACTCCAACTGGATTTTAACACTATCCAGCATTGTTTCCATGATAATCAATTATCCCTCAATACCAAGAAAACAGTCACCATGACTTTTGGCACTAGGCAGAGACTGCTAGATTCCTCCCATTCCTTAATTTCCATATCCTTGATGGTGCAGCTATTGAAGATGTCTCCTCCTTCAAGTACCTAAGGGTCAGGCTTGATCATCATTTAGATTTTTCTGTTCATGAGGATGCTATCCACAAGAAGCTCCACCCCAAGCGTGAAGGGCTATAAAGAAAGAAGAGAAGCATTTAAATCCTCACAAAGATGACTCTGCCTATTTTTGACTATGGAGACATGGAGCAGGATTTCCAAATAGCTTAAGTCACTGCAAGCCCCAGGTGTGCTGACAATACAGTGCATGGGGCTTGCAGTGATCTAATAGGATTTTCTATCGTGCAGCAGTTGCCACAAGTTAGACCAACTTTCTTGTCTAACTTCGCAGCAATCCTGAGAGCCTTTTTACGGAGCTTGCACCAGATATTTGGTGCAAGCTGCCATAAATTGTGAAGACAGCTGCAACTGCTCCAGAGATTGCAAAATCAGGTGCAGTTGGGGCGACAGTGTTTTGTGCACTGCCAGAACGTAAGTGTCATGGCTCAGAGCTGGGTGCAAGCCCTGCACCACACTTTGAAAATCCAGCCCATTGTTTATAGTGCTGCTATAGCTAGACTAGACCCTCTTTTTCACACTTTCTGTCACTTTTCCTTGATAAACCTTTGCATACACATCATTGTACCATGTAATCTTCTCTCTCTCTCTTGATGCCAGGTGCCTTACCCTTGTATTTCCTTTATCTCCAAATTTTGGTTTGGCTCTCTCCCCTCATATCTTGTCTTTCTCCTCTCTCTCCTTTTCTCCTTCATCCTCATACTCACTTCATGATGCTTGCTCTCAATCTTTTGCTCTCTGTCACAGAAATCTACTGCTGGTCAAGCTGCCTTCTTGTTCCATTTCCTTAAACTATGGGTTCCTTCCCCCTTCTAGTTACACTGATCCCTCCTTTTCTGATCTCAAAGCTCTGCTCCAGGATTTCTCTTCTCATTACTGTAGTTTTTCTGTTGTTGGCTTGAACCCCTTTCACCTGTAACTCCCATCATTGTTTTCAGCACTTTCCATTTCCTAGAATCATGTATTACATCTGTTCCTTATTTTATATGTTGATTAATATTTAATTGCATTTTGTCATTATTTATTTATCTATGCCTTTGATAACCAGGTGGGTGCACTGCTCCAAGGACCATTTTCAGGCATGAGGTACATGAATACATGATAAACACAATGGATACACCCAATTATAGGGTACAGTAGGGTAGATAGGTACACCAGTAAATAACAATAGTAGAATAAATACAGTAGGATAAATTAAGTACACCAGTAGATACAATGATACAATCAACACAAGGCAGATGAGGTGAGGTACAGAGACAACACAATGGCAGAAACCTGATAAACCACCCACCTTGATGCTCAAGAGCAGTTTGATTAGCTAACAAAGTAAAAGCAAGAGGGAGAGTGGAGGAGTTGGCCAGCATAAGGAAAGGATCACCGAGCAGGTTGGGAAACTATCTGGGCAGGCAGTTACAGCTGTGCTTGGTTAGTAGCCAGGATTTGAGGTTTACTTTGAAGGCAATATGGTGTTGGAGGATCTGAGGGTGGGGAAGTCCATTCCAGAAGGTGGGGATGCTACGACATAGCTTTCCCACCCATTGTGGTTGTGGTTCTCAGCACCTCAAGAAGGGGCTGCAGATGAGTGGAGGCACCTGGGTGAGGTATGGAACTTGCAGAGGTTGAAGAGATGAGAATGAGCATGGTTTCTTATGATGGTGTCCACAAAGCAACCAAGGGTAAATTTGAAGTGGCCTTGTAGAGAGAGCCAGCTGAGAGAGCAGTAAATGTTGCAGTGATGTGTGAAGAAGGGGATGGATAGTGCAAAGTGGCAGGTGCTATTGTAGATAAATGAAAGTCTAGTCTGGAGGGTGGTGAAGACTCAAGAGTAGATGGGGAACAGTAGTTCAATATGGTGAGAAGGTTACCACTGACAATAACCAGGCAAGCCTCATTGGACAGGTAGGGTTTTATGCAGTAAGAAGCCCCAGGTTTCTGATTTATCCTGTGAATAACAATGTTGACATGGTCTGTGAAGGAAAGAGTGGAGTCAAGCATAATTCCCAAATATTTAAAGGAGACATTTTCAGGAGGGCCCTTGGGTGATAGGATTAGGAGAGGAGTTGTCAGTGATAGCTTTGGTTTTGAAAGTTTTAGACACAAATAGACATGGCCTTTGTTTGTTTTTAGGGTTAACCAGCAGCAGGTTGGAAGTGAACCACCTATGGGCAGCTTGAAGTTCTGGGTAAGGACAGAGGATATATGAGGAAAGCATTTGGCACTAAGGAAGATAATGACATCATCTGCATGTAGGAGAGTGTTGCAGTTAAAGTAGTCAGAGGGAGGCATTGACTAAGATAGAGAAGAGCAAGGGGCCCAGGATGGACCCTTGAGGTACTTCAGAGGTCACTGACAGAGCTGGAGAAGAGAAAAGCTGATGGAAACTGACTGGGATCAGTTTGAGAGGTAGCACTAAAACCATTTATTGGTCTCCACTGAACAGCCAATAGATTGCAGTTTAGAGAGGAGGAGGAGGCATGATTAATCAGATCAAAACCTTTAGATAGGTTGACAAAACATCACCAGTGATACAGTCATGATCCATGTTAGTGAGGATGTGATTGGTGAACAGACACAGAGCTGTAGTGGTACTATGATGCTTACGGAACTCATGTTACTGAGTGCATAGGTTATGTTTATTGAGATAATCAGATAGCTGGTGGTGGATGGCCTTTTCAAGGAGTTTACTAAGGTAGGGGAGAATAGATATAGTCTGATAATTGTCAGGGGTGTGGGGATCCCAAGCTTTGAAGATAGAAACCACCTTAGCTGACTTCAGGAGGGGAATAGAAGAGGTGGACATGGCAAGATTGAATATAAAGGTAAGTGGTCTGGAGATCACTGGGGAGACTAGTTTTAGAAAAATGGGGAGAGACCATCAGCACCTGGGGTTGGGTAGACCCTGAAGAAGTTTAATGGTGTTGCTGGGGAAGATGGTCTTAAAATAGAAGGGTGGTGTGGGAGAGGTGGAGGAAGAGGGGCAGGAGGGAGCTGGAGAAGCTAGAGCTGGGGCCAGAGGGTGGACTAGTGGGATGTGGGGAGGGAGGGGTGGGGGAAGAGGTACTTGGCCCAGAGTGAGGTGTTACTTGGAGGAGTTGCTGAGAAGGGCCAATAGGTTGGTGAATTGAAAGTTGAGCACCTTGGTCACTTTCAAGGGATCAGTCAGTAGAGCAGATGGTAAATTTATGTGTATGTTTGGGCTGTTAGTGCAGGCATGCAGAAGGGAGCTTATGAGTCCTGAATTTCCTTGGATTGCCAGATTCTCCCTCTGTAGTTTAATGAGATAGTTCTGCTTTAGAGATCTGATCAATTGTTTGCATTGATTGTACAGTTGGCAGTATCCATTTCACAGGATTGGAGAGGGATCAGTTTGTAGGCAGCCCTTATGGTCTCTCTCCCTCATGAGGGTGAAGAGTTCAGGGTTAACCAATGTGTACACCACCTGTGACTCTCCTGGTGGTGATAAGGAAGTGTTGGTCCTGCATGTCTGGGAGAGCATTAGTGAAGTAGGCAACCACAGTATCAATGTCAGTAAGGGCATATAGGCCACTTCAGTTAATGGCATTAATGTCCTCAAGGAGGAGGGACTTGTCAGGACAGTTAAAGTTGTGAATTGTCAGGTATTTGTGTGGGGAAGGCCTTGGAGGACGGATGGCATAGGTGAGGAGTAATCACTCAGGAGTCAGACAGGGTGCCTGCCTGAGTGATTCTGTCCTCACTGTTGGTAATTACAGTCAATCAGAGACTGGGTAATTACCATTTCCTAATTACTGTATGAAACTTATTGTTAGGCAATTTTAATCTTAAGCATTGTTGCCTTGTTTATTTTGATTTACTTATTTCCATTCTATGTATTTTTACTCTGTATTTTTATGTGTTCTCCCTCCTCTCCCCGGACGCATCTGGAAACGAGCAGATACCAGCTCAGTATATCTTTCCTGGTAAAACATTTTAAATAAATAAATAATTGAATGAATAAATAAATAAATTATGTTCATGAGGCTCTTGACAATAGTGACCAAGTTGGAGCTATATACATTGACCTTACTCAGAGGCAGTATAGTACAGTGGTTTAAAGCCCTGAGCTGCAAATCTGGAGTCTGGGTTTGAATCCCACACTTGCATACTGTTTGACTCTGAGCAAGTCACTTAACTTCCTTGTACTCCCAGGTCACACCTGAAAACAAGCTTCAGCTTAGTGTGCCTTTCCTGGTTAAACAATTTCCCTTTCCCTTTCCTGCCTTACTAAAACCTTCAACCTGGTCAACCATAGCTCCTGCTTAACAAACTCCTTGGCCTAGGTTTGTCACAGGACACAGTGGACTGGTTTCACAGCTATCTCATCAATTGTTTCCAGCAGATGAAGACAGAAAAATCTTTGTCTGACATTAGGGAGTATCTATTGGTGTCCCCAGGTTCCATCTTGGGCCCTCCTTTTTGGCCTCTTCATAAATCAACTGCCCATGCATGTCAGACAGCCAACATATTACTCTGTGCCAATGATGCAGTCATCTATTCCAAAAACCCTGACCTAGACAGCCTTTCTGCCACTCTCCAAAGTAACTTTAGATCACCTGAAACTAAGTTGGTTCTCCAACAACAAACTGGTCTTCAATTACAGAAAAACAAAGACCATGCTCTTCTCTAGCCTCCACAGAAGAGGAACATTCCTCTTTGTCATCTGAAATGGCCAAGAGTCAAAACTTTACATGGGTTGGAGATGTTCAAATACCTTGGAGTAACTCTGGATGGCACCTTGGGCTCAGTTTTCAAAGGGCACCAGAGAGCAACACAAGCTGAGGCAAATGGCTGGCTACATCCAATGCCTGGTGCACCAGGGACCCTGCATCAGATTTTTATATAAATCTGATCCGGTGCCAAAGTCCTCAGTGCTTCCACAAGCTGTTCCATGCATCAGACAGATGGCACATGGGAGGAGATTGACAGAGGCTGCTCTCATCCCTTGGCCTGGGCTCACTGAGAGGATGCAACAAATGGCAAACAGTGTGAATCACACCCTACCTACCATGCCACCAACAAGCAATCACCAGGGTAACAAGGCCACTGTCCACCAGGCTGATGCAAGAGGGACTATGGCCATCAATGTGGAATGTGAGTTCCAGGCACCCTGAGAGTGGTGTGGGAGGTGTGGGATGTCTGGGTGCCTAGGGCCATACTGCCATACCATACCCTATGGCCCAGCAGCGCAGAATAGATGTGCCCAGATGGCAACAATGTGCTATGTTGAGATGGGAGTTCTGTGGAATCAGAACAGCAGTGGGTTGGGATGTACCTGCTCAATGCTGTATGGCGCCATCATGTCAAGGTCACAGCACTTGGTAGCCAGGCCCACCATCACATCCCAAAAGCTCCAGGCAGTGGCAGTGGACATAGACAGGGTGGGTTGCACTGTACACGCAGGGATGTGTCAACCACCATGGAAACTGCCTGTGTCTTGAGCAAAGATTGGTACTGGCACTAGTACAATGGTGCCAAGACAAGAACAGACACCCTCACATTGGTGTACAACTGTCCTGTGCAATAGAAGCACATATGCTGCCCATTGCCCAGATAGTTCTAGAAAAGCCAGACCACTGCTGCTCTGATTGCTGATCCAGCAACCACATGGTACATGAGACATCCCAGTGAACACTTTCACATTATATGTGTCAGTCTATCCCACCACCATGTACAGCAGCGGTGACAACTGGTGCCATAATTTGAATTATGGTGATTTCAGAGTGCTGCAGTGACATGCTGTACATATATCTGACAGGTGAGACTCGGTGGATGTCTAGCATACTGGGGATGATCTACTTATACCTGGCACAGATCCCTCCACAGGTGACATACAGTATACATGGTGCCAAACTATGACACCTCACTGTTCAGAATGCCCATGCACACTCTTATGGGAATGCTATGCAGAGCAGCATGGACCATGCACAAGGGGTGACAGTCATGGGTTTCTGGTCAGTGACAGTGTGTCATAACATGGGAATGGGTGGTAATGCTAACCAGCAAAGCCCTTTGTAATGGAAAGGTATGTTAGACTGTGGTGGCCTACAGCTGTCAGGCATGTACCAGTGGAACAGTCCTGTTCAGACCACAGTGCACAGCCCAGTGACCACCAATCTCATCCCACATCATGCCATCTATGACCCTGCATACCACCACAGATCTCTATGTGTGACAGCATGTCTTGCAGTGGAGCACATCTTGCAGTGGCAAGACCCACCATGTCCCTGCATACCTGGATACCCAGAGACAGTTGTCAACAGCAGGATGTCTTGGCATCCTTGGCAGATCTGCCAGAAGGCTGTTCCTATGCAGCACTCAGGTATACTGGCACTGTCTCTGCACCAGCACAGCACAGCACAGGGGTGCAGGGTTGGTAGCTGTCATGGATTTCAGGTGCACAAGGCACTGTGGCAGTCTCTGGTACCATGCTACATCACAGAGTGGTGCACTGTCTCTCCCTGTCAGCTGGGTCATTCCCAAGCACCACATGTATAGTCCCACATGTGCCTGTATGGGATTGCAGCACACAGGTCTCTCTGGGCATGCTTTGGCTTAGGACAGTGGGACATGCAGCCTTTGAGGCTATGTAAATCTAACTAGGGGATGCTGCAGTACTGTTATGGTGCATGCCTCCATCCACAATGGCCAAACATGGCACTGGCCCATCTGGTGCAGGTGACCCCCTGTATAACACAAACACAGACTGTATAGGAAAATCAGGAATGATGAACAGTGTAGTGCAAGGTACAGTACCCTTGTATCATTTCTTTTTGATGCCAGCACCATTTGTTATTCCTGGAACTTTGAAAATTGAAACCCTTGTCTTTGCACTCCATGTTGACAGCCTGGTGGCCATAGTTAACAGAAGATTGGGTGCCTTGTACCATAGCAGGAACAATCTCACTGGAGATCTTACAAACAAAGAGAAAGTGCACACTGGAATGGTGGTGCTCTTGATTAATATAACAGTCAAACCACAGTACAGGAATCAGATACTCAGCAGCCTACAAGAATAGTGACTCCACAGCTTTCTTCAAATATTAAAACATTTATTTATTTGGTTTTGTTTACGGGTAAGTACACTAGACAACAATGTTGCCTATATTCAGGCATGACCCAGGAGAGTACAGACAGGAGACCAGAGTCAACATTAAAGAGTATTTCATGACGCAGCATGAGGTAAGAACAAACATTTGAACAGTATACAGCCAGGTACAGTCATTATCAGTGATGACAAAGAAACAGATAACATTACATTAATTATTTTCATCTGATGATACATCAATGACTAAATTGAAATGACAAACAGCAAACAAAACTTAAATGAAGTAGTATTATAACAATAGGATTTCTGCTGGATGTGGGAAACTTTCAGATTTTGGAGACCAGCAGGAAATCAGTAAGTGCCATAGGAGGAGAAAATGCTAGGAGAGAGGCTCAAGTTACAGCACAAGAGTAGCAGTCAGATTCTAGTAGGTGTGCCTGAAGACTCAGTTTAAAGGCCTTGTGGGATTTGGAGAGTTTGATGTGGGAGGAATGGAGTTCCAGGGCGGGGGCCAGATATGGTGAAGGATCGTTTCTCCTTTTGTGTGAGATATCTGGGAATTTCAAGTTGGGTTTGAGCAGATGCCCTGAGGAGGTATGCTTGGGAGGGCTGAGTTAATAGTTGAGCAAGGTATTTAGGGGACCCGTTCTGATCATATTATCAATGGTACAGCCTGCAGAATAGTGTCTGAGTGAGTCTGGGGAGAGCCAATTTAGTTTCAGTAGAGCAGGCAATGATGGGTAAGTCTGTGGCGGAGAGAGCAAATCTGCATATACTGTTATAGCAGGTGCTCCATTTCTGGAGCGCTCCTTTGCTAGCTTTAAGGTAAACCTGAGAGCAATATGTTAGAGCAGGGAGGAGAAATCCTTGTGCAATAGCAAGCTGGGCAGCATCATTGAGGAGGACCTAATTTTAAAGGCAAGACCAAGTTTTGAGTAAACTGTCTTACATGTAGCCACAATGTGGAGGTTAAAGTCAAGAGATGGGCGAGAGTGATTCCTAGATACCTGAAGAAGGTAACTAATTCAAGAGGAGTCATCTAGAGAATGTATCAGTAAGTCTGGAGTAAGAGATCTGATTCTTGACGGGGGCCAAAAGCATAGTTACAGTTTTCTTAGCATTCATTAGGAGCCTGTTCTGTAGTAACCACTCCTGCAAGCAGTTGAAGTCTGCTTGAAGATGTGCTCTTACTGATAAGGGATCTTTACCACTGGAGAGAAGCACCATGCCATCAGCATAAAGGATTAATAAGGAGGAGCAGGAATGGGAGGGCAAGTTGTTCATGAAAAGGGAGAAAGTAGTGGGCCAAGAATAGATCCTTGGGGGCTCCAACAGAGGTAGGGAAAGATTTGAGATGGCAGATTCAATTTGGACAAATTGCAACCTCCCTGAGAGGTAGCTATCGAACCAGGAGATAGTTGACAGGTCAAAGCCAAGGCAGGACAGTTTGGAAAGTAGCAGAGAGTGATTCACAAGGTCAAATGCCTTTGTGAGATCGATAAATATAGCCCCAGTGAGCAGGGTCTTATCCATCGCTGTAAGGACTGCATTTGTCAGCTGAAGTAGAGCAGTTGTGGTGCTGTGTCCTGTTTGGAATCCGTGCTGGGTAGGGGATATAAGGTTGTTAAGGTGCAGGTAATTTGTGATCTGAGTAGCGATGGCCTTCTCGAAGTTTATTTAGGAGTAGAGAATGGCAATCGGTCTATAGTTGACATATTTTTGGTATCCTTTTTTGTAGACAGGACAACACGCACAGTTTTCCACAATGTTGGTACCGTTTGGGTTATTATGGAAAGATTAAAGATTCTTGCAATAGGAACAGCAAGGGCAGGGGCTGCCTGCTTCAAGAAGCTTGAGTAGCCCATCCGGGACAGCAGATCCATAGGTGGATACTGATTTGAGGAGATGCAGCACTTCAGTGGAGGAGACTAATGTGAGAGAAAGGGTTTCATGTGAAAGTTGCACCTCAGGAGGAGGTGAAAGAGGTTGGTTGAATTTCTTAGTGTATTCGGAGAGATCCGAGAATTCTGCATTAAGAGCGTTGCAATAGTAGGTAACTTATTACAGTTTCGTCATTCAGTGTCATGTCGGTAATGGCGTTTGGGCCTTTGCCCATTAAATTTTGATGTGGTTCCAAACCCTGGTATCACCCGCTAAAGATTGGAGAAGCTTAAGGCAGTAGATCCTTTTAGCCTTCCGAATATCTTTTTGCAGGCATTTCTTAGTTGTTTATAGTTAACCCAGACTTCTGATTGTTGGGACTTCTTTGCCAAGGTCCAGACCTTGTCTTTTTATCATGGCTCGAAGGAGGTCTTTTTAGCCATTTATTAGGGGAGCCCTGGGCGCCTTTTTTCAGAGGGATGTGCAGATCCTGAAGGGCCAGAAGCTGAGACATCAGGTATTCAAGTGCTGTGTTTACATCATCAGTGTGATAGATGGGAGACCAGTCTATATTATTAATATCCTCGAGAAGTGCAGTTTGGTTTAGTTTGGCAAAATCCAGAATTGAATGATTCTTGAGGGTTTAAAACAGTAGCCATTCCAGATACAGAACGTAGGCAGGTGATCACTAATAGAATCGAAAAGGTCCCTGCAGCAATTATTTTATTTGCTCTATTTGTACCATCCAGTCCAGGAGAGACTGGTGCTCGAGTTGGAAGAGATGCGTGTAGGGCTAGAGATAAGTTGAACGAGGTTAAGTCGGCGAGAGCTTCAGTATATGTACCGTGTGACTCCTGATAGGTCTAGGTTGAAGTCTCCCATTAGTATGACTTCAGATCTACCCTTTAGAGTGGCCAGATAATCCAAGAGCCCATTTAAGCCAGGAGGCCCCTTTGGAGGATTGCAGGCACAGATCAGATTTAGCCTTTATCACCACCTAGTTGTAGAACTGTATGCAGACCTTCACAGTGATTTTTATCCAAGACTGGAGTACAGAGACATTGAGATGCTCTTTATAATAAAGGCAACTCCTCCACCCTTTTGTTTGGTGGGGCGATCGGATCTGGACAAGCTGTAGCCAGGTATTTTGTACATGGAATCAGGCATCTCTGGCCTGAGCCATGTTTCAGTTAGTCCAAGTATGTCCGGACGGTACAGGGCTATCCAGGCTTCAAGTTCAGGAAAGTTTGCTGGTAAACTTCTGATATTCATGTGGGCAATTTTCATGCCCTTAGTGGAAAACCATGAGGAGTCATCCGTGGACCTGGCATTCCAATGGGGGCCAGGGTTAGATTCTATGTCTCCTGACAAGCATAAGCGCAGAAGCATCACCCAAACTTCTTTGTAGAATCTGTAATTGCGCTTGAGGTATTTGGGCATGCTAGGGGTGGTAGAAGGAAATGCCCTAATTTGGAAGGATAAGTTATATAGAGGGACAGGTTAGGAGAAGGGAGCAAGGTTCTAGTTGGTATAAGGTTGAAGAATACAAGGAGAATTCTTCATGGCAGTGGGACCCAGGGTATCCAGCTGGTATGTTACATGAGAGATAGGAGAGGATGATTACAGTGGGTAGTAATCCTGATACCACCAAGTGACCTTGGGCATGCAAGAGAACATTATGTATGTCTTGTATGAAACCTCTGTAAATCAGAGGTAGATTGTCCCTTATAAGAGTAGAATATAAGTGACAGAAATGGTGACTTAAGGGCAGGGTGACACCTATAGTGAAGGCAGTTTGAGTTACTTTCCATAAAAATAAGTGTAGAACAGAAGCAAACATAGAGAATAGGCAAGAGTGAGTGGAGGAAAAAAAAAGAAAAGGACTGCCTTGATGGTTTGAATTAGGACTGATGCAGCAAGGGAGGGTAGGACTGCCCTCAAGTGAGTTATAAGTTGGAACAAAAGTGGGCGGGATTACTAGCGTATTTAATTAATGGCGGAGGAGGGTGGTGGGGTGGACGAAAATTTCAAGCCTGCAAGCAGCTGCTGTGTTAGAGGATATGCTAAAATTAATTAAAACAGCAGCTGCAGTGTACCAGAATCAGCAAAAGTTAATTAAATCAAGGTAGGCAGGCTAGAGGTGTATCATAGGCACAGTCTTGTGAGTCAAATACATTAATTTCCTTGGGTTTAAAGTGGCTAAGCAGGTACTACAGCGCCAGAGAGCTGAGCAGAAAAAAGGCGTCAATGTTTAAAACCGGTGCAGTCTTGAGATCGCGTACCTTCCTGCTGCCAGCCTTGTAGCCGGGAAACCGAGGGAGCTGGGAGGGCTTTTCAACAACCAGTAGCCCTCTCGAACCCTGGGAAAAGAGAGAAACATACAAGGGCTTAAATACATTGAAAATCAGGGCTGGGTCAGACAGTGAATATGCACAAAGGAGTTAATCAGGGGACGGGGAGGGATTAGAACTTAGCAGCAAGTGAGAAGCAAACAGAACAAATCAGTAGGAATGAAATAGAAATTGTAAAAGGCACACTTTCAGCTCAGTTTTATACTTGGGTAACTGGAAAAACAGTGAAAATTTCAATTTAAATTTCAATTCAAATTAATTAAACAACCGCTGCAGTGTGCCACCAGCCACCATCCCCAGTAGTACACTAGCTAATAGTGCAAACAACAATGTAATAACTAGAACTCTACTAATAATATGCACACCAGCCACCGTCCCCCAACAGTACGCTAGCTTATAGTGCAAACAACAATGTAATAACTAGAACTCTACTCATAATGTGCACCGCCAAGCCACTGTCCCCCAGTAGTACACTAACATAGTGCAAACAATGTAATAACTAGAACTCTACTAATAATATGCATACACCATTTATTATAAAACAATAAAAGACCCACAGTACAAAGAATGTGCAGTCTTTGTACTGTGGAGTCTTTATTGTTTTATAATAAATGTTTTAATATTTGAAGAAAACTGGTTTCACTGGTGATCCTAGCTGCCTTACTGTGGCCAGCTCCATTCTGTCACTTATAGATTATAGGCTCCTGTCTACGCTGCTGCCGTGACATGGTGCTAGACAGATTAAAGCTGATCTGTTATAATGAGTTCTGCTTTGTACTTGGTGCAGTTAACCACACTCATAGTGCACCCTTTATGCACTCACTAACTGGCTACCTTTACCAGCAGAATAAAGCTCCAGACCTGTTTGGTAGCCAAAAGGTGCTCTTAGGCCTAACAAATTGCTTCCACACTGTCTCCAATCAATACATCACCAGAAAAATGGCCAGGAATGCTCTTAAGCCTCTTTTCAGGTATATTCAGATGGGAAAGTGGTCATTTACTGTCAGGGCTGCTAACTGGTTAAACAAATTGCTGATACACCACTGAGTCTCTCAAGTTTAATCAGTTTAAAAGATCTGTGCAGTCTGCCTTTACAGTACAATGCAAATGTAATCATTAACCAGTTTTATTTAGTTTTCATTTTACATAACCTGTGATTTCTTTTAATACAATGACCTGTACTGATTTTTTCAAAACTATATGTACTTGTTCTACCTTAACTGCTTGGAGCCTGACTCGACTACAGCTTCTACTGGAACTGCTTATTGTACTTGTATTTTTTGTGACAAAGTATTTGACTTGGAACTTCGTAAATGAACACTTGTGCTCAAAGATAATCTCTGAAGTTTTCAATATATAAATAAATGGTAACCCAGAATGATCCTGGAATTGACAGATCTGCTAAGGTGGAGATCTACAAGAAGAAATCAAATGCAGGGTCTAAAGTAATACCCAGGTATTTAAAGTCATCCACCAAGGAAGAGAGAGAGAGAGCGCCATCAGCACACTGGATGGACGGAGAGGATGTAGGCAGGGTGATCTGCACACCTTAGAACCAAAAAAATTACTTGTGTTTTGGAGGCATTGAGAACAAAGTTGTTGCCACAAGCAGTTTTGAATGTGGGTGAATTTTGTGGTGTTTTGGGCACTGATGTGGGAAAGGTCCTGGGCTCTAGTATGGGCTATATTGTCATCATACATGATGGTAGAGCAAGAGAAAGTGACTGAGGAAGGTTGCTTATGAAGATTGATAAAAGGATGGGCCTAGAATAGATCCCTAGGAATACCTCAGGTAACTGGCAATAAGCCGGAGGAGGAGTTGCCAAATTTAACAAATTGCTTCCTGTCAAGCAAGTAGTTAGTAAACCAGGTGTTGTCATGGGGAGGTATCAGTTAGCCTTCAGGATAGAAGGACATGATCGACTAGGTCAAATACCTTGGAGGAATCAAGAAAGACAGTTCCAGTGAGTGCTCCTTTGTCCATAGAAATATAAGGGCCACCTAGTTCACCTACTCTACCCATTTTCCTGCCTACAGTATCACAGACCCTACTAGATCTCTGGCCCATTAACACCCCATTCCTTTGCCTTTCCTAAGATTCCCTTATGACTATCCCTACATTCTTGAGCCCCACCACTATTTTTTACCCCTACCACCTCTGCTGGAAGACTGTTCCAGGAATTTACAACTCTTTCTGTGAACAAGTACTTCTTTACATGTCTGCTGAATCTACTACCTCCAGCTTCTTATCATGCCCTTTTTCCTTGAGCACCTGTTTGTCTGAGAAATACTTTCTTCCTGTACCTTATTTACCTCATGAGATATTTAAAGTCTCTTTCATATCCCTCTCATCCAGGATGTACGTATTTAGCTCCTTTAAGTCTCTCCTCATAGGCTTCTGATGCAGATCCTGCACCATCTTAGTTGCCCTCCTCTGGACCACCTCCACTCTGGTTATGACCTTCCAGAGATGTGATCTTCAGAACTGGACACAGTAATCAAGGTGGGATCTTACTAGTGATTTAACAGAGGCAATAAGACCTCCCTCTTTTGCTGGTGATACCCTCCTATCCACCCCACTATCCAACTAGCCTTCCCAAGTGTCTTGTTGCACTGACTTGCCACCTGTATGTCATCAATATGATTATCCCAGGTCTCTTTCCTGCTTGGCAGTTGCCAGTACCTCTCCTCCCATTTGTACTCTACCCCTGGCTTTCTGTGCCCCAAGTGCTTTACTTTGCACTTTTGAACATTGAAACCCAGCTGTCATACCCTTGACCACTCTCAAGATTTCTCAGGTTTCTGCTCATACCTGAGAAGTAGGTTTGATGTTGTCAGTTATCTTGATGAAGGTGGAGGTGATGCTGTGTTCCTTATAGAAGCCATGTTGACATGGAGTAAGGAGTGGTTAATTTGCAGGTAGTCAGTTAGCTATGAGGCTACCACCTTTTGAAAAATTTGATGAGGACAGGTAGAAGGGCAATGGGGCAATATTAAGAAATAAGTTTGGGATTGGCCGCTTAGGGACAGGGACAACCTTGGCTATTTTCCATTGGAAGTGGACCTCACCAGAGATATGAGAGATTAAAGATATGAGTAATGGGGAAGGCAAGTGCGTGGGAGCCTAACCTGAGTAATCTAGGCTCAAGCCTGTCTAAGCCCTGACCAGTGCTGAGGAGCAGGGAATTAAGAAGTTTCAGACTTCTTTTCTAGTGGATTACATCTAGGTGGAAATAGGGTTGGATTTTGGGGGAGAAATATGGGAGGGTTTGTGATATGTCCTGGGCTGCAAAGAAACTGGCCAAGAAGGAGGAGATGTCAGTGAACTGGGCATTGAAGACATTGGCGATGGTTGATTGCTTCTTACAATGCACACCATCGGTGATCATGTCTTTATCATAGCTTTAGAGGGCATCCAGAGCTTTTTATATACCCCCAAAATTAGGGCTGGGAGAACTTGGCGGTTCTGACCTTTATTAAATAAGAACCAGAAAAAGGTAAAGTTCTGATTTATTCTTATTAGTTCTGATTTATTGATAAACATTTGAAAAAATGTGAAAAAATGCATAAAGTGGCCAAAGTCAGTTATATTTAACACAGAGGACCAAAGGAAAAAATAAATGCATGATTTGTATAAAAATTACAGTAAAATTGCTAAATAAAAGCAACAACTGCTAGCTGCTTCATGGCTGGGCTGTACTGGTGGCATATATCACTCAGGCCTGTGACATTGAGTGTGCTGGGAGAGAGAGAGAAGAGAGAGATGGAGACAGACAAACAGATGCAATCACTATTTTGCATGACTGCCTGCCCTGTACAGTGTACACACACTGCACAGCCACACTGAGACAAGATTAATTTATTTATTTGTGATTTCTGTGGCTGTAAAATTTCTCTTTGGACCCCCAGTGGTCCAGTCTCCGTCTCTCTCTCTCTCTCTCTCTCTCTCTCTCTCTCTCTTCTCTTCTGGATGGCACAAGTCAATGTTTATTTTGCCAGCATACCCATGCCTGAGCTCGTACACAGACAGCCACAATGAAACCAAGAATACACTTTATTTGTGAATTCTGTGACTATAACATTACTCTTCAGCCCCAGTAGTCTAGTCTCTCTTACTCTTTCCCTCTGGATGGCACACATCAACATTTATTTTGCCAGCATGCCCATGCCTAGGCCTGTACACAGACAGCCACAATGAAACCATGACTACACTTTATTTATGATTTCTGTGACTATAACATTTCTCTTTGCCCCCAGTGAGTCCAGTCTCTCTCTCTGTATGGCACAAGTTGATATTTATTTTGCCAGCATACCCAAGCTCCTGGACCTGTACACAGACAGCCACAATGAAACCAAGAATATACTTTATTTGTGAGTTCTGTGACTATACCATCACTCTTAAGCCCCCATTAGTCTAGTCTCTCTCTATCATTCTCCTCTGAATGGCACAGGTTAACATTATTTTGTCAGCATGCCAATACTCATGCCCTGTACACAGACAGCCACAATGAAACCAAAATGCACTTCATTTGTGAGTTCTGTTACCATGCCATTACTCTTAGGCCCCAGTGGTCTTGTCTCTCTCTCTCTCCTCTGGATGGCACAAGTCAACATTTATTTTACCAGCATGCCCAAGCCCTGGCCTATACACAGACAGCCACAATGAAACCAATAATTCACTTTATTTGTCTCACACTATAACATTCCTCTTTGCCCCAGTAGTCTAGTCTCTCTCTCTCTCTCTCTCTCTCTCTCTCTCTCTCTCTCTCTCTCTCACTCTCTTTCTCCTCTGGATGGCACAAATAAGCATTTATTTTATCAGCATGCCCATGCCTGGGTCTGTGCAGGGCAGCCGCACAGTGAAACCAATACACTTTAAAGTACATAAAGAATATGCCAGTGTTCTGCCTAGTTCCACATTCTGAGAACAGCAGACCAATGAGTGACACAACTGACTGGAGAAAGAGTCACCAACTGACCCACTGACCGACCACAGCAGCTGCAGCCCATGCTCAGATCTCCCCATCATGTGACTGAGACTGTCATTCTCCAGCTGCTGGACTTGACTCCACCCTCCTCTTCTCACTCTTTGTTCCACCTGGTGCCATCTGTTCCTCCAGCTGTAACTGTGGCATGCAGAAAAAAGCTCTGCTTTCCATGGACCTGGAATGGGACTTCTGCGGTGAAGTCCATATTTATCCAGGTCCATGGATTAAGTTTGATCCAGGGGTCTGGATTTCAGATGAAACAGTCCACCAGCCCTACCCAAAACTATGAATTACCAGCAGAGGCTAGGATTTTCTCCATACAAAAGGAGCTAGGCAGGTTGCCTTCTTGAATTGGTTTTGTAGCTGTCAATAAGCAAGAAACTTGCATTTTGGATGAGGCTTTGAAAGCAGCCCAGCATTTGTCCATGCTTTTGAAGGAGAGATGGCCACTATACAGCTAAGGGTGGGTGAGCCTGAACTCTTTTTAATGAGGGTATAAATCTGTCTTGAAGGCTGGAAATGACTGCGTTAACATTGGAGGTGGCTAATAATGAGGACTAGTCAATAAGACATGGCTCAGCATTAAGGGTTGATGGGTTCCTATTTGAGAAGTCCCTGAGGGTAAGTACCTTGGGAGGATTTTAGGATCTGGGCATGCCATTAAGCAAAAGTGGGAGAGTGATCACTATGTGAGTCAGGGAGCATTCCAGATGCCTGAATCCTGTCGAGTCTGTTTGTGAGCATCCAGTTTAGTAATGAGGAGGTCCCATGGTGAGTGAGGGCAGGTGGGACTGGAGATTATTTAAATGGATGGCCTTACTAATCGCAGTTCATAGTTTTTGGAGTTGGGGCTTAGTCAGTCCAAATTAATGTCACACAGGAGAATAGTCTTGTTCCAACCAAGCATGGGAAGGACGGTGTGTCAAGGAGGTCAGTTAGGCCAGATACACTGCATTGTGGGGGATTTTAGATGCATAATGGCCTAGTATAAGGGTTGCATGAGGTAATTCACAGGCAGTACCAGTGCCAACTACATGTGAAACCATGGACAAGTTGAGATGAGATCCCCAATACATTTGTAAACCACCACATCTTCTGGAGGAAGGATGATCAGTATGAATGAAAATATAATTATTCAGGTTATAGAGTGATTTAGGAATACTAGGTTTAAGCTAAAAACTGTCATATTTATTTATTTAGGTTTTGTTGACCGGGTAAGTGCACTAGACAAATCCTGCCTATTTTCAGGCACGACCTGGGGAGGTGGATACAGATGAATGCCATCTGACCTTGAACCAGATGAAGCTGTTGGTGGTATTTTTAGTGAATGAGGGAAATTTGGCCAGGACACTGGGGAAATTCCCTAATCTTATCGATAAGTGCCATGGGATCTTTAACATCCACCTGAACTACCACCAATCCAGGCAGATGGGACCTCGGTATAACGTCTCATCTGAAGGCGGATATACCTTGAATATCAGGAGTATAGTGGGCCTCCCAAGCCTCAAGGTCAGCTCTGTTTGCAAGACTGTGAGAATTAATGTGGGCAATTTTGAGACCCTTGGGGTCTGACCATAGTGATGTGGAGGGGTGACCTCGATTGGTTCAATGTCCCATGGCCAGGTAGAGATAAAGCGTGAGGGTCCTAGGGCTGTGATTCTTAACTGGCCATGCACCATGTAAGGAGCAGGAAAGTGTTCTTCTGAGTGTAGAGACACTTAAAGGAACAGCAGTTTTCATCTTGGAATAGCAGTAGTGTTTGAGGGTTAATAAGTTGCTTGCAGTAGGATGGAGTAGCTAAAATCCTTTGGAGGATTTGGGGGATAGTCTGCTGCAACTTGGGAACAGTAGTGAGTCTATGAGATAGAGAAATGAAACTAGGACTCCTTGGAATAAGGTCATGATTAAAATAGCAATTAGCATGGTTATGAACAGGGGAATGGCTCTGTATGAATAAAGGGTAGGGGTGGTGGTCAGTTGGAGAAATACTGCTGGATATGGCAGCAGAGTGATGTAATCTGAAAAGCTGGCCCTCTGTAGTTAATTAGTCAGAAGCAGGTAACTACAGAGCAGGAGCATATATTGGCAGCAAGATCACTGAGGTATTTCCACAGGTACAATCTAACAACCAACATGTAGAGCAGAGACTGGTAATATATTGATTTGCAAGAGTATGAGATTTAAAGTGCAAGCAAAAAGTGAAATGCAGTAAGGTGAAGTTAAATAAAAGTACAGAAATACAACAATTTGAAGTCAAGATGAGCAACAACAACAACAAAAAACAGTCTGTGCAGCTTCAAACTGGAAAAACTACTGGGCATGTGGGAAACTTGTATATAGCAGGAGAAATGTGTGAATTGTAAGCAAGCAGTTGCAGACTAATTGATTTGCACACCAGATGAACAACTAACAAAATACAGGGAATTTAGAAATTCAGTAGAAGTAAGCAGTGTGTGATAATTTACAGTATGGACTTGAGAGCACAGCAGGCTTTAATCAGTACACATAAGCTAGACACTAAGAAATGGGTACCTGAGAAGTGAGTTTAACAGAAGTCTGAGATAATGCTTGTCACAAAGATGATTTAAAGAAAGAAACACAAGTTATCCAGAGCAGTTCTGGCAGGCACCTCAGGTTTGTAAATGACTAATTCCAGCTTAGATTGAGGTGGTAAAGAGTGACTTACCAGACATAGTGGGTCATGACTTTGAACTGGCAGTGAGACGTGCCCCAGTTCCTAGTGCCATGGCAGACTGTGTGGGCCACTCATAAAGGGACACTTTTGGGCATGCTTTTATGTCTGGAAAAAGTGAGTGCAGGCTTTGTAGTTCCATGTCTAAAGATATCCTTGCACCTGATTGGCATGTTTAAAAGCCAGGTTGGGTGAGAGAGGCAGTCAATAAATGAGCACCAAAAACAGTCCTGGTGCTATTGTAGGAGCTGGTGCTGGAAAAACACAGGTCCCTTGGCACTCAATGAGTGAGAAAAGAGGAACAGAGTGGCAAATTACCTCTCTCTCTTGACCTCTGAGTGTCTAGTAGCATTGAGCTGGGCTGGAAGGATGGGCCATTTTTAATTTTCAGCAGGCTCTGCAGCTCTGCCCCTGAGACCTCCTTGCACATGACTGGCATATTTAAAAGCTGGGTTGGGTGGGAGAGGCAGTCAATGAAGAAAGTACCAAATAACAGTCCCTGGTGCTACTGCAGGAACTGGAGCTGGAAAAATGCAGGTCCCCAGGCCAGTCGTTTTTAAGTACTGGTTCTAATTCTGTTATTTCCATCTTTACTGATCCTTTAGTAACCTCTGTGGTTGTTTCTGATTTACTCTCTGGTGGTGAGTACCATTTTAGAACTGCATGATGTAGTTTATATTCCTTTCAGCAGCAGAGCTCTATAGTAAAACACAGATGCACTGTGCCAATAAAGGAAGCTACTGAGCAAGGACATAACTACTTCATAGAGTTCTAAATGGTCCTTAATATCACCACAGTGTAAATCAGAAACACACACTGGCTAAACTAAAAGTCTGTAGAAAGAACATTAATAGCATTTAAGCCAGAATTTAAGCAACAGATTTTACAGGAAAAAATTACTTACAGGTTCAACACAATTCTTCTTTAATATATAATGAGCGATAAGTCCCATTAAGGAGGACTAGTTATCTGATATGGACTACTGGTGAATAAATGCAAGTGTGCTATGGCAAGCTGTTGGGGCATAATTCATAATCTCTGACTATGTAGTAAAACACATATAGTATATAGTGAAGTACATTGCAGTGTCAGTGGCTCAGCAGGTAGCACACTCACTTCTGAGGCTGGGAGAGCAGAAGGCTGTGGGTTCTAGCCCACACCAGGCACTTGGGTTAATATCCCAATACTGACCACTACAGAGTGCAGCATGAGGGGTGCTGCACTCCTGCAGTGCTGTCTTTTGGATGAGATGTTAAACCAGGTCCCATCTGCCTATTCTGGTGGTACTTCAGGTGGATGTTAAAAGATCCCATGGCACTTCTTAGAAAGAGTAGGGGAATTTCTCCAGTGTCCTGGCCAAATGTCCTCCCATTCACTAAAATACCACCAACAGCTTAATCTGGTTCAAAATCAGTTGGCATTCATCTGTATCCCTCGCCCGGATCATGCCTGAAAATAGGCAGAATTTGTCTAGTGCACTTACCCGTCAAAAAAACTAAATAAATAAAAAAAATAAAACATACTGTACATCATATAGTGGACTATATATGCATTATATAGTGAAATGCATACACTATCTGCTGAAATATATATACATCATATTGTGAAATACATATACTGAAATACATGTCATATAGTGAAACACATACATTATATAGTGAAATGCTTACATTATATAGTGAAATACATACACTGTCAACTGAAATACACATATTGAGTACTGAAAATCCACATAAACTATCTACTGAAACAAATATACTATATATTGTAACACATACACTACAGTGATTGTCACTGAAAAGTTATGTGGTACCTCGATATATAAGGGTGCTTGCGGTAGTGGTAATCAGTAAACTGTGAGCCATAGCGGTATGCATTAAATGAGGCATGTTATGCAGTATGCTGTATGTTTAGTGAGGCATTGCGGCACACAGAGTTTAATTAATTGACTGAATTTTCAGCATCAGCATGCAAAATGCACCAGGTGGCTCTTTCCTGGCATAGTTATCCTGTAACTTTCCTTTCTCCAGCAGGTGTCTAAGGAATGCACATTTGGTTCCAGACTATCCTTTTTCTCCTAATTACTGTATTGAACTTTTGTGTCTGTGAGTATTAGATCTTTTTAGCCCTACTGGCTGCAAGAGGAAATGAAATCTTTTCTTGTGTGCTGTGATAGCCAGAATTGATAGCATTTCTGACATTGTAGAGGTTTGGTATTCTTTGCTTAGGTGGATTTGAAAGAGACAACCAGCCTTTACAGTTCAAGATTCTAGGTCACTATTCAATTAACGCTTATGTTCAGTGTTAATAAACAAACAGCAGGGTGGATAATCTTTACTTGTTTAGAAAAGTAAAGCAGTTACTAATTAATCTAGGTATATTTCCATGTAAACTTGAAGGGTTCTTGCTTTTGAGGCATAAAAAATAAATAAAATGTTTATGACATACTGTACTGAGTGCCATATTCTGCTTCCTTTATGAAGACTTGTTTTTGCTTGCTGCATTTCTGCTGATACAGGCTTTTATAGACATCTTGTTACCGTGCAGCTAGAAAAAACGTAATTGCTTCTGGGAAACAAAATCATCTCTCTGGTTGTACTTTTCCCAGACTTTAATCAATTTCTCATATTTAAAATTCAGAACCATTTGTTGTTATTATCTGGTTTGCCTTGATGCCATCTACACCCTTTTTCTCTTTCAGATCCATAATCTCCACTGCAAGGTAGGTGGCATAATGGCCAGCTGCTTCTGCTTATGATCATTGTCTTGCTTTGAAATAACTGTCATCAATTTTAAAATATAGTAGGGTGAAATGAAATATAACATAATGGTGTTCATTGCTCATTTGACCATTACTTTCTCTAACACTGGAAAGTGCAGTATAATACTGAGTGCAGTTATAATCAAGTGTGCCACAACTTCTCCTGTGCATCGGACAGCTGTGTACCACTCCAGGGGATGGGTTAATTTTAGTCACACAAATTTCATGTAAAGGTGTTTTTAATAAATGTATGTAAAAGGCAGTGCCTTACTGTTACTATAGTAGCTATTTTGGCACTGGCTGCTACTATGTCAAGAGGGATCAGTGTGCTTCTTGGGTTATTTATTTATTACAAGGCTGCTGTTTACAGAAAAGTGTGTCTTTAAAGTACCTCAGGGTTGATTTCCTCAGCAGCTGTCATTGTGTTATGATTTATACATCTGCTACTAGTTACTTAAAAAAGTTTCATCGATTTATGCTGTGTCTTAGCTAACTTTTTATTTGCAGTCAGTATATTAACTTCTTGATCACTCATTTTTCTACGGCAAAAGTACTACATGAATTATTTTGCTTGAAGTGTTATATTTTGTGCTGATTTGCTTTTGATAAACATGTTGTGATCTGCAGCTGTCAAGAGAATGTTATGATGGGTTTGAAGTTTTGATTATTTGCCATTTGCCAAGTCTTTTCCAAAGTCAGTCAGCATGCATAGACAGATCCTTGGCTCACACCCATGATGTACATTACTGCTGACAAAAGAAACTTCTGCTTTCCTTCCTCTTTTAATTGCTTTATGTTGTTTTATGTAACTACCATTGAGATCAGCTTGTAGTTTCTGATGAGCATTAATTAATAAGTAGTATTACCTACTTGCATTTGTATTATTTATTCATTTTTTGTTATACAAGTGGGAAAAATCACAGTGGAAAACTCATGATGCAGTATTTAGCAATAACAGTGAAATGCTGCCGATTTACACAGTGTTTACTGAAATCATGAAATATACCACACATTCCATGTACCAAGATCTTAATTGCCAAGGGTCTCAGTTATGTTTCCTTTTCATACTCAACACAGTGGCAACATCAATATGATTGCACTCATGGTGAAGGACATTATAGGAACACTGGGATGTTGACAATTTTCAAACTGTTCAGAAACATTAGAAAGTCCTAAACACAATGAAAGAACATGTTAAAATCCTTTCATTTTGTAAGTAAATTGAATTTCCTCAGAGCAGAAAAAACATTCCTTAGATCAGACTTGATTTCATAGCACATCATGTTAACATCTGGAAAAAATCAAAGTGAAGGCCTTTCTTGAACCAGGCTTCTGGACTGAAATGCAAAAACTCTGCTCAGTTTAAAAACATATTTTATGTTGAAGGAGGGTAACATTGAAGAGGTTGACTCAGATATTCAAAGAGTTGAGCCATGTACAATATGGTTGCACCTGCAAGTCCAAAAATGTGCCATTCTGTGACATTCAGCAGGAGGCAGTTGGCCTTCCCCCAAATCACACTGAGCAACAGCGCAATGATAATGAATGCATGTGCAACTGAAGGGGCAGGAACCATGCATAAATGGCGAGTACGATATTCAACAACATGCGCCATGCACAATAGTGGAGCCAGCGAAGTTGCGCCATAGCAGAAATGAGCCAAAATAAAAGGGAGCAAGGGAGAGGTGCAAGAACACTACAGGGAAGCCACATGAGAGCCAAAGACAGCAGGAAACACTGGGCAGCAGGGACACACAGAACCAGGCAGGAAAGGGCACCTGGAAGCAACAGGCACAGGGAAGGTGTGGGGAGCCACAGTGCAGAAGAGTACACCACACAGAAGTGAGGCCAGCACAGGCAGGTGTTCCCGGTGTAGGGGAAGTAGCAGCCAGGACAGCGGGGAATACAGAAACAGCTGCGGGGGTGAACACAAGCCAGGGACATGGCCAGTGCCACCATCCAGATGGAGGCCATAATGAGAAGGCGGACAGCGGGGCGTGGCCGTGGAAGGACTGTTGGTGGTATGCCCCAACAGGCAATGCCGAACCTGCACCAGTTTCAAGCTGTACAGTGATACCGAGATTGTGGGCTGGTACAGCCTGAATCGGCAATTCTGAGGTGGCTCTGTGAGCTGTGGGTGATGTGATGCAGGCACCCACAACGGAGTCATGCCCTGTCAGTGGAGACCAAAGTGACAGCTTGCATGCTTGCTCACCACGGGTACCTTCCAGAGACCAACTGGGACACCACAGGCATAACCCAGTCGGCCATGTCACGCCACCTGACCCAATTCCTCAGCGCACTGCTGCCACGTGCTGTAGTACATCCATTTCCTCAGCACACGGCGGGCGCACAGCAAACATACAGGAGTTCCACAGGGTAGCTACGTATGCCTGGCGTGCTGGGGCAATAGACTGCACCCATGTGGCCATTTGCACACACCTGGCCCGAGGGGCTGCATATATAAATCAAGAGGCTATGCCAGCATCAACTGCCAGGTGGTGTGCGATGCCAGGAGCATAATCAATGTCTGTGCCACGCACCTGGGGAGCACATGATGCCTTCATCTGGCACCAGTTGGCACTGTGCCACAGATTCAAGAGTGGGATATCCCACTGGCCACCTAGTGGTGAGTATGCAAACCACATGGACAATCATAGGGCCTGGGGGCATGGTCAGAGTGACATGGGTAGTGGCCTACATGGCCCGGGGCAGGCGATGCTGATCACCAAACTAACCTCCACCCTCTACACACAGGTGACAGTGGATACCCACTCCGTCCTGGCTGCTCACCCTACCGCAGCCCGCGACCCCATCGCAGCAACGCTACAATGAGGCACACACCACAACAAGTAATGTCATTGAGCAGGTGTTCAGGATGCTGAAGGCACATTTCTGTTGCCTGGACACCTCGGTGGTGCCCTACAGTACAGCCCTTCAAAGGCCTGCGGGCTATTCCTGGCCTGTTGCATCCTGACAACATGGCCAATGAATGAGGATAACCGTACAGGTTGAAGAGGGGACAGCAATGGGGACGATGAGGGCGCCAGTGACAATGGTGATGGGCAGCCACCCTTGGGCAGCAGGACACCGACTGCTCTGACTGGCACAGCTGCACCGAGACACCATCACAAAGGACCACTTCAACCAACCCAGGTAAGTCATGGAGGCCATGTGCAACCAACAGTGGCTAAGGCACAACCCACAAACACGCATGGACACACACCAGGGTTGCATTCCATAAAGGAAGTGGCGGGCATGGAACCACACACAACCAGGGATGGGTGAGGTCTAACATGCCACGTGGACAGACACACATACACACACAATGCACCAGACATGCACAAAAGTAGGAGGCACACTGACCCAGAACACCACCCCTAGCCACACACATGTCACGAACCACCACACCCACTGCCTGTCCTTGTTCATGTGTCAGATGCTGAGCACCATTGCACATTGGTGTACAGCGCAATGCAGGCATCATCATGCACATGCAACTCTGGGCCGGCAGCGGAAGGGTGTACAGATGGACTGTGTGTCCACGTGCGGGCCAGGTACCCACCAGTGCAATGCCCGCTGAAGACACAATGCACACAGGGCAGCACCAGACAGTAGCCACATTGGGAGACAGGTCGGTCATGCGCCAGGTGCCCGGCCACCATGGATGCATGGGTGGCCCCACTGAATCCGCCAGCACTGATGGGCGACCACTGGCCTCATGGGGTGGCACCGATGGTCCCCAGGAGTTCCACTGCATGAGCATTGACGCGTGCTTCGCGCCAGGGTCTGCAGCACACAAACATGCCTGCGTCAGGTGTGCTCGGGATGCCACAGCTGAACCCGGTGTCAACAAGGAGGGTGTCACGACACCAGGAATGGGGGTGAACAGTACACTGCATGGTGTCTGCGATGCATGGGCACATGACTGGTGTGCCCATTGTGGCCATGACAGCAGTGAATGCCTGTGTCTGCCTGTCACAATGGCAGTGGTCACATCCTCCCACAACTGGTCCATCCCTGCCAGGATCAGAGCGATGTCTCTGCTGTGATGCTCCTCTGCCCACTTCAGAGCCGCACACAGTGCATCCACCGATGTCACAAGCCACATCTGCTGGTGGACTGATGCTTGCAGTATCGGGTGTGCTCATCAAGAGGTCATCTGCCTCCTCGGCATCCTGTCCCTCAGGGTGTGCGTGGCCCTGATGCCCAGCACCCTTGAGCACCACACCAGGGCCAGGTCTGGGCATGTCCAGGCTGGTGCACTGATGCCGTCCCTTGACCCTGTACCCCAAGCCCATTGGCTGACTGCTGATGCTGCCTCTCCGGCTGCAGCTCCCAGGGGCTCACTGGTGCTGAGGCAGTGGCTGCAACAGTCACTATCCTGTACACACACAGTGCTGCCCCACTGGTGATGACAGGCACAGGCTGGGACTGTGATGACACCAGGCCTCCATGGCAGCACCACCCACAGCCATGGCCATGATGTTACCTGCTGTGTGTCACTGCCCATGCCGTTAGCGACATCATCATCGGTGACGGACCGGCACCAGCCAAGTCACAGCATGCTGGCATCCGTGGATGCTGGCATGTTGGGACATGGGCAGGACCTCCTCCGCACCTGTTCCAACAACATCAGTCTGGACAGCCAGGTGGACCCACTGTCGCACTGAGCCACGTATACCTGTGGGTGGAAGGGCCCTCCTCCATCTCCATCTGACTGTCCTCGGTGGACAGGCCTACCGCTAACCCATGCAGATGCTCAGGATCTGGGGAAAACAAAGTTGCGTTACTGCATGTTCCTACCTGCCCCCAATAGACAGACGCATGACCTACCACGCAGTGATGGGCTACCACCGACTTGAAGCCACCAGCCGAACACCCTCAATGACACTATGCTGCATGCTTCCAGCAACCCTCCTCCTGTGGGGTCAGGTGTACCACCTCCGGCCGTCCCCCACCTGTTGCAGCTCATGCTGCCCTGATGGCAGCCACCTTCCCTTATCCTTCTCCTGTCTGTGCCCATCTCTTCTTGCACTCCTGCATGGAGTGCTGGTGGCTACCATGCAGGTTCACTGCCACGCCACCTCCTCCTATCACAGCAGCACGGGCCTGTGGTGTTCCCTGCTGTCTGCTGAGAAGCGGCTCCTGATCCAGGTAGGCATCAAACAGGGCATCGGTCTTGGCCCTGGTGAAATTAGGCCTCCTCCTCTCCCACCACTGTGTTCCTCCTCTCCACAGCTCGCTTGGTCATTATTTAGCCTCTAAGAATGAAAGTTGTTACCTGTGACTGTGCAGTCCCTGCATGTCCCAAGATCCACAGTCCACACTCCCAAACAGCATGCAACTCACAATAGACTGCAGTAACTGACTATGGCCAGTGCACAATGGCACACTTTATAGCGCAACCCATGCAAATGAGGTGAGGCAATAACTTTAAGTGGATGCAATTGCAGTGCTGCGCCATTGAATGGCTGATTAGCAATTTGCATATGACGACTGAATATCGGCTGTTGCGCTTTGCGTGGTGTTGAATATTGCTGAGCCAAGGGCACAGTTCTGTGACATCGCAGTATACACCTCACCTGCGCGATGCCTGGGTTGCTGACGCATAGCGTCTGCTGCGCTGCTGACATGCTGTGCATGGGAAGCAATGCAGGACATGGCCAGCGATGAGCCAGTGGTGCTAGCCATGTTCACCTATATGGCGCTGTGGCACTGGACCATCTCCTAGGCACACTGGGGCAACAGCGCGGTGAGCCGCTACTGAAGGTAGCACACAGGCATCAATCATGCTACGCATTGGGTTCCAATGGCGCTGTGCCTGTCCGCGCACAGACCCTTGACCCTGTGCCTGACCTTTGCCTCCCTAGGCACCATCGTCAGCATGGATGCATCACTATCGTGCTGTTCGGTGACAGCGCGATAGGGGAATAGCAGCTGACCGTGCAGCATCTGCACGTGGTGGAGCCGTGCTGCAGAGTGCCATTTGAGCCGACTGAGCAAGTGGAATAGCATGGAGGAGGGCTGCACAGTGGACCCAAGTTGAACTGGCCAACCTGGTGGCCATTGTAGAGCCACTTATGGCCCACTGTTTGGGAGGCACCCTGGACAGGTCCAGGAGCCAGGTGTGGGAGGAGGTGACCAAAGCCCTGGAAGAGGCCACAGGAAGGGGCGGTTGGCTGAGCAGTGCCACCACAGGTATGGTGACCTGCGAAGGAGGAACTGGACCTGCTTGCCCGCCTGTGGGAATGTGCCAGGAGGGACACGGTGCCATGGCCAGGTAGGTGTTACGTCCACACACCTTCATCTTCCATATAGGTAACATGGTTGTATGTGTCCTGGACATGGGGAGGCACTGTCCAGTGTTGGCTGTGGTGGTGTTATCAGGGTGTGGGGTGGGTGGGTCTGGTTGGGTGGGAGTGCACACACATGGGGGCGGGAGACTTTGCTACAGGATTGTACTGATGTTCCTCTCTCCATGTTTGCACCATAGGGCCAGAGGAGAGGCATCCAGCCCGGGAGATGTGGTGCCAGCAGGAAGACAGGGCCGCAGGAGGGGCGACGGTCAACAGCGCCCGAGGGACTGACCTGATGATGGTGAGTGCCATACCTCCATGATTACTATTGCATGCTGTGTAACAGGGTGGGCAGCGGGCATAGCCACATCCATTGACACCACTGCCATGCATACAACTTGTTACAGTCAGCACTGTCCAGTGGCACTGCATGTCTGGGAGTGCATCGATGATGGTTCATGCGTGCACGGGTACATGGCTGTGCCACTGCCTTCTCCACACTAGCCATGTCACTAAACAGCCACGGTGGTGCTGTGCAGGACTTGGCCAGTGGTGTGTGCAGTGGTCTGCATGGCTGTATGCACCTGGGTGGGCAGGTCTTGTGGGACGTGATCACTGTGGGTGGTCACACACCATCACAGAGGCATGTCCCATGGCTGTATGCCATGCACAGTGGTGGGCTGTATGGGGCTGTGCATTCACACCTATTGACTGTGCTCCCTTGTCCTGGGTGTCTGCCAGCTGCAGGCCAGCCACATGATGCACTGTGGGAGATCTTGCAAGTGGCAAGGGGCATCGTTGGACATATTGCGGGGTTTGAGGAGCTGGGTGTCTGGGGTAGACACAGCAGGCGGAGCAGGCAGAGTGGGGGCAGGGTTCCCAGTGAACATATATATGCCTAATTTCCCTACCCCCCTGGACCCACCTCACCCCTCCTTTCCTGTCCCATTTGTTCACCCCTGCCCCTTACCCACCCCTTCTTGTTTGCAGCCCTCCCCCATTTGTACATAGTATTGTAAATAGTTCCTTTGATATGTTTTTGAATACAGATCTTTGATATGAATACTGTGGTGGTCTCTGATTTGCAGTGGGCTATAGGTGCTCAGCTGCAGTGATGTGCACGACGTCAGGGGTGGTGCAGTCATGGGTATGTGTGTGTGTCCGTGGGGAGGTGACTATGGTGTGGGGTAGCTATCAGTCAGTGTTTGTGTGTGTGTGTTGTGCTCTGTGCACTGGATGACTGTGTGCAGTGGTCCATGTTGCATGCTCTGTGTCCATGGTGCCCTGTCAGCCCATCCATGGCCTGTGCAGCTGACACCCTTGCATGTCTGTGACCTGCACGGTCTGCTGGCATGTCAGTGGTAGCTGTCCATGCAGGGCTGCCACTGTACCCGTCACAATGCTGGGTTGCCTCCTGTCACTGGTGTGGTGCATGTCTGCCTCGGGTGACACTGTGGCCTCCACAGTTGTTGTCCCACCTCCATGCTGTGGCTTGTGTGTGTTGCAGGGATGTGCACCACAGTCTGTGACTTGTGCTCTGGGCAAATGATGGTGGCGTACAGGTCCACAGTGCCTGACGCAGGGTGGCTGCCACTCCTGTGCCATGGAGGACTGCAGGCTGTATGTACACAGTTTCCATGGGACCATGCTGGGGGCTTGGCTGCCCCGCTACTGCGCCCTGTGTTGTTGTGCCTTGGCAGGGGTAGGTGTTTGTCCATGCACTGTGTGGCATCTGGTGTGTGCATGCTTCCCACGCACCACTGGGAGTGTCTGCACTGGCTGTTGTGGTCAGTGCTGGGTTGGGAGTGTGTCCTTGGGAGAGTGTGCAGGGTGCTGTACCACTGGGGGTGGTGTCCGGGGCATCGCTGTCCTGTGTGGGGTACCTCATGTGCCAGCGCATGGTCGGCCTCTCAGCTGTACCTCGGGGCTGTGCAGGGTGGCACTGTGTATGCTGTTGTTGCATCACTGTGTGCTGCCACCCGCTGATGGGTGCTCATGGTGGGCTGCCTTGCATGGTTCTGTGCTGCACAGGGTTGCATTGTCACAGTGGGGGGTGGTGGCATGCAAGGGTTTCCTGCAATGGTGGGCGCTGCTCCCGGGCAGGGTGTCTGGGGTCACGATGCAGGGTGTGCTCTGCATTGGGGGATGGTGGCACGTGGTGGTCAGCCCTCCTGTGTGCCAGTCACAGCTTGCTAGGGGTGTGATGGGGAACCATGGCCCAGCTGTGGGTTGGTTGCTTGTCTCCATGGGCCAATGGTTATTCCAGCCCTCCCCAGTTGTGCAGTGCATGGGGTGTGGGGGACGATGTCTGTTCTGCCATGTGTTCCTCTGCCCATCTGTGGCATGGGTGGTGGGCCCCTACCTCCCTGGTTGTGCAGTTGCATTGCTGCACTGCTGCTGGGGGGC
Source organism: Neoceratodus forsteri (assembly GCA_016271365.2). Taxonomy (NCBI): domain Eukaryota; kingdom Metazoa; phylum Chordata; order Ceratodontiformes; family Ceratodontidae; genus Neoceratodus; species Neoceratodus forsteri. The sequence continues at coordinate 1,188,124,963 of CM057455.1, forward strand.
ATCCCTGGTTGCGCTATGGACACCTCTGGACTGCTCAGCTGAACATCCCTTGTTGCGCTATGGGCGCATCAGATCTGCTCAACCGCCTCCCTAGTTGCGCTATGGTGCAGGTGGTGCGATATTCAGTTGTCGGCTGTAGGTGCATCTTGGCCGCTCAGTTTTTGAATATTATGCCTTATGCATGGGCGAGTGGACTTGTGCTTGCTCCTGCTATTGCGCACTTTTGGGCTTAGTTTGAATATCTGGGCCATTGTGTTCAGTTAACATAGTGTAATTAATCATGAAACAGAAAAACACATAATTGATAATGCTAACAATGTAAAGAATGTATTCTATGTGTTATGTCTACATTTTATTAATTGCCATATAGATACTTATGCTATTTATTATGATAAATGCGAAACATTTTGGTTTTAACTGGTTTGATATTTATGTTCTGATGTTTTTATGAATTGTACAGTTCTTTGATTTTAGAGATTGCGCTCTATAAATAAGTTATTATTATTATTTAATGCAGCATTTCTAGTAACAAACTAGTACAGTATCAGATTCATCTGTAAGATGAGATAAACTGAATGCATTTTCCTGCCAATTTCTGACTGTGGGTACATAAACTGCATAATATCCTTATGAAAAGCATGTGATCTGCAAACCTGCAGATCACTACTATTCCTGTTATACAAATAAAGTCTCTATACTATAGTGTCTTTATTGCAGGGCCCCTATCAGACAGTGTTGGGGTGGGGTGGAGCTACCGTACTACCACAGTTCCTGGTATACACATTGACCTCCATCCGGAAAGAGGATTTTCAGAACTTTTAAGCATTTGACCATGCCTTATTTGTTTCACTCCAGGTGGTTTGCCTCAGCCAGTCTGACCAAACACCTGCTATCCAAATATCGAACTGATCAGCCTTACTCTGATGGCAGTGTATGGCTAGAATGGGACTGACACTTTGCAAAATGAAAGTGTAATAAACTCCTGTCTTTGAGGAAAATTCTTTCCTTTGAAAAAGAGTGAAAGCTGCATCAAAGTGTGGTGACCATGAAGGGAGAAAACCAGAAAGAACCCCTTCACTGTGTGGTTTACTGTTCATCCTTTTGCTTCTAAAAGGTACTGGGGGTGGGTATTTATGAATGAAATGGAAGCCTCTCCAGGAGTGACCTGGACTGATGGCTCCTCATAGGTACACTGAAATATTTTGGCCACTGCAGGAGTGGAGTGGGGGTACTACTGATCTGGGTTGCAGCCTCTGAGAGTACTTTCAACAATGTCCAGGTTTCATATGTTGATGCTATATTTAAAGCCAACAGAGACTTACATCCCCCAATTTACTTGCAAAGGCACAGTTACAGTAATGAGCGATGACAGAAAACATCAAATTCTGTCTGTAAAATGTGGAATTCTTCTTCTATTTTCCTTTTTGCACCAGTTTACAACACATGGCATACAGTTGCCAGGCCAGCAGTGATTTTACAGAAAAAGCTGTCACACTAAGGATCAAAGCTGATGCACTTGTGCTGTGGTATTAGTAAATGTGTGTATATTCTGTTTTTATTACACACTGTATATCTGCCAACCACTTTGAAGAACTGAATACAAATACACGTACTCGACAGCTCACAGCAGAAATGATAATTGTCAATGCCAAATATTTGCCGTTCTGGCTGCATGATAATCCAACAACATATTGTCACTTTACAGATTAACTCATTGTGTATTTAGAATTGGGAAAACTATTTAAAAAGTTGCCACTATCTTTGGTTCACTTTCTCCTTCCAGTCCCTCTCATCAAGCCTACCAACAATCCCTAATTAGCCCTTTCTACCACCAACCCCTGCACTGCAATAAGCATTCAGACAGTCAGTATACTGCAACAGTATTTATTAGAAGAAATTCTGCTTTCACATAGTTTTGTTGGTGTGCAATTTCAAAAAGCTCTGCTTAAAAGCTAGGCAGTTTCACCGACACAATGCTTACTGTGTTTAAATGAAAATAAAATCAATAACCATTCACTCTTTATCAGCACATCTTGCACAGAGAAACATTGGACCATTTCACTGTCTTTTTTTACATTTTATAGCCAATTTGGTAGATTATGCTTACAACAAATGTGTCTTTTCAACACTTAATTTTAAAACATACTGGGCGGATATTCAAACTGCGCTATTTGTGGGCGCAAAGCCACACACTGCACAAAATAGTTGCGCTGAGGGGTGTGGCGGAAGCGATATTGAAAGGAGTTGCACTATTGAGCAACTCCTTTGAATATCACCCGGCCACAACCATTGTGCATGGCGCAGTGGAACTTGCGCCACCGCAAGTGGTCAGAGTGGAGTATTCAACTTGCGGTGCTTCAAGTACCATTGCACCATGTGCAAATTTCGATATTCAAAAGGTGACATGCAAATGGGGCCATAATTCATGCAAGATGCAGGGGCCATTTGCATCTAGCCCTAAGCCCCATTTGCATGCCATTAGCATGCAGGTACGCCGATCCTGAGGACTTGTGCCTGGTGCCCTGCCAGGCAGTAGCCATTAGGGACCGACACCCCTGCAGCCCGAGTCAGCGGGCAAAGGTAAAACATCCCCCCACCCCCACTGGCCCGATCGCGGGCAAAAGCATAAACTCCCCTCCCCCGACTGGCCTGATCATGGGCAAATGCTGAAATAACCCCCACCAGCCGATCGCGGGCAGCAAAGTGTCCCCACGGACATATCCCTGGTGGTCCAATGGACCGATAAGCCCGATCGTGGGCTGCAGTATTACAACCCCCTCCTCCCGAACATATCCCTGGTGGTCAGTGGACTGATAAGCCCGATCGTGGGCTGCAGATGTCTAAAACACCCCCAAGTAAACATCCCTGGTGATCTAGTGTCCTCCCACCCCACCCACCCACCCGAAGCCCTACCACCCTCCCGCGCGGCGGCGGCAGCATCCACCCGCCTGCCGCCCGCCACCCGCCCGACTGACTGCCCGGTAGGGCCTGCCGCCCGGTGGTGTGACAGAGCCAATGGGCGTGCAGCCTCTATACAAAACCCAGTCAGATTTGTGAATGAATGAATGAATACATTCCACAAATCTGGACTACTATATCTGTATAAACTCTGCGTATTGCTCTTGCTGCCAATGCAACTCCCGGGCAGTCAGTCGGCCCGGGTGGCGGTGGATGCTGCCATCCGCCAGCTGCGGGGGTGAGGGTGAGGCTTCGTGAGTGTGTGGGTGGGGTGGGGGGACACTAGATCACCAGGGATGTTTACTTGGGGGTGTTTTAGACATCTGCAGCCCGCATCCGGCTTATTGGTCCACTGGACCACCAGGGATAGGTTCAGGAGGAGGGGTTGTAAAACTCTGCAGCCCACGATCGGCTTACCCGGTCCACTGGACCACCAGGGATACGCTTGGGGGGTTTATGAAACTCTGCAGCCCGTGATCGGGCTTATCGGTCCATTGGACCACCAGGATCATTCGGGGACACTTGCTGCCCTCGATCGGGCTGGTTGGGGGTTTTTCAGCATTTGCCCGCAATTGGGCCAGTCGTGGAGGGAGTTTAATGCTTTTGCCCACGACCGGGCCAGTGGGGGTGGGGACTTTTGCTACTTTTGCCTACGATTGGGGCTGGGTAGGGGGCACACGGAGTAGGTTGAGGGCCAGCCACAGGCGGTAGCTGCTGTGTTGCACCCTGCAATGTGGCAGCTCACCTGTGGGTGGCCCTCGACTTGATCCTTTTTTTTTGGCTCAAAGTTGTGCAGGCGCAGGTTAGGGTTGCGCCAGACAATCCTCTGCACAGCCCGGCTGAATATCAGGCTGTGCAGTTTATGCATGGTTCCTCCCCTCCAGTTCAGCATGCATTCATTTGCATTGCGCTATTGCTCAGCATGTTTTCAGTGCTGCAACTGCCTCCTGCTGAATATCGCAGAATGGCGCAATTTCGGACTTGCGCAGGCACAACTCCTATTGACATGGCGCAACCTTTTGAATATCTGGACTACAGTATATAGTGTGCCTGAGTTTATATTTTATATTATGTGAGTCGCATATGTGAGATGGGGAGCAGGCAAGGAACATCCTACTGAATGTAGGGAGTACTGGTTGGTTTGAAGAAACCCAGTTCTGTTACTTATATGTAATCAGCAATGCTCCTTTACAGAGTGTACACTCCTGCTTTCACTAGTAACCTGAAGATCTCTGTCTTGTGTACCGCTGGTGAAATACTGGTTTATCAGGATTACTTTGTCCACTGCTCCTGTACCCTATCTGCACCAAGTGCTTGGTAGCACAACCTGTGCCCCTAGCCCCAACCCTCAAGTCCATGTATAGTAGCTGTTGCTGGAATGTGGGCCACAGTGGATTATTTAGTACTGGTCTGTGCTTGGACTGAAATAGCAGCTTACACTTTGTGCTATCAGTCCTGTCTAAGTAATGTATCTAAGCAAATGTAAAATGCATGTGCACAGGTTTTTCCATGGCAGAGTAATAAATTGAGCATGTTGACAAGAAATAAAATGCCACCTGTTGTTTTTTTTATAATGTTGTTAGTTCAATACTCCATTACAGCAGATAGTGTATTTCTTTGCTGTGAGACCAGACATACTACATGTAATAACATTATGACCCTTATTTCACTCATAGCAATTTCATTGGTTGGACATACAGGTACTGTACTGCATGTTGTTGCAGTAGAAACCTAATCCAAACAAAGCACTACCATGCAGTCTACTAAGGCTTTAACTAGATTCATCCAGAAACTTGTTTCAGCAATTAAAAATAACATAACTTTAATCTTCCAAAATAAAAACATTAATAAAGGCAGACAGCTGAGCGTTGTCAGATTAGATTCCCCTGTGTTTTATGGTTTGTCTTTTGGTTTGAATCAAGATCAACTGTAAAGCAATCGCTCAGTCTCAAGCTCTCCAAAGTGTCACCCACTATCAAATCCTCAAACAGAATTTCAAGTCAGTCATTTGTTGTATTTTCAGAAATGTGTCCATGTAAATGATAAGTGATGTGAATTGTATGAGACATTGGGAATTACAGCTCACTACAAACTGAACTGAGAAGTACAACACATCATCACATTGTGATCATGAGCACAATTGTAATTCAAACCATAAAGGCTTGTCTCCTAACTACCAAACTAGCCTGTTTACTTTAAAAATCTTCCTATTAAGGGGTGGGATCTTGTGAATTTCACAAAGTACAAACAAAGGCTTTAACAGTTTTTGGTTGTGTTTTAGTAATTGGAATGCACTGTCTCGTATCTCACCACCCCATCCCATCCCAGAGTTCTCTAAAATAGAAATACTGCAAGACCGTTGCAGACTGCAGAGTCTTCTACAGCAATCAGTCACATCCAGTCACACCCATAGAAACATAGAAGTTGATGGCAGATAAGGACCATAAGGCCCATCCAGTCTGACCATTTTCTTTTCTGCCTTATAAATGTGCCTTGTCCTTTGCTGTCAGTGGCCTATCTATTCATACTCATCTGTATTGCTCCTTATGCCTATCCCATGTCTGTTTGAAGCCCTGCACTGTATTCATAGCCACCACTTCTTGTGGTAGGCCATTCCATCATCCACCACCCTTTCTGTGAAAAGAACTTCCCTCACATTATCCTTAATCGGCCTCCCTCTAATCTCAGCCTGTGTCCTCTTGTCCTACTATTTTTCTTATATTGAAACATGTTAGACTCTTTCCTTTGTTAATGCCCTTAAGGTGTTTGAATGTTCGATCATATCACCCCTCTCCTTCCCTTTGCTCTAGGGTATACATATTGAGCTCCATTAATCTGTTCTCATATGTCTTCTGATGCAGGCCCTGCACCATTTTGGTTGCCCTTCTCTGGACTGCCTCAATTTGGTTAATGTCCTTGTGAAAGTGTGGCCTCCAGTACTGCATGCAGTACTCCAGATGAGACCCTAACCAGTGTCTTGTAAGAGGATTATTATCTCCCTCTTACGACTTGTGATACCCTACTAATACACCCTAATATCCTCTAGCCTTACCTACTGCTGAGAGTCTGCTTGGATGATTTCTGGTCATCGGTGATGATGATGCCCAAGTCTCTTTCTTCCTTTGTGACTGCCAGCACTCCCTCCCAGCCTATAGGTGGCTTCAGGGTTTCTCTTCCCTATGTGCATGATCACGCACTTCTTTGCATTAAATCCAGTTGCCACTCTTCTGACCATTTTGCTAGTTTATCCAGCTCTCTTCTCATTCTTCCCACCCCATCTGGATCATCTACTCTGTTGCAGATCTTGGTGTCATCTGCAAACAGACAAGCCTTTTCCCTGTAGTCCATCTGCAATGTCACTGATGAAGATATTGAAGAGGACTGGCCCCAGGACTGATCCCTAAGGTACTGCACTTGTGACTTGCATCTCTTATGACTGCATACCATTTACTACCACTCTCTGTTTTCTGTCTGTCAACCAGTTTGCCACCCAGTTTACCATCTGACCCACCCTGAGCCTACCAACATTTTATCAATCTTCTGTGGCAGTGTGAAGCTTTGCTGCTGAAGTCAAGGTGGCGACATCAACTGCTCCCCTTGGTCCACCACTCTGGTTACCCAGTCAAAGAAATCTATGAGATTAGTTTGACAGGCCCTTCCTTTTGTAAACCCATGCTGTCTTGGATCCTGTGCTCCTATGGATTTCAGGTGTTGCACTATCCTTTCCTTAAGGAGTGCCTCCATAATCTTGCCCACTACTGAGGCAAGACTGACTGATCTGTAGTTCCCTGCCTGCCTCCCTGCTACCACTCTTGTGGGTGGGATCACATGAACCCTTCTCCAGTCTTCTGGGACCTCAGCTGTGCTCAGAGACTCACTAAGCAGCTCTGCTAATGGCTCTGCTAGTTCCATCCTTAGCTCCTTTAGTATCCTGGGATGTATGCCATCAGGTCCCATTTCCTTGTCCACCTGAGCTTAGCAAGCTCTTGTAGGACCCTTTCTTTTTGTGAAGGGAGTAGTGTTCACCTCCCTCCCCTGTGTACATGGTGCTGAGCTGTGGGCCTGCCCTACCTTCTTTTCAGTAAATATCGAGCAAAAGTATCTATTTAGGATAGATGCTTGCCAAGGCCATCCTCCTCACATGCCCCTTTCTCTCCTTTGAGCTTAGCAATACCCCTCTGGACTTTCTCCTTTCACTAATGTATCTATAGAAAGTCTTGTCACCTTCTTTTCCTGTTTGTTCTAGTGTTTCCTCAGTTTGGGACTTTGCCTGCCTTACTGCCTTCCCTGCTTCCCTTAGGGCAGTTTGGTATGCCTCCCTATCTTTATCCCGCTATGTTCCCTTATATTTCCTGAAGGCCAGCCTTTTGGCTCTGACCTTTTCTGCTACTGTATTGAGAACCAAAGTGATTTCCTTCTTCTTTTGCACTTCCTTTTCTGTCTAACACAATGGGATGTTGCTTCAAGTATTGCATCATTAATGCTTGCCACTTTGTCTGTACTCCATCACCTGTGTTTCTTTTTGCCAGGCTAGCTTAACTCTTTTGGCCATCTTATCAAAGTCAGTTCCTCTGAAGTCCCATATTTTGCCTTGGAATGGGATGATTTAGTTGTAGTGGCCAAATTGAACCATACCATATGATGGTCACTGGCCCCCAGATGACCTTCTACCTGGAGATCTGTGATCCTTCCCTGTTAGTCAGTACTAGATCTAGGATAGCCCTGTCTCTTGTGGGTTGTTGTACCAGTTGTTTGAGGCCCTTCTCCTGCAGGGAATCCACCATGTGTCTAGTTCTGGCAGATGTTCCTGCTGGTATTGACCAATCTGTATCCGGCATGTTGAAGTTTCCCATTATCAGAACCTCCCTTTAGCTGCCATGATTTGTATATCTTCTAACAGTAATGTGTCTATGTCCTCCCCTGGTCTGGGGCCTGTAGACCAACCCCAGTTCTTATGGCTGTCCCATTTCCTGTTTCAGGGTGACCCACAGTTCTTCTGGCTCCTTATGAGTATTCTGAATTTCTGTAGCTTTAATATTTTCATTGACATACAGGTCCTCCACCCCCTCTTTTTACCTCGGTCTCTTCTGAACAGTACATAGCCAGGTACTGAAGTCTCCCAAGTCACAGTTACTGTGGTAAACCACGTCTCACTAATTGCTACTATATCCAGTTTAGCCTCTGACATTATTGCCTGCAGGTCTGGGATCTTATTTCCCAGGCTGTGAGCATTTGTGTACATGATTTTCCATTGGCCAGATCTCAGTGTGTTAGTTGTTGGGTGAGGTCTGGCATTTCCTGTGCATCATATGGGGAGACAGACCTTTTTCTTACCTGGTGATGCAAATGAACTGCAAACATGCTGAATCCCTGTTTGACCACTAGCTGAGGGGAGGGGTGTTCTTCCCATTTGACATATGGGGTTCTCCACCCCTCTCCCCATTTGCTAGTTTAAATATTCTGCAAAATGTCAAACTTCTGCCCCAATGCACTGACTCCTCCTTAGTCAGATGCAGTCCATCAAATTTAAGGAACTTTCACTCCCAAAACTGTTGCCAGTTCCCTACAAATCTGTGTCTTTTTCCTGGCACCAGCCCTTGAGCCACATGTTTAGCTCCCCTATCTCCCCTTCCTGACCATCTGTCCATCTGCCCTCCTCTCCCAGACTGGCAGGATCTCAGAAGGAGATGCCAGATGAAATGGATGATAGTTTGTCACCCAGCCTGGTCAGGTATTCCTTGGTCTCCACAACTGACTGGCTGGCAAGATCTTAGTCCCTATGTGTACCAGGATGTCAATGTTTTCTCCTGCTTCCTGAACAATTTTAGCAATGCGCTCAGTGTCTCTCTATGCTGATATACCTGGGAGACATCTGACCATTACCCTGGCTGGAGATAGGTATCAACTCCTGAATCATGGTCTCCTATGATCAGAAGTTTTTGAATTTCCTTTTTGCTTCTTTGTTTGGTTCCTGATTTGGTGAGTTTTGTTGTGCTAGTGCCTGTGCTGCAGTGTCTTGCTCTGCAGTGTCCTCTGCCCTTTGTTTGATTTTGGAGATAGAGGCAGATACCTGTTTGTAGTGTTTATATGGTCTTTGGAGGTTATATGTTGGAGAGGACCGAGTGATGGGGCATCCTATTTACTCCTCATAACCACCTGCCAACCTTCCAGACCAACTACCTTCTGCAGTCGAGGTTCTTCTGTTGGATGTTGGGGAAATGGCGGGTGGTTCTTGTAATGTATTTCATCTTGAATATGAAATTTTAGATGTGCAATCTCTGCCCATGCTGCCTGGAGCTGAGCCCTAAGATCTCCAATGGCCCAACATGTGGGACAGTGTCCTAAATCCTGTAAGACTGTCCTTCTGAAAAGTGTTCCCACAGTACCTACAGTTAAGGATATCCATTCCAGATAAGTTGCTGGGTTTATAGCCTGGTCAGATTATTAGAAGGAAGAAAATGCAAGCAATGGTTTGAATTTGTGTTTTGTTTTATAACTTGTTATAACAAGTTAAATTACTAGTGCCCCTGTAAATGAGCTCACCTTGTGAATGCCCCACTGATCCACCCCATCCATCCCCATCAAATTTCTGTTCCTAATATAATTGAACAACTACATAAAATTACATGCTTGGAATGGAAGTGTTAATTATTTTGCATATGAATGTGTTCCTTAGTGTGAGCTATCCTTCATGCCTTACCAAGAGCAGTCCCTGAGTCAGGGGAAGGGAGAAAGGATAGAGTCAATTTGTTACTGTGCAGTAAGTGAAACATCTTCTGGAATCCCTTAACTCTGCCTATCCAGTAAACCCCAGAGGCTTTATTTTAGGGTGTGTGTGTGTGTGTGTGTGTCTGTGAATGCAGACATATAGCTGATATACAGTATCTTGTTTCAGCAATCAAATAAAAATATAGCAGAGCACATTTATATGCAAAAATATAGTGGCTGAAGTGCAAGTGCAGTGCAAATACTATATATTTGTTTTGTGTTTTGCTCCATGTAATATATTATTCCACTCAACTAGATCACTAAGTCCCTTTGAGGGTGATGTTAATGTATAATGCTCAAGATCAGCTTTTGATGTCCTTGCTTATTATAGTATACTTACTAAAGAGCAACTCTGCAGTTCAGCATATGTTCTCATAAATAAGATGTTTCAGCTGTTAAAATTTACTGGAGGATACATTTTCTTTAATTTTCAATGTTCCTTTCAGGTTTACAGCAAGTGCTGATAGTCGTCCTAAAATTCTCTCAAATGGGGACAGAGAGGATCTCAGATCTAGAAGTGGGTATCCATCTCTTAACATGTGACCACCAAACAGTGTGGTTCATGATAAACTCAGCTGCAGAGTCAAGCCATACAAAAGTGAGGTACTGGACTTCAGGAGGACTGACTTTGGCAAAAATGGGAGAGTGCCTTAGAAAAGCACTAGTACACATGCAAGCAGGAGGGTGGCGCAACAATGGGGAAACATCAAAACTGCCATCACAGAGGCAACAAGCCTTTGTGTGAAGCAAATAAACAAATCAAAACAAAACAAAAGCCACTATGGTTCTCAAAAGAGGTGGTGGAGAGGTTAGGGAGAAAAAGATAGCATTTAGGAAGAATAAGGAAACACAGAAGGAGCAGGACAGAGAACTTCACCAGTTAAGGCAGAAGGAAGCAGGAAAGGCAGTCAGAATAGCAAAGGTCCAAACTGAGAAAAGATAGCCAAATCCATTAAGAAGGGGATAAAACCTTTTATAGATACATTAGGGAGCATAGAAAGACAAAGGAAGGATAGTGAGGCTGAATAGGATGGATGGTGGGTGTGCAGAGGGACAGTGAAAAAGCAGGAACACTGAATGAATACTTCTGCTCAGTATTCACAAGAGGAGGAGGGGGAGGTGCCTAATCCAATTAACAGAAGCACTCTGGGTAGGGGTCGATCCCAGTCCTTTCACAGAAGAAAGGGTCCTGAAAGAACTCCTAAAACTGAAGGTTGACATAGCAATAGGTCCTGACAGGATTCACACCAAACTTCTAAAAGAATTAAGGGGAGAACTAGTGACACCACTAACTACCCTTTTAACAAATTATGGTGGGATGGTGTGGCACCTGAGGACTGGAGGAGGGCAGATGTGAATCCCTTCACAAATGTGGGAGCAAGACAGAGGCAGGAAACTGCAGACCTGTCAGTTTGACCTCTGTGGTAGGGAACATTATGGAATGACTTCTGAAGGAAAGAATTGTTGAGTACCTAGAGGCCAGTGGGACACAGGACCCAAGGCAGCATGAATTCACAGCAGGAAGGGTCATGTCAGACAAATCTAATCAATTTATTTGACTGGGTGACCAAAGTAGTAGACCAGGGAGGGGCTGTGGACATGGCCTACCTGGACTTTAAAGGCATTTGACACAGTCCCTCAAAAGATTAATAAACAAATTAGCTAGCCTGGAAGTGGGTCCCAGGGCAGTAGCCTGGGTAAAACATTGGCTGGACAACAGGACACAGAAGGTAATAGTAAATGGAGTCCATTCTGAAAAAGGGGTTACTAGTGGGTACCGCCTGAGGTTTCAGTACTGGGTCCGGTCCTTTTTAATGTCTTTATAAGTGACATTGCAGATGGACTGGAAGAAAATATGCCTCCTTGCAGATAACACAAAGGTCTTCAAAAGGGTTGATACACAAGGGGCATGGAAAGGATGAAGGGACTTGGCAAGGTTGGAGGATTGGTCAGAAGTATGGTAGCTTGGATTCAATGCAAAGAAATGCAAAACAATGCACCTGGGAAACAAAAACCAGGGAAGAATACACAAGGGGGGTAGTAACAACAACAAAAATGGAAAGGGACCTGGGGTAATCATATCAGATGACCTTAAGATTGGCAAGCAATATGAGAAGGCAGTAGGGATGGCTTGGGGATACTGGGACGTATAGGAGAGCATCACCAGCAGAAAACAGGACATAGTTATCCCTCTGTACAGACAGATGGTGAGACCTCCATCTGGAGTACTCCAGTTCTGGAGACCCCATCTCCGCAAGGACATAGACAGGATGGAGGCAGTCCAGAGGAGGGCAACTAAAAGGTGCAGGGTCTGCAAGAGAAGCCATATGAGGAGAGACTAAAGGAGCTTAATATGTATACCCTTGAGGAAAGGAGGGAGGGGGACATGATAGAAACTTTTAAGTACCTCAGTGGAATCAGCAAAGTCAATACAGTAACATCTTTCAGAAAAAGAAGTGCAAGAATAAGGGACACAATTTAAAGATAGAGGGCATGGCTCAGAGGCAATGTGAGGAAGTATTTTTTCACTGAGAGGTGGTGGATGCATGGAACCAGCTTCCTGAGGAGGTTGTGGGGTCTAAAACTGTGGGCTAATTCAAGAATGAATGGGACAGACATAAGGCAATTCTTGTGGGGTTAGGAAGAAATAGGCTGTTGGTTAACTAGGATCTGCAGCTTATCCAGTAGGTAGGAAATGGGCAGACTAGGTAGGCCAAGTGGTCTTATCTGCCATCGTCTATGTTTCTATGTTTCTGATTCTGTATAGAAAACATTTGAAAAGCATGTGTCTATTCCTGTTGGCCTCACACTGACTTGGTTTATGACATCATAGTGATCACTATGACAACAAACTATGATGCCACAAACAGCAACTGTGTGGTTAGCAGGGGAAGAGTCAAATACAGGACATTTTGAAAGACAGTGAAATAACTGCTACATTGCCTGCAATACCGTGATTTAGTTGACATATAGCAGGGAACATAAAACTGAATAATAAAACACAATAAAGTTAAAACATAATTGGTGTACAACTGGTGTTTGTAAGCTTTATATTATAATAGACAGTTGCTTGTTAAGCTGTACTGTAACTTTGTTTTATGTGAATCTCACTTTGTCAGCACTGGCATGTGGAGCTGTCTATGTGCACAACCCATATACTTTTATTTAGTTTTTGTTGACCGGGTAGGGTGCACTAGCCATGGCAATGACTATTTTCAGGCACGACCCGGAGGTTACAGAGACAATTCATTAGATACAAGAAATAGCAGTGTAGTCACTTAAACAATTCATAAATTCTACGATAGGAATTACAGTACAATCAGGAGAAAAACAAACAGGTACAATTTGAGTGCATAGCAATGAATAAAGAAGAATGTAATAATACAAAAACAGGGCTGACTTACAGGTACAATTTGAATGCATAGTAATGTAATACATACCTCTCAACAACCTTTCTTGCAAACCTGGCACAGGGCTAAAATAATCAGGAGAAATAGCTAAAACAGAGCCACCTCTTACACAAAGGAGGTATCTGCTCAAGAAGGCTATTATATTGTGGGGGCTTGGTGTGAAAATCATTTTCTGAAAGAGAACTGGATTGTAGCAATAATGTCTGCAAAAATCTCGGCTTCACATCATTACATTTTAGAATCAAAATGACAACTTTAAAAGAAACCAGGGAAGTCTTCTAGATTAAATCATGGACGTCCCTGAAACTCAGGGACAGTTGAGAGGTATGATTAAAGAAAGGATTGGATTGTGGTTTGCTGTTTCTTGTTTTCTTCTATTTGAAAAAATGACATAACAGCATTCTGTACAAAATAAGCCCCAGTATTCAGCGTCTGTGGAGGCAATTGTTACCTGGACATCAGTCAGCACCTGCATCTCTCTGATCACTCACATTTTCAAAAATATTGTAGAATCACTGTCCCTTCTGACAATGTTGCACAAATATTTTCCCAACCATTACTTCATCACAGTAATTACATACAGTAAATAACTGTCACAGCTTATTTTGCTGGTCACTGTCAATTGCATAAAATATTGCCCTTTGCACCCATTGGTTCACTACTAGAACTCTAAAGTGTTGTATGTCCTCCCCACGTACACTGTACAGTACCTCTGTGTCAGTGTTCATAAATGCACGGTTGAAGGTTGATCTCAGTGCCCCTCGGTGCACAGTTTAGCTTCTCTACAGAATCCCAATTTTGACTGTGATTGCAGCTACTCAGCAGCACCTGTGTCCTAGGTCACTATTCAGAAATAGTGATTCTGAATGAAATAAAATAATTATCACTTAATTACCCTCTGTACCCTTGAACTCACACCTTGAGCCTACACTCAGCAGCACCCGTGCCCCCTCCCAAAAAGTAAAATAACCTAATTTTATTTAAACCCCACAGCTGCTTTCAGTCAGCATTTGAATACAAACATCCCCAAAAGAAAAGATTGTACGGTATGAAAAATAGCATCAGACACAGCTTTATCAGTCAATAACGCACATACTAATAGTACATATAGGAGGATGTACTGGAAGAATGGAGTACAATTCAAAAAGTGCCTAAAAAGGGAGAAGGGATACTGGTGGCTCAGGAAATACCCCTGTATAATAGTTTCCAAGTACTGAGTCTAGTACAGCCTCTAAACTTAACCAACCAAGTGAGCAAAAGCCATTAACTGAAACTAGTGAAATCACCAGCTGTTACATTTAAACAGCAGGATATGGGTACATTGAGGGAAGGGGAAGTCCATGTCATGACACACGTGATGTCCTAGTGGTGGGTGATTCTATTTTAAGAGCTACTGACCAGACCCTGTGCAGGAAACTAAATGAGCACACCACAGTGAGTGTCCTCCTGGGCTGGCATACCAGATATCAGGCCGCTTCTCCCAAGATTACTAGATAACACAAAAATCTGGTTACTGTACTACATGTCAGAGTAAACAGTGTAGGGAAAAGAAGTGTAGTAGTTATACAGCGGGACTTTGAATTTTGGGTGCAGCACTTCAGGACAAGGGATGCGATATATCGATTTCTGAAATTCTCCCATTCCTAAGGGCTAGTGTGAGCAGAAATAATGACATAAGTCAGTTAAATGGTTGGCTGAGGAGGTGGTTCTACAGGAGGGGCACACCTTTATTAAACACAAAGAACAGTTTCAGTGTAGTGATGCATTTGCTCCAGATGGCCTACATCTAAGCAAAATGGGTAAAAGAATACTGGCACACAAACTAAGGGCATCAATTGACCACCATTTAAACCATTAATGAGTGGGTGAAGGGCAGACATCTACACACACCAGGGAAAAACATCTACAATCACAAACTTACAACATCTAAACTGCTTGCTACTGAATGCCAGAAGCTTAACAAATACTTTGATGAATTAAGATACACCCTGGATAAGGATAAAATTCATATATGTGCCATCATGGAAACATGGTGGGACAGGGAAGATGACTGGGACAAACAGTTCTCCTGGATATGTACTATACCCAGGACAGGGCTCAGGCTAGGGAGGAGGAGGAGTGGCATTATACATATATGATAAACTGAGATCAGAGCAAGTAGATACCAGTCACTGGGACCCCTTAGAATTAATCTAGGCCAGACTCACCCTACAAAAGGACCTAAGATAGATACAGGAGTGGTATATAGACCCCCTCATGCCTTCTCTCTGAAGATATGACTCTTGGTAACCTAAAACTTTTACAGCAGGGACAAATTGTATACTTCTGGGGATCTAAATTTGCGGTTATTGACTGGACCAACCTCACAGCTAGTTTTGCTATAGAGTACCGTTATGTGGGACTCTTTAGCTTAGCAGGGCTACAACAATATATGACTCAAGTAACCAGAGGTGATAACATTCTGGATCTAGTCCTTTGTAATATGAATGAAGCTATAATGAGCTGTACAGTCTCCTCTCAACTAGGATCAAATGACCACAATATGGTCAACTTTACCCTATTAAATGATATAGGTAACATCAAGGGGACACTTATAATTACAGTGAGGCTGACTGGAGTAGCATGCATAGGGATTTGACCACATGGGCATGGGGAGATGAGTTTAAGGATCTTACACTGAAACAGATGTGATACCATTGAAAGTAAAATCAGAATATTAGTAAATAAATACGTACCTTGTAGCAAGAGATATAATAGAACTAAAATATCACCTGCATGGATGACAGCCACAGCAAAATGTGTATCAAATGGAAAAATAAGGCATATATAAAGACCAAAAAAAAGAGGTTGTGCATCCTGCTGGGGACATACACGAATCCCTTAAACAAACAAAGGAGGTGATTGCACAGGCCAGAAAGAAGAATGAGCTACATTTAGCTAGTAAAGACAAGGATAACCACAAATCATTTAATTTTATATAAATAATAAAAGGAGAGGGTCAAAGGTATTGGTCCACTAAAGAGTGACGATGGCTCATCTGTTACTGATAATGGCCACATGGCCACAAGTTTCAATAAATTCTTTTCATCAGTTTACAATGACAACTCCAGTAATACTAAAAGTCATGTATCAGAAAGGGATAAACCCTGCCCAGTTATTGACCACAGTAATGTCGGGAGATAATACTCAAATTGGATTCTAAAAAGCTCAAGGACCAGAAGGGCTGCACCCCAGATTTATTAGGGAGATGGCTAATGAGCTGACTGGTCCTATTACAGCCATATTTCAGACTTCTCTGGCACTGGGTGAGGTGCTAGTATGGAGACTGGTAGATGTAGTCCCCATACATAGAAAGGGGTCCAAGCATGAAGTGAGTAACTATAGGTCTATAAGTCTGACAGCTGTTTTGGGGAAGGTTATGGAAAGAATTATTAGGACTTCATGGTCCAATATATGCAGGATAGGGGACATTGACCACACTCAGCAAGGCTTCATCAAGGGACACTCTTGTCAGACAAACCTTCTAGAGTTTTATGGAAAGGCCAGTAGAGTACTAGATGAGGGAAAGTCAGTGGATGTCATCTTTCTGGATCTCTCAAAAGTGTTTGATAAAGTCCCACATGGGCAATTAATCAACTCCTGACAGAGCACGACATCCCAGGCAACATTGTTAGTGTCAGTGGCTCAGTAGGTAGCACACTCGCCTCTGAAGCTAGGAGATCAGAGGGTTGTGGGTTCAGTTCCCACATCTGGCACTTGGTTAATATCCCAGTACTGACACTGTAGTGCAGCATGAGAGGGTGCTGCACTTCTGAGGTGCGTCATTCGGATGAGATGTTAAACTGAGGTCCCATCTGCCTGGATTTGTGGTAGTTCAGGTGGATGTTAAAGATCCCATGGCACTTATTGAAAAGATTAGGGAGATTTTTATTGGAACACATAAAAACAATCAGAACAAACAATAAGATCATCTTGTCCCCCATTTAAGTGACAGTCTCTTAGACTCAGCTCCTTTGTGTGCTTTGTGGTTTTTGTTTCCTCCCACCAATTTAGGAACCTTCTAATTCCTGTCTCTGTCTTTCCTCCTGCAGGCCCCCTTAGCCCTCTTGGGCTGTGACCGCTATCGCAGTCAGGAGCAGCTGAAGTGCCTCCACAGTGCAAGAAACACCCACCAGCCCTCAAAGACACACGCAGCAGGTACGGACCTCAGCATATAGCCACGGCTTCCTGGGCTTTGAGAAGATAGGCTTAGGATACCCATAGCTATTTTCGAGCTTCAAACTCAGGCGCCCTTTTTAGGGACAGGCTGCAATTGGCTGGCTGGCAGTCTAGAGCTCTTTGATTGGCCAGTCGAATTTGCCTGCTATTTTAAACAACTCTGCTTTGAAGCAGACACTTTTGAGTTCAGTCTGCAAGTTCTTTTTCTCCCACCCCACCCCTCCCTAGGCCACCTTTAAATGCTGTCACTCTCATCTACTATTCATAAACTTTTGCTATTGGCTAATACTGGTAAATCTTAAATTACTTCCTCCTATTGCCATTTGATGCTCGGCTGCTTTGGCTAATCTGTATCTTATGTTTGATAATTATACATTGTTTCCAGGCTCCCAATGCCTTAGTAATTGCATTAGTATATGCTGAGTGATCTTCCCACAATGAGGGCATTTCATAATCATCTGTACCTGTCCCTGTTTATCTTAGGTTTCCTGAGGTTAAACCTTGTCGGCCAGATGCCAGAAAAAGCAGTATAGTGCAGTGGTCTAAGGCTCTGAGTTGCAAATTCTGGTGACATCCAGCAGACCAGACCTGGGTTTGAATCGCACAGCTTCCACTTGCATACTGTGTGACCCTGAGCAAGTCACTTAACCTCATTGTGCTCCCAGGTTGCTCCTGTAAAAAGCTTTCAGCTTAGTGTGCTATACCTGGTTAAACAACTAAAAAAAAAAAAAAAAAAATGTCTCCTATGACAGACTGTGGTTCCTATACTACTTCATCCTGCTTGAATATATGCCTCCTTGCTGACCAGCTTGCATGTAACTTACAATTTCACTCCTTGCAGATAGCTCATTATCCATCATGGCATGAAGGAACTATCATAGAGCTGTCCCACGGGCACACCTTATTCACCAATCTCCCTGGCTACTCCCTGCCAAAAACACTTTTATATGCAGCATTAGGTCTGCATAGAGACAGTCATAGGCTCTGCCAGTCTATTCCCATGAACATTACACATGTACTAAGCAGTCTAAACTCATTGCACATTTATGTAGGAAGCTTCTGTTATTACTCCTGCTATGTTCAGGCAATGTTGAGCTCAATCCAGGTCCTTCTATGGTTTTAACAGTTCCTGCTGACCTTCACAGCCTGAAGGGGCTGAGTTTCCTGCATGTCAATGTGTGCAGTTTATTGAAAAATAACATCAGTACAGGCCTGGGTTTGTCATACAGCTCCGGACGTGCTGGTAGTCACAGAATCTTGGCTTAGACCAGTAACCAGCAGTTTGGAAGTAAACATTCCCTCCTACACTTTATTTAGAGCTTACAGGCAGACCAGAGGTGGAGGCGTAGCTATATATATCAAGGAAAAATTTAATGTTTCTAATGTTGACTCCACCTCAGTCAAAACAAAATTGAAAGTCTTTCCTTAAAATTGATATTGCAAACGGTGCCTCAATTTGTGTAATAGGCTGCTATAGGCCTCCGTCTGCTGGTCTACTACTGCTGAAGCACCTCAGGAACATTATGAGCTCAGCCGCCCAGAGTACATCATATTAGGGACTTCAACTTAGACTGGTTCACCAATGCCTCCACCTCTAAAATGTTCTGTGACCTTTGACTGTCTCAGATGATCAATGAGGCTACTCATCCCAGTAAAATAACCTTATCAAAAGTTCCCTGTTAGATGTTATCTTAGTTTGCAAGCATCACCTAATTCTCATGCTGGTGTCTTCTTCTTGGATAAAAGTGACCAATGCTTCATTGCATGTGTAAGGTCAACTCATAAAATTACAGAGATTTCCAAGTTTACTATCAAAAGATGTACTTGTAATTTTGATTCGTGGGGTATATTTCAGAGCTAGGGACTCCCTGCGCTAGCAAGACTTTTATTTAGCCAAGTCCTTGACCGCAGCTTATGACGCCTTTTTCAGAAATTGTGTTGGGGCCACAAACAAATATGCTCCTTGGTGAAAGTCCGCACTAGGGAAAAACTGCTGTTGGTTCACTGGAGGACCTGAAGGGTGCCCTTAGGAGCAGGGATATGCTCTGGAAAACTGCTAGGAAATTCAATCTCTCCTAATGATTGGATTCTATTCAGAAGGGCAAGGAACCATTGTACTAAATTGATTAGAGAAGCTAGTACATTTTTACCGGACACAGGTAGAGCTAGCTTACAGTTGTCCTTCTAAATTTTGGAATACAATTAAACTGATTGAAGGCCGCTCTTCTGAAATCATATTCCTGCCAACATCTTAGTTGATTATTCTGTAGTCTCTGACAGACCTTCTATCCTTGACTCTTTTAATAATCATTTTGCCACTGCTGATCTAGCCTTTGACTCTTCCCCGCTTGCTCTCTCCGTCAACAACTTGCTGAGGATACTCAAGATAAACCTATCTGCAGCACATCTTTCTCATTCCAGCCCACAACCCTGAAAGAAGTTGAAGACCTCCTCCTTCATTTAGACTACAAAAAGAGCTTGAGCTGACCTGATGGATTCCTACTCTTAATGGTTGGTTATCATGTCCTAGCAGTTCCAATTACACATCTCTTTAATCTATCTTTGTCTCAGGGTGAACTTCCACCCATTTGGAAATCTGCCCTTGTGGTCCCTGTTGTTTAAATCAGGTGATCCTGGGGATCTTAATAATTACAGGCCAATCTCATTACTTCCAACACTGTCTAAGTTGTTAGAGAAAATAGTGAGCATCCAGCTACGAAACTACCTTGAATCAGAAAAAACCTATTTAATCCCTACAGTCCGGCTTCAGAGCACAGCATAGCACAATATCCGCTCTTGCTAAAGTGACCAATGACTGGCAAATAGAGTTGGATAATAGGAATTTCATCTGCTTGGTGTTCTTGGACCTAAGTAAGGCATTCGAAACTGTGGACCACAATCTGCTTCTTTCATCCTTCAGAGCATGGGCCTAGATGCCCTTTCCTTAAAGTGGTTCACAAACTACCTCTGGCTGATTGCAGCAAGCAAAGGTTGAGGAGAAGTCTCTCCTCTAAACTTTTGATGAGGGATGATTCAAGGTTCCATTCTGGGACCCTTGCTCTTTGCTATCTATATCAATAAAATCGACACTACCATCAATGAAGCTAAAATACATCTATTTGCAGATGACACAGTGATCTATGTCAGCAACCTTTCCTTGCTGCTGCACAGAAACCCTTCAAAGTGAATTCAACCTGTTGCAGCTACAGTTACTAAACCAGAAGTTATCTTAATGCCAAAAACTAAAGCATTGCTTCTCTCACCTCTTGCTCATGCTTCTAATCCTGCATCTGATGGAACACTTCCACTTATCACCACTATCCTTGGGGAGCAGTTGGACTATGTAACAAACTTCAAATACTTGTGAGTTTGGTTAGACAACAAACTCTCATTCACTGATCATACTGATGAGTTGTTAAGAAACTTAGGCAGAGACTTGGCTCTTCTTTGAGATAAACAACCTCACTTACATAGAAACATAGAAACATAGACTTTGGACGGCAGATAAGGACCGCTGGCCCATCTAGTCTGCCCATTTCCCTACCTACAGGATAGGTCGAGATCCTAGTTAACCAACAGCCTATTTCTTCTACCCCCACAAGAATTGCCTTATGTCTGTCCCATGCATTCTTGAATTCTCCACAGTTTTAGACCCACAACCTCCTCAGGAAGGCTTCCATGCATCCACTACCCTCTCTGTGAAAAATACTCCTCACATTGCCCCTGAACCGCCCTCCCTATCTTTAAATTGTGTCCCCTTGTTCTTGCAAGTCTCTTTTTCTGAAAGATGCTACCCTCTTGGACTTTGTTGATTCCACTGAGTTACTTAAAGTTTCTATCATGTCCCCCTCTCCTCTTTCCTCAAGGGTATACATATTAAGCTCCCTTAGTCTCTCCTAATACAGCTTCTCTGCAGACCCTGCACCATTTTAGTTGCCCCTCTGGACTACCTCTATCCTGTCTATGTCCTTGCAGAGATGGGGTCTCCAGAACTGGACACAGTACTCAGATGGGGTCTCACCAACTGTCTGTACAGAGGGATAACAACTTCCGTTTTCTGCTGCTGATGCCTCCCTATACATCCCAGTATACCCCAGCCCTCCCTATTGCCTTCTCACATTGCTTGCTAACCTTAAGGTCATCTGATATGATTACCCCCAGGTCCCTTCTTGTTGTTGTTAGTACCTCCCCACCCATTGTGTATTCTTCCCTGGGTTCTTGTTTCCCAGGTGCATTATTTGCACTTCTTGCATTGAATCCTAGCTGCCATACTTCGACCATTCCTCCAACCTTGCCAAGTCCCTTTTCATCCTTTTCACGCCTCCTTGTGTATCAACCCTGTTGCAGATCTTTGTGTCATCTGCAAAGGCATACTTTTCTTCCAGTCCCTCTGCAATGTCACTGATGAAGACATTAAAAAGGACTGGACCCAATACTGAACCCTGTGGTACCCCACTAGTAACCTCTCTTTCTTCAGAGTGGACTCCATTTACAATTACCTTCTGTGTCCTGTTGTGCAGCCAATGTTTTACCCAGGCTACCACCCTGGGACCCACTCCCAGGCTGGTTAATTTGACTATTAATCTTTTGTGTGGACTGTGTCAAATGCCTTGCTAAAGTCTAGGTAGGCCATGTCCACAGCCCCTCCCTGGTCTACTACTTTGGTCACCCAGTCAAAGAAATCTATTAGATTCGTCTGACATGACCTTCCTGCTGTGAATCCATGCTGCCTTGGGTCCTGTGCTCCACTGGCCTCTAGGTACTCAACTATTCTTTCCTTCAGAAGTGACTCCATCCACTTTTCCCTACCACAGAGGTCAGACTGACAGGTCTGTAGTTTCCTGCCTCTGTCTTGGTCCCACTTTTGTGAAGAGGATCACATCCGCCTTTCTCCAGTCCTCGGGTACCACACCATCCTCCCATGATTTATTAAAAGAGTAGCCAGTAGTTTCACTAGTTCCTCCCTTAATCCTTTTAGAATTCTGGGGTGAATTCCATCAGGACCCATTGCTTTGTCCACCTTCAGTTTTAGGAGTTCTTGCAGAACCCTTTCTTCTGTGAAAGGACTGGGATCGACCCCCACTATCAAGAGTGCTTCTGCAATTGGATTAGGCACTTCCCCTCCTTGTGAATACTGAGCAGAAATATTCGTTCAGTATCCCTGCTTTTCACTGCCCCCACTGCCCATCCACCGTTCATTCTATTCAGCCTCACTATCCCTCCTTTGTCTTTCTATGCTCGCTGATGTACCTATAAAAGGTTTTATCCCCTTCTTAACTGAGTTGGCTATCTTTTCCTCAGTTTGGGCCTTTGCTATTCTGACTTCCTCCCTGCTTCCTTCTGCCTTAACTGGTAAAGCTCTCTGTCCTGCTCCTTCTGTGTTTCCTTATACTTTCAGAATGCTATCTTTTCTTCCTGACTTTCACAGCCACCTCTTTTGAGAACCATAGTGGCTTTTTCTTTCATTTGATTTGTTTATTTGCTTCACACAAAGGCTTGTTGCCTCTGTGATGGCAGTTATGATGATTCCCATTGCTGCTCTGCACCTCCTTCTAGCCTGTTTGCTAGTGCTTTTCTGAGGCACTCTCCCATCTTGCCAAAGTCAGCTCTCCTAAAGTCCAGTACCCTCACTTTTGTATGGCTTGACTCTGTAGCTGAGTTTAACGTGAACCACACTGTTTGATGGTCACTTGTCCCCAGATGGCAACCCACTTCTAGATCTGAGATCCCTCACTGTCCCCGTTTGAGAGTACAAGGTCTAAGATTGCTCCCTCACGAGTGGGTTCTGAAACTAGCTGTCTAATGCCTGCCACCTGTGGGCATCAAGAATGGCCCTGCTCTTGGATGTGGCTGCAGCAAATGTGCTCCAGTTAACATCTGGCATATTCAGGTCTCCCATCAATAGTATCTCCCCTTTCTCTGCCATTCTAAGAATGCCTTCTATCATATCCTTGTCCATTCCTCCCCTGACATGGGGGTCTGTACACAACCCCTGTGTGGATTGTGGTGCCCTTTCCAGTCTCCAAGGTGACCCACAGTGCCTCCTCTCCTCCTGTTTACTCTTTTGTTCAGTTGCTTTTATCCCTTCCTTTACATAGAGAGCTCACTCCTCCCCTCTTCTCCCCTGCCTGTCTCTCCTGTAGGTTATGTACCCTGGTATGTTAACATCCCAGTCATGGTTCTCTGTGTACCTTGTTTCTGTGACTGCTACGATATCCAGGCATCCCTCTTCCATCAAGGCCACCAGCTCAGGAGCTTGTTGCCCAGACCACGGGCATTGGTACTCATTACCCTCCATTTCCTGATGGCCTTACTCACTTTTGCCCCATCTCTGTCCTTCTTGCCTTTGTCACTTTCTCCATTTACCCCTGCCCTTCTCCCTATCGACACCTCTATGCTGGTGTTTGCTGCAGACTTACTACTGTGATTATTTGGGGCTAGATTTCCTGCTCCTTTCCAGTGCCTCCCCCTTGGTTAGTTTAAAGCTTGCCAATGAAGCATTAAACCTATCACCTAGGATCCTGGTTCCTCCCGGACAGATGCAGCCCATCATGCCAGTATAGGCTTGCACCACCCAGGTGGACCCCAGTCCCCAATGAAGCCAATCCCTGAGCTCCACACCAGTTTTTCAACCACTGATTGAATCCCATGGTGTGGAACACCCTAGCCTCTCCTATGCCATAGATGGGCAGCACCTCCCAGAAGGTTACAGTGCGTGCTACTTGACTCAAGGCCCTTCCCAATTCCACAAACTCTTCCTGCACTTCTCTAATCCCTTTCTTAGCCAGGTCATTTGTCTCTAGGTGGACAATGACATCCAGTTCCCTCCCCGTGCAGCTGCTCTGGCAATCCTGAGGATTCGCCTCCTGTCCCTCCAAGCCATGGCGCCAGGCAGGCACCTTACCTCCTCTCCCTTCATCCCCCAGTTCTACCTTCCTAACAATGGAGTCCCCCACCAGGAGTTGTTTCCTTCCCCTGCAGTGTCCCTGCCACCCTCCTGTGGGTCTCCTTTGTGAAGGTTCCCAGCATCCTCCTTGGTCTCCACTGTGGGTGCCTCATAGAGGAACCACACTTTGCCAGAATGGCATAGGAATTGTGGAGAGGTACAACTGAGGAATGCGCCTGTTCCACCACCCTCACCCTCCCTGAGCCCACTGTGGTCCAATCGCCTCCTCTTCTTGGCAACCTCTGTGGCAACGGCAGTGGCACTGGTGGTCCCTGGATGGAAGAGGAGGTCCCACAAATCCTGGCCAACTCAGCCTGGAGATGAGCAACCTCCTCCCTCAGCCCAGAGAGGTGCCTGCAGATGGGACAACACTGCATCCTCCAGAACGCCTCCCGGAAGACTGCTGCTCCACAGCCACTGCACTGCACCACTCCAATTATGTCTTATTTCTGGCCCCTTAACTGTTTGCAATCCTTACTCTTTCCTCTGTTTGTTTTTCTCTCTCTCTCCTTACTTTCTGCCTGTGTGCTCTTTAAGCTCCTGATTGTCCTGTTCTGAGACAAGAATATCCTATATTTCTCAGTGGACCACTTACTTGCTCAGAGGCAGACCTCCAGCAGCTAGAGGGGCTGAGAGCTACTCCTGCCCTTCTAGGATGGTGGGTCTTTGGTGGTTCTGTGATCACTCACTTCCTGCTCCCAAACAGGAAGTTCCTGTTGTCAGTCAAATCCTGTGCCTATAAAAATAGAACTAGCTTTGGGTGGGGGTGGAGGGAGGGAAGGAGGGCAATATAGTCCCAGAAGTGAAGTCCAGTCACACAGCAGTCCTTTCTCCTGGTGTCTTCTGCCAAGATATTATCAGAATCTTTCTAAGGCAGTCTTTAAATGTAGCTTCCTTCTAGCTCAGCCACTCCCCCACTTACTAGATCTTTCTACCAGTAATTTAAACCTCACAGCAGTTAAGTCCTTTCAATCACCTGATATTTACACCTATAACTGTTCAGATACCCATTCAATTCAGTTAACCAGACAGACACACACACACACACACACACTTTTTTTTTGTTTTGTATGTTATTTTTTTTACCCTAAATTAAAGGTCCAAGTACAAAAGTTCTTCTACTTTAGTTCCAGCAGAGAAGTCCAGTCACACAGCAGTCCTTTCTCCTGGTGTCTTCTGCCAAGATATTAGCAGAATCTTTCTAAGGCAGTCTTTAAATGTAGCTTCCTTCTAGCTAGAGATGCCAAGTCGAAGTTGGTCCAAACCACCTTTCTTTCTTTACTTGACTATGCAGATTTCTTATATGGCCAGAGTACCACTGCTGCTCTTGCAGAACTTGACACTCTTTATCACCGTGCCTTAAGATTTGTTACAGGTTTACCATATTCCACCCATCACTGCTCACTGTACACGGCAGTAGGATGGACATCTCTTAGCTGTAGATGAAAGAGGAATGCTGCATTCTGAACTTATAAAGCAATTTTAGAATGCTGCCTCAGTACATCTCCGCCTGCCTCCCGATATGTACTCTTTGGCAAGTATGCCTTGAGAAGCACCTCCTTCATTGCTCTGTATGTATATAAGGCAAAATCACATTTTGGCAAAGCAACCATAAGCTATGTTCTACCTCAGATGTGGAATAAATTGCAAAGGACCCCAAAACTAACCCATCCTATCTCCCTTCTACCTTCAAATCTCTTTACCTAAGTCATAACAAGGAGCCATGCACCTGCTTCACTTGATGCTGTTATTCCTATAATCCTAGTCAGATGAGTCCTGCCTCCACAGTTATACTGTGCCTGACATTTATATTGGGGCTCCCCTTTGCCTTCCCCTATCCACTGCCCCTGCTCTTGCCTTTCTATTTACCTGCCATCCTCCTATCCCTCCCCCAGTCTCTCTCCTACTCCCACAGAATCCTTCTTGGTTGAACCTAGATCCCTTGCTACTGCAGTGGTTCACATATAAACAATGTGTGTTTCTTCTTTCTTCATTCAACTCCCCTATGTCCCTGCCCTGATTGTACCCTTACTCTGTTGTTGTCATCCCTCACAAATACCATTTAGAGTAGCCTTCTAACCCTTACCTTACCCTGGACCTTTATTTACAGTGTATATTGGGTGCCCAAATCTACTACTCCCATCGACTGTTATGTCAATTCATGTATAATTATATATATACTTGTATGCTGTGTTATCAGATTAGTTCCATATTTCAGATTCCAATTGTCCTTCATCACTGTATATGCCTTTGATGTTATCCCTGTATATATTTTTTATTTATACTGTATTTTATTCCTGCCTGTATATTGTTCATTGTCTCTTTCTGATCTGTCTCATCCTGTACATCCCAGGTCCACCTCAAAATGAGTTTTGCTCAATGGTGATTGCCTGGTTAAATAAAGATTTTGATTGATTTATTGATGGATTGTCAAAAGTAAATGTAGCAAAAAAAAAATAATATATATATAACAAAATACAAGAAAAATCACAGAGCCCAGAACAATTACAGATCAAACTGGACAATAACACTCTATTTATATTTGATAAAATAAGTGAATCCCTTCCACCAGTTTAACACCTGATGTAGAATACAATAAACAATCCAATTTATAAATATCACTAAGCTCTTTGCTGACTAGTATACTTAGACAATCATAAGACATCCTGTTTTGATGTAATACCCATCGACATTGGGCCTACCATAGATAAAATCTAAGGCAGCAGAAAAACAAAGTGTAAGGATGAAATTGAGATGAACCTGATCCATATTTTCCACTACGGGTATATCATAAGTAAAAAATCGAAGCCAATTCAGGTGCCATTTGGTTGCCAAATAATCCCATAAAGCAACATAAGAGCAGTGTAACAAGAAATGTTCCATAGTTTCCATCTGTGTTATACATTCCATATAGGGCAGTTTAGCTCTATTATACTCTTATGTTTAGCATTGACCCTAAATTTAACCTCCCGTAAACTGTGAGTCAAAGGTTTCCCACATGTTCTGTGGGATCCTTGAAAGCGCTAACTGGTGAAAATGTAATGATTATCAACTGAGGGACAGTTCTTAAAACAGGGTTCCCTAGGGTAATTTCTAGACATTATGTCCTCATATAAAGATTTTATGGAATGCGTAATGGGACCGTCTTTCATGATACCCCATTTATATAATTTCTGAGCAGCAGACAAAAATAGGGGGATATGAAGATGAGGATGTGGTTTAGGTGCCATTTGTAACCATGATTTAGATATATGGCCAAGGCTTTTGTCATCCAGGCCTTGAGATAGTTTCTGTGCTGTGTAGCAAAGTGCCAAAGGAGTGTTTAAAAATAATGTATGGAGGAATACAACAGGTTCTATCATGTTGAGACCTCCCTTGTTTAATTCAGATAGGTGTAATGTCATTTAATGGGGTTTAATTTTGAGCCCCACAACATTTGAAAACACAAACTATAAATCCTTGTTTCCAGTTTGATAGGTAATAGGCATAATAATGCTATATATCTGTAAGAGTGGTAAAATGAACTTTTTAAAATAGCGATTTGCTTCAGTTTGGAAAATTTCCACTGTCGCCATCTATTTACTTTTGTTCTGCTTTAATAGTACCCAATTCCCAATTCTTTTCAGGTAAATTTGTGGACCAAAATGATCCCCAATATTTCCAAAGGAGTGGAAGAAATAGAAAGTTCATACCAGATGGAGTCAGGATGTATACAAGGCCCAATAAACAGACCTTTACTCTTTTCCATATTCAATTTGGCATTAGAGACCGTCTGATAAAGTGCAATTTCTTGTAAAAAAAGATTGAGCTGTTCTGGATTTGCAAAAAGCACAGATATCATCAGCATAGGCTTGTATGCATAAGGCATGTGGGATGCCAAGCCCAGTAGGTCCTGTCCATTTTGGGGATGATACGACCAATGAAGTAATGGGTCAAGGGAAAAATATATAACAAAGGGCTCAAAGGCACCCTTGTCAGACTCCACAATGTACAGTAAAACTATGTCCAACCACCCTTTTATCAGAGGGCGGACTGTAAAAAGGAATATAATAGTTTAATTGGCTTATACAAAATAACGGTATTTTGTAAGTCTGTAATACTGAAAACAAATAATTGTGGAAGACTCTGTTAAAAGCTTTCTCCTGGTCTACTGTTACTACACAGCCTGAAAGTCCTGAAACATTACAATGATAAATGACATCTCTCATGGTACATAAGGCTTGTTGAATATTTCTGTCAGTCAGACCACGATACTGAACCGGAGAAATCACAAGGTGGCATAAGCTTTTAGGCTAGTATTTAAGATATGTGCTAGCACCTTATAATCTGTGTTCATTAAAACTGTGGGTCTCCAATTTTTAATTTGAGAATGGTCTCCTTTTATAGAGGTAGAATAGTAGCCCTTCAGAAAAGGAAGGATGTATGGTGTTGTTAGTGAGCCAATAAGTGTAAGTTAGGAATAAACATTCTACCAATTGTGAAATGAAAATTTTATAAAATGAGTGAGGAATACCATCCAAGCCGAGCAGGATGAAGCCATAAGGCTTTAATGGCTTGTGTGAGTTCTTCTTTGGTAATAGGGATTGTAATTTTGTATTTCTATCAGAAAATCAGGAATATCCACAGACCATAAAACCCAGTTATATCGGCTGATGAAACATTTATATTTGAATTTTTTTTTTTTTAATCTTTGGTAACTGGTAGGGCCCACTAGGCACAAGTGCCTGTTTTCAGGGGTGACCTGGGAGCACTGGGTGGTTAAATGATTTGCTCAGAGTCACACAGTATGCAAGTGGAGGTTGTGAGACTCAAACTCAGGTCTGGTCTGCTGGATGTATCAAGCTCATTCACACCTCATTCCTCTAACCTCTAGGCTATATTGTCAGCCCAAATGAAGAGCGCCATAATGCCACTGGATCTCAGCTTCTATATCTGTTAAGGAAGAAACCTTCCTGCCATCTGGGGTGATTAAAGAATCCAGAGAAATTATATTTTTAGAGTTTTGCAGGCTTCGTAGGGGTCACCTATGGGGAGGTTTTTGTATTATGATACAACAGTGACTGAATTGATTTTGCTCTAGCAGTTTCAAAACTTTCATAGCATCCTTTACAGTGGAAATCTGAGAAGAATAATCATATTTAGAAAGATTCAACAAAGAAATAAATCTGTATAACTGTTGCCTAAGGGATAAATAGTGCAAAATGCAGTGTTTCCTCTTTTTTTCCATGTTTAGAAAACCAGTTCTTAATATCAGCTTTAGTATCCATCCACCATTCACCTTTCTCAGAATACAAAAACCCAACAGATAACCTGGCCTGAAGCAAGGCCGTTACTTCCTGAACGACCATTTGGTCTTTTAAAATAGAGACATTAAGCTTCCATCTAGCATGTAAAGTAGATCTAGGGACAAAATGGTGCATAGAAAAAGCAGTAATAAATTATCTGAAAAGTGACTGGAATAATGGGTAAAGAACCTTTGGAACATTTGAAGAAATAAAAATATAATCAATTATAGAGGAATAACTGTTAATCTTATAAGTAAACGTAGGACCTTTGTATGAAGTAGATGACAATTGTATAAACCAGCAGTAGAAACCATCTGAGACAAAGCATTAGAGTCACAGTATATTTTTTGTTGTCCTCCTTTTTCCACTTGTCTCCTGTGAGCAAGGTGCAGTTAAAGTCCCCACACAAAAATATTTTATAATGTGTTAGCCAAAAAGGTTGGAGTGCTTTTATAAGGTTAACCTTTCTGCCTTTATTTGGGAAGCATAAATAGAAATGAAATGACAGTCCATATTATTCCATAGACCATCCAAGATCAAAGCCCTCCCAGGTATTAAATCATATAATTTATGTAAAGTAAAATTAAAGGAATGAAAAAGGATCCCAACTCCATCAGCAGAGTCATGACCAAAGGACCAATAGGATGGACCCCAGACCCATTCTCGCTGAAAAAGGCGACCCTGTTCTTCAGCATGTATCCAGATTTCCTGGATTAAACAGACATCAATGGCCTTATCATGTAAGAATTGAAACACAACGCTTCTTTTTCATAATTCAGCAAACTATGCACGTTAAAGGAACCAACCAAATCACCAACCATTTAAGATATCCTGATGAACAATTGCAAAGTTTTTCCTCTTTTTCTTTTTTTCCCTTATAATCTCCATCTGAACTTTTCATAGACCTTGATCAATAATAGATTTTTGAGAGTCAGAATCACCCACCTCCATTTTGGAGTCACCCCAAGGGTAAACAAAGCAGCATATGAATTTTTGATTCCACTGAGGTGGAGGGTCAGAGGAATGGATTTGGAAAACCTGGAAGATCTTCTACAGGGCAAAGGGTCAGCAATAGATAAGACAGAACTATCCTTTAGGGGAGTGGGTAAGTCTGTATAACAAACCGGAGTGAGCATATCTGGTTTCATGATCTGCTGTACTGGGGCCTGGGAAGTGTCATCCTGTGATACTGGATCAGCAGAAATCACAGAGGAACCTGCAGGAGGAATGTGAGGATTTGAAGGAGGGAGGGAAAGGGAGGAGGAGGATCCTTGGGGGCTGGAGGAATGGGAGGGGTGGGAGGTGAGGGTGATCTTGAGGAGCACAATTAGGAGTACTGTGACTGGGCAATGCAGGTTCAGCTAAATCTTGAGCCTGCTGGACAAGGAGCTCAGGGCTTATGCAGCTTGCTTTGTTACATTCTGCCCAAGGGCAGTCACTAAAGACATGCCCATATTCCTCACAAAGGTCACAGCAAGTATGGTTGGTATATTGTATAGTGCTGTGACCAATTTCTCCACAGTTGCTGCATCGGGGTTTGACACAGGTACTGGAGATGAGTGTGGATCCACATCTATAGCAGGCTCGAGGCTGGCCTGCATAAAAGCAGACCCCAAGACCTCTACCTAGAAGGAGAGAATTTGGTATATGTTCTATTCCTGCATCACCCTGTAGTAACTTTATATTTCCATCCCCTGTTCCAGAATAGCTCACTGTCAAAATGGCCTCTGGTGCACTAAGTACCTCACACTTTTGTGATAACCTGTATGTGATATCTTCAACATGAACTCCTTCATTACTAAACATAACAGTCACATATTTTATCAAAGACTTGGTCAGGGTATCACTACAAAGGAATCCATGCTGGAGATGTCTTCACTTGCCCATACCTTTCCTAGAACAAATCCAGTGCATAGGAGGTTCAAAAATGGATTTCATAATTATCTTTGCCAGAGGTATTTATAAATGCATAGACTTCCTCTGGAGAAAAATGTAAAGAATCTTTTAATAAAATTTTTCCCACGTGATATCTATCAGGCCTATCTTACAACCCTCCCTTGTATCTTATCCAAACTGCATTCCTACGGTGAGCTGCTACTTGTTTCACTTTGGAGAAGAAATCAGAAAGTAAGGGTTTGGGATCTCAAGATTGTTCTGAGACCAAGGGAGAATTCACCATATCCAAATGTGACCCGGTTTCAAAAGCGGAAAGGAACTGTAGTAACAGTATTTGAAGTGGCAGTAATAGTAAAGAAATAGGAGGCAGATCGGTGTTATGAGAGTCAGGTTGTAAGGAGAATTGGGTAAAAGCCTAGAAGAGGCCACAGGCTTCCATTCTGCTTCAGCTTGAGAGAGTGAACTGTCCCATGAGGGGTCTGGGATCCAAATCCCTGCTGTCGATCTAGTCCATCCTGCCCTGAGAGTGCTTTTTGAGGTGTTCATGAATCTGTGTGTTGAAGAGCTGGAGAAATATTACCCTCAGGGTCGGAGATAGCAGGTTTATTGAAAAGGAGAAAACAGAGTGGAGGATATTAACAGTTTTGTGTCCATTTCCTTTCCCTCCTGTTATCTGCTGTGTCAGCTCATCTCAAGTTTCTTTACAAAAATGAATTTGTAGTACCCTCTTGTGTATTAGGCCGGGTTTGGTAAATTATATTTGACCCTGTTCTACAGTTTTGGGTGCTTGAAAACAAAACCCGCTGTTTTGACAGAGTAAATAATGAGGGAGGCACTGTACGAGATATATCCTGCAGGACCACCACCTGTACAGTCACTCACTTTGCACAGCAGGAGAGTTTGTTTTCAGGTCAGACTCTAGGCACACGCTAGTACTGTCAGTCTGACAAGTCATTACTGTGGAAACATCATGATTGACCGCCGACATCTGTGCTTGTGTGGCTGGTGGCTCTGAGTGAACAAGGGGCTGTGATTTTGAGTGCGAGTGAAACTTGCCTTTTTATTTAGCAGTAAGGAACCAGTAATAGGAGAAGATGAAGGTGTTATAGAAATATCAGGCTCTAGGCACACACCAGAAGGGTGTTGTTACTGCCAACCTTTGTGCTTGTTAAATCACTGCAAACATTAGCAGACTCACCTGCTCCACAGGGCAGTTTCAGAGCAGCTGCATTGTCCTAGAGTTTGACAGGCCTGGTTCTGGATGACAGAAGCCGCACCAGAATGTAAAATGGTTAGTTTTCATGTGCTAAACGCTGTTTTTCCAACAGATGACATTCCTCTTCAAACTGAACTAGTTGCAAAGTTCTTGCTGCTGCACATCCAGGTTATTTGCTCCTTTATTTTCAGTGTTTAAGGCAGATTCCATACACAGATCTTCTGTAGAAATATAAATATCTGTGATACCCTCTTCAGAAACAGTAGAACCTCATGAGTAAATTACCATCTTCAGCCCTGATGAACTCAGATCAGGAGAGGAGGCCTGCTCTCCTGTCCACAACACATCTGCACCCTCCAGTGCCCCAGGCAAAGTGACCATCATGCAGTCCAACAGCCTGTCCCTCTACTGTCAGAGATGGGGAATTTCCGGTGTCCTGGCCAAATTTCCCATTCACTAAAAATATCACCAACAGCTTAATCTGGTTCAAAGTCAGTTGACATTCATCTGTATCCCTCCCGGGTAGTGCCTGAAAATAGGCAGGATTTGTCTAGCGCACTTACCGGTCAACAAAACTAAATAAATAAATAAAGATTAGTAAATGGATTGCTTCCTGGTTAACTGATAGGAAGCAAATAGTCTGCATTAGGGTACTTACTCAGACTGGTACAGGTTCACCAGATGGGTGCCCCAGGGCTCTGTTCTGAGGCAGCCTTGTTTAATATTTGCATATCTTCTATGCAACCCAAGAAGGAGATTTGGGTGTCCAAGTTTGCTGACGACACCAGGCTAGGCCTACCAGTCAACAACAATAATGATGCAGATACACTACAAAGGCCTTGGGTGATCTGGAGCAGTGGGCAAGAATGCATAAACTTACTTTTAGTGCTGATAAATGTACTGTGATGCACCTGGATTCCAAAATCTTAAGCATAAGTATAGATTAAATGGAATGACACTAAAAGAATTCATGGATAGAAAGAGACCTGGGAGTCAGAATATCTAATGACCTTGGTAGTAAGATACATTGTAACCAAGTGGTTAAAAGGCAAGCAGTATCCTAAACTGCATTAGATGACATATAAAGAGCAGGGATCAGGAGGTCCTTATACCCTCTACTCCTCCTGGTCAGACCACATATGGAGTACTGTGTGCAGTTGTGGCCTAGTGGTAAAACTGAAATAAGAGCACTGGAGAGGATACAGAGAAGGGCAACTAAACTAATCAGAGGGGTACAAAATCTGGAATATGAGGATAGACTGATGAAATTGGGAATGTACAGTCTGGAGTATCAGAGGCTCAGAGGGATATGTGTTTGGAGTATAAAGCCTTCTCTGACCCCAACCTGTGGGATCTGCTAGATCTGGACACTAGGGACCAAAGCTACAACACAAGGGCACACCCTCTACAAATTGCAGGCAAAAGATATCACAACAATAGAAGGAAACACTGGTTCTCAGTAAGAATACAAAAAGTATGGAATAGTCTTCCCATAGAGGGTGGCCAGTAAAACCTGTGGTGAATTTAAGCATAGATTGGATAAACACTTAAACAGCATAAAAGCAAGGGGTACTGATAATTGGCAGCACTATGGGCTATATGTCTTCTTACTCTGACCTACCTATGAAACCTATGAAACTGTATTTAGTTTCCCAGAGGTGTGACAGAGTGAAGTACCTTCCATCCCATCTTAGTGACTCAAATGTGTTCTGCAGCTATCCTGACCTCATGCAGGATTTATTTATTTATTTAAATGTTTGCATGTGCTGGAAGGTTGCAGAAGGGGTCAGGAGGCAACCTGTTGTGAAGGTGAGGTGTCAGGAGGCAGCACCAAAAGGCCATCTGAGGGCTCCCAAGTTGTGCTGAGATGGGAGATGGTACAGTAGGTTGATTTGACAGCTCCATGCCCAAGAGTGATCCTGACTAACAGGTTTTATCTATTGTAAAACTACATATATCATCCATATTTATATGCCATTATTGTAAACATAGTTTTCCTGTCTACAGTACCATTGTACTCAATTTGCAATATTATGTTCCCATTATACAAAGCAATTCAAGTGCCACTCTATTCCCTGTTGCTGTAGATGCACATCTTATAGGTACAATTAGCAGTTTCACATCACAATAAGGGAAATGTAAAAATGTAATTTGCAGCCATCAGGAACCCAAACTTTGTGTCACCAAAGAGCCCACCATTTGGGCATTGAGTGATTTGACAGCTCCATGCCCATCCAAGATAATCCTCACCACTAGTTTTAAAATAAATTCAGAGACATGTCAATTTGTGTTTAGATTTCATTCGTTCCTGAAATGAATTTGAGGAAGGATGGCAAGTTTTGGTGATGATTCTTTATTGACTGTTCCTTATTGACTTTATTGAAGGTTCTTTATTTTAAAATAGTTGGCCATCAAGTGAGTTGGTAATCAAGTGATGGTCCTAGCACAATGGTTGCAGGGAAAAAATCACTGTACTGGGGAGAGACAGTTTTAATTTTACAATACTTCAGGAGAGAGAGAGTAGAAAAAGACAGACTTATTCACAGCTTAGATATGCTGTACAGTATATATATATATATATAGAGGCAAAAACTCTGTTTAATGCATCAGTTACACCTGGCGACAAAAAGTGGGAAATTTGGTGTTAGGGTTGAAAGCCCCATTTGGACCTCCCTAGCCCACCCCCACCTGTCATCCAGGTGCTCGTTGGGGTCATCAGCCCAACTCTCACCCCATCACATGTGTAAAGAAGCAGAAGTATAAGAGAACAGGGAGAGTTAGGACCGATGACCCCAACGTATACCCCGATGCTGGTTGGGGTTGGGCTGGGGTCCAAAAAGGGCTTTCAACCCTAACACCAAATTTCTTCACTTTTGTCACTGTGGAACAACTCCTATCTGATGCATTAAACAGAGTTTTTGCCTCTAATTTCCCTTCTTTGAGAATGAGGACGATAAATAGTGAATGAAATGCAGTGGCAGGAACACAGGGCCCACAGGAACTGCAAAGCAAATGCAAGCGCAACGGTGACGATATGGTAATGCAAAAGTAAATGGTAAAGCAACGTTAATAGAAATGTAAGCGAAAGTGATGCCAAAGTGAACAGTGACGCAAACGGACATGCAAGCACGTATGAAAATGCAACTGGTAATGTGCACAGTGATGGCACCGCATTGTAAATGCAATGTTAAGTTTTTCAGCAAAAGAACGCCAAATGTAACAGAAATGAAAACGCTGAACGGAAACGCTGCGACGTAAACATGGAACCGAATGCGCATGGGCCCAGTACCAATTGTAAATGGAAATTGGTACAATTATACATGAATACTAATGTCAAAGGAAACAGAAACATAAACGAGAACACAAATCACAGTATTTAAACGCAAACCAGAATGGGCACAGTCACGTTATTGCAATTGTAAAGCAAATGGTAATGGTAACAGCAACAATAACACACAAAGGAAACAGAACCACAAAAGGAAATGCAAGCACATAAGGAAACATAAACCATAATGCGACGGGCACAGTAACGCAATAGGAAACGCAAATGGTAACAGTAACAGCAACAAAGACACAAAACGAAAGACAAACGAAACGAAAGAGCTGCTGGAACGCTAATGGCAATGCACATGGTGATGCAAACTGAAACTAAAACACAAACAGTAGTGGAAATGCAAATGGTAACAGTAATGCAAATGCAAGCGCAAACGAACGAAAAGGGTAATGCACACGCGTGACGTACACGAATGGTAATGCAAACGGGTACGTAAATGTAGGTGGAAACAGTAACTGTAACATTAAAGAAGTGCATACCCTGTTTTTCCCCAACAGCTGCATAGAGAAACACAGTGTGTACAAAGAATGTATGCATAATAATGGGCCTCGGAGCTGAAAATGAGGTGTTGGAATACTAGATTGCTTATATCTAGGTAACCGTTCGACATAGAAAAAGAAAAAAATTCAGATGATTTCTGATTTTCCTGGCTACGTTTTTTTGAATGCATAGCCCAAAAGGGCCACGTGATTGTCACAACGAAAATTCGTGATCTCGTGACCGCTTTTCAAGATACGAGCCCTGAAAGGCGCCGCGCACGCCACCATGTTAGTCTATGGAAAAATGCCAACTTCAGAGTACCATACACTTGGCAGCCATGCAATATTTTTTCACCAAACTACCAAAAGGCACATCAGTGAGATGTTGGCTGCCATCCTCAAAATTTCAGCCCAAAGACCAAGCGGTTCTTTTGCAGCAGGGTGGCAAAGAACTCCTGTCATTTTGGCCATAGTCTGGAAAAGTAGTGTTGCAATTTGCAACACTTTTTAAAAGTTGCAAAAGTGTTGCAGGTGCTACAATTACTTTGCAACACTACTATTTCCAGAAATGTGAAAACATGTTTCTGAGGTGTTTAACCCCAAAATAAAGACATGGCTAGCATCCTCAGAGTCCAACTAGGTGAACACAGAAAGAATTGTGTCCCTAGAGGGTCCTAGTTTTATGGCAAGCATTTTCTGATCACTAACTGAAACAAAATGGCAGATTTATGCGTACTACTAGGGCCATTTGTGACTAAAAAGTGCATTTGCGACACTTTCAACTTTTTGTTAACTTTTCCCATTGACTTATAATGGGAACTTGTTTTTGAATAACTTTGAACCGCTTAATATTTTTTCATGAAATCTTCAAAAGGCACATCGGGGACCCCAGCCGCATGTTCCCTGAAGTTTTGGACCAGTCACGCAAACCGTGAGACCTGTAGGTGAGAGCAAAGAATCGAAAAACATAATTGTGCATTGGTTGTCGCTAATAACTCCGCAGCTGTATATCCAACCAGTACGAAAGTCAGCAGATCCCAAGATCTACCATGCCCAATCATGTGTGCCACATTTCAGGCAAATCCATGAAATGGTGGCAAAGTATTAAGGTGCAAAGTTTCACCCTTTAACCTTAAAAGTGCTATCATCCCTAATTCATGGTAGCACTACCGGTTACCATAGTATATATCTATATATATATGTAATAGATATACCACTCTGAGGTGTGTGGTTGTACTCTGATATACGCACACCTTGGTGTGTGTTGTATGCATGAGGCTGCAATCCGAAAAGGCCAACTCGCCTAAGGCGCAGTATATATCAGAGCACGCACCGTGACACCTCAGAGTGGTTTACCTATCTTATAAAATGTCAAAATTGTTTTGAGGGGGTAAAAGTGCAGGTGTGCGGTCACGCCTGATATACACACGGTCATGTGATGCTCATCATCCAATAAAAGAACAACAATTTCTCCTACTCATACACACATATATATATATATATGCTGCTAGCTTTTGAAGACAGAAATCTTGCTTTGTAGAGTGGAAAGCAGCTAACTAAAAAGCTACCATTTTTCTTACTAATTTAACACTTCTATCTTAGGAGGAGTCAGTGCCTGCTGGGATTAAGCAAACATATACTTTATTAGAAGTAGAGGGGTCTCATTTTGTGTTAAAAGAAAGAAAGTCAGTGTGTGTTTCTGTGTTGGGAAGGTACTATATCAACTTACTTTGCTAAATCAGTAGGAGAGGAGAGAGGTTAATTGGGGTGTGGCTTAGGCAGTAGAAAAGCAGGTGACTCCAATTACAATTTCCTGCTGCTAGCTTTTGAAGACAGAAATCTTGCTTGTACAGCAGAAAGCAGCTAACTAAAAAGCTACAGTTTTCTTATTAATTGCCCTCCATCCCACCTAAGCCAGTTCTACTTTTATAGCCACTGGATTTGACTGACAACAGGAACTTCCTGTTTGACAGTAGTAAGGGAAGGATCATAGAGAAACATTAGTTTTGTCAACCCTGAAGGAAAAAGTAGCTCTTTCTCCCGCCCCCAGCTGCTGGTGGTCTGACTGTGAGCAAGAAAGAAGGAGACTACTGAAGAATACAGGAAGTTGCTGTCCCAGAACAGGAAGGATGAGAGTTGTAAGGAGGAGAGTGTAAGCATACAGAGAAACAGGAGCAGGGACACAAATAAGACATGATGGGAGTGATGGGTGCAATGGCTGTGGGGCGCAGTGTTACGGAGACATTCTGAGGCTGCAATGCTGCCCTGTGCAGGTGCTCTGGTCTGAGGGAGGAGGTTGCCCATCTCCAGGCTGAACAGGCTAGATTCGTGAGACCCCCTTCCCCACCCAGGGACCACCAGGGCCACTGCCTACATCAGAGGTTGCCAAGAAAGAGGAGTGGCTGGACAAGGTGGGCTCAGGGAGGAGAGGGTGGTTGAACAGAGGTGCATCCCTCCAGCTTTACCTCCACAATTCATATGCTGTTTTGGTGGATAGCAGTTCCTCTATGGAGGCACCTGCAGTGGAGACCAAGGAGGATGCTTGAACCTCCACAAGGAGACCCACAGGAGGGTGGTATGGGACTCCACAGGGGAAAACAACTCCTGGTGGGGGACTCAATCATTAGGAGGGTAGAAGTGGGGAGGAAGGGAGAGGGAGATAAGGTGCCTGCCTGGCACCACAACTTGACGGGACAGGAAGCAAATCCTCAGGATCGTGGGAGCAGCTAAATGGGGAGGGAGCTGGATGTCATTGTTCACCTAGGGACAAATTACCTGGCTAGGAATGGGATCAGAGCAGGGCAAGAGGAGTTTGTAGAGTTGGGAGGGACCTTAGACAAGTAGTACATATGGTAACCTTCTCAGAGGTGCTGCCTGTCTATGGCAAGGGTGATGTAAGGTACTCCACACCTTGGAATTCAATGAATGGTTGAAAAACTGGTGTGGAGCTCAGAGTTTTGGCTTCAATGGGGACTGGGAGCCACCTGGAGGATGCAGGCCTATACTGCTCGATGGTCTGCATCTGTCTGGGGGGACCTGGAACCCAGGTGACAGGTTTAAATGCTTCATTGGTAAGCATTTAAACTAGTCAAGGGGAGGCACTGAAAGGAGCAGGGAAATACCAGCCTACCCCACAAACACAATAATTAGTGAGGTAAACACCAAGGTAGAAGTCATTAGGAGCAGGACAGAGGTAAATGCAAAAAAGGCAAAGGCAGTAGGACAGGGATGGGGCTAAAAGGGGTAAGGCCATCAAAATTGGAGGGTGATGAGTACCAGTGCTCATAGTCTGTGTAACAAGCTCCCTGAACCAGTGGCCTTGTTGGAAGAGAGATGCCTGGATATTGTGGCAGTCACAGAAACATGGTACGTGAGAACCATGACCAGGATGTCAACATACCAGGATACACAATCTACAGGAGGGACAGGGAGGGTAAAAGAGGAGGAGGAGGAGGAGTAGCTCTCTATGTGAGGGAAGGGATCAAAGCAACAGAACTAAAGAGTAAACAGGGAGCAGATGAGGCACTTGAGTTACCCTGGAGACAGGAAATGTCACCGCAATCCACATGGGGGTTGTATACGACCCCCATCTCAGGGGAGGGAATGGACAAGGAAAGGATAGAAGGCATTATTAGAATGGCAGATAAAGGTGAGATATTGTTGATGGGGACCTGAATATGCCAGATGTTAACTGGAACACCTTTGTTGTAGACACAGCCAAGAGCAGGGTAATTCTTGATGTCCTAGAAGGAGCATACCTCATACAGCTAGTACTGGAACCTACTCAGGAGGGAGCAATCTTAGACCTGGTACTCTCAAATGGGGACGGAGAAAGAATCTCGGATTTAGAAGTGGGTAGCCATCTGGGAACAAATGACCACCAAACAGTGTGGTTCACATAAACACAGCCATAGAGTCAAGCTATACAAAAGCAAGAGTATTGGACTCTAGGAGGGCTGACTTTGGGAAAATGGAGAGTGCCTCAGAAAAGCACTAGCAAGCAGGTAAGAAGGAAGGGTGGAGGAACAATGGGGAGTAATCAAAACAACCATCACAGAGGCAACAAGCCTTTGTGTGAAGCAAATCACAAAACACAACAAAGGAAAAAATGCTATGATTCTCAAAAGAGGTGGCAGGAAAGTTAAGGAGAAAAGATCGCATTCAGGAAATATAAGGAAACACAGAAAGAGCAGGACAGAGAACTTTATCAGTTAAAGCAGAAAGAGGCAGGAAGGCAGTCAGCATAGCAAAAGCCCACACCGAGGAAAGGATTGCCAACTCTGTTAAGAAGGATAAGACCTTTATAGGTACATTAGGGAGCCAAGAAAGACCAAGGAAGGAATACTGAGGCTTAATAAAGTAGAGGAATATGGGCAGAGGGTGACAGTGAAAAGCAGGGATACTGAATGAATATTTCTGCTCAGTATTCACAAAGGAAGAGGAGGGAGGTACCTAAACCAGAGAAAACACTCTGGAGACAGGGATTGATACCAGTCCATTTACAGAAGAAAGGGTTCTGAAAGAACTAATAAAATTGAAAGTGGACAAAGCAATGGGGCCTGATGGGATTCACCCAAGAATTCTAAAAGAACTTAGGGTAGAACTAGTGACATCGGTAAGTACTCTCGTTAACAAATCATGGGAGGATGGGGTGGTACTTGAGGACTGGAGGAGGGTGGATGTGATTCCTCTTCACAAAAGTGGGAGCAGGCAGAGGCAGGAAACTACAGACCAGTTAGTTTGACCTCAGTGGTAGGGAAAATGGTGGACTCACTTCTGAAGGAAAGAATTGTTGAGTACCTAGAGGCCAGTGGGTACAGGACCCAAGACAGCATGGATTCACAGTGGGAAGGTCATGTCAGACAAATATAATAGATTTCTTTGACTGGGTGACCAAAGTAGTAGACCAAGGAGGGCTGTGAACATGGCCTACTTAGATTTAGCACGGCATTTGA
This sequence comes from Neoceratodus forsteri, assembly GCA_016271365.2. Classification (NCBI taxonomy): domain Eukaryota; kingdom Metazoa; phylum Chordata; order Ceratodontiformes; family Ceratodontidae; genus Neoceratodus; species Neoceratodus forsteri. The sequence continues at coordinate 1,188,166,428 of CM057455.1, forward strand.
TACAGTCCCACACAAAAGATTAATAAACAAGTTAGCCAGCCTTGGAGTGGGTCCCAGGGTGGTAGCTGGGATAAAAAATTGGCTGGACAACAGGACGAAAGGGTAGTAGTAAACGGAGTCCATAGTAAAGAAAGGAAGGTTACTAGCAGGGTACCACAGGGTTCAGTACTGAGCTAGTCCTTTTAATGTCTTATAAGTGACATTGCAAAGGAACTGGAAGGAAAAGTATGTCTCTTTGCAGATGACACAAGGATCTCAACAGGACTGATACACAAGATGGGGTGGCAAGGATGAGAATGGACTTGGCAAGGTTGAAGGAATGGTCAAATGTATGGCAGCTTAGATTCATCACTAAGAAATGCAAGGTAATGCACCTGGGAAACAAAACCCAGGGAAGAGTACACAATAGGGGCTGAGATACTGACAACAATAACAATGGAAAGGGACCTGGGGGTAATTATATCAGATGACCTAAAGATGGGCAAGCAATGGAGAAGGCAGTAAGGAAGGCTGGGGTGATGCTGGGATGCATAGGGAGAGGCATTAACAGTAGAAAACAGGAAGTTGTTATCCCTCTGTACAGACAGTTGGTGAGACCACATCTGGAGTACTGCATGCAGTTCTGGAGACCCCATCTCCACAAAGACATAGAGTGGAGGCTGTCCAGAGGAGGATAACAAAATGGTGCAGGGCCTGCACCAGAAGACATATGAAGATAGACTAAAGGAGCTTAATATGTATACCCTTGACGAAGAAGGGAGAGGGGGACATGATAGAAACTTTAAGTACCTCAAGGGAATCAGCAAAGTCCAAGAGGGTAGTATCTTTCTGAAAAAGAGACGGCAAGATCAAGGGGCACAATTTGAAGATAGAGGGGACAGTTCACAGGTAATGTGAGGAAGTATTTTTCATGGAGAGGTTTGTGGATGCATGAAACAGCCTTCCTGAGGAGGTAGTGAAGTCAAGAACAGTGAGGGAAGTCAAGAATGCATGGGACAGACACATAAGGCAGTCCTAGTGGGGGTAGGAGGAAGTAGGCTGTTGGTTAACTAGGATCTGCAGCCTATCCATTAGGTAGGAACATGGGTAGACTAGGTGGGCCAAGTGGTCCTTATCTGCCATCAAATTCTATGTTTCTAGTATGTTACAAAAACAAATGTCCAGTATTAAGGATGCCACTTTGATGATGATAAAGAGGGAGGTGGGTTTTGCAAATTTCAAACAGCTGAGGAGGCTTGGGCGGTGTCAATAAATACAAACCCTTCTTTGTGACTCACTGCCTCCTTGAATGCTTCCACTGACAAATTGCCAAGTTATCCATGTGGTGCTGCAGCACCCAGACCACCCCGACTGGGGAAAGCAGAGTCAAAACTCCTCATAGTCTCTGACATGGGTATGTTAAATCTTATAGAAAGATGATCCCAGTTCTCAGGCATAGGTACTGTATCATATCCCTAGACTCAACAATAAAGGAAGAGCAAAATCTTTAAAACTCCGCACCCATTAGTATTAGCGAATACTTAATGGAAAGTACCATATGCAGAAAAGTTTGATGAGGATATAGAGAGTGCTGTATCTTACAGAGATAAAAATGCACTAGAACCTGTCTGAATGAAGAAACTTAGAGGCAAACTTTTCACAAATTGAATCTGCAGACTGTTCACCCAGGAGAACTAAATGCAAACCTTTCCTAGTTTTTGGAGCAAGCCTCTCTCCCTCTTTAAATGTTTGGATGCCTGGGAACTTAAACAATTGCTATGGGGCCAAAACCAACTCTCTGTGCCATGGACCCAGTTATACCAAAGACTAAAAATAAAATACAAATAAAATAAAGTTTAAAGGTTCAAAACTGTGCATGCCACTGAGTTGCTCAGCATGCAATGCATGTGGAAGATAGAATGCAACTGTTATGCAGCTATCAATAAAAGTTGACATGTCACACTGAAATGATAATGGTAACCGACATAAAACAAAATACAATTATAATTAAGAGGGCCATACATGTACATGTAGCTCAAAGGTCCCTAAATAATGTGCTGGAATGATTAGTTAAGGGGGTACTGTTTTAGCAAATATCACCCAAGTGCAGTAGTCCACAGGCTTCCACTTCCTTCAGTTAGTCCACGCTCTAGCAGCAATACTGCAGGTCCAGTGTTCTGGCAGTCAGAGTGGACCAATCAATCATTCACCCCAGTGTTCCCTACCCAGTATCCGTCTACCTGAGTTACTTTATGTCCAGCTGAGAGAAAGCCTTTGTCTGCAGGTACTATGCCGAAAAGTTCATTGCCTATCAGCTCTTCTGTTCTGTTTGGGAGTGGTTGGCAAAAGGCTAGATATCACAATGCATGGTGTAAGTTTTCCTCCCATTTTTCCCCAGGACTGGCAGCTACACTAGCAATGTCGTGTTGAGTCTAACACTGGCCCTGCCCACAGTCAGACTGTCTCCTACTGAGCATCCTCACAGCAGAGTGCCATACCCTTACACCCAGAAGGTGGAGAGCAGTCATTAGATGCTCAATCCACCTACACCTGACCAGCTTCCTGTGACTCTTGCAAACTCAGTTCATCTCTGCAATATTTTAGGCCGCAAAGAAACATAATCTGGATTTAGGAGCCCTAAACCACAATGAAATAAAACAAACTAAAATACAGTTATAACTGAGTGGCCATACATGTACATTTAGATCAAAGGTTTTATAATAATTTTATAACAAATCAATTGCTTTTACATGTCTGCTGTCATAGACAGAAAGTACTTGTATTGTGTCATTGCAGCTAAATATTATGAATATTGATAAAACTGATTGAATAACTTTGAGCTTTACTGAGTCTATATACATAGTAACGTCATCTGCCGGTGAATGAATCACCAAATTAAAAAAAGGACACAGTGGCACTCGAAAAGAAATTTCACTGGGGAAAGAGTGGTTATTGCCATCCAGTGATTACTGTGGAAAGCACATTTAGACAGCTAGTGTACCGGGATTTAACAGGCTTTAACACATTACAGCTTTACCGTGATTACAGCATTACCACACCACCGCAAGTTTTGCAGATCGGTGATACTGCGCAACTTTTCTGTGACAGCCATGAAAAGTTACTCGGTACCCAGATATTATTTTATTTTATTTTTAGTTGACCGGGTAAGCACACTAGACAAATCCTGCCTATTTTCAGGCACGACACGTGGGAGGGATACAGATGAATGCCAACTGACCTTGAACCAGATTAAGCTGTTGGTGGTATTTTTAGTGAATGAGGAAAATTTGGCCAGGACAATGGGAAATTCCCTACTCTTTTCAATAAGTGCCAGGGATCTTTAACATCCATCTGAACTACCACCAATCCAGGCAGATGGGACCTCGGTTTAACATCTCATCCAAAGACAGCACCTCAAGTTCAGCACCCCTCTCATGCTGCACTACAGCATCAGTACTGGGATATTACCTAAGTGCCAGATGTGGAACTGAACCCACAGCTCTCTGATCTCCCAGCCTCAGAGGTGAGGTGGCTACCTACTGAGCCACTGACACCACAGTAGTGGTAATTGGTAAACAGTGAGCTGTAAATAGTAGTAGTTAAATGCGTACATTATGCAGTATCTGTATATTTAGTGAGATGTTGCAGCACTTCAGAGTTTAATTAATTGACTGAGTTTTCAGCATCAGCATGCAAAATGTGCCAGGTGGCTCTTTTTCTGGCATAGTTATCCTGCAACTTTTCCTTTCTCCAGGAGATGTCTCTGGAATGCACATTTGTTTCCAGACTATCCTTTTCTTGCTAGTTACTGTATTGTATTTTGTGCGTCTGCAGTATTAGATCTTTTAGCCCCACTGGCTGCATGAGGAAATGATAAATCTTATTCTTCTGTGATGTGTTAGTCAGAATTGATAGCATTTTTGACATTGCAGAGGTTTGGTATTCTTTGCTTAGACGGATTTGAAAGAGACAACTATCCTTTGCAGTTTAAGATTCTAGGTCACTATTCAATTAGCGCTTATGTTCAGTGTTAATAATAAACAAACAGGCTGAGATAACCTTTATCTTGTTTGGAAAAGTAAAGCAGTTACTAATTAATCTAGGTAGAGTTCCACGTAAACTCAAAGGATTCTTGCTTTTGAGGCATAAAAAATAAAATATTTATGACATGCTGTACTGAGTGCCATATGCTGCTTCCTTTATGAAGCCTGGTATTTACTTGCTGCATTTCTGCTGATACAGGCTTTTATAGACACCTTGTCACTGTGCAGCCAGAAAGAAAAGTAATTGCTTTTTGGGAGGAAAAAAAATCATCTCTAGTTGTACTTTTCTCAGATTTTAATCAATTTCTCATATTTAAAATTGAGAAGCATTTGTTGTTAATATACAGTTTGCCTTGATGCCATCTACATCCTTTTCCCTTTCAGATCCATAATCTCCCACTGCAAGGTTGGTGGCATAATGGTCCAGCTGCTTCTGCTTATGATCATTGTCTTGCTTTGAAATAACTGCCATCAATTTTAAAATATAGTAGGTTGAAATGAAATATAAAATAATGGTGTTCATAGCTCATTTTGACCATTACTTTCTCTAACACAGGAAAGTATAGTATAATACTGAGTTCAGTTATACTCAAATGTGGCTACAACTTCTCCTGTGCATCGGACAGCTGTGTTCCAGACCAGGGATGGGTTCATTTTAGTCACACAAATTTCATGTAAAGGTGTTTTTAATAAATGTATGTAAAAAAGCAGTGCCTTACTGTTACTATAGTAGCTATTTTGGCACTGGCTGCTATTGTGTCAAGAGTGATGGTGTGCTTCTTGGGTTTTTATTTATTACGAGGGTAGCTGTTTACAGAAAAGTGTGTCTTAAAAGTACTTAAAAGGTTATTTTCCTCATCAGCTGCCATTATGTTTATGATTTATACATCTGCTACTAGTTACTTTAAAAGTTTAATTGATTTATGCTGTGCCATAGCTGACTTCTTTATTTGCAGTCAGCATATTAACTTCTTGATCACTGATTTTTCTAACATCAAAAGCACTACATAAATTACTTTTGCTTGAAGTGCTATAGTTTGTGCTGATTTGCTTTTGATAAATATGTTGTGATCTGCAGTTGTCAAGAGAATGTTATGACGGATTTGAAGTTCTGATTATTTGCCATTTGTCAAGTCTTTTCAAGTCAGTCGGCTTGCATAAAGAGACCCTTGGCTCACACCCATGATGTACATTACTGCTGACAAAAGAAACTTTTGCTTTTCCTTCCTTTTTTTAACTGGTTTATGTTTTTATGTAGCTACCATTGAGATCAGCTTGTAGTTTCTGATGAGCATTAAATAATAAGTAGTATTACCTACCATTTGTAAAATGTATTTTTTTGCTGTACAAGTGGGAAGAATCACAGTGGGAATACTCATAATGCAATATTTAGCAATAACAGTGAAATGCTGCCAATTTATGTAGTGTTTACTAAAATTATGAACTATGCACCACACATTCCATGTACCAAGATCTTAATTGCCAAGAAGTCTCAGTTATGTTTCCTTTTTCATACTCAACACAGTGGAAACATCAATATGATTACATCCATGGTGCAGGCTATTATAGGAACACTGACATGTTGATGATTTTCAAACCATTCAGAAACATTTGAAAGTCCTAAACACAATGAAAGAACAGGTTAAAATTCTTTCATTTTTAAATGTAAATTGAATGTCCTGACAGCAAAAAAACATTCCGTAGATCAGACTTGATTTCATGGCACATCATGTTAACATCTGGAATAAATCAAAGTGAAGGCCTTTCTTGAACCAGGCTTCTGGACTGAAATGCAAAAACTCTGCTCAGTTTAAAACATATTTTATGTTGAAGGAGGGTAATGTTGAAAGATTGTGGTCAGTCAATAAAGTGTTATTAATCATTAAAGAAAAAACACATAATTGGTAATGCTAACAATATAAAGAATGTATTCTATGTGTTTTGTCTAAATTTTATTAATTGTCATATAACCACTTATTCTGTTTATTATGATAAATGCAAAACATTTATGCAGCATTTCTAGTAAGAAACTAGTACGTATCAATTCATCTGCAAGATGAGAGTAAACAGAATCCATTTTTCCTGCCAGTTTCTGAATGTTCAGTATCTGTGGGTACATAAACTGCATGATATCCTTATGAGCAGCATGTGATCTGCAAACCTGCAGATCACTACTGTATCTCCTGTTATAAAAATAAAGTCTCTAAACTATAGTGTTTTTTATTGCAGGGGACCATACCAGACAGTAATGGGGGGGGCAGATCGGGGCTACTGTAGTACACAGTTCCCATTATACACATTGACCTCCATTCAGAAAAGGATTTTCAAAACATTTTAGGCATTTGATGCCTTATTTGTTTCACTCCAGGTCTGGGTTGCCTCAGCTTGTCTGACTGAATACCTGCTATCTGAATATCAGACCAATCAACCTTAATATGATGGCAGTGTGTGTGCTAGAATGGGACTGACACTTTGCAAAATGAAAGTGTGATAAACTCCTGTCTTTGAGGAAAATTCTTTCCTTTGAAAAAGAGTGAAAGCTGCATCAAAGTGTGGTGACCATGAAGGAGAAAGCCAGAAAGAACCCCTTCACTGTGTGGATTACTGTTCATCCTTTTGCTTCTAAAAAGGTACTGGGGTGGGATATTTTATGAAGGAAAGGAAGCCTCTCAGGAGTGGTCTGATTGATGGCCCTCACAAGTACAATTAAATATTTTGGCCACTGTGGGGTGGAGTGGGGTACTACTGATCTGAGCTGCAGCCTCTGAGAGGTTACTTTCAACAATATCCTGGTTTAATATGTTGATGCTATACTTAAAGCCAACAGAGGCTTACATCCTCAATTTTACTTGCAAAGGCATAGTTACAGTGATGAATGATAGAGAAAACATCAAATTCTGTCTGTAAAATGTGGAATTCTTCTCCTATTTTCCTTTTCACACCAGTTTACAACATAGAGCATGCGGTTGCCAAGCCTACAGTGATTTTATTGAAAAAGCTGTCACACTAAGGATCAGAGCTGATGCATTGTATGCTGTGGTATTAGTAAATTTGTGTGTATTCTGTTTTTATTACATACTACATATCTGCCAGCCACTTTGAAGAACTGAATGGGAATATACCTACTGCCACAGCTCATGGTTGAAATGATAATTTGTCAATGCCAAATGTTCGCTGCTCTCACTCTGCATGATAATCCAACAACATCTTGCCACTTTACAGATTAACTAATTGTGTACTTAGAATTGGGGAGGGACTGTGCAAAACATTGTCACTATCTTCAGTTCCCTTTCTCCTTCACAATCCCTCTCCTCAAGCCTACCAACAATCCCTAATTAGCCCATTTCTATCATCAACCCATGCACTGCAATAAGCATTTAGACAGACAGTATACTGCAACAGTATTTATTTATTTATTTTGTAGTTAAAGTTTTTATTGTTTCTAACCTACAAAAATATTACATATAAAGGATCATTTGCATCAGCACTTACAACATAAGCAAGCTGTATTGAGAAATGCAGTGATCAAGTAGTTATAATGAGAAATCACAGTGTTGCCTAAGGAGCATCTACAATGACCTGAGCCTTCTAGGAGCTCCCCTTAGGGCTTACATCAATTGCCCTAGGGGTTGTACTGCAAGGGGACCATCCTGAGACTGGCTCTGGTCGAGTGAAAAGGATGCAACTGGTCTTACTCTGTGCCTCCCTGGGGCAGATCAGGCTTAAGGACCCATATGGAGTTACAGGGAGTTCCAGGGCAGCCATCTTTGGGATTGGATCTACAAACAGAACAGCAGCAGTATTTATAAAATGAAATTCTGCTTTCACATAGTTTGTCTGTATGCAATTTCAAAAGGGTCTGTGCATAAGGCTTGGCGCAGTTTCACTGACACAACTTATTGGCCGGGATATTCAAACTGCACCCAAAATGTGTGCAACAACAGGAGCAAGTGCAAGTCCACTGTGCCCATGCACAAGAAGCCCAATATTCAAAAAACTGCGCGAGGTCAAGATGCACCTGTGGCAAACGACTGAATATCGTGCCACCTGCGCCATAGGGCAACTAGGGATGTGCAGTTGTGCATTTCAGATGCACCATAGCTCAACCAGGGATGCTCAGTGGAGCAGTCCAGATGCACCATAGCGCAACCAGGGATGCCCGTGGAACAGGGCAGCAATGCAACAGCACAACCAGGGATGCGCAGGCACAGGATGCAGGAGCCCTCACCCATGCCACAGATGGACAGAGGAGCACACAGCAGAACAGACATCGCCCTCACACCCCATGCACTGCACAACCGGTGGGGAGCTGGAATAACCACGCCCATGGATACCAGCAACCAACCCACAGCCAAGGCATGGTGCCCCAGCACACCCCTGGCAAGCTGTGACCAGCACACAAGGAGGGCCGACCACCCCATGCCACAATTATCCCACCAATGCAAGCACACTCTGCACCACGATCCCCATACACCCTGCCCAGGAGTAGTGCCCAACAGTGCAGGGCACCCCATGCATGCCACCACCCCCACTGTGACAATGCAACCCTGTGCACCATGGAGCCATGCAAGGCAGCCCCACCATGTGCACCCTGCAGTGGGTGGCAGCAGACAGCAACGCAACAACTGCATACACAGTGCCACCCTGCACATCCCCCTAGGTACAGCTGAGAGACCGACCATGCGTCGGCACATGAGGTACCTCACATGTGACAGGGCATTCCCGTACCCCACCACCAGTGGTACAGCACCCTGCACAACCTCCCAAGGACACATCCGTCCCAGCACTGGCCACAACAGCCAGCACAGACACACACAGTGTTGCATGCAGCATGCACCACACAGGATGCAACACAGTGCATGGGCAAACACCCACACGTACCCAAGGGCACACCAACACAGGGACACAGTAGAGGGTCAACCAAGCCACTGGCATGTGGCCACGGCAGCTGTGTACACGCAGCCAGCACCCTACATGGCACAGGTGTGCCAGCCACCTCCACAGGCACCATGAAGCTGTATGCCACCAGCATGCGGCCGGAGCACAAGTGACAGACAGTGGAGCACATCCCTGCAACAGACACAAGCAACAGCATGGAGGTGGGACAACAACAGTGGAGGCCACAGTGCCACTGGAGGCAGACGCACCATACCAGTGACGGAGGCAACCTGGCATTGTGCCAGGTACAGTAGTTGTCCAGCATGGACAGCCACCGCTGACATGCCAGCAGACCATGCATATCACAGACATGCAAGGTGTCAGCTGCACAGGCCATGGACGGTCTGACAGGGTGCCATGCACACAGTGCATGCACTGTGGACCACTGCACACAGGCACCCAGTGCACAGAGAACAACACACAAACCACAGACAGTGACTGATCCCGCCCACACCATAGGTGGTTCCCTTCCTGACACACACACACGCCCATGCTTGCACCACCCCTGATGCCATGCGCACCACTGCAGCTGAGCACCTGTAGCCCACTGAAAATCAGAGATCACCACAGTTGTTATAGCAAAATGTATGTATTACAAAATAACAACTGTCAAACATATGTACAAATATATACAAGGGTGGGGGAAGGGCCACAAACCAGGTGGGGTGGGCATGGAGCAGGGATGTACAAATGGGAGAGGGAAGAAGGGGTGTGAGGGTGGGTCCAGGGGGTATGGGTGTCAGGGGTCATGGAGGGCCTATTCTGTGCCCTGCTCTCCACTCCATGTCACCTCCGGTTCTTCTCCTCCAGACTCGTGCCACCCATGTGCTCCAACACTGCCAGAGACGCCCCTACCATCTGAAGAAGTTTTGTATGCCCTGTTCCAGGGCCATCCAGCATTGTCCACCTAGGACAAGGGAGCAGAGTCAATACGCGTGACTGTCCAGCCCCTGCAGCCCACCCATTGTGCATGGCATACAGCCATGTGCCATGCTCCTGTGATGGTGTGCGCCCACCCACAGTGACGCATCCACAAGACCTGCCTACCCAGGCACCCAAAGCCATGCAGACCACTGCACACACCCAATGCTCATGTCCCGCACAGCACCACCATGGCCGTACAGTGACATGGCTATGCGTGTGAAGGCAGTGGCACAGCCATGTACCCAGTGCATGCATGGACCACCATTAATGCACTCCCAGACATGCAGTGCCACTGGGCAGTGCTGACTATAACAAGTTGTGTGCATGGCAGTGGTGTCAATGGATGGGCCATGCCTCGCTGCCCGCCCTGTTACACAGCATGCAATAGTAATCATGGATGTCAGGCACTCACCATTATCAGGCTGGTCCCTGTGCCTCTGTGGTCCTGCATCCCTCCTGGCCTGCTGGTCCTCCTGGTGGCACCTCCTCTCTCTCGCCCACCGCGCCCTCTGGGCCTAAGGTGTAAACATGGAGAGAAGAACATCAGTACAATCCAGTAGCAAAGTCCCCCGCCCCCATGTGTGTGCAATCCTACACAGCCAAACCCATCCACCCCCCACCCGATACCACCACCATGGCCAACACTGGATGGCCCCCATGTCCTGGACACATGCAACCATGATACCCGTATGGGACGTTAACAGTGTATGGATGTGACACCTACCTGGCGTGGCACCGTGCCCTCCTGGCACATCCCCACAGGTGGGCAAGCCTTTCTGGGTCCCTGCACAGGAGATCCCTGCACTGGTGGTGACACTGCTTGGCCATGTGCCTGATTCCCATGGCCTCCTCCAGTGCCAATGCCACCTCCTCCCATACTGCACTCCTAGCCCTGTCCAGGGGTGCATCACTACACAGTGCCCCAGCATGGGCTCTACAATGGCCACCAAATTGGCCAACTCAACCTGGCTCCACACAGCAGCCCTCCTCCGTGCCATCTCTACAGCTAGTTGGAGTCAAATGGTGCTCAGCAGCATGGTCCACCACATGCAGATGCTGCACAGTACAGCGCTGCCATTCCCTATCGTGCTGTCACCGAACAGAATGATAGTGGTGCACCCATGTGGACGCATGGTGCCTAGGGGGCAAAGGTCGGGCACAGGGTCAAGGGTCTCTTGCGATGGACAGCCACAGCGCGATTGGAACTCAATGTGTAGCACGATTGGGTGCCTGTGTGCCACCTCCTGTAGCGCCTACCGCTGGGCTGTGGCCCAGTGTGCTACGGTGCCCCAGTGCCACAGCACCATATATATGAACAGCTAGTAGCACCACTGGCACAATGGTGGCTATGCCCTGCATTGCCTCCCATGCACAGCATGTCTGCATCATCACCCCGGCATGTGCAGTTCAGTGTGTACTGTGCATGTCACAGAAATGCACCCTTGCCTGAGCATCGCTTCAACACACTGCGCAGCGCAACAGCGATATTCAGCCCGCATATGCAAAGCAGCTAATCAGCCATTCAGTGGCGCAGACACTGCATTTGCATCCACTTAAAAATGCGCCTCCACCTCATTTGCATGTGTTGTGCTATAAAATGTGACATTGGGTTGCACTGGCCATAGTCGGTTACTGCAGTCTATTGTGGTGAGTTGCATGCTGTTTGGGAGTGTGGACTGTGGTGTGGGACATGCATGGGACTGCACAGTCACGGTAACACCTGTCATTCTCACAGGATGAATAATGAGCAATCATGAGGTGGAGGAAGAGGAACAGAGATGTGGGGGGAAGAGGAGGCCTAACTTCACCAAGGCAGAAATTATGCCCTGTTTGAGGCCTACCTTGACCAGGAGCCGCTGCTCAGTGGATACACCACAGACCGTGCTGCTGCATGGGAAGAGGTGGTGCTGCTGTCAACCTGCATAGCAGCCACCAGCGGTTCATGCAGGAGTGCAAAAGAAGATGGGCACGGACAGGCAGAGGATTAAGGAGAAGGTGGCTGCCATCAGGGCAGCACGGTCTGTGACCGTGGGGGATAGCCAGACGTGCAATGCCTGACCCCACAAGAAGAGCGGTTGCTGGCAGCATGCAGCATTGTGCCATCGAGGGTGTTCCGGTGGTGGATTCCAGACAGGTGGTAGCCCATCACTGTATGGTAGGTCCTGGTCTGTCAATGGGGCAGGGTAGGGCAGATACATTAATGCTACTGTGTTCCCTTACATCTCCTGAGCATCTACATGGGTCAGCAGTGGTGGGCTTTTCCACTGAGGGAGGTAGCATGGAGATAGAGGAGGGCCCATCCACCTCCACAGGCATATGATGGTCAGGGCAACAGTGGGCCCACCTGGACATCCAGACTGATGTTGGTGGAGCAGGTGTGAGGGAGGCCCTGCCCGTATCCCAGCGGCCAGCGCCCATGGATGCCAGAATGCTGAGACTCGGCTGGTGCCGGATCCATCACTGATGATGATGATGGAGCTCACTTCATGGACAGTGATACATGTGGGCCGCAGGATGGCCACACAGCAGGTGACATCACGGGCATGGCCGTGGTGGTGCCGCCGTGGAGGCCTGCGTGACATCACAGTCCCAGCATGTGCCTGTCTGCACCAGTGGGGCAGCACTCGTGTGTGTCCAGGACAGTGGGGCTGTTGTGGCCACTGCGGCAGCACTGTTGAGCCCTGAGAGTGGCAGCCAGAGGGGCAGTGTCAGCAGTCGGCCAATGGCCATGGGGGTACAGTGTCGGGGCGGCATCAGTGTACCACCTGTGGACATGCCCGGGCCTGTCCCTGGTGTGCAGCGCCCACCCTCAAGGTGCTGACCATCAGGACCATGAACACCGTGAGGGACAGCATGCCGATCAGGCAGATGACCTCTTAGATGAGCACACCGCATACGCCAAGCATCAGTCAATCAGCAGGTGCGGCTTATGACGGTGGTGGATGCACTCAGTGCAGCTCTGCACCAGGCAGAGGAGCGGCACAGCAGAGACATCACTTGCTCCTGGCAGGGATGGACTGGATGCGGAGGATGTGACCACTGCCATTGACTGGCAGACACAGTCAATCACAGCTGTCATGGTCACAATGGGCACACAGTTATTTGCCCATGCATCGTAGACACCGTGCAGTGCAATGTCCATCCCCATTCCCGGTGTCGCAGGCACACCCTCCTTGTTGACACGGGTTCAGCTGTGGGCATCCCGAGCATGCCTGGTGCAGGCATGTTCGTGTGCTGAGACCCCTCCGTGAGCACGGTTGCATCTGCAGTGGAACCCCTGGTGGACCGTCGGTGCCACCCCATGAGGGCCATTGGGTCAGCCCTGTCACTGCTGGCAGGTCTCAGCGGGCCGCCCATGCATCCATGGTGGCCGTGGCACTGTGGCGCATGACTGACCTGTCTCCCAGCACGGCTGGGTCATCTGATGCTGCCCTGTGTGCATTGTGTTGTTCAACGTGTAATGCACGGGTGGGGGTACTGCCCTGCATGCACACACAAGTTCCATCTGCACATCCTCCCAGCTGCGTCCACTGTGGTGTGTGCATGATGATGCCTGCAGTGCGCTGTCCGCCACTGTGCAATGGTGCCCAGCATCTGACACATGCACAATGACAGGCACTGGGCGTGGTGGTCTGTGGACATGTGTAGCTAGGGGTGGCGGTTGGGGTCGCGTGCCTCCTACCCTTTGTGCATGTCTTGTGAGGTGTGTGTGTGTGTGTGTGACTGCATGCTGTGTTAGACCTTGCCCATCCCTGATGGTGTGTGCTGTTCCATGCTCAGCCAATTCCCTTAACAACATGCACCCTGGGTTTGTCCATGCGTGTTTGTGGGTTGTGCGCTTTGCCGTTGGTTGTTGCACATATGGCCCCAAGACTTATCTGGGTTGGTTGAAGTGCACCTCTGTGATGGTGTCCCGGTGCAGCTGTGCCATCTGGATCAGTCGGGGTCCCTTCGACCAAGGGGGGGCTGCCCATCACCATCTTCACCAGCATCCTCATTATCCCCATCACTGTCCCCTCTTCGACCTGTACGGCTATCCCACAGTCATTGACCATGCTGTGCAGGATGCAACAGGCCAGGAATAGCCCACAGGCCTTTGAGGGGCTGTACTGTGGGCACCACCAGACGTGTCCAGGCAACGAAACGCCTTCAGCATCCGAACACCTGCTCGGTGACATTGCATGTGGTGGCATGTGCCTCATTGTAGCATTGCTGTGATGGGGTCGTGGGCGCCCGGTATGGTGACAGCAGCCAGGACAGAGTGGGTATCCACTGTCACCTGTGTAGAGGGTGGACGTTAGTTTGGTGATCAGCGTCGCCCTGCCTTGGGCCATCTAGGCCAATACCCATGTCACCTCTGACTATGCCCCTCCAAGCTCCATGTCTTTGTGCATGCTTTGCATACCACCACTAGGTGGCCAGTGGGGATATCCCCACTCTTGAACCTGTGGCATAGTGCGGACTGGTGCCAGATGAAAGCATCATGTGCTCCCAGGGTGCATGGCACAGACATTGATTATGCACCCTGCTCGGTTCGCACACCGCTGGCAGTTGATGCTTGTATTCCCTTCCAATTCATGTATGCGCCCCTTCAGGGCCAGGTGGTGTGTGGTGGCCACATGGGTGCAGTCTATTGCCCTGAGCATGCCAGGCATAATGCTACCCTGTGGAACTCCTGTATGTTTGCTGTGTGCTCCACCGGTGTGCTGGGGAAATGGATGTACTCTGCAGCATGTGGCAGCAGTGTGCTGAGGAATTGGGTGAGGAGGTGTGACCGCCTGACTGGGTTATGCCTGTCATGTCCCCTGTTGGTCTCTGGAAGGTACCCATGGTGAGCAGGCACATGCAAGCTGTCACTTTGTCTCCACTGACAGAGCATGGCTCCGTCGTGTAGGTGCCTGCATCACATCACTGCACAGCTCACGGAGCCACCTCAAATTGCCGTTCAGGCAGTACTGGCCTCGATCTCAGTATCAGTGTACAGCTTGGGCTGGTGCGGGCTTGGTACTGCCTGTTGGGGTATACCCCGACGGGCCCTTCCATGACCACGTCCCCCTGCTGCCTGCCTTTCACCCACCTCATAACTGCTCTCCATCTGGATGGCAGAGGCTCCCCACACCTTCCCTGTTCCTGGGGTTCCAGGTGCTCTGTCTCTCTCCTGCCCTGTCCTGCTCCCGGTGTTTAGTGCCTGTGTGGCTGCCTGTGACTCAGCAACATGTGCCTTCCCTGTAGGTTCTTGTTCCTCTCTCTGTTCCTTTTTATTTTGGCTCATTTCCGCTATCACGCAACTTCCACTTGCTTCTCTATTGTGCATGGCGACGTTGTTGAATATCGTGATTGTGCCATTATGCATGGCTCCTCCCTTCAGTTGCACATGACTTCATTATCATTGCGCCTTGTGCATTGTGATTTGGGGCGATCTGCTTCCCACTGAATATCGCAGAATGGCGATTTTCAGACTTGCGCTGACGCATCCCTGTGTTGCGTAATGCGAACCTTTTGAATATCTGGGCCATTATATTTTAAATTAAAATAAAATCGATAACCATCCACTCTAATGGCACATCTTGCACAGAGAGAAACACTGGACCATTTCACTCACTGTCTTTTTCTTTACATCTTAAAGCCAGTTTAGTGGTTTATGCTTACAACAAATGTCTGTCTTTTCAACACTTAATTTTAAAATACACAGTATATAGTGTGTCTGGGTTTATATTTTATATTGTGTGACTCACGTATTTGAGATGGGAGAGCAGAAAATGAATGTCTTACTGAATGTAAGGAGTACTGATTGTTTTGAAGAGCAGTTCTGTTACTTATATGTAATCAGCAATGCTCCTTTACAGGTGTTACGCCCTGCTTTCACCAGTAACCTGAAGATCTCTGTCTTGTGTACCCCTGGTGAAATACTGGTTTATCAGGATTCCTTTGTCCACTGCTCCTGTACCCTATCTGCACCAAGTGCTGTAGCACAACCTGTACCCTCAGCCCCACCCTTCAAGTCCATGTACAGTAGCTGTTGCTGGAATGTGGGCTACAGTGGATTACTTAGTACTGGTCAGTGCTTGGACTGAGACAGCAGCTTACACTTGTGCTATCAGTCTTAAGTAATGTATCTAAGCAAATGTAAAATGCATATGCAATGGTTTTTTCACGGCAGAATAATAAACAGAGTATGTTGACAAGAAATAAAATGCCTCCTGTTGTTATTTTTTATAATGTTGTTAGCTTGATACTCCATTACAGCAGATAGTGTATTTCTTGCTGTTAGTTAGTGTTAGTTAACATTTTATTTTTAGACGGCTATAACGTTCGATCAAAAGATCTGTTTTCAAAGTTGTCCTGTGCATAAATACACATATAACAAATGACAAGATTAATTAAATACAAAATCATAAATACAAAGTCATACACTTTACATGACATATATCTACAAAGACACACAGCAACAGACCAACATAAGATTCTTAATACAATAACAATTTACCTATTGTCATTCAGAAACCTATATGTCAAAGATACTCTACTTCATTATACATAATTATGAGCAAGTACATTCCTGGGTAAAAATCATTCCCAATTCAGATTTTAAAGTTGACAATTTTGTAAAGTTTCTCATTTGTGGTGGAATCTCATTCCATATTTTCACTGTCCGAACTTGTAGTGTCATCCTCCCATAGTTTGAATTTATTTTGGGAATATTCATGCCTCTGTTTCACCTCCTAAAATCATATCGCTATGTTTCACAACCAAAGTGAATATTTAGATTCCTTATCAGCCCTTTATTAACCTAAATAACAAAATTGAATATTATTTTTAAACAGTACTGCCATATTATCCCAGTTTAATTCCTGAAACATTAGACAGTGATGTGCCCTGAAACTACACTGTAATACAAATCTTGCAAAACGATTATATGATTTATCAACTTTATCTAATGGTTTTTGTGTGACTAAACTATAAACAAGATTCCCATACTCAATACAGGCAGTATCAACTGGGTCACAATTAATTTCCGTGTCTGATAGGGCAAAATTTGGGAAGATCTCTGCAGAGCCGCTACCTACTGTTTACTTTCTTTGTGATATAATCTGTATATTTATTATTACACCCAAATATTTATATTGGTTTGCAACTATTAACTTTTTAACTCCACCCTTTGTATTCCTTATTCTGTAGTATGTCATATTTAGGTTTGGTTGATGCTTTATTAAAAACATAACCTGCAGTTTTTTTTCTCACTTAGTACAAACCCAGAATTTTTAAACTAATCTTGAAGGACATCAAAGTCCAACTGAAGCCTTTTTATCATTTTGTCATGTGTTTCAGCTGTTACCGATAATACAGTATCGCCTGCATATAAACTTATGTGTTATTTTGAATATTCATTGGCAATTTATTTAAATAAATCAAAACAATAGTGGCCCAAGGATCAACCCTTGGGGCACACCTCTTGATATGTCATAAGTCAGATAATCGGTTATTTATTTCAACTTGTTGTTTCTTCCCTAAATAAGATTTAAACCACTGTGTTGTTCTAGGTGTGATCCCTATCCTCTCCATCCTCCCAAACAGGATATGATGGTCAACTAAATCAAAAGCTTTGGAAAAGTCAACATCACACCCATGGATTTCACACATCAAGGGCAGTTACAACCCTATCCAAAAGTCCATGAGTGCAGTGTCCATCAAATACCCCATCCTGAATCCATGTTGTAATTTTGTGAGTTTGGAATATTTTCCAGATACTCATTCAATTGGTTATATACCATCCTCTCCATAAGTTTTGAGAGGCTGAGAGGACCACAATCAGCCTATAATTAGAGCGGTTATTCAGGTCACCTCCTTTAAATATTGGGACAATTTTTGCTGTCTTCCATACTTCTGAAATGTATTCTCCATTAAGCTTTGATTAATTACATCTGTTATAATTGGCGACAGTATATCCTTAGGCCCTTTACAAATTTTGTTTCTATCTAGTCCAGACCAAACGCTTTTTGGGAATTTTATTTTTTAATTTCTTCCATGACTTCCTTTGCTCTTATTTTCCTAAAATAAAACTGGGGAATATTTATTTTTATACTTCCTGTCTTGACCAAATCCAATTGCATTTCCATTTGCATTTCTTAACAGTTGGGATATCTATATCAGGTAATGTTGTAAAATAAAGATTTAGTACTTGAGCTACTAGTTGAGTCTTGAGGTTCCCCACTATCATGTGACATTTTTATTCCATGCTTAGCTCTTATAGGATTATCCAGATATTTTATGATATCCCAATACTGTTTTGAATTTATGTTTTTTTTCAGTTTTATTATGTGAAGTTTTCCTAGCCTGTTTAATTAATATTTGTCATTTATTTCATTGTTTTTGTAATCTTCCCAATCTTCCTCATTTTTGTTTCATGTGCTTTTTTCCAGGCTCTATCTCTTACATGTATATTTTCCTTAAGCAATTGTTAACCCAGGGTAGATGTTTTCCTTATCTAACTTGTTTTATGGGGAGCATGTTGGTTACAGACCCTCAAAGGTCCTAGTGAAGTCTTAACCCCAAGATTTACATCTGAGATCAATTTTAACCTTTCCATTTTTCACCATCAAATTCCTGACAAAGTGGTCTGAATGACAATTTGTGTATTCCCTACTAATTTTATTTTCTTCTTCCCAACATTTAAAAATTATCAGTTACTTTTATAACACTGGTTATTATCCCTAAATTTGGGGACAAGACTTGACAGTTTTCTACAGTAAGTCTCCTTGAAAAAAACATTAAGTCTAGAATACTACCCTGACTTTTTACCCCACATTTCTTTGTTACCTGATTTACTGGTTGTTGCACATTCAACATTTCAGAACAATTTTCCAACTTATTACCCCTCAGCTTACTCCCAGGTGGCATTAAAATCCTCAATTATAATTAAATCCTTATCCACTGTAAGGGAAGCAATTTTCTGAGCTAATGATTCAAAACTACTAACATTTATATTTGGGGAGAATAGACTACACCTATAAAAAGCTTATGCAATGTTGAGGCTACAAAGATACATTCTCTCCCTTCAACATTTCCTTGGTACACAATTTCAAAAATTCTAATTTGTCTTTAATATACAAAAGAACCCTTCCCTCCCAACTTACCCCTATCTTGTCTGTACATGATGTATCCATCCATGGTAATTTCAGTGTCTGATATTCATTTGGTCAACCATGTTTCTGTAATACCCATAACGTCAGGCTCAATTTGCTGGAACCATATTCTGTACTCTTGTATTTTATTTATGATGCTACAAGCATTTTCAAGTGCAGTTTTCAAATCTAACCTTTTTACCATGTGTGGGTCAGGATCTACTTCCACATCACCCACTAGTATCAAAACAAAACAAAGAGTCATTGACTCAGACAATGTACAGTGTTTCCAGTATAAACCTGTATTTACAAAATGTCAACCTTTCACATGGTTCAAAAGTTTAAAATTATTAGTAAAGCAATTTCTTCTGACTCTCTGTACTACCTGGGGACCTGATGGAGACATCACCAGCCATACTGAGATTTTAGTTTGCAATCTATCTTGAGATATGACTACATCATACTTTTCTCTTTCTATTACCAACCTTGATGGAATGTGACTAAGAACAGGGTAAAATGCAACAATAATTTCAACATTCTTCAAAGTCTCCTAATATCTCAATATAATTACAGGAGTTCAATTTATACTCTCAAATTATTACTATTAAAAAACCTATTACTCAGAATAGTACTACTTATGTAGGTTTAATAACAGCACTAATTAGTAGTATCTCAAGGTATATAACAGAAGTTCAATTTATAATCTCAAGTATTTCTATTGCACTAAATAGTACAACTTATTAGAATTTAAGAACAACACTAACAGTATAGACTATTTACTCCAAACATTTATGTTGCTCCTGCTATTTATGCATAGGTCTTTTCCCATTTCTCTATCATGTGGTGCACACGCCGCACATTCGTGCCCATGCTTGTACTGTGCATGCTTTCCAGGGCTTTGTAGTCACTAGCCCCTCCCACTGGGTGGTCCTGCATGGTTGCTGACTCACCATCGAGTCCCCTTTCATGCTGCAACTGTAGACCTCCACTGAACACAGGAACAGTTCTGAATGTTTGTGCAGCAGATCATTCAGACAGGCTATGGGAGGAAAACTTACATATTAAAGTGCAGCAGTTCATTCAGGCAAAATATGGAGATGAAAGAGACAATTAAAGTGCAGAAGTTCATTCAGGCAGGCTACAGGAGGGACAAACCACAGTTTATATGATCTTCAGTAGAAATATTACCCCCTTGACACTGCAATCTCCTGCCTTGCTTCTCCAGTGTTGTTCAGCAAACTGATTGCCCAGGACCTCTGTGCACCGGTGTAAACAATATTTCAGTCAGGCAGGCTATGGGGAAAAACAGCTTCATTCTATGCAAGCAGCAGCAAAGAGATTACCCCTTCACACCACACTCTCCTGCCCTGCTTCTCTGATGGTATTAGGCAAGTTGATTTCCACAAACCTCTAGAGCTGTGTGTGCTTTGTGGGGCTTTGTAGTCACTAGCCCCTCTCACTGGGTGGTCCTGCATGGTTGTCGACTTGCCACTCAGTCCCCTATTGTGTTACAACTGGAGACCTCCACTGAACATCAGGTATACTGCATGTAATAACATTATGACCCTTATTCCACTCAGAGCCATGTCATTTGGTTGGCCATACTTGTACTGTATGTTGTTGCAGTAGAAACTTAATCCAAACAAAGCACTACATGCATTCTACTAAGGCTTTAACTGAACTAATCCAGAAACTTGCTTCAGCAATTAAAAAAATAAGATAACTTTAATCTTTCAAAATAAAAACATTAATAAAGGCAGACAGCTGAGACATTGTCAAATTAGATTCACCTGTGTTTTATGTTTTGGCTTTTGGTTTGAATTAAGATCAGTTGTAAAGCAATCGCTCAGTCTCAAGCCATCCAGTGTCACCCACTATCAAATCTTCAAACAGAATTTCCAGTCAATCATTTGTTGTATTTTCAGAAATGTGTCCATGTAAATGAGAAGTGATGTGAACTGTATCGGAGCCTTGGGAATTACAGCTCTCTACAAACTGAATTGAGAAGTACAAACTCATCACATTGTGATCATGAGCACAATTGTAATTCAACCATAAAAGGCTGGTCTCCTAACTACTAAACTAGCCTGTTTGCATTAAACATCTTCTTATTAAGGGTGGGGTTTTGCAAATTTCACAAAGTACAAAGAAAGGCTTTAACAGGTTTTTTGTTTGTGTTTTAGTAATTGGAATGCACTGTCTGTATCTCACCACCCATTCCATCCCAGAGTTCTCTAAATAGAAATACTGCAAGACCATTGCAGAATGCAGAGTTTTCTAAAGCAATCTGTCACAGCCATTCACACCCATCAATCCCCATCAAGCTTCTGACCCTAATGTAATTGAACAACTACCTAAAATTCCATGCTTGGAAAGGAAGTGTTAATTATTTTGCATATGGATATGTTCCCCTAGTATGAGCTAGCCTTCATGCCTTGCCAAAGAGCAGTCCCTGAGTCCGGGTGAGGGGAGAAGGGATGGAGCCAATCTGTTACTGTGCAGTAAATGAAACAACTTCTGTAATCCTAACTCTACACAATCCAGTAACCTCAGAGGCTTTGTTTTAGTGTGTGTGTGTGTGTGTGTGTGTGTGTGTGTGTGTGTGTGTGTGTGTGTGTGTGAATGCAGACATATAGATGACATACAGTATCTTGTTTCAACAATCAAATAAAAATGTAGTGGAGCACATTCATATGCAAAATATAGCGGTTGAAGTGCAAAGTGCAGTGCAAATACTATATATTTGTTTTGTGTTTTGCTCCATGTAATGTATTATTCCACTCAACTAGATCACTAAGTCCCTTTGAGGGTGATGTTAATGTATAATGCTCAGGATCAACTTTTTGATGGCCTTGCTTATTATAGTAATAATTATTAAAGAGCAACTCTGCAGTTCAGCATGTGTTTTCATAAATAAGATGTTTCAGCTGTTACAATTTACCGAGGATTCATTTTCTTTAATTTTCAATGTTTCTTTAGGTTTACAGCATGTGTTGGTAGTCCTTCTAAAAAGTCTGTATAGATGACATTTGAAAAGCATTTTCCTATCCCCGTTAGCCTCACACTGCCTTTTTAATACATCATAGTGATCACTATGATAAGAAACTATGATGTCACAAACAGCAACTGTATGGTTAGCAGGGAAGAGTCAAATACAGGACAATGAAATAATTGCTGCATTGCCTACAGTACTGTATTCAGTTGACATATAGTAGGGGAACATAACAAATGAATAATAAAACACAATAAAGTTAAAACATAGTTGGAGTACAATTGGTGTTTGTAAGCTTTATGTTATAATGGACAGTTGGTTGTTAAGCTTTTGGATGAGACATTAAACGAGGTCCCATCTGCCTGGATTGGTGGTAGTTCAGGGGATGTTAAAGATCCCATGGCACTTATCAAAAGAGTAGGGAATTTCCCCAGTGTCCTGGCCAAATTTCCCTCATTCACTAAAAATACCACCAACAGCTTAATCTGATTTAAGGTCAGTTGGCATTCATCTGTATCCCCTCCCGGTCGTGCCTGAAAATAGGCAGGATTTGTCTAAATACCTTACCGGTCAACAAAAACTAAATAAAATAAAGCTCTACTGTAACCTTGTTTTACATGAATCTCATTTTCTCAACACTGGCATGTAGAGCTGTCTATGTGCACAACCCATATACTTAACACATATCTCTCAACAATCAGACACAGGGCTGAAAATAATCAGGGAGACTTAATTAAAATTAAGGCCACATCTTAGACAAAAAGCGTATCTGCTCAAGAAGCCTGTTATATTGTGGTGCTTGTGTGAAAATCATTTCTGAAGGAGAACTGGATTGCAGCATTGATGTTTGTAAAAATCTTAGCTTCACATCCATACATTTTATAATCAAAATGACAATTTTAAAAGAGACCAGGAAATCTTTTAGGTAAATCAGGGACGTCCCTGAAAATCAGGGACAGTTGAGAGGTATGATTAAAGAAGGGATTGGAATTTGGTTTGCTGTTTTCTTGTTCTTCTATTTTCAAAAATAACATAACAACATTCTGTACAAAATATGCCCCAGTATTCAGCATCCGTGGAGGCAACTGTTCTCTGGACCTCAGTCAGCACTCTGCACCTCTCTGATCACTCACATTTTCAAAAATATTGTACAATTATCCCCACCCCTTCTGACAATGTTGCACAAATATTTCCCCAACCATTACTTTATCACAGTAATTATATACAGTAAATAACTGTCCCAGCTTAATTCACTAACCACTGTCCTCCACGCAATCTAAAAAATATTGCCCTAGAGCCCACTGGTTCACTGGTAGAACTCTAAAAATAGTATGTCCTCCCCTCACGACACTGTACAGTACCTCTGTGTCAGTGTTCTCAAATACACTTGAAGATTGATCTCAGTGCCTTTTGTGCACAGTTTTCATCAGAAATAATGATTTTGAATGAAACTGTGTATGTGTATATATATATATATACAGTATATATATATGTATATGTATTATAGCGGCGTGGTCGTACCTCTATATTTAAGGTTGAGTATGCACTTTAATGTTAAACCTCAAATTCTGTGCATTAATAACTTTGCAACCGTTCAATGGATTTGCATGAAATTTGGAAATGCAAGTCTGGTATGGTAGATCTCTTGATTTAACGATATGCGCTTCAACTGGACATATGGTTTTTGCACAGTGAAACACAAAAAATGTATTTTTGCCACTTTGCACGTTTTCTGTCTGTGGTGTTGTATGGACACCGTGTGGTCTATTGGTCTGAAACTTAGGATGTAGAAATCTAGCATGGGCGATGGAACATGCTACCATTTTGTTTGGTGAAAAATATTAATCAATTCAAAAGTATTACAATTTGAAGTTCCTATTATATTCTATGGGAAAATGTATATGTATATTTTGTGATGTCAATAGGGAAGACCAGATGACCTTGGGAAGACCAGATGGCCCAAATTGTGACGCCATATCTCAATAACAGTCTGGTCTTTCTACTTGAAATTTGCAGGGTGTTCAGGGATGTCCTAGAGATGTAATTATGTTGTTTAGGTGTTGGGGAATTAATTGGTTGCAGAGATATTCAATGGCGTAGTTGACATTTTCCCATAGGATTTCATTGCGGTCTGTCATGATTTTGGTGCACGTTATCTCGAAAATGAAGTGAGATACAGACTTTTCGCTACTAGCAGCCTAGGTCACTTTAAGTGACCTAGGCTACTAAAGATTTGAAAATCACCAAGTAAGCCTGCAGTGGAATTTGTTTCATACATTGAATGGTTCATAAGATATTGTAAAATTACTGTCACAATGGTTCAAAGAGTGCCTGTCCAGTGCTTTTCAGTACCCAAATCTCAGAAATGATACAGATACAGGTTCAGTCAATGATTGCCACATGATCTACTCACTGTCTGGAATACAATGATTGCTTGAATTTTTTTTTGTTACCGCACTACCACAGATGCATATTGTTATGTAGAAATGGGAACTTGGTGGAGTGGGGTCCCAATACATGTTTTATACTTGTTATAGTACACTTTTTCAAAAAATAAGGAATTTGGCAAAAACTGCATTTAATGCCTCATTTAGGGTTGAAGCAAAACAGGTCAGGAAATCAAACATTAGGGTTGACACTGCCCCCACCCCCGCACCCCCATCCTCCACAGACTGACAGACACTAGGGTGTGCCATTGGGGGCTGTGGAGGCTCAATCACACCCAATTCTCCTTTACTGTAGCATGTCAGCCTACTTACACATGGAATGGGGTGAGAGTTGGAGCCACATGACCCAATGCTTAAACCCTAAATGATGCTTTAATCGCAGTTTTTACCATGAATACATATATATATACATATATATATATATATATATACATATAGTGAGATCCTACCAGGATGAAGCACAGCACTACAGAATTCTGTAGTAGGATTACTGCAGCAAACAATGCAATTTCAATGGGAGTTAGTCCCTTTGTCATGCAGTAAATCTGTGACACTGTGCTTCATCCTGGCAGGCTTCACTGTATATATATATATATATATATATATATATATATATACACACACACACATATATCGCTTTATATCTCGCTTGCTTGTTTACTCTCCTCTTTAACCTACACCCTTTATTTATATCCCTCCTCTGCTTCTCTACAGAATCCCAGTTTTGACTGTGACTGCAGCTACTCAGTAGCACCTGTGTCCTGGGTCACTATTCAGAAATAGTGATTCTGACTGAAATAAAAAAATATCACTTGCTCATCCTCTCTACCCTTGAGCTCACACCTTGAGCCTACACTCAGCAGCACTTGTGCCCCCAAAAAGTAAAAGAACCTCATTTTATTTAAACCTCACAGTTGCTTTCAGTCAACATTTTAATACAAACATCTCCCCAAATAAAAGATTGCACTATATTTAGTTTCCCAGAGATGTGACAGAGAAGTACTCCCACCCCATCTCAATGACTCAAATGTGTCCTGCAGCTATCCTGCCCTCATGCTGGAGTTATTTATTTATTTATTTAAATGTTTGCTTGTGTTGGAAGGCTGCATAAGGTACCAGCAGGCAACCTGTTGTGAGGGTGAGGTATCAGGAGACAGCACAAAAGGCCATCTGAGGGCTCCCAAATTGCACTTAGATTGAAATGGTACAGTAGGTTGATTTAACAGCTCCATGCCCAAGAGTGATCTTGACTAACAGGTTTTGTCTATTGTAAAACTGCATATTTCATCCATATTTACTGTATAAGCCATTATTGTAAACACAGTTTTCCTGTCTACAGTACCATTGTACTCAGTTTTCAATATTACGTTCCAGTTATACAAAACAATTAAAGCGTCACTCTATTCCTCTGTTGTTGCAGACTCAGCATATCTTATAGGTACAATTAGCAGTTTCACATCACAATAAGGAAATGTAAGAAAAAATGTAATTTGCAGCCATCAGGAGCCCAACCTTTGTGTCACTAAAGACCCCACCATTCAGACACTGAGTGATTTGACAGTTCCATGCCCAACCAAGAGTGATCCTCACTACTAGTTTCAAAATAAATTCAGAGATGTGTGTCAGTTTTTTGTATTAGATTCCATTTGTTCCCCTGAAATGAATTTGAGGAAGAATGGCAAGTTTTGATGATAGTTCTGTATTGACTGTTTCTTATTAACTTTATTGAATGTTCTTTATTTTAAAATAGTTAGTCATCAAGCAAATTGATAATCAAGTGATGGGCCCAGCACAATGGTTGCAGGGGGAAAAAGCACTGTACTGGGGAGAGACAGTTTTTTTTTATTTTACAAGACTTCAGCCCGGAGAGAGTAGAAAAAAATATACTTATTCACAGTTAGATATACTGTACAGTATGTTACAAAAACAAATGTACAGTATTAAGGATGCCACTCTGATGATGATGAAGAGGGGAGGAGGGTTTTGCAAATTTCAAACAGCTGAGGAGGCTTGGGACAGTGTCAATAAATACAAATCCATTCTTTGTGACCCACTGCCTCCTTGAATGCTTCCTCTGACAAATTGCAAAGTTATCCATGTGGTGCTGCAGTACCCAGACCACCCCTCCCGATTGGGGAAAGCAGAGCCAAAACTCCTCATAGTCTCTGACACGGGTCTGTGTAATCTTATAGAAAGGTGATCCCAGTTCTTAGGAATATATATCTATCAGACCCCTAGACTCCAGCAATAAAAGGAAAAGGGAAATCTTTAAAACTCTGCACCGTTAGTATTAAAACTCATTGCCTCCCTAGAAACGTCTGTAGGCGCCAGCAAATCTAACTACAGTGTGTCCCAGAACGCCTACAGAAGTCACCTACAGACTTCCTGTGTGCCCTAGAAATGTCTGAAGAGTCACTCACATATTTTAATATTACTTGCCAGTCAGAATTGATTAGAATTGACTGCATGGTACCATTATAAAGGTAATGTTGTGATGAACAACCTTGCCACTGACACTTGTGTGTTATCATGTTCACTTTAGGAGTTAAACTTATTCATATTTGTTTATGACATTTTTGTAAATCTAGAACCACCTAAGCACTTTGAAAAAACACACATTCTGGGTATCTTAGCCAGTATAAAACAAAACCAAACTGAGTACAGCTGATTGCATAGAACCGTTGGAAAGGCAATTTTGTGTGGAACAACTGTGCCACTGATATGCTAGTGTGTCATGTATACTTTAGAAGTTATATGCATTTGTTTATGGTATGGTGTATGACTGACATTTTTCCATCAAGACTCACCTAAGCAGCTTGAATAAAATGCACTTTTTGACACTTCAGCAGGTATAAAAAATGTATTGATTACAATTGATCACATAGCATCATTGGAAAGGGAATTTTGTGCTGATCATCTTTCATGCTGATACTTTGTCTGCATCATGTATACTTTTGGAGTTATATGCATTTGTTTATGATATGGTGTGTATGGTTGAGATTCATCCCTCAAAACTCACCAAGCACCTTGACTAAAATGGGGAAAATTATGTTTCATAGTAAAAGATATATTTTTTAACAAACATAATAGTAAACACCATCTAATGTCTGTATGCTTAATTTAGTGTTGATATTTGACATATTTTCCAATAAAAATGTCTTATTCCGTTTTGACCAGCATAGAAAAAACTAAATTACTTATTATTACATGCATACCACCATTGAAAGGCAATTTTGTGCTGAATAACTCTGCCATTCATACTTTGTGTCTAGCATGTACAGTTATTGAACTATTAGCATTTGTTTGCGACATGCTGACTATGGCTTGATTTGCTTAGAAAGGCCCAGGATTCATTGTTAAAAGTGTACAGGAGATTCAGGACACAAGTAATGTAATCTCAGAGTGAGCCTGTGGAGGCAATGAGTTAAGGAAATTACAGTATGCAGAAAAGTTTGGTGAGGATATAGAGAGCGCTGTATCTTACACAGATGAAAATGCATTAGAACCAGTCTGAATGAACAAACTTAGAGGCAAACTGCTCACAAATTGCATCTGCAGACTGTTCACCTTGGAGAACTAAGTGCAAACCTTTCCCTGGTTTTGAGCAAGCTCTCTCCTCTTTAAATGTTTGGATGCCTGGGAATGTAAATAATTGCTATGGAGTGAACACCAACTCCCTGTGCCATGGACCCAGTTATAACAACGACTAAAATAAAAAGCAATAAAATAAAGTTTGAAGGTTTGGAACTGTGCATGCCACTGAGCTACCAGCATGCAGTGCATGGAAGATAGAATGTAACTGTTATGCAGCTATCCATAAAAGTCAACATGTCAGACTGAAATAATAATTAATGGTAAGTGAAATAAAACAAAATAAAATTATAATTAAGAGGGGCCATACATGTACATGTAGATCAAAGGTCCCTAAATAATGTGCTGAAATGATTAGTAAAAGGGGTTGGGGTATTGCCTTGTAAAGTCATCCAAGTGCAGTAGTCCACAGGTTTCCACTTCCTTCAGTTAGTCCACGCTGTAGCAGCAATACTGCAGGTCCAGTGTTCTGGCAGTCAGAGTGTGACCAACCAATTATGAACCCCAATGTCCCCTACCCAGTATCTGTCTACCTGAGTTACTGTATGGCCAGCTGACAGAAAGGCTTTGTTTGCAAGTACTATACCAAAAAGTTTATTGCCTGTCAGCTCTTCTGTTCTGTTTGGGAGTGGTTGACAAAGGCCAGACATCACAGTGCATGATGTACATTTTCCTCCCATTTTTCCCAGGACTGGCAGCTACAGTAGCAATGTCATGCTGAGTCTAACACTGGCCCTGCCCACAGTCAGACTGTCTCCAGCTGATCATCCTCATGGCAGTCATGCAGGAGCATGCCGTAGCCCTTACACCAAGAAGGTGGAAAGCAGTCACTAGATGCTCAGTGCACCTACACCTGGCCAGCTCCCTGTGACTCTTGCAAACTCAGTTCATCTCTGCAATATCTTAGGTTGCAAAGACACATCGGGCAGGATTCACAAAGAAGATGCACCCAGTGCAACTCGGCTGCCTAGGTGCCGGGGAGATGCACTGAGTACAAACTGGGCTATTCACAGCAGAGGCACAGGGAGATGCGCCCAGTGCATCCCTCTGTGAATAGCACAGGTGCGCCCAGCCCAGGATGCCCTGGAGCATCCCCTATGACAGGCAGTGAGTCCATTGGGGCAGGGCATCTCAGGATGCCCTGCACCCAAAATGCAATTCACAGCCAGGGCATGCAAATGAGGCCGTTAGGCATGCATGGTGCAATAGGGCAATTAGCATGTCATTATAGCCCCATTTGTAAAGCGCCGCTGGGAGTCCCCAGCAGAATGCACTGCAGTGTATCCACTGCCCCACCCCCGCCTGATCCCAGCCCAAGCCATGCCACCCAGGCAGCATTGTATGTGATGGATCCCCTCCATGCCTCCATAGAAAGCTGCTCCGATGGCAAAATAGTATTGAATCCTCACCCCAAGCCCCTGTAAAGTGCCACTCAGGGTGGCAGTAGTAGCACTGTTAACCCCCTGAGTGCCTGTACAAAGCGCTCCCGTGGCAGCAACAGTACCAACCCCCAAGCCCCTGTAACATGCTGCTCCTGGTGGCAATAGTAGTGGAGATACCCCAAGCACTCAGAGGATGCCGCCATGGCAGTGCAGATTGCAGGCTGAACCCCCGAGTTTAAGCCCTGGTACAGACACCTCACATGGCAGACATGCAGACAGTCCCCATGTACCCCAACCCACCCCTCTCTCCCACACCAGCAAGGTCCTGCTGTTGGCGGGCGGCTCAACAAACCGCGCCTACAGCACAGCCGCCACTAACAGAGTTGTCTGTGAATGACAGCTATCACACAGTTGGGCTGTGTGATAGCTGTCCTCAGACAGCCCTGCCTGCGGGCGGCCGTGGTGGCATGCAGGTGGGTTGAGCTGACAGCGGACCTTGCTGGGGTGGGGGGAGGGGTGGTTAGGGGGTACATGGGGCTGTCTGCACATCTGCTGTGGGAGGCAGCTGTACCAGGAGCTTGGGGCTGGGGTGGGTGTTCGCCTGCAATCTAGCGCCACCATGAGCGGCATCATCACGGGCCCTCGGGGCATCTTCACTACTACTGTCACTGGGAGTGGCACATTACAGGGCTTGGGGGTTGGTACTGTTGCTGCCACCAGGAGTGCACTTGGGGGTTAAACTACTACTACTGCCACCGTGAGCGGCATGCTACAGGGGCTTGTGGCGGGGGATTCAATACTGTTGTTGCCACGAGCAGTTTTGTATGGGGACTTGGGGGACATGTCCATTATCACTCCTGGGGCAGCATTGGATGGGGGCATGGGCCTTGGGAGGCTCACTGGGCTGCCAGGGTGGGAGGGTGCCGTGCTGCTGCCGCAGTGCAGCGGCCAGCCTGTGGGTGGTCCCCAACATAAGTCTACATTTCTAGACTTATCTTTCTGTGACACATCCCCAACTTGCCCCAAAGTTGTGCCACAGTATTGGGCTGTGAATGGGACTGTGCCTAGTATGCATGGACATGCCCCCTCACAGCTCCCTCCAGATGCACCGCATATCATTACAGGTGGTATGCACATCGAGGGTTGTGCCAGTGCATCAGGGTTGTGCAGGTGCATTGTCAGCCTGCCTGAATCACCCTTGGTGTATATTGGGATGCCCGGTGCATCTCGGATCCGCTGAGCACATCCTTTGTGAATCCTGCCCATAAACTGCATTTCGGAGCCCTAAACCACAATGAAATAAAACAAACTAAAATACAATTATAACTGAGTGCCATACATGTACATTTAGATCAAAGGTTTTATAATAATTTTATAATAAATCTATCTTTTTACATGTCTGCTGTAGTAGACAGAAAGTACATGTATTGTGTCATTGCAGCTAAATATAATAAATATTGATAAAATTGACTGAATAAGTTTGAGCATTACTAAGCTTCATATACAGTAGTGCATCTGCCAGTGAATGAATCACCAAATTAAAAAGGACACAATGGCACTCAAAAAGAAAATTCAATGGGGTAAGAGTGCTATTGCCATCCACTGGCTACCATGGGAAGCACATTTAGGCAACTAGTGTAACAAGGATTTAACAGGCTTTAACACATTACCCACACCGCATTTCATCGATTGGCATACTGGGGTACTGTACAACTTTTTGGTGACAGCCATTGTATATTGAAAACAATCTGCACACACTATACACTGAAACAAATAAACTACATAATTGAAATACATACACTATCTATTGAAATACATACACTACACATTGAAAAATCCATATACACTATCTACTGAAACAAATACACTATATATTGACCTGACTAAGGCTTTCAATACCATACATCACCTCCTACTAATCTCATAGTTGCTAAATGCTGGGTTATCCCTGAATCTATGACTTGGTTTAAGAGCTACTTAGAAAATCGCTTCCAAAGAGTGAAAATTGCTGATGTTCTCTGATGCAAGACTTTGCTAAATGGGTGAGTGCCTAAGGAATGCACTAGCAAATAGGCAGGAAGGAGGGTGGAAGAACAATGGGAATAATAAAACTGCCATCACAGAGGTAACGAGCCTTGTGTGAAGCAAATAAACAAAACAAGATGATGTAAGAAACCACTATGGTTCTCAAAGGAAGTGGCAGGAAGGTTCAAGAGAAAAAGAAAGCATTCAGGAAGTACAAGGAATCGCAGAAGGAGCAAGACAGAGAACTGTATCAGTTAAAGCAAAAGGAAGCTGGGAAGGCAGTCAGAACAGCAAAGGCCCAAACTGAGGAAAAGATAGCCAACTCAGTTAAGAAGGGGGATAAAACCTTTTATAGGTACATCAGGAGCAAAGGAAGACCAAGGGAGGGATAGTGAGGCTTAATAAAGGGAGGGAGGGTGGGCAGAGGGAGACTGTGAAAGGCAGAGATACTAAACAAATATTTTGCTCAGTATTTACAAATGAAGAGGGGGAGGTACATAAAACAAACAGTAGTACACTCTGGATGCAGAAGTTGATACCAGCCCATTTACAGAAGAAAGGGTTCTAAAGAACTCTTAAAACTTAAGGTGGACAAAGCAATGGGGCCTGATGGGATTCATCCCAGAATTCTAAAACAGCTAAGGTAGAACTAATGACACCACTGACTACCCTTTTAATAAATCATGGAGGATGGGGGTGGTACCTGAGGACTGGAGGAGGGCAGATGTTATTCCCCTTCACAAAGTGGGAGCAAGGCAGAAGCAGGAAACTACAGACCTGTTAGTTTAACCTCAGTGATAGGGAAAATGATGGAATCACTTCTGAAGGAAAGAATTGTCGAGTATCTAGAGGCCAGAGGGGCACAGGACCCTAGGCAGCATGGATTCACAGCGGAAGGTCATGTCAGACAAACCTGATAGATTTATTTGACTGGGTGACCAAAGTAGTAGATCAGGGAGGGGCTGTGGACATGGCCTACCTAGACTTTAGCAAGGCATTTGACACAGTCCCACACAAAAGATTAATATACAAGTTAGCCAGCCTGGGAGTGGGTCCCAAGATGACAGCCTGGGTAAAGAATTGGCTGGAGAATAAGACACAGAGAGTAATAGCAAATGGAGTCCACTCAGAAGAAAGGAGGGTTACTAGTGGGGTACACTAGGGTTCAGGATGGACTAGTCCTCTTAATGTCTTTATGTTTACATTGCGGAAGGACTGGAAGGAAAAGTATGTCTCTTTGCAGATGACACTAAGATCTGCAACAGAGTTGATGCACAGGGCGGGGTGGAAAGGATGAGAAGGGACTTGGCAAGGTTAGAGGAATGGTCAAATGTATGGCAGCTTAGATTCAATGCTAAGAAGTGCAAGGTAATGCACCTGGGAAACAAAACCCAGGGAGGAGTACACAATGGGGGTGAGATACTAACAACAACAAAAATGGAAAGAGACCTGGGGGTAGTCATATCAGATGACCTAAAGGTGGGCAAGCAATGGGAGAGAGCAGCAAGGAGGGCTGGGGGATACTAGGATGCATAGGAGAGGCATCACCAGTAGAAAACAGGAAGTTATTATCCCTCTGTACAGACAGCTGGTGAGACCCCATCTGGAGTACTGTGTGCAGTTCTGGAGACCCAATCTCTAAAGACATAGACAGGATGGAAGCTGTCCAGAGGAGGGCAACTAAAATGGTGCAGGGTCTGCACCAGAAGACATATAAGAGAGAGACTTAAGGAGCTTAATATGTATAGCCTCGAGGAAAGGAGGGAGAGGGGACATGATAGAAACTTTCAAGTACCTCAAAGGAATCAACAAAGTCCAAGAGGGTAGCATCTTTCAAAAAAGAGGTGCAAGAACAAGAGGGACACTTGAAGATAGAGGGGGCGTGCCAAGGTAATTTAAGGAAGTATTTTTTCACAGAGAGGGTTGTGGATGCATGGAACGGCCCCCGGAGGAGGTTGTGGAGTCAAAATCAGTGGTGGAATTCAAGCATGCATGGGACAGTCATAAGGCAATTCTGGGGGTGGGGGTAAGAAGGCGAGGGCTGCTGGTTAACTAGGATCTGCAGCTTATCCAGTAGGTAGGGAAATGGGCAGACTGGGTGGGCTAAGCAGTTCTTATCTGCCACAAAGTCTATGTTTCTATATGTTTCTATGTATGCTCTGGTGTACCACAAGGATCCATTCTCGAGCCCCTACTTTTCAGCCTCTTTTCAATAATCTTCCACAATTCTGTCTTGAGCAATTCCTTCTCTACCGACAATGCCATCATCCACTCCACACATAAGGACCCTCACTTCCTGCAGAGCAAGTTACAGCATGGTTTCACCTCAGTTGAAAACTGGTTCAGTAAACACAAACTGGTGCTCAACTAAAAAAAAAAATCTATGCTGGTCTGCAGCTCACAAAATAAGCACCGACGTCACCCTTTACTATTTCCAACTGCTTAGGTGAAACCGTTGAACAAGTGGAATCCTTTCAAATACCTTAGTGTCACAATTGACAGCAATCTGTCTTGTGGGTCTCACATTAATAATGTTGCCAAAGTGGCTAATACACTCATTGACCTTCTCTACAGGCATAGGAAATGCCTAACCACTGACGCCTTAAGGATCACAGTCCAGAGCTCAGTAGTCACATTAATTAACTATGGCCTCATCATTTATGGTTCTGTTTCCACCTCTGCCCTTAGGCGATATCCTTGGCCCTCAACAAAGCTTGCCCACTCATCACTGGATCCCACCATCTCACCCACACGTGTGACCTTTATGCCCAAACTGGGTGGCTTCAACTCTCAAACCTTATCACCTACCAAACATGTATAATGGCTAAAACACTGATGTGCTATGCCCCCCCAGAGTACAAGCTGTCATCCGAACTGCTCATAATCCTACCTCACTAGGGGCTCTGAATCTCAATGACTGCACATCCTGAGATGCCGGACTATGCAGGAACAAAGATCCTTTGCTTATAAAACTCCCAGCTGGTTAAATGGCCTCAACAGTGACATCTCCTCCCTACCTAAGCTAGGACCGTTGAACACTAACCTCCTCCTACTCCTTTCTGCATCTAGCACATGTGACTGTCTCCCCTGATCTATTTCTCTCCAGCTCTTATCCCATCCTCTCATCACCCCTACACTCCCCTCCCACCTGACACCCCCATCATACTTGTACTTCCTACTGTCACTTTCTGTGTTATGAGTGATCTTGACAATTGCCACTGGCTGCATCTTCAGTGTGTCTCTCAAGCCTTGTTAATTATGTGAACCCAGTCTTTGACAAGAACCTAATACCACCAAACTGAATGTACTCTATTGACTGTCAACAATTGTAACCGTTATCCTGACTTAATGTTCTGCCTTGTTTTGTACCTCACCTGACATGGAACCTTTGTAAAGAGCCTTGGCTCAAAGATATTTGTAATCCTAGATTCAAATAAATAAATAAATAAACTCTATATATTGAAATACATAGACTATCTATTGACATAAATACACTATACATTAAAAATCCACATACACTATATACTGAAACAAATACACTATTATTGAAACACTTACACTGTCTGTTGAAAAAATCTGCATACTCTGTATCCTGAAAGAAATACTTTACATACTGAAATACATACACAGTATATTAAAACATCCAAATGCACTATATACTGAAACAAATACACTACATGGTGAAACATATACACTACACATTGAAATACTGTACATACACTATAGACTGAAAAATCCACATACACTGTATACTGAAACAAATAAACTATACAGTAAAACAAATACACTACATATTGAACTTAGGCCATCCTCTGAATGGCCTGGCCTTGCACTCATTTCCTGCTGCATTTGGGGAACTGCTGGCCTGGTGAGAGGTTGCCCAAAGCTGCAGAGCAGAAGGTAAATGAAACAGGGCTATCTCAGTATTCTACTTCTTTATAAGGTTTTCCATCTTGTTTTGCTTGTACACCTTTAATCAAATTTCAGAACATTGTGATGTGACAAACTTTTAGAACTATTTAAATATACAGTAGTTTATTCTTTTAATCGAATGCTGTCTTCATTTACTGTTAAAAACACATTTGCATGGGACGGATATTCCTAACATATCACCCTCATGGTAGCATGTCATTTGAGTGAAGATATTATAGCAACTGCATTTCAGTGACTGCAATTATGGCACCCATACACATGACGAGCACTGGAAACAGCAACAAATGCATTCTCCCTCCTGAGGGTGCACTACGAGCTCCGGATATGAATATTTTAGTAAGGGGGTGCAGCCAGCAAAGCCTCTGCAAAGGGAGGTGCGTGTGTGTGTGTGTGTGAAGCCTCCCACAAACAAGCATGTGCCAAAATGCTGCTGTTACTGTGTTCACCTACAGTGCAGGCACCGTAATAGCAGTTGCTGAAATGCCATCACTGTAATTGCTGTCACTATAATATCTTCACTGAACTGAAATGGAACCCACTCTCATACCATATAAACATAAGGGACTGCATGCATTTTTCTAATTTGAATTTTGATCAGACTTATGAGTAATTAATTACTGTGTTAGTCCAGCAACTTATATGGCCTGAATGCTTGGGAAGCACTGCAGGAACTGTGATAGTGTAAACCAAACTCTTTCCTAGTTTGCGCTCTACAGAGTTTGTTTTGATTTAGTTTTGTTTTTGTTTTAATGTTTTGTTTAATAAAGGTTCTTGGTTAAGAAACAAAATATATATATTTTGCAATAATCACTCAGGGCCCAATTCTTGTAAGGAACCAGCTGGCATGTGTATGATTTGAATGTTTCTGTTCTGAGTAACTTCACTGGGTTCCATGTCAGTTCAAGCTAGTATATAGTGACAGCAATTATAGTGATGGCATTTCAGTAACTGCTGTTATGGTGCCCATACAATATGGGTGAGCACCGTAATGGCAACATTTTGCTATCGTGCTTGTTTTGTGGGGAGTGCCTTCACCACCACACAACCTTACTAAAATAACCAAGCACCCTGGGAGGGGGAATACATTTGCTGCTGTTTCAGTGCTCTGCCCATATGTATGAGGCACCATAATTGCAGTCACTGAAATTGCTTGTCAGTATAATATCTTTGCTCAACTGACATGCTACCTCCACTGTGATGCCTCACTGGTGGTATTCACAGTCCCTAGCCTCCCCATTGCATATCTGCAGAGCACTGCAAGGTGGACATAGCTTTGCCAGGCAATGGGACTCCACTAAAAAGCCTGCCCTGGTTCAGCTGCATAGTGCACTGTTACCCTGCTTATATGGTATGACTGTGTTATTGGTTTGAGATTCCCAAACTGTGTCTTGTTTCTTTCTTTTTCCATATAGATTTTTATCTCCTTAGTTACCCAGTAACCCCTTGCCCACTGACCTGTCCAGCTCCATCACTCAACATTCCCAGGAATTACCTGCTCTGAGATCCCCATGGCATCCCCCATGGCGGGGACAGGAGGAGAGGGCCATTCACAAGGAGACATATATTCAGACAGGAGCAGATCCTGGTTAGTAATGCTGAGCCTGTGTCAGGTTGGTGGATCTTATGACATTGGTGGTTTTATACCTTGGTTTTATCCCTGGACAGCCAAGCCTGTAAGGATGCCAATGCATGTAAAGGTAAGTAGTTGCTTTGTGCCTGCCTGAGCCCTCACCTACCACTCTGATGCTCTGCCAGCCTTCCTCAGCAAGATGGCTGATGAAGAGCAGGGTGGCCAGAGTCCCCCTCCCTGAGAGGAGAGCAGCTCCTGAGATGCTCAATCATCTCCCCCACTGACTCCCGATCGACCCAGATCCACCCCCAAAACTGGGCCACTGACATGGGAGGCACAGCTACCACGGGCCGCTATGCCAGCCCACCAAACTGTCTTTTATAAGTAAATAAAACAGCACCCAGATGAAAGAAGAAACAGTATTATAATGACAGTTGTTATAAATGTTTTAAGTTACATCACAATGTTTGAAATTGGATAAAGGTTTTGCAAGCAAAATAACATCCACATAATGAGACAGAAAAAGATAACCCATTTTTATTTATTTATTTTTATTTATTGCATAAGATCAGAATTACAACCCTTTGAGTCACAGACTCATTTGCAAAGGCTCCACGTCAGTTACAGGGTGGAGGGGAAACATACTATAAGTGATACATATGTAGAAAAGCAGTATATAAGAAAACATACACACTCATTTTTGGATAAACAGTACTGGTATTACATACCAGGCTCTGTCATTGATATGCATAGGCAGAGGTGGGCAGTGTTCGTGGCATCATTTGTAGTGAAAGGAGGGGTATAGTCGTGGGGTCTAAGTAGACCCTGTGTCTGTGATTAACGAGGTTAGGAAGTATAAAAGCAGGGTAGAGCTAGCCACAGTCACAGGTTTTGTTTACTTAATGCTTTTTAAGAGGCATCGACCAGGATTTTTAGTCAGTTAGGGTCCCATTTTCAAACGGTTAATACAGCACTAAACATCTAAGCACCACACCATGTGGGAACAACATTGTTGGATCATTGCCATATTCCACAGCCCCTGATGCTAACCTGATCATGTGCATGTGTACTATTATCATGGTTATGCAAACAATGAGGGATCCCTCCTGCATACAGAGCATCTGAAAGCATAGGGACCCCCTTTATAGCACCACTGGACAGCCTTTTTTCCTATAACCCCTTCTGAATCTACTGCAATAGTACAATCTCTTTCTTTTATGGTCTCTCTTGATCTTTTCATATTTTCTGCAATGTTGGGGTGGCCTCCTAATATGGTATCTTGCCTCTGTCTAACCCCTCTGATTTTCTTTTTCATCCAAGTGGTTGCCAAACACAAAAATGCTGCTTTTATGGTAACTTTGTTTTGTGGTCTAATTAACCAACCTGCTGACTGGTTCAGTGATGGATGTGCAGAGTATAAGAGCGTTCTCTAATGGCAAGTACCATCTGCACTGCTGCATGCACATTTCGATACCCCCTTCAGTTTTATGCAATAATTATTTTCCTTCCTGCTTTCAAAAAGCATGTAACAAATTGGCTCAGGAGGTTTTATATCTACCAGTGTGGTATCTGTGCAACTCCTCAGTCGCTGCCCCATTGTTTACATCTGTAGGGTGGTAGTCGATGACCAAATCAGCAAAACGTTTAGCACAGAGGCACAAAGTGGGAAGATGTACCCATTTGCCTGGAAAAGACATAGGCAGGTTTTGGAGCTCTCAGATGGTGTAGTCGCACTTGTTGGCTCCTTCTAAGCCAGGGTTGCACATATTTAGACTAATGAGAACTTGTCCTTAGTGTGGCATGGTTGCAAACACCTGGACGAGGGCAGGAGATGCCAAAGCTCCAGACAGTACTCAGAGAACAAAATGGTACAGGCATTAATTTGTTAGGGTGAGTGCTAGTGTTTTAAAATATAAACAGTTTGGGGTTATTTGTAGCCCATAATTTCTACATTTCATTACCTGGATGCATGTCTAGGATACTGGGTAACGCGATACACTTGTCTACCGGCACTCTTGGGGATAGAACATAACGTAGAATAGAAGCAAGGTAGAGACATACCTGTTGTTCTAGTCATCTCCAAGGTACACTGTCACAGAATCCCCCTTTAGGGCCAGCTGCCCTGGTAGATTATATTTATGAGCC
Organism: Neoceratodus forsteri; assembly: GCA_016271365.2. Lineage (NCBI taxonomy): Eukaryota > Metazoa > Chordata > Ceratodontiformes > Ceratodontidae > Neoceratodus > Neoceratodus forsteri. The sequence goes on from CM057455.1 coordinate 1,188,205,519, forward strand.
ACGCATGTGGTGAGGTCATCTATAGAGGAGGGCTAAATCCTTAAGTGACCCTTGCTTATGCAGTATTACAAATGGATGATTATATGATGAATGTGTTAATAAACATGCTGCATTATATTAAATAAAGATAAAAATATTGTGAGGTACCTGATGTTGCCCCATATTTTGCATTAGAATAGATAAAATGTTGTATTAGGACTGGGGTGAATCAGGTGACCCATGATGTCAGCAATCACAGAATATAAAAGGCTTACAAAGTACTTGTACAGACAGATAGGCATTATGACAGAGGATAGTGGTCCTGTTGCATTGAAGGCACCACTCTGTGGCAGTACTCCAGCTGGGAATACTGAAGTTCAGGAAAGGAACTGTATGTTTTGTTTTATTCTGAAGTAAGAATATATTTAATTTGGAATTCATTTCCTTTAAATAAATTGTTGATACATAAAGTTTTGTGTGTTCTTCAAAATCTTATGGTGTTGTGTGGTGTCACTACCATGGGCTTTACCACAGAGCACAGTGCTATATAAAAGGCTTTGAAAGTGCTTGACAGCTGAAATTGCAATGTTGTTCACCACTTCCAAAACCCTGCCCTCATTTGAGCACACAGTGGTGCATATTGTCACACCACACCTGGTAACCATTCTGATGTCCCCAAGTAGTATAATAAAATGATCCCTGGCATCTAAGGGTTCCCCACCCCTGATCAGTTTAAATGACCCCAGTTATTGTAGTAAATTGATCCCTGTGTCTAGTGGTACTCCCCAACATTGCCATTCAGATGCCCCAATTATTATAGTAATACTGGTGTAGAAATTAGTTGAAAGAAAGGTAGCAGAGGGTTGTGATTAATGGTGTCAAATCAGAAAGAGGAGATCATGAGTGGTATGCCGCAGGGATCCATCCCAAGTCCTGTCCTCTTCAATATACTCATCAGCAACAATGGAGAAGGAATCTGGGAAGCAAGTGTGTCTCTTTGAAGAGGACACCAAGCTCATGGGAGAGTAGATAGTGATGAGGGAAGTAAGAAACTGCCAGTGACATGCAATGGATTAGAAGTCTAAGGTTTGGCAGTTGAAATTCAATGCCAAAACTGCAAGGTGATGCACCTAGGAACAAGAACCCGAGGACAGAGTACTGGATAGGAGGGATAAAACTGAGCACTACAGTCAAGGAAGGGACCTAGGGTCATCATCAGTGACTCCCTTAAACAATCAAGCCAGTGTAGCAAGGCCTCTAGTAAGGCATATAGAATGCTATGATGTACGAAGGGTTCTACAGTAGAAGAATAGAGGTATTACTGCTTCTGTATAGCTTGTTGATGAGGCTTCACCTGGTGTACTGCACCTGGTTCTCGAGTCCTCAACTCAAGAAAGATAAGGAAAGGCTGGAGACTGTGTGACAAAGGGTGATCAAGATGATTCAGAGCCAGCAGGACAGATCTTACAAGGATCTGCTCAAGGCACTGAACTTGTATTCACTGGAGACCAGACAAGAGAGGAGTGTTATGATAGAGACCTTCAAGTTCCTAAAAGGAATAAACATGGTGAACTGAGAAGAACTACTTAGCAAGAGTAATAGTTCAAGGACATGGGAGCACAAGTGGAAAGTGATGGGAGGAGATTTAATAGGGCTATTACAAAGTTTTATTTACAGAAATGGTGGTGTAAATATGGAATAGTCTGCCAACTGAGATGGCGGGCACCAAACCATAAATGGTTTTAAGCATGGCTGTGACAAAGTGAAAGATATAATGGTTACTCAGTGGGGTGGTAGTAGTAGGGAGGAACAGGGACATGGACAGTGAAGGCTAGCACCTTGTATGGATAATAGGTCCCGGGGTTTAATAGGGAACTAGGGGCAGACTGGATGGACCATTGGTCTTTTCTGCCATCAGTGTCTATGTTTCTATGGTTCTATTTTCCCATAATCCCTGGCATCTAGTAGCCCCACCCTCCATCGCAAATCTGAGCCTCCATCCAATCCCATTCAACCAGGTCCCTCCACCCCTCCCCATTGGCACCCCTCTTACCCAAGATGGCAGCCAGCTCCTGTGACTGTGATCAGTACAGTCTCTCCACTCATTACCTTGGTCAGCCACTGTCTCAGTGATAGCTAGTGAGCACATGCCTACTAAAGAACATCTGTTTCTATAGTAGGTGTGTGCTCACTCCTGTCACTCAGACAGTGGCCAGACAAGGTGGTGAGCAGAGGGCTGGGCCTGTCACCATCACAGTGGGGAGGATTGGCAGCTGGAGTAATTTAAGGGCCACTACGGGAGGGGTAGTGGAAGGACCTGAGTGAGTGGAATGGGAGGGCTTAGACTTGCATATCGGGGTAAACTAGATGCCAGGGATCCTTTTAATATATTAATCAGGAGCATCTAAATGGTGATTGGGGTGGGCAGAAATACTAGAAGCCCTGGATCATTTTAATATACTAATGCAAGACATCTGAATGCGATTGGGGAACTACTAGATGCCAGGAATCATTTTATTATAATACTCAGGGGAATCTGAATGGCAATCAGGAGGTGGGCTGGCACTGTTCTGCAAAATGCCTCCATGCAGTCATGCACAGAGGCATTGTGCAGAGATGTTAGTGAGCCCATAATGGCATGCAAAGGATCATTAGCACCTTTCCTACCCTATGGACATATCAGCATTCTGAGAGCTGAAAATGACTCATGGGGTAAAGGTGCTATATTATTTGGGACACACTATCTCCCTTTGCACCTCTGAATCCCTGTCCTGCAGGAGGTTGTGATAGTGCATAGTCACATCACAGTTGGCTGTCCCCTGAGAACCAATGATCACTGTACAGTGTGGTTCAACATTAAGACAGGTGCAGAAGCAAGCCACAAAAAGACGAGGATCCTGGACTTTAGTAGGTTGGATTTTAAAGAAATGGGAGACTGCCTCAGAAGCAACCTAGCAGGAGAGGATTGTCAGGGAGGATAGAGGAACAGTCGAGAAAATTAAGGGACGGCATAGTGAAGGCAACCAGCCTCTGCATGAAGAAAGGAGCAAAAGCAGGAGGAAAAATGACCATTATGGTACTGTAGGGAAGTAGCCGTGAAGGCAAAGGAAAAAGATGGCATTCAGAAAGTATGAAGAAACACAGAAGGATAAGGGTAGAGAGTGTACCAGGTAAAACAGAGGAAGCAGGTAAGGCAGTGAAGGAGACAGAGGCTCAAACATAGGATAGGATAGCCAAAGGGTAGCAAAGAAGATCAGACTTTCTTCAGGTACATAAGCATGGAGAGGAAGGCAAGGGGGGATTATGAGGATAAAGAGGATGACAAAGAGATTGTGCAGAGCAGGGACATCATGTAACCAGAAATTTTGAGGGCACAAAATCTAAACCTCTCTAGGGGGATCCGGGGCATTCTCCCTGGGAAATATTTGAAATATTAAACAAAATGGTGCATTTTGGTGACTTTTAGCAGGCCAGGAAGCTGTTCCCCAACATGCTAAATGGCATCATAATGATAGAACTGATACATTTTTTCTGTTTTTGTTCAGTCTGTGGACAGCAACCTTTATATTTTCAAAGAAATTTTGTAAAACTGAACTGAAATGGTGCATTTGGTGGCTTTTACCATACAGTGACTCAGCTAGCTAGTTATAGTCCATTACTAGCTGATTCACTACCTGCTAAAAGCCAGAAATGCACCATTTGAATAGTCATATAATAACAGTCATCCACTATAAATGTTATGCATGAAAAATTACACGTCATCTGTTCTTGCTAATACTTTATTGTGCAATTTTTCTGTGTATTATACACACACACACAAACACTCACTCACAGTCAGGAACATTGACAGCACCCCATACACACACAAACAGAAAAATTCAGGAAGAGCTGATTGCCACTGGACCCACCCATATGCCATTGGTTGTGTTCAACACATCCTCTCCTACACACAAAATCAGAGAAAATTAGAGCCACCACCCACCCCACCTCAAAAGGTTAGGAGAGTTGAGAACCCCACACACACACGTAACATTTGCTCTGTTCAGCTCCACCCACACAGAAACAAAATCAGGGAGAGTTGAGAGCCCCATAACATAAAATGAATGTACCATGAAAGGAGGGAGAAAAAAGTTTCAACCAGTGGAAGGATAAGCATACCTTATGGTTATCACTTAGATTTATCTTCTGCCTGAGAAACAAACAAAATTAATCCATTCCATCACATCTGATTTTCTTCTGTATCCAGTAAATTAAACATGAAACACCATGCTTGGGACCAGGTAATAGCCAATGCCATGTGCTCTGAATCAGGGCTGCAGCTGTGAATTTTGGGGCCCTGTATAAGTCACTTGAAATGGGCCCATTTCCCAAACCAGCTGATGCCAGGGGTAATGCCAGCTCCTCATGTGGGCTCCCTTCTGATCTCGGGGCCCCGGACAACATCCCCACTTTGCCCCTCATTACTATCGCGCCCTGCTCTGTATAGTCATTTTTATTGTTTGTTTTACCTGTATATCTCAAGTTTCCTTTAAGAATCTTGTTATAGCAAGATGGCTTGGCTTGTGAGAGAAGATTATTTCTGGTTCTTTCTACACTGTTGCACAACACAGTTGCTAACTTAATCTTTGTGAAATGCTTACTGGAAAATGATGAATGATGAAATAGCTCAGTCTGCTCTTATCACATTAAATGTCATACACTCCCTAACTCTGTTTGACACACTAATATATCACAACAGTGGATATCTACTGTGGACATACCTTCTTACACCATGTCTGCAGCCACGAAATGTGGCACTGTAATGGTATAATGATGCCCACTGACTGACTAGGTGTATCAGTGCAAATTTGGGATGATGAGAAAGCACTTTGGTGTCTGGATACGACTGGCAGTATACTCCTGCTGGCACCTGGAAAGGCGTGCTGAGTCTTTGTTGTATGCTGCATGCTGCACAACTTGCATAAGCAAAGGAGACCCTTATTTGTAGACATCACTGCTTGACCATTCCAATGCAGACCCACTGTCTGGCAATGGTCTCACACAAGAGCACACAGAACATCTGGATTCCGGGTGGCACATCATCAGCAAGACTCTTTCACACTGTTCTGTGTGCTTTTGTGGAGGCCATTGCCATTGCCAGACAGTGGGGCTACACTGCAGAATGGTCATGCTGAGCCGGGGTTGTTGGCATCTATTTCAACTAGCGGTGCGGCAGTGGAGGTGTTATGTAATGGGATGCACTGTGCTATTACAAAAATAAAATACAGTTCCATGACAGAACATATATGTATTGTGTTTAAGCAGGGCAATGGTATAATGGCATCAGATGTGCTGAAGTACTGCATGTAGAGGCGGTGGTGAATCGGTATTCTACAAAGAGGAGCTTACTCCATTGGAAGTGATTAAAGAAGGTGTGCACTGGGCCTGGTGCCATGTAATGTTTGCCCTCTGCTTCAAGGAGCTGGGACCATGTTACTGTCCTGGGCACCTTTAGGTTGCTCCATTTCACCATGCCTGCTAGGTTTGGCATAATCATCACTTGTTTGACCCCTCTGACCTCCCGGTGCTGCCACCTATGCAACTTATTTTGCTGTCCCTGTGTTCTGCCCTAACAGCAGGTAATGCTTGTGCTACCATGGCACCCAGATGATCACTGTGTGTGTTACACACAACAGACAGACTACTGTCCTACCTGACTTGTTCTAAAAAAAACTGATCACATCACTAACTGTCATAGTCTCACAGACCTTTTAAAATAAACTGTGCAGAAAATAAAACAGAGATTCACTGAGTTTAACAGTCTTTTACTTTCTTACCTTAGTCTTCTAGTGGTGTGGTGAATGGTGGATGGTGAGGGAGATGACTGTCCATCGGCATCGCAGCTGCCATGGAAAGGAGAGATGGGGCAAGGTCCTGCAGGGTGAAGAAACTCAGGAGGTCAGGAGATGAGAGGACAAATTGACATGAACCAGACTGGTGTGTTACCGGAGGGAGGGCCAGATGATGGGTCCATCCATTTCATGTGGTGTAATCTTCACACCAGTTGCCTGGCTGCTCACAGGCCACAGCTAATAATTATACTCATAAAAAAGAGACATATCCTTTGCCTTTCACACACAGTACTGTGTGTACATATGGCTTTACGAGTCAGGAGAAGGGTAGTAGGAGGTAAAGATTATTGCCTTGCATTATCATCCTTAACTTTTGCTGTGCTGTTTGGTTGATGCAACCCATCATTCATTGCTCTCTGGCTTCCACTGGTGCCAAAGTAAAAATTCTTGACTCTTGGGTGTATTGGCCTGGAGTGGAGAGATGGATGGCTGCAAGTACCAATTGTGAATGTGCAGCACCAGCGATCAGCCAATGAGGGAATAATGTACCATAATAGGTGCTTCTCATTCACCATTTCCATAGGAAGGCACATAAATTAATATATTTTAATATGACAGTCACAGCTCTCACAGTCCATTATCAATGCAACAGCATTGGTAACAATGACAACAATTACAGACGGACTCCCAGGTGTCACCTGTGAGCAGCCAACCAGATTGAAAAGAACTGAAATGAAATGTTACATTTTAAGAGGATTGTGAAGGCTTGTGAATGACCTTGGGGGCAAATGCCTCCTCGGGCCCTATAGGCATGATGCCACTGGTGTAGAGCAGGATCAGGAAAAGCAGACATCCTGAACAGGTACTTCTGCTCAGTCTTCACAGTGGAGAAAGACAGGGACAGACCACCAAGGAGCAGCAGGAACACTGGAAGGGGAGGTGTACACAAGTCCATTTATAGAGAAAAGAGTATTTACGGGACTTGCAAATCTGAAAGTGGACAAGGCCATGGGACCAGATGGATACACCCAATGGTATTAAGGGAACCAGGAAGGAGGTGTTTGCTACACTACTCATGGCCTTATTCAACAACTCACTGGAAACAGGAGTGGTTCCAGAGGACTGGAAGAGCAGGCATGGTCCTGCTCTGTAAGAGCAGCAGCAGGAGGAGGCTAACAACTATAGTCTGGCCTGTCTTACTTGGGTCATGGGAAATTAATGGAATCCATATTGAAGGAGTGACTGGTAGAGTATCTTGTATCCAGTGAGCTGCAAGATCACAGGCAGCACAGATTCACAGGGGAAGTTCATGCCAAAAGAATCTGGTAGATTTCTTTGACTGGGTGACCAGGAAATAGATCAGGGAGGGCAGTGCACATGACTGATCTGGAGTTTAGCTAGGCCTTTGACACTGTGCCACACAGGAGGCTGATAAAAAACTGAACAGCCTAGGGGTGGGATCCAAAGTGGCGAACTGGGTTAGTAACTGATTAACAGATAAGAGACAGAGGGTGGTGGTTAACAGCACTCACCCTAATGATGGGAGAGTGACCAGTGGGGTACCACAGGGTTCAGTACTGGTCCCAATCCTTTTCAATGTAGGAGACATTGCAGAAGAACTGAAGGGAAGGTATGCCTTTTGCAGATGATACCAATATTTGCAATGGGTGGACACTTGGGGGTAGAGAATGTGCAGGATCTTGTGAAACTCAAGGAGTGGTCAAAAGCATGGCAGTTGGGTTCAAAGTCAAAAAGTGCAAAATCATGCACCTAGGACATAGGAACACAAGAGCTGGGTATAGGATGGAAGGGAGTTACTGACAGTCAATAAACAGGAAAGGGACCTTGGGGTTATTATGTCTGAGGACCTCAAAGTGGCACTGGGACAAAGCAGTGGGTAGGGCTAGTGGGATGCCGAGGTGCATAGGAGAGGTATCTCCATCAGGAGGATGGAGGGGTGTTGCCAATGTATGGCTTCCTGGTAAGACCCCACCTGAAGTACTGTGTACAATTTTGAGAACAAACCTCAGAAAGAACATAGACAGGGTGGAGAAGTCCACAGAAGGGCAACAAAAATGGTGCAGGGTTTGCACAAGAAGCCCTAAGAGGAGAGACTGAGGGATCTCAGCATGTAAGCCCTGGAAGAGAGGAGAGAGAGAAAGGTGACAGGATACAGACCTACAAATACCTCACAGGAGTGAATAGGGTCTGGGGAGTCTCTTCAAATGCGAACGAGCACCAGGACTAGGGCTGGGAGAACTCAATGAAGTTCTGAACCTTATTAAATAAGAAGAGGAACACGGTGAAGTTCTGATTTATTCTGATCAGTCCTGATTTATCGACAAATATTTGAAAAAATGCAAAATAATGCATAAAAGTGGCCCAAGTTGGTCATACTTAACACAGAGGCCCAAAGGAAAAAAATCAAAGCATGATTTGTATAAAAATTACAGTAAAACTGCTAAATAAAAGCAATAACTGCTAGCAGCTTCATAGCTGGGCTGTAATGGTGGAATATCCAGCTCAGGCCCATGACGTTGAGTGTGTCGGAGGGGGGACAGAGAGAAACAGGTGCAAGCACTGTTTTGCCTGCCTGCCAGGCCTGTACAGAGTACACATACTGCACAGCCACACTGAGGACAAGATTAATTAATTTATTTGTGATTTCTATGACTGTAAAATTTCTCTTTGTCCCCAGTAGTCTAGTCTCTCTTATCTCTGTCTCCTCTTCTGGGAGGCACAAGGCAACATTAATTTTGCCAGCATGCCCATACCCTGGGCCTGTTCACAGACAGCGACAATGAAACCAAGAATACACTTTATTTGTGAGTTCTGTAACTATACCATCACTCCTAGACCCCCAGTAGTCCAGTCTCTCTCTCTCTCTCTCTCTCTTCTCCACTGGATGGCACACATCAACATTTATTTTGACAGCATGCCCATGCCCTGTACACAGACAGCCACAATGAAACCAAAAATACACTTTATTTGTGAGTTCTGTGACTATACCATTACTCTTAGGCCCCCAGTAGTCCAGTCTCTCTCTCTCTTTCCACTCTGGATGGCACAAGTCAATATTTATTTTGCTAGCATGCCCATGCCCTGGACCTGTACAGACAACCACAATGAAACCAATGCATTTTAAAGTACATGAAAGAATATGCCAGTACTTTACCACACCATTTTTTCATCGTGGTTCAATTGCTTCGAGTTCCACATTCTGAGGACAACAGACCAACGAGCTACACAGCTGACCAGAGAAAGCATCACAGACTGATCCACCCACCAATCACAACAGCTGCAGGCCATGCTCAGATCTCCCACCATGTGACTGCAATTGTCATTCTCTGCTGCTAGGCTCGCTCCACCCTCCTCTTCTCACACTTTATTCTGCCTTGTACCGCTTATTTCTCCAGCTGCAACTGCAGCATGCAGAAAAGGCCCTGCTTTCCACGGACCTGGAACCGGACTTCTGCGGTGAGGTCTGTGTGATGCTTGACAGCTGATTCTGATTACTCTACGATTTTTGTAATATAAAATGTGTTATTGAATGTCTCTCATGAAACATGCTGAGAAATGCTGTGCTCTGGATGACCCTCCTTACCAGGTTTCACTTCAAAAGACAGGGTATGTTAAACAGCAGATCTCTATAATACAATTAACTTCTCAGTTTGCTTTGAAAGCTAGGAAGTGGAATAATCATTTATGACATCCTCAGGAAGCCCACTTAAATTGCACCTGGTGTCACAATGTACATTACACCTCAGGGAGATCTGGCAGTTAGTCATAAAAGTCCTTTGATGTGTTTGAGTAAGGAAACTGCTCATGGATCAAAGGGACTGAGAAATCACAGTCTTAATTAAGAGTGTCATGATTTTGGAAAATGAGTTTTGCTGAAGTCACAGAATTTAATACCCCTTTATGGGACTTCCTGTTTTGTATATATATATATATATATATATATATATATATATATATACACATATAGTGTGTATTTGATACTGGAGAGACAAAGTGTGACATGTCCCAAATTATTTTTACTTAAATCCCATAACTATATCATTGTTACATTGGGTGCATATGGAGATAATGTAATACCAAATATAAAGATAGTTCATCATCTGGAAGTATAGAAAATGAGTCTTTAGTTAGCACATGAATCAGGTAACGTCGTAACATGGTGTCCCTTCTGTTGAATTTTCAGTTTAAATTTCTTTTAGTTTTTCCAAAATTAGTATGGTTATTGAAGCTATTTAGGTACCATAGTATGCAACATTTCACTATTTTATTCTAAGCATTACCTGATTATAATTACGCAACAATTTATCTTTGGGCACCACTGCTGTGAAAACAGGACATGTCAAAGTTTTGCTGCTGATTGTATCCATTTGTTTTACCATCCCCTATTTTTAAATCTGCTGTATGAACCTTGGTGGATAAGTTAGACACCACTGAGTTTCCTAATTGTTCAGTGCAATTTATTCAAAAATTTTTTTCATAAAAAGTCATGTATGTAACAGTGACACCACAACAAGTCATGTACTGAACAATGACACCACATAAAGTCATGTGGTTAACTGGGACCCAACAAAAGCAACAATGTAAGTGTAACTATCTAACAAAGTCCTACTATAAGAAATACTTATGTTAATGTACATAAAGCAACCATAGTTATCTTTAAACATTTACTTTTGAATGCATTTTCACTGGGCATGTCAAATGTATCTGCTGATTGCATCTGTTTGTTTTACAGTTCTTTTTCTTAATCGCTATGTGAACCTATGTGTATAAGTTAGACACCACTGAGTTTCCTAATTATTCAGTGCAATTTATTCAAAAACAGTTGTTACATAAGAAGTCATGTATGTAACAGTGACACCAAAAGTCATGTACATAACAGTGACACCACATCAAGTCAAGTGGTTAACAGGGGCCCAACAAAAGCAACAACATATAAGTGTAACTATCTGATATAGTCCTGCAACAAGAAACATTGTTGTTAATGTACATAATGCAACCATAGTTATGTTTAAACATTTACTTTTGAATGCATTTTCTCCAGAGGTGTCAAAATTTACCTGCTGACTATATATCAGATGACCTTAAGGTTAGTAAGCAATGTGAGAAGGCAGTAGGGGAGGCTGGGGGTATACTGGGATGTATGGAGAGCATCAGCAGCAGAAAACAGGAAGTTGTTATCCTCTATACAGACAGTTGGTGAGACCCCATCTGGAATACTGTGTCCAGTTCTGGAGACCCCATCTCCGCAAGGACATAGACAGGATAGAGGCAGTCAGAGAGGGCAACTAAAATGGTGCAGGGTCTGCAAGAGAAGCCGTATGAGGAGAGACTAAAGGAGCTTAATATGTATACCCTTGAGGAAAGAAGGGAGAGGGGACATGATAGAAACTTTCAAGTACCTCAAGGGAATCAACAAAGTCCAAGAGGGTAGCATCTTTCAGAAAAAGAGACTTGCAAGAACAAGAGGACACAATTTAAAAATAGAAGGAGGGCGGTTCAGGGGCAATGTGAGGAAGTATTATTTCACAGAGAGGTAGTGGATGCGTGGAACAGCCTTCCTAAGGAAGTTGGGGTCTAAAACTGTGGGAGAATTCAAGAATGCATGAGACAGACATAAGGCAATTCTTGTGGGGGCAGAAGATATAGGCTGTTGGTTAACTAGGATCTGCGGCCTATCCTGTAGGTAGGAAATGTAGACTAGATGGGCCTAGCGGTCCTTATCTGCCGTCAAAGTCTATGTTTCTATGTTTCTATGTATACGTTTGTTTTAAGCTCTTTTTTCTTACTCAGCAATTTAAACTTTGGCTGAAAAATTAGACACCACTTATTGTCCTAATTATTTGGTGTAATTTACATAAAAGCAGTTTTTTCAAAAAAGTCATGTAAGTAACAGTGACACCACAACAAGTCATGTATAGTAACAATGAGAGGAATAGAGACACCAAGAAAAACACTCACTGGGATGAGAAGAAGAAAGGAAGTTTCTTGGGCAGGTGTGGGGCTTTTAAGACCTTCAAAGGTTCAGCAACAATACAGACAAGTGCTTTTAGTTCTGCAAATGGACCGCTGGTGTTGTGGAGAATTTTTGGACCCATAGTCTTGTACATAACAAGGGACACCAAGGGAGGAGGGACCAAATATTTAATTAAAATATCATGAATACCACAAAATAAAGAAAAAAAAAACTAGAAATGCTTCTTAAGGAAAGTCAGAGGCACTGCAATTGGGGGCTATTAGAAAAAAGCTATTTGAAAACCAGGGCTGTACAAGTCCTGAAAGTACTGTAGGGGACACCACTGGTTCATACATTACCAGGAAAAAAGCATATAAAACTACATAAATTATAAATTAATAAATAAGAAAGTTTTAAGAAGCACAAGCGCTAACTATGAGATACTAGCATACAACTTTTTCTTTAAAATATAAATGTTGAGACTGAAATTAGGCACTCTATGAGTGACATGGAACAATGTCACAAAATGGCATCTTTCTTAAGGGGAAATGTGCAATTGGAGATGGGTCCACAGCAAAAACAGCAACACAACAGAGGCTGATATTATTTACAATATGTTCTTATTGAGTACAATACTAGGGAGTATTAGAATGAAAACATTTTATAAGTTATTTAAGAAGTTACAGGCCATTATTATAGAGTGATGCAAGTCTCTCCAGTACTGCACACAGACATATATATATATATATATATATATATATATATATATATATATATATATATATATATTGTATATATATCTACATATATTTTTTATATATATATATATATCCTGAAAAGGAGGAGCTGGATGATGACATCATGGAGAGGGCAGGTTCAAGACAGTGTTTTAATTATGCTGTGTCTGACCTTGAGAGACATTCATGTTTGGACTCTGAATCTACAACATCTATTCACACTATAAGAAGATAAGAATACATTAGCTAGACAAGTCTAAGTGTATGGTTTGGTAGGAATTTGCACTTTTAAACCTTATTATTTTAAGTAGTTTTGTGATATATTGTTCTGTATTTACAGTTTACATTTTTTTATCTATTTTAAGTAAAACCTCTTATTTTAAGAGACTACTTGGTGCCTTTGAAATTCTTTCTTTGACAAGTGAATCATACATGGTTAAAGCTGACACTGTGTATAGCTTACTGGTTTACCAAACTGGGAAAGGTAAGAGTTTATTCTGAGGTCTTTCATAGAGTTTTTATGGGTTAATTTTGTACACCTGGTTATGTGCCCATAGGCGAAAGATATCTGGCATTCCTGAAGAGCAAATTATCTGAGCCTGTACATTGGGTACGCTTAGCAAGAGGTTCACAGTTTGAATCCCTTCAGAACTTGAGACCAAAGGTTGATTCAAACCCACGAAACAGACAGGAGGGTTACCCCATTTCTGTTCCTGTTCACAATACTGCACTCGGAGGTTAGCACTGTGGGAGCAGAGGGCCTGACCTGCTGAGTGGGGTTGTGACAGATTGGTTGGCAGTGGTGTGCATAGTTTGGTATTACAAGCTTTTATTGTTCAGTGTGTCGGCTTGATACTGTCAGCTCACTTGCAAAAAAAAAGAAAAAGGCAGTGATTTATTTTTAAAAAGGAAACAGAGCTATATCACTTGGCTTACAGTCAAGGTTCTACCTGTTTTATTTTTTTCTAAGTGCAAGTCAGAGTAGCCGTAGTTAGGGAAGAAGATGGCTTCCAACTACAGTGGGCACATTGTAGACTACTTAAAGCAGTTGTGCAGGAACAGAGGAGTCCAGTACGAGGTGAAAGCCAAGAAACAGAACCTCATAGATGCCCTAATGGTAGCAGATACCCAGAGCATCAAGTCACAGACAGTGACTGTAAGGGACTGAACCTTGAGTGGGGAAGGGCTAGCAACCAGTGCAGTGTCCAGATCCAATGAGGAGGGTAGCAGGATCAGTGCCAGCGAAGGGCCACAGCAGCAGGGGAAGGTCACTAGCATCCTGGAGCCAGAAGTACTAGGCTGCAGATTGAGTTGCACAGAATGGAGCTGGAGTTCAGAGAAGAGAAGAGAAGTGAGAACAGCGAGCTGCAGAGGAGAAGGCTGAGCGAGACCGCCAAGAGGCAGAGGCGAAAATAGTGAGCTGCAGAGAGAAAAGGAGCAAGAACAGCGAGAGGCAGAGTGGGAACAGCGGGAGGCAGACCGTGAGGAGTGTGAGCACCAGAGGCTACATGAACTGGAGAAGCTACGACTCCAACCACCAGCGCCAGAGCAGGTAAGTGTCTTGGGTTTAACTAGGACTACAGGACTGGGTTACAAATTGAATTCCAAATTGATAGCTGAATTTAAAGAGGGAGGATATGGATGCCTTTTAAATTGTTTTGAAAAGTTTGTATTCAGGCTAAAATTCCTAGAGTCCTGGAGCTTTCAGCTATCCCCGCTACTTAGTGGGAAAGCTCGGGATGTATTGGGTCAAATAGACAATGAGGATAGTAATGATTACAGCAAACTTAAAGCTGCACTGTTAAAAAAAATTTGAATTAACTGCTGAATCATACAGAGCTAAATTCCGTAAGCTCAGGAGAAGCCCTGACATGAGCTCGGGGGCTAGCCATGAAACAGTGTCAGTTTTGAAATGTTGGTGGGAAGGAATTAGCAAACTCTGTTGATAAAATTGAAAATGTTATTCTGTTAGAACAGTTTTTGGGCATGCCCAGCTGAGCTGAAAACCTGGCTGGAGGACCAAGATCCCAAAACAGTGCAAGAGGCTGCTGAACTCTTGGACCGCTATGCCAAGAGCAGACCTGCTCTGAGAGCTAATGGGATGGGCATGGCAGTGCAGAAAGGGAAAAGTGCACCTTCAGGGCAGCTAAAACCCTCACTGCCTCACTGAAACCAATTAGCTCCAGAACTCAGAGAAAAGATTTCTCTGAGAAAAGAAACAAATGTTGGTTGTGTAAAGAAATTGGGCATATTGCCAGACAGTGTCCCAAAAGGTGAGAAATACACAACAGGGGCTAGGAAAGAAGTGGGTTGTTTGTGTCCCTGGAAGCATGCCTGTGAACATGAGGTACACATGCACCCAGTCATGGTGAATGGTGTACAGACACAAGGGTTAAGGGACACAGGGTCCTCCCTGCCTTGGTAAAGGGGATCTAGTAGAGCCCGGTCAGCTTATACCAATAAATACATCCTGTAAAGGACTTTATTGGTGAGGGGAGAGATTGGCCCTTGCTAGTGTTCTCTAGACTGGGGTGGAACAGGGGGAACTGTGCAACAGGTGGCTGTATCTAAAATCTTAGCAGTGGATGTGATCCTGGGCAACAATCTCAAACAGGGGATGGTGTGTGCAGTGACCCATAGCCAAGTGGCAAAGGGAACACTGTAGTTCCCTGGACCCCACAGAAGCCATTGTGGATACCACTGGGAGGCTGGTTCCCAAGCCTGTGTCTCCTGATATGGAGAATAACAAAAGGGGTAGAAATTTCCCAGTGCAGTTAATCATACAGCTACAGAGGGTTGCTCCAAGGAGGAGGTGATCCATTGTCAGAGGCTTAGGGATGACAGTGATACGAGTGCCCTGACACTAGTTCTAGGGACCCAGTCTAGAGACAGAGGGGACCTGTCCCATGCCTTGGGAATGTATGAGGAGTTTGTAGCTCCTCAGAGAAGTGACCCTAGTCAGAGAAGCTGAGGGGCTGGGCAGACTTGATGGGGAACAGGGAAGTGACGGCAGACATAACGTTTATTAGGAAGATGGATTGATGTATACTTGGGCTGTGCAGACAGATGGAGGTGCTACGCAGCAGCTTGTGGCATTCCTGGGATATCGTGAGCAGTTTCTCAAGATTGCACATGATATTCCCTTGTCTGGTCATCTGGAAATCGCATGCACTATGCAGCAGGTTGGCCCAGAATTTCTATTTGTCAAACTTCACCCAGCAGGTGAAGGAGTATTGCAGGTCTTGTCACGTGCAGTCAAGAAATAGGGAAGGTGGGCAAGAAAACTCAAGCCGCCCTGCTTCCATTGCCCATAGTGGAGGAGCCATTCAGAGGGTGGAAATGGATATTGTGGGGCCTTTAAATACTCCCAGCTCCTCAGGGAAGAGATTCATCCTGATTGTGGATTATGCCCCCGGCACCCAGAGGCAGTACCCTATCCTCTCTGAGGACAGATAAAGTGGCAGATGCCTTCTTTGGATTTTCTCTCGTATTGTTTCGAGGAGGTTATCACCAATCGAGGGGTTCCTTCATGTCAGACCTGATGAAATGTTTATGGGAGAAATGTGGGGTGATGCAGATGCACAACACTGTAGATCACCCACATGCCAATGGGCTTGTGGAACGATTCAGTGGTATCCTGAAGTTAATGCTCTGGGCATTTGCTGAACAGCATGGGAGTGACTGGAAGAAATACTTTCCTCACTGTTGTTTGCATACAGGGAGGTGCCCCAAGAGTCGACAGGATTTTCCCCTTCAAACTCTTCTATGGATGCGGATACGTGGACCCCTAGACTTGATCCAGGAGGACTGGGAAGGCAAGCATGCCACCCAGGGAACTCCCATAGTGGATTATGTCCTTAGGTTTAGGGAAAGGCTGAAGGAGCTTATGGGGACAGCCCAGAGCAACCTCGCAGCTGCCCAATAGAAACAAAAAGTGTGATACGACCACAGAGCCAGAGCTCACTCTTACATGGTAGGTCAGGAAGTCATGGTCCTTATTCTGGTCCAGAAAGACAAGCTGCAGGCTGAGTGGGCAGGACCGCATAAAAGTACTTAGGAAGGTAAATGATGTGAACTATATTATAGAGTTACCTGACAGAAGACAGACAGAAAGGATGTACCATGTCAACTTGATGAAGCCATATGCAAATAGGGCTGACATGGTGTTTGCAGTGTGTAGTCCTGGGGAGGGATGGATGAAGGAGACCCCTTCTGGACTTGCTGGAAGAAAGTAAGTGGGAGTCCTCTGTGGAGGCAGTTTAATTGTCTCCCCAGCTGATCCCAGACAAGATCCAGGAAGTAGGGGAGGTTTTAGCAGACTTTGCCCCACTGTATAAGACCAAGCCTGGAATAACCCCTAGCGACTCATGATATGGAGACAGGGACACAGATGCCCATACGGCAGACAGCATATCAGGTGTCAGAGGCTGCCCAAAAGGACATTAGGAAGGAAGTGGAGGAGATGCTGGATTTAAGGGTAATCCAGAGCTTTCACAGCCCCTGGACCTCACCCGTAGTCCTTGTGCCCAAGCCAGATGGCTCTACTCATTTCTGTGTGGACTATCATGGACTGAATGCAGTCATGAAGTCAGACACCCACCCAATGCCCGGACATATGAACTCCTGGACAAGAGTGGGGTGACCTACCTTATGACCATTGATCTGACCAAGGGGTATTGGCAGGTAGAGTTGACAGGCAGAAGCTAGGGGAGAGGTCGGCCTTCATCATCTGATAGATCATTTGAATTTAAAGTAATGCCTTTTGTAATGAAGAATGCCCCAGCCACTTTCTAAAGGTTGGTGAACCAGGTGTTAAATGGTGCTGAGGAGTACGCTGTGGTGTACCTGGATGACATTGCCATCTTTAGTGCCACCGGGAGGAACACCTGTCTCACCTTAGGGAAGTGCTGGGCAGGATCAGAGGGCGGGCTCACTGTCAAAGCTGAGAAGTGCCAGGTGGCCATTGGAGAGGTGGCATACCTCAGACATGTGGCAGGCCAGGGACAGCTCCGTCCTAACAAAATAAAAATAGAGGTGATCCTAGCATGGCCCAGACCAGAAATGCAGAAGCAGGTCAGGAGTTTTCTTGGGACAGCAGGGTACTATAGAAAAATTTGTACCCAATTACAGTGCCCTGGCTACTCCCTATCTGACCTGGTAAAGAAAATGATGCCAAAGAAAATTACCTGGGACCAGCATGTGAAGAAGCCTTTACCAGATTGAAGGAGGTACTGCGCAGTGCTCCTGTTTGACAAGTCCTGACTAGAGCAGACCCTTTATAGTTCAGACTGATGCCTCAGGCAGTATTGGGGCAATGTGAGCCAGACATGTCGAACCAAGGGCCAGATCACCTGGTAGTGTACCTGAGTAAAAAGTTACTTCCAGGGAGCAGGCATACTCTACTGTGGAAAAGGAGTGTCTTGCCATAGTATGGGCTCTAAAGAAGTTGGAGCCATGCTTGTAAGGGCAGCATTTTGTGGTACAAACTGCCACAACCCCTGGTTTGGCTGACACAAATGAGGAAGAATAATTGCGATTGTTAAGATGGAGTCTTGCTTTGCAAGGGTATGATATGACAATATTACATAGGGCTGGAGCACAAATCAGAACTCAGATGGGTTGTCTCGCGTCTATGAGGAGTGAACTGATTTGGGAAGCTTATCCCATGCAGGGATAGAGCCCCCAAATTCAGTCTAGGTAGGGAGGATTGTGACGCTTAGACAGCTGGTTCTGATTACTCTACGATTTTGTAATATAAAATAGTGTTATTGAGTGTCTCTCATAAGACATGCTGAAAATGCTGTGCTCCTGGATGACCCCCCAAGTTTCACTTCAAAAGACAGGATATGTTAAACAGCAGATCTCTGTAATACAATTAACTTCTCAGTTTGCTTTGAAAGCTAGGAAGTGGAATATCCATTTATGAAGTCCTCCAGAAGCCAGTTAAATTGCACCTGGTGTCACAAAGCTCATTAACCTCAGTGATATCTGGCAGTTAGTCATAAAAAGTCCTTTGATGTGTTTGAGTAAGGAAACTGCTCATGGATCAAAGGACTGAAAATCACAGTCTTAATTAGTTTTGCTGAAGTCACGAATTTAATACCTCTCGATGGGACTTCCTGTTTTGTTGTATATATATATATATATATATATATATATTTTATATATCCTGAAAGGAGGAGCTAGATGATGCCATCATGGAGAAGGCAGTTTCAAGACAGTGTTTTAATTATGCTGTGACTGACCTTGAGAGACATTCATGTTTGGACTCTGAAGCTACGACATCTAATCGTACTATAAGAAGATAAGAATACATTAGATAGACAAGTCTAAGTGTATGGTTGGTAGGAATTTGCACTTTTAAACCTTATTATTTTAAGTGACTGTATGGTTTTGTGATATATTGTTCTGTATTTACATTTTACATTTTTTATCTATTTTAAGTAAGACCTCTTATTTTAAGAGACTACTTGGTGTGCCTTTGAAATTCTTTCTTTGACACGTGAAGCACACATGGTTAAAGCTGACACTGTGTATAGCTTACTGGTTTACCAAACTGGGAAAAGGTAAGAGTTTATTCTGAGGTCTTTCATAGAGTTTTTATGGGTTCATTTTGTACACCTGGTTATGTGCCCGTAGGTGAAGATATCTGGCATCCCTGAAGAAGCAGAATTATCTGAGCCTGTACATTGGAATCGCTTAGCAAGAGGTTCATAATTTGAATCCTTTCAGAACTTGAGACCAAAGGTTGATTTGAACCCACAAACAGACAGGAGGGTTACCCTGTTTCTGTTCCTGTTCACAGTACTGCACTTGGAGGTTGGTACTGTGGGAGCAGAGGGCCTGACCTGCTGAGTGGAGTTGTGACAGTCTGTTTTATCTGGGTCCATGGATTTAGATCTGAGGTCAGTTTCAGATGGTACAGCCTGCCCAGCCCTAACCAGGACCAGGGAATGCAATGAAGCTGGGGGTGTCAATAGAGATGTGAGGAAATATTTCTTCACTGAAAGGGTGGTAAATGCCTGGAACAGACTGCCAGCTGAAGTGGTGGAGTCTAAAACAGTAAGCGGCTTCATGCATCGTGACATAGACATAGTGGTATATTAGAGAAGAGGCAAGGAAGTGGGAGGGTCGATGGAGACCAGACAGCATATGAGGAGGAAGATAAGGCATGAAACATCTGGGCAGACTAGGTAGGCCAAGCAGTCCTTTTCTGATAACGAATTCTATGTTTCTATGTTCATGACCACGTGCCTACTGTAGAAACAGCTTTTACTACAGTAGGCATTTGATTGTGAACTGTCATTCATCTGGTGGCTGCTATGGATGTGAGTGGAGGATCTGTGCAGGTCACCATCAAGAGGTGCATACACCATAGGTGGGGGACAGTGGGGGCAGTGGTAGTGGTTAGTACTGGGTGGGCGGGTCAGGGTGGGGGCTGGGCATCACACTTACGGGGTGGGGAACCACTGGACACTGAGGATGTGGTATGGAAGAATTACAGCTCTTGGCAAGCTGCTAATTGGGGCATGTAGGGGAGCCCTGCTCTGGACATCAGGCATGTGGCACAGAGAATTTCTGATCTTACAAGTGGCTGATAGGGCTAGTTGATCAGGCTCGGGGTCCACTAGACACCAGGGACAGATGTCTTATTACATGGGCATGCAATTTGGGTGGGGAAGTGGGCACTGGACACTTGGACAATTATGCCATGTATGGCCGGGGGACCAGGGTTAGTGGTAGCCTGCCTGATATGGCCAGGTGTCGGAGGTGTAGGAAGTGCAACCTATAACACCTGGTTTGGGGAGCCAGTAACTAGCATTGCAGTGATGGATAGTTACCACCTCCCCAAACCTACCAGCATTCGATGTGCCTATGTGCAAGGTGCTGTCAGCTGCTTTACATAAGTGCCAGGATGGATTAGGGCCACTTACAAATGGGTTAGTGACTCAGCAATCAAGCCATCCAATATGGCCCTTTGTAGTACTATCCTGCTTTAGAGGTGCAAAGTGGGTTAGTGAGTAGATAACCTGTTTAGCACTCACAAAAGAGCTTGAATATTCTGCATTAGGGCTTTTTAAACCATTTTAACTCTATTACATGGTTTAAAAGGTTTGTTTCAGATTGAAACATGGTAAAAACCATGCTACAATCCATGTTCTAAATTCTGCTTAAACTCTTCTCAGAGGTTCAGCAGGCCAAGCACAGTTTTGTCCAGCACTGTTGCCTTAACCCATGCTGACAACAGTGTGGAAGTGTTGAAACAAGGGTTAAGACAACCACAACAACCCCAAATCTGTGCATTTGGTTTATGACATGAAAACACACACATGCATGCACGCATGCACGTGTGCACACACACGCACACACACACACACACACACACACACACCTGAGTTCACAAGCTACTGATTTTAGTGGTGACACTTTCTGAAATTTGCATTCCTATCAAATCACGGTATCATGGCATGCACTACAGTACCCACAAATTTAGCAAATTATGCCTGTGAACTCGCTAGGATTATTCAGTATTGGAGCGTAATCTGGATGCTCCAACAACCATGCTGTAATATGGATAAGAAACATTTTTAAATGTTTCTGAACACGCTTACATTATATTTATAAATATGCTAAGTTTGAGCTTCTCAAACAACTGTTTTAATAGTAAATGAAGGTAGCACTCAGATGAAAGAAGAAACTGTATTTTAACTTCTGTTGTTATAAAAGTTGTCACATCATTCTGAAATTTGATGAAAATTGTGCAAGCAAAACAAGATGGAAATAAACAACACAAAAGAGATAGATAAGATACCCCTTTTATCTTTAGAAGTTTAAGAGACAATGGCCAGTATTTTTAGTCAAATAATGCCACACTAACAGGATTAATATGGTGCTATAATTAGCTTTTAGTATGGTCTGTGCTATTTTAAAAGCAGTTAGTACAGTGCTAATCTGTTAGAAACATAGAAACACAGAAGTTGTTGGCAGATAAGGACCTCTTGGTCCACCTTACTCTGCCAGTTTTCCTACCTACTGTGCCAACTGAGACCCTACTTGATTTCTGTTCTTTAGAAGACCACATGACTTTTAAAATGAAATTTTGAAATCTTATAAAGTAGAATGTACTTGCACATGAATATGTATGGGATATTTGTTTATGTTTTTGTATTTTCTTTTTTTTTGCATTTGTGTCTTAAGGTATTGCTGGATATTTGAAATGTTGTGTATTGTCTATTTTGTATTTATTTGAGTATTGTTATATATTATATGTTTAGATGTAACTAATGAAATATAAACAGGACTATCTTGTGAACAGGATTGTATAATCCTAATGATTAGAATTTCCTGTATAAAAATAAAGTTTTCATCATCATCATCATCATCTGGTTATCTCCTCCCTTGCCTTACTACCAAGGTCCACTTGATCTGTCCCATGCACGCTTGAATCCTGTCACTGTTTTGGCACCCATCAACTCTGCTGAAAGGCTGTTACAGACATCCACCACAATCTCTGTGAAGAAAGATTTTCACCTTTCCCTGTACCTCCCCCAACACTCCAACTTCATAGTGTGACCCCTTGTTCTTGAGCATCTTTTTCTATGGAACATGCTGCCTTCCTGTACCTTATTAATGCCTGTTAGGTACAGTATTTGAATGTTTCTATCAGATCTCCCTTTCCCTCCTTTCATTTAGAGTACATATTTAGTTCCTTGAGTATCTCCTCATAGGACTTTTGATGCAGGCCCTACACCTCTTTGGTAAGCCTCTTCTGCTCCGCCTCCACCTTATCAATGTCCTTCTGAGGTGGAACCTCCAGAACTGGACACAGCACTTGAGGTGGGGTCTTACCAGTGATCTACACAGGGTAGTATTACTTTCTTCTTCTTACTGGTGATACCCTCCCTGTTCACCTGAGCATCCTGCTGGCCTTCCCCACTGCCTTGTCACGCTGCTTGGCTACTTCAGGTCATCAGAAATGATTACTCCCAAGTTTGTTTCCTGTTTGGTGGTTGCCAGTACTTCCTCCCAATTGGTATGCAGCCCTGGTTTCTGTGCCCCAAGTGCATCATTTTGCACTTTTTGCATTGAAACCCAGTTGCCAAACCCTTGACCATTCTTCTAAAATTTTCAAATCATCCCTTATTATTTCCACTCCTCCCCGTGTGTCTACTCTGTTGCAGTTTTTGCTTATCTGTGAACAAGCATTCTTTACCTTCCACAATGTCACTAATAAAGACATTGAAGAGGCCAGGCCTAGTACTGAGCCCTGTTGCACCCCAATGGTTACCTTGCCTTCTCCAGAGTGGATACCATTTATCATCACCATCTGACTCCTGCTGCTTAACCAACTTTTACCCAGTTTATAACGTTTTGACCCACTCCCAGACAGGCCAGCTTGTTCACCAGTCTTCTATGTGGAATGGTGTTGAAGGCCTTACTGAAATAAAGGTAGACCACATCTACTGCTCCTCCCTGATTCACCACCCTGGTCACCCAGTCAAAGAACTCGATCAGATTTCTTGGGCAAGACCTTGCCCTGTGAAACAATGTTGCCCTGGATCATGTAATCCACTGATTAGCCTGTTGCTAATTTGATTGTGCAGGACTGTTACATGCAGCCAGATGCCAGTGCAAATAAGGGGTACTGCCAATGCATACATGACATCTTAAATGCTTCTTTGAAGCACCAACTATTATGTTCTAACTGTACACAAACAGTCTGCCAGCACTAGGGATGCTCAGAATTGGCTATTTCCAATCCGATTTTAGGACTTTTAGAATTTCCAAATCCTAATCCAATTAAAAAGACCTAAAATCGGATTTAGGATTTGGATTTTAAATCTGAAATCCTAATGCCTATGTAAAACAGGTTTTAGGATTCTGTTTAGTATTCAGGATTTTGGGCTGCAAATCTTAAAATCTAAATCCATACATTAGATTGGAACTGATGAATCCAGTTCCATTTGGCGGACTCTGAGCAACTCTAGCCAGTACCCGCACACCCTTTGTCCTGGTCAAAATAAAAAAGATATCCCTAGTAGTCCAGTGCCTTCTCCAGATCCCCATAGAAATAGAACATTTATCACTGATACTCTGGTAGTCCATTCCTCACCTGATCCAGAAAACCTAGAACATTTATACCTGGTAGTCTAGTGGTTCTTGCTAAACAGTATCTGATGAAAGCCCCTCTCACCCCGACTCTGAGACACCAGCCGGCACTTACCCTTCACTCTCTGCCATGGCTGGTTGTTGCTCTTAAAAAAAGATCTGTATCAGTCTATAACAGTTATTTGATTAACAGACAGCAGTCAGCTGTCATGGTGAATAGAGGCTAAGTGCCTGCTACCTCTCAGGGCGGAGACTTTCACCAGATGGGAGGGTTATCACCAGACAATGAGGGACTATCACCAGCTACTGGGTGATGGGCACTGGATAATGGGAGTGGGAGGGGCCACTATAGTACCAGAGGTAAGTATTCTGTTTTTACAAGGATCTGTTAAGGCGGAGAGGCCACTAGACTGAGGAGGATAAATGTTCAAGCTCTACCTGGATTAGGTGGTGGGGGACCACCCTGACTACCAAGGGATTCTTTTCATGGCTGTGGGCAAGAGCCTACAGCTGTTTTGCTTTCTGTGGCTGAAAATGGCCTATTGTGGCACCTTCTGTTGGACTTTTGAAGTATCCTTCCAAAAGTCCAGTGGAAGCTTGTAACACGCCACCACGACTGACTGCAACAGAGTAACAGTCATACTATTTTGGCTGTTACTTCTGCATTCCTGGACAAGAACTGCGCGTACGCACCTTGCGCACATGCACTGTTCCACTGCGCCCTTGAGAATGGCATATTGACATTCACTGCAACAACTATATGTGTGAATGCCATGCATGAGCAGTTGTATCACTCACCACCATCTTGCAGATGGCACTCGGTGGCTCTGGCAATGCTAGCACTCCAGAGCTTTTGCAGGTTGCCACAGCCATATTGTCTCTGGCTAGAACTTGCTTTTTATTGTGACCAGGGTGTGTGTGTGGGGCGGGGTGGTGGTGGGGACTGGCAGGCTGCATGTGTGCAGTTAAAACAAGATTCCAGGAACCATTAACTAGCACTACCCAGGCAGTCTGTTAACACTTCCAGAAAGCATTTCATATACCTGTACACCTTATATGCATTAGAGTAACCCCTATTTGTATTGCGCCTGGTTGCAAATAGTAGTTCTGCACAAAAAAAAAGAAACAGTGCCATGCTAACAGATTAGCACTGCACTGAAGCATGCTTTTAAAAATAGCACCAACCATACTTACAACAGTGCAGTGCTGATCCTGTCACAGCAGTATGTGGGCCCCCATGTTCAGAGCCAGCCATTAGTGCCGTGCACTCCTAAATACTGCACCTGAGATAGCCACCAGCCAACCTGGGAACATATTCAGACAGGCAGCATGCTCCAATAGATGCACTGCCTGTCTCAATATGCGAGCTGTGAAAGTGCAGTGCACAGTCTTTCCTTTTTAGTGACTGTCAGTACCTCTTCCTACATTTTGTACTTAGCCTCTAGGTTTCTATGTCCTAGATGCATGGTTTTGCACTTTTTGGCTTTGAACCCCAGCTGCCATGCCCTGTGCCATGCTTTGAGTTTTCCAAGGATTTTTACCACCAAAGAGTTCACACATGTTTTCTAACTCCCTACTCATTCTCTCCACCACCACCTATACATGCTATTAAAGATTGTGGTGCCATCTGTAACAAATTCTGGTTAGAGCCAATATGGCTGTGGAGAGCTTTAGAGGCGGCAAGAGTGGTGAACAGAATATGCTGTGCTTTGCTGCATATGAGTCAGCTGTAATACTGCAGCGATTACAGTACTGTGCATGCGTGATACTTGCACATGTGCAGTTTGCCCTGAGTCAGCCTTGTGCAACATGGCGGTGCTGGCGTAACTATGTGTAACAACCCAGTTCCCTCAGGTTATAAGTCCCATTAGTACTAGTCTTAGGCTGGTGAGAAAAGGCAGCTGGTGGGGAGGTCATTAGGGGCTTTCTACATAATTACATCATTGTTTACTCATTTTGCCAGAGAGAAGGATGATTGTCATTTAGAACTCTCACAGCAGCATAACCATTTTAGAGTAAGCTACTCTTGGGGAGCTTAGAATGTTCATCAGTAAGTTCAAATGTGGCAGTTAGACTTGCAAGAGGTCTGCCATTGGGGCTCTGTCAAAGGAGCCCTGGTATTTCTCACCCTAGTTTGGTAAAATCTTCAGTTTACCTGCAGGACTCTTTAGTTTCACTCCAAGGGGAGTGAGAGGGAATGCAGTTGTTGATGATCCAAGGAGCAATCCCTGAAGTTCCTGAAGTTCACAGCTGCCTTAAGAAAGAACAATGAGTAGAATCTGAGAGCTCAGAGAAAGAAAAGTATCTTTTGTTCTTTCCATGACTGGGAGGAAAGAACAACTAATCTGTGAGTACAGAATTTGAGACTGTTCTCTGAGGGAGTTGTCTGAGGTGTGTGTGCCCTAGATAAGGCTAGATCACATCGGTCAGGATCCCTTTCAACCCAGCTGTGCTGAATTTAAAGTTAAAGTTGGGAGTCTTTAGCAATTCATTGGGGATTGGAGACTCATTTAGTGTAACCCTAACGGAATGGCAGAGGCTGTTTGGGGCAAAGGTGAGGAACACCATTTGGAGTTTCAGGTAGGGCTAAGAGGTTGGTGGATGGGCACCAGTATTTCCTGGGCAATGACCATGCACCAGGAGGATTTAGTGTGTGGCACATCCCATAGATATAAACTTTGGAAATGTGTGGAAATAATTAAAGTGTGTGGCACATCCCACATATATACTTTGGAAGAGAGATAGAAGATTTAACAGTACTGCCTAGAAAAGTGTCCTGCAAAGACAGTGTACCTGCATTGCAATGATAAACATTTGGGGGCCACCCTTGCTTTAAGTAACATCTGTAAATAAAGCTATACTGTAAAATTCAGTTACTGCTTTGGACATTCCACTTATTGCTTCTAGTGTGAACATTACTGGGGCTCCTCAGCAGTTACTGTAGGTCTAATATGCCTAGCATCCTCTCCCTGGACCTGGTTGTAAATAAAAGGTCCATTTTAGTAAGTACCCCAACCCCATCCTCTAGATAATGAGCCTGGTATACACTCCAATGCTAGGGGTGGTACCATGAGTGTAGCTCTGCCAAACAAAATTGTATGCTATTTAGTTGTCAGTAGTTATTTTAAGGGGAGTGCCAGCTAGCCAAAGGTGGTGTGGGGTTACATACATATGCACAATACTCATGCATGCACAGTTTAAGTCTGTGCCACCTTGTTGAACATGGGGGCCATCATGTCTGCACTTGCAGAAAGGAAAGCAGTGCGTCAGGAAGTGAGTATGTTTATGCAGCCCGCAGATGAGAAGGGATGCATAAGCAGAATCAATGGAAACTATGCTGGAGCACTGTGGCAGAACATCATACATCAGTCCAGTTACATGCTTCCACAGTGCTATTTTACAAATCTGTTGATGGCATAACATCTGTGGAGCTTGGCCCACACAACTGTAAAATCCCACTCAGAAGGAGACTATTAACAAACTAGAGATCTGGTCTCAGATTTGCTCGTCATCACAGTCACTTTATCATTCTTTTCTAAGTAATAATTTCTGGTAAATGTGCCTTAACCATATTGATCTCAGTGCTGGTAGACTACTTCTGGTTTTCCCTGATTGCATTAGAAGGTAGTAGCAGTCTTGAAGTGGTTGCTGTCAGAGGTGGCATGCTCTGAAAAAACTGGTCCCCATGCTTGTCTGCACATTTTAGAAATGACCCTTGAGTTAAAGGGACAGGGATTGATTACTTATGTGCAGCTGTTTGAAATGTCTCTATTTTTCTAAATTATATTCATATTTCTAAAGGATACCTATTTTAGCTGTGCCTAAGAAAACCGACGCTGTCAGTTGTGTTTTGTTTTGTTTTAGATTTATAGAACTGTTATTTAACACAAAAACAGATTAGTTACATATGGACACATGTTGATACATGGACATATTAGGATAACAGTATCTCAATTATAAGGGGTCTGTATTAGGTTTGGGTTTGAGTGAACACATACACTAGTCTTTTGTTACAGAATTGCAGATATATCATGTTTAAGATAGTATAAGTTTGACTATTCATGAGTAATATGGACTTATTGTACACAGAGTTTAAGAAAAAGTACATGAACAGTACACAATGTAAAATTTGATTGACACCACTGTGAAACAGCTGGTGAATGCTTAACTTACAGTAGGGCAGGTTGTCTTCTAACCTATTTTTTACTTACATATATATTTTCATATTTATAAGACTTTTAACATTATTTACTATGTAATGCTTAAGAGCTACCAACGTCTCAAAGAAAACTTTGAAAACATAATACCTAGGTACAATTCTGCTTGTATTCCATATTTATTCTTGATTTCTCCTCCCCATGATTTATTACTGAGAAAATATGCATGAATACATGTTTTCTATTCCTTACAGTTACTTTCAAGTTAATCTGCCTCAATAGCTTACTTCCTACCTCAGTAATATTGCTCTGCTGTGACATCACTATCTGTTGCCATGAAAGCAACTGTGATATCACAAACAATGCGATTATGACCCAAGGTAGGGGATGGCAACAGAAATAGATGAACTCTTCAGGAGCAAAAGCCTGTTTTCATACAAATGACCTCAGCAACAAATAATGGAGAGGAGGAATAAAAAACTAATGTGAAATACAAGCTGAACTTTATCTAAATATTATGTTTTGCTAAAGTTCTCTTGAAACATAGAAACATAGAAACATAGAAGGTGACGGCAGATAAGGACCCAAGGCCCATCCAGTCTGCCCATTTCTTTTCTACCTTATAGATGTGCCATTGGCCTTTGCTCTGTCAATGACCTAGCTATTCATACTCATCTGTATTGCTCCTTATGCCTATCCCATGCCTGTTTGAAGCCTGCACTGTATTCATATCCACCACTTCCTGAGGTAGGCCATTCCATACATCCACCACCCTTTCTGTGAAAAAAGACTTCCTCACATTACCCCTTAATCGGCCTCCTCTAATCTCATGCTGTGTCCTCTTGTCCTGCTATTTTTCTTATATTGAAACATGTTAGGCTCTTTCACCTTGTTAATGCCCTTAAGGTGTTTGAATGTTTCCAGCATATTACCTCTCTCCCTCCTTTGCTCTAGGATATACATATTGAGCTCCGTTAATCTGTCCTCATATGTTTTCTGATGCAGTCCCTGCACCATTTTGGTTGTCTTCTCTGGACTGCCTCAATTTGGTTAATGTCCTTGTGAAGGTGTGGCCTCCAGTACTACATGCAGTACTCCAGATGGGGCCTAACCAGTGTCTTGTAAAAGGATTATTACCTCCCTCTTCCGACTTGTGATACCCCTACTAATACACCCTAACTCCCTAGCCTTATCTACTGCTTTATAGGTCTGCTTGGATGATTTCAGGTCATCGGTGATGATGATGCCCAAGTCTCTTTCTTCCCTTGTGACTGCCACCAACTCCCTCCTAGCCTATAGGTGGTTTCAGGGTTTCTCTTCCCTATGTGCATGATCTTACCTTCTTTGAATTAAATCCCAGTTGCCACTCTTCTGACCATTTTGCTAGTTTATCCAGATCTCTGCTCATTCTTCCCACCCCATCTGGATTATCTACTCTGTTGCAGATCTTGGTGTCATCTGCAAACAGACAAACTTTACCCTCCAGTCCATCTGCAATGTCACTGATGAAGATATTGAAGAGGACTGGCCCAGGACTGATCCCTGAGGTACCCCACTTGTGACTTGCATCTCTTCTGACTATATACCATTTACCATCAATCTCTGTTTTCTGCCCATCAACCAGTTTGCCACCTGGTTGACAAATGTCTGACCCACCCGGCCTACCCAGCTTATTAATCAATCTTCTATGTGGAACAGTATCGAAAGCTTTGTTGAAGTCAAGGTAGGTGACATCAGCTGCTCCCTTGGTCCACCACGCTGGTTACCCAGTCAAAGAAATCTATGAGATTAGTTTGACAGGACCTTCCTTTTGTAAACCCATGCTGTCTTGGATCCTGTGTTCCTGTGATTCCAGGTGTTGCACTATCCTTTCCTTAAGGAGTGCCTCATAATCTTGCCCACTACTGAGGTAAGACTGACTGGTCTGTAGTTCCCTGACTCCTCCTTGCTACCACTCTTGTGGAGCAGGATCACATGAGCCCTTCTCCAGTCTTCTGGGACCGCTCCTGTGCTCAGAGACTCACTAAACAGTTCTGATAATGGCTCTGCTAGGTTCCACCCTTAGCTCCTTTGTACCCTGGGATGTATGTCATCAGGTCCCATTGCCTTGTCCACCCTGAGCTTATCAAGCTCTTGTAGGACCCTTTCTTTTGTGAAGGGACTAATGCTCACCTCCCTCCCCTGTGTCCATGGTGCTGAGCTGTGGCTCTGCCATACCTTCTCTTCAGTAAATACTGAGCAGAAGTATCTATTTAGGATAGATGCTTTACATGGTCCTCCTCCTCACATGCCCCCTTATCTCCTTTGATCTTAGCAATACCCTCTGGGCTTTCTCCTTTCACTAATATATCTATAGAAAATTTTGTCACCTTCTTTTACTGTCTGTGCTAGTGTTTCCTCAGTTTGGCCATTGCCTGCCTTACTGCCTTCCCTGCTTCCCTTAGGGAAGTTTGGTATGCCTCCTATCTTCATCCCGCCGTGTTCCCTTATATTTCCTGAAGGACAGCCTTTTGGCTCTGACCTTTCTGCTACTGTTTTGAGAACCAAAGTGGTTTCCTTCTTCTTTTGCACTTCCTTTTCTCTCTAATACAATGGGATGTTGCTTCAAGTATTGCATCCTCAATGCTTGCCCACTTTGCCTGTACCCCCTCACCTGTATTTCTTTTGCCAGGGCTAGCTTAACTCTGTTGGCCATCTTATCAAAGTCAGCTCCTCTGAAGTCCCATATTTTTGCCTTGGAATGGGATGATTTAGTTCTAGTGGCGAAATTGAACCATACCATGTGATGGTCACTGGCCCCAGGTGACGTTCTACCTGGAGATCTGTGATCCTTTCCTGTTAGTCAGTACTAGATCTAGGATAGCCCTGTCTCTTGTGGGTTGTTGTACAGTACCAGTTGTTTGAGGCCTTCCCCTGCAGGAATCCACCATGTGTCTAGTTCTGGCAGATGTTCCTGCTGGTATTGACCAATCTGTATCTGGCATGTTGAAGTCTTCCATTATCAGAACCTCCCTTTAGCTGTTATGTTTTGTATATCTTCTAACAGTAATGTGTCTATGTCCTCCCTGGTCTGGGGGCCTTAGACAAACCCAGTTCTTATGGCTGTCCCATTTTCTGTTTCCAGGGTGACCCACAGTTCTTCTGGCTCCTTATGTGTATTCTGGATGTTTGTAGCTTTGATATTTTCATTGACATGAGGCCACTCCACCCCTTTTTGCAACTCGATCTCTTCTGAACAGTACATAGCCAGGTACTGAAGTCTCCCAAGTGTGGTTACTGGTAAACCATGTCTTGCTAATTGCTACTATGTCCAGTTTAGCCTCTGTCATAATTGTCTGCAGGTCTGGGATCTTGTTTCCCAGACTGCAAGCATTAATGTACATGATTTTCCATTGGCCAGATTTTGGTGTGTTAGTTGTTGGGTGAGGTCTGGCATTTCCCAGGTGTGTCGTATGGGAGCTGGACCTTTTCTTTACCTGGTGATGCAAATGAACTGCAAACATACTGAACTCCTGTTTGACCACTAGCTGGGGGTTCTTCCCATTTGACGTATGGGGTGCTGCACCCCTCCCCATTTGCTAGTTTAAATATTCTGCAAAGACATCACATTTCTGCCCCAATGCACTGACTCTCTCCTTAGTCAGATGCAGTCCATCAAATTTAAAGAACTTTCACTCCCAAAACTTGCCAGTTCCCTACAAATGTGTCCTTTTTCCTGGCATCAGCCTTTAAGCCACAGTTTAGCTCCCCATCTCTCTTCTCTGACCTTCCGTCCATCTGCCCCCCTCTCCCAGACTGGCAGGATCTCAGAGAAGGAGATGCCAGATGAAATGGATGATAGTTTGTCACCCAGCCTGGTCAGGTGTTCCTTGGTCTCCACAACTGACGGGTGGTGAGATCATTAGTCCCTATGTGTACCAGGATGTCAATGTTTTCTCCTGCTTGCTGAACAATTTTAGCAATGCGGTCAGAGTCTTTCTCGCTGATGTACCTGGGAGACATCTGACCATTACCCCTGGCTGGAGATAGGTATCAACTCCCAGAATCATGGTGTCTCCTATGATCAGAAGTTTTTGATTTCCTTTTTCCTTTTTTGTTTTGGTTCCTGTTTTGGGAGTTTTATTGTGCTAGCTTCTGTGCTGCAGTGTCCTGCTCTGCAGTGTCCTCTGCCCCTTTGTTTGATTTTGGAGATAGAGGCAGATACCTGTTTGTAGTTTTATATGGTTTGTAGAGGTAATATGTTGGAGAGCACTGAGTGATGGGGCACATGATTTGCCCTCCTAACCACCTGCCAACCTCCCAGACCAACTACCCTCTGTGGCTGAGGTGCTTCTGTTGGATGTTGTGGAAATGGCGGGTGGTTCTTATAATATATTTCCTCTTGAATATGATATTTGAGGTGTGCAATCTTTGCCCATGCTGCCTGGAGCTGAGCCTAAGATCTCCAATGGTCCAGCATGTAGGACAGTGTCCTAAATCAGTGTAAAACTACCCTTCTGAAAAGTGTTCTGCTGTACCTGCAGTTAATGATATCCATTCCAGATAAGTTGCTGGGTTTATAACCTGGTCAGAGTAATCAGAAGGAAGAAAATGAAAACAAAGTTTGATTTTGTGTTTTGTTTGTTTGTTTTGTATAACTTGTTATAACAAGTTAAATTACTAGTGCCCCTGTAAATGAGGCCACTGTGTGGATACCCCACTGATCTACCCCTTCCTGCTTTGCCACAGGAAATGTCACAACTGTGCTACCCTATAAAAGAAGTGTAGTGTGGGGTGATTAGGGATGGGGGTGGGTGGCTGGGCCCTTCCCTGCCAAAAGAAGAACCATAGATGAAAGAAACAAGGAGGTAAGAGCAGAAACAATCACAATCAGTCAGCAACAAATGCAGTAACCATGAAAGCTTATCTTAATGATAGATAAAACTGTAAAACCTGTAAGCACCACCTGTAATAATTTCACAGAAGCTATACCTGTAAGAAACACTTTGCTACACAGGAAAAATAAAGCAGTAACAGAAGATATACCTTGGAAAAGACAATTTGAATCAGAAGATTACAGCAGTAACCTGTTAGCACACACCTGTAGGCACACCTTGTAATAATGCAGCAGAAGGTATACCCAGTGCAACAACAATTTGAATCAAAGAAAAATAAAGCAATAAAATGTTAACAACAAACAGTAACAATCCCTGTGAGTACAAAATAACAATAACAACACACAGTAAATCTGCCTAGCCTAAAGTAGTCTTAATCCTTTCCCTTGCTCTGGTAAGGTTCTTTGCTCTGTCCTTTAAACAACCTAGAAGGAAAGAGCTCAGGTGAAGCTAGGTGCTTTGGCCAGCAAACCTAGCTTTCCTGAAGGTGTCAGCTGCTCTTTAAACTTATTTTTCCTTGTGTTTTAATCATTTCATTTACTAATGCTAGCATAGACACACACAGAGGGTTTTAAAATAAAGCTTCAGTTGGTTTATAGCTCGTGTCAGGAGTGAACTTTTAAGTCAGTGAAATTTGATCTTGGAATAGCTTTCTTGTGATGGAACTAATCCTGTCTTGGCAAAGTAATTTCCATAGCTGAGGCTGTGTAGAAGTACAATAGGAGTTATGGTAAACAAATGTAAATATCTCTACATGTATACAACTTACAGATAACAAACCTATGAAAGTTGTTCAGGACAAGACCTTTCAAATGAGCTTATTCATTAAGCTGCATGAATTATATTTTTAAACTATGTCCACCTGATTACCTCAATTTTCATTTTTCATAGGAGTTATGCCAAACAAATATAAATGTCTTTAAAATTATATGAGTTATGCATACACCATCAGTATGAAAGTTGTTCAGGACAAAACAACATTTCAAATGAGCCTATTCATTAAGCTGCACTAATTATATTTTTAAACTATGGCCATCTGATTACCTGAATTTTCATTTTCATCTCAATCTTCACCTTTTAGATGGCTATATTTTAAAAAATCTAAAGAATTCAGATTAGTGACTACCATCATTTGAAAGGTCATTTTGTCCTAAACAACTTCATGTTGATTGTATATTGGTAACTTGTATACTTTCTGAGATATTTACATTTGTTTAGCATGACTCTACTGTGTTCACTCAGAGAGAGAGACAAAAATTGAGGTTATTTGGAAGACCATATTTTACAAAATATAAAGAATTCAGATTAGCAACTACCCTCATGAGAAAAGTCTTTTGCCCTGAACAACTTTCATGATTCTTTTTCTGAACCTTTAATAGATATTTAGATTTGTTTGGAAGCTGTGCACATTTGCTCTCAGAGAAAAGCAGCCTGGAGTTCTGTGTCCATCATTCTAATTAAACAGAAAGAAGGGATTTTTTTAACTACCATGGAGATTTGCAGAATGGAAGGATGCACTGAAAACTTCTAAAAGTTTTCAAGTGAGCAGGATGGCTGTAGGCTCCACCCACAGCCATAAAAGGCATATATTTCCTTTCAGTTCTTCTGTAATGCCACTTATGAAGATATTGAACAGGACCGGTCCCATTACTGAGCCCTCCAGCACCCTACTGGTCACTCTGTCTTCTTTGGAATGAGTGCCATTTACCACCACCCTCTACTGCATATCAATTAACCCATTTCTTACTCAGTTTACCATTTTGTATCCTACCCCTAGAATAGTAAATAGAGTCCACAGTGAAGAAAGGAGGGTTACTAGTGGGGTACCGAGGGTTCAGCACTGGGGCCAGCCCTTTTAATGTCTTTATAAGTGACATTGCAGAGGGATTGAAGGAAAGTATGTCTCTTTGCAGATGACACAAAGATCTGCAACAGGGTTGATACACAAGGTGGGGTGGAAAGGATGAAAATGGACTTGGCAAGGTTGGAGGAATGGTCAAATGTATTGCAGCTTAGATTCAATGCAAAGAAGTGTGCGTAATGCACCTGGGAGACAAAACCCAGGGAAGAGTACACAATGGGGGTGAGATACTGACAACAACAAAATGGAAAGGGACCTGGGGTAGTCATTTCAGATGACCTAAAGGTGGGCCAGCAATGTGAGAAGGCAGTAAGGAGGGTTGGGGAATACTGGGATGCATAGGGAGAGGCATCACCAGTAGAAAACAGGAAGTTGTTGGCCCTCTGTACAGACACAGTTGGTAAGACCACATCTGGAGTACTGTGTACAGTTCTGGAAACCCCATCTCTGCAAAGACATAGACAGGGTGTAGGCTGTCCAGAGTAGGGAACCAAATGATGCAGGGTCTGCATCAGAAGACATATGAAGAAAGACTAAAGGAAATAAAGATATATAGCCTTGAGGAATGGAGGAGAAGGGGACATGATAGAAACTTTCAAATACCTCAAGGGAATCAACAAAGTCCAAGAGGGTAGCATCTTTCAGAAAAGAGATGTGCAAAACAAGGGGGCACAATTTGAAGATAGAGGGGGATGGCTCAGAGGTAATGTGAGGAAGTATTTCTTTACAGAGAGGGTTGTGGATACATGGAACAGCCTTCCTGAGGAGGTAGAGTCAAAAACAGTGGGGAATTCAAGAATGCATGGAACAGACATAAGGCAATTCTAGTGGGGTAGGAGGAAGTAGGCTGTTGGTTAACTAGGATCTGCAGCTTATCCATTAGGTATGGAAATGGGCAGACTAGGTGGGCCAAGCTTCCTTATCTACCATCAAATTCTATGTTTCTATGTTTCTAATGACCAATTCCTTATTCGTCTCTATGAGACACAGTGTTGAAGAGCCTTGCTGAAGTCCAAGTAGGTAATGTCCACTGCCCTTATTTGATCTGTTTCCTAGTCACCCAGTTTAAAAATCAATCAGATTCATCTGGAATGACCATTCCTTCCCCAGTGTATCCATGCTACCTTTGGTCCTATAACCTGTAGGATTCAAGGCACTCCATTAGCCTTTCCTTTCACATGCTTACATTAATTTCCTCACCACTGATGTGAGACTCACTGGCCTATAGTTGCTAGCCTCCTCCTTGCTGCCACTCTTATGAAGCAGGACTACATCTGCTCTCTTCGCTCCTCTGGGAGCACTCCTATTTCAGAGAGTTGTTGTATAAGGCTGTCAGTGGTGCAGCAAGCACCTCCCTGAGTTCCTTAACACCCTTGAGTGTATCCTGTCCAGTCCATGGCCTTGTCCATTTTAGATTTGAAAGTGTCCCTTCAGGACTCTTTCCTTTGAAAATGGATGCTTGTTCACCTCCCGGTGTTCTCACTGTGCCTTGGTAGTCCACCCCCACAGTGAAGACTGAGCAGAAGTACCTGTTCAGAATGTCTGCTTTTTCTAATCTTCTTCTGTGCAGTTCTTCTGCCGTCTTCCTTATCCTCATTGTCCCTCTGCTTGCCTTCCTCTTCTTGCTTATGCAGCTGAAGAAAGTCTTGTCCCCTTTGCCATCACTTTGGCTCTCCTTTCCTCTGAACATTTAATCCCTCACTACCTTGCCTACTTCCCTCTGTTTACCTGATACACCTCCCAATCCTCATCCCTCTGCATTTATTTGTACCTAGTGTATACCACACTTTTTCCTTCATGTTTGTGGCACTTCTCTAGAGTGCCATAATGGTCTTGTTTTGCTCAACTGCTTTTGCTCACTTCCTTCACACAGGCTGGTTGTTTTCACTATGCATTCCCTAAATTTTCTCCGCTGTTCCTCTACTCTTTACTGGCAATCCTCCCTGTGAGGCTGCTTCTGAGGCAGTCTCTATTTCTTTAAAATCCACCCTACTAAAGTCCAGGACCCTCATATTTTTGTGGGTTGCCTCTGCACCATTTTAATATTGAACCATGATGTATGGTGATCACTGGTTTCAAGAGGATATACCACTGTGACATGACTATGTATTACCACAGCCCCTGTAGGGCAGGGATTCAGAGGGCAAAGGGAGATAGCATGTCCCAATTAGGATAGCACCTTTATGCCTGTGAGTTATTTTCAGCTGTCAGCATGCTAATAAACTCATAAGGCAGATAAGGTGAATGGGCCATTTTCATGCCATTATGGGTTCATTAGTATCTCCACACATTGCTGCTGTGTATGACTTCATGGAGGCATAGTGCAAAGCAGTGCCAGCCCCCACCTCCTGATCACCATTCAGATGCTCACAAGTATTATAATAAAATGATCCCTGGCATCTATAGTAGTCTTCCCACCCCAATCACTGTTCAGATGCCCTGATTAGTATGTTAAAATGATCCCAGGCACATAGTCCACCCCTCAGTCACAAGTCTGTGCCTCTCTCCATTCCACCCACTTGGATCCCTCCATCCACTATTCATGATGGCCTCCAACTTACCCCAGCAGTTAGCGTCCCCTTGTGATGGTGACAGGCCCAGACCCTGCTTACCACCTTAGATGACAGGGACTGAGCATGCCTGCTGTAGAAACAGATGTTTCTACATAGGCACATGCTCACTCCCTTGTCACTAAGTGGTTGGCCATGGTAATGAGTGCAGGGGCTGTAGCAATCACCGTCACTGGGAGCATACTGCCATTTTGGGTAAGTGGGGAGCCAATGGGGAGGGTGGAAGGACTTGGATAGGTGTGATGGGGAGAGGGCTCAAATTTCTGACTGGGGGGCTACTGTTGTTTTATTTTTATTCATTCATTCATTCTTTGCTAACCAGGTAAGGCCTACTAGGCACAAGTGCCTATTTTCAAGGATGACTCAGGAGCACTGGGGTGGTTAAGTGACTTGCTCAGAGTCACACAATATACAAGTGGAAGTTGTGAGAATCAAACCTAGGTCTGATAGATGTAGCAAGCTCAATTGCAGCTCCTAGATGCCAGGGATCATAGAAACATAGGCAGTGATGGCAGAAAAAGGCCAATGGCCCATCCAGTCTGCTCAAAGTTCCCTATCAAACCTCAAGACCTATTGTCCACACAGGGTACTAGACTTTGCTAGCCACCCCTTTTCACCTCCCTACTAATAACACCCTCAGTAACCATTACTCGATTCACTTTGTTCCAGCTGTGAAACATGGAAACATAGAAACTGACGTCAGATAAGGACCGCTAGGTCCATCCAATCTACCATTTTCTACCTACTGCAAAACCACACCTTACTTACACTCTGGCTTTACCTTCTTGTTCCTATTGCTAGGGTTCCCCTATGCCTGTTTTATGCATTTTGAATTCCCCACTGTGTTTGCCCCACCTCTCTGGAGAGCCTATTCCATGCACTCCACCACCCTTTCTGTGAAGAAATACTTTCTCACAGCAGCAAGGCAGTGGGCAAAGTGAATAAATGCAAGATTACCTCATCAGAAGGGTGACTGGAGCAACAAGATGTCCAGCTGTTGCACCTCTCAACAGTTCAGCTCCACTCTGTTTTGATGCTGTTTTAGCAACTAACTCCACTAACGTGTTAGCAAATGTTGCTGCTAGTGTCTGGGCTACCAGTTATGAGGCTTTATTTCTTAAAAGGTCATTGCTCTGAGTACTGGTGAGCATTTAGAGACTTAAGTAAGTTGCTGAGCTCATGGGTGTTTGCATATTAGAAGGACAGAGCTTTTGCATTTCTTGTGCACTGACTTTTATTACTGTGGAGCAGCTTAAAGAACCTATATACTCTGTGAACAATTCTCAGAGTGCAGTCCTCAAGAGTTCATTTGGTTCCAGATGATATATTATAAATAAAACTTTTTTAATCTGTAAGACTGAATGATGGTTAAAATGATTAATAAAATGAAAATGGAAACTGTGTGCAAGTTTGACCGCTTGACTACAGTGACTCTTAGCATATCATATACATTAGTATATTGTATTAGTAATCATACTCTCCTAAGCCTAAGGATTTATCCATCTCAGCAGCTGTTCTAACTTTTCAGTTATTTTAATTGTTTAACTTTCTTCTATTGCTTGCTCTTTAGAGTGGGAAAACTTTGGGTGCCTTATCCTCTTTTTGAAGGTTAATTGCTCTATGAAGCCTAACTAAGCCACATACACTGGAAAGAAATGTTTGACAGATGTAGGATAACCGGGGAAGTGTTCAGAGGATGAAGTGAGAGCCCCAAGAACCTGATGGGAGAAAAATACACTGGAGTACTTGTCATGTAAGATTAAAAATTCTGCAGGTATGCTAGCCTTGCCTATGGATCATGGTTGTTGAATTTTTAAATTTATACCATTTACTGTGCTTAGATTGCATGATTTTTCTCTCCCATTTTAGATCTAGAAGCCCTGCAACTTTAATGCAAGGAGCCAGAGATGGAGAGATGGAAAGATGAAGAGAGAGAAACTCAAAGAGAAGATTAACCCCATTTGCCTTTGTTTAAAATTAATTGCATTCTAGAGCAGTTGAGTCTGGGTATTAATTTCTTGAACATCTTGGAATGCTGGTAAATTGACCCTTTCTCAGGGTTTTTGAACCTGCCATTCTCCCTATGAGAATTGACCACAGAAACATGTAATAATCTCAGCACCAAGGCCTGCTGCACCAGCCCCCTGGAATCAAGCATCAGGTGACAGCCTATACACAGCTTCAGCCTCACTGGCTGCTGCTCTGGCTGCCAACTTTTTCGCCCACCCCACTTCACCTCCCAGGCCACCCTTAAATACATTTAAGTTCCTCCCTCCTCTACCCGATCCTGCCCCATTGGCTCCATGTACTAGTGCTCTGAGCTTAAAGCTTTCTGTCTCCCCACCCCTTTGATGATCTTTGTTGATCCTGCCCTCCTCTTAAAGGCATCTTCACTATAAGACACTTTCTTCTTAAAGCCCTGCTCTCTGTTTCCCTGGCTGTGGTTTTACAGCTCTAGATAGTACTGTTTCATTAGCTATTGTAATAAATCCAAGAGATGGCTTCTGCAGCACCTGTTCTCCTCATTGGCTACATCCTCCTTCTGACAGTGGAGCCAATTTTGGACCCCAGGAAAGACTCATCCTGCCTGAATACTCCTATAGGACTGGAAATAAGCCCATCGGTGTCTGCCACCCAGTTAACTCCCTCAAAAGGCAATGATCCTTATACATTTCTAACCCTTCACACCTCCTACTGCTCAACATTCTCTAAGCAGACCTCACTTACCCTCTCTGCTAGGGTAGTATTATTTGCTCTGATCAACTTCCACTGCCCACCAAACTCCCGCACCACTGCCCTTGATAGTGTCCAAGGCAAACAACCAAGCAAACCTTCCTAAGCAAGGGGTAGGATCATACACTTGACTTACTTCCTTTCTAAAATAATGTGGAATGCAATCCAACTTCCAGCCCCAACTACAAGGAGCTCTGAGACCACCTCTGGCAATCCCACTATGCCACCCTCTGCCATCCCACAAGAGTAGGGGACACAGTTAAACATATGTCCACTATCCTGCCAGCTCAGCCGAATATGCTGATAGTCACCACAAAGGAAGAAGAAAACAGCCAACTCCCACAGCAAGTCCTATCTTATGAAACATTTAAAGCTACAAGCTCTTAGAATTGCCTGGCTACTCCTTCTACTTTCAGGATGTTCCACCCAAACCCTGGACCTAATACTAGTGCCTCAATACCACCAACAGACTGCAAGGCTGGTGCAATAACTATTGCATCTCTTAACATATGTAGCCTACTAGCAAAATTTGATGCTCTCCAGGTATGGATGGCCCAACATAAACCAGATGTCATCTCAGTCGTGGAGACCTGGCTCACTCCTAGAACCCTTGACTCTGCTATCCAGCTTGAGGGCTATAAAACTTTCAGGGTGGACAGGTGAGGAAAATGAGGGGAGGATGTGTCATTTATGTTAATGACTCAGTTCAGTGCAGGGTATTCCCATCCCACCCCAGGGTGGAAGATCACAAATTCTATCCATCCAGGTTCAACTTGGATCCCAGGAAAAGAGTTACATAAAAACATAGAAACATAGAAGTTGATGGCAGATAAGGACCATAAGGCCCATCCAGTCTGCCCACTTCTTTTCTACCTTATAGATGTGCCGTGAGCCTTTGTTCTGTCAATCTCCTATCTATTCACTCATCTGTATTGCTCCCTTATGCCTAGCTCATGCCTGTTTGAAGCCCTGCACTGTATTCATATCCACCACTTCCTGAGGTAGGCTGTTTCATGCATCCATCACCCTTTCTGTGAAAAGAACTTCCTCACATTACCCCTTAACTGGACTCCTCTAATCTCATGCTGTGTCCTCTTGTCCTACTACTTTTCTTATATTGAAACATGTTAAAGTCTTTCACCTTGTTAATGCCCTTAAGGTGTTTGAATGTTTCCATCATTTCACCTCTCTCCTCCTTTGCTTTAGGGTATACATATTGAGCTCTGTTAATCTGTCCTCACATGTTTTCTGATGCAGTCTGTGCACCATTTTAGTTGTCTTTCTCTGGACTACCTCAATTTGGTTAATGTCCTTGTGAAGGTGTGGCCTCTAGTACTGCATGCAGTACTCAGATGGGGCCTAACCAGTGTCTTGTAAAGAGGATTATTACCTCCTCTTCTGATTTGTGATACCCGACTAATACACCCCAAAATCCCTCTAGCCTTACCTACTGCTTTAGAGGTCTGCTTGGATGATTTCAGGTAATCAGTGATGATGACACCCAAGTCTCTTTCTTTCCTTGTGACTGCCAGCAACTCCCTCCCAGCCTATAGGTGGCTTCAGGGTTTCTCTTCCATATGTGCATGATCTTGCACTTCTTTGTATTAAACCCCAGTTGCCACTCTTCCGACCATTTGCTAGTTTATCCAAGATCTCTTCTGATTTTGCCCACCCCAGTTGGATCATCTACTCTGTTGCAGGTCTTGGTGTCATCTGCAAACAGACAAACCTTACCTTCAGTCCATCTGTAATGTCACTGATGAAGATATTGAAGAGGACTGGCCCCAGGACTGATCCCTGAGGTACCCACTTGTGACTTGCATGTCTTCTGACTGTATACCATTTACCACCACTCTCTGTTTCTGCCTGTCAACCAGTTTGCCACCTAGTTGACCAACGTCTGACCCTATAATCTCGGTATACATACCCCTAAAGATCAAGAGGCTGGTTTCAAACTAGCACTTGATTATTTATCCAGTAATCATCATCAATCTGAAATCATAATATTAGGGACTTTAATATACAGTAAATTGGTTATCCCGAGCTGACCTTACCAGGATGAAATAGCGTCCATAAACATGGTCCAACTCATTCAATCCCCACTCTGTAAACTATCGCACTGGTTCAAGTACTCTCATAGACTGGGTACTAACCAACCCCACAAAGAATAACTAGATCCACTGTGCTAGCCGACTCTATCAGTGACCACTAACCAGTCTTATGCTCCTGGACAAACAAGACCCTGAACACCCCCAAAAACAATAACCTCCAGATTTATAAAGCTGTATATCTTACCTCACTAAAATCCTACTCTGCCAGCTAGACTGGTAGGGGTCTCTTCCGCCGACATGAATACTACTCTTGAGTGCTTTATCGACAAGTTTAACTTGGCCTGCAACATCTTTGCCCCTCTAAAAATGAGGAAAATAAAAGGAACCAGCAAATCATGGATCACACCACAGCTCCTTGAGCTCATGGGGGTCAAGGATAACCTGTGGCATAGGGCTAAGAGCACTGTGTCCCCTTCTGACATACAGAAATACAAATCAGTATGTAATAAGTGCACTAAGCCATTTACTTGCAAAAGATCTCACTTTAAAAGTGAACTGGACAACTCTTGGTGTGACAGCTACAGATTCTGGGACAATATAAAAACCCTAACAGGCAGAGCAAGTAAATCACCACCATCGCAAATAAACTTTGAGGGTGTGATATCCAGGATCCTAAAATATCGAGATGGCTTCAACAAGGCCTTCACAGACCTTAGTGGGGTCCTTCCTCCAGACTGTCTCTGACCTGTGCCTAGCTCCACCATTAGTTGTACTGACATCCCTCCAACACACACAGCACCTCCTTCTACCTGAAGGTAATCTCTACAACTAAGGCAAAAATACTTGGAAAAGTTCTCAGGAACACTAGATCCAGTGGGGACTCGCTTGACCTAAAGTTTGTGGCTGCCACCTGGATGTGTTACTCTCCCGCCTAACCGGGATCCTAAATCTTCACTAACCACTGGCATTTTCCTTCAATGCTGGAAAGCTGCAGTGGTCACCCTGGTCTTTAAAAGCAGGGACAGAACCTGCTGGCCAACTACAGGCCCATCTCAATTCTGCTCCCCTCCAAGACACTAGAGAGGAAAGTATATGATCATTTAGATACTGCATTGATAAGTACAACCTTCAATGCCAGAAACAGCATGGCTTTCAGAAGGCACATAGAACTTCAGCTGCATTGGTTGAGTTTACTGGTCATATCCATGAAGCACTTGACCGAGGGCTCTTGGTGGGGAGCCACTTTCATCGACCTCACCAAGGCATTCGACATGCTCAACCACGACTTGCTTCTCACACAATCTCTAACATTGGTATATCCTCTGTCTCTAGGCTGGTTCCAGAGTTACCTCTCTAACAGGACCCAGCAGGTCAAGATTCTT
The DNA here is from genome assembly GCA_016271365.2 of Neoceratodus forsteri. Taxonomy (NCBI): domain Eukaryota; kingdom Metazoa; phylum Chordata; order Ceratodontiformes; family Ceratodontidae; genus Neoceratodus; species Neoceratodus forsteri. Next base: position 1,188,248,777 of record CM057455.1, read on the forward strand.
GATGTTCAATCCGACCATCAGCATGTCAACACAGGGTGCCCCAAGGTTCCATTTTGGGCCCCTGCTGTTCAGCCTGTTTCTAAATGAACTCCCAAAATCTGCCAGAATAAGATCCTTCTATATGCAGATGATGCTGTTCTCTACATGTGTTATTCTACTCTGGAAGAACTGGAAAAAGGCATGCAAGATGACTTTACTGCTGTGGAAAATGGTTTCTTCAGTCTAAGCTCTTGTTCAACTACACTAAGACTAAAACAATGTTGTTTGCCTCCTATCAAAACCATCATAAGTCCCATCATCTCAATATCTACAATAATATGTTTGATACACTCGAAATGGTCACCACCTTTAAGTACCTTGGTGTCTACCTTGACCGCTCTCTCCTACTACCAGCACATAGACCATGTTGCCAAGGAAGCTAGTGCCAGACTAGGTCAGCTCTACCAGCATAGGCAGTGCCTCACCAAAAGTGCCATCAAGCTTGCAGTTAACAGCTCCATGCTCTCTATCATAGATTATGGACTGGTAGTCTCGGAGCCGGTACTGATATAGCACTTAGGTGATTCAAGGTTGTCTTAAACAAAGCCTGCAGACTAGTCCTAGATGTGGACCATTTAACTCACACTTGTGAACTATACTCAAGCACTGGTTGGTTAAACCTGAATAGCAGAATTCAGTACCAAGTCCGTCTATTAGCGAAAAAATCCACCCTAGGTCTTGCTCCTCCTGGAGTGAGGCAACTGCTAAGAAACTCCACTTCCTCCAGACTAACTGGGGGTCGAGTAAAGCTGCCTTCATTATGCCATTCAGCCGGACCTCACTAGGGCAATGGTCCTTCAATACAGGCCCCCTGCTGGCTAAATTCCCTTAACTCTGAGCTGATTGAAGAAATGAAACTACACTCATTTAAGGCCAAGCTGCTGCAGTACCTGGCCACTCTTAATAACTGTGACTGCATCACCTGTGCATAATCGTACTATAATTAATGGTCTCTGTTTTCCGTTTTCACATACAAAAAACGTTTATTAAATACCGTAACACCTAAGTAGGTGTTCACGGCATTCACTCCCTTTCCATAGCACAGCGCCGAGACATACACTGAAAAACAGAGCACGAGCTTCAACTGTATCAGTGACAGGGCAGTGCTTTTGGATGATGATTCAGCGGGGAGCATCTGATTTACTGAAAGGGTCCCATTGAATCAAGCGGTGTTTAAGGACAAGCCGGTAGTGCTCTGAGGACTGCTAACCGTAACCGATAGTGTTCTGCTCTCAGAACTGCTAACGACTGCAGCAACTGCCAGAAGAGGAAGAAAAGGTCTAGTCCACTCCTTCACATGCCCCAGCACCTCCAAGGTGAGATTTTCCGTAACCAGTCCGTTAAGATTCTGTATATGATAATGCAGCTAGTCCTAACAACAATTCTGATTACCAGTTTAAATAATTAAATCTTAATGTTGAAGCACAGTTCTGTTTTTCTCACACAAATAAAAACGTTCATCTCCAGGTAAGATTCCAGTTCTTTTTCAAAGTCAAATCTCACCATAGAAACAGAAGCCCTTCAATTATATAAAACAAAATATAGGGTGCAGTGTGTTAGCTCGAATTGAACACACACCCTTGTGTTGGATGGCTTTCATAAACCCTCGGGCTGCCCTCGGGTTTATGTGCCATCCAACAACTGGTGTGTGTTAAATTCTTGTAACACACTGCACCCCATACTTATCCTATATGTTATTGATAGCTTATCTTTTCTGTATAGCACCCATCTCCCCACGTCCTCCCTGCCTGAGCAGTTACCCCACGTCCGATCTTTATCTCCCTGATTTCCTGCTTTCTCTTCACAAATATTAATCCCCAAATTTTGACCCTCCCCAGTTTCCCCTCACCTCACCCCCATTTTAAAACCCTTTCCTTATCCTCTCTCCCCACATCACCCAGCCCTGCCCTATCACCCACTTACGTAACCCTGGGTAGATTCCTATCCAATCCCACCCCTCTGACTACTCAACCCCTTATTCTGTCACCCCTTTGTCTCTGGACCCCACCCTCCCCTGCTCTCATCTATTCTGTCTTCTCCCTCCTTTGGTCACCACCACATCTGACCCTCCATAACTCTACCTGCATGCTCTAAAGCTCAGCTACCACTATGAATTGCTTTTCCACCTTAGGTATGCTCTTAGTACTGTTGCAATAAAGTTGACCTCTCCTACCTGATGTATTTTAACTGTACTTGCTTGAATCTGTATCTGTATGTACCATAATGTACTTGCCTGCTGTATATACCCCTACCTGTTTTGTATTGTCTATGTACCTTGTCTATTGCTTTACAACATGGAACCTTTGTAAATGAGCTTTTTAGCTCAAAGGTATTATCCGAGATTCAATAAATAAATAAATAAAATAAATAAGGTGTGATTAATGCCTAAGAATTTTATTTGTCTCTACTGTTGAACTCAAACTCAGAATCAAGGCAGGGCACAAAACATTACTGGAACCCAGACTCTGAGCCTAGAGCTTTAATAACTAACTGTTTTAAGAGTCTAGGGTCACAGTTTTAAAATGTTTTTTAATAGCCCATGTCAGGCTGGACTTCATGTTATGTCCTGTGAAAATCTAAAAAAAACTGTGGAAATTCAATTTGTGAGAGACTGGAAGCACTCAAAGATCAAACTTTTATAAGTAGGAATGAAACTTTTTCCTACACACTTTGTGTGATATTATTTATGCTATTGATGTTGTTTATCTCTGACTATGAGTCATATCTCAGTGATATGTCTCAGATTTGGATGTCTTTTAAGTCCACACTGTTATATATTTATTATTTATGTATGTATGTATTTATTCATTTAAAAGTTTATTTTTATTAGGAAAAAGTTTCACCAGGAAGTACATACTGAGCTGTAATAGCTTGTTTCAGATGTGTCCGGGGGATACAAAGGAGTGTGCAAGAAACAATACATAACATGTATAAATATATAGAAGCATACAACAAACTTAGAGCATATATGGTTGGTTTACAGAGTCAGAATCACATAATACACTCACAGAGCAGACTAGACATTACAGATATACAGTGCAAATACAGGCTTTATCGTAAACACTTGATTTATAGTGAAACTAAATCAAAGTACACACAAAGTGCAAAATTATACATTTCCATGATGGAGAATTTAACAGGTGAAGTGCTATAGAGAACCAAATTATTTGTAATGTGTACAGTCACAAGGGTAACAAGTATAGGACAGCTAGAGGAGATGAGGGTTGGGGGAGAAAGGTCAACCAGAGCCTACTCCCTTTGGGATGCTAAGAACCCTGCAAGGGGACAGGCAATAGGCATAAGGAAAAGGACTGATCAAACTAGCTGGGCTGTGTAGAAGCGGGGAGATAAGAACTAGTGGAGGAGGAGTATGAGCATGGGTCAGCTAGAAGAATGAGGGATAGGAGGAGAAAAGTCAGCCAAAGGCCTTCCCCTTTGGGATGCTAAGAACCCCTGAGGGACAGGGAATTGGCATGAGGGAAGGACTTGTCAAATTGGCTGGTCTTGTAGAAGGAGAGGAGTGGAACTAGAGTAGGAGGGACAAATTAGGTGCAGCTGCAGGAAGGCTATGTGATGTCAGAGGAGGAGGAGGAAGGGATCAGGAGGTCTGAGCGGAGTGAATTTCTAATGGAAGGAGTTCCAGATACTTGGGAATTGATAAGAGAAGGTGGCCCATCCTGGCGTGTTTACCAGGAAAGACATACTGAGCTGGTAACAGCTTGTTTCCGATGCGTCCTGGGAGGAGGAGAGAGGAGGAGATAGCAGATACAAAACACACAGTATAAAATACAAAGAATGGAAATAAGTATGTCAAAACAAGACAATAATGTTGAAGACTAAAACTGTCAAACAATGTATTACATACAAAATAATTTAGAAAATGATGAAAGAGCAAATGAATAATTAACATATCAAAATGAGGAGCAGAGGGATTAAATGATGCAAGGAAATGGGAAATGTTGAAAAACATGATATGCATTTCAGGTAAAAGGAGTTTAAAACAATATTAGAAACAACTGTAGGAGTGAGAAGGGAATTCGCAGAGGAGATCTTTAAGAGCAGAAAAGTAGGGAGCAGAGCAAATAGAAAGGAGAAGAGAACCCTATAGTTTAGGGAAACAGAATGAGACGCAGCTTGACCAGCAGAATATTTCATATGAGGCAGAGCAAAAGAACGAGACAAGCACTGCAAGCAGTAAAGAGGTCAAATTGGGAAAGGGGCGAGAAAGACAAGATATAAGGGAGAGAGCCAAACCAAAATTTGTAGAGATAAAGGAAACACAGTGGGTAAAGCGTCTGACGTCAAGAGAAGGAGGGACAGGGAAGAATACAACGCACAATGATGTGTACTCAAGGGTTTACCAAGTCAAAGTGACAGAAGAAGTGAAAGAGAGGCTCCAGTCTAGCTAAAGTAGACTTTGGCACAGCCCTATAAACTACTGTATGTCTCTATAGCCAAAAATAGGCAGTGAGGAGTAGTAGTAGATTTTATTTATTTGGGGTAACCTTCCCTGAAGGCTCAGAGCGCCCTTACAATGGCATTACAAATACATAAATAACAGAACAGGAACAGATAGATAAAAACACACACACACATATATATATACAGGGTTTGTAGGAGTGTTTAATGTTAAAGCACACTTTTCCTGGTTAATAACTTTCAATTGGTTTAACAAATTTTCCTGGAATGTGGCATGCATCATCTGCTGGGGTAGGTCTATTGACATGCTAAATTTGGCTTGAATCCTTTTGAGATTTTAGAGATATAAAGTGTTGAAAATACAGATATTTCCTGGTTTTTCCTGTTTTTCGGCTACCTATATCTCAGAAATGGCTTTAGGTACTGGGCTGAAATTTGCAGGGTAGAATGCCTTGGCCACACAGATGTGCCTTTTGAAGGTTTCATAAAAATAATCCATTCCAAAGTTATTAAATCTTGAATTTGCCATTATTTCCTATGGAAGAAAACAGATGTAAAAGTGAAAGTGATTTACGCACACTGTCATCCAGTTTTACATACTTTGCACCTGAATAACTTTGCAACACTCCAGCAGATTTGTAGGAAATTTGACAAGCATTGATCTAGGACACAGGTGTCTTGACTTGCAAATTTGGTTTGAATCCTTGTTTTTGTTTCTGAGATACTTAGTGTTTAAAAACAACAGATTTTTGAGGGTTTTGCTGTTTGTGTTAATTAATGTTAAAGGGCAATTTTTGGATCTTAATGACTTTGTAATGGTTAATACGATTTTTTCAAAATTTGGCATGCATAATTACCTTGGGGAGGTATTTGTAAATGATAAATTTTATCTTAATAGCTTAAGCTGTTTCGAGATACAGAGTGTTAAAATAAAGGTTTGGGGGCATTTGACACTTTTTTGTCCACCTGTATCTCAGAAATGGCTTTAGCTTCTGGGCTATTATTTTCAGGGCAACAAGTCTTGGCCTCACAGATGTGCCTTTTGAAGATTTGGTGGGAAAATATAAATGTGTTCAAAGTTATGACATGTTGAGTTTCCATTATTTCCTATGGGGAAAATAGATGTCCCACATAACACAGGATTCTGCTTGGAAGAGGATTTTGCTTGAACTAGGATTCTGCTTTGAACTAGGATTCTGATTTGAACCAGGATTGTGCTTCAACCTAGGGTTTTGCTTCAAACTAAGATTCTACTTTGAACTAGGATTCTGCTTTGAACTAGGATTCTGCTTTGTATGAGCCCTATGGTAAGGGATTCTGCACTGAACAAGGATCCTGTTTGCAGTACTAAATTCCTTTGGCAGACAGAACCAACACAGTGGGGAACAGGAACCAACAGTCAACCAACCTGCCTATTCTACAGCCCCAGGGCCCCACCCCAGGCTGCATAAACCCCTAGAGATTTTTTAAACATAATCTCCACTCTGGGGTGCTCTGCCAGGCTTTGTTTTCTGCAACACTGTGAACTGAGATTTAAACTTACTATAGGACTGAATGAAGTGCTGACTTTTGCTGGTTTCCCAGCTCGGTGCTTTTCAACTGAGTTTAACACCCTGGTAAGTGCTCCTCATGCTTGAAGGATAAATGTTTTGTGCCATTGAGCTACTGTCTTTTGTGCTTTTGCTATTTCAATATCTTATTCCTCCTCCCCCACCACCACCACCAGCACAGTAGGACACTGTGAGACCCACTCCCAGTGCCTCAGATGAAGTACCCTCCCCACTATGGGACACTGGGGAACCCACCCAATGTCCTGAAATAGCTATGTAATGGTTTTACCAACAGCGGGTGCCCAATCCCCATGTCAGCACTCCACTCACCCCCACCAGCAGTGTGTGACTTTAGGCTGCCCACCCCAGTGTATATAGTGTACCTAGTCAAGTTGTAACCCCCAGAGCAGTGTGGGACACTGGGGAACCCACCCTCAGTGTCCTGAGAAATGGTTCTACTGTTACTGTGAAAAAGAAAACAGTACACAACATCTTTTTAAACTCCTGTAAAAAGGTCTCATTGTTTCCCAATCTCCCTCTTGCATCCCAACCCTCACACTGAGCAACCAACTATCCCACACCCCTTGCCTATACTTACCAACCAAGGTTGGTGGCTGTCATATTCTTTGGACTGGGACACATCTTCACTCTTCCAAGTCAAACAGTGAACTGAAAATAAAGGTAAGTGCCATATAGAGGTGGTCAATGGCATTTTGAACATACTGTATATTAATATTTTAGCCATTTTGGTAATTTACATAGATACATAGACACTGTTGACAGATAAGGGTCTATGGACCACCCAATCTGCCCAGTTGAGCTTGTAAGTTCACTTTATATTTTTCTTGAAGTCTGTTATCCTTACCCTGACCTCAAGAATGTCCTTATGTCTATCCTATGCATTCTTAGATCCGTGATTGTTTCAGCTCCACCACTTCCTCTAGCAGGGTGTTCCACTTGTCCACCACCCTTTCTGTGAATAAATTCTTCTTCATGTTTCATCTGAATTGCCCTCCCTCCAACTTCATCCCATGCTCTCTAGTTCTGGAACATCTTTTCACTGGAAAATAGTGTATTTCTGCCCTGTTCTTCCCAGTAAGGTACTTGTATATCTCTATCATATCCCTCTCTCCTCCTCTCCTCCAGGAGTACATATTCAGGTCCTTCAGCCATCCTCATAGGACTTGTGATGCAATCCCTGTACCATCTTTGTTGTCTTCCTCGAACCTTCTCTACCCTGTCTATGTCTTTACGTAGGTAAGGTCTCCAGAACTGCACATTGTACTCCAGGTGGGGCCTCACTGGTATTTTGTATATTGACATTATCACCTCCATTTTCCTGCAGGTGATGCCCTTCTTGTGCATCCCAACATCCATTTTGCTTTACCTGCTGCCTTGTTGCACTGTTTTCCCACCTTGAGGTCATCAGAGATGATAACCCCAAGGTTCTTTCCTGTTGGTGCATGCTATATCCTCCACCCCCAACTATTATGTTGTTCCAGGGTTTTGTGCCCCATATGCATTAACTTGGACTTCTTTGCATTGAATTTCAACTGCCAAACCCTTGATCATTTGTCAAGCTTCTGCAAGCCTCTGCAGGTCCCTCCTCATTCTGTCTACACCTTCCGGCATGAACCAGATTTTCAACATGTACTTTTGGGACCACACCTCATGAACACTGGCACTGTCAATTTGTTACTTTGTTCTGAAAGGATGATTTCACTGTGGCTGAAAGAAATCAACTTTGGGACTGAGCAATGAAATGGAAATGCCATTGTGCATTAGGTGAGATCCCAAAAAGCCCATGTGGAAAATCTGGTACTAAGACCCAAATGCTCGAGTTCTGAATGGTCATTGAAATTTTCCTTCACACACATGTAACTTTGCCAATTTATATTTTTACTTCATGTTTTCAAAATAATTACTTTCACACCACCTCATGAACAGTACAGCTGCATTTCACAACCTGCCTGAAATGTGCTTTTGCACCTTTGGCACAGAATGGTGCGGTCGATGTGCAAAATCACCTTTCAGGATTGAGTAATGAAATGACAGTGCCAGTGTTCATACCGTTGAGTCCCAAAAGGCAATGTTGAAATTTTGGAGCAAAAGTGACAAAGAATGCCTGAGTTACATGCAATCAATGAAAATTTCCTACATGCATGTAACTGCTGTCATTTATATTTTCACTCCAAAGTTTTAACATAGCCATTTCTTCACAGCACCTCATGAATACTACAGCTGTCATTTCTCACATCCTGTCAAAATGTGTTTCCACAGCTGTGGCACAGAATGGCATTTGCCATGGGTTAAGAAATTTAGACCTACAGTATGAGGGTTATGAGGTGGGGTGATAAGAAGACTATATGAAAATGTGGGGTCACAATGTGAAAAAATGACAAACTCATGAGTATTTGTTGCAATTTTGTTACACAACTAACTCAAAAAGTAAAATTCATTGCAAAAAACTCTGTTTTACAAAACCATTTAGGGATTCCATGACACCTTTAAAAGTATGGAAAATCAATGTTAGGGTTATACTGGTATCAAACAACAACTTCAATCTCTGCAAACATTAGAAGAAAACAGTTATTTGATATATATCCTTGGTGTCCTTCCACCTAACTCATACACCATTTGAGCTGTTAATCATGTGTATAGAACAATATATTTGTATGGTGTATGAGTTAGGTGGAAGGACCTCAAAGATATATAAATACTGTTTTGTTTCTAATGTTTATGGAGATTGGGGTTGGTATTAACCCTAACATTGAATTTCCATACTTTTAAAGGTGTAATGGAAAACCTAACTGGTTTTCTAAAACAGAGTTTTTATAATGGATATATATATATATATATATATATAACCCCTAATAATTAAAACAACTGAATCTGTTCTAAATCTTTAAAGATTCTCTCAGACCCCAAAAGTCTGCATACATAGTAAGGATTTAAGCTGGCATTTAAATACTTCAATAGACGGTGCCTCCCTAGAGATATCCCAGCAATGAATTCCACAAAGCCAGTGCAGCTACCTCGAATGCCTGGTCCCCAGAGCTCTTCAACCTCACTCTGGGGACCTCCAGGAGAGCACCAGTAGCTAATCTGAGGGGATGCGTTGGGATGTGGGTGCAGGAGCTCCTTCAAGTAGCCTGGACCCAATCTGTGTAGGACCTTGTAGGTCAAAGGCCTACCTTGAAGGTGATGTACCAATGCAGTGGCAACACAGCTTGTACAGCACTGGGGTGATATGATTGAATCTGGAATGACCAGTCAACACCTGTGCCACTGTGTTCTGCAGTAGCTGCAGGTCATGCAGTGCACCACCTCCAACCCCGTGGTAGAGTGCATTATAGTAGTCGAGTCTTGAGGTCATAAAGCATGCACCAGTGTGGCTAGGTCCTCAGGTGGGACAAAGGGCTTGATCCGGGCAATGTTCCAGAGATGGAAAAATCCGGTGCAGATAACTGCTGACACCTGAATATCAAATGGCAGCTCTCTGTCAAATACAGTGCCTGGATTCTTCACCCTTGATGAAACCTCCAGTTCTGTAGGACCTATAAAGGCCCAACCTATCACCAGAGGTTCCAAGCCCAACCCTCTGACCTGAATCGACCACCAGCTCCTCCATCTTTCCAGGCTTCAGTCCGGGCTGGTTTGATGCTGTCCAAGCCTGGATCTTGGCCAAGCATTTATTAGCACATCAACCGTATCCAGTCTCCAGGGTGTAAAAGACAAGTAGAGTCAAGTATCATCAGCATAACAATGAAAACCCACCTCATACCATCTTATGACCTAACCTTGGCAGCATATACACTGTGAACAACATAGGGAGAGGACAGAGCCTTGGGGAACTCCACAGGCCAGGTCCTTGGGTCCAAGGAGCAATTCCCCAACACTACCCTCTGGGACCTGCCCTGGAGAAAGGAATCAAACCAGCTGATTACTGCCGGTGAGTTCCACATACTCTGTTAGCCTATCCAGCAACACTCCATGGTCCACAGTGTCAAACACTGAAGAGAGATTGAGGAGGAGAAGAATTGTATGCTGTCCCTGATCCCTTGCCCTGAACAGGTCATTCAACACCCTGACCAGTGTGGTCTCTGTGCTATGCAAGGCCCTAAATCCAGACTGAAAGGTTCATAAATTTGGAAGTCCATGAGATGAGCCTCTATCTGTTTTGTTACCACCTCTTCAAGAACCTTCCCAAAAAGGGAAAGTTTGAGACAGGCCAGTATTTTGCCAGGACATCAGTGTCTAATGATGTTTTTTTCAGTAGGGGCTTAACCAGATCTTGTTTAAGAAACTCCGGAAAACCCTGGTTAACAAGGAACTCCTACTGTCCTGGCAAAGACCAGACCCAAGGCCTTGACACAGCCAACTAGTAGTCATGTTGGGCCTGGTTAAGGTCACAGAATGTTGGTTTCAGCTTGAGGACTATCCCACAGACCTTCTGCACCATCACTAGCAGGGTGGCTGAGTGCAACTGCCCACACTAGAAACACCACTGCTGGAGGATTGAATTCCACTTGGAGCAATCCTGGATCTCACAGAGGACACTCTGAGAAGAATCGAGCGAACTCCTCACACTTGTAAGTTGAAAAAGCTCTAATGGGTTCCGGGCAGGCTGGATGTAATAACCTGTCTACAACCCAAAGAGCTGAGCTGCTTGATTCCTCCCTAGCTGCAATTGCCCTAGACATAAAGCTGCCTTTTTCTGGATTACTGCATCCTGATATGCATCATGATGCATCACCAGAACCAGCTTGTCCTCCCAAGACCCAGTCTTCCTCCAACGCTCTCAACTCTACCCCTTGACTTCAACTCCTTAGTTCCCCATCAAACCAAGGGGCCAAGAGTGCGAGACAAGGGGTATACATGGATCGGCACCAAGTGGTCAAGGGCCCCAGCAACAGCTCTATTATAGGCCACCACTGTGTCTCCTGGGCCGCACAAACCTCCAACACAGACAAAATGTCCAGTTCTGCTATCAGTCCCTCTGGTTGAACACCCTTCAAAGGGCAGAACTGGACCATTTCCACAGGGGTGGGACATTAAGGGTGGCTTTAAAGCTGAACCCAATGGTGCAATGATCAGACCAAATGAACCAATAAATCTTGAAGGCGTCAATAATAAGCTCAAGGGAGAACACCAGATCAAGCGTGTAGCCAGACGGATGGGTTCCAGATGTGGGATGCAGGATTAGGCCCAGAGCCTCCATGCTTAACAAATCGTCCACCCAGGTGTTGAAATTGCCAAGAACAATCCATCTCGGTGACTCCAATACCCTCTCAATGATAAAGATGCCACCTCCTGCAAGAAGCCTCAGTCCCACCCAGGTAGGTGGTAGACCAGGTGCACTCTAAGTTCCATGCCGGGACCCTCTTCCACCACCACACACTCAAAAGAACTGGTGTCTCCAAATGGCAGCACCGTCAGGCCCAGCTCTGACCTAAAACAGATGGCAACCCACCCTGCTGTCCTTCCTTGGGCAGGCATAACAGAGTACCTGGCCACTGCAGACACCTCTAGCACAGGGCCCAAGGTATCTCCCAGCCAGGTTTCTCTAATGCAAGCCAGGTCAACTGACCAACAAGACCAGCCATTATAGCAGTCTTGTTAGCCATTGACCTGGCACTGAAGAGCACTTCCTGAAGAGGATGAAAGGTTGGGGCTGGTCCATCAGCTGCCTGTCCTCTCGGTTTAAAGGATACCCTGGGTACAGAGACAAGGCATGAAGGACCTCACTCCAATTGTCTCTCAACCCAGGGCATCTCCTGGTCTCCACTGCCTGAATTGGCTCCCCAGGCTACATCCTTCTTCCTCTCTCTCTCCCTCTAGCACTCTCCTCACAATACCCAGTTCCTTACATTCCACCACACCGCAACATCAAGTGATGGAGTTAGAAAGGCAAAGATCTTTTAAGAGAGAGGAGAGTAAAGTCAGTGCTTGGGCCTGAGCTGGAACCCCCATCTTAGAAAAATCAATGCTACTACTACCACATGCAATAAAATATATCAATACTAAACTTAATCAGTCATCCAACCACATGCTTACAACACACAAACTCACCATACACCACAACCCCAAAATCCTTCCACAACCCCAACAAATAAATAAATTAAAAGAAAAAAGGAGTCAGATTTATATAAGCCCATATAGCGGACAGAGGTTAAGCTTCAGCACAGTCAAAAAGCTCCGGCTATAGTCCAAGAACAGAGGGCTCTCACCTACTGAACAGTTCAGGTATTCAGTCTTAGCAGTTCTAATTGCAACCAGGGACTCTCATCCCTGGATAGTTCGAGTTCCCAGGATCTAACAAGCCCTCTCACGGCTTAGGAATTGGAACCAGGCCATCACCCAGAGTCTGAAGCCAGTTAATGGTACAGCAATAAAGCTCCGGCCAAGCCAAAACCACTTAAGGCCTCTCACCACCCCGCTCTTGCCAGAAATAAAGCAGCCAGACACAGAACCTGTTGGGATAGTCTCCACACTTGCCACCCTCTCAAGCCATTATACAGACGGAGAGCTATAGAAGATGTCGGCAGATGTCAGTGGCAGAACGTGTATCCCTACTCAACCTGAAAGCAAAGTCTACATCTAGTGCCTAATGCCACCAATTCAGCAGCCTGCTCCTGTTCCAGGCTCACATCCTTCCTCCACCATTCCAGCTATCACATGCCTCCTTGCAATAGTGGCCGACTTCCACAGTCGAGGGACCACTCCAGCTGGTCCCAAAAATAATGGCACAGTGGCAGCACAACACCTCTCCTCGGCAGGACGGCCACTCAGAATGGCAACTCCACTCCTACAGTCTCCAGCAACAGAACAGAACTGAAGAGATTCCACATCCAACCAGCACAGCCCCTGAAAGCACCAGGGAACACCAGAGCCATCACCAGGTACCTCCAAATCCAACACGAGAGCCAGGCAGGTTACTCAAAGCCTCTCTCCCCAATCTACTACATGAGTTGATGTAACTCAAACTTGAACCACTTTTGGCTTCTGTCTGAAAATAAAAATCTAAGCTCCTATTCTAACTCACTTTCCCTCTAGCTACCTCTCCTCACCCTAGTCTAAACACTTAGCTAGCAAAACAGAGCTTTCCTCTTTTTGTTCGGTTTGTTTTCTCCCAGCTCACCGCTGGCAGCCCAGCACGGCCACCATCTTTTGACCACCTTTGTGATTTTGTGGAACAACTGTGGATTTCTCTGTGTGCAGGAAGTGGAATGCTTCTTTTATTTCTGTATAATGCCCCCAAGCTTGGTGTGGAACTTCGTGTAACGAATCCAGATGAACAGAAAAATCTAGACAGCAATCAAGTTAGACCTCCGAGGTACTTTAAGGAGGAGATATCTTCAAACCTGGCCCTGGGGAATAGTTGTATCATCAGGGTATGAAATGAAGGAAGGGAAAGACTCCAGCAAGTCTCTTCCAAGTGCCAAAAGTCATTGAGACTGTTTTTCTTGGTATTAAAGGATAACTGATGATCACAGAATCAGTACTGATATTGTTAAAATCCAGATGGAGTTGTTTCATAAAGTCAGGGATAGAGGAGCCAGAGGTAAAAAGACTGTATCATCTGCATACATTGTGAAGACACAGGGAACAGGCCTTGGGGAGGTCGTTTAAAAATGGTTAAAAGAATGGGACCCGAGACAGACCCTTGGGGACATCTGAACTTCTAGGGAGAGGAGGGAAAGGAGTCTCCAATCCAGACAGCCTAATTAATGTTATTGCATTGTGTTGTTTGTATCATTTTGATTCAGATATGCTAGGTGCTATTTAAAAGTTTTATAAATACTGTATTGATTTATGATTCAAACATTTAATATTGATTATGTCTGTGTATAGCCATTTGCACAGGTACTATATCTACAAAATCTAAATTTAATTTGGATCACTGCACATTAGGATGGAATTTGCTGCTTGATTGGTCTCTCATTTCCAGGAGTAGTAGTTTTAAGAGCTGGCATTAAGGTGTGGAAGGCTATGAAGTAAAGAGTCATAATTTGTCAAATATTATGAAGTTTCAACCATGTACTTAGTATGCAAGTTTTAAAGTAAAATGCAGAGTCTGAGGATTTATAATGTTTGTGCTGGGATAGGACCAGGAATTGCCCTGTGTTTTGTTTCTCCAATTGTTTAACCAGGAGTGGCTCACTAAGCTGAAAGCTTGTTTACAGGTGCGACCAGGGAGAACAGGGAAGTTAAGTGACTTGCTCAGAGTCACACAGTATACAAGTGGGGGCTGTGGGATTTAAACCAGGTCTTCAGATTTGCAGCTCAGAGCCTTAAACCATTGTGCTATACTGCCTCCCACCATAGTGGCTATTCTGGGCTCCTATTCCCAAGAATGGCAAATGGGTACTTTAACTGGCCTATTTAGAATGTCAGCCTAGGACCCTTTTGGACATGGCAGACTAATGCATGAGCCCTAAATTAGTACCGTACTGCCAAAAGAAATTAAGCAACTGTTAAGATGTTGTCCTGGCTAGCAAGCTGTGGGACTTCATACCTAGCAGATCCCTGGTAATGTGCTGAGTTACATAGTCACATAGCATAACTTTGAAGACGATCAAAAAAGTTAATTGGGTTTTAGAAATATGTGGCTGTTTGATGGGGTGTTCCTTAATTGAAATTTGGTCATACCATCAACACATGTTTAAACTGTTTTAAATCTTATGTGGGAAGCCAAACCAGATGTTAGGCTGCACCAAGGCACACTTCCAGTCTCAGCTATTATATGCGTAGACACCTGGTGAGAGCTTACAGCATATAGGAGCCAGTCATACTGCCTGAAGCTGTGGCAGACAGTCAGCTACTTGAGTACCAATATTATAAGTTGACAGAACTACACATCCCCAAAAAATGTTACACTGGGGCTGTTTACATAGTGCCCATGCATAGCGCCGCACAATGCCATTGCAGCGTCGATGACCTATCCACCTGGCCCTGGGGAATGACATCCAAATTACAACCACCATGGGGCCATTTACAAAGGCAGAGTACAAATGGTGACTAGTGGTGATAATGATGATGACAGAGCCCCAATGCCATGGTGGCAGCAGAATGATGATATGCAAATGACCACTGCATCAGGCCTGGGCCACCACCTATCTACCTGTTTTGGGTGCCCCATGCCTCCACAGAACCAGTATTAACCATTGCCCCAGTATAGACATGACTCCTGAGAGCAATGAGGGTACAACTTCTGGCAGTGGCACAATGGGGTCGGGAGACAGCTGCATGTGGATGACCACTGAAAGATACAGGATGCACCAACCTGTGAAGCCCTTCAAATGGGTAAGGGTCCATTAGTCAGAGCAATGATTCTATGATCAGTGTGTGGCCATCTTGTCCTAGGCTTATTGGTTCATTGTCCTCGTGGTCTGGAGTGGTGAGTAACCCAGCACTGGTAGCACCTGACTACTGCACCTCTATAGCCCCCACATAGTGCATGGGACCACAGTACTACATCCTGTCATAGCCCCAGCACACACCACTTAGTGCAGTTGACCAGGTCAGATCCTCCATGGATTGCTGTTCATGTGTGATGCCCTCAATGCTCCTTTCTGCAGCATGTCTGCTCCATACTGGCATGCTCCACCACATGGTGCTGGAGCCATACATCTCAAGTGCCAGCTGCCAGTGCTAACCGCAGTGTCTGTGATGTGTGGTCAGTAGCTACAAAAACAATGTGTACTGTTGTGATGTAAAGTGGCAAAGTGACATCATTTTGAACTCCATCTGGCTGTTCATGGCATCCGCCAGTTGCAATTGCCAGGATCAAGATTTAGTCGCAGCCTGGCTAACATTTGTGGATGCCCCAATGTGATGCTGTACTGAAGGGAGCCAGTGCAGTGTAGACAGCCTATTCCAAGCGCTGGTGAATGACATCCCAGTGACAACCACCATGGGGCCATTTACATGGGCTGAGTGCAGATGGTGACTGGTGGTAATGACAACAAGGAAGTGGGATGACAGATCCCCAATGGCATGGTGGTGGCAGAATGATGATGTACAAGGGGACCACTGCATCAGGCTTGGGCCTCCATCTATATGCATGTTTGGATGCCTCTATGCCTACACAGAACCAGTATTGCCCGTTGCCCCCCAGTACAGACATGATTTCTGAGGGCACAGTGACACAGTGGCACAGTGACATCATCTTGAACTGCATTTGGCTGTCAATGGCATCCACTACTTTCATTTGCTGAGATCAAGATTAGGTTGCATTCTGGCTAACATTAGTGGATGCCCCCAGTGTAATGCCGTACTGATGGGGGTCTACCATTGATGGGTAACAGGGCTATGTAAACTGCCTCATTTTTTCCTCTACCTCACTGAATCTGTCTCTTTTGAGTAGCTTACATCAGGCAGGGAAGTGCCAGGAGTCAAAGGCTACTTGGACCTGCTAAAACCTGGAAAAGCTGCACGTTGCACCGCTCATTTTAGGAGGCATTCTTGTTTTATAGTGGGACTACTCCTGGTGTTTCACTGCTTGTTGACAGCCTCTGAGCAGTAAGGGATACTATTTAAACACATTTTTAACAATGTCCTGTGGGTAAACTCATAAATGATGATGCACTCCTGAGTAGTAGCACCTGACTGGCTGAAATTCAGCCAGTTAAGTATATACTACTCAGGGGACATCATCATTCATTCATCAATCAATATGGAATAATAAAGACCTGCTCACCACTCCTATGAAGGAGAATATTTCTGTTTGACCATGGCATCTCTTGTATCTTTGAACTTTTGGGTGCTTGAAGGACGAGGGAAGTTGGGTGCAACAGTATGAGTTGCGTGGCAGGCTGGCTGGTTTAATTATTGGGGTTGGTTGATGGGTTGAGGTGGGGTTAGGGGGTGATTACTTGTTTGGAGCATGCTAGGGGACAAGACTTCTTACAGCACATTGGCTGCTGCATTTTTACACCAACTTTGCCAGGACTGGGGGCAAGACTTGGGGGACCACTGTTTGGTGGTTTGTCTTCTACTTTCATATTTTTGTATTTTTCTTATATTAGTATTATTGGCTTAATAAACATCATATTTTTACTACTTATATAGCAGTGGACATGGGTTGTACATTGGTGATGGGGAGTAAGTGCTTGGCGAGTTGTAGCTGCTGTGATTTTAACTACTCCTGCATAGACTGGTAAAAAATATTAGCATCTACTAATTTATCAGAGAAAAATTCATAAATTCAGTATTAGATCACAAGTTGAGTCTGCTGATCTAAACACCAAGTGGGAAGAATATTTAGACTTGAGGATAACTAATATTCAATCAGAAATACAGAACTCTGGGTATGGGTGACCATGACATGGTACAATTTAAACTCACTAGAGATGTCACAGAACTCAAAGTACTGCATCTCTACATCCCACGATGACAAGAAGACAAATTTCAGGGTAGTAACAAGCTTTGTATCATTTAGGTAGCACAGAATTAACACATAAAGCTGTGGAAGAGCACTGAAATATACTTTAAATGAACACACATACGGGAATCTAAAGCTGTTTATGACTATGTTAAGATCTGGGTGACACAGCTAACATAGTTTTTTTGCAAAATATTTTTTATAGATGAAAATGCAGCATCATTACAGTTGCAGGAATTCATTGAACAATTCATGTTGAGTCCTACAAACAATTTAATTAATTAATACAGAAGCGGAAACACACACATAACAATAGTCTGACTGGACAACAGAACTGTATAAAAGTGCCTAGAGTGAATTGTTAAGGGTCCCAATAGACCATTTCAAAATTGGGTTTTATACAGAGACCAGAATTGATAATCAAAATGGAAAAAGTTATTGCCTTAAAGTGATGTCAGGAAAAGTTGTTGCTATTAACTAACGGAATGGTTTTGTGCTATTCTCCACCTTCCAATAGTCCAGAATCAGTCTTTATACTGCCATACTGTTAGATTTAATTATCAAAAATTCATTTTGGTGAAATAATTTTATTATAACTTTCTAAATGATCCAGTAATGATTCACATCTAACCAAATCTGACTGGTCCAACTAACCATATTAAAAGCATTCCACCACCAGTTTTGGATCATGTTAGAGAACCAAAATGAGTGTAATAGATACACATTTGCCCTCTGACCATGTTAACAATCAGAATTATCTTTTAGTTTGGGTTTAAAAAGCTATGGTATATAATTGGCTGTGTTGATAATTTTATATTGGATGGATCTATCTCTGGTGGCTGAATATGCATTAATTGACCTATACAACATGGCTTTAGGGCTGGACACAGTACGACTACTGCACTGACCGAGTTTACTAGAGATGTCAAATGTAACATGGGCAAGGGCTTACTCACTGGAGCTGTTTTCATAGACCTCTCTAAAGCATTTGACATGGTACATCATCCTCTCCTTCTGGCTAAACTGCAAGCTCTAGGTGCCTCCAACTCTACCCTTCCCTGGTTTGGTAGCTATCTGGAAAATCATTCTCAGGCTGTCTCTTTCTGCAAGGTTCTCTCACCCCATCTCTATTACTTGTGGTGTTCCTGAGGGTTCTATCCTTGGTCCCTTCTCTTTCTCTCTTCCTTAAAGACATTCCTAGTCTTTCTCACAGCAGCATCCTCATGTATGCTGATGATCTAGTGCTTTACTCTGCCTCCATGTCCATTGTGGACATAAATCAACATCTTTCTTTGGACTTTCAGTCCCTACAATCGTGGCTGTCATCTAACTATTAAATCCTAAACATAGGAAAACCCAAGCCATGTTTTTGGGTCTGCAAGAAAAGTGCCTACAGAGTCCCTAAACTTCTGGTCCACTCCTGCGATAGTACTGCTGTCTCTAACTCCTTAACCTTCAAATACGCCCAGGTTTCACGCTTGACCCGGTACTGGATTTTACTGCACATGTCAACAAAGTATACCGCTCAGTTAATGCTAAGATTGGTGCAGCCTACAAGTGCATCACTCACTCACCCCAGCTGCAAGGTTCTCTTTTGCAAGATGTGTTTTACTCCTACAACTCTTATATGCCCTACCTGTACTCTATAAGGCCAATGCCAGGGCTCTCGTCACAAGTGGGACACTTCTTATAACAACATCTGCTGATCTGCATTATCAGCTCCTTGCCTAACCATCACTGCCTACTCTATGCTGCCTTAAACTGGCTGTCTCCTAGTGCCCTCCATGCCTACGCTGTAGGGTGTTTTGTTGACTCCCTAACCAGACCCCCTCATCCTGCCATCCTGGGGACATGTTTACCCTGTCTCTCACTGCTGCTCTCTTAGGTCCTCCTCTGCCACAACGTTTCTGTACGGCCCTGCTCATCTAAAATGGGTGAGCAAGCTTTTTCCTATTTTGCACCTAGGTTTTGGAACTCACTTCCCCTTATGTTAGGACTCCTCATCTCACATTGCACTGAAGCATTCTCTGTTCTCTCATCTCTATGCTCTTGGTAACCATGACTGCTCATAATCCAAGGAGTGGCTCCAGCTGTGCTTATGCTTTTGGCTGTATATGTCTAATCAATTCATGATTGTCTACCTGTGCATTGTTTTTTCATAATTGTTTCTCCTGTAGCTAGGCTAGCTGACTTTTACCAGTATATTATGGTTTACGACTTTAACTTGTGTTATCTTTTTACTATCATCATGTATTGTATTAATTGTTATCTCTTCTGCTGAGTTATTGTACTGATAGTTATCTTCATTATGTACCTAATTTGATGTTATTGTTACCTTTCTATTGTCAATGCTATTTTTTCTATTTTGTACTCTCCGGGTGGTGCCTGAAAATAGGCAGTTTTTGCCCTACTGTACTTACCAGTTACCAAAAGCTAATAAATAAATAAATATTATTTCCCATTGCTGTTCCATTAAATTTCTGTTTATTTCTTTTAACATACTTAATAAATATTTCTGCACTGAATTTAATAATTGGAACATCAAAACAACGAAACAGCAAAAATGTCAGCAGAAAATGCCATTGGTCCATCTAGTTCACTCTGTTATACCGTCTCTTACCTTGGGACTGTCCTATTGTCTAGTCATTTAATAAGAAGGGAGTAATAAAAGAAAATACCCACACAAATTATGCAATACCCCAGAGCAGGTGTGTTTGAATATTAGTTCAGAATCTATCACAAACAGACTATAAAACTAAACATCTTGAAATCTGTGAGCCCTGACATGTTACATCCCAGACTTCAAAAATAAAAAATAGTGTCTGAGATTGCTGAAGCCATTGAACTCATTTTAATAATTCATGCCTTAATGGGATAGCACCTGAGGACTGGAAGCACATGCTAGTCATATCTATCGATAACAAACACTGGTAAATGCCAGCGATGTTTGCTTGCATGTTTTATAATGCAAATGTAATGTGAACAAAGGCAAGATAGAAGTAATGGTAAATGTTTAGGTGGCATTGAATCAGTGATCAGTATCCAGTGGCAGATGTTGAGGTCAGGGGTAGTGCCACCCTCAGTGGCAAAGGTTCAGGTTGGGACTCCCTCTCCTTGTGAACCCTCACAGAGTTATTCCCAGTGGCAGACTTTGGGGTAAGGTGTAGAGCCTTGCCTTGCAGTACAGACTCAGGTTTGGGCTCCTCTTCTTCAAGAGCCCTGGTAGAGCAATACCATAGATGAGATGGCAGTAGAGTTGTGCCCAATGACAGAGGTTTGTTCTGAGCACTTGCTCCTCAGCAATCCCTGTACAGCATAGCTCAGTGGGAGAGAGCACTTATAGAGCTGCACCAATGGCACAAGTTGTGATCAGAGCTGCCACTTCTCAGGAACTCCCATAGAGTCCCACCTGGTGGCAGATGCTGACATTGGGTCCTGTCTTCAGGAGCCCTCATAGAGATGTACTCAGCTATGGCAATCATGGTCAGTGCTGTCTTTCCCCAGAGCTGTGCCAGGCAACAATTTAAATCAAGCCACGCCAATCTTCACATAAGGATCCCTGTCTATCTTAAGGGAACTACTAAAAGTTCTGCAGACCTGCAGCACACTTAAAGCACCAAATCACTTTAATATGCCCCCAAAGTATAAGAAGCTCATTGTTTCTAAAGCCTCTCAAGGCAGAGAAACAAACCTCACATTAGCACCATAAGAGTGGTACAAAAGCATAAGAAACATTCCTGGAAGGAATATCAAAGTAAAGTATGAACACAGGAGTTTCTCCACCTTGCATTTTCCAGCACTGTGATTGGCTATGTGCTTTAGGCAGTGCAACAAAGTAGATGGGCCAGCCCAGTGATGCTGAGGGTTGAGGTGCTGGATGCCACACTTCATGCCATGCTGGTGACCCGAGTTCAGGAATGAGCTGGGTGCCAGGCAACAGAGTCTGAGAATGAGCTCGGGTGCCAGGGGTCAGCAGGGAGGAAGGAGAAGATTGAGCATCCGACTGCTCTTCTCTCCTGGGGAGGATTCCAGGGCACTTCTGGTGCAGTGGTGACACCCTGTGGAGATTGGGTGCACAACAAGGCATGAAGCAGTGAAGGGAAGGAGTGTGGTGGATGCCTATGGCTCAGCCATGCTGGCATCATTGCATGTCTGTGCTCCTGGGGAAAATCTTATGGTAAAATCCCCACGCCTGAATAGGCAGCGGCACCCCTCCATGCCATGTCAGCACATGACTAACGGGCCTTTACCTCTGCCCTCTCTGTCCTTCCCACCACTGTGGCACATTTGATTATAGATAGAGCACCAGAGAAGCAGCCCTACCTCAGTGGGCTCAGAGCTGGGGGTCTGCTAGCCATGGATGGTGGATGGCGACTATATCTGAGGAGGCAGGACTTTAGGTGGTCAGTAGAGCAGTGCAGGGTGAGTAGAGACAGCCTGAGAGAGTCCCAGGGTGATGGGAGCAAAAAGGAAGATACAACCCCAAAATAAAAAAAAGTAGATGGATATTAATGATTCCAGAGTTGTGATAGGTTGAGGATGACCAAGCCTGTAAAAGTCCCTCTATCTGTGTGATACCATATGTTTGCCATGTCTTTGGCCATAAATATAACAAGCTCCAACAGTGAAATTGTTTTGCTTTGTTAAGTGACAGAGAAATTAATCAAAATATGGACATATCTGCTTGGTGAAGTCGGGAATGATGAGGACATGAAGAATCCAGTATGAACCTCAAAAGCAAGGTAACAGAATATTGAGGATACACAAAGGACTAGAGGTCCTAGAGGAGGGACCTAGAGAGTTGAAATAAATAAGAAGCATGCTTAGCGGATAGGCAGACAGCTGATGCCAGACTGGGAAATAAAGGAGAAATATTTTACGACAATATAATGAACTTCTACAAAGTTCCCAAGTACCACGTCACCAAATTTGATTGTGCAGTTTTGATCAAAATGCTGCAATATATTTTATTGTCCCTGCATCACTGGGCATTGTTTGCAATCTAGAAATAGTTGGTGATACATTTTTAGTAGGTGCTTTATAAACCTAAACTGTATTGTGTTGTATCACACGTAATCCAGTGGGATTCCTGTTCTATAACTAGCATTTGTCCACTTTCTACCTGCCAACCCAGGCGGTACTGAATCAGCCATTAAGGCAGACATTTACCTTCACAGCTGGTAAAGTGTGTAACCATAGTGAACCTGACTATCGGAAGGTGGTGGAGGCAAAACCATGGTACATACTTTTCCTGCAAGGAACTAACTTTTTACAGTTGAGCATTCTGCCCTCCTTTAATCTTTTGCTTCCTGGAATAAAACAAAGAATCATCCAAGTAACAAACAGTTTTTGACATTCAAAATACAAGTTATTACACTGAGTTTATCCTTCCCACTACATATTATTGCTATTATATTGAAAATGTCTTTAGGGAAAACAGTTACTTTAAATAAGACAAAGTGAGCTTCCTGCTCCATATAGATTAATGACAAAATATTGACAGTAAAGAGTAGTTTGCAGGTGTTAGCTAATCAGAATGCAGAGATTAGCATACAGTTCCATTATTGAGCCTACTGTTTGGTTATGGTAGAATAATGGGACAGTAGTTCTGCATTGTGATTGGCTATGGATAAACATTTTGGTATATTTAATAATGGTATAGTAAGCTGAGTTTATGGGGAATAACTATACTGGATACCAATAAACACTGAGGTCACAGGCTGAGATGTTTATTTGGCATCCCAGTATTGCTATTTAAACAATAACGACTGAACTTGCCGTTGTTTCTTGGGGATTAACTACCAGTTGGGGAGTTGGGTTGCCCCAGGCACATCTGAGGGCAACCACCCACCACAAGCTGGTTAATCCCCAGGACACTACCCCAGTGAAGTTGTTATTGCCATTATAAGGCTATTTCAATCTTATAATGCAGGGTATGTGCTAATTTAATCACTGGTTTTCTTGTTTTATTTTTCAGAGCCAGTGGAGACAGGTGCAAGGCCTGTCGTTTTCTTCTGCCATTTTTCTCAGTGAAGGTGAGTGCTGGAATGCTGACAGTTAACTGCTGTTTTTGGAGTGGTGACCAGTCAGAATACTGGCATTAGCATGCAGTCCCATTGCTCAGTCCACTGTCTGGTTATACTTGAATAAAGGGATGGTAGCTCGACTCACTGATTGGCTACATGGTGTTTGCTGTATTATAATGAACAGTAATGTAGTACACCTGAGAGATCGAGGCAAATACACAGCCTTGGGCTCTGTAAAAGTTTCCTATCCTCAGAGCCAGTTTCATAATGGAATTAATACATTCTTGTATGCACAGAAGAGCTGTGTGGAATTTTCAAATTCCATTTCTGATGGAATTTTGCAGAATTTCATCAGAAGCGAATTCTAAAATTCTGAGCGAAGTTTGTGGCTTTTCATTTAACCCACAGATAAGTAATTCATGGTTTACATCAACTGAGCATTAGTGTTTGTGGTTTATGTAAGCTGTGGAAAAGGTAATTGCAGTTTAAATTAAACCCAACACACAGCAAATGGTGAACATGCTTACAGCAGAAATTTTCTGTTGTTCCTAGGAAGACTTGTAGTTTATGTAAAACAAAATGAAAAACAAACAAGCAGGGTCTAAGCCATTCAATAGCTATCACTAGGGAGGTTTTACTGTAACAGAACCAAACTGCATGCAGAAAGAAACCAGTGCCCAGTAACTCACTCACCATACTGCATAAAATCAGTCATTTTCATATAATATTTTTATGAGTTTTATTAAAATATTATATATGATAACTACCTAGTTTGCCAATGTTTTGCTATGGAAAATAGCTAAATAAATCAGAAAACCACCTCCCAAAGCAGGACAGCAGAGAATTAGAGTAATGTAAATTTCTGTCAGAACTTAGCTCTCCTTGTTCTCCTCCTTCCCTTGCATAGCCCTCCTCCTTACCTACTGTTTATAACCCCAAGCCTTTCTGCTTTTCTCCACAGCTGCCCAGTTGTTGCAAGGGCCAGGGACTGAAGAGCCTTCCATAAGCTACAAGAATTTTGCCCCCAGCACAAGCCAGCCAGGTACAGCTTAGGTGAAGCCTTGATGGTGATCTGTGATTCAGACCAGTTGCTCCGCTGGTGCTTCATGTCGGCTGCCCACGGCCCCACCATCACTCTTGGTGAACTGTCTATTATATAGCTGCAGTCACGTGCCATGTAACAACCAATCAGTTCAGTTTGCCATTTGTAACTTATCTACACCCTCCACTAGTGGCCACTACCACCGATTTCAGAGCACTCTTCAAATTGTAGTCTCATAATGCTATCTCTCTACCTAACCATAATTTCTCTTCTTGCTCCATTAATGTCACTTCCACCCTCTTCCTACTCTGAGGAGCAGACCTTCCAGCTAGCATTCTACACTATGACTGCTCCAGCACTCTTCTCCATCACCATCACATTCGAACTACCCCTGAGGCATACCTCCACAGTCTGTTGGCCCAGCCCATCAGTCCTTCCTCCAAATTTCACAATGGGCTAATAGCCCTCAATCACACCACCCATGCCACCACTAAGCCTACCTACAACCCATCAAATTCCAGCTGACATTTTCCGTGGCTAAGGCACAATACCCAACTTTTAATAACACTTTTGCTTTTTATCTAAGATATAGAGGCTAACCTGGGTTCTACCCACTCCCTGTCCCAAGCACAGCACCACCTCTACAACTCCCAAGGGACTAATACTTGCTCACCTAAATATCGTAGCATCCTCTGCAAAATAATGCTGCTGCAACCAGTAGTTCTATCACTCAGACCTGACATTTTGATTATTTCAGAAACCTGGTTAAAGCCATACAACCAGGACAATGAATTCTCTATCCTGGCTAAACCCTCATTTATCATGACCGTCCTGGTAACAAAAGAGGTGGTGGCATAGCCATGTACATTGCCTCCTCACTTCCGTTCACCACAATCACTATACCACCACCCACCCAAACCATTGCGCCTTACTAATTAAACTCTCCCTCCCCACACAAGACCAATATTTATTGTGGGAACTTATTTCTCCTGACTCCTCCACAACTGCCATCCGGGATCACCTGAGTACCTTAACCACCCAGGCCTCTGAGGGCAAACTCTATATCCTCAGAGATTTCAACCAGAACTGGCTCTCCAGTGCTACCTCCAAATTTGCAACCAAGTGGCAGCACGAATCTATCCCAACAGGTCACTGAGCCAACGCATCAACTCTAAATCACAGAACCACTATCTCTTGGACTGGTCCCTTACTTGGGTACTCACCTCAGGCCTCTTACCAGATTCCCTAAGAGTCCATCACATGACATACTCAATAAGGAAAATATTTAGACCTAAGACCTTCCCTCCAGAACCCTCCTGACTAGATTCTACAAATCCTAGATCTAGCCTCACTTCTAAGCAACCTGGAAAACTCAGACTGGTCTTTCATCCCTCATGCCACCTCTATAAACTCCGCACTGGAGTTCTTCAAAACCATGTTCCTCACAGTCTGGAATCAGTATGCACCACTCAGACATGTTAGGGTAAGGGTGACCACCTGCCTTGGATCTCATCTGACATCCCAGCCCTCCTCAGAGCCAGAGATCAGTCTTGGAAGTCCCTCAAGGCCTTCAACTCTCCCACAGACTGACAAACATATCAAACTCTCAGAAATACCTGTACGAGACAAATCCTCAGGGAAAAAGCAAAATACTTCAAGGCCTCCTTTCACACCAACTTAGACAATCTGGCTACATTTTGGAAAGTGATGCAATCACTTTTCAACCCTCCTGCACCCTCCCTAGCGTTGTATAGATGTATAGGCTCTACAGTTGTAGACCCACCATCAGTTGCCACAGAATTCAATGCCTTTTTGCAAACAACACATTATCGCTTCTGTCCACCCTCCCTCGGTCCTGCAAACCCTCTCCCTCCCTACCCCTCTCTTGGCCCCCCTTTTGCCTCTGGCAGATCTTCCTATCTGAAGTTCTTAAGGCCCTACTATCCCTTAATCCCTACAAGGACAAGTGCCCACATGGTCTGGACTCAAAATGCTTTAACTGTCTGCACCTGCCGCCGCCTCCCTTTAGGCTCACTATATAACTTCTCCTTCTCTCTTGCCTCCATCCCATCTGAATGGAAGCATGCCACAGTCATCCCCTTCCCAAAGGTGGTGACCCCTCTGCTCTTAGCAGCTACCTCCCCATCTCCCTCCTCCCAATCCTGGCTAAAATCCAAGAAAAACTAGTCCTTTCCCAACTCTCCTCCTTTCTTGATTCTACCTCTTTCTTCACACCTTACCAGTCTGGCTTCAGGAAGTCCCACTCAACCACCACCTCTCTCCTGTGCATTACCAATGTCATACTCACTGGGACGGATAAAGGCCACATCACCTCAGCCATCTTTGTTGACTTGACCAAAGCCTTTGACACTGTCTCTCACTCCTCCTCCAATCAAAACTCTCCTTGCAGGTCTCTTTAACTGGGCCATCAGATGATTCCTCCTATCTGGTAGGTTGGTCCCAATCTGTTAGAACTAGCAACTCCACCTCTACTGCCCTCACTGTCACCACTTGAGTACCCCAAGGCTCAGTCCTTGGACCAGTTTTGTTCTCCATCTTCCTAAACAACCCACAAACAGTCTGCCCATACATCCATTCCCATGTATGTGGGCGACCAGTCCTGTATACCTCCAGCCCTCGCTCACTGATGTGTCAACCAGGCTCCAGCAGAATTTCAAGCGATGTTCAGCTCTGGTTTTGCTCAAAGCAGCTCTTTCTCAACACCAACAAAATGGTCTCCATGACCTTTGTACAAGGCAGAGACTTGCACTGCTACCCTCCACCCCCCTTCCACACCCTGGATGGGTCTCCTCTTGAGACCTGTACCTCCTTCAGATACCTCGGGGCATGGCTTGACCAGCACCTAGACTTCTCTGATCATATTGCTGCTATCCACAAAAAGCTTCACCCCAAACTGGGCTCTCTGTACTGCAGTCATGGATGCATCCTGCTTCCAGCTCGCCGTGAAATCGTGCAGAAAATGATCCTCCCTATATTCAAGTATGGTGATGTTGTTTCAGTTCAGCCCCTAAATCCACCCTTGCCAGACTGGACACCCTCTTTCACTCCTTCTGTCAGTTTGCCCTTGATTGTTCCCTCCACCCACCACTGCGAACTATACTGGACCCTGGACCCCCTTTGTTACAAGACCAGCGCCACTGCCACTGCGCCAGCACCATGGTTAAATTCTGGGCCTAGTCACTCCCCCTATCTAACAGCTTAATCTGGTTCAAGGTCAGTTGGCATTCATCTGTATCCCCTCCCTGGGTCGTGCCTGAAAATAGGCAGGATTTTCTAGTGCACTTACCGGTCAACAAAAACTAACTAAACTAAACTATCTATCTCACCTCTGCCCTTTCTGCCTCTGCTGTCCCAGCATACTCAGGAAATTTGACTCACATCTCCTGCCTGTTCCTCCATGACCACCACGGCAGGCCAGTCGACATTCTCTCACTGCTTGTCTAAACTATGGAACTCCCTCCTAGTGGCCATTCGACACACTTCCCACAGTCAACACATTACCTCTCTCCTTAAAGCCCACTACTCATCCACCTGTACATGCACCGTTGGTAGCCCTACCACGATAGGTCCTAGCCTTTGTCACCACAATGACTGCAAATAAAATAAAAGTGTATGTATGTGTCCACATATAATTATGTATTCTGAATGTTAGTACCAGGTGCCTTACACACCTACCTAAAGTACTGTACTGCTCCATTGCATGTTCTCACTCTGTGAGCTCCTGGAATTGTTTCTATGTATTTGTATGTGTTCTCCTACCCCACCAGGTCACACCTGGAATTGAGCAGTACTCTGCTCAGTGTGCCTTCCTGGTAAAACTTTTAAATAAATAAATAAATGTAATCCTAGGTATTAGAAAATATGTTCTGTTTAATTACATATTTCAATCATCAGGTAGTCATACATCAGTCAATTTGAAAGATATTATTAGTCAAGATATGCCATTCACATACCTCCATCTATCCCTCTAGTTACAAAATATATGATATATGTTGTATCAGTAACCAGTAGGGAGCTTGGATTCTCAGGAATCAGTTCTGGTGTGCAGACATTGAAATTTTTAAATTTCAGTTCTGTCTCTGATTCCGTTCTGTCTTCAATTCAGGCACTGAAACAGATTCAGAGAGGATTTGGAAGTTCCAGTTCTGCATCTGATTCCATTTTACTAGATGGCATAAAGTTCCTGCCATACAAAACATTACCAGAATCCCTGCCCTTCTCCTTACTTGTCAGACATCATGGCTGGCTGTGGAGACAGGATTCTCAGGAGATTTGTGGAGATTTCTCTCTCAATTTGCCTTCAATAAATGATGATGATGATGATAATGATGAGAGGGTGGCATGGTCCACTCCTGGTGGTGCTGTCAAGTATACCCCAGGGAAGTAGACCATTATCCCAGATTCAGTCCTTCCCAGTCCCAGTGACATCCCAATGACCAACCACCCCTCCCTCAAGTTTCCATTCCTGCAGCTCTGACCAAGTGCTTCAATGTCCCCATACTACTCTCCAACCCTGATTCCCTGACCTGACCACAAGCCAAGTAATCCAAGGTATTCCATGTTGTGCTCCCATACACTATGGTACTGCAACTCTGGCTGTGCCTGGACTTCCCCTGGACACCTCAGTTGGTCTGTCCTCTGTGTTCTGTCCATACAGTAATGATCACTACTTCTCACCTAGTAAAAATCCTCCGAAAAGCCCCAGTTATAATAGAGTAGAGGTGGCCAGCCTTAAGAAAGCCCTGGGGTTAGCCACCACCAGACGCCTAAGTAGTATGACATTTGGTAGTGGAAGCCCAGGGCTTTCTTAAGGTTGGCCACCTCTATTCCAGGATAACTGGGGCTTCAGGGAGAGTTTTTATTTGGGAAGAAGCAATGATCCTTACCAGATGCACAGGACATGGAGGACAGATCAGCCAGGGAGTCTGAGGGGAAGTCTGGGCAAATCCAGAGACACAGCACCACAATTTATGGGACCACTACATGCCATGCCTATTGGATTACTTGGCATTGAGGTTAGGTTGGGAACTGGGCAATGGAGGAGTGTTGATTATTGTGGAAGTGGAACTACTAGCAGTGAGTGAGTAAGTACTAGCCCAAATATCATGAAAGGAAAAACACACCCTCTGCAACAGCCAGCACAGCAGCATCCACAGCAAGGGAGGGGTGGAGTGTGGAAACTTGGGAAGTTGGGGAGGACTGAGTACTAAAATTGTCTGCAGTGTGGTCAGATGCTGAGATGGGATCAGATTCCAGTTCCACATACAACCAGGTTATCAGAATCAGGTTTTGTTTTAAATATTGAAAGTCCAAATATCCCTCCACCAACAAATGCCAGAATCTGATCCATCTGATTCCATTGGATGGATTCGAGCATCCTAGTATCCAATCATTTCAGTAATTTCAACTGTCTCCTTTCACATGAATATAATAAATCAAATTACCAATGGTACTAAAGGTACCAAATTAGGTCTGTTGAGTGTAAAATAATTATGTGTTAAAATACAATATACTGCGCATTTACCTGGATTAAAACCACCAATCCTTTGCCTTCTTATCGAACACACATTCAGTGGGCCACTGAGTTGCAGGTACTGTATGGGAATCACAGTTCCTGTAGAGTACAGGTTTAGACACAACTGGAAAAAAGCGAATGGGTTCTGAACTGTATGATAGCCAGCTCATTTCACTCTTGTATTTTGAAGTTCTCTTTAATTGCTCATATTCTTTATAGATACATCCTCGACTAATGGACCTGTTACCTAAATACTAATTGTCTTGTTACCTGACAGAACCATAACATTTTATTTTATCTAATTAGGCTAGAAGGTACTGTACCTAGACACTAATTATACATTTCTTCATGTACTGCTGTTTGTAGTTTGTTTCCTTTGCTTCTTTTGAGACAATTTTTGCTTGTATAACTCTGTTGTATAACCTGAGTCTTAATAAAAGTCATTATAAAAAGAGACAAGGGAAGATCTAATCCCAGTAGGCAATTTACCTTCACAAATTGTTGTTTTAGCTGATTTACTTCTCATATAATATACTATTCCAACGCCACACCACCATGAATTGCCACTAAAGTAAGTTTCAATCTTTCAAAAGAAAATGTTTAAGTCCTTCTAGTATTCAAACTTTGTTTTCCAAGATCTGAACTGATGATTTTTGCCTACTAAGCAAACACACATTCAGTGTGTGACTGAACTTTAGGTGAGTGAATGCAATTCCTGTGGTGTAGAGGTATGACACAACTTGCAAAACAGGTGACTTGAATCTAATCCCAGCAGGTGATATACCTTCACTAATTGTGGTTCTTAACTAAGTGTACTCCTCATATAATTTATTATTCTACGCACACCGCCCATACTGCCATGAATCACCACTCAAGTGAGTTTCCATCTCATAAAAACTGTGTAAGTTCCTACCAGGATTTGGACTGCTGATCCTTTGCCTGCTAAGCGAACACACATGGAGAGTTCTACTGAGCTGCAGGTAAGTGAGGTGCAGTTCCTATGGTGTGGGAGGCTATGTCACAACCTGCAAAATAGGCAGCTAGGGATCTAATCCCAGCAGGCATATTACCTGCACAAATTGTTCTTAGCTAAATTTGCTTTTCATATAATTTACTAGTCCAACCCCACACCACCATGATACCACTCAAGTAAATTTCCATCTTACAAAAAATGTTTAAATTCTAACCAGGATTTGGACCACTGACCTTTTCCTGACAACCAAACACACATTCAGTAAGCCACTGAGCCGTGGCAAGTGAGCTGCAGTTCCTATGATATAGAAGTTATGTCACACCTGCAAAACAGGTTACTGGGATCAAAGCCCAGCAGGTGAGTTACCTTCACATATTGTTGCAGATAGCTGAATGTACTTATATAATTTACTATTCCAACTCCATTTTACCATGAATCACACTAAAGTGTGTTCCCATTTACAAAAACATTTGAAAAAATACTCAATTCCCTGTCAGATTTAAACCACTGACCTTTTCCTGCTAAGAAACACATACAGTGGCGTGAAAAGTATTGCCCCCTTCCTGATTTTCTCTATTATTGCATATTTGTCACACTGGATGTTTTCAGGTCTTTAGAGAAAATGTAATATTAGATAAAGGGAACCTGAGTGAACAAATAACACTTGTTTTTTTTAATTTCACTTATTTAATGAAAAAGTTAACCAACACCAACTGGCACTGTGTGAAAAGTAATTGCCCCCTTAATAACTGGTTATGCCACATTTAGCTGCAATGACTGCAACCAAACACTTCCTATAATTCAATATCAGTCTTTCACATCACTGTGGAGGAATTTTAACCCACTCTTCCTCATAAGAACTGCTTTAATTCAGTAACATTTGGTAGGTTTTCGAGCATGAACTGCTCGTTTCAGGTCCTACCACAACGCATCTCTATTAGGTTTAAGTCTAGACTTTGACTTGGCCACTCAAAACTTTAATTTTACTTCTTTTAGCCATTCTGATGTAGACTTGCTTTTGTGTTTTGGATCATTGTCTTGCTGCATGACCAACTACGCTTCAGCTTCAGCTGACGGAAGGATGACTGGACATTCTCCTTAAGAATTTTCTGGTACAGGCAGAATTCATGGTTCCTTTAATTATGGCAAGTCATCCAGGTCCTTAGGCAGCAAAGCATCCCCACACCATCACACTACCACCACCATGTTTGACTGTTGGTATGGTGTTCTTACTGTGGAATGCTGTGTTTGCTTTATACAAGACATTATGGGATCCATGTTGTCCAAAAGTTCCACTTTGGACTCATCTGTCCATAGAACATTTTCCCAAAAGGCTTGTGGATCATCCAGGTGCTTCTTGGCAAATGAGAGCGAGCATTTATGTTCTTCTTGGTTAGCAGTGGTTTCGCCTTGCTACTCTCACATGAAGCCCATTTTTGCCTAGTCTCTTTCTGATTGTGGAGTCATGAACACTGACCTTAGCTGAGGCAAGAGAAGCCTGCAGTTCTTTGAATGTTGTTTTAGGATCCTTTGAGACTTCTTGGATGATTTTACACTGCACCCTTGGAGTAATTTTGGCAGGCCGCCCACTCCTGGGAAGGTTCCTACTGTTCCAAGTGTTCTCCATTTGGAGATTATGCTCTCACTGTGGTTCAATTGAGTCCCAGAGCCTTAGAAATAGCTTTGTAACCCTTTCTAGACTGATAGAGGGCAATACATTTTTCTGATCTTTTCAGGAACTTCCTCTGACCATGGCATAATGTGCTTGTTGAATCTTTGTGCTGGCAATGTGACTCTGATGGTAAGGGCCAAAATAAGTGAGGTTTATATTGAGCAGGGCTGGCTGTAATCAAGCCTGGCTGTGTTCAATCAGCTGACTCTAATTATCCCTTTAATTGGGTTGATTTAACTAGGGGCAATTACTTTTCACACAGTGCCAGTTGGTGTTGGTTAACTTTTTATTAAATAAATCAAATAAGTAAAAAAAAAAAGTGTTATTTGTTCACTCAGGTTCCCTTTATCTAATATTATATTTTGTCTAAAGACCTGAAAACATCCAGTGTGACAAATATGCAATAATAGAGAAAATCAGGAAGGGGCAAATACTTTTCACGCCACTGTATGCAGTGCACTACTGGACTGCAGGTACTGTAAGTAGCTGAGGTTCCCATGATGTTGAGGCTAGGCCACATCTGCAAAACAGAAAACTGGGGAATGGGATATAATCCAGCATACAATTTGTCTTCAGAGGCATAGGCATGCACAGGAGGGGCAACCCTGGCCCTGGCCCCATGCCAAAATAACCACTATCTGAAATTTATAAAGGTCATTAGTGTTGGCGCTGACCCCTCCCTCATTTACTTCTAGCAAAGCATTCACCATCTCACAAAATTGAGAGTCAGGACTTTGGATGGGAGCTGACTTGTTGGGAAGTGAGGCAAGAGAGCATAGTATAGGTGTTACAGTACATGTGTGGAGACAAGAGAGCAAGGAAAAAGCATATGAGCAAAGTTAACACTGATAGGATGAGTGAAACAGATAAGTTCAGTGAAGATCTGAAGAACCTTCTTGCAGGTGATCATAACTTGGCTCCTCCCTCCTCTAAGGCAGCTCAGTGTGTGGTTGGTGGTTGTCTGTGAGTAGGCATGTGTACTGTGCGGTGCAGCAGCTGATCATGGTGGAGGTAGCAGGTGAGGGAGGGAGGAAGATGAAGAAAGACTATTGGGCCTGCAAATGGGTTTTGAATTAGTGTCCCACTGCCTGGAGTGATCACAGTTTCTGCTGCAAGATGACCAGCTAGGCACTAAGGCACAGTGTGAACTTTAGCATGCTGACTTGGATGCCGATCTTGAGAGACACCTTATGAGACTTATAGTCTGGCCTGCCAACTTTAATGTAATATAAAATAATAATAGAAAAACAACGGTCTGCTTGCTATGGCTATTAGCAACATTTTGAGACACTGCAATAGCCTCAGAGAGCTCCTGCTAAGATCTCCTGCCTAGCTTTCTTCTTGCATCTTGTTGTGTAGCCAGAGCCCATTCAACAGAGCAAACTGTGACTCCTTGGTCACAGGAACAATCTATATCCAGTAAGGCTGCTGCAAATTATTATTGTTGTGTGGAGAGTATCGGGAAAGCAGTGTGCTTGTGAGCTTTCCTTTTGTGTGGCGAAAATATAGTGTAATTGGGAGTGTACCAGGGACAGTGGCCTGATTTTAATTTTTTCTCCTTGGGGAAGGAGTGCACTACTTACAAGGGAAAACGGTCAAATTGTGATTCTTTGGGGTGGTGGTGGTGGAGAGGAGCCTGTATGTGTTTAGATGAATGACTAGATTGGTGGAGAGGTTGTGTGTTGAGGGAGGGCAAAAACAGAAGTTCTCAGCCCTGAAACTGTGTGTGCATGTGGGGGATAACTATCAAGGGCCTTTAACTTGGTACTGTGTGTGCATGTTTGTTTCATGGGGACAAGCTGTATGAAGCACACAGCTTGAAATGCAGAAATATGCACCATTTATCCTGCTTTTTTATTTTGGGGGTATGCCTAGATTTGTGGAGATTGAGATGTTGGCCCCATTTGTTCTTTTCACTCTGTGTACCCCACTGTTCACAAATTGTTGTTCTTAGCTAAATTTACTTCTCATATAAGTTACACTTCCAATTCCACAACACCATGAATCACCACTCAGATAAGTTTTCACCTTACAGAAAAGATGTTTATGCCCCAGTCAGGATCTGAACCATTGATCTTTTGTCTGTTAAGCAAACGTATATGCAGTGTGTCACTGTGCTACAGGTAAGTGAACTGCAGTTCCTGCAGTGGAGAGGTACTGTAATGTCACAACCTGCAACATGGGTGACTCAATTTTATTCAAACCTAGACAAGCCTCAGCTGGGACTAATTTTACTGACTACAACATACTGTAGAACTAAGTTCAATGATCTGAAAGTCAGCTATTTAGCTGTGCTGAAACCCTTCACTACATCTGCAATGACATCTTACAGTGTCGCCTATACAACAACATTTGTAGTGAGAAATAAAAAAAATGATGCAGTACAGTGGATCAAATCTAGGCTTGTGTAGGTCTAGACCCCACCCCAAGACCTAAAACTGTATCATTGACATCATCAGTGACATCCACAGCTGAATCACTCACACCAAATATAACCTTAAACTTGACTGAAATGCAGAAAAGAGTATGCATGGCCACAATAGGTGCTAACAGCTATGCTGCTGGCACTTACAAATGTCTTAGACAGCAGCAATTAGGACAACTACCATAGTAGATGTCGTATATACTTCCCAAAAGGAATTTAATGCATTTCATATTCCATTTTAAGTAAACGTCTTCAGACTGCAACTAATACTGAATACTTCATATCATCATTTAAATCAAAGCCATTTCCTACTGTGTATCAAGTGTGGTATGACATTTTTACTGTCCCACTAGTTACTTGCTAGATCCTTTCCACAGTGTTTGTCTAACCTCTGCATTAGGATTGCAAAATGCATAAATGTATAATTAAAATTATTGTAAATCCTCCACCTTATTTAACTAGAAATCATTAACCTGTTTCAATAACGACTGTTAAATGTCTATTCAATTGCTTCTATTAAATGGAACAGTCTTTTACCTGTGAGGATTTTTATTCAAGGTTCACATTTGACTCCTAATTGTCTTATCAATATTAGAGAGACATTCCTTCTAAAAATAACAATAATAGAAACACCAATATCAAATAATTTCAAAATATAGTCTTCTTTTGTTAACGTGGTATTATATTATCAGCAACTTTATGCTATGTCCTGGATATTCAGACTTTGCCAGGCAGTGGCGTAAGCCTGGCGCAGCCAACTGGGATATGCTGGTGCCAGGGCCAGGTGATATTCAACGGTGATGTGCCATGGTGCAGCACCATCGAATATAGCTAGGTCAGCGCACATACTGCATGGCACAGTGGCACTGTGCTGGCACAAACAACAGATAGGGAGTACAGGGATGCGCTAAGCGCAAGTACAGTTGTGCTAGGTGCATCACCAGTGATATTCAGCAGGGGCATACAAATGTGGCCATACAATATGCAAGGTGCCAAATGGAGCCATTTGCATGTCATTATGGCTTTATTTGCATACCTTACAGAACAGTGACACTGGTGCCCTGCACAGCATAACCGTGTGCAGTAGGGATCCCGGGACATCTCCTGCCTGTAGCCGTGATCTCGTAAATGTACAATAAACAATCCCTGGTAGTCTAGTGGCCCCTGGGTCCCTAATTTCATGATAACTGTACTAAAGACCATCCCTGGTGGTCTAGTGGTCCCCCTCACCAATTCCCCAAGAATGATAATGATCGTCCCTGGTGGTCTAGTGAAACTCCCTCCACCTGTTGCAGCGATTGCAGTAATCCTCCATAAATGGATGCCCTGGTGATCGGTGGCACCCCTCACCCTCCACCAACACTGAACTTCTTACCCACTCCCCTGTCATCAGTGGGTGGCTGCAACCCGCCTGCATACTGCCGCCGCCTGCTAATGACAGGAACAGTATGGGCTGTAAGTCACTGGTCCCCATTGTGGATCAATGGCTTGCAGGGCATACTGTACTAGACAGTTCCAAATATGTGAATGAAGTCATTCACATATTTTGGACTATCTAGTACAATATACCTCTGCAAGACCATTGGTCCACACTGAGAGACCACTGAAGTTACAGCCCATACTGTACCTACCGTCATCCGGCAGGTGGCTGGGTATACGGGAGGGTTGCAGCACCCGCCAATGATGGGGAGTGGGGTGGGCAAGGGGTTCAGTGTGGGTGGGATGGGTGGGGTGCCCCCTAGATCACCAGGCATACTTACAGAGGATTGCCACCATCACGGCAATGGGCGGGGTTCCACTAGACCACCAGGGATGGTCATTTATACATTTCTAGGGGAATAGGGTGGGGACCACTAGACCACCAGGGATGGTCTTTTATTACATTTATTAGGGACTAGGAGGGGAACCACTAGACTACCAGGGACTGGGTTTACTACATCTATCACGATCGTGGCAATGGGCGGGGAGGTTCCACTTGACCACCAGGGTTATGTGTGTGCTTGCTGATGGTGTTCTGGGTGGCGGGTGGCTACCCTGGCTGGGCTGCTATGTTGCACTCTGCAATACTGCAGCCCACCTGTAAGTGGCCAGGAGTTGTTCCAACTTTCAGGGCTCAACTTTGAGCCCTCCTATACCGCAACACAATGCAGGGTTGTGCCAGCATAAGCGTCGCACATCCTGGGCTGAATATCGGGATGTGCTGCATATGCATGGGCATCCCTGCATCTGCGCTGCATACATTATCATTCGCCCCAGTGCATTGGAATTTGTGCTGTACCAGGCAGCCTTCTCAATAGCCCACCAGGGCGCAATGTGGGTTGCGCCTGGCGGGAACCCTTGATATCTGGGCCTACGTGTATATAATGGAAATGCTATTGTCTGATCACTCAGTCTGCAAAATAAGTATTTAATTTAAGCTAAACATCAACATTAGTCCCTAAATGCTTCCTGAATGGTTTAATTTTATTTGTATCGTAGAGTCTACCTGTAATTTTTCTAATCAAACTTTTCCCTCCTACCACCTGTTGTGACTTAAAGTGTTTCAGTCACTGGTATTGCCATGCATTTTGCAGTTTAGTGTTTCTTTTTTCTGCATTGGTTTTATCTCCTCTGCTTCTGACAGCCCTCTGCTAGCAACACCCAGCTTTATCAGCCCACCATTCCTGGGGTACCCCAGTATTTGTTACCTCGATGAGTAAGTGGCTCCCGGGAGGTGCTGCGTGTAGGGTCACCAGCATCATCCTGCTGCAGGCGGTGTTTTTCCTCCAGTTGTTCTCCTGACTGGGGCAGGTATGTGTGTTGAGACACACTTCAACAGCATAAAGATGCTGAACATTTTGGCATCTGTGTCCTGCCTCAAACTGGATACTGCATGCTGTGCCACACATCATTTGCTGGCTGGCAGAAAAGCAGAAGTATGTGGCCTCCCTCCCAAAGAGAAAGGCCATTACTAGATGCTCAATCCTCCTTCCCCATGCCATTCCCCAAGTGACATTGGTCCGTTCCCAAACCTGAGTCACCAGTATGGTAGCACTTGAGGTGTCAATGCCTCAGCCCTCCAAGTCACTGGACTAGCTTGTGGTTAGTGCTTCTAGCTCAAATGAACCTTTTCACCTGGTATGTACAAGACCAATATGCATTACCTAGTATGCCTTCCTTATTCAAAATAATATTATGCCTGGTAAACGTTATGTCTAAGCCACACTATTTCTCTAACATACTTCTTTTTATCCTTCCTGTATTTGTTCCAATCAGACCCCTTCAGTTCTTACTTCTGCACTGACTTAGAGCCTTTAACCTGTTGAAGGGACTGGGAAGAAGTCTGCCATACTGGTAGCAATATACAGAGTGACGCTCTGTTAAGGGGGACAAGGAAGAGTTCGGTCATGTTAGCCATGAGAGATTGTCCCCCCTCTGTTGAGTGGGTATGGGAGATGTTTTGCCTTACTGGTGTCACTGTACACATTGTCTCCCTCTGTCGAGGGACCAGGAGAAATATTGCCACTCTGAGGTCAGTCTCGTAGAAACATAGAGCGTTGATGGCAGATAAGGACCTCAAGGCCCATCCAGTCTGCCCATTTCTTTTCTACCTTATAAATGTGCCATCAGCCTTTGCTCTGTCAATGGCCTATCTAGTCATACTCATCTGTATTGCTCACTTATGCCTATCCCATGCCTGTTTGAAGCCCTGCACTGTTTCATATCCACCACTTCCTGAGGTAGGCCGTTCCATGCATCCACCACCCTTTCTGTGAAAAGAACTTCCTCACATTACCCCTTAATCGGTCTCTCTCTAATCTCACGCTGTGTCCTCTTGTCCTGCTATTTTCTTATATTGAAACATGTTAGACTCTTTCACCTTGTTAATGCCCTTAAGGTGTTTGAATGTTTCCATCATATCACCTCTCTCCCTCCTTCACTCTAGGGTATACATATTGAGCTCTGTTAATCTGTCCTCATATGTTTTCTGATGCAGTCCGGCACCGTTTTGGTTCCTTCTCTGAACTGCCTCAATTTGGTTAATGTCCTTGTGAAGGTGTGGCCTCAGTACTGCACACAGTACTCCAGATGGGAGCCTAACCAGTGTCTTGTAAAGAGGATTATTACCTCCCTCTTACAACTTGTGATACCCTACTAATACACCCTAACATCCCCTAGTCTTACCTACTGCTTTAGAGGTCTGTTTGGATGATTTCAGGTCATCGGTGATGATGATGATGCCCAAGTCTCTTTCTTTCCTTGTGACTGCCAGCAACTCCTCCCAGCCTATAGATGGCTTCAGGGTTTCTCTTCCCTATGTGCATGATCTTGCACTTCTTTGCATTAAACCCCAGTTGCCACTCTTCTGACCATTTTGCTAGTTTATCCAGATCTCTTCTCATTCTGCCCAGCCCATCTGGATCATCTACTCTGTTGCAGATATTGTTGTCATCTGCAAACAGACAAACCTTACCCTCCATCTGCAATGTCACTGATGAAGATATTGAAGAGGACTGGCCCCAGAACTGATCCTGAGGTACCCCACTTGTGACTTGCATCTCTTCTAACTGTATACCATTTACCACCACTCTCTGTTTTCTGCCCACCAACCAGTTTGCCCCCAGTTGACCAACTTCTGACCCACCCCAAGCCTACCCAGCTTATTAATCAATCTTCTATGTGGAACAGTATCAAAAGCTTTGCAAGTCAAGGTAGGCGACATCAACTGCTCTCCCTTGGTCCACCACTCTGGTTACCCAGTCAAAGGAATCTATGAGATTAGTTTGACAGGACCTTCCTTTGTAAACCTTTGCTGTCTTGGATCCTGTGCTCTATGGATTCCAGGTTTTGCACTATCCTTTCCTTAAGGGTGCCTCCATAATATTGCCCACTACTGAGGTAAGATTGACTGGTCTGTAATTCCTGCCTCCTCCCTGCTACCACTCTTTAGTACCCTGGGATGTTATGCCATCAGGTCCATTGCCTTGTCCACCCTGAGCTTATCGAGCTCTTGTAGGACCCTTTCTTTTATGAAGGGATTAGTGCTCACCTCCTCCCCCGTGTCCATGGTGCTGAGCCGTGGGCCCTGCTCTTCAGTAAATACTGAGCAGAGTATCTATTTTGGATAGATGCTTTTACATAGTCCTCCTCCTCACACACACCCTATCTCCTTTGATCTTAGTAATATCCACTCTGGACTTTCTCCTTTCACTAATGTATCTATAGAAAGTCTTGTCACCTTCTTTACTCTTTGTGCTAGTGTTTCCTCAGTTTTGGCCTTTGCCTGCCTTACTGCCTTCCCTGCTTCCCTTAGGGAAGTTTGGTATCTCCCTGTCTTCATCCCACTGTGTTCCCTTATATTTCCTGAAGGCCAGTCTTTTGGCTCTGACCTTTTCTGCTACTGTTTTGAGAACTAAAGTGGCTTCCTTCTTCGTTGCACTTCCTTTTCTGTCTAACACAATGGGATGTTGCTTCAAGTATTGCATCTTAATGCCTGCCCACTTTGCCTGTATCCCTCACCTGTATTTCTTTTTGCCAGGGCTAGCTTAACTCTGTTGGCCATCTTATCAAAGTCAGCTCCTCTGAAGTCCCATATTTTTGCCTTGGAATGGGATGATTGAGTTGTAGTGGCCAAATTGAACCATACCATGTGATGGTCACTGGCCCCCAGGTGACCTACCACCTGGAGATCTATGATCCTTTCCTGTTAGTCAGTACTAGATCTAGGATAGCCCTGTCTCTTGTGGGTTGTTGTACCAGTATTTTGAGGCCTTCCCCTGCAGAATCCACCATGTGTCTAGTTCTGACAGATGTTCCTGATGGTATTGACCAATCTGTATCTAGCATGTTGAAGTCTCCCATTATCAGAACCTCCCCTTTAGCTGTTATGTTTTGTATATCTTCTAACAGTAATGTGTCTATGTCCTCCCCTGGTCTGGGGCCAGGACAACCCCAGTTCTTATGGCTGCCCCATTTCCTGTTTCCAGGGTGACCCACAGTTCTTCTGGCTCCTTATGTGTATTCTGAATTTCTGCAGCTTTGATATTTTCATTGACATACAGGGTCACTCCACCCCCTTTTGTACCTCTGTCTCTTCTGAGCAGTACACAGCCAGGTACTGAAGTCTCCCAAGTGTGGTTGCTGGTAAACCATGTCTCGCTAATTGCTACTATGTCAGTTTAGCCTCTGGCACTATTGCCTGCAGGTCTGGGATCTTGTTTCCCAGACTACGAGCATTGTGTACATAGATTTTCGATTGGCCAGATTTCAGTGTGTTAAGTGCTAGTTGAGGTCTGGCATTTCCCTGTGCATCAGTATAGGAGCTGGACTTTTCCTTACCAGGTGATGCAAATGAACTGCAAACATGTTGAACTCCTGTTTGACCACTAGCTGAGGGGAGGGTGTTCTTCCCATTCGACATATGGGGTGCACCCCTCACCCATTTGCTAGTTTAAATATTCTGCAAAGACATCAGACTTCTGCCCCAATGCACTGACTCCTCCTTAGTCAAATGCAGTTCATCAAATTTAAAGAACTTTCGCTCCTAAAACTGTTGCCAGTTCCCTACAAATGTGTGCCCTTTTTCCTGGCACCAGCCCTTGAGCCACATGTTTAGATCCCCTATCTCCCTTCTCTGATCTTTGGTCCATATGCCCCCTCTCCCAGACTGGCAGGATGTCAGAGAAGGAGATGCGGACGAAATGGATGATAGCTTGTCACCCAGTCTGGTCAGGTGTTCCTTGGTCTCCACAACTGACCGGCTGGTGAGATCATTAGTCCCTATGTGTACCAGGACATCAGTGTTTTCTCCTGCTTCCTTGACAATTTTAGCAATGTAGTCAGTGTCTCTCCATGCTGATGTACCTGGAAGACATCTGCCATTATCCCTAGCTGGAGATAGGTATCAACTCCCTGAATCAGGAGTCTCCTATGATCAGAGTTTTTGATTTCCTTTTGCTTTTTGTTTTGGTTCCTGTTATGGGTGAGTTTTGTTGTGCTAGCTCCTGTGCTGCAGTGTCTACTCTGCAGTGTCCTCTGCCCTTTGTTTGATTTTGGAGATAGAGGCAGATATTTGTTTGTAGTTTTTATATGGTTTGTGGAGGTGATATGTTGGAAAGCACCAAGTGATGGGGCACCCAATTTGCCCCTCTAACCACCTGCCAACTCCGGACCAACTACCCTCTGCGGTCAGGTGCTTCTGTTGGAAGTTGGGAAATGGCGGATGGTTCTTATATTTCCTCTTGAATATGAAATTTGAGGTGCACAATCTCTGCCCATGCTGCCTGGAGCTGAGTCCTTAGATCTCCAATGGCCCAGCTTGTATGACAGGGTCTTAAATCCTGTAAAACTGCTCTTCTGAAAAGTGTTCACAGTACCTGCAGTTAATGATATCCATTCCAGATAAGTTGCTGGGTTTGTAACCTAGTCAGGTAATTAGAAGGAAGAAAATGAAAGCAAAAGTTTGATTCTGTGTTTTGTTTGTTTGTTTTTGTATAACTTGTTATAACAAGTTAAATTACTAGTGCCCTGTAAATGAGGGTTACGTGTGGATACCCACTTATCCGCCCTTCCTGCTTTGCCACAGGAAATGTCATGACTGTGCTACCCTATAAAGGAGTGTAGTGTAGTAGGGTGGTTGGTTGGGCTCTTCCTGTCGAAAAGAAGAACCACGGACGAAAAGAAACATAGTGCTCCCTCTGTTGTTGGGGACCAGTAGAAGTTTTACTTCTCTGGTGTCAGTTACAGACTGTTCCACTTTGTCAAGAGGGACCAGGAGAAGCCAGCCAAGCTGATGGGAATCAACACATTGCCTCCCTCTGTTGAGGAGATTGGGAGAAATCCTGTTGTTCATGTGTCAGTCAACACAGTGTCCTCTATTGTAGAGAGGACCAGAAAAAATCCCAACAAGCTGGTGGCAATTGTCCCTTTTGTCAAGTAGAGCATCGATACTCATCCCTTCACTACAGGGTAAAATACATCTATCATATTTACCTTGCCATTCTCAGCAGCCAGCACCACCACTGTAATCCAAATAAAACATGTACCAAAAAGCAGTTTTCAATAAAAGTGCACTCCTGATGATGCTCTGGGTGAAACTAGTCAGAGGTCCTGTTGCTGCTCTGCTTGTGTCTCCATGAGGGCTGACCCTTGTAGGTACAGTACTTTTCCGAGCTGTATTACACATGCCAACCCCCCTACAAATGGGGTTCCCAAAAGTCTTCCTTGAGCTTGCCTAAATGCTCACTGCCAGGCTGGTGTCCTGTGTTTTAGCAGTTTAAATGTGATTACCAGAGCCTGTACAGCCTCTGTGTACTGTCTCTTTAAGAGCTGCCTGATTGCAGCTTAAGTAATCTGATAGGAGCTCTGTTGAAAGATGTAACTATTTACTGAAAATCATTTAGAGTGATAATGATAATGTAGTTTGTCTAACCTGCTTTCTTTGTAGCAAGGACTGTTTTGTTTGTCTCCACTATCTTGGTCCTAGACTGCAAATTGGACCAAACAGTACTGGTGGGACCTAAAATGTAGCCAGACTACAGGAGCTGTCTGGATTCAAATCTGTAGGAACTGTAGTTTGAGAGTTTTTGTGCCTTTTTGCAACTGAAGGGGAGCTCTTGCTTTGACTGACAGCCAAATCAGCCAACCAAATCTTTTGGATCTTGTGGAAGTCCCGGCTGCTTGCAGTTTTCAGTTAGTTCTGAGCTGGGAAGTGAAATGAGAGGAGCTGAAGTGATTCTGAGCAGCAATCCTGAGTGGATTCGCATGGGAAAAGTGTGAAAGGACTAAGTTTCTGGCTTACATGTCTGCTGCTGTTCTGAGAGGGAGAATAGAATTATTTTGGACTAAATCCAAGTTTGTGTGACTAAAGTAAGCTACTGAAGTGGGCCAGGCTCAACCTGAAGAAGACCGAAGATTGTGCTGAATGTGCTCAGCCTGTCAGGAGTTCAGCCACCCTAAGCTCGGTGTGTGCAAAGACTTTGCAATTGTGATCGGGAGTGCTTTGCCTGGTACAGTAGAATTCCTGTACATGTAAATGTGCTATAGAGCTGCTAGTGGGTTGTGAGTTAGTTCCCCACTGTGTGAACTGTGTTCTGTTTGCTGGAAGCTGTATCCAGCCCAAAACGGACTGTATCGAATTTGTCTCCATGCGGTCTGGGCCTTGCCAGACTACCCACTGCACAGAGAAGCCATCGATGAGAGACCTGCCTGGGATCAGCCCCTGCTCCACGCTTGAACAGGAACAGCGCCTCTGTGACTCGTGTGGGCCCTGCTTCTCCTGGCATTCCAGATCATCCACCTGCAGTCTCGATTTTCATCCAGCCTGTGTCCAGTCTTGGGTATCGTGAGTACATACCAGGGTAGCTCCCTGCAACAACAACTTAATCTGGTTGTGTCATCTGATTGTCTTGTTGTTTCGTTTCCTTTATGAACTGAGCCCTCTGGCTCTGGATTACAAACATTGTGTACTGTGCATGTTGTGTTTTCCATCATAGGGCCCCAACCAGCTGCAACCCTGGGCAACAGTCCTAGCTAGCCCATCTCTTCTCCATCTGGGTACCCAGAGATGTGACTGTGTGGGGGACTCAAAGCGCATGCATAACTGCTTGATTGATATAACCTTTAAGCTAATTAACCTGATTTTGCCCTTCCTTGTTCAAGTCCCTAGAATAAATCAGATCTAACTTTTCTGCATGTAATCTGTGTGGTTCCAGTTTGTGCTCAAAGTACTGTACTGTTGCTATTTGCTGTGCATAACCTTGTTTTACAGGGGTTCCTCAGGGTTGAGCCAGATGAACCAGCCCT
This sequence comes from Neoceratodus forsteri, assembly GCA_016271365.2. Taxonomy (NCBI): domain Eukaryota; kingdom Metazoa; phylum Chordata; order Ceratodontiformes; family Ceratodontidae; genus Neoceratodus; species Neoceratodus forsteri. Next base: position 1,188,293,628 of record CM057455.1, read on the forward strand.
GGTGGTAAATGCAAACAGTGTGAGTACTTGTGTGGTGTACCAGGGTATTGTGAAGGGATTGTACAGTGTTCAGGGCAGTGGGGGAAGAGGGGGTTACAGTGTCCTGGAGGGCTGTGCCCAGGTTAGCTTGACTACTACCACCCTGACCTCTGGGTGGAGGCACCCATTTCAGAACTCAGGCCCTTAACCTGCTACTATCCAAGCAGGCAGGGGTAGTAGCCCTTGGGATTGAGCCACCTAGGGTTACAGCTTGGAGGCTCACCACTGGGATTAGCATCCCTAGTGGCCAAATTTGTGAATTGCTGTTTAAAATAAATGGCTACCCCAACAGAAGTGGCTGTACACCAGTTGGAGGGGCAGTGTACTGGGCAGGAGATCGACCCCCAAATGCTATACTTATCCTGGATATTCCCTGGGTACCAGTAAGGACACTGTAGAGGAGTACTTTCCAAGATTGAATGTTTACAAAACCCCTGTGGTGGTGGGTCGACAGGGTAATCTGCTCACCCAAAGTTTCAAGGCGTTAGTAGAGTGTAAGGATCCAGTAGACAGTTCCCAAGTGCCACGGACTATAACCCCGAAGGAGCCCTCACTGCTTGGAGAATGATAACTAAAGACAGTAAGACCCGGGGAGAATGAGCCCCTACTATCCGAGACTTTTGAGGAGAAATTTGCTAAGTTGTTGCTGGAGGAAGGGAAAACTGTGGAGGATTTAAAGAACTATTCCTGCCACCTAGGTGTTCCTCCCAACACCCCTCCACTCAGCACCCATTATTGCCCCTCCTTCTGTGCGTGCAATGCTGGCTCCTATGTCTGTACCTGCCATTAGTCACGCACTTACCGAAGGTTGAGAATCTTTTCCGGCACCCTCCCCACCCCAAGGGAGGATGATGAGGAGACCTGGATAGATTGTGTTGCTCCTTTGGTACCTGAATGGCAGTGTGCAGAGCCTGAAAATGGAAAAGGATCATAGAAAGTTTGAGGGTCCCGCCCTAGAAGCCATTACATTTCTGAGGTCCACAAACCCTGATGCATCTGCCCAGAGTACCTATCTGCACTCAAAGGCAATTTTGGGAGCATTGAGTCAGGGAGAACTTGATGTGAAATTTCAGGTACAAAACAATGGCCAGAGGAAAATTTGTCTGCATATGTTACTCGTCTGGAAAGAGCGCTGCAAAGGCTTACCGAAAAGGTGGGGTAGCCGCCAGTGACTTAAACCATTTGAGGTTGGGGTACATACTGCAACATGCAAAGCATTCTAAATTGCAGCTCCTTCAATTAAGGCTCCCAGATAGAAGGGTAACCCACGGACTATTGTAACTTGATAAAGAACTCCAGGAGGTTGAAGATGAAGAGGATTGTAATTCTAGGGGTGCGCTGCCCAAGTGATCACGGCATCAGAAGGCCTTTCCAAAGTGGGGACCAATAAGGGTGTGTCGCCATGGGATGAACTGCTGAGGGAGTTCAGGAAACAAAAAATAGTCTCTTTATGAGGCCACTCCGGCAAGTACAGGCACCGACCCTTATCCAACTGCATCTGCTAGGGGTGGGGTGTCACCCAGGCATCTCCTGCTGACAGCAGCTCAAAACTCAATGCTTTGACTGTGGAAGTAATAGAATTGATGAGATGTCACCAAATGTTCACACACATCAGACAGAGATGGCACCAAGGTTTTCAGTTGGTAATACCACTGCCCCAGCTCCCAGTGTGATGCCTCAGCCGCCCCAAATCCCAGAAAACATATTTTGCCATAACTGTGGGAAGGATGGGCACATGAAGAAAGATGCCGGTCCACAAAAGACCTAGATAAAGTTGTATACAGGCTTCAAGGAGAGCTTGAGAATGAAACAGTGGTCAAGGGGTACCCAAAATGACTGCAGTGAGAGTTCAAGAGTAGTAACTCAAATCCTATGTGGCTAAATCATCTGTCCAGGCCCCTGCTGCTGTCCCTCAGACTAGTCCAAAATAGTGGGCCTTCAATGGAGACTACCGTGGCTGTGAATGGTATTCCTACTTGGGCTGGTGCTGGACAGTGGGTCGACAGTGACCATTGTATTAAGGACTGGTATGACAAACACTTATCTGCTGTGCCCTTACAATCCCTGGAAGGCCTACATGTGTGGGGACTGAGCAACAAGTCTTATCCCTACCTAGGATATGTCTGCCTCTGGTTGTCATTTCCTGCAGCTGTAACTGGTGTAGAGGAGCAAGTGAGACACCGGCCTTAGTGTTCCCCATTGGACTGCATGATGGGGTTCCCCTGTTAATTGGGACCAAAGCCCATATGTTTGGGAGACTGGCACAACTCTATCATGAGAAACAAGGGTGACGGACTGGGAGGGCCCTAAGAATTCCCGCTCTGATCAAGAGGGCCTATGATTTCAACAGAACTCAAGGGAATGGACCAGGATGAGCGGTGGGGTCATGTGGAAGAAGGATCCCGATTCAATGGTACTGGCCCATAACACCCAGTGCACCATTCAAGGGAGGTCTGCCTCCACAAGATGTCAAGAACAAAATACTGATGTTGGGCGCACCAAGCGTGAAAAATTGCTGGAAGGATTATTAGTTAAGCCAGCATCTTGCCAGCTCGTGCTCATGCCTATGCACGAAGAGTGATGGTCCAGATTCATAATGTGTCAGATCGGGAGATCCGGGTGAACAGAGGATGCACCCTAGCTATGGTACACCGCGCAGACACTGCAGTTTTGCCCAGCAACAAGCACCTGGCAAGACAGATAGAGTGACTCCCGACTTGTTTGATTTTGGTGACTCCCATTGTCAGCTGAATGGAAGACTAGAATTAGCCAGAAACTTGCCCAGAGATCAGTGTTTTCATTGAAGGAATGGGACATGGGATGTGTCCAGGGTGTGGAACATCACACGCCTGCCGATGAACGGCCATTTCGAGAGAGTCTCACGCCTAGCCCCTGCAGACATAGGCGATGTGAGAAGACACTTGCAAGAAATGCTCAGCGGCTGGTGTGATACAAGAATCCAGGAGCCCATATGCTTCTCCCATTATGGTTGTGCGTAAGAAGAATGGATCTGTGAGAATGTGTGGTGATTATTGAACTCTGAATCGGCGTACCATCCTAGATCAATACACCATGCCCCATGTACAAGATGCTCTGGATTGTTTGAATGGGAGCAAATGGTTCTCGGTGTTGGATCTTTGCAGTGGATATTACCAGATTCCGATGGCTCTGGAGGACCAAGAAGACTGCCTTCATCTGTTCTTTGGGGTTCTCAGAATTCCTGAGAATGTCACAGGGAATATCGGGTGCCCCAGCCACCTTCCAGCGACTGATGGAAAGAGTAGTGGGAGACATGAATTTGCTGGAATGCCTGGTGTACTTGGATGATGTCATTGTGTTCAGGAGTTCCCTAGAGGAACAGGAGAGTCGACTGTTCAAAGTACTAGACCGACTGGAAGATTTCAGCCTCAAGCTGTCCATCGACAAGTGCCAGTTTTCCAAACGTCTGTGAAGTATGTGGGGCACATAGTGTCTACAGAGGGATAAGACTGATCCTAATAAAGTTGAAGCCTTAACTACTTGGCCCCAGCCCACAATTTGAAAGAACTACAATGTTTCCTGGGATTCTGTGGCTACTACTGCTGGTTCATAAAGAACTATTCCAAAGTGATTTGGGCGCTCTGAATCTTTACCAGGGTTACCCTCCTACCAATCGAAATACAAAAAGGTCTGTCAAAGAACCAGACAAAGCATATTTCCACCAAGGTGAACTTTTCGGTCCCGTTGGACGCCTGACTGTGAAGCAGCTTTCCATGAAGTCATATACCAGCTCACCCTATGCCCCATCCTTGCTTATGCTGATCCCACCAAACCCTATGTGCTGCATACTGACGCCAGTCTGCAGGGTCTAGAAGCTGTACTGTATCAAGGCCATGAGGATGGTTTGAGACCAGTGGCATTCGCCAGTAGGAGCTTGACCCCGTAAGAGCGAAACTACCCTGTGCACAAGTTGGAGTTCCTTGCATTAAAATGGGCCATTGTCAACCAATTTCATGATTACCTCTATGGAGCGAAAAATATTGGTGAGGAATGACAATAACCCGTTGACCTATGTACAGACTTCAGCTAAGTTAGATGCCACGGGGCACGGTGGTTTTCTGCATTGTCAACATATGATTATGCTGTCGAATACAGACCAGGCCTGAATCATATTGATGCTGCGCCCTATCTCGGAGGCCCATTTCCAAGATCGTCTGGTCAGACTGTCTGAACCTGACATCTGAGCATTATGTAAAAGTTTGATAGAAATGAACAGATGTTCTACGGACACAGCGGACTGCTTAGTAGATTGCTTGGGCCTTTGACACCTGCATACCAGCTGTGTATTGCCACTTCTCTGCTCTAGATATTAGTGCACTCCTCAGTTTGACAATGACAGCATTCAGTGGGCTCAATCCTGAGATCCTATGATTCAGCTAGCACTTGCGCCTTTTGTGCAGGAAAAGATGTGTCCAAGTTCGTTCCTCTGATCTGTGAACCGCTTTATTGTTTAAAGAAGGCCCCAGGTTAAAGCTGCTTAATCAGTTGTTGTATAGAGACTGTAGATCGAGGTGGCCAAATAGACAAGCAACAATTGGTTCTGCCCACAGCCTTAAGATTTGGTACTGAGGTCCCTCCACAATCATATGGCCACCTCGGTATCGACTGGACCCTTGACCTACTATGATCTCGATTCTACTGGCCAAGATGGGGGCCAATGTTGAGCACCATGTAAGGACTTGTAGTCGCTGCCTGCAGAGAAAAGCCCTGCCTCAGAGGGCTGCCCCACTTATCAACATTACTACCAGCACCCCAATGTAGCTAGTCTGCATAGACCTCTTGAGTTTAGAGCCTGATCAGTGAAACATTGGTGATGTGTTGGTAGTTACGGACCATTTCACCACAGTATGCACAAAGATTTTCCCACAAAATCAAAAAGCGTCACGTGGCCAAAGGTGCTAGTGGAAAATTTCTTCGTCCACTATGGTGCCCAAGCGAATTCACTCTGATAAGGGCGGGACTTTAAGAGTCGGCTAATCAAAGAAATCTCTCTCTATTGGGGTGTGAAAGTCAAGAACCACCCTTATCACCCACAGGGACCCTCAACCAGAATGCTTTAACTGCACCCTACTAGACATGCTAGGCACCCTCCACCCAAAAGATAAGCATAAATGGAGCCAGCTGATTAGCACCTTGGTACACGCATACAATTGCACATAAGAATGATGCTACGGGTCTCTCCCTACCGCCTCATGTTCAGGAGAGAGGCCGGTTGCCTGTTGATGTCTGTTTTGGGGTTTCTCCTGATGGGGTCCAGCAAAATTACCTGCAATATGTACAAAAACTGAAAGCTCAACTGAACCATGCCTATCAACTGGCCCAGACAATGGCCACCAAAAGAAATCTAGCCAACAAAGAGAAACATGATAGAAAAGTAAAGGCTCAAGAGCTTAGGCCTGGAGACCGTTTGTTGTTGTAATTTAGGATTGCATGATAAACACAAAATTGCTGATCGATGGCACCATCTTTCCCATGCCATAGTTGGAAAGTTGGATGATTTGCCAGTGTACAAAGTGTGCCCAGAGAATAACTCCAAAGCTGTCAAGACCATGCACCGTAACCACTTGCTACCTATTGGTCAAGTTATAATTGAGGCTGAACCCACTGAGATTGATTCCCTGGACCAGTGACTTGTGCTGCTGCAAGAAAGAAACAGAGTCAGCCTGCCCTGTGGTTGCTGATTTAAGACTTCCGCAGCAGGCCCAGAATGATAGTGACTGCCAGTCTAACTCGGATGACAGTGAGTGTGATAATGCTTATTACCCCTCATGTGAACTGAGTCAGTTGTTTCATGGAAATCCTATGTTGAATTATGGGGATGAAGCTGGGCCTTCTGGACTGCCCTAATGCCCCAGCATCATCCTTGGAGCCAATGCTCCTGAAGGTGAAGTGCAAAGTATCACGTCTGAGGATGTTGAGTCTTTGTGTATTGTGGAACTGTATGATTTGCCTGAAGGAGGCTGATGGTATGAGTCTTTCTGGTGACATGCCAGAACTTGAGGAACACTATGAGAGTGCTGACAACCCCCTTCAGTGCCAGAGTGTCTTCAAAATGAGCCAAGTGTTGTAGAAACACAGAATTACAGAGCAAGGGGCTGACAGTGCTCCCAGCTTGGACATTCCCTTCATGCAGAGGCACCCTTCACAAGTGATGAAGGCTCTAAGACCATTGCTGAAAGTACAGAGTCTGTGGTTGTTCACCCCAGAAAGACTGGCCGAGCTGTCAAGCCAGTAGTGCGCTTCAGTTCGGTCCCCGGGAGGCCAGTGGTTGCCTCTCAATGTAGTCCACAAAGGTGTTTATGTCTCTCAAGCTCACTGCCCAAATTGAGCTTGACAGAGCATTCCAGGTTACTTGTTTTGCCCTTCACCATGGTGCCCCTGCCCCATCCAGCCCCAAGTTAGCTGATAGGAAGGCCCTCCTGCATTGTTTAGAGTACAAGAAGTTATTACATGATTCTGTATAGTAATGTTCAATTTACCTGTGTAAATATGCATAATGTATTGTCAGAATGGAAATGATGTAGTGAAGTACATTGAAATGTATAGTAAAGTGACAAGTTATGCCAATTGATGAATCAGATAGTACTTGTATAGCATGCTAATGGTATAAATGTCTTGTATATGTTGCATTTTCAATGTTATGATGGTACAGACTTGGCGTGGATGCCAAGTTTTCCCAGACAGGGAAGGGTGTAAGGGTTCCCAAAAGTCTTCCTTGAGCTTGCCTAAATGCTCACTGCCAGGCTGGAGTCCTGCGTTTTAACAGTTTAAATGTGATTACCAGAGCCTGTATAGCCTCTGTGTACTGTCTCTTTAAGAGCTGCCTAATTGCAGCTTAAGTAATCTGAGAGAGCTCTGTTGAAAGATGTAACTATTTACTGAAAATCATTTAGAGTGATAATGATAATGTAGTTTGTCTAACCTGCTTTCTTTGTAGCAAGGACTGTTTTGTTTGTCTCCACTATCTTGGTCCTAGACTGCAAATTGGACCAAACAGTACTGGTAGGATCTAAAATGTAGCCGGACTACAGGAGCTGTCTGAATTCAAAATTCTGTAAGAACTATAGTTTTGAGGGTTTTTGCCTTTTTGCAACTGAAGGGGAGCTCTTGCTTTGACTGACAGCCAAATCAGCCAACCAAAAGTTCTGGATCTTGTGGAAGTCCGGGCTGTTTGCAGTTTTCAGTTAGTTCTGAGCTGGGAAGTGAAATGTGAGGGCTGAAGTGATTCTAAGCAGCAATCCTGAGTGGATTCGCATGGGAAAACTGTGAAAGGCTAAATTTCTGGCTTGCATGTCTGCTGCTGTTCCTGAGAGGGACAGAAGAGAATTATTTTGGACTAAATCCAAGTTTGTGTGACTAAAGTGAGCTACTGAAATGGTCCAGGCTCAACCTGAAGAAGACCAAGATTTTGCTGAATGTGATCAGCCTGTCAGGAGTTCCAGCTACCCCTAAGCTCCTGTGTGTGTAGAGACTTTGCGATTGTGACCGGGAGTGCTTTGTCTGGTACAGTAGAATTCCTGTACATGAAAATGTGCTATGAGCTGCTAGTGGGTTGTGAGTTAGTTCTCCACTGTGTGAACTGTGTTCTGCTTGCTGGAAGCTTTATCCAGCCAAAACGGACTGCATCCAAATTTGTCTCCATGTGGTCTGGGACTGGCCCAGCCATACTTCCCACTGCACAAGAAGCCATCAATAAGAGACCTGCCTGGGGATCAGCCCCTGCTCCACACTTGAACAGGAATGACACCTCTGCGACTCGTGCGGGCCCTGCTTCTCCTGGCATTCCAGATCAACCACCTGCAGTCTCGATTTTCATCCAGCCTGTGTCCAGTCTTGGGTATCGTGAGTAAATACCAGGGTCGCTCCCAGCAACAACAGCTTATTTCTCGTGTGTCATCTGATTGTCTTGTTGTTTCATTTCCTTTACTGAACTGAGCCTCTGGCTCCAGATTACAAATATTGTGTTCTGTGCATGTTGTGTTTTCCATCACAGGGCCCCAACCAACTGCAACCCTGGGCAACAGTCCTGGCTAGCCCATCTCTTCTCCACCTGGGTACCCAGAGGTGTGACTGTGTGGGGGACTCAAAGCACATGCATAACTGCGCAGGTACAGACTTGCCCTCGGGACTGATTACTTCAGGAAGGGATCCCTAGTGGCCAATTTTGCCCACCCACCTGGTCTTGATTAAATACACATAAACCCCACCCGGCTTTCTAGCTCACTCCTACTGCTATTGCTAGCCACGCCTCATTGGTTTCTAGGCCTTAATTTTCTCTGGTCCTCTATCCTCCCACAGGAACCACTCATTTCCTGGCCCTCTATGCTTGTCCCCGTAAGCTGCTACAACAGTTAGAGGTTTTCTAATGCTAGATCCGTCCATGGCCCAACTACTAGGCTTCCTGCCTGCTCATCCATGTTCTCTTCTCCTCCCTCCTCCCTCCTCTCCAACATGCCACCCACTTCTCCCATGCCCCTCTTTACTGCCCAACCTCACTGGGCTTCCCACCTCCACCCGCATCCACTCTCCTTTCACCCAAGCCTGGACTCACTCAGCCACATGTCCCAGCCCTTTCTCTTCATCCCATCACTCTCCTGGTTTACTTTTCTACTCCCCTTGATCAGCTCCAAAAATCACCAAGCCTTCTAACTAAGAGCGTCCACTCACCGTCAGTCACATACAGTTATTCACTCACTAACTATCTCTTGTGCTCCTGCTCCTTGCATAGGTGAAATCCACCAAACCCCGGCCCCAAACCACACACCCATCCTCTCAATCGCTGCAAGCCCTCCTACATCGGACACTTCCTCACTTCTCCTGAGACCCTCTCCACATGGCCTACACCTCCTGCACCTAAATATAAGAAGTCTAGTCCATAAACTTGACTCCTCCAGGTACTTGCTGCCCACTATGCTCCAGATATCCTCACCTTGTGCGTAACCTGGCTCACAAAATAATGCTGACTCCTCTGTCACCATCCCAGGCTACACTTTGGCCCGCCAGGACAGAGCCACAAGAGGTAGCGAGTTGCCATCACGTCAACTCGGACTTGCTTTATTTGGTTATCCTAGCCAAGTCCGAACCTAAAATCTATGAATTCATTTTACTCCAGCTGACACCCCCTTCTTGCTACCAATCTACATTGCAGGAATATACTGCTGACCTGGCACACCATCCTCTGCTGTCACCAACCACCTCAAGCAAATCTTCTGCCTAACCCCGACAGAGAACTTTATATTAGTGGCGATCTAAGCCACAACTCGCTAGCTCTGCCCTCTACAAAACCAGAACTGAAATTGCTGCTCTAAACCTCTCTCAAATCATTACTGAGCCCACCCAGCTTAACCTAAAATCTGGTAACTACTCACTCCTTGATTGGGTTCTTACCACACACCGTCACTGGGTCATAAATGCCAGTATTCTTCCTGACTCCCTCAGTGACCACAACATTACTTTCTTAGTGCATAAAATCCACCCTTAAAATCCCCCTAAATTTCTAGTCCAACGCTCCTTCAAATCCCTCAATCTTGCCCCGGTGTTAGGCGTCCTTGCATTAGCAAACTGGGCCCCTGCCCTATTATGGACTCCATTGACAACACCTTCTCCACTTTAAAGACACTTTCCTCATCGTCTGGGACAAACATGCCCGCTGTGACATACAAGTGCAGAGGCAACCATCTGCCGTGGATCACCCAAGAACTGATTGCATGTCAAACCGCCCGTGACAAAGCCTGGAAACGCATAAATCCTCATGCCTCCCACAACATCTCCGCACTGCATACTCTGAAACAAGTGTACCAGAGCCACTCATCTAGCTAAAGCAAAGTACTTCAGCAGCTCCCTACAGTCCAACCTAAATAACCCTCAAAATTCTGGAAAGTCATTCACTCCCTCTTTGCCTCATCAGCTGCCAATCCCACTCCAATTCTAAATATTAACAACTCCATTCTCACTGAGCCAACAGCAGTTGCTTCTGAGTTCAACATATATTTCTCCACTGGTGCTGCCACTCTCCTCTCGCCTTGCCAAACCCTGCACCTAGCGCACCCTCTACAGATGTAACAAACCTGACTAGGCCTCACTCCTTTTCCTTCAATGACATCTCTGCAGCAGATGCCCTAGATGCACTACTTTCTCTCAACCCTTCAAAAGGCAAATCCCAGATGGCTTGGACCTAAACTCCTCTACCTCTCCACCACCTATAGCAACTCCATTTGCCAAACTCTTAAACCAAGCCTTTTCCGCCACTGACATCCCCCAAGCATGGAAGCATGCCACTGTCATCCCCTCCCAAAGGAGGTACCCCACCTCCCTCCAACTACTGCCCTATTTCCCTCCTCCCAGTACTAGCAAAACTACAAGAGCACCTTGTGTTCACCCAACTTACTTACTTCCTCACCGACTCTAATTTCTTCACACCCTACCAGTCAGGTTTCAGAAAAGGACACTCTACTGCATCCTCCCTGATAAGGCTTACTGACTCCATTCTGACTGGTATGGACAGTGGGCTGATCACCTCAGCCATCTTCGTCGACTTGAAAGCCTTGACACTGTCTCCCACCCCATATTGCTCTCTTGTCTCGCTGAATCAGGCCTCTCTGTTGCTGTCACCAACTGGTTCAGATCTTACCTGTCTGGCAAAACCCAGTCCATTAGAGTTGCAAATGCTATCTCCTCCCCCTTCCCTTAACTACCGGTGTCCCCAGAGGTCAGTTCTGGGACCCATACTGTTCTCTATATTCCTAAGTGACTTACGCTCATCTGCTCTACTACCTCAATCCACATGTATGCAGATGACACTGTACTCTTCTCCTCAGGCTCTGACCCAGAAGTGGTACAAACTAACCTCCAAGCCGACTTCAACAAAGTACAGCAATGGTTCATCTCTCACCAGGTCTCCCTAAATGTAAAAAACTGTCACGATGACTTTTGGCCACGCCAACACCTGTCCAGACTCCCATCCCTTCCCTATTTCCACACCTTGGATGGTCAAAACTCAAAGATGTCTCCTCATTCTGCTACTTGGCGGATGGCTCAATTGCCATCTTTCCTTCTCAGACCACATTGATGCTATTTTAAAAACCACACCCCATGCTCGGTGCACTTTATAGGAACCGCAGTAGCTTCCTTCCCCGTCCGGCGTGAACTGGTCCTGAAGATGATATTTCCTCCTTTGATTACTGTGACATTGTTTACAGTGCAGCCCGTAAGTCCACCCTATCTAAGTTGGACACACTTTTAATGCCTTCTGCTGCTTTGCTCTCGATGCTTCACCCTTACCCACCACTGCGACCTTTACCGTTCCCTGGCACTACCTATCCCTTGGAAACTGCCGCATTTCACACTGTGCTAGATATGTATCTAATCTATGGCTTGGCACCATCCCTTCCTACCTCTCCTCCATGCTCTCAGCTGCCCCTCCCCACCCATTATCTTAGATCCTGCGACTACTGCCAACTATCATTCCCTAGGCGGAAGACTACTGCCGGGCAAGCCATCCTCTCACACCGATTACCAAGCTATGGAATGATCTCCCACCTCAAATTTGGCATTCCTCGTGACTCTACCCACTCTCTTTTACCACCCTAGCTAACTTCCTCACCACTAATTGCTCCTGTACCTCACTCAGCCATGCGCCAATTGCTCCCTCCTCACTGCCCGACAAGCAGCCTTAGCTTTGCTATAAATGCTGACATATAGCCCCAACCTATGCACTTTTGTCCTGTGCCTTTTTGCCCTGCACCATCATGTGTTCTATGTCTCCTGTTACTTATACCTTCATATTACTGTGTACTAAATGTTCCCTTCTATTGCTGCTATATGTCAAGTAATTGTTATATGCTCCATACAATATCCAATGTACTCTATGTGTTGTTGCTTGTCATTTAATACAATTGCATCCATATGCTGCTACTTGCCTCTGTTATTTGCTCAGTTGATAACCTGCGTGTTATCCAACCCCTTGTACCCCTCCCCCAGGTCACACCAGCAGATGAGCATCTTGTTGCTCAGTGTGCCTTTCCTGGTGAAACTATTTCAATAAATAAATAAATTGATGTAACCTTTAAGTTAATTAACCTGATTTTGTCCCTTCCTTGTTCAAGTCCCTGAATAAATCAGATCTAACTTTTTCTGCATGTACTCTGACTGTGGTTCCAGATTGTGCTCAAAGTACTGTACTGTTGCTATTTGCTGTGCATGACCTTGTTTACAGGGGTCCCAGGGTCGAGCCAGGAACCAGCCCTGGTGGTAAGTGCAAACAGTGTGAGTACTTGTGTGGTGTACCAGGGTATTGTGAAAGTGATTATTGTACAGTGTTCAGGCCACTAGGGGGAAAGAGGGGGTTACAGTGTCCCAGAGGGCTGTGCCCTGGTTAATTTGACCACTACCAACCCTGACCTCTGGGTGGAGGCACTCGTTTCAGAACTCAGGCCCCTTAACCTGCTACAAGCAGGCAGGGGTAGTAGCCCTGGGATAGCGCCACCTAGGGGTTACACACATATACATCTCTTGTGCACTTTTGCATTGGGAACAGCCTTTTTGGTACCTGTTTTACTTGGATTATGATGGGTGGTGCTGCATTTTTGTTTTTCTCATCCTGTTTTTATCCCTTTGTGCACCAAGAGTGGGCAGCCTTACTTATTTGCCATTCTCAGCAGCCACCATGGCTGAGATGTACTGTACAGTAGGTGTGGTGTTTGAAGGCTGGCTGGCTCCTGGCACACAGCAGATGGCAATCACCAGGGACAATGGTTTACCGGGTTTGAGAAAGGCATATTCCATTTTGCACATTGTAAAAATGGTATTGTCACCGGTGTCTGCTTAGCAAAACGGTTTTACCGGTATTTGGTTTGTGTACTTTATTTAGCAATTTTTAACTCTGCTAACATGCATCTTAGCAATGTTGACCTCCACTATTACACATCCTTCCATCCTTGTACCAATTTAAAGTTATTTTAGGTACAAGATGTGATGGCAGCAGCAACACTACAGTCTCCATCCCTAAGGTGTGATGGAAGCAGCACCACAGCTCCATCCCTCAGGTGCGATGGCAGCACCAACAGTACTACAGTCCCATCAATCTGGTGTGATGGCAGTAGCAACAGCACTATGACCTCCCTCCCTCAGGTGTGACAGAAGTAGCAGCACTGTGGCCCCTATCCCTTAGGCATGATGGCACCAGTACCACATTCACCATTCCTCGGGTGTGATGGCAGTATCAGCACTAGGCTTGCATCCTCAGGTGGGATGACAGCAGTACTACATTCCCCATCCACCAGTGGTGATGGCAGAAGCACTATAGCCCCAACCCTTCGGTGTGATGGCAGTAGCAACAATGCAGTCCACATCCTCGGGGTGATGGCAGTAGTGACAGCACTATGATCCCTTTCTTCAACACCCACACCCATATGCACAAGTTAAAAATGATTTAGTCTCTTTGCTTGCTAGAACTCAGCTGTGAATTAATCTGAACCATCACCGCTAAGGTGGACTACCTTTGTTTTTCCTATCTATAATTTAACTGCCTGAATTGGATTTCTGCCTGTGACACTGCTGACCAGGTTTAGGGAACAGACTTAGGTGTTGGAGGGCCAGCTGGTGAGTGAAGGCTTGAGTGTCCAACGACCACTCACCTTCTCCTGGGAGGGAGGGTAGGTTCATGGCTTAGCATTTGCTGGCCCTGGTGGAGGCCAGAGGCACAACATGTCAGCCCTCACTGCAGGAGGGAGCATGATGGACGCTGGCTTGTGCCTTGACGTCATGTGGCCTGTCACGCTCCCAAGAAAATGGGAAAGCACCTGCTGACTAACCGAAGGACAGCTGTTGGTCCTCCAAAGCCAAAGCCCTAGACATTTGTCCATTCTGACCCTACGATGCCCAGGATACACAGGAAGCTCTTTAGGGCAATTCTCCTCCCTAGCAGCCACCCACACGGGTGGGAGCCCACTCAGTGAATGGTTACTTTGGTTACCTGGTAGCACAGCAGTAAGGGGCAGTGGATAGTGGTCAGGACGAGCATTGGTGGTAGGGGCCTTGGCAGGCCTGAAGGAGTGGATGGCCAGGGGGTAGGAGGAAAAAAAAAAACTGCTTGAATTTGCTTCTTTGAAATAAAGTGTCTTCACCAAAAAATCCACAAGTGATTAATGGATGACCTTGAAATGGATTCATGCATCTCCCAGACATGTGGATGCCTTTTTTTACTTGGTGTCCATGAAAAGGATGTCTCCCAGTTTTCATGTCTTTGTTCAGATGTGAATTGAGCACTACTCTGCCCACCAGCATCATACAGCCCCGGGGTCTTTCTTACCTTCTGTATGTCATTGACTGTGCTTTCAAAATCCACTGACCAAACACAAGTATGCTTAAATACTTAACATTTGCTTTTTGTTGAAGCAGTCTATCAGAAAACTTTTTGTTGTCACAAAGACTGAAACAGCAGGTGGGAGAAAAGGTGCAAATGATCCAATTCACCTAAATGGGGTGCTAACTGTGAAGTCTTTTAATAAGTAGTAAGGCAGTTTCTTCTTTGTGAAAATACTTTCATTCAGACTACTTTTCATTCAAACAACTGAGGATTTTGGATGGCCTACTGATTATAAACTTGAATAAGCTAGTTGGTAACAGTGACCCTGCATTTAGCAATCTACAACCTAGATGCTTATATGCAAAGAATACAGTAAAAACCTGACTAAAATCTAAAACAAGCTTATAAAACACATAAAATGTATCTGAACAATTATCTTTACCTATACAAAATCATTGCAGCCCAAGTAAAACTCAGGTCAATTATGTGGTACCCTGACTACTATTCTATGATGTAGTAAACATATTTTATATTCTTTGTAAAGCAGGTAAGGCCCACTAGGCAGAACTGTCTGTTTTCATGAGTGACCTAGAAGCACTGGGGAGGTTAAGTGACTTGCTTGGAGTCACACAGTATGCAAGTGAAGGTTGTAGAATCAAACCCAAGTCTGCTGGATGTACCCAGTTCAATCACAGGTTGTTGCTCTAACCACTAGGCATGGGTGGTTAAACTAAATGGCTGATTACAATAAAAGCAGTGTGGGTGATTTCCTTACTGACTCTATTGCAGCAAAACAGAAAGAATGCAAATCACAGCAACATTCATTTTAAGATGCTGAAATCTGGTCGGCCAACTGGCGCTGTGGTAGCAGTATTGCTTGCAATGCCAGCGACCCAGGGTCAGAAGCGAACTCGGGTTGCTGGAGATCTGGCCAGGGAGTAGGATAGAGCACCTGGGGACTGCTCTCCTCCTCCAGGGAGGGTGGGCTGCAGGTCCTGCTGTTTTACCACCACCTGTGTGGCCACGGGTGGTGGTGCAATGGTGCTGCAGAATTATCAGAAGGGAGGACGCTAGCCAGGATCTGGAGCAGTGACATGTCTCTATGTGACCTACCTCCTTGGAGCTCCTCTAGTGCCAGTGCCCTCAGGGACAGAGACCAGAAAAATAGGAACAATCACCCCACATTGGCCACTGGCAGAAAGGACCCAGGTGGCCCAGACTTCATAACCAGGCTCCATGAGGGACCCACTGGGCTGCCCGACACACACCAAGGGAGTGCAGAGGGTGACCTGGGGTCCTTCCCTTCCCACCTGGGTACAATCTAGGCAGGATAGGGGCAGGCCCACAGGAGCTCCTGGGGGTGAAGCTATAGGATCGCAGCCTAGGGATCTCTGAAAAGTAGAGATTGATGCTGTGAGAAGGGACATAGAAAAAAAAAAAACATTTTTAAAAGATGCTGAAATCTTAGAGATTCTGTGCAGTGACATGCAATTTCCGTGAGCACCGGTACAAAATTCAAAATCACAAACCAAGAAGGATTCGTGATTGTTACCAGTGTTACCGGTAAAATGGAAAACCAGGGTCCCTAGCAATCACTCTCACAGACCATAGCAGTCTTTCCCAACACAGGATGCACATGAAGCTCTGCCACTGCCTCCACCTCTTCCTCAGGCCCTCCTTCTTTGGGGGTAGTGGAGAGAGCCATGGGACTGGTTGCCTTGGCAAGGCCAACTTCTTTAATGTTTGGAGGAGTGGGTAAATAGACCGCAGGAGGGCTGTACCAACAAGGCAGTTACTTTAATTTTTGGGCAGGTGAGGGGAGGAGAGTGCCTTGGTAATGGTTGCACCAGCAAGGCTGGTTTCTTTAATGTTCAGGGGCAGGTGGGAGAGAGCAGCAGTAGCAGCTGTACACAAGGTTGGTTTCTTTAATGTTGAGGGCAGGTGGGAGAGAGAGCAGCAGTAGCAGCTGTACACAAGGCTGGTTTCCTTATTGTTCATTGGGGTGGAACAAAGCCACAGGAGTGACTGTACAAGCAAGGCCAGTTTAATTGCAGTTCAGAGGACCGGGAGAGAGAGCTGCGGGAGTGGCTGCACTGGCAAGGCTGATTTCTTTGATGTTTAGTGGAGCTGGGCAGAGAAAGCGAACTGCAAGAGCAGTGCACTGGCAAGGCTAGTTTTACTGATCACAAGCATGCAAGCAGAGCACACACACCTCTCATAACAAGGGCACAGGTCTGTTATAAAAATCTTTATTCACAAATACTACCAACCTGACGCGTTTCGGATGTAAACCACATCCTTTCTCAAAAGTAAAACACCAGTAGTGAAGTATTCCTTAAATACTCTATACAATTAAATCCAACTTGTATCAATAATTAAAGCACCTCAGTGATTGGTTAAAACATCAACATTCTAATTATACAAATTAAATACATATAAATACATATAAAAAGTTCACTTTATAACATTACATCAACTAACTTGTTTCAAAACATGTTTATCCATTATTTTAAACAAAACCCAAACTTAAATGATGAAAAAGAAACAGAGCTGGGTGGGAGGGAAGAGGGAAAAACAGAAATCAAATCAGGGCTCACACTGGGAAGCTTTAGACATTATAACAACCATTAAAATGCTTGCTATTAACCTATCATGCACAAATATACATTTTTCAAAACCGAGGCTTAAAATATCTTATAACAAAACCAAATACTACAGCCTCACGTATACTAAGTCTTTTACCTCATACTTCAGACATCATACATCTTATCACGACGTCCATATCAATAATAGTCATACTTTCATTCATCTATAGCCACTCACAATATCCTCCGTATCTTAAGCGGGAAGGGTGGGGGAGAAGGAAGAAAGAGCAAAGAGAGGGGAAAACAGGAGGTATGTAACCATAACTCAGTTTAGCTATCTATTTGTTTACAAGGAAATATTTATCTATATAAAATAGCCAAACTTCTGCAACTAATATTCCAAATTACATATTTCCACTTTGAAATTCTACGCTTCTATTTCTTTTTGTTTTCTAACCACAGCTAGATACAAATTCACAGTGTATCCAAAATACTCTAGCATTCCCTTAGGAAAAAATTATGTTTTTAATTGTCTCTTATTTATTTATTTGTTTCAAGGGAATGCTAGGAGTATTTTAACTTATTTTAACTTATATTAACTGTTGTTTCTTGAGCTACTGTCTGTTGTCCTCTATGTGACGAGGTATTTTGTAAATGAGCCTCTGGCTCAAAGGTTATTAAACTGATGTTTAAATAAATAAATAAATAAACCAATAGGGATTTTTCTGTTTTTCTGCATGATCTAGCTGTTAGAAGTATTGTTTTTCTAAACAATGGCCATTAGGCTTCTGAAAAGAACTGGTTGGTCCGAAAGCTAGAGCACTTTGTTCTTGTTGTTACATCTCTGTTGGTCCATTAAAAGCTATCAAATCATTTGCTTCTGGAGCTACCATTTATGAAAAATTCAGTCAAGCACTGGCCATGGATTCACCAGTGGACATACTGTTTTTGAATTACATCAAGGCATTAATCATTGTATAGCATCAGACATTAATTGAGAAAATATATTCACTTAATACTGACATCTGGGCAGTAAACTGAATTATGCATTGGTTGACCTGCATATCTTGGATGGTGAGAGTAATAGCTCCCTCTGACGAAAGGAATTAGTTACCGTCGTGTGTTGCAGGGATTAGTGTTGGGCCCAGCCTTTTCTTGACATATATCAGCAATATGCAAACAAATACAGTATGACTAATTGGCTCAAAAATTGAAGGTGATCCCAAAATAAAGGGCTTGTAAATAATAGGAGGCTATCATCTCTATTCAAAATGACTGTAATATCATAGTTAGCTGGGCAAAAACAAAGTATTGTCTGAATGGACTACAGATTGTTAGAGTATCCTCTGAAAAGACCTGGATGTGATTATCAACAGAGACTTCAAACCCCACACTCAATGTAATGGCATGTTTGCTAAAGCTAACAGAACCTGGGACTGTATCAAGAGGACTTTATTAGTAGGTTTGGTGGAAAATTGATGCCACTTTATTTATTTATTTTTATTTATTTCATTTTGTTGACCTGGTAAGTGCACTAGACAAATCCTGCCTATTTTCAGGCATGACCGGGGTGAGGTTACAGATAAATGCCAACTGACCTTGAACCAGATTAAGCTGTTGGTGATATTTTTAGTGAATGAGAAATTTGTCCAGGACACTAGGAAATTCCCCTACTCTGGATACTAGAGGGGCTGCGTTGCTGTGGGTGAGTGGTCAGGGTGTATGCGAGCTTTCAATGAAGGAGGGACGTGTGGGTGGCTGAGAAGTGAGCCTACTCCTCGGCCCTCCCTATTCTGGTCACCAACATGGAGGTGGACCCAGGAACTGATGGTTCAGGCGTGCTAGCCTGGGAAGAGATGGAAGTTTTAATATCGTAAGCTGTTCCTCTAATGGGAACCAGAGTTCAGGTATTGGATCAAGAATCTGTCAAGGAAGACGGAATGGCAGATATACAGCTGCAATTAGCTTTGGCAGAGCAGCATTATGAGGAAACGAGGTCTCGCTTACAGCAAGAATTGAGAATGCAGGAGGAGCTACGTGATACTCAGAACCCGGAAGTGGTCATGAGTAATGGAGATAGTGTTACTTGCATAATCGGTTTACAGAAGGCAGAAGCACTACCTGTCCCAGTCGTAACCAATGTTTCTCCTAGTATAGATGATTCTCAAGTGTCAGAAGATGTAAGTACTGAATCTCCGGTAACTGAAGAGTGAAGCGAGGCAGCCGTTCAGCGATGTCAGCTCTTCACAGGCAGTGGACAAAGGCTGCAGATAAGTAAAGCTTCTTCAGGAAGTTAGATAATGCCTCTGAAATGTCTTCTTTATCCCCGATAACTTTTACTATTGGAATCCCCAAGGGTGGGAAGCTAATTGGGAAAGAAGGAGTGGGAGAAATCAGAAGTTACGCAGCAGCATATTGAGGTGAAAACCTCGGTAAAGTTCAACCCATCCCTAATGATTTAGTCCAGGAATCTCCCCTGATTCTACTGAATGGGTCTCCACTGCTTTAACAGCAGCTGTATGGGTGAAAAATGCTTCAGGAAAAGGATGGAGTGCTAATCTCCAAAAAGTGATATTATTCCCTGGATAGACTCTGTTTAAAAACTTTTGCTTCTGAGTTGGGTGATGGCTCTTCTTTACCTGCAGGTCAGCCTAAACCTCAAACACAAGAATCAATCTCACAGCACAGCACTACAAACAATTTATTAATGGCTAAAAAGAAATGGAGGGTGATGCTTCTGTTCCAGATATATCAGATCCTTCACTAGTCATTCATGAGGAAATTGTGGCTACTTCTTTGCCTGTAAATCAAGAGGCTGTAGTCTCAAATGAGCAGCTAGGCCCTGAAAATCCATTTGACCCTAACATTTGGCATGATAGAGTTAGAGATCAACTCTTTCCCTAATGCCAGGCTATTGTCAGAACCTGCCATGAGGTGGAATGCTGTGCATTTGAAATACAGGGTAATGCCACAGACATCCCAGATAGACATTTTGTGGGAGATCATTGTTAAAGGATAGTATGAAATACTATGCTTATGAGGTATATACCCTCATGCACATACAGGGATTCAGTGTTTGACATAAGCTTTAAGCATCCAGCTGGTTTAGAGTGTTTCTGGAAGCAATATCAGATGCTGAAACTCTCTCCTTTATGGAAACCCTTCTTAGCAATCCCCTGATGAAACCCTTGACAAAAAAATAACTGTTTAGTTCAGAAATGAAGGGTAAACATGGCGGACATCACGTACTGGTTACAGCAGCGTTGCACAGTGAAAGGTTACCCAGAGCCCATCCTGTATGATGAACAATTATGGACTGGAGGATGGAAATATCAGGTAACTTTAAACTTGGAACAAGGTCTGACAAAACACCTGCCAAACTGTTTTTTCTGGGGCGAGGCTGAGGGTTATCTTTACCTGGGTCAACCCAGAGCATGTTTCAAATGTGGGGATGTTGGATATTTAAGTAATGTATGTGACAAACAGAAATGTAGCCTGTGTGGTGAAATAGGGCACTCTGAGCACAGTGTCAACAACCTTTAAGATGCAACCTATGTGATGAGCAGGGTCACATGTTTAGAAACTGTTCCTGGGCTTCTCAAAATAACAGAGACTTAGCCATTCGTGCTGAACAGGACATTTATGTCACTGCAGCACAGAAAAAGCACCCGTCCCACATAGTTGCTCCCTCAGTGAACATCAACTAGGAAAAGTGGATTTGGATCCTCAGTTTATGCAGATGGGTCCTTCGATTAATTTCAAAGAAGGTGTAAACCCCACAGTCATAGAGGATTCCACTCTGTTAAATGACCCCCGCCCAGGAGGAAATTGATTCCTGTAAACAGGATACAATAAAACAAGCTCTGTGCAAAGAATGGAAATTGAAATAGGGGATAATTCTATGCCCCCACAGTTCAGCAAGAAGAAACCTTTCAGAGGGTCACAAGATCCAAAGCAGGAAAGCTTCCTGTGGAAATTCCAAATGAGACAAAGATCTTGGACGGTCTACCTGTACAGAATTCATATGCCTTATTATTTGAACAAGGAGGAGAGATGAAAGTCATGATTCAGATTTATCATCCGTCGCCTCTTCACAGGCAGATGCTAGTATTGAAGGAGGACCTATGGAAAAGCCCAAACCTAGAAAATGAAAGAAAAAGAAATAAAGAGAACTGTGACTAATGATTTAATTCATTTGGTTTGTTTTTAAATCCTTTTTTCTCCCTCTAAATTTCTATGTCTGGAAAATTTCTCTTCTTACAATCAATGTGAGTAGCATTAAGTCCTTGGAAAAAGGTGGGGCACCTTTGCTAGAATAAAGAAGGAAAATAATATAATTTTATTACAAGACACAAGGTTACATTCATTATTGGAGGTGAGAGATGCAGAAAGAGGATTGGCTGGGGATCTCGTTTTGGTCTTTAGGTGAAGTGCCTTGTTCTGGTTTAGGGTTTTATTTATGAATGTGCAGGTACAAGTGTTGCACCTCTTTGATGTTCAGCCTGGAAGGGTTATGATAATGGATGTTGTTTTAGGTAACGAGACATATAGGATTATTAATATCTATGCTTCCCAATTAGGGGCAGAGGGTCTTCTCTTTTTAAAAGAGTGGAACCTATTTACACTCCTCAAAGTTGGTGGTTTGGGAGTGATTTCAATGGTGGCCTATTGAAAGGGACTGGGGAGGTTACTGCTAAAATATATAGCGATACTAATTCTTTGTTGGAAATATTAATAATCAATAATTTATGTGATGTGTATCATTTGTTAGAGCGAATCCTTCTCATACTTTTATAAAGGTAAGCTATCTACAAGAATAGATTTCTGGTTTGTGACTAAAAGGGCTTTTTGTCAGGATGTGAGGTTATTCCATTGGAATTTATTTATTTATTGTAAAATCAGTTTACTACCTTTGAGCCAGAGGCTCGTTTCCAAAGTACTTCGTCACATAAAGACATACATAGTGTATTTGGTTACATAGCATAGGTTTGCAAAACAATAGGCATTCAACAGAGGCGCCACGTCACATTGTGGTCAGACAAATACATTTAGGTTACAGGGTACATGTAATTGAGAACAGGTGTTACACAAGTTGGTATCAATAGTGAGCAATCTAATAGGTAAACACTGAAACAGCTGGCACTGGCCAGGTTCTAGGTGGAAACCGCCGGGCGTCATGTCATGAAGTGGAGGTGGAGCTACTTTCAGAGACATGAGCAATTCACGAGTGTTGTGATGTGGTTTGAAGGGTGGCTTTGAACTTGGAGATGGTGGTGGCATTGGTGATGGGGGCAGGGGAGAGTTAAACCAGGTTGGGGCTCTATAGCAGAAGGACCTCTGGCCATGGCTGGTTCTTGATCTGGGGACCATTAGAGTGGTCTTGTTGGATGACCATGTTGCAATAGTGGGAGGGCTCTGGTGGATGGATGCCGTTACTCCGGAGAGAGCCAGTAGGGTTTTTGTGAGGAGACAGGTTTGGTATCGAGCCGTTCATCCAGGGTAAGCAGTTTAGCCTTGACATACAGCTGACATGTGTGTGAGCCTGGGGGCACCAGTAATCAATCTTCAGGCTTTGTTCAGGGTTAAGTGAATTTTTTGAGTGCAGTGGTGTCGGCAGCACCATAGACTGGTAGACCATAGTCTACAAGGGACAGAACGGATGATGTAACAGCGAGCGGAGAGCATTTGGGGAAGGCAGGTTCTATGGCGGAAGAGGATGCCAAGCAGTGTGTTAGTGGCGGATGTTAGGGCATCGATGTGGTTGTAAATGTGAGGCTGAGTCAGGTAACCCAAAGGTATTTGTAGGAGCAGACTTGTTCCACTGGCTGATTGGTACTTGGAAGGATATAGAGTGGGTGGTTGCTAGCTTTGTTTTGGGGGTGGGAATAGAGCATAGCTTTGGTCTTTTAAGATTGATGACAGTCTCGCTCCTTAAACCAAGCTTAGCACTGTTGAAAGACTGCTGTAGGGTGTCCTGGAGGAGAGCGGGATTGCGGTGGGTGGCAAAAGGACAGTGTCATCTGCATACAGTAGAATTTTGCCAGGGCATGCACTGGGCAGGGTGTTCAGATAGAGTGAGAAGAAGGGGCCCAGGATGGAGCCTTGGGGACCCCAGAGTGAATGGGACGGGTATCGGAGAGTGTGCTATTGATTTTTACACACTGTGATCGGCGTCAAGATAGCTTGTGCACCATGCTGGGGGCCAGCCGAGAGACCAGTGTGGCAGAGTGCATTCAGCAGAAGTGGATGGGAGACGGTGTCAAAAGCCTTTGAGAGGTCGATGAACACTGCACCAGCTAGGGAGCTGGTATCCAAGGAGGAGTGTAGGAAGTTGGAGAAATCAATTAGGGGAGTGCTGGTACTGTGACCAGCATGGAAAGCTATGTTGCTCTGGGCATAAGATGTTATGCTTAGCCAGATAATCAGTGATTTGAATGGCCACCACTTCTCCAGGGCTTTAGAGATGGGGAGGATGGAGATTGGCGGTAGTTGTTGCCGATGACCTGTCACCCCTTTATGAATTGGCGGATAATGGCTGTTTTCCAAGCTGTGGGAAATTGTCCCAGGCAGAGTGACTGGTTAATTAGGCTGGTGAGTGGGGCAAGGACTTCATCTAGCAACAGCCTGAGGATACTGGGGTCCATTGAGTCACTGCTGAGACTGTTGCCATTCAAAGCTTTGATTAGGATGGGTCTGGCTTCCCGGTGGAAATCTTGTGCAGGTGGAAGCTGGGGTGCTGGAGGACAGGGGAGGTTGGTTGCTGGGAGGGTCAAAGAAATTACTAGGGAGGACTGAGCTAAGGTCAGTGAAAGCGGTGTTGAGCCAGTTAGCTATGGTGGCAGGCTCGGTGGTGGTAGTGCCATTTCTAGTGAGCTGGGATGGGGCAGGGAGTGACCTTTCCATTAAGTTGCTTAATAATATCCCAGAAGTCCGGGCTGAGCCCCAGGAGGAGGTAAGAGTGGCCTGGTAATGGTCGGTCTTGGCTTTCCTGATGGCCAATGAGCACTTATTCCGGGCTGCATTGTAAGCCTGCCTATCAGACAGATGACCCGTTTCAGTGGCAAGGAGCCAGAGGTTATCCCGATTTCTTAGTAATTGTAGAAGGGCAGGGCTAACCCAGGGTGCATTCTGTTTTGGACCGGATTTTGGTGAGAGGTGCAAAGAGATCACAGGCCATGTTGAAGGTGTGAGTGAAGAAGGCGAGGGCAGTGTCAATGTCGGTTCACGCACGAATGGGGACCAGTTTATCTGGGTGAGAATACTTTAAGTTTTATCAGCCCACCAGGGCAGAGGCACCTGTGGAGAGTGGTCTGGGCTTTGGGTTTGGGATTGGGGACTGCCCAATGAAATAGGATAGGGAGTGGTCACTTAGGGAGTCTGGGAGGACCTGGATGTTTTGGATTTTATGGGGTCGGTTAGTTATAATAACATCCAGAAGGGTGCTGGTACCTCTCTTAGGGTTTATTCTCGTGGGCTGGGTGACGAGTTGTGTCAGGTCTTGGGCGGCAAATGAGTCTCTGATCGCGGATGAAGAGGTGCTGAGCCAATTTACATTAAGGTCCCCAACTAGGATTTGTTCCGCCTTATGGTGGAGGGTGGCCAGGTAGTCAGTTAAAGATACCAGGGCCAGGTGCTGGTTCTTTGGGGAACGAGGCTGTGGTGAGATAGAGAGGGCTCCTAGAGGGTCGGGGTGAGTTTGAGGGTAAGAGCCTGGGCCCCATTTACAAGGGCAGGGTGGGGAGTGTGTGTCCAAGTATTGTGTCCCTAGTGTAGATTGCACAGCCTCCCTTCGCTTGCCTACTGTCCTCCCGGTAGCAAGGTATAGCCTGAAGGAAACAAATGAGTCAGGGGTGGATTTGGACAGCCAGGTTTCAACCAGGGCTATGATGTCTGGTTGATGAGCCAAGGCCCAGCACTGAGGCGTCAAATTTTTCAGCAGGCTGCATATGTTCATGGAGGCTACTTGAAGACCAGTGGGCTGGGTGGGTGGGTGGGAGGGGCAGGGCCTGGATTGGGATGTATGTTCCCTGTTAGGAGTAGAAGGAGGAGAACTGCTCTGGTCTGAGGGTGGCAGATGGAGAGTTTCGCCGGAGCGATAGGATGAGGAAGGGGTTTCAGTAGCACAGGGGGTGGGTAGGGCAGCACAGGCAGAGAAGGCTGCGTGATCAAAGTGCAAGGGAGCTGGGGAGGAAAGGTAATGTCTGGATGGGGGTGAGGTGGAGAGAAGCAAATGGGGTGTGTGGAGGAGGAGGGAGGGGAGCAGTGGTAAAGGAGGAGGAAGACAGGAGGTGAGGTAGGAACACTGGAGTAGTGAGGCCGAGGGTTAATAGGGACAATAGGGTTGGTGGAAGGCAAAGAAGGAGGAGGAGGAGAGAGAGCTGGTGAGCAGGGATGCACATGCATAGTTCGTAAGGGTGGGGAGCTGAAGGAAGAAAGAATGGGGTACTAGGATGATAGAGGGAGATAGTAGTGAGAGGTCACCTCTAAGCCTAGTTGCTGTTATGGTATAGTGGCAGGGCTGGTGCCTGAGGTGCATTCAGTATTAGGTTCAAGTCTTGGCCATGGTAGCAGGAAGGATCCCAGCCAGTGGCTGTAGCAGAAGGAGTTGGGTTCAAGATCTGCAGAAACATTCAGATAAAACTTAGCAGGGTTAGAGTGTTTTTAGAGTTTTGAAATCCTGTAGAATTAATAGACAGGTGTGCTAGCTGAGTGGTGGAACTGCTGCCTTTGACAGTGAGGGTGCAGGGTTCAAAGGCAGCAAGAGAGAAGTGGTAAACTTATATTTTGGCAGGTGGGGGTAAGAGACTAAAGGCATAGAAAATAGGAATAAAATAGGTAGACAATGTGGTCCAGAGGTGAGCTGCTCACTCTGACTGTAAGGGTACTGGGTTTGAGCACAGTTTAGGGACAGAGTGTAGAAAGTTTTTAATTCAGAAAAGGAAGGAGGAAGGGTTAAGAGTTTGAAAGTAGAGGAAGATGTTGGCCTGGTTCATTGGCTTAGTGGTTAGTCAGTAGCCTTTGGATAAAAGGGTACCAGGTTTGATGCTGGCAGGTTCTTAGTGGTAGGCTGATGGGAAGAGTGAGGAAAATAGGTAGTAGAAAGGCTTCAAAGGAACTGCAGTGACCTCTAGTGGGTGGGTTTTCAAACAGTAGCTAGGAGGGATAGAGAGTTGAAAGAGGAGCTAGAGTGGAGGTGCAGCAACCCCTAGTGGTTGGTGTCTATAAGCTGCAAATGGGGAAAGTAGACACTTGGTAAAAGGAGGGTAGGTCACATGATGTGACACGTGACCTGCCAGCAGCAATAAATGAAGCACTGTCCCAGGGGGTAGTACCTCACAACAGTCAGGCTGTACTGCAGGACACTTACCCTTACAGGCTTTGGCAATCCCTGAGTTCAGTCTCCGCTGCTGAGCAGAGTTCAGGAATCATGTGGCAGTTAGGTTGGATATGGATTTTTGGCAACAGGTTTCTATAAAGAGAGGATACTGGAGGATGAATGTTGCTATATCAAAGGAGACAGATATACAGGATTCTATTAAATAATTTTTATGCTAAGAGCTGATATCTCGTTTTTGTATGATAGCCCTATAGAATGGTGGGATGGTACAAAGAGATTTAAAAATCTTTATATAGGAATTTCTAGTAAAAAGCAAAAATAGTTATATTCAGAATTTGGGGCTCAGGGCAAAATATATACATCTATTATCTAAATCTGCTGAGTCAAATAAGTATATGTTATAGCTAAAGGTATTAAAGAAAAGATGTATTCCTATCTGAAGGGCTCTGAAAATAGAGTGGCCCAACAGCAAAGTATCAAACTAGGGTACAAAAGAGCAAATAAATCCATAGGAATTAGGCTTGCATGGAGTACAACGCCTGGTAATGACAAGATTAAAGATAACTGGGTCTGTAGTAACAGATAATAATGGTTTGTTAGTATTAGTTCAAGAACATATGAACAACATTTCAAAAGGGCAGGTAAGTGGTCCGGTTTATTTTTCAAAGATTTGGATATACCACAGTTAGGTAAAGAAGAAGTACAAAGCCAGTATCCCCATTTACAATTTTAGAAATTAAGCAGGCTATTTCTAAGCTATTGCCTCGGACCACTCCAGGGTTGGATGGTATATCAAATGACTTCTATAAATGTTATAGTGAGGTATTAGCTCTTGGCTACAGATTTTGTTTACAGTAATATGGAAAAAATAGGCTAGTTCCTACCATGAAAGAAGGCATTATGTCCTTTCTTTATAAGAAAGGAGACAAGCAGGAGCATAAGAAATTGGAGGCCCTTACGTTTCTTAAACTCAGATTATAAAATGTTAACCAAAATTTTGACAAACTGTTTAGCAAAAATTGCAAAATATGTTATAATTCCTACCCAAACTTGTGCTATTCCTGGTAGAAACATTATACAGAATTTGGTTTTGTTGAGAAGTGGTAGAACAAAGTTTAAAATGAATTTGGATGGGTACTTACTAGCTATTGATCAAGAAACAGCATTTGATTCTGTACGGCAGGAACATATCTGGGCAGTTTGCAGCATTATGGAATTCCGTAAACCTTTTTATCATTAATACAGACATTGTATACAGAAGCACAAGTTATACCTTTAGTTAATGGGCATTTGGGCATACCAATATTCTTAAAAATGGTGTGAGACAGGGCTGTCCGATGAGTCCATTGTTGTGTGTTTGGCTTGGATCCTATACTACAGAATATAGAAAGAGCCGTAAATATTAAAGTTATTATAAATAAAAATGGGGTGGTATTCCAGAAAGTTACAGCCTATGCTGATGACTGCATTTTACTATTGTGGATTTGAAATCAGGAGAACAGATTTTATGGTTATGGAGACAGTTTATGCTACTGCTGGTATTAAAATTAATGTTGGGAAAAGTAAGATCCTGGTTTTGGGTACAGCACAAATATTGGAGGGATTTCCATTGCCATGACGACTGAAATTAAATATTAGGGTCTGTTTTTGGTTCTCAGGAATCAGAAAGGAAGAACTGGGTAGTAGTATATGATCAGGAAAATCTTAAAGTTAAATCTTGGTTATCTTTGAAAATGATTCGGTAAAGAGAATTTATCTGCTTAGGACATCTATAGCCCCCATATTTTATATGTTTCTCATATCTATCCTCTTCCATTTGATATGCATACAAAAATTATGGGTCTCTTTTTCTATTTTTATGGGGTAGTAGATTAAATCCAGTAAAAGAGTACACACATATAGGTCCCAGAAAATGGGGGTTTAAACATGATTCAGCCCTTGTTATATTTTTGGGAATTTTTCTTTAGCTCTATCGTCCGGTAGTACTGGAATCTGAGGGTTCAGGGGTTCTTAATATTAAATTATGGGGACCTAGTTTTCTGACAGCATGGGGTAGGGTAAATGGCATCCCTCAGATAAAGCTCTTCTGAGGTACTTGCAAACTACTTTGAGATATATAAGAACATGGAGGATCGAGTTAGGTTGGTTTCTGGGTCAAGAAAAAGTTTTTTATAAATTTATGTTAGATAAATGGTATAAAGAAGAACCCCTATTTCAGGTTTCAGCTGCAATCAATATCAATGTGTTATTAGAAAGTATTTTGGACCCTAGAATTCCGCTTAAAATGCAAGATTTAATTTGGCTATGTGGGCATCAGAAGCTAAGCGTGAGGGGCAATCAAAACAGAAACAAGTTGATGAAAGAGGTTGTGGAAACATTCATTGTCAAGGTCAAGTGGAAACCATGCAACATCTGTTTTTGATTGTGTGAATGTTCAGGGTTTTGGAATCAGCTTGCTGGATAGTGGGAGAAGATCTTTTACAGAAATGATCTATGACATTTTGGTGTTAGGACAAATTCCTGCATCCTGGATGAAATGAACTAAAAGTACTGTTTATGTTATCTTATCATGCCTAAAATGGTCATTGTGACAAGCTAGATGTTTACGTTCATTACAAAATAAAGAAATTTCTCAGCAGGAAGTTCTGTTTAAAATTCAAACAGATTTAGATAAAATATATAACTATGAATATACGTACCTTAGGACAAGAGATAAGCTCAGATTATGGAAAAATGTAGGATGGGTAGGTTAAAGTTTTTTCTTCAAGTGTTTCCCTTTTTAAGCAGGTTATTTTTCTTCCCTTTCTTCTTGGTAAATCAATATTAAAGATTTGCAAATGTTTTAGGGATGGGATTTATGATGTAGACCCTGATTAGTTTTGGAGAGCACTTTTGGTGTATATAGAATTATGTGTGGAATTTAGGTAAATTCACTAAGAGGTGGGTTTTTTTGAAATTTGTTTGATATATGTGTATTACATTGTGTATTGTGTTTTTTATGTTATGCTTTTGAATTCTGAATAAAAATTTCCCTATTCTTTCAATAAGTGCCTTGGAATCTTTAACATCCACACCTGAACTACCACCAATCCAGGCAGATGGGACCTCGGTTTAACGTCTCATCCAAAGCGGCACCTCACAAGTGCAGCACCCTCTCATGCTGCACTACAGTGTAAGTATTGGGATATTAACCCAAGTGCCAGATGTGGGAACTGAACCCACAGCTCTCTGATCTCCAGCCTCAGAGACAAGTGTGCTACCTACTGAGCCACTGACACTGCTTTCTGTTTTATTTTGTTTTGTGCTGTTCTGTTTATGTTTTCTGTTCGTCCATGTCTCAACTATTGTAGTCAATTCGGGAGCCCTCATTGCCAGATGGAAACTATGAAACTTGAACAAATTCAAAGAAGGTTAGCTACAGTGGTAGCAGTCCATTTAGCAAGTTATCTCCTGAGATTCTTTGGAGGTACCTGGAGAAAAAAGTCTCTGGGACTGCCTGAGCAGTAGAAAATCCCATAAAATTCTCCTTAGAGATCTCCCAAGATTTTGGAAAATAACTTGCTTAATCAACTGCTACTACTGTAAAGTAATCTTCTGACAAAAAGAAAAACATACTGTACTTCACTGTGAATCTGAACTCCAAGTGCAGTGCAGTGCAGTGTAATGTAGTGTAGTGCTTATTTCTTTGTTATTTTCATCAAGGTTATGGTGCCATAGGTGGAGTGCCAGCCAGGATGCAATGCTATAATGCTGCAGTATAGCATAGTGGTTAGAGCACTGAGCTGCAAACCTGGGAAACTGGGTCTGAATCCCACAGCCACCAACTGTATACTGTGAGCAATTTACTTATGTCCCTATACTCCCAGGACACACCTGGAAACATGTTTAGCTTAGTGTGTCTTTCTTAGCCAAAAATTGTAAAATAAATATCACAAAATGCTGCAGTATACTGCAGGAATAGTGTCATTTAATGGTAATTAATCCCTTTTGTGATGCAGTATTTTACAACATGTCATTACTGCAAGTTATTGTATTTGCATCATGGCTGGTTGGCTGCATGCCAAAAGGAAGTGGAATTCCAAGGTAGGAGCCCAGGAAACTCAGGAAAATCCCAGAGCTGGAGGAGGGTGAGAAGTGTAGAGAGAAAAATGGCTAAATCCCTGAATTGTGGCTCCAGCTGGTTTCAGTATTAACTGGGGAGTGGTTGATTATCTGACCACTGAACCTCAGCAAGCTTCTATTTCACTGGACATCTGATGTCCATGTGAAGGGAGTAGTGAGTGCAATGCTTATGTAACATACCTTTGGCTTATTTCTCTGTTATGTGCCAGCTGGTTAGAGTGCCATAAGTGGAGACCTATGGCTAAAAAGTGCAGTTTCCAGGTAAGAGCCAAACCATCAGGATAATAAAACTGTAGGACCCTCTCCAACTCATTGAATTAATATTGCATTGGCATAGTGGCAAAGAAAAAAAATCCAGTGGGGATACCTATGGGGCTCCAAAGCCTCAGGTATGGCATCCCTCCAGGCACTTCAAGTAAAGAAAAATCTACAGTATTTGACTGAGTAAACAGGATCTTGGATGTTAGAGTTGATGTCAGAGAGGAAGTGCTGCCCATGCTTCTTGTGGGCAGGGATCTTATTTCTGGAGACTTTGTCTCTTGATGAGCACACCAGTTTAAGAAAATCCAATAAATAAATAACTTTTCCAGCTGCAGTTGAGCTGGTCTACCTGAGTGCAATATCTGAAACATGGGTTATGTAGAAATCTGGCTACTGGGTTAACAAGTAGGAAACCAGCCTGAAGTGCTTCTAGTGCTTGTCGAAAGTGGTTGGTGTAGCTGACACTGGCATGGCAGTAGCGCTACCTCTCATGATGCCAATTAGCTGGCTGCAGGAATTATCCTGGGTAATCAGGGGCTGGCCAGGGGAGGCATGGAGCATTCTGGAGAATGCTCTTCTCCTCTGGAATGGGTGGGTTGCCATCCTCACTGCACTATTGCCACCTGGGTGACCACAGGTAACAGTACAGTCGAGAGTACAATGGGAGGGATGGATGCAGGCCATGGGTTTGGTGTGGCAGCATGCTCGATGTGCATACACCTAGGACTTCCACCTGCATCGGTGGGGATAGGGAGAAAACAAAGGAAAATAGCCCCACTGCCTAAAGAATGCCAACCCAGATGAACAACAGAGGACTGGTCCTGAACCCCACAGCTTGCTAATTTATGAGAACTAAACAGTCTGAGTGATACGTATTCTGAACCCTGCCTGGGGGTACATCTGAGGCAGCACAGAGGTAGGCAGCTGCTGGAGGACAGAATCCTGGGGAACTAGGCACCTTGGGGATCCCAGAGTTAGTTCAGACAGTGGAGTGTAGGGAGTATAAATAGAGATTAATAGAAAAGTGGTCAGTGTAAGTTGAGTGCTGTCTTGTAGCTTGATAGTTGTGGAAGCATTTCTGGTAAGTGCAGGTGGCATTGGAGTCTGCTGACAGAACCTATTAATAGAAGACAGTCAAAAATGTTATGTGTGCTAACATTTTGGACATTTGTCTTATGATACCCTTGGGCAACAGGGACTAAATCATAGCAAGGGGAAGGACATTGCTCCACTATGTAATACTGTGTGGTCAACCTCCACTTGCTGAGGAGGGTGAGTCAACTCCTCAGAAGAGCAGCACTTAGTAAACTGTGTCTCAAGTGTTACTCCAAGCTATACTCAGAGGCATGTGAGACCAGCCTGGGTAAACAACATTTGACACTAGGATTGATCGAAATTTGGACCAGTGCTACACTCACTTAGCAGGAGCTGGTATGGCTGGATCAGATTATCCCTGGGAAGAGTGCCTCAATTAAATGTCGTCCTTATTCTTGGCCATGGTTCCAAACACTAGAGTACTCCCAAAGTGGGAGGAGAATGAAGGCAGAAGAGGTTGTGTTTCCTTCTGGGCTACTCACAGATGTTTTCTAGAGAATGACTGGGATGAGGAGGCAAGCCAGATATAGTCTGTAATGTGATTCATAGTCAAGCTTGATGACTGGGACAGGTAGAGGTGAGTGGGAAGGCTGGGAGGAATACAAGAACTGACTTTAGGGCCAGCACCAAACAGTATGTCCACTAAGCCCAAGGGATCACAGCAGCCAGAGAAAACCTCTCACTGCAGAGGCACAAAAGTAAGGTAGTGCCAGAAAGGTCTGCAGGATCAGCAGTTAACTGACACAGCAATCGGTGGAGGGAGACCTTGCTGACAAGTAACAGATGCAGCCAGCTGCAAGGAAGACAAAACTGAGGAGGATTTCACAAGAGAAGCTGCACAAGACTCAGCTCACAGATTCATCTCTACCTGCACTGAGGCTATTGGCAGCCAACAGCAGCAGTGATTCTGAAAGGAGAACAGCAGAAAGTATTCTGGGAAAGAGATATTTTATATAGAGATTGGGTTCCTAAGAATGCACCTGAACATGTGCAAGCGAATTGTTGTTCCTCAGAAATACTAGAGCAGCCTCCTGGATTTAGTACACCAAATTCCTCTCTAGACACCAAAGGGCTAAATGGACAAAGAGCATTTGTTCCAGACCTTTATTAGTAGATGCTATCCTCAGATGTGGCTGAGTACTCTTGCTCATGCCCATAATATCAACATGTGGATGTGGAAAAGCCAGGGTATGAAGCAAAGGCTTCCCTGGTTTCAATCATGCATTATTGAGGAACCATTTTATCGGGTCACTGTGGACATTGTGGGCCAACTGGCTATGCCAAGCTTGAGGAAAGATGTACATTTTGATCATAGGTACTATGCCACTCAATACCCTGAACCTGTAGCCATTTCCTCCATAGAGGCAGAAAAGGTAGCAGATGAGCTGCTAGGGTTTTCAGCAGAGTTGGATTTCCCAGGAAATTTTGCCAGATCGGTGAACAAACTTTGTCTGACCTAATGACTGAGCTGTTCAAGCGGTGGGGGGTCAGCCAGACACACATTCATAAAGTCCAAAAGCTGAGTGTTTTCTGTTTTTATTGCACTAAAAAATTGCAAATTAAGTTCATAAAGTACAAAGATTCAAATGCATAAAGTGCAAAACTCTTACATGTAGCAGTAATAAGTACTGAGGCGGTCAGATAACACAAATAGACTGGTGCTTCACCTTATGAAACAGGCTTTGTCAGGGATTGCTAGTCAGACTTGATGATTCTTCTGAAATAGCCATTTTCCAACCAAATTTTGCATGAAAATCTTGTGTTAGATAAATCATTTTAATTAAATCATATCTTATCTACTAATTAATTATTTCCAGCTGGTTGCAGTCTGTTATTTTTTAATGATTTTTAGTAGATAACCAATTCATTAACTTGTATTCTCATTAATGATCACCCAATACTAATCAATTTGTTTTTCAAAATCCAGAAAGCTATCCCTGTTAAAGGAACATCGACTATAAATTTACAACTTGGCTGGTGGCTACTTAACTTTGAAGCATCAAATGTGATCACAGTGAAGCTGCAAGAAAAATATAAAAATACAATGACATTGGCCCAGTGATGTAGAGGCAGAGGTGCTAGAAATAACATAGAAACATATACTTTAATGGCAGATAAGGACTGCTTGGCCCACCCAGTCTGCCCATTTTCCTACCTATTGGATAAGCTGCAGATTCTAGTTAATCAACAGCCTACTTCTTCCTACTCACCACCAGAATTGCCATATGTCTGTCCCATGCATTCTTGAATTCCCCACTGTTTTTTGACCCCACAACCTCTTCAGAAAGGCTGTCTGTCGTCCACCACCATCTCTGTGAAAGAAATACCTCCTCACGTTGTCCCTGAGCTGTCCCCCTCTGTCTTCAAATTCTGCCCTTGTTCTTGCATCTCTTTTTTGAAAGGTGCTACCCTCTTGGACTTTATTAATTCACTTACGGTGCTTGAAAGTTTCTGTCATGTCCCCTCTCCCTCCTCTTCTTGAGGGGAACATATTAAGCTCCTTTAATCTCTCTTCATATGGCTTCATGTGCAGACCCTGCACCATTTTAGTTGCCCTCGTCCAGACTGCCTCCATCCTGTCTATGTCCCTGTGGAGATGGGGTCTCCAGAACTGCACGCACAGTACTCCAGATGGGGTCTCACCAACCGTCTGTATAGAGGATAACAACTTCTTGTTTTCTACTGGTGATGCCTCTCCCTATACATCCCGGTATTCCCCACAGCCCTCCTTACTGCCTTCTCACATTGCTTGCTTATCTTTAGATCATCTGGTATGACTACCCCAGGTCCCTTTCCATTTTTGTTGTTCTTAGTACCCCACACCCCATTGTGTACTCTTCCCTGGGTTTTGTTTCCCAGGTGCATTACTCTGTACTTCTTTGCATTGAATCTAAGCTGCCATACTTTTGACCATTCCTCCAACCTTGCCAAGTCCCTTTTCATCCTTTCCATCCCCTTTTGCATCAACCCCTGTTACAGATCTTTATGTAGCTGCAAAGAGAATACTTTTCCTTTCAGTCCCTCTGCAATGTCACTTATAAAGACATTAAAAGGACCAGTCCAGTACTGAACCTGTAGTACCCATTAGTAACACCCCTTTCTTTGGGTGGACTCCATTTACTATTACCCTCTGTGTCCTGTTATCCAATCAATTTTTACCCAGTTTACCATGCTGGGACCGATTAACAGGCTGGCTAATTTGTTTATTAATCTTTTGTATGGGACTGTGTCAAATGCCTTGCTAAAGTCTAGGTAGGCCAAGTCCACAGCCCTTCCCTGGTCTACTACTTTGGTCACCCAGTCAAAAATCTATTAGATTTGTCTAACATGACCTTCCTGCTGTTAATCCGTGCTGCCTTCAGCCCTATGCCCTGCTGGCCTCTAGGTACTCAACAATTCTTTCTTTCAGAAGTGATTCCATCATTTTCCATACCACTGAGGTCAAACTAGCAGGTCTGTAGTTTCCTGCCTCTGCTTTTCTCTCACTTTTGTGAATGGGAATCACATCCATCTTCCGCCAGTCCTCAGGTACCACACCATCCTTCCATGATTTGTTAAAAGGGTAGTCAGTGGTGTCACTAGTTCTCCCTTTAGTTCTTTTAGAATTCTGGTGTGAATTCCATCAGGCCCCATTGCTTTATACACCTTCATAGAAACACATAGACATTTTTGGCAGATAAGGACTGTTAGGCCCATCCAGTCTGCCCGTAGGGCACTCTACATTGTATGTGGTCACTAGTGTTATGTGATCAATGACTTTTCGTCACTCCCTTCCCTCTCAAGCTTCCCTTGTGCCTGTCCCAGGCATGCATAAAACCCTTCACTGTGCTTGCCTACTACCTTCTGTGGCAGACTATTCCAAGCATTGACTATCCTTTCTGTATAGAAATACTTCCTCACATTACCTCTTAATCTACCTCCTTCCAATTTCATATTGTACCCTTGTTCTAGTACTTTTCTACATTGAAATTGTCCCCACCTGTACCTTGTTTATGCCCTTGAAGTACTTGAAAGTTTCAGTCATGTCCCCTGCTGTCTCCTCTTCTCCAGTGAGTACATATTGAGGTCCCTTAGTCTTTCCTCATATGTTTTGCAGTACAAACCCTGCACCATCTTTGTTGCCCTTCTCGGGATAGGCTCCACCTTATCTATGTCACTGCACGGTGTGTCCTCCAGAACTGCATGCAGTACTTGAGGTGAGTCCTTACCAATGTTTATACAATGGCATCACACCTCCACCTCCTGCTAGTGATACCCTGCCTATGCACTCCAGCATGCCACTGTCTCTCTGCTGCCTTTGTGCACTGTTTTGATATCTTAAGGTCATCAGAGATGATAACCCCTACGTTACTTTTCTCTTTGGTGACAGTCAGCTCCTCCCCCTACCTGTAGTTCTCCCTAGGGTTCCCTCTACCCAGGTGCATTATTTTGCACTTCTTTGCAGTGAACCTCAATTGCTACATTTCCAACCATCTTCCAAGCTTCTCCTGGTCACTCTTCATTTTCAGATCCCCTTCTGGAGTATGCACCCTGTTGCAGATCTTGGTGTCATCTGCAAACAAGCAGACCTTTCCTTACAGCCCCTCTGCAGTGTCATAAATGAAGACTTTGCACAGGACTGGTCCGGGTATTGATCCTGTGGTACCCCACTGGCCACACCCTCTCCTCAGATTGTACCCCATTTACCACCACACTCTTTCTCCTGTCTGTTAACCAGTTCTAACCCAGTTCACCACCTTGTCTCCCATGCCCAGACTACTCACCTTGTTAATCAGCCTTCTATAGCAGGGCCAGTGTCGAAGGCTTTGCTGAAATCTAGGTAGGCCATCTACTGCCCCTCCTGATTTATTTCCCTAGTCACCCAATCAAAAATCTATTAGATTCATTTGACATGACCTTCCTGCTGTGAATCCGTGTTGCCTCAGATCCTGAGCACTGTTGGATTTCATATGTGCTACTATCCTTTCTTTCAGCAGTGTCTCCGTGACCTTATTAATGATCTGTTTTTGCTCTGTCTAAGCTAGCTGGGGAATTTACTATTTGGTTTCAAACAGAGTAGCGGGGAATGCTTTATGTCTTGTGTTGGGACCATGAAATGTTTAAAGTCCATGTTAATGATTGCTTATAACTGTGCTTATGTACTGTATATTGTGCTAGGAAGAGCTGTGGTGCTTAGTCTATCCCAGACTAGTTATATCTAGG
Source organism: Neoceratodus forsteri (assembly GCA_016271365.2). NCBI lineage: Eukaryota > Metazoa > Chordata > Ceratodontiformes > Ceratodontidae > Neoceratodus > Neoceratodus forsteri. Next base: position 1,188,330,613 of record CM057455.1, read on the forward strand.
CTAACTTTTATTTCTTTTAACTGCTAAAACTTCTTTTGTCTCCTAAATGAGCTCAAGACTGGTCAGGTCTCCTCCTGTGCCAGACTTGATTCCTCTATCTCTACACGTGCTTTCTGCTGAAACTCCTGCTTTCATTTCCACAAATGAGCCTGTGCATCTACCTAAGCTGCTTTTATTTTATTTTTTAACTCAACATCCCTTCAGCCTTAACCTCACTTCTCCCTCAGCCAGTATCAGACCCCAGGCACCTTCCTTAGAATTTAGGCACAAATACTGCCACCTGTTGCGGTGTGGGCTCCCCGTCTATCCCTGATCAAACAGCTTTTCTTTGTCCCTGAGCTAGGCACCAAGCTGTGGCCACCCATTGTGCTGTTTTAAGCTCCCCCCTTCCAGCCTGTGCTTCGATGTTCTGCTCCCTCCTACATCACTAATCCTGCCCTGCCATTAAGCACCCTGCTTAGCCTTTGTCTGCAGGGCTATAACTATGATCCTCTCCCCTTTTCCTTTCAGGTGAAGCCCCAGTGGGCCATCTCCATCTCTGTGACTGGTGGGAGGATGCCTGGCCCGTCCTCAAAAAGCTGCCTCCCCCACCTCAGCACTTTTGCCTTCCCTGCACCTTTCAGCCAACCAGACATTCAGAGGATTCCAAATTAAACACCTCCTGATTAGTAAACTAGGGCCAGGGATCTGGAATGTTGATAAGTCAGATTTTATTAATCTGCTCTGTAGCTGAGTTTGGAACCCTCATGCATTCTCCCAGATAACATCGGTTCTATACCCGGCATTTTATCATGAAACTCAAGGTACTGTATATCAAATACTGGACTGCTCAGTTTCCGAATAGAGAACTTTGCTAGGATAAAATTTGGCAAGCAGTGTATTCCTACACATCTAATGACAAACTTTGCATTATGCAATTTATATATTGCACAACATCTATTTACTCCACCCAAGCTTGCGGGTGTGGGCAAACTACAGGATCCGATATGCAGGAGATGTGGCAAAGATGAAGGCACTTTACTTCATGTTCTCTGGGAATGTGCCACAATCAGACCTCTGTGGAATGAAATCAAGACCAAACTTGACCCCCTGTTGAGACTGGAATCAGTCTTTACACCTGAGATTTGTGCAATGGGAGAGTATTCCCAACTCCCAGTTAGAAAGGAGATATGTTATGTCTCTCATTTCACACTCAGTTGAAAAACTGGTAATGAAACACTGGAAGGACCCATTATTATATCCTATTCAGAGTGGTTAAATGAACTTCTACCCAATCTACGAATAGAAAAGATATAGTGAGTATAAGACATAACTCTCCTAGTTTCAATAAGAAATGGGGCAAACTTCAAACACTGTGCTTTGTCTCTAAGAAATAAGTATAACTTTATCAATACACAGACTTTATCTTTCATACTAACAGTGGACAATAGAGGTTCATGCCACCTTGATCTGCAGGCCGATTCCAAAGATAGTCATCAAGGTGTCTCTAGGAATTGGGCAATAGTCCCTGATATCTGCCTAGGTGCCTATAGATAAACAACCCCAGATGACCCTGTAATCTTGGGGAAGGGAGGCAGGATAAGGAGGATGGGGAGGAGGGAGGCAATGGCGGGAATGTTACGGGAGGGGAGGGACTTAATGAGAGTTGATTCTAGAGTATAATTGAGCGATGTAACTCTACGGCCAAAATGTTATGTATCACTTGTTTGTGTGTCACATCAATAGCCATGTATGCCATAATGTGTCCACACAACTCTAATAAAATATATTGAGGGAGTTACGTGATGCAGCGCACCTAGCAGCAGCCTGATCCAGAGCTCCTGCCCACCGACTGGCAAAATCTTATTTTATTTGCCTTCTTAGCATTTCTGGCAGTGATTTGCACAATCTATCTGGTTATTTTACCTGCCTGAAGCGGTGGCGATCTCACCGACCCGCGGCTCTTAAGTCTGGGCTCTTTCCAAGCATGGGCCGGAGATGAAGCAGGCGGCGCCAAACACACCCTGCCGGCTACCCGAGAAATCAGCTAAAAATCTAAAACTCAAGGTTCGGGGCACGTCACCAAGCTGAATGCTTCAAGCTCTACTGCAAATGTATTAACGGAGGCGATTTCTCCTAGAGCTAGTACCCTTCCATGAAACCCTACAAGATATCTCCTCTGAGCTAAAAACCATCAGAAGCGATCTTAGCTCCCTCACTTTAAGAGTAGGTGACACAGAGGCTAGAATGGCTTTGCTGGAAAACTGGAAGGAAAAACTGATCCAGAGATTATCTGACTCAGGCAACAGATCAACAAGCTTCAACTAAAACAGAAGATCTCAGGTAGAAGCAGGAGAAACAACATACTGATTCTGGGCCTGCCTGAGTCGGAAGAGGTTGGACACCATCACCTTCATTCAGAAATTCCTCCACAAAGTTGTGGGTCCCTCTCCTCTTAACCCACAATACCACATCGAGAGAGCTCACGTTCACTAAAACCAAAGCCACCACCTAATGCCCCACCTCCAGCCTATTATTGGAAGATTTCTCAGTTACCTAGAAAAAACAGCATGTCCTCACCAAAGCCAAAGAGTTGCAGTCAATTCTCTGGGGTAGCTCGAAGCTGAGGCTTACACAAAGATTTGCCTTGAAATGAGACAGAAAAGAGCTGCCTTCCATCCGATTGTGAGCAAGCTCATCGCCGCTGGAATCCATTTTCGGATGAGGTACCCAGCCAAATTGCAGGTGGCCTTGGATGGTGTCTGGCATTCCTAGAGAGTCTGGAGCAGGCTACATCGGACCTTACCCTCAAGCTACCAAGTCTCTTTAAAAATAATTGAACTTTGAACTGTTTGTTTTGTTTATTAGCTTTTCCTGTGTTTGAATTGTTGTCAAAGTTTATTACCTGCAAGACTAACGGTCCTCTCCCCGACGGTTTTGGTCTTTCAGTGCCGTGGCTGAGGACAAGGTCGTGGCCTATGAGGCCTCAGTAGGCGTGAAGGGCCTCACTACAGTCTCCTGATGGAGGAGGAGGGAGGCGGTGGAACCAAGTCCCAGTCTGCTGTTTCCTCCGGCCCTTTTAAGTGACGGACCATTTGGTCCCTCCTGATCTGTCTCCTCCTGGATACTTCCCATATCTCGGGCCTGCTCGATCCCGTGTATAGGGGTTATCCCAATTCTTACTTTAAGCTTACAATCAGTTGGAGCGTCTGGGGATTAGTCGACCTCCCTTAGTGTCTCATGTTGTTATTGGTCGTTGGTGCAAAGGGGACCATCAGGGCATCTACTGCTTTCCTTACTCGGCAGTTTATAGTGCAGGTCCTTAGTTTCTTTTTCATGTCGTTTACAATTACAATGGTTGATGCTTTCCCAGTGGGGCATATTGTTTAGCCTATCCTTTATTTTATCCAGGTCCGGTGGGTGGGGGCTCAGTGATAAAAGCAAGCTCTGGGAACTCTGCATTGCGGTCTGGTAAAGGGGTGAGGGTACGCAACACCAGGGACCTGGATGAAATGCTTACTTAGAGGTTTAATTTCCTGTCTGTCTGAATTGGACCAACTTTCTTCACCTCAACTTGTTGTATTCCTACTCATCCTTGGACTTGCTACCCTTTGGGAGGCCAGGTCCCTTAGGATTACTCAGCTTCTCGTTATTGATTTTCTCAACTTTATGAGGAACTATTATACATAGTTTGAGGGTGGTTGGGAGGGTTTGGAGTGTTATGGTTTGGGGAAAGGGGAGACTACGGCTATTCTTTCTTCCAGATGCAGTATCTACGTGCTACTTTTACCTAATATGTTTATCATAGGCTCAGGTTTAGATTACCACAGAGCCAACAAATTATTTTCCTTTGCGTTCATTTTTGGGGAGACTGGGAGGGGGTGAAACCTGGAGGTGCCAAAAACACTGGTATTGGGTGGAAGTTCTACTGAATTCCTTCTCTCTAACTACCCCCTCAGTTATATGGCTATAAGGCCTGTTAAAATTGCTACCTGGAATGTCAGGGCGTCAGAAATGCCACTAAAAGGCAGCAGGTTCTCCACAACTGCATTTTGCTAGATATCGACATCCTTTTCTTTCAGGAAACTCATTTATTGGCATCAGAATCCAGTAGAGTTCTGACGTCAGGGGTTTTCCCAGGTTTTCGTATCTGGGTGGTTATCGGCTTCCAAGGAGGTGGCTATACTGTTGGTGATACATTTCATTTGTGGTTGAAGATAGTTCTATAGACCAAGAAGGCAGATTTGTCCTGGTTAAGGGCCTGCTTAATAATGTCAGAGTGGTTTTAGGGGCAATTTATGGCCCAGTGGGAGGTGATCCCAAATTTCTTATGCACTTAGCGGATAGATTGAGTGGGTTCTTGCCCTCCTTATTTATACTGGGAGGCAACTGGAATATTGCTCCAGACCAAGAAGCCGATAAAACTTACAGACCCCTAAGACCCCCTCCCCTTCCCAAGTCACCCTCAGGGATTTCATGAACTTACTGGGATTATGTGATCCCTGGTGCCTGCTTAACCCCCTTGGACGTACCTTCTCCTTTTACTCTCAAGTACATCAAACATGGTCGAGACTCGACTATATGCAATTAGCACTCACCCTCCTAGAAGGCATTCTTCACACAGGCATAGAACCCATAGTCATCTCTGACCACTCTCTGGCATGGATTAAGGTATCCCTTGGTCCACAGGGCAAAGGACACCTCATGGAAGCTAAACACACAGCTTCTAAAAAGAAAGTACATTATGCCACATTAAAACTTCAATTCAGTCCTTTTTAGAACACAATCAGGGTTCTGTCACCAGAAAGGACTTAATTTGGTGTTAAACTAAATGTGTTATCAGGAAGTTTATAAAATTTGCTTCTAAAGGAAAAAGCTTAGAGAGGCTAGAATTGTCTCATTGGACAGCCACATCAGGATGGCAGAAGATGATTTTCCCTTTCTTGTTCTCAAGCTGATTTGGTAAACTTGTGTAAGCTCAGAAATGAATATGAAGACTTAATTAAGGAAAAACAGAGTATGCTATTCTTAAGTCCAAATCTCGTTTCCTGGATCAAGGGAGAAACCTGGCAGACTATTAGCCCTTAGACTGAGGGAGACAGAAAATTCTAGATTGATTCCTGTACAAATCCCCTGATGGCTCCACCAAACCTCTTCAAGAGATATTGCACACATTTTGAGTCCTTTTAGGGAAATATATGGCAGCGGTACCTCCCAGCCATCCCTCGCCAATATAGATCATTTCTTAGACGGTGTCAGTCTCCCCTCCCTACAGGCACAACAAATTGAATCACTGTCTTTTCCCATTACCTTGGCCGAGATTGAGGAAGCAATAAATAGCCTAACTCTGGATAAATCTCCTGGCCCCGATGGCTTCCCTTCTAATTTCTATAAAGTCTTCTGCAAGGAGCTCTCCTCTTCTCTTAAAATTATATGATTATATGTTCTGCTCAGACTCCTTGATCCCTCTCTGTTGGAGCCACAATAATCCTAATTCCAAAGCCAGACAAACCTCTGTCAGAACAGCCAGCTATCGCCCAATCTCACTATTAAACTATGATATCAAAATCCTAACTAAAATCTTTCTCTCAGAGTCAAACAGGTTTAGCAGCAACTGCTGAGTCCCAAGCAAGTGGGGTTCATTCAGGGAAGATCCGCGGAAGATCACCTGAGAACCCTCTCCCATATTTCCAGGCACAGGATTCCCAGGTACCCATGGCTCTAATTGCACTTGGCGCAGAAAAGGCCTTCCGACAGGGTTAACTGGGATTTTTGTGGTCCACTCTTGGGAGGATGGGCTTCCCATTCCTTTATCCAGTAAATCAGAACAGTTTACAAGTCGCCCTCTGCAAAAATTTACTGTAACGGTGTTTTTTCATCTCGATTCCCTTTGTACTGTGGCACTAGGCAAGCCCTGACTCTCTCAGTCTTTGCAGATGATATCCTCCTACACTTGGCCAACCCAGAAACCTCCTTAGCACAGGCAATACAAATTGTCGATCAGTTTGGCCAAGTATCTAACTACAGACTAAATCTAAATAAGTCACCTTATTTTCCCTAAACTCTCTCACATCTCATGCTAATTTTGCCCAGTTTGGCATGAAGTGGTCCCCTCTCTAGCTCAAATATCTAGGTATACATCTTGCACGAGACCCAGAGGTTATCAAGAAACTCAACCTGGACGACCTACTGATGAAAGTTCAGAAAGATCTTGATAGATGGGACAGCCTGCCGATATCTTTTGGGGCCATATTAGCATCATTAAAATGAACATCTTGCCCCGTATTTTTACCCTTAAACTTATTAAACATATGGCTCCCAAAATCCTACTTTCAACAGATTCATTCTGCCCTCTCAATTTTATCTGGAAAGGTAAGCACCCTAGACGAGGCCTTCTTAAAGCTTAATCTACCTAGGGACAGAGGAGGCCTTCGCCTTCCTAATTTTATGTTATACTATGGGCCAGCCAACTTTTCAAAGTAGAGGCGATGGCTAAATGCCCACCCAACCCATCCCAGCCTGTGTGGCTGCAGCTAGAACTCAATCTTTTGGACAAACATAATCTTCGTCCCCGTATTTTTACCACTCCTTTTCTACACTGCCTGAGATTATACAAGGCTCGGTTTGCAGGCCTGTCTATTAAAATCTTAACTCAATGTTGGAGCTTAAACATACCATACACAAAGGACTGGACGCAACCCCTCACTCTAAATCCCAGTATCATAATAGAGGCTCCCCACTGACTCCTGACTGGCTTCCACAGGTGCATGATTCACCAGTGGAGAACCTATACTTTCAGGGTTCTCTCCTTTCCTCTACTGGAGTGCTCTCCAAATTGCATATCCCCAGAAACACATTTTCAAGGTTTTTCAGTTAAGACACCTTTTAGCCAACTTGTTTGGGACGGTACTATTCCATCCCAAACAGGCCCTTTCTGGATCACATCCAAGCTTATGCAGATAAACCCCATGGAATTGAAAGGATTTACTCTTATTTATTAGATTCCAAATACCCTGCGGCCTTACCAGGTCCAAGATCTGGGCATCCTCCTGGCTGACTCTCCTTTGCCCTGGAATCGGATCTGGAGGGATACACACAGATACCTTACCCAGGACAGGAACAGATTAATCCAGTTTCACATCCTCAGTAACTTATATTACCTCCGATTAAGCTAGCCAAATTTGGCAGGCTGGCATCAACTAACTGTACACGTTATTGGAGCAGCTGGGGGAACCAGCTACATATTTTCTGGCACTGTGATAAGGTGGCCTCTATGGAATACAATCAATCTAATTTAGATCCACTCCTGGGTCTGGGGAGCTATTTACTGTAGAAATATGTATACTGGGGCTGCTTTCGAACATTGGAGTCAAGGCATGAGGTTCCATATGGCTTTGATTTCCATTGCAGTTAAAGGCTGGTCCTCAAGCATTGGATGGATCAACTGGTCATATCATACTCTGAATGGCTTAAAGAATCTCTCTTTGTTTCAAAACTGAAAGGTTAATAGCTAGCTCTTGAAATTGCATGGCCTCCTTCAATCAGAAATGGGGCAAACTATATGCCTTATATCTAAGCTAAAGCTCACTTGCCTGGCGTCCTCTGACTATTACTTTACTCTGTCTTTTCTAAGGTTACCTTTAGCACCAGATTACTTCCTGCCTTTTACTTCTCCTACTTATGGTTTTGGTGGCACCCTCCGGAGGTGGGAGGCGGGGGGATTAAGGGTGGGGTTGGTATTTTTGTTTGTTGTGATCATTCAGACCTACTCCATTCTCAAAGATTCTGTTGTTTTGTTGTGTGTATGTTACTTTTTCTGACTATAAGATTGCAACAATGTTTGTAATCCATGTTTGTGTTGCTTTTAAATAAATCAATAAAGAAGTTGAATTTCAAAAAATAATAAAGTATATTGAATTAAAAAACTGCCTCCCAAGGACTCTTCCCTTCAAGTCTGCCCCAGGTATGGCACCACAACACTAGCTCCAAAGCCAGGGGCGATTGGATCAGAGCTGCTGGAGAAAGAACCAGTTGGCTGATTCCAGTACTGGCCTAGCTCTGACTGGCTGCATTGCTTGCAGACTGTCTGGGGTGATCTTTCAATGGCTTCTCCTCGGCTTCTGTGCCGTGAATCGCGAGAAGCTTCAGATCCCTTGTTAACCATCTGGCCACCTTAAATACTTGTTGCCCCCACACTTTTGCAAGACCCCTACTGGTGAATAGTATTGAGGTGATTCTTAAAGGGTTTGCACCACTAGCTGTGGACTGAGTGTCAATCTGATTTAATAGCCATCACTTACTATCATTAAAGAGAATTGAAGAGTGAGCTGCTGCAGCTTGACATTATCCTGCATATCAGTCTTGGTCTAAGTATTATATGGTATACTTCAGCCTCCATCTCATCGGTGTAGATCAAGTACCGATATAGCTAGCCTCATTACCCTGTCCACAGTATTTGATTTAGGAAGGCCTCTGACAATATATCAATCTGGCCTCAGAATGAGGCCACCTTCTTGTTTCCTGCTTGTCCCTTCTTCTGCTTTGCTCCTTACATCTACTAACCCTGGTGCATTTGGATGAAAATCATTGTGGACTGTCAGGGTGTTTTTTCTGCTCTGAACACTATATATATGGGCCCCAGTTCTCTGAATTGAAGCGTACAATACACCTACCATGGCGGGCTGGAACTTGTAATGTGATGGCAATGGAGGTACAAAGCTTTCTTAATCGCTCAGGTCCCATGGATCTCCCTGTTACTCATGTCTAGGGTTCTTATATACATAATGATGGGCCCCTTAGATATTTGTCCTTAGGATCTCCCAATCCCACTTAAAACCTCCTGCAGATGAAAACAGACTAAAGCACTCAGGCTGGTTGTAGGAGTTATTAAGAAATACCTTCTGCTTCTATTGTTGTACTCAAGCAATGTCGAGCTCAACCTTGGCCTTCCAGCAGGTTATCTCATCCCCAGCTGATCTATCAGGCATTAAAGGTATCGTGTATGCATGTTAATGCATGCAGCCTCTAAAGAAGATTACATCTATTCAGGCTTGGGTCTGCCATACTATGTCCAATGTCTTGGTAGTCACTGAGTCTTGGCTCAGACCTGGTACTGCTGACAGTGAGGTAAATATCCCAGTCTGTTCTTTATTAAGAACTGCTAGGCAGACAAGAGGAGGTGGAGTTGCCATCTATGTTAAAGACAAATTGTCAGCCTCAGTCATCAACTTGACCTAATCCTAAAGAATTTGAAAGCCTGACTATCAAAATCAAACTCTCCTCTTCCATCTCATTCTGCGTTATAGGATGCTATAAGCCCCATCAGCAGGGTGTCAACTCCTGGACCACTTAAGCAATTTGCAGGATCCAAGCCTTCAGAGTTTATTATATTAGGAGACCTTAATCTGGACTGGTTTTCCTGAGTCTTTGCTCCTCTTCAATCCCTGTGCGATTCCCTTGGATTATTGCAATTAATTACTGAGCTGCAGCCCTAACAAAAGAACCCTAACAACAGCACCCTGCTGGGTCTTATAGTAAGTAAGTCTCACCTATTTCCCATGCTAGCGTATTCTTCTCTGATATCAGTGACCATTGTTTCACTGCCTGTAAGATCTGCCTCAAACTATTGTCTATTTTAAATTCACCATCAAGAGGTATTGTCAAACCTTGACCCTTGGGTATTTGTTGCATCTTGAGGATTCCTTGAGATAGCAGGACTTCTACCTAGCAAAATCAGTAAATATGGCCTATGATATCTTCCAGGATATCGGGCTAGGGGTATTGGAAAAGCATCGCCACTGGTTAAAGTACCATCTAAGAAAAACTATGCGGTGGTTTACAGCGGACCTAAAGGCAGCACTGCATAATAAGATTTGCTTTGGAGAACAGCTCGAAAAACAAAGCTTCCAGCTGACTGATTTCATTTAGGAGATCAAAGAATCTTTGTACTAGGATGAACTGGGAAGCAAAGGCCAATTATTTTGTGCAGAACTTGACTCTTCATCTTAATGTTCCTCCAAATTCTGGAAAACACTTGAGGACACTGAGGTTATTGTCCACAAATTCCATACCACAAGAATTATTATTGGGCCACTATAGTCTCTGATAGGCCACAACCTTGACTCTCTCAGTAACCACTTTGCTACTGCAGGTTTAGCATTTGATACTTCCCCTGCCAGTAACCTCTGCTCTCAACTCAGTGTGCAGGACAAAGAAGCTCCTGTCATCAGCACTACATTCTCCCTTTAGCCTGCATCCTTGAAAAATGTTGAGGACCTCTTGCTCAACTAGACACCAGGAAGAATGCTGGTGCAGATCTCCCTGACCCTTTTTCCTGAAACTTGGTCATCACCTCCTGGCTATGCCAATTACGTACTCTCTTTAACTTAGCCCTTTCTCTGGGTGACCTTCCTCCCTATGGAAAACTGTGCATGTGATCCCCTTTTCAAATCTGGAGACCCTAGTGACCTTAATAATTATAGGCCCATCTCTCTGCTCACCATCCTATCTAAACTGCTAGAGAAAATCGTGAGTGCATAGCTCAGGAATTACCTGGAATCTGAAAACCTGCTAACCTTTTACAATCGGGCTTTAGACCACACCATAGCACCCTCTTGGCACTTGCTAAGGTGACTAATGACTGGCAGTGTGACCTGGATGCCAAGAATTTTGTTTGTGCAGTACTTTTAGACCTAAGTAAGGCATTCGACACTGTCGATCACGGTCTTCCTTGCATCACTCCGGAACATAGGTCTGAACTCTCTATCATTGAGATGGTCTCCAACTATCTTTCAGGCTGTCTCCAGCAGGTAAAAGCAGATGGAATTTGGCCCCTAAAACCCCTGTTATGGAGCATGCTGCAGGGCTCAATATTGGGCCCCTGCTCCACAAATATATAAACAGAGTTGATGCCAACCTCAGTACTGCAAATGAACATCTATTCGCAGATGATACTGTACTTTATATCAGCAGGCCTATCCCGGAAGCAGCATGTAGTGATCTTCAGCTGGAGTTTAATGTGCTGCAACTGCAGCTCTTGAACCAGAAACTTCTCCTGAATGCTAAAAAACAAAAGCAATGCTTCTCTCACCTCTGCACATATAACAAACTCCTCTGTCCAAGAAACCTTTCCTCACATCTCCACACTCCTGGAGAACCTTTGAAATATGTAACTAAGTTCAAATACTGTACCTGGGGATCTGGATCGACTATAGACTTTCTTATAATGACCATATTGAAGAACTTATAAAAAGTTTGGACAGAGGCTTGGTCTCTTCTATAGGATTAATCACCTGCTTATATGGGAGGCTGAAGTGATTGGTCTAATTCACCTTCCTAACATTGCTGGACTATGCAGACTTCTTTCACAGTTAAGGCCTGCCTCTGTACTGGCCAAACTGGACACACTCTATCATAGAGCCTTAAGGCTCATTACCTGCCTCCCTTTGCCTTGCATCACTGCTCCCTATATGCTGCTGTGGGAAGGCCATCCATCAAATATAGAAGACAGAGAATGCTGCCTTTTGGACCTTCAGAGCTATTACTAAGAAGTTGCCACAATATGTCTTGGATTGTCTGCCCTAAGCAAGGTAAGAAAATATGCTTAAGACTGCCTCCTATATCTTCTTTATTATACTGAAGGTCAGTCGTGCATTGTGGGACATCCTTAAGTTCGCGTTACCCTCACTCTGGAACAACTGTAAAAAACATTGAAATTGAGTCTACCCTATCAAACTATCAACATTCAAAACTCTGTATGCTTGTTCTTTCAAGGGAATCCTGTAATTGTTTTACCTAACCTTGCCTTATTACTTGAATTGAGCCTCCATTCTCTGTCCTCCCGACCCCATTCATTCTTTTCCCTTATTACCTCCCCCTCTTGCCTTTTGATCCAGCACCCCTGAGGTCAATTTTCATTCCATTAGTGGTCTCAGCAGCACTCTGCAATCAGTGGCCTTCGTTTTGCTGCCACTGCGCGTTTAACCTTCTACTCCTCTACCTGCTCTCTCTTAGCCATCCCCCCTTCCTCCTAACTGTATGCATAGATCGATTCTTCTTCATACCTAATCTAAAGAGCCCTCTCTCTTGCACCTGTATATGCTCCTTGTAACTTGTATTTATTATTTCTTCATGCAGTCCAGCTAATCTCATGTATATTTTTGTATATATTTTTTCCCAAGAATTAGTTCTGTTATCCTTCTGAATTCCGTCGTCATGTTCAATGTATATTGTATTATGACTTGTGTTATAGTTCTGTTGTGTATGTAGCCTCTCCTGTGACTATGTATCTATGTTTGGGTCCACCTCAAGAATGAGCTTTGCTCACTTGTGTTCACTGAATTAAATAAAGATTTTGATTGATTGATGTTTCCTATTACTGAGGTGAGACTGACTCTCCTGTAGTTCCCACCCCTCCATGCTGCCACTTTTTGTGCAGTGGGACTACATGCCCTCCTCCAGTCCTCTGGAGCGACACCTGTGTTGAGTGACTCTGTGAACAGGGCCACCAGATGTGCTGCTATTTCCCTTCGCAGCTCTTTTAATATCCTTGGTGGATGCCATCTGGCCCCATGGCCTTATCCACCTTCAGCATGTGAGTTCTTCCAGAACTCTCTCCACTGTGAATGGACTAGTGTCCATTCCCCCAATACCTCTGCAACCCAACTGTGATTCTTGACCCTCCCTCCTTAGTGAATACTGAGCAGAAGTATTTGTTCTGTATTTCTGCCTTATCCAGATCCCATTCCTTACACTCTCCTTCTCCTCGTTGAGCCTCACAATCCCCCAGTTTTCTTCTTTCACTGATGTACCTATAAAATGCCTTATCCCTTTGTTTACAGACCATGCTAAGCCCTCTTCTGTCTACCTTCACCTCCTACCAGCCTCCTTGCTTCCCTTAGAGATTTAGGTACACCTCCTGTTCCTCCTCCCTTGGCTCCCTTATATTTCCTGAAACTCAACCTTTAGCCCGGACTTTATCCACCACCTCTTTTGATAACCATAGTGGTTTCTTTTCTTCTTTTCCTTTGGCCACTAGCCTAACTCACTGGTTTGTTATATCCACTATGGATCCTTTCATTCTCTCCCATTGTTCTTCCACCTTTCTATTACCTCCCTTCCCCAGGACTGCTTGTATACATCTGTGCATTTCAGTGAAATCCGCCCTCCTCACATCTAATACTATTGCCCTTGTGTGGCTTAATCAAGTCCATGTCTCCATGCTGAACCACACCATGGGGTGGTCACTGGACACAGCTGCCCTTCCACCTGTATTTCTTCGACCCTGCTCTCACAGGTCCATACCAGGCCCAGAACTGACTTGTCCCTGGTTGGCTCATACCTGCTGCCTGAGTCCAACCCCCTGCAAGGATTCAGGATGACTGTGCTTCTGGCTGGAAGCAGCCACCTGGGTGGCCCAATCCACATCTGTCATGTTAGAAATTCCCCAGTTACAGGATTTCGTCTTTAGCTGCCATGTCATGTACAGTATGTTCTCCACTAGTTCCCCGTCTCTTCTTCCATCTGTGCTGGAGTCTCTAGATCACCCTGTGCATATTGCTGTCTGCTCCCTGGCTCCAGGATGACCGAAATACCTCATCCTCACCCCTATCTTCACTGGACTTCTGTAGTCTTTATACCATCTCTGATGTACAGGGCCACTCCCCACCTTTTCACCCTTCCTGTCCCTCCTGAACATGTGTATAGCTGGTACACTGACTTCCCAGCCATGATTAGCAGAGTACCATGTTATTGCTGCTATGTCAAGGTCTGCATCTGCCAACAAGGCCTCTAGGTCTGGAACCTTATTTCCTAGGCTACAGGCAATCATTAGCATGACCTTCCATGTTTTACAGTCTGCTCTCCTCTGCTCTTGTTCTCCTCCTCAGCATCTTCCCCACCTTGGTTTCCTTTCCTATGTGCTCTTGCCCCCATATCACTTGTTTTACATTCTTCACCTGCTTGCCCCTCCCTGCCTGCTTCACTGTTCCTGTAGTCAACCTATGTTCCTGCAAGTTCCCATGGGGGAGTGTCCTAAGCTTCCTGACTCTCCTGGCTCTCCCGGGCCAGTTTAAATGCTGATAACTGAAGCATGTAAACTTCTCACAAAGAGCAAAGGTCCCATTTTTAGACAAATCCAGGCCATCCTCTTATATAAGCTCACATCTGCCCAGGTCAGGCCCCAGTTCCTATGAAGCCAAAACCATCCCTTCACACCAGTCCTTCAACCAGGATTTGAAGGTATGAATGTGAGTGCCCTAGCTTCTCCTGTGCCCTGGACAGGTAGCATTTCAAGAATGAGACAGAGTATGCTATCTGTTTCAGGTTCCCCCAGCTTCCTGAAATCCTCCTGGACTCTGGCTAATTCCACCTCTTCTGACCAGGTCATTAGTCCCCAGGTGGACAATGACATCCAGCTGCTCCCTCCTAACTATGCTGTAGCAGTCCTGTGGATCTGCTTCCCATCCCTCCACACAGCGCTGACTGGGAGGCACTTGACCTCTCTCTCTCTGCCAGGTGTCCCTAAATCCACTCCATGGAAATAAGTCCCCCACTGAGTAGAAGCTTCCCTTCCTCCAGGGTCCCTGCCTTCCTTCCAGGGCTGCATCCTGGAGGACTCCCCCATCCTCCCTGGTCCCAGCCTCAGGTTCCTGAGTGGGGCTTTCCCATTCCTCAAAAACTGTAGGAGTTGCTAAGTGGGACCGGTTGGGGATGTGCTTTTGATCCCCTCCATCACCCTCCTGAGCCCACCATAGTTCAATCACCCCTCTTCCCTGGCATCCTTTGAGATACAGGTTGTGGACCATGGTCTCTCGGTGGGAGTGGATGCAGCCTTCAGCGCTGCCACCTCTCCTCAGAGACAGGCAACCTCCTCCCTCAGCCCAGAGAGGTGCCTGTAGATGGGACAACATCACAGCCTCCAGAACATCTCCCTGAAGACAGCTGCTCCACAACCACTGCACTGCACTGCACCACTCCGACCATGTCTGTTTGCTTCCTCAATCAATTGCCTGCTTAAGATGTCCATTTGTTATTTCCCAAATATTTGTTGTTTTCTTTTGTTTTTGTTATGTTTTCTCTTTTGCTACTTCCTATATGGATTGAAGATGTTGCAAGGCCCTATGGGACCCACCCTATAAATGTAGGGTGACCCCTGGAGTGGGACTACACCACAGCTGTGTCCAAAACAATCAGCCAAGGAGTCCTCTGGCAGTGACTCACTCCACTCACTGTGGTCCAGACACAGTGAATTACAAACACACAGTCACAAACTTATAGGCTAGAATCCCTCAATCCTGCCCAAACTAAATGGAAAAGCACACAGAAATGGCAGTTAAGAAAATACCTCAAATTCAATTATAAACACACAGTCACAAACTCACAACTAGAATCCCTCAAACCTGCCCCAGCTAAATGAAGAATCAAACTAAAATGGCAGTCAAGACCTCACATTCAAACTATACTAATCCCTGTAATATGATGCCTGCATAAAGTTCAGACACAGCCAATTACAAACACATAGTCACAAACTTATCAGCTAGAATCCTCAGTCCTTCCCAAACTAAATGGAAAAGCACAGAAATGGCAGTTAAGACCTCATATTCAATTACAAACACACAGTCACAAACTCACCAGCTAGAATCTCTCAATCCTGCCTTCAGTTTCAGGAATTCTTTTAGAACCCTTTCTTCTTTGAATGGACTAGTATCGACCCCCTATCATGAGTCCTTCTATTGATTGAATAAGGTACCTCCTCATCCTCTTCTTTTGTGAATACTGAGCAGAAGTATTCATTCAGTATCCATACTTTTCACTGTCACCCTCTGCCCTCCCACCTCCCTTTATTAAGCCTCACTATCCCTCCCTTGGTCTTTCTTTGCTCCCTAATGTACATATAAAAGGTTTTATCCTCTTCTTAACTGAATTGGCTATCTTTTCCTCAGTTTGGGCCTTTGCTAGTCTGACTGCCTTCCCTGTTTCCTTCTGCTTTATCTGGTACAGTTCTCTGTCCTGCTCCTTCTGTGTTTCCTTATACACTCTGAATATTATCTTTTCTCTAACCTTCCCGCCACTTCTTTTGAGAACTGTAGTGTTTTCCTTCATTTTGATTTGTTTATTTGCTTACACAAAGGCTTGTTGCCTCTGTGATAGCAGTTTTGATGTTTCCCCATTGTTTCTCCACCCTCCTTCCTGCCCATTTGCGGTGTTTCTTAGGCACTGTCCCATTTTGTCAGAGTCAACCCATCTAAAGTCAGTACCTTCACTTTTGTGGCTTGACTCTGCAGCTGTTATTATGAACCCACAGTTTGGTGGTCACTTGTTCCCAGATAGCTACTCACTTCTAAATCCGAGATCTCTCTCCATCCTCGTTTGAGAGTACCAGGTCTAAGATTGCTCCCTCCTAAATGGATTACAACACTAGCAGTCTGAGGCCTGCCCCTTGTAGGCATTAGGAATGACTCTGCTCTTGGATGTGGCTGCAGCAAAGGTGCTCCAGTTAACACCTGGCATATTCAAGTCTCCCATCAAAAGTATCTCCCTTTCTCTGCCATCCTAAGGATGCCTGCTATCATTCTTTACAGATCCCCTGAGATGGGGTCTGTATACAACCTATGTGTGGATTGTGAGTGCCATTTCCTGTCTCCAGGGTGACCCACAGTGCTTCCTGTCCTCCCAGTTTACTCTTTAGTTCAGTTGCTTCGATCCCTGCCCTTACATAGAGAGCTACTCCTCCACCTCTTCTACCCTCCCTGTCCCTCCTGTAGATTGTATACCCTGGTATGTTGACATCCCAGTTATGGTTCTCTGTGTACCTTGTTTCTGTGACTGCCACAATATCCAGGCATCCCTCTCCCATCAAGGCCACTAGTTCAGGGAGCTTGTTATCAGACTATGGTCATTGGTACTCATTACCCTCCATTTTTTGATGGCCTTGCCCATTTTAGCCCCATCCCTGTCCTTACTGCCTTTGCCATTTTCTCCATTTACCCCTACCCTTCTCCTATCGACTTCTCTATATTGGTGTTTACCTGGCTAACTACCCTGTTTTTGGGGAGGACTGGGATTTCCAGCACCTTTTCAGTGCCTCTCCTTAGCTAGTTTAAATGCGCCAATTGAAGCATCTAAATCTATCATCTAGGATCCTGGTTCCCCTCCTGGACAGATGCAGACCATCACCCCAGTATAGGCCTGCATCCCTCAGGTAGCCCTCAATCCCAATGAAGCCAAACCCCTGAGCTCTGCACCAGTTTTCAACCATTGATTAAATACCATGGTGCAGAGGACCTACCTCCACCATGCCATAGACTGGCAGCACCTCCGAGAAAATTACCATGCATGCTACTTGTCTAAGGCCCTCCCAACTCCAGAAATTCCTCCTGCACTGCTCTGATCCCATTCTTAGCCAGGTAATTTGTCCATCTCTCACCACACCTGTGACCTGGGTTCAGGAACAGAGCTCAAGTTGTATGGAGTCAGTGGGGTGGGAGGGCTGGGAGATGATCAAGCAGCTAGCTGGTAGTTCTCCTCTCCTGCATTAAGGTGGTAAGTTCTGGTCTTGGCTGCCACCAGATGAAGGCCTGGTGGTATTACTGACATCTGAGAGGCTGATGAGAGTCTGTGTAGGTGGAAGGGGCTGCAGTTCTATAGCACATACACACCACCATGCACATGCATCCTTTGTGCTCTATGGCATGATAACACCGGAGAAAAAATGGGAGGAAAATGGTGGACCTGGGTTTCATGAAGCCTCACCTGAACATGCTTAACCCACCTTGCCATCTCAAGTCCAGGAGTGATTCTGGGTCATAATCTCTTGGAATGTTCCCCAGCCCTGGCACAGGGGCAATCTGTGTGTGTGGGGGAGCCTGTACTAGGATCAGTGAATAGTTGATGGTGCTGGGGACAAGGCTGAATATCTGCCTGGTCTGACCCTGGAGGATAAAAACCTTTATAAAAAAATAGTGACATAGTATTAAAATAAGATTGTTAAAGCTGTATTCTATTTCATTCCTTCCAAGGATTAATTACTCAAGTCTTTACTAATTTCTACAAATGAAGTATTAGTTGTAGCATTCACTGTTAAAATCAAACATTACATAAAAGTTTTTAAATCACAGATAACACAGACAATTTCTAATCAATTAAAAAAACTGTATATCTAAAACCTGTTTTGATTAGAGTTTATGTTAGTATATCAAGAAGATGGTAAAAGATTCAGTCTGAACAATTTCTGGTTCCAGGATTATATGCTAAATATTAAAAGTAAGCTACAGAATAAATTATCAGAAAGTACTTACGGTAATTGTAAAGACTATGATACAGTAGGCTCTTATTGAATCTAGTACATATATTGAACCCAGTGCAATAACAATTTAGTTTTGTATAGTCACCGGGGATATTCAGTAACAAGTGATGTCATTCAGTTTAGATGTTGAGAAGAATACACTTTAGGTCTCATCCTTTGTTCATTAGTATTTAAACATATGATGATCATATCTGCTTCTATCAGCTATGATTCATATTAACAACTTCATACAGACCGACTGGAATTTGTGGCTTTAAGGTTTAATTTCTCATCCTGTGAGTCATGCTGTTGATCTTCTAATGGGAGTATAACATCATATGGTTTCTCCAATCAACTCCAGAATAGGCTTGACACAGCCTCCTGTTAGTACTCCTAAATGTCCCTGGTCTCTCCCTCCTCACCTTTTACTCTTGTCCCTTCCTCTCCTCTTTGGCCCCTAACTAACCTCCCTATATCTTGTACCCTATCCTTGATCCCTGCACTCAATTAGCCCTCCCAGCCTTAGCTCCACCACTGCCCACTCCCAAGCCCTCTGTACTTTAACTAATTTGCTCTGTACTTTACAGTAGCCTTCCATGCTCTTCAAGATTATGTTCCATCGAGTTATTTCCGCCCTTTTTTCTCAAATGTTGTTAAAAATCACTCCTATCCAATTGTCTTGTGTTAGGCTATTTAATTTGCATTGCTACTTTGCTTGCTTTGTTTGTTGTAATATGGCATTGTTTTGCCTTTGTTTGTTTTAACTCTTTTGATGAGAATTTGTTTGTTTATTGTCAGCTGCTCTAATGTATTTATCACCTGGTTCTTGGATCTTGATGTAATTTGACGTCTTTTTATCTGTAATGTCCTTCCTGTAACCTCCTGGGTTGTGTCTAAAATAGTCATTTTATGACTAGTGCACCTCCAGTCAACAAAAACTAAATAAGTAAGGCCTATCCTTATGTTAAAGTCTCATACAATTATGATTTTGGTGCCCATGTGTTTATAGATGGAAAATGTAATTGCAGCTTAATATCTTGCCAGATATTTGGCCTTATGTACCACAATGCATGGCACAGAAGGCCAAGATATTCACCTTCCCCAGACTGCCCCTGTACTCATGAAACTGTGCAGTGGGGTAGGGCAGGGGTTGGAGAGTGGGTGGATCAGAGATGATCTGGAAGAGTGCAGCATTCAGGATAACACTTGCACTCTGCTAGCCCAGTGCGGGCTGGGGTGGGAGGTTGTTATGCCATCTTGAAGACTGCCATAAGATGTGTGCTTTCCTGACAGACCATTAATGGAGTCATCAGTATCCCTTGCCACAGATTCCAACCCTCTTCCATTCCACAGAGGACTGGGCTAGGATCTAGGCTGCAAGGCACAGTTGCAGTTCAATAAAGTTACTGCATCAGTGCTTCCAGGACACAGAAGTATTTATGCAAACTGCCCTATCCCACTGTTCCATGCTTCCATGCAGCAGGGAATTTACTGCAAGACTGGCTGCCACTTCTAAATGGAAGCCTACAGCCTGTCCGAGGTCTGTCATCCCAGATGACCCACCCCACGCAGAGCTATGCATCGATACACCAGGCCATTTGGGAAGGGAAGGGAAGAGAAGGAAACTTTGTTTAACCAGGAATAGCACATTAAGCCAAAGCTTGTTTACAGATGTGACCTGGGAGCACAAGAAAGTTAAGTGACTTGCTCAGGGTCACACGGTATGCAAGTGCATATTCCCTAGGAAAAGTTACACTACTAAGGTGAAGTGAGGTTCCCTAATAGTACACTACTAAGGCAGAGTGAGGTTCCCTAATAGTACACTACTAAGGAAGTGAGGTTCCCTAATAGCAAAAGAAAGGAAAAAAAACATTTACAAGAAGGAGGGAGAGACATGTGGGGAGTGATGCAATGCACTGGCTGTGGGGCAGGACTCTTCCGGGAGATATTCTGGAGGTTGCAATGCTGCCTCATTTGCAGACACCTCTCTGCTCTGAGTGAGGAGGTTGTCATCTCCGGCAGGCCGACCTGGCAAGGAGTAGGGAAACCTCCTTCTCCATCCAGGACATGGCAGGGGTGGGAAATCTTCTCCCCACCCAGGGACTATAAAGGCCACTGCTGCTGCCTCAGAGGTTGCCAACAATAAGGAGTGATTGGACTGCAGTGGGCTCAGGGAGGGTGAGGTGGTGGAACAGAGGCACTTCCTTCTGTTGTACCTCTCCACAATTCATATGCCTTTCTGGTGGAGCGTTGTTCCTCTATGGAGCACCTCAGTTGAGACCAAGGAAGATGCTGGAAACCTCTACAAAGGAGACCTGCAGTAGGGTGGCAAAGGATACCACAGGGAAAGGAAACAACTCCAGGTGGGGGACCAATTGTTAGGAGGTAGAACTGGGAGATGTAGGGGAGAGGGAGGTGGTGCCTGCCTGGCTCCATGGCATGGAGGGACAGGAAGCGAATCCTCAGGATCAGGGATCAGCTGCATGGGAGAGGGAGCTGGATGTCATTGTCCACCCAGGGACAAATGGCCTAGCTGTGAATAAGATCAGAGCTGTGCAGGAGGAGTTTGTGGAGTTGGGAGGGTCTTAGACAGGTAACATGTATGGTAACCTGCTTGGAGGTGCTGCCTGTCTATGGCATGGGTGAGGTTAGGCACCTGCACCCTGGGATTCAATGAATGGTTGAAATACTGGTGTGGAGCACTGGTTTTGGCTTCATAGGGGACTAGGGTTCCACCTGGAGGGATATAGGCCCGTACTGGCACGATGGTCTGCATCTGTCTGGGAGAGGAACCAGGATCCTAGGTGATAGGTTTAAATGCATCATTGGCAAGCTTTTAAACTAGCCAAGGGAGGAGGCACTGAAAGGAGCAGGAATTTCCAGTCCCTCCCCATAAAACAGGGTAGCTAGTGAGGTTAACACCAAAGTAGAGAAGGTCAATAGGGGCAACACAGGGGTAAATGGAGAAAACAGCAAAGGCAGTAAATACAGGATGGGGCTAAAGGGGTAAGGCCATCAAAAGTGGTGGGCGATGAGTACCAATGTCCATAGCCTGAGTAACAAGCTTTCTGAACTAGTGGCCTTGCTGAAAGAGGGATGCCTGGAAATTGTGACAGTCACAGAAACTTGGTACACAGAGAACCAAGAGTGGGATGTCAACATACTGGTACACAATCTATAGGAGGGACAGGAGGGTAAAGAGGGGAGGAGGAGGTCGCTTTCTACATAAAGGAAGGAATCAATGCAACAGAACTAAAGGGTAAACAGGGAGGACAGGAGGCCCTGTGGGTCACCTTAGGGACAGAAAATGGTGCCACAATCTGCACAGGTGTTGTATACAGACCCCCATCTCAGGGGAGGAAATGGACAAGGAAATGATAGAAGGCATCCTTAGAATGGCAGAAAAAGGGAGATATTGTTGTTGGGGACTTGAATATGCCAGATGCTAAATGAAGCACATTTTCTGCAGCCACATCCAAGAGCAGAGTACCTGTAATTCTCAATGCCCTAGTGGCATGCTTCAGGCAACTACCGTTGGAACTCACTCAGGAAGGAGCAGTCTTACACCTGGTACTCTCAAATGGAGATGGTGAGAGGATCTCAGATTTAGAAGTGGGTAGCCATCTGAGAACAAGTGACCACCAGATAGTGTAGTTCACAATAAACACTGCCATAGAGTCAAGACATACAAAAGCAAGGGTATTGGACTTTCGGAGGGCTAAATTTGGCAGAATGGAAGAGTGCCTAAGAAATGCACTAGCAAAAGGGCAGGAAGGAGGGTGGAGAACAATGGGAAAAATTAAAACTGCCATCACAGAGGCAACAAGCCTTTGCATGAAGCAAATAAACAAAACAAAGGAAGAAAAACACTGTAGTTCTCAAAAGAGGTGGTGGGAAGGTACATTCAAAAGTATAAGCAATCACAGAAGGAGCAGGACAGAAACTCTATCAGTTAAAGCAGAAGGATGTGGGGAAGGCAGTCAGAATAGCAAAGGCCCACACTGAGGAAAGATAGCCGACTGAGTTAAGAAGGGGATAAAACCTTTTAGGTACATTAGTGAGCAAAAGAAAGACCAAGGAGGGATAGTGAGGCTAAACAAATGGCGGGGAGGAAGGGAGAGTGAGAGTGAAAAGGCAGAGATACTGAAGAAATACTTTTGTTCAAAATTCACAAAAGAAGAGGAGGAGCGTTCCTAAACTAAACAATTGAAGCACTCTGGATGGGTGGGGAGGGTTCGATACCAGTCCATTCACAGAGGAAGGATCCTGAAAGAACTCCTAAAACTCAAGGTGGACAAGGCAATGGGGTCTGATGGGACTCTCCCAGAATTCTAAAATAACTAAGGGAGAACTAGTGACACCACTGACTACCCTTTTAACAAATCATGTGAGGATGGTGTGGTACCTGAAGACTGGTGGAAGGTGGATGTGATTCCCTTTCACAAAAGGGAGCAAGGTAGAGGCAGGAAACTACAGACCTGTTAGTTTGACCTCAGTGTATTGAAAATGATGGAATCAATTCTGAAAAAAGAATTGTTCAGTACCTAGAGGCCAGCAGGGCATGGGACCGAAGCAGCATGGATTCACAGTGGGAAGATCATATCAGATGACTCTAATAGACTTCTTTGACTGGGCTACCAAAGTAGTAGACCAGGGAGGGGCTATGGACATAGCTTGCCTAGACTTTGACAAGGCATTTGACAGTCCCCACACAAAAGATTAATAAAAAGTTAGCCAGCCTGGGAGTGGGTCCCATGGTGGTAGCCTGGGTAAACATAGAAACATAGAATTTGGCACCAGATAAGGACTGCTTGGCCCACCTAGTCTGCCATTTCCTACTTGATGGATAAGCTGCAGATTCTAGTTAATCAACAGCTTACTTCCTCTCCCCCCCACTAGAATTGCCTTATGTCTGTCCCATGCATTCTTGAATTCTCCTACTGTTCCTGACTCCACAACCTCCTCAGGAAGGCTGTTCCATTCATCCACAACCATCTCTGTGAAAGAATACTTCTAACATTACCTCTAAGCTGTCCCTCTCTATCTTCAAATTTTGCCCCTTGTTCTTGCACATCTCTTTTTCTGAAAGATGCTGCCTCTTGTGCTAATTCCCTTGAGATACTTGAAGTTTCTATCCTATTCCCCCTCCATCCTTTCCTCAGGGTATACATATTAGCTGCTTTAGTCTCTCCTTGTATGTCTTCAGGTGCAGACCCTGCACCATTTTTCCCTCCTCTGAACAGCCTCCACTCTATGTCTTTGGGAGATGGGTTCTCAAGTGCATGCAGTAGTCCAGATGGGGTCTCACCAACGGGATAACAACGTCCTATTTTCTACTGTTGAAGCCTCTTCCAATGCATCCCAATATCCTCCCAGTCTTCCTTACTGCCTTCTCACATTGATTGCCCATCTAAAGGTCATCTGATATAATTACTCCTAGGTCTCTTTCGATTTTGTTGTTGTTATTATCTCACCCCCACTGTGTACTCTTCCCTGGATTTTGTTTCCCAGATGCATTACCTTGCACTTCTTTGCATTAAATCTGAGCTGTCATATATTTGACCATTCCTCCAACCTTGCCAAGTACCTTTCCATCCTTTCCACCCTACACTTTGTTCAACCTGTTGCAGATCTTTGTGTCATCTGCAAAGAGACATACTTTTCCTTCCAGGTGCACTCTATTGTCACTTATAAAGACATTAAAGAGGACCAGTCCCAGTGCCGAACCCTCCGGTACCCTGATTACCCTCCTTTCTTCACTGTGGACTCCATTTACTATTCTCTTTGTGTCCTGTTGTCCAACCAGTTTTTTATCCAGGCTATCACCTGGGACCCACTCAATGCTGGCTAATTTGCATATTAATCTTTTGTGTGAGACTGTGTCAAATGCCTTGCTAAAATCTAGGTAGGCCATATCCATAACCCCTCCCTGGTCTACTACTTTGGTCACCCAGTCAAAGAAATCTATTAGGTTCATCTGACATGACCTTCCTACTGTGAAACCATGCTGCATTGTATCCTGTGCCCACTGACCTATAGGTACTCAGCAATTCTTTCCTTCATAAGTGATTCCATAATTTTCTCTACCACTGAGGTCAAACTAACTGGTCTGTAGTTTCCTGCATCTGCCCTGCTCCCATGTTTGTGAGTAGAATCCATATGCCCTCCTCCAGTCCTCAGGTACCACCCCATCCTTCCATGATTTGTTAAACAGAGTAGTCAGTGGCGTTACTAGTTCTACTCTTTGTTCTTTTAGAATTCTGGGGTGAATTCCATCAGACCCATTGCTTTGTCCACCCTCAGTTTCAAGAACTCTTTCAAAACCCTTTCTTCCATGAATGGACTGATATCAACCCCAGTGTTTCTCATGTTTGGTTTAGGTACCTCCACCTCCTCTTCTGTTGTGAATACTGAGCAGAAATATTTGTTCAGTATCCTGCTTTTCACTGTCACCCTCTGCCCACATGCCCTCCCCTTTATTAAGTCACTATATCCCTTCCTTGGTTTTTCTTTGCTCCCTAATGTACTTATAAAGGTTTTATCCTCCTTCTTAACAGAGTTGGATATCTTTTCCTCAGTTTGTGCCTTTGCTATTCTGTCTGCCTTCCCTGCCTCCTTCTGATTTAACTGATATAGTTCTCTGTCCTACTCCTTCTGCATTTCCTTATATTTCTGAATGCTAACAGGGATCAGTCCTGGGGCCAGTCCTATTCAACATCTTCATTAGTGACCTCGCAGATGGACTAGAGGTAAGGCTTGTCTGTTTGCAGATGACACCAAGATCTGCAACAGAGTAGATGATCCAGATGGGGTGGGCAGAATGAGAAGAGATCTGGATAAACTAGCAAAATGGTCAGAAGAGTGGCAACTGGGATTTAATGCAAAAGTGCAAAATCATGCACATAGGGAAGAGAAACCCTGAAGCCACTTATAGGCTGGGAGGGAGTTGCTAGCAGTCACAAAGGAAGAAAGAGACTTGGGCATCATCATCACTGATGACCTAAAATCATCAAACAGACCTCTAAAGCAGTAGGTAAGGCTAGGGGGTGTTAGGGTGTATTAGTCGAGGTATCACAAGTCGTAAGAGGGAGTAATAATCCCTCTGTACAAGACATTGGTTAGGCCCCATCTGGGGTACCACGTGCAGTATTGGAGGCCACACCTTCACAAGGACATTAACCAAATTGAGGCAGTCCAGAGAGGGCAACCAAAATGGTGCAGGGACTGCATCAGAAGACATATGAGGACAGATTAGCGGGCTCAATATGTATACCCTTGAGCAAAGGAGGAGAGAGAGGTGATATGATCGAGACATTTAAACACCTTAAGGGCATAAACAAGGTGAAAGAGTCTAACATGTTTAAATATAAGAAAAATAGCAGGACAAGAGGACACAGCATGAGATTAGAGGGAGGCCGATTAAGGGGAATGTGAGGAAATTCTTTTCACAGAAAGAGTGGTAGATGCATGGAATGGCTACCACAAGAAGTGGTGGCTATGAATACAGTGCAGGGCTTCAAACAGGCATGGGATAGGCATAAGGGAGCAATACAAATGACTATGAATAGATAGGTCACTGACAGAGCAAAGGCCGATGGCACATTTATAAGGTAGAAAAGAAATGGGCAGACTGGATGGGCCTTGCGGTCCTTATCTGCCATCAACTTCTATGTTTCTATGTTTCTATGTTTCTAACCTTTTCTCCTTAACCTTCCTTCCACCTCTTTTGAGAACCATAGTGTTTTTGCTTTGTTTTGTTTTGTTGATTTGCTTCACACAAAGACTTATTGCCTTTGTGGTGGCTGTTTTGATTACTCCCCATTGTTCCTCCACCCTTCTTCTTGCCCATTTGCTAGTGTTTTTATGAGGCACTCTCTAATTTTCCCAAAGTCAGCCCTCCTAAAGTCCAATACTCTTATTTTTGTAAGGCTTGACTCTATGGCTGTATTTATTGTGAACCACACTGTTTGGTGGTCTCTTGTTCCCAGATGGCTACCCACTTGTAAATCTGAGATCCTTTCTCCTTCCCTATTTGAGAGTACCAGGTCTAAGATTAATCCCTCCTGACTGGGTTCAAACACTAGCTGTGTGAGGCATGCCCATTGTAGGGGCTTCAAGAATAACCCTGCTCTTGGATGTGCCTGCAGAAAAGGTACTCCAGTTAACATCTGGTATATTCAGGTTCCCCATCAACAATATCTCCCCTTTTCTGCCATTTTAAGGATGCCTTTTATCATTTCCTTGTCCATTTCTCCCCTGAGATGGGGTCTGTACACAATCCCAGTGCAGAGTGTGGTGCCGTTTCCTGTCCCAGGGTGACCCATAGTGACTCATCAACTTCCTGTTTACTCTTTAGTTCTGTTGCTTAAATCCCTTCCCTTATATAGAGAGCTATTCCTCCTCTCTTTTACCCACCCTGTCCCTTTTGTTGATTGTGTAGCCTGGTATGTTGATATCCCAGTCATGGTTCTCTGTACCATGTTTCAGTGACTGCCACAATATCCAGGCATTCCTCTTCCATCAAGGCCACTAGTTGAGGGAGCTTGTTACACAGACTACGGCACTGGTACTCATCACTCTCCATTTTGATGGCCTTACCCTTTTAGTCCCATCTCTGTCCTTACTGCCTTTTCTGCATTTACCCCGTCCTGCTCCCTACTGACTTTCCACCTTGGTGTTTACCTCTCTAACTACTGTGCTTTTTGGGGAAGGCTGTGATTTCCTGCTCCTTTTCAGTGCCTTCCCCTTGGCTAGTTTAAATGCTTGCCAATGAAGCATTTAAACCTATCACTTAGGATTATGATTCCCCGGACAGATGTAAACCATCACACCAATATAGGCCTGCATCCCTCCAAGTGGCTGCCCAGTCCCCAATGAAGCCAAAACCCAGGTGCCACACCAGTTTCTCAACCATTCATTGACTGCTATTATGAGGAATACCTAGCATCATCCTTGCCATAGACAGGCAGCACCTCTGAGAATGTTACCCTACATGCTATTTGTCTAGGACCCTCTCCAACTCTACAAACTCCTCTTGCACTACTCTGATCCCATTCGCAGACAGATTATTTTTCCCTAGGTGGACAATGACATCAGATCCCTCCCTCATGTAGCTGCTCCTGCAAACCTGAGGATTAGCTTCCCTGTTCCTCTGAGCCGTTGCACCAGGCAGGCACATTACCTTCTTATCCCCTTTCTCCCCCACTTCTACCCCTAGTTGAGTCCTCCACCAGGAGTTGTTTCCTTCCCCTGTGAGGTCTTGTGCCACCATCCGTGGGTCTCCTTGTGGAGGTTCCCAGCATCCTCCTTGGCTTCCACTGCAGGTGCCTCCATAGAGGAACCACTATTCACCAGAACAGCATATGAGTTATGGAGAGGTACAACTGGAGGGATGCACCTCCATTCCACCACCCTCTCCCTCCCTCAGCCCACCTTGGTCCAACCACTCCTCTTTCTTGGAAACCTCTGAGGTAGTGGTGGTGGCCCTGGTGGTCCCTGGGTGGAGGAAGAGGTTTCATGAATCCTAGCCAGGTCAGCCTGAAGATGGGCAACCTCCTCCCTCAGACCAGAGAGGTGCCTGCAAATAGGGAAGCACTGCAGCCTCCAGAATGTCTTCCGGAACACTGCTGCCACACAGCCATTGCACTGTACCACTCCATCTTGACTTATTTTGTGTCCTGTCTCCCACTGCTTTGTATGCTTACTGTCTCCTCACTCTTGTATTTTACACCTACTTTCCTACTGCCTATGTGCCCTTACAACTCTGTCCCTTCCTGTTCTGGGACAGGAACTTCTCTAGTCTTCGTAGTCGCCTTCTTCCTTGCTTGGATTCAGACCTCCAGCAGCCGGGGGGTAGCTATTTTAGGTTCCTTTAAGGTTGATGAAATTAATGTGTCTCAGTAATCTTTCCCTTCCTACTGAAAAAAAGGAAGTTTCTGTTGTCAGTCAAATCCAGTGGCTATAAAAGTAGAACTGGCTTAGGTGGGACGAAGGGCAATTAGTAAGAAAGCTGTAGTTCTAGTCAGCTATTACTTGCTCTGAAAGAAAGATTATCCTCTGTCAAAACTAACAGCAGGGAGCTGCAATTGGAGACACTTGCTTTTGTACTCCTAAGCTCCTAAGCCACACTCCCAATTAGCTTCTGCCCTCTTCTCCTGACTCAGCAAATTAAGTTGATACAGCCCCTTCCTCAAACAGAGAAATACACTGTGACTTTCTTTTTTTTTTTTTACTGAAATGAGATGCCTGCTTCTAATAAAGTATCTGTTTGCTGAACAATAGGATTGGTTGAACAACAGGATACAGAGGGGTAACAGTAAACAGAGTTCACTCCAAAGAAAGGGGTTACTAGTAGGGTACCACAGGGGTTCAGTACTGGGGCCAGTCCTCTTAGTGCCTTTATAAGTGATATTGCAGAGGGACTGGAAGAAAAGTATGCCTCTTTTCAGATGTCACAAAAGATCTGCAACAGCTTTAATACAGGGGGTGGAAGCATGAGAAGGGACTTAGCAGTTGGAGAATGGCAGCTTATATTCAGTGCAAAAAGTGCAAAATACTTGGGAAACAAAAACCCAGGAGAAGAGTGCACAATGGGGGTACTAACAACAACAAAATGGAAAGGGACCTAGAGGTAGTCATATCAGACAATCTAAAGGTAGGCAGGCAATGTGAGAAGGTAGTAAGGAGGACTGGGGATACTGGGATGCACTGGGAGGCATCCCCAGTAGAAAACAGGAGGTTGTCATCCCTCTGTACAGACAGTTGGTGAGACCCCCTCTGAAGTACTGTGTGTAGTTTTGGAGACCCCATTTCCTCAAGGATATTGACAGCATGGCGGCAGTCAGAGGAGGGCAACTAAAATGGTGCAGAGTCTGCACAGAAAACCATATGAAGAGAGAGACCAAAGAAACTTAATAAGTATACCTCGGGAAAGGAGAGAGGGACATGACAGAAACTTTCCAGTACCTCAAGGGAGTTAACAAAGTCCAAGAGGTAGCATCTTTCAGAAAAGAGATGTGCAAGAACAAGGGGCATGATTTGAAGGTAGAGGGATGGCTCAGGGAAACATGAGGAAGTATTTTTCATGGAGAGGGTGGTGGACACCTGGAACAACCTTCCTGAGGAGGTTGTAGGGTCAAAAACAGTGGGGAATTCAAAATGCATGGGACAGACATAAAGGCAATTATAGTAGGGGTAAGAGGAAGTAGGTTGTTGGTTAACTAGGATCTGCAGCTTATCCAATAGGTAGGGATATGGGCAGACTGGATGGCCCAAGCGGTCCTTATCTGCTGTCAAAGTCTATGTTTCTATGGGGGGAGGATTCAAACTCAGGTCTCTAGGTTTGCAGCTTAGAGCCTTAAATCACTGCACTATACTGCCTTCCAGTTGGGGATAGTAAATCCTGGACCTGTGTGCCTGTCTGGGGCAGGGTATGCGGTGTACAACTGCATGGCTCAATACATCCCTTCCTGGAGCATACTGAGTCATATCATGCATTGGGCCCATGTGGATATTTTATATAAAAGAGGAATATAGACATCACCAAGGAGGCAAGAGAGTCTCTAACCACAGTAAGCTAAGGAGAATTGTCTCAAGAGAAGATAGCTCTAATGGTTTCAGTTTGGCTCAGATTTTAATGCATGTTAACAGTCCCCTTATCTTTGCAACAATACTGTACTGTATACGGTATATCAGAATGCAAAAATATTAATATGCATTTACCTAGTAAGGATATATATTTGAAACAATGGAGGTTTTATATCTTTTGATGCCCTTAGTATTGACATTTTTGCTTTTGTTTGTTTATTTCCTCATCTTTTCATTATTTTCATTTTCAGTTTATAAGCTACTGCTCCAGTGAAAAGAATCTAATGAATCTTGTTATTGCAAGGTCAGGAGGCTCTTACTGAGCTGTCCTGGTGGCTCAGCAGTAGAGCTACATCCCATGACACTGGTGACCCAAGTTATGCAGTCGATTCGGTTAAATGGGAATGGCAGGGTGAAGAGGATCATGTCATCCAGGGAATTACTCTTCTCTCCCAGGAGGGAGGGTTCACTGCTCTACTCCATCAACACCAGGTGGAGGCTTGGTGGCAGTGCAGCATGAGCAATGTGCAGGGAGGGTTGCCATCTGACATGTGACATGTGTGGGCCTCCACATGCAGATGCACTGCCATCACAGACTGGCATGCAGCAGGAGAAGGAGAAATGGAGGAAAACTATGGACAGCAGGATGACCACCTGGTTCACTGCAGGCCCTGTACCCACCTATAGGCACATACGCTCACAGATTTAGATTGTACTCTGGGGATCTGGACCCCCCTCCCGGCTCTTACATGAGGGATAATTCATGGGGATCCTCCTGGGGTGCAGGTAAGACCCAGAGATGGTGGGGTGACAGGGTTGGGTGGTATGAGACAGGATGGGGGCGGTCAGCCATAGGGCATAAGCAGTTAGATAAAAAAAGAAAATCCTTACTAGCAAGGCAGGCCATGTATTTCAGTGGAAAACTTGGAATCAGTCTGCAGTTGGTTAGGGGAAAAACAACATTTTCTTTAACTAAAATATTTTGAATTTTTTAAACATATTGTATTGCTATGTGACAAGCAAATTCAAACCATATGTCAAGGAAATAGTCCCAGACATTTCCTTGCATTATAAATCATTGTTACATGTTCAGTACATGATATTCCTTGCCCTTTTAGAGTTACACATGGGAAGGTACCTAATAAAGTCAAAGTGATTCAAAAATCAGCTAAGTGCAACCAAGAATGAGCTATTACCAATTAAGTATGTCCTTCTAGGGACATATACAATATGCTCTCTAATACTTGTAGAAAACACAACTGCATCAATAATCAAGAGATAATAAAATTTGATATAGCCATAGCCGTGCATTTATTTTCTCGTAATGGTCTTTAGTGAACAAAAGTCAAGGTACAGTAAAAGGGAATTCATAAGAAAAGGCAAAGAAGAAACAATTTCGGACAGGCTGGTCAAACATAGTCCATTCACTTTACCAGAGGCAAGGGAAGTGAAAGGAACAAAACACTTCATTATTTTAAGATCATGAAGGCAAAATAACTATTAGATTCTTAAAGAAAACAAATAAGACAGTGATTCGACCTCTGAAATAATATGTCTTTAATTAAGCGCATTTCTGCCCAGATACCTCAAAAACACTAATCGGTTAGAACAACACTTCCTAATTACTGGCCCATATCCCTTCTTAATTGTGACTTAAAAAATTCTCACCACATTACTAGCCCATAGATTAGAGAGGTACTCCATTCCCTTGTTAGCTCCGATCAAGTTGGTTTGATGAAGGGCAGGTCCTCAATAGACCACTTCTGTCATCTGTCTCATGTCTTCTCCGTGTCAGAGACATCTCCCAAGTTATGGCTTTGGTCTCTCTGGATGCGGAGAAAGCCTTTGACAAGGTAGACTGGTAGTTCTTGTTAGGACCCTTCATAGATTCCATTTTCCTTTTAAGATCATTTCCTGTCTGCAAGTTCTGTACTCCCACATACGAGCCTTCTGCAATGGGATCCTTTCCACCAACTTCCCATTGGAGGCGGTGTATGCAGATTACATCCTGCTACATGACACCAAATCAAACCCTCCATTCAAACCCTATTGCACTTAATTCAGGAATATAGCTCCTCTCCAATTATAAGATTAATACAGAAAATCCTCAGTCTTACCACTAAACCTTAAGGTGCATAAGCAGGACATTCTGGAGTTAGGTCTCAACTGGGCCCCTAAGTCCATAAAATATCTAGGACTACATCTGTTAAATAGTGACACCAGTTGCATAAAATGAACCTAGAAGACCAATATAAAACAATACAACAAGACTTAAAAGATGGCAGGACCTTCCCTGATCTATGGAGGTGTGTAATCATTAAAATGAATGATCTCCACGTCTGTGTTATCATCCTAAAAGTCTTAAATTTATGGATTCCCAAAACCTGGTTTAAACACATCCACTCCAGTATAACAGACTTTCTCTGGAAAGGCAAGCCCCAAGATGAGCATTTCACAAACTGGCTGCCCCCAAACCTTTTGGAGGTTTAAAGCTACCTCACTTTAATTTATACCATTGGGCCAGCCACCTAAGTACATATCTACACTGGGCATCACCTTTGGCTGCAGTGGATTCACCCAACTACGCCCCTCTTGGCTCACAATAGAAAATGAACTAATGGCCTCAGCTGAGGATAAATCCTACAGCCCTACTTTTCTTGAAATATAAAAGTTACCCTCCACTCTATGTCATAACCCGATTGGACATTCGGTCCTACACACATACAAGCAATGTGCTACCTTAAGACATGACAACAGTTACGATCTTTCCAACCTGTTTTTTAAAATCCCAACTTAGACTGGAAGGAAAACTAATTACAGGTAACTGGATTCCTCATATGCAGCATCGAGTGGTCCAAGACTTCCACAACCAAACCCAGGATTGGTTAACCACCTCTGAGTTACTAGTGAAATTCAGTCTAACCAACAAATGGGCATTTGAAGTTTATCAGATCAAGTCATACGCTTTTTGCATATTATGGAAACAAGAATTTGGATAGCCCCACGGCTGGGTTCCCACAGGTAGAATCCGGCTTTAGCCCCACATGCTGTCTCCTCCTTGTATGCCTTTCTTTACCGAGGATTTTCCCAACAGTGGATGACATTCCCAATTACTGGAACAATCTATACCATAACTCATCCTCTAGTTGGCCAAAAATTTGGGAAACCTGTCATAAATTCATTACACAAGATAGATTAAGATTAATGCAAATGCAATTCCTCAATGACACGTATTGACTTCACATAAACTGCACAGAATGGGTAGAACAGAGACCCCAACATGTAACAGATGCAATAACGCTCAGGTAGTTTGTTCCATGTGTTCTGGGAATGAGCCACCATCACCCCACTTTAGGACCTCTTTAGAACCAGGACAGATGCCCTACTGGGTTTACTATATTACTTTACTCCGAAGTTTGCCTACTAGGGATTTTACAGGTTTTCCATCTATGGTCACAAACTATCATATCATGATGATTGCTATGTCAGTCAAGAAAGTGGTCCTAAAACATTGGAAGGACTCTTTTCAACCCTTCTACACAGAATGGTTGCAAAAGCTTCTTTATAACTTAAGGATTGAGAAGATGATGGCTAGTCTTACTAACCGTATTGGAGTTTACAGAAAGAGATGGGAAAGTCTACATGCCTTGTTTACTTTGTAATCTCAGTGACAGTCTTATTACCAGTTAACCCAGAAAAACTCAATTGATGTACACCAACTTTGGTATTTATATACTACTAGCACCAGTAAGGGGAGGGGTGGGGTTGGATGAAGAGGAGAATGGGAGGTGGAAGGAATGGGGGTGATTTTTATGTCCATGTCTGTAACCATTTCATGTATAACACTTATGATGTGTACCTATGAAGAAAATCAATAAACCTGAATTTTAAAAAAGAACAACACTTTCTGAATAGTGCCATCTAAACCATTATACCTGACTAGCGACAGGGTAGAATAGTGAATGTAAAATACTGCTACCCTATAGCTATCCAGGCAATGGTGGGAGTGAAGTGGATAACAGTGGAAAAATGCAGAAGCAGGCCAAGCTGCTCCTGTGGTGGAGAGGGCTAAGGAGAAGCAACTCAGGCAGCACATACCAGAGACCAGGGTTCTGTTCCTGGTCTCCGGAGTCATGACTTTTCTGTCTTCCCTCACCTGAAGTGTGTTTTTTATGGCTGTAAAACAAATGACACCCCCAAGTTTCTACATTTCCTTGAAATTTGCACCTCAGAGATGGTTATAAAAGTAATGGGGGTTATGCAGGTGGCAGAGCCCCCACAAAAATAAACTCTCCAGTGTGTTATTTTACAATGGTAGCAGTCATCGGTGTGGTTTCCGCTACTATTGGGGCCATTTCTTATTGTGGTGTTTAGTAATGGTGCTGTATTTGATAGTGCTGTTTGTACTGCACTGTTCTTGCTATCACTGTTCTGACCTAGTGCTCAAAACGGGGTCCAGATTGCCTCAAATTTAGCTACCTGAACCTTGTAGAAATAATGGATCCTTTCTAGTTTATAGAGATTGTCCATAAAATTGAGCCAAACATTGATAGATGAAGGGTTGGTGTCTTTCCAGCCCTAAGGATGCATTTTTGTTGCCATGAGAGTCCCCAGTGAAAACAGTTTTCTTTATTTTCTGAGCAATGAAAATCTCTAAGATTCACAGGAAACATTAGAAAATTCTATTTCACAGAGAGGGTGGTGGATAACTGGAACAGACTCCCAGAGGAGGTGGTTTGGGCAGGAACTGTGGGTTATTCAAGAGAGCATGGGATAGCTACAAGGGCCTTTTAGATCCAGGGGGCGGTAGGAAACAACAAAGTCCTACCAGCTAACTAGGCATACTGGGAAGACTGGGTGAGCCTGGCAGTCCTTTTTGGTACCACTTTCTTTGTTTCTACGTATGATTCCATTAGCAAAGGGTCTAAAGTCAATTTAATTGTAGTGGGCTTCTTAAGGACCTCCATTATTAGGGCCCAAAATTTAGAAAGGTTTTGGCAGGTGAAAAACATATGAATTAAGGAACCTGGATTGTTAAGGCATCTGGGGCAATTTTCATTCAGGTTAGAATTACATTTATGCAACCGAAAGGGCACAAGGTAAACCCTATAGAAAATATTAAACTGCATCTGATGCAGTTTTGTGACATAAATTCTTGCAAAGGATAAAGAAATATGCCTTTCAAATCTCTTTGGTTAGTTGCAAACCCAAGTCTTGCTCCATCAAGCCTTAAGTAAGTTAAGGTTAACCAAATTATGACTCACAAATAAGTGATAAATTGCCAATAGAGGTCTGAGATTGGGATCAGAAGAAATAAAAATCTCTATAATTGGGGAGAAAGTGAATGAGATCCTTGATGCTGTAATACAGTTTCAAAGTTGTAAATATCTGAAAAAGTGATGGATTGGAATTTTATAGCTAGTACCTAGTTTTTGAAAAGACATCAGCATATGATCCGTAATAAATCTGAAATCCTGTGGATTCCTAAAGATTCCAAGGTCTGAAATCCTTTGTCCATGAATGATGATCAAAAACCAAAATTGCCATGTATTGAAGTGTTGACAACAATTAAGTCATGCCAGTCAATTATGTTGTGAATTTTTTTCAACAAGTGGTTCAATGTACACATAGCTGGTATGGCGGTAACGCGGTGTGACTTAGATACATTATGGCTGTTCACCTGTCTGTCCATGGGATACATCACCCTGTGGGGTATAGAACGGTGAGGAACCCTAGTGAAGGGTTCCACCCTATAGGTGCCGCAGGAAGGATTCCCTTGGCTAAAGGCAGCTTAGGAAGAAGCCCATGTGAAAGAAAGACATGCCACTGGAGAAGGAGGGAGGATGGTGGGGCAATGAAAGAAACAAATCCTGGACTAGCCAGGAGGAGTGGCCTTTAGAGGCTTGATGGGAGAGTGCTTTGTTGCTCCACCCATTGAACTACAAGTGTAGCCTTGTAATTCAATGTGCTTACACACCTGGCATGATGTATGCTTGTGTGACTTTGGTACATTGTGGCTGTTCACCTCTCTATCCATGGATATACTACCCTGTAGGGGCACGATGGCAAGGAATCCTAGTGAAGGGTTCCACCCCTATAGGTGCCATGGGAATGATTCCCTTGGTTAAAGGTAGCTTAGGAAGAAGCCCAAAAAGGATACCCAAAAGGGTGTCAAGTATCGAAGGATGTGAGAAGTCAGAAGATATCGAGGATGGAAATGGAGGTTGCTAGGCGTAAAGGGAAGGACTGGAGATGAACGAGAGAGGATGATGATAACAAATGAAATGAAAGCTGACAAGATGCAGAAGGGTGGGACTTCCTAAGGAGAGCGGGAACAGCTGGGCCACCATCCGACTCCATTCGATAGCAGGAACGTAACTACAGAATCCACGAAAGCACCAACCCTGTCTAAGATTATGAGCATCAGCATGGAGGAGAGGAAAACCTC
Source organism: Neoceratodus forsteri (assembly GCA_016271365.2). Classification (NCBI taxonomy): domain Eukaryota; kingdom Metazoa; phylum Chordata; order Ceratodontiformes; family Ceratodontidae; genus Neoceratodus; species Neoceratodus forsteri. The sequence goes on from CM057455.1 coordinate 1,188,366,909, forward strand.
CTTTGAGGAGGAAACCTCTGGGGATCCAAGGCCTAGGTTGCCTTCTCTCCAGGCTAAAACATGTCTTGCTTAGTGATGGCTCAGCTACTGCAATTTAGGGTCGAGATTGGGGAAGAGGAAAGATTCCAATTTGGAAGAAGCTGTCCTCTATTCTTCTTACAGGAAAGCTTTTGAAGGTTGCGAGTGACATCTCTGCAACTAGATGACCAAAAGCAAAGGAGGAGAGACATGACCGCTGAGGCACTCAGCCAGCCTAAACAAGCCTATGAAACAGACCAGGTGAACCAGAGGTGGTCAGATGGAGAATGGCATACAGGGTGCCTCCAACCCACTCGGGCATCCAAAGGAGCTCCTGAAGATGAGAGCCCCACCTCTCACAGCTTGAAGTATAAATTCTACATCCAGAAGTGTCACTGAAATGAGGGACGACTGAAGATCTACCCAGAGCGAAGACATTCTCATGATGGACCAGGGAGAAGGACCCTGCTCTGAGCTTCCCATGCTCAAGATGCGGACTTCGGGGTACTGAGTGAGACCATCGGCTCACGGGCTAGCCCTGAGCCATATAGCAATGGACATGGAAGGCTCGTCTCTGGGTGGAGAATGAATTGAGTCAAGGTAGCATAAGACCCATATGAGGGATATGCTTGGATAGTCAATGTGAATGAGTAGATTGTTGGAGAGGTTGGATTGAGTGAGGAGACCCCTACTTGGGTCCTAAGAGGCAGGTTGCAGTAGCAACCATGGGACTGCATGCCGACCGAGTCCATTGAAGCCAAATTAGGAGTGGTTCAAACTGCATGAAGGCAAAAATGAGAACAGCTGGGCGAAGCTGGCAGCTGATGGGTGGGTGCAAAGTACCAACAGTAGGGGATTGGAGCCACAAAGTCAGAATGGACGAATGGAGGTTTGAGATGAATATAGAGGTATGCTGATGGAGGAAGTCTGAAGGCTGGCATGAACTGCAGAATGGGGTTGAATGGTATGGGGGGATAGAAAAGATGGCCAGGTGAATCCCACAGCCTACAATGAGTTGAGAAGGCGATATGGGAGGAAATGATGATTGCGAATGAATGAATGAGAAATGATGGTGGATTGAAAGCCTTGAAGGCTGGAACCATTAAGGTGAGGTATGAAATATATGATGTATGATAATGGAGTGAAACAAGCAAGGCCAGTATGGTGAAGGTGAGTTATGAAATGCATGATGTATGATAATGGAATGAAAGCCTTGAAGGCCGTTATGATTAAGGTCACATATGATAGTAGGTATGGTATAGGAAGGATGAGGTTTGGCAGCAATGGAGGTTGACATGGAGTGGAGTGTACGCAGTTGAGAGGTCAAAAATGTAGGACTAGGTAAGAGGAAGATACAAATGGTTATGCTGATGACAGGATAGGTAAACATCCCCAACAGAAAGCATGGTACAAGGAAGGAGAAGAGGCAAGGCTCGAGGAGCGTGGAAGGGAGGAGGTGGAAGGAAGGAATGTGCACAGGTCCTGGAAGCACCAAAGGCTGCAGGAAGGGAAAGAGGAGCTGAGTGGAGCTGCAGGAGGCTACTATTGTGGGGGTAGGGAAGACGATGGTAGTGGTAAGATGATGGAGCTGGTAGAAAGCTGACTGCCAGGAGCCACGGTGCCCACTGTGACTCAGCAGTCCCCACCATGGGAAAACAGAGCTATGAACTAGGCACTGGGACATGAAGAAGCTAATGAAACATTCAGATAAATAAAGTGCGTTAAGGAGCAAATGGCGAGGTGCGGACAATTGAGTCAATGCTAGCAGAAAGGGAAAAAGTGAAGATTCTTCTGATGTGAGAATCCTACATCTAGTACTAAATACAGTCCTCTCCCCACTGACTGACTTTATTAACCACTCCCTAAGTCTGGGGCAGTTCACGGCAGCCTAGAAGATGCCCACAGTCACCCCAGTACTGAAGAGTGGTGACAGCTCCTCCCCAACTAACTACCGTCCCATATCCATTCTCTCACCACTCTTGAAAGCCCTCGAAAAATTATAGCCACCCAACTCACTGAGTACCTGCTGCTCATAACCTACTTTTGCAGAGAGCAGCATGGCTTCAGATTAGAGATGGACAAAGTAGCTCCAATTTGCTCCGATGAAGTGATTCACGGAGTGAAGGCGAATTTCATGGAGTGCTCCGCAATGCCAAGTGGAGTACTTCACAAGTATAATGGTAACGCAATGTCCATTGAAAAACAATGACTTTGCATTACTGCGCCTTCCCAAACCACTACTCCACCAATCTTAAGGCAAAGTACATTCAAAACAATGTACTTCACCTCACTCACCTTGTTTTTAAGCTCCAAAGGCACATTTTGCAGTGATTCATGGGATTTCAGGTCACATGGGCTCTAGATTGTTCTGCACAGCCTCAGTTTGGGGTGGTGTGTTCAGGAAGCTGTAGGAGACAATCTGCTCTGAGAGCTCTCTGATTCAAACCTTCTAAAAGCTGTTAAACCTTTTGAGTCATTTGTTTTGCTGAAACTTTAGTTCATTGATTATAGGAAACCCTCCTGTGCTCATATCATTGAGCGTTTATTGTTTTGTGTGGATTTTGAATGTTAATGTACAACGTTCAGTCTGTGTACTGAGAGACAGTGGAAGTGTGTTTTGGGAGACGGGTGTATCTGTCTTATAGGTTGATTAACTTGAAGAAAAAGACAGTGCTTCCTGTTTTGGTGATATGTTTCTTGTATAACTGTGTTAATGTACACACAGTAATATTTTCAATAATTCTAGCCATTTCTTTGCTGATCGTTGTGGTGCAGCAGTGCATAATTTTAGTTTGTTTAAAATATGTGGTTATATTACTGAAGTTTTCAATTTGCTACGCATTACTTAGTGTGTGTGTGAGTATGTGTGTGATGTGTGTCATCAAATCAGACACCTTTTATTGTGCCACATAATAATTCCAGCAATGTGAACCTGCAGCTGTGTGATTTTTGTACTTCTTGTGGTATCTTTACTGGTACTAGTACTAGTGTGACTGTTACTGCAGCAGTGCAGTACACTGCCCCCCATGGCCCACCCCAACCAGCAAAGGTATTCTTTTCCAGATTTGAATTTCTGATGGTGAGCACTGGTTAGGTGTTGTGCCTTTGCATCTGCATCTCTTCAGTGCTCAGCGCAATTTTAATCTGTCTATGCATTTGCATCTCTTTAGGGCCCAATCTCCATCTGTAACTTAAGTCACAGTAGTTTCTTTGGCTTCCCTCAGAGTACTGGACAGGTATGGTGCATAATTCTGCATGAACATTTATTAATATGTGTTTTTAAGTCAGGATCATCATCACAAGTCACTCATAATGCAAATCACGTTCTTCATCATAACGGTCACAAATGCAGTCACAAATCACTATTCACGATCACGTCATGAATCACAGCATTAATTTTTATCTAGTTACTTGGATGTATTGTAAACCTGTTTTGTAGTATCTCTCAGGCTTTACCACCCGCCATCGTGCTCATTAATGAGCATTTTTAAGTCAGGGAGTTTGTGCTACAGCTCATTGGGGAAGTACAGCTATAGGCATTCGCATTCCCAATACAGTTTCATATTGGTTATCTCACACCCTTGACACTGAATCACATTCTTCATCATCACGGTCACAAAAGCAGTCACAAATCACGGTTCACAATCATGTCACAAATCACAACACTCATTTTTGACTAGTTACTTGGATGTATTGTAAGCATGTTTTGTAGTATCTCCAGGCTTCACTACTCCACCATTGTACTAATTAATAAGCATTTTTAAGTCTGGGAGTTTTGTGCTACAGCCCATTGGGGAAGTACTGCCATAGGCACCATGTTCCTTCCCGTACAGCATGTGAGTTACAGGACATTAAGTAGTGGTGGGCGCAAATGGCCCTAATTTGCTCCATGAAGTGATTCACTGAGTAACATGCAATCCACGGAGAACTCCACAATGTGAAGTGGAGTCGTCCTTCATAATGAGAATGCGAAGTCCATTGAAACCAATGACTTTCATGCTATTCTGCCTTCCCCAAACCACTTCTCCACCAATTTTAAGGTGAAATACAATGAAATCAATGTAGTTCATCTCACTTCACCCTGTAATTGAGCTCCAAATGAAATTCTGCAGTTATTCATGGGATTTCAGGTCACATGGGCTCTAGATTTTTGACACAGCCTCAGTTCTGGCCTGGGTAGTGTGTGTGCAGTGGTAGCTGGAGACAGTTTGCTCTCAGAGCTCTGCGATTCAAAACCTCGAAAGCTGTTTAAAATGCCTTTTGAGTAATATGTTTTCTCAAAATTTAGTACATCGACTGAGAAAACCCTTCTGTGCTCATATCATCGAGTGTTTATTTTTGTGTGTGGATTTTGAATGTTAATTTAGAACAGTCAGTCTGTGTACTGTGAAGTGTGCTTTGGGGAGAAGCGTACTTGTGGTGTAAGTAGATTAACTGGGAGAAAAAGGCAGTCCTTCTGTTTTGGTTATATTTTTCTTGTAATGTACACACAGTAATATTTTCAGTAATTCTTGACATTCTTTTGCTGGTTGTTGCGGTGCAGCAGTGTGCAATTTGTCTGTTTAAAACATTTGGTTATATTACTAAAGGTTTTCAATTTGCTACATTACTTGAGTGTGCGTGTGAGTGTGTGTGCGATGCATGCCATTAAATCAGACACCTTTTATTGTGTTACAGAGTAATTGCAACAGTGTGAACCTGCTATCCACCGTACCTGCATGAATTTTTTATACTGCTTTGTGGGTATCTTTACTGGTAGTGGATTGTTATTGCCATGCACTAATCCCCCAACTGGCAAAATGTATTCCTTTCAGATTTGGATTTGACTTGTGAGCACTGATTAGGTGTTGCTGTGCCTTTTCGTATAAATCCCTTGAGTGTGCAGCGCAATCTTAATCTGTCTGTGCATTTGCATGGCACTATTAATTCTGGGAGACTGCTTTCTTCTTACGCCTCATTTCACTTTGTCAGCACTGGGAATTTTCTGGACACAAGACAGTAGCATTTTGGGGATGCACATTAATTCTGGTGATCCTTGTGTGACCTGACCACTGCGCGCATGACTGAGTGTGCCATTAATTCTGGGAGACTTTGCATTTCTTGTTACACTCTCATTTCACTTCATTAGCACTGGGAAGTTTTATGGACACAAGACAGTAGCACTTTGGCGATGCACATTCGTTCTGGTGATTGTGTGGGTAGGATGCTGCCAATATTGTTGTCACTCCACCTTACTTCATGTTTAAGGTGGAATGACAACACAAATAATAATAACAAGGCAAAAGTGAGGCCTTTCCTATGGGGCACTCAGGTGTGAAAGTGCTAACACACAAAGTGAGCCACTGTGTTCACTTCGCTGGTGGATTTTAAATTCGCTGCATCTCTACATCAAATCTGGGCACAGTACAACTATGGCTCTCCCTGAGTTCTCTAATTTTATTTGCTCTGCCCTGTATAGAAAACACCTAGTTGGAGCTGTCTTCATTGACCTGTCAAAGGCCTTTGATACAGTCTCCCACCCTTACTCTTAAGCACACTCCACCACATAGGTCTGTCCCAAGGACCAGTCTCCTGGTTTACCAGTTACCTCACAGCTAGATCACAATGTGTCAAAATAAACAACACCTCTCAACCACCCTGCCAGTCTGCTCTGGGGTTAACCAGGACTCCATCCTCAGACCTCTATTATTCAGCATCTACCTAAACACCTTGCCAAATTCCTGCTTCAGCAACCTACTACTTTATGGGATGATGTGGTTCTTTTGCCTCTCACCCAGATCCCACAGTATTGCAGTCTTCTGTCCAACACACTTTAACCAGATTGAAAACTGCTTCATAGACCAAAGACATGTGGTCAATGTAAAAAAAAAGACAAAGACCATGCTCTTTGCCCACCGACAGAATAAGGTCAAGAATGCGCAGCTAACAATCCTCTCCCATTCTCTCCTTCCTCTAGAACAAGTCCATAAATATAAATACCTGGGTCTTACATTTGATTCCAGCCTTTCTTTCCATTCACACATTGACACTTTGTCATCAGCCATAAATGTCCGTGATAGGCTCATTGTATCGGCACAAGGATTGCCTCACCTCCGAAGCCCTTAATCTGGCTGTGACCTCCCTCAGTCCTCTCCCTAGTCAATTATGGGCTCATTATTTACTCAGCTGCTGATCACACAGCCCTTAACAAAATCCACCTGGCCATAAACAAAGTGTGCAGACCTCTCCGGGGCAGACAAGCGTACCATACTTGTACCTATATGCACTGACAAATCTCCTCACCCTGGATGAAAGGCTATTTTATCAAACAAGTCTCCTCACAAAGAAAATACACCTGGGGCTTACCCTTGGGGGTTTCTGTCTCTCCTATCCTCCCACCTTGGTGAACACCGCACTGCCAACCAACAGGTATGGTCCATCCTGAGGGTTAGAACCTCCTTAGCCCAAAGGTAATTCCCCTACAGGACCCCAGTCTGATGCAATGAACCCCTCCGACATCTCCTCCATCTCCAAATTAGGACCTTTCAAGTCAGCCCCAAAGAGCACATTATCGCTTTATGGCACTGCCCATGTACCAGCTAGTGCCAGGTCATCTATCTATCATCATACGGGACCACCCAGCCACTGAACTCCTACCGATAGGGCTACCAAACATTAGCTATTAGCAGTGCCTCCTTTGGTGGCACTCACAAGATATCTGTCTAATTCTCTACTAACTGTAAATATCAAACCTGTTACTCCTCCCTTTATCAGCAAACTTATTGTTCGCTTGAAAACTTTAAAATACTGCTCTTGGTAACATGTTCAGTGCAATGTATAGCTGATCTTGATTCTGCAATATAGGATAACTGAAAAACTGTAACCTTTAGCTGCTATTCTATGTCTATATGTATTAAGTGTTTGTATTTGTTTTTCTGATGTGGAGCCTTTTAAATGAGTCCCTGACTCAAAGGTTGTAATCCTAAAGTCTGGTAAATAAATAAATAACAAACAAATAAATAAATAAATAAAATGAGTCGAGGAGGAAAACATCGAGGTAAATTAATGGAGTCAAGCTGGAGCTGGGCTGATGAACAGTGTAGGATAATGAACTGAATATATGCAGGAACAAAACACTGAATGAAGCTGAAATCTGCATAAAGAAAGAATGAGCAGTGGGTCCTGCAGGTAGGATTAGACAACTGACAGCATAGCATTAAAGACATGTGATGGTAGGGTAAGAAACCCAAAAGGCCCAAGGAAGGCAGGCAGAGCAAGGAAAGACAGGAGAACAATGGAAATGAGTCCAAGAGGCTGGACTGGGGTAACAGAGACTGGAGGGTGATCCACAAAATATGGTCAGAAGGCAGTGAGCACCGATAGTAAAATCATGTCGAGTAGCATCAGGAAAAGTCTGATGCTGGGAAGGTTGGTGAAGAAGGACTGGATTCTAGAAGAAAGACTGGGGTGGATTTGGTCCAACTCATAAGAGAATACAGGAGAAGCACAGAAGGTGGATACAGGTAGAAACCTCCAGAAAGGAGTAGTACTGGGAATTCAATCTAGTACACAGAGGGCAGAACTGACACAACTATCCATGGGGAGGAACATGCTGCTTTGCATAGCTACTTGCTGAGGGCTCTGATGCCATCAAAAACATGGAATCAACAAATTGGGTTGAAAGATAAGAGCAATACAGTCCTTTGTGCCATGTAGTAAATAGATTATATGCTGTAAGGCAGCTTTGTTGGAGACAGGTGGATGCACAGAGCATGGTGTCAGGCTCCCACAGGTGATGTCATACTTGAAGCACTGGAGGAAATGGAGCCATGGCAGGTGAGGTGGTAATAAATAAGCCCAAAGCAGAAGACAGAAAAAATGGAGACCAAGGAGGTAAGGGGAACAAGAGTGGATAGAAGACAGAGCAGGAGTGGTACTCCAGAACATGCAGAGCACCAGAGCATTCCACAGGGAAGACTGGAATGAAGCCCAAAACGTAGGACAACACTAGTGGGGACAGGAAGAGGCGGAGGAGGGCAGAATCCCAGAGAGGTACAGCAAGGAGGGAGACTGAACTAAGAGGCGGTGAAGGGAACTAATGCAACAGCAGTGGGCAGAATGGCAGAAAGCACAGGGGCTGAGCTGAGGGACAAGCAGGAGAAATGCTGAAGAGTGAGCAAGGGCTGGGAGGTGGCCCAGACAGAAGAGCAAGCCAGCGGCTGGAGGCAACTGCAGGAACAGAGGAAGAGATATGAAAAGTGGGAGTGAGGAAGAGATGTGCCTCTGGCACAACGAAAGAAATGAATCCTGGACTAGCCAGGAGGAGTGCCTTAAAGGCCTGATGGGGGAGTGGTTTGTTGCTCTGCCCATCGAACTACAGGCGAGCCTTGTAAATGTGGCTAGCAAGTGTAGTTGTTTTAGTCTGTTTTGTGTGTAGTGTTTAGATTTAAGATATATTTTGGATCAGAATACTCATGAAAATATTTTGGAAATCCCTACTGCTCATGGTTTCTCCTTTAAATCAGTCTTGTACTTGCTGCCAGGTAGTAGTTTTTGAAATTTGCAAGATAAGACCTCCCAAATTAGTAGGGAGTCTTAGTTTGTCTAAACTCAGTCTAGCTTTTTCCCTTCCAAATGAAATTAGTACTGACCTTGTCTATATCCTTGAAAAAGGCACCCAGAATTGATATTGGTAGTGTCTGGAAGGAAAAGAGAATTTGAAGGAGGATATTTATTTTAACAACTTTACAATGGGCAATTTGTGTGATAATGGGAGTTTAAGCCATTTTCTTAAGTCTTCTCAAATTAACTTAAGAAGTGGCAGATAGTTTTGTCAAACAGGAGCAAAAGATTTTGGTAATAATAACACCTAGGTATTTGAGTGTGTCAGAAAGAAGTGTTTGCATTTTAGGTGGAAGGGCAGAGTTATCTGAGGGGTTTAGATATAATGCTTCAGTTTTTGCCATATTAATCTTGTAGCCTGAAGCTTCTCTGAATTTTTTATTATGACCATTCAGGCAGTGAAAGAAGAAATCACATCCAATAAATAGAGCAAAGTAATGTCAGTGTATAAGCTTTCTTGTGTTCCTGTTCCCCAGCTATGATGCTCTTAATCAAATTAGAACTGCAAATAGTGATTGCAAAGGGTTCAACAGCTAGGGCAAACAATAACAGGGATAGAGGGCAACCCTGACAGGTGCTTCAGGTGGGGCAAAACTGGGATATATTCTTATTAGTTTAAACACAGTTTTTTTTTTTTTTTATAAAGGATTTGTATTCAACTGATAAAGTTTTGACCAAAGCCAAATTTATTAAATATCTATATTACATAGTCCCATTTGACACAATCAAATGCTTTTCTGCATTGAAAATGAGTGCCTCTTGTTGTATACAGACATCAGTTACATTTACTATCGTTCTTGTGTTGGGCCCAAATTCCTACCTTTTAACCTAGTCAGTTTCTAAGCTTACTACTAAAATGAGTGATCCTTCTTCTGCTGCTAATCTTTGGGAATATCTACCTGACTCTGGCCCCAAGTTGCCCACCACAACTACAGTCGCAAACTGGGACTATTTCTTGGCAAGCCCCAACATCTGACACCTACCCAAGAACTTAGATCCACTCACAACATGTGTTATGCACCATACCCTGACATTCTAGCAGTTCAAGAAACCTGGTTGTCCTCCATATCCTGGACAATGCTATTGCAATCCAGGAATACACTGTCTTCAGGCAAGATAGACTCAAAAAGGGGTGGCCGTGCCATCTATATGAAAAGAAGACCCTCATGGGCCATGCTCTAGCTACCACACTCCGATACTGACATCCAGTTCCTAGCAATCAGGCTGCTGTTCAAAGCCCACAACAAAGCCCTGGCCATTGCATCTATCTACATCCCTCCCAAGTCAGCAGCCAGTGGGCTTAGCTCAACCCTGAACTGCGTCAACAACCTAAAGCACAACATTGAGGTAATACTACTTGGGGACTTCAATGTTAACTGGTTGTCCAACCAATGCTATTAGCCTAAAGGATGCCCTGTCAGCAGATAACCTCCTCAAGTGATACGTCCCCTACCAAGGGTAAACTATAGAACTGAGACCAGCACCCTCCTGGACTGGGTTCTACCAATCGACCTGACCATATAACACACTCTGAGGTCCTGCCTCACAACATAAGTGATCACTCCCGGTACTTTGCCTCTGGACTAACAAACATGTTAAACTACCACGAAAACTATTTTAGTAGGGTACTCACTCATGGGCATTGTGAATTCCAAGAAATCTTCTGTGACAACAAGACTGGACAAATATTGGCACAGCAGCTGGCGAGATACAGCCCTTGAATTCTTCATCACTAATTTTAATTCCGCCTGTGATATACATGCCCCTTCAAAACGTAAGGTCAAGGGTTTTATTAACCTCTGCATCACCTCAGATCTCCCACTGCCCTGTTCAAGTTCTGCTGTATGCAGACAATGCAGTAATCTACACAAAGATCTCTAATTGCTCACAGTTATCAAGGCAACTACGGATAGTTTCCATAAAGTAGAAGATTGGTTCCTTGAAAGGAAACTTGTGTTTAATTACAAAAAAAAAATCAATGCTTTTCCACTCCACCCACAGCAAGTAACAATCAGTCAGTACCGCTGACAATCAGTAATTGCTCAGGCACTGCTCTTGAACAGACCCATTCCTTAAGCACCTTGGTGTCACCCTGGACCCCACCCTGTCCTTCAATAACCACATTGACCTTGTCGCCAAATCAGTGAATACCCAGATTGGTCTCCTCTACAGGCATAAACACTGCCTCACTGATCAAGCCCTCACAATAGCCATCCAAAGCTCCATAGTTTCATTAATTGATTGTGGGCTGGTGATCTATGGTGCAGCTACTGTCACTGCACTAGGAGACTATCTGTGGCCTTAAATAAAGCCTGCCGACTCCTTGTAGGGGCTGCACCTCGGACACATACCTGTGACCTCTATGAACAGGCAGAATGGCTGCAGCTGGATGCCCGTATCCTCTACCATACCAGCCTCACAGTAAAGAAGGCCTCCTTGGCCTACTGCCCCTGAAGAGCAGAATCTCCTTATACTCTCACATAATATATGGCACTCCAGAAGCTCAAATAGCATCTCCTTTCAAGTCCCCAGGTGCCGCACTTCACAAGGGCAGTGGTCATTTGTCTTTAGAGCCCCAAATGTTTTAATTCCCTGCCTAGGAAATTACTGATATGGCTACTCTTGGCCTGTTTAAATGCAAGCTCCATGACTACCTTTTACCAGAGCCTTCTGTGACTGTCTTATCATATCCTAGGTCCTTCCCGTTTTACTACCATCGCCCACCCCATTGCTCTCACCTACCCTTTGTATTTGGCTACCAAGCTACCTGTGCCCGTTATGCCTACCCTTGGTTGTTTCCTTCTTTTCCCCTGTCCTCCCTGCCCCCGCTCCTCCTGCCGCTACACACCTTCCAATATGCCTCCTTTTCTCCCACCTCCTCATGATCCTCCCCTTATCCCCATTTCATTACTCACCTGCCACCACTGCTCTCCTGTCTACTCCACTTCCCTGCTTTCCTCCCAGCTCCCTCCTGTCCATCCCCTTTCAGTACGCCTTCCATTCCCCACCCTCCTCTATCCTCAACTGAACCCTCCCACACAGCCACCTCTATCATCACTCACTTTTACCCCTCTGCTCTCTGCTTCTCTTAACCCCACCTACCTTCTCACACTATTCCTTCTACCCTCCCAGCTCTATATTAACCCGCTGGTGGTGTTCCCTTCCTGTCTTCCACTCCTGCCACTGTCATGAGCCAGTGCATTAGACTCTGGTCCCAGACACAGCATCCTGCTTGACAATGCCTCTGGCCCTGCTTGACAATGCCTTTGGCTGTTCTATGGTATAATCTTGTGCAACTTACATGTAAAAAGAAAATGTTATACGTACATGCTTTTGTATATAATTTTTAATTTCACTGTATGATTTTGCTACTAGTAATTTTGTCTAATCCCTACATTTCTGTACTGTACCCTATCCCCCTTATCTGTTTCTGACATGGAACCTATGTAAAAGAGCCTTTGGCTCAAAGGTGTTAATCGAAACAAATAAATAAATAAATAAAATCAATTTTGATTGGGCTAAATGAGACCAGAGGCAGCATTTTCTAAACATATGGCTAATAGTTTAACCCACATTTTAATGTTATTGTTAAGAAGGGATATAAGATGACAGGAACTGACCAGTTCAGGATTTTTGTCCTTTTACAGACTGCTATTTTGGCATCATAAAAGAAGGAGTAAGCTCCCAATGGGAACTGCATCATTAAACAAATCAGTGGGGTTATGCAATCAAGGTGGTAAAAACTTAAGAAAAATCTACTAGAATGCCGTCCATGCCAGGGCCTTACCTGGCATCATATTTTAATGGTATTCAGCACTTCTTCTAAAATGAATGGGATGTCAAGTGCCAATTTCTGATCACTGGGTAACTGAGGAAGATTAATTCCAGAGAAAACTGTCAACAGCATTGGGGTATTTATTCCATTCAGACTGATATAGAATTTGATAGTAAGTAGAAAATATATTATTCATTTCTTTAAGATCTTTGATAAAGGTTTGATTATCATCCTGGATGGAAAAATTACACTTGCTGTGTTTTCTTTTGTAATTGTAAAGCCATTACTTTATCGGCTTACACCCAAAGCATAAAATTTTGCACTTGTTAGAAGAATGGCTTTCTCTGTCTCCTTAAAGCATAGTTTTTTTATCTGGGGCAGGATTCTCAAAGAAAGCCAAAATCCAGCAGCTGTGGAAAAAGGCCTGCAGCACTGTGGAAATGCAGTTGTGGGATATTCTCAAAGAAAAGTTGCGCAGGTGCAGAATTCCGTACAAATCCCAGCAGCTGCAGAAATTCAGCAGCTGTGGATATTGAGCAAGTGCTGTGAATCCACAACTATGGATCCGCAGCTGTGGAAAATGGCTTAGAAGGCATAGCAACAGTGAACCTAATTAGCTGGAGCAGCAGACCTTAACATTGCTGCTACAGAATGAAGCTGAAAGCACCCACAAAGAGACCAGCAACCAGCCCCTCAACTGGGACCACTGCAGCACCACAGGTACTAGCACTACCATGGCACCACAGTAACTGACTGTCACTGCTGGTCATCTCTCCTGGAGTGTTCCTGTTGTCTGCAGGGGTAGCACTTGCTGCAGGCTGGTCAGGATCTACTGCCTGTGGAGCTGTCATGGGCTGCACTGGGTCTGGTGGTTGTTGCCTGTTGCCATTCCATGGCAATGTGTGCTAGTGTTGCTGTAACAGCAGCCACTGTTGCACCCACTGGGATGCCATTACCTGTGCCTCACTTCCACCATAATTGATTTCAATTGTTGGGGCACTACTGCAATTTGCTGAGGGAGAGTTACACCTCACTCCAATGTGTGTAATTTTTCCTCAACTGTGGAAAAACCTGGCTGAGAATAGCCTTTGAGGGCCTGTACCTTACTTATCTCACACCTTTTATTCCTCAGGGACTCCCACAGCTGCACTTTTTCCACAGTCCGTAGTGTTTTTTCCTCAGCTGCAGAGGTTTTATGAGTAGCACTCGAGTAATCTTCCCTTTTTTCCCATAGCTTTGGCAGTTTTGGGGACTTAGGAAGGTTTTGCACCTTCAGAAACTTTGTTAATCCAGCCCTGGTCTTTAACAAGTAATTGTTTATAAATAGTGGGGTCTTGAGAAGTCATATGTAGTAATTATAATTAAGTTTTTTCAAGAGTTTCTAATTTTGTTTACTTTGGGTTTTTTGTAAAGTATCATTAATAACAGTCCTAGTTGCCTCTTTAAATGCTTTCCAACAGATAGCTGGGAGGTTGCCTCGGATAAAATAAACTGAAATACTCTATTAATCAATTTTGTATAGTATAAAAAAAATAATTTGCCTTTAAGTAGTGTGGGGTCCATACACCATAACTTGGTGGAGAATAAGTGAGTATTAATTAGCAGCTCAACTGGAGAATGGTCAGAAATAACAATATTATGGTACTAAATCTACTGAATACAATCCTGGAGAGTAGGAACTAAAAGTAGTCTATACATGTATAGCTTTGATGAGGGCAGAAAAAAGGAATATGTTTGTAAGTCTATACTAGATTCCTGCCAGTGGGGCTGTGGGTGACAAATCCTCCATGTACAGTATTCCTCTAATAGTCTCTTAATGTTGGCCATATTGTCAGTCAATGAGGACAATTTATCCAGTCTGTAATTTAAGGCCACATTAAAATCACCTCCTATAATGTAAGAATCCTTAAAGGTGGCTAACTCTAGAAAAAGTTTAGTGAAAAACTGGTGGACCAATTTTAAAGGTTGATACAGTGCTTGCACAAGCCCTATCTCAACTCCAATGTTTAATGTAGCTGCACCAAATGCATTTCCACAACTTGCACCCAGTTTTAGAATGTTTGGTGCAGTTGTGACATTCCACACTTTATGGCAGCTTGCCAAAGCTTTGGTGCAAGGCCCACAAAATGGATCCCTAATGGCACAAAATCAGACCGGGGAGCTGGTCTTAACCTGTGGCATTTGGTGCAAGAGACTTGCATCAGGTTTTGTGGCAGGCTTCATTACAAAATTGCAATTGTTGCAATGTTTGATGCAAGTCACCCTTGTGTCAAACTCTTGGCCCCAAGTCCCATGAGTCAATCCAAAGCCTTCAAAAATTGGGCCCTGGGTGTCACTAATGTTTGGGCCAGAAATATTGTCCAATATAAAATGGCCATCTGTTGTTTTAATTTGGGTTACAACAACTCTACCTTGTGGGTCAGATGCTAACCTGCCAAAATCAATAGAACAATTTTTCTTAAAGAGCAGCTGATGCCTTCAGGATAACTTAAAACTTAATATTTAGACACAGTTCAGTTTATGTTTCATATGAGTTCTGTATTTTCCCTCCCACTATTTTATTACTGAGACCATCTGCATGAAAACTGGGTCTCTGCTCCTGAAGAATTCATCTATTCCTGTAGCTTTCTTCCCACCTGAGGTCATAATGCACTGCTTGTGGCATCACAGTTACTTCATGGCAACAGTGTGTGACGTCACAACAGAGGATTATGACATGAAGTAGGGAGTAAGCTATAAAGGCAGATGAACTCTAACAGATAAAGATTATGCATCTGTGCACATTTCTTCTGTAATAACAAGTGGGGAGGAAAATCTATAGACTGTATTTGGAATGCAAGCAGAATTGTACCTAATTATTATGTTTTTCAAAGTTTTTCTGAGGCATCAGCAGCTCTTTAAGAAGTATAGTAACACTTCTAGCTGAACTGGAAAAACTAGCAGCTATACCTTGACCCCATAATTTTTAAAAGAATTCCACAACCATATTAGTAAAATGAGTTTCATGAAGTAAAATAATATTCACCATTGTATGATTAGCATAATTAAAAATTCTGATGGCTATTGTCCTGTTCCTGAGATCCATATTATTCCATGTTAAGATTTTAATTGGCATGATACACAGTGTAAGAGATATAAGCTTACAACGTCAAAGCCATTTCTGATATAACAAATGGCAACATGTTCAGTCCAATGCCTTAATAATAATGATGTTCAATCCAGTGCCTCAATAACAATGATGTCAACCAGATGTGGATTGGAGCCTCACAGCTGCAGCAACAGTTAGAAATAGGAAATCCTAGACTCCTTGCAGGGGCATTCCTCAGGCAACTAGTTGAAGACCCCACTCATGGCGGTGTGATACTGGACGGGACACTGTCGCTGACATCACAGTGGAAAGTCACCTGGGGACCAGTGATCATCGTATGGTGTGGTTCAATATAAGAAATGGACCAGAATCAAACCACACTAAAATGTGGGTCTTGGACTTCATCAAGGCTGATTTCAAGAAAGGAAGAGTGCTTCAGGAAGCCCTAATAAGGATAGGGAAAATGAGTGGGGTAGAGGAACAGTGGGCAAAAGTAAGGAAGGCCATTGAGAAGACAACAAACCTCTGTGCCAGGCAGGTGAAAAAGAGCAAGAGAAAAAGAGGCTGCTATGATTCTCCAGGAAGTAGCACTGAAAAGTAAAGGCAAAAAGCTAGCATTCAAAAGGTACAAGCCAACACAGAAAAGAAGAGGATGAGGAGCATTATCTGGAGAAACAAAGGGAGGCAGGGAAAGCACTTAGGAGCACAAAGACACAAATGGATGAGAACATTGCTAAGACAGTAAAAATGGGGATAAAACATTATTTAGATATATAAATGAAAAGAGGAAGAACAAAGCAGGGATAGTAAGACTAAAAGGGATGGAAGGGGTTTGTGTGGAAGAGGACCAGAACAAAACTGACATGTTGAACAAATATTTTGTTCTGTATTCATGAAGGAAAGGGAAGGTGATGGGCTGCAGATAGGAGAAAGGGGAAGTGTAGGAAAAGTGGTGGACACTAGCCCTTTCATGATAGAGAGTCCTCAGGGAACTAGTGCAACTAAAAGTAGATAAGGCAATGGGGCCAGACAATATTCACCTCAGGATACAGGGAACTTAGGAGGAGCTGACTGCACCTCTAATGACTCTGTTCAAGCTTTCCCTAGATATGGGAAATTCCAGGGACTGGAGGAGGTGGATGTGATCCCACTTCACAAAAGAGGAATGGGGAGGCAGAAAACTACAGACCTGTAAGCCTGACTTCAGTGGTGGGCAAAGTTATGGAAACAGTACTAAAGGAAAGGCTAGAGAAATACCTTGAGAACAGTGGTTTACAGGATCTGAGGCAGCATGGGTTTACAAAGGGAGATCTTGCCAAACAAACCTGATCGAGTTCTTTGACTGGATCACCAGGGATGTGGATCAGGGAGGAGTGGTGGATGTGGCCTACCTGGATTTCAGTAAGGCCTTCAACACCGTTCCACACAGAAGTCTGGTAAACAAGCTGGGCTGTCTGTGAGTGGGTCCAAAGATAGAAAATGGGTACATAGTTGGCTAAGTAACAGGAATTAGAGGGTGCAAGTAAATGGGGTTCACTCAGAAGAAGGCATGGTAACCAGTGGGGTGCCACAGGGGACAGTACTGGGACCGGTCAACTTCAATGTCTTTATCAATTACATCACAGAGGGTCTGGAAGGAAGGTATGCCTATTTGCAGATGACACAAAATCTGCAACAGAGTGGACATGCTGGGGTGGTGGTGGAAAGAATGAGAGATGATCTGAAAAGCTGGAGAACTGGTCAAGAGTTTGGCAACTAGGTTTCAATGCCAAACAGTGTAAAATTATACACATTGGGCACAAAACCCAAGGACAACATGGCAAATTGGGGTGGTCACAACCACAAAACAGGAAAAGAGGAGAGGGAACTGTGGGGAGGTCATCATAACTGATTAACTGAAAGCAGCAAAGCAGTGTGATAAAGCAGAGGGAAAGGCTAGTAGAATGAGGGGTGCATAGGAAGGGTATCACCAGTAGAAAGAGCGAGGTAGTGTTACCCTGTATAGATAGATGGTGAGGCCCTACCTGGAGTACTGTGTCTAGTATTGGGCCCCATCTCCAGAAAGACATAGATCAGGTAGAGGCAGTATAGAGGAGGGCAACAAAATGGTACATGGCCTGCATCAGAAGCCCTACAATGAAAGATTCAAGGAATTAAATATGTACTCTCTAGAGGAAGGAGGAAAGGGAGACATAATAAAAACATTCAAATACTTCAAAGGTTCAAATAAGGTATAGGAGGGTGGTAATTCACAAAGAAAAAGCCATGGGACTGTGGAACATGATATGAGACTAGAGAGGGGATGCTAAGAGGAGGTGTGAAGTACTTCTTCACAGAAAGGATGGTGGATGTCTGGAACAGCCTCTCAGCAGAGGTGCTGGGTACTAAAACAGTAGCAGGATTCAGGTATGAATGGGACAGACACAAGGGGACCTTAGTAACAGGAATAGGGGAGGGGAACCAGAGATTGAGTAGGATCTGCAGCAGCACAGTAGGCAGGAATTTAGGGAAGACTGGGTGGGCCAAGAGGTCCTTTTCTTCTGACAACTTCTATGTTTCTATGATGTCCTTATTTTATTTCTAAAATATGTACCCTGTATAACCCAACCATAGTAATGCATTTAATAGAAAAAGAAAAAAACAGCGCTATCCATCCCCAAGTAGTACTCATCAACCTTCCACCTCCCATTAGTATTAACCCTCCCTAAACCAAAATACATCAACAAAAGCCATAATTTTGTAACCCATTTACCTTGTGAAGCTGGAAGGTGGAGATGAGACATATTTATGTTGAAGGAGAAATAAAAGGAGGGATGAAAGAGCAGACAGAAGTTGAGGTGAGGTAGAAGGGGTGATGCAGCCTCATTGTTGCACCTGAAGTGTATAAGATAAAAATATAATGGATGCATCTAGAAAAAGAAATAAACAATAGGTAAGCTCTAAAATGTATGTATTAACCATGTCAAAGTCCTCCAGCCTAATGCTTATAAATTGTTTTTCCCTTCCCTTGTGTATTATAGATATATTTTTAGGGTAGGAGTTTATGAAAACCCCATTACTAAATCTGTACATTCTCCCAGATCATCATCTCAAATATCAAAACTAGTAAAATCTGAGTAAACAACAAAGATATCACTCTACAATGGAAAGTAACAAAAAGCAGCATATAGTTCAGGCCCCACTAGTTCCAGATAGGGAAGGTCTCTACAAGGCACTCCAAAGGAGCAAACTGATTTCTCAGTTCCAGGCCCCAGTGCAACTGGGGACGAAACCTAAAACCAGTGGGAGTTGATTAAGTTGATTGGAATCTATGGAATGGGAAGATTCTTTGAAGAAAGCTTCTTTAGTGCAATCTTGACATCTTAAGGGTCAACAAAGTATCTCATCTGACAGTGTAGAAAAAACATAATTTTACTAGTGGTAATGTGTATTTAATCCCTTATTCTCTCAGGATGGCCATTACGGATGGCCCTCCCCCACCTTTATTAAATAGTCTCTTTCGTCGCTGCCCCTGGTCCAATTACCTGCCCCCTGTCTTGCCTCCTATCCTGTTCCACTAGTTAAACCACTCCCTCTCCTCCTGCTTTTCTTATCACTGCTAGCTTCTCTGGGTGATATTGCAGGCTACACAACCACTGTGTACTCCAGCTCTCTGGTTTCTTTTTCTCTCTCCTCCTCTCCTCCCTGCTACATCCGTTATCCTCACACCCCTGTTTCTCTCCTAGCTGCCATGCCTCTCTGCAGCCACATTCTTCTGTCTCTTCTAGCCCCTCCTTGCTTCCTACTCTATGCTATCTTCCAACCTCCTCCTATCCCTCGCTATCCTTTACTCCAGCCCTCCATGCCAGCTACCCCATCAGGTATGATAGCAATCTCCCTCTACACGCACAAATGGTGCCGTTTGGCAATGGACTGTTTGAAAATGATAAATCACGACATTGGCCTGGGGCAATTCGGCCTCTATTTCTGACTACTACCTTACACTGGGACCCTAGATACCTGCACTGGACTAAATCACACAAGCTGCGGTGTATTTCCAACTACTATGAATTACGACAATTGACTCTCAAACTCCTGCTCCTCCTCCTCTTAATGTCAGGAAGTGTTCACCCAAATCCTAGCCCCTCTCCCACAGCACAACAAAGCCTGACAAAACGGAGGGGACTCACTATTTCACCCTAAATATCTGTAGTGTCCTACCAAAACTGGCCTCCCTTCAAACCTTTGCCAGCCAACACAACCCTGATATCCTGGCCATTGTTGAAACTTGGCTGACACCTAACACCCTGACCATGCCATATCACTACAAGGCTACAAGATACTCAGGCTGGATAGGACTTCAAAAGGGGTGGTGGTTGTGCAATTTACATAAAGGACTATCTCACATGCCTCCCTGTTACCACTACTGAAACGCTGTACAACTCCTTCCTATCAAGCTACTCCTTGGTGCCCACAATAAAGTCCTCACGTTACTGCTATCTATATCCCACCTAAAGATCCAGGGTCCAGCCTCCAGACTGTACTAGAATTCATAAGATCTCAACCTCCTGATGCCGAGCTCCTTCTCCTTGGTGACTTTAATATCAACTGACTTGCACCAGACACAGGGTCAATTAGGATGCCATCCTTGCTGCAAACTTAACACAGCTGGTCAACTCACCTACTAGGAAAAACTATAAAACAGGGAATAACACCTCATAGACTGGATCCTTACCAACCACCCTGCCCGGATAAATAATGTAGCTGTTCTCCCAGACTCTCTTAGTGACCATTCTCATATAAAAAGTACCTGGTCAAATAAGTTCAGAAAACCATCTCCAAAAACCATCTCAAGTAGAGTACTACCTTATGGCAACCTTACTCATCTCAAGGAAAATCTTAGGCAGAAAGACTGGTCACTTATTTACAATACTCAAGATGTCAACGTAGCCCCTTGATCACTTTATTACCACTTTCAACGCTGCCTGTGACTCCTATACACCTGAAAAAAGCGCAAAATTAAAGTGCTCTCAAATCCCTGGCTCACGGCTAAGTTATTGGCACAACTCAAAGGTAGGGACCACCTCTGAGCTATTGCAAGAGCCACTGGCTCTCTGACTGACATCAAAAGTACAAACAGGCCCGAAACCACTGTACCAAAGAAATCCACGGGTGAAGAGCTCCTATTTCAAGAATGCCCTCTCCAACTCCTGGGGTGAAGAAATCCTTCTGGGACAATTTAAGAAATATCATGGGTAAGCAGTCCAAGTCCTCTCCTACTTTAATGAATGTGGATGGCACCACCACCCTTGAACCCATGGTCATTGCAAACACCCTTAATGAAACCTTCACAGACCTTAGCGGTGTCCTCTCATCTGACTTCTTCACTAATGCTGACCCTCAATTTCTATATCTCCACTGCCTCTCCAACCATACTGCCCTTCCATCTCAAAATAGTTAAAGCACATGAAGTCCATAAATACATAAAGAGGGCTATATCTAAGTCCCGGCAGCAGTGACTCTGTTGACCTTAAACTACTGTCCCTCACTCTGGATGAAGTACTCCCCCCTCACCAGAATATTCAATCTCTCCTCTGCTCCTGCAAATTCCTAGTAAATGGAAGGCTGCAATTGTCACTCCTGTGCACAAAATTGGTGACAAGTCACTGCCTGGTAACTATAGACCTATTTCAATACTACCTCCCTCTCAAAGGCTCTTGAATGTGTAGTGGCGGACCAACTTACAGATTACCTGCAGAAATATAACATCCTCTGTGCCCAGCAACATGGATTCAGGAAAGGGCACAGCACATCGACAGCCCTACTCAAATTCTCAGGAGCAATCCACAAGGCTATGGACAAAGGACTCCTAACTGGAGCTGTGTACATTGATCTAATGAAGCGTTTGATACAGTACATCATGGTCTACTTATCAGTCAACTACAGTCTCTTGGGCTCTCCCAGGGTTCTGGTGACTGGATAAAAGTTACCTCGAGCACTCTCAAGTTGTAAAATAGCTGGAGTTCTCTCAGACCCAAAGCCTGTTCTCTCAGGAGTTCCTCAGGGATCCATCTTAGGCCCTCTCCTCTTCAGCCTTTTCTAAACTCCCTTCCTAAATCCTGCCCGGAGCAATTATCCTCTATGCCGATGATGCGTGATTCTATCCTCTCATAAAGATCAAACCCTTACACCTCAGCCTCCAGCCATTTGCCAGAGTCGAGACGTGGTTCCTTGAACATAAGCTGGTCCTAAACCACAAAAAACAAAATCCATGCTCTTCTCTAGCCATAAAACAAGAAAAGACAAGTACCACTCACTATCAACATGTACCTGGGAATCACCCTTGAACAGGTGGCTACTTTCAAATATCTTGGAATCACCTTTGATCAAGGCCTAACCTTTGCAACCCATATTGATAGTACAGCAAAAACTATTAATCACGGCTTGGGATACTGTGCGGAACCAACAGCTCCTTACCCTACCAGCACTGAAGATAGCTATTCAATCCTGAATCATCTCAATCATTGACTATGGCTTAATTGTCTGTAGGTCTGCTCTACTAAGCACTTAAATGCATTACAACCTCCCTTAACAAGGTCTGTTGGCTGCTCACTGGTGCTCATCGACATACACTTGAGGCTCACGCTGATACTGGGTGGTTACAACTCTCAAACCGCTTGAAGTACCTCACCTCTATGGCTAAAAATCCATCATGGGCCTCACTCCACCATGCATTCAAGACCTGTTATGCCAGAACACAAGTGTCTGACTCACCAGAAGATCAGAAAACCAGCCTCTTCAGGTCCCCGTTGCGGACTACCAGGGTCAAACATCATTTGCCTATCATTGCCCCTACTGACTTAATGCCCTGAGCACCCCATTACTTCCTCTACCTCTCTAGGTGCATTTAAATCTAGACTATTCTCTCACCTTGCCACCTCTAACTCCTGTGACTATCTTGATTAAATCCTTACCTATTTCATTTCTCCACCCTGTCCATTTACTTGACAAAGGCTTGTTAGAGGATCCTTTTTCTCTTGCTATGGTCTGCTCCTCCCACCTTTTCTCTCACCGCTCTATCTATTACACTTCCCTAATTTGACTTTCCCTCTTCACTTGATTTTTATTGATGAAAAGTGTTCATTTGGTATTTATCTGTCCTTGCACAAATGTCTTGATACTTGACTGTCTATGTTTCCTTTTTTTACTACCACACATACTTTGTTGTGCCACTCAATGCAACCTTTTTGTTTGTACTTAATTTGATGTGGAACCTTTGTAAAGAGCCTTGGCTCAAAGGTAATAATTCCTAGAACAATAAACAAACAAAGGCTTTACAGTCATTCATAGTTTCGCACTGAAATTAGGATAAGCTTGAAATTTAATTCCTTTAACTGAAAGCCCTTCCTCTGTCCTGGCTTTCCTTAGCAAATTTCTCTGTCCTGAAATCTATGGGATTTTATATACACAAAACAAGGGTAGTCAGAATTAGTAGAATGCTTCAAACCACCACTCCCGTGTGCCCTCATAAGATTAATCTTTTGATCTGGAAACCTGCCAGCAGCCAAGGTCACAAGTTCTTTGAAATAAGACACAAGGATCCTATGCCTTTAATCTCCTCAGGAGGCATCCTAATTTGAGGTTCTTTCCATGAGATCTATCCTCCTGATCTTGAACATTTTAGTTAAGGCTTTAAGCTGTGAAGTGTGTAGGAGGATAGATTTTCTAAACAGGTCTATAGTGTTTTCCAATGTACTGACACAGCTTTCAGCTTAGTCAGTTATTAGGATAAGGGCTTCTAGTTTGGTGTTAATGCCTGCAAGCATCAGTGAACAGACCAGGGATTTTTGTATGGCAGCTATATCTGAGAGAATTACCTTTTGAAAATCAAATGGCAAAGAATTTGAGACAAAGGAATTATCTGGGTAGGTAATTAAACAGGTAGGTCTTGAAGGCAAAGGTTTATTATTATAAGCTTTTGGGTTTAACAAAGTAATATTGTTCAGAAAGGTGGATTTTTCAACGGCCTCTACCATTGACATGTTCTCAGAAGCCATCACAGAAGAAGACAGGAACTAGAGATAATTATAGGTTGTTTAATAACCTTTTGATAAGCATAACTCATTTGTAAAGTATCTGACAGTTTGTGACCTATCTGTCCTGCTTTATACATAAATGACTGGTGTTCTAGCTACAAGATTCATGTCCAGGGTTAGTAGTAGTCTGTGGCGGTTTATTGAAACAACAGGTAGAGTTACCATGGTCAAAACATCTGTGGGCATACAAACCGAAGGAACAGAATCTGGAATTGGAATGAGGAGGAGGTTGACTAGGAACAGTTAGTTCAGTCTGCCAGTGTTCCTGTAGAAGATGCTTTCTTGTCCTGTGATACAGCCTTGCATTGAGATATCTCCCCAGATTAAATAGCTGGTTGTTCAGGATTTATTTATTTATTCAAGAGTTTAACCAGGCAGGCATACTGAGCGGAGGACCACTCGCTTCCAGATGCGACCTGGGAAACAAGGTGGGGTACATGAGGGAAGGAGCAGTAATTATACAGACATTCAATTACACATGAGGAGGCAATGTTGTGAGCCTATACAGTAGGTAGCTAAGGTAACTTGTTCTTATATCCAGATGAAGTACAAACAGGAAGATAGAGCTTTGGTGTAAGGGAGAAGAGTGCCAACAATAGATTATAGCTGGATTAGGAGGAAGGATTGGGAGAGAGGAGGAGGGAGTAGTTCAAAGGGCTCATCATAGTATTGAAGGACAAATGGAAGCTGAAGCTGTAGTCACTTGGTTCCCAGCTTGGGCAAAGTTACCAATTTGTTTGGCTGATTCCTTTTGTGTTGGTAGAAACAGTGAGTTATCCATCCAGGGCCGAGATCCTGCATTCTTGAGCAACAACAGCATTATTCTAGGCCAAGGTCAAACTCACTCCTGAAATGCTAAGGTAGTTTCAGGGTAAGTTGAAACAGATGGAGAAGGTTTTTTATTGAGATATTTTTCAACCCTTTCAGCTCAGGAATGGTAACTTGTCTTGGAACTTGACTGGTCTGAGGGAGTGGAGACAATGTCCCAGTGAGCACGTCCATAGTAGGCACAGAAGATGACAGTGCTTGAAACAGTAGGTGAGCCACCTCTGGGAGCGGTTGTACTGAAAAGAAGTAGATCAGGCTGGAATGTCAGTGTTGTTTGGGCATTTTCATAGTTTGCTGGGGTTTAGGTTGTGTGTTTTCTTCTTGCAGCTGTTTTGCCCCCTGACCCATCTTAGTATACTTTACACAGGTCGAGGGAAAACAAAGAAATGAGACTGAATATAAGTAAGTGCCCTCTTTCTAGATGCTTTAACATAGGGATAGATGCTCACGGTAAAAGTTAAACTGGCTGTCTTGTTAAAACAATTGTAACATGCATTCTCAGTCCTCTCCTGGCTGAGAAAAACAGTTTGAAATCATAGAGCTCACCAGCCTCTGCTCTCACACACACCTATGTGGCCATCTTGGATCAGCCATGTATTATAATGTAATCCTTAAGGCAACCTATGTAGAATAATCAAGCATGCCCTGGTAGGGTTATATTAGGTTGGACTGTCATGTCATCTTCTATGTGGAATAACCTGATCTGAAAGGCACAATGCATTGACACAGCAGCTTCTCAGTGGATTATAAGCATAAGAAACACACCAACACCAAGTGTAGCATAAAATTGGTACTTTTTACTTTTGTAGAAATACTAATAAAACTGGAAAAACCATAAACAACAATTTTACCAGGCCTAATACACTACTCAAATGTACAGTAGATTACCCAGTCCCTTAATTATCCAGAGGGCTTTAGGAAGATGCTGTTTAACAGGAACTCAGTGTATAATCATATATAGAATAATGTATGGGATGGCATGTGTAGCAAGAATTTTACACACACCTGGTGTTGGATGTGGCGTAAACCCTGAGAGTGAAGCTTGAGGGGTTTATCTAGGCATCCAACACTGACGGTGTGTGTAAATTGAGTTTTCACACCACCACATATTGTATTTTATAGAATTGTTGGGTTTAGCTTTTTGCCACAGCATTATATATAACAAAAGACTTTCTGGCTGTGGTTCGATTGGGATTTAGTGCAGTCCGTGGTCATGTGCTGAAAGTTAACTTTTTCCTGGTAATTGTTTTTTTTAAATGTTTTTAGCAGTGGTTGCTTTTAAAAATAACTTACTGCTGAGTCCGTGTGGTGGTGTAGTCTCCGGCGGCAAGCAAGGTGGCCAGCGGTCAGAATGGAAGAGCTGCTGCTGGCGCCTGCATGAGTGAGGAAACCTGGTGCATGTTTGCCATTATAAATACTCCTTTATAATGGCAAATTACACAGTGGGTTTCCCTATGAGAAAAGCTAAACCTAGTTATTATATACTTTTATACATCATTCCTTTTCCCAGAATGTCCCTGGTTACTTCTAAACAGTGTCCATACAACTGTAGCACAATTGCTGACTTGAATGTCCTTCCTGGTCAGAGCTATCCCAATGCCTCGATCCTTACTGGGATGAAATCTGGCCCGATTTTCTCAGGTTGGTTTTACAATTCATAGTAACAATTTCTGCAAGTGCACAAATAAAGGCAGTGAGTCCTTCATTCAGCTAGGCCCTTAAAGCACCCTGGGATGGTTTGGTTCTACAACTCCTCCTGTTAGCTTTCTCCTCCTTCTGGGCTACTCAGGACTAAAATAATCATAATACTAATATCTTTTAACAGCTGACTCAATTCCAAACATACACACACACACATACACATATTATTTGCAGAAATCTTCGTTTATCGCCAGTTAGTCTATCAGGTTAATGCCACACAAAGTGAGGAATAAGTGGCATTATGGTTTCAACCAAACTCCCACCTCCACCCCACCACTGATTTGCCAAGACTCTGAAGAACCAAACCCTAATTATTTTTCCTTTTGCTGCTTGGGGTGGGGTGGAGAGTTAGGGTTGGAAATCTAATGCCTCATTTCCCTACTTTGTGGTAAGTTAACTTAAACCCTAACAACTGCATTGACAAAGTTTTTTGCAAGAATTCCTTCTTTTGAAATACTGGAATCATATAATTATTCATAAAGATGCACAAGGCCCTTTGGGTCCTGTGCCTAGGGAAGACTCCATCCACCTATGGAAGTGAGGCCCTTGAACCTGAAGAAGTGCAGGGCCTTATGCCAAAAAGGGTTGTGTTCATTATATGGTACTGGGGCCCATGGGGCAACACTGCACACTTTCATTCCATGGTCGGGTGTCGCATAACAGTATCATCCTCCATCTTCACCCCATATAGCTGAGTCACTGAGCTTGCCCCAAACTCAGCTCACTGGCATGAAATTACAAAGCATACCAGGTGGGGTGAAGACTGGCATTAAATACATAGTTTCCTAATAATTATAATAATTATATATTTTTAAAATTTTGACCCCAAATTTTCAAGAGTAATTTCATGACTACTCTTATAAACATTACATGTGGCATCTATAGTATGTTGTCTGAAATGTCATTTCACACCACAAGTGCAAAAACATGTCTTGACCAGGATTTAAAAAATGACACCTGTCTCGTTTATGAGGTGGTGTGAAAATGACTATGTTGAAAGTTTGGAGTTAAAACATTGAAAATTAATGATGTTATGAGTGCATGTTGACATATTGCAATGTTCACTTATAACCTGGCATTTTACCATATTTGTCCACCAAATTTTCAGCATAGCCTCTTCTTACTGTTGTAGTGGAGTGTGGAGAAGGAAATACCAACAACAGGAGTAAAATATAAACACACCAGAGTGTGGTTTACTTATAAAAAAAGTGCTTCAGCAAAATGAATTAAAAGATAAATAAGCTCACACAGCTAGGACATATAGCTTTAATCCCACTCTCTGTGTCCCTCAACCTGCACTCAGGCTGAACTGATCTACTGACTAGGTCAGTGGTCTGCTTTTTACAAAAGTCACATGATAATAGGCTCCACCTCCTAGTCTAATACAAAAATATTTCCTAATCTAAACAACAAGAAAATGAATAATACAATAAAGGAAAACATAAGGATAACAAATCCTTTAGAAATGTATAAAGTATTCCATTTTATTATGTATTTACAATGTTTCTTTAGTTTAGTTCTCTGAAACTCCTCCAACTAAGCCAAGATTGACAGTAACCATACAATAAGACGAGCAACCATTTGGGGTGCTGGCCCTTAGGGACAGGAACTGCAGCAGGTTGGGAAGGTAAGCTTTCTCATAGCCAAGTAGCAACTTTATTAAAAAAAACAGCTTTTGAAGACACAATGATATTTAATAAGGACTTCCTGCTACCAAAATAAGTTCAAAGGCTTTATTTTAAAAGGTTTTTTAAAGTTATATGCAGCAGGAAATGGGCATGTAGACTGTTTTGAGGTTTTTCTTTACCCGCATGCAAGGTCTGTGCACAACCATGCATGTAAGGTACAAGAAAGACCTTACTTGGCTCTTAGTTCTGCTCAAAACATGTTTGGGAGCAAAATTGTGAAGAAAATAGCTGCAGTACAAATGGGAGGAGCACTAAAGAAACTGGAATGCTTGGAGCTCCTAACTTAAAAAGCAAATTCTCCTATATCAAGAACAGCAAATACTTCTTCTTGCCTTCTATTATTGCTACTACAAAGGTAGCTTTATTCAGCATTGCAGTACTTGAGATAGCGGGAGGTTCTGGAGCGGGAACAGACAATTTTCAAAAACACAACTGAACCTCAGTGGAGCTGCCCACTCCTCAAGTCAGCTGCAGTTTACCAGGAAAAGAACGTTTCTTCTTTTCTGACTACTCACTAAAGGTAGCCTTTTTTATTATTATTATTAGAGCATACAGAACCAACAATACTGTCATAAGGAAGCAGGGTAGACATGGGGCAAGAACATTCACAACAGAATTCTGAGCTTGTCAGCTCATTCTGTGTCACCTGTTTCCTTAGTTTTGCTGAAGGCACTGACATTCAAACCCAAAGCGTCTTACATTAATACTGCTGTTTTAACTTTACACCAGGGCACAGCTGGGGTTTAGTATGAAGAACTACCCCTCTTTACCATGTCCACAATCATAAGGAACACTAAGAAGTGTGGACTCTGCAAAGGGTAAGTGTGTTATAAGATAACACAGGATAAAATTAAAAATAGCAATATCGGGAGGAGGAGGTTGGCATCTAGAATTTCTGCAGGTAACAATAGACAAAGAATGTGGGTGTCAGTGCTCTATTTAGTGAACACACATATTCTGCCCAAATGACCATGCAGGTTAAAATTATCTTGTGGTACATCCAGGGGCCCATAATAAAATGAAACAATTCTAGATTATTAAACACCTCCAATATCTTAAAGGGGACATATTTTGCCTGCAAGAAACACACCTGCTGGAATCTGAGGCTAATCTGTTCAGAAGGCAATATATTGGCCAGGTTTTCACAGCAGGTTGTAGTACACAGAGTAGATGGATTGCCATTTTGTTTCCCAGAGGATTTCTTTGTTTTGCCCAATGTATCAGATGCCCTAATGGGCAAAATATCTTTCTGAGAGGCATGTTAGATAGAGAAGTAGTTTTTGGATGTATTTATGGCCCTAATGTTGACTCCTCTCATTTTTATTGAACTGCTTTCTGTCCTTAGCTCTTTCTCAACACTCCCTATTTTTCTAGGATGGGACTGGAACCTCCGCTTACTCCCAGATTTAAATAAGTCAACCAGGAAATCACAGAGGGTCTCACCAGCCCAAAGGGCAATACATGATTTTTCTGACCACTTTGGACCATGTGACCTTTGTAGGATCCTAAACAAATCTTCCAAGGAATACATGTTTTACTCAATGGTGAACAGAACCTCATTTAGAATTGACTACTTCCTGGCAAGTCAGGGTCTCTTGATGGGGTTATAGGTTGTGGTATTGAGTCAGGGGTGATGTCAGATCACTCTCCAGTTTGGTGTCATCTTTCCTTTCCCTTTCACCTAACCAACAGAAAGAGACTTAATGGAAATTAAACAACCAATTACTTAAGGACAACTGGATACAAACAAATAGCCAATTTGATAGAACAGTACACCATGAACAACTTGAACTGCACCAGTAAATTTGATATGGAATGGGGAGGCTAAATGTCACATAAGAGTCAAATTAATATGTTTGGCATCTATCAGGAAGTGTATGAGGAAAAGAAGGCCTCTGAGATTTTAGCTCAGAAAAGGCAATTGGAACTTAACCTCTCACCTACCACCAGTAAAGAGGACAAACTTAAACTTGTTAAGTTAAGGAATAGTTATGGTGAGATTTTGAGAGAAAAAGCTGAATTTGCCTTTCTGAAAACACAATTGACGATATAGATCAGGGAGAAAAGTGGGATGTTTTCTAGCTCCGAGGCTCAGACAACAGGAAGCTTCCAGAATTATTAAATCTATTAGGTCCTTAACCGCTGGGTCCCTAAAAGTCACCCCTAAAGAAATAGTGTCTGAATTTGAGCACTATTACCATAATTTGTACAGCCCAAAGTCTGACCTCCCAATACATCAGAGATAGAAGACTATCTGAGTCTATAACTTTACCATTACTGGACAGTACTGGGAGGACAGCCTGATTACTTCCTATTACAGAGGAAAAGATTCAGATGGTGATTAACTATCTTTCCTAAACAAGGCCTCAGGCCCAGATGGCTTTCCCAAATTTTATAAGACATTTGCCTAGCAGTAAACAACTTGGGTAAATAGGCTATTCTCCTGTATACTATCATCAGACTGCAATGGCCAGCATTTGCTGGAAGCCCTGATAGTTGTTTACATATACCAGGGAAAGCGGAGGATAAGGTAACTAGCTATAGACCGATTTCATTATTAAATTATGATATTAAAATATTAGCTAAGCTGCTGGCTAACAGACTGGGGAGGGTACTTCCTTCACTAATAGGGAAGAGCAGATAGGCTTTATGGTGGGAGGTCCTCATCAGATCATTTATGTAAACTGGCTCATGTTTTCTCTGTGTCCAGGGACTTTGCTATTCCTGCTGCTCTGGTGTCCCTGGACATGGAAAAAGCATTCATAGAGTTGACTGGCAGTTCCTTTTCAGGACATTGCAGAAGTCTGGACTTCCTCTCAGTTTATCCAATGGGTACACGCTTTGTGCAAGGGCCCTCGCTCCATATATATTGCAACGGGTATTTTCCTCCACTTTCTCCTTACATTCTGGTATGAGGCAAGGATGTCTCCTGTCCCCATTATTATTTAATCTATACTTAAAGCTCCTTCTCCATAAGCTCCGGTGAATCCCAAGATAAGTGGTATTAGGGTGGGGACCCAGGTAGTAAAGCTATCTGCATATGCAGATGATATTTTGCTACATCTCCTCCAAATCCTGTATCCTGGCAGTACTATAGATGATCAGAGTATAGCCTTCTATCTATCTATCTACAGAAGTAATTTGGATAAAACCCAGGTTTTCCGTTAAACACCAGAACCTGAAAAGTGAAGTAATGGTTAGTGGCCTACAATGGTCTTTGAAACATCTTCAGTACTTAGGGGTCAAACTGGCTATGACTGATCATAAGATGAAGTGGCTTAGCTTAGACTCCCTACTGCAGGTGCTCCAACAGAACTTGACCCATTGGAAAGATCTACCTTTATCTTTATGGGGTAGGGTAAGTTTGATTAAAATTAATATTTTGCCAAGGATTTTTACCTGCTAAATTTACTTAACTTATGGTTACCCCTTAGTTGGACTAAAAATTCACTCAATTTTAATGGATTTTGTCTGGTGGAACAAGCTTCCGAGAAGAGTGTAAAATAAGATGGCTGCTCCTAAGACTGGGGGTGATATTTCCACATTTTGGGTTATATTATTGGGCCAGTCTGGC
Organism: Neoceratodus forsteri; assembly: GCA_016271365.2. Taxonomy (NCBI): domain Eukaryota; kingdom Metazoa; phylum Chordata; order Ceratodontiformes; family Ceratodontidae; genus Neoceratodus; species Neoceratodus forsteri. Next base: position 1,188,398,257 of record CM057455.1, read on the forward strand.
AAGCAAGTTCCTTCAGTGGCTGGTGAGGCCTGCAGAGTCTCACACATTTCATATGTCCCCATTTGGCTAGCAATTGAGAAGGAGCTTATACATGGATCATAAATTTCTCTGGCTGCCCTTCTACATATAAAGCTGAAGGATCTCCCTAAAAGTTTACATAGCCTCTGATCTTGGTATCAGTAAGGGCTCATAACCAGCTTTGCTCTTTTTGAAATACATCACACTGCAGACCCTAATCAGCCACTCATGAGGAATCCAAATTTCAAAATAGGGAACAAAATGTTACAGAAACAATGGCTTCCACAGCTGGTGGAGAAGAGTCCCAAAGACTTTTTATGGGGGCAACTGCCACACCTCAGGGAAATTATGAGGAGTTTCAGAATTGAGCATGGCCAGATGTTCAAAATTTACCAAATTCGCCATTTGAAGGTTACTAAAGGACACAGACTTTAGAGGAAATTAAATAGATTATTAATGAACTCTCTCACCACTATAGCCACTGTGCCCCATGCAGTTTCCTGGATATACGCCCATCTCTTTGACCTAGCTTCCTTCTATAGACAGAGCTTCCAGCTATTGGTCATTTCAGGTTCCTCACTTGGAACTAGACTGAGGTAAATTATGGAACAGTTGCTACACATACCTTACACAAGATGGACTGAGGGTCATGCAATGTCAAATATTAAACAATATGTATATGACTCAGTCAAGCTCCATAAAATGGGAAGCTGTCATCCCCAACCTACTCTAGATGCAACCAGGCAGAAGGCAACCTCTTCCACATTTTTGGGAGTGCACTGATATAGCATCTTTGTAGGCAACAATTAAGCAGAGAGCAGATCCACTATTGGGCATAAATGATTTATTCACCCCAGAAATATGTGTGTTGGGTGATTTTGTGGGTGTGACTGTAACCCAGTGTAGATATTATAAGACCATGATTGCCCTGTCACTGAAAAAGCTAGTGTTATGGCACTGGCAGACTCCTAACATGATTTCATATGCAGAATGGTTACAGGAGCTTTTAGCTAATCTAAGAACTGAGTGAATGATTGCCAGCCTGCACAATCATCTGCCCAGATTTTCTAAGATTTGGAATAAACTGTACACCCTGTTTGGTATGTAACCTGCTTCCAAGCAGGTGACAAAAACCTATGTTTTCCTTGATATCTAAGTTCACCTGTTGCCAACTGGGGAGGAGGGGAGAGTGAAGGTGTGTGGGGAGGGGAAGGGATGGAGGGTACTTGTATTAGATTAGAGGTTCTGTTTTCTTTTTTCTGTATTGTATGTATTTGTGGTGTAATTTGAAAACTTGAATAAAGTTGACTTAATTTCAAAAACAAAACAGCAGTGTCACAGAGTTACGCCCTCTTGCATGTTCATGCAGGGCTACACCCTCTCACACATTTGTGAAGGAGTTACTATCTAGTCATAACTAAGGCTGGCTAGCATTACAGCTTTTATTAGCTTTAAATTATTACTAGCAGAAATACTATTAGCTGGGCAGCTAGCTATTATAGGCAGGCTTGGCGCATGCAGAGAGCATCCCACTAGCAGGAGACAATGTTAGAGGGGCAGAAAGGAAAATGGAAAATAAGTAGAGAGGTGTAGGTGGTCAGCCTACAGAACAGGATAGAAAAGGATAGTAGATAAACTAGATGCTGTTGCAAAAGACTTTAAGTGGAAGAAAGGAAATGGAGACAGCCCTTCAAACATTCCTCCCATTCTGGGAGGAAGGTAATGACTCTACCACACTTACCATACCTGATGAATCCGGTAGGTGAACAGTTTCAAATCCCTGCTAAAATGTAATTCTATGCCATAGGTGCAAAATCATACTTTGGGCCATGTTTTTGAAAAAATGACAACTATTACATTAACGAGGTGGTGTGAAAAAACAGCTAAACTGAAAATTTAGGGTCAAAATATTAAAAATTACTACAATTATTTAATGTACCCTCATAACTTTGTCATTTTACATATTTTGTCCCCAGATTTCCAACATAGCCTTTCTTTGTCCCTACCTCATGAACAAGGACAGTGAACATTTTCAAATCGGCAACAAAAGGTGATTTTGCAAAGTGACTGCAAAATTGCCTTTAAAGACAGATTTGTATATTTCGCCACCATTGGTCATGAGGTGGGGTCCCAAAAGGCCCTGTTGAAAATGTGGTGTAAAAATATGTAAACATGACAAAATATGAATCAAAGTATAAATTCCATTGAAATACATTAAATCAGATTTACTTTATTTTCATACTATAGTCGCCAGTTCCACTACAAGATGAGTCTTCAATCAGGGAGTGGATCTACATCGTGGGATATGTTCAGGTGTGGTGGTGAATGTGAGAAAAGGGTACAGAGGGGAGGTTGGGTGGGGTGGTGGGTGTGTTGAGGGTCAGATTGGTGAGGGACTATTTTCTTTTATAGGTTAAAAGCAAGAACAACAACAAAACAATGTGCAATGATTTTCTTAATTTAGAGGGCTTGACACTGGGATTGGGAACTCCAGTGTAGAATTACTGTTCAGTAGTAATGGAGGTGGGCAACCAGTAGCGGTGGTGGGGTACTGGTACTGTGATGTAATGTACAATGGGAACAGGGTGGGCAATCTGTGGGATGGGTTCAAGAGAAGTGGTACCAGGGTAGGCACCCCAGTCCTCATATATATATATATATATATATATATATATATATATATATAAAATAAATAAGCATTGGGAAGGTTGGTGGGTGACCTGGAGGAGGGGAGAAAGAGGCAGTACTGGGGACTGGGCACCCCAGTATGCATCACAAACATTTTAATGAGCTACCTAGCTAGCTAGATAGATAGATAGACAGAGGAGAGAGAGACAAAGACAGACAGACAGAAACAGGGATAAAAGAGGATTACCAGCTCAGTGCTTCAGCTAAACTGGCAGCTCAGCTCCAGCTGTGGCATCGTATTCAATAGCTCCACCGCCTCAAGGAGAACGTGGGCAAATGTCTCCTCTTATGAAGCTGGGCACCCTAGATTTTGTGGTATCCAGATAAGGTATTTCTGGCCATTTTCTAAAAACAAACACTAGAATCTAGCTAAACAGGTCCCATTTAGCTAGGTTTAGATTTTTTTTTTGTAATTATACAATTTTTATGTAGTTTCCATGTTTTTCAGTTTGGCGGAAAACAAGATGGTGGCCATCATGACACAATTTCTTTTATGCTGTGAAAAGCAAGTGGTGAGAAAACAAAACTGGTCTGCAACCTGAAATCTTTCATGTCGCAACAGAACAGTTTTCAAAACTCAAATGAGCATGCTCTGAACAGTAAAAACAAAAAACAAAAACCAAAACCCAAAAACAAAACAAAATTAAAATCCCCATAAACCTTAACCAGGTATTACCTTGCAATAGCATGCTTCTACCCTGAAAGTTTTGGGGAAAATCCATTATGTGTAAGCTGTACATGATAGCAAAACTAAAACCCATGTTAAGTATAAGAAAAATAGACATCTTCAGCAAAATTATAAATATCGATCTCAGAAATTGCACAAGCTGCCATCATGAATTTTCCACATGTTTAGACCTTGCCTACTAGACAATGTATACAAAATGTCAGCTAATTTTGTAATGTTGCCAAAGCTATTAAGGTGCAAAATTAGGTGTTTAACATAGAACCTGTCAGTCAACTCTAACTATACTGGCAGTAGTGCATCAGTATTATAGTGGTATGGTAGCATCCCTATAGTTAGGTTGAGTGGGATGTTAAATGTAAAATCCCAATTTTGTACCTTAATAACTTTGGTGTCATTGATGAATTGCCCAAAATTTGACATGTGAGGTCAGGCTGTCAGAATCTCGGAAGTGAAAAGTTTTGTAACAGCATCTTGTTTGGTTTTTGAGATATGGACTGCCAAAATACAGAACAAAATGCATTCACTTTCCCTATATTTACCATTGCATATTGTTTGTTCTCACCTGCAACCAAGACAGTGTGGAATTTTTCATTAAATTTTCAGGGTTGAGGAGACTTATGCCAAAGGTGTGCCTTTGAAGGTTCTGTGAAAATATTATACAGTTCCAGAGTTATAAGAAGTTTTGAGATAACAGAGAAATGGGAACGGCAATAAAAAAAAAAAAAAACCTGCTGAGAGTGCTTATTTTCATGATTTGCTTGTCGATGGAAAATAAATACCGATCGTGATAGTCACCATTTTTAGTAAACTCACAAATATTGAAAATACATTTCAATGTGCCTGTGCAACTGGTTTTGTGCGTATGTTACATAGATAATCTTTGGCTATCACCTCTATCCATGGATATACCACCTGCAGGGGTACAAAAGCAAGGAACTCTAGAGGAGGGTTTCACCCCTTGAGGTGTCATGGGAGTGAAGGAGAGGAAACATGCCACTGGAAGAGGAGGGGTGGATGGAGGAGCAAGGAAGAAATGCTTGTGTGTGGAGGAGAGAGCAGCAGTTAAATGGGCCAAATGGGAGTGTGATCAGTTGCTGTAGCCTTCCAATCAATGTGCCTGTGTAACTGGTCTTGTGCCTGTAACATATATAATCTTTGGCTATTCTGCTCTCTATCCATGGGCTATACCACCCTGTAGGGGTATGAAGACAAGGAACCCTAGAGGAGGGTTACACCTCTTGATGTGCCACAGGAGTGGATTCCCTGGCTAGAAGTACCTTAGGAAGAAGCCCAAAAGGGTGTTGAGCAAAGCCTACAAGGTGGTGAACATGTATCGGGATTGAAGAACTGTACATAGGTCACTTGTTAGTATGGGTTCAGTTGGTAGCATGGGTCAGTTAGTCATATTGTTTGAGTAGTAGTAGGCAGGAAACAACAGGTGAATAGTAACCTGCTCCAGAGGTCTTATTGTCACGCACGGAGGCCTGGCTTCCTAAGGAGAGAGAGAACATCCAAAGGGGAGAAGGGACAATTACGGGCAGCCACCCAACTCCACCCAACAGCAGAAGCCTAACTAAGTGATCTAGGACTACAACTACGCCAATCTAGTATTATGACCATTGGTATGGAGGACAGGAAAAACCCTTCGAGGAGGAAATCCTGGGGATTCAAGGCTTAGGCTGCCTACCCTCTGGGCTTTGGGACAGTTTGTTTAGTGATGTCTCTGCTACTACAATTTAGTAGACCAATTTAGGGAATTGCAATTTTGGGAAACACTTTCACTTATCCCTCTAACAGGAATACCATGGAGGATTGTGAGCAAATGCTCCAACACCAGGGCATCTCAGTGACAACCTCCAAGGTGGGAGGAGGAGTAATGACCATCAAGAGCTCAGCCGGCCTACCGATCTAAGAACAAATCAGGTGAATCAGAGGCAGTTGTAGGGATAATAGCTTTAAAGGGTGCCTCTGAACCCACTCGGGCAGCAAAGGGGTCCTTCCTGTGAGAGCCCCACCCCTTCACCATTGAAGTCTTCAATGCTACATTGAGAGGTGCCATCGGTATGGTTGACAACTGAAGGTCCACCTGGCATGAGGACATTCCCAACTATGGGCTAGGTGAGAAGGATCCTGCCCCAAGTTTCAAAAGCTCAAGATGCAGACTTCAGGATGCAGAGAGACACCATCAGCCACAGGGCCAGCCCTGAGACCTAGAAGTAATGGATACAGTGTCTCCAAAATGTGAAGGAGTGAGTTATAATGAGTGTGGGACCCACACGTGAGTTATAATGGATGATGGCAGACATGGGGAGACCTGTACATCAGTCAGACTGAGCACTGTGGACCCTCTCGTGGGTCTTGACTGGAAGAGAGCTGACAGGCAGAGACCTGTAGGGCAGGTCAGGCTGAGCAATATGGACCCTCTTGTGGGTCTAGGTAAGGCGAATAGCATTTTCAACCACAGGAATGCATGCTGACCAAGTCCATTAGGAAGTCAAATTGTAAGTGAATTGAATTGTATGTTATGAGTAAGAGAACAGCAAGGCTGAGTGAAGCCTGGGCATATGGTTGGTGAGGAGGAGGCTGTGAAGCCAGTTAGGTAGGAGGAGGCTGCAAAGTCAATATGGTAGGAGGTACAGTTCACAGCAAGTAAACATGATTTGCTGCCAGATTTGAAGGGGATAAACATTGCTGGTAGTAAAAGGGACAGGAAGGCTGGGATGACTGTGTAAACCAGGTACATAATATTAGGTAAGGATGGTTGAAGGCTGAGTAGAACCAGAAGCCCTTAGGTGGAGAGTTGCCTGGAATAGCTGGTTGTGTAGTGCCATAAAGACTATGCAGAGCAGCAAGAGGAGGCTGAGTGAGCCAGAGGCTTATACAATACATGACAAATAGGAAGCTGCTCCCGCTGCCTGGGGCAGCATTGTCCACTGTGACTTCTCAGTCCTCCACCATAGGAAAACAAAGAATATGAACATGATGCCATGACACCAAACAGCTAATGAAATAAGTTAAATACGTGCCAGCCATGAAAACAAGATTAGGTTATTATCAGAAACAGACTGCTGTGGGTTTAGTAAAAGTGGAGTAGCAATAAATGAGCCTAAATAACACAAACATAGAAGTGAGGAGTAATGCAGTAGGGCGGACACTGCTGAGCAGGCAGAGGAATGAGACAGAGTGATAGCTGCTAAGGGTAGCCAGTACTAAAGGTAGGTGAAAACAATTAAGGTGATGAGCACAGGGACTACAGCATGGAAACAGCAATTGGAACTGAGAGCACACAGCACCTAGTACAGAGAAAGAGAGAGTACTAAAATATAATAAATGAACCAAGAGCTTTAATAGCAATGCAGCTAAATATAACAATACAAACAGAAGGGCAAAAGCATGCCAAATAAGCCCAGAAATCAAATGAAGCAAACAGGACCACAAGAGCAGTAGGGAGAACAAACAACTGAGATATAAGCACAGATTGCAGTCACAGGCAAAACACAGACAGAGAAGCAAGAGGCAAAGGCTAAACTGACTGACCTAGAAGCAGGAGGAATACAAACCAGGCAGGGAGTCTAGTATAGTCAACAGATTCCAACAGGAAGGAAGGAAGGAGGAGACAAACACTGCAGGGGGCAGGGCTCAGGGAAAGAGGGGCCCAGAGAGAGGACAGACAGGGCCTCTGGCTGCAAGGAAAACATGCTTGTGGAGTGAGTGAGAGAGTAGCCCTTAAATGGTCTGAACAGGAGTATGACCAGTTGTACCACCCCTTGAACTACAGGCTATAGCCTTCCAAAAAATGACAGATTTACAAAAACAAACACTCTGAACCTAGCTAAACGGCACCCATTTAGCTACAGTCTCATGTTTTGTTTTTAAAAATGTGCCAGAAATACATTTTCTGTACGCCACAAAATCCAGGTGCCCAGCTTAGTAAAAGGGTCTGTTCACCTGCAATTTCTGTATAAGAGCAGGGACTTTCTTTAATGCTGAGCTGCAGCTGGAGTTGTGCTGTTGGCTTCAGTTCAAGCCTGAGCCACCAATCCACTGTTCTGTCTGCCTGTCTCTGTCTTTGTCTGCCTGCCATCAAACCACTGTCTGTCTGCCTGTCTCTGTCTGGCAAGGCAAGGCAAGGCAAATTTATTTAAAAGATGCCCATCCTGGAGGCTCTGGGCACCACATATGTTAAAAATTTAATATACATACAAAATACAATAGATAAATAAATAACACTCTTAAAAAACATCAATGCACATCATTACTAAACTTAAAATAATACCCTCAACAGCAGCAATATGCCTAGGGGAAGCCAGAGATTATTTTAGACATAAAATTCTGAAGTCAGGTTAAGGATGTAAACACAGTCCGGAAGGCCTGATTACATATGAAGGCCTTGAGGCATGCCTTGAATGCCTCAACAGAAGTCTGTCTGTCTGTCTGTCTATCTATCTAGCTATCTATCTATTTCTTAAGTGGACTGGGGTACCCAGCTCCAGTGGTGCTTCTTTCTCCCTCCTCCAGGTCAACCATTCTTCTGATGTTTTCTTATATAGCATCTAAAGTTTTCTTATATAGTATTTAAGGGACTGGGGTGCCCACCCCAGTACCACTTCTTAAGCCCCTTCCATGTCACCCACCCCATTCTCAATATGTATGTGGTGGCACTGGGTCCCCAGTGCTGCCAAACTGTAGCCCAACACTAGGATGCTGTAGGGACAAAGACCCTGATGAAAACAATTTTTTTTTTATTATGAAAAATAGATTTTTAATGATTATCTTATATGATTTTATATGGGATTAATTATGGAAGTTTTACTATAATTTCTGATTAAGATTACTGTTTGCATAAACTACTAAAACAAAAGAAAAGTGCTAATTAAATCTTAAAGCAATATATCTGATTAATGCTTAAAAGAAGCAATCTCTCTCTCTCTGCTGTTTCCTGGCTATCTCTTTGCCCATATATGGCAGATGAGTTTTGTCTAGAGCAGAGACCCTAGGGTTCTTTTAAGATGAGATATTAGTGAACACATTATAAGTTGTAGTCAGAGAGAGATGAGGGGCTAGCTTACATTCCTCACATTCCAGAAATACTTCAGCTGAAGCCAGAGCTGGGCATCCTTAGTCCAATCAGATAGGAGGTCATTAGACCGTACAGCCTTGAAGTATCTGAGGAAACAGCTGTTTAAGATCTCCATAGGCTTTTTACAGAAATAAAAGTTGTATTTATTTCTTAACAATGCAAAGTGCTGCAATTTGAAATTGTCAACAATTGTAAACAATACTATGATAAATAACATAATTAATTTTCATATTTGTAGGACCAAGGGTTTGAGAGTTATATATAAAAGTTTTTAATACACATTCTTTTATTGATAAATAGAAAATCTAGTCTCTCATGATAGCTGACATGCTAATGAGTTTAATGAAGTCATTTTCAAGAATGTAACTTGTGTTTTTAAAGAAGGAAACTGTCTAAAGATTTGTGAAAACACATGTTGGTCACACTTCATTTGTCTCAAGACAAAGAACGTCATGTGTTTCTACAAAGAACTAGTATTTAAAAGCTTTGGTAATGATTTTTTTCTTATAAATCGTATATTATTCCATAGCTTAAATTATTTAGAGATGAACTATCACTTTAATTTAAGATGTTTTATTAAAATTATAAAGTTATAACCTTTAATAGTCTAACCTGGGAAATATTAGTTCTGCGAATATGGGAAACATACCAAAATGCTCCTTTTGATGAGAGGAGTTGAAATATGTAACTTTAATGGTTAAATTAGTTTAAATGAAAAGTTATTAAGGAAAATCATTTTGTTTGATAATAAGTCTTAAGAAAAAGGGACGCCTTTGGAAATGTGATGTCATAATACAACAAAACAGCATAGAGGGAGCCACAAACCCGGCCCCTTAGTGACTCAGTCCAATCAAAATCTAGTGATGACATCACACAAAGCAGGTTCATATTAATGAATTCCCATAGCCACATCTCAGTCATGGCTAAAACACTGTACAGTGAGAATCTCTGTAAGTCCAATTGAAAGCCTTAATGACTTCATAACTTTGCTAGGCCAAAAAGCCTTATACCATGCTTAAATTTGGAATACTGGGACCAGATTTGGTAACCATTGATGTCCAGAAAGGAGTGCTAGGAAAAGCTTGAAGCCTATGCAGTGTTGCCATGAGGCCCAGATGCAAACTTCATGATGCAAGAACAGTCTAATTGTGTTATGAAGCAAGGGCTGTGTTTTATTAACTGAGCATCTTGACTGAAGTAAAGTTGCTGCTGAAGCTTAGCCTACAGACTTGACTTAAAATTCACAGTCAAAGTCAGTTATGCAGTGTTGTGAATAGAAGTCTAGTATCTAAGGTTTGAGTGTAGATGAATTAAACATGAAAAGTCATTAGAGTCCAGTTATTAAGACAACTTTGCTATCCACAAGAATGTTCTTTAATACAAAGGTTGCTATGGGGCTGCTCAAGTTTTGTTGTCTGTTGTTTCCTGTTGAATCCTACAAACTGAGTTTTGATAATTAGTGCATCCCAAATTGATGCAAGAAGAACCTCACGTTTCACAGTTCCAGGGTCCAGGAAAAGACAGGCTGACTGAAAGAGACTTTCTTACTCAGAGCCAGATTTAACCAAGATTTCTAAGTTAAGAGAGCAGAAGAACCACTTCTATAACCAGAAATGTAAGTATAATTTTAATTATTATCCATACTAATTAATTTTTAATTGATAGTTTTAGTAATTTAAATTGGCTTATCTGGGAAAGTAACAAGGAACTTACTTTAACTACAGAACTTTGGGTATATCGTTTAAAAGGTTTAAAATGAAAAATATTTTGCATGATCTAAAAGTTAAAACTGAGTTTTATGTAAGTATAATACAAAATACTGATGTAATGAGTTGTTGCAAGTTCTCATGAAAACGAAAATGTTATGCTAAATACTAAGTATATTGAAAGCCTAGGGTGGGATATTCAGACTGTGCCAGGCTGTGGTGCAAGCCTGTGTGCAGAGCAACTGGGATGTGCCAGGGCACTGACAGGGTGATATTCAATGGTGCTGCACCATGGCTCAGCACCATTGACTCACTCTGGGCTACCTGCACTATGCATGCGCACAGTGGCACTGCACCAGCACAAGTGGCCAGAGAGGGCAGGGATGCGCTTAGCGATATTCAACGTGCACATGCAAATGGGGCCATAATGCATGTAGGCACAAATGGGGCCATTTGCATGTCATTATGGCCCCATTTGCATGCAGGTGCACCCATCCTCGTGACTGCACCTGGCACCCTTCCAGGCTGCAGCTGTCGGGGACCAATGCCCCCGCACAAGCAGCAGTAAGTCCTACTGCCCGATCATGGGCATACGTATAATTAAGCATCCTATATCCTGGTGGTCCAGTGGACTGCTGGCAGCCCAATTGTGGGCATATGTATAATAGAACTTATATCCTGGTGGTCCAGTGGACGCCGCCTCGATCGCAGGCAGAAGTGTAAAGGAAGATTACATCCCATCCCTGGTGGTCCAGCAGCACCCTACCCCACCCTCCCATGCAGCCCGCCACCCACCTCACCAGTCAGTGGCGGGTGGCAGCTCTCACCACAAGCCACCCGGCCTCCTGCTGACTGACTGCGTACCAGTACAGCTGTATGCCCATTGGTCCCAAGCGTGGGCCAATGGGTCATCGCAGACCATACTACTACACAGTCAGATATGTGAATGGCTTCATTCACATATCCCGACTGTGTAGTACAGTACTGTACGCCCATTGGCTCACACTGTGGACCAATGGGCACAGCTGTACTGTACACAGTCAGTTGGTGGGCGGCTGGACAGCTTGCGGGTGGGGAGCTGCCACCCGCCACTGACTGGGAGCGGGTGGTGGGGCCCAGTGGAAGGGGTGGGGAGGGGTTTCCACTGGACCACCAGGGATGGATGTAATCTTTCACACTTCTGCCCATGATTGGGCGCGAGCGGTCTGCTGGACCACCAGGGATATAGGACCTTCTTTATTATACATATGCCCGCGATCGGGCTGCAAGTGGTCCACTGACCACCAGGGATATAGGACCTTCTTTATTATACATATGCCCGCTGATCAGGCTGCCAGCAGTCCACTGGACCACCAGAGATATAGACTTTTTTATTATATATATGACAGTGGTCTGGCTGCCAGTGGTTCACTGGAACACCAGGGATAAAGGACCTTCTTTTATTATACATATGCCTGTGATCGGCTGCCAGCGGTCCACTGGACCACCAGGGATATAGGATGTTTAATTATTGTATGTGTGCCCACGATCGGGCATGGGGGCGCTACCCGATGGAGGGTGCCACCGGGCGGGAGGCCAAACACAACTGACAGCTGCCGTGTTGCATTCTGCAATATGGCAGCTCCCCATGAGTGGCTGGCTGTTGCTCCTTTATTTTTAGAACAATTGTATGCGGCGCATGTAGGGTTACTGCATGGGCTCCATACATCCAGGCTGAATATCCAGGATGTACGGGGGGTATGCATGGGCACGCCTCCTACTTGCTCTGCATATCGTTATTGATGCACCCAATGCATTGGGATTTGTGCCATGCACTTTCCCCTTTTGAATATCATGCCGGGGTGCATCAGTAGGGTTGCATATGGCACAACTGTGTTGGGCCATGTGCAACCCTGCTGAATATCCCACCCTAGTATATAGCTAATGAAAGTTATTATGTTAATATTGCTTATTCATTTGCATTCTCTATCTGGTGAAATTTGTTTTGTTATTGGTTTGTTTGATTTTCTGAAATGTTTGTTGATGTTTATAGTTATTATGCTTGATATTTATGCTAATGAGGAATATTTAGAATTATTGTATAGGTGTCAATAAAATACATATCTTTTTCATATTATAAGTGTGGTAAAAGTGTTATTGCCATTATCATAAATCTGGAGAGCAGAGGTAATGTCATATGTGAATTTTATAATTATGTTTTGGTAATTTATGAACATTTTGGGGTAAGGCTTGAGGTGAATCCAATTGCTGCATTATGAAAATAGATATTATAGCCTTTGTTCTGAAATCTTGGATTCTCATCCACAGGATAATTGTTAGCAAATAACAATCCACATTTAGAGTGTATGAAAAATAAATGTTATTATTGTTAGTATTTGCAAGATTTCTAAATTGCAGAAATAATACTTTTCTGTTTTGTTTTTCTGAGTCTGAAGCTACCTTAAGCAAAGAGAAGGAGCTACAGCCTAGAAATGAACAGAATAAAATCTCTGACTAACAGTAAAGCTGCAAGAAAAGAACATTTGAAGCATCATAAGAAAAGATTGAGTCTTTGCTTTAAATTGTTGTGTGAAAAGTCATTTCTATTTTAACTGTTGTTCAAAAGAATACTTGTCATTGTGAAAGCTGATAATTACTGTTGCATAGCCATGACAAGTTTAGCTGTAATTGCAATTATGCTTAGCGCTGAGGCAGTAATTTATACCCAAGCACAGCTGGCTTTTATTAAAAGTAAAATGAAAGACTACAACAACTGGAAAAAATGTTGGAAGATAAACATTTTGAGTGTGGGAAATTTGCAGGTCAGGTAGAAGTATTTGAAAAGCTTTACAGGAGAGTAAAAGACCTTTCTAATAACTACTGTAACTTAGTCAAGCTAAAGACTGAAAATACTGCTTTGCAACGTGAGTTACAACAATGGCAAAGCAGTGTTTGAATTTGACAAAAGGAAAAGTTGAACTAGCAGATACTATGCACAGGTTAACAGAGATTTGTTATAATAAAAGAAAAGTATGGTTAAAGAAAAATGAAAGCATTCAAAAGATTAGATTACTTGACTGATTTTGGTATATCATTGAATGGATCATTTGACTCAGAAAATGAACTACAGAGCCAAAACAGGATTCCTAGACTTAACAGTAGTTCAGATTCTGATTTGTAATGTGAAACATTGAAGACAAAACACAAGATTAGGCAAAAGGGGTTCCTCTGTACTGCAAGCTGAGGTGTTGGAGGCCACTGCCTCCAATACTCCGACTGAGGGGGAGAAACTACCTATGCCTAACATGAAAAACAATTAAAGCCCATACTTGTTCCAGCTGTGGCTCAGCAACCTGGGACTCAATACTTTCACCACTTAATATCAATGATGCATGGAACACTTTTAAAGACATTGTGCATGATTTAGAAAACAATATGTTCCAGAAAGAAAGAAAGAAAGAAATACAACAACAAAGGCAAAGTCCCGCTTGGTATAATAATAAAATAAAAAACTCAGCAACTGTAAATGTAAATTATTCATATGTTTAAAAAGTGTCAACCTGAACTACTAGAGGAAAGCTACTAGAATACAGGAAGGTAGTTAAGGATCTTAAAACATTAATTGTTCTATCTAAACAGAACCTAGAATTCAGAATAGCTCACACTAAGGACTAGCACAAGAGTTTGCATTCATATTTAAACAATGAAAAGGAGATACAAAAAAATAGGCCATTAATTATGGACAACACCACCATCCTTTCAGATAAGGTTACCGTAACTGAATTTAACAAATACTTCTGTTCTGTTTTTGAACAATATACCGAACCTATAATACATGTCAACTCTGGTGCACCACCTAGCTACACTATCACCATCTCTGATACCCTCAAGCTCTTAGATACACTGAAGTCAACAACAAGTCCAGGCCCCAACAACATAACCTCTAAATTCCTTATGGGAACATACAACTATATTGCCATTCCACTCACCATTATTTTCAATAAATCCTTAGTGAGTCCAATGTTCCTCAGATTGGAAAACAGCTACCTTCACGCCAATCTTTAAAAGGGTTACATCATAAAGCTGAAAACTATAGACCCATCAGTCTTACTTCCATTCCATGTAAACTATTAGAAAAACAGATTAAACATTTAATCGAAGAGGAGATGATGGCGTTGAATTTAAACGATATTACACAACATGGATTTAAAACCGGTATTCCTGCAGAACTAACCTGCTAGCCTTTTATAATTCGGTTAGTATAAATCTTGACTCAAACATTCCAGTAGATGTCATTCTGCTTGATTACAGTAAAGCTTTCAACAAGGTCTCACATTCCATATTAATAAATAAACTTGTATCTCTAGGTTTTCTAACTGTATTGTGTCCTGGGTCAATAGCTGGCTTTATAGTAGAACCCAAACTGTTAGGGTAAATAGGAACATTCAGATGAAGGATTGGTGTCAAGTGGTGTCCCCAGGGCTCGGTGCTGGTCCCACACTGTTTGAGATTTTCATTAGTGACCTCACCATTTTATCAAATAATACCATATCAAAATTCACAGATGACACTAAATTGGGAGGACCAGTAGATAGTGACTCCAACAGGAGTACTCTCATAGATGATCTTAAGAGAATTGAATCATGGGTAATAACTAACAGAATTTCATTTAACGTATCTAAATGTCCAGTGTTACACATGGGTAAAATAATATTAAACAAACATATTATCTTAACAACACGATGGTTAGGAATCTTCCACAGAGAAAGATCTGGGTATACTGGTTAACAACAAGCTGTCTTTTCTAACCATTGTAATAAAGTTGCTAACCACACTAATGCCTTTTACATAGAAATAACAATACATTCCTTCTTAAAACTGAGGAGTGCATTATGGCTATGTATAAAACCCAGATTAGACCCACTTGGACTACGGTTCACCTTTCTGAGTCCCTAGCTGGCTATGGATATCACAAGAATTGAAAAAGTTCAAAGAAGGGCTACAAAAATAATACCACATCTTTCTTCATTGGACTACACAACTAGGCTTCATAGAACAGGGCTCTATTCCCTTGAATTCAGAAGATTAAGGGTGATTTACTTCAGTTATTTAAGATCTCACAGTCAGCTATGCTAATGAGCTTATGTGGATTATCCTTTTCATCTAGAAAGATTGTAGCCAGAATACACAATAAGCAAATAGAGATTAACAGAACCAGAACAAACAAAGACAGCAGTTTTTACTGTCAGAGCTCCAAGAATTTGGAATTCTTTGCCACAATATATTGTTGATTGTCAGAATATAAACACCTTTAAAGTTAAACTCGATAAATGGCTTCTGGAAGAACATAATTCATCAATGATCCACAATGTGTGGAGTACATCCTTGATGGGCTTGACCTTCTTTTGTCCATTTACCAAGTAACCAAGTAACCTTGTCAAGACTCAAACCAATACAAACACTGGAGTCCCTCTAAAAGGAGACCTAAATGCAGGGTTGGCAGTGAGCATAGTAAATACAAAACTGACCACAGGGGATGTCACTGTTCTGATTATGATAGGCAAAATGATAGTGCATCTCAAAACAGGTCTAGATGTAGTTGTACCAGACTAGAGAAATGATTAATAATTCACAAAAGCAAATGGAGGAGATACAAGCTCTTATTCAAAGCTTTGTACTCCAAGTTGCTCAACTACCTCCTGGCTTTCTATTTTCTGTGCAAAATCCTCCTCACCTGTACCCAGTACAAATGAAACTAGTAGTGCTATGTGACTCATAAATCCTGTTCACCCTATTGCTGACATGGTTACAGAAACTGTTACTGTTAAAAAGGATAATAAGATTGAAATGAGATTTAAAATGAGATTCCAAGTGAAGTTCAAAATGCTATCTCTGTGCCTAACCTTTCCCAAAAGGTTCCCAGAGCTAGTATGAACCACAGTGTAAAGTGCCATGGTAAAACTGCTGTTTAGCCAGGAAAGAAAGACAAATACTGCCTGGGCAACTTAATTCCCAAAGGAAAAGCAGGAAGATTGTACTGTGACATAAACATTGAAACAATCTAAATCATGAGGCTTTGCTTGATTCTGGAATTAAGTACGTTTCACATCTAAAAGTCTCTGTGATAAGTTGACTAATGTTAGGTGATTCAAAGAAGCTGAAAACCCTTCCTAACAGCTAACACTTTGTAGGTTATGGAGAGGAAGCTCAAAGGACCTTAGGTAAAGTTTGGTTGAAAATGAGAGTTGGTAAATTGGTGATAAATATCCACTGTGTGTTACAAACAAAACAGGTAATGATTTCTTGATTGGAAATGACCTTCTAAAGAAGTTTAAACCTATTCTAGACTATAGCCAGAAAATCTTATGGTCTCAGGTAAAAAGGCCTATTCCATTTAGAAAACATTGTAAATTTTCTAAACAATGAAGTTCATGCTACTGTGAAAAATGATTTAATGATTAAACTGAAATTTGTAGGTTCAAATGTAAGTGAGAAATTTAGTTTTGGTCATTCTAAAAATTGGTTAAATGGAAAGTAAAGCTTATGTGGTTTGTGTGTCAAGACAAGATGTGGTAAATCTGTAATTAAAACAGATGCCTAACTTTCTTCACAAAGAATGTAAGTCATGTTTTCTCAGTGCCATCCTGTTTTGACAAAGCATTAAACTCTAAGGACAAGACCCACTGAGGACTGTGGAAAGGAGGTGCAACTCAATAGAATCAGAGGTAAAACCATAGTGCCAGACAAAAACAAGACTTGTAAAGTTCTGTATTATCCAAGCAGCACACAGATTTACCCAGTGTTAAAATGAATGGTTACAAAATGTTCCAAACCACAAATAAAGGTTGAAAAAGTGGGAAAAGGGCAGATGCAGGAAACTACAGACCTGTTAGTTTAACCTCGGTGATTGGGAAAATGATGGAATCACTTCTGCAGGAAAGAATTGTTGAGTACCTAGAGGCCAGAGGAGCTCAGGACCCAAGGCAGCATGGATTCACAGCGGGAAGTTCATGTCAGATGAATCTAATAGATTTCTTTGACTGGGTGATCAAAGTAGTAGATCAGGGAAGGGCTGTAGACATGGCCTACCTAGACTTTAGCAAGGCATTTGACACAGTCCTACACAAAGATTAATATACAAGTTGGCCAGCCTGGGAGTGGGTTCCAAGATGATAGCCTGGGTAAAAATTGGCTGGAGAACAGAATACAGAAGGTACTAGTAAATGGAGTCCCTCTGAAGAAAGTGGGGTTACTATGGGGTACTGCAGGGTTCAGTACTAGGACGGTCCTCTTTAATGTCTTTATAGAGTGACATTGCAGAGGGACTGGAAGGAAAAGTATGTCTCTTTGCAGATGACACAAAGATCTGCAATAGAGTAGATACACAAGGTGGGGTGGAAAGGAAGAAGAGACTTGACAAGGTTGGAGGAATGATCAAATGTGGCAGCTTAGATTCAATGCTAAGAAGTGCAAAGTAATGCATCTGGGAAACAAAAACCCAGGGAAGAGTACACAGTGGGGTGAGATACTAACAACAGCAAAAATGAAAAGGGACTTGGGGTAGTCATATCAGATGACCTAAAGGTGAGCAAGCAATGTAAGAGGCAGTAAGCAGGGCTTGGGGGATACTGGGATGCATAGGGAGAGTCTTAACCAGTAGAAAACAGGAAGTTGTTATCCTCTGTACAGACAGCTGGTGAGACCCCATCTGAGGTGCAGTTCTGGAGACCCAGTCTCTGCAAGAACATAGACAGGATGGAGGCAGTCAGAGGAGGGCAACTAAAATGGTGCAGGGTCTTCACCAGAAGACATATCAAGAGACTTAAGGATCTTAATGTGTATAGCCTTGAGTAGAGGAGGGAGAGGACATGATTGAAACTTTCAAATACCTCAAGGGAATCAACAAAGTCAAGAGGTAGCATCTTTCAGAAAAAGGTGTTCAAGAACAAGGGGCACAATCTGAAGCTAGTGGGGGATGGCTCAGAGGTAATGTGAGGAAGTATTTTTTCATGGAGAGGTTGTGGATGCATGGAACAGCCTTCCTGAGGAGACTGTGAGTCAAAAACAGTGGTGCAATTCAAGAATGCATGGGACAGATATAAGTCAATTCTGGGGTGGAGGTGGAAGAAGATGGCTGTTGGTTAGCTAGGATCTGCAGCGTATCCATTAGGTAAGGAAATGGGCAGACTGGGTGGGCCAGCAGTCATATCTGCCATCAAATTCTATGTTTCTTCCTAACTTCCTCCTGTATTACTGGTGCCCACTTCTCTAAGTTAGGAAATGGTTTCTACGAACACTGAGAGCTCCTGCCCAATCTGGCTCAATTGGAGAGGGCTTTCTTTTCGAAATTAGAGTTGATATGTTGCTTTATTCTACCAGACCCCAAAATCCTCTCACAGCTGGTCTCTGATGAGGCGGTGGTAGTTTCTCTTAGAGCATGGGCACAATGCCTTAGAGTCTTTCGGATCTCTAATCTCACGGATCTAGGGCAGCGATAGTTCTCAACCCCAATATTCGAGTGGGGAATCTTTGATAGGATCAAGCTGGCTTCCACAACTCAAAGATTCTAGGGTGGAACACTTGTTTGGTTTTGATTAGCTTCTTACTTCAGATGATATTCTTACCAGGTTTGATATACCAACCAAAAGTATTTTCAAAGTGTTTCAGCTCCGGCACTTGGTAGGTAATAAATTTGGCACTGAGGTCAGAAGCTCGATTGTACACCCCTTTCTATCTAGTATTATAAATCTGGCTTCTCAGCCTCATTCCATATGCTGATTTACTCTTACCTCTTGGATTTTAACTCACAGGAGGAAGTTGGGGTCCCTTGATCTGACACGTCTTCTTCCCGATGAGGTTCCGCTCTAGAAAATTTTGGCCTAATTTACATAAATACCATACCCAGGATAGATTTTGTTTAGTACAATGCAATATTATTAACAACCTCTATTATACTCCCGTTAAACTTTTCAAGCAAACTGATTTCTGTCTCAGAATGTTTCAGGTGTTCACAGGCTGAGGGCAACTAATTCACATTTTCTGGGAATGTTCTAAAGTTGCTCCATTGTGGTCTTCGATCCGAGACAATCTGGATTCCCTTCTGGGTCTGAGTAGGTTTTTCGTCCCAAAATTTGTGTGCTGGGTGACCTCTCTCATATAGACAGTGTGGACGCAGATATCACATGGCCTTAATATCTATGACTGTCAAGAAACTGGTTTTAAGACATTGGAAGGACCAGTTGGTTTTATCACCGCTGAATGGTTAAAGGAGGTAATGTTGTATCTCAATCCGAAAATTTGATTGCAAGTTATAAGGATCGTATGGATCTATTTCACAAAAGATGGGGTAAACTGCAGTCCTTTTGTTTGTCCTAATGCTTGGAGCTGCTGACCTGATCCTTGGCCCTCACATAGTACATAAAGTGTTTCTAGTTTTTATGTTACTGTGGTTCCTAGACCTGTCCCTTTCCTGGTTAAATAAGTTAAATCGTTTCTAGATCACAAAGGTAGTAGGTAAATAGATTCTGATATCCAGAGCTCAGGTTTTTTGTGTTTGATGGTCTGTTGCTGGTGCACTTTAATTGGGAGGGGGGTGGGGGTGGAGTGGTGGGGATCATATAGTTTTCTGGAGGCTTGGTTGCAGGATATGTATTTCCGTTTTTCTTCACCTTTTAAACATTTCCGAATATCCTGTGCAACTGTTTTATGGGGGGATATGGGTTTTGTTATATTTTCTGGTTGGTTTGTTGTTACTTCTTTGTGTGGGCTGTATTGTTTGAAACTAATAAACTTAAATTTCAAAAAAAAAAAAATTCTATGTTTCTATGTTTAAGTATAGGCACTTGCCTTGAATCTCAGATAGGAAAAGTATACTATATCATATGTATCATGCAAGGTTTGACATCTCCCATGCCTTGGGATAGATGCACGTGTACAACTGGGTGTTTATATAAGCCTAGCTAATAAAATTCTATGGTCACTATCACAAATGCACTCAGCAGGTCAGGTCCTCGGCTCCCAGTGCCAACCTCAGAGTGCAATAGTGTGAACAGATAACAGACAGGGTTACCCTCCTGTCTGCTTTTGAGTCCAAATCACCTTTAGTCTCAAGTTCTGGGGAGTTCAAACTGTGAACCTTATGCTAGTGTACCCAAATGTACATGCTCAGATAATATTCTCTTTGGGGATGCAATATATCTTTAGCCTCGGGCGCCTAACCAAGTATCCAAAATGAACCCTTAAAACTCTATAAGTGACCTTAAGTATATTCTTACCTTTTACCAAGTTTAGTAACACCATCAAGCCCTTGAACAGTTGTCAGACTTAAAATACAGGCACTCCACATACAAAATGATGGAGGAGACCCAGGCAGAATCTTAAAGAATAGGTACTTTACTAAAAGATGATAAAAATATGAAAATGTAAACACAGAATCATATATTAAAGAGCTCACAATCACATAAAAGAACAAGGAAAATTACAAAGCAAAAACCTTCCATAATACATTTAGGTTTTGCTATCTAAGTATTAGCTCTGGAAGTGCATTTTAAAGTTAGATCAGAGAGCTGTGTCTCTCTAGAGTCCCAAGATGATATGACAGCATTTCAGACACAAGTATCAGTTTAAACTCTGTGTCTCCACACCCTTCTGTGAGTCATGTAGCTCCTCCTTTTAGAAAATAAAATTACAAAAATTATTTCCTATCAGGAGATATTTTAAATAAGGTGCATCAGAAGAAAAAAGACATTTCCTATATTACTCCTTAATTACACATGTTTTCTTTGAACTTAGCAAACCAGACTGGCACCAATGTGTTAAAAAAACAACAGAATCAGCCTAATGAAGTTTTGTTTCTGAAATCATAAAGTCACATTTGATTTCCACTTGAAAACATGAGGTCATAAAAAGCCATAAAATGCAATTTCTCAAAATTAATTACATTACAGAGCTCTCCTGGTCAGTGTAATACATCCTATGATTTCAGCTGCTGTCTCCTTGTAATTTAAAGGGCCACATCTCACAGACTGACATTTCATATACTGACCATTTATTTATACTACCAATATCATACAATAATCATGACTTGCTGGCCAAGCATCACAAACCTCCCACCTAGACTGAATTTGGGGCTCTGTCCACTGCATGGGATGAGCTCCCAAGTCAGTTCACTCCTCATATAGACGTGGCAAGCCATCTGCGTTCTGATTGGTCACTCCAGCCCTATGTAAGATCGTCATGTCATACCCTTGCAAGGCAGGACTAATAGGTTCATAGGTAATACAGAGCCATTTAGTTAGACCCAAGTCCATTATAGCTCACATTTTATTTACTAATAACCTGAAATATTATTTTTAATAAGATGGGCATCCAATTTGGATTTAAAGCTGTTCACATTATTACTAGCGACAACCTCCAAAGGGAGATTGTTCCAAATTTTTGTGATTCTCAGAGAACCACTGTTTTCTTTTCTTAGATCTGAACCTCTCCATTTCAGTTGCAGGGGATGTAATCTGGTGTTGTAATGTAGACTTCTATATTCCAACCCAATAATTCCACAGCTGTGGGTCAGTAGTAGCTCGATAAATCAAACACATATTGCCCTTAGTCATCTGAATTCCAGGAATATAGCCCCAATTTATTTAACCTTGTTTGTAGTCAAGACCTTTTACCTCATTTATCCTGTGGGTCGCCTTTCTCTGGATTTTCTCTAATGCATTTATTTCCATTTTACTACCTGGTGACCATAACTGGGCATAGTAATTAATTGTGGTCTCACTAAAGATGTATAAAGTGGTAACAATACCTCTTTACTTTTACATTTAATATGCTTATTTATACAGTGTAGAATACTGCTAGATTTCTTGATAACCTGATTACATTGAGACTTAAAAGTAAGGTCATTACTTATCCTGATGCCCATATCTCTTTCATCCTCCACCTTTTTAGTATCTGCCCTGCAGAAAGTAATTTCTCTGCCTATTTTTCCTACAAAAATGCATAACACTGCATTTTCCACATTAAAGGTCAACTTTTATCACGTGCCCATGTTTCCAGGTCCCCGAGGGCTGATTGGAGGATATCAGATTCCTTATGATTATTCACAGTATGCCCTATTCTGATATCATCAGCAAACTTAGATATCCATGCCCCAGAAGTGGTTTGCATAGAGGTAATATAGACATTAAATAAACATGGTCCCAATACGGAACCCTGAGGCACCCAACTAGTCACATCTGACCAGTCTGAGTATGTCCTTTTATGCTGACTCTTTGTTTCCTATTAGAGAGCCAAGCTTCAATCCATCTAGTTGTTTTAACATCAATACCAAACTCTAGTAGGGCATTGACAAGCTAACCAAGCGGCACTCTGTCAAAAGCCTTCTCCTTCAAAAGACTCCATCTTAATAGTTTACCATTAGTTTTCCCATTTGTGTCAGCCAAACCAGGGGTTGTGGTCAGTTTGTACCTCAAAATGTTGCCCATATAAGTATGGCTCTAACTTCTTTAGGTCCCACACTATGGCAAGACACTCTTTTTCCACAGTAGAGTAAGCCTGATCCCTGAGAAGTAACTTTTTACTGAGACACACTGTAGGGTGATCTTTCCCTTGGTTGGATGTCTGACTCAGTACTGCCCCAATACCCACATCTGAGGCATCAGTCTGGACTACAAAGGGTCTTCTATAGTCAGAACTTGTCAACACAGGTGCACTGCACAGTGCCTCCTTCAGTCTGGTAAAGGCTTTTCACAGGCTGGTTACCAGGTAATTTTCTTAGGCATCCATTTCTTCACCAGGTCAGATAGGAGAGCAGCCAGGGCACTGTAACTGGGTACAAATTTCCTATAGTACCCTGCTGTCCCTAAAAACTCCTGACCTGCTTCTGCATTTCTGGTCTGGACCATGCCTTAATCACCTCTATTTTTACTTGGTTAGGGACTGAGCTGCCCCGGCCTACAACATGCCTGGTATGCCACTTCAGCCATAGCCACCTGGCACTTCTCAGCTTGGACATTGAGCCTGGCCCTCTGTATCCTGCCCAGCACTTCCTAAGGTGGGACAAGTGTTCCTCCCCACTGACATTAAAGATGGCAATGTCATCCAGGTACACCACGGTGTACTACTCAGTACCATTGAACACCTGATTCACCAACCTTTGGAAAGTGGCGGTGTGTTCTTCATTCAAAAGACGTACTTTAAATTCAAATAAGCCTATCGGAGTGATGAGGCTGACCTCCCTAGCTCTGTCAGTTAACTCTACTTGCCAATACCCCTTTGTTAGGTCAATAGTCATAAGATATGTCTCCCTCCCAACTTGTCCAGGAGTTTGTCTGTCCGGGCATCGGGCAGGTGTCTGACTTTGTGACTGCATTCAGTCCACAATAGTCCACACGAAATGAGTAGAGCTATCTGGCTTGAGGCACAAGGATTATGGGTGAGTCCCGGGCCTGTTGGATTTCTGGATTACCCTAAATCCAGCATTTCCTCCAATCCCTCCTAATGTCCTTTTGGACAGTCTCTGACACCCGATATGCTGTCTGCTGTATGGGCATCTGTATCCCTATCTCTGCATTGTGCGGTGCTAAGGGGTTAGTCCAGTTTGTGCTATAAATGGGGCAAAGTCTGCTAAACCTCCTTACTTCCTGGATCTTGTATGGGGCCAGCTGGGGTGACAATTTAACTGCCTCCACAGAGGACTCCACTTGCTTTCTTCCAGCAAGTCCAGAAGGGGTTTTCCTTCATCCGTCCCTCCCAGGACGACATACAGCAAACACCATGTCAGCCCTATTAGCATATGGCTTCATCATGTTGACATGGTACATTCTTTCTGTATGTCTTCTGTCAGGTAACTCTATGATATAGTTCACATCATTTACCTAACTACTTTGTACGGTCCTGCCTACTCAGCCTACAGCTTGTCTTTCCGGACCAGAATAAGGACCATGACTTTCTGACTCACCATATATGAGCAAACTCTGGCTCTGCGGTCATACCACACTTTTTGTTTCTGTTGGGCAGCTGCCAGGTTGCTCTGGGCTGTCCCCTAAGCTCCTTCATCCTTTCCATAAACCTAAGGATGTAATCCGCTATGGTAGTTCCCTGCGGTGTGCTTGCCTTCCCAGTCATCCTGGGTCAAGTCTAGGGACCCACGTACCTGGCATCCATACAACAGTTCAAAGGGGAAAATCCTGTTGACTCTTGTGGCACCTCCTGTATGCAAACTACAGGTGGAAAGGTATTTCTCCCAGTCCCTCCAATGCTGTTAGGCAAATGCTTGGAGCATTGACTTCAGGGTATCATTAAATCTTTCCACAAACCCATTGGCTTGTGGGTGATAAGGTGTCATGCACCTCTGCACCACCCACACTTCTCCCACAAACATTTCATCAGGTCCAGTGTGAAGGAACCCCCTTGATTGGTGATAACTTCCTGAGGAACCCAACATTGGAGAAAATCCCAAGTAAGGCATCTGCCACTTTGTCTGTCCTCAGTGAGGATAGGGTGACTGCTGCTGGATACCAGGTGGCATAATCTACCACAGTCAGGATAAACCTCTTCCTGGAGGAGCTGGAGGTATTTAAAGGACCCACAATATCATTTCACCCTCTGAATGGCTTCTTCACTATGGGCAATGGAATTAGGGCGGCTTAGGTTTTTCTTACCTGCATTCCCTATTTCTTGGCACGGTGACAAGACCTGCAATACTCCTTCACCTGCTGGGTGAAGCTGGGCCAATAGAAATTCTGGGCCAAACACTGTGTAGTCGATGATTCCTCAGATGACCAGACAAGGGAATATCATGTGCAATCTTGAGCAACTGCTCACGGTACCCCTGGGGAATGACAAGCTGCCTGCCTATCACCCCTCCTTCTGTCTTAGCATCCTGAGCATACATCAGTCCATTTTTCCCAATAAACTTTATGTTTTCTGTTACCTCTGTGCTCCACCAGTCTGCCCAAGCTCTCAGATTCTCTAGACTGGGGACACTTTCCTGAGCAGCTGCAAACTCCTACACATTCCCAAGGCATGGGACAGATCCCTTCAGTCTCCAAACTAGGGTCCCTAGCACTTGCACCAGGGCACTCAGAATCACTGACATCCCTAACCCTCTGACAATGGGTCACCCTCCTTCTTCGAGTAACCCTCCGTAGCTGTGTGGTTAACTGCTACTGGGAAATGTCTACCCCTTTTCATTAGTCTCCATATCAGGGGACTCATGCTGGGGAAACTGCCTCTCAGTGGTTTCCAGAATGGTTTCTATGGGGTCCAGGGAACTACAATTTTCCCTTGCGACTTGGCTATGGGTAACTGCACACACCATCCACTGTTTGAGATTGTTGCCAAGAATGACATCAACTGCTAAAGTTTTGTTACAGCCACCTGTTGCACAGTTCCCCTATTTCATCCCAGTCTCGGAGAACTCTAATGAGGGGCAGTGTTTTCTCCTCCCAGTGAAGCCTTGTACAGTTACAAATTTATTGGGTATAAGCTGACCAGGCTCTACCAGATCCCTTTACCAATGTCAGGGATGCCCTGTGTCTCTTAACCCTTGTATCTGTACACCATTCACAATGACTGGGTGCATGTGTTCCTCATGTTCACAGGTATGCTTCCAGGGACACACAAACAACCCACTTCTTTCCTATCCCCATTTTGCATATTGCTCATCCTTTTGGGACACTGTCTGGCAATGTGCCCAGTTTTTTAGAAACCCAACATTCATTTATTTTCTCAGAAAAATATTTTCTTTGAAACCTGGGGCCAGCTGGTCTTGGTGGAGGCAATGAGGGTTTTAGCTACCCTGAAGGTGTGCTTTTCCTTTATGCACTGCCACATGCACCCCATTCACTCTCAGAGCAGGTCTTCTCTTGGCATAGTGGTCCAAGAGTTCAGCAACCTCTTACACTGTTTTTGGATCTCGGTCCTCTAGCCAGGTTTTCAGCTCTGCTAGGCATGCCCCAAAAGACTGTTCTAACAATATAGAATTTTCAATTTTATCTACAGAGTTTGCTTCAATTCCTTCCACCAACATTTTAAAACTGAAGTTGTTATGTGGCTGGCTCCTCATAGCTCATGTCAGGGCTTCTTCTGAGTTTATGGAATTTAGCTATGTATGCTTCTGCAGTTAAATCAAACTTTTTAAAAGTGCAGCTTCAAGTTTGCTGTAATCATTACTGTCCTCATTGTCGATTGAACCAATGCATCCTGAGCTTTCCCAGTAAGTAGCGGGGATAGCTGGATGCTCCAGGACCCTCTAGGAATTTTTGTCTGAATGAAAACTTTTTCAAAAGGAATTTAAAAGTCATCCATATCCCTCCTTTAAATTCAGCTATCAATTTGAATTTAATTTGTAACCCAGTCCTGTAGTTCCACTTACACCCAAGCCACTTACCTACTCTGGTACTGGTGGTTGGAGTAGAAGCTTCTCCAGTTCATGTTGCCTCTGGCTCACTTTCTTCATGCTCCACTTCTCACCATTCTCATTCAGCTTCTTGCTGTTCTCACTCCCTCTTCTCCTCTGTGGCTCACTGGTGCTCATGCTCTTCATGGTCAGCTTCTCATTGTTCTCACTCCCTCTTCTCCTCTGCAGCTCACTGCTCTCACTTCTCTCTGGAATTCCATCTCTATCCTCCACAATTCCATCTGCAGCCTGATGGCTTCTGGCTCCAGACTGTTGGTGACCTTCCCTGCTGCTGTGGCCTTCGCTAACACTGGCCCTGCTGTCCTCTTCACCAGATCTGGACACTGCAATGGCTGCTGGCCCTCCATGCCCAATGTTTGGTCCTTTATAGTCACAGTCTGTGACTCAATGGTCTGGGCATCTGCTGCCATCAGGGCATCCATGAGGTTCTGCTTGTTGGTTTTCCCTCATACTGGACTCTTCTGTCCTTGCACAAATGCCTCAATTAGTCTGCAGTGTACCACTGTAGCTGGAAGCCATCTTCTTCCCTAAATACAGCTACTCTAAACTGAACTTAAGAAAAAATAGGAACAGGTAGGAAGTTTGACTGTAAGCAAAATGATATGCCTGTAGTTCTGTTTCCTTTTAATAATAAATCACTGCCTTATTTTGCAAGTGAGCTGTACAGTATTAAGCTGACACACTGAACAGTTAAAACTTGTGTTACCAAATTTTTCACCGCTGCCAACCAAATCTGTCACAAACACACTTCGCAGGTCAGGGCCTCTGCTCCTACAGTGCCAACCTCAGAGAGCAAACGTGAACAGGTAACAGACAGGGTAACCCTCCTGTCTGCTTTTGGATCCAAATCAACTTTAGTCTCAAGTTCTGGGGATTCAAACTGTGAACCTTATGCTAGCTGACTCAAATGTACAGGCTCAGATAATATTCTCTTCGGGGATGCAATATATCTTTCGCCTAAGGGCAACTTAATCAGGTAGCCAAAATGAACCCTTAAAACTCTGTAAGAGACCTTAGGTATATTCTTACCTTTTACCAAGCTTAATAACACCATCAAGCCCTTGAACAGTTGTCAGACTTAAAAATACAGGCACTCCATGTGCAAAAATGATTGCAGAGACCCAGGCAGAATCTTAAAGAATAGGTACTTTACTAAAAGATGATAGAAATATGAAAATGTAAACACAGAACCATATATCAAAAGCTCACACTCACATAAAAGAACAAGGAAATTACAAAGCAAAACTCCTACCACAATACATTTAGATTTTTGCTATCTAAGGTATTACCTCTGGAAGTGCATTTTAAAGTTAGATTAGAGAGCTGTGTCTCTAGAGTCCCAAGATGATGTGACAACATATCAGACACAAGTATCAGTTTAAACTCTGTGTCTCCACACCCTTCTGTGAGTCATGTAGCTCTTCCTTTAGAATATAAAATTACAAAAATTATTTCCTATCAGGAGGTATTTTAAATAGGTGCCATCAGAAGAAAAAATACATTTCCTATGTATAACTCCTTAATTACACATGTTTCCTTTGAATTTATCAACCCACATTGGCACCAATGTGTTAAAAAAAACAAAACAACAGGAATCAGCCGAATGATGTCCTGTTTCTGAAGTCATAAATTCACATTTGATTTCCACTTCAAAACCATGAGGTCATAAAAAGCCATAAAATGCAATTTCTCAAGGAAGTTAATTACATTACAGAGATCTCCTGGTCAGTGTAATACATTCTGTGATTTCAGCTGCTGATACCTTGTAATTTAAAAGGGTCAAATTTCACAGACTGACATTTCATACACTGACCATTTATCTATACTACCAATATCATACAATAATCATAATCAGCTGGCCAAGTGTCACAGTCACAACTAAGGAGAAACCCTTACCTAACAAAGTGACATCCCTGGCCTTGAGGTCTGGATAAACTATCCTCAAGTGTACCAAATAGTGAGTGTGTTCACTACAACAGTTTCAGATAAAGTAAAGGAATTGTCTGTTAAGGTTATGGAAAGGTGTCCTATAAACTGTGTTGTTTGTGCCTAACCTAAAGTAGTAATATGGATTTAAATATCCATTACACACTATGCCTAGGTATGTGTACTAGAGTAATGCATATTTTTTCCTAGTACATCAATCCAAAAACAGGGCTTGTTACTTTTAAAACTAACTGTGGTTAGCGAAAAGTGAAGGAGGGAGTTCTTTACAGTTCAAATATTTGTTTTTCTAGTTATTGGGGAGACTAACAGAAGGTATTACCTCAAAAGAGAGATGAAACAAAAGAATTTTAAAGAAGCATATGTAGTTGATGATGTAAAATTAAAGTGGATGACAATGAAAATAATAAAATGCTAAAATATAAGGTAAATTCAGATAAAAACTTTTCCTAATTTTAATTTTGATTTTAATGTTATTTTGATTTAAAGGACACTGTCTACCTGTTTTTCATCATATTATTTATAGTTGAAACCCCACATTTTATGATAGCTTACCCTCTCTAAAATTCACTGATGTCGCTGTTTGTTTTGTCTGTCTCCTTGCTTTAGCAGAACTGAAATGCATGGCAATGTATATTTATAAACAACTTTGTTTTGTTTACAATCCTGGTTCTGTTCTTACTGCATACTTCCTGAGCATTAGAAACACACCCAAACAGTGCAGTCACTCATAAGGAAGTAGCCTCCTAAACTCTCACTGCATCATAAAGGGCTAGATTGTTTTGTGGGTGTTCCCAAGTCCAGGAAGATGCATTTAGAGTTGATCAAGGAATGTAAACAAACCTGTTTTGGTGTGATAACACCAGTGTGTTGGGCAGTCTGTTTTTCACTTTTTACAGAAAATAAGAGTCAGAATCAAACTACCAGCTATATCAACAATCTTTACAGAATTTTGGCAATCATAAAATATGTCTTTTAAACTAGGGATACTTTGAGACTTAAGGGGTTGACAGTGTCCCTTTAAAGAAAATGTACAAAAAAAATGAAGGTTTTGATTTTGATTTGGCAGAAGTATAATGAGGTAACAAAATTGTAGACAACTTTTGTAATTTCATTAAGGAATCCCAGTGTAACTATGATTGCTAAAAGGTGAACTACAAATAGATCTCAAACTTAAATCCATGTAAAACCAAAATGGTAGCTACCAATCAAGGAATGATATATTGGTAAACACTGGTAAAAATGTAAGAAGGGCCAGTTTAGTAGTACCTTTTGCACATGGGGGACAGAACTTATGAAATATAACAAAGTAGACTACTAGCTTTATTTGTACTGTGATACTAATGATTAAAAGGCAAAAGAATCTAAAAAGAGTGAAAATACTGAACAAGAGTCAAGTTAAAATATTAATTGTAATGCTGATCTTTAAAGCCGATGAACAAAGAGAATTTGTTATATTTGTGAAATGTCTAAAACAATGTAAATGACTGTTATTTTAAAAGTGTACATAGTTGTAATCAAGTTTAATCATGTTTGTTCTTGTAGTACTGTACATATTTCTATGCCAAAAAAGTACATCTCAATGATGTCATCTAGTGATGTCACCCTGATGATGTCATATGTAATGATGTCATGCATTGATGATGGCATGTTACCACATGATGATGCAACACAGGGTGGGATATTTATAAATCGCCAGACACCAGTGCAAGGCTGGCGCAGCACAAATCAATGTGCCATGGTGCAATGAGCGTGATATTCAAGGTTGCACATGGCGGTGCGCCAGTGCAACATGATTGAATATCGCATGGATGCGCCACAACGCAGTCAGAGGTGTGCCAGAGCAACCCAACATGCACAGTAGTGCAACCATGGATGCAAGGGCTGAGGAAGATGCGCCAAGGCACAAGTGGACCAGCCATAGGCACAGCAGGGAGCAAGGCACCGGGAAGGGGTGGCTGCTGGGGAAGCAGTGGAGCTGGGCTGAGAGGCACAGCCAGCCCACAATGGAACACAGCCCAAGGAGCATGGGCATGTAGCCAACCCCTGTCCATGAGCACCAGAGCGGTGGACATATGAAAGGCAGCACCAACGGCCAAGGGTGGCCCCTCCACTGGCCACACCCCGCTTTCTGGCATGCCCCAACCCACCCAGTCCACAGCCAGCCACACCCTGGCACACAGCACCAACACAGACACCACACACAGCCCAAACAGCCAGCCTATGGCCACCCTAGGGCACAGCTTACTCAACCGATGGGCAAACACCACCATGCATGGCCCACAGAAAAACACAGGCACCCCACACAGCCACCCACCCCACCACTGCAGCATGGCTCCACTTGCCAGCTGCAAAGCAATCACAGACACAGATGGGTAACCATATCAAACTGTATTAAATAACAATATAAAATACACAACAGGAACAAGGCTGGGGAAACTATGTACACAGCAGGAACAGGGTAGGTAAGGGAGGGATGGGGACAGGGGCAGGGCTATACAACAGGACAGGGGAAGGCAGGGAAGGGTGGTCAGGTGCAGGATAAGTATTAACAGCCCCTATGGGTAGCTATGTCCTGCCTCCACCTGGCACTGACCCCTGTGCTGCCTCTGCATCCAGGAGACATCTGGTCAGCCTTGCTATCTCCAGGGTGGCGGTGGTAATTGCAATGATGCACCACAGGAGGTGGCCGTGAGTGTGGCTGGCAAACTCCCCATTGGATACCTATGGCAAAGGAAGGAACAGGTGATCAATGTGTGTCCAGGGCACCCCAGCCCACCCACCATGCATAGTGGACAGTGGGGACACATGCCCCTGGGGTGGCACCCTGGCCACCCCAGTGGGTGGGCCTACAACTGCTGCTGATCCAGCATGCCATGGCTATGCAAGCGCTGACACCACTGCCCAAGGGCCAACTGCCAGCACAGTGGCAGGCAGGTGGCATGATGCAGCGGTGGGACTACAGCAGCACAGGTGGCAGCCAGATGCACCCACAGCCCACCAACTGCTGCCACACATGTGCAATGGCTACCCCCACAGCACCACGCACATCATGGGTTGAACACAGCTGCCACAGCTCAGCGCACAGGAGACCAAGGCCATTACCCCCTGCTGACCACCCTGCACAACAATGTATAAATGCACAGTGCCTACCTGCCCGCCGTGGTGCAGCACATACCAGGTCCAGCAGTTTCCTCCCTCGGTCTTGCAGCTCCTGCTGAAGGCCTGCAGCAGCCTGCCATGGCCCACCAGGTGCCTCTGCCCTGGCTCTCCTCCAGCCCTCAGGGCCTAGGAGAGGAACACAAACAAGTACACATCAGTACACAGCAACACCATGAGCCCACCGCCCTCACCCCCAAGCACAGAGTGCACCCTGGCCTGGCACGGCCACAGGGCAGTTGCACAGTGCACCCAGTGACATGCAATACCAGGCCACAGGGCATGCAGTGACAGCACCCCCAGCATGGCATGCAGCCCTGCCAGCCCCATGGAACACTGGATGTGCACAGATGCAGGTGGAGCACACTTACCTGGCCGTGGCAGCCCCGGACATGCACCTGCAGCAACCTGAGCCTCTCTGGGTCCCACCTCATCAGGTCCCCATAATGGTGGAGACACTTCTTCCTGCTGTGCCACACACCGGTTGCCTGTTGAAGCCATCTGCCACATCCTGCCATTCCTCGGTCCTGGGCCTGCCGAGTGGATGCTACTCAAATAAGCTGGCAGCATGGGGCCCCACCTGGGTCACCAGGTTCACCAATTCTACTTGGCTCCAGTTCTGTGCTTGGGGTACTGCATGCTGTGACATGCTTCATCCACAATGAAGCAGTCAAAAATGGCACCCTGTAAACATGAACTCCACTTGTTCGGATGTGCACTCCCGCCCAGAGATGCACTGCTCAGATCAATTAAGATCCTGGGATGCGCAGCATGGGCGTACACACGGCATGTGGGAAGAGGTCCTGGGGGCATTGGGCAGGGTCAGGGGGTCAGCACGCATAATGTGCGATGTGGAGCTATTGGGGCCATGATGCATGTTGCACAACAGGGACCTCAGGGCACCATGCCCAACAGGCCCGATAGCACCTGAGCACCATGGGCCCTATAGCACCTGAGTGCCATGGGCCCCATAACAGCACCAGTGCCATAGGCCTTATAGCGCCCAAGCACCATGGGTCTTATAGTGCCTGAGTGCCATGGGCCCCTAGCGCCCAAGCACCATGGGTCTTATAGTGCCCTGAGTGCCACTAGGCCCTATAGCATATGGGTGCCAAAGGCCCTATAGCACATATGGCACAATAGCCACCAATAGCACACCTAATGCATGCTAGGCGAATAGGCGTGTGGTAAAATGCCATGGTGCATGCATGGTGATGGGTGCACTTGCAGTCACAGCATTGTGCCATGACTTGTGTTGGTGTAAGTCCATTGCACAAGGTGCAATAATGCGATATTCAGCTGGATTATGCAGATTAGCTCATCATCCTATCCGTGGTGCACTTGGGAAATTAGCATCTCATTACTGTTGCACATCAGCCCATTTGCATACCATGTGCTATAAAGGTGCCGCAGGACTGCACAGGCCATAGACTGGTATTGCAACCATCTGAGAGTAGAGTTGCGCTTGCTGAGGGACAGACAGCACAGTGTGATGGTCAGCTGGTGTGGGCCACTGCTCCACTAACCATGTCATTGCCCACAGGTAGCAGCATGTCCAAGCGTGAGGAGGGAGAGGGCGTGGGCCTGCCCACAAGCACAGGCCCAGCTTACAAGGCAGAAGCAGATGCCCTGTTTGAGGCATACGTCGACAGGAGGCTCTGCTGGGTGATGCAACTGGCACACCCCAGGCCAGGGCCGCAGCCTGGGAGGCAGGTTGCGGGCTGTGAACCAGCAGGACAGCCACCAGCAATCTGCACAGGAGTGCAAGAAGATGGTGGGCACCGATAAGTGTCAGATCAAGGAGAAGGTGGTGGCCATTTGGGCCGCAAGGGCAGCCACAGGTGGGGCCAGGCTGACATGCCACAGCTCACACCACAGGAGGAGCTGTTGGAGACCACCATGCGCGCAGAAGCGCCATTGAAGGTGTGCCAGGTAGTGGCTTCCAGACTGGTGGAAACTGATTATTGCATGGTAAGTACAGTGGCATCAGGGGTGGTGATTGGGGTCCATTGCTTCTGTGGCACTAATGCTTCTGTGTTTCTCTTTCAGCACTGGAATGCCCACATGCAGTGACAGGGGTGGCAGTGACTGTCGTGGGGTCATGACCAGCCCTGGAGGACCAGCCATCCACCTCCATTGGTGTCTGGGGACCTGATCGGCTGCAGCACACCACTGCTGTACAGCGGATGGCCTGGACATGGTGGAAAATGAGGCCCTGGCTGTGTTCCAGCAGGACACCAGCCACGGCATGCAGTGTGCGGAGACACAGATTGAGGCAGGTTCCAGCACAGATGACAATGTGATCATTATCCTGGACAGTGGGGGTATTGTCGAGGAGAAACACCCATACCATCCACCATCCCTGGCAGCACAGCCAGTAGCCTGTTGGCGGTGGGTCAGCCACCTGCCACCATCCCTAGTACAGCTGTGTGTGATGACGGTGCAGTGCTGGGGATGGCAGTGGTGGTAGAGCTGCACAGGCACTGGCCAGGGCACAGTGGCGGAGGTACAGCAGTGGCAGATGGCTGGGCACGTTGTGGGGCCGGGTGCAGGAGTCTGCTGTTGGTACACCAGTCACTGAGCAGCCCCAAGGGGACCACACTGTGCAGCGCCCACCTGAGTGGGGGCCCGTGCAGTGTGGTCATGCTCACCAGTGGAGTCGATTGCAACACCCATGCACTTCGGCTGACCCTTGCAGGCACACACCCGATTGCTGCAGGCCTCTGTGGACCAACAGGTGCTGCTCATGGCTGGGGTGCATGCAGTCCATGCAGAGGTGAACCAGGCAGCTGAGCAGCATGAAAGGGGCATTGTGCAGGTCAGGAGGTCATACATCACCTGCAGGAGGACACCGACCATGGCCCTGGATCGCTTAGCCACTGCGATCACAGTTGATCTTGCCCCACTGGCTGCCATGGAGTGCAGCTGGCTGCCAAGACCCCACAGAGTGCATTATCCACCCACAGACACAGTGTCTGGTGACCACCTCTGTGTCGATGCTGGGCTCTGCTGTTGGCATCCCAGGCACACCCAGAGTGGGTCTGTTTGGGAGCCTGCAGATCTGCGAGGACATGGTCATGATTCCACAGTTCCACCCCTGGGGACAGTCACAGACCCCTGTGGCCATCACACAGCCTGGGTCCACTGGGTGGCTGTGGCGAGGCTTCCATTTGTCCATGGTGGCTGTGTGTCCACACAGCGGACCTGATGTGCCCACCACCCTGTCTGCTGTCAGCTGCCACTGCCCTGTGTACACATGGGTGTTGTGTATGTGTGTGTGTGTGTGTGTGTGCATGCCACGGACATGGCATCCATGCACTGAGCCATGCACTGGCCATGTGCACACCTGCCCAGCCGCTGCCCTGTGTGGCATGTGTGATGATGCCACCACAGCACCAGATGCACATGTGCACCAGTGCCCTGTGTCTCATCCATGCCAGGTGCTAGCACCACCCGGGTGTGCCTGCTAGTGCCAGTGTGTGTGTGTGTGTGTGTGTGTGTGTGTGTGTGTTGCATGTGCTGTGCTGCATGTTGTTGCTGGCTGTGTGGAATGGCCCCATGCCCACTTCTGCCCCCACCCATCTGTGCAGGCCATAGGGCATGCCCACACATGCCTGTGGTTGGGCAGAGAGTGACAGTGAAACAAGAATACTGAATAATACTTCTGCTCATTATTCACAATGGAAAAGCAGGGGAGATACCTAATCCAGTCAATAGAAGCACTCTGGATGGGGGTTGATATTAGTTCTTTCACAGAAGAAAGGTTCTGAAAAACTCTTAAAACTGAGGTGGATAAAGCAATGGGGCCTGATGGGATTCACCCAGAATTCTAAAAGAACTAAGGGAAGAACTAGTAACACCACTGACTACCCTTTTAATAAATCATGGGAGGATGGTGTGGTACCTGAGGACTGGAGGAGGGTGGAT
Source organism: Neoceratodus forsteri (assembly GCA_016271365.2). Lineage (NCBI taxonomy): Eukaryota > Metazoa > Chordata > Ceratodontiformes > Ceratodontidae > Neoceratodus > Neoceratodus forsteri. Next base: position 1,188,433,866 of record CM057455.1, read on the forward strand.
GTGATTCCCCTTCACAGAAGTGGGAGCAAGAGACAGGCAGGAAACTACAGTCCTGTCAGTTTGTCCTCAGTGGTAGGGAAAATGATGGAATCACTTCTGAAGGAAAGAACTGTTGAGTACCTAGAGGCCAGTGGGGCACAGGACCCAAGGCAGCATGGATTCACAGTCGCGAAGGTCATGTCAGACAAATCTAATTGATTTCTTTGACTGGGTGACCAAAGTAGTAGACCAGGGAGGGGCTATGGACATGGCCTACCTAGACTTTAGCAAGGCATTTGACACAGTCCCACAAAAATTAATAAACAAATTAGCCAGCCTGGAATGGATCCCAGGGTGGTAGCCTGGGTAAAACACGGCTGGAGAGACAGGACACAGCAGGTAATAGTAAATGAAGTCCACAGTAAAGAAAGGGGGGTTACTAGTAGGGTATTGCAGGGTTCAGTACTGGGGCGGTCTGTTTAATATCTTTATAAGTGACATTGCAGCGGGACTAGAAGAAAGTATTTTTCTTTGCAGATGACACACAGATCTGCAACAGGGTTGATATGCAGAGTACGGTGGAAAAGATGAAAAGGATTTGGCAAGGTTGGAGGAACGGTCAAATGTATGGCAGCTTAGATTCAGTGCAAAGAAGTGCAAAGTAATGCACCTGGGAAACAAAACCCAGGGAAGAGTACACAATGAGGGTGAGATACTGACAACAACAAAAATGGAAAGGGACCTGGAGGTAGTCATATCAGATGATCTAAGGGTGGGCCAGCAATGTGAGAATGCAGTAAGGAGGGCTGGGGACACTGAGATGCATGGGAGAGCATCACCAGTAGAAAACAGGAAGTTGCTTGCCTCTGTACAGACAGTTGGTAAGACCACATCTGGAGTACTGTGTACAGTTCTGGGGACCCCATCTCCACAAAGACAAAGACAGAGTGGAGGCTGTCCAGAGGAAGGCAACGAAATGGTGCAGGGTATGCACCAGAAAACTTGTGAAGGAAGCCTAAAGGAGCTTAAGATGTATAGCCCGAGGAAAGGATGGAGGGGGACATGATAGAAACTTTCAAATACCTCAAGGAATCAGCAAAGTCCAAGAGGGTAGCATCTTTCAGAAAAAGAGATGTGCAAGAACAAGGGGCACAATTTGAACATAGAGTGGGGACGGCTCAGAGGTAATGGAAGAAGTATTTTTTCACAGAGAGGGTTGTAGATGCATGGAACGGCCTTCCTGAAGAGGTCATGGAGTCAAAAACAGTGGGGAATTCAAGAATGCATAGGAGAGACATAGGCAATTCTAGTGGGGGCTAGGAGGAAGTTGGCTGTTGGTTAACTAGGATCTGCAGCTTATCCGTTAGGTAGGGAAATGGGCAGACTAGGTGGGCCAAGTGGTCCTTATCTGCCATCAAATTCTATGTTTCTTTGTGCCTTGCCACTGTGGCCCGTCTGTACATGGGTTTTGCCCACTTACCTTTGTGCTCCGTAGTGCTCCTCTGCTATCGTGTCTCGGTGCTGGCATGCCATCCTTGTCAGCTGGGGATCCCTCCAGCCCAGTGGGGGCTGCTCACTGCCACATGGCCCATCAGCCACTTTATCCCCCTGCTGTTCCCCTCTTCAATCTCGACTGTTATCCCACGTTCAGTGGCCATGTTGTGCAGCATGCAGCAGGCCAAGAATAGGCTGCAGGCCTTCGAGGGGCTGTACTGTAGGGCACCGCCAGACCTGTGCAGGCAACAGAACCATGCCTTCAGCAGACCAAAGACACACTCAATGATGTTCCACATTCTGGCATGTGCCTCACTGTACCGCTCCTCCCAGGAGAAGATGGAGTGCCGGTGGGAGGTGAACAGCCAGGGCTGGAGTGGGTAGCCACTGTCACCTGTGGGGATGGAGATATGTTTAGCCTGGTGTCCTCTGTTGCTGTGCCCTTCTCCTTCCCAGCCACACTCTGTTGGTGCCCCTACCCTGGCCGCCTCCCATGCCCTGTTCTACTCAGTTGCCCATGGTCTTGGCATACTCACCCACTAGGTGACCGGTGGGGATGTCCCCACTCTCGTACCTGTGGCACAGTGCTGAGCTGTGCCAGATGAAGGCATCATATGCTCCCCAGGGTGTGTGGCACTGAACATTTATTATGCACCCCTGGCATCTCACACCACCTGGAAGTTGATACTGGGGTAGCCCTTTCTGTTGATGTAGGCTACCCTCTCTGGGCCAGGTGGCATGTGGATGCCCACATGGAGTGCAGTCGATGACTAGCATGCCAGGCATACATGCTACCCTGTGGAACTCCTGCATGTTTGCTGTATGCTCTGCCTGTGTGCTGCAGATTGTGATGTATTGTGCAGTAGTAGGGCATTGAGGAATTGCGAGGAGCCATGACACGCCGACTGGGTTATGCCTGTGGTGTCCCCTGTTGGTCTCTGGAAGGTGCCCGTGGTGACCAGGCACATGACAGCTGTTATCTTTGTCTCCACTGTCAGGGCGTGGCTCCATCTAGTGGATGCCTGCATCTCCTCACTGCACAGCTCACAGAGCTGCCTCAGAAGCCAGTTCATTCGGTGCCAGCCCTGATCTCAGTGTTGTGTAGGTCTCATAGCTGATCGAGGTCAGTACCACCTGTTCCAGGAGTAGCACCAATGGGCCCTTCCATGGCCATGCCACCCTGCCTCCTGCCTCCCCAAACCTCTTATTATGGCCTCCATCTGAATATTGCACTGGCCATGGCCCCTGTTGTCCTGTTCCCTTTTGCATCTGGCTCCACAGGCCCACCCAGCTGTGTGTGGCTCTGTGTGCTGCTCTACATGGCCACGTCTGTGTACCCTGCCCCTGGCTAGCAGCATGTTACCTGTGGCCTCTGTCTCCACCCCTGTGGTGCCTGTGTTGCTCCTCTTGGGCCTGTAGGCACTGTGTCATGCCCACGCTCTCTCACACCCGCCCGTCACCTCCTGTCTTTCACACTCACTCACACTGTCACTCCCTCTCTGTCCCTGTCTCTGTCTCTTTTCTCTCCTTGTCCCCTTCTTTGTGGTCTGTCAGCCTGTCTGTCTCCTCTGTCCTACTCCCTCTGGTGCAAGTGCCTCCTCCTACTTGCTCCCTGAATTTATAGGGTCAAGTCTGCTCCACGCAACTGCCATTTGCTCCTCGCTTGTGCCATTGTTCTGGGGTTGAATATTGCACTGTGCCGCATATTCATGGGTATGCCTCTGCCCTTGCACATGCATACATTCCCATTGCACACTGGTGCACTGCTACTTGTGCCGTGCAGTTGTTGCTGCTGATTGCTGTCTGGTGCATTTTCACAGTTGTGCATGAGCAGCCTAGTTAAGCAATGTGCAACTGCTTTGAATATCCCACCCTTTGTGTTTTATGTTTTGTTTTTCCTACAATATTTAAAACTATATACCCATATATAGTAGGATTATAGTTTTGAATTTCAAATGCATTTTGAGCGCATTTCTAATTCAAAATGGGGAAATGTAGGAATAAAACCCTTGATGGCAAATATTATTGTATTTTATTATGAGAAATTGATTTTTAATGAGTATCTGATATGACTTTATATGGGATTAATTATGGAGAATATACTATAATTCCTGGTTAAGATTACTGTTTGCATACTTCCTAAAAACAAAAGAAAAGTGCAAATTAGATTTTAAAACAATGTATCTGGCTTTAATGCTTAAAAGAAAAAATCTCTCTCTGTTTCTGACCATCTTTTGCCCCATATATGGCAGATGAGTTTTCCTGGACCAGAGCCCTAGGGTTCTTTTAAGATGAGACATTAGTGAGCACATTTTAAGTTGTAGTCAGAGAGTTGAGGGGCCTAGCTTGCATCTCTTACATTCCAGAAATACTTGGCTGAAGCCAGAGCTGGGTATCCTTAGCTACAATCAGAGAGGGGGTCATGTGACTGGTGAAAGCCTTAAAGCCTCTGAGGAAAATGCTGTTTAAAATCTTTATAGACTGTTCAGAAATAAAAAGTTTTATTTATATCTTAACAAAGCAAGTGCTGCAAGTATAACATTTTCAACAATTGTAAACAATACTATGATAAATAACATAATTAATTTTCATAATTGTAGGACCAAGGGTTTAAGAGTTATGTATATAAGTTTTAATAACATTCTTTTATTGATAAATGGACAAATCTAGTCTCTCGTGGTAGCTGCCATGCTGATGGGTATAATGAAGTAATTTTCAAGAATGTAACTTTGTGTATTTAAGGAAGGAAACCATCTAATGATTTGTGAAAACATGTTGGTCACACTTCATTTGTCTCAAAACAAAGTACCTGGCTGGATATTTAAACTGCTATTCAAAGCGCAAGTCCTTCTTCGCTACGCAAAATAGATGCGCGGGGGTGTGTCCCGTCACGATATTCAAAGGAGTTGTGCTATTGCTGCTCGCTGAATATTGCTCCCAGCCATAGCCACTGTGCATGGCGCGAGTGGAATTATCATGCGCGAAGTTGACAGAGTGAGCAGTCAACTTGCAGTGGCGTAAGTACCATTGCACCATGCGCAAATCACGATATTCAAAAGGTGACATGCAAATGGGGCCTATAATACAAGGGCACGGGGGCCATTTGCATGCCATTAACATGTAGGTGCGCGATCCCGAGGACTTGCACCTGGCGCCCTGCCAGGCAGCAGCCGTCAGGGACCGGCGCACCCTGCAGCCCGATCTTGGGCAGCAATGTGGCTCCCCACCTCTCCGTACATCTCTCTGGTGGTCCAGTGGACCGAAATGCCCGATCGTGGGCAGAAAGTATACAGACCTCCCCATATCCATATGCCCGATCACGGGCAGAAAGAATACAGACTCTATTATTCTCATGTTTCTGTACGCGGCAGAAAGAATATAGATTTATATCTCATGTGTTGATCGCTGGCAGGTATTGTTTCAAATATTTTTCTTTGGTGGTTTTATTTCACTTCACTATTTGTTTTACCACTATTTTTTATTGGCGGGAGCGGTAGTATCTCACTACTTGTCGCTTTGCTGCTTCATCGAGCTGGGATACTGCCGAGGCTGCACGCCCATTGGTGTAGAGTTAGAGCCAATGGGCATGCAGCCCATACTGTACATGACAGTCCCTGACTGTCATGGGCGGTATGGGGCTGCATGCCCATTGGCTCTTAGCTTGCAACTACTGGGCGGCAGCCCTACCGCCAGTCAGTCGGTGGGCGCGGGCGCAGGCGGGTGGATGCTGCCGCCGCCGCCGGGGAGCGGGGTGGTGGGGCTTCATGGGTGGGTGGGGTGGGGGGCACACTAGACACCAGGGAGATGTTTGGGGGGCACTTACTTACTGCCCGCACCGGGCACATGGGATGTGGGGGTTCTGGTATACTTTCTGCCCGCTGATCAGGCATTTCGTCCACTGACCACCACAGGGATGTGAATGGGAGGAGGGGGAGCTACATTGATGCCCGCGATCGGGCTGGGGAGGCATAGGATCGTTAGGCCAGCACGTGGCAGCTGCTGTGTTGCACCCTGCAATGCAGCAGCTCACCTGTGGGTGGCCCTCAACTATGCCTTTTTTTGGCTCAAAGTTGTGCTGGCGCAGGTTGGGGTTGCGCCTGCACAACTCTGCACAGCCCGACTGAATATCGGGCTGTGCAGTTTATGCATGGTTCCTCCCTCCTGTTGAGCATGCATTCATTTGTATTGCGCTGCTGCTCAGCCTGTTTTCAGTTGCGCAACTGCCTCCTGCTGAATATCACAGAATGGCGCAATGTAGGACTTAGGCATACTTTAACCCTATTAAAACAACCTTACAGAATATCCACCCTCTTTTCTACAAAGAACTAGTATTTAAAAGCTTTGGTAATTGAGTTTTCTTATAAATCATATAGTACTCTGTAGTTTAGAGTATTTAGAGATAAAATATCACTTTATTTTAAGAAGTTTTATTAAAATTATAAAGTTATAATCTTTAATAGTCTAATTTAGGAAATATTAGTCCTATGATTATTGGGAAACATATCAAAATGCTCCATTTGATGAGATAAGTTCAAATATGTATATTTAATGGTTATATTGGTTTGAATGAAAAGTTATTAAGGAAAATAATTTTGAGTGGAAAATAAGTCTTAAGAAAAAGGGATGTCTTTGGAAATGTGATGTCATTATAAAAAAAACAGCAGGGAGGAAGCCACAAACCTGGCCACCTTAGTGACTCAGACCAATCAAAATTTGGTGATGCCATCACCCAAACAGGTTCATATTAATGAATTCTGCTAGCCACACCTCAGACATGGCTAAACACTGTACAGTGAGAAGCTCTGTAAGTCCAACTGAAAACCTTAATGGCTCTTTGCTAGGCCTAAAAACATTAGACCACTCCTAAATTTGGAATACTGGGACCAGTTTTGGTTAACCATTGGTGCCCAGAAGGGAGTGCTAAGGATAACTTGGATGCATATGCAGTGTTGCCATGAGGCCCAGATGCAAACTTCATGATACAAGAACAGTCTCATTGTGTTATGAAGCAAGTCTGTTTTATTAACTGAGCATCTTGATTGAAGTAAAGTTGCCTGCTGAAGCCTAGACCACAGACTTGATGTTAAAATTCACAGTCAAAGTCAGTTATGCAGTGTTGCAAACAGAAGAAGTCTAGTGTCTAAGGTTTGCATGCAGGTGAATTGCACATGAAAAGTCATGAGAGTCCAGTTATTAAGACAGCTTTACTATCCACAAGAAGGTACTTTAATGCAAGAGTTGCTATGGGACTGTTCAAATTTTATTGTCTGATATTTCCTGTTGAATCCTACAAACTGATTTTTGATAATTAGTGCATCCCAAATTGATGCAAGAAGAATGCCAAGTTTTACAGTTCCAGGGTCCAGGGAAAAGACAGGCTGACTGAAAGATACTTTCTTACTCAAAACCAGACTTAACCAAGATTTCTAAGTTAAGAGACAAGAAGAACCACTTCTACAACCAGAAATTTAAGTATAATTTTAAGTACTATCTATACAACTTAATTTTTAATAGATAGTTTTAGTAATTTAAATTGGTGTATCTGGGAAAGTAACAAGGAACTTACTTGTAACTACAGAACTTGGGGTATATAGTTTAAAAGGTTTAAACTGAAAAATATTTTGCATGATCTAAAAAGTTAAAACTGAGTTTTATGAATGTATAATACAAAACGCTGATGTAATGAGTTGTTGAAAAGGTTATGCGAATACTAAGTATGTTGAAAGCCTAGTCTATAGCTAATGTAAGTTGTTATGCTAAATATTGCTTATTCCTTTGCATTCTCTATCTGCTGAAATGTGTTTTGTTTTATTTGTTACTGGTTTGTTTGATTTTCTGAAACCTTTGTTGATGTTTACAGTTATTATGCTTGATATTCATGCTAATGAGGAATGTTTAGAATTATTGTATAGGTGTCAATAAAATACATATTTTTTCAAATTATAAGTGTGGTAAAAGTGTTATTGCCATTATTGTGAATCTGCGGAGTTGAAGTAATATCACATGTAAAATTAATAATTATTTTTGGTAGTTTATGAACATTTTTTGGGAAAGGCCAGAGGTGAATCCAAGTGCTGTATTATAAAAAGTGATATTATAGCCTTTGTTCTGATAGTGCTTAATCCCCAGTGTTGGCTAAGTCTTCTGAAATAAAAAAAAAATAACTGCTGATTTTCTTTTGTTGCTACTTGCAAAAAGAAAATGGTCCCTCCGACCTGACTGTCCCCACTAACTTCCTACAGCATTCACCACCGCTAACCTCCCAAACACCTTCAGTCACCTGAACATGTCCCACAGCATAGATCCACTCTCCGATTGAAGATACACCCTGTTGCTAGAACTGGTGATTGCGATATGAGAAAATCAGACAAATGCAGTTAAAGTATTTCAATTGGGTTTCAATGTTTATTCATAACTTTGCCATTTATAGCATGTTTTGACCCATATTTTCAACATGGCCTTTTGGGACTCCTCTTCATGACCAGTGGTGGTGGTGCAGTTAGCTAAATATGGCCTGAAAGGTGAATTTGTGGTCACTTTGCAAAATCATTTTCAGGCAGAATTTGTACATTTTCATCACATTTATTCATGAGGTGGTATCATAAGAAGACTATGTTGAAAATCTGGGTAAATATATAAAATTACAAAGTTATATCGTACATTCAAATTTTCTATGCTCATTTATAACTTTGGTAATTTTAAATATTCTGATCACAAATTTTCAGCATAGCCATTTTGTCACACCACCTCATGAAGATGACAGCTATCATTTTCAAATCCTTGCCAAAATGTATTTTCACACCTCTGGAATGGAATGAAGTTTTAAGAGCTTTTAAATTTTCACCTACTGGGTCCACCAGGTGGGCCAATAAGAAAGCCACGCTGAAAAGGTGGTGTACAAATATGGTAAAATGGCCAGGTTATGCGTTAATGTTTCAATATTTTAATGTTAACTCATAACTTCACTAATTTTAAATATTTTGACTCAGGCGTTCAACATACAGTAGTCGTTTTCTACATCACCTAATAAACATGACAGGTGTAATGTTTTAACTCCTGGATGAGATGTGTTTCACATTTCTGGTACAAATTGACATTTCAGCTAATATACTATTACTGCTACATGCCGTGTTTATAATGGAGTCATTAAAAATTTTCTGAAAATCTGGGGTCAAAATAAAAAAATATATATATAGTGTATGGTGGAGCGTTATTGTCAATGGAAATCCATGATAAAAAACCTTGTTTTTCTGCACCGAATATGTCATAATCTTGTGCTGCACTCAGTGCGTCAGTAGTGCAACACAACAAAATAGAATGGTTTCTCGCGCTGTAACCAGCACGCGCCACTGTTTAAATAAAAATCAACGCGGAAATCCAGCGTTGCACACAGCGGCAATCGATACTGTACAACTGTGACAGTCACAGAATCCCGAATAAAAAAAAAAAAATGGCATTGTCGCATCCACATGAACCACTGTCGGATAGAGCAAAATTCATAGCAGAACAGGAAAACAGCCGCACAATTAAAAAACGGAGAATGACATGCGAATTTTAAAAGTTACCTGGCCAACACTGGAGAAACCCGAGCCATTCATGACATACCAGTAGCGAGTTGGATGAGCTTGTAGCTGACTTCATATATAAATGGAGAGATTAGATGGACAACAATACGAGCCGAGCACTGTCCGTGGGATCCTAGGCAGCATAGACAGATATCTGATTAAGCAAAATACAGCCACTCGATATTCCATGGAAATACTGAGGTATTTAAGGAAACTCTACCTTACAAGCAAACAAAAATTCCTAAAAAAATGGGAAAGGAAATAAACCAATGCAATCAGAGGCCCTGTCACCATGGAGATAGAAAAACTGTATGAGTCAGGAGCACTGGGCTTGCAAAACCCACAAGCCTCCTAAACATGTTGTTCTTCAACAACGGCTTATATTATGCACTACGTGCCGCAGAGCAGTATGCCCTGCGATGGGGAGACCTCCAGCTTATCACAGATTCTATGGGAAAAAATACATACAGTATAATGAGAGACAAACTAAAACCCGAACAGGAGAAAACCCAAGAGACATCCGAGCAATTAAGCCTAGAATGTACCAAAACTCGCAAGCCCTGACCGTGACCCAGTGACAGCTTATGAGAAGTACTCCTCTGAAAGGCCACCAACAATGCTTGCCCCAGACTCCCCATTTTACCTAGCTCCAAACATAAACTACAAACCTGGTGCTTCATTGTGGTATAGGGCAATGGCAGTGGGTGAAAACAAGATTCGATGTATGCTTCAACTATAAAGTCCCATGCTGGTCTGTCTGCCCAAAAGCGAATAACCAATCATTCCACAAGGAAAACAGCAGTCCAGCGACTTGTTGACCAAGGTGTACCCCAAATGAAGTCCAGCAAGTATCTGGACACCGCTCATTACAGTCTATAAACAATTACAGCACTCTCGGATGACAAGCAGGAAAGAAACTCAAAGTTACTAGGCCATTCATCAAATTCATTGTGTTCAGCCACAGTAATAACATCCAGCCCAGAGATACAGCACAAGCCACCCCAAAGTGCAAAGTACCTTTCAGTGATGGTTCACATAAATATTTTCGGTCAAAATTGTATCTTCCAGCACCCATTCATGTGAACATCATCCATAACTACGGCCAGCGGAAGAGGAAGAACCATGTGACCATGAATACTGACAGCAGCAGCTCAGATGAGGAATAAGGTAGGTACCGCCTCCGGCTTCCTGTAACTGTACAAAGACCGATCAAATAACTAGAGCAACCATACCATTCAAAGCGGTATTTTTCTCTCTTTCTTTCTACTTAGAATGTGCCGTAGAATGAAGCTCAACCGGGAAAAAAGCAACATGATTCGCATGTGGACCCAAGATTTTTTCGTTATCAGATAAGATATTTGGGCAGTTTGTTCGTGTTCGTGTAAATGTTACACTCATTTGAATCGCTGTAATTGTATTTGTTTTCCTGTTTGCCTATTATCACTCGTTTCTAGTAAAAATTCCAGACAAGACATACGCATCCATTTGTTTTCATTGCGACTACCCATACACTATAACAGATTGTCTGTAGGGGGCATGCACAACAAAAGTATTCTTGATCTTGAGGGTATCCATACAGCGTGTAACCTCTCGAGCTCGCTCTCGAGGTTGCAGTTGCCATAAATCGATATACTCTTGTTGTGCATGCCTCCCCATAGAAATCCTCTATCTATCTAGCTACACACAGACACACACAGATATCTATCTATATAGATATATATATATATATATATATATATGTGTGTGTGTGTGTGTGTACATATATATATATATTTATGTGTGTGTGTGTATGTGTGTGTGTGTGTGTGTGTGTGTATTAGAGACATGGTCATGCCCCTATAGGTAGGGTTGAGTAGGCACTTCAATGTTAAACTTAAGATTTTGCATTTTAATATCTTTGCAATTGTTGAACAGATTTGCATGAAATGTGGTATGTGCTTTCCTGTGGTATAGATCTCTTAGCCTGGCAAGTTTTGTTGAGGTTGGATGGGCAGTCTTCGAGTTCTGGAGGTGAAAAACATGTTTTACCCTTGACTTTGTTGGGATTTTTCCTTGAACTTGCCTACAGCCTAAAGGGTTTGTTTATTTGGTATGAAATGTTCAGGTCATAAAGGACTACCCCACAAATGTGCCTCTTGCTAGGCTAGTGAAAAAAAAATCGCCATTTTAATTTACTGCAATTTAAAATTTGAAAAAATTATTTCTGAGCATGTTGAGTAAGCGCTTCAATATAGCTGTATGATACAAAGAGGAATCCTGTGTTGTATGAGAAAATTCCTCTTCATATGGCCACCATCTTGTTTCCAGTTTGCCTGAAACTCAGATTTGGAAACCTCCCAAATGATATTCTGTGGAGGAACCAACATATGTAGCTTGCTTATTGTGACCCAGTAGGTGCATTCTGCACTTTACTGTTCAAAAATGCCCTTAAAATGTGTGTTATTTAACATTTGAATTCTTCTTTGTTAAGTATCGGTGGCATACAAAGTAGGATTTTAGTTCATATGATAAGATATGAACTAGGATCCTACTTTGTGAGTCATGTGATGCAGGATCTTAGTTCATATCTCATCAAACAAACTTAGATCCTATTTCATATGACTCTGATACAAAGAATTTATATGTGGATATCTCAGCCATTTATTGGTATTTTTTCACCAGATTTTCGACATAGGCATTTTGTGACCACATCTCAAGAACAATGTCACTGCTGTCTCATTACTCAATCCCAAAAGGTGATTTTGTGGTTGCTACATAGAATTACCTTTCAGGACTGATTAACAAAATGAGCAGTCCCAGTTTTCATGAGAGGATGTCCCAAAAGCCCATGGTGAAAATTTGCGTAAAAAACAAACAAAAGTGGATATGTTACAAGCATGTGTTATGAGTTTCTATGCACTGCTAACTTTGCCAATTTTTAATATTTTCACTTCAGATTTTCAACATTGCCATTTTTTACCTCCTCATGAACAGTACCACTGTCATTTCTCACATCCTGCCCAAAATGTGTGTTCGCACCTCTGGCACAGAAAGGTGTAGTTACTGTGTGAAATAAATGTCTGTGATGGATTAACAAAACAACAGTGCCAGTGTTCATGAGGGATTTCTCAAAAAGCTCATGTTGAAAATTTGATTAAAATTCCCAAAATGGCCACGTTATGGCGTGCATTGTGAAGTTTCTACATGTGCTTATAACCCGCCAATTTTCATATTTTCCTCCTGATTTCAACATTACCCTTTTCCACACTTCCTCATGAACAGTGCACAGCTGTCAGTTTTCACATCCTACCCAAAAGATGATTTTGCACCTGTGGAGCAGAATGGCTCAATCGCTGTGTGAACTAAACTTTTGGACCACAGTAATGAAATACTGGTGGCATTGTTCATGAGTGGGGTCTTTAAAATGACATGTTGAAAATTGGGTGAAAAAATTCTAAAATTGCCCGAGTTATGTGCATCCATTGAATTGTGGTGCCTACGGTGCCTTTTGGTGCCTGTATCTTGAAAACGATTTGAGATATGGATTTTTCACTCTCCACAGCTTAGTCCATCTTTAGGAACACCCATGAAGGTTTTGAAGTCATGATTACAACTGCAGTGGAATTTTTTATAGTTGCTATGCTTACTGAGATATTGCCAAATTAGTGTTACATGGGTTACTTTCATGACTATGGGCTGCGGTATGTCTGTACTTATGTTGAGGAGAGAGGCACAGGGCCCATGCTGCCACTTATGCATTTCATTGTGCAACAATGGGTAGCATGAGGGGAGCACAGAACCTGGAGGGCCCACCTCCCACAACCACATAGCAGTTACATACATTACACTTTCTCAAAAGAAGGAATCAATTGTAGAAATGCAAGGAAAAGTGTGACTCTCACTGGGATTTGAACCGGGACCTCAGTGATCTGTGCTTTAGCTCTTAACCAACTGAGCAATGAGAGTTCAGCCAATTAAGGCCCTGAGGTTTTCCATGTGAATCAGACATACATTCCTTTTCTGGTGTTGCAATGAGCAACCAGGAAGTCTTTTACAGACTCAAATAACTCCTCCTCTATCTCTCCCAAGTGCAGTATTTGCCACTGTGAGGCAAATTTAGAAATCAATTGTATAAATGAAAGGAAAAGTGTGATTCTCACTGGGATTTGAACCCAGGACCTCAGAAATCTATGCTTTAGCTCTTAACCAACTGAGCTATGAGAGTCAGCCAGTTAAGACCCTGAGTTTTCCCATGTGAATCACACATACATTCCTTTCTGGTGTTGCAATGAGCAACCAGGAAGTCTTTTGCAGACTCAAATAACTCCTCCTTTAAACAGTAGGAAAGTCATTGTAAAAAAAACTATGTTAATGTATCAGTTAGGGTTTTTATTAAAGCATAAAAGCAGAAAATTCTACATTAGGGTTACCAACCCTACCACCACCCAACCCCCACCCTCCACACACCAAAAGCATTGGGGTGTGCCTTGGAAATCATTAGGCTAAGTCTCACCTCATTCTCCTGTACTGCTGCATCTCATCTTGTTTAGATATGGAATGGGGTGAAAGTTAGGGCCGATGACTCAATACACACCCGATGCCTATTGATGATATTGGAGAACAATGAGGGTTGGTAACCCTAACATAATTTCCCAGCTTTTACACTTTAAGGTTGGAGGTGGCATTGTTATGTGACACCTTCAAGACAGAGAATGAAAGCTTCAGAGTTTTCTGCATGGGCCCAAGTGCCATATAGTGAAGACAACTGCCCTCTTGGCATACGGCCTCTACACTGCAGTGCCTGTGGGTGGCAGAGGTAATACCAGGAATTCTTCCTCATGACTTGAGTCTGAATATAGACAGGCCAAGTAAAAGTATTCTAGCCAAAACTAAAACCTTACAGCAATTAAGGAATATCAGTAATATACAGCTGGCAGTTTGAATAATATCAAGAAAGTCACTTCCCAAAGACCTGGAATTATCCAGGCTGAGCTAACTGACAAGGACCTGGATAATCCTAAGTCAAGCAAATCCAGTGGATAAACGGGGTTTGATGGCCAAACAAAGTCCAAAACATTTTTGAATTTTACATATAGATAATATGACAAACCCCAAATTGAAGCAAGCTAGCGGAATATTTCTGATAAATATTATTGTCCCTTAGCTAACCGCATTCTCACACCTCCTTGTATTTAGACACAAGGAAGCTTACTAAGTATTTATAAGGTGTATAAAATGAAAATGGATGCTTTAATGCCTTTTAATGGACAACAAAGTTTACAGAAAGAAACTATGAGCTTTTGAACCACAAGGTTCTTCTATAGAAAGAAAGTGGCGGTTTCTGCCATTTCCTTTCTGAAGAAACCTTGTGGTTCAAAAGGTCAAAGTTTCTTTCTGTAAAACTCTTGTGAAACCATTGAAAGGTAATATTGATTTCATTTTGATTACTGGTAGGTGCGCTAGGCACAGCCTGGGAGGGTTACAGACATAATGAACATAAGACACCTGGTGACAATACTTTACAGAGCAGAGCATATGCTGTTGGCATAGTAGTTCATGACCTCATACATTTCTTACCTAACAAGTCAATTAGAAACTGAAGTACGGTATTTAACTGTAGTACAGCAGTAGTTCAAACAACTACATGGGTCAAAACAAATATACATATCACAGCCTGGAGTAATACAGCAAGACAAGAGGATAAAGCCTGATCCAGAGCAGGCACTCATACATTCATAAACAAATTACATTAAAGTGCATTTTAGTAGGACAATTAATGAACACTTAATCATGTGGAGGGTGCTAAGAGTGATTATCATTGGGGAAGGACACAGTCACCCACATGAGCATATGTCATTGCACATAAGGAACTTAAAGAGTTCCTTCTTAAAGACCGTGGGCAGGATTCACAAAGAGGATGTGCTTGGTGCAATACAAATGCACTGGTGCAAATCAGAAGCGCTGAGCATAAGCAGAACCATTCACAGAGACATGCGTGGTAGGAAGCGCCCGGCGCAACACCACTGTGAATCGGCATGAAACACGGCGGTGCAACCTGCGATGCACCAGGGCAAGCCAGATGCCTCACAGCCACACAGGGAGCTATGCAGGCAAGTGGAGTAGGCAGCAGGGCATGAGGAGAAACCACAGAGCTGGAACAATTACACCCACGGACACAAGTGTTGAGAAAAACATGTTTATAAAAGATTAAGAGAATAAAATCTGTACAACACATATGAATAACAAGGCAGAACAATAACAATACCAGATGGGGAAAGGGAGGTGCAGGGATGGGAAGGAGGGCAGGAAAGGGACAGAAACAGTGGACAGTGAACAATAACTATATACATGTGAAGTCTCAGGAAGAGACAGGGGCCACTAAGCGTCACCATACCCTGCCACGCACCACCCTGGCATGGCCATGGACAGGGTGCCACAGCTGGACACCCTGCAGGGCAGCTGACAGGTGCTGAGCAGTCCTGGAAAGTGGGTACAGGGCTGCCTGGATAGCCAAATGGATCCTCCAGTCCACATCAACAGGGCACCACCACCACCAGCTATAGCATGGGAGCCTGGAGACCTACAACCATGACAGAAAGAACATACACTGAGGGCCTGAACGTGGACAACAACCCCACACACCAGTAACCCTACAGTATCTGAAATGCAGCAATAGCAGAATGCAGTACTCACCTGTCCTGAAAGGGCACCAGACCTGGCACCCATGATCCTCCGCATCTGTACCTCAGCTGCATCCACAGCCTGCTGCCTGGCATCGGGTCCTGCAAAACCCAACAGATAGCACCATGAGTGACCACTGCCACTGTGCAGGATGCAGTGCCACAGTGCCCCTCCAGCCTGTGGCCATGTAGCAGACAGTGATGAAGCACCTAGTGGCCCACAGGCAGACAGAGCCATGCCTAGCTCCCCCATGGCATACATGGTAAGGCAGCATGGGACAGGTGCAGCCCCAGCCATGTGTGCAGAATGCTGGGAGACCCATGAGGGTGCCCCATGATGGCCATGACACACACCCCAGCACGCACCACAAAAGGAGACAGATGAACAACACCTACCAGGTCTTGGCAGTGCACCCTCCATGCATGGCACCACAGATGCACAAGCCTCTCTGGGTCCTGCCTCTCAAGTTCACCATACCAATGTCTGCACTGCTCCCTGTGCATAGCAGCCCTGAGCGAGCACAGGCTGAGTAGCTATGGAGGCCCATACCTGGGCCTTGGGCTCATGGAGCTCATCCTGGCCAAACAGGCACCCCTCTACAGAAATAACCAGTGCCACTAGCTGTAGCAACTCCACCTGTGACCAGTTCATGGCCCCAGGCATCTGTCTCCTACTCTAGGCATCACACAATGGGTACAGACAATGGCAAGGTGCAAACAGGCAAAACGCAGTCTAGCGGCCATTGTGCACCACGTGAAGCACTGAGGCATGTGCAGCACAGCGTGCACTGAGTGTGAAGCATGATAGGTCAAAGATGACAGACCAGGACACATTTGTGCATGTGTGATGGCGTATGGGTGACATGTCGTGCGACATGCACTATGAACTACCACCGTGCACTGTGCGCGATCCATGGGCAGGTCAAGCACAGTGCAGCATGGACGATGCATAGTGGAACACGCTGCATGATAAGGTACACAGCACCATGGTGGCAGGCCTACAGCGGCACATTGGATTAGTGGTGGAATGGTGCATCATGGAAGATGCACCACTGGACATGGTGACCACACATGCACGACAGAAGAGCCTTCCAAATTGCCTCTGATACAGGTGAATGCATCTACCGACATGCGCATATGCCAAAGATGTGCTGTCGGCCATCGGCGCACCCCAGATGCTCAGTGCAAATTGAGATAAGCTGGGAGCAATTGTGCAATTCACAGAGAATGTGCCCAAAACAGCCTCATCAACCATGCATGGGCAACTCAGCAAATTATCTCATTACCAGGGCTCAGGCCTCATTTGCATGCCCTGAGCCATAAATTCTCCCAATTCAGAAGGCTGAGAACAGGTCACTGAAAGGGTCAGTGCCTAGAGGGTGAGTACACAGTCATGTTAATAGGGAAACAGAACACACTGGGGTGATTGACTGGGAGTGTGCACACCAAACAACTCCCCAGTATCCCAGATGTTGGACCAATACAGCCAATATGTGGCGCTCAGGACCATAATGTGGAATATAGCGGCAGGGCAGTACAGAAGGTACACAGGGCACCAATGGACTGTTCCCCACCATGTCCACAATGGCTGTATGTGAACCTGTATGTACACATCCCAGCCTGTACAACACAGGTCTGCTGAGTGATAATACGGTCATCAGTGTGCCTAGGCATTGCAATGTGGAGCAGGGGACATGCGACATGAACAGATGGGATGTCCACTGTACACAGGGACACAGGGGTGGTACGTATGATTGGGTGTCACTAGCTATGTGTGGTGGATGCAGCAATGTGCAAAGGTAGGTGGGAGGCACACAGTGGTGAGCGTGCAGGCAAAATGGCACCATCACCAAGCCACACACTGCTGCCAGCCGCACTGTGGCTGTTGCCACATGTCAGTCTCCCTCCACCCTGTGGCCATCACATGGGTGTCACCCAGGATGGATGTGTTACCACAGTGGTGGCACATGCTGTGTAGAGGTACCAGGACATGCCCATGGCAGACAGGACAGTGTTCCCCAGGCGGCCACACTGTTCCCCAGCCATGGACTGGGTGTCACACATTGCATGTGCAGTGTCCCCGTGGACCATGTACCATGGTGCATGGCCACCTGTGCTAGGCTGCCCACATGTGGACCATGACCCAGATCAATGGTGGCATGGAACATGGGGCCAGCAGACTGAGGGTGACCTGAGCAGGAGCATGTACACACAGGTGTGACTGACACCTGGATGCTTCTCCCACAGTAGACAGTATGTCGGAGGAAGCAGGTGCTGCCAGCGGCGGTGCCCAAACTTCATGAAGGATGAGGAGACAATGCTCATCCAGGCATGCCACCTATGCCTGGATGTACTCACTAACAGAGGAGACAGCGGATGGAGCTTACGGAAGGATGTGGCCCGGCAGGTGAATGCAGTGGCACCGTGCAACCACCGGGAACAAGTGTGCCACAAGCACTGGAATGATGGCCACCGGAGGCCAAGGAGAAGGTGGCCAGCATCCAGGCATCCCAGTGGTGGACAGAGGATGGACCCAGCACGGGAATGGCTCAGCCCCAATGAGGCCCTCCTGGCTGCCAGTGTGTCCAGGACAGTCGTGCAGGTGTCCCAGGTGGTGGATTCCAGATGGGAGGCAGGCTGTTGCAGCATGTTGGTGGCTGTGCACCCTGGCCTGGCACGCCCACCCATCTGCCACATTGGGCATGCCTGGCCCTGCGTGCGAGCACTGTCACCGTACACTTGGGCACAGTGTCCCTTGGATGGTTGTCCCTGGCAAGGCATGTTCTGGCCCATGGTGCTGTGGGTGCTGGGCCGCAATGCCAGAGGCCATGTGACTGCTGTGCACCGTGTGGCATGTGAGGCCACCGCTATGCATTGTGCATATCGGTCAGTGGCAGGCTCGACTACCGACACGAGCTGCATGTCACCATCAAGCCCTGGCCCTGCTGTGGACTGGCGTGCGGACCTGGCAATGTGTGGACTGCTGTGTTCTGTTGTGCTTCGCCACTGTGACATGTGTGTCCTGTGCATTAACCACATTCTCCCTTCCTCTCTCCATAGCACCATCGTGACTCCATGGTGCAGCCATGGCCAGGCCCCGAGTTTTCCACCGATTCATGGTGCGGCAAACCCGCTGGAAATATCCGCGGAATTTGCCATCACCGCTGGACCCGCACGCTCGCTGAACAACGCGTGCTCCCTCTCACATGTTAGTATGCTACGCTGGGAGCCCACCCCAGTGTGGCAAAAAGCTTTGTTTGCCACACGGGTGCCCAATCCCCGACGGTTTCACTGCCCCCCAAAAAGGTTTCAGTGCCACGCTGGGAGCCCACCCCAGCTTGGCAAATGCCTCCTTTGCTGACGGGGGTGCCCAATCCCGTCGGCTTCACTGCCCCCAAGCTGCCTGGGTGCCATGCCAGGAGCCCACCCCAGCGTGGCAAAAGTCCTTTCTTGTGTGGGAATCCAAATAAAAAAAAAACTAAAAAAAAAACCTTCCATCGTTGCTTCTTTTGCCCCCTCCCCAACCCGCACCCACCCTCTGCGTACCCACCTCCCACACCCCACCTCACCCACCACCTCAACCCATGCCACTCCGAACCCAGCGATGATCTTCTGTGGACCGGGAACACGTCTGCACTCTTCAAAGCTGACCGCAAACTGAAGAAATGCCGGTAAGCTGTATAATGGACTAAATGATTTTTCAACTTTAGTGCATATCTCAGCCATTTCTGGGAATTTTTTCACCAAATTTTCAACATGGGGTTTTGGGGCCTCACCTCATGAACTGTGACACTGTTATTTTGTTAATCGGTCTCGAAAAGGTGGTTTCTGCAGTGACTGGCGCCGGAACCACCTTCCGGAATGATTAATGAAATGACAGTGTCACAGTTCGCGAGGTAGGCTCCAAAAACCCTATGTTGAAAATTTGGTGAAAATATTCCCCAAAACGACTGTTTTATGAGCGAGCGTTACAGTTCCTACGACGCCAGAATCCTTCAAGCATTTTTAATATTTT
Organism: Neoceratodus forsteri; assembly: GCA_016271365.2. Taxonomy (NCBI): domain Eukaryota; kingdom Metazoa; phylum Chordata; order Ceratodontiformes; family Ceratodontidae; genus Neoceratodus; species Neoceratodus forsteri. The sequence continues at coordinate 1,188,453,578 of CM057455.1, forward strand.
CACTCCAGATTTTCAATATTGCCATTTTACCACACCTCCTTATGAACAGTACAACTGTCATTTTTCACATTTCACCCAAAAATGTGTTTTCGCACATCATAGCGCACAATGCGTTGTGATTGGTGTCGCGAAAATCAATCCTCGGACAGAGTAATAAAATCACAGTGATACTGTTCATGAGCAGAGGTCTTAAACTGGCTATGTTGAAATTTGGTGACAAACTCTTAAAATGACTGTGTTACGGCGTGCATTATTGTCGAATGGGCAAAAAAGGAAAAATTAAGGGGTAAAAATGTGCACTTAAATTGCCATGAAATTGGTGCTGAGTGCCAGAAGTTCTGTGGCAAATGAGAACCCTACGCCAGAACTTTGCTCCGATGTGCCGCGAAAAATCGGGGCCATGGCCATGGCCACGGCTGACTGTAGATACCCTCGGCTGAGCAATGATATGGTCCCGTCCCATGGGGTCAATGACACCATCGCGGCTGACCCCGCACCTGCACCACCCACATCTCATGCAACATCAGTCATGGCCTGTGATGGAGGCCCTCTGCGGCCCCACCAGCAATGGTGGGACAGCCAGTGGGTACATCGCTTGGTTAGGGAGCCTGTCCAGGTTGTCTGATGCTGACCTAGATGAAGCGGTGTACATTGCAGATGCCCTCCTTGTGCTTGCCAGTGGCATGCAGGGGAGAACTGGCACTACTGCAAGTGTGACTGACACCAGCGTCGCTGACATGGCGCTGTGGTGCACATGTCAAGGGTTGCCTGTGCCTGGGTCCTGGGTGCCACTGATGTTCCCACTGTTCTGGGTCCTGGTGCAGTGGCAGCACAGCTGGCCATGGCTGTGGGTGCTGTGCCCTTGCACCACTGCCCAGTGCAGTGCTGGCAATGTCGGTGTCATCTGGGCAGGGCACCTGTGTGCCAGCATCTGCTCCAGTGGCCCTGGAGGACACCACCCATGGGCAGCCAGCGGCAGTGCCCAGCCATGCCTCACCCATGTCACATCCTGCCAGGGTGCATCTACCACCTGTGGATGCACCTGGTCAGACTGAACCATCCCTGATGGTCAGTGACACCACCGTGCTACATCACCCGCTGGCAACATGGGGGCCTACCTTGGCCTGCTGCGGGTGACTGGAAAGTCAGGAAATCCTCCGTGTGGAGTTCTGAAGCCACAGGGCTGCTATGGTCCAGCGATGTGGTGTGCTCAGATGTTGACAGAGACAAGCATCATGTGAGTGGGCATGACCACTGCTCTGGAGCAGATTGCAGCAGCTGCAGAGGCGGTGGCTGCATCCACAGCATGCCATGGATATCGTCGTCCAGTCGGATGCCCAGGAGCACATCCCGTATCCTAGCAGGAGCCAGGTGTACCCCTGCTGCTGACTCCATCACCACTGGTATCCACACCCACTGTCCCTGGCTTGGCTGGTGGGCATTGAAGGTCACCCACTGGGCACCCATTCATGGTCTCAGTGCAGCACCTCTGTGGGGTCCCTGGGACACCCCTCTGGCCGGTGGTGGCAGCCCCACCATCAGCAGCCACGGCAAAGCTGCCCTCGTGTCCATGGTGGTCGTGGGGCTGCCCTGTGATGAGCATGTCCAGAGGCCTGTGGCAGCATGTTTGCATGCCCGTGTATACTGGATGCCCTGTGGGTGGTGCCAGTGGTGGTGTGTGGGTGGTCACATGCCCCGGCTGTCCTGGCACCACCCTGTGCTACCTGTGGAGGCTGTCCAGTGTGTGTGTGTACCGCTGTAGTGCCATGTGTCATGGGAAGGATGAGTGTGTTACGGTTGCCTGCAGTGTCTGTGTGCTGGCCACAGTGTGCACTGACCTGTGGCATTTACAGCATGGCCTGGGTGGTGCTTGGGTGATGCAGCATGGTGCCCATGAGTCTGTGTGTCTGTGTGTCTCCCACCGTGTCGTGCACCCTATGTGTGCACCCTGTGTGATGTCTGGTGTCCAGTGTTCCTCATTCTGTTCCTACATTGCAGTTCTCACACCTGCACACGTACATACCTGAATACTCACCTGTGGGGCCCAAAGTGTTTCTCCACCACACCCATGCAGTATGCCTGTGCCCTCTCTGCAAGCCTGGGGTCCCTGTGTCCTTGCCCGCGTCGCCTCCCTGGACCTCAGTGGGTGCCCTGTCTACCCCTCCCCAACCCCTTCTCCTCCCCAGAACTGTCACCCTCACTGGCTTTGACAGGTATCTCACATTCATGGGCCTTGTTGTGTAGCATACAACAGGCCAGGAATATGCACAGGCCTTCTCGAGGGCTGTACTGTAGGGCACCACCTGACCGACACAGGCACTGGGATGCATCTTTAGCATGCCGAAGACACGCTTAGTGATGGTGCGTGTCGCAATGTGTGCCTCACTGTAGTGTTCTTCCACCACTGTTCTGGGTCATTGGATGGGAGTGAGGAGCCAGAGCATCAGTGGGTATGTGGCATCACCTGTGGGGGTAGACATGTCTCCATTGGTACATTGGGGTACACTGTGGTTTGTGCCCTGTCCCCATCCCTGCCCTCTGTGGTGTGTGCCCTGTCCTGCTCTCCCACCTGTGCATCCACATACCTGGCAGTCCTGCATCCCTACCTCAAGCTACACCTGCATGCCCCCATCTGTCATGTGGTGCACAGCACTTGTGTGCCACCCTGTAGTCCACCTTGTACCTTTTCACAACCCTGCTGTCCCAGGGCCCATGCCCTGCTTCATACTGCCCACGTTCCCACCCCATGTGTCCCGGACATGGTGCCATCCTGTGCTGTTGGCACCCTGTCACATGTACCTATCAGATGGCCACTTGGGATGTCTCTGGCCTCGAACCTCATGCAGAGTGTCGACTGGTGCCATATGAATGCATTGTGTGTGCTCTCAGGGTGTGGGTGCAGACATTGGTTATGCACCCAGTGGCATCGCACACCACCTGGCAAGTCACAGAATGGTACCCTTTCCGATTCACATATGTAGTAGTAGTAAATACATAGATACATAGACAGTGTCGGCAGATAAGGGCCTATGCCCACCCAGTCTGCCCATTTGAGCTTGTAAGTTCAGTTTATTTTTCCTAGAAGTAAAATGTTTCTTTTTATACAGGATAGCAAACTTTAGGTCATAGACCTATTTTCAAAGTTGTCATGTGTCAAGAACAAATTACATTCAATAACATACAAAATTCAGACTACATAAAACATAGATACATAGGCAGTGTCAGCAGATAAGAGCCTGTGGCCCACCAGTTTTCCCATTTGAGCTTGTAAGTTCAGTTTATGTTTTCCTAGAAGTCTGTTGCCCTTACCCTGACCTCCAGAACTCCTTTATGTCTATCCCATGCATTCTTAAATTCCGTGATTGTTTCAGCCCCCATCACTTCCTCTAGCAGGGTGTTCCACTTGTCCACCACCCATTCTGTGAAGAAATTCTTCCTCACATTTCCTCTGAATCGTCCTCCTTTCAACTTCATCCCATGCCCTCTAGTCCTGGAACATCTTTTCGCTTAAAAATAGTGTATTCCTGCACCTGTTCCTCCCTGTAAGATACTTGTATGTCTCTATCATATCTCCTCCAGGGAGTACATATTCAGTTCCTTCAACCTGTCCTCATAAGACTTTTGATGCAATCCATGTGCCATCTTTGTTGCCCTCCTCTGAACCTTCTTTACCCTGTCTATGTCCTTACGTAGGTAAAGTCTCCATAACTGTACACTGTACTCCAGGTGGGGCCTCACTAATGTCTTGTATGGTGGAATTATGACCTCCTTTTCCTGCTGGTGATGCCCTGCCTATGCATCCCAGCATCCTTTCTTTACCTCCTGCCTTGTCACACTGTTTCCCTACCTTGAGGTCATTAGAGATGATAACCCCAAGATCCCTTTCCTGCTTGGTGCATGCTATATCCTTACCCCCAACTGATATATATCGTGCCAGGTTTTTGTGCCCCATATGCACTATCTTGCACTTCTTTGCATTGAATTTCAACTGCCAAACCCCTGGCCATTCTTCATGTTTCTGCAGGTCCCTTCTCATTCTGTCTACACCCTCTGGTGTGTCTATTCTGTTACAGAGCTTTGTGTCATCAGCGAACAGTGAAATTCTGCCTTCTAGGTCCTGCGCAATGTCACTAATGAAGATGTTGAATAGGACCGGTCCCAGCACTGATCGCTGTGGTACCCCACTGGTCACTCTTCCCTCTGTGGGTGACAGCCATTTACCACCACCCTCTGTGTCCTGCCACCCAGCCAGTTACCTACCCACCACACTACTGTCCTGTCCACACCCATATTCCCCAGTTTGTGTAATAGTCTTCTATGTGGCACAGTGTCAAAGGCCTTGCTGAAGTCCAGATAGGCCATGTCCACTGCTCTCCTGATCCACCTCCCTAGTCACCCAGTCAAAAAATTCAACAAGGTTGGTCTGACATGACCACCCCTGGTGAAACCATGCTGCTTGTGTGGGTCCTGTAGTCCATTGACAACCAGATGTTCCACCAGTCTCTCCTTCAGTAGTGCTTCCATGATCTTGCCCACTACCGAGGTGATGCTGACTGGTCTGTGGTTTCCAGCTTCCTCTTTGTTCCCACTTTTGTATAAGGGACTACATCTTCTGTCCTCCAGTCTTTGGGTACCTCCCTGTTTCCAGTGATTGGCTAAACAGGATAGCCAGAGGTTCAGCCACCACCTCTCTTAGTTCTTTAAGGACCCTGGGGTGCACCCATGTGGCCCCATTGCTATCAACTCTTATTACTTCCAGTTCCTTCAGGACCCTTTCTTGTTAAAGGGACTTGTGTCCATTTCTGCACCATTCTCACCCCTTGTACTCCCTTCAGACCCATTACCCTCCTCTTCCTCAGTAAAGATTGAGCAGAAATACCTGTTCAATATGTCAGCTTTACTGTTGTCATCCTCCACGCAGCCCCCATCCTCCTTCAGTCTCACTACCCCTCCTTTGCCTTTCTTTTTCACTTATGTACCGGGTAAAGGTTTTGTCCCTCTACCCACTGATTTTGCATTGTGTTCTTCTGTCTGAGCTTTGGCTTCCCTTACTGACCTCCCTGCCTCCCTTTGCTTCTCCTGGTACTTCTCCCTATCCCTTTTGCCTGTGTCTTTTGTATTGCCTGAATGCAATCTTTTGGCTTTCACTTTCTTTCTTTGGAAAACCATAATGGTATTCTTTTCCTTTTCCTCTTGCTAACCTGCTTAATGCATAATTATGTTGCTCTTGTAATCCCCATTTTAAATACTGCCCACTGTTCCTCAACCCCTGATTCCTGCTCCATTCTCCTTAATGCCTCTTTCAAGTATCTCCCCATTTTCCCAAAGTATCCCCCCTAAAATCCAGGATACATGTTTTTGTGTGGTTTGGTTCTGCTCTTTCTTTGATTTCAAACCACAATGACTGGTGGTCACTGTTGCCAGGTGCTCCCCACTGTTACCCCATCACACTGTCCCTGTTTGTGAGCACAAGGTCCAGTATTGCCTTCTGCCGAGTTGGTTCCATGACCAGTTGCTTGAGGAAGGCACCCTGAAGGAGTCAGGATAAATCTGCTCCTAGTTGATGCTGCTGCTGGGATGCTCCAGTCCACATCTGGAATATTGAAGTCTCAACCAGTACTACCTCACCTCATCTGCCATCCTTTGGATGGCAATCATCAACTCTATCTGTTTCTTCCTCCTGGGCTGGTGGTCTATAGACCACACCTGTGCGGATGGCTGGCCCCATTTTCCTTTCCAGCTTAACCCACAGTATCTCTCCCCATTTTGTTCCTCCTGGATCTCTGTGGCTCTTATGTCATTTTCACATACAGTGCCACTCCTCCTCCTTTCTACCTGCCCTGTCTCTTCTGAATATGTTGTAGCCAGGTATGGCCATCTCCCAGTCGTGGTTATCATTACACCAGGTTTCAGTGATGGCCACAATGTCCGGAGTCAGACTGCACCATGGCAGCCTCCAGATCTTCCATCTTGTTGCTAAAGCTCCTGGCATTGGCACACATGGCTTTCCATGATTTGACCTCCTAGACTGTTTCACTGTTCTCCTCCAGCCCCTTCCTTAGTTGTCCTTTATCCCTGGTTCTCCTTGCTGTCTGCCTTTCTGCTGAATTTTGCCCCTTTTCTGCCGATCCACCTCTTGGGCACTAATCTCCATCTTTTGCACACTGCTTTGTAGAGATAGCCACTCCTCTGGTTCACTGATTCCACTGCTAGCTGTGGTGGGTGAGCAAGTAGGTACCCTCCTTGCTGACTGCCACCCCCTTTGATAGTTTAAATGCTTGTTAATGTAGCATTTAAACTTATCGATGGAGTGCTTGATTCCGCTCCAGGATGGATGCAGGCCATCAGGCTTGAACAAACCTCCATCCTCCGGTGGGTCCCCAGTCACCAATGAATCCAAACCCTTCCTCACAGCACCAGTTCTTCAACCATGAGTTAAAGTTCCTGGTGCATGCACTATCTCTCCCTTGCCTCTCGCAGTGGTACTTCTGAGAAAGTGACAGAAGTAGCTGCCCTTGAGACCCCTCCCAATTTCCTAAACTCTTCCTGAACTTCCTTTGGCTCCCCATTTGCCAGGTCATTAGTACCTAGGTGGATAATGACATCCAGCTCACCTCCCATCTTGCTTTCCCAATGATCCCCAGGATCTTTCTTCCATCCCTCCATGCCATGGCACTGGGTAAGCACCTCACCTCCCTGTCATCCCCTCCTGTGTTCCTAGCTGGACCCCTCTTATGATGGAGTCCCCCACCAGGATTTGCTTCCTCCTCCTCTGGGGTCCACTACTCTCCCGCTGGGGTCACCTCATTGGCTAACCTCCACATCCTTTCCTTCCACTTCTCTGGGTACCTCTATTTGGTTGTCCCCATTTGCCAGTGTGGCATATGAGTTCTTGAGTGGAATAGGATCTGGGATGTGCCTCTGCCTGACTGCTGTAACCTCCTGAGCCCACTGTCATCCAAGTGCTCCTCGTTCTCGGTATTCTTTGAGGTAGTTGCATTGGACTGGGTGGTCTCTGGATGGGGTGATGGTACTCCTGACCCAGTTTACTTCTGCTCTGAGTCTGGCTACCTTATCCCACAGTCCAGGGAGATGCATGCAGATAGGGCAGCACCTCAGTGTCCAGAAGGTCTGCCTGAATATGGCTCCCCACAGTCACTGCATTGCACCACTCCCACATTATACTGCAATTCCATTACTTGTCTGTTACTGAAGCTCTCCTAGTTCCTTTTTATTAATTTACTGTACTAAAAATCCTGCCACTGATCCTCAGATACTTTTCTTTTTTAAAAAGAAAATAAACCAATAAATAAATAAATGAGTCAAAACTACTTGTCGTGCTGAGGGTGGGCTTCTTCCCCTTATGCCCCTCCTACTCCACACCCTTTACTATCCCTGCATGCAGCAATTAAAGACAGCAAAGAAATACACCACCACTACATTTTAAATTTTCAACAGCCCAAAACAATTCTAAGTAAAGACAGCAAATAAATTACAGTGTCACTAAAAGCCCACAATCTAAGTTTAAAAGAAAATAGCAATTACCAGTTACTGTAAAGCACTGAATTGAATATGTTTCTTCCTTTCTGGCTTCTTCTGATCAAAACAACTAATAAATACTTTTGACATTATACAAGCAAAAATCTTCAATCAGACCAACAACTAACACATTTATCCACATTTTAAAAACAAGTACATTCATCATAAAATACAGTGCTCAATCCTAATTTAAACTGGGATAGTTTACTTGCTTTCCTTAATTCAGGGAATATTATTCAAATATTTGCAGTCTGAGCCTCAGGTGTCATAGTACCATATCTTGTATTCGTTTTGGAAAAGTGTAACCTCTATGCTTTACATCCCTTAAAAGATATGGATAATATTTACTAACTGAAGGCAATTCCATGTTTCCATCAATCATCCCATTTATTATTTTATAGATAAATACTGAATATTGTTTTTAAATTGTACTGATAAATTGTCCCAGTTTAGGTCTTTATACAAAATGCAATGATCAGTATTACAGCTACGGTTCAGGACAAATTTTGCCAATCGATTATATGATATGACTAATTTATTTAAATGTGTTTGACCCACAAAATTATACACCATATTTCCATATTCTAATACATGCATTATTAATTGATTTGCAATTAACCTCCAGGTTTGTAGATTTAATATCCTTGAAGACCTACATAATGCTCCTATCTTAATTGTCTTTATTATATTATTAATATGAGCTGAAAAGATAAAGTATAATCAATCTCTACACCTAAATATTTATATTGATCTGTGATTATCAATTTTTTCCCATTCCTCATTAGTATTTCCTATCTCTGATCTGTTTTTATTAACTTTTGTTTTTTATTGAAGAACATAACCTGAGTTTTTATCACTTATCACTAATTTGGAGCTGGAAAACCAATCTTGTAGAACATCAAACTCCATCTGTAATTTAACCATCATTTCATTTTGAGATTTGGCTGATGCTAAAAGTACTGTATCATCTGCATACAACCTGATTTGTGTATTATTTATTTTGGTAGGTAATTCAATTAATATATAACAAAAACAATAATGGCCCCAAAATTAAACCTTGAGGACACCTCTTAGTATACTACCTACTTCAGAAAATTGACCATTTATTACTACTTGCTGTTTTCTTTGACTCAAATGTGATTTAAACCATAATAATGACTAGAGGCTATACCAATCCTCCATCCTCTCATACAATAAATGGTGGTCAACAAATCAATGGCTTTGGACAGGTAAACAAACACTGCACCCATGGACTCTCCCTTATCCAAGGCCACTGACACTTTATCAACAAAGTCCACGAGCGCAGTGCAAGTTGAATAACCTGCCCTAAAGCCATGTTGGCATTTAGTTAATTTTGAATATTTTTCTAAGTAACTATACAACTGGCCAAAACACCATTCGTTCCATTAACTTAGAGAGGATGGAGAGGATTGCTACTGGTCTGTAGTTTGAGGGGTCATTTGAATCCCTTAAATATAGGTACTATTTTGGCTATTTTCCAGATAGAGGAAAAACATTTTCCATCAAACTTTGATTAAATAAATCAGTCAGTATTGGTGATAAGACTTGAACTGCATATTTAATAAATTTCCTTTCAATATTGTCCATACCATATGATTTATTTTATTTAATTTTAAGATCTCCCTTAACTTCAGAGATTTTTATTTTTAGATAAAAAGAGGACAATTTTCATTATTAGTTTCTTTATTTACTAAATCTGTTTGTACTTGTGAACCAGCTGGGATGGTAATATCAGGCAATATTAAGAAATATTTATTCAACAACTGGGCTGTTTTCTTTGAGTCAAGGAGCTCACCCTTATTATTAGACATTTTACACAAGACTTAGCTATCAATGGTTTTCCATTTCTTTTATCATATTCCAGTATTGCTTAGGATCATGAGTTGTCTCAATTTTAATGTTGTAAATGTTTTTCTTGCAGATCTAATTAACCTTTGCATTCATTTCACTTAATTTTGTAATTAACCCAGTCTTCCTCCCTTTTGTTTTATTTGCTCTTTTCCAGAATCTGTCTCTGATATGAATTTTCTTTTCAAATATTTGTTTATCCATGGAAGATGCTTCTTCTTTGTTTTAGTTTTTTAAATGGTACATGCCTATTACAGGCCTCTAAGTAAGTTTTGAAAATTCTTCAACTGCCAAATTCGTCTGGAATTAAGTTTAATCTTCCCCACTCTATACAATTTAAATCATAAACAAAATTATTTGTGTGATAGTTCTTAAAGTTTCTTTTTAGGGTAATCTTTTCTTCCTCAATTATTTGATTTAAATCTTTTACAGCACAATATACTGGATTATGATCACCCAAATTTGGAGGTAAAAGCAAACATTTTCGACATGAAAGCTCCTAGAGAGAAAATCAAGTCCAAAATACTCCCTGACTTTTAACCCCACTTTTCCTAGTACTTTGATTTATTATTTGATTGACATTTAGTATCTCAAAACTTTGTTCCAATTTTAATCCCCTTGGCTTGCCATATGTGATGGCCTCCTCACCAGGTGATGCATGGATCACCACATGGGCATAGTCGATGGCACCTATGACACCTGGCATACATGCCACCCTGTAGAACCCCTGCATGGCTTCTGTCCACTCTGCCTGCATGCTGGGGGAAATGGATGTATTCAAAGCATGTGGTAGCAGTGCAGTGAGGAACTGTGTGAGGAGGCAGGATGTAGAGGCCTGTGATATGCCAGTGATGTCCTCAATAGGCCTCTGGAAGGTTCCTGTGCTGAGCAGACACATGACTGTTGTCACCTTGGTCTCCATCGAGATGGCATGTCCTCGTGCAGCTGGTGTCTGCATCTCTTCATGGCACAGCTCACAAAGCTGCCTCAGCATGGCCCTGTTGAGGCAGTATCACTGACTGTCTTCACCTCTGTGACTGCTCAAAGGACAACTGGGCACAAACCACCATGGGCTGGCCGCTTGGTGCTTTCCAGCACACTGCCTCCTCCTCCTCCTCCTCATCTGGGCACCAGCTATGGTGACTGCTGCCGGGTTCATTTCCACTGTCAGTGTAGCCCTCTGATGTTGTTTGCTGCCTGGCTTTGTTGCTGGCTGGCTGTATCTCTCCTCTCTCTGGTTTCCTCTTCTCCTCTGGCTCTGGCTATGTGCTACTGTAGTCATTCCATTCACAACCTGCAGGTGTGTTGGACATAAGTCTCCTTCTTTTGTACTTATCTTTCTATGGCACATCTTGACTTTGCACTGGCTTTGGCCCCATTGATGTGCCCTGTTCTGCCTGTGAATCGTTGTGTATGCATGGGTATGCCCCTGTATATGTGCTGCATGTCATTACATTGCACCTATAGTGCATGTTGTTTGGCACAGGGCATGTCAGTTGGACTGGTGCTTTCACCCCAGTTCTGACTTGCACCGGTGCATCTGGGTAACATTAGACAAGTGTGAGTTGAGATCCAAGGTGGGGTCAACAGTGATTCCAAAATACTTAAAGGATATGACCCTGTTTAAAGATGACTCATCCTGACTGTTGAAAGTTAGTTGTGGGAGGAGGTTCTGATCCTAGGTTTGAACCAAACAGCATGGAGACAGTCTTTTGGTATTTATTTTTTTAGCCAGTGTTGGAGGATATCAATGGCAATGTTTAGATTATGGTTAGTAGTGACAGGTCAGTGGAGCTGTTATAAAGTACCATGTTGTCTGCATATAATAGCCTAGTGTTTGTACCATTCATCACAGGCATATAATTTGTAAACAGGGAGAACAAAGGGGACCCAAGATTGATCCCTGAGGGACGCTAACAACGATGCATGCAAGTGCAGTCTCAGCACTGCCAATCTGTATCAACTGCTGTCTTTCAGGGGTAGCTGGTGAACCAAACTGTGGTGTCAGGGGTGAAACCAAGAGAAGATTGGATGTTAATAAGGAGTGGTCCACCAGGTCGAATGCCTTCAACAGGTCAATGAAGACAGCCCCCATAAGCATGTCTTTGTCCATGGCTAACCTGAGGTCATTAGTTAGCTAAATGATTGTTGTGGATGTACTGTGCCCCACTCTGTTCTGTTTCTGTTTTTTATGTATGTATCTGGGTGTTAATAGATTGTGATTTTCCAAACAACTGTCACAAGCTTCTGAGGAATAACTTGGTTGGTCTAAAAGCTTAAGCACTGTTTTCTTTTTTACATCTATGTTGGTCCAATAAAATGTATCAAACCATTTGTTTCTGGATCTGTTCTTACAAAGACCAATACGGCAACTAACTAATTCTTTGCCCCACTCTGAAGCCATGTTGTGCTGGGGAGAGTAGATTGCATTTTGAAGGTGGTCAGTTACTTTGGAGGCCACTATTTTGTCCAGTAATTTGTTTAACTCGGATAGTATCACTATGGGGTGACAATTGTCCATGTTCTTGGAATCCTTTTTCAAGAATGGGAACTACAGCAGTAGTCACAGACATTGCCAGTTATATCCAGATATTTTGCAAAATTTCTGAAGAGTTTCTCTTTGCTGCCCCTATTGTGGAAATGCAGAAAGCAGGAGATATTTCTGGAAATATCACAGAAATTTTGGGAAATAGCTGGCACTGTCTGTGGCTGCTACTCTACCTGAGCTCTCTTCCATTAGAAGAACACAGCTGCTGGATAAAGATAACTTGAACAGCCTTGTGACAGGAGCTACAATTTGAGGAGCAATGTTTTTAGGAATCTGGGAAGTAACCCATCAGCTCCAGCAGACCCATAAGCAGGTATGGTCTTTAGGATATGCTGCACCTCTGATATACTAACAGGCATGAGTTTAAGATGGGGTTTGGCTGAGCTATTAGTGGCATGTGGTAGAGCAGATACAGAGTCTGGCAGATTAGTGTATTTAGAGATCCGAGAAAATTGAGTTGAGGGCATTTGAAATTGTTGAAATGGTGTTGCAGTTGGTTCTGTCCAAAGTTATCTCCTTATGGATGTACTTGTGCCCTGCCCCATGATGGATTTTAAGTGGCTCCAGAAACCACAGGAGTCACCCACTGACACTTGAAGAAGCTGTCTACAGTAGTTACTCTTAGCAGAGCAAACATTTTTTACACAAGTTCCTTAGCCGTCTGTACTCATCCCATTCAGCAGGATACTGGGCATGTTTTACCTTGGTCCAGGATTTGTCCCTCAGTCTGATGGCAGTGAGAAGATCATTGCTTAAACACCTGGTTGCTGAGCCTCTGATTCTATGCTTCTTTAGTGGAAGATGTTTTCCTGTAGGTCCAGTAGGGTGCATAGGAAAATTTGACCACCATTTAAGAAACTGAGGTTTGATATGGGGTGCCCAGTTGATATTGGTTGGTCTGAAGGCTTAAGCACTGTTTTCTTTTGTTACATCTTCATTGGTCCAATAAAATGTATCAAGCCATTTTTCTGGATTTGTTCTTACAAGGACCAATAAGGCAACTAATTCTCTGTGCCCACTCTGAAGCCATGTTGTGCTGGGAAGATTAGATTGTGTTGTTAAAGGTGGTCAATTACTTGGGTGGCCAGGAATGCCCAGTTGATACTGTTTAGATCACTTCTGGAAAGTTGTTACTGCATGTCACCAGTAGGCTGTTTGGCTAAGACCTGTTGATGAAGGCAAGCGGAGTGGTAAGACTGAACAATCTCTGTACCTTTAGCATAGTTAGCTGGGCAGCATGCAAAATATTAGTGATCAGGACTACAGGTCCAAATTAGACCACCGTTGTGGAAATGCTTTGCAATATGCATACATAGGTTATGTAACAGGTTTGTTAAGATACAGGTTTGTTAGGTAATAGGTTTGTTAGGTAATAGGCTTGTTAGTATATAGCTTCAAAGTTATTTTTGTAGGAATACTAACACTGCTGCATAATTTAGTTAGGTTACCTGTTTCAGTTCCTTAGTTCAGGAATTTTATTAGGAAATGACTGTTAGGCTCACAAAACAAATATCTGCTCATTCCTTATACTGAGTAAGAAAAAGCTGAGTTTGTCATGACATATAGAATGAACATTTCTGATATAAGAATTGTAGTCATAGCTTCCCATGTCTTTTATGCTTTTGTAGTTTAGTGGGTATGTAGATACCTTAATCGTATTGAAATAATAAAATTACAATACACTGCCTGAGTAGTGTGAACATGCCCTGTATCAGCGGAGTAGAGGGCCAGGTTCTGTGAGCACAAGTTACTGCTCAGTTACAAAAGACCAAGACCATGCTCCTATCCAGCTCACAGCTCAAGAAAAGATTCCCCAACATTGCCATCTCCAACAATGTCCTAGCTCCCCTGCAACAGTTCCTCCTTCAAATACCTGGGGGTTACCCTGGATGACACCTATCCTTCACTCAACACATTGACTGGGTGGTCAAGGCAGTAAACACCAAACTGTGAGTGCTATACAGGCACAGAAAATACCTTACCTCGGCAGCCCTCTGCTTCTTGGTCAGAGGCTACATCCTATCCACCACTGATTATGGCCTGGTTATCTGTGGTGCAGCCATGGACTCTGTGCTCAAGAGGGCACAAACTTCACTCAACAAGGCCTGCTGGCTCATCCTAAATACTGATCTATTGACCCATACTTGCTCACACTATGAACAGACCAACCTCCTGTCCATGGGTGTAGTGTTAAATTCCTCACCTGCCTCCTAGGCAAAAAAGCACTTGTAGGGAAGGCTGTCCCATGCATATCTGGTATCTCCTCCTGACAGGCTCTGAGTATAGCACCAGAGGTTGAGCAGAGGGGGCTCTCAAGTACCATTTTGATGCACAGCTCTCAGGCAGCGTGCTTTCTCCTACAGAGGTCCATAATGGCTCAATGGGGTCACCAAGGCCATTCAGCAATTCCACCAGCCTTTCAGATTCAAATCTGACCTCAAGCACAACCTGACCTCTAACTCTGTATCGCCTGTTTCCCTAAAGGCTGATTCATTGCTCACTGGTTGCCCTGGCCCAGCTCTGCTGTCAGCTACTATAAATGAACACAGGATGGTATACCAGTCCTATTACTCAGCTTTGACTACCTCCTTTGCTTAACCTCCTCTACTCTGCCCACATCTCCCCCTCCCGGCCCACCTGGCCCTCTCCTCCCACTCCTTCTGCTGCTTTCCTCCTGCTACACAGCCCACCATGTCCTCCTCATCCAGCTCTCTTCTTGAAGACCACCCACCCCAGGTCTCTATTGCCTTTCCTCTTGGCCTCTACCTGACCTTCAGAATCATGACAAAGCCTCTAGCTGGTGATTGCTCACTGCCCTCCCACCACCCCATCCAGGAGGAACTGCCACCAGCCATCTGCTACTACTTCTAGCCTTTTACTCTGTCCACCAGCCCCTCTTACGACCATGTGCCATGACAATGCCTCTTGATTACTGCGGGCAGCTTCATGTCTCCCTCCCCTCCCTCTCTCCACCTCCACCCTAGGAGGGACTTCACCTTCCCTGATCTCAGCTGTTCTCTCTGTGCCCTCTTTTCCCAGGGAGCTCCCTTCCTCACCCCCTAATCCTGACCTGTCATGCCTTCTGTTGAGCCTCTTGTACCGCTTCACTCCAACAGTATTAATAACAATTCAAGATAATGTTAATGTGATGTACAGTGTTTCCATTGTCCAATTACTCTGTAGTTTTACTATTTGTATGTCCATAATCTGTCTCAGATGTGGAACCTTTGTGAAAGAGCCTTGGCTCAAGGTTATTTCTGAATAATAAATACATAAATAAATAAATAAATGCATATAAATAAATCTGTCTTATATAAAAGAGTACTCAGATAATTGTATCATATGGACCCTAGCATGGGCCTCTAGTTCTAGTACCAGTCCAAGTCCTGGTATTGATTCTAGGTGATAGAGGACCCTGTGCACTGGCTGACAGATGGACTCTTTGCCCTGTGCATCTGTATCTGCAGCCACATGGAAGTGCAGGGACTAGGGGCCCTGCACTTCTGCAGTCCACCAGACAGCCCCATAAAGTCTTGCCATCTGCCACTGCACAGAGTGCAAGGCTCACAAAGGCCCTGCACTTTGTAGGTGGACAGAGTCTTACTTTGGTGCAAGACCCAACAAAGATCTCTGCACATCTCCATCCATTCACATGGGTCCCTGTAGGGACCTATGTGAATGAGAACTTATAATTTTACTATTCAAGGAAAGAAATTCTTTGCAAAAACTTCATTACTGCACCAGTTAGGGTTCAACTCAATGCCACAAAGTAGTGAAATGTGGCATTAGGGTTCCAGCCTAACTTTTCACCCCAGCAGTAAAGGAAAAGATATTGGGCTAGATATTCAAACTCGCCATTCTGTGGTGCAAGCCCTGCGCTGCTCAAAATAGTTCGCTGGAGTGTGGCGGGGCAATATTCAATGGAGTTGCGCTATTGAGCAACTCCTTTGAATATCACCCCCAGCCACAGCCACTGTGCATGGTGCAGTGGAACTTGCGCCACTGCAAGTGGTCAGAGTGGAGCACTCAAGATGTGGTGGCACAAGTTCCATTCGCCATGTGCAAATTTCAATATTTAAAGGTGACATGCAAATGGGGCCATAATTCATGCAAAGGTGCAGGGGGCCATTTGCATCTACTTATGCCCCATTTGCATGCCATTAGCATGCAGGTGCACCGATCCCGACGACTTGCACCTGGCTCCCTGCCAGGCAGCAGCCATCGGGGACCGATGCCCTCTGCAGCCCGATCGCGGGTATAACTGTGAAATCTCTCCTCCCCGACTGGCAGATCTGGGCATAACTTTAAATCCCCCTCCCCCACTAGCGATCACGGGCAGAACAAGTTCAACCCCCAAGAACAATATCCCTGTTGGTCAGTGGACCGTGAAGCCCGATCATGGACATTAGGTCCACCCCAAGATCCAAGTAGCCTGGTGATCTAGGGCCCCACCCCACCCACCCATGGAGCCCCCAATTCATTCATTCACATATCTGGACTGCCTTGTATGGTATGGGCTGCACACCCATTGGCTCTTGCTCTGAACCAATGGGTGTGTAGCCCTAGCATCAATCGAGAGAGTGGCAGGGTGGCAGGCGAGGTAGGGTGCTGCCATCCGCTGGCTGATGGGGGAGCAGGGTGGTGGGGCTCCATGAGTGGGTGGGGTGGGGGCCACTAGATCTCAGGCTACTTGGACCTTGGGGTGGACTCTAATGCCCTTGATCAGGCTTCGTGGTCCACTGGACCACCAGGATATTGTTCTTGGGGGTTTTAACTCTGTTCTGCCTGCGATTGGGCTAGTGGGGAGGGGTTACTATGGGTGTGCCTGTGATCAGGCCAGTCAGGGAGGGGTTACTATTATACCCTGATTGAGCTGCAGGGGGCACAGGAGAAGTGGAGGCCACCCACAGGTGGCAGCTGCTGTGTTGCACACTGCATGTGGCAGCTCTGTGGGTGGCCCTAGACTACTCCTTTTTTTTTGCTCAAAGTTGTGCAGGCGCAGGTTGGGGTTGCGCCTGCACAACTCTCGCAACCAGCTGAATATCAGGCTGTGCAGTTTATGCATGGTTCCTCCCCTCCGGTTGAGCATGCCTTCATTAGCATTGCGCTGTTACTCAGCATGACTTGGGGGTGCAACTGCCTCCTGCTGAATATGGCAGAATGGCACAATTTCGGACTTGCGCAGAGCCATATTGCACATGGTGCAACCCTTTGAATATCCAGCCCATTATGCTTTTGGGTCTTTGGAGTCTTGGAGAATCAGTGGTGGGATGTTCCTTGGGGTTGTCAACCCTAATGTTACCTCCATGAACAAATACCATCAGACACAATCTCCTTTCTTCATACAGGGTCTACAGAAAGCTGCAATAGACTATGTTGGCAACATGTGGCAAGACACACTTCTATACCTTTGAAGAGTGTATCAGTATGAGGCACAGGCTTGGACTTGTACCTTGTGCTTCAGAAAGGAGGTTATGATCTGAGGTGAGGGTTGAGCATTAGGGTTGACAACCCAAAGGAAGACCCCACAACTGATTTTCCAAGACTCAGAGACCCAAACTCTATTTTATTTCCTTTTGCTGTTGGGGGTTAGAATTGAAACTCAATGGCACATTTGCCTACTTCTGTGGTGTTAAATTGAACCCTATCTGGTACGTTCTAAGTGGCAGACTAACAAAATACTTTGCAAAGAATTTATTACATATTTCAATTTATGCAACAGGACTGAGCAAATAACTCATTGCATTAAAACTATATTCTCACCACAGTGAAATAAATCCATTTATTTCACTGTGGTGATCTCATCAAAAAACCCCAGCAAAAACCCAGTCCTATTGTATAAATTGGATATGATAGGGTGGTGGAATACACTATTTATGTGAATGAGTGGAGAGTGACCTCAGTTACCATCACTCATAGCTCCACTATGATCCGCCACTCATGAGGATATCTGAGGTCACCTCCACTCATTCAAATAAATAGTGTATTCCACCACCAGCCATAATGTAGCCCCTATTTATAGATATATACTCTCTCTCTGTCTTTCTCTCGCTATATAAATACTGTACATATAACAGTGTTGTACCACCCCTATAGTTAGGGTTGAGTAGGGTGTTTAATATTCAACCCTAACTTTGTACCTAAATAACATTGCCTCCATTTAACAGAAACTTTTAAAACTAAATTTAAAACATTCTTTTTACCCAGCTGTTTGTTGGAGACTGATTAAATTGCCATTTAGGTTTGTCGCCTTATTAAAAAGTTTATTGTATTTGATTATGTTGTGTTAAATTTAAGTTTTTCAGTTGATTTTGTTTTATATTTGCTTGTGAAGTACTTTGAGCCCAGGAAGGTGCTATATAAGAAAATTCTCTGTGACCTGGCCTGCCAGTGCAGTGGCAAGTCATCTGCTTGTGGTGCCGACATCCCGGGTTTGGTGACAGACTCAGGAGTTGGATGGCTGGTCTGGGAGAGAAGGATTGAGTGTCCCAGGACCGCTCTCCTTCTCTGGGTGGGGAGGGCAGAGCATCTAGCATAAGGAGCCCTAGTGGAGGCTGCGGGTACTGCTGCAGCTGGCTGCATTACTTTTAGGAGGGTGGGGTGGACGCTGGACATTATGCATGTCCCTGTCCTCAGGGGTACAGCATTCAAGAAAAGAAAAAGCCAGCTCCCAGGTATGACACCTTGCTCTGCCACTAGCTCCACTGCCACCAATGTCTGCTGGGAGGTCCCCTCCAGTGGTCCTGACCTGGGGGATAAGCCAGGGTTTGCCAACATTGCCCATTTGGAGGGGCACCCATCCGGTGGGTAAGCCTGGGCATGAGGGGAAGGTATGCAGGGCAAGGCTGAGCTCTGGTGAGGATTAGGGACCAGCCCCAAAAAAAAAAAAAGAAAATTCTGCCTGTCTGTCTGTCTGTCTCTCTCTCTCTCTATCCCACTCTATCTGTCTGTCTATCTTTTAACTATATACAATATATAGACTGGTGTGGGAAGGGGCTGAGGAGAATGATTAGGGACCAGCAGGAAATCAGATGTTCAGTAAGAGAGGGTAGTATTCTTTTTAATGTTTTGAAGATGGTATGTGCCCAACACCAGGGATGGCCTCCTGATGCCAGAGTTGAAGGGGATCATTTGCTAGAGCAAGTCATTGGGATAGGGTTGTTTGTTTGCACTGTAGATACCCTCCTGTGCTAGTCTTACTGTTAGAAGCATTGTTTGCTAGCGTTGAGGATAAGCTCCAAGTGACAGAATAAATGTGTGTGCGTGTGTGTGTTGGGGAATGGGTAGTTTTGGGTATAAAGAGGACTCCCAGTCCAGGTAGGATAGTTTGTGTTTTGTGTGTGTTTGGTGTGGGGCTGTGAAAAATGTCTTGCCTATGTGTGTCAGTATTCCTGTCAACTAAAACACTGTGTCATATAGAATACAGACCCACATACAGGAATCATTTGAGCATGCAGAGACATGGGCCCCATATTCAGAAATGGGTGCAATCACAGTGCAAATGTTTGCACTTCCCCTGCTGTTCTTGGCTGCTGCACTATTCTGATGGATGGCGAGTGGTGCTATCTGATTGAATATAAGTCCATGACAGTGCAGCACTAGTGAATCTTCCCTGCCCTGACATGTTCTGGGATGTATATAGCCCAGAAGGAATAGTGCTGCCCAAAACAGGATAGCACCAAAACACCTGTGGGCTATATTCAGCGTGAGCATGCAAAAGAAGCCCAGATGGCATACAAAACACACAGGGCCATTCCATGCCCATTATGGTCTCATTTGCATGGGGCACAGCAGCCCCTTAGTGCCACATACATAGAGCCCTGGTGATCCAGTGGTCCCCTGATTGTCCAGTGCTGCATATGTAGACTTCCCTGGTGGTATCATGGTCTTCCTGGTCATCCATTTCTGCATATTGTGCAATTCCCTGGTGGTCCCGTGGTTCCCCAATTGACCATCAATGCATATTGCAGAATTTCCTGGTGATCCTGTAGTCCCCCATCCCCACTGCTGCTTATAGTAAACTTCTCTGGTGGTCCAGTTTTTCCCTGCCATCACCTAATGCTTCTTTTCTTAAAACTTTTAGTTTGTTCTGCAGTCTCATATAGTAGTTTTCCTGGTTGTCCAGTGGTTCCCCATCCCCTGATCCCCAGTATACCATATTGGAAAACCTTCTGGTGGTACAGTGGCCACCTGAACATCCCCCACCTGACCCAATCACTGACATCTCCTCCCTCCTTTTACCCCAGTGCTTAGCACTCCTAACAGCTATATAAGGTGACACAGACTTCTCTCTCCTCTGTGTCTGGCCACCGTATGAGCTGTCAGCAAATGTGCATACTGTAGAAACAGCTATTATACAGCTCATACCTCATATGGTGGCTGGCTGTGGAGGCAAGAGGAGGGCTGTTCCAGTCACTATATGTAGCTGTTAGGAGTGCCAGGCATTGGGGGTAGGGGTGCAATAAGGTGTGACATCAGTGGGTAGGTCAGTTGGGGGCTGTTAAGTGGGGCTACTGGACCACCTGGAAATTCTATAATCTATGTATAGATGATATAATGAGGATGGAGACCATTAGACCACCAGAAACTACAATATGAGACTGGAATACAAATTGTAAGTTTCCAAGAAGAAAGCACTGGATGATGGGGCAGGGGGCACAGGACCACCAGGGAAGTCTACAATATGTTGCACCAGGTGAAGGGAGGGACATGGGGACCACCACCAGAGAATTCTACAATATGGAGCAATGGGTGATCGGGGTGGGGGTACCACAGGATCACCAGGAAAACTACTACATGAGATTGCAATAAAAGTTTAAGATTTAAGAAAAGAAGCATTGAGCACTGGGGAGGGAGGGGAGGGTGACACAGTACCACCAAGGCATATTGTACTATGGAAAAGGAGTTTGAGGTTGAATGGCTGCACTACAGCAATTCTGTCTTCAAGGAGGTAGGGCTGCAGGCTTAGCACCACATTAAGAGATAATATTTTAGTGCCTTGGTGCTGTTGGGTGCTCCTCTGGGACCTCTGAATAAGCCCTTCAGGAGGCGCTTGCACTAACCTTTGAATATCTGGTCCATGATCTTTTAGTTTGAAATACTGTGCATACTCAGAACTTTATTTTCAAACTCAATTTATCCAGAATCTACCATACTTTTGAAATGGGATGACCAAAAATATGTAGAGTGAGATAAGTAAGCAATAACCCACAACAAGGTGTGTGGTAAGACAGATCTTACATCATGTCAGGATGGGCTGTGAAGAATGTGGTATAATGGAGTGCAAGTAATCATGATTCCTACTACATTTGCAATTGTATGGAAGTGGGTCAGCTGGCAGCACAAGCGTAATGTATGCAATAGTCCTGCAGTGCTGCTGGATGACCTACTTGCATTATGCAACAGATGGAGCAGAAATGATTGCATGGGTAACCATATAAATCACCCCACTGAGGGTAAGTACATGTAGGTGTTACTACAACTGGCTACACTATAAAACACATTAGGGTTTACATGTACTGTAGCTGATACGTGTCACAAAAGTGCAGAGTTTATAGAACAATCTTAAAAGTTAGCCTCACTTCTCAGTTTTAATGTTCAAATTGATAAGAGTTTTCATGTTGAATCACATTTATTGTTTTCCTGTCTGTTCATGTGGAATCGCATTTATTGTTTTTCATAGGTATCATAGGTATCACAGGTATCATAGGTGTCACAGAGTCAATAAGACCAAATTGGTCCATGACAGCTCACTAAGAGAGTTACCTATAGCCCAAAATTCTAGACAACACTAGGTGGCTATCTAATCTCATTTAAATTCAGCCATGGTCTTACTTGCCACTACCTCAAGTGGCAGCTCATTCCATATTTTTGTAACCCTTACACTAAACCAAGATTTCCATTTTTTGTCTGATATGGAACACCTTTAATTAGACAGAATGTGCCCTAGTGTTATAAACCTGTGTCCTTAATTCTAGACCTAGTTGCGCTCACAATTCATCATCCAATAATGCTGTATATACTAGGCACATATCGCCCTTGCGTCTGCGATACTCCAGGGAATAGAGTCCCAAGACTGAAAGCCTCTGTAGATAACTCAGCCTATCTAATCCACTGATGTGTTTAGTTGATCTTCTCTGAACTTGTTCCAGTGTCCCAGATTCGGTCTTACCACCTGGTGACCAAAACTGGGCACAGTACTCAAGTGAGGGTGAACCAATGCTGTATAAAGGGGTATCATGACCTGTCTGTCCCTGCATTTGATATGCTTTTTAATGCAGTACATCAGACTGTTTGATTTTTAATTACTTGACTGCAGTGTGATTTAAAATCCAGGTCATTGCTGCTATGTATACCCAGATCCTTCTCATCCAGTACTGATTGAAGCTCAACACCATTTAATATATACTTATGCCGACCATTGTTTTAACCCATGTGCATTACTTTGCACTTGCCAATATTAAAGATGGATTTTTACTTGCCCCCACTTTTCTATTTTGGGCTGCTTGCAGAGATGGGCATCATCCTTGAATTTATTATAAACCCAACCCTTGTGTCATCTGCAAACTTCGATAACCAAATGCCTGTATTAGTTCCTATAGAGGCAATGTACAAATTAAAAGACAGAGGCCCAACACTGAGCCCTGAGGAACTTTACTAGACACATGTTCCCACTCCAACATAGATCCCTTAACACAAACCCCTGTTTCCTGTTTGTCAACCAATGCTCTATCCAACAGGTTACACTCCCATATAAGCCATGCTGTATTAAAGCATCTATCAATTGGCCATGTGGGACCTTGTCAAAGGCCTTTGAATAGTCCAAAATACAATATCCACTGTATTCCTTGAATTGAGGGTGTTACTAACCTTACCATAAAACTCCAACAAGTTTGTCTGATGGAACTGCCCTTCCTGAACTCATGTTGGTGCTGATCTATATCCCTGTTAGTGTCAATTAATTTCTAATATAAGTTTTGATGATTCCCTCCAGGATCTTACCCAAGACAGATGTTTTTATTGTCTGTTTTCTGCACTTTTTATACTAAAACACTAACAGTACTTGTGACTGGATGTTAACTATATCTGTAGTATGTGTCAGCAGTTTCGTGTTGCTGACATTCCATGATGACTAGGATCACTATTTGTCTAAAGAAAAATAAGATGTATTTTAAAACATATTATACTGTATATGACTCTGCTTGTAAACCTACAATATATATCAGTATGAACAAGCAGAAGTGAGGAATTGTCAGTTTTTAAAGCTTTTCTAAAACACCTGGTAACAATGTTGCAAATATCAGCTACAGATTTACTCTGTACTGTCCAGTGGCATAGTGTAGCATAATGTAGTATAAATTACACTGAAACTTCCTCATTGTCTAGTACTGTATATATGAAATGTGTGCCTTGGTAGAATTTGTTTTCTAACACCAGCAGATCTGTTCAGATTAGAAGAGGCTGTTTAAGGGTGTGGCAAAGAAATGTGCTATTCCATGAGTCACCACGTATTACATTTTTAAGTTTTCATTGACTGTACAGTGCATGGGTAGTCATCAGCTTACCATATGTGAGGTGACATGGAGTCTATGACCTTCAATATTCCCCATTGGAGTAAAGATATAAGCCATTTTGTGTTATACTAACAATTTATGTCTGTAGAAAACAAAGCATCCCATTACTACTCTAGTAAAATGCTTGGAAAAATCAGGATTAACATGTTATATTTTTCTGACCCAATGCAATACGGATCACAAGGGTACCTGTATTAGTTGTTACCAGTGTTAACTGTAATATGCATGATACAGTAGGTATTGAGTTTATATTAATTTCTAATAGATATTGAGTTTATATTCATTTCTAATACTGTTGTAGATATATATTGGTATGATGGTCAGGGAACCTAAGTATGTTCAAATGGACAATAGACACACTGCAGGTGTTAATATAGACAACCTAGGGGATGTTATTCTTCATCCATGAAATAACACTGAAAGGTACAGCATTAACAGTATACTGTATTGCCTCTGTCATATTAAATAAAAGATGGATTTATGAAAGACCAGTGAGGTTCTGGTTTGATATAAAGCATGTTTCACAGAAATCTTATGATTAAGTGGTGGGAAAAAATAACAGAAACGAGTGCAGAATGCAGAAATTACTCACCAGTATATAAATTATGCCTACTGGTGATTTTTGCACAAAATACTTCAGAACTTATCATCACTTGTGCGGAAGGCAGTACCTTCATAACTCACTCATGGCTCTGCCACTAATGAGTTATGGTCCTTCCTTCTCAGACGTGAAGATAAATTGCATATTTGAGTCAGCCTGTTGTGTATCCCTATATATCATGATATAGTGTAATACATCATGGGAGGCCCCATTGAAATTGTTGGGATTTCCTTGCTATATTGCAATATTTCTGTGTATACTGTTACTTGTCACTGGTTGCAGATATAATTATATTTCAAAACTCATTCTTTCATAAACCAGATGTGGAACACTGGAGCACATCATCAAACCAGAGCTCAACCCACTGTGGAACTGCATGTTTTCATGTTCACAATGTTTCTATGCTCTAAGCAACATATTACTTGGAATTGTTTCTTTAAAATCACAATGTACAACTTCCACGCAGTATGGGATAGATGGATTCTGAGGGACAAATGAAGGACTGATTATCATAATGCAGGACAACAGGGAATGGTATCACACAATTGAATGTCTTGGAGTTGGGGTTGGGGAAGTTGTGCTGGGGACTATGACTGATTTTCTAATGAGGATGTGTGGCATGAAACTAATGGGCAGTACAACAGGACTTCTAAGCTGAGCTTAAGACCATATACTCCTGTTCTACATAAAAGTATTCCAAATATTTGCACAATTCATTATTTGGACCACAAGCTGATAAGCCAATATCTGTGATGTTCACATTTTCTATTTACTATAGTGCACATCACCACTTCCTCCTCCTACCAAGCAGGGGCTGACATGGGTGCTCAGTTGGCAGCTTCCTCTCTTCCCTCACTGAGTAGGGTTTGACATGAATCACCCAGTCAGTGGCTTCTTTACTCAGACACCACACTGCACAGTGTTGTACAGTACGTGTTTAGATTTGATGATTCTGATGAATCACTTCATTATGCTCAGTGCTGCTGATTTACATTTTGCATAACAAAGAGGCAAACTCCTGGTCTCATGGTCTTTATACTCGTCAAAACTGTAGAATTCTATGGAATCTGTCATTTTATACCAGAGCAGTGCCATATACATTACATGCTTTTTACTATAAACTATTCCCTGAACTAATTCATTTTTGTTTTACTTAAAGGGACACTGTCAACCTGTTTTTCATCATATTATTTCTAGTTGAAACCCACATTTTATGATTGTTTACCCTCTCTAAAATTCACTGATGCTGCTGTTTGTTTTGTCTGTCTTCTTGTTTAGTAGAAATGAAATGCATGGCAATGTATATTTATAAACAACCTTGTTTGTTTACAATCCTGGTTCTGTTCTTACTGCATACTTTCTGAACATTAGAAACACACCCAACCAGTGCAGTCACTCATAAGAAAGAAGCCTCCTAAACTCCCACTGCATCACGAGGGGCTAGACTGTTTTGTGGATATTCCCAAGTCCAGGAAAGATGTGATTGGAGTTCTTCAAGGGATGTAAACAAACTTGTTTTGGTGTGATAACACCAGTATGTTGGGCAGTCTGTGTTTCACTTTTTAAAGAAAATAAGAGTCAGAATCAAATTACCAGCTACATAAGCAAACTTTACTGAATGTAGGCAGTTGTAAAATATGTTTTTTAAACTGGGGACACTTTGAGGCGTAAGGGGTTGACAGTGTCCCTTTAATTGTCCATATACAAACAGTAGCTTTCCTTCCTTCTATATTTTATACAAATAGTGGTTAGCCATCAGAATCCCAGTAAAATCAAGAACTTATATCAGGAATCAGTGATGCAATCCCTGAAATTTAAATCTTCAGTATGGGATATGATAACATTCATGTAATCAGTCATCCTGATTATGATAAATGATTCCTTTCCTTTGTTTTTTTATTAATTTGCCAGTCTACCTGAGATGCAGTATATTATCTGTTATTATGATTTCAATTTTACAGTATAATACCTCATTCAGTTTACAGTACATTGATCCTTTTTCTATAACGTATTTTCGTAGGTGCATTCTGCATTCCTGTGTATGTGCCATATGTCTTGACAGGAAAATGGATGCTTGGAAAATATATCTGTAAACTCTGGTTAGTCATGGATTATCTCATGTGTTCATCTTCAGTTTTCAATATTGTCCTTATAAGCTATGACTGATTCCTCTCTGTTACAAAAGCAGTAAGTAGAACCACTTTCAGTCACTGAAATGTTTTATCTAGTAGACTCACAGATGGAAATATGGGTGCTAGAAGTGAAACCTTAAGCTGTATGCTAGACACTAGGGAAAACATTTGCACATGTAAATTTATTCGCCTGCAGATTTTAAAACATATTATTGGGTGAAAAAAAACTGCAGCCTGGAACTTAAGGTATAGCACCTGAAACTATTCCTACTGTAAAATGTGGTGATGTCCGTAGAAGTTCTGAGAATATTTTTAAGGGTATAGAAATAACTTCATAGAAACATAAAAACACAGAAGCTGTCAGCAGATAAGGGCCGCTGGGCCCATCTAGCCTGCCCTATTTTCCCTACCTAAAGTGACACATGAGCCCTAACTGGCCTTAGGCCCCTTAACTTCTAGGATCCCTTTGTGTCTATTCCATGGATTCCTGAATCCTGTAACTTAGTGAATATCCATTGACTCTCTGTGCATGGGATCCTCAAATATTCTTTTTTTTTTTGGTTATTCAGACCAAACTGTGTTTTGCAGAAAATCCACTGAAAACCAGTTTAGAGTCCACAGGTTGCCACAGCTAGTCCCTTGACTACTCTTAACTTCCTCAGTCATCTCCTGCATCCATTCCTCTCCTTAGCCTTCCAATCACTTAGTATAAATGTGTCTCTTATCTGATTTAAGCACTCCCTGCACTCTTTCTCTCTCTCTCTCAATTCCTCTTCTGCATCCCATCTTTCTACAGTCCTGGTCTTCCTTGTACCTTTTGTGTTACATTCCTTCCTCCATCACATATGCAAAAACTCCATCTTCATCTTCATCATGTTTACTCTATTCTAACTTTTAAATCTACATCAGAAATTCCTTTCTCTCTCTCTCTCTCTCTCTCTCCCCTCTTTCTTATATACATGTCATACATTTCTCTTTATTGATGGACAATAATGGCAATATATTTAGTTTAGTTAAACTGCTCTTCAATATTAAAAATATCCAATCTGTACTATGAAGTTATATATGACCCCTCAGCTCCTTCACTCCCTTGACCATCCCTCTATATATATCCCATCTGGTGTTAAATACCTTCACCAGTTTAGCTCTGACCAATGCAACAATCAGTGTTTTCATGTCTCCACCACCCTCTCAATCAATAGTACATCTTGATGTCCTTCTTAAACCTGTTTGTGAATAGCTTGCTAGTCCACTTTGTTAAT
The DNA here is from genome assembly GCA_016271365.2 of Neoceratodus forsteri. Taxonomy (NCBI): domain Eukaryota; kingdom Metazoa; phylum Chordata; order Ceratodontiformes; family Ceratodontidae; genus Neoceratodus; species Neoceratodus forsteri. Next base: position 1,188,481,102 of record CM057455.1, read on the forward strand.
ACTGTATAGCAGGTATATTTCACGTTCCATTTTATTTCGCTATATTCACTGTGTTCATTATGAGTCAAATAAGTCAGAACATGATTATTATGATACTGTGAAACTTCACATTACTGCATACTGCATTACCACTGCTGGACTGTTTGTAGGTGGCTGGGGGGGCATAGTAGCTATCTCAGTTCACTGCTCTAATCAGACATGCATTTATGCATTCACACATTCAGCTGAATATCGCACCTCTGAAAAACCTCAGCTAGTGGTAACCCATTTACAGCTAATTGAAAACAATACCTCCCTAAAGTAGCCCATTTACAGCTACTCAGAAATAAAACTGCAATCTATAAGCTGAAGTTGCTTTGTGATCTGATAAACTTTATTGAGTCAATCCATAAAAATGAAAAGAAAAATAGACAAAGAAAACAGTCTCTGAAGACAGAAGCCACAATGTGAAGTTCAACACCAGAGCTTTCAGCGAGTTCATCGATGTCCAAGGTGCTCATCTTGAGTGGAAATGCTCTTTTGCACTGTGAGGACTTGATCCACTTCAGAAGTGACATGACAAAACTGGAAAAGAACAGAGAACAGAGTTCAGACTGCGAGAAGCTCTGACTGCAAGAAGGATGTAAGTGCAGTCTGCAGTACTGATAGCAGTTGGCTGAAACAAACAGCAGTGAAATACACAACATTGATTATGGCTGTTATCAATTAGTATATATTGTATCTACTGGTACCATAGTAGCATGATTACAAGCAGATGCGAATATGTATAGCAGGTTGAAGTCTGCTAAATCTGTGTGATGTGAATTAATCCTTTTAATACAGTACATTACATGACTTTAAACATCTCAGTCATACTCACTCTCTCCCTCCTGGTCTCCAATGAGTTCATGTTAAGGCTCTCCAACCTCTGCTTACATATCCTTTCCTGTCTACCCAAATAATCTTGGTAGCCCTCCTCTGCACTGAGTCTAGCCTGTTGATGTGTTTTTCAGTTGAGGGTGCCATAATTATGAACAGTACTCAAGCTGTAGCTGAACTGGGGTCTTCTATGAGGATAATATGACTGCCTTTTTCCTAGTGCTGAACTCCCTACCAATGAAACCTAGCATTTTGTTTACCTTCTCAACTGACTTAATACATTGTGCTTTTATTTAGCATTTTTAGATCTCCACCACACCCCTAGAGCCTTTTTCACTTTGGTCACAGTACCTTCCACCTTCCCCAGCCTGTACTCATCCCATGGATTTCTGTTTCCTGTATGCATGAACTTGCACGTTTTGCCATTCAGGCTCAGCTGTAAGATCTTGTATCACCTCTTGAGCCTCTAGGTCCTTCTGCAAATCCCAAATTCCTTGTTTTGCAGTCTGCTCTGCCATAGAGCTCATTTTCATCTGCAGATGGGCAGATGTTCCTTCTGATGCCTTTTCCTGTATCCCCAATGAAGGTGTTAATAAGTGCCAGCCTCAGCACTGACCCTGTGGGAACCTACTAGTAACTTTCATTTGTGTTCTTCTCCTCAGCCATTTTATAATAATAAATAATAATAAATTTGTATTTATATGGCACCTTATCCAAGACAAAAGCACCTAACAATTTAAAACAGAATCAAAGAAGAAAAGCGATACATTATAAATAAAACAATAATAAAATGTCAATAAAATATTCATCAAAGGAAGATCAACCATTAAATGCTTGGTGCCACAAAAAGTTTTTAAAGCTTGTTTAAATGCATCCACAGTTATGCACTCCATAACCGATGGTGTAGAGAATTCCAAAGGGTAGGGACTGCATACATAAATGCTCTCGCCCCAATGATTTCAAGCCTACCCTTGGAATCTCTAGCAACCCTCGTCGGCCAAGTGGAGAGATTGTCCAGGGCAGCAAGGGCAGGAGCTCTTTAAGGTAGTCCGGGCCCAGTCCGTGTAGGGCTTTAAAGTCAGCAAACTAACTTTAAGGTGATCCACCACTGTACTGGCAGGCAGTGCAGTTTGTGCAGCACCAGTGAGATATGACAGGACTGAGCAGATTCTGTCAAAGCTGGGCTGCCACATTCAGCACCAGCTGCAAATGGTGGATTTCCACCCCAGGAAGCCCTAGGTAGAGGAGTTGCAGTAATCTAAGTGTGAGGACACAAAGGCATGGACCAACGTGGGCAAGTCACCAGATGGAACCAGGTGCCTTATCCTGGCAATATTCCTAAGATGGTAGAAGGAAGATTTGATGACATCCAACACCTGCAAATGCAGGGTTAGCCCTTCATCAAAATTACCCCAAAGCTACACACCTGTTCAGAGGTCAGGTGAAGCGCCACTGAGAAAAAGTCCCGGGTGAACCAGCCCCCAACCCCCTATCCGCGACCTGGGTCCAAAAACAACACTTCAGTTTTTCTGAGTTGAACTTCAGCCAGCTGGAATCCATCTACACCTGGATTTCTTTCAGACAGTTATTAAAGATCGAGAGAGCTCCATCCTGGTCAGGTGCGAAGAAAGGTAGAGCTGGATATCATCAGCATAGCAGTGAAACCTCAGCCCGTACCTTTTACAATGTCTCTGAGTGTAGCATGTACACCATGAACAACATGGGTGAAAGCACTGACCCTGAGGGACCCACACGATAGAGCAATGGGGTCTGAGGAAAAACCAGACACAACTCTTTGTGTTCTACCCATGAGGAAAGATGTAAACCACCTGAGGACCATACCAGACAGTTCACAGATGTACCTCAGGTGACCAAGCAACACCCCATGGTCCATGGTGTCAAATGCTGAAGAGAGATCCAGAAGGACCAAGATGGAGTGGTTCTTCCGATCTCTAGCCATCAGGAGATCATTGAGCACCTGAACCAGAGCTGTCTCTGTACTATGTCTTTTTGAAAACCGGATTGAAGCTGTTCATATATGTCATGGATGGTTAAATGGTCCTCCAGTTGTGCTGCCACTACTTTCTCAATCACATTCCCAGAAAGAAGGTTAGAGATAGGTCTGTAGTTTGCATGGCAGTCTGGGTCCAAGGTAGCTTTCTTCAAGAGCGGTGTAATCACCACCTCTTTCAGGGAGCTAGAAACTCTCAGATTCCAAGGAGCACCAGACTATCCGTGCAAGGACTGGACTGATGACATCAGTACAACCCAAAATTAGGAAGTTGGTCCAGCATCCAAACTACAGCATGTAGGTGCACACCCTGGATGATCTGCATGACATCCATGAACTCCGGTCAGCTGAAGGTACTCCAGGAAGGCTGAGGTGCAGTGACCATACACTGATGAAAAGCAATGCCCGTAGAGTGTGGGCGAGTACCACCCTGATATCAACCACCTTATTAGCAAAGAACTGAGCAAGTTCATCCATGCTCTAGTGCGAAAAAAGCTTTCGGACATGCAGATAGGCTGAGTTGACAGTCTGTCTACAGTACAGAAAAGCTGAGCCGGTCAATTCTGAGCAGCTGCAATCTCCCAGACAGGAATTCTGCATTCTTACGGGTGATTGCAGATTGATGAACTTGATAATGGTCCATCAATCTAAGGCAGTTGGTATCAAGGGTGGACCTCCACCAGCAACGCTTTAACCTTCATCCTAGTCTCCGTATCTCCTCAGAGTCCCATCAAACGGACTGGAGCAATGGAATCCAGAGTCACTGAGATGGCCACTGCTTGGATATGGGAGGGATGATAGGTCAAGCACCGCCACCAGGCTATGAGAACTTATATCTAAGTAAAGGACAGTACCTGACCATCTCCACAGGGTGAGCCCTCTGAGGGGGTAAACTGAACCCCACAATGTAGTGATCGGACCCACCAACTGGTTCCACCCCATTAATTTGTCTGCCACCCCAAAGTCCCCAGCTTCCTGATTAGCCTTTTTTCAGTTCAGAGTCAAATGCTTTACTAAAGTCAGGTACAGTACTGTATATCAACTGCTTGACCTTTATCAACTGACCCTATTACCCAACCCAAGAAGTCTATAACATTTGTTTGACAAGACCTTCCTGCCACAGATCCATGTTGTGTTTCATCCTGTTGCCCATTTGCCACCAGGATCTCCACCATTCTCTTTAATTTTGGTTTCCAGTAGTTTGCTACATACTGATGTCAAATTGATGATACTTTACAAACTCAAATGATAAGATGCTTTATAAAATGAAATTGTATTGCTTTGTAAGTATCTGGCCTCATGCAATCCTTACCCCACCCAACACTGTATTTTCAAATGCCATCACCCTAACCTAACATCCCAAGTCCCATATGATACAGGTTCAAAGGCCTCTTAAAGGTGTTAACCTCCTGACCTCTAATCCATGATGGGGTGGAAACATGTCATCCAATACACAGTAGGAATACTTAAATTTTCTGACATCCTCGTGTCCTCAACACTCTCCCTTAATTCTCACCTTCCTAACCAGAACCCTGTATTCTGTGTTATGTATGGCCCAAAGGATCAATTCCAGAAGTCTCACCCCTGACCACGATCTGTGATGGCAGGGTAAAATTTCAAATTCTGTTAGATCAGTCAGAATCCCTTCCCCACAATAACAGCTCTGGCAGCTTCTGAGGTGCGTGACACTGGTGGTAGTGGAGCAATCACATAGTGTCACTGAGTGATGACAGGTGGAATGAAACAGAAGATCAGATTGGAGCTCATTGATGTAAATACATCAGGCCTAATACCTGTTCTCATATCTGAATAACTAATAGTTTATTATTTATCGTATTTGGGAATAAATATTCATTAATCACACAGCCCTAGTATTTTTTGCTCCAAAAGAGACTGGAACAACCAAATCAACATTTTTAAGTATCTAGTCCATTAAGTTTGATCAAAATATAGATATACTGGAGCGCTAGCCCTCACCCTGAGACAAATAAAAAACATTTCTTTTCCAAGATTTTCAGTCTTTTAATTGTAACTTCCAGTATTTCATTCTATGTTTTTGGGAAACTTCCTTTCATCAGAAACTGGTTACAAGTCTCAAACCATTAATCTTTCAACCATGATCTTCTCATTTTAATCCACAGTGCGTAGATTTGACTCAACCACTTCTCAAACTCCTTAATTATTAAATTCCTACTACTCTAATGAAGTATTCCATGGAGCATCCTTGGTGGACTCCCACCAGGACACTCCATGGAACACTTAGATAGAAAAAGGTAGGGAACTGGACAGGCAGTATCGCTGTATAAACAGAAAAAAAAGCTGTTTACAGCTAGAAAAAATGCTACAGTGTTTCTGAAGTAGGAATTTGATAATTAAGGAGTTGGAGAAGTGGTGGAGTCAAACCTACTTACTATGGATTAAATGAGAAGATGATGGTTGAAAGATTAATGGTTTGAACTTGTTACCAGTTTCCTGATGAATGGAAATTTCCGTAACGTAGAATGAAATACTGAAGTTACTGATTAAATAATTGAAAATTTTGAAAAGAGAGGTTTCTTTATTTGTCTTAGGGTAAGTGGCTAGCATTCCAGTATATCTATTTTGGTTTTAGCATAAGCTTATACTGGTTCTTAGCCTCTCCCAAGAACAGAAACTCACACTTGTCTGTTTCTAAACTTTTTGAGGTCATGGCTGTACTGGAGTGATCTTTTTTCATTAAGTTTGATATAACAAAGATAAAACTTGACTTTTCTACAAAAGATCGTAGGTAAAGAGAAACACAGTTTTGATCAGCATAACAACAGAACTGATATGACTGGTATCTTGTGAGTTGGTCTATGTGCAAGTGGACACCTACAAAACAGTGACCCTTGCGGAGACTGCCCTGATGGTGAGGGTGTGGGGAAAGTGACCAGGTGGGAGGGTTGGAAAGGTGACAGGATGTCGCTATGTGTATATGCATGGGGGGAGCAAGTGTGCTGAGTGAGGGGCAGGAGGGTTTGTTATGGGATGTGCCACAGTGAGCTGTCGAGCTTAATCTGTGGCGTGGTGGGTGGGTCCTGGGCTGGGGTGGTCGGAATGCTGAGTTTGGGTCCGGGCGCAGGTGTATTTTGTGCACCTGGCTCGGGCATGTATTTTATTTATTTTTCGGATATGCACCCTGATGTCACACCCCAGGTTGAGAATCCTAAAAATAGGAGGGTGGGGGCACAGCACCCTGCATGAAAAGACAAATCTTGTGGCCATTGCACCGTTGTTTTATATGTCGGGGTGCACATGTAAACTTGAATTTCAGCGATATACACTCTCCATAAGGACAATTGCCTTTCAGCAATTGCCCTTATGACATAGAACTGATACTACATACCTACATTAGTTTTTGTGACAGGCAGAATCCTGTTCCAGAATTAATGACTGATTTTCCTCCTGGGGGTCAAGCCTCTGATCTGGGGTGGAACCAGTTGGATGGTCCAATCACTACCATAAGCTTCAATTTTTGCACCCCCTTCGTGAGCCTACCCCTGTAGAGATGGTCAGGTACTGCCCTTTATGAGATATAAGCTCTGAAGACCTGCAGTTGTGCTTGACCTATTGGTCCTTCCATTGGCAAACAGTGACCCAGAAGCCCTAGTAGTAGCCCATAATATGGCCATATCTACAGCTCTGGATGTCATTGCGCCTGTCTGTGTTTGTCCTCTCTCCCGTCGCCTTTGGTCCTATTGATTTGATGGGTCCTTGAGGGAGATACGGTGACTAGGACAAAGGTTGGAGCATTGCTGGCGGAGGTCCTGCCTTGATGCCGACCACCTTAGATTGATGGACCATTTTCAAGCCTATCAATCCGCAATCACCTGTAAGAAGGCAGAGTTCCTGTCCAGGAGATTGTGGCTGCTCAGAATTGACCTGCTCCACTTTTGAACCATGAACAGACTGTGCAACCCAGCTTGTCTACAGGTATGGAAAGGTTTTGAACTTGAGTGCGAGGAGCTTGCTTGATTCTTTGCAGCTAAGGTGGCTCACATCAGAGCAGTAATCCAACTAGCACACTCTATGGGCATTGCTCTGAACCTGTGTTTGGGCACTGCACCTCAGTTTTCCTGGAGTACTTTCAGCCAGCCTGAACTTTTGGATATCATACAGATTGTCTGGGGTATGTACCCTATGTGCTGTAGTTTGGATTCTGGACAACTACCCTGATTTTGGGTTGTGGAGATATTCTTGGTCCATTCCTTGCATGGATAGTCTGGTGCTCCTTCAAAGCAGGTGAGTTCCTAGCTCCTTGAAGGAGGTGGTGGTGACACCTCTTTTGAAGAATGTTTCTTTGGACCCAGACTGCCATGCAAACTACAGACCTATCTCAACCCTCCCTTTATGGGGAAGTTGATCGAGAAAGTAGTGGTCGTACAACTGGACGACCATTTGACCATTCATGATATCTATGAGCCTCTCAGTCTGGTTTTCAAAGAGGCATAGTACTGAGACAGCTGGTTTGGGTGCTCAATGATCTCCTGATGGCTAGACACGGAAGAACTATTCCATCTTGGTTCTTCTCGATCTCTCCTCAGCATTTGACACTGTGGACCATGGGGTTCTGCTTGATCATCTGAGGTTCATCTGTGGCCTGTCTAGTACAATCCTCAGGTGGATTCATCTTTCCTCACGGAAGAACTCAGAGGGTGATGTGGGGATGTATTCCTCTGACCTAGTCCCTCTATCATGTAGGGTTCTGCAGAGATCAGTGCTGTCCCCCATGTTGTTCCAGAGTATACATGCTGCCTCTCGGAGACATTGTAAGAAGGTATGGGCTGAGGTTTCATTGCTATGCTGATGATACCCAGCTCTACCTATCTTTGCACCTGACAGGATAGAGCTCTCAATATTTAACAACTGCCTTGTAGAAATCCAAGAGTGGATGAGTTTGAGCTGGTTAAAGTTGAACTCGGAAAAGACCGAGGTGCTGGTGGTTGACCCAGGTCACTGGATAATGGGGTTGGGGTGGGATCACCCTCTGGGCTTTTCTTGGGGTTTGCCTCTCCTGACCTCTGAATGGGTGCAAAACCTGAGGGTAATTTGTGATGAGGGACTGACACTGCATTCGCAGGTGTTGGCTGTCATCAAATCTTCCTTTTACTATCTGAGGAATATCTCCAGAGTAAAGCACCTTTTCCATCTGGCGACCTGCCTACATTGATCTATGCCTTTGTGTCCTCATGCTTGGATTATTGCAATGCCTTATACCTTGGGCTTCTGGGGTGGATATTTGCTGATTGCAGCTGGTGCAGAATGCAGCGGCCTGGTTATTGACAGGAACCTCCGGTCCTGTCATATTTCTCTGGTGCTACGCGGATTGCACTGGCTGCCAGTACAGTGGCGAATCACCTTTAAAGTCAGTCTTCTGACATACAAAGCCCTACATGGACTGTGTCTGGATTACCTGAAAGAGCTGCTGGTACCTTACTGCCCTGGGCGATTGCTCCGCTCGACTGATGAGGGGTTGCTAGAGATTTCAAGGGTTTGCTAAAATCTTCTGGGGCCCGTGCATTTATGCATGTGGTCCCTACCCTTTAGAATTCTCTACCCATCAGATACATGAGTGTGTGATGGTGGAGAGTTTTAAACAGGCGTTAAAACTTTTCTATGGACCCAAGCGTTTGGGAATAACCTGAATAATATTTTGCTTGATCATTTTTGTGTTTTATATTATTTATAAAGTCTGTGGTGCACTCCAGCTGTTTTACTGTTATGTGAGGTGCCTTGGTAATTTGAAAGTGCCATACAAATAAATTTGATTGATTGATTTGTACCCAACCATTCTTAAACATACATTTTCTTTGTGGGGTGGGGGCAACGATATCTTCAATCCTATCTTTTTAACAGCGTCAATAAAATGATTCTTTTATAACTTTAGTATCTTTCTGCAGCTTGTGGAACTTCTAGGAGCCTTTTTCTCACTCATGCAGAAAAGACTTTGTCTTCAGACTAGCAGATAGGGCAGGCCCTGGTGTGCTTCCCAATATTCTCCCAGCTGACACACCGGCCCAAGATGTTCTCATCTCAAACACTTTCTGTGCTCCTAGGGCTATGACACATTTATATGAATTAGCATTTTCCTCCCTTAGAGATCAGTGGCTGGATTTTAACCCCTCCAAAAAAACTCAGTGCACATTTCTGCTGCACTTCCTGCCACAAAACATGGAAACTATCATGAAAAGTCATGTGCCCTGTGAAAGTGAGGCATGTGAGCTTTGGAACAAATGTCTGGACACTAACTGTTACAAAAGTGCATCTGCATCAGCATCTATCCTTAGAAAATTTATCAGATCATCTTTGTACATCTGGGGCCAGATATTCAGAAATGCACCAAAGGCTGGCGCAACTATGGTACAGCGCAACACAAAAGTGCTATGGCACAGTGAATGCGATATTCAATGGTTGCGCATAATGAAACGCGCCAGCGCAACATGGCTGGAATATTGCAGGGATGTGCTATGGCACAGCCAGAGGTGCACCAGGCAGCAACCAGACCTGCACCATAGTGCAACCAGAGATGCTCAAGGGAGCAAAGAGAGATGCACCAAGGCACAGAAGGACCAGCCTCAGGCAATGGTATGAGCAAAGCAGCAGGGGGACAGCGCGGAGGCAGTTGAGCCCAGCTGGGGACAGTGGCAGGAGGCACAGTAGTGGGCCACAGATGACCACCCTCTGCAGGGCACAGACAGGCAGCCAGCCCTCCAGCACCAGGTCAGTGGACGCAGGAACAGGTGGCACCAATGGCCAGGGAGAGCTGCCACTGGAACCCCCACTGGATGGCAAGCCCCCACCACCCAGACCATGGCTAGCCACACCTGATACATGGCACCCAATGCACATGCCACACATCCTGGACAGCCAGTCCATGCCTACCCCAAGGCACAGCCACTGACCAAGGGGCAGAACACCACCATGCATGGCCTGCACAATGACACAGGCACAATGACACAGACACCACCACGCCACTGCAGCATGGCTCCACTTCCCAGCCGCAGCAGACATGGACACAGGTGGTTAATCAAGTAAACTGTAATAAAGAACTATGTACAAGGTTAAACAGAGGGAAAGGGTAGGAGAGAGAGGGATGGGGACAGGGGACAGGGCTGTACAGTGGGATAGGGAAGGAAAGGGAGGGCAAAGAGATGCACTGGAGTCAACTAAGGGTGGCCACGGCCTGCCACTGCCTGCACGCCTCAATGCTGCCTGCCACAGCGCCATCCACTGGGTCTGCTGGGCTACCTCCAACGTCATCGATGTGAGAAGTATGATGTCATAATAGCTGGCAGTAAAGTGGCAGCCACAACCTCCTCTTGATGCCTATGACAAATGAATGGACAAGTGATCAGTGCAAGTCCCTAGAAGCCATGCCCGCCCACTGTGCACAGCGGACAGTGGGAACACATGCCCTGGGTGGCACCTGGCCACCCATAGTGGGTGAGGCCAATGCCTGCTGACATCCCAGCATGCAACAACAGTGCACAGTAGTGGACACCGCCACCCAAGGGCCACCTGACCATGCAGTGACAGGCAGGTGACACAGGGCTGCAGCAGCACCACAGTAGCACCAGTGGCAACCGGCTGCACACCATCCCACGAACAGCTGGTACACATGTGCAATAGCTGCCCCACAGTGACACCACACTGCACAGTGTGTTGCACACAGTTGGCGTGGCACATGGCACAGGTGGCCATGGCTGCACCCACCCCTGCTGACCACCAGTAGGAGCAGAGAAGATAACACTGCCTACCTGGCCACTGTGGCACTGTATGTATCAGTCCTGCAGCCACTCCACCTCTACCAGTTGGGCCCGCTCTACCAGCCGGATGTCCGGCAGCAGCCTGCAGTGGCCCACCATGTACCCCGCTGCCCTGGCATGGCACCAATCCTCTGGCCCTGGGAATGGAACACAGCCACAGTATGTGCCCACCACCCTCCCCTGTGCACAGTGTGAACCCCAGCCTGACATGAACTGCAGGGCAGTGGTGCAGTGCACCCAGTGGCCGGCAATGCCACACCACGTGGAACATGCTGACAGTGCCCCCACAGGGCATGTCAGGCAGCCCAGCAAAACCACAGTACGTGTGGTTGGCACAGAAGCAGCATGTGCTGACTTACCTGGCCGTGGCATGGCCCCCAGTGGATATGTGCCTGCAGCCTCGGGGTCCCTCCACATCAGTTTCCAGTACCTGTGGTGGCACTGCTCACCAGTCCAAGGCACATCTGTATCCTAGACCAGGCCGGCAGCAATCACCTGCCAGATGTCAGTCCTGGCCTGCTGCAGGGCTCCTGGGCAAACAGACCAGGTGCATTGGCTACACCTGGACAAGGTTCACCAGCTCTATCTCACTCCAATTGCAAGCATGTTGCACCCTCATCACGCCATGTTCCCTAGGCGCAGTTGTTGAACCAAGATGGTGGCCAGTAATGCACATGCACAATGTGCACAGCATGCATGCCTCATGGAAAGATGAGCAGCATCCACCAATCATGCACTGCCATTGATGTGGGCATGGGTGTGGCCACCCAGCATGTGGAGGTGGAGTCCGAGGGGCATAGGGTCAGATCAGGGGTCACCTGGTGTAGTGCACAGCAGTGCTATAGGGGCCATAGCACGCAGTACTGCCGCGGGACCTATAGTGCTCAGGTGATTTAGGGCCCATGGCACACTATAGTGCCTGAGTGCTTAGGCCCATGGTGCACTATGTGCCATGGCCCCTATAGTGCCTGAGTACCATAGGACCCATGGTGCATTAGGCATTATGGCCCCATAGTGCCTGACAGCATAGTGCACAATAGGTGGTAGCAAAGGCCATGATGAACGCGTGATTATGGCAGCGCACTCTGCATGTCATGGCATTGCTTCAATAACATGCTCCAGAGCAATTCCATTGCACAAGGAGCAAGTGCATGATATTCAGCTGTCACATGCTAATGAGCTCATCAGTCAATGTGCGACACACTGGAGATATTAGCATGTCATTACCGTTGCGCAATAGCTCATTTGCATGCGATGTGCTATAAAGGCGCTGCACAACAGCACTGGCCATGGACCAGTATTTCAACCATCCAAGGTAAGTTGTGCCTGCTGTGGGAACAGCCAGCACAGCAGGGTGGATGAATTGGGCAACTACGAGCAGTGACACACATGTCCATGTCCACAGGTAGCACTATGTCCGAGCATAAGGAGACTGAGGAGCATGGGCCTGCTTGCAAGCGCAGACCCAACTTTACAAAGGTGGAAGCTGATACCCTGTTTGAGGTCTACTCGACAGGAGCAATTGCTGAGTGGCGCCACTGGCACAGCACAGGCCATGGCTGCGGCCTGGGTGGAGGTGGCAGCAGCTGTGAACCCACAGGAAGCCACCAGCAGTCTGTGCAGGAGTGCAGAAAGAAGGTGGGAACTGACAAACACCACATTAAGGAGAAGGTGGTGGCCATATGGGCTGCCAGGACAGCCACTGGTGGGGCCCATGCTGCTGTGCCACAGCACACAGTGCTAGAGGAGCTGGTGGTGGCCACCATGTGGTGCAGCACCATTGAGGGTGTGCTGGGTGGTGGCTTCCAGACAGGAGGGAGCCCATCACTGCATGGTGCATATGCCGTGCAGGGGATTCCAGTATTGCAGCACCAACATATCTGTTTTCTCTTACAGTACTGGCATGCCAGCATGCAGTGGCAGGGGCACCAGTGGCAGCCATGGAGGCAGGCTCTGCCCTGAGGGACCAGCCATCCACCTCCATGGGCATCTGGGGGCCTGATTGGCTGCAGCACACCACCGCCATCCAGCAAGATGTCCTAGGCTTGGTGTCAGATGAGGCCCTGACTGTGTTCCATCAGGATGCCAGCCATGGCATACTCTGTGTGGAGACACAGATCAGGGTGGAGTCTGACACTGATGACAATGTGACCATCATCCTGGACAGCATGGGTGGTGTCGTAGGTTAGACACCCATATCTACCATCACTGGCAGCGACCAGTGGCCTGTCAGTGGTGGAACAGCTAGCTGCCAGCCACTGCCCCTGGTGCCATCATGTGCACAGCCACAGTGGTGCTGGGTGGTGGTGGTGCATCCACTCAGGCACTGGCCAGCACACAGGGTCTGGAGGGGCGGCAGTGGCAGACAGCTGGGGATGTTTGGCAGCCGGACACAGAGTCCACTGCTGGGGTGTCAGACAGTGACATAACCCATGGGGACCCCACTGTGCAGTGCCCATCTGAGTGGGGGTCATGCAGCATGGTCGTACTCCACCGGTGGGACAGCGGCATGCCCATGCACCCCTGGTGCTGACCCATTGACAGAGCACACCTGATTGCTGTGGGCCTCTGTGGAGCAACAAGTGCTGCTGGCTGGGGTGCATGCACTTCATGCAGCGGTGTGCCATGCAGCTAAGCTGCATGAGAGGAGCACTTGTGAAGGTCCTGGAGGCCATACAGCCCCTGCGGAGGACATGACCACATCCCTGGATCACATTGCCAATATGGTCTTGGTTGGCCCTTGTGCCACTGACTGCCACAGGGCATGGCCACCAGCCACAGACACTGCAGAGTGCACTGTACACCCCACAGACCCAGCATTGGGCGACTCCTCCATGTCGACACCAGGCTCAGCTGTTGGCATCCCAGGCATGCCTGAGGTGGGCCTGTTTTGGTGCCTACACATCTCTGCAAGGACCCAGTCATTTCCTACAGTTCAACCCCTGGGGCAGTTGCATACCCCTGTGGCCATTGAGCAGCCAGTGGCTGCTGACCAGCCCAGTGTGGCTGCCCCCATGTCCACAATGGCTGTGGTTCTGTGAAGTGGACCTGCTGTGTGCACCACCCTGTCTGCAGTCTACTGCCCCTGCCATGTGGGCACATGGGCGTGTGTGTGAGGTGCATGTCACAGTTGTGGCAACTGTGTGTCACACCACACGCTGCCTGTGTGTGCACCCACCCACACGCTGGCCCTTGTGGTGTGTTTGTGATGGCAGCAGCACAGCACTGGTTGCACCTGTGCATGTGTTCATTCATATATTGAGCCTGTGTAGTACAGTATGGTCTGTATGCCCATTGGCCCATGCAGTGGACCAATAAGTAGCGGAACGGTACTATGCTGTCAGTCAGCGGGCAGCCAGGTGGCATGCGGGCAGAGTGCTGCCACCTGCTGCTGACTGGAGGGTGGTGGGGACCTCAGTGGGTGGGTGGGGAGGGGTACCACTGAACCTCCAGGATTACTTTTGCTATATCTGCCCATGATCGGGCACTGGGGGGTTCCACTGGACCACCAGGGATATTTCAAACATATGCCCATGATCAGGCAATGGAGGGTGTTCACTGGACCACCAGGGATATTTCAAATATATGCCCATGATCAGGCGATTGAGGTGGTCCACTGGACCACCAGGGATATTTAAACATATGCCCATGATCAGGCTGCATGGAGCTGGGTCTACTACACGGCAGGATGTTGGTCCCAATGGCCGCAAGCCTGGCAGGGCACTAGGCACAAGTCGCTGGGGATCGGAACACTGCATGCAAATGGGCCATAATGACATGCAAATGGCCCCATTTGTGCCTTGTATGATAATGGCCTCATTCGGATGCCCAGTGCTGAATATTGCAGTTGATGCACCTAGCGCAACCACACTTGTGCTGGTGCATCCCCTGCTCCTTCTGCCATTTGCACTGGTGCAGTACCACTGTGCCATGCGAAGTGCATGCACCCTCAGTGCCATATTCAATGGTGCTGAGCCATGGTGCTGCACCGCTAAATATCAACTGGTCCATGCCCTGGCACAGCCCAGTTGTGCTGTGCCCAGGCTTGTGCCCCTGCCTGGTGCAGTCTGAATATCCCACCCTGTGAGTATAACAATTTTGTTTAAGGAATTGGTAAGCCTGTTGTGACCCAACTTTGATCCTGACTCAGATCTTTATTGACATGTGAAAAGTTTTGATTTACCTAGTTTAAAACTGAGCTGTGCTCACTGTACTAAAATATACATAAAACTGCATTGCCAGTCTGTTGGGAGCAGTAAGGGAGGAAAATGTGGACAGAATTAGTGATGATCTTTGATCAGCAGGAATGGCTTCATCAGAAGGTAGGGTTGGCAAAAACTGCAATGGGTAAAGACTGGGAGGGTTATAATTAGAAATTTGTTAACAAATTTAAAAAGATAAGGTGATAATACTGTTGTATGGAGTCAATACCCTGAAATCTGTTTAATTGTGATCCACAGGGAATTAAACATTGGGCATATAAATCTACTATGTGATTTGTTTTCTTTTGCTGCAGAGTTGTTAATATACATGTGATACATTTAGTTTTATAAAATGTTAAACTGTTTTGTCTATGTGTTAAATACTATATGAAATTATATGTTATATGAGGCAGATGTTTCATCTTTAGACTAAACTGAGATACAGTACAGTAGTGCTTAGACTGAGTACTGAACTGTGAAACAATGTTATTTTCTTCTGTGTGTGGGGTGCTTTCTGGTATAATTTAATCTAAGCAGAAAGGCAAAGTTTATCATCTATTTGGACTTCTAGGGAAGGATTTTGTAATAAGCAGCATAGTCAGCACTCCCATACACATATCTCCTTTTACAGCTGTGTAGTGTCAGAGCTATGCTGACCTATTGCTATCTGAAGAAGGGTCTGATCAAAATTCCTAACACATCAAAGTTGTGTTGTTATGGTGGAGTAGAGTTAAGCAAAACTTCCTGCAATTCTGTCTATGTGCTCACCAATCACTAAAATGTGTTTCCTTCTTCTTTGCCTCCCCTCACCCATGGCACTATTTTCTTGCCAACCCATGTATAACATTATAACAAAGTTCTTGTTCTGACCAGTGTGCTCACTCTCTCTCTTTCTCCACCTCCACCCCTAGCATTGAGTTGCTTGTTGTCTGTCTCCTCTACCATTACCCTTGTCAGCTCTACTTCTGCAGTGTGCTTTCACCCTCTCTCGTTCTCTGTCTGTCTCTCTCTCTGCCCTCTCCCCAACAACCAGCTGCTTTTGACTCTGTCCCCCAGCTCTACCATTTCCACATTTACTTTGTAGTGTGATCCCATGCTCACTTTCTGCCCCTCTCCAGCAAGAAGTTGCCCTCTCTGCTGCACTCCTGGCAGTACCTGAGGGCACTTCTGCATTAGACCCTCCGCTTATAGTTGTTGCTCACAATAAATGCTTTGAACTGCAGGTTTGTTGTATGAACTGGCATTATGAGTTTAGATGAGCTCTGTTTAAATTTCAGTATACAACAAACATTACCCACACTGCTTTATATCTCTGCAGTTCTATTAAATGATCAGATGTAACTAAACTTTAGTTTCAGTCTTGATGCTTTTCAGACTGCTTAAATTCAAAATGTGTCTGTTTGGGAACTGAAGCTTTGGGGGGCTTCCTTTTTCTTTCCTTCCCTCAACAGGTCTGCCAGCCTACTCTGTTTAAAAGGAAACAAAATTATAAAATATTAAATAATTTCCCATGATTGTACACCAATCAAAATGACTTGACATCCTGTCTGATCAGTTGTTATAGATCAATGGCAAATGTGTTTAATGTATTTGAGCTATGCTGGTACATACCACAACAACTGACTGTAAATAAATCATTTAAACACCTCTGTGTTGTTGTTTTATTATTCACAACAACCCATTTTACTATATCTTTAAGCCTGTACATGGATGAAAATCAGTGAGTTCACTACCCATTCTGACAAGCTTTCTAAACTGTTCAAACATCATACTAGTCATGATGTTAGTTTTTTGTAATTTTACGTAATATTCAGCTGACAGCAGGCTGACTGGGGAGTGTGTGCCTATGCTGTGTTGTTAACAGCACTGCTTGAAGTGTGGTAAAAGCAAACCATCTAGTGAGGCACTGCTGGCAGTTTAGATCTTAGATTACAGTGTAATGTAGACAAACTCAGAACATCTTCATGGCAAACTGTGAATGAAACTGTATATTTTCATCAGCTTAACTTAAAACATCCTCATGGCAAACTGCAAATGAAACTCAATATATTTTCACCAGAATAACAAGAACAGTCCATTCTATATGCCATATTTGCAGGATTTTATATTGTTTCAACACTCTGATAGTTTTGTCTCTCCTATCACTTGAGACTGACATGCAGTGGGCAACACTGAAGTCAATGTGTTGCACCAGACCACAGTCAAGAGAGACTGACTGAATGTTAGAATTTGGAAATTCAATTGAGCTCCAGTACAAGTTTCAGTGAAAATAACACATCATTGTCAAGGTGACTGTTCAGTCTTTGTTTTTGTTTTTTCTTTTGCTCTGATGTGCTATTATGTAGTTGATGTTGTAACTATTGTGTGTGTGTTGGGGGGCTGCAACCAGCTATCATCTATACAACACCAAGAATTTATCAATGTATTTTGCATTCCACTCACCCATCAGCTCTGAGACTATGCGATGCGCAGAATGAGTGGGGAGGGTATTTTCTGGGAGCACTATCACAATTAACATTTAGAAAATGGGCTTTTTGTTTGGAGCATCTGATTGGCTAGTATGCATGCCACAGTGGCACATTAACTTTCAATAGATGCCCACTAAATAAAAATTCCAGCCTGAACCTGCTTTATGCCCAGACAAGTATCCTTATGCCTAGCCTGCTTCTTTATTGGCTGAAGCACTGGGCACACAATTTCAAACTGTCACCATTTTATTTCATTCCATAGCGTGAGAGCCCATCCCACACACTGCTCACTCCTTAGACAAGACACCACCCAGTAACTGACCAAAATAAATTTGTACCTGTTTTCTAAGTTTGAAACCAGTGTTTTTTTTTTTGTCCTATGAGTAAAACACCAATGCTGCCACTGCTCATTCAGTTTTACCTGTTGGGCAACAAGAAATCAGCCCCACAACTTAAATCCCATGAAGCGGGACACATTTGCCTGAAAAATGAAACTATCTTTTTCCCATCTTTCAGTTCCTGTCCCAACCCATCTTCCCTATTTATTTATTTAAGAGATTTACCAGGAAAGCATACTGAGCAGAGTACCGCTCGATTCCAGATGTGCCCTGGGGTAGGGAGTTTACAATGGTATAGTAGATACAGAAACAAAACACAAAACAACAACAATAATAACAGCAAGTTTTACACAATGCATTTGGTGCAACAATGGATGAGGCAGTCATAATATAAGTAGAGTAGTGCATTTTCTATAGCATTTAGCAGTATTAGGTGCAGACCGAAATGGAAAGCCAGGCAGGTGATAACAGATGGGTGGTAGGAAGTGAGATGTGGGGTCAGCGGGGAGAGAACATGAGCATATGGAAGAAGTGAGTTTTAAGAAGGAATTCCATTGTGGAGTGCTTGTGGAGTGTCTAATGTCGGCTGCCAGGGAGTTCCATAATTTGGGCAGCCTGTAGCTGAAAACAGACTGGCCAGACCAGGTGGATTGTGTGGAATGTGCAGGAGCCTAGAGTCTATGTTTCTGAGAGAGTAGGCCGGTGGAGAGAGGCGGTAAGGGAGGATGACAGGAAGGTCTGTGCCCAGAACCTTGACAGAGGTTCTAGCACAGTGAAGCAATCATCAGTTATGTGAGGGGAGGCCCAAGGACTGGTAGAGGTCACAGTGATGGGTATTGGGTGGCTGGTCTAAAGAGAATCGGCAGAAGGAGTTGTAAAGGGATCAAGCCTCACTAAGGAGGTTTGGGAGGCGGCACAGTAACAACATCACCGTAATCCATAATAGGAGGATCATTTTTTAACTATTGCTTGCCTGATTGGTAGAGGAATGCAATTTTGTTCCAGTAGAGGGCTCCAGCATGGGGTGCAATTTTTGTATAGACCGCCTATATGGGCCGAAGTCAAGGTATTGATCTAACCAGCCGAGATAATGATATGATGTGCAGGTCTCTAGTGGAGATCTGTCCAGAGTGTAGAATGTGGGTGGTGCAGTAAGTCAGGTTAGCTTGGCCTGAGATCCGAAGGTGAGGGAGACTGTTTTTTTAGTTCAAGAATAGTTGGTTTGAAAGGAACCAACGTTGGGTGGAGTCGAAGTCCTTCTGTAGACAGGCTGTCACAGCGGTTGTGGATGGGCCAGAGGCAAACAGCACTGCATCGTCTGCGTACATATGGATAGCCGATTGAGAGCAGGCCGAGGTAGGTCATTTAGAAAAATAGAGAAAAGTAGTGGGCGAGTACAGACCCTTGGGGGACTCCACTGGTGACAGGAAGTGAGGTGGATCTAGCTGAGCCTATCGGACTGATTGTGACCTACCTGTCAGGTATGAATGGAACCAGCTATTTCGTTCATCGACAGACCAGCTTGGGCAAGTTTTGCCAGCAACAGGGATGAGAGACCATGTCAAAGGCTTTCGCTAGGTCTATAAATATGACTGCGTAATTTCCCTTTATCGATGCCCGTAAAGATGGAGTTAGTGAGGTGAAGGAGGGAGGTGGTGGTGGAATGATTTTTCTGAAGCTGGCTTGGTAGGGGTGAAAAATGATATGGTATCTAGATAGTGGTGCAGCTGAGATAGTACGAGGTGCTCTTGAATTTTGGCTAGGTTGGGGATCAGAGATATGGGGCGGTAGTTGGATGGGAGGAGAGGTCCCTCCTTTGGGGAGAGGAATGACCGTGGCTTGTTTCCATGCTGTGGGACTGCCCGAGTTTAAAAGATAGATTATAGAGCATGGTTAGAGGGTGGGCTATGGCTGGTGCTGAGAGTAGGGCATTTTGGAATCAAGGCCCGATGGACACTTTCCTTTGGCTGGGTTAAGTGACTGCAGTAATTTTAGCACCTGGCCAGGAGAGACTGGGCGGAGTGAGAAGGGGTCGGGCAGGATACGATAGGGCTTAGTGGGTGGGGAAAGGGGTGGGAGGACAGAAGATTAGAAGTAGTGGTGGAAAATGTGAGTTAAACTCAGTGGCGACCAGACTGGGATCCATGATGATTCTTCCTTCCAGCTTGAGAGTGGGAGTGGGGGTTGGGTTGGTGGGGAAAGGAGGGATTTTACAGACTTCCAGAATTGAGAAGGTGAGCAAGTTATTGTTGAATGCAGATTTAAAGTAGTTTGATTTGGCCTGACATATGAGTCTTGTAAAGCGTTTCTTAGTGATCGGTAGTGTTGCTGGGCCATTTGAGTACCTGTGGCCTTGAAAGATTTCCAGGCACGGTCTCTGGCTCTTAGGTGTTCCAAGAGGTTAGATGTTAACCATGGTAAGTGGGATCCTCTTACTCGGGATCTCCTGAGTGGAGCATGGAGGTCCCAGATGGCAAGAAAGTTAGTAGAAATATTTTAGGGCCTCATCCATAGAGGTGGCCCTGGAAGAAGGACCAGTCAATGCTGGTGAGGTCGTTAGGAGAGCTGTCAGATCAAGGATTTATAAACTCTGATGTGAAGCGTGCAGGGTGGAGGGGCCATTGGGCAGAAGATTTTATGCACCATATAAATCATATGGTGGTCACTAAGGGAGTCTGGTAGTAGGCCAGCTTTAACTATCCGATGAGGGTGGGTAGTAAGTGCCCAATCCAGTAATGTGTGTTTATTGGATTTATGGTTTAGGCAGTGGATTCCACTATTTGCTGGTGTAAGTTTAGAGCATTTATTTGGCATCTTGATTTAGAGGCTGCGCTGCCTAGTCAGTTTTGATTAAATCACCAAGTATATGGAGTTCCGCCTTCGTAAGGGACCTCAGGTTACCTAGGTGGTCGAGAATGCTACCCAGAGGTGTGTCAGGTGGACAGTAGGACCCTGCTATGTATACTGGGATAGTGTGTGGCAGGGGATTTTGACCAGGAGTGAATCAATAGTTTGCATGGGTGCCGTCAGAGTGATTATGGAGAACTGGAGTTTTATGGAGATATACATGGCAGTGCCGCCACCCTTCTTTCTGCCTTGTCTGTCATGGTGGATTAAGGAGTAGCCGGGTATTGAGAATTCTTCATCTCAGTTACGGGGTTTCAGCCAGGATTCAGTGATGATGACAATGTCAGGGCAATGGGCTAGGACAGTGGTTTGCAGGGCTGCTGTTTTGTTTAGGATGCTACATACGCTTGGGTGGAGAATTTTAAAACCCTTAGAGGTGCGTGAGTTGGTGTGGGGGTTGGCCAGCTATGGGGGTCGGGGGACCGGGTTCGTTCAACGTCCGGCTACGATGAGAAGGATAGTCAGGGTGTGCCTTAATAAGTGCATGGACTTTACAGATGATCCCCATCGGTGAGATGGTTGGGATTTAGCGAGTTTGTCATTTGGTCTGAGTGGCGTGGGATGGAGAGGACAGGTTGCTCAGCATGGAAAGAGGAAGGTAGGATAGAGGCCCCCAGGGACCAATTGTGCCAATGGTACTGGTTGTGGTCCACTAGTGCCGAGGAGGAGTGGAGGCTTAGTAACTGGAGAGAAGTGGCACAGGGCCAGGTAGAATAGGATGGGGTGAGGCTGGAAGGAAGATAACGTTAGGAAAAGCATAATAATAGTTAATGTGAGAAACTGCATTTTTTTTTTTTTTTTAGTAGTAGTTGGATTCTGTCCAGCGGTGGCCACTAGTGGCAGGAAAATATAAGGAGCTAGTGGCAAAGTGGGCTGATTGGTTTACGAGCTCATGTGATGCCTTGTTATATAAAGAGGAGCTCACCAAGGGTGGTGGCGGGGCGGTGGGGAGCCTGCACGTAGCGCAGGCAGAACTAGAGCTCCGAGGAAGCTGCAATGATGTGTTTGCTACCTGGCTTGCAATGGTGCTGCTCCCGATGTCCCGCGAGGATTTTCTGCTTCTGTGGGGAGGGCTGGGGACAGCAGCCCTTGCGACCGCACTGGCTTGTAATGGTGCTGCTCCCGATGTCGGTGGGGATTTTCTGCTTCTGTGGGAGGGCTGGGGACAGCTTAGCCCTCGCGACCCTCACTGGCTTGCAACGGTGCTGCTCCCGGTGTCCGCGGGGATTTTCTGCTTCTGGCATACCACACTTCAAAACAGACCTTAATAATTGGAAAGTACCTCTGCAGAGCAAGCATGGTTCTGATTTCCTTCCAGCTCACCACCACTGCTCCTCCGCCCAGACTCCACCGACCACCGCCACCGCCTCCTCCATCAGACTCCCCAGAAATCCATACTAGTTTACCAAATAAATAAAATACGCTGAACTAGCCAATGCACATTCCAAAAAAAAAAAAAAAAAGAAACAACTTTAAATCAATGCCAGTGACTTTCCACTACTGGGGGAGTAGGGAGGCAGACCACCAAGACAACCAACTCAAAAACTTAGCAGTACAGAGGCTCCATTGGGATATACATTCTTTAAAAAAACACCCAAATACAGGCAGAAGAACTATTTAATTAACAAAAAAAATCATAAGACTACTTTTCACATAAAATATAAAAAAAAATAATTCTTTAAAACATATAAAAATACGGTGTCCATTTTCTAAGCACAATGTTATCCTCCAGGGTGGGTGGTATGTGCAATACCGAACCTTCCAGTGGCAATAAGGCCCTCTGCCTGTGGCTTCTAGGTGCTCCAGTATTGCCCAATACCGCCTACCCTGTCAAGTATTATTGCTTGTGTATTCACTGCTATTTACTGCACTCTGGAATCTGATGTGACAGACTAACTCAACCTGCTCCAAGAGACATCCCTCTCCCTCCTGCTTGACCTCATAGTCTCAATCAAGTGGTTCAATCATTTCATCTGTATTTTTGTGCTACGGTCATTCCCCAGGCTTGTCCTGGTATGCAGCAAGATGTCAACCATATCAATCAAGCAGTTCTCATAAAACATAGGGATGAGATTCTTCTATCTCTATCTGTGTTTGCTGTTCCTATATTTATCATTCATCTTTTTTTATGTTTACATTCTACCAGGATGGGGTGATGTGAACAGATATCTATGGAGCATGTAGACCCTAATGATCAATCCCTTTCTCTAGGGCTGATGCAACTGTGGCAGATACATAAAAACAAATCTACCTGTCTGTCTGTCTATCTATCTATGTCTCTATCTATCTATCTATCTGTCTATCTATCTATCTATCTAGCTATCTATCTATCTATCTATCTATCTATCTATCTATCTATGTTGTTTATCTGTGTTGTTTATGTTGTCTGACTATCTGTCTAGCTATCTAGCTATCTATCTACTTCTCTGTCTATCTGTCTACCTATCTGCTATTTTCATGAAGTGTGAGGGCAGGATAATAACTAAAGAGTGACAGGCCCACAAGTGAGTAATAACAGTCCTGCCCCTCACAAGGTATGATAAACTGCATATATTGAATGACACCTTGTGTAATTCATTTATGCACTGCTATTTGTCTAAAGATTACACTGTTTCTCTTTGATTTCAGCTACTGGCCTAAGTCCTACACTGCAGGCAATTGTATATGACTTAAACATTGTGAACAAAACACCTCTCCAGTACTAGCCACTATCAAAACCATCAGGAAAATGAGTACGTGAAAACACATGTGTTTAATTCATACCAGTGCGTACTGATCTCAAACATGTGAAAACATGAAACTGGAGAAATAGCAGCAGGGCCCCACTAACTCCTACTGGTTTCACAGAAGTGCCTTCAGGAGCCCCACCAAATGAACTCCATGTTTAAATCCCACACTTAAAGTCATATGCACCATTTAAACCCAATATAAACTTAAATGCTAGAACAGTCTGAGAACATTTAGTTTTTAAAGTACCAGACAAAAGGTCTACATTCAGGGAACTGACCACAGCAGTCCAGCAATACAACAACACAGTTAAACAAATATAATAATAATAATCTTTGCTACTAAAGACCCACCAAAAGGAATAAGATGCCTAATTCCTAAAACACGCATAAATGTCATATCATAATAGCCAGCATATTAAGATACAAACATCTCATACCTAACAAAGCAATGAAAGTATTATAATCCATATAGTATAAAAAGAAATACACTTGAGTATTAATATATCAGACCCCAGTATCAAAACCACCACCCAGTGCAAACCTGGAAAGTTGAAATCTTGTTACAGAGAACCAAAATCATACAGACAGTTGAGAAAAGCACATAAAATCAGGGACCATGAAGAAATACATAAAGAACTAATCACTATTCATTTTAGTACTATAATCAGTTCCAAAGACAGGTCCAAAAAGAAATTGACATTTTATATAGCAAAATTGAATCCAAAGCCCTGGACATTCAAAGGCGTTGCACATGACGCAACAGATTTGCGCCCGATGCAGCCTTGCATTGTGCCCCAGTGGATATTGGAAGGCTGCCAGGCACAATGTAAATCCCGATGCACCAGGGCTAATGGGACTGTATGTGGCGCAGATGCAGGGGCGTGCCCATGCATATGGAAACACATCCCGACATTCAGCATGGGATGTGTAGCACATATGCTGGCGCAATCCTGCAGTGACCACATGGGGGCTTCAGAGTTGAGCCCGTGAAGAGGGGAACAAAGCCCGGCCATCACAGGTGGGCTGCTGTATTGCAGGCACAACACAGCAGCCGCCAGCCGTGGTGGCCACCTGCCCACCCAGAACACCTTCCACAAGCACCCACATCTCCCTGGTAGTCTAGTGGTACCCCCTTCCTCCTGAGTCCCCAATACAAGTATTTGAATGCATTCCCTGCTAGTCCAGTGGACCCCTCCCTCCTGATTACTGGTAAATGTAGACGTATTCTAACCCTGGTAGTCTAGTGGACCCCTCCTGATTTCCCAATCACTGGTAAAGCAGTGTCAGTGGCTCAGTAGGTAGCACCCTCGCCTCTGAGGCTGGGAGATCAGAGGGCTGTTGGTTCAGTTCCCACATCTGGCACTTGGGTTAATATCCAGTACTGACACTGTAGTGTAGCATGAGAAGGGTGCTGCACTTCTGAGGTGCCATCTTTCGGATGAGATGTTAAACCGAGGTCCCATCTGCCTGGATTGGTGGTAGTTCAGGTGGATGTTAAAGATCCCATGGCACTTATCGAAAAGAGTAGGGAAAGTTTTATTGAAACAAAAGAAATCGTACAGTACCAAAACAAAAGCAATTTGCAAAAACTCATGTGGACTCAAAACAGAAGTAAACAAAAAACAGAACAGAACTATGCATATCAAGAGACAATCCATCAGGTCACTGCAAAATCAGAGTCCATGATCCAAGGAAGAGCTTTCCAAAGTTCAAGTAATGTCTCCTTGGAAAATAATGCACGCTCATGTACATAAATGTTAGTTAGGTCTGTTACGATTTTCTTCTCAAGCTCTGAATAAGAACAGGTTTTTGCTGTAGAGTAAACAGACATCGAGCCATCCAAATATTCCATTTAATTACTACAAAACTAGATTTAATGTGTCCAGAGTCCAAAGGACCACTGGGAGAAAAACACCATGCATAATATTCTGGTAAGAAACCATTTGAAATAATGGAGTGGCCCAGACTCTTGCCAAAAAACCCACCAGTGCCAAATAAAAGAACACTCAAAAATAAGTGCGATATAGTTTCCAATTTAGAAATACACAATAGTCTAGAACATTGTCGGTCTTGAGACTGCTTGTGTTTATGATTATCTTTGACGTTAATTCTTTCATGACACGACAGCCAATGAAAGTCCCACATGTGAGCAGGCACCCTTTTACACCGTAACAAAACCAATAGGAAAGGAAGATGTTGGCTAGGGCACTTTTCAAAGGGCAACTGTATTGCACAAACGGTTAGGAGCAGATTATTATATAATACTTTATGAGAATTCGTTAACAACATCTGGGTAGATATCCTCCACTGTTTCAAATGTAAAACATATGTTTAATATATACCGGTATACTGAAAGTTTGTCGTATCACAGTTAATGAATCACATTCCATAAATGAAACCATAATCTGCAAGAATCATAGAACCACGGTTCCCACCTCTCTGAGTATTTATCAATAGAGGTCAAGATTTGCAGTCAAAAAATACAATGAAAAATAACAGAGGATTAATCATGTTAACAACCCCTCAGAAATAGGTAAGTAAGTAACATTCCATTTTACCAGATTAAGCGGCTTCCCTACAGAGCTTGAAAGAAGAGACCAAGAACTGCAGTTTTGAATTGTTTAGGTATTGGGAATACATAGCTTAAATAAAGAAAAGTCGGTATCAAATAAGTCTTGATTAGGAAAACGCGCTTCTTCTTCTTCCCAATCTGCCCTTATTCCATAAGGCAACCTTAAGTTTGCCTTGTTGTAATTTAGCAGACCAAATAAAAGGTCAGAATCTACAGTCCCAAAATAAACTCCCAAAATGCGTTGAGGCCCTCAACAAGTTGTAAAGGACCAAATGTGAAAAAGGGTTATTTTCGATCCTAACCAATACCAAAACTTTGGTAAAATTTAAACTCACACCAGAAAAATCATCAAAGCAGAACATTCCTGGAGGGCAGTAACCACAGAGGCTGCATTAGCCACAATAATGCAGACATCGCCTGCATATGCAATTGCCGTATACAGCGAGATTAAAGTAGAACTAGAAAGGGCATAAATCTGAGGATGAGTATTCAGACGGTGAAGCAAAACATCTAGAAAAATACATATAACAGAGGGCTCAAAGGACACCTTGGTGAACCCCTCTTTTATGGGGATCATAGGTCCAACCCAACCACTCACAACAGGCACAACAGTGGCAGTCCTATAAAAGTCTTAATCCAGCTAATCATTTCACCAGGCACATGCATGAAATGCAGTGCCTTCCATAAAAATCATGGTTAACTGAATTAAAAGCTGCCTTCTGATCTACCGATACAATAAAACCGAAACAGAGTCTCGTGAGCCATGAGAAAATAATTCTCAAGGAGAATCAAATGGTCAGAGATTCTCCTGTTCGGTACAGAACAGGACTGAGCAGGGTGCAAACCACTTCAGCTATCCTCATAAGACGTTGTACAATGATTTTCATTAATAACTTAAAGTCAGTGTTTAGCATACATAAGGGGCACCAATTCTCAAGAGAATGTATATCTCCTTTCTGTTTATAGATATAAATCAAAGTACCGTTAGTAAAATCGAAGGGATAAACTCACTAGCTAACAGGAGGGTAAATACTGAAGTTAATTCAGGATCAGATGGTCACCAGTACCTTATATAAGGCAGTGGGGAGTCCATCTGGACTAGTAGTCCTCCATAAGGGTAAGGAAGAAATAACCGAGTTCAATTCTAACTCAGTAACAGGTATACAGGCTGAGTCAGAACATGGCTGTGAAGGGATAGGGATGTCAAGGACCCTATACAACACCGCAGGATCAACATCTGCAGCTGGAAAGGAAGAAAAGGGCAGTCGTGTAACATGTCACTATCTGACAGATGTCCGACTGAGAGGTACATAAGGTGCCATCAGAATCAGCAAGACACAACATATTCTTTGTGTAATTTGTTGAGAATTCGACTCAAAGGGCAAACAACAGCCCTTGTGCCTACCACATTAAATTTGTGTTGATGATAAAGTTGTTGTGATTGTCTAGATTGGAATTTCAACATATCATTCTGAATTAAGTGCAATTGTTGAGAAAGATCTTGTCCTGTCATATAAGCAATTGTCAACAAGGACTGAAAATGTACCCTTTTCTGTAAATACTCCAAATATTCTCTTCAACATTTTTGACAACTGTATCTTTTCAAAAGAGCACCAAATCATGTTTAGTGTCCATCCACCATGCAATAGGGTCTGTGTAATAAATAAAATGGATTTCCAGGCCTGAATAAAGGATAAAGGGACTGCATGAAAGTCAGAATTTGCAACAGAGATTTGTTGAATTTCCAGAGTCCTGGTCCTTGCGAACAGTGACATCAGAACCAAGGCCTACGGAAAGCAGTTTATGATCAGAAAATTCCACAGCTTGTACAGTAGCAGAGGTAATTGGGAGTGCAGGGACAAAACACAAAATCAATTCTGGTAGCCAGCTTACTCTTTTGAAATGTAGGAGTATGTTTTTAGTAAAGAGTAATAGGCATCCGTGAGATGAGCAGTACGAACCAACTTCCCTAATTCTGTGGAGTCACAAAACAATTTCTGGGTAGTAGAAAAGAGCTTTTGAACACTTAAGCCACAGTTAAAGTCACCAGAAAATATCAACTGAAAGGAGTAGCATAATATGGAGGAGTAAAGAAAATAAAGCTATACGTGCAGACTTAATTTGGGGAGCATAAATGTTAATAACCCGATAAGGGCAGGGCCCAATTAAAAATCTAAGACTAACACTCTGCCAGGGGCTACGCCAATCAATTTTAGCAACGAAAATCTGGGATATTGAATAAGATCCCAAGTCCGGAACAGAGTCCAGGCCAATGGACCAAAAAGAAGGACCTAGAAGCTAGTCCTGTTGTGCCTGTTGAATCTCGTGGGTGGTATGGAGTTGTGTATCCTGCAACAGAAAGATCCCCATAGGTAAAAGCCGTAAACAGGAAAAAATCAATCTTCTTTTGCCAGACGCTAATACTATTCACATTAATAGTATGACAAACAAAGTGAGAGATAACACAAGGAGAACAGAGACACCTTACGATTTCCTTTTCCTTATCACCTTTTCCCTTTTAGCTTAACTTCAGGCCTTCCGCTTCCGAGAAAGACCAGTACCCAGTTGAATCTCAGAATCAGTAATACCATCTAGGAGGGAAGATGCAACAGAGGAAGAGTCAGACTCACCTCCAGAATCATCAGAAACAGTTTGGAGTAGCTCAAAGGCATTAGACAAAACCACAGGAGGGGTTCCAAAAGCAAAGGAGGTGATGGTAATGCCGGATAATTTCTCATAGACCTCCGATGCATAACACTAGTGGGTACTCGGGAGGGTGGCATAGTACTCGGCCTGGAACAGGGTCCAGGACAAGCTGGACAGATTGGACAGGGTCAGGGGTAGGAGGGTCATTTCAGTAAGTGGTGCCACACAAGAGGCCACCGAGGTACCACAGCCTGATCTACAACAGGCTCAGGGACCTGCAATAGAGGTCAGTGACTACTGAAGTCGGCTCTACTAAGGTGGTCCTAAGACGAGCCTTCTGGGCTTGGTGATTACAAAATGATGATCAGCACCATCATCATGTGTGGCCTGATTATGAGCAGCCCATTGACAATTTTGAAACGTATGACCCAGCTCATCACAAAGATTACATTTATACTCATTTAGACAGTGAATCCCACATGACCCAATTCTCCACAGATATTACAATTCAGCTTATCACAGACATTACTAAGGTGAGAGGGTCTCCACACGTAACAAGCTTTCAGTTGTCCAGGGTAAAACAAGAACCCTCTATCACGATCTATAAAAAAATTAGGTAGGTGCACTGGACCAGAATCATTAGAGTGTAACAAAACCATAACCATCCAGCCTCCAGTCCAAATATTCTCCGTGTCCAATATTGCCTCAGGCTGACCCTGAACAATACAACGTTGTTTTAGCCAATAGACACGTCAGTGATGTCAACACCTTTGTTCCAAAAAGGACAGTAATATTCTTAAAGGCTGGTTTGAAAGGAGAATGGCCTCAAACGAGGTCCACAGGACAGTATTCTTAAGGCATGATATCGTGACCAAAAGCGCTCCAAGCCACAGGCGTTTGGAAGCTGACATCAAACGTAGTTTCACCAGAAATAAGAATCAGTGCATATATTTTGTGGAGAAAGAATTTCAGAGAGTCCTTGAGTAGTGTCCGAGCTACATACACTCGGTCCGGTGGCTCAGGTAAACCATCCATATAAGCCAATCGCATCATTATGCCACTTTGCAGCCAGAATTGGAAATTTAAACAATGAGGAAAAGAACGATTTGGCTCTATTTTCTTTGAGGGGGCTCCACCACTGCAGGAGCTGTATTCTCTGTAATGGTAGTGGAGAAGCAGCACAAATAAGAGAACCCTGCAAAGGTTCCAAGACTGGGTGCTGGAAGTTCCAATTCCTTGGGGAGACACAAGGGGTCAGACATAGGCAGACTTCTGTTTGGTGAATGCTGCAGCTCAGGAAAATCATTGAGACAGGAGGACCGAATAGGGGACGGACCAGAAACCCACTTCCTCTGTAGGTTCCTGCACCCAGCCAGCTCCTTACAATGCTGTTTCTACAGACCAGGTAGGTGTTGTAGCAGGATTGGTATCAAGAGAAAGCAATTGAGAGGGAGAGGTGTCACAATAGGCAAACTAGGCACTGTATGCAATGATGTCACTGTAGTCTGCAGGGAAGCAGGCGGGAGTATTCCAGCTGAGAACTCACCAGGATGGGCTGCACAGGGCGGCACCTCAACCACTTGAAAAGGCAATGTAGGCTGTTGCGAAGTATTATTGTGGGTTGCAGGAGACATACATCCTGCCAATCTGACTTCATGAATCCGTTGCAGTTCTCTGTTCAAATTCTTCTTAGTAATCTCAAATTGATCGTTCTGCATCACCCAAACGGTCCTGAAGCTCCTTTTCAGCCAAACAGACAGTAGCAGAGTCAAAAGTGGAAAAATCCCTCATTGGACTGGCAAGGGTAAAGGCGTTTGAGAGTCCATGTCAGGGTGACCCAGCAGAGGTTCTAAAGTTGTAACCTGTAGTGTAGATTCATTTTCTGCAGTAGACACAGAAACCAGCTTTGCTTCAGTAGTTGCAGACGTGGTCTCTACACACACAGAGGCAGGAGTTGAGACCAGGTCTCCCACCTCCATCGACTCCTCCTCAGCAAGCAAGGGTGCGTCCGCTATCTTGGACAGAGGTTCCCCTCTGAAGAGTAGGGAATTTCTTGGTGTCCTGGCCAAATTTTCCTCATTCAATAAAAATACCACCTACAGCTTAATCTGGTTCAAGGTCAGTTGGCATTCATCTGTATCCCCTCCCGGTGGCGTGCCTTGAAAATAGGCAGGATTTGTCTAGTGCACCTACCGGTCAACAAAAGCTAAATAAATAAATAAAATAAAATAAAAAGCACCGTAACATCAGTCCCTGGTGATCCAGTGGCACCTCCTCCCCCACCCACACAGGACCCCTTGCCCACCCGCTCGCCCCATCACGTGGTAGGCAGCTGCAGCCCACCCATACCGCCTGGCCACCCGCCTGACAGGTACAGTATGGGCTGTGTGACAGAGTGACTCTGTCAGGAGAAGGTGCCCAGTGATGGGATAGAGTGTCCCTGGTCCCCTTGTTCACCTTTTTCCCAAAAATATAAAATTCTTTACCAGCCAACCGGTGACAGAGCAGTAAAATATGCAGCCAAACCAGGCTGTTATACATTGGGTCAAAATTCTGCTTCCATACAGGGCACCAGTAATAGTGAGCAATTGGCAGGCTGTCAGAAAGTAAAAGCAGCTGTCCCACTCTTTAGGAAAATATGGAAACTCCCCATTGTGTTACGTCATGGCATATGGAAACTCCCATTATGTAATACCACAGCAAATGGGAATTCTCCTGAGAATTATGATGTAATTACAAAGGATATAAACGCTCCACTAGGGACAGAATGTTAGGAGTCAGTCTAGAGCTGGCTGTGGAGAACAAACCTCTGGAGAGTGTGGGAATCACACAAACTTGCTTAATAGGCTGAAGGAAATGCCTGGTGACCTTGCTGGGAAAAGCAGTGGTTTTGTTTATTTGGATGCATTGAATAATCTTCTTTATTTTTCTCTACATATTTTTCTTTCAATTTTAAAGAAAATAAAATAACAAATGCTTTCTAACATTTTTATCACCAAAAATCTTGTATGCCTGTTCCTGCACTTGAAATGCCATGTCATCCGCTACACTTGGTGTCAGCCGTGGGATGATCTGGCTGAGCATATAAGGAATACAAGAGAGAGCTCAGTCAGCTAGTACCAGCCCTGGTACTGTTTGGGGACAACAGGCAATGGTGCATGGTGCCAGATTCAAGGATGTGTGGTACCGGAGGTGGTGACCTGGATGAGGTATCACAGCAGCCTGAGAGATTTGAAGACCAGATGGTGGAACTTGTCCGACTGGTGAACTGGCTCAGCAAGAAATGGCTAGAGGCTGACCGATGTTGGAGGAGGCTGAGTGCCATTAACAGGTACTTTTGAAATGTCCCAGTCAGAGGAACCGGATGTTGCTGTGGATGACCAGGAGCATTGGCATCAAGAAGAGGAGGACCCACGGATGGAAAATTTTTTCTGGCTGTTATATTGAGGAAGAGGATTCCCTGCCAGGGCATGTGCAGCCAGTATTTATGGATGTCCCATTGTTGCCAATTTTTCCTGGCTGTTGCCTGGTGGAGGATGGTATTCGGGAAGGGAAGGACAATGAGAAGACCCCAGGTAAGACTGTGTTTGGACATGATGGTGCTGGGGTGAAGACTGCAATCAAGATGCAAGAGACTGTAGTACTTAGAGGGACTTGTGTAGCTGATGTATGTACCAGTAACCCGCCTACTGACTGGGAAATGCTGCAGGCTGGAGATGCTGAGTTAAACAGCTTACAGGCTTATGTTTCTGTGCATGAGGGTAAAATGTTAAATGGAGGTAGGGAACTAAGTTGTGGTGGTAAGAACAAAAGGGGTGTTCTGCATCACATGAGGCAATCCTTACTGGGCAAGTAGATGCTAGGGGTGGTGGTACCCATGACTTACAGGAGGGATGTGTTGGAGTCTGTTTGCTCCAAGCACACTAGGCCCTTAAACCATGCAGAAATCCTGGTGAAATCACTTCAAGATATTACTGGCCAGGAATGTATAGGAAGGTGGCTACCTATGTAGGAACCAGTGCTGTGTATCAGAGGGTACCTGACAGATGGGTAGAAGGTAGAACCCTAGGTGGGAGGGCCTAAAAAATGGCACCCATGGAAAAGGGACACACCCATGTACATTAAGGGTACTAGATGGTAGTTAGCACTGGACTGTGTTCTATTTTCACTACTAGCTATTTTTGGGATAAAACCTCAGAAGGTTGTAGTACATACCCCTTGTGTGTTGATGGAAGTACATGTAGACTGGTAAAATGGGAAGGTGGATTGATCTTCCAATTTTTTAAACCCCAGGGTAAAAATGCTAAAACTTAATGATCCAACACAACACGGCTTTAAAAAGGCCTTTGTATACTGTACTACAAATTTAATAGCCTGTTATGAAAATATAAGCCAGGGTCTTGACCTTAATTGCCCCAAGATGTGATCCTTTTGGATTACAGTAAAGCATTGGATAAGGTCTCACATAGCATAGAGGATAATGTATGGTCATCGATGGTTAACGGTTTGTTAACCATTGAGAGGTTGCCAAGCGACCATGTAAACCTCGATAGCGAAGCTCGAAGGTTTACTTTGCCATGGCAACTTAGAGATGAATTAAAACGGTTAATCATCAATGTACCATACATTATATTTATAGTGTATGGTACCATTTAGGTTTTAAGAAAAGAAAGCAGTTCCTTACTGCAGTTTTGTTTCAGTCACACGCTGCTCTTCCACCTCACACTTGCTGACGTTTCAAAGGCCGTCAGATCCAGTTGCGCCCAAGCCCAGACTGTTCCTGGTTGTTAACCCATTGATGTGACATACCATCGATGGGTTAACAAGATTGTGACGTCACATCAATGGTAAAATGTTGTTATAAAAGGTAGATTTCTACCTATAACAACGTTCTACCATACATTATAAGCTTATTACTAAACTACAATCAGCAGGCTTCTCTCCATCTTAGTTAGATGGATAAACAATTAGCTGTCTAATAGAAGCCAGCAAGTTAAAATACAAGGCACCTTATTGGAAGAAGGACAAGTGACATGCGGTACCTCCAGGTCCGTGCTTGGACCTTCATTGTTCAAAAATTTTAATTTGGGATATGCAGATCAGTTTTGCAAACTATCTTTCCAATTTCCCGATGACACGAAGTTGGGAGGGAGGTTGATTCACTAATAAATAGATCTTCAGTTATCAATTATCTGAAACATACTGAAACATGGACCCAAATTAATGATATGCACTTTAGCATAGATAAGTGCACTGTATTACACTTTGGCAGAGCTAATCCTCTACAGACATACACCTTAACAATATTCCTTTGAAAGTTTCAGTATGTGAACAAGATCTGTGAATACTAATCAATAATAAACTTTCTCATAGAGATCGATGTACTAAAGCTAAACCGCTAAGCTAACTACTTATAGCATAAAGCGCACCCTTGTTACAAAATCCAAGGAACATATTATCCCTTTATCTAGAACATATGTTAGGCCTTATATGGACTATGGATCTCTACTCTGAGTCCATATTTGGTACAAGATATGCAGAGATTGGAAAAGATTTAAAGGAGAGCAACTAAAATAGTTCCTATCTAGTGTCCAAAAACTATGTTGAAAGATTACATGTTACAGGATTACACTCATTGCAGAAAAGTAGAATTAGAGGATCTTCTCCTTTAAAAGTCCATCAATCCTCAGAATTAATGCAGCAATTTAGGTTAAAATTTAGTAACAGACATACTGTCCCCAGATTGCACAACAAGCAAATCAACGTAGCCAAAGCCAGTACAAATAAAAGATTAAACTTTTTCACAGTAAGAGCACCAAGACTCTGAAACACCTTGACTCAAGAACTTGTGGATTCACCTTCTTTTACTACTTTCAAACCAAGGCTTGATAAATGGCTAGAAGTAAATCTGTACTTAAACTAATGTGCCACATTAATTGTGGGGGACAATCCTGATGGCTTCGGGTCTACTTTTGTCCCATAAATACCAAGTAAAAGTAAAGTTAGTGAGTAGATAGCACGTCACTAAATTGATTACACTGTGTAAGAGACTGGGGTGGAGCTAATGGATGAGGGCGGGCTATAGCGCCATCCCTTTCAGGATGAGGGAAGGGATACTGTTTATCCCAACGCTTTGAAACATGAAAATACTGTTGAACAATTTTGCTTCATATAGCTTTTTCTCTATCACCTTCTTTCTATTTCATCTGATATGTTGGCCACTCATCAGACTGTCTTTTGATCTATTCCTTATTCTTTTCTGTATTTTTCTTCCGGTCTGGATGCAAAGAAGTTACAGTGGAAATTGACCTCGGGGAACATCTATTGGGACACGCTATTGGTAAGTGTCAGATGTTCCAAACGAAATTGAGAAACCTATGCTATGTGATTAGTAACTAGTCTTGCTAGTGAAATAAAAATAGCAGTGAATGTTATGAAAGTAGTCACGAGCCCCAGGGTATAGTAAGTATGGTATCAGTGAGAGACTGTATGATTGCATACACTGATTTAAGGGACCTTGGGGTGGAGCTGCACGGTGAGGGAGGGCGGTGCTCCACCGTACTCCCTAGTTGTGATAGGTATGTATAGCGGACAACCTTATGATGGTTGCCCTCTTAAGTGGGAGGTATCGACAGAGTGACCTCTGTCAGGAGAAAGTGCCTGGTGATAGGACAGGTGTCCCTGGTCCCTTTGTTCACCTATTCCCAAAATATAAAACTCCTTGGCCAGCCAAGTCATGGAGGAGCTGGTAAATATGCAGCCAAACCAGGCTGTTATACATAGGGTCAAAATCCTGCTTCCATTCAGGGCACCAGTAATAGCGAGCAGTTGGCAGGCTGTCAGAAAGTAAAAGCAGCTGTCCCACTCTTTAGGAAAATATGGACACTCCCCATTATGTTACATCATGGCCTATGGAAACTCCCATTATGTACCACATCATATAGGAATTCCTTGAGAATTATGATGTAATCACAAAGGATATGAAAGCTTCCACTAGGGACAGAAACGTTAGATAGAGAGTCAGTCTAGAGCTGGCTGTGGAGGATGAAGGACCTCTGGAGGTGTGGGCTCACACAAATTTGCTAAATAGGCTGAAGGAAATGCCTGGTGACCCTGCTGGGAAAAGCAGTGGTTTTGTTTATTTGGATGCATTGAATAATCTTCTTTATTTTTCTGTACACATTTTTCTTTCAGTTTTAAAGAAAATAAAGTAACAAATGCTTTCTAACATTTTTATGCACCAAAATCTTGTCTGCCTGTTCCTGTGCTAAAATCCATGTCCTGCTCTACAGGCTGTAGGCTATTGGACCACAGTGTGGACCAAAGGGTTTACAAGGCATACTGTACTAGATGGTCCTAAATGTGTGAATGACTTCATTAACATAGTTGGGACCATCTAAACAGTATGTCTGCAAGCCCATTGGTCCACACTGTGGTCCAAATGGGGTTTACAGCCCATACTGTACCTATCAGTCGGCAGGCGTTTTCTGGCATTATGTGGGCGGGTTGTAGCCACTCGCCGACAATGGGGAGTGGGTGGGAAGGGGTCTGTGTGGGTGGGAGGGGTGGGGTGCCACTGGATCACTAGAAACTGATGTTACAGTGCTTTACCGGCAATCGGGCAGTCAGGAGGGGGTCCACTGGACTACCAGGATGATAATTCTACAGTAACGGCAATCAGGGAATCAGGAGGGGTCCACTAGAACACCAGGAATGCATTCATAGACATGAATCGGGGACTTGGGAGGGAGGGGTACCACTAGACTACCAGGGAGCTGTTTGCGCTATGGCGTTACCGTGATCTCGACTACGGGTGAGGGATGCCCCAGAACCCCACTGTGCACACGTCATGCTGTGCAGGGTGTCAGTGCAAGTTGCCGGGCTGCCCTGCAAGGCATGCACATGGAGCCATAATGACATGCAAATGGCCCCATTTGTACCTTGCATATATTATGGCCTCATTTGCATGCCCTCTGCTGAATATCGCAGGTGATGTGCTTAAGCAACTTGCATTTGTGCTGGCGCATCCCTGTGCTCTATCTGAGGCTTGTACCAGTGCAGTGCCACTGCGCGTATGTGTAATCTTTTGCCATATTCACGGTGCTGCGCCATGGCGCATCACCGCTGAATATCGCCTGATCTTGGCCCGTGCATCTCAGTTGTGCTGTGCCCAGGCTTGCACCACTGCCTAGTGCAGTCTGAATATCTGGGCCAAAGTGTTAAATGACTAGTGTACCATACAGCAAATATACATAGGCCAGTTTAACAGGGTGATCACAGGACAAAGGTCAGTAAGACACTGTGCAGGCAGAGAAATTGTTAATATACTGTTGTGTATCATTAACGATAGACAATAGTCACCATTGCACTAATTGATTTTCTCACTTTACTTTTCATTCAGTGCAGATGCTCTCAAGGCCCCCAGTGTGTAAATCCAATAGGCTATTTTGGGGATAACAGAGCTTTGTCATCCCTCCCTTTGGTCCCAGCCTGATTCTGTCAATACCACTAAACATAAAGGAATATTCTGTATTCTCTCAACCTGCAAAAGTTGCATATTTAAAGCACTGTGTACTGTAGGTCCTGCATTCTGATAGAACAAATATGTTCACCTATTCTGATTTTAAACACTCTACCAGTCTTATCCATATAGAAAAATCCACAGGAACAGGTGACTAAGTACAGTTAATGAGGTACTGCAATTAATAAAGTGTTTAATCAAAAATTGTTTATCATTATTGGTAGAGGAAAAAATATTGATCCTGGGTATAACTTTACAGAATTTTTTAAATTTACTGTACTTATGCATACGCTAGTGCCAGTAGCTCATCCCAGTTATGTACCTCACCGCTCCTACTCTCACATGAGATGCAACTCCCCAACCCCAGGCACCCCCAGGGCAGGGTTGCAGCATCAGCCCCTAAGTGTCTCAAGCATCGGGATAGGTCGGGAGCCAGCCTGGGAGCTAATCGGAGTGGTGAGGCAGGCAGGCATCATTGAGGTGGAAGCAATGGCATTTTCCCGGTGTATGAAAGCAGGGGTGTACAATGACAGCCAGCATCCGCCCTGCCCCAGATGTATTGGTGTCGGGTAAGGCGGTACACCAAGCCACCGCTAGGTGTCCACGTAGCACCGAGCACTCTGCCACCCTCCCCTAGAGTAGGAGAGCAGTTGCTGGACATTCAATCCTTCTCCCCTGGCTGGCCCTCCAATGTCCTGGGTCCATTCCTGAACCCATGTTGCTGGTGTCACATATCAGCTCCCTGCCCCTGTGCCAGTAGGCTGGCATATAAGTTTACAGTATGTACATTGATCACATTGAAAGCACCCTGGGATGCTGTTGGAAACCACTCCTCAGTGAGACTCCTCGGCACAGGTAGAAAGTGCTTAATGAGCATATCCTCAAACTATAACCTCTCCTATATATCACCTTGAGCAGCACACTTACAATTTTTTGAGAGTTGGTTCAGTAGATAGAATAAGCCAGAACTTATTCAGAATTTCTCGTATCTTACCACTGTTGGCCCTCATATTGTGTAATGAATGCTATATCCCCATTGTATCCCTATCTCTGTTTCTGTTTCTGTATTGTAACAGTGCTTCCTTTGCATGTTTCCTACAGACTGCTGTACCTGGTCAAGTACATCTTCATTACATCCTCTAGCTATGAACCTCTGGCACAGCTCATTGCTTCGGACTAAGCACATATCTGCATCTGAGCAGTTTCTTTTTACACGCATGAACTGGAACTTCAGAATATTATTGATGGTGTGGCATGGGTGACAACTGCTCGATAAGAGCAAACTATTATGGTCGTTGGGTTTGCAGCACAAATCAATAGTGATAGTACCATCCTCCTTATGTATAATGCATAAATCCAAAAGTGCACCCTATCCTCTGCGAAATGGACCATAAATTTCAAGTTAAGATTCGATTTCTCCCAAAAAGCAGCAAATTCAAACAATTGTACTATGTTCCATTGCCAAACCATCAATATGTCATCAGCGGTAACCCGTGAAGTAGGCGCATGAGGAAGGGTGCTGTCCATTCGGCAACACCTTCCGCACAATCCACTCGCGGTGATGGACAGGTAGGGTGACCGGATGAGGGGTGGGTGAACTAGGCAACAGGATGTCACTATACGTGCGTGCGTGGAGGGTGGTGGCAGGAGCACGGTAAGCGTGGGCTGGAAGGGTGTGGAGAGGCTGTAGGAGTGGTGCTGTGGTTGCCGGTCGAAAGGTGTCGTGGCACTGGGATTGGCTAGTGGTTGGGGTGGCTGAGTATTGGGTTCAGGTCTGGGCGCTGGTGCGATTTTGTTGTGCCAGGCCTGAACCTTTTATTTTACTGCTTTCACCTCCCCGACATGCACCCCCTGGGTTGAGATTCCTTAAGCAGGTGGGTGCGGGGTGTCCCCTGTGAGAGGGGTGGAGGGGTGAGGGACACAGCCCCCACAGAAAGCAGTGAAAATATGTCCTGGCGCCATTGTGCTGCTGCACCGGGTTGTCAGAGTGCCGAAAATGGAATGATAACAGTGATCGCCTTTAGGTGTTCACTGTTATCACATAGACCTGTCATCAATGAACCTGCACCAGAGGTCCAAGCTCAAAATAGGGATTAATATCCCTATTATAAAGGACTTGTTGTTACCACTATCCAAGATAAAGATTTACGTATGTGGGGACAAAAGTTGCCCCATCGCAATCCCTTTCACCTGCAGGAAATGCTATCCTTGGAATACAAAGATGTTCATCTTCAAAATAAATTCAATGATGGTATGTAAGAAATCAATGAACCTGGGCTCATAATGTGATCTGGTTTCCAACCAGTAATACAGTGCACTGAAGCCACCTGTATAGAACATAGAAACATAGAAATTGACAGCAGACAAGCTGACTGACAAGGACTGATAGGCCCATGCAGTCTGCCCTTTTTCCTACCTACTACAAAAGCCACGAATCCTACTTGCTGTCTGACTTTACCTCCTCTTTCATATTGTTAGAGTTCCTCTGTGTCTGTCCCATGCAGTTTGAATTCTCCCACCGATTTGCCCCACACTCTGCTTGGAGGCTGTTCCATGCCTCCACCACCATTTCCATACAGAAGTACCTCTTCACATTGCCCCCTAGTCTACCCCTTCCAGTCTCATGTCTGTCCCATGCATTCTTGAATTCCCCACTGTTTTGACTCTACAACCTCCTCAGGAAGGTTGTTCCATGCATCTACAACCCTTTCTGTGAAGACATATTTTCTCACATTACCTCTGAGCTGTCCCCCTCTATCTTTAAATTGTGCCCCTTGTTCTTGCACATCTCTTTTCTGAAAGATGCTACCCTCCTTTACTTCATTTATGTCCCTTAGGTATTTGAAGGTCTCTATCATATCCCCTCTCTCTCCTTTCCTCCGGTATACATATAGTAAGTTGAAAAAGAAGCAAAGACACTAAGTTCTATCCCAGAGCGTGGTTTAATGAAAGCAATGAGCAATTGAGCTCTGTGTAAGAATAGACAACAGCAGGTAGGGATTACCATAGTAAAATTCTAAGTTTAACAGAGAAATGAATACTAGTATTAAACTGAGTAAAAACAGTGTTAGAAATTAAATTTTATGTTTGTTTTCTTCCTCATAGCCACTTTCAGTTCATGAGGACAATTGCCAAAGATACTTTAAATGTGGTTTTCCTAGCAAGATTACTATTAAGTGGATGAAAATTTTGAGAAGTGAACTGGCCCATTTAGAGTGTGACCAGGTGACTGGCAATATGATGTTTAAATAATAATTATATAAGATTTAAAGATAATAACATTTGAAATAAATATATGATTTTTCTAATAGATGGTAATAGGCACAGGGCAGCATGGTGCCCATTTTGAGATAATATATCAGGACTTCCAGATCAGTGGAGTTCAAATAAATGAAAATTAAGGTATTTTTGCATATTTGAAAATAATACAAAGTTTATACTACACTGAACTAAAATTTGACTTTAATATGGGGACAATAATATAAAATGGATTGAGATTTAACTAAGAAAGAAGAGATGTTTTATAATCAGTTTCTAAATGAAATTTTAATTGAAAATTTGACTTAATTCAATATGTTATTATAAAGAACTATTGGCAGTATATACCAATGTGACATTTTAATGTAAAAGGAGCAGAAATTTAAAAACTGTATCTGAATGGATTTATTTGTTTCTAATTTAGTGTCAACACTGTTCATATACGATTGGCCTGAGGAAGTAGCGTTAAGCCACAAACTGTTGCCTCATGTATATGGGTGTGAAGAAGAGTTTAATAAATATATGAGTTTTGATGGACTTTGGATTATATCTTACTTTTTATAACATTTTTGAACATTGAAGCCCAAAAGTAAGATTGTCCAGAATTACACTATATGTAAGGGCATCCTGTATCAACACCAGTAGTAATACATATTGAGTGCCTCAGTCTCCCCTCATAAGTCCTTTGGTGCAGGCCCTGCATCATTTTTGTTGCCTTTCTTTGAACTGCCTCCACTCTGTCTATGTCTTTACAGAAATGTGGCATCAAGAACTGGACACAGTACCCTAAATGAGGTATTACCAATGATTTGTACAGTGGTATCACCACCTCTTTTCTTCTGCTGGTGATATGTCTCCCTGTGCACCCCAGTATTCCACTGGCTCTCCCATAGCCTTGGCACACTGTTTGGCCACTTTTAGGTCATCAGATATGATCACCCCAGATCTCTTTCCTGTTTGGTGGCTACTAATAACTCCTCACCCATCTTGTAATCCTCCTTTGGGTTCCTGCACACCAAGTGCATGATTTTGCACTTCTTTGCATTGAATCTTAGCTGCCACATTCTTGACAATTCCACCAGTTTATCTAGTTCCCTCCTCATTCTTTCCACCCTTCTGGAGTGTCTACCTTATTGCAGATCTTAGTGTCATCTGCAAAGAGGCATACCTTCTCTTCCAGCCCCTCCACAATGCACTGTTACAATACAGAAACAGAGACAGGGATACAAAAGGGATGTAGCATTCATAAAACAACATATACCATTGTTACGTGCCCCCACAGTGAAACCAGCACAGTGACAACAACCCGTTCGATATTCACGGTGTGAACAGGTTGTTGCATCGATTGTCCACACATTGACACTTGGTGTTAGCCACTCTCCCCCAACATCTCTCTTCCCTGCCTGAGTTGAAAATCTTTATGTCTGGAGGGTGGGAGGCGAGACCCCCACATTAACACTGAACAGGTGTCAGTGTGTTTTCGATCATGATTGGGACCAGACAGTGTTGGGGATGTTGGTGACAATTGGTCATTGTGGGGAGGTCAGTGAAATTTGTTTTGCAGTGGCTTGATAGAGCCATAAAACAAAAGGGGCCAACAGTGGTAAGATACGAAAAAGTCTGAATAAGTTCTGGCACATCCTATCTACTGAACCAGCTCTCCAAGAAATAGTGAGTGTGCAGCTCAAGGTGGTATATAGCAGGGGTCATAATTTGAGTGATATACTCATTAAGAGCTTTCTACCTGTGCAGAGGAATCCACCCAGGAGTAGTTTCCAACAGCACCACAGGGATGCTTTCAATGTGGCCAATGCATATATTGCAAAGTTATACCCAGGACTAAGATTTTTCCTCTGCCAATAATAACAATTTTAAATTAAACACTTTATTAATTGCAGTACCCCATAAATTGTATACCTAGCAACCCTTTCCTACAGATCTACGTGGGTAAGACTGGCAGACTGTTTAAAATCAGAGTAGGTGAGCATCTTTGATTTATCAGAATGTAGGGCGTACAGTGCTGATATGCACCTTTTGCAGATTGGGAAGAATACAGAACATTCCTTTATGTTTTGTGGTATTGACAGAATTAGGTGGGACCAAGGAGGGATGCGAGCTCTGTTATCCAAAAGAAACCTATTGGATTTATACACTGGGGGCCTTGAGAGCACCTGCATTGAATGATGGGTTTGAGCTTTCAGCTTTCCTACAAAATAAAGTGAGAAAATAAATTGGATTAGTGCATTTGTGACTATTTTCTATTATTAATGATATGCAACAGTATATTAACACTTTCTCTGCCTGTACAGTGTCTTATTGACCTTTGTCCCATAATCACCCTGTTAAACTGGCCTATGAATATTTATGGTGTAGTAATTGTTGAACACGGCATACAGTTTTGCCACATGAAATATGCATTTCTTTTGGGCCTGCCTTTAGAGCTGATTATACTATTAAAAATGAATATTGATTAGCTCTTTATATATTTCTTTATTGTCCCTTGTTTTATGTGCTTTGCTCAACTGTCTATATGCTTTTAGTTTTCTGTAACTAGATTTAAACCTTGAGGTGGTTTACGTTGGTGGTGATTTTGAGACTATGGTCTGATATATTAATACCTGAGTGTATTTCTATTTTATACTACGTGGATGATAATTCTCCATTGCTTTGTTAGGTATGGGATGTCGGTATATTAACATGCAGACTATTATGATATGATATTTATGCATGTTTTAGGATTAGGCATCTTATTCCATTTAGTGGGTCTTTTGTATCTAAGATTATTATTATTATATTTGTTTAACTGTATTTTTGTATTGCTAGAATATTGTGGTCGGTACCTTGATTGTAGACCTTTTGTCTGGTACTTTCTTTACACTAGATTTTCTAGCATTTAAGTTTGTATTGGGTTTAAAGGATGCATATGACTTTAAGTGTGGGATTTAAAAATGGAGTATCACTGTTGGGGAGACACTCCCTGAAGATGCTTATGCTAAACTGATTGTTATTGGTGGGGCCCTACTGGTGTTTCTCTAGTACCATGTTTTATATGTTTGATGTCAGCATGTATTGGTATGAATTAAACATATTGGCCAGGATATTCAAACTGTGCCAGGCTGTGGCGCAAGCCTGGGCGCAGCTCAACTTTGTTGCGCGGGGGTGGCCTGGGCAATATTCAACAGAGCTGCGCTATGGGCGCAGCAACTTGGAATATCGCACTCTGGCCACCCCACTGTGCATGGCGAGGCACTGTGCTAGTGCAAGGGCCAGAGGGAGCATGGAGATGGCCAGCGCTAGTGCCATAGCGCCATGCACAGCACCCGCGATATTCA
Source organism: Neoceratodus forsteri (assembly GCA_016271365.2). Taxonomy (NCBI): domain Eukaryota; kingdom Metazoa; phylum Chordata; order Ceratodontiformes; family Ceratodontidae; genus Neoceratodus; species Neoceratodus forsteri. The sequence continues at coordinate 1,188,524,731 of CM057455.1, forward strand.
AAAGGGGACATGCAATGGGGCCATAATTTATGCAAGGCACACATGGGGTCATTTGCATGTCATTATGGACCCATTTGCATCCCCTTAGCATGCAGGTGCGCGATCCTGACGACTGGCGCCTGCCAGGCAGCAGCCGTTGAGGGACCAACGCCCCTGCAACCCGATCGTGGGCATTCATCTAAAAGAAAACCCCCTCTAATATTCCTGGTGGTCCAGTGGACGCTATGTGCCGATCGTGGGCATCAGTATAAAACACCGCGTCAATATCCCTGCTGGTCCAGTGACGATCGCTGCCTGATCGCGGGCATCTGTTTAAATCACACACACCCCACCAATATTCCTAGTGGTCCAGTGGACCACACTCTGCCGATCGCGGGCATCTGTAAAACATATAATAGTCCTATTACCCTGGTGGTCTAGTGTACCCCCCTCCCACCCACCCACTGAACCCACCACCCGCTCCCCCCTGGTCAGCGGCGGGTGGTGGTACCCCCTCGCCTGCCACCCGCCGCCCACCAACAGACAGCTCGGTAGGGCTGCATACCCAGTAGTTCTGGCGTGAGCCAATGGGCATGCAACCGCCGTACCGTACTACACAGTCCAGATATGTGAATGAATTATTCACATATCTGGACTGAGATAGTGGTATGAGCTGCATGCCCATTGGCTCATGCTGTGAACCAATGGATGCAGCCCTACCGTGCAGTCAGTGACGGGCGTGCGGCGGCAGGTGGGGTGCTGCTGCCTGCCCGGCTGACCGGGGAGGCGGGCGGTGGGGATCAGTGGGTGGGTGGGAAGGGTACACTAGACCACCAGGTAATAGGACTGTTCTATGTTTTACAGATACCCACAATCGGGCAGAGTGTGGTCCACTGACCACCAGGATATTGGCGCGGGGGGGTGATTTCAAAAGATGCCCGCAATCGGCAGCAATCGGTCCACTGGCCCACCAGGGTATTGGGGGGTGTTCTCATGGATGCCCGCAATGGGGCATGGGGTGCCAACCAGGTACGGCAGTAACTCACATGTTGCACCTGCACGCGGCAGCTCACCTGTGGGTGGCCATCATTTGTTCCTTTTTGGGGGCTTAACTTTGTGCAGGTGCAGGTAGGGGTTGTGCATGCATGACTCTGCACATTCCGGGCTGAATATTGGGCTGTGCAGGTTATGCATGGGCATGTCCTCCACCTGTGCCTGCATACATTACTGAAGCTCTCCAGCGCATCGGGATTTGGGTGGCGACTTTTCCTTTTGAATATCGTGTCAAGATCAGTAGGAGTTATCATGGCGCAACACTGTGCGCCATGTGCAACCCTTTTGAATATCTGGGCCATTGTGTTTTTTCATGTACTCATGTTTCCTGGTGTTTTTTTGTGGTGGGTAGTGCTAGAGTGCTGCTTTGTTTGTATCTCTCTTCTCATTTGCGCACCCGACAATGGGGCAAGCTTGGTTTGCAGCACAGAAATATTATGAAACCTGTTGATTGGTTCAGTGTTCCAGTATGGTAAAACTAACATGCAAGCTCACTATTGTAACAACATAACAACAACTTATCCGGTCACCTTGTGGTTAGCCATTTCTACTATTTTGATAAAATGATGCATTTAGCCAGGCATTAGCAATTTCTTAAACACTTGAACTAATTCTTGTCTGGCAGCTACAAAACAATCAAAACTGAGGTATAGGTTAACGTTTGCAAAATAGAAAATCCTTTTGTTCAATATGTAAAGCGCTATTGCTGCTTTATTCTTTATGAATCATATAATTTGTCTGCAGTGTTATTAAGTTTTAATCTTTCTAATCTTGCATTTTGGTTAACAGTTAATAAAGAGGTGATCATTTATTGTCCTTAAACTCAGACTAAAAATCAAAGTTGTTTGGGTGATATTATCCAATAGTATTATAAACTGATCAGGCAAAGATTACATGAGTTACATTTTCCCCTTTTATGGCTGCATTTCAGAGCTATTAAAGTTATTTTGGAGTCTTGTTAGCTGCAATGATTTAATAATAGACTGTTGGGAGTGAAACAGCTAAGCAGTACACATCAATTTTATGTCCAATGCATGGCTCTTTCTAATCCTTACAAGTGTGTGCCAGACCTAAGTTCAAGGTTTTCTTGCATCAGTAGAAGCTGAGCTAATGACTGACATGCATTGTAATATGAATGAAGTAACATGCTCGTATAACATTATTTTGCCACCTCTGTGTTGTTCAATATTGTCTGTATTTTTAGTTAACAGTTCAAGTTCATTGGTACACTTGCGATATTGGATTTTGTATGACTACTGTTGAGTGTAATTGTCTTTCAATAAGACAATTTCAATACAAAAGTGTTATTGAATTTGCTAGTCTATGCAACCATTCTGTCTGTCTCTCTGTCTGTCTGTCTATCTATCTATCTATCTATCTATCTATCTATCTATCTATCTATCTATGTTGTGTCTGTTGTCCATCTGTCTATGTTGTGTCTGTTGTCCATCTATTTATGTTGTCTCTTTCTGTCTCTCTATCTATCTATCTATCTATCTATCTATCTATCTATCTATCTATCTATCTATCTATCTATCTATCTGTGTCATTTATCTATGTTGTTTATCTTGTCTCTGTCTATCTGTCTGTCTGTCTATCTATCTATCTATCTACAGTATTTGCCTACCTACTATATCAGGATTTGTGAGGGGCAGGACAATAACTTGAGAGTGACAGGTCCATAAGTGAGTTATAACAGTCTTGCCCCCTCACAAGGTATGACAAAATACATATATTGAATCAGATCTAGTGTATTTCATTCATGCACTGCTGTTTGTCTAAAGATTACACTGTTTTCTTTGGTTTGAGCTACCAGCTTCAGTGATACATTATAGGCAATTGTAGACATAAGCGTTATGAAACCTGCTTATTGGTTCAGTACCCCAATATGATAAAACTAGCATGCAAGCTAGCAATTGTGACAACATAATAACAAGATATCATGTCAGCTTGTGCTTAGCCATTTCTACTAGTTTTGATAAAATGATGCATTTAGCAAGGCATTAGCAATTTCTCAAATGCTTGAACTAATTATTGCCTGACAGCTACAAAACAATCAAAATGGAGGTTTTGGTTAATGTTTGCAAAATAGAAAATCCATGATGCTCCATGAAATGCTTTTCTCAAATATGTAAAAGCGCCTTTGTGGCTTTATTCTTTTGTGAGCCAAATAATTTGTCAGCATTATAATAAAGTCTTTAATCTTGTTTATCTTGCATTTCAGTTAACAGTTAATAAATAGGTGATCATTTATTGCCCTTAAACCATGACTAAAAATCAAAGTTGTGTAGTTGATTATCCAATAATATTATAAACTGATGAGGCAAAGATTATATGAGTTGTATTTTCCCTTTTTGTGGCTGCATGGTAGAGCTATGCATGACATCTTACTATTACACAGAGAAAGAAGGGAACTACCAAAGCACATCACCAGATTCTGAATGAAGCACATTTTGGAGTTGAAACACAGTCGCTCTCCTACTTGAGGCACTCCACTGTCTCCACTCAGTACTCCCCCTGCACTATTTTCTTGCTACGGACCCCACTGTTTGCTTGAAACTCCATGGCACAGCTCTGCATTTATGTGAACACATTACAACGCATGCAGACTTACATTTCTCTCTGTAGATAACTGTAATCTACTTTGGTGGTTCATGGAAGAGAGACAATGGTGGGGCCACAGCTGCGGTGGTGGGAGTTGTTTTCAGACTGCCACTTGATCCTGAGGAGGACAACAACAGCTAACCACAACGTGACTGCACAGGCAGGGACCTTGGACTTTGTTAGCAGCATGAACAGGAGTTGAAAACATAGCTAATTCACAAGTCCTGAGAGACACTGTGTGGCTGACTGACTGACAGAGCTTCTATGTGAATGCACGTGGGCACTGGCAGGGCAAAGGTGTTCGACCTCATCTCCACTGGATTAATTTGTGTTAAACACACTGTTTTAAGTTTATCTATTACTCTGAAATACATTGAACTGATATAAATGAATTATACCATTTCATAGAATATAGTAGTGAAACACACTGGGGCAGAAATAAAATGGGAGTAGCTGCTTCCAAACAGGGCAGCAGAGATTGTTGTCTTCTTCCCAAATCTACTTAATTAGTATACACCTTCAGTGAGTTTTTCTTTCTCAGGCTCATGTCTCAACCCACATATTGAGCTTAGTGTCTGGTTATGTGCCTTTTTCTCCAGTGTTTAAAACCTTGCATCTGATCTGAGTGTCAACCTTTGTGTCCAGTCTGCACGTCAATGTTTAGGTCCAGTGTTTACTACATAATGATCTCTGCTGGCCTGTTTGGAAGCATTTACCTCCCTTTATTTCTGGCCTGGTGTATTTCATGACTACATTATATTAAATGATACAGTTAATTTATACACTCTTTGAGTAACATGAATGGTGTCTTTGTTAAATTATTTGTACTTTTTATGTATTGGGTTGTATGAGGAAATGCAGATTTTGCTTCATAAAAATTTGGAACCCTATATATGTTTCCTCATGCAAATAAGGTTAACACATGGTAGCTGCAGGTGGCTACAAATGGATAAACACATCAAAATAAATATCATGTAGAGTTCAGTGTTGTAACTTGCTAATAGAAACTTTGTTGTTATGACAGAGGAGCTGCACCTGGTATGAATTATGTTGTTATTATTATATTATTATTATTATTATTACATTTAAATACTGATATTAGTGGCAGTGTCACCTCTGGGATCTCTCCTTGCTGGTGCTGTTTGGTGGTTAGCCAGGGCCAGCTGGGTGGTGCTTTTGCTTACTGTCTGTGTGACTATTCGGTATAATTAACTAACAAGGACAGTCGCTTGAGATGCAGTACACTAAAACAGTCCTCTTCCTCTGCTTTTAACCTTCACGCACATTGAAAGGAGCGGGGAAGACGGTGATGACTTGACAGCTCTGTTATAAAGAAGCACTTGAGTAACATAGCAATTTAAGGTCAGAAGGGACTCTAGGTCCTTCATGCCCAACCCGAGAGGCAATGTGAGCAACACAGCAATTTAAGGTCAGAAGGAGTCTATGTCCATTGTGTCTACTCCTGTTTCATATGCAAGGATGGATAACTTATGCTGTCAAACATCCTAATTTATAGTGACCCTTTATCCACTCTACTACCTGAAGTAGCTTGTGATTCCTTTCATAATCCCTTTGTTCAGGACCTGAAGAAGCTGGGCAATTAGACGGGCTCCATTTGTTTGTGAATGCTGTTAAACTCCTTTTGAGCACTCTTAAGCAGCATAGTAGCTGTGCTAGACATCTGAAATATCACCACATGTGAAAGGGACTACATAGAGACAGGTATTTGACAGACTCACTTTATTCAATTATCTACAAAGGGAAATATGAATGCAGTCACAGCCAAAGACATGGCCAAATATTTCCAGATATTTCTGCGATATTTCTAGAAAATCTCATACTTTCTCCATTTTAAACAGTAGGGGCAGCAGAGAAAAACTCTTTAGAAATTTTGTGAAATATCTGGAAATATCTGCCCATGTCTGTAACTACTACTGTAAAAACAAGTGAATACCTGCTCTTAAGGTAAAAGAAGGGCTAAACAATCATTTTTGTCCTGCTGGCACTTTGTTTTAGAGGCTATTAGAAATTATGCTTTTGATATTGATTTTGCAGGGAACAAAAACATTAGCTGAGCAATGTCAGTGTCCCTTTAATGGCCATAGAGAGCCACAAACTGCAACAGGTGAGTGAGATGATTGCAGAAGAGTGCAAAGTGTGAGCCAAGAGGAGGTGGCAGCACTGTGGGGTGACAAAATGGGGTGTTGGAGCTAGGCAGCTGGGATTGTCTAAAGGAGGGGCTGGCACCACCTTTCTAGCTGGGGGGCATTCATGCAGGTTGGCACACCTGACGGGGGAAGAAATGAGGCTGAATGTTTCTCCCTCCTCCCTCATCATTCCTCCACAACATGGCTATTCACTACAATCCAATGCACATTAATTCTATATCCCTTGTAAGGTTAATGCATTAGTAGCCATTTTGGCTCTGACCAGAGTTTGTTCCTCACAATCAAGTCAGTCTTTTTATAGTATATGGTAAACTGTTGTTTCACATGGAATTCCATGCCTATAATAGGGTTATTGTGCTGCAGTAGTGACATCACAATGTTGTGCAGCAACTTGAAACCTATGCTACAGCGACTCCAGTTGCTGACACTTGTAAACAAGACAGTGATCATGAAAGTCTTACATTGCGCTGCTGTCAGAGACCCCAGCTTCCTGCTCTTTTCTCCCATGTCATGCTGTAGTCTTGATTGACAGGCACAGTAAACACTAGCATAAAGAATAAAAAAAGTAAGGCCTTTGCCTCTTTGGAATGCTGTGATCTGTTTGAATGTCATTCCATGTTTGCCTGCATTCTCCATGACATGCCAGGCTTGTCATCCAAGCTAAAAATCAATTTCTCATGCTACAGCAGCCTTATAATGCAAGTGCCATATTTTATCACTGAATATGGATGCCTATACACTATAACAGGTTGTATATGGGCATCCATACACAGATAATCAATGTTTTGATCGCTAGGTTTCTGTGGCTACCAAGGAACCTCTCAAGCTTTAGGCAGGATTCTCAAACATTGTGAAAAGCCTGCAGTTGCAAGAAAACTCTGCACAAGTGGGTTGCCACTTGCTGAACTGCAGTTTCTCCACAGCTTTGGTATTCTCCAAAGTGGAACTGGTTTATGACCAGCTCCACAATTTATGGCAGCTTACAGGTGGTGTTGCCATGGAAATTCCTGCAGCTGTGAAAAATGTTACAGCCAGAAGGGACCAGCCCTAACATCTTGTGCAGCTGCTGTGGATGAGAATAGCAACTCCTGCAGCTGCAGAGATTTTGGTCTGCAACTGGATTTGCAGTGTGGGATTTAGTTCAAAATAGCTTTGAGAATCTGGCCCTTTGTATTCAAGGTTCTTAGTTGCCATGGAAACTTCTCGAGTCAAACACTGGCTTATGTGTGGATGACAATTTTATGTATGAAATCCATACCTTTCAAAAGTTGTACCACAGTTTGAAGGTCGCTGAAGATTGTTGTCCCACACTGTGGTACAATCTTTTCATGCCAGATGCTTATGCTTGTGTTTCTTAAGATACAAGCCTCTCCCAACCACACATACTCAGATCAGTCAGAGCACAGCACTGGATGTATTGGTAAAGTAAAACAAATGAAACAGTTTAACTTTTGGGGCAAACTAGAGTGGCAAATAGGTAAGTACTGTGCAGCTAGGCACCGGTGAAGCTTTTAAATTAGGGAAAAATTAAGTTACACTGTGTGTGTGTGTGTGTATATGTGTGTGTGTGTGTGTGTGTGTGCATTTGCATGCATGTGGGGAGGGGCAGGAGACAAAACAAGGAAATAAATAAGAAATGAAAACATATACTACACACAATAACATATATTCAGCGTTACATAGACAAGACTGTTTCTATCTTATAGTTCTATTGACCCAGGGACTTTTCTTAAACTTCTTTATCAAGCCACACAGTATACATTCCATAGGCAGAAAAAGGCTGAGACTCAGTAAGTATTATACATTCCATTTTTAAACAAAGGATCAATGGCCAGATGACGCTGCTCAACCAACCCTTGAGGTCAATCTTTTGTCTAATGTAACTTGTGGATCATAATCAGAATGCCAGTCAAATTACCAGAAAAGAGTGCAATCAATAAACTTTATAAAAGCACTTAATAAAACAGCATGACTTGTCTCAATCATGTAAGTTACTAGGATTAATGTGGTATTACACCTTCATCCTTCTGCTATCTGAGACAGCACCTTTTTATTGTCCCTGTCCTCTATCCAGTCCATAAAGGGCAGCCAATTGGCCTGGAGTTTGTCCCTCTGAAGCCTGAGGTCCACAGTGATTGTTTCCAACTGTTGAATTGTTTTAATGATACCCACCCAATCTTCTACGGTTGGGTTTTTCCCATCAACCATCATCTGGTGACAGCTTTACAAACAGCTGCAATTAAAACACCTTAAAAGGATGTTCTCCTATTTGTTCATATCTGGAGTGGTTATCTTGTCTAATAGCAAATGTTCAAATTCTAAGCTGGTGTGCAGCCCTGTCAGTTGTTTGATCTTGGTTCCACTTCACTCCAAAATGCTGAAGCACCGCCCCCACAATATAAAAAGGGGCGCTGACCATGCTGCAACCTCTTCAGAAGAGGTTACTCCCTCCCTCCCTGAGTACTGTGCTCACTTCCATTGGGTGTTGTAAAGTAGGGAACTTTCACCGTTCAGTGAAACTCTTTTCAGTTGTTGGAGGTTTGGTTCAGAACACCCCTTCCAAGACTTTTCTGGTGTACCTGGGTGAGGCTAACTTTATTTACCTTCCCAGCAGTCTACCTGGGTGAGGCAAACCTCAGATTCCTCTTCCCAACTATCCTGAACTAGATGTCACCCCCTTCACTCCTGTAAATAAAAAGTACTCAGCTGTAAACACATTTATTCACATTGGGTCCTATGCATGAAAGCGGGAATTACGGTGAAAACAGACATAGTGATGGTGTGCAGCTGTGCACTGCGCAGTGGTCGGTGGCCATGCAGCATGCACAAAGGCAGAGTGCAGGCAGTAGGCAGGGCCAGGCAGGCTGCGCCAGTGCACACCCCACAGGCAGTGTGGGTATTCCGCACTACATAGGAACGTCCGTGACCCTGCCATATAAGGCGACGGCACACCCCTGTGCAGCTGCACAGTGAATACCGAGCAGCGCGCAGCTGGCAGGACGCAATGGTGGAACTGCAAGTTGATGCGGAGGTGAGAGCAGAGAACAGTGAGGATGGCAACAGATGAAGGAGTGGTGGCACCCCTAATGGCGATGTGGCAGGGCATGGGGTGGGGTGGGAGTCGATCCTGCACCACAAACTTCATTGGTGGTCAAATCACCACCATAGTCACCAATATATGCCAGCACTACATCGTTGCACAGTGCGGAGGGCCCAAACACACCAGCAGAGGTCAAGGCCAGGTTATTGCTTGACATACAGGCTGCCATGAATGACGCTGGGTCCGAGGCATGGGCGCTGGTGGTGATCAAGCACATGTGGTGGAACCTGAGGGCAGTGGTGAAACATAAGCTAGCCACTGGTGGGAGGGCATGCAGTGGTATAGGCAGTGATCTGCCAAGCATGGACAGCCATCTGACACCCCTGGAGCCACTGGTGGCTGAGATGCTGACGGCAGTCGCCGTCCACAGAATGGGAAGGGGTGGACACAATGGCAGGTAAGGCACAATGCATGCAGCCAGCTAGAACAGCCCAGTGGCACCACAGCCCAAGTTACCCCTGCAATGTTCCCACAGGTGGCCCTGGACCAGGGTGCCATGGAGTGGCAAAGAGCAGGAATGAATGCCTGCAGCACCGACTGTGGCAACTCTGGTGACGGTGACCAGGCAGCAAAGAGGGGTATGTATAGCGGCCTGGAGTGGGAGAGGAGGCATCTATATGCAGTGACTAACTATAGCCTTTGCACCCATACAGGAGCTAAACCGGAGACCCAGGAGGACATGGCCAATAAGGGGACAGCGCACCAACCCACGGGAGGATGACAGTGGTACTGGCAGTGACACAGCAGCAGGGACAGACATGCAGCACGAGTCTGCACATGGAGCGGCACACACACACCTGCCAAATCAATTTCTCATGCAGCCTTATAATGTAAGTGCCATATTTTATCACTGAATATGGATGCCACTTCAGGGACCCCGAAACATGCAGGGAGGCCACAGGTTCTCCTGCCACCACACTCTGCAGTGCAGCGGTGACACCACACAGTGACAGCGAGGACAAGGGTCCCTCAGATCACACCTGTACATGGCATCGGCCACCGAGGGCTACAGCCCTATGTGGAGGAGCAGTACTGGCAACTGCAGCAGCTGGAGCTGGACCACCAGGAGGAACAAAGTAGGAACACTACCACTGTGCAGGCACAGACAGTGGTGTTTGAGCATCCCTACAGCCATACTCAGATGTGTTTTCACACTGAAGGGCATGCAGGAGATGCTGCAGCACACAGCAGGGCCAGTGAGGGACCACCCGCATGACCTGCCACCATGGATAGTGTCACACAGTGCGATGCGCCAGCACCGCACTGTGTGGCACAGTGCAATGTGCCAGCACCCAAATGCATGCCGGGCATAGAGGGAACTGGTGACACCATGCAGCCAGTGGTGGATGGCATGCCATCCCCAGCACAGACATGTAAAATGGGTTGCAGACACTCATGGCACACACCGCACAGATGGGCACTGACAGCGGGGACACACAGGCACATGAATAACGGCAGGGACATTGCACTGCTGACTCTGGCAGGCGTCGAGAGGCACTGGACCACAGATGCTCCCACTTCCATGTTGGCTGGCAGCAGGGTGTTGGCATGGCTTGTGAACCACACGGGTTCAAGTAGAAAAGCACACTGCACAGCACTGTGGAGATCCGCTGTGCATAGCCCTACAAATGGCACAGAGATGGGTGGGCTGGCCCACGCACAGGCGCACTGCTGGACCTGACCCCACCCCACCCTCTGCATAGACACGCATCTGCCCACCCACCCACCCTTGATGTGCCACATTCAGGCATGTCCTCATCATTGTGCACTAGCAGGCAACTGCAGCACACTTTGCAGGAGCCACCCGCTGTGCACCCTGCAGCAGTGGTCAGGCACCATCCTGAATGTTCCCTGTGCCATAGCCCATACAATACTCACCCACCTCATGCAAGGTGTGCTGTCAGTGTGTGAACGTGCCCTGCATGAGCACCAGGCGGCGCTGCTCCAGCATCATCGTCCCTATCACCACATTGTTCATCGGGCATCAGCCAGCAGTAGCATGTTCATATGCTTCACAGTGTTTTGCAGCATGGAACACACCGTCAACACCTTGCATGCCTTTGTTGGACTCAGCATGAGTCTTCCACCGGTATGGTCCGCCTCTGATGTGTATCTTCAGCTGATCGATGGTCCTCTCATTGACTGCCCATGTCCATCTCTGTGCCATGTTGTATGCAGCCTCTGCAGGTGTGGATGGTGCATGGTACGGTGTCGTCAGTGAGGTCCTCAGTGGATAGCCACTGTCACCTGCATGAGGAGGGAATGAGATGTCAGTGGCATGCCCTGTGGCATGTGCAATACTCACCTGCATGGATACAGTGACTCACCAAGTAGCCAGCTATCAAGATGCCCATCACGTAGGTATGCACCCATGCTCAAGCCATCGAGAAGTAGGCATCATGCCTGAAACCTGGGTACCTTGGCGCACATGTCCATGTGTAATGCCATGTGCATTGCAGACCACCTCGGCAGTTAATACTGTGGAATTCCTTTCAGTTTCTATATGCCTCCTCATGGATGGCAGGCATGAGGATGGACCTGAGTCCCATCAATGGCACCTGCAAACATTCGGCATGCCGTGCATTGCATAGAATGCCTTTTTATTGCCCTGACCTCTGCAGACATCCACGGAAGGTGATGTGCACCCACATGCTATAAAATGGCATCTGTCACCCATGCCATGGCCCTGGAGATTGAGGACTGGCTCATGCCAACAGTGTCGCCAGTGACATGCTGGAATGATCGAGTGGTATGTTAACCCTGCGGCACATCCGCACCCTCGTTTCCACTGACATGGCGCATTACCAGCATGCCTGTGGCTCCACTGCTCCATGGATGCTCTCACACAGCATGTGATGGTTTGTCCCATGGTAGGCGGAACCACTTTCGTTGCAATGTGTGTTCCGCATTATTGAGGTATCTATGAGGGGTGTGGAAAATGTGTGGCTGGTGTCATCTTCCCTTCTGCATTCTGCTAGCTCCCCGAGTAGGTTGATGTGCATTAGCACACAGAAACATCTCACTTCTGTGGTAGGGTGTTCTGTGCAGCCATGCCCATGTACTGATGCCACCTCTTGTACCAGCGACCTGCCCAGGCATGGTCATGGCCGCCGCAGTGGGGGTGCTCTCACATCATGTGCCAGTGCCTCTTGCAGTCTGTGTCAGTACATGCTGTTGGCATCATGGCGAGGCGGATGGTGGTGCACAGGCCATGCTTCCCTGGCATGTCTTCGTGTAGCAGAGTGTGACTAAGCTGACGGTAGTGGCTTTGGTGCCCTGTGGGCCATGAGGGCATTTGACAGGGTGAGTTGCATGTGCATGGAGGATTTCCTACCAGTGGTGCCCTGTGTGCTCATGTGTCTCTCTCCCTGCACAGGATCATGGTGGGATACCTGCCAGACTGGAGCTGACCCTACAGGTCCAGCGGATGGGGTGCATGTGATGGTGGAGTCCAGAGTGGCACAGCATCAGTGTTTCTGGGAGTGGCTGCCCTGCTGCATGATGCTGAAGGGGTAGGGGACTTGTTCTATGAGGACAATGACTGCAGAGCCTGAGACATCTATGTCCCTCAGTAGGTATGCCTGCATGCTATGTGTAATGCCACATGCATTGGCCCTGTGCTGTGCTGATGTGCTTCCGTTCCCTACAGTGTTACCATGGACTGCGCAGAGGATGGTGCTACACCTCAGAGGGTGGCAGGCACAGCTGTCACCACTGGTGGAGCGGGCGGATGACTAGGAACAGTGGTTGTTCTACACTGACACGACTGTGGCTGCAACAGCCTGGTGGATGCTTACCAGGATGGCTGACCATGTAGCCTATGTTGGGCGGCCCATGACCGGGCTAGCCTGCGAGCAGGGCCAGTGTGTGATGGGTGGTGGATCCTGGTCTGCATATGCTGGACTGTTTGCAGCCTGGTGGATCTACCGGCTGTACAGCGTGGTGTGCCTGTGGGCATTGCGCATGCGTGGTGGGTGGGAGTGCCTGTTGTATGTCATTGGTGCCTGCGGGACAGTTGGGGACAGTGGTTGTTCAGGTATGTACCTGCCTGTTTTTCTACCTGCAATAAAGGTGCCTGTTTACAGTCTGTGTGCATTCATTGTCTCCGGGAGTGGGTCACTGGGGTGCCAGGCTGTCATGCTGCCTGGGCTGGTGGGGGCACACTCAAGCTACAGTGTGTGTGCTGGCCATCATGCATCTTGCCCACGTGACCCATGTGCCCAGTGCTAGGTGTGCACCTCACGGGATCACAGACCCCGTGCTGAGGGTGCTTCATTTATGGTTCTGTCTGATGCCTCCCGCCACTGGGCTGTGCATCCGTGTTGGCTGCTGCTGTTGTTGCACATGCCATGCCATGTTGCATGGCATCCCCACTGTTCTGTTCCCCTGGATGGTCTGGCATGCCCGGGGTGTGTGAGGCATGGTCTGGAGCATCCCTGTCATTCCAGGTGGGTATGTGCTGTGCCACTACATTGCTGGGTGTCACTCCTGTACAGGCATGCTGGTGTGCCATCTGCACGTGGTACTGGTGTGCCATGTGGACAGTGCAGCATGCCATGTGTGCAAGTGTGGCGCCGCTGGCACCTGCAGGTGGCAGTTGTGTCCATGGTGCAATGCGCCAAGGCTGGTGCTGTGCCGTGGCCTTGATGCTCCTGGTGTGTTGCTGCTGTGGGTGTGCTGGCACATCTGTGCCTGGGTGTCTGCACACCACGTTGGCTGTGCGCCCTCCATGGTGTGTTGTGTAGCCTGGTATGCCACCGTGTCCCTCACATATCCTGTGCATCACCATCTGCCGCGGTGTAGTCATGCAGGCCATCGTGCATACTTGTGTATGCCTCCGCACCTGTAATGTAGCCTGCCCCTGCATATCTGCATGGCGCAGTGGTCATTTACTGCTATGTCTGCCTGTTGTGCACCCGCTACATACCCCTTCATGCATGCTGCTTTGTGGTGTGCATCGGGTGTCGATTGCTTTCATGCCTACCCTATGCACTTGTATGCACAGCACGTATCCATCATGCATAGGGCCCTATGAGTCTTTATTCTGCTTTGTCAGTGTTCTACAGTGCTGGGTGCATCTTTCTCAGAATATCTTGTCAGTCTGAATCAGATCTCATAAATTATATCACTTGATGGTAACAGTAAAAATCCTCTCTACTGAGGCCATATTCCTCCTTTATTTGGTCAAATGGTTTGATTATCCTTCCTGTAAGAACTGATAAAATTAGTGAAGGCTTAACATCTGCCACCTCTTAAACCGGGTGTCATGTTGGGGTGGAAGAGATGAGTTACAGAGCATCTGACTAGTGTAACTATTCAGACCATCCTGTATCCCAGCTCCTATTTTACCTGTAGCCCATTCTGACAAAGTTGCCTAACCCAGGGATGTTGAATCCCTTTACTGTGATCTGCTGCCTGTAGAGATTTCAACATTCTTAGTACATCTGCTCCCTCACTAGATCAATGCCCTATTGAATTCAAACGTGCTTGGCTCTGTGCTGTGCACCTACTTGTTGGGAAACGAAAAGGAGATGTGTTAAAACAAATGTGGCCAAACATACCTTTCAAAGGCCTGAAAATTCTGCCTCACCAGTGCCTGGATCTGGCTGTCTGCCAGACCACTCTCACAGTCATTGCTGCTCCTGTCTGGAAAGATTGAGTGTTGAACTCCTGTTGGTTAGCCCCAAATATTCCACCACCTTACCTAGTATGTGCATGAACTGATAGACCTTAAGAGGGCACCTGTACTTGTGCTTGAACAAGGCTGAGCCAGAGGCTGACCTGTCATCTGTGTATTACCTAATCATGGCCCTGAGGTTTCAAAGTGCAGCACCAGCATCCCCACCATCTAATTGGTTTTGCTTTTACATACAGTAGTTTCATGAACATCCAAGATGGTGTAATTTCCACATCTTCTTCTTGCAGGCCTGCAGGCCATTTCCCAGCTGATAGGAACCAACTCCAAGACCCAAAGACCTCACAAAGGCAACCTAGAAGGCAGTAAAGAAAAAACAGGACATAATTTTGGGGCCAGCAACTATCTGTCAGCACCACCCACACCAACGTCAGAGTCACTTGGGTAGGGGTCCCCAACTCTTTCTTTCAAAGTTTAGCAGATCCTGAAGGCCTGTGTATTGCCATCCAGTCTAAAGCCTTAAAAAACATGCTACATCTGCTAAATGTTGCCCGTAGCCCCCAAACCATGCCCTTTTGCTGTCACACTGTAGTGGCACAACTGTTTCTCTGATATGGACCATACTCTGGCCTCTCCTGGTCATTGTGACCTAATTCTCAACTTCTGTTCAATATGTCATCCTAGTGCTGGGTGCAATGGAGCAACTTATCAGATGCCAGGTTTTGGGGTCATTAATTCCCACAGGAAGTAGGAGGACTGCCTATGATTGCTCCTTTGCCATCTTCCTGAACCTCCACCACTGTGAATGAGACAGCACATCAGCAATTCCATTATCCACCCCTGGACATGCAGTGCTCTAATATGGATATTCAACAGTGGGCACTTTACCAAAAATAAAAAAAAAATAAAACCTTCATGATGTCACCCAGAGGACCTTTGCTTCCAGCTGACCATTGATCTTATGTTTTATTTATTTATTTATTTATTTATTTATTTATTTATTCTTTATTTGGATAATACCTTTGAGCAAAAGCTCTTTGCATAGGTTCCACGTCAACAATCAAGTCAATAACATGAACAAAGGGGTGAAAACTATAGATTGGCAATACAGCAGTGGAAGGACACTACTACACTGCTACAAATTTACATAAGAGCAAGAATCATTACATACAATGAAAATGTACGGTGGCTTAAGGGCATTGTAAAAAGTATGTCCATTAACTAAGTGCAATTGCAGAGTGAGAATATTAGGTAATGACAGAGAGAACAGTGGTGGCAGCGATAGATGATCAGGTGAAAGGAGAAAGTAAGTCAGCCCAGGGGCCTCATCAGGTTGCTTAACTGCATGGGAGAGTAGACATAAGTCACAGGGCCTGTGCCAAAGGCGACCTGGGGCAAGTTGGCATGAATAGTTAGTGGGTGCAGTCACATGAGGAGTCAGAGACAAGTCAGGTTTAAGCTTCCATGTGAAGACTCGTAAGTAGCAGCAGATAAGATGTCAATAGCAAGCAAGTTGAACCAGAGCAGGGCTCAGCAGGCAAAAGACCTTTGACCCTGGGAGGTACGGCATTGAGGGATCTTGAAATATTGGCAGACTGAACCTCTGGTTTGACATAGCACTGCCATGCTGTCTAATCTAAATTACCCTTCTTGTTCTGGAACTGTTCACTACAGCTTACTAAAGCCACCACTATGGGAAAGAATTCCAACAGGGTGATGAGTGTTGAGCTCCACCTGAATACAAGTTGGGGCCACTGTGCTACATCATGATCCTGCAAAGTAAGCATAAACCCCAGATCACCAGAAGAGTCCATGTATAGCTCAAGGTCTGTGCTGGTGATTGTCATTGACTACTCTAAGACACCATTAAAATGCACCTGGAAGGAATGCCACAGTGATATGTCCTCCCTCATGCTCCCTGACACCCCTTATCCTGTGGTGCTTCTGAAGACCCCAGACCCAGCCTTGGCCTGGTGCCAAAGGAAAGTTTTGCCCATCTGTGTCACCTTGAAAGAAAAATCCAGTTTGCTCAACATTCGCAGCAACTCTGTCAATGTGACCTTACTTGCCCCTTTGGATTTTTCCAGTTGGGCCCTCAGTGCCTGAACATTATCTTAGGGAGCCTGCATTCAGGGTTCACAGAATCATTTTGATGCTCAAAAGGAGATGACGATATGACCCCAAACTACTGGCACACCTCTAAAGGTTGCCAGGAGAGACCATGATTGTCTGGGCCTACAATGAACAAGAAGTCATCTAAGTAATGGACTACTCCCAAAAGTCAGTCCACTTGGTCACCACTCAGTGTAAAATGTAATAAACTGTTCAAACATCCCACACACAACTGCTCTATCCATGGGCGTGCATTTAACCTCACCATAGCCCCCCTTAGACTTCATACTCAGCAATTGGTGTACCTGTATCAGTGAGAAAGATGGCGCTGTCAGCATGGCCATCAGAGCTCCCAGGCCAGCATCCCAAAAATCTCAACCACTCTGTCAAATGATGCATATGAAATTGCAGTAAGCGGCAGATCTATGAGTTATTAACTGAATCCTTTTGGGGTATAGCAGGTAATAGATAATTCAGAACTCACCAGGGCCCTTCTTTGGGGACAGCCTAATTGGGGACATCCATAGACCAGAAGTGGAGGAGAAAAAAGTGGCCTTTGATCCTACATATTGATCAACACAGGATTAGCACTCAGTCAGGGTGCTAAAGACAAAAAGCAAATTAAATCATATACTGTATATCTGCAAACTCACAGTTTATTAATACAAAACAGCTCTCATGAGTTTGCATACTGTATGTAGCTTTGATTTGCTTTTTGCCTTCACTACCCTGGAGTGAGTGCTTATCATGTGCTGCCGCGGTGTATATTTAATTTTAGCAGTAGCTGATACTTTTCATGAACAAGTGGAACTCTGTGTTTTAGCACTGATCCTATCCAGAGCTTAGTATTTCTGGAGCTTTGCATGGGCAACCTCCAGCCTATCTTTAGTTGATTTCAGGTTCCCACTTGTAACCCCATTTGGGAGCCTTCATAGGGAACATAAAAGCCTTCAGAGAAGCTACAATCCAGGGACTGATTGATGCTTCAATTGGGATAGTGATCCAGTCAAGAGTTAATCTGATCTACCCTTACCAGTGTTGCCAGGTTTGGGGCATTTTGCCAAAAGGACAGAGCATTTCTCTAGCCCTGCTATTCCAGTTACATTGTGTAACATGGCATTGGCAACCACATCCCAAACATTCATGTTTATATTTGCACTTCAATCTGTTTAAAGTCCTCTATTGTACCCATAACACACACCTAGTGATCTACTGGGTCCAGCCATAGACTCAGATAGACAATGCTAGAAAACCACTATTTGTGTATTGAACCCCACTCCCAGGCCATCCTGATGTCCCAGCGGAAGCTAGTCACCATCCTGATGTCCCACTGACAGGGCATCACAGTGCTTATAGGGGAACCAGATTCAGGAGTGGAGTTTGGTAGTCACACCAGGGGCAGGCCTGACTGAGGTAGCTGCTGCTCTGCAGTGCACCTAAGCCAAGAAGGGGTGATGGTAGATTCCTGCATCACAGTGACCCCTAAAGCTAGGAAAGGGATACTGCATCTCAACATAGAGTTTGTGATGTCAAGGCCAGTGCAGCAGTAGCCCATGTTACTTGGGTGGAAGGTGGATCACTGGAAAAATTGGGAAAGAAAAAACACTGTCAGCTATTTCCATGGGCTCTTAAAGACTGAACAGGATATATCCCTGAGTACAGGGTATATCCCTGGATAGAGAATGGATGTGAGGGAACAAACAGAAGACTGAAAAGAAAGAACACACCTCCAGTCATGGTTTCCACCCTCCAGGCCATGTCCATGATTCTCCACTCTTTAGAGGGTGGGTCATGCTACATATGACACCTGAACTTTGCATCAGACTCTAACCATGTTAAGCCCCTATATGTCTATGGGTGCACATTATCCTGCATTATCTTGTTAAAACAATTAAAGAGCTCCATATTCTGATCTGGGGTTACCTGACAAATGTTTTTTTAAACTACAAACCCTGCTACCCAGTTATTAAATGTCCTCTCCACTGTAACTTTCTTCTTATCTGCCTTATTCTCCTTCTTCTCCCCTTTTCATCACTGTGTTTTGCTCTGTTCAGGAGGAGATCAGGTCTACATGCTATGTTCCCATTCCCTGATTTGTTGGCATGTCTTGTCTGGCAGGTGTGATCTGTCTAAGTTTGCTACACTGATGCAATAACCCGTCAGTGCCTTATCCGGGGCCTGTATTCCCCCTTGTACTTACATCACCAGCACTCACCCTGTCGTGGGTGACCCTGATTTTACTTGGTCTGGATTGCTGTTGATAACCCCACAACCTCATCCAGTAGATTTTCCAGCTTCTGGCATGTGGCTGGCATGGTGGTGACTACAGCTGGCAATATCTGGGCCAGTGGGGTACAACCAGAGGTGTGAGAAGAGGTGAGAGGGTCAGTTGAAGGGGGCAGCACCACGTCATTGTTGGTGTCTGCTGCCTGGTTCCTTTGCCACTTCACCTGAGGCCAGGCATAGTGGATACTAATGCTTCAGGTGAGCAGAAGCTACATAATATAAAATTGTTCTATTTACTGGTTCATTTGTGTTAAGAAACAAACATCCTCTTCTGTTTCGTGAGTAGGCTATACTCCCATTACAGTTACCATTTATTAGCCACTGCACCACAAATATTATTTAAATCAAAAGGATTTTAATAGTACTCTCTTACAGTTGTGTGGAAATCCATGCAAAATATATTCATGTTGTAGGTCCAAGAGACTGGTGTGCACAGCAGCTCAAGACTGAGACAAACAAACCAAGGCTTTAGAGCACTCTTCAACTATAGATCGGCAACACTCAGGAATAAATGTGAGTGGCCCTCTGTTTATTCCTGAATGTTGCCAAAGCATAGTCAGAAAGTGGTCTGCGGAATTGGTTTATTAGTCTTTAACACAGTTCAAATGTTATGAAAAGTTTTGTAGTATCGTTCTGATGTCACAGTGATTCTACAACAGCTCCTCTGCTTTGAACTGCCTATCAGACTATTTCACTCAGCTGCAAGCATGTTGAGCGTGGCTGAACAGAGTCTATGACTAAAACCACACCAGGGTTCTCTGAAAACAATACCCTGTCAGTTTAGGTAAGAAAGATTTAAAAATAAAACTTTCCTTTTGGCCAGCGTGCTGGCTGGTGGATGCGAGAGGGTGGAGAGATGAGCTGGCAGCTGTGCGCATGCTGATCACTCACCTAACATTTTAAACCATATACTATATAAAATAGCATATGGTGAACAATACATGAATGAGGACTGTGTTACCAGCTTGGGGTCAAGATGATATCGAGACCTTTCAAGCTTTGCTCTTGAGGTCCCTATGATGTCATCTCAGCCCCTTGATGTAAACATAGCCTCGTTGTGTATGGTTGCTCATGCACTATTCTATATATTATAAATGCAAGGAACTGATAATGAAAATAATTAAAGAAGTTATTTTATCATATCCATCTTCCACATTTTGAATAAGAATTTAAGAATATGAGAATTACCCTTTGTGTTCGAGTGTGATTATTACACTTCACTAGTGTTAATTTCTATAAAAAAAAGTAAAGTGTATAAATATTGCAGCTCTGTACTTTTCTAATTTCTAAAACTTCAGAATTTAACCACATTTAATAATTCTGGTTGTCTTTTAAATGTAATACAAAGGACAAGACAAGGCTGAAAAAGCAAGAAAATTTCAATAACATCCTATAATTTTAATCCACATTAACTAAGATATTGAGTTTTGCATAACACGTTTTTGCTTTTTTCCAGGTTGAGTATCGAGTTCAACAAGGCATGATGCATACAGTTTCTAAGATGTTAGCTGTGTGGATCTCAGCATTTCTGTTGTATGGCCCATGTGTAATATTATGGGAGCATGTGGTGGAAAGCATTGTACCTGAAGGACAGTGCTATTCTGAATCAATTACACCTGGTATTTCCTCCTCAGTGCTTCAACAATTGAGTTCTTCACACCATTTATCAGTGTCACATATTTCAATATAAGCATCAGAAAACGAAACAGAAAGAGACAGAACAAAATCAATAATACTGCCAGTCATATGAAATTAAAAGATGGAAAATTGATATTTGCTTACTTTGTAAAAGTTTCAATTCTCCTCAAAGTGATCAGATGTCTTCTCATCAATCCAAGGCGGGTGAGAAACCTTTAGCTCTGGAAGAGGTCAACACCATAACACTTCACTCCAAAAGAGAAAATACTGATATCTTTCATCAATCTGAACAGTTCCGAGGCATGTGAAGAAGAAGACAAAATCAAAATATCAGACAGCAATTTAGATTATCCAGGGATAAGAAAATTGCAAAGTCGCTTCAGTCATTGTCTGTATTTTTGGCCTGTGCTGGGCACCATACACACTTCTTAATGTTATCCATGCAGCCTGTGGGGACAATGCATTGAATATTACTGGTTTGAAATTACATTCTGGCTACTGTGGTTCAATTCCTCTATTAATCCTTTTCTGTATCCGCTGTGCCACAGTAGCTTTAGAAAGGCTTTTGCAAAGGTTTTGTGTATTACAACATAGAACAGGGTAAGAACATTATAGCCACTTGATTGGCTAAAATAAAACTTTAAGACTGTAATAACAATATTTGACCATTATACATTTATTTTACTTTATTGCTTGATCATAAAGAAAAGAACATTACAATATGTATATTAATACGCTGGTGAAATTACATTATTCCTTTCCACATTAGAAAACAAACATATATAAGCACAGATATAAGGACGCATCCTATTTGATTACTTATTTGACCATAATTACACTCCTGCATATGTTTAGCCTATGCATCAGGTTCAGCTGCAATATCAACATGCCTCAACCGGAGCTGTTATTCTCTTCTGTTCTTTTTCACAGAAAATAATACTTTAAAAAAAATCATACAAAGCTTTTCTTAAAAATTAACTAGAACCCATGTTTTATCTCCACCTCTGCACTGTGAGAGTACAGTGCATGGGAAAAAGTGCTTGCAATCAGGACACAGCACACCAATAAAATCGATGCTTTTCTTCAAAAATGTTTGGCTTGTATTAGAAATATAGCTGATGCCTTTACTCATTAAACATATCGCCTAGGCCCTAAATAGACAATTCCCTTAAAGAAAAGGAACAAACTGATTAAATATTTTGTTCCCTTTATATTCTCCTCCTTAAACACATGCACAAAATAAGCAGCCCTATGAGACCTAAAGTTTACATATGAAAAGTGAACTTTATTAATGCATTGGTTTTGCATCTTATAAACAACCTTATACTATATATAGAATATTGTACATCCCCTTCATTGAGAACAAGCAGATTTTAACACTGAGTTAATTCTGTGACATTAGGGCACAAGAGCAAGGCTCGAGTGCCTTCCTTATGTCACCGAACTAATAATGTGTTGAAAATCTGAGAGTGCTCAGTGAAGGGTGTTGTATTATTTAAATGCAACGTAAGACTATTTGTCAATAGAAATTCTCAAATGAATCCATCTGTGTAAGGTCAGTGCCCTTTATTTGGTTAAACAGTGTAGCTCAGTGTCAAAATGGTATCTGCATGATGCTGTATGCAGCTGCAGAAACATAAGCTTGCAGTTCTGTTCTTGTGATGATGGAGTGATTTTTATTGGCAGTGAAATCAAGCCTTGTTCTTCCCATTTGATAATGTTAAGAACAATGGGTTCTACATTCTGAAATGTGAAGAACAAGGTTTGAAAATGCCTGGAAAACAGGCTTACAGTGTATTAGTAATCTGTAAATGTCACAGAATAACACACATACTGTACCACCATGTGTTTCTGCCAAGTAACTGCATCTGGTTTTATTATTCCTATGTGCAACAGCCTAATGGAAGGTTCTGCCCATGCACAGGAGAAAGCTTCCTCACACACATACATGCACACTATATTACCAGTACTCCTTAAACATAAATCCATGGCCGCATCTGAGTCTTCAAAAATTTCTAGAGCATGAGGCAAGAAGGCGTGGGAGTACAAGAAACTGACCAAGTGTTTTTTTAAATATCTGTTTATTGTAAAACATTTATGTCAAAACATAGACATTACAGACAAAAGAAAGACAATTGCAGCATAATGTACAAATGGCATAATCCACCATTACAAATTACATACATACATTCTGAGTAGCGTGGTATCAGAGTGTCCGTAGGAGTCTGGTACAAATCCACTCTCTGCTGCAAACATATTGTATATTGTACCCCTCTGAAACAGTTTTAACTTTGGCACTACATGATTCAATCTGGCTGTTAGCTTTTCCATATCATAGACTGCTAACATGACCTCTTTCCGTAGAAATATTCCAGCAACAGTGGGAGTGAGCCAGTTTTGGTGAGTGTCTTCTTGGCTACCACTATATAGATAGAAAGTATCTTTCTGGTACTGAGGCCTTGAAAGCCATGTGGGAAGTCCAAAACAAAAATGTGAGCTGAAATTCCTCACCAAAATAGACTGAAGGGCACATTGCAATTGTGCCCAGAGGGTGCCAGTGATGGACAGGCCAAAAATGGATCTATGCATGGTGGGAGACGTACTTTCTTGTACTGTCTGCCACATGAAACTCCACTGGCAACTGTCATCATCTAAAAGAGCTGAAAAGCTCCTAAGAAACACTCATAAGTAGCCCTGTTCACTGTTCGGTACTGTGAAGCAGTGAAGAAAGTTTAAAAAGTGTTTCAGGCGTGAGATGATTCAGCAGTTGCAGTTTTAAAAGCATGAGCTTTAAATGCATTTGTTTGATTAACAGGTAAATCCTATAATTCACTGCTAAGCAGTAAATTGTGAAATTTACTGCGAATGATCAACTTTAGAAACTGCTACTCTAACATTAACTGCTTGCTTTTTATGTGTAATGTGATGCTCTTTCCCATAGTTTGCAGGAAACTGAATATTGGAATAATGTTTGAGGATTAATTTATCTGGGGTCAGAAACAGCCTGACTATACTGTAGATACTCCTGTATATTTATGTTGTGGGCTGAACACTGATGAAGAAGCACTTGCCAGGATCCCTAGCAGTTCAGTAAAGCTCAGAGAAACAAATAAATGGTGCAGCCACCAATGACCCCTGATAAAGCCTCCGCAATAGCAACAGTACTTAGGGGTGTCAGTTCTGTATTCCATAATTCAGCATTATACAATGGCAGAGATCAATGAGTAATCTGATTGGTTATTTATATGTAGTGAGTAGGACTACAATGCACAATAAATAACTGGTCTCATAAAACAGTGGAAGCACAGAACCTGATTGCTCAGTGATTTATTTTAGACATTCTGTTTAGAATGTTATAGAAGTTTAGCATTGCCATTTTTAGCCACTGTTTTTTATATCACCTTAGTTTGTTTCTGTGCATGCAGGTGTCAGTGCTCTACCCTTCCCATTCCCTGACTGTATTTGTGACTCCTCCCACACACATACACGCACACACCAAAGCAGCACGGAGAAATAAACTGTTTTTTTTTTTTATTTCATTTGCAGTCGGCAGCCTCTTGACTCAGAGAGAGCATGTCCCTTAGTGGCCACCATACAGACCAGTTCCCTACTTTGCAATTTCAAACCATTAACTTCTGCTCTGTGGTGACAGTGGCTGTACCCATGCTACTGTCCAGCTCCCCTCAGTGCTCTGTTGTGGCAAACACTATTGTATAGTAATAAACCCTGTCACTGTAAAAGCGAATCAACTTTAAAGTGTTGGCTATCTCACTCACGGCTACCCCCCACCATAAGCCATTAACAGATCTGCTTCCACCTAACTCAACAGCTTCTCTCATGCTGACTGCACTGTGCAGCATCTGTGATGTATGGTCATCACTTTCATTATGCAAACTCACTCATTTTCTTCAGTTCTGGTTTCAATAACAGTACCTGCTCTCACTGAACAGAGCCACCAATTGGTTTTAATCTTTACCTGTAGGTTGGATGAAGCAGCTTTTAATAGTTTTTGAATATGAGGCTCTCTCTGTTACAGAACTCTGTCCTTCACAGCGTGCTCATTCGCTCTCTCACTGTCTCCTGTATCAGTCACTCTCTGGCCACATGTATCAAATTCAGTAATGCTAATCACTCAAAAACTACAACTGCAGAACATGAATTAGGTAAAAGACCTAAAGCCAAGCAGTTAATCAATATAGTACCAGCAGGCAGAAGGACTATTTTAGGTAAAATTAAAAATAATCATTTAGATATTTACATGTTTTAAAATTTTTATACTAATAAGAAAATGTATTTTACAAATAAAAGCCATCTTGTAAGCACAATAAGACACTCTGGGGATGTGCATTGTGCTGTGATAACTTCAGTTCCAGGGGATGAAGGCACTCGGCCTGCAGCCTTGTGCCCACTACGCCTCTGGGCATGTGGTTGTCTCAGCACAATGCAAACCCCATTGTGTCTTATTGCTTGCATAATTCACAACAAGATGTGTGATATCATGGGTAGAGAGGCATGAGGCCATAGGCTGAATGCATTCTAACCACCCGATAAGGGACTATTTCACATGATATTGCACACCTTGGAGTGTATTATTGTGATTATGAAATGGATCATGTGGTTTTACAAATAAAAAATTCAAAAGTGATTTTTAGAATATTTTTAAATGATTTTCTAAATATAATAGTATGTTGTGAAAAAAATAGTTTTTATTTTGCAGAGTATTTTATGTTCTAGGCAATAGATGCACTGTTGTTATAGCTGTGAACAGGAGACCATCATAGCTGATCTGAATGAAGTGGTGTTCAGTCATTCAGAATTCAGAAGCACTGAAATAGATACTTTGTTTAGACTTTTTATTTTTATTTTCGGTCATCTGTTCATACAGTTGTGATGGCCTTAATTGTTGCCAAAAGTATGCTGCATCCTCTGGTGCTCCTTCCACCTCTGTACAGCGTTCGTGTGGGGGGTGTAGCGAAAAGTCAAGAGTGGATTTTAGGCTGTGGCTTTATTGTTGACTGAGGCACCATGAAAGGTGTCTTGGTGTTGATTGCTCCCTGGCCTGGTTTTGTAATTCGGGAGGAGGCCAGGAAGGGAGGATGCAGGAGGGTTTCCCACAAAGAAGAATACTGGCTGCTGCTGCTGAGAGTTTCCTGGCCTCTGCATTCACAGTCTGGGGTGCCAGGAGAACAGAAGGGTTTCTCAGGGGATGGCTGCAATGCCTGGCTCTCATAAGAGCTGTAGGTAAGGTCAGAGACTCTCAGCAACCTTATATAGTAAAGGTAGTGTTTACCAAAGTCACACTTCAGTGTCAAGAAAGTCTTGGGCAGGTCTGATGAGGAGCCAGTGTGATTGGTTATTCCCACAGTGGGGCTGAAACTGAGATAATGTGGAGGTGGCACAAGTGAAGCCACAGTAGACTGCACGGAATGGGCAGAGCAAGAGGTGCTGCCAGGGCAGCCACGAACTGTGGGAGCAAAGCGTATGCAGAGGGGCACAGGGATTTTCATTACAGCTCAAAGGATCTATGTGATAATGGTGATTGTCGAAAGGCAGTCACCATTAAAGGTGAATATACACTGGCGAAAAGCCATTTCACCGGTGTACACTCCCAGCACACAGCAAAAGGATGCTGGGAACTTCAATTTTGTTTATGTGTGGAGCTGCACCCTCAAGACTCACCCCAGTGGGGAGCTTCACCCCTGCACTCCCCTACTAAAGATTCTCAACTCCAGGGGGTGAATGTCGGGTGGGGTGAAAAGAAAACTCGGACCAGTGCAAAAATTCTGACATGCCCAGCACTGAACCTGGCACCCTCCCAACCATAGCCTGCCATGAACCCCCATGCCACCTTGGCAACCCACCATTGCACTACACCTCACAAACCTCCTTCCTCTTCTGCCCATCGATGGCATGCTCGCCCCCATAAGGTAGAGTACATATAGCGACAGGATGTCGCATAACCCACATTTGCCCCCCATTCACTATCCCTGAGAAGATGCGCTGCTATTGAGCCTTTTTGTGAGCACTCAATAGCAGTCACCCTTCTCATGGATTCCCAGTTCAAAGGATGATGGCAGACCTCTTTCGATCTTAGATGATGTACTGAGACATTATCCAGCTGAATGAAACCTCAGCCAATCAGATTTAAGAATTTTGGCCATCCACTTCACAATATAAATTAAACCATATTTCCTGACTCATCAATGGTGTATTTGCCTTTTATCTGTTTTCTCTCATTTATTTTGTAGGTAAAATGTGGACCCCTTTATAACAGAAACAGTTAATATATAAAAATGAATAGTGTCAGTGTGTTGGTATTTTTGGTCATAAATCTTACTGACCTGTAATATAATACTGCAGCTCTTATTTACTAGTGGAATAGAATGTTTTATAAATGCTGGATGAGTGTCGTGATATACAGTGCATATATTTGACACAGCCACTCTTTATATGAATACCTAGCTAGGAGGTTCTATTTCATTAATTTGCAGAACTTTGAACCTTTGGGATAACCTTTGAATGCTGAGTTGTCTGAGTCAGAAGCCTACTGCCTGTTGATATTCATAGTGTACATTTCCATTATGAAAGGACAGTGAGTTTTGGTAATCAGCCTCCAAATTGATGAGTATTACAATATCAGCATGTTCATCTTTGAGAGATCCAGTCTGAGGTAAGTATGGGCAACAGCATTGCTGTATTAATTTTATATAGAAACATAGAAACATAGAATTTGATGGCAGATAAGGACTGCTTGGCCAACCTAGTCTGCCCATTTCCTACCTGATGGATAAGCTGCAGTTTCTAGTTAATCAACAGCTTACTTCCTCCTCACCCCCACTATAATTGCCTTTATGTCTGTCCCATGCATTCTTGAATTCTCCACTGTTCCTGACTCCACAACCTCTGTTCCATGCATCCACAACCCTCTTTGTGAAAAATACTTTCTAACATTACCTCTGAGTCGCCCCTCTATCTTCAAATTGTGCCCCTTGTTCTTGCACATCTCTTTTTCTGAAAGATGCTACCTCTTGTACTTTGTTAATTCACTTGAGATACTTGAAAGTTTCTATCATGTTTCCTCTCCTCCTTTCCTCAAGGGTATACATATTAAGCTCCTTTAGTCTCTCCTCGTATGTCTTCTGGTGCAGACCCTGCACCATTTTGGTTGCCATCCTCTGAACAGCCTCCTCTCTGTCTATGTCTTTATGGAGATGAGGTCTCTAGAATTGCATGCAGTACCAGATAGGGTCTCACCAACTGTCTGTACAGAGGATAACAACTTCCTGTTTTTCTGCTGATGCCTCTCCCCAGCATCCCAGTATCCCCCAGCCCTTCTTACTGCCTTCTCACATTGCTTGCCCACCTTTAGGTCATCTGATATAATTACTCCTAGGTCTGTTTTGATTTTTTGTTGTTATTATCTCACCCCCCATTGTGTACTCTTCCCTGGGTTCTTGTTTCCCAGATGCATATGATGGGCATGGTGTTGGGGGCAGATGTAGGACTTTGATAGAGGGCAGATGCAGGATTTTAGTGAGACAAACACATGATATTGATGGGGTAGATGCAGGCTATTGATAAGGGTCAGATGCAGTATTTGATACAGAGTAGTTTTATGATTTTGATAGGGTGCAGATGCAGGATCTTGTTACTGGGCAGAAGTAGGATTCTGATCCAGGGTAGATGCAGGATTCTGATACAGGGCAGGTGCAGGATTTTGATAGGGTACAGATGTAAGATTTGATGGGGAAGATGCAGGATTTTGATAGGGAGTAGATGTCGGATTTTGATAGTAGGCAGATGCAAGATCTTGATGGGGCAGATGCAGAAATGTGATGGGGCAGATGCAGGATTTTGATTGTGGCAGATGCAGGATATTGATGGGACAGATGCAGGATTTTGATAAGAAGCAGATGTAGGATTTTGATAGGATGCAGATGCAGGATTTTGATAGGATGCAGACACAGTGTATTGATATGGGGGCAGATCCAGGGTTTTGAAAAGGGGTAGATGCAGGATGTTGATGGGGCAAGATGCAAGAGTCTGATAAAGGGAAGATGCATGATTTTGATATGGGTAGGTGCAGGATTTTAATTGGGCAGATACAGGATATTGATGGGGCAGATGTAGGATCTTGATGGGGCAGATGCAGGATTTTGATTGGGGCAGGTGCAGGATATTGAAAGGAAACAGATGCAGGGTTTTGAAAGGAAACAGATGCAGGGTTTTGACAGGATGCAGACACAATGCATTATATGGGGCAGATGCAGGACATTGGTAAGGGGCAGATCCAGAGTTTTGAAAGGGGTAGATGCAGGATGTTGATAGGAGGCAGATGCAAGAGTCTGATAAAGGGAAGATGCATGATTTTGATATGAGCAGGTGCAGGATTTTAATTGGGCAGATACAGGATATTGATGGGCAGATGTAGGATCTTGATGGGGCAGATGCAGGATTTTGATTGGGGCAGATGCAGGATATTGATTGTGGCAGGTGCAGGATATTGAAAGGAAGCAGATGCAGGGTTTTGAAAGGAAACAGATGCAGGATTTTGACAGGATGAAGATGCAGGATTTTGATAGGATGCAGACACAGTGTATTGATATGGGGCAGATGCGGGACATTGATAAGGGGCAGATGCAGGGTTTTGATAGGGGTAGATACAGGATGTTGATGGGGCAGATGCAAGAGCCTGATAAAGGGAAGATGCATGATTTTGATATGAGCAGGTGCAGGATTTTAATTGGGCAAATACAGGATACTGATGGGGCAGATGTAGGATCTTGATGGGGCAGATGCAGGATTTTGATTGGGGCAGATGCAGGATATTGATTGTGGCAGGTGCAGGATATTGAAAGAAAACAGATGCAGGATTTTGAAAGGAAACATATGCAAGATTTTGATAGGATGCAGACACAGTGTATTGATATGGGGCAGATGCAGGACATTGATAGGGGCAGATGCAGGATTTTGTTAGGGGGTAGATGTAGGATGTTGATGGGGCAGATGCAAGAGTCTGATAAAGGAGGATGCATGATTTTGATGGAGCAGATGCAGGATTCTAATGGGCAGATGCAGGATACTGATGGGGCAGAATCAGGATTTGATGGGGCAGATACAGGATTTTAATCACAGCAGATACAGGAATTTGGGGCAGATGCAGGATTTTTATAGGGAGTAGATGTAGGATGTTGATAGGGAGATGTATAATTTTGATAGGGGCAGAATTTTTATAGGAAGCAGATGTAGGATTTTGATAGTGAGATGTATAATTTTGATAGGGGCAGGGGCAGGATTTTGATAGGGGCAGATGGGATTTTGACTTGGGAAGATGCACGATTTTGACAGGTACCGATGCAGGATTTTGATGGGGCAGGTGCAGGGTTTGATAGAAGGAAGACAGGAGTTTGATGGGGCAGATGCAGGATTTTAATTGGGGTAGATGCAAGATTTTGATAGGAGCAGGGATTTCAATTGGGATAGATGCAGATTTTTTATAGGGAGCAGACAAAGGATTTTGAATTTGAAATCAGTAATTTTGGCCAGATGCAGGATTTTGATAGGGAGTAGATGTAGGATTTTGATAGGCGGAAGATGTATGATTTTGTTAGGGCAGATGTGGCACACCTTCCACGGTGTGCCATAAGGCTCCATCTTGGCCCCATCCTATTCGCTTTATACATAAACCATATTGACTCTACATATGCTCAGGCTACATACATCTATTCGCTGATGATACGGTTCTCTACACTATTAACTCATCCCTGGACATTGTTTACGATGAGCTACAACCCGACTTTGTCACCCTTCAACACAATTTACTAAAGCACAAGCTACTGCTTAATGCAAAAAAACAAGGCAATGATCTTATCTCCACCTGCCGCTCATACCCAGGGGCCACCATCGAATTGCCTGATTTACACCCTATTAGGTGAACGTCTGGAAATAGTGGATAAGTTTAAGTACCTGGGTGTCTGGTTGGATAACCAGCTTAATTTTGTGGTACATCTGAATGAGCTATCAAAAAGCTAAGACAATGTCTAGGTATCTTTTATCGCATGAGACACCTCACATTAGAAGACAAAAGACACTGGTCCTTACAACTTTTATTCCTCTGCTTGATTATGCAGACATTCTTTACAGACACTGTTCAAATCAGGCATTATGTAAATCAGATACCCTCTATCACCATGCCTTGCGGTTTATTCTGGATATGCCCAGTCAGACCCACCACTGCTTGCTCTACCAAAAGTTCGCCTGGCCATCTCTTACATTGAAGAAGTAAAAATGCCTTTCTGTGGTTCTACAGACCTTAACCAATAAGCTACCAGGTTATATCTCTGCTCTCTTTGTACGCGAACAGGAGTTGTGAGGCCTAAGAAGCACTCCCTTGTATCTTTCAAGGTGCCAAGAATAAGGTCCCAGTATGGTAAGCTTTCTATCAGTTTCTCCTTCCTTCCCTTTGGAACAACATGCAAAAGACACTAAGGTTCTCATCCCTGCTGGGTCCCCATACCTTAAGCTGTCTATCACTCACATCCTGAAGGTCATATGAACTTGCCACAGGTGATTCTCCTACTGACCTCCCTGCCCTGCTCTCCATTTACTTAGCACTTACTTACAACTCCAGCACTTTCTGCACATCTCCTTCTGTATACTTTCTTACCCCTGGCCTTACTATGTTCGTGTCATCTCTCCTCTAGTGTTGACATCCTCCTCCTGAAACTCCTCCCCCATCCTTCCCTGCAAAGGGTCGACCCTCCTGGTCAGTCCATTCATGCCTTCTTGTTCTACTGTTAATATAATCTTCTTACCACACCCTGTTACTTCTATTGCCTTGTTTAGTATCCACCCCAGATGTTGGTGTACCCTTAACTTAATTTGTTGACAATCTGCACACTCTGTATTATCCAATGTTGTTGTTGCTATTTTTATTTTCTGTATGTAGCAGCCTGCACTAAGTGTCCAATTGTATTATTTCTTGCTCTGTTCCTTCTGCCAGGACCATCTTGAAAAGAGCTTGCTCAACGATGACTGCCTGGTTAAATAAAGTTTTGATTGATTGATTGGAAATAGATGCAGGATTTGTTATGGACAAATGCAGGATTTTGGTGGTGCAGATTCAGGATTTTATAGGAAGCAGATGCAGGATTTTGATAGAGAGCAAATGCAGGATTTTCATTGGATTTTAGGAATCATAGAATGGATACAAGTCAATAGCTTCACCAAATAGACTCGCCATTATTCAGTGGAAAGAAGTAGTTCTATATAAGTATCTAATTTCTTTTAAAGGTATCAATTGTATCGCTTGCCACTACTTCTTCTGATAGACCATTCGAGTGGCCAACCACCCTCTGGTTTATCCAGGCCCCCCTTTGATGGTCTTACAATTTTACCCCTGAGTTGGTAGCCATGCTGTCTGTTGGTTCTGCTACAAACCCTGGCTTCTAATCATGGGCATTCCCACAGGTAATTGTTTCTGAAGGGTGAGTATACAAGGCATAAATTAGCCTCTCAATCTGCAGTACTCTAATGTAAATAGTCCTAATTCCTGTCATCTTTCTTTGTAGCTAAAATGTTTAAGTCTGTATATACAGTATACACTAAATGTAGCGGACACGGTTTAACCGGACGCTCGCTTGTACTGGACATTTTATGGTTTCCAAATGCCAAATGTTATGTCCTCAGTGTTAGTAGCTGCCATCAGGGCAATCACTTAGAGCAGTTTTCTGAACTTCACACCTTATTAATGTGTTAATTGTAAGGCAGCCATGCCAAATAGATGCTCTCATGGCATGCTGTTAACTTAACCAGTGTAAGCAAGTGTTAATTTGCACTCTGATCTGATTACTGCATTGTAGCACATTCATTTTTTCATCCCATTTTGTCTGTGCTAGCATGTTGTGCTGTCCCTACAGTACAAGATGCTTCCTGGTAAGCACACGCTTAACTCTAGCCTCTCTTCTCCATGCCAAAGTCGACTATCTCAGACCTAATCAAAACAAAGAAATCTGTTAGCTGACTGTCACAGCAATCAGAACCCGAGTGAAAGCGAAAATGGAGGGGAAAGATGACGAGAAGAGATGCCTCCTTCATTGGTTTGCCAACACCAGAGGGAGGGAGGGAGGGAGGAGGCATTAATTTCTGGTCCTCTTTGCTGCAAAAGGCTGACCAGCATGCTAGGCTTTGGAAAAAATATTTTAAAGGTTCAGTAGGTGAAAAATGAGGCATAGCATCTGTTTCAAGAAAATTCATGGTGAGAAGAAGCTAAATGCTGACAGTAGCACTGCAATGTCTGGTTGAAAGATGTTTTGTCTGATCTCCTCATGGGTTGTACACCTGATAACATTTTCAACATAGACAAGACAGGGCTTTTTTAGGTGTGTGGGTTACAGTACATTAGTTTTCCAGTCTGAAACACCTTTGGGAGTTAAGAAAGCAAAGTAGCGCATTACTGTTCTTCTGATCTGCAACATGTCAGGTATAGAAAAAAAAACTCTCATTGTCATCAGGAAAAGTGTTCAAGCAAGGTGTTTTGGGGGTCCAACCTTCTGGTGATTTGCTGACACAGTAAGATGGCCTGGATGCTGGCCGACATTTTCACCTCCTGGTTGTGTGATTGGGATTGAAGTTTATGATCTCAAAGGATAACACTGCTGCTAGACAACTGCAGCTGTCACCCACAGTGAATGGCTTGAGGAACATTAAGCTAGTGTGTCTGGCCCCAAAACTACCTGTCTAATGCAACCACTAGATCAGGGGATCATCTACAGCTTCAAGAGACACCATGTATCATGAGGGGATGCCTGTTAGATTTCTTGGATGGTGATGAGGAGATCACAGCATCGGTTTGAGTGAGGCATATCAATTTGCTTGACTCTGTTCACCTGATACAGCAGGCATGGCACAAGGTGTCTGTGGAAACTATGCAGCATGTTTCCAAAGGGTGCATTTTGCTACTCACCAAGAGATTGGCTTAGTTCCAGAGGAGGAGCATGAAGAGACTGAGAGAGAGATCCAGCTGGACTAACATCGCAGTCAATGGAAGCGTTAAATCTCCTAGGAAATGAGCACCAGCAGGTGAAGGTGGATGACATTGAGGAGGCTGTTGCAGGAGTGATGGAAGAACCAAGAAGAAGAAGAGGATGAACACCCAGAAGAGAATGACGATGAATGGCCTGTAATGCCTGCTGATGTCAGGAGGGTGCTCCTTATACTACAGAGAGCAGTAGAGCAGTAGGATAACCTTGTTCCATGCTGGTATCAGCTGGAAACTATGGAGAAATGTTGTGAAGATACACTACTAAACCAAAGAAACGACCTCATAGTAGAATACCTTTCGCAACAGGAACGGTAACAAAGTAGGCTAGACAGTGCAGCACATAAGGCGATAGCACATTTTTTTTATTTTGTTTGTTTGTTTGATTTGGCTTGCTTTTGGGTTTTAAAAAAAATAAAGTCAAAACCTGTTTTTTTTGCAAAATGCAACTAATCACAAAAGAGTTGTAATTCATGTGACAGCAATGACTGTCTACTGTCTAATGTTTCATGTTTGTTTGTTTGTCCATTTTGTTTCCAGCTTCCCACTTGCCTCAGCTTGTGATCAAAAAGTTTTTGATGTAAAATAATGCAACAGACACCGCATGTAATGGACAATATGTCCTGGGTCAAATTAGTCCATTACAAGTGGCGATGTTGTATCTCTGATCGCCTCTGAACCTTCTAACCGTCTAACATCTCCTGTGATATGGGCTCCAGAACTGAGCACAATACTCCATCAGTGACCTAGTGACCCATAGATTGACCCACAGAGTGGCATCAACACAGAACTATCTCTGCTCCAAATGTTCCTATGTATACAATTAAGCATTTTATTGGTTGTCTTAGTAACGCTGCACTATGATATTGGAAAGTTAAATCATTTGTAATAAGTACACCCAGATCTTTTCACTTGCTGTACTTTTGAGTTCCTTTCCATTTAAATAATATTTGCATAACCTATTTTTCCTTCCAAAATGCATGACGCTACATTTGTTGATGTTGAAAGTCATCTTTGCTCAATTGCCCATGCTCCAATATCATTTAGATATTTTGGAGATCTTGTATAGCTTGTTTGTTGTTTAATATTGCTCCTATTTTACCATCATCTGAAAACTTACTCATCCATGATCTAGTTGATGCTTGTAGTGATGATACAAACAAGTTGAAATAGGCTGGCACAAGACAGATCCCTGGTGCACTCTACTAGTTACATCACCCCAATCAGATGTAAATCCTCTTATACATACACACTGTTTCCTGTCTCTTAGCCAATCTGCAATCCACTTAAGAATTATTGGATCAACCCTGAGTTCAATCAATATGTGAATCAGTCCTCTGTGAAGCACTAGATCAAAAGCCTTTGAAAAATCGAGGTACAGCAGATGACATCCACCTGTAGTCCTCCTCCAAGGTCTTGCTGGACCGGTCAAAACTTGTTTAAGATTTGTCTGACAAGACCTCTGGTGTGAAGCCATGATGTGTTATGTCTACATTACCATTTTCCTGTAAATGTGTGTTGAGATTTTCCTTAACCCTTAGGCTGCCAGAAGATTTAGAACGATAGGTTTTAGGACAAGATATCTTGTCGGCATTCTTCCATTGTTTGCTAATTGTACAGGTTAGACTGATAGGTCTATAATACTTAAAATCACTCTTGATCCTTTTTGAATATTGTAGTCACATTAGCAGCTCTCCAATCATTTGGAACATCACCATCTTTTAATGATTTCTAATAATAATTCTGCAGCCAGCTCTTTTAACACCCTTGGATAGAATCCATCTGGTCCTGCTGATTTATCAACCTTCAGTTTATTCAGTCTGTCTGTCCATAATGTTCTGGACCTTGAAGACTATGATTTCTATATGTTCTTCTACAGATATCCCTACCACTACCACTAATCATCTCCTTGACTTAATATATGCCCAAAACATGTTTATTGAAGGTATCAGCCATGACTTGTTCATGTGTTGTCAATTTGTCACCAACCTGTAGTGGTCCAACATTGTGCATGGCATTTTATGGTTATTTATATAGCTAAAAGGGCTTTCTTGTTGTCCTTAGTTTTAGTTGCTATTCTCACTTTTTCATTCTTTTTGCTTTCTTAATGATAACTTTACATTCCTTTGCTCTTTCCTTTAATCTATGCCATTTATTGGTGTTGGATTATTTTTGTACATACTATAGTTTTTTTCCTTCTTATGCACCTTTTATTTTGCCATAGAACCAAGCTGGGATTTTCCCATTACGATTATATTTAATCCTTACTGATATATGCATTGCTGCACAGTGCTCTAATAAAGAATAATTCATGATGGGTGGGAGTTATCTGGGATAACATCCGCCCATTAACACCAGAAGAGATGCTATCCCAGCATAACTCCCACCATGGAGTGCATTATTCCTATTATACAATGGCTCATTTGTGTGAAAAGTAAAAAAAGTATTAAAAATATATTTAAAAGTACATTTTTAGTAGTTTTTAATGAGTAGATATACATAGAAAAAAATAGTGCAGGTTTTCAGTTTTGTCCTGCAGGTGGGGCTGCTGCTTCACAACTCCTTCCCTACACTTTGTGTACCCAAGTCTTACTGAGTTTCTTTCTATATGTAGTTTCATGATATTTTCCATTTTTTCCTGTAACCTAGCATCCTACCTCAGACGCATGCACACACATGGAGGCATGTGTACGCCATGTTTTGAGGTACCCACCTGCTACATGTCACCTCCACTGCCTACATTGACCACCAGACCTCCACCCTCTGGAGAGCAGAGCTGCCTTCCAGCTGCTCAATCCTGCTCCTACTCTCCCGATGCCAGCCCCCAACAACCCGAGTCTGTTCCTGAACCTGGGTCACCGTGTGGTGCGATGTAAGGTGTCTAGTGCTCAGCCATCAGCACCACCAGGCCGGTGTCTTACTGAGTTTCTTTGGTATGCTGCCTCCTGAGCCCTGAAACTGATGGTCTTCAATTTCACATAAACTGCTGCATGTTTATATGTTTTGAAAACTGAGACGCTGGAAAACTTATGCTGACTGTGTGTGGGGAAAGGAAAACAGAGCCAAGGAAAGGTACACGAATGTATGTTTAAACAGCACATACGCTGACAGTTTCTTTATTGTTACAGCGCTGTGTGTTCCTGTTGGCAGGTCTTTGCAGAGAACAAAAATATTCTGTGTTTTTAAAGATATCCGCCTATCCGTCAGTTCAAAGGAAGGCATAGACAGCACAGTTGCTTTACTGGAGCATTCACTACACTATGGATGCACTACTGCAAGTGGTAACTGTTTGTGAAGGAGATTGTGTCAGCTTCGTGAGCAAGGCAGTGGGTAAGCCTCATGTGAATAAAAAAACAAACAGAATGGGACAGAAATGTGGGGATTTTGTTTTAGTTTAGAAGTTTGGGGGCGGCGCTGATTGTTAGTGGGGCAGAGAAGTGCTGATAACAAGCAGGTGAAGCTACTCATAGGGCCGGTCACAGAGCAATTTATTTTCAAATATTTATGCAGTACCGAGTGTATTGGGATTCACAGCCAGGATGTTATACTGGGATAACATCCTCGCTTCCAGTCCCAGTCTGACCAATCAGACAGTAGGATTCTTTTTGCCATTGTATAATTTACATTTAATTTTATTCCATATTTCATGTACACTTAGTTCTTGTAACTCTCTCTTCAAGTCTATTGTTTTAAATTGCTTCTCATTTCTTTGTAATTTATTTTATTCAAGCATCTAATTTTAGCTGCTCATTTACCAGTTGTACAATTACATGATATTTTGAACTTGGCTATATTATGGTCACTTGTTCTCAGTGGTTCACTTACCACACATTTAATGATGTCATCTTCCATATTGCTAAAACAAGGTCTAACATGTTTTGGCCTCTAGTATTTTGCTGTACGTGTTGTTCTAAATTGTTAGTTAATATGATATCCATAAACCTTTTTCAGACTCTGATGGTCCTACTGGATTTTCCCAGTTAATGTTTGGAAATTAAAACTCCCATTATCAAGGTTCTTCCAATTAATTCAACTTTTAGATTGCATCAAGGAATTTCATATTATCCTCTGTTGTTTTTTTAAGTTTGGTGCCCTGTAACATACTCCTATAGTGATTTTCTTATTTCCTGGTTGTGTAAGATTGACCCAGACCTGTTCAACCTTGACCCTTCATCTAGTTTTAAAATCAATCTCATGTGCAGTAATGGTGTATTTGATGAAAAAAAAGCTACACTCCCACCTCTTTGTTTTAATGATTTACGCTGACTAGATTATATCCTGGTATTTTCTGACCCCAATCTCCATCATGCCACCACGCTTTCAGTTACTGTACATATCCCTATATTTTCCTGTTGTATAACACGTTCTAATTCTTCACTTTTATTAATTAAACTTCTGGCATTGACTAACAATGCCTTGATCTCAGCTGTACTGGCTTTCTTTAATGGTGTTTTTCTTATAATTTAACTCAGGGGTGTTGCTGATTATATCAAACTTATCTGCCTGTATAGGCTGTCTTGAAGGTGATTTAGGTTGCATACCCCACTCCCCATATTGGTTAGTTTAAATTGATGCTAAATATTGCATCACAGAATATGATTACTAGTAACCTACTTCCTTCCTATTAAGATGTAGTCTATCAAATCCAAACACACCATATCTTCCATCAAAGTTCTCCCATGTTTTTATGCATTTGATATTCTCCCATAAGCAACATTGTTTCAGATTATTATTTACAAGTGTTATCTTTCTGGTCCATCTATAATTTGCTTGTGGTACTTGCAGAATTTCTGACATAATTATCTCACAACCCCGTCCTTAAGAGAACTGTGTATTTGTTTATATTCATCCATTATTTCATCTACATTTTGTGTTCTTATATTGTTTGTCCCAGCATGAATGCGTATTACATTTTTTCTGGCAGATGTCAGTATATTTGGTGTAATTTCCCAATATCCCTATGGTAGCACCAGAAAACTACAATTTGTAACATTTTCTTTTTCCCCTTTTGCTGTAAAATTATCAGTATTTTTAATCATAGAGTTGCCTAAAATGTAAATTTGCCTTTTGAGTTTCTGTAGTGTTTTCACTATATATGCCTGTGCTTTATTTTACATTGTCTTTATTCGTATCCTGATCATTTACCAAGCTCAATATGTAATTTGTCTGTTCTTCCGGATTATCCATTAAATTAAGTAAGGGTAAAATTGGTTTTGTACCTCTAATGTAAACTCCATTTCCTTCCTTTTCTTGTTTTCTTTTGTACCTCTTTACTCACATAGCACCAGTCATCATTTTCTTCACTGTCTCTCAGCCTTTTGCTTGTGTTTTCATTGTTACGTTGGCTGTGCTTGTGCACTCAAAGTTCTGTGGCAATGATAGGGATTTTAGGGAGTGTTACTGCTGAACCCACTGATTCACAAAAGCAGGGCTCAGCAGTCTACACCAATGACCATGGGCCGTGATCCTAACATCACCCTCTGCTTGGTGGGCTGAAACTTTAGATTTAAAGGACCCAGCCACTCCAATCAGAGAGGGCTTCAGTCCTTTGATTTGCATGAAGCCATCAGCAAACAACTGAGTGGCTTGTCTTTAGCCTTGTTAAAAAAATAACATGTCCATCAATGTCTGTTTCTGTCCCCCCAGTAACTGGCTCCCCAACAACCCTCCTTCTCAGCACCCACTGACCCCAAACATAATACTGACACTGGGGTGTCCAATAACCCCAGTGTTGCCACCTCCTAGTTGTTTTCTTTTTAATTGTATTTAAATATTGCTTGTAATGAAGAAAACCATCCCTCGACATCTGTAGCTGGCACCCTGTAAGTGCTCCCTCACCCGATCTGCCTTCTGAGCACCCACCACCCCACACACCCCATAACATAACACTGACACAGGGTGCCCAAACCCCAGTGTCATCACTTGTAATATAGAAAACCATCCCTTGTCATTTTGTTGTGGCTTTGTTTTTGTTAATCCCTGTAAAACAGAAAACTATCCATCACTGTCTGTTGTGCCATTACTTCCCCACCTGACCCTCCCACTCAGCACCCACCACCTCACACCCCAAGTCCTACTTACCAGCAGGGGCCCTATGCTGTCATCTTCTCCAGACCGCAGAGACATCTTCACTCTTCAATGCTGACCATGAACTGATACAATCAAATATGCATTTCAATGTATTTCATGGGGTTTTGAACTTAGTAGCATAACTTGGTCATTTTTCAATATTTTGCCCCATATTTTCAACATACCTTTTTGGGACACTACTTCATGAACAATATAAGTGACATTAGATAAATCTGTCCCAAAAGGTGATTTTGCAGTTACTGTATGAAATCACCTTCAGGCTGGAGTTGAAATTGTTCTCCACCTTGTTCATGAGGTGGGGTCATAAGAAGGGGATGGACCACCGCCTCGATTACTGCAACTCCCTGTACCTAGGGCTACCGCGGTTGATATTCATCTGCAGCTGGTGCAGAATGAGGTGGCCAGGCTGTTGAATGGTCTCTCATGATCTAGCCATGTCATGCCTGTGCTGTGCAGCCTGCACTGGCTGCCTATTCAGTGGTGGATCACCTTCAAGGTTGGCTTGCTGACCTATAAAGCCCAACACGAACAGGGACCGGACTACCTGCAAATGCTTCTTCATCCCTACTGCCCCTCTGCCCACTCTGCTCTGCTGACAAGGGATTGCTGGAGGTTTCAAGGTCTGTTTGAAGACCTCGGGGCCCGTGCATTTGCATTTGTGGCCCTGACCCTGTGGAATTCTTTACCTCATTGGATAAGGGAGTGGCTGACCATGGAGAGTTTTAAGTCTGCATTAAAACACATCTTTTAATCTTGCTTTCTCAGTATCCATATGAAAATAGTGTTATTACTATGTTGTATTTATTTTGTAGATTTATCTGCTTTTAATCTATCTGTCAACGTACTTTGATACTCTGTGAATTGTGCTATAGAAATAACATTTGATTGATTTGATGGATTGAAAACTTGGTGTAAAAGTATTAAAAATAACAAAGTTATGAGCCTACATTGAATTTTGTGAATGCAGCCTTATAACTTTGGTAATTTTCAATATTTTGACCCCAAATTTTCAACATAGCCATTTCTTCACAGAACCTTATGAATGTGACAGCTGTCATTATTCAAGTCCTGGCCAAAATGTGTTTTCATAACTGTTGCATGAAATGACATTTTGTCAGGATTTGGAACATTTTTACCGACTGCATTTATTATGTGAGATAATAGAAGGCTATGCTGAACATTTGGTGTACAGATACGCTAAATGCCCAGGTTATGATTGAACGTTACACCATTTCAACATTCACTCATA
This sequence comes from Neoceratodus forsteri, assembly GCA_016271365.2. Taxonomy (NCBI): domain Eukaryota; kingdom Metazoa; phylum Chordata; order Ceratodontiformes; family Ceratodontidae; genus Neoceratodus; species Neoceratodus forsteri. The sequence goes on from CM057455.1 coordinate 1,188,565,684, forward strand.
ACTTCCCTCTTTTTCAATATGTTGACTCAACCTTTCAACATAGCCATTTTTCTACACCTCCTGCTAAATGTGACATGTGCCATTTTTAAAATCCTGGACAAGATGTGTTTTTGCACCTCTGATGTGAAATAACATTTTGGCCAATATTCTAAAAATGGCAGATGTCATGCCTATAAGGCAAATCCTAAAACAGGTATCTTCAAATTTGGGGTCAGAATTGCAAAACACAAATTGTTTAACAAGCAACCAACGTTCGGCATTGACAAATGCTCATTAGATTCTGTTTTGGTGTACTTTGACTTCATACTTCGGCAATAGGGCAACAGAAGGCAGAGGCCCATAGATGCTGCCCTCACTACTCAGTGGACATAACCTAAGCTGCCCTTATGTATGAAGGCATTCAACCATTTCTTGAAGTTTGCCAGGTTTGATACATTCACCTGGTGCCCTGGGAGCTGGTTCCAAAGTCTTAGCGGCCCTTGGAATAAATGAATGTTTCCTAAGTTCTGATTTAGGACAAGAATCGACTAATTGTCACTTATGGCCTCTGAGATCATATTTAATATCCTTGTATTCCAGATCCAGACCTGGACTTAAAGCCGGGTCCTCCAAAATCTTATATAGAAGTAACATGTCTCCCCTTGATCTCCTTAAGCTTAAGTCCCACAGGCCTAGGTTCTTTAAAGGTTGTTCATATGGTAACTCCTTGCAGCTTGAGACAAGTTTGGTAATCTCCTTCACTTTGTCTATCATGTCCTTGTCCTAACAATATGCATGTATGTTTGCCTCACCAACTTTTTTCTTTAAACTTTTCATTTCTAACTCTAATCTTGATTTCTTGGTTTTAATTCTTTAAGCTCCAGACATTGTGTACATGTAAAGGGCCTGAAATCTGTACATGGCACAATAGCGAATTTGTCACATTGACTATATTTAATTCCTACTGTAGTTTTCTATTTTTAGGGCTACTTTAGAATTATCCATGCTGCAGAATGCAAATTCTTTTCAGCTAGGCCTGAGTATACCAGTAATTAATCCAAACTGTATCCTAAGGAATTAGCCTTCAATTTTTATGTTGGGTAGATGATAATATTTTTCATGAACACCCACCCCTGGGTATATTTGTTTATGATATTCTGTGTCCAGTTTATTGATGCTTTATCAGTTTATGTTATTGTATTACAGGTAGCTCATCACCTCCTATTTATCTTGTAGGCCCAAACACTGGATCAAGACACTTGTTCCCTACAATCCCTGCAGTCCCTGGACGCCTGCTGACATCCACTGATGCGCTTTGTCTCAGCATGTTTCTCAGCACACAATGTCCCATGCTTGCCCCGCCACTGAGGGGCAAGTCCTCTTATAGATCGAACCAGAAGTGGCATTTTGGGGTCACACACTGTCCCTGCTGCCCAAAGTGATTGTATTACAGTTAAAATGTTTTAAAAACATAGAGAGGTTATATTTACCTCATGTGGTGGTTTGTCTTTATACAAGCTAACAATGTACAAAAAGGCTGCTTCTCTGTTGTGTTTTGTAGCATCAGTAGTCCCTGGGGCTCACCAGAGGACTGCAGAATCCCAACTTGACGGTTTTGCATAGGAACAGTTCTATGATTTTGATAGTGGAGATGCAGGATTTTGATTGGGGCAGATGCAGGATTTTGGTAAGAAGTAGATACAAGATTTTGATTGGGGCAGATACAGGATTTTGATTCTGAGAAGATGCAGGATTTTGATGGGGCAGATATAGGATTTTGATTGCAGCAGATGCAGGATATTGATATGGAGTAGATGAAGCATTTTATAGGAAGCAGTTGCAGAATTCTGATAGGGAGCAGATATATGATTTTGACAGGAGGCAGATGCAAGATTTTGCTTGGGGCAGACGCAGGATATTGACTGTAGCAGATGATGGTTTTGTATAGGTAACAGGATTGTAGGATTTTGATAGTAGGAGATGCAGGATTTTGATATGGGACAGATGCAGGATTTTGGTAAGGGGCAGACAAGGATTTTGATAGAGGAACATACAGGATTTTGACTGGGAGATGATGCAGGATTTGACTGGGGCAGATGCAGGATTTTGATCAGGGGCAGATGCAGGATGTTGACAGTGTGCAGATGCAGGACTTTGATGGGGCAGATGTGGGATAGTGATAGAAGACAGATACTATATATTTTTTCCACTTTATCTTTTTATTGAAATTAGTATATAAGAAAGCACACATCTAATACAATAGAAGACTATCCTCCATGTAAGGCATAAAATATCACCTAACAAAACACAGTATTTAGGGTAAACATATTGAGAAGCCTTATATACATGTATTGTTAATAAACACAAACCTAGACAGGATGTAAGTGGAGAGCAGAAGGGTTACAATCAATAGGGTATTAGGGTTCAGAAATAGCAACCATGTAATGAAATACATGCTAGGGCAGGCTATGGCAAGGCATTCAGTAAATCGCAAAAGTGATAATGTGGTAATATGAACAATGTTCAGTAATGGAGAGGTGAAGATAAGAGAAAAAGTGGCAAGAAAAGAAAGAAGAGAGAAAAGCTAGGAAGAAGGGAAGGAGAGAGGAGAAAACAGGGAAGAAGGGAAAATGAGGAGACATCTGTGCACAAAAGTTTCAAAAACCTAATCTGAGAGCAAAATAAGAAGGAGGGCTAAATATCCCTAAGAATTAGGGTCTAGAAGAACTAGGTTCGATGTACTTTAAGTAATTTTGCCAACATCTGTCATATACAATGAGTTGGTTATTTTATTTTTTATTTAGTTGTTTAACCAGGTATAGCACACTAAGCTGAAAGCTTTTCAGAAGCGACCTGGGGAGCACATGAGGTTAAGTGACTTGCTCAGGGTCACACAATATGCAAGTGGAAACTGTGGATTCAAACCCAGGTCTGGTCTGCTGGATGTCACCAGATTTGCAGCTCAGAGCCTTAGACCACTGCGCTATACTGCCTCACATTATGAGTTATGAGTAACATGAGATTATCGGTCTAGGAGGCATACTGAGAGAGACTTTGAAGAACATCTGAAAGAGAAGGCACCAGAGTTGATTTCCATTTCATAAGAATTGGACGCTTGACCAGAAGAGAAAATATGTTTAGCCATCTAAAATGTGCATGTGAGAGGAGAGAGCTATTGGGGATAAGGATGCCTAGAAGGAATAGCTTGGGTTCAAAGGTAGTTTTTGTCCTGTTACTCTGGAGGTAAGTGAACAGACTTTATGCCAGAGCTTATTAATGGGAGCACAAGACCACCAGATATGAAGTAGATCCCTGTTGGCCAAATTGCAACACCAGCAATTATTATTATTTAATAGGCCCATTTGTTGAAGCACAGAGGGGTCCTATACCAAAGATGTAGGATTTTAGTTTGTATTAAAGAACTCAGGCATCTTTAAAGGTATTATGTGCAATACACCAACAATTACTCCATTGTGCATCTGACATATTGTAGTTAAGAAGAGTACTCCATTTATTTTTGGCCTGTATAGACTGATCAGGTAGATTATCAATAATGTCTTTGTAAATGGAGCTATTTAATTTAACTGACAATTTAGTCCAGTGCGAGATGTATGGGTTTAGAAGAGTATGCCTATACACTAAACTAGAGAGAGAGTTATAAGCTGCCTGAATTTGTAAAACTTCCAGAAGTCCTGTTTAGGAAGTTTCCATGTGATCTGCAAGTCTGAGAATGATATAAGAGTGAGTGAATTCTGGTCCAAGATAGCTCCAGAAAGAAATGCCTTTGTTCCCCATATACGACAGAAAATTGGGTGACCTTCTAGAGTGAGCAGTGGATTGCCCCATAAGAGGGTATAAAACCAGGGTATTGGATTGAATTTCAGGAATTTTAAGTTAGTTTCAATAAAGAACAGAGGATGATATAGTTGGGTGAGATTTTAGTTTAGAGGAAATGGGATGAAAATGAAGGAAGTGGAACTCATCCGGCACAATGCGGATTCCATTGCAACCCATAGTGGTGAGTGAGGGAGGGTTTCTGAAACCATTTAATGGTTTGGGCCATTCGAAAGCCCAGAGGTAGCCTTTGAACCAGGGGAGTCCTAATCCCCTTTTTCCAATGTGATTGAAGTTTGTTGCTGTTAAATCTCAGTGGTTTCAATCCCAGATAAAGTTACCTATTAATTTATCAATTTTAGCAAAAAGGAGGATGGTAAGACTAAAGGAATATTGGCAAGAGAGGTAAAGAATCTTGGGAGAAATGGACATCTTAATGGCTGCAATTTTCCCCATGAAAGAGAGATTAAGAAGCTTCCATCTGTCCAGAATTGTTTTGATGTTATCAAATAAGGGTTAAAATTATTGTCACATATCTTCCCTAAGTTACTAGTAATTTTGATTCCTAGATATGTTATACCCTGTGGTGACCAACGGAATCCAAGAGGTATGTTCATAAAGGCTTTACAGTGGTTGTTAGAGCATAGTTTGTGATTTGCCACAATTCAAGGCAAGGCCAGAAATTTTAGTAAAATTATTAAGCAAATCAACCAACAGAGGCCAGCCTCATTCAGGTTTTGAGTAAGATTAAGAGGTCATCCACGTGAGAGAGAAAACATATCTTGAATTGCTCCAGATATGCCCATAATGCCAGAAGATTGACGTAAACAAGCAGTCAGGGTTCCATGGCTAAAATAAACAGGAAGGTGACAGGGGATAGTCTTGTCTAGTTCCCTGCTAGATGAAAGCAAGAGGAAAGGGTGGAATTAGTAAGTACTTTGCAACAGGGAGTTATATAATAGCTTGATCCAGGAGCAAAAGGTATGAGAAAGACTGAAATAAGATAAAATTTGATGAAGGTAGTCCCAGTTTAGGAATCAAAGGCCTTCTCAAAATCAATAGCTATGGTTGCAGCTGGTGTCTTGAGGATTTGGCTTTGTGAATTAAATTAAGTAAGAATATGGTGATCAGAACCAGATCTATGTTTAATAAAACCAGCTTGTGAACAATGAGTTAGCTTGGGAATCAAGTATTCAAGTTGAGAAGTTAGAGTTTAGCAAATATCTTCCCATCTGTGTTTAATAAAGAGATGGGCCTGTAACTTGCGTGGTGAGTAGGGTCTTTTCTTTCTTAGGATTAGGGTTATGATTGCTTCAGTGCAAGATGGGCAAGCTCAGTATTGGAAGCTTCTTGATAAACAATAAGAAGAAGGGGACATAAGGTGTCAGAAAACATTTTATAGAATCGACAGGGAATCAAATCACCCCAGGGGATTTGCCAGATTTCAAGGAAGACAAAGCTTTCTGGATTTCCTGATATGAGAAGAGTTCATCTAAAGAATTTGTTTCAAGAGTAGAAAGATGAGGTAGATGTAATGATTTAAGGAACTGTTGAATTTGTAAAGTAGATGGAGGATTTGTGTTAGAGTATAGTTTTTGATAAAAGGTTTTCATGATACGATTTATAGAGGGGTTGTCGGAGTGAATTGTACCGTGTTCATCTTTTAGGCTTAGGATGTGTTGTTCCATTTGTTGTGCTTTGAGCTGGTAAGAGAGGAGTTTCCCATTTTATTGCCATGTTCCCAAAACTTATATTTAAGTTTAAACAAGGCCAGTTCGGTTTTACTGAGAAATTAATTAGTTAATTTTAACTCTAAGTTGAAGAATTTCAAGATGAAGTTGAGAATCAGGACAGTACTTATTAGAAGAAAAGTATAAATTCTCTTAGCCTTAAGAGATTTTTCCAAGTCAGCCAACTGTTGTTCCCTTTACTCTTTTCCTATGTGCAGCATGACTGATAATTTTCCCTCAAATCATAGCTTAACAGCTTCCCATACAGAGGACATAATAGATTCGTTGGAGTATTGTGAAGAGGAAGTCCTGAATTTGTGCTTGATCATGGGTAAGAATTTGGGATCCTTGAGAAGGAGAGGTCCAGCTGCCAGTAAGAAGATTTAGGTGCTAATGGGCCTCACAAAAGTTGCAATTTGACAGGGGAATGGTCCGAGATTATGATGGGAGAGATGGATGAATCAATAGTTTTTCCACTATAACAGGAGAGGCTAACCAGTAGTCAATTGTACTGTATGTCTTATGTAGAGAGAGAGTAAAAGTAAATTCTCGATCGCTGGGTGAAGGGAGACGCCATACATCAGCTAATCCAACATCTTGCATTAGTAATGAGAGGGCTTTAATACTTCTAGGTGGGCCTCCATAGTGGGGCTACTTCTGTCAATGCTGGCTTCTAAAACTAAGTTAAGATCCTCCAAGAATAACTGGTGTATTATCAGTGTTAAAGGATAGAATCTGTTGAGCTAAATTATGAAAAACTCTGGGAAATTGGAGTTGGGTGCATAGACATTAACAAGCACAAGAGGACCAGAATTGGTATTCAGTTTGACCATCACCCATCTGCCGTCAGTATCGGAAACAGAGTTTACAAGGGACCATTTGAGACTCTTATGAATAAGAATAGCAACTCCTCTTTTTTGAGGTATAGGATGATTCGTAGATCTGACTGACTCAATCTTTTTAAGTCTATGAACATCCTCTGCTAATAATTTTGTTTCTTGAAAGAAAACAATTTGTGTTTTATGTGTTTTGAGATGTGAAAGTATTTGCTTCAGCTTACAAGGAGAATTAAGTCCTTCACATTCCATGTATATAAAAGTATGTCCTCATATTGTTAGTGTTAAAGAAAGGAATAATCTCTGGAGCTTGAAGGACAAATAAATGAGGCAGAGGATGATTAGAGTACTATATAGAAAGCTTATATATACAGAGAGTGGCAGGAACATTCAAGCAAAAAAGTGAGATGTATGATACATGAGTAGCACAGATATCTTATTAAAGTTAGAATAGAGATGGGAAGGAGAAAAGTCATTGACAACAACAACGACAATACTAGTAAGCTAATAACAAAGAAAACATTTTATGGGTGTGAGGAGATATGAGTCAGCCAACTGGCTAAGAGACTCTCTCCACCACTCTGGGCGTCGATGTAGGGAGGAGACTAGGGAGGACCAGTTATAAATATTGGCCCAAACCTAAGTCTGATCCCAGTAATACAATAAAGTAAGTATTCCTGATAAGCTAAACTGAAAGGAATAATACCAAGAAAGACAGGGGACTGTAATAACCTCAGCATAATTCTAAGCTAACAGGACAAGGTATAAGGATAAAGCTAAACACCAGAACTTTTTATGAACATTAGTAGTAGTAGTACAAGATATACCAACTAGAAATAACAGTAAATTAAAGAACCATATACGAGATGCCAGTACAGCCTAGACATAGAGCAAGGAATTCAGGGAGCCAGGTGGAATGCAGATGGACAAATATAAAAGGAAAAGTAGATCATTACCACATTAGAGTGACTCTGAGCATACTTTGCAGTGCAACAAAATAAGTACATAATAAATAAAATATTGAGGAGGAAAGAAGAAAGGGAGGTCAATTTAAGCCCTTACTCCTGAGCCAAATGCAAATCAGGATTATGTGGAGAGGTATAGGCTTTGGTGATAACTGTAGACAGAAGAGATAGTCATAGTAAAGATCAGCTCTGATTACTCAAAAATTGCCTAAATAGGTGTTATATGGGGTGACTAGGTATAGAAAACTAGGCCCAGTGACCCAAAACAGGAAGGACCACACAGCAGTGGATTTCTATAATATCTGTAGGCTTTGAGTAAAATAAGGAGCATAAGGAAGATGTAGATTGACAATCCTTTGCAACAGTACACCAAACATAGCCCACCTTTGAGTGCTAATGATAGTTCCATATTGTAAACAGGAGGTAGTAAGAATAATGGAGAGGGAAGGAGATAGATTAAATGTAGTTGCCAATAATACTTAAGAACCTGTCATCAGGAGAGGGAAGGGTAAGTTGCCTTGTAAAATATAATAATTCACATACGAAAAAGAAAAGGCAATAATCAGGATGCATACCGATTGAAGATATGCAACTGAACAGCCAAAAGACTATTAACCTGATGCACTGCTAAACTGGAGAGTAAAAGGCTAGATACAGAAAGCCTTTTAGTAAGGTAATGTATAAGATCTAACACTAAAATAATGGGTTAGAAAAGCATTGCTGATATACCAAAGTTCCTTGAAGACCTTTAAGCTGCTCATTTAAACACTGCAACAAAAGTAAATTGATCACGCTCGATGTACAGCCTTTGCTTTCTGCACCCATTGGGCAAGCAACCAGGTAGCATAGACTGTGGAGCTGGCGGCTAGGCAGAAAAAGTGTGCACACCCTTTAAGTATGCTGGAAGCAAAACCTACCAAGATATAGCAACTGTGACCATATTACTGACCATATAAGCTCATGACACCTTAGATTTATCAGCAGGGCTGTGACTATTGATGTTCTTGCTTTTGGTCTTTGCCTACATTTTCTTTTGGGAGGCTCTAAAGATTTGAGTGGGGAACTTGCAACTTCTGCCCATGAAGTATTGGCAGAAATACATCCATGAGGCACAGGGCCAAAATTAGAGGGTTATTCATCTGAAATTTGCTGGGAAAGATCCTCCTGCGAGGAGTGCATGTCATCCTCCAAGAGAGCAAACTTATTGCTCAAGGGAATAGAGGGGGCTGATTTGAAGGTGAGAGGCGGCAGCTTGGGAAGTTTGGGTGAAACCTTGCTAGAACAGCATGAAAGTCTTGAAGAATAATGCCCGAGAGAAGCTTCTCTTGCAGCTGTGTTAGATTGCCTTGGGGTCAAATCAGTTGCAGCGTTGCTGCTTGGGGCTGCAAGTTCTGCAACACTTCCCCATGTTCCTGTACCTCGTCAGTCCACCCTCTGTGCGGATACCAAAGCTGTGTTTGGGTTGCCAATTGCTGCTGAACCTCCCAGGGTGAGATTGCAGAAAGAGACCTCCAGATAGTTGGCTAAGGCATCAGGGGTTTCAAAATCCTTGAAGGAAAAGCCTGAGAAAAGGCATAGTGTTGCGGGGTAATGTAGAGCAAATTTAATGCTTCTTTGGTGAGGATTTGTTTATGAATTGTAGGCCTTCCTTCTGATGGTTAAATCTTTGAAAAGTCTCTGTAGGTAGAAATATTAAACCTTGCCACTGACGCTTCCCCATTTCCTGGGTCATTTCAGTATTAATTCTGTGTGGAATAGTTCAAAAGTGAGCAAAGATAGGCCTTGGTCGCTGGTCTGATGTTGGCCTGGGACCCAGAGTGCAGTGAGATCACTCAGTGATTAATGTCAGGTCAGGAGGCAGTTTAAGCATTGCAGACAGCACATGTAATAGCGTAGTAGTGTCTCTAATTCTACACCTTCAGGAAGCCAAAAATTGTAAATTGTTGCGACAATTATGATTTTCAATATTGTCAGTTTTGGTTTGTAGGGATTTAATAGTTCGATCTTGATTGCAGGCAGTAGCCTGGAGTGCATGAATAGTAGTGGTGTTACAGGCCATTGCTTTCTCATTAAATGCAATTTTCTGGCTAAAAGTTTCAAGGCGGTCACATTCTGTTGGGTGGAGGTTTTAGATCATTAATCTCAGCCATCAGTTTGGAAAACATTACTTCCACTCTAACAAGTGAGTTTTGTTGTACTTGGAGATCTGCCATAATGCAGAAGAATGAGGCCTAGTATGCTGCAGCACAGTGTAGAATAATTGAATATAAGTAGATGATGGATCAAAAATGACTTACAGACTGTGTCAGGCAATGAGATTACAGGATGGTCACAGGAGTTGGTATCAAAGAAAGGTCTGGTGAAGGCTGGACGAGGTTAGATTGCAGTCATTCCTGCAGAGATTCTGAACTATGCTGCCATCTTCTGCCTGGTCAGGCCACACACTTCAGATGCTATATTTTGATAGGGGAAGTTGCAGGATATCAGATGCAAGACTTTGATAGGGGTAGATGTAGGATTCTGATAGGGGACAGATGTAGGATTTTGATGGGGCAAATGCAGGATTCTGATTGGGAAAATACAAGATTTTGATATTGGGAAGATGCAGAATTTTGGTAGGGTAGATGCAGGTTTTTATCAGTAGTAGATGTAAGATTATGAGAGCAGGCAGATGTAGGAGTTTGATAGAAAACAGATGCAGGTTTTGATAGGGAGCAGATTAAGTATTTTTATAGGAAGAAGATGCAGGATTCTGATAGGAGCAGCTACATCATTTTGATAGAGGCAGATGCAATATTTTCATTGAGGTAGATGCAGAATATTGATGAGTAGATGATTTTTATAGGAAATGTAGGATTTTAATAGTGGGAGATACAGGATTTTGATGGAGGAGATGGAGGATGTTGATGGGAAGATACAGTTTTTTATTGGGAGCAGATATACTGTAGATTTTGATAGGGAAGCTATAGTTTTTTAATAGGAACAGATGTAGGATTTTGATAGGGGGCAGATGCAGGATTTTGATTGGGGCAGATGTAGGATTTTGATAGTTGGGTAGATGGAGACACAGTTAATGTTCTGCCCATATCTGCTTCCACCAAGAATGTAAAATGCATACATCATAAAATTAATGGTGCACAAAGTTATTATTGAAGGGCAACATTTTGTTCTACCACAAAGGCACCATTTGTTCCACCTTCTGATGATATAATATGATTTTCCTGCACGCTAGTGCCACTATGCAAAATGAATATCACTGAGTGCTGCTTCAGTTTTTTTTACCATGCTTAATACAGTTATAGAGCATCAAACAGGTACAGCCGGGGCAAGGAACAGGGTAGAGGGCAACAAACATATAGAATAATGTATGGGCAGCCATACTCAATGAGGTGGCATGACATCATAGATCTCAAGAGCAAGCTTGAGGTCTATGATGTAATCTAATCCTGAGATAGAACCATTAGCCTTGTTGTGTATAGGTGCCCATACATTATTTTGTAAAATATATTTTTCATTCATTTACCTTCTTTCTAATGCTGTCTTGAACTTTGGTCAAATAAACAGCAAATATCAAACAAGGGGTAAGAGTAAAACAATTAATGTTGTTTAAGTAACAGCTATAGGACAATACATGAGCTGGCAACATTTATAGTAGTTCATCTTTTAACAAACAGTTCACTTGGTGTGTTTCCGTGTTGCCAGTATCTTACGTTATGAGAAGCTTGCGGGTAGGTAGTATGAGAAATCTTAATAGAGATAAGATGCTATGCTGTTGTGCCACAGTACAGGACAAGCTATTGTGGTGCAACAGCATTCTGACATCACCCTGTGGTACCACCTCATTCTGACATCACTGCTGTGGTATAGTATCTGGAAGAGCATGGCTTTCTCTGCACAACAACAATGAATTGTATACCATATAACATATAATGTATGGGCATCGATACACATACAAGCCTGTGCCTTCATCTTGAACTTCTATGACAACCAGGGAACCTCTCCAGCTTTCACTCCTGAGGTTCCTGATGTCACAGAAACCTCTCAATGCAGACACAGGCTTGTTGTCTATTGCTACCCATACATTATCCTCCATATAGTATATGGGCATCCATGCCAATTTCAGACATTCCACTTCCTTCCAGTGTACTAGCAGCTGGGGAGGCATTTGAGGTTTGCGGCAGGCTCAGATTACTGATTCAATGTATGGCTATTGACTGCAGCTGCAGTTGTTTCTGCAAGTTTAAGTAAAAAAAAAAAAAAAAAAAGATTTCCGCTCATTCTCTCTTGAGGAAAGCAGCTGTGTGGCAGCAATTTAAGTTGTTGTGCTGCAGTGGTGATATCAATACTGCAGCACAACAGCATATAAATGTCATTGCTGCAGCACAACAGCTTCGGTAACAGAGCATGGTTTCCATGCTGAACAACATCCATCATATCCTACTGTATAAGATAAAGGTTTGCAACAGTCTTTATTCCCAGCTACACCTGCATCTATTCACTTACACAAAATACAGGACCCTTATGTTCAAAGGATTCTGAGTTTTGAGAAAGTTTCCATGACTTGCAGAAGCTTGCTGAAAACTGATGCAAGTGTCGGTTTTCTGATGCAAGCCTGAAAATGGGGTAAATAAAGTTAAAAGCAATGAAGTTCTAAAGAAACATTGAGTTTTTCTAATAGTTACTTATAACTTAGTTATTTTTGCAGATTTAGACCCAGATGTTCAACATAGCCCTTTTGTTACTCCACCTCATGAACTTTCAGGTGCTATTCTTTTTATCCACCCAAAACATCTCTTTATGCATGTGCTGCAAAATGATGTTTTGATTAAGATTTCATAAAAGACACCTGTTATGTTCATAAGGTGGTATCAAAAAGACTATGTTGAACGTTCAAGATCAGCATCTCAGAAAACAAAAAGTTCTGAACAAAGGTTAACATTTTGCAATGTTTACTCATAATGTTGCAATTTTTACTTTTGAACTATGGATCAATGTGAGTCATCAGGTTTATTGGAGGATAGAAACACAGATCACCTTAAATCCCTGTCCACATGGCTCCCTGAAATCCTCGGCCCGATCCTGCTACTACTTTGAAGTGCAATGTACCAGGTCCCCAGGGAAAAATCCACTGCCAACAGAAAGACTAAGATATTTTCTCATAAAATTCCTTGAGTACCCAGACTGCCAGCTGGTTCTTCAGGCAACCAGGAAAAAGAGTAACTGACAGTGGATAATGCCACTATGAACATTTTCCTGGACTATAGCAGGCATCTCCAGAACCAGAGACAGAAGTTAATGAAGTAAAGTGCTGACTGCATGCATTAAACATAGAAACATAGAAAGGTGATGGCAGAAGGAGACCAAAGGTCCATCAAGTCTACCCGTGAGTTTCTGATACCTTAGAAGATCCTGGGACCTAGTTCATACTGGTACCCATGGCTTTAATTTGAGCATACTCTTTATCTCAACCCTGTTTGATGGTTGACAAGGTCTTAGCTTTCACCACATCCATGGGCAGCCTGTTTCATGGCTCCACTACCCTTTCTGAGAAATAATGTTTCCTAAGGTCCCTTTGAATTTCCCACCCCTCAGCTTCCATTCATGCCCCCTGTATTTGAGCTATAAATTCTGGTGAATAGTTCAGCCTCCTAAATTTAAAGGTTTCTATCAGATTCCCTTTCTCCCTCCTTGTCTCCAGTGAGTACGTGTTTAACGCCTCAAGCATCTTTGTGCCATAGCCCCTGGAGTCCCTGTATCATTTTGGTCACCCTTCTCTGTATGGTTTCTAGCCTGTCTCTGTCCTTTTAAGGAGTGGACTCCAAAACTAAACACAGTATTCCAGGTGGGGTCTCACAAGGGATCTGCACAGTGGTCCTAAGACTGAGCCCTGAGGGGCTCCACTTGTCATCTCTCCTTCTCTGACCTCTCCCTGTTGACAACTACTCTCTGCTTCCTGCCCCCAGCCAGTTATCTACCCATTTAACAATGCAGTTTGCTACACCCAAATCCTCTGGCTTTTTCAGCAGGTGGTTATGTGGCATGGAATCAAAACTTTGCTGAAGTTGAAATAGAAGAGGTCCATTAGGTGACCCTGTCCAATTCCCTAGTTACCCAATCAAAAATGTCATCAGGTTAGTTTGGCAAGACCTACCCACCATGAAACCATGCTGTTTGTCATCCTAAAGGCCATTCTTATTCAAATAACCCACTAGGTCTTGCTTAATCAGGACCTCCATTTGTTTTCCTAACACAGATGTGAGAATAACCAGTCTGTAGTTACTGGCTTCCTCCTGCTTCCACCCTTATGTAGTGGTACCACGTCAGCTCTTATCCATTCCCTTGGCATTACTCCGATTGAATTGAATGGTTTAACAGATGCCAAAGGGTCTTCTAACTCACTCGCCAACTCTTTTAATATCCTTGCATGTATTCCATCCAGTCGCTGGATTTGTCCTGTTTTATGTGCTTGAGCACCTCCTCAACCCTGCTTGTGGTAATTATTGGCATTTCCATTTGTGGGACACCCCTGCCATGAGCTGTAATGCCACTGTAAGGCATCGGGCCACTGTGTTCCTTGGTGAACACTGAACAGAAGTATTTGTTCAGAACGGTGGCCTTTTGTCTGACTTCTCCCATGACCCTATCCCCATCTTTAAGTCTAACTACCTCACCCCATTTCTTTCTCTTCTCTTGTGCAGTATGTGCAGTACACTCAGACGTGGCAGAAAAAGAAGTACCAGGCTGATACCTTCTCACTCTTTAAGATTAAATTACAGCTGTACTGATGGTTGAAATCTATGTTTCCTTGCTGAGAGCCCCTCCCCCAACCTGGAAACTCCAGGACCACAAATCTCTCACTTGCACAGAGAGAAATTAAGTGGTTTCTAGTTTGAAGAGTTTCACCTGATAAACTTTCCTGCCTTGATCATGTCCCTCCCCAAGCACAGGTGGGGAAGAACCCTGGAGTCTTCCTCAAACTATAAACTATTACTTGACTAGAACAGACTGTAGCAGTGGCCAAGGTACCTGAATAGGAGAGATCGAGGCTTAATAGCAGGATGTTTTGTACCTCACAATACTAAGTCTAGTTAACACAGTGGCTTGTCACACCAGCTCATTCCATGAGAGCGATGTGAGGTGTGTGTATCCCACTGGATCCTGGGGGGATTTGATGGGGATCATCTTGAGCATATTGTCTCCTTTCAGGGTTAGGGGTTGCTTCCTTGTGGTTTAGGAAGGAGAACAGCCAAACCTGTTGAGTGAGGGAAGAGGTGAGGGAGGAGGTTTGCTCAATATTTGCAACTCTCTGGTGACTTTATTTGAAACTATTGTGCAGTGGGACTGCTCTCCAGATAGCTAGCATAGTTGGGGGAGGGCAAGGGCAGTTTGTTTTGTTTGCTGTTAAAACGTAAAATGGCAAGAAAACAGACCTAATGAAAAGCATGGTGGGATGGTGGGAAGTGGGGACCCACACCTCTAGGTATATCAAGGCATTAGTAAAACTAACCCACCATGAGTAATTGAACTCAGAGTCCAGACCTGGAACATCAATGAGGTAAACACTATAACAAGGAGGAACTCAATTCTTATGTATGTCAAAAGGAGGGAGACATCCTGATCATGCAGAAAACCCATTAGGCAGAGGAAGAAGCAGCCACGCTAGAGATGTCCTGGGGAAGTCACCTAAAACCAGTTATCTTTACATCTAAAGCTGGGGTTGCTGTGGGGTTATGCCGGACTCTTAGTAAAGATCCTCAAACAGGCCCCTAGACCCACAGGGGAGGTATATAATGTATGGGCCTAATACAGTATCCAGTGGCTCAGTAGGTAGCACACTCGCCTCTGAGGCTGGGAGATCAGAGGGCTGTGGGTTCCAGTTCCACATCTGGCACTTGGGTTAATATCCTAGTACTGATACTGCAGTGCAGCATGAGAGGGTGCTGCACTTATGAGGTGCCGTCTTTGGATGAGAGCGTTAAACCGAGGTCCCATCTGCCTGGATTGATGGTAGTTCAGGTGGATGTTAAAGATCCCATGGCACTTATCGAAAAGAGTAGGGAATTTCCTCGGTGTCCTGGCAAATTCCCTCATTCACTAAAAACACCACCAACAGCTTAATCTGGTTCAAGGTCAGTTGGCATCATCTGTATCCCCTCCCCGGGTCATGCCTGAAAATAGGCAGGATTTGTCTACTGCACTTACCGGTCAACAAAAGCTAAATAAATAAATACATTTTGACAGTCCTGAATTTTCTTGCAGCTCTCCCTTCACCCGCCATGTATAAAGTAACGAAGAGTGCACTGGTGAAGGTGTAACGATCGCCATCCTGGATCAAGAATACCTTTTTACTCCCATGTACATGACTCGTACATGTGCATAGATGTTATTCTTATCCTTGTGGACATCTTGCAAGGAGGTTGTGGTGCAGAATTAGGACCAATCTTAATACTGGACCATGCTCCACTGCTGGTGACTTTGGACCGAGATGGAGGCCCAGTTCCCCAGAGAAAATGGAAGCTAGAACTTCCAACTTCTAAAAGACCCTGATTACATGTTAAAATCACTAAGGCCTAAGAGATGTTTTGCTCATAATGGGCCCCTATGCATAGGGGTGGAAGTAGTTATGTAACGTATCCCTGGTGTGTAAACACCCCGCTCCCGTGTGCCCTGTGCAGGATGCTCCATGTGGTGCATGCAGCACATATGCACCCAGTCCCTGGCCATGCAAAGAGCAATGTGCTAGGGGCAGGCAACGCTATGCACCATGCACTAAGGCACATAGACTGGCCATAGGGGTGCATGGAGCACAGGGTGCACCAGGAGAACCCTGCCATAAACCCCTATGCACCCCATGTACATTCTGGGACCCACCAGGCTACAGGGCAAATAACCCACCCACCCTCTGGGGCCTCTGCATAGGGTTGCCTGGTGCCTCTCACCTGCCCCAGCACACAGTGGTATCGGCCACATGTTGCCACCTGATTTCCCTCCCAAAACCCAAACGGGGGCACCGGCTCATGGATGCAGCCCCTGGGCCCCCAATGACCCACCAGTATTCAACCCACTACCAGTCCCTGCCAATCGGTGCCATCTGAGGGCCAGCGGCATTGCCCTCCCTCACTTGCCACAGCAGCTGGCCGTGAAAGCCCTTTAGGTGTGCAGCCAAAGCATGCCCTCTGCGTTAGTGATCCACTCGTGGACCAATGCCAGGCATCTGATTGGATGCCCGGCTGGGTCTGGAACTCTGCCCGCTCCTGCCTGCTCGGACCTGCATGGAGGGTGGTCCCACGGAACAGGTGGTTGCTGTAGTACATACTGGCATGCTTGCACCTTGTATGCAGGTGCAGAGCTGCACACGAGGTTAGCGCCTTTGGCACATAACCTGTACCCATATGTGCAGAGGGCCTAATAAGCAGGACGATACCACTTGAAACCACCAGATGGGAGGCTATGGAAGCATTTGTTTGGGGTGTCTCCATAGCTTTTGCTTCCTATAAAAATAAGAGATGCTCAAGCTGAGAAAGAGCTCACCTAAAATGTTCATCAGCTAGACAAGCTCTAGTCAGAGCCGATATGGCTGTGGAGAGCTTTTAGGAGTGGCAGAGTGTGGAAAAAATATGCGGTGCTTTTGCTGCAGCCAGTAGGTACTGCAGTGATTACAATACTGTGCATGCATGATACTCTCACATGTGCAGTTTGCCTGTAGTCAGCCCTGCTCAACATGGCGGTGCTGACATAACTATGTATGCATGATAGTCATGCATGCGCAGTTTAAGTCAACATCACCATGTTACACTTGGTGGCTGTCACTACTGCAATTGCAGAACAGAACTGTAGTGCATCGGAAGTGGATATGTTTATGCAGCCTGTGGAGGGAAGGGCTGCGTAAACAGAATCACTGAACATGTCAGAGCATAGTGGCAGCACATCAGACAGCAGTCCAGTTCCATGCTCTCACAGTGCTCCTATACAAATCTGATGATGGCATAACATCAGGGAGCTTGGCCCACACAGCCATACAAGTCAGACTCAGGAGGAGTCTATTAACAACTAGAGATCTGGTCTCGGATTTGCTCATCATCACAGTCACTTTCTCATTCTTTTCTCAGCAGTAATTTCTGGCAAATTTGCCTTAACCATATTGATCTCAGTGTTAGTAGACTACTTCTGGTTTCCCTGATTGTATTAGGTGGGGGTAGTGCAGTCTTGAAGTGGTAGCTGCCAGTGGTGAGGCATGTCATTATGGGTTTGCATCAGATGTACAGTGGCAGCCATAGATGCATAATATTGTTAAATAGTAATCAACAGTATGTAAAAGCTCTTTTCTTTTTAATGTGTGCTTCTTTAATGTTGTCAATACCACTCCACCTGTTTGTGCTCTGCTGCTGGATTTCTGTGCTCCAAGTGCATTATTTTACATTTTGTACTTAGGACAAAAAGTCCTTTCAAATGAGGGTAGTCACTAATCTAAATTCTTATATAGTTTTTATGTTTCTTTGCACATATGCAAGAAACATCTTGTAACAGAATGACATTTCAGAGGTATGTCAGGGACAAGCCCAATGCACAGCAATCTACAGTGGGCTTGTTCCTGACAGACCAATGAGCATGCAACCAGACTGTGACACTAATCACAGTTTCACAGCTGGAAGCTATTCTTTCAGTTGAAAGAAATGAAGTGCTCCAATGAGAGTGCTTCATTCCTTTCATTCATGCCCTACTGATCTTACCATTTGTCTCCCTACCCATCCTGCAGATGTCCGGTACCCAGCCATACATTGCACCACCCTCTCTCTCTGTGCCATAAGCAATAAACAGTCCTAGCAGTAAGAACAAATAAATATAATTTATCCTTCCCCAACAGACGTCTACGTTGAACTTGTTTGTGTCTGTGTGTGAATGGGAGTGTGTGTTCTTGTCCCTGAGCTCCTGTCTCTCTGGTGCTTCATCTGTGCCACAGTGCCCTGCCTCAGCATTGCTGTATGTGATGGTACCCACTTACCTGCCCCACAGATCAGAGTGAGAATGCTGAGAAGTGAGCAGCATTGCCTGCAGAGCTGTAGCTAACCCTGGACTGCAGGAAGAGAGAGCACAGGCTACAGGGACAAATGCTGAGAAGGAGAGGCAGCAGTGCCCCCCCTCAAAAGAGAGCACAAGATTGAAAGAGGTGGTGAGTGGCACCAGTGTCAGGGACAGAGCAGGAGAGATCCTCAAACAGTGACAGCAACATATTGAGATGTGGTGAGTAAGTGGAATGAGAGTCGTCACCAGTTGACAGGCTGTCATTATTGCAGCACCACCATGGCAGTGTGAAATTGGGGCAGTGCAAGTAGTGATCATAACCACGATGACTGGTGGCTCTCAGACCTGCAACTGAACAATCATTCATTTCAATGGGTGGCCCTTCCATTAGCAGTGTCTACTCCTCCCCACCCCACCCCCACCCCTGAGACAGACACAGCAACAGCGAGAGCTGTTTCTAGCAGCATATATGTGCAGGTCCAATCCATCCCAGTCAGAGATGGTGTCAACCCCAGCCCCTTAAAACAGAAGTAGAGTACAGTGTCGCCCTAGCTTGGTTGCTATCCATTTTATTGCCACTCACTCTTCCAGCACCTTGCTGTCAGTCTGACTCTTTGCTTGTCTTTCCAAGCCCAGTGGAAGTGGACAGCACATACAGAGAGGCAGAGAAAGTGGCAGCAAGAGTGCTGTGACTAGGACAGAGAGCAGTACTGAAGAGTTTTCCTTTGCCATGGAGGAGTGGAGGAGAGAGTGAGAGAGAGAGAGAGAGAGAGAGATTGACTACCACAATGTAGGGTGGGCACTGAATGGGCACCTGGCAGTTGCTGTCCCCACACATCCAGCTCAAATCAGCAGATATGGAACAATCTGCAGTAGCCAGAGAGACTAATGTAGGTTACTCATCTTCCCCGCCATACTCATTCCACTCCACACAGGTTGGCACAGTGACATGGTGACCTCCAGGTGGGCAGCCCAAGGTAAATAGTGGACTGTAGCCTGGCAGAAGTTAGTGATTGGTGCCCCTCCACAACCATCCCACCACTGCACATTGGCTGCCCCAGCCAGAGACAGAAATGTGAGTTGCATTGTCACACCACACTTGTTTCTATCTAGCCTGGTGGGCTCCAGGTGGATGGAAATGGGGCTGCCATCCAAGGCCATTGACACCCAACACACCATTCCGCACCTCTGCAAATGTGAAGCATTTTCTCCTTCCATTCCAGCTCCTGCATGTGAGGAGCACTCTGCTGTAGATGACAGATGTGGTTCACATCTGTACAGCTTACCCATCTGAGTTCCATGAAAGCTGGAACTTGCATTTGGATGGGCTCCAGGCAGGTGGCTCTGGGAGAATGATGCCCCATCCCACCTCCACACAAGGGTAGCACGCTGCAGCAGCCATGGATAGAGATGCAAGTCGCACATCTGCCTCTTCATATCCATCCTTGCTCCATCAGGGATAACATGAAGGCTGAAGTGCGCTTTGGGTGACTGACACTTCACTCCCTACACCTCTACACTTGCAGAACACTCTGCTTCAGCCAGAGACTCTCCCACCTAACGTGCTCTGCCCATGGAAGCACTCTGAGGTACTGAGATATAAAATGTGGATCCTCTATCTGCCCTCCACAACTGTTCCCACTCTGCTGGGTGGGAGGAGGGACAGGATACAGTGGGTGCTCCTGCATAATTGGTGCACTCTCTTGTCCATCTATCAAACCAATACTTTACAGCAGCCAGAGAAGAGATGTTGGTTACACATCTGCACCATCATAAACTGTCCCATTTCAAGCAGTTTCACACACAGGCAGGAGTGGGGTCTAGGATGGCAGCCCCTAAGTGACTGTTCCTCCCCTCCATCCCACCTCCACACATGGGAGCACTCCTTCCCTCCATTATTCATTTGCACATACGAGCACCCCTCTTTGCATATGGGGAGCAATTCTCCTCCTCCAGCCCTCTTCCACGTGATGGACATGGTGTCTTATGTAATTATATTTGGTCTCAGTTCTTGTTGAATTCAACATTATATATATTCTGCCAGGGAGGCTTCACTGGAGCTCCCAGGGTTAGGTTGTGGCATTCTGGGGACAGGGCATTCTCAGTGGCTGCACCAACCCTGTGGAATTCCTTTCCTGTCTATTTGAAGGAGGATCCATGGTAGAAGCCTGTAAGAAGGACCTAACGACTTACCTGTTACAGCAAGCTTTTATTGATTAATTGTTTGATGTTAGTGGGATAGATGCATTTTAAATCTGCTGTCAGCTGAATTTTTCATACATGTTCACGTATGATTTTATATTATTGTTTGCTGTTTGTATTGTGCAGCGCCCAGAGTCCCAGGAAATGGGCGCTTTTATAAACACTCTATCTATCTATCTATCTATCTATCTATCTATCTATCTATCTATCATATATACCAATGTAAAAAATTGTTTTATTTTAATTTTATATCATGTGTCCTTACTTTTGTATCTCACACCATGCATTGTCTTTTTCATTCCTTGTTCAAGGGACTTCCTTGCAAATGAGCTTTCTCAATTGATGTTATCCTTCATCAATAAACTTGAACATGGAGAGCACTCTTCTCTCCAGTCCATCTCTACACATAAGTATTATTGCTCCACCTCCATCCCACCTCCATACATTGTGAGCACTGATCCCCTGCCCCCCAGTGCTTCTCCACTGCATTTCACCTCCCTCACATGGAGAGCACTTCTTCCACTGCATCCCACCTGTAGCACATAGGGAGCACTTCTCCCGTCCATTCAACCTCCACACATGGGGAAACTTTCCTCCCACTTCATATCAGCTCTGTACATGGGGAGCAATCCACCCTTCATCCCACTGCTCCTACATGGGGAGCACTGCTCCTATCCATCCCACTCCTACACATGGGGACACCTCCACACATTTGCATTACCCTCCTCTACTACCATCCGCCTCTGCATATAGAGTACCCCAACCCCTTCCACCTATGCACATGGGAGCACTCTGCAACAGCCAGAGACAAAGATGTCAGTCAGGCATCTGCCTTTCCACACCTATTCCCACTCCTGATGATAAGCTCCAAGTTGGGCAGAACATTGGTGAGTTGAGATGTAATAAGTGGGTTGCTCTGGGAGATGGTGCGAATACCCCTCACCACCTCTCTGAATGAGAGAAGTCCCTCCCTGGATCAATCTTTATTCTTTTCTCCACTCACCACTTTTCTGCTGATTATCCTCATGTTGGCTTGCCTTAACAGTCAATTCCCACCCATGACAGGACAACAGGCCACTAGGCCAGGGCAGATTTTCCTCGACTTCTTCTGTCTCTCTTCGGACCACACCACCAGTCCAGCCAGCAACCAGAACAGTCAAGAAGACGCGCCATGTGTTACTTGCAGCTTGGCCCCGGATGGGTCTGTTCTTTCTGAGGTAGACCATACTTCAAGTTATCCCCAGTTCAACTGAGGCAGAGAAGAGCAGCACACAGTCCTACTCTACCACCACGACTGTCAATGGGACACCACAACTTTCGGCGCTGTACAGACGCAGCACAGCAGCGTGCTCACTAGTCTGTCTCACCAGGCATCTCCCGCTCTCTCTGTTGATGATGTCTATCTCTCCTAGTCATCAACAGTTCCGTGCATGCTCACTGTGATGCACCCAGCTCCAGCTGCTGTGGAGACTGCTGAGACACTGAGTGTTTTAGCAGCTGAACCTGAGCCAATCCAAAATAAAATACAGGAATTTGAAAATTTCTGAGATAATTTCGGGGAGGGGTAACACCTGAGCACCCCCTGCGTATGTCCATGCAATCCACAACAGTTCAGATATATACAGTTCTTACACTTAAAGGCACTCCTCCAGCCCAGCTAGCCCCTGCCTGCCCCGCGCACAAATAAACACCAACGGCTACCCCTCCCACTTCTGCAAGCAGCGAAGATCCCTTGCTCTCAAGCGGTCAGTCCTGTACAAGTAGCAGAATTAGGGTCTGGGCTGCAGTCAGACCTGCTGCTGTAATGGAGCCTGTCTGAATATAACAGAACAACTAAACTGAGTCCCCTTAATCCCTACAGATGGAGGGCTGCTGCACAGATGATTGCTGCAGCCACTCAGACACCACGGGATTTAAAACAAGAGCTGGACTATGGCAGGCAGCCTGCCATCTGCCTCCTCCTACTACACTGACTGCTTGCAACACCCTGTCCTCCTCTGCCACCAGTGCCCACCAGTGGTCAGTAGAGTTGGTGGTGGCCCTGCTGGAGTGGTCAAGTTAGCTCCTTGACTTGTTACTAGCCCCACAACCGATATACTCTTTTAACTTCCTTCCATGTCTGGTTGTATTTCCTGTTTCCAAACACCCAATAAATTTCTTTCTAGTGTTTACTTAGATACAGAATATTAAATGTATCAACGTAAATTATAATAGCTTAGAAAGACAGAAGCCTTTTATGGCTCGGCTTCAATGTATGGTTGGAGAACGCTGGAATCTCATCTTGATTGTTTTACTTCCTTATTGCTATTTTGTATTTTCAGGTTAAATCAAATATAATAAAATATAGTTTTTTGAGCAGATAGAAGCTTTTATTATGGCTGTTTTGGTTTGATCCATGCACACTGAAGCGCTGAAGCAGTGAGATCGCCATGATTATGACAACCTTGCAACATTCCTCTGATCCTAAAATATGTTATCACAATGGTTGTTTAATTGTAGGTTTATATTCAAATGTCTTTAATTCATTATAATCACACACTAAGAAGAATGGTCTTAATGAGTGCATTTAAGGTTTCATAATTTGATCTTTTGCAATTTTAATGACCTCCCAATCCTGGAATCATTAATTTGTTTTATCTAAACATTTTTTTTCAGTTCATCAATAGTCCAATAAGATTTAGAATAAATTACTTTAGAATAAAAACTGTATAACTTTGGGTCTGATTTTGTGCAAATAATAACTTCACTCCAAGTTGAAAATGCATAGGAGATTAGTTGTACATACTTTTATATTTCTCAACACTTTTACTTTGGAAATTTGTAAAAAATATTAAAAATAATACTGACCTTTTGCACAGGTCTTGACCTCCCGTAAAGGGAATGGCTTAAAACTTATTTAGGAGTCATTTAAGAATTATCCAAGAACAGGATTTAGTAAACTATACATTTAATGTGTTTTAATAGTAGAAGTTGCCAGAGGACATAATAAAAGAAAAATCAGAGGTGCAGCATAGATGCCTAAAAGGTATCAAACCATTTGCTTCTAAAAGTTTCACAGACAGCCAAGTCTTCTTTATGTGTTTGAGCATTGTTTTCTTCTGTGTCTTCCTTCTTCCCTATCTGGTCAGTGTCAGCTTCATGTATAGATATTGCTGGCTAATAATTACCAACATTTATCTGCTGCTTTTTCCTGAAAAGATTTAACATGATCCCATCCTGAAAAGATCTAATGTGTCCCCAATAAGCAGATCATTTTGTTTCAAGCTGTTTTTCTTCATATTAAGAACTAAAGAATTCCACTGAAGTGCTCTACATTGCTAGAATAACTTCAGGATCTACTGTTCAATTAGGCATGACAAGATATAAACCATGGCCGGGATATTTAGACTGTGCCAGGCGGGGCACAAGCCTGGGTGCAGCACAACTGGGATCGCCAGGGCATGGTCCGTGCAATATTCCAAGCGATTGCTGTGCCATGGCCCAGCACCATTGAATATATGGCACTGTAACCGCTCCCGTGTGCGCATGGCGCAGTGGAACTATGCCAGCGCCAGGGCAGGTGAGGACTAGGGGATGCGCCAGCACAAGAACGGTTGCGCTAGCACAGGAACTGTGATATTCAGCGGTGTGTATGCAAATGGGACCATTATGCATGCAAGGCTCAAATGGGGCAGTTTGCATGTCATTATGGCCACATTTGCATGCAGGTACGCCCGATCCCTGGTGACTTCGCCTGGCGCCCTGCCAGGCTGCAGCTGTCTAGAACTAATGCCCCTTGCCCCTCAATGGCAAAGCACCCCCACGCCCGATTGCGGGCTTTGTGAAAGAGATATCCCTGGTGGTACAGTGGACCGAATCCAGCCTGATGCGCAGGCAATGTAATAAACATCGCATCCCTGGTGGTCAGTGGACCACTCCTAAGACCTGATCGTGGGCATTGTAATAATATTTATATCCCTGGTGGTCAGTGGACCTGCTCACAAGCCTGATCACGGGCTTTGTAATGGAAAAACATTGATGGTCCAGCGGTACCCCCCCTCCCCACCGCCCACCCCAGACCCTACTGCACCGCTCCCCCTCTGGTTGGCCAATGGGCATGCAGACTGTACTATACTACACAGTCCTGATATGTAGATGGATCAGTTCACATATCAGGACTGTAATATTCTTTAATCTGCATCCCGATAACCTAACCTAGACCAATGGGCATACAGCGGACTGTATGCTGTCAGTCGGCGGGTGGCGGGTGGCTTGCAGGTGGGGGCTGCCACCTGCCTCTGACCAGGGGGTGGGGTGGTGGGTCTGAATAGGTGGGTGGGGAGGGGGTACTGCTGGGCCACAGGGTTTCTCCATTACAAAGCCCTCGATCAGGCTTGCGGCGGGTCCACTGGACCACCAGGGATATAAATATTATTACAATGCCCACGATCGGGCTAACGGTGGTCCACTGGACCACCGGGGATGTGATGTTTATTACATAGCCAGCGATCCAGCTGGATTTAGTTCACTAGACCACCAGGGCTATCTTTTTCTAAAGCCTGTGATCGGGCTTGTGGGGGAGCTGATGCCCGGCCTGTGACTTGGGTGGTTGGGTGGCCACCCACAGCTGCCGTGTTGCACCCAGCAATATGGCGGCCAGCCTGAGTGTCCCTGACTTGTTCCTGTTTTGTCGGGCATCTTTCGCCCCACTGTGCGATTGCAAGGTGGACTTGTGCCTGCATATGCACCACACATCCGGGCTGAATATTGGGATGTGCCGCATATGCATGGGCACGCCTCCTGTACTTGCACGCATTACTGGTGCACCCTGGTGCATTGGGATTTGCACAGTGCAACATCCCCATTTGAATATCGTGC
Organism: Neoceratodus forsteri; assembly: GCA_016271365.2. Lineage (NCBI taxonomy): Eukaryota > Metazoa > Chordata > Ceratodontiformes > Ceratodontidae > Neoceratodus > Neoceratodus forsteri. The sequence goes on from CM057455.1 coordinate 1,188,591,109, forward strand.
AAGGCGCATCAGTGGGTTGCGAGGGCGCAACACTGTTGTGCCAAGCGCAATCCCTTTGAATATCCCGGCCCATATGTTCTGGTCTCAGCATAGTGCCTGAACTCCTAGTCCCCATATCTTCCTTGACACCCTAGGTCTCTGACTCTGACAGAGAGAACCTGTAAGCTGATCTCACTAGAGATGAAATTTAAAATGTGGTGTGGGTGCTCATCCCCAGAAAAGTGCCAGACTCTGGCGGGATCCTGGACACATTTATAAGTTATTGTGGGAGAGGCTACAGAAGCTATGGAAAATATGATTCAGGAGGCCCTGCGAGACGGCATTCTGTCTCCATTGCAATACCTGGCCACCATCATTGTTTTACCCAAACCCAGGAAGGATATGGATCCTACTGCCCCATATCTATGCTTAATGTAGACTATAAGGTCATTGTAAAAATCTTGGTGAGGAGGCTGGAGGGTCCTCCTGGTGATCACCAATGAAGACCAGGGGACTTTGCTAGGGAGGCATGCTAAATTAAACATCAGGAAGTCAGTAAATATATTGAAATGGCCTGGGGCAGGTGGGGCACTCATCCTATTCTCCTGGCTCTGAACTGGGAAAAGGCCTTCGACTGGGTCAAGTGGCCTTTCATGTTTGCTATGCTGGAAAAATTTGGTTTTGGTCCCCATATAAGATCTTGGGTGCTGACCCTGTATGCTTCCCCTAAGGCACAAGTCCTGATAAATGACCTGCTGTACTCTTCCTTCACCCTCACTAGGGGACCAGGTAGGTAGCCCCAATCTCCATTGCTATATTTGCTGACAGTTGAACTGCTGACAGTGGTGATTAGAAAACAGGAGACATGCAGTACATGGCCAGCAGCACAAAGGAGTACAGCACAAAATTGCATTATTCGTAGATTATGCCCTCCTTACCTACCTGACCACCCAGCACAACAGGCTATCATAAATATATTCCAGATCTAAGGGCCCCTTTCCAGGCACTGGATAAATTGGATGATGTGTGAGTAGCTCCCTTTAGGGGAGGAGGGCACAACACTTGAAAGTTGCAGAGTGTAACACAGCAGCCCTCCTTATATTAAATATCTAAGTGTCTTGCTCTCCAGGAAACTCTCCACCATAGCAAACCTAAACTATAAATCAGTTCTTCAAACCATCAAACAAAACTGTGAGATATGAAGGACCTCTCCATCTCATGATGTGGCAGGGTGCACACAACAAGTGTCGTTTATCTAATTGTCTCTACATGTTTGAGGTGCTTGCAGCACAAGTACTTCAGAAATGTTTCTGACCAATCATGGGACATCTGACTTCTTTCCTCTGAAATGGCAAGCGGGCATGCATCAGACAGGATGTTCTTCAAAGACTGGTGCAGGAGGTGTGCATGCAGGATTGCCAGATTTCTGCATTTATTACATAGTGACACAGCTTGACTTCTTAGGGACTCCCAGGGACTTGGGGACAGGGCTCCAGTGTAGGTTATCTTGGAAGAGGATGGGGCACAGAGGCAAATGATACAGGCTCTTCTAGCACCCTCCTGGGCACAAGAATTAGGTAAGATTAATCAATCCCTTCCTGAGGTCCACTGCCAGAGCTTGGTGAATAGCACATGAACTCATCTCACAACCTAAGGGACTATCCCCAGATGCAGAAATCCTGTCAAGGCTGTAATGTAGTAGGAATATCTCACTACCTACAAGGTAAGTACTTAACAAATGGTCAGATAAGGGGCTCTCCTAGTTGCACAGTTATACAAGGGACATGTCCTTTGCTCCTACCAGCAGCTCTTAAATAAATTTGCCTTAATCCCTGCAGCCATCTTCACCTATCTGCAGGAGAGATGGAGACTGGTTCTCCAATTGGTCACAGAACACTAACCCCCCATAAAGAACCCCAGTACAGGAGTCTGTCCTGGCACCAGGGTTTGCTAGGAAACTGATACAACAGCTTTACTCCCTATGGGGGGGCATTTCAAGGACAGTCTAAAAACTCACCAGAGATAAATGAGGAAAGGACCTAGGGTACTAAAGTATGCCTGATGAGGTGTGGAAGAGGGCAATCTCAATCTTACAAGTCTGCTGAGCAAACAACCAGCTTAGGCAGGTGTACTTTAATTTCTTTCATGGGGCATACTACACACAAAGCTCACTCTCAAATTGATAATATAAAATCAGACAGGTGTCCAAAGTGTTAGATAGAAGAGGCACCTTCTTCCGCACTGTCTGGTTCTGCAGAGAAATCCAGAGATTCTAGAAGAAGATGATAAAGTTGCTCTCCAAAATACTGGGACACACATATGAGAGACGGCAGTCAGTGCTGCTGGTGGGAAATATACAGTACATGGCCCAGATAGTAAACACAACAACCACTGCCTATGGTTACTTGCCCTCACAAATAGGAAAAAGATAATAGTTCAGAAGAGAAGTATGACACGGTTCCACAGTAGCCCAGTGAATCAATGCCCTGTAGAGTGCATGAGGCTGGACAGGTGTTGGTACACTGCAGTGGCGAAGCTGAATATATATCTGGGAAAATATGGAGTCCCCTGGAGGAATCTTACAGTTCCAGTGGTTGTTCTACAGATGAAGTTTGCTTACTCAAACCTGGATACTCACTGCTGTGACTCAGGGGATGACCTAACAAGATCAGTCAAAGGGAAGCAGGAAAAGAAAGGGAATACAAATTAACCACTTTAATGTATTGTCTGAGGGTCTCTATGCTGTTGACCTTACTGTCCATAATCAATATGCTGTGAACACTGATGATTGTTTTATAATTGTAACTTGTATGAATTTTCTTGCCAATAAAGGAATGTTACAAAAATATCTAATCAAACAATAACGTTATGTGTGAATCTCTTAATTTCCAGTCATGACAATTTCACTAACTTGTGTTATGAATTTGTTAGTTTTAATTGCTGGGCTATCTACATAGCACAACTACACACAGCAAATACAAGCAAGCACACATTTAACACTGACCAATGTTTGCTTGGTGCAGGAGGTCTCTTGCTGCAAAATATCTGTCAACCAGGTGAATTTCTAAAGTTTGCAAATGTTTTGAGAAAAGTAGATTTCCACAAACTTCCATGAGCAGAGCAACATAATAGTAGTGAAAGCCTTTACCACTGTTTCCTTGTTAATTAGAAAGGAAGTGAACACAGCAATATCAATCAGGGAAGAATAACTTCTTACACCACTTTCTGGTTTTCTGAATGCACTGGCAGTTCTTCAGCATTTGATCACTGACATTGACCTCACCATCTGATTATTGCACTACAGTACAGCATCAGGTTTGATCTTTGGAGTTCCATTATGTTTGTTGCCATATCACTCTTATGTACTGCAGTTAGCATGTATACTATTTGCATTTTCTTGGGCCTTGTTTGCCACACAGCTGCTGTCATTTTTGGGCAGTCCTCAGCAACCAGTTGTTTTCTCCAACATCAATCTGGGCATTGCAAAACTATAGTGGTAGTCCTAATTGTGATTATGGTTGCTTGGATTCTGGATTGTGAATTCTGAACTGTTGGTTTCTTATACGTTTTAGGATTTCAGTTTATTGATATTTATGGCACAAAAATAAATTCTGAAAACCCTTTCTGGATATGGAATCAGAATTGATTCTGATTCTGCACCTGAGTGTAGCTCAGCATAAGACTGCAACCCTCACTTAACTTATTGGTGATGCTGCTGGATTTGTCAGTTAGTCCAAGCATTGTTGCCAATCCATCTGTTAGTGTCGATTAAATTGTCACAATGCCATAATCCGGCGGCCGGTGGCGCTGAGGGTTGGCGCTGGTCGCTACACCTCGCGCCCGTCGGCGACCCGTGTTCGGAGCGAGCACGGGTTGTCGGGGTTGGTGGGGAGGAGATGGATCGAGTGTCCGTGGACTGCTCTCCATCTCCAGGGTGAGGGATTCGAGCGCCGGTGCTTGCCTGACCCCTAAGCGGAGGCTGAGGGATCGACAACACGCAGCCTCCAGGGCAGGGGGGGCGGAGACGTGGCAGACGGCTTGACTAGTGCGCGCGCGGGAGCGTCGGCGTGCCCAGCCACTGGCGCATTGCACGCCACGCCTGCCGGTAGAAAATTGGGAAAAATGGAGCCGCAGCATGGCGACGTTCCCGTGTCCGCCATCCCGGAGGACGCCTCCCTGGCATGGACCCGTTCTGGTGGGTTGATCGCTCCCCACCACCCTGCCACCGAAGGGTAAGTCGCGGGTGCTGAAGGAGGGTCTCATGTCCGGGATGGCGCCGGAGGAGTGCGGAGGGGGGAGGCTCCAGAGAAATAATATCAAAAAAAAAAAATAAGTGCCATAATCCATAAAATGACCCTTTCCAAATCCCCAGCCTAAAAGGTCTACTACAAGCCCTCCAATAGCCCCAAGAGACTCCCTAACTGGCATCCTTAGCCAAACTCCAGTCCTATCCGATGAGTTCCATGTGATGTCTCCATCCCTGTCCCCTGCCCCCGGCACAGCAAAGAAGATCTTAATGCAGTAGTTGTAACACTTTAAAATCTTTTAGCTGGCATCGAGCAAAGCTAACAACTGTAAGGCCCCCGAAAATGTTTTGTGGGGCCCACCTCCACCAATAAATGTAAAATAACCATTAACAATGACATTTTATTGTGTGAGTTTTTGTATCAGTCCTGCCGAACAAACATAGTTTGTCCATGTTGCCCCGTCCCCTTGTTGGCACCATGATCAGGAACTGAACAATGTAATTTGTTCCTGCTCCTCCTGGGGACACCAGCACCAAGATTAGATGTTTTGAGTAATGGGCCATATGGCTTCTTTGTTCTGTACTCCCCAATCATGTGAAACTGGAGTTGGAATCTTCTGACACCACTGCTGATAAACTCAGTTTCAAATGGAAAAGCAATTTCAAAGTGAAACATGCAAGTTCATCTTTGAGAAAGGTTTTCTTGATGCTGACCTCTCTGAGCGGTGGGCCCTAACAGTGTGGGCCCTATTGCAACCACAGCTCTTGCACCCCTGGTCACTGCCCTGGTTGGCATAGAAAGACTGTTCTGAGCTCCTCTTTGAAATCTCCCTACATCCCACCCCATCATCTCTGTACTAGTAATAACCTGACTGGACTCCCCAAAGTTCTCTGTTCTTCATCTCAGGACAACGTGTAGGCCAAACCTAAAGCAGGTCCTAGTAATAGTTACCAACTCAATCCCAAATGCTTATTGTGTCTGGGTACAGCTATTCCCATGGCTTCCTTTAGGTTAGCCACCATCCTGAGGAGAAGAAAACAGGAGTTCTGGGAGTCCAATCAGGTTATTATTACTAGTACAATGACAGGTAGGGGAGGGAGGTGAATGCAAAGAGGAGGTCAGGCTCAGGATCAACTTTCATGCCAGCTAGAGGATTATTAAAAGTGTTACTGCTACTCAACTAAGATCATCTTTGCTGAAGGGGGTCAGGGATCAGAGACATTGTGTGAGAGTAGGACTATCACTGGACATGATGGACTAGAGTTGAGCTAAGGATGCCAACTGGGAAGTCTCAAGGCTATTGGGAAGGCAGTGACAGTGGCTACATTGGATTAGCCATGGACAAAATGAACATTTATTTAAAGTGGACCACCACTGGAGAAATCGGAGACACAAACTCTATGCCACCTCAGCCCCCACAGACACGAGCATCCAAGGTAAGCGGAGGTGGTAAAGGTGATGTGTGTGTGTGTGGGGGGCTTTTCGAGGGTGAGAGTTATTGGGTGTGGGGAGGTTTTACCTTTTGCTTAAATGGAGTTAGATGCAGAATAGGAGTTTCTGATTCTACTTCTGATTTTGTTTCTAGTCCTATGCCTTAATTGAATGAGGAACCATATCAGAGTTGGAACTGGAAATTCTAAAAATTTGACTAGGTATCAAAGGAGTGGATTCCACAGAATCTGAACAACCCTAATTATGATCTACTGACTATGTCACAGAATTTGCCTTTTCTTTCCTACAACTGCACACGTTTAGGGCTGGAGTAAAAGCAGGTTGTGAAAACAATGTACCCCTTTTCTATAAGTTGGCTTAACAATTGAATTACAATTTAGAGGTTGTTTGCCCTGTCTTTTGTACTGATGCACTCCACTACTTCTGTTGTAACTTCAAGATTATCTTTCCTGTCTAATTGAGAAATCTGCTCTATATTGTCCTCCCTAGGGCCTGTGATAGTCTAGTCCACTGCTGTGCTTGGTACAATTGTTTTAACCACATACATCTTATAATGCCACACATAACCTCTCATCCCACCATTATCAAAATAACTTTCACATAGTTCCTAGGTTTCAATGCCAAATCTGAAACGTTTCAAGGCATATATCATTTGAATCCCAGATGTGCTTTGAATAGTAACAGAGATTCATCTATACTGATGTGTTTGAGGGTACATGCTGTCATAAATTTGTTCTACAACATATCTAAGACATTTCTAATGTTCCAGAGTTTGTCAGGGATGGTGCCACACTCTGCAAAATACAGACATTTCAAAACAGTCATGAACTTGTCCCTGCTCATAAGTGAGTACTCTATAAATGTGTACAGGAATGGATTTTGGATCAGTAATCTGCTAATTGTGTTTTTTCAATCAATCAATCAATCAATCAATCAATCAATCAATCAATCTTTGTTTAGCCAGGTGAAACATTGTTGAGAAGAACTCATTTACAAGATGGACCTGGTAATAATTACATAACATTGGAGTATACAACAACACATCCTCATTGAGTAGATATTCTGAACAATTTCAGCATACAAATTGGTTGTATATACAGAATGGTTAGGATATATACAGATTTGTTGAAACAAAGTACAAAAATAAAATACGATAGACATTCAATTGGCTAGATTGGTTAAGATAAACACAGATTGATTTAAAAGAAAATACAATACACAAAATACACAAACAATTTTAATAGCTAGCTGTACCAGTCTATACTGATAGTGTGTAAACTGACTGGCAGGATGTCAAGCCAAAGGCCAGGAGGTCAAAAGTCTGCAGGAGGAAAGGTCACCTCTGAAGTTGAAAAACAAATATAGATCATAGAGTGAGCCCAGGGCAATAGCTATCTGAGGCACTGTAAGTTCGTGAGGCCAGAAAAAGTAGGTATGCTGGACCACTTATAAGGAAGTAAAAGGCAGTGAGAAATCGTAGTGGTATGGACCTGCGGTAGGGGATAAATGAAAAGTGAATGTACAAGGGTTTTATGATAAACACTTGTAAATTTTTGTAACAGTCTTGACCAGTAGACATTTTATGAGGCACACTTATAATTTTTGTAGCAGTCCTGACCAGTAGACATATGGTAGGGAAGGAAGAAAAGTGTTAGCATAGGGGTTTTATGATGCACATTTGCAATTTTCTATGGCTGTCTTGGCTAGTAGGGTTTTGAAAGCAGCTAGGAAGGGAAGAGGCAATTTGTAGTACTTTTCTGGAGTTTATTCCATAGGGTAGGAGGAATAGCCAATTGAAAATTTGCCAAAATGAGTTTTAACTTTGGGAATAACAAAGTGATATAGTTGGATCTTCTTAGTGCATATGGTCCAGGGGTACAAATAGGTAGGCAGTCTGAGATATATGAGGGCAGTTTCTTGATGATAGCATGGCAGATCCAGATCACTGTGTTTTTGTATCGCCTTGTGCCAAGGGAGGTCCAGCCAAGCAGGGTATATAAGGAACAGTGGTGAGTAGCATAGGGGCTCGATATGAATCTTAAAGCCCGTGATATAAGTTGTCAAGCTTTTTAGAGCTGTGTTGTTCCCTTGTCTGTATAGAATATCCCATTAGTTGAGTAAGAGGAGGAAGGTGGATTATGCGATTCTGGTTCTCACTTCCAACATTAGCAAGTGTCTTAATGAGGAAGAATATGCCAAGCCTCTGTTTAAGTTTTTGGAAAGTTCTTCAATATGGTCAAGAAAGGACAGTTTGTGGTCAATCCACATCCCCAGGTATTTAAACTTATGTACCAGTACCAGAGGTTCATTAAGGAGAGTAGTAATTGTGGTTTGCCTGCCCACCACATTAGTAGGGGTAGACCTCGGAAAAGGAGAGAAGAGCATAACTTTATTTTTTTGCATTAAGCAGTAGTTTAATATGCAATAGGTTGTTCTGTGGATGGTTAAATTCAAGTTGGAAGTCTGACCATGTTTTGTCAGGGGTAGGTCGGTAATGTATCGTCATCGTCGTAATAGTGTCGTCTGCGATCAAGTGGATGTCAGCTTGATGGATGCCAGCGTGATGTTATTTACATAGATGGCAAAAAGGAGGGGTCCCAGTATTGAGCCTTGCAGTACACCTCTGTGGAGAGTTTTCATGGGGAAAGTTTCCTTCTACTTTAACCTACTGCAATCATCCCTCAAGGTAGCATTCAAACCATTTGAGAGTGGTACAGTTCAGACCAAAGTTACAGAGAATATCCAGCAGGAGGGCATGGTCTACCATGTCAAATGCCTTGCTTAGAAGAAGAAGAAGAATCAACATTTATATAGCGTTTCATACATCCAAAGCACTTACAAGCAATGCTAGACTGGTAGTGAAGTGACTGAATGTGTTGGCCATATCGCACATCATCACCCACACAGCCTGGATAATTGCATGAACTGGTTTATGGGAAGGGAATGTTGGCCAGGACACTGGGAATGTTCCCTATTCTTTGCGAAAGTCCCTGGGTTCTTTTACTTCCACCTGGACACCCACCAGGACAACACCATGATGGGCAGAAGGGACTCAGGTTTTAATGTCTCATCTGAAGGATGGCACACCCCAGCAGTACAGCACCCCTAATGCTGCACTCGGATGCCAGTGATTTTTAGGTGCACGTCCGATCCAGGTGTGGGAGAACCCACGACCTTCTGGTCCAGAGGTGGATGTGCTACCAACTAAGCCACGCTGACACCATGCTGCTTAGATCCAAGAATAGGGCACCTACATAGAGTTTATTGTCCAATGCATTCAGCCAGTCGTTAGTAACTCTTGCAAGTGCAGCTATAGTGCTATGTTGAGGTCTGAAGCCAGATTGTATAGGGGTGAGTAGGTTATGTAGTTCAAGGTGATCTCTAATCTGAAGGCTGACAATCTTTTCCAACATTTTGGATAAGGTAGGAAGCAGAGAGATCGACAATAGTTATTAAGGTCTGCAGGGTCCCCAGATTTGAATAATGGGACAACATGGGCAGTTTTCCAGCTATCCGAAGGGAACTCTGCGTGAGGACAGGTTGAGATGTGGGTTATGGGAGGCTAGTATATGTGATTTTCAGAAAGTCACTAGTCAATGAAGTCAGCACCAGCACTTTTTCTAGTGTCTAGGTTGATTAACATGTCTTCGACTTGTTTCAGAGATACCTGCTGAAGGAGAAGGATGGCACAGCCTTTGTAGTGGGGAAGAGCGTTGTCCTGCCCATAGAGATAGTCTCTCAGGGCATCAGCAGGGGAGGAATCAAAGGCCAATCCAGCTGTGGCAAAGTGGTTGTTTAGCCCATTCAATATATCATGTTTATCTGTGAGCATTACGCTGTAGACGGAGATCTTGGATGGACAGGTGTTGGATGTCCTATGACCTTCAACTTCCTTAATGGTCTTCAAAAGGTGCATGGGCTGAGGATAGCTGCATTCAGTTTGGTGTTATAGTAACTGGACTTGGTAGCCCTTACAAGCTTAGTGCATTGATTTCTGGCAGATCTAGAGGAAGCCAGTCGCTCTGAGAGCTGATTTTTTACCAACCTAGTCAAAAGTACTAATGAAAACATGCATTTCAAAGAAGCATACTGGCTTCCATGAGGTACTACATGAAAATTCAGTTTGAGCAGTACTAGACAAAAATTATTTTGCATATTTGTTGGTTTTGTACAAATAATAGTCATAATGCTGTCACTACCATCAGGCTCTGTCTCTGATAAGAATATTTTGAAACATTCAGGTGGTATTGGGTTCCCAGACAAAGGGGCATTAATTCCCAGATTTCTTGTGATTTCAGATGTTTCTAGCTGCTTCTCATTTTCACGATACAAAATTTCAGAAACACCTTTCTGGTTTTCAGCAAGGCTGTCTCTAGAGGATATTGGTGGACTTGTCCACTTGCTCTGCCACTTCAAAATGTTCTGTCTCTCCCCTGCACTTGGTAACTCCCTACTTTTTGGCATCCTCTACCTCAACCTCACTGGTCTACTGAGACAGATTTCCAGAGGTGGTGTTAGGCACAAGCAAACCAAGTTGTCAACTGGAGCACCAAAATAGAAGGGGCACACAAGTAGAAAGCATAAGCAGTGATCTGCTTGAAATACAAAAAGTGATAATATATAAATAATAATTGCTGTTGTCATTGTCACAAATGCACTCCATGAATCAGTCCCTCTGCTCCTACAGTGCCAACCTCAGAGTGCAATAGTGTGAACAGGTGACAAACAGGGTAATCCTCCAGTCTGTTTGGGTCCGAATCACCTATTAGTCTCGAGTTCTGGAGGATTTAAACTGTGAACCTTATGCTAGCATACCCAATTAACAGGCTCAGATAGTATTCTCTTTGGGGATGCAATATAATCTTTCACTTAAGGGCACCCAGCCAGGTATCCAAAATGAACCCTTACAACTCTATATGAGACCTCAGTATATTCTTACTTTTACAAGCTTAGTAACATCATGCAAGCCCTTAATGGCTGTCAGACTTAAACACAGATTCAGCATCATAAGCAAAAGAACTGAGGAGAAACACAGGCAGTATTAAAGTAAATGTAATTTACTAAAATTGTAAAACTGAATAAATAAAATACAGAACAACTTATAATTTTGGCTTACACTCTCAAAGAAAAAAAAATGGAAGTCACAGAACACAATCTCCTACCACAATACTTAAGTTTTTCCTATCTGGTTGTTACCTTTCAAGTGCTTTCAAACCAAACAGTTAAAAATCTCTGAGTCCTGAATGTTATGACACACATTTCCCAGATGCATGTTTCATTTCAACCTCCCTCCCCACCCCCTTTTGGTGAGGTCAGCTAGATCCTCCCTTAGAGTTAACTCTAACATCATTTTACAAGGAGGTGTTTATCAGAAAAGACATTTCCCAAATATGACAGTCTTTGATCAAACATTTCTCTTTGAACTTAATAATCCCACACTGTGTCACTAATTCTCAGCTAGGTGATAAAAACATACAGGATCAGCCAAGTGACTTTCCTTTCTGTTAGGTCATACAATTCATATTTAGTTTCCACTTTAAAAGTATGAGCAGATATAAAGGTCATAAACTATCCCACTGGAAGGAAGGCAGTTAATTAGGTTTCCTCTGGTCTTTTCTCACATCCTGCAGCTTTAGCTATACTGAAACCTTTTGGGGTCAAGGTCACTCACTGAAGCACAGGCTGACTTAGGTGCCAACCAGACAATCACAGACCATTTATTTATACTATAAATATCATACAATAACCATAAGCAGATGGCATAAGCGTCACAGTCATCCTTGTATTCCAGGATTTTTTTACCACTTTTGGATGTGGGGTGGAGCAGAAGGAAGGGTGGTGGAGTGGTGAAAGGGCACACAAATATTTCTGCTTTGGGTGTCATTATGTCTGAAACTGGTCCTGTTGATTTCTTGTCAGTTGTGGAGTCCTGCTCCATTAACTTGCTGAGCTTTTGTCCTTGTCACCTTCTGTGCTTACTTCCCTTTTAACTGGCCTGTCTAGCTGGTTTCTGTTACAGTCCTTATTCATGTTCAGTTGGCCTGATTTGAACTACTTTAGTGGATCTCTAGCTGGACCACTTTCACATGTTGTTCTCTGACCCCTTCCACATGCTGTGCTTCACCCTCTGTTTCATTTGCAGTACCTTGCCCTTTCACTGGTGGTGTCTTAGCTATTTGTATTCATGCTGCCTTACACAGAAACATAGACTTTGATGCAGATAAGGACTACTTCAACAACCTAGTCTGCCCATTTCTACTTGGAGGATAAGCTGTAGATCATATTTAATCAACAGCCTATTTCTTCTTACCCCCACTAGATTGCCTTATGTCTGTCCCATGCATTCTTGAATTCTCACAGTTTTAGACCCCACGATCTCCTCAGTGAAAGCTGTTCCATGCGTCTACCACCCCTGTGAAAAATACTTCATCACATTGCCCTTGAGCCGTCCCCCCCTCTATCTTCAAATTGTGTCCCTTGTTCTTGTACATCTCTTTTCGGAAAGATGCTACCCTCTTGGACTTTGTTGATTCCATTGAGGTATTTAAACATTTCTATCATGCCCCTCCTCCTTTCCTCAAGGGTATACATATTAAGCTCCTTTAGTGTCTCCTTGTATGGCTTCTCTTGCAGACCCTGCACCATTTAGTTGCCCTCCTTTGAACTGCCTCCACCCTGTCCATGTTCTTGCAGAGATGGGGTCTCCAGAACTGGACACAGTGCCCAGATGGGGTCTCACCAACTGTCTGTACAGGGGATAACAACTTCCTGTTTTCTGCTGGTGTTGCCTCTCCCTATCTATCCCAGTATCCCCCAGCCCTCCCTACCACCTTCTCACATTGCTTGCCAACCTTAAGGTCATCTGATATGATTACCCCAGGTCCTTTTCAATTTTTGTTATTGTTACTACCTCCCCCATTGTGTAAAATCTTCCCCTGGGTTTTGTTTCCCAGGTGCATTATTTGCACTTATTTGCATTGAATCCAAGCTGCCATACTTCTGACCATTCCTCCAACCTTGCCAAGTTCCTTCTCATCCTTTCCATGCCTCCTTGTGTATCAACCCTGTTGCAGATCTTTGTGTCATCTGCAAAGAGGCATACTTTTCCTTCAGTCTCTCTGCATTGTCCTTACAAAGACATTGAAAGGACTGGATCCAGTACTGAACCCTCACGGTACCCACTAGTAACCCCTCTTTCTTCAGAGTGGACTCCATTTACAATTACCTTCTGTGTCCTGTTGTCCAGCCAATGTTTACCCAAGCTACCACCCTGGGTCCCACTGCCAGGCTGGTTAATTTGACTATTAATCTTTGTGAGGGACTGTGTCAAATGCCTTGCTAAAGTCTAGGTAGGCCATGTCCACAGCCCCTACCTGATCTACTACTTTGGTCTCCCAGTCAAAAATCAATTAGATTTGTCTGACATGACCCTCCCACTGTGAACCCAATGCTGCCTTTGAGTCCTGTGCCCCACTGGCCTCAGGGTACTCAACAATTCTTTTTCTTCAGAAGTGATTCCATCACTTTCCCTACCACAGAGGTCAAACTGACAGGTCTGTAGTTTCCTGCCTCTGTCTTAGTCACACTTTTGTGAAAGGGAATCACATCTGCCTTTCTCCAGTCCTCAGGTATCACACCATCCTCCCATGATTTGTTAAAAAGGGTAGTCAGTGGTGTCACTAGTTCTCTGCTTAATTTTTTTAGAATTCTGGGGTGAATTCCATCTGCCCATTGCTTTGTCCACCTTCGGTTTAGGAGTTCTTTCAGAACCCTTTCTTCTGTGAAAGGACTGGGATTGACCCCCCCATCCAGAGTGCTCCTAGTTAATTGGATTAGGCACCTCCCCACCTCCTTTTGTGAATACTGAACAGAAGTATTCATTCAGTATCCCTGATTTTTCACTGCCCTCACTGGCCACCCACCATCCATTCTATTCAGCCTCACTATCCTCCCTTTGTCTCTTTCTACGCCCCTGATATACAGTACCTATAAAAGGTTTTATCCCTTCTTAACCAAGTTTGCTATCTTTTCCTCAGTTTGGGCCTTTGCTATTCTGACTGCCCTTCCTGCTTCCTTCTGCCTTAACTGGTACAGTTCTCTGTCCTACTCCTTCTGTGTTTCCTTATACTTCCTAAATGCTATCTTTTTCCCTAACCTTTACTGCTACCTCTTTGAGAACCACAGTGGCTTTTCTTTCATTTTGATTTGTTTATTGCTTCACAAAAAGCTTGTTGCCTCTGTGATGGCAGCTCTGATATTTCCCATTGTTGCTCCACCTCCTTCTAGCCTGTTTGCTAGTGCTTTTCTAAGGCACCTCCCATCTTGCCAAAGTCAGCCCTCCTGAAGTCCAGAACCCTCACTTTTGTATGGCTTGACTCTGTAGCTGAGTTTATCATGAACCACACTGTTTGGTGGTCACTTGTTCCCAAATGGCTACCTACTTCTAGATCTGAGATCCTCCACTGTCCCATTTGAGTATGAGGTCCTAAGATTGCTCCCCATGAGTAGGTTCAAAACTAGCTGTCTGAGGCATGCCACCTGAAGGGCATCGAGAATGGCCCTGCTTTTGGATGTGGCTGCAGCAAGGTGCTCCAGTTAACATCTAGCATATTAGGTCCCCCATCAACAGTATCTCCCTTTTTCTGCCATCTTAAGTATGCCTTCTAGCATATCCTTGTCCATTCCCTCCCGACATGGGGGTCTGTATACAACCCTGTGTGGATTGTGGTGCCATTTCCAGTCTCTAAGGTGACCCACAGTGCCTCCTTTCCCCCTGTTTACTATTTTGTTCAGTTGCTTTTATCCCTTCCTTTACATAGAGAGCTACTCCACCCTCTCTTCTCCCTTCCCTGTCTCTCCTGTAGGTTGTGTACCCTGGTATGTTAACCTCCCAGTCATGGTTCTCTCATGTACCATGTTTCTGTGACTGCTATGATATCCAGGCATACCTCTTCCATCAAGGCCACCAGTTCCGGGAGCTTGTTGCCCAGACTATGGGCGTTGGTACTCATTACCTCCATTTCTTGATGGCCTTATCCCTTTTGCCCCATCCCTGTCTTTATTGTGTTTGTCACTTTCTCCATTTACCCCTGCACTTCTCCCTATCGACATCTTTAGGTTGGTGTCTACCTCACTTAGTACCCTGATTTTTTGGGGGCTAGGATTTCCATGTTCCTCTCAGTGCCTCCCTCCTTGGCTGGTTTAAATGCTTACCAATGAGGCATTTAAACCTATCACCTAGGATCCTGGTTCCTCCTGGACAGATGCAGACCATCACGACAGTATAGGCCTGCATCCTCCAGGTGGACCCCCATTCCCCAATGAAGCAAATCCCTGAGCTCTGCACCAGTTTTTCAACCACTGATTGAATCCCAAGGTGTGGAGCACCCTAGCCTCACCTGTACATGACGGCAGCACCTCAGAGAAGGTTACCGTATGCTATTTGTCAAGACCTCTCCCCATCTCCACAAACACTTCTTGCACTGCTCTGCTCCTTTCTTAGCCAGGTCATTTGTCCCTGGTGGAAAATGACATCTAGATCCCTCCCTGTGCAGCTGCTCCTGTGAGCCTGAGGATTCGCTCCCTGTCCCTCCAAGCCCATGGCACCAGGCAGGCACTTGCCCCCTTTCCCTTCCACCACCAGTTCTACCTTCCTAACAATGGAGTCCCCAACCAAGAGCTGTTTCCTTCCCTGTGGGGTCCCATGCCACTCTCCTGTGGGTCTCCTTTGTCTCCACTGTGGGTGCCTCCATGAGGAACCACACTTTTCCAGAATAGCATAAAAGTGGAGAGGTACAACTGGAGGTATGTGCCTCTGTTCCACCACCCTCACCTCACCCTCCCTGAACCCACTGTGGTCCAACACTCCTCTTTCTTGGCATCCTCTGAGGCAATGGCAGTGACCCTAGTGGTCCCTGGGTGGGAGAGGAGGTCCCAAATCCTGGCCAACTCAGCCTGGAGATGAGAACCTCTTCCCTCAGCCCAGAGAGGTGCCTGCAGATGGGACAACACCGCATCCTCCAGAACATCTTTCAGAAGACTGTTGCTCCACAGCCACTGCACTGCACCACTCCCATCATGTCTTATTTCTGGCCCCTAACTATTGTTTGGAATACTTACTCTTTCCTCTGTTTGTTTATTTCTTTTTTCACTCCTACTTACTTACTTACTGCCTCTGTGCCTTTTAGTGCCTGATTTTCCTTTTCTGAGACAGGAAGTTCCTATATTTCTCAGTAGTCACCTTACTTGCTCAGAGTCAGACCTCCAGCAGCTGGGGATGGAGAGCTACTCTTGCCCTTCTAGGACGGTGAGTCTTTGGTGCTCTGTGATCACTCACTTCCTGCTCCCAAACAGGAAGTTCCTGTTGTCAGTCAAATCCTGTGCCTTAAAAGTAGAACTGCCTTTAGGTGAGGGGTGGAGGGCAATATAGTCCCAGTAAAGAAGTTTAGTTATACCAGCAGCTCCTTCCTCCTGGTGCTCTGCCAGAAGCTATCTAGGGCAGTGTTTAAATCTTCTACTTGACAAATTTAAACCACATAAGTTCATTAATTCCTGAGAATCAAGAATTTTGTATAAAAGTAGCAAATCACCTCTTGTGCGTCTTAGTTGAAGTGAATGTAAATCAGTTTTCTGAAGTCTATCTTGATAGTCCAGTTTTGCCAAATGAGGAACCATTCTGGTTGCTCTCTTCTGAATTTTTCTATTCTATCCCTATCATGTCTTAAATAAGGACTCCAGAAGAGACCCATAATCAGAATGAGGCCTCACATAAGTTCTAAACAAGGGATTATAATATTCCTGAGTCCTTGACACAAAAGATTGTTGAATACGGTAAGTATGGCATTGGACATATTCATATCCTAATACAGTGATCCGTTGAGGATAATTTGTTATTTACAAGAATTCCAAGAGTGCGTTCTACTAATGACTCCTGAAGGGAATATTATTAGATAATAGGTTTGTTTGGGATTATTCTTTCCGAAATGTAAGACATGACACTTATCAGAATTAAGTATCATCCTGTTGGTATCTGCCCAGTCCTCAATAATTTTAGATTATTAATAATAGAGACCCTGTTTTGTGATGAATTAACAGACCCTCCCAACTTGGTATCATCACCAAATTTTGAAAGAAGATTATCAGAACTAACCTGTAAATCACTAATAAAATTATTAAACAGTGTTGGTCCAAGAACTGATCCTCATGGAACTCCACTGGTCACTTTCTGAATTTGAGAGAAAGAACCATTTATTCTAACCTGTTGAAGTCTATTATTTAACCAGCCAATACCCAATTAGTTAGAAACTGTGAAAATCCAATATTCAACATTTTATCCAACAATACATTATGAGGAACTTTATCAAAAGCTCTACTATAATCAGGAGAATAACATCCATGGGGATACCTCTGTCAAGTCCTAAACTAATATACTTATAAAAGGCTACAAGATTGGTAGTGCAGAGTACCTGCCTGAATCCATGTTGAGTAGTGTCAATTACATTATTAATAATAGATTCCTGTTCGAATTTTTGATATTTTTCTCCATTAGTTTACTTATTATAGATGTTAAACTTATTGGTTGATAATTTTCAGGTTTAGAGTGATTACCTTTTTTAAAGATTGGTATGACTGTGTCAAGTGCCCAGTCATGAGGGATGACACCATCCAGTAGTGATTTATTAAAGATTAAAGTTAGTGGTTTAGAGATAGCTTTAGCAGTTTCTAGTATAAATCTAGAAGTAATGTTGTCTGGTCCTGGACTAGAAGTCTGTTTTAAAGCAGCAGTGTAACGAAAAAGTTATTCCAAAATGCTAATTTTCTGCCATAGTCATGAAAAAATGGCAGAACTGTTTATTTGGGTTCTCTGGATGCTTCCTGTGCTGTGTACTGTACAACTGAATTTTTGTCTTGACTCTTACCCTCCTCGGTCCTTAATATAATTTCTATGCAAAATGAGGCAGCCATCTTTTTTCTTGAGAAATAATTGTTTTAGGACTTTCATAAAATTCTTAAATGATAATGAAAACTGAAAATTTTACCACTGAAATAAACTGGAAGACATCTGGCATCTATTAAGAAGAAAAAAGGTGGGGTCAGATTTTAACCCATTTTCGTTGCACTGCTGCTTTAAAGAGTAAATAGCCTCTAAGGTATCCTCTTCTGTAATAGTATAGTGTAATTTACAATTATCTACATGTTTAAATAGTTTAGGAATTTCTTTTTGTAAAGACCGAACAAAACTGATTATTAAAGGTATCTGCGATATCACTATCATTTGATATAATGGAATTATTGACGACTAAAGGACCCATATATCTATTATTCAATTTCTTATTATTTAAATATGAAAATAATGATTTGTAACTATCCTTGGAGTGTACTAGATGAAACTCCATTTTTTTAGATTATATGGTAGTTTGTTTTAGAAGCTTGAGAGTTTTCCTATATTTGGAAAGTAATAAATCGTGAGCTCCCCTTCTGTTTTCTGAAAGGGAAAAAGCCTTTGTTTTTGCTTAATAAATTTTTTATGGTTCTATTGAACCACAGGGAATCTTCCTTTTATTAAACTTTTCTTTGTAGGAACATATAGATCTTCCAAATGATAAATTGACGCTTTCAGATATTCTCAAGATTTCTCAAGAGATAGGGAGATAGAACTTCATTCCATGGAATGGAATTTAATTGGTCATTAATAATGTCAAATTTAGCTTGGTTATAGTTTTTAAATTCTGAATAGTTCAAATTTTGTTGAAAAAATAACAAGGAAAAGAAAAGGAATAATGATCACTAGAACTCAGAGGGGCATCCAATTGTATATTTGTAATAGAACTTGCTATATTGGTAATAACTAGATCTAATATGTTCTCACCACGAGTTGGTTCACTTATGACTTGTTCAAAACCCATATCCACAATAAGCAAAATTAAATCTTTTTCAACCATTGTTCTACCAGATAAAGTTGTCCAATTTATGGATGGTATGTTAAAATTGCCCAGAATGAGAATATTACCATTTGAGGCTATATTTAAAATCTCTTGATACAAAAGTGAAGTATAATCTGTATTAGCTGATGGGGCCTGTAGCATGTTCCATCCAACAATTGGGGTTGACCTTAAACTGAATATTCACCCAGAGAGATTCAGTATTAGTAGTAATGAAAAGTTGAAATGAGGCTATATCTTCCTTACAATAAAGACAGACACCACCTCAACTTGACCCTGACTTATCCTTATGAAATAGCTTATATCTAGGTAGATGTAAGCTCCAGGTGGTATCCGATCCCACCAAGTTTCAGTAATTGAAATGAGTGCATATTTATCCGAAAGACACTTGGTCTCAAGTTCGCCATTTTACCAAATTCAGAGATCTTGCATTAAGAGAACGAACCATGCATCCAATGGGATCTGCATTATTCCATTTTAGGAACAGGACACATTCTCATTCCCCCAGTTTTTAGTTTAAAAGTTTACTAATGGCTAAATTAATCTCCCTACTTTGCAAATCTTTCTACACTTAGTTAATTTCACAGATAACAATTCCTTCAGCCACTTGTGACAAGCACCTAGATAACTACACAGATAACACAGATAACAGAAACACAGATAACAATTCTCTTCAACTAACTCTGACAAACACCCTAGCATTTTTACCCTAAATTGAAGGTCCCAGTACAAGAGTTCTAGTTCTTAATTCCAGTAGAGAAGTTTAGTTATACCAGCAGCTCCTTCCTCCTGGTGCCTTGCCCCTTTCACCTATGGTGCCTTCAGTATTTTGGATTATGCTGCACGCTCCTCCATTCATCATGCCTTCAGTATTTTTATTTGCACTGCCCTGTCTTTTCTACTTGCAATGCCTTCACTGTTTCTATTTACTCTGCCTTGTCCCATTCCACTTGTGGTGCTTTCATCATTATGACTGTGGGTGGAGCCTACAGGTGTACTGCATGTACAAAAGGAGTGATGTCATGTTTTCTGTCCCTGGAACTGACTGAAGGTGTAAATAGTCTTCTCTGCCTTACTCTCCTCCAAGAAATGTTTTCTGCCCTCAAATAAATACACTTTCATGTTAGTCAATGGTTGCAGGGTACTACTTTCTTTCTTAAATGGGTGGTACAAGAACTGGAACCTGAGTAGTGGGAGGCAGCACTGTTTTTGGGAAGTAAGGTACACCCACCTCCCCAAGAAGCTCCAAAGGTCCATCCCACCTTTTTATTCATGTGGAGGGGCAGGAGGTGGATCTATCATACTGAAAGAAGACTCACTAGAGTTTGGGTGTGGACCAAGGAACATCACATCTGTGGAGTCCCTGCATTTTGTTAAGGACTAAGAGAACAGAAGATACTTAAATTGCCTTCAAACGGACTTAAAAACCCTTGGAACAAATGATTATCAGAGTCACCTGGTGTCTCAAAATGAAACACTAAGAAATGTCTGAAACTACAGCTTAAGGATTCAACTTCAAGGAAAATAGACAACTTTCAGGTATTTCTTAAACACTTATATACTAAAATGGGCACATTACTTGGTAAACTCAGTCCGTGATTAAGTGTATTTTTCTTTTAAGTTTGAGAAGTGGAGTTGACTTGCATATGTTAAAAATACCAGCTGCAATTAGCAACTACTGTAGTTGTAGAAACAAAATGCTGTTTTTTTCCTATTTACTTTTTTCCTGGCTCAGTTTATATCAGTGAAGAGCTGCCATCCAACTGGACAAGCTATTTATCACTCATTTTTCATTTAAAATACCATAAATGTGGTTTCACATTTTTACCATGAGGGAAGCAAGATAAACCATTATGGTTAACAAATGCATTCTTTGACACCTCTGAATGAATGGCGTAGTTTTTTTAACATTCCTGTTGAGTTAATTAATACTTTGAACCTGTTATTCCAGTTTTTATGACTTTGCTTCTGGAAATTTCTGCATGGCAAGTTTCCTTAGGCACCTCACAGCACCTCATTAAGCCATGTGACACTACTATATTTGCAGGACATTGCATACTGTAGCAAGAGACTCAATTTTTTTTGCCTTTTTCCAAATAATATACCAACTTCATTCTCAGGCAGGCAGTTCTGGGCTAGTGTTAATATTCTACTGAATTTTCTTAACTTGCAGTTTGTGACTATAGGTGTTTATAACTGAATGATAATTACCACATTTGCTTCTCTTGCAAATAGCCAGCCATTTGTGTGTTTAATTACTGTTTGACTTACTGCAGGTTACACATAGAGTCTGAAAAATTCATAACATGCTGTGTTGTGATTCAATGAACTGATAAATGGGGATTTTGGTTTCTTTACAAATTCATTTTCCTGACCATGGATATACTAAAACAAAAATTTCTCAACAAAATGTTTTTAAATAAATTATCTGGTTTGGGAGAGGGGCTGCCACAAGCAGAATGGGATTTCACAGATGAGGGAACACCAGCAACAGAAAAAGAAGCATGTTGCAGGGTTTTAAATAATTGATTAGCAGTTTTTCTTGGGATGATACTAACTGTTCAGAAAGTATTTATATAGATTTTCTAGAAGTGCTGTATTTGTTAAACACAGTGAAGCAAGAGCTATTAATTTTCACAAAGTTTTAGCACTTTTATGAACAAAATGCTAATCGATTTTTAGAGTTAAATAAACCCTTTACCTGATGCCCATTTTAGGCCTTATATAGTAATATCTTCCTTCAAGAGAACAGTTTGTAATGAAATGTGTCGAATTTACATTGGCATTTGGGCATATGGACCTTTATATTATATGAATTTTGTGTGTGAAGTGTATATCAATTTCTAAAAAAAAAAAAACATCAAATGTCTTCAAAACTGGTCTCAACATTGTGTTTATCTTCCACCTTATCACAACATACAACTGTCTCAGCAGTGTTTTCAGTTAGGTACAGTACCTTCATGTATATGATGGCCTGGTTCTGTTGAGTTGATTGCTATAACAGTGCATAGAATTAAATGCAAAACATATAGGCAACTGTAATACAGAAGGTGGCATTATTTTTAATTATACAATGAAAAGGAAAAATAGAAGCTGATTGGCTGCTGACCATTGAAACAGTGATGTTATTACACAACAACATCACCGTAGCTTTGGATTTGGATCATTCCTTGCATTTTCTCTTAAGAAATACTTTTCCACACTAACAAAACATCCTTTAAAATGTATTTTTATTCTGTATATAACAACAAGCCATTGTATAATTGCAATAAGGCACTCCAGGGTGTATGTTATCGTGTAATAATGCCACATCTGGGGTGGTGGGAAGCTTTTCGGCTTCCTCATGCTTCAACCCACCCAGGAGTGATATTATATATAAGATAAAGTATGGGTCTCTGGTAATGAGAATTTACACACACTCGAGGGTTTGATGCTACATAAACCCCGGAGAGCGAAGCTCAAAATGGCTGCATAGCATCAAACCCCAGGGTGTGTGTAAATTCTCTTACACACCGAGATCTATACTTTATTTTATATAATTGTTGGCTTCCACTTTTGCCTCAGCAATTATATAAAATAAATAAAAAAAAGACTGCTGTGTCGGTGCAGTTAGAGTAGGTCAGCCATGAGGTCCGCTTTCAGTTTATTTTAATTCTTGTTATGGGGTCCATCCAGTAGTCGAGTGGAACATCTGAAGTAATTTAAACAATTTACTTACTGCAGTGTCCGTGGCAGTCTGTCTCTCCCTATGGTGTGTTTGCGGTAGGGTTTCCAGTTTGTGAAAAGGACACAGTGCGAGGAGTTTGAGCATACATTAAATGCGGGAAAACTCGTGCAGCGTGTTTGCCGTTATAAATGCTCCTTTATAACGGGCAAATTATGCCACGTTTCCTAATGGAAAAAGGGAAGCCCATTAATTATTATATGATAACACACACCCTGTCATGCCTTATTGCTTAAATATGCCCTTTTCTCAATGTACTGTACTTTGATTCAGTTAGTGTATATGCAACAGCCTTTTATTTATTTATTTAGTTTTTGTTAACCGGTAAGTAGCTTAGTCAGCAAGTGACTGTTTTCAGGCATGACCTGGGAGGTACAATTACAACACACAAAGAGTACAGCCAGATTATTAAGACAACGAGTACAAAATATGCAGAGAGAAATACATATGGCAATGTAACATACATTAAACAAAATATACTTTAGCACTTGATCATGGAACATACTCAAAAATGTGAATAGTAGAAGGCAGAAAATAAGAGAGGATAGGCATCAGTAGAAAAGACACAAGGAAGGAAAACTGGCAAAAGGATGGAAGGAGAGATTAAGTGGAAAGCAGGTGCCGTCGAGATCGGCAACAGCGGGGTGAGGTACCAACCTGCGGCCGGGCCTATGGAGCCGAAAGACGGCAGGCGAAGAGAGTGGGGAGGGAGGGAGTGGAGACGGCAACAGTGGTAGGAGGTAGGAAAATACAGACGGGCTGGTGGAACCGATAGACGGCAGGGCGAGAGTGAGGATGCCGTGAGAGGGGATAGAGGCAGAGGAGTTACGGCAATAGCGGCAAAAGTGTCAAAGTCAAGCCGAGCCAGTGGAACCAAGAGATGGCAGGGCAGGGAAGGGGGTGAGATGGTGGGAGTAGGCAGTAGTAGGTGGAGAGAGGTGACTAAGCACAGCCAGGAGGGTGGGACTAAGGAGGGCATGGATGAGGTAGGAACAGGAAGGTGAGTTTGGTGGGGAGTGGCAAAAGGGGAAGAGGATATAACAGAAGAAGGGGGAAGAAAGCAGCAGTGGGGTTAAGTGAGGAGAGGCTGTAAGTGAAGATAAGAATGTCATGGAGTAGAATAGCGACTTACAATTGTCAACAGCTAACATTAGGCTTATAAAGAAACAGGTTAAGGCAACATTAATTACAAGGCACAAAATAGAACATTAATTACAAGGCACAGTATAGAACACCCATTTGGACAGGCAAAAGTGCTAGCAATGAGGAAACAGTACAAATGCAGCAGATCAGGTAGGGTCAAAGCAAACACATTTGTCCATAGTAGTGAGGAAAGTCCTGAGTTTGCTCTTAAAAGTCACATGAGTGGAGACATCTCTTAGATCCTGAGGTAGTAGGTTCCATAGGTGGGGGCAGCATGATGGAAGGAGCCCATGCCCTTTTAGTCCGACAAAAGGGGATGGATAGTAAGGTCTGATCAGCTGATCTAAGATTCCTTGTGGGAATGGCCGGCCTGAGGAGATCAGACAGGATAGCAGGCTTGGACGTCCTTAGGATGGAATCAACTAAATTGTACAAGTAGTACTGCCTGTAGAGGAAGGAGAGAGCCAACCAAGGTCCTGATATAAGAGACAATGATGATGCAGCTGAGGTGCTTTGGTTGCATACCTGCACCTTCATTTCACAGTTGAGGGAACTCACAGCAGCAGCAGAAAAAAGAAGCATGTTGCAGGGTTTTAAATAATTGATTTGCAGTTTTTTCTTGGGATGATACTAATTGTACAGAAAGTATTTATATAAATTTTCTAGAAGTGCTGTGTTTGTTAGACACAGTGAGGCAAGAGCTATTAATTTTCAGAAAGTTTTAGCACTTTTATGAGCAAAATGCTAATCAATTTTTAGAGTTAAATAAAACTTGATGTTGGCATTAAACACTTAGTGGCATGGATGTAGAGGCACCAGTATTTAAGCATGACTTTGGTAGAGGATTAATTTTGACTGGGGGTGAGGAGGGTGAGTCTTGATATTTTTCGCATAATGGTTTTCTGAAACTTCAGCCTTCAATGGGTTAGACTTTGTAGCCATCTGTACAGTATATCACTAAGCCACATGCAGTGGGGTATGGGTAAAACCCACATCGCCAGACCCAGGCCAGAGCTGTAAAATCTGGACTGGGTACAGCTTGAAAATATTGCTGATCTGGTGGAGCAGCAATAAAAGATAAACTAAGCAATACCTCCATAACACACCTACCCCAGTTTACATTTACCTAATGCCCATTTTAGGCCTTATATAGTAATATCTTCCTTCAAGAGAACAGCTTGTAATGAAGTGTATCGAATTTACATTGGCATTTGGGCATATGGACTTTTATATTATATGAATTTGTGTGTTAACTGTATATCAGTCTCTAAAAAACACATCAAATGTATATCAGTCTCTAAAAAACGCATCAAATGTCATAAAAACTTGTCTCAACATTGTGTTTATCTTCCACCTTATCACAACATACAACTGTCTCAGCAGTGTTTTCAGTTAGGGTACAGTATCTTCGTATATGATGGCCTGGTTCTGTTGAGTTGATGCTATAACAGTGCATAGAATAAAATGCAAAACATATAGGTAACTGTAATACAGAAGGTGGCATTATTTTAATTATGCAATGACAAGGAAAAATGTAAGAAGCTGATTGGCTGCTGACCCATTGAAACAGTGATGTTATTACACAACAACATCACCGTAGCTTTGGATTTGGATCATTCCTTGCATTTTCTCTTAAATATTTTCCACACTAACAAAAACATCCTTCAAAATGTATTTTTTATTCTGTATATACTGTAACAACAAGCCATTGTATAATTGCAATAAGGCACTCCAGGGTGTATGTTATCTTGTAATGTCACTCCTGGGGTAGTGGAAGCTTTCAAGCTTCACCTCATGCTTCAACCCTATCCCAGGAGTGATATTATTACATGATAATACACACCCTGTCGCCTTATTGCTTAAATATGCCCTTTCTCAATGTACTGTACTTTGATTCAGTTAGTGTATATGCAACAGCCTTCACGTGAACAGCTGGGCTTCTTTTGACTCCTGATGTCTATTTGCTTTAGCTATTGTATATTGTTTGAACTGCTTTGGTCTTCTTGATGTGGTGCCTGTGTGCCTAAACTATGTAATCTATTTATCTACTGCTACTCATGTATCTCCAGTGAATGATTGTTATAACTGTCAGCTCTCCAAGTCCTTGTTTTTGACTTGTTAACTGTGCTGTCTTTGTATTAGTTTCAACAAGGTGGCTTTGTAAATGAGTCTCTGACTCAAAGGTTTGTAAATCTGATATTTTTAAAATAAATAACTGTTAATGTTTAAGCTCATGAAACACCCTTTATCTAGTTAATGATTCTAGTTGTAGTGGCTCTGCCAGAGCTTGTTTATATAGGCTATAGCTTGCTTCCTTCCACCTGTTCTACCTTCATTCATTTTACTTGCCCTGTCTTCCCATTCCACTTGTACTGCCTTCATCATTTTTGTTTGCTCTGCCATGACTTCTTCAGCTATGAAGTACTGTCTATTTCTCATGTTGCCCATTATATTATATTCCACAATTCTTGCTTGTTTCCTTATTTTATTCGATGCCTTGAAATTTTAAGACCTGAGGCTCCAAAGTCAAAAAGTATTGTGTCATCCACATATATACTGATATTGGAAGAGAAAAGACCAAGGAGGGTTATTTGCACAGATTACACACAGATTTGTGATGGTAGAAAAGGACCACACTAGCCCATCTAGTCTGCCCTTTACCCTCCCCTGCCTCTCTTCCTTTACCTACCTGGATTCCCTCCTCTCAATCCTATATGTCTGTCCCATGCCTCTGAACCCTCCCACCAATTCAGAACTCACCACCTCATCTGGAAGCCTGTTCCAGGGCTCCACCACCTTCTCCATGAAGAACTGCCCTCTGACATTTCCTCTGTATTTCCCACCTTCCAATTTGAGACTGTGCCACCTTGTGTTTGCTCCCTTGTTCTTTTGAACAAGCTCCCTCCTTCACCTTATTTATCCCTTCAAGTTCTTAAAAGTCTCAATCATGTCCCCTCTCCCTTCTAGTCTTCAGTGTGTACAGATTCAGCTCCATCTCTGTTCATATGGCTTTTCCTGCATCCTACTCATCATCCTTGTTGCTCTCCTCTGGACCCTCTCCCCCATCTCAATATCCTTACGTAAATGTGGTCTCCAGAACTGCACCCCTGCTCCAGGTGCGGCCTCACGATGGTTCTGTACAGCAGTATGAGCACCTCCTCTTCCTGCTAGTAAAACCCCTCACTATGCAGGCCAGCATACCATTTACCTTACCCACTGCTTTACTGCACTGATTCCCCACCTTAAGATTCCTCGATATTATAATCCCCAGGACCCTTTCCGGTTCTGTTTTCTTGGTTCTTCCCACAATGAAGTAAGTTGCTTCCATGTTCTTCCATCCCAGATGCATCACTGAACACTTTTGTGCATTAAATTGAAGTTACCAGGTTTCTGACCACTTCTCTAGCTTCTCCAGGTCTCACCTCATGGTCTCCACCTGTGAGTCCACCCTATTGCAGACCTTTGCATTGTCTGTGAACAGGCACACCCTACCCTCCAGTCCTTCTGCTAGATCTCTAATGTAGATATTAAAGAACAGGGGTCCCAGCACAGACCTCTGAGCACCCCACTGAGCACTTCCCTTTCCTGGAATGTACCCATTAACTACCACTGCCTGACTCCTTCACATCAGCCAGTTTTCCACCTGCCTAGTAACTCTCTGGCCCACCCCAAGCCCTTCAGCTTGTTTACCAGCCTTCTGTGTGGGATGGTGTTGAAGGTCTTGCTGAAGTCCAGATAGGCCACGTCCACCACCCTGCCGGGTCCACTACCTGCTTCACCCAATCGAAACACTCTATCAGGTTAGCCTGACATGATCTTCCATTTGTGAAGCTGTGTTGCCTTTTATCTTGTTTGCCATTGTCTACCAGGTATTCCAACACCCTCTCCTTAAGCAGTCTTTCCATTAAGTGTCCTTCTGAGCAAGATGGCCACCAGGCTGGGTGTGTCATCAGTTGTTCTGCAGTAGTCTTAAGTTTTTAAGTTTGTGTTGCTGTTTTGCTGTGTTGCTGTTTTGCCGTCTTGTTTTATTTTATCTCCGTTTATATTTGTGCTGAGATATTGACTTGCATATTGGACTGTTGATGAATGCTGGCATTTCCTTCCCATTCTGTCTGAGGGAATTAGTTGAGCATGCCAAGCCTGGGTACTGGGCTGTTTTTCTTGTTCAGGCGTCCCTTGTGGGTTGGATTCGTTGTGTGATTTGAAGCCCAGAGAAGATTGTGGAGATGTCTTTTGGTTCTCTGCTGAGGGAGAAACTGCTTGGACTTAGAACAGCTGGTCAGTGACAACCTTGATCGTTACCTATGGTGAGAGCACAGTCAGGAGAGAGTATGGCTTTTGCTTTGTGGTGAGAGCACAACATAGAGAAACATAGAGGAAGAACTGCTAAAGGAATTTCTGCTGTTTTGCAGTAGGGATTTCTGTGCTTGGTTGAACTGGAGGCTGGATCGAGAGGTTGGACTGAGCATTTGGGGAGCCTACACTGAATTGTTTGGGAGGTGCCTGCTGTGCGTTGGGGTCATGACAAGAGGTGCCAGTGCAGGTCTGTTGGAAAACAGATGGGTGACTGGTGGCCTCTAGGTTTCTTGGGGGTCTTCTGTTGAGTGGACTCTAAGCCTGGGGCCAGAGTTTGTGGGTCCATCAGTGTGGGGTAATTTGCTTCCCAAATCGAGTGGTGGGGACCCTCTTCTGCTCTTTGGACTGGCGTCTCTAATTGCGACTGGGCTGCAGGTTTTGTGAAAGAGGAGAACTACAAGGTTTAACTCTCAAAGTTTATTAGAAGGATTCTGTGCTCTGCTGGTTTGATATATTTATTTTTGCCATACATTAGTCATCACCAGGTACTGCATTTATTTTATTCTCGAAACAGTGATAGTATATTGGTGATTAAATTTAACTGCTGTGGCAGTGAGGAGGCCACTTCTGGACATTTACAAGGGTTAGGTGAGAGGTACCCTTGTTACAGACTTAGAAGGTCCTGCAAAGAACAGTTAACATACTTCCTTGAACACTAATAAGTTATTCAGAGTTGTGTCTGTTTTTATCCTGGTTTTGGTCTGTTGATTTTGGGGTTTTAATTAGGGTTGGGGTAGGATTGTTCTTAGTTTGTTTGAGTTATTTTGTTTTTGGGTGAGTCATTGAGGGTTTATAGTGGGTGGTGAGTGTAGTGTGTGTGTGTGTAATTGAGTAATTTGAATTACTAAGTGGGTTTAGAAATGTGTGTTGGGGTTTGGGGCCCGTGAGGTAAAGCTACTCAGGCGATGAACTCCGGGGACTTCATCCTTCGAGCTTCCAGTACTATCGTCAGAAGCCTACTTTAGATGTAGGGCTTTAGGGATAGCTCGGGGAGGCCCGCAGGATGTTCCCTGAGTGGATGCCGTGAGTCTGGTATTCAGGTGGTGAAGTCAAGAGATGCCCTGGGGCAAATGAGGACTTGAACGGGGTGAGCCCTGTCTTTCCCCATACCCAAGGGCTCCACCCTAGAAGGTGGGCAGATGACTGGTCCAGCTGCCTCACCTCATCCTACTCTGGTTGTGATGTGCAGTGCCAGATCGATAGAAAGATGGCTGTAATGGCAGACTAGATATCCTCTGTCGATCTGGCTTGCATCACAGAGACCTGGCTGGATGAAAATGCTGCCCCAATCTTGGAGGTGGCAGTGCCAGTTGGATACTCTGTGATACTCACCCTGAGGAAGGATCGTGGGGATGGGGAGGTGACCGTTTGTTTTAAATCTAGCCTGAACCTCACAGTGTTGCCTATGTTCTTTTGAATGTGTGGCTGCCTGAGGAGGTATGGGTGTGGGCTTCAGTGTCCTTCTGCTCTATCGCCCCCAGGTAGCAATGGGGATTTTTGCAAGAGATCGAGGAGCTCATCATTGGGCCTGGTATTGGAGTCCCCAGGTGGTTGATCCTGGGGATTTCAATGCCTGGGTGAATGGGGGCTATCATCATTTGGTAGAGATCTTCTTGAGAGCATAGGGGCACTGGGCCTGACACAAAAGGTAATGACAGCGACACGCTCAAGGCGGCCATACATTGGATCTGGTTTTCTTTTCTGAGTTGGATATTATGGACCTTAGTGTTGATATGGTGGTTTGGTTGGATCATAGCACGGTGGGGTTCACATTTAGGACCTCCCAGATGGTCCTGCCCCTGTGGAGATGGTTCAGTACTGGTCTTTAAGGGTGTTTCCCCAGAGGACCGTTCAGGTGCTGGACCTATCAGGTGTTAGGGCAGCTTGTGCGATTGGGTCGAAGGAGGCAGTAGCGGCCTATAATGCACAGCAGTTGGTGCGGCCTTTGACTCAATCGCACCCTTATGTGTCTGACCCTGTCTACTCATCAGAGATCTCCTGGTATGATGAGAATCTCTGAGGTTTAAAGACTAAGGGTTGGAGGTTAGAGAGGCGTTGGAGGAGATCTTATTTGGTGGAGGACAAATTGGCCCTGAGGACACATTATGTGGACTATCAGGGGCAATCTCCCGTAGAAAGGTAGAATTTCTTTCTGGGGAGATTGCTACAGCAAGAAACAGACCAGCTCAGCTCTTCCACACAGTTGATAGGCTTTACATCCTGCCTGTCTGTGTGTTGGAGGGGTAAGTTCGAGTGTAAGGTGTGAGGAGCTGGCTCTGTTTTTCGGTGACAAGGTGTGCTCCATCAGGGCTGAGTCTCGTCGAATGTCTCTCGAAAGGGATGCAGGGTCTGGCCTGAGATGAACTGGAGCACTCCTCCTGTGTGGGATGAGTTTGAGCTGATTGGGGTTGGGGAGGCGTAGAGATAATCTTTAAGCTGGGCCAATCTACTGTGATTTAGATCCAGGTCCAACTTGTCTTTTGGTGGAATGCTTGGACCTGATTGGTTCTGTGATTGTTGGGGTAGTCAGAAGTTCTTTAGGAGTGGAATCTTTCCTTCAGCCTTGAAAGAGGCTTTGGTTAGAACCCCTGTTGATAAAAATGTCTTTGGACCTGGACTGCCTCAGTAACTACAGACCTGTTTTGAACCTCTCATTTTTAAGGATGGTTGTAGAAAAGGTGTGGCCATTCAGCTGGAGAGACATCTCAAGCTGCTTTCCTTCGCCCATGAGCCTTTCCAGTCTGGGTTTTGAGTGGGGCATAGTACAGAGATGTCCCTGGTGAGGTGCTTAATGACCTCCTGATGGTGAGGGATAGAAGGGACCATATCATCTTGGTCTTCCTAGACCTCTCTGCAGCTTTGACGCCGTGGACCATGCGGTGTTACTTGACCAACTCGTGTTATGGTGTGGCCTGTCCAGAAATGTCATCAACTGGTTTAGGTCATACCTGACAGACAGGGTGCAGAGGGTGACCATTGGAATTTTCTCATCAAACCCGAAGCCTCTGGTCTGCGGTGTTCCACAGGGCAGTTTTATTGCCTCTGTTGTTCACTGTGCATATGCTGCCACTGGGGGACATTATTAGGCAGTACTGGCTGGGTTTCACTGCTATGCAGATGATATACAGCTGTATTTTGTCCTGTGCTCCCAATAGCCAGGTGTCAGACTCTGTATTTAACAGCTGCCTTGAGGAAATCCAGACATGAATGACTCAAAAGTGACTTAAACTAAACCCAGACAAGACTGGTGTACTGGTGGTGGAGTCAGGTTGTTGGGCGGAGTGGGGATGACATTACCTCCTGAACTTGTGTTGGGGGTATGCCTTTAGCCATCTCTAGGCAGTGAAGAATTTGGGCGTAATCCTGGATGGTGGCCTGACACTTGAAGCACAGGCATTGGCAGTGTTGAGAACCGGTTTACCATCTCAGGAATATTGCCCAAATTCGAGCCCTGATCCCACCTGATGACCTGTCCACACTGGTGCATGCTTCCGTCACTTCCAGGTTAGACTACTGCAATGCTCTGTACCTAGGGATATCTGAAGGCAACCTCGCAGACGCAGCTGTGAACGCCAGCCCAAGATAATTGTTGGGGTGAAAGAGGCGAACATATCACCCCAGTGCTACGTGAACTGCACTGGCTGCCAGTTCGGTGGAGGATTGTCTTCAAGATAGGGCTGTTAACCTATAAATCCCTGCCTTGAGGGGCCCAGTCTATCTGCAAGAGCTCCTTGTGCCCAGTACCGCCTGGCCTGGGCTCTCCGTTCTGCCGGGGTAGCCTCCTTGGAGTTCAAGGGTTGGCTGCGGCATTCTGGTGATCGGGCATTTGCAGCCTCGCGCCTGCCCTGTGGAACACCTTACCTGGTTATCTTAGAGAGGCTTCCAAGGTGGCAGCCTTTAAGAAGGGCCTCAAATCATATCTATTTAATCAAGCTTTTAACTGAAAGGGTTTTATAAAATAGTATATTTGTGATAGTTAGTTAACCTGTTGTTTTAGGTATATTTTGTACATTGCTGTAGTTAATTTTAGAATTATATTATTTTATGATATATATTATATGTGTTATATTGTACAGCACCCAGAGTCTTTGGAGATGGGTGCTATATAAATAAAATATCTATCTATCTATCTATCTATCTATCTATCTATCTATCTATCTATCTATCTATCTACTTTCCCCACCACCGGTGAGGCTGACAGGGCAGTAGTTGTTGACCTCTTCCTGCTTCCCCCTTGTGTAGTGCAACCACCTCTGCTCTCCTCCAGTCCACAGGCACCCTTCCTCCCAGGACAAATTAAACGATCTTGCCATATGTGATTCAGCTCCACCCTCAGCTCGCTGGAGTACCCTTGGTGCAAGTCGTCTGGTCCCATTGCCTTGTTCACCCTTAGTCTGCCCAGTTCTTCCCTTACTCTATCTACTGTGAATGCCATAGAATCCAATTGCCTGCAGCCTACCCCCGTTTTTATTTATTTGCTTTTGGTAACTGGTGGGTGCACTAGGCATAAGAATGCCTATTTTCAGGCATGACCGATAGGATACAGTTGAAATACATAACACAGCTCATGAGATATGTAACATAGTGAGGAGGGAATCACATACAATCAACTTTAGGGTTAGAAGAAACATTGTTCAGCATGATTCAATCAATACAGTTTGGACAAGAATACAGAAAAACATGTAAGAAAAAACAGTCATTGGAAGAAAGTATATACAATACACAATAAGTGCTATAATGTGACCATTGGATTAGGAGAGTAGAAACAGGGAGGAGAGGAGGGATAGTGGTGTGAAGCAGAGGAAGAGGGTAAGGGATGAGAAAAGAATGTAGAAGAGGGTTATACAAGAGGTAGGGAAAGGTGTCAGAGGAGTAGTTGCCTAGGGCGCAAGGGCAGGGAGAAGGATGGTCTAAGATGGATGAAAGCAAGTAGGGGTTAGTAGCATGCAGATGACTACAGTGAAGTTTCTTGAAATTGGCATGAGTGGGAGCTTGATGTATAGTTTGAGGTATGGAGTTCCAGTATTTTGGAGCCGTGTATGGAAAAGCACGTGCACCCATATTGGTTTTGCATCTGGGAATATGGAGAGTGGCTTGGCTGGGTAGATCAGAGCCCATAGGAGAGGGGTTGTGTTAGTGAAGCAGAGAATTGCATGATTGAGGGAGGCCTGATCTGGCATATCATCAATTAGAGAGCCATAGGACTGGGAGTCGATGGGCAGAGGGGCAGGGCCATTATAGGTCAGCATAGAGCTGGCAATGGTGTTTGTAACATGGCGATGCAGAGGCATTGCAGCAGATAGTATTATAGGTGGTGTCCCATTTATGGAGGGAGGGCTTGTGGCTGATAGGTAGGTGACTGAACCATAGGCCAGGGCTGGGAGCAGAAAGCCTTGTGCCACAGCTAGTCTAGCAGATGGAGTGAGGGCATAGCTAGTCGGTAGGCATCTCCTATCTTAGCATTGACAGATTTACAGGTGGTGGTGATATGCAAATCAAAATCCAGAGATTCATCAAAATAATGCCCAGATATTTAAAGGAGCTAGAACTAACCAGTGGGGAACTGTCAGCACATGATATTTTAAGGAGTTTCAGTTTGCTTTAAGTCTGACTGGTGAGCCAAAGAGCATGGAGTGTGTCTTGCTTTTATTGAGAACAAGGTTATTCTCTGTTAGCCAGGATTGAATACTTAAGAAATCCAAGGGCTAGAGAGTGGTTTTATGTCTGAGATATTTCTTGCACTGTGGTAAATAACAAGATCATCTGTGTAGAGCAGCGATGAACAGTTTGGTGCGAGCAGCAGAAGGTCATTAATGAAGATTGAGAGCGACAGGGGCCAAGTATTGAGCCCTAGAAATACAACGTGCATGGATAGAGAGGTTTTTTAAGTGCCCTTCCAAAGCTCAGGGCTTTACAATATCAATCATACAAATCGAAACCACACTGTAAACAACATCAAATTCAGAAACAATCCAGTATAATTTAAAGCACTAAAAAATACTTGGTTAAAAAGTAAGGTCTTTAAAGCTTTTTAAAGCTCTCACAGTCAGGCAATTGTGTATCTGGCAAGGTAGAGAATTCCACAGGGTAGGGGGCCATAAAGGCAAATGTTCTTCCACCAAATGTTTTTAAGGTTACCCTGGGAATTCCAGCAATCCTCACCAGAGGATCGGAGGGAGCGGGAGGGACAGTAAGAAGTCAGGAGTTGTGCCTATTTCTTCACCCAACTCCACCTCCTCCAAGCAGTCTCCATTTGTGAGGACTACATCCAACAGATTTCTCCTGATAGGTTCCCTAACCTTTTGTTGCAGGAATGCTCCTTGTAGAGCTTCCAAGATCCCCTGCTCCTAGTTGATGATGCTTCCGGGATCTCCCAGTCGATGTCCAGGATGTTTTGGTCCCCATTAGTAGACTTTCCCTTTTTGCCATTTTGTTACTGATTATAATAGCTGCTTATCTCCATACTCCCTGCGTGAGGGGTCTGTAAACTCACCTTGACTCTTAATTGCTCCCCATGTCCCCTGTCTAAAGTGATCCACATTAACTCCATTTCCCTTCCTCCTCCAGCTCCTCCATGGCCCTAATTTCTTCATTAACTTTTAATGCTACCCTCCACCCCTTCTCCTGCCTGGTCTTTCCTAAACAGTTAGTAAGGTATGACTGTCTCCCAAGCATGCTGCTCCTTCCACCAAGTCTCACTCACTGCTACTTTGTCAAGACCCTTGTACACCATGGTGGCCTCCAGTTCTCCTAGTTTATTCCCCAGACTCCTAGCATTGGTTACCAAGCCCTTCCACCATGCAGCTCCCTCATCCCTACCACCCCTTTCAATCCCTCCCTGCTTACACCCTTTCCTCCTTTCTCCTGTGTCCTGAGGGGAGGCTGACAATCTTATACTTGTTTTACCTGTTTGGGTGTCCCTGACATTAACCCCCCAAATTAGTTTAAATGTAACTTCCTTACTATAAAGTCTTCCATTTTACTCTTGAGTACAGCTGCCTCTTCTGTGCTTAGGTAAAGTATATCAGGGGCATACAGACCTCTTCTTTCCATGTTGAACCCCAGTCTCCTATCAATCTGAACCCCATCTGCCCACACCATCCTCTCAGCCATGTGTTGAATTCTTCTATCTTTTCCTTCCTCTGTGTGCTTGCTCTAGGAACAGGCAACACCTCCGAGAAGGAAATGGAAGGAAAAACAGTGTTACTACTACAGAATCTAGCAAGCAATTTGAACTGGGCCTTAACTTCCATCAGACTGTTCCCTCCGGTCATTGGTTCCTAGGTGAAACACCAGGTGCATTCTCTCACCTAAAGGCTTGCCTCAAGATGATATATTGTGCCTCACCTCAAGCACTGTCACCCACAGGCTCTCTGAACCCACACTTCACTATTTCTTGCTCCCCTCCTCCCCATTTGATTCCTTGATAATAGAGTCCCCTATAAGTGCCACCTTGGTGCACACTTCATCGAAGGTGCTCTTTTGGTGCTCCAGTTTATGCCCTAGGTCTCTCTCCCCTTGGCCCCTTTTACCTTTGTCCAACCCTTCCCTGTTCAAGTTTCTGCCCTCTCCCAGTGCGTCCTCTTCTTCTCCTCCTCCCCTTGGCTTACCCTCAAGCCCCGCCTACCCTCTATGCTGTTTCTCACTCTGCCTCCTCCATCGCCTCTGTGGACACACATCCACTGCCAAGGTCCTTTGGAACATATCCAACCCCTTTCTTCCTGCCATTCCCTACCCTGCTTGTTACTTATTATTGTTTAGAAAATGAAAATGAGGATGGGTTTAGAATAAAGTCCTGAGGACTCCAGATAAGATTGGGAGGGTGGAAAATAGGGGATCATTGTGTTGTACTGATTGATACCAGTCAGAAAGGTAAGAACAAAACCAAATGAATGCAGGGTCAGACAATCCTACCCTCCCCATCTTATCTAGGAGGATACGGTGGGCCACTGTAATAAAGGCCTTGGTCAGGTAAATAAATATGGCCACAGTGAACTGGCGCTGATCGATGCTTGTCAAAATCATATCAATAACTGAAAGCAGGGAGGATATGATGGAGTTTTTTACAAAGCCAAATTGTCAGGAGATGGGAAGGAGGAGGAATCAAGGAAGGATGCAAGCTGAGAGAGGTTAAGCTTCTCCAAAAGCTTCTGCTCCAAAAGGACGCAGGCAGTGGATGTGTGTCCACAGAGACAATAAAATGGAAAGGGACCTGGGGGTAATCATTCAGATGACCTTAAGGTTGGCAAGCAATGTGAGAAGGCAGTAGGGAGGGCTGGGGAATATTGGGATGTATGGGGAGAGACATCACTAGCAGAAAATAGGAAGTTGTTATCCCCTGTACAGACAGTTGGTGAGACCCTATCTGAGTACTGTGTCCAGTTCTGGAGACCCCATCTCCACAAGGACATAGACAGGATGGAGGCAGTCCAGAGGAGGACAACTAAAATGGTGCAGGGTCTGCAAGAGAAACCATATGAGGAAAGACTAAAGGAGCTTAATATGTATACCCTTGAGGAAAGGAGGGAGGGGACATGATAGAAACTTTAAGTACCCCAGTGGAATCAACAAAGTCCAAGAGGGTATCAGCCTTTCAGAAAAAGAGATGTGCAAGAACAAGGGACACAATTTGAAGTTAGAGAAGTTAGAGGGATGGCTCAGGGGCAATGCGAGGGAAGCATTTTTTCACAGAGAGGGTGGTGGACGCATGGAACAGCCTTCCTAGGAGGTTGTGGGTCTAAAACCTGGGAGAATTCAAGACGCATGGGGCAGGCATAAGGCAATTTTGTGGGTGGTAGGAAGAAATAGGCTGTTGGTTAAATAGGATCTGCAGCTTATCTTGTAGGTAGAAAATGGGCAGACTAGGTGGGCAAGCGGTCCTTATCTGCAGCCAAAGTCTATGTTTCTATGTTTCTCCCACAGTTTGGCCCATAAGTTGAAGTGAGACAGAACATGGTTCTAGGGGATAAAGGAGTTTATCCTTTGTGGAGAGGGATGACTTTATCTAACTCCCAAAACTGGGGCCAGTACCAATTAAAATGAGAAGACAGGCTGGAGATATTTAGAAGCTTGGCCATCCAACCCATCTTGGCTGTAAACCTTAATGGGGTTAATGGAGAGCAGAGCAGGTAGGGTACCAGCAAGAGAGATCAGTTGAATCAAAAGGAGGCAAAGTGTGTGGATGGAGAGACAGAGGGGAAAGCAGGCTTGGAGGAAAAGGAGGTTGTATTAAGCAGGTTTGAAAGGGAGGGCAGAGGAAGGAGTGAATAAGCTGGGTGCCCAAGATAGCCTCAAGGGAGCAAGGGAAGTCCACAGACTGAGGAAAATTCTTAAGATAGAGGTAAAACAAGGCATGCAAGAGCAGACATTACAGAGACAGTGAGGTGTCAAAAGGCTAGTAGGGAGGGGAAGGAGAAGAACAGGGACTGCAAGTAAAAGAGAAAAAGGATGTGGGACAGGAATGATTACCTGTAGGGAATTCCAGGATAAGTTATGAAGGAGTACTTTAAACAAGTAAGGGAAATCAGAGAGACAGAACAAGGTTGTTCCAGGGAGGAGGTGGGAGGAGAAGGCAGCTTGTCCAGCAGATGTTTTGGAGTAGAAGGCAGCAAAGAAAAGATAATCAGCAGAATGAAGAGAGTAGGAGAGGAGTTAAAGGAAGGGAGCTAAACCAAAACTTTGACAGGAAAAAAAACACAGAGTGATTTATACTGGTAATTAATAGAGGGAAGGAAAAACCTAAATAGAGGGAGCAGGATGGGTGTGGAGAGTGCAATTGAAGGCAAAGTTGCAGAATGGGTGGAGGAGGGTCCAACCTGGCAAGGTACATTTTGGTATGGCACTGTACTGTATACCACATCTTCCTAGTCAAGCACAGGAAGGATCATCTTAGAAGTACAATTGCAGCCATTGCCATAGTCAGATATTTCTTGAAATTTCTGAGAATATCTCAAGAGAAATTCCTGCTTGCCTGTCTGCAGTAGCACATTAGAGCCACCAGAGAGAATTTATTTAGAAATATCTTGAAATATTTTGAAATATCTCATCATTTCAATAGCTGCAGCTGTAGCATGGCCAAAATAACAGGGAAGAGGGTGTTCAAAAAGCTTAAAGGGTTAAAAGTAGATAAACCTATGTGACCTGATAGCATACAGTCGATAATGCTTAAAGAGGTAGCAGAGATGACAGCAGGACCACTTACATACATATTTAATTGCTCACTGCATACAGGAGTGGTCCCTAGGGACTTGAGGACAGTGGATGTGGTCGCATTACACAAAAGTGGAAGAAAGGATGAGCCAGGGAATTATAAACCAGTCAACTTAATGTCCATAGTGGCACAGATTACATACTCTATACTAAGGAGGCAGTAGTGGACTACTGGGAAGGAAATGGGCTGCTGTACCCAAGACAACATGGGTTTACAAGAGGAAGGTCCTCCAGACAAACCCAGTCAACTTGTTCAACTCAGTGACCAGAGCATTTGATGAGGGACCGCAACTGATGCAGTGTACTTGGACTTCAGCAAGACCTCTAACCCAGTCCCTCAACAGGAGGCTGATCAAAAGTTAAGGAACCTAGGGGTGGGGAAAAACTTGATGACTTGGGTAGAGAACTGGCTGAAGGGAAGATTAGAGATAGTAGTGCTAAATGGGGGTCTTCAGAGGTAAGGGACACAACAAGTGGAGTGCCTCAGGGGACAGTGCAGGGCCCAGTTCTTTTCAATGTGTTTCTTACTGACATAGGTGAAGGCATCAAGGCAAGATTTGCCTCTTCACAGATGACATGAAGATCTAAGCAAGAGTAGGCACTGAAAAATACACAAGGAAACTCAGGGAGGATCTGAGTAGGTTGGACAGCTGGTCAAAGATATTGCAGTTGTGCTTGTGTTTCAGGGCTGAAAATGCAAAGTGATGCATATTGTGGTAATGAACGAAGAGTGCAATAGAAAAGGGTGTGTGTGTGTGTGTGTGTGGTGACTGATAAGCACCATGGAAGAAATGAATCTAAGGATCATGATATTGAGAGCCTGAAAACAACACCACACTGTAATAGAACTGTATATAAGGCAAACAGGATGCTGGGATACATAGGGAGGGCAATAAGCAGCAGAAGCCAGGAATATACTGTATCCTCCCATTCTGCAGTCACACTGATATACTTCGCATAGTATTGGAGTCCATATGTGAGGAAAGAGTGCAACAAGGAGAAGCAGTATAGCACAGGGCAAATGAGATGGTCAATGGAGTAGGAGGCAAGACATATGTAGTAGTAGTAGTAGAGTTTATTTATTTCTGGTGCTCTCCCCATAGGCTAAGGGCACCCTTACAAAATTAAAAACAAACAGCAATAGGAACATGAAATAGAGTTAAGAAAAAGAAAATAAGGTGCCTTGGATTGTAATTAAAATAATGAGGAAGCCTGAGCAGAGAGGAGGCACAATTTGAAGATAGAGGGGATGAATCGGGCAACATGAGGAAGTATTTTTCATGGAGAGGGTGGTCGACACATAGAATGACCTTCCTGAGGAGGTCATGAGGTTAAAACAGTGGAGAATTTAGAATGCATGGGACAGACATACGGCAATTCTAGTGGGAGTAAGAGGAAGTAGGCTGTTGGTTAACTAGGATCTGCAGCCTATCCAATAGGTAGGGAAATGGGCAGACTGGGTGGGCCAAGTAGTCCTTATTGCCATCAAAGTCTATGTTTCTATGTACCCAACTGGAAGTCACTCCCAGACACCATCAAAGGCTTGATGACTATCAATGCATTTAAATGAGTTATGCACAATCATCTCACTCCTGCACCTACTGATCTGATTTATCCCTCATGCTTCTCTACTTCTGATCTGTTCTACACTACCACGTTTGAAATCTTTTCACTTATTTATTATTTCTAACCATGTTGACTGACATTTGTTGTTTAGATGCACTGTATGTATAGCATGTTTGCATTTGATATTTGACATGAGGTATGTAACTGTTTGCTAATGTGTAACTTCTCTGCTATTAATTTCCACCAGGACCATCTTGGAAAATAAATGCTGCACCTATATAAGGCTATCCAGGTCTGCAAAATTCTAAAGAAAAATAGTTACCAAGCTAACGACGTGCAGGAGCTGCCTTTTAGTTAGTTTTAAAGAGAAGCAGATTGTCCATCTGCTCCATGCAAGTTTTCCCATACAAGTAACAAACCTATTAGTCTGATAGGGCCAATGTATTACAACCATGTGAAGGTACCAGTGGGAAAAGTGTATGGCATTGAGCAAGTGGGAAAAAATAAAGCCACTGGTTCACATGGCTTTTCAGTGCAGTAGCCCTAGAGATGCTGTGTAACATTATACAAGTAACAATACCCAACAAAGGTTGGTGGTATTGAGCTACACCACCACCCAAGTGCATAATGAGGTCTGACACCACAGTCAGAGGGCCTTATAGCCTCTAGAAGGGCAGGTATAGCAAATAAGACCCACTCTGGAGGGTATTATTATGCTTATAAAATGGTATCTGCTGATTTTTATTAAAATATTTAAAAAAAAACAGTTTCAAGGAGGAAAAAATAAGGGAAAAGGCAAGTAATTGTAAAGTAGTCCCTCTACTGGTACACTTGCTTTTGAGGCACTGCTGATTTTTCAGAGATTGTTTTTGCGGCATTGGCTTTGCTTCTTAAGTACCCCGCTTCCATCGGTATAAACATGATTGTTGATAATCATCCCCCATACAACTATTGTACTGTGTCCCATTTCAGTTTCCTGACTGAAAGCTACTGCTCATTTCTATGGCTGTGTACAGAGCCTACAGCCATTCTGTGTCTGCTCTAAAAAGAGTGGACTGTGGCACTTCCATTGGAGTTTGGAAGCATCCTTCTGAAACTCAAATGGAACTTCAAACACTCTGCCCGGTCACTCACTGCAGAGCAGCAGCACTATTTAGATCCACTAGTTCCATGTTTCAGAGCAGAACTGCGCGTGCATCATGCACATGTGCAGTTCCACCACGCCACCATTTTAGGAATGGCATTATGCCATTCAATGCAACTGCATGCGCAAGTGCTATGGCCATGCAGTTGCACGTAGCGCAAATTCCTTGGTGCATTTAAGCTTGCCACTGAAGTATTGGCTCTGGCTAGTGCTTGTTTTTAAATGGAGTTGTTCTGGTCCCAACTGTAATTGGGACTAGAAGATAGTCAACAGAGGAATAGAATGGGAAGAGTGACTGCGGCTGTGGTCATCTGAAGGAGAAATATACTTTATTGACAACAGAGCTGTGCAGCTGGGGAAGGCTGTGAAACTGTGCATTCAGGGAAAGCTGCTGGCCATGAAGTATCTGTGTAGCAGTAACAAGGTAGGCAGCACGCGATACTTACCCAGGTGCTATAGGAAGTGTTATGGATGAAAAGGAAAAGAGAAAAGAAATACAGGAAACATTAGTTTGTGTGCCAATAGGCACATGATTTTATTGAGAAATTAACTTTTGAATTTCAGCTGGAGGGGTCTTGATTGCTCACTACTCGAGAGAAAAGATGGCCACCTTTCAGTTTTCAGAACTGGAGTCGCACAGTGATATATGTTGTGGTGTGGCAGGTTATCAAGGTATTAGCTATTTCCCATTCTCTGTTAGTAATTAGTGTACCCTCTTGGCAAGGGTCTCAACCAATTCGAGACCAGGGATATTTCCACCTGTTTTCTAATATGTTTTGAATTGATTGCACCATTTGTTTTACTATTAACCACATTCCCTGTCATGTGTTATGCCTTATGTTGAATTTAATTTTGTAAATATGCCTATTTGACTGCATTTTGTAATCCTCACATATTCTGGATGCCACTGAAAATGAGCCAGGCTCAGGTGTTCTGATTCTTCCCTGAATGAACATAATGAATGACTATCTGAGATAAGCAATTTTTCATCACATCCTCACATTGGGGTCCATCCACAGGTTTAGAATTCCCCTCTTACAATTGAAATTAACAAGGTACATTTGGCTGTCTTTGGCCCTGCCAAGATGGCTACCACCACGCAAGAGAAGCCCCACTTGAAATGGCTACTCCACAACTTCTACATGAAAACTACAAATTTATAAAAAAACAGACTTTTATGCCTTCGCTAGGATTCAAACCCAGATTTCTTGGTCATAGTCATATGCTTGACCACTCTACTATTTAGGCTAGAATTTGATGCCCAGCTCCTTCACCACAGCAGGCTCAGGTTCAATGAATCACACACTGGTTATAAACTGCTTAAAATGCTATACAGGATGGGTGGAATCAGGTGACCTGACTTGACAGAAGTACACCACCCTGGTCTTTGTTTAATGCTGGGTACATACTTTCTAAGAGGGATGGAATTCTATAACCAGCCAAGAACACCCTCTCCCCAGCAAATAAAGCACAGTAAAACGAGTTGGTAGATAAAAGTGTGCACACCCAAACATTATTCATGAACACTATGAATAGTAGAGTATTCAGTAAGGAGATCTGCAGATCAAATATGTTTCCTTGTTTATGGTATTCAGGAAAAATGTATTTGGTATTAGGGGAAAAGCTACATATCCTGTCTAGATGGCCAGGGTTGGTTCCTTGCCACCCATCTCCCACTGTGGGGATTTTCTCCCCCTCCACCCTCCACAATCTTCTGAAGTAAAATAAACAAATAAACAAACAAAAACTAATTTCCACACCTGACAGTGGGCCAAGAGCCAACACCATTTTTTCAATACCCCTCCTAGTCTACTCCCTCTAAAGTCCCCCAAATCATGAAGTCTGAACACTAACTAATATTTGCTTTTGGGAGTGGGGTCATTCAACAATATACTTGCTAGCCCAGACTCCCCAACCAGAAGTCGTCCTCTGACCACTGACTATATGCATTGGGACAAGAAGTGGATACAACCAGAAGGGTGGGGCAGAACAATCCTCATTACTAGCAATGCTAGAC
Source organism: Neoceratodus forsteri (assembly GCA_016271365.2). NCBI lineage: Eukaryota > Metazoa > Chordata > Ceratodontiformes > Ceratodontidae > Neoceratodus > Neoceratodus forsteri. Next base: position 1,188,633,887 of record CM057455.1, read on the forward strand.
AGATGGATCAATCTGCTTCACATCATCAATGATAGGGACTTCTCTACCCTCTCCTGGTTGTGTACCCCAGTCATACAAACACAGTCAGATAACAGTATTAGCTTGACAGGACAATGTGCTTTGAGTAGGGAGGGGATAACTGGGCAAGCTGGAATTTGGTAAGAATGTCTCCCTCCCTAAAACTGGTGTTAAGAGGAGGAGAGCAGATTTGGAGAATGGCTACATGGTTACTTTAACAAATTGTGTCAGCTCCTGGCACAGCGCCAGAAGCCAGCAATTTTGTTACTGTGGGAAAATGAGGGAGCAGGGCTTAGGGTAGTAAATCACTACTGTTAGTAGGGGGTGGCCAAGAGACTAGCCCTAGCCTTCTTTTAATACTTTAATTATTATTATACAAGTAGCTGTGTATACTGGGGTCTGAAAACAGATACTCAGTGTATAGTCAAAAGGTATGAGCACAGCCCTAATAGAAATATCAATATAAATAAGGGTACTACTAGCCAGTCCAGTGGCATGGTGGGCTGAGGTGATTATGCCTCACCTCCTGCCATGCCAGTGACCTATAGGTTGGGAAAGAGTTGCTGGCATTCACAAGGGAAGAAAGAGACTTGGGCATCATCATCATCATCACAAATGACTTGAAATCATCCAAGCAGATCACTAAAGCAGTAGGTAAGGCTAGAGGAATGTTGGGGTGTATTAGTAGGGTATCACAAGTCGGAAGGGGAGGCAATAATCCCTCTTTACAAGACACTGCTAGGCCCCATCTGGAGTACTGCATGCAGTACTGGAGGCTACACCTGCACAAGGACATTAACAAAATGGAGGCAGTCCAGAGAAGGCAACAAAATGGTGCAGGAACTGCATCAAAAACAAATGAGGACAGATAAACGGAGCTCAATATGTATACCCTAGAGCAAAGGAGGGAGAGAGGTGATATGATCAAACATTCAAACACCTTAAGGGCATTAACAATGTGAAAGAGTCTAACATGTTTCAATACAAGAAAAATAGCAGGACAAGAGGACACAGCATGAGATTAGAGGGAGGCCAATTAAAGGGTAATGTGAGGAAGTTCTTTTTCACAGAAAGCATGGTGGATGCATGGAACAGCCTACCTCAGGAAGTGGTGGATATGAATACAGTGCAGGGCTTCAAACAGGCATGGAATAGGCATAAGGGAAGCGATACAGATGAGTATTAATAAATAGGCCATTGACAGGTAAAGGCCTATGGCACATTCATAAGGTAAGAAAAATGAAACAGACTGGATGGGCCTTGCGTGTCCTTATCTGCTGTCAACTTCAATGTTTCTGTGTTTGGGAACTGATGTGGGTCACTGAGGGCTGGCTGGGGAGGAGGGAGGATTGAGTGTTGACAGACAGCTCTCTCCCCTCAGGGAAGAAGGTCTCCACAACCTGCTCTTGTGTATCTCCTGGTGATGTCAGGTGGTAGCTCAGCTGGGCACGTAGAAAGATTGCCAAGCATGGACATTTGAGGACATCCTCATGGAGGTGGAGCTCATCCATTATGTCATTGCATGTGTGCAACCTTGGAGGAAAGAAGCCAAGGATGAAACCCCTCTGGCCCAGAATAACATCAGGTACCTTGCAGGTCCTGCACGGTAACTGGACACCCATTACAGTCCTGCAAGTGGAGGTTGGTGGCATGAAAGAAAGTCCCAGGAAGCCGATGGACAGAGCAGAGGGACCGGACAGAAGTGGGTGAGTCAGAGATTGTCAGGGATAAAAGCTTGTATGGAAAAATAAATAAGTATACTACTCCATACTGAGGGATAGATGCAACACAGCGTAGCATGCCTTTGAAAGAAATAACAAACCACAGTGCTTTGAAACATAGAAACATAGAAAATGATGTCAGATAAGGACCACTAGGCCATCCAGTCTGCCCATTTTCCCTGCCTGTAATTAGCGCCTGCTGACTCTCCTAGTCATCAGCCTTAGCTACTCCACCCATCTCTATGGTTCTCTTATGCCTATCCCATGCATGTTTGAATCCGCCACCATGCATAATCCCACCACCTCCTGGGGCAGGTTGTTCCATGCATCCAACATCCTCTCAGTGAAAAGAGCTTTCTTACATTTCCCTTAAATGGCCCCCTCCAATCTCATGTCATGTCCTCTTGTCCTAGTACTGTTTCCATACTGGAAAATGTTTCTCCCTTTCACCTTATTTATGCTTTTGAGATATTTGAATGTTTGATCATATTACCCTTCTCCCTCCTCTGCTTCAGTGTATACATATTGAGGTTCTTTAATCTTCCCTCATATGTCTTGTGCTGCAGACTCTGCACCATCTTTGTTGCCCTCCTATGTACTGTCTCTATCCTGTCAATGTCTTGCACATATGTGGCCTCAGTACTGCATGCAATATTCAGATGGAACCTTACCAATATTTTGTACAGTGGGCCATCACCTCCCTCTTTCTACTTGTGATACCCCTTCAATATGCCCCAACATTCCCTGGCCTTCCCTATCATCTTTTGTGGTCTCTGGTTGCTTTCAGGTCATCTGTGATACTGACCCCTAAATCTCTTTTTTTTTACCTGATGTCTGTCAACAACTCCCTCCCAACCTGTAGCTCTTCCAGGGTTCCTACTCCCCACATGCATTGTTTGCACTTCTCTGCATTAAACCTCAGTTCCATACTTCACACCATCTCTCCAGCTTTTCTAGATCTTTTCTCATTTGAAGTGGGTTCTGGAGCAGCTCCACGTGACCTGGCCAGCAACAAATATTCTGTCTGTCTACAGCCTAGAAAAAGGTGTCTGAGTACACTCAAATCAGCCCCTAAAATACACCTAGATAGCTGTTCAGGAATTTAGAACCAGTAAAGAACAAGCCTGATTATGTGAGCACAGGAAGATGCCATTTGAAGTATTGTATCTCACTTGGGACCTCAAGCTTCACTCCTTAGGGCTGGTATGGGAAAAGAGGTCATTCATCTTTCAAGTTGACCTTAAGTACACCCAGAAGACCACACCCCCATGGAACTGGCCTGGCCATCCACCTATGGGGAGCAGCGCCAGTCGATAGGTCCAACCTCGCGGGTGCTCCCACCTGTGAAGGTTGAACTCTGACTAGATATCACTGGGCCATGTCAGTTCCCCTCCCATGAGAGTCAGGAGGGTCCATTTTTCAACCAGTCACAGTAGGTTGTAAGCATTCTTTTATACCAGTTCTAAAACATAGAAACATAAAGTTGATGACAGATAAGGACCATAAGGCCCATCCAGTCTGCCCATTTCTTTCTACCTTATAAATGTGCCATCAGCCTTTGCTCTGTCAATCGCCTATCTATTCACACTCATCTGTATGCTCTATAACCCTCCTACATGGGGTTCCTAAAGCTTTTCCCGGAGCTGTAGCTCCTTGCCCAGCTGGTGTTCATCGCAATGCCGCCAAAATGCGGCTGTTGTGAGTTCTTTAAAGCCTCCAGAACTGTCTCTTTAAGAGCTGCCTGCTGCAGGCTCAGTGGGTTTGTATGGGGGGATTGGTGTTTCCCTGCTGAATCTCGCCTGAGCTGTGGTGTAATCGCTCCATTGGGTAGTTGTTGGGAGCTTCACAGGAGCCTATCTGACTGATGTAACTGTTTGTCTGTGATCAGTTAATTAGTGAGATTACAGTTTGTTTAACCTGCTTATATTGCAGCTGGGACTCTGTGTGTTTGGCCTCCATTTTGGACCTGGACTGTTAAGGATGGGCCAATTGTAAAGGGGACACTAAAATGGAGACAATTTAAGCCAACCAGAATCAAGACTCATTTTGGAGCAGGTTGGCCATAGGGAATACAGTCAGTAATTCTGGGACATGGAGTTCTGGACTACGGCGCCTTTTTTTGCACAATGGGGGCTGAAATAAGTGACTGGCATCTGCAACCCACCAATGGGATCGGGTGGTGCCCAAACCGAGAGTCCTTGCCCAAACTGCCGAGGCAGAGTCATTGTGGTTGTGAGGCGAGGAAGGAGCTCTGGGCTCCTACGCTGTTGAGCTTTCACCACAGGAAGCGCATGTGGAAGGTCAGATTTCGGCGGATTGAGCAGCAGCAAGTGTCAGACTAAATTTGCTAGGCAGCGGTCAGAGGCTGTGCAAAGCGCGGCTACCTACCAGACTCACCCTGTAGAGGACTGGAGAATCTGCTTCAATCGGCCGCTCGGTCTGTCAGGACAAGTGAAGCTCGTTGTTTGGGCCCGGTGTTCTGTAGTGAAAGTAATCAGGATTATACACCAGCTGCCTGGTATGGTACCCCTCTGCTCTTCATATAAATGTGTGGAAGTGTTTGAATTCCAGGCTCGGTCCGCAGAGTGGTGTGAGAGGCGATCTTCGCTGGAGTCGTGAGTACTAAATCAGGGTAGCTCCCTGTCAGATGTTCATAGTGAGGGCAAGATTTGTCTGGCTACTTTACTGGCTACACAAACTGAGCCTGCTCTCTCTACTTAATCCTCTTAGGAATCAAATGCTTGTTTTCTGCTCAGGGCTCCAACTAGCTGCATCGAGGAGGCTAGCCTGTGCCTGGTACCCTAGACAATGACTTATAGGTTAGGCCTGTGCACAGTGCCCATATATATACATATATTACAGTGGTAGCTAATTAACCTGATTTCCCCTAGTCCTTGTAATCTCCCCTAAATAAATCAGATTGGTTGTTTTGCAAAGGTATACTGACTGATCCATGTGCCTGTGTTGAATTACTGTACAGGTGGTTATTGTCTAATTGCATCTACTTTACAGGAAGTCCCCAGAGCCAGCTGATTAACCAAGCCTGGGGTAAGTGTATATTGCAAGGGTACTGTGATTGACCTGTGTGGGCCACTAGTGGGAATAAAGGGGTTGCAGTGACCCAGAGGGCTGTGACCAAGTCATACCAGACAGTCTTAACCCTGACCTCTGGGTGGAGGCACCTGCCATCAGATCCAGGCCCCTCAACCTGCTAGCAGCAAGCCAGGCAGGGTAGTAGCCCTTGGGATAGCACCCACTGGGGTTACACTCCTATGCCTATCCCATGCCTGTTTGAAGCCCTGCACTGTGTTCATACCCACCACTTCCTGAGTGGGCCTTTCCATGCCATCCACCACCCTTTCTGTGAAAAATTTCTCCATTCCCCATTAATCGGCCTCCCTCTAATCTCATGCTGTGTCCTCTTGTCCTGCTATTTTTCTTATATTTAAACATGTTAGACTCTTTCACCTTGTTAATGCCCTTAAGGTGTTTGAATGTCTCGATCATATCACCTCTCTCCCTCCTTTGCTCAAGGGTATACATATTGAGCTCCATTAATCTGTCCTCATGTTTTCTGATGCAGTCCCTGCACCATTTTGGTTGCCCTTCTCTGGACTGCCTCAATTTGGTTAATGTCCTTGTGAAGGTGTGGCCTCCAGTACTGCGCAGTACTCCAGATGGGGCCTAACCAGTGTCTTGTAAGAGGGATTATTACCTCCCTCTTACGACTTGTGATACCCTACTAATACACCTAACATCCCCTAGCCTTACCTACAGCTTTAGAGGTCTGCTTGATGATTTCAGGTCATCGATGATGATGATGCCCCAGTCTCTTTCTTCCTTTGTGACTGCCAGCAACTCCCCTCTCAGCCTATAGGTGGCTTCAGGTTTCTCTTCCCTATGTGCATGATCTTGCACTTCTTTGCATTAAATCCCAGTTGCCACTCTTCTGACCATTTTGCTAGTTTATCCAGATCTCTTCTCATTCTGCCCACCCCACCCCATCTGGATCATCTACTGTGTTGCAGATCTTGGTGTCATCTGCAAACAGACAAGTCACCCCCTAGTCCATCTGCAATGTCACTAATGAAGATATTGAAGAGAACTGGCCCAGGACTGATCCCTGAGGTACCCACTTGTGACTTGCATCTCTTCTGACTGTATACCATATACCACCACTCTCTGTTTTCTGCCCGTCAACCAGTTTGCCACCCAGTTGCCCAAGTTCTGACCCACCCTGAGCCTACCCAGCTTATTTGAAACATAGAAACATAGACTTTGATGGCAGATAAGGACCGCTTGGCCCATCTAGTCTGCCCATTTCCTACCTACAGGAGGCCGTAGATCCTAGTTAACCAACAGCCTATTTCTTCCTACCCCCCACAAGAATTGCTTTATGTCTGTCCCAAGCATTCTTGAATTCTTCCACAGTTTAGACCCCAAGCCTCCTCAGGAAGGCTGTTCCATGCATCCACTACCCTCTGTGTGAAATAATACTTCCTCACATTGCCCTGAACCGCCCTTCTTCTATCTTTAAATTGTGTCCCCTTGTTCCTGCAAGTCTCTTTTCTGAAAGATGCTACCCTCTTGGACTTTGTTGATTCCACTGAGGTACTTAAAGTTTCTATCATGTCCCCCCTCTCCTTCTTTCCTCAAGGGTATACATATTAAGCTCCTTTAATCTCTCCTCATCGGCTTCTCTTGCAGACCCTGTACCATTTTAGTTGCCCTCCTCTGGACTACCTCTATCCTGTCTATGTCCTTGCGGAGATGGGGTCTCCAGAACTGGACACAGTACTCCAGATGGGGTCTCACCAACTGTCTGTACAGAGGGATAACAACTTCTGTTTTCTGCTGCTGATGCCTCTCCCTATACATCTCAGTATACCCCCAGCCCTCCCTACTGCCTTCTCACATTGCTTGCTAACCTTAAGGTCATCTGATATGATTACTCCCAGGTCCCTTTCCTTTTTTGTTGTTGTTACTACCTCCCCACCCATTGTGTATTCTTCCCTGGGTTCTTGTTTCCCAGGTGCATTATTTTGCACTTCTTTGCATTGAATCCTAGCTGCCATACTTCTGACCATTCCTCCAACCTTGCCAAGTCCCTTTTCATCCTTTCCACGCCTCCTTGTGTATCAACCCTGCTGCAGATCTTTGTGTCATCTGCAAAAGGCATACTTTTCCTTCAGTCCCTCTGCAATGTCACTGATAGAGAACATTAAAAGGACTGGACCCCATACTGAACCCTGCGGTGCCCACTAGTAACCTCTCTTTCTCCAGAGTAGACTCCATTTACAATTACCTTCTGTGTCCTGTTGTCCAGCCAGTGTTTATCCAGGCTACCACCCTAGGACCCCTCCCAGGCTAGTTAATTTGACTATTAATCTTTTGTGTGGGACTGTGTCAAATGCCCTTGCTAAAGTCTAGGTGAGGCCATGTCCACAGCACCTCCCTGGTCTACTACTTTGGTCACCCAGTCAAAGAAATCTATTGTATTCATCTGACATGACCTTCCCACTGTGAATCCATGTGCCTTGGGTCCTGTGCTCCACTGGCCTCTAGGTACTCAACTATTCTTTCCTTCAGAAGTGACTCCATCACTTTCCTACACAGAGGTCAGACTGACAGGTCTGTAGTTTCCTGCCTCTGTCTTGGTCCCACTTTGTGAAGGGGAATCACTTCGCCTTCCTCCAGTCCTCGGGTACCACACCATCCTCCACAATTTATTAAAAGAGTAGCCAGTAGTTTCACTAGTTCCTCCCTTAATTCTTTTAGAATCTGGGGTGAAATCCATCAGGACCTATTGCTTTGTCCACCTTCAGTTTTAGGAGTTCTTGCAGAACCCTTTCTTCTGTGAAAGGACTGGGATCGAGCCCCTATCAAAGTGCTTCTGTTAATTGGATTAGGCACTTCCCTCCTCGTTTGTGAATACTGAGCAGAAATATTAGTTCAGTATCCTGCTTTTCACTGTCCCCTCTGCCCACCACTGTTCATTCTATTCAGCCTCACTATCCCTCCCTTTGTCTTTCTATGCTCACTGATGTACCTATAAAAGGTTTTATCCCCTTCTTAACTGAGTTGGCTATCTTTTCCTCAGTTTGGGCCTTTGCTATTCTGACTTCCCTCCCTGCTTCCTTCTGCCTTAACTGGTACAGCTCTCTGTCCTGCTCCTTCTGTGTTCCTTATACTTCCGGAATGCTATCTTTTCTTTCCTGACTTTCACAGCCACCTCTTTTGGGAACCATAGTGGCTTTTTCTTTCATTTGATTTGTTTATTTGCTTCACACAAAGGCTTGTTGCCTCTGTGATGGCAGTTTGATGATTCCCCATTGTTGCTCCACACTCCTTCTAGCCTGTTTGCTAGTGCTTTTCTGAGGCACTCTCCCATCTTGCCAAAGTCAGCTCTCCTAAAGTCCAGTACCCTCACTTTTGTATGAAGCTTGACTCTGTAGCTGAGTTTAACGTAAACCACACTGTTTGATGGTCACTTGTCCCCAGATGGCAACCCACTTCTAGATCTGAGATCCTCTCACTGCCCCCATTTGAGAGTACGAGGTCTAAGATTGCTCCCCTCATGAGTGGGTTCTGAAACTAGCTGTCTAATGTCTGCCACCTGTGGGGCATCAAGAATGGCCCTACTCTTGAATAATGGCTGCAGCAAATGTGCTCCAGTTAACATCCTGCATATTCAGGTCTCCCATCAATAGTATCTCCCTTTCTCTGCCATTCTAAGAATGCCTTCTATCATATCCTTGTCCATTCCTCCCCTGACATGAGGGTCTGTACACAACCCCTGTGCGGATTGTGGTGCCCTTCCAATCTCAAGGTGACCCACAGTGCCTCCTCTCCTCCCTGTTTACTCTTTTGTTCAGTTGCTTTTATCCCTTCCTTTTACATGAGAGCAGCTCCTCCCCTCTTCTCCCCTGCCTGTCTCTCCCTGTAGGTTATGTACCCTGGTATGTTAACATCCCAGTCATGGTTCTCTGTTATTACCATGTTTCTGTGACTGCTCGATATCCAGGCATCCCTCTTCCATCAAGGCCACCAGCTCAGGGAGCTTGTTGCCCAGACTACGAGCATTGGTACTCATTACCCTCCATTTTCTTATGGCCTTACTCCTTTTGCCCCATCCTGTCCTTCTTGCCTTTGTCACTTTCTCCATTTACCTGCCCTTCTCCTATAGACACCTCTATGTTGGTGTTTCGCACTTACTACTGTGATTATTTGGGGGCTAGGATTTCCTCTTTCCAAGTGCCTCCCCCTTGGCTAGTTTAAAAGCTTGCCAATGAAGCATTTAAACCTATCACCTAGGATCCTGGTTCCCCTCCCGGACAGATGCAGCCCATCATGCCAGTATAGGCTTGCATCTCAGGTGGACCCCAGTCCCCAATGAAGCCAAATCCTGAGCTTCACACCAGTTTTCAACCATGATTGAATCCCATGGTGCTGAACACCTAGCCTCTCCTATGCCATAGATGGGCAGCACCTCCGAGAAGGTTACTGTGCGTGCTACTTGACTAAGGCCCTCCCAATTCTACAAACTCTTCCTGCACTTCTTTAATCCTTTCTTAGCCAGGTCATTTGTCCCTAGGTGGACAATGACATCCAGCTCCCTCCCTGTGCAGCTGCTCCGGCAATCCTGGCGATTAGCTCCCTGTCCCTCCAAGCCATGGCCAGGCAGGCACTGCCCTCCTCTCCTCTTCCTCCCCAAGTTCTACCTTCCTAACAATGAGTCCCCAACCAGGAGTTGTTTCCTTCCCTGCAGGGTCCCTGCCACCTCCTGTGGGTCTCCTTTGTGGAGGTTCCCAGCATCTCCTTGGTCTCCACTGTGGATGCTCCATAGAGGAACCACACTTTGCCAGAATGGCATAGGGAATGTGGAGAGTACAAATGGAGGATGTGCCTCTGTTCCATCACCTCGCCCTCCTTGAGCCCACTGTGGTCCACCCTCTCTTTCTTGGCAACCTCTGAGGCAATGGCAGTGGCACTGGTGGTCCTGGATAGAAGAGGAGGTCCCACAAATCCTGGTCAACTCAGCCTGGAGATGAGCAACCTCCTCCTTCAGCCCAGAGAGGTGCCTGCGGGTGGGACAACACGCATCCTCCAGAACGTCTCTTGGAAGACTGCTGCTCCACAGCCACTGCACTGCACCACTCAATCATGTCTTATTTCTGGCCCCTTAACTGTTTTCCATCCTTACTCTTTCCTCTGTTTTTTTCTCTCTCTCTCTCTACTTTCTGCCTGTGTGCCCTTTAAGCTCCTGATTGTCCTGTTTGAGACAAGAATATCCTATATTTCTCAGTGGACCACTTACTTGCTCAGAGGCAGACCTCCAGCAACTAGAGGGGCCGGACAGCTATTCCTGCCCTTCTAGGATGGTAGGTCTTTGGTGGTTCTGTGATCACTCACTTCCTGCTCCCAAACAGGAAGTTCCTGTTGTCAGTCAAATCCTGTGCCTATAAAAATAGAACTAGCTTTGGGTGGGGGCAGGGAAGGAGGGCAATATAGTCCAGCAGAGAAGTCCAGTCACACAGCAGTCCTTTCTCCTGGTGTCTTCTGCCAAGATATTAGCAGAATCTTTCTAAGGCAGTCTTTAAATGTAGCTTCCTTCTAGCTAAGCCACCCCCTTCTTACTAGATCTTTCTACCAGTAATTTAAACCTCACAGCAGTTAAGTCCTTTCAATCATCTGATATAGAAACATAGAAGCATAAAACATAGAATTTGATGGCAGATAAGGACACGCTTGGCCACCCAGTCTGCCCATTTCCCTACCTGATGGATAAGCTGCAGATCCTAGTTAACCAGCAGCCTACTTCTTCCTACCCCACCCCCTAGAACTGCCTTATGACTGTCCCATGCCTGCTTAGATTCCACCACTGTTTGTGACTCCACAACCTCCTCGGAAGGCCCATACATCCACCAACCCTCTCTGTGAAAAATACTTCCTTGTTACCTCTGAGCCGCCCCTACTTATCTTCAAATTGTGCCTGCTTTTGTTCTTGCACACCTCTTTTTGAAAGATGCTACCCTCTTGGACTTTGTTGATTCCCTTGAGGTACTTGAAAGTTTCTATCATGTCCCCCTCTCCCTCCTTTCCTCAAGGCTATACGTATTAAGCTCCTTAAGTCTCTCTTCATATGTCTTCCAGTGCAGACCCTGCACCATTTTAGTGCCCTCCTCTGGACAGCTTCCATCCTGTCTATGTCTTTACGGAGACTGGGTCTCCAGAACTGCACACAGTACTCCAGATTCCACCTATAACTGTTCAGATACCCATTCAGTTCAGTTATCAGACACACACACACACACTTTTTTTTTGTTTTGTATGTTAGTTTTTACCTAAATTAAGGTCCAAGTACAAAAGTTCTTCTACTTTAGTCCCAGCAGAAGAGTCCAGTCACACAGCAGTCCTTTCTCCTGGTGTCTTCTGCCAAGATATTAAATATCAATCTTCTATAGTGGAACAGTGTTGAAAGCTTTGCTGAAGTGAAGGTAGCGACATCAACTGCTCCCCTTGGTCCCACTACTCTGGTTACCCAGTCAAAGAAATCTATGAGACTAGTTTGACAGTACCTTCCTTTGTAAACCGATGCTGTTTTGGATCCTGTGCCCTATGGATTCCAGGTGTTGCACTATCCTTTCCTTAAGGAGTGCCTCATAATCTTGCCCACTACTAAGGTAAGACTGACTGGTCTGTAGTTCCCTGTCTCCTCCCTGCTATTTAAACTTTAAACTAGGAGTGGGGTGGCAGTTGGGCAAGAGGCATGCAGAGACCACAGGTTTGGAAACTATATCAGCTTACCCCCATAACAGTGACAAAGGACAAATGGCAAGTACTATTGGTGATACTAGTAAAGGAGGGCAGGATGGGAGGGGAAAGGGTGGAAGGTGGTTACCCTTAATGGTAGGAGCCTTGGGAGGAAAACTGCAGAGTTACAGGTTCTCATGGCAGAGGGAGAGGTGGACATTGCAGACATCACAGAAACATGGGCTACAATACAATGACTGGGACCTGTCTGTACCAGGGTACAGGTTATTTTGTAGAGTCAGGGTGATTGGAAAAGGAGGGTGTGGCACTATATGTGAAGGAAGGACTGAAGTGTGTAAGGGAGAAAGTGGAGGAGGGTAGTACCGAGTCACTTTGGATGCAAATCCAGGATTCAAGAATAGGATTCTTAGAATGGGAGTGGTGTACAGGCGCCGTCTCAGACAGAGGAGTTAAACAGGGAACTAGTGGAACAGATCAGGAGGACCTGCGAGAAGGGTAGTGTGGTGACTGTGGGGACTTCAACATGCCAGGAGTGGACTGAGTACCCCAACAACCAGGAACAGAAGGAGCAGGTACTGCTGGATGCCTTCCAGGACAGCTTCCTGCTGCAAATGGTCAGTGAACCAACCAGGTTAAGGAATACCCTTGACCTTGTGCCAGCAAATGGGGACTTTTGTGAGAGAACTTACAGTGGAGGAACCGCTGTCAGCGAGCGACCACCACTCAGTATGGCTCACATTGGATATGGGCAAGGAAGGAGTGGAATCTGGAACAAGAGTGCTGGACTTCAGGAGGGCCGACTTTGGGAGGATGGAGAAAGTGGTAGAAGGGTACCTGGCCAGCATTCAATCAAGTATGGACACTAACCAGAGGTAGGAGCTCATAAAGCTGGGGATAGGTGGAGGCAACCAAAACCTGCTGCAAGGCCCAGAGCAAGAAGGCTAAGGCTAAGAAACTGAGCTGGTTGAGCAAGGAGGTCATGGCAAAAGTAAGGAGGAAAGAGCTGCCTTTAGGAAGTACAAGAAAACAGGAGAGGGGTACAGGGAGGAGTACTTGACAGAATCAGAAGGGTGACAAGGGCAATAGGAGCCAAGGCATCTCTGCGGAACTCATGCTGACACAAGCCATTAAGAAGGGGAGAAGGACTTCTTTAGGTACATCAGGGAGAAAAGGAGCTGTAAGGACCAAATAGTAAGGATTAGAAAGGAGGGGGTTGGGTGGAAGCAGGGTGCGATAAGGCAGACACACTAAATGAGTACTTCTGCTCAGTATTTACTAAACAGTAGAGGGAGTGACACCAAGGAAAGAAATGGCAGAAACAGGGTGAGGGGTGACAGATGGGGAAATCATGGAGGCATAGTTAGGAGGGTTTGAAGGCACTGAGGGTGGATAAGGCGCCAGGCCCAGATGGCATCCACCCAGGGTACTGAAGGAGCTGGAGAGGTCCTTGCAGGACCTTTGGCAGGCCTATTTAATGCCTCAGTACATTCGGGTGTATGCCTCAGGACTGGAGGATGGCTCATGTGGTGCCTCTCCACAAGAGTGACCTCAAGGATGAACGGGAAACTACAGGCCAGTGAGCCTCACATCTATCGTGGGTAAGCTAATGGAGACTATCCTGAAGGAGGCTGGTGGCTCTCCTAGAGGCCAAAGGACTACAGGACAGCAGACAGCATGGCTTCATATGGGGCAGATCCTGCCAAACCAACCTGGTGGAGTTCTATGACTGGGTAACTAGGCAACTGGAAAGGGCCATGCAGTGGATGTCCTGTATCTGGACTTCAGTAAGGCATCGACTCAGTGCTGCATGGAAGTCTGGGAAGTAGTTAGTAGGCACAGGAGCAGGTGCAAAGCTGGTGAGATGGGTAGGAACTGGCTTCAGGGAAGGCAACAGAGGGTGGTGGTGGGTGGGGAGCTTTCACATCCAAGGGTAGTGACGAGTGGTGTTCCCAGGGCTTGGTGTTAGGACTAGTGTTGTTTGGGATATTCATTGCAGACATATCTTTGGACATCAAGAGCAAGATCAGTCTGTTTGCTGATAATACCAAGGTAGGAAGCGTGCGTGGATGACCTAGGGGATGGCAGGGGTTGCAGGATGATCTAGCAAAGCTTAAAACCTGGTCAGACACCTGGCAACTGGGGTTTAATGCCAAAAGTGCAAGGTGCTGCATTTTGGGATGAAGAACCCAGGAGGAGTTACCAGCTGGGGGAGTGCAGCTAGCCCAGACAGAGGAGGAGAAGGATCTGGGGTGCTCATTATAGGGTCAATGAACAACTTCGGCACAATGTAGGAAGACAGCTGCAAAGGCCAACAAAATGCTGGGTTGTATTGCAAGGGGTATATCCTCGAGGAGGGAGGTGATTCTGCCACTGTATAGGTCAGTGGTTAGACCACACCTGGAGTACTGCGTGCAGTACTGGTGCCTGTATCTGAAGAGCGACATTAAGTTACTGGAGGAGGTGCAGCTCAGGGGTGACAAAGATGATCAAGGGGCTGGGGACTTATCTATGAGAGGAGGCTGAGGGAGTTGAACATGTACTCACTGGAGGAGAGGAGGGATGGGGGACATGATTAAAACCTTTAAGTACATGAAAGGAATAAACAAGAAGCAGGTACAGAGGGCTGTTCAAAGTAGGGAGGGAGGGACACCAGGGGCCATGATATGAGACTCGAGGAGAAAGATTCAGGAGGGAGATGAGGAGACACTTTTTACAGAGGCTGGGTGGAATCGTTACCTGCAGAAGTGGTATCCAGTAGAACAGTGGACTGCTCTCAAAGGGGATGGAATGGGACAGGACAAGGGGGTTCAATTAGGGAAGGGTGTAGGAGGGGCAGCTGCAGGATAAGGGTGCTAGCTGCACCGAACAGACTGATGAACCTCTAGGCCTTTATCTGCTAGCAAATTTTGTATGTTAGTATGTACCACTCTTGTGGAGCGGGATCACATGAGCTCTTCTCCAGTCTTCTGGGACCTCTCTTGTGCTCAGAGACTCACTAAACAGTTCTGCTAATGGCTCTGCTAGTTCACCCTTAGCTCCTTAAGTACCCTGGGATGTATGTCATCAGGTCCCATTGCCTTGTCCACCTGAGCTTAGCGAGCTCTTGTGGGACCCTTTCTTTTGTGAATGGAGTAGTGCTCACCTCCCTCCCCTCTGTGTCCATGGTGCTTGAGCTGTGGGCCCTGCCCTACTTTCTCTTCAGTAAATACTAAGCAAAAGTATCTATTTAGGATAGATGCTTTTACAGGGTTCTCCTCCTCACATGCCCCTTTCTCCTTTGAGCTTAGCAATACCCCTCTGGACTTTCTCCTTTCACTAATGTATCTATAGAAAGTCTTGTCACCTTCTTTTACTGTTCGTGCTAGTGTTTCCTCAGTTTGGGACTTTGCCTGCCTAACTGCCTTCCCAGCTTCCCTTAGGAAGTTTGGTATGCCTCCCTTTCTTCATCCGCTGTGTTCCTTATATTTCCTGAAGGCCATCCTTTTGGCTCTGACCTTTTCTGCTACTGTATTTGAGAACCAAAGTGGTTTCCTTCTTCTTTGCACTTCCTTTTCTAACACAATGGGATATTGCTTCAAGTACTGCATCCTAATGCTTGCCCACTTTGCCTGTACCCCCTCACCCGTGTTTCTTTTGCCAGGGCTAGCTCTACTCTGGTGGCCATCTTATCAAAGTCAGTTCCTCTAGTCCCATATTTTTGCCTTGGAATGGGACGATTTAGAAAGCCTGGTTGTAAGAAAGATGTCATGAACTTTGTTGCAACTCTTAAAATGGATTTTATTTTAAGTCATTGTTACTGTGATTCAAAAAAGGTGAATTTGCATTGTTTTGAGGAAGTTTGTGTTAGAAATGTCACAACATGTTTAAGCCAATTAGATTAAAGCACTTAGAGCAGGACTTCACAGTTTTCCCACAATATCTAATGGACTGCATTATGTGAGCTAGAATAGGGTTTTTCCCATTTAAATTTGATAGGAAAACATCAGGCAAGTTGGGTACAAAATCTCATGGATGGAGCCATGTCTTTTGTCAACTGTTGCTTCTTCTGCTACAGAACAGTTTAAATAAGCTGTTGCTTCCTCTAGCTGTGGTAATGAGCTAACTGGCCAGTAGATGTCACTAAGGCTCCATTATTTCACTTCAACCTGGCTCAGCACCTCTGCTTACTGACAGCATAATATCCGTATATACTGTGCTGTACTTTAGGTTGAATATTTCCTTATGTGCCCATTATTTCTGCTATTTCTTTTAGAAATCAAGCCAGATTACCTGAGGGTCAACTGAAGGCAGATGCCAGAGTTCTGAAACAAAGATGACATAATTGTGCGGCTGTGACATGCAGTAAGCAGCATTAACACAAAAGATTCCACAATCAGTATGCAGTATATGGTTGTGCCTACAAGGATGTAGGCAGGCATACTCATTGTACACATTTGTGTACAGTTTTGACTGCCTGTCACAAACCATATCTTTCTGTTAACATTTTCATTCTAATCTGTAGTATTTGGGTTAGTGTAGGCCACTGAGAAGTGTCTCTGTTTAAACTTCTGTTGCTGGAGACAGATACATGTATAACCTCTTTAGAAATTAGAGAATCATCTGACAACAATCTGACTTGTGTGGAAGGGGTACCATTTGGAGAGGATGTGTACATTTTTTTAGGGGGTGTAACTGGTGGAGATTGTGTACAAAATGGAATTTTGGCTACACCCTGATTGCCTATAGCCTGTATGCAGACATTTGTCATTTGAAGTTCACTGAGTAAACCTCAGGCCACCTGGCGACACCACAGTGCCAAAGACCCAGCTCTAAATCTCACCTTTGAAATAGGATATACAGTACAAATGATACTATAAACACAACATGTATGCAGCGGCAGGGGTGTGATTTGGCTGTATTGATTACCTGGGTTCATACTAGTCCGGTTCTGATCCTACTCTTACCCTGACCTACTGAAGGTGTGGGGCTAGTGTCCCAGTGGATGCTATTCTCTTTTAGGGCATGCCACTTTATTGATCCCCTCCACCTGGAACAAATTGCAATCTACCCTCAAACTCCAAATCTAGTCTCTATCAACAATCATTAATTAGCAATTCTCTTAAGGAGGCTTACCACTGTCACACTGGCTAGTATACTGCCTTCATTATAGCACCAATACTCAACCAAAGCACTTATGTCGCCCCAACCGATTATAATCCTCTCTCTGTATTTCAGATGAACACAAGTGCTTTGTTTATGCTCAAAATAAGTAGGCTTGCCACTAAAAGGCAGGCCAGGTTGACTCAAGGCTCCTGCCAGAAGAGACAAAGGGAGGGTGAGGGAGGGTGGAGGAGGCAGGGACTGCGATGTCATCAATGAGGTCAGGTAGGAGTAATATGGCCAGGGGTCTATGGATCATGCCCATTGGTCAGAGGGAGGAGCTGGCAGGGGTCTTGAGCCTAGGGTCCTTGAGGGTATATTAAGGCTGTTCACCCTGGGTTAGACCTCTTCTTGCTGAGAAATTCTTGAGAACCTCAGAGATCAGCACATCGTTTGCAAAACTAGGTAAGAACACAAGCATAGGCTGGTAGGTCTTTGCAGGCCATGTGGCCCTGTGATTTGGCTGATAAGTTGTTTATTGTTGCAAGCTTAGTTAGGACTGGGCAGGGTCAATCATGGGGACAATGAGGCAGCTAATTTATTGTGGGGAACTGTTTAGAAATACTGCAGGGTACAAGCTAATTGTTTGACAAGGTCCTGTTTAGAAATGTGCTGCAGGATGAAAGCTCTTTAAGGCATTTTAAAATATTTTGTTGTTGAAAAGAGACCTAGTAGTTCTGCTGGGGTTGCATTTGCAAGCTCTCAGGAAAGTGGAGTCCACTGGAGTTGGAGTTTTGAGCAGTTGTTGGATTCAGACAGGGTCTGGTGTAAACTGGTCATGGTGCAAAACTGCGAGCAACAGAAGAGATTGAATGAATTGAAGCGCTGCTCACGATATATGGAGGTGTTTCTGGATCCAGGCAGGTTGGTGGCTGCATAGTGGGCCAGGGTTGGAAGGTGTCCATGAGGTAGGAGCAACTAGAACAAGTGGTTGGAGTATGACGGTGGCTACTCCAAGCAGTGTTTGTTTTGTTAGTCGCAGGGGGGAAGGGCACCTATAGCGTGGTCATGGTTAGGAAGGCGACCAAGGCTATGCAGCAGGAGATGGTATTCAGGGTTGAGAGAGGCAGGGCAAGAGGGCCACATGGCAACTGGCAGTACCTCCGAGGGAGTGATCGGCAGAGGCACCAGCCATGTGGGGGCCGAGGAACTCTGGCCTACCATGGAGGGTGGTAAGAGGTTAAGGATCCTTTCAGGCCAGGTGGGTGGCGTGGCGCGGCAGGACATGAAGGCTGGGGATGCGGGTGAAATGGTGGTCTTTGTGTCATGGTAAGGGTGCTCCTCAGGATGTCACAGGTCAGCCACGAGGCAGTGGGGTCAGCTGGTGGCACAGAGTGCTACGGAGAGGGCCCATGGGGGCCCTTCAGAGGTAACTATAGCAAGACATGAATAAAGGAAACAAAATAATGATGATGAAAAAAAGAAAAAAGGTTAACTACATGGGCCTACAGAAAAAAATGCAGGACAGAGTTCCTTGTGGGGGAGGGTGGTTTGCAGGTGGGAGTGAGGAAGGAACAGCTGGGCTGGCGGTTGCTCAATGGGTATTGGAAGTGGGGGGACAACAAGGACTGATGAAAGGGGCCCTTGGCCTGAACAAAGGGAAGTCAGCAAGGGACAAGAGTGCATGAACAAGCTCGAAGTCTGGATAGGGGCTGTACTCCAGGTGCGCATGAGCATTTTTAACTGCCATTGTGGGGCAGTGGTTCAAGCCATTGGCTGTGTGCATGGTAGAGGTACTTGACCAGGGTTCTGGGCAGGGTGTTTCTGTTTTGGGAGTTGTGGTGGCTGAAGCTTGGCAGAAGACCATGGAGCATGGACAGAAAAGGTGGGCCACAGCAGCGTGAGGGAGGTATTCACAGAGGCTGTGATCTGCAGAGTTGTACATGTCTCAAGGCCCGTGGTTATATATGGTCAGGGGATGCACCAGCCGGGAGAGGTGCTGGGGCCTTGTCTCCATGAGGGAGGGGTTTTCTAAGGTTAGGTGGAGGAGGCCCGCAGGCAATTCGGGAGTGCAAGAATGGCGGATCCAGAATTCCAGATGGGTGGCTCCGGGAGGAGGGCCGGGCTGGTGGCCTTAGTGGGGAACCCTGAGGGGCGAATAACTGATGAGCCACCAGTTGGGGGGCTACCTAGACATCATGTGGGCATTCCAGGGTGGGAGGACCAGGCATGGTATGAGGAGATCAGAGAGGAGGTGTGTCTCCTGTGTGAGGGGCTGGGCTTTGGCTAGCCCCAGGAAGTGTGGAAGGTGGCAGGCTGCCCTGCAGAGCAATGAGCAGGTGGCCACATCAAAGCAGGACTGTTGAGGGTGTAGCAAGGAAATGAGCAGCCTACGGGGGCCAAGGACCAAAGGATTGAGCCTGTATCAGCAGCTGCTGGCTGTATAAAGGATGGCCTGCTGCCAGTGGGCAGCGGATGGGGGTGATGAAGAATATGGGGACAGAGGTTTTTTTTTCTTTTTTTCAGGAGGGAGAGACAGGCATTATGGGGGCCTGGGCAAGGAAGAGGGTGCAGCATTATACCGCTCCCCTGTGGGTGCGAGGGGCAGGGCGTCCGTCTCCAACCATTAGCGGGTTTGCGCCAAGGCACTGTGGCTTGCCAAGGAGTCAGGTTGTTATGGATGTGTGCCTTGTGGTACTGTCCATCCAGAAGGAGGGAGGGGCTGATGGCTGGATCCAGCCATCCGTGGGCTTGCATCACGGGCAGCAGTCATGCCCACTGGGTGGACCGTTCAGCAAAAGGTTCACTAAGGTAGACATGGTATACTCATGGTGTTGCTTCTTCCCACTTTAGTATCACATCAGCATGATGATGGCTCCCAAGAGGACCCCGATTTCCAGTGGGAAGATGATGGTGGAGGTGGCAAAATTGATGAGCCAGGTGACCAAGCTGGTGGAGGGGCCAAGCAGAGTGAGGCAGAGGAAGAGGTGCTGGAAAAGTGGAAGAAGAGGGATGAATGCCTGGGAAGGGGAAGACTGGGAAGAGGCCCAGGTGAGTTGGTCCCGCCCATCACCCACCCAGCTCCTATGCCCAAGCTGGCATCTGGGAAGGAAGGCCCAGACGGGGTAAGGATGAAGTAGATATCTACAATGAGGGTGATCTGAAAGAATATTTAGAGGGTCTTCTGGGTGATGTGGGTGATGAGGGGTAGAGAGATGGCCAGGCTTTACAGGCCATGAAAGGAAAAGGGGCAAGGAAGGGCTGGGGGTGCTGGGGGAGCCAGGGAAGAAGTTGTACAATGGCCCTGGTCTTCACGCTGGGGATCACGTGATGGCCTTGCCCAAGGAAAAGATTTTGGAAGGGGGAGTATGTGTATATCTTCGCCTTGTTGACGAGGACACGGACAAGAAGTATGAAACAAAAGATCAGTGGGGAAGTCAGAGATGAGAGTAGCGCTGGCTGTGATTGGCCATAAGGCAGAGGAGGCAAAGTATAGGTAAGACCATTGATATTTGGCTGCTGGGGTTTATCATTTACAGCACCTTGGTGCTGGAAAAGCAGCTGGACATGGCTATTCCCCTGCTGACATATACAGCGATCATCAGGGACGCATACAAAGAGAAGATAGGCTATGGTTGGTTGAAATACGACAAGGTCTTCCAGAAGCAGATGGCTGTGAAAGGAGATTTGTGGTGGTACTGCACCCATTTTGAGCTTTGGGTGAGGACACTGTCCAGGCAGGTGAGTGGGAGGGGGCAAGGGAAAAAGAGCCCCATTGCCCCAGGAGTTAAGATCTGTTGGGGGTTTAACAAGGCTTCCTGCACCTTGCTAGCTGTAAATTCAAGCATGTTTGTTCAAGGTGTGGGGGTCACACCGCATCTAGCTGCAGGAAAGGGGCACAAAAGTGAGCACGCTGGGAGGGCAGTACCAGAAGCGGCCCTTTTGGGGTGGGTGGAGAGGGGACAGGGAAGAGGATGGGGGACACAGCAGGGAGACTATAATTCCAACTATGGGTGGAATTAGAGGAGGTAAGTGGGAAGGAGGCGAGGAGAGATGCAGTTGGCATGCAATCCCATTGCTCTGAAAGTGGTGGAGGCATGGACTCGGGATTACCCGAATGCCAGGGGGTGGAGCTGCAAAGGGAGGGTTTCTGAACAGGTTTTCCTCTGGGTTTCTTGGGGGGTGAGGCGGGATGAGGGCAAAGAACCTGGGGTTGATAAAAGGTAAGGAGGACATTGTGCATGTGAAGGATACAGAAGGAGGTTAAGGCAGGTTGGGTGGAGGGGCTCATGGCAGTACCGCTTGTCACAACTTTAGGGTGTCACCATTGGGAGTGGTGCCCAGAAACAGAGAGGTGAGTTCTGATTGATCCACTACCTATCCTACCCTGAGGGGAATTCAGTGAATGATGGTATCCCCGAGCACCTCAGGGCGGTATCCTATGCCTCGCTGGAGCAGGTGCTAGTACTGATCAGGGCAGTGGGGAGGGGGCCTGGCTAGTGAAGATGGACATCGAGTCAGCATTTTGGCTGTTGGCAATCAGCCCACAGGATTGGTACCTGCTGGGTTTCCAGTTTGAGAGCAGCCTCTACATTGATAAGGTGATGCCAATGGGCTGCTCTGTGGCCTGTTCGACCTTTGAGGTGTTCAGCTCCTGGGTGCAGTGGTTATTCAGGATGAGATATGGCCACAAGAGGGTAGTGCACTATTTGGATGACTTCCTCTTCATAGGGGAGAGCCAGGAGAAACTCACGTAATGTTGGAGGGTTTCAAGGGGATATATGGGCAAATAGGAATCCCTCTGACACAAGAGAAACAGAGGCCAGGCATGCAGGTTGGAGTTTCTGGGAATAGAGGTGGATATGAAGCAGGGATGCTTCTGCCTACCTGGGGACTAGGTATCTTGGCTCAGGGGCTACTGGCACAGGTGACAGGGAGGAGGAGGATGCCGCTGGTACAAGTGCACAGCAACTACTGGGGCACCTTAATTTTGCCTGTGAGGCCATAAGTCCGGGCAGGGCATTTACCAGGAGATTGGGAAGGGCTACAGGTGGCTAAGCAGCCGCACCATTGGGTGAATATTACAAAGGGGCCTGGGAGGACTTTAAGGTTTGGGAGGAGTTCTTGCAAAACTATAAGGGTAACATTCTGGCAGGAGGAGTGGGAGTACAACACGGATCTGGAGTTGTACATCGAAGCCTCTGGCACATTGGGAATGGGAGCATATTTTAAAGGGAGTTGGATGTCGGATGCATGGCGGCACAGTGGAGAGTAGTGGGTATGTTGAAGGACATCACTTTCCTGGAAATAGTTCCAATTTGGGTGGCCTTGGAGGTGTGGGGGACAGGGTGAGGGGAAGGTGCATTATCTTCTGGTGTGATAACAAAGAGGTGGTGGAGGTCATCAACAGGCAGGGTGGGAGTACGGAGTCTGTGGGAAGGATTCTGTTGCGCATGGTGCTGTTAGGACTGCAGTTGAATTTGTCTTTCAAAGTGCAGCATATTGAAGGAATCAAGAATGAAGTAGCTGACAGTCTTTCCTGTTTACAGCTCCAAAGGTTTGGGAGCTGGTGCACATGTGGCAACACACAGGACCAGGGTCCCGGACCAGCTGTGGGAGATTGGAGGAATACAGCCAGGGCACTGTACCTGGGATCCTGGTCAGCCAACACCCTGAGGGCCTATGAAGGTGGGTGGGTGAGCTTCCAGGAGTTCACAAACAGACACGGATGGGATAGGGAGGAGCCAGTCTGGGATGAGTAGGTGAGGTGGTTCATAGTAGAGAGGTGGGAAGGGGTGGCAGGCGCCACAATGAGTGGTACAACTGGCAGGCATAGGATGGGTTTGCCAGAACAAGGGTGGCCAGATGCCATCGCTGGTAGGACAATCAAGCAGATGGTCGTGAGGGTGGCAGAGGGGCCAGGAAATAGGAAGGACTGGAGATGTCCCATTAGGGAGCATCTGCTGGACAGGGTGTTGGGGTGGTGAGGCAGGTGTACACCTTGGCAAAGAAGTCTGCTTGTTCAGGGCAGTTTTGCTGTCATGGCAGAGGAGCCTTCTGAGTGGGGGAGGTGGTGGCCCTGTGGAGGCAGTGGCCACCCAGGCTATGCAACATGAGGTGTGGTATTGGGGAAACAAGGTGATCATTAATCTAGCCAGGTCCAACTTGGACCAGAGGTAGAGGGACCTCTGTGACACTGCTACAGCAGTCGCTGGCCATAAGCTGTGTGGTTGCTGCCCTGGAGGAAGACAAGAGCACTTGGGGAGTGGCTGGGAGGGGGCTTGGTTCCGCCATGGGGTCAGCCCCTGGTCACAGGTTTTCAAGTGGGTGTGGTCCTCAAGAAGGCCTTAGCATTTATTGGGAGGATCCAGAGGTTTGCCCCACTCCTTCTGGATTGGGGAAGCATCAGAGGCAGCCAAACAGGGGCTTCAGTGGAGGAGTTGAAAAGGTGAGACAGTGGAGGTCCATTTGTTATAAAAAGATATGTCAGGTGCTGATGCCCAGTAACTCACACTGTTTTTGTTTCCGTGGCAGGTTCCAAGTGGAAGGTAAGGATCGGGGCATTCCTTCATCTATTGTATGGAAAGGTTTGCGGCCACCATGGACGAGGGACACAGTTACACACCATTACAGAGCACACAGGGGTGCAATGGAGGGCATCAGGGGCATGAAGTGGGCCCAGCTGTTGCCCCTTTGGAGGAACTAAGGGTGCAGTGGGGTAGGCGGATTGCATCATTATTCATTTGGAGGGCAATGACTGGAGAACCTACCATGGGTGTGCTGGGGCAGGCCATAGTGACTGACTTAGACAGGGTGAACGGTTGGTGGCCGGGGTGACCATCGGCTGGTTCGAGGTCACACCCGGAGGGTATGGAGGGAGCCAAGAATGTTAAGGCATCCGAGAAGGGGAGGAGGCATCTGAACGGAGGGTGGCAATGGCAGTGATTGAGATGGAGGTGGGGGCACACATCCAGCATAAGGACATTTCCTTTGACCAGGCGGATGTCTACAGGTCCAATGGGTCCATCTGTCGAATTCGCATGTGTCTGTTCCTAAGACCGATAGGTGAGCTAGTGGGAGAGATTGTTAAAGGGGTTTCGATTCTAGCCCACAAGGGGGATCCCCACTGTCCTTCACAAGCTGGAGGTGGGGCAGTGGAAGAAGAAAAAGGGGAGCGGAGGGCAGGAAAGGGGTGGAGGTGAGGCAGCACAGGCTGGGTGCAAGGAACCCAGGCATGGTATTAATGGGGGGGGGATAGGTCTAGGTGCTGATTCACAGTGTCCAGGCCTGGATAGCTGAGGCCTGGGTAAGTGTTGAGCCAGCCTGGTTCTGGAGATGGAGGAGGGGGCTGGATTAGAATGTCCAGACCCTGAAGCACAGAAATAGGAGAAGCACCAAGAATGAAGAAAAGGCCAGAGTGAAGAAGAAGAAATTATGTTTGTTTACTATGTTGTTATGGTGATTGACCTAGGAATGTGGGATGTAATATTATCTTTGTGACAAAATAAATATTTGCCAAAGAGCAGCCAGATCTAGAAGTTGTGGTGTGTAGTTATTTCTGGGAGGGTATTGGGGAAAACTCCTGTTTACTTGCATACCTGCATCTTTTTGTATTATGCATTGTCTCTGAATGCTTTGCTTTTTGTATCTGATGTTTTACATTGTCCTTTGCATGACCTCCTTGTAAATGAGGGTGTTCAATGGGTTACCGATAAAATAAACCTAAACTTGAACACTTTGATCACTTGCCCCAGCTGAACCAGTGGATAGCGATGCGGCTTCCACGTGGGTGGGTGGGTCTTACCTATGTGCAACACAGTAATCACATTTACTTAGTTTTGTTGACCAGGTAAGCACGCTAGACAACTTCTTGCCTATTTTCGGGCACAACTCAAGGGAGGGGGATACAGATGAATGCCAAATGACCTTGAACCAGATCAAGCTGTTGGTGGTATTTTTAGTGAATGTGGGGAATCTGGCCAGGACACGGGAAATTCCCCTACTCGGCTGCAGTCTGCTGCCTGTGGGGGACTGGTCATTTCAAGATGGCCACTCGAGTGTTGCATGGAAGGAGAAGGAGGACAACGGAGTGGGAGAGGAGGCCTCGGCTCCCACTCACGAAGGACTAGAGGCTTCAGCTTTGGTAAAGGCTGACTTTGATGCAGATAAAGAACTCCAGAACAAAATTTTAACATGGGAGCCTGCTGAGAAAGAAAGTAAAAAGTCTAAGGACACTATTCAAGAGATAACCATTTCACAAAGGTGACGAGCATTCAGGATTGATACCGTCATATGTGTCTAAAGAAGGAAACCTGATACGACTCCATCACGGCTTAAACCCCACAGAAATGTGGTCTGCCTGCTTTAATCTACAGAAAGGCTTTGAAAAAAATGAAGAAACGGAGGCGCGAGACAACGGAGGAAATCATGATCCGGGAAGAAGGAGGGAGTTCAAACAGCAAGTAGAGAAAGTTTTCTGAAGAGGTCTGCAATATTTCTCCAGGTACTGTAAATGTTTCATTTTATAACGAAAGGAAAGCTTACGAATAGAAGGGCGGCTGTTGAGCGCTCCCTCAGCCAAATGAAACTCAGCTGTTCTCATTCGGCAAGACAGACAGTAAACCTAAAGAAAACAACTGCAGTCGGTGGCGATTCCTCAGGTGGACTATAATCAGGAACCTGGCTTCACCGAGCAGTGTATGGAAGGAAGCGCTCCTGCAGTACTGGAGAAGCAGAAGCAGTCGTTCTAGCTTTAAACAGGCTGGCAGCTTATTCGCAAAGCTTAGCGAGTGCCCAAAGCCTGCATTGACTACTTCTGAACATGTTAATAGCACAGAGACTTTAAAATGACTGCAATAGTTATGGCTCCAACCTATAATGAAAATGTTAATTTAAATAAAGCCTCAGGTTTTGTATTAAAGCAGTTACCACAAAAGAGTTGTCTACTGCACAAACTGTAATTTACCAAACTAAGGCTCACAAACAGGGTGACTGAGTTCTTTTTCCTATTGGCACCATTAAGAAAAGTGTTAGCTCAAATTTAAATGTACAGAAGAAATAAATAAACCCCTGCATTAAGTAAAGACAGCGAGCTAACTTCATGGTCTCCAAGCAAAGCATTAAATGAGGCAGGTTGGATGCAGACGAACACAGGAGTGTGGAAGCCTGACCCAACTTGGTCCTCACAATTAACATTGTCACAGCACTCCCCAGAATGGGCCCCCATGGAGCAGCAGAAAGAAAGTAGTATTGGGGAGACAAAAAGAAATTGATATGTTAGAACCTCAAGTAGCTCTTGAATTGAAAAAAGTCCTCCTTGGACCCTCTAAAGGAATCTCAGCAACAAGTTTTACCTTTACAATCCCCGCTAGAGATTCCTGTACCCTCCCTTCCCCTTCTGTTCAGAAACCTTAATGTCTGAACTTTTTCAATTTATCACAGAGGCAGCTCCCAGACGGAATGCAGTGAGAATAAGATATAAAAGGTGGGCTAGAGGTTAGGCGGATAGGCATTTCATGGGAAAAACATTACTAAAGAATCATTGCACTTTTCCCCAGGATGTTTACGCCTTCATCAATATTTCAGGGGAGGATAATTACGATGTAAGTTTCGTACACAACATGCTTTAGATTTGTTTTGGACAAGATATGGTCAGGTCAAATTTTCACCTATATGGGCTCCTTTTGTTGTCATACCTTTATCTAAACTTTAATTAAATTGTAACTGTTATGTTTGAAATGAGGTGTGGGTGGAAGATATAACTTTTGGTTAAAAAAGGTGTGTGATGTGTTAAGTGAACCAGAATCCATTCTTGACTCAGAACGTTTCTGGACAGGTGGATGGAAATATAAAGTTAAGCTTAGACAATCTGAGGCAGGGATAGAGCATTCCAAATTCCTTTTACTGGGGAGACAGGGGTATGTTTTATAGTGGACAGCCCGTGCATGCTACAAGTGTGGTGCAAGAACACATCTTTCTAGGTGTCTCGATAAGCCCAGATGTGATAATTGTGGAGAGGTGGGTCATTTAACAATGTTTTGCAACAATCAATCATGCTGTGATCTATCGCGATCGAAAGGCCACGTTTTAAAATATGTCCTTGGGCTGCTCACAACTCAACAACTAGCTCTGGCTCTGAGGTTTTATTCAGAAGGCACAGGAAGCTTCATCTCAGATTTCTTTGGCACAAATGTGTCCCCCCTACCTCTGGTAACACTCAAGTGAAATCTGCTGGTGTTAAAGAATCAGTGGATGTAAAAGGAGAGGTTACAAATGCAGTAGCTAACAAAGTAAACCATTGCCGGAAAGTATTGTAGGAAAACAAGGCAGCACTCAAAAGTGAGGGTGTGTCAAATGTTAACATGGTTTCTTCTAATATCTAAGTCTTCCCCTGTTTGTTTTGCAGAAGATGTTACAGAAAAGGCGGATAGCACAAAAGTTGCTTTGCGCAAAGAAGATCAACTAGAATTTACAACCAAACTCCCCCAGCAATCCACATTGAAACTAGTAACTCTTATGCAGCCCTGTTTTTTCATGGGGAACATGGAAGCAGAGGCAGAGGATTCAGATTCTCAAAATCCTCACTATCGATCAGGTCTCAGACATCAGAGAATTATAAAGAAAAAAAAAGAAAAAAGGAAATAATAAGAGGTAGAACACTTAAAAAGGAAAATGGTGTTGACTTGGGGTTCTTTGAATGCTCACAGCTTGTTGAGAAAAGCTAAGAGACAATCACTTTTCATTTTATTCATGATTACCCTTTTCAGTTTGTTTCCTACAAGAAACTTGGATGAACACTATTGAACAATTGATAGCATTTAAAAAGTGGGTTTGGGGCCTTCTTTTTGGTCTTTTGGGAGGATACTGCAGATGGGGTAGGATTTTTATTTAATTCCTTTTCATTTCAGCTACTAAATTTAATTGATCTAATTCCTGGAAGAGTTTTAATTATAGACGGAAGTTGTCAGGCCTAAGTTTCCGTTTATTAATATATACAATCCTCAAACAAAATCAAGTAGAGTGGACTGTCTAAAAATGATACAGCCCTTTCTGTTAACAACGGCTAGAATTTTATGGGGTGGAGACTTTAACTGCTTAATTCCTGGTTTTCCTCACAAAAGTAACAAAAATAAAATTTACTGTGATTCTAATTATCTAAAAAATAATAAATGAGGCTGGATTGTTAACCTGTAACGATGCTTCAAAAAAGAAACTAGTTTTCATTTTCCAAAGGGAAATCTTTCTCTTTAATAGATCATATGCTTGTTTCATCAAATATGAAAATGAAATCATTCAAAATATTTCCATGTGAATTTGGACCATTCTTTTTATTAAGCACGTTCAGTTTCTCAGATAATTTAGAGGAAGGCAGTTAAGATGGAAGTAGAATAATTCCTCTTTAGAGCTTCCTTTTATTCAAATAGGTGTTAAAAGTCTGCTGAAGGCTAGATTATCAGTAGTCTTTTATATTCTGATGTAGGAGAATGGTGGCAAGAGACCAAAACTGAATTAAGGAATTTTTAAAACTAAAGGACGTAAAATTAAAAATGACAATTTTTGCACTATTTAGGTCTAAAACAGCAATTACAGAGATGATTAACAATAGCTTATTCATCAAAAGGGATTATTCAGATCAATTGCGGTGTTAAAAGAAAAGATGAGAGAATACCAATATAATAGAAGCAAAACAATGCAGGTTATTTTAGTAAACGAGGTAAAAATCTCCACTAGGGGATCCTTTTTAATGTGTAAAAGTTAAGGATTCAATGAGATTGGAGGAATTGAGGAAACCTGATGGAGTCTAGCAACTACTGTGAAGGAACTACGAGGCGTAATAGTAGAATACTTCCATACACTCAATCCTAGTCAAGGAATTTTAAAAAAGATATAGTTGATTACTTAAGTCAGATACCGGTCCCAATTAATAAAACTAAAGGTCAGAAAAATGGAACCCATTACACAAGCAGAAATTCTAAATACTATCAAGTCTTTGAAACCAAATATTTCACCAGGAATTGACCTTACTAATGATCTGTTCAAAAGCTTTCAGAAGAATTTAGTTTATGCCTGGGCCTTTGTTTCAGTTTTTCTAGAAAAGATTTAATTTTTCCTTCATTCACAGAGGATTATTGACATATATATTCAAAGCTGGGGACAAACAGAATATTGCCAATGGAGCCGATTATGCTCCTAAATTCTGATTACAAAAATTTTACTAGTATTTTAAATAGCGGCTAATAAAATATGCTGGAAAAGTTATATCACCATATCAATACTGTGGATTGCCAGATAGAAGGATTCAGACTGCCTTAGGTTAATCAGAGATGTGATAGAACATCTCTCAGAGAGGAGTCACAGGATGTTTAGTTTCAGCGGACTTAGATAAAGCCTTTGATAGGGTGCACTTACCATTTCTGTTTTCCACTTTGAGACACTATGGGATTCCATATCAATTAGTAAATTTAATTGAGAAATTATATAAAAGGTGATGGTATTTCCTTTCGTGAAAGATTGCATGGCAGAAGGTTTTCAATTAATTACAGGAATGCGGCAGGGATGCCCTCTCAGTCCTCTCCTTTACACCTTCGCGATGGATCCTTTATTAAAAATGGTGTTAATAGCACAAAGTTGGAAGGGTATTGTGTCTAATGATTGTAAATTTTACAGTTAAAAGTTCAGGCTTACATGAATGACCTGATAATATATTTTGAAGACACAGCTATGATTTCCCACTTTATGATAGTTTTCAGGATTTTGCTAAAGTCTCAAATGCAAAACTAAATATAAAGAAAACTAGGGATTATTTATAGGAGCAAATGGAATTGAGGAGACATTACAGGAGGAATCCAAATATCTAGAACTTCACTAAGCATACTAGGGATTAAATTGGTTCCCAAAATATACCTAAGGAAAATTGGGAAGAAGTGATCGGAAAAATTGAGAGCAAGGTTAAAAGATGGAAGCAGTGGAGATTACCCAAACTAAAAGAGTGCAGATAATCAAGCAATTTCTTCTTACCATAATACAGTTTGTGGCTATGATATTCCCACTACCGGCAGCATTTGAAACCAAGGTGTACAGTTTATTCTTTCAGATGCTGTGGGTAATTGCCTAAACCAGTTAAAAGGGGTTTTATTTATTTAAGAAAGAACCAAGGAGGGTTAGGGATGATAGACCCTGTAGTTTATGCACATGTGTTTTTATTGCAAACTCAATAAAAGAGGATTTGAAAAGATGAATCAAGGGCTGTGGTATCATGGAATTTAAAACAATGGGCAAATACTATAGGAGTTGGCATTTATTACCTCTAAACTCAATTATCATGTGTACATTCCTGAGTATTTGAGGCCTGCTGCACAGAAATTATACAAGTGGAAATTGCAGAAGCAATCAGTACTGGCTCTCAACACAAAGGGTTATACCAGCATCTGATGATAAAATTATACCCACAAGAGGGGATTCAAAACTGTCCTTCAGCATTAAACCCCTTGGTACCGGCTCAATTAAATAACCCTAGAATGCCAATGCTAAAGTCAGTGGGAAACACAATGGCTAACTTTCTATGGGAAGTTAAATGTTAGAGGAGCATAAAATATAAGGCATTACAGGAAAGGCTATGTCCCTATCTGGAATGCATAAATATTGAGAAACAATGGAGCACTTTTTATTAGCTGTACTTATGCTAAGGGTCTGTGGGATTATTTAGCTAAATTATGGGGTTATAAGTGGATGCATATGATGTCATATGAATTTTTAATTTTGGAAAAAGTCCACTTATATCAACAGGTCTTCATGAAGAAACTTTAACTCTTTTTAGGTTGCCTGAGATACTATCTATGGCAGGCGAGAATTCAATGGGTTTTGTATAAAAAAAAATGCCTTTTACTGTGTGAGTAATTTAATTATAAAAGAATTGGAGAGAATTTATACTAACGAGATGTTTCAAGGGTTTCTCCGGGACATTACGCAAATGGTGGAAAGGATTCTTTCATTTTATTAAATACAAATAAGATGTCTGAATGTAATATAAAACTTTATGCAAAATATTAATAATGTATAAATAGAATGTTTATTTTATGTTTCAAACCCTTTGTTGAGAAGCATGAATTTACTTTTCTGCCTTTTTTTCCTCTCCTATTTGGATTGTTGGATTATTTGGTTGTTTGAATAAGTGTCATTGTATATTTTGTTAAATAAAAAACACCCCTGCTCTTTTCGAGAACTGCCATGGAATGTTAACATTCACCTGAACTACCACCAGAAAAGGCAGATGGGACCTCGGTTTAACATCTCATCCAGCGGCACCTCAGGGTGCATCACCCCCCTCATGCTGCACTGCAGTGTTAGTATTGGGATATTAACCCAAGTGTCTGGTATGGGGATAGAACCACAGCCTTCTGATATCTTGGTCTCAGAGGTGAGTGTGCTACCTGCTGAGCCACTGACACTGGCTTGGTGCTTCAGTGGGATAGTGAAAATGTTGAAAATAAGAATAAAAATGGATATAGTGCCACCATTTCTCCTCCCCCAAACCCTTGTACAGTTGATGTACTCCTTGCTTAGCCCCACATATCTGGTCTCACTCACTGTATTGTGTGTCTAATGAAATAAACGTTTGGAGACTTAGAAGGCAGATGAAGGGTGTGAGATAATGGCGTGAGCTCTCCATTTGAGGGTTAGGGGCCTGTGGTCTAGCAAAACTACAAGTAGCAGTTAATAATTATGAAATGGATAGATAAAATCTTGAACACTGATCTGGAGGCAGTTTCAGCCATGGTGCAATCTCAGTACAACATCATAGTCTGAAACTAATCAAAGCAATTCTACATAAAAAGCAATTTAAAATTTTACAAGCTTCATTGCAGAATCGTAATAAGGTACTCCAGGGTGTGGGTGTTATGCTAGATAACATCACTTCTTGAGCAGTTGCATGCACTTGGCTGCACCGTATGCTTCCAACTCACCCAAGGTGTGCGTTACTCCACATTATAAAATAGGTAAGGAATTATCCTGGATTCTGACTGGTTGAGAGGTACCTTGTCATGCGTTCTTATGACATAATGTTGTGCGATTGCAGGTACCACTAGATTATGTCAGTGATGATGGTGATGAACTGCTGCTGAATTTTGTTATGTTGTAAGGTGCCCTGAGCCTGCAGGACAAGGGGCCAATAAATGAATTAGTACTACTACTTCTGCAGTCACTCAGGACTGACCACAATACATTTCATTGTACTGCCTTGTGGAACTTTCAGACTAAAAGTGGAAGACATTTTTTATGTTGGCTTGCTGCACATGCATGAAGTCAACATCTTATGCTAATAGCACATTTCAGTGGTGTGTCACTGTTGGCAAATGCAGGGTATGCTTTAGTAGGTGCATCCCACATTCACCAATCAGCCAGCATGCTAGCGCTGACACACACATTATGAAAAGTGGCCACAACTTATAAGGAAAGTGCCTCTGCAATCATAGACAAGCTCGTCATGCAGTGGCACAATGATATGCCTCTCTGACGTGCCTTTCCTGGTGAAGCATTTAAAGAAACATGATGCTGGCTGCTGCCATTTGTCACACAATGCCCACAAAGCCGACTTCAGGGGTGCCTGGTCCCCTGTTGGCATGTTAAATAACCCCCAAAATTGTGTGGCACACTGGGGCCCACCCCAGTGTGCCTCGCATAATTGAAAGCCGACCACTGTCGGCATGTTCCTCCCGCCACACCCCATTGTGTGTCACACTGGGAGCCCACCCCAGAGTGGCCAACATCACCCCCAAAGCCGTGGGGCACACTGAGAGCCCACCTCAGTGTGCACAACATTTTTTCACCTGTAAAAAGAAAACACTCTGAGGTGTTCTTTTTTCCTGAAACAAAGAAAGCGGTCCCTCGACGTCAGGTCCCTCCCCCCACCTGCACCCACCCTCTGTGCATCCCACCTCTGCACACCCCCTCACCCCATACTTACCTCCGGAGGCCAGTGCTGTGATCTTCTGTGGAGCGGGAACATGTCTGCACTCTTCAAAGCCGACGCGAACTCGACTGAAGAAATACCGTAAGCTGTATAATGGCATAAATGCGGGGGTTTCAACTTAGGTGGATATCTCAGTAATTTTTGAATTTTGCCTCCAAATTTTCAACATGGGATGCTTGGACCCCACCTCATGAACACGTGCACTGTCATCCTCGTTACTTGGTCCCGAAAGGTCATTTTGTGGTCACTGTGTGGAATCACCTTTGGGACTGATTAATGAAATTACAGTGCCACTGTTCATGAGGTGGGGTCCCAAAAGTCTATCTTGCAAATTTGGTGAAAAAATTCTTTAAATGACTGTGTTAAGAGCTATATTGCTAGTTTCAACATACACTCTTAACTTCGACAATTTTTTATATTTTCACTCTAGATTTTAAACACTGTCATTTTTCACACCTCCTTATGAACAGTATAGCTGTCATTTTCACATCCTGCCTGAAATGTGTTTTCGTGCATGTGGCACACAATGGCATGATCACTGTCTGAAATCAACGTTTAGGACACATTAATGTAATCACAGTGACATTGTTCATGAGTGGAGGTCCCAAAATACCTATGCTGAAAATTTGGTTAAAAATCCACAAATAATTGCGTACGGGTGTGCGTTCGTGCAGTTTCTATGCGCACGCCACCTTCACCAATTTTTCATATTTTCACTCCAGCTTTTCAACATTGCCATTTTGTGCACCTCCTTATGAACAGTACAGCTGTCATTCTTCAGATCCTGCCTGAAATGTGTTTCGCACATGTGGTGCACAGTAGCTGATCGCTGTGGGAAATCAATGTTCAGGACAGATTAACAAAACCACAGTGACACTGTTCATGACTGGGTTCCCAAAATGCCTATGTTGAAAATTTGATTACAAAAATCCCCAAAATAATTCTGCGTTACTGTAATAGATTGCACAGTTTCTATGCATTTTCATTGACTTCACCAATTTTTCATATTTTCACTCCAGATTTTCAGCAATGCCATTTTTACATCTCCTCCTGAACAGTGCAGTTGTTATTTTTCACATCCTGCCCAAAATGTGTCTTTGCACCTGTGGTACTTAAAATGCACAGTCACTGTGCAAAATCACCTTCACTAATGAACTCATAGTGCCACTGTTCATGAGGTGGGTCATAAACAGCCCATGTTGAAAACTTGGAGTGAAAATACCAACAAATGCCGGGGCATTAGATTTCCAACCATAACGTCCCACCCTGTAGAGACTGACAGGCATTAGGGGTGTGACTTGGCATTGTCGACTGTAATGTTCATGCCATTCCACCCCACCCTGCAGCCAGTGACAGGCATCGAGGTGTGCCTTGGACTCTTCGACCCCAAAGTTCACCTTATTCTCCTATACTACACCCATTTCAGCATATTTCCTTATGGAATGGAGTGAGAGTAGGGCCAAGACCCCATAGAACACCGCGGCACTTGTTGGTGTCTGCGGGGTAGGGTGAGGTGAAATGGCGTGGAGTGTTATGGCTGACGACCCAAAGGCACACCCCAATGCCTGTCCCTCTGCAGGGTGGAGCTGGGGTTACGCCAGTTCACTACTTCACTGCCAGTCCTGTTGTGCAACCTCTATTCCTGCACCTACCAATGCCAATGCCAGCAAGACAACATTCGGCATTGACAAATGTTTACATCTTCTCACTGTGTTGAACTGCTAAGTGCTCTGCTCAGCTGTTAGAAAAACTCAGTTGTTCAATTTCCAGGTCATTTTAATTGCCTGCACTTACATTGCTGCTGCTACCACTGTTTAGCAGAACACCATGGCTCATGGCACTATGAGGAAACACAGTACTGCACCTGACGCTTGCTCACACAGCTCAGCTTATGCTCTTCCTGCCTGGTCACTACCTCTCTCACAGCAGCCTCAACTGAGATCACATCTCCTTGCTCACACTTTAAAGCTGCCACCATTGGCATCGGCATGCAGGAGGTAAAGAAAACCAAAGAAAATTATTACTTAACCACAGTCTTGTAAACCATGCCAAAGCTTTTTCTTCTTTTTTTTATTTCTCACACTAGCTTTAGCATGCTATGAGGAGGGGGACATTTCTAGTCAGCAAGCACCCTCTAGTGTCATGCCACAGCCTCTGCAAGGTTATACTGCTATCTATTTCATACAGGAAGCAAATTATATTCTGTTGGGGAAAAAATACAACCCTTCTTGTCCTAAATTTAAATTTAAAAAAATGTACCTTTCTTTAAATATTTACTTGTTGGGACCCACTTTATAATTACAATAATAAACATAGAAACATTGAAGTTGTCAGTAGATAAGGACCTCCTAGTCCACCAAGTCTGCCCTATTTTTCCCTACCTATAGTGTCACCATAGACCCTACTCTGTCTCCATTCTTCACTCTTCCCCTTATTTCTAACATCCTTTTGTGTCTGTCCCATGCATTCCTGAACCCCGTAACCATTCAGTCCATCATCTCCTCTGGGAGGCTGTTTCATGTGTTCAGCACCCTGCCATGAAGAGGAGCTTCTTCCTTCTTTTATCTTTATAGTGTGACCCCTTGTCCTCGAGCATCTTTTCTTTGTACCTTGTTTTTGCCTGTGAGGTACTTGAATGTTTCAATCATATCCCTCCTTTCCTCCAGTAAGTACATATTTAATTCCTTAAGCCTTTCCTGGTAGGCTTTTGATGCAGGCCCTGCACCATTTGGTTGCCCTCCTTTGTACTGCCTCCACCCTATCTATGCCCTTACGAAGATGGGGCCTCCAGACACAGCACTCGGGGTGTGGTCTCATTGGTGATCTATACAGGAGTATTATTACTTCCTTCTTTCTGCTGGTGATTCCCCTGACTATGCATCCCAGCATTTCGCTAACCTTTCCCACTGCTTTGTCACACTGTTTAGCTGCCTTCATGTCATCAGAAATGATTACCCTAGGTCCCTTTCCTGCTTTCTGACTGTTACTACCTATCCTCCCAGTTGGTATGCTGCCCCCAGGTTTCTGTGCCCTATGTGCATAATTTTGCTCTTTTAGCATTGAACACCAACTGCCAAACCTGTGACCATTCTTCCAGCTTTTTAGATCATCCTCATTCTATCCACCCTCCCCAGTGTGTCCACTCTATTACAGAGTTTGTGTCATCTCGAACAAGCATACTTTCCTTCCAGTCCTTCTATAATGTCACTAATAAAGACATTGAAGAGAACCGGGCCCAGTACTGATCCTTGTGGTACCCCACTGGTCACTTTGCCTACTCCAGAGTGATTGCTATTTTCCACCACCCTCTGACTGCTGTTGTCTAGCCAATTCTCTACCCATTGTACTACTTTAGGACTTACTCCAAGGCTCCCAGCTTACTTTTCAGCCTTCTGTTTGGAATGGTGTCAAAGGCTTGCTGAAATCCAGGTAGGTCATGTCCACCACTCCTCCCTATCCACTTCTTTTATTACCTAGTCAAAGAACTTGATCAGGTTTGTCTGGCAAGACCTCCCCTGTGAAACCATGTTGTCTTGGATCCTGAAGATTACTGGTGACATGTCATTCCCAATCCTTTCCTTTAATAGCGATTCCATTACCTTGCCTACTGACATGCCTACCACGTCAGGCTGACAGGCCTGTAATTTCCTGCCTCCTCCCTATTTCCACTTTTGGGGGTGGGACTACATCTACCCTCCTCCAGTCCTCAGGTACCTCCCTGTTTCTAATGACAGGCTGAACAGGGCTGTCAGATGTACAGCCAGCTCCTCCTTGAGTTCCCTCAGTATCCTGGGGTGCACCCCATCTGGTCCCATCACCTTGTCTACTTTTAATGCTGTTAGTTCCTTAAGGACTCTTTCCTCTGTAAAATTACTTGTTTCTACCTCATGTTCCTTAATACCCTTGTCCTTTATCTTTGGCCTGTTACTACCCCCTTCTCCGTAGAATACTGAATAGAAATATTTGTTCAATATGTCCGCTTTTTGGTGGTCCTTTTCCACACAACCCCTCCTTCCCCTTTCAACCTTCCTATCCCTCCCTTTGTCTTTTCTTTTGCTTATCTAACTATAAAATGTTTTATTCCCTTTTTCACTGATCTGGCAATCTTTTCCTCTGTTTGTGGTTTTGTGCTTCTAACTGCTTTCCCTGCCTCCTTTATTTCCTCCTGGTAACTCTCCTTATCCCCATTCTTCTGATTTTGTGTACCTTTAAAATGTTTTGCTACCTCTTTGGAGAACCATAGTGGTCTAATTTTGTCTTGCACCTGCTAACCTGCCTGACACAGAGGTTTGTAACTTTTTCAATGCCCTGTTTTTTTTTGCCCACTGTTCCTCGACTCTCCCAGAGTTCCTATCTCAGTTAGGTGCTCTGAGGCATTCTCACATTTTCTTAAAATCTTCCCTCCTGAAGTCCAGGACCCTTGTTCTTGTGTGATATGATTCTGATCCAGTTCTTATATCAAACCACACTGTAGGGTAATCACTGGTCCCTAAGTGGTCCCCACTATGACAATCAGCTACACTGTCTCACTTTCAGTCAGCACTAGGTCCAGTAATGCCCTCATGAGTGGGTTCCATAACTAGTTGCCTGAGGAATGCTCCTTGCTAGGAGTCCAGGATGTCCTACTCTTGGCTGTTGCCACAGCTGGGAGGCTTCAATCCATGTCCAGTAGACTGAAGTCTCCTACTGCAATACCTCTCCCTTGTGAACCATCCTTGGGTTGCTTCCATCATTTACTTATCCACCTCTTCCCCTGTGCTGGAAGTCTGTATCATACTCCTGTGTGAATAGTGGCCCCTTTACTTCTCTCCAGAGTGACCCACAGTACCTCCTCTCCTCCCTGCTCCCCTGTATTTCGTGACATTTATGTTGTCCCTTACATAAGAGCCCTCCTCCCCTTTT
Organism: Neoceratodus forsteri; assembly: GCA_016271365.2. Lineage (NCBI taxonomy): Eukaryota > Metazoa > Chordata > Ceratodontiformes > Ceratodontidae > Neoceratodus > Neoceratodus forsteri. The sequence goes on from CM057455.1 coordinate 1,188,671,351, forward strand.
CTACCTAACCTGTCCTTCTTGAACACAGTATATCCTGGTTTGGCCACTTCCTAGTCCTGGTTTTTCATTGCACTAGGTCTCTGTGATGGTCACCAAGTCCAGGTCTGTTTCTGCCATAGTAGCCTCTAGGCTCTGGGGATGTGGGTTGTTGTGATACATGCAATTCCTAGGTGCTGAAGGCACTCAGTGCAAGTACCTTGTGCCTTACTATACATGTGGGGTGTACATTTATCACAGAGCAGCCCACACCCACCATTTCTCTATTGTTTATATAACACACAGCCTGTTGTGCTTCATTGCTTGATTACCATGAACACATCATAGAACATGATTACCTCTGTAGAGTAACACTTCTCTGTTATTACCATTGTTACCTGCATATTCCTACATTTGTTATTCAGACAGAGAAACATACAAATAATGGCCCTTGGACTTTTCTGGGTCTTATCCTTGAGCAGTAAGCATGTAGATGGGAACACGTCCATGCATTTGTGAAGGGTAGAGTATTCCAAAGTACCTTCTCATCAGTCCTTTAAGCTGCCCTACGGAAATTACATGGCCACACAACCTTCACCACACCTATTAAATCCATGCACAACATCAAAATGACAACAGACACAGTGATTGTTGTAATGTGAAAATATTCTATTCATAAAAATGTTTGCACATAGAATGTCATTGGCATCATAGAACATGAAACTTTGGTTGCTTCAGTACATACCCTGAATGGTGCAGGCTTTGACAAGCACAATACAAGTAATTTTCCCACCTTTGGATCACATCAGGTCAGGCATGACTGTCCCCAGTTAAAAGACATGAGAGGAATGCCATACAGGACTGGCCTTTGGTGCTGCTTCAAAACATCATGTGGCAGAAAAAATACTCAAGAGCAGCACACAAAATTACCAGAAAATAATACAATATTGCCACTACATTTAAAAGGCACAATTTGTTAAAAACCAGAAAGACAGGTAGAGCACACATGAACTGGCTTGTTGGTGTTTTGCAGAATGTCACTTATACTTCCTTGGGGATGATCCCAAAGTGGACAGATGATCCAACCAAAGAGGAAGTAGAAGTGGGGTTCCACACAATGTTGGGGAACTGGTCTGTGTGTGCTGTGTCTGTCTTGCCAATTTTAAAAGAAATACTTTTTATCTGCTATAACAGTAATGTGAGAATTCTTTTCTTTTCCTTTGTGTGTACTTCTGCTGTGTATATTTTCTGCTACATGACTGAGCCTCCTCCAATGTCTGATCAGTAATTTGGAGCTTCATACCCCTCCTGGAAGCAGAATCATGCAGTGCCTCCCACTGCATGTTGTCAATAGTCAACTTTCACTGTATTGGACATTTACCCATTTAGTGCTCTACTGGCCTTCAGTACAAGAGCCCTACCCATGATGATGTCATACACCTACTCTGTCCAGCCTCTTGGCCCTCCCTCCACAGCAATATTGAAGTGGGATGATCACATTGTGTCTGGATGGAGAAATTGGAAGGGAAAATGAAAATAACACAAACACACAAAAGGCATGGATGGATACAGTCATCCACTGGCACTTATGGGAGAACTGATCACCTTTAGTACACAGCCTCATCCTTTGTTAATGGTGCTGCTGTTTTGAGATGGAAGGCAGGCGTGAAGCCAAAGTTCTGGCCATCTCCTGCTCATCTCCCTCAACCTATGGACACAGTGCAGGCAGGGATTCAGTTAATTTATTTTTTGTGGATGTCAAATACTTCCATGAGTCAAAATCTGGATGTCATTCCAATTTTTGAAGTCAAATTACTCCCAGATCCCACAATTGGAAAGCCAGTATTCTCAGATGGATCAATTTATGGATGTTAATACAATTATTAGTGGTAAAATACAATTTCTTTTAGAAAAATCCATAATTTCTTAGCTTATGTGCCTTCAGTTTTGGAAGTCATCAATTTCATCTTTACATTTGTAAGGCAATGACTTCCTCCCTTTATTTTGAAGTTTTGCCTTATTTTGGGAGTCAAATACTCCCAAAATGGAGTTAACTAAGCCCTGAGTGCAGGTGTATGACACTGCAGTGCATGAATACTGTCTTTGAGGCATTTATGGAACACCAGGTTCTTGGAAGCATGTAAAATAATTCTTTACAAAATCACCTTTCCTGCCAGTTTCAATGCCGAATAACAATAAGGACCTGTGGTACACGCGTGAAATATCTTGTATTGCATTGCTGACAGATCTGTGTCAGTAACTGAGGTGTCATTGAGGTCTTTATAAATCACCAGGGCAAAAAGAGTTCAGTCATGTTGTTTAAGGGTTTTAGAACCATTCTTAAAACAAACATACAATAACACCTTTCATGGTTGAATATCACTGAATATTGAATATTCAGCCACATGTTCAGAAAAAGGTATTCACAAAGCTCTAGCAAATACTGCTACTACCATTCTGTACTGCACCACACTGTTGTACAGAAGTAAGGCACTGAGACACAGGTGCATAGCAATGTTGCCCTGTCTACTGCTAACAGTCATGCTTTGTGAAGAACAGTTGAAGAGGCACATAGGTGACATTGACAGCACTAGTTTGACTATTGTGGCACCAGCACATGGATGTGTACCATAATAGTAAGGAATTGAAAGGCATGAATATTCAGGTAGTCCATAATGGTGCTGGTACCATTACACGTGTGTGAAAAGTTCCCAGGACCCGCACATGATGCCTTAGTACTGAAGTAGTATCAGCTAACACCATGTCTACATGCAGTCATACATGACCAGGGATATCTTATTGGTAAGTAAAATATAATGCATATCATGTGATAAACTGTATGTTATTGCTTTTGCAACTGATGGTGTCCCTCCTCCCCACAAGTTCAGAGGTCCTGCCAGATGATGACCTTCCAAACACAACAACGCCTGCAGAGTTCAAGTTACAATGAGAAACATTGGTTGACAAGAGGCATTATTAGATGCACATTGGCATGCTCAGAATACACTTCAAGTGCCCAGACAAACTGGTAGCCCATGGCTGCCAGAACCAGGAAAAGTATGCATTGCATGTCCATGGCATGCTTCAGGCAGCATAATCTTGCCTTGCAAAAGACTGCCCTTATCTGGTGACAAGGGTAATAGTAGGCCACCTGAGGACCATACAGCACCTGGCCCTGGGGACTTATTGTACAGTGCTCCATGTCTGTAGTATATATGAAAATTCTGGGTATTCAAGAGGACAGACACATGGCAGAAACATGTGGAGGCATAAGGGATGAATAGATTTACACTGAGGCTGGTTGAGGCCTGGCCACGTGATTTGCATAGTCTTCACAATGAAATAACAAACTAACTATGTACATTGTTCATGTGTTTTCACCATGAACTGGACAGGATGGACTTAACATAGTCCTATGATGGCATAATGTTTCTTTGATGCCCATCATACTTCATGAAGTACTCACTGCAGAGCAGGACACATGACTTATTTCCTGTCCAAAGAATGATCACAGGGCACATGCTACAGCAGTAGGCCCCGTGCACATGTGGAATCCTAGTGTAAGAGCAGGAGAAGTAGGCTGCATCTTTGAATGTGAACTAAATATGTCTTTTAATGTGCGTAAATGGTAATTAGTGCAGGAAGCTTTCCTCTGTTAAAGTGATGAGACTGTAGAAGGGATATGAGAAGCTTTATTTAGTGAGAAAATATTTTGCAGATATTTTGATATGTTTTACTGTGTTTTTCTGAGTGTAGCAGACAGTGCACCTGAGCTGAATCTGTTGGGAGAAGGAAGGCAGCTCCCAGTTTCAGTGTTGTTTACTTCATGTTTAGAATTTTTGTGTGTTTTTACTACCAGTGCAGAGTAGATTTTTTAATGGTTTCTGACTATGCTTACCACTAATTGTGAGTGGTGACCATATCTTTAATATTAGAAATTAGTTATTTTTGAAAAATAGAAATAGTATGGAAACAGTTTTGTATGGCTGTGTAAGACAACAGTTATTTGTACACCTCAGTTGTTAGGTAGTGCACATTTTGTCATGTAAGAAATAGCCTGAAATAAATATTTTTTAACTGTGCAGGACAACAGTCAGTTATTTGTGTAGAACTGTAAACAATAACCATGTTGTGCACCTCAGTGCTTAAGCAGTAAAGCAACAGTCATGTGGGGTGTGCCTTAGTGCTTAAGCAGCACACTTTTCCAATAAGAAATATTAACAAAAGAAATACTTTTTGAGCTGTATGAGACTACAGTTACTGGCAGTTATGTGTGTAGGGCAGTGTAATGACAATCATGTTGTGCACCTCAGTGCTAAGGCAGTGCTTTTCAACTAACAAATATTATAGGAAAAAATAGCTTTTGTTTGTTTAAGACAACAGTCAGTTATGTGTATAGGGCTATTTTGTTTATTTAAAAGTTTGTGACTAAGAAAGGCACACTGAGCGAAGCTCATTTCTAGGTGTGACCCAGGGAACAATCAGGTAGAAGATACAAGAATAATATTCAATCAGAAAAATATCAGGACAATACATTACATTACATCTGAATGCTAGTACAGCACCTAAGTAAGTGCTGGGTTGCAGCAACAATCTTTTATACAAGCAGAATTAACATCAGGACAGTTCAGCATATTACAAGTACTGCAACTAAGTAAAAACTGAGTGTTATTAAAAAGGGTATATGTGCAAAAGAAGGCAAACTAGCAGCATGAGAGAAGCACAGGAATAGATAGAGGGTAAATAAGCTAGGTGTGGGGGTGAGGAAGGAGAAGGGCAGCAGCAATTAGAGCTAGGCAGGAGATGAAATTTGAACTTTAAGGAGGTGAGTGAGAGGGAGTGGTGAGTAGCCCAGGAAGTTGGTTCCAGAGAGAGGAGGCAATAGGAAAATGCAGGGTGGGGAGGGAGAAAGAATGAGAATTCCTGGAATGGAGTGAGTAGGTAGAAGGGTGAACAGGTGATAAGCAGGAGAAGAGATAGGAGGGAAGAGTCCGAATCAGTATTTGGCAATGGGAGAGAGGCAGTGGAGCGCCTGTCTGTGAGAAAGAGGGGGTGATGGAGGGGAGGAGTAGAGGAGACAGTGGTAAGTGGGGGCAGAAGGAGCAAAGTGACAGCATGAGCTTAGAAGTGTATCAAGTCATGAGAGGGAGGTTGCAGGAGTCGAGGCATAGACAACATCAGCATAATCAACACGGGCAGAATTGTTTTGTGACCAGGTCACAGTGAGTAGTTAAAGAGAGGCAATCTCTGTTATGGAGAGGATGCCAAGTTTTGGACTGAGTTTAGTGCAAATGGCATCTAAATGAGAGGAAAAATCCAGATGGCTGTCCAGCCAGACTCCTAAGTATTTGAAGGTCTTGACCACCTCAAGGGAGGAGCCTTCCAGTGTGATGAATGTAGGGGAGGACTGGATGAGCAAGCTCTATCTGAGCTGAATACCATAGAAACATTACTTTGTGTTAAGTTTCAGCTGGTTTTCCTGATACCAAAGTTGAACTTTGGCAAAGTCTTTCTGAAGGGGTGAATACATCACTGGTGGGGAGTCAGAGGAGTAGATCATGGTATCAACCACATACATCGATATATGGGAGGCAGAGGAGATGGAGGGAAGATCATTTATAATGACTGAAAATATAATGGGTCCAAGTATGGAACCTTGTGGTATGCCAGCTTGGATGGGGAGGATGAGGAGAGGGCTTTCCATATTGGACCAACTGCTGTCTGTAAGTTGGAGTTAAACCAATTGACTGCAGAGTGTGATAACCTGGACGAGTGGAGTTGCAGATCAGAAAGTGGTGGAGACAGAGTCAAAAGTTTTGCCAGGTCCACAAAGATTGCAGAGGTGACAAGGCCTTGATCCATTGCAGAGTGGATATAGTCAGTGACTCATAGCAGAGAGGTATAGTGAAGTGCTGTTTCCTGAAACCTGACTGGTAGGGTGGGGAGAGAGTACAGAGGCTGTTAGTTGGTCCAGGAGCCTGGAGTAGATCAGTGATTCTTGCAGTTTGACAAGAAAGCACATGAGAGAAGATGGGCTTGTAGTTGCTGGGCAAAGTCGGATCCCTGCCTTTGTGGAGAGTATCACTTCAGCAAGTTTCCATGCTTGAAGGACCATGCCAGACGTGAGAGAAATGTTTAGGAGGTGGGCAAGGGCTATGGTTGGGACAGAGATGCAGAGGAGTTTTGGATGGAGTCTGTCTAGGCTGAATTTGCTGGGTTCAAGGATATGAGTGGCTGATAGACTTCTGTGGGTGAGATGGGGTTAGTTAAAGCCATTTTCATGTGGAGGGGAGGGAACCCATTGAGGTGGAGGAGGGTTGTCAGGGAGTGCTGCAGGTAATGAAGAATTTTTTTTGCTTTATTCTCCCCTCCCACCAGTCCTGATTGGCCTTTCTCATCCGGCTGCCATCCTAGCCTCCATTCCCTTCAGGCCCCTCACACTTAAGCCCCACGCCTTACCCCCCATGGCAAGCAATGATGGGAGCTCCCTACTCACCTGTCCCAAGCAGGATGCAGCTCAGGGTGTTACCTCTGGGAATGGAATGCCAGGGATGTCCACGAAGCCTCCATGACCAGCCATCAAGGTCTTTCATGTTTTCTCCTGCTAGAGCTCATCATGCAATGACACCAGCGATGAGCGGCCACGCATGCATACGTGTGCATCCCGCCTGGTGTCTACCAAGCTCAACCCCCTGTTATGTTGGCAGTGCTGCACCAACCCCAGCCTCCACCAGGGGTCAGATGAACACCGACTGAAGGTGCCCCATCTCCCCGGAGATGAAAGCAGTCCATTGGATAGTCCATCCACTTCCTTCCCTGCCATCGACAGCCCACACAACTCCCGAATGCAGGTCACCGGCGTGGCGTGAGGTGCAGCGACCAGTGCCTCAGCCCTCAGCACTACCGGGCAGTCCAGAAATGATTAATTTGTTAGAAGATTCAGCTATGGAGGTGGGGTCAGAGGTAGTTGAGCCATCAAAATTGATGGTCAAGGGGCTGGATTTGTAGGAAGATCCATGAGTGAGTGTATAACCTTTCAGAAAGTAGTTGGGAGCCAGCATTTGCCTGGAGTTGTGACTTGAAGTAGTCAGTTTTGGCTTGTTGGATTGCCTTGGTGCAGGTGTTTCTGTGGGTTTTGTAAAGTCGGAGGTGTGCAGGAGACATGGAGGATTTGAATAGGTCCCAAACTGTATCTCACAGAATAGGTCTTGGAGGAGAGTAAGAGTTCAGGGCACGGACAGGACGATACCAAAGTATACTGTATTTGGGGACTGATTATAAAAACAGTGATGTTGCAAAGCAAAATGTTCACATCATCTACTTTACTGTGGGCAGTGCAATATACAATGCTCACATCTATTTAGTGTGGATAGTACAGTATAAAAAGGGGACTCCAGGAAGGGTGTAGGTTGGAACGTCAAGACAAAAGTAGAGTTCATCACTACCAGATGTGGCACGTACTGTACTAGCATTCACCATTCAGCATTACAAGACAGAGGCAGTGTGACAACAGCTGGCTTTAGAAACACATTTTCATAACATAAATAATATTGTTATTAGTTTTGTTTCTATATGAAAGTACAGTTACTTAAGAACTTACTGTAACAGTAGATCTTCGAGAGGTTCTTACAGTAGGTAATAACTTGTAGGACTGTGCCCCTAGTGTCAGGATCACATGGAAACTTTAGCTAGCAATGTGTGGAGGGACCACCACTAATGTCAGCTGACTGGACGCCAGTTGACCCTATAATGGGGTGGTCTCCACACCCGCCTTCAGTTCTCCCACCAGAGACCCATGAGGAGGTGCAGACAGGAGAAAGGAAAGAGACCCTGGAGCCTAACAAGACTTATGGAAAGGAGCAACAGAAGTGCAGGGAAGGAGGAGGAAAAAGGTTACCTGCTGCAAGACCGTCTTTTCAAGATCTACTGTTACGGTAAGTTCTTATGTAACTGTACTATCTTACTTTGAGAGGGCTCTTGCAGTAGGTAATAACTTGTAGGACTGGGTCCCAAGCAGTAGGAGTCAAGGTACTGGAGAAAGACATGGGAGACAGGAACAGGTCTGTGTAAACTCCAATGAAACTAAGACAGGAGGCCTTGAAGGACTGCTAGTCCAAAGCCTGTTTTGCTCTAGAGGCAATGTCCAGACTGTAATGTTTGTTAAAGGTGTGGATAGAACTCCAAGTGGCAGCTGTCGCAGATATCAGCTGCTGACATGTTCCTGAAGGATGCAGTAGAGGCAGCCATGCCCTGATAGAATGCCCTTGACCTACCCCGGAGGGTGTTACCATATTTCTGGTAACAAAACACACTGCTGTTGGCTAGCCATTTGGAAAGGCATTGTCTGAAACCACTGCACCCTCTCCTGAGTGAAGAAAAAAAAGCTGCTCCGATTTTCAGACAGACTTGGTGTGGTTTGTATAATAATGCAATTCTGTGAACATCTAAGGAATGCAGAAGTGCTTACTCCGGATTGGAATACTCTGGGAAATAAGCCAGAAGCTCAGTAGACTGATTCAACGTGGTTTCTGAAACAATCTTCTGAAGAAACTTAGGATTAGTATGCAGTGCCACCCAGTCTCTGTGGAAAATCAAATGAGGCTCCTTACACATCAGGGCCTGGAGCTCAGAAATCCTCCGAGCAGAAATAACTGCAACCAAAAGAGTGCTTTCCAGGACAGATAGCTCATATCATATTGTCCTGGTAGGACAAAACATGTGTCTGTGTCTTCTGTTGGCACCCTATGCATACTGGCTGAGAGGCCTTTCAGCACCATGCAGTTCTGCTAAAGTTGAACCAGCATAATATTTTGCAGTGATTTGCACATGCAGCCCATGATGCTTTGCATTACGGGGTATGTGTGATTTTATATGCTAATGCAGTTCTCAGGCACAAAGAGATTTCAACTGCCATAAAATGGAGACCCCCAGGATAGTTGCAGATACAGTATGAACAGTGAAAATAAAGTAAAGGAAACACATATTTCCCCAACAGCTACATAAAAGAGTTATCTGTTGACAAAGCAACAAATAACATTTACAAGCTGTGAAGGTGTACTACTCCTTTAATTTGGATTCAAACCCGGGAACAGGGAGATCAGACAGACCTCCTGAGGAGGAGCCCTGGGCCCCGGCTGGAAAAAGCTTAATGGCCATTTTGTAGTGGGACTACTGGGAGGGCTTGGGGACTCTTGGGAAGGGAGGTTCCCCCTCAAGGAGTGCATCCTGATGGCAGGCTGGCCTGTTAATGGTTCAACAGAAGCTCAGGGACACGGGGTAGTCATATCAGATGACCTAAAGGTTAGCAAGCAATGTGAGAAGGCAGTAAGGATGGCTGGGAGGATACTGGGATGTATAGGGAGGGCATCACCAGTAGAAAACAAGAAGTTGTTATCCCTCTGTACAGACAGTGAGACCCCATCTGAGTACTGCATGCAGTTCTGGAGACCCCATCTCCACAAAGACATAGACAGGATGGAGGCAGTCCAGAGGAGGGCAACTAAAATGGTGCAGGGTCTGCAACAGAAGCCATACAAGAGAGACTAAAGGAACTTAATATGTATACCCTTGAGGAAAGGAGGAGAGGGGACATGATAGGAACTTTCAAGCACCTCAAGGGAACCAACAAAGTCCAAGAGGGTAGCATCTTTCAGAAAAGATCAGCAAGAACAAGGGGCACAATTTGAAGATAGAGGGGACGGCTCAGGGGCAAGTGTGGAGGAAGCATTTTCTCACAGAGAGGGTGGTGGATGCATGAACGGCCTTCCTGAGGAGGTCATGGGTCAAAAACGGTGGTGGAATTCAAGAATGCATGGGACAGACATAAAAGCAATTCTGGTGGTGGGTAAGAAGAAGTAGGTTGTTGGTTAACTGGGATCTGCAGCTTATCCAATAGGTAGAATGGGCAGACTAGGTGGGCCAAGTGGTCTTTATCTGCTGTCAAAGTCTATGTTTCTATGTTATCACAAGAACCAGTCGGTTCAAAAGGAGGCAAAGTCAGTTTTTCCAACATAAAATTAAGGTCCCACAGCACTGCTGGTCTACACACTGGTGGTTTCAAGTGAAGGATCCCTTCAGGAAGGTTTTGGACACTTCAAGTTGTGCCAAACATTTACCCTCTACCATGGGTGGTAGGCAGAAATAACAGTCAAGTGGACCCTGGTGAAGAGTAACTCTGGCCCAGGTCAAAAGAGAGAAGGTACTCTATGACCTGAGAAGGGGGCACTGAACAGGATCTCGACCTTCGAGATGGCCCAAATGGAGAAACGCTCCATTTCACAGCATAGGTACTGTATTTCTCGTGTACAGCTTCCTGGCCTCCAGTAGGACTTTCACTACCTGAAGGAAACTCTGAAATGGGAAGTGATTATGTTTTGAGATGCCACGGAGAAGGTGAAGGGTCTTCAGCCCTAGATAACTAACATGCCCTCCTCCTGAGTCAGAAGGTCATGACACAGAGGCAAAGGTAATGGAGGTTCTGTTGCAAGCTGTTGCAGTAGTGGAAACCAGATTTGATGTGGCCAAAAGGGCGATCAGAATCATGTGAGCCCCTTCCACTTGTAGCTTGAGAAGAACCTTCTGCAGAACTGGGAAGGTGCAGAAACCTTCCTGTCCAGCAGAGTGACAGCACGTCTTGTGCAAAACACCAGGCGTGGATCGAGTGAGCAGTACCTGGGTAGTTTTACGATGGATGGGGAGGCAAACAGATTGAGTTCCGCTGACTCCACTGGCTGAAGATCTGAATGACCACTTCCTGCTTCATGCTCCTATTCATGCGCCTTGACCCAAGTGCGGCTGAGACTGTTTGCCAGGATGTTTTGCATGCCCAGGACATGGACCGCAGAGAGATGCACTTGTTGCAGAACTGCCCAATTCCAAACCCTCATTGCCTCCCTGCAAAGAAGGTACGAGCAGGTGCCCCCTGCTTGTTGATGTACAAAACTATGCACATGTTGTCTGATTGAATCAGTAGGTTGCCTGGACAAAGAAGATGCTGAAAGGCTTAAAGGCATAGAGAACTACCGCATCTCAAGCATGTTTATATGCAAGGGTAATTCCTCTGGGGTCCACACACCCTGCATCTTGTGGTTCCCTAGGTGGGCACCCCACCCTGATCCGACCATCCACCGTTAGGGTCTGGGAAGGAGGGAAGTTGGAAGGGAACTCCCTTCGTGAGGTTGGTTAGATCCTGCCACCAAAGAAGGTCTCTGCATCGAGTTGGAGACCAGGACCAGATGATCGAGGTCATCTGACCTCTGATCCTATTGGAATCTGAGGATCCACCATGAGATCTGCATGTGAGTCTGGTCAACAGGACTGTAGAGACAGTTGCTGCTATAAGGCCAAGGAGATGGAGAACCTACCTGGCCGTAATCTTCTGTTGGAGGCTACCAGCCAAGCCTGCTTCTGTAAGGCTTCCCATCCATCCAGGGAAGGAAGACCATGCTCTTGGTCTGTGTCCAGCACTGCTCCAATAAACTGTAGTCATGGCCGGGCAAAAGCTAGGACTTGGGAAGATTGACCGAGATCGCCAGGTGGTTGAAAAGAGTCGGGTAGCTGCAAGGGATTGTTCCAACAGCTCCTCGACGGAGCTGACAGAAGCCAGTCGTCACGTAGGGGAAATACGCAATGGCCCTGCCATCTGAGGGCTGCTGCTGCCACAGCGAGGTACTTGGTAAAGACCTGAGGACCAAAGAAAGGCCAAAGGGAGGGCTCTGAACTGCAAATGCTCCCCTTGGAACACAAACCTGAGGAAGTAGCCGGCTATGAAGATAGCCATTCTGCATATCCAGGGCATAGAGTCACTGGCTCTTGAACAAGAGAGATAGCAGGCCTTGAAGGGTCAACATCTTCAATCTCTTGTACTCTATGTACTAGTTCAGGGTGCTGAGGTCCAAGATAGGCGAAGATCTCCCGCTTCTTTGGGACCAAGAAAAGTACCGAATAGAACCCTTTCTCCCTCTGCTCTGGGGAATGGGTTCTATGGCCTCTTTGAAGAAGAGCTGACATTTCATCCCTTAGAAGAGGAATGTGCACCTTTGGTACTGAGAAACCCTTGGAGGGTGACTTGGTGTTTTTTCCCAAAATTCTAGGGTGTGTCTTTGCCTTATGAGCTGGAGGACCTGCGATTCTGCTGTAATTCTGGCCCAGCCTTCCACGTGTCTGATGAATCTGGTGTTCACCAGCTCCATCAATGGCAGAGGTGGAGGGAGGGTTGGGCAGGCTGCCTCTGAGGCCCTCTGGTTTTGGCTGGAGTGGCTGCTGCTGTGTTGGGTGCCTGTGCTTAAACAGCCATCTGGCCTTGCTCGGGCTTGCCTGGCATTTAGTTTGCCTGCCAAAAGGGCACCTGGGTTGTGGTTTTGGCTGGCACATAGTATGTACCAACCTAAGGGGAACTAGCAACCATCGAACAGTATGGTTACATAATAAACACAGCAATAGTCAAGCTCATATAAAGGCAAAAGTACTGGACTTTAGGAGGGCTGACTTTGCCAAAATGGGTGAGTGCCTATTGAATGCACTAGCAAATGGGCAGGAAGGAGGGTGGAAGAACAATGGGAATAATAAAACTGCCATCACAGAGGTAACAAGCCTTTGTGTGAAGCAAATTAACAAACGAAACGATGTAAGAAACCACTGTGGTTCTCAAAGGAAGTGGCAGTGAAGGTTCAAGAGAAAAAGAAAGCATTCAGGAAGTACAAGGAATCTCAGAAGGAGCAGGACAGGGAACTGTATCAGTTAAAGCAAAGGAAGCTGGGAAGGCAGTCAGAACAGCAAAGGCCCAAACCGAGGAAAAGATAGCCAACTCAGTTAAGAAGGGGATAAAACCTTTATAGGTACATCAGGGAGTGAAGGAAGACCAAGGAGGGCTAGTGAGGCTTAATAAAGAGGAAGGAGGGTGGGCAGAGGGTGACTGTGAAAAGGCAGAGATACTAAACAAATATTTTTGCTCAGTATTTACAAATGAAGAGGGGGAGGTACCTCAAAACAAACAGTAGAAACACTCTGGATACAGAAGTTGATACCAGCCCATTTACAGAAGAAAGGGTTCTGAAAGAACTCTTAAAACTGAAGGTGGGCAAAGCAATGGGGCCTGATGGGATTCATCCCAGAATTCTAAAGAACTAAGGGTAGAACTAGTGACACCACTGACTACCCTCTTTAACAAATCATGGGAGGATGGGGTGGTACCCGAGGACTGGAGAAGGGCAGATGTATTCCCCTTCACAAAAGTGGGAGCAAGGCAGAAGCAGAAAACTACAGACCTGTTAGTTTAACCTCAGTGATAGGGAAAATGATGGAATCACTTCTGAAGAAAAGAATTGTTGAGTATCCAGAGGCCAGAGGGGCTCAGGACCCAAGGCAGCATGGATTCACAGCGGAAGGGCATGCCAGACAAATCTGATAGATTTCTTTGACTGGGTGACCAAAGTAGTAGATCAGGGAGTGGCTGTGGACATGGCCTACCTAGACTTTAGCAAGGCATTTGACACAGTCCCCACAAAAGATTAATATACAAGTTAGCCAGCCTGGAGTGGGTCCCAAGATGACAGCCTGGTAAAGAATTGGCTGGAGAATAGGACACAGAGAGTAATAGTAAATGGAGTCCACTCTGAAGAAAGGGGAAGCTAGTGGGCACCGCAGGGTTCAGTATTAGACTGTCCTCTTCAATGTCTTTATATGACATTGCAGAGGGACTGGAAGGAAAGTGTCTTTGCAGATGACACAAAGATCTGCAACAGAGTTGATGCACAGGGTGGGGTGGAAAGGATGAGAAGGGACTTGGCAAGGTTAGAGGAATGGTCAGATGTATGGCAGCTTAGATTCAATGCTAAGAAGTGCAAGGTAATGCACGTGGGAAACAAAACCCAGGGAAGAGTACACAGGGGGGGTGAGATACTAACAACAACAAAATGGAAAGGGACCTGGGGTAGTCATATCAGATGACCCAAAGGTGGGTAAGCAATGTGAGAGGGCAGCAAGGAGGACTGGGGGATACTGGGATGTAGGGAGAGGCATCACCAGTAGAAAACAGGAAATTATTATCCCTCTGTACAGACAGTTGGTGAGACCCCATCTGAGTACATGCAGTTCTGGAGACCCAATCTCCGCAAGGACATAGACAGGATGGAGGCTGTCCAGAGGAGGGCAACCAAATGGTGCAGGGTCTCCACGGAAAACATATGAAGAGAGACTTAAGTAGCTGAATATGTATAGCCTCGAGGAAAGGAGGGAGCGGGGGGGACATGATAGAAACTTTCAAGTATCTCAAGGGAATCAACAAAGTCCAAGAGGTAGCATCTTTCAAAAAAGAGTGTCAAGAACAAGGGGGCACAATTTAAAGATAGATGGGGAGCGGCTCAGAGGTAATTTAAGGAAGTATTTTTTCACAGAGAGGGTTGTGGATGCATGGAATGGCCTTCCGGAGGAGGTTGTGGGAGTCAAAACAGTGGTGGAATTCAAGCATGCATGGGACAGTCATAAGGCAATTCCTAGGGGTGGGGTAGGAAGAAGTAGGCTGCTGGTTAACCAGGATCTGCAGCTTATCCATTAGGTAGGGAAATGGGCAGACTGAGTGGGCCAAGTGGTCCTTATCTGCCGCCAAAATCTATGTTTCTATGTTTCTATGTTAAGAGCCGTACCTTTGTCTTGGAGGCTCATACTAATATCCTGGGCATCTCTCCCAAAGAGGACATAACCCCAGAAAGCGGCATCCTGGATGGCTGCCTGCACATCAAGAGCTAGGGCCTGACACCCTCAGCCAAATGAACCTTCTGAGGCTGACTGCTGTCGCTGCCTTTGCCTGAGGAATCTACAGCATCATAAGTAGCTCAGAGGAGTGACGGCTCGCCACTTTGGCCGAATGGCCAGTGTTCGCTAAGAGAGCCTTGGATTCTGATTCCAAGGCTCAATAACCATTTCCATTTGATAGAAAAAGGATTTTTGGAAACCAGCATATGTGCTGTGGAATTAAGGGCATGAATAGTCAAAGTGGAGGAGGAATAGAACTTCCTCCTGAACTGATCTGACTGCCAAGATTCCTTATTTGGAGGGAAGGTACTCATGTGTTTGGGTTTACTGGACCTATCATGGGCCGCAGCAATGACCACTGAATCTGCTTTAGGATGGGTACTCAAGTGGTCTTTACCCTCCGAGAGTCCAATAAGTGCAATCTGCCTTTTGCCATTGTAGGGATGGAAGATGGCATCTGCCAAATGGTGGAGGACAAATCCTCATGGGGCTCCAACCAGGTGGAGTAAGGACTGGAGAGACTTCAGGAAATCCAAGTGCTCCATCAATCTTTGCCTTTTGGATCCTGGGCACTGGACTTCCAGCCCTGAGATTCTGCCATCTGTTTTAGGAGGTCCAGAAAAGAAGGATCCTCCAGAGGAGACTTAGGTGACTCCTTGTTAATCAGCTCTTCAGGAGGAGTCTCAAAATCAGAGCCCGCTGAAGAGCGGACGGAATCAGATTCCTAATCCGAGGAATCCAATAGTCCCTCAGGCAGTACAGGAGGGTCCTGTCCTGTCATCCAGAACATCTACTGGTGTCGAGGCTGACATCTGACCCTTTGACAGCCCTGGGTGAGGGCCGCTGAACACAGGGAGAGGTAGGGAGAGGAGCTGGTCTGGCTGAGATATCCCAGGGCCGGTGGCCTCAATTCCTGAGACTAACTGGCCTTTAATCTTGATCCCCAGGACTTAAGGATTACCCTGAAGTCTGCCTATGGCTGCTGTTGAGGAGGAGGAGGAGGTGGGTGGTGGTAGAAGGGTTGACACCTCATGAAGCATCTGGGGTTATTGCACCCAGAAGAGTGAAAACCAAGCAGAGGGTATCCCAGTACAGAATAGTATGGGGTGTAGCCCGTGTCAGGAACTGAGGTGTCGGATACCTCGATGGCGGGTACCCTGAGAAATGCTGGTAACCCGCTGAATATGGGTCCGCATCAGGAACCTCAATGGAGGCCCTGAAGGATGCCCTGATGGCGGCCCCAATAAAGGACTCACTGGGGGGCCTGACATAAGGCCCGATGGAGACCCAGCTGAAGATAAATCCCCTGAAGGAGGCTCCGACAGTGGAGGACCTGACAGAGGCCCCGACAGGGAAACCCGATGTAAGCCTGATGGATTGATGCCTGACGGAGGCCCTGATGGAGGAATCCTAGGGCCGATGGGCAATCCCGAGGAACCTGATCTGGCACCTCACTTGGCATCAGAATAACCGGTGGCAGGGACCATTGTCAGATCCGGGGCACTACTGGAGGAGCACCTGACATCAGGTCTCCTTCCTCTAGGTCCTGTGGCTCTGGAGAAGGAAGTGGGGCTCCAGGGTGGAGGAGAGGTGGGGCAACCTGGGTTGTGTCCCCAGGAGACCTATGCTCCTCGACTGGGTGATGTTGGAACCCATGCTGGGGCCTGACTGTGGGCAACACTCAACTTATCGACTGCAGTCCAGTCGACATTGGAGGAGCCCATGTCTGCCTTATTGACATTGGCCAGGCGCCGCTGGAAGAACCGGTGGGTGGCTTATCGCCCTGCCTGATGCCTTAATGCCTGTGGTGGATAAGGACCTATGGGTGGCAGAAGCCTCAGTCTCGGCTGAGGAGCCGCAGCCTCTGTGATCAGTGGTGGTGGTGGGGGACCGACATCTGCTCCAAAAAGGAGGGGCAGGTTTGGTGGCATGGCTGACTTCCCAGAGAAAGAGGGCAGCTGCCACCTGGGGCCCAAATGTGGCCTCAGGTGAGATGGAGACTGATCCTGGTCCAGCTGCTTCTCCTTGTCTCTTTTCTTTCTTGTATGGGAGTCTGATGGAGAGGAAGAGGCACTTCTTATTTCCTGCAGCTCCTCCTCCATGGAAGCCAGTTTTTTCTTCAAAAGATGGGCCTCCATGGACTGCTGGAACCATTTCCATGTGGTCAGGTTGAAGTGGGAGCAGGCCTCACAATCCTCAATGTCGTGATCCAGTCCCAAGCGGAAGAGAAAGAGGGAGTGAAGATTTTTATGCAGGAGCTGGACGCTCAAGAATCACACTGAAATAAAGAACACACTGGAAAGTATGGAAAACGGATACTCATCCGAAATTAGTGGTCAAACTGCTGTGACAATTTCTGCGAGGTCCAACATGCACAGGTCGATGGCAGGAAAGAACTGGAAGGCAGGTGTGGGGCTGCTCCCTTTATAGGGTCATGCTGACGCTAGGGTTGGTCCCCACTAGACACTGCCAGCTAATGTTTCGTGTGGTCCTGAAGCCAGGGATGCAGTCCTACAGTTATTATCTACTGCAAGAGCCCTCTTGAAGTAAGATCTAAAAATCCAAAACTGATTTTAAAAGTGTCTTTTAACTGTTTTCACAATCCATCAGATATATTTTGATGTGATCAATAACACATGACAGGGAGTATATTCATTGAGTGGTATACAATGAAGTCCACCAGGATGAAGCCCAACTCTGCAGAATTCTGCAGTAGAGTTACTGCAGCAAACACGCAATTTCACTGGGAGTTAATCCCTTTTGTCATGCAGGAAACCTGTGACACTATGCCGTGTAAACCCTTCCCTGGTGTTTGCTGAGGCACAATGCCAAGTGCTCTTCAGCTCACACTGAGTGCCTTCATTGCCTAACAAGTACACCACCCTGGAGTACATTATTACCTTTATTAAATGGCCTGGCTTTTAATTTTAGCTTTAAAAATATAGCACTGTGCATTCATAAGTACATTCAGAGAGTGGTATTTGCAGTGGCCTTCTTGATCCATTTGATAAAATAATAATAATAAATAGAATAATAGATAGGTTCTGGTATATTACAAGGTAGTAATTCCATCGAGAGGTTCTGGGACACAGAGAACCTCGCCGAGAGCTAAGTCGAGGTTTCATGTGTCCCCGAACCTCGAGATGGAATTACTACCTTGTTATGCCAGAACCTATTTGTTATTTTTTTAATATATGGATACAAGGTGAATTGACTCACCTCCGCTTAAACAGTGGAGTCAGCGGGTCCATGTGAGTGCTGGCAGGGTTCCCCAGTGCTGTGTGGATGACCGGTGCTGTTGGTTCATTTACCGCTGCTTTTTAAATTGTTTGTCGGCAGCGGTATCAAGCAGACAGAGGAGCTCAAAATTTTTTTCAAAATGAAGAAAACGGTTGCTCGGCTGTTGACCGTTCACTCGCTAAGCGAGCAAGCAAAGCCGCCATGTTTTTCATACTAGATGTGCCTGCCCACAGAGCAAAAGCACCCAATCAGAAAACGCGCTTTGTAAAAGCGTTGGGGTAGACTTTATGTATGCGCTCCTCAGCTTTCTTTGATAATACTATCGATCGGGTGTCAACAATACTACTACGGCACCCGAATCATAGTATTATCACTTAGAACAGTAGTATTATCGCTCCAGGAGTGATGGTATTACAATGAATTTTTTGTATGCTTTTCAACCATATTATTTTCACAATCCATATATTAAAATAATAATAATACTCTTTATTTTATGGCTCCTTTCAAAAGCCAAGGCTCCTTACAGATTATAAAATATCAAACATTTAAAAGTCTTAAAAATATATAAAACAACTAATAGAGTTAAAATTGAAAGGTAAAACACCTCATGCCAGACACCACAAATATGTTTTAGGGCCTAATATATAAATATATAATAATGTATTAATATATAATATATAAAATGTACTTAAAAATATACTATATACTGTATCATTATAATAAGCACGTATTTATACATTATATTAATATAAAAACATATACGTGGAGGGTACTGTATGTTCAAGGCTTAGTGGGCAAATCTTGCTATGTTCCCTCTGCTGAATGGTGCTTACACCATGCAGACTAAAACATCCCACAGATGCTCATTTTGTTGCTGCTGCTACAGTATGTGCACTGCAGGCTCTTCCCTTTCCTTAATGGCAGATTCCTATTTGCTGTGCAACATTCCACTTCTGATCCTCCTGCTGTTGTTGTTCTTTAGGCGAAGGGGTTACTGTAGCTTCTCCGCTGGCAATGTCCCGGTGGTTAGAGATGCAGTGATGTAAAATTCTGCCCATGAAGTGGTCGACTAGCGCCGGCCACTGCTGCTATACGCCACGCCGGCGTGCCCATTTTAAACCCTCAATTCACCACTTCATGTTGTAATTATGACTTTGTGTTGTGCATGCCACCTTAAGGTGGGTGAGAATTCTACAGACAGCCCACACACATTACATGGCTTACACAGTGTAGGTCACATACTTCAGGCAGGCAGGCGAAGGTTCACGGCAAAAACACTTTCCAAGCATTAGGCTGACTTACGTCTTTGCATGGGGTATGACAAATGGCTCGGCTCTGCAAATGGCTGGGGGTGGGGTGTGGACGGTGATGAAGAGGGGTGCACAGGTGACAAGCCCACAAATTAAGTTATTTTCCCATTTTACGTACAGGAGTTGATGTACCACTTGCACTAGCACCACTTGCACTAGACATACTGTATTGACCACTACCACCACCACCACTGCTACTCTAACCACCACTTGACAAGATTTCTAAATCATAATCCTTCCCCATAACATGCCTGTAGTAATCCTCTGGTGTTATTTCATCGCTACTGCAGACATTCCTACTTTGTCTTACATTCATGGAAGTAAGTAAGTAAAATGTTATTTTGAAAAGGCTCCCTTCCATTGCTCAGAGTGCCTTTACGATAAAAGTACAGAAAATAATATACATTTCTTTGGGGAACTCTGGGAGATTTTGATGGCTGTACATTTGTTGTTGGGCTCCGCTATCTTGATTTCGTTTGCGCTAAACTGAGTTAATGGCTACAGTTACGAGAGCAAAAGTGCTAAAGAAGTTGCTGAAGGTAAAGTAGTCTCAATTGAGAAATATCTTACCCTGCAACTAGGAAAGTGACTCAATACGGGGTTGCTGAAGCTCACAAGTCACAATCCAATATGGAAAAGAATAAGTTTTGCCAGTTGGGGGTTTCCGTGCAGTGCACTGCAGTAACAGTCCAAAACCAAGATACCACAAAGCAGTACAAAATCATGCAGGTGCAGTGGATAGCAGTTTCACACTGCTGCAATTACTCTGTGGCACAATAAAATGTGTCTGATTTGATGGCATACATCGCACACACACTCACACATACACTACAAGTAATGCATAGCAAATTGAAAACTTGAGTAATATAACCAAATCTTTTAAACAAACTGAAATTATGCACTGCCGCACCACAATAATCAGCAAAAAAAATGTTAAGAATTACTGAAAATATCACTGTGTACACAGTTATACAAGAAAAATATAACCAAAATTCAAAGACTGCCTTTTTCTCCCAGTTTTAACCTACCTCCACCACAGATAGGCCCTCCCCCAAAGCACACTTCAAGTGTCTTAGTGCACAGACTGAATGTTCTAAATTAACATTCAAAATCCACACACAAACAATAAACACTCGATGATATGAGCACAGGAGGGTTTCCTACAATTGATGTACTAAATTTTGAGAAACAAAATGGCTCAAAAAGGATTTTTAACAGCTTGTAAAGGATTAGAATCGCAGAACTCTGAGAGGAAACTGTCTCCATCTACCACTACACACTACACAGAACTGAGGCTATGCAGAACAATCAAGAGCCCATGTGACCAGCAATCCCATGAATCATTGCAAATTTCACCTTGGAGCTCAATAACAAGGTGAAGTGATCTGAAATTACATTGATTTCTATGTACTCGCATTAAAATAATGTAAAGTGGTTGGGGAAGAGTGGAGATAACGCAAGTCATTGTTATCAATGGACTTTATGTCATTATGACGCGAAGTACTCGGCTTTGCTGTTGTGATTACTTCACAGATTCCGCATTGCTCTGAGAATTGCTTTCTATGGGGGCATTTTGGCCACCTCGTCCACCTCTACCGGTGGTACACTTCTCAGACCCTTCTTCAGCACCTGCTCTCAGTCAGTCCTTTGGCCTCCATTATTAACTGCTCTGCCAGACTGTTGTGTATTCATTCTCTTCCTCCTGCAGTTCTGCTGCCTTCTATAGTTCCTTCCATTTTGTGAGCACTTCATTGCTTGCCTCCAGCCCTCTCCCAGATGATCTACCATACTCCTCCTCTGCTTTGTAAGTTGCTGCCTAAGGGGCTTGCTTTTATTTGCTACTTGTGGCCAATGCCACTGCTACCTGTTGGATGGTTCTAGTGGCTGATGACTTCCTACCTCTGAGACTATTCCTTACTGGTTCTTTCCTTCTGACCCCCTCCACCTCCAGGGTACCACATGTTCTCTCCTATCTGTTCTTACACTAAATCCTGCTGTGGCTAAGTTGGGCTCCTTTGTCCTTTGGGCCATACCTCCTGGACTTGGGCCTTGCTTCAGCTGTCTGCTGTGGCAGTGCTTTGCCTCACATGCTTTTGGGTCCTCATCATTTATCCTACTAATTGTTACTATATTTGGGCATTCATCTTAAAGACTAACAGGTCTTCAGCTGGCCTGGTGGCGTGAGGGTTGAGTCACTGGACACCACACCTCATGCTGTGCTGGCGACCTGGGTTAGGAACGAGACTGGGTTGTTGGGGGTCAGAAGGGGAAGGAAGGAGCAGGATTGAGCAGCCATAATGGCAGCTCTCCTCTCCTGGGAGGACCTCCATTGCCCCCCCTGTAGTTCTTCTGCCCTTGGGTGGAGGTCCAGCAGACATACAGGTGAGCAGTGGCGGCAAAGTACCAGAAGGGTGCCTCAGAGTCCACGGTGTGCGTGCCTCCACACACTGCATGCAACTGGGGTGGGCCCAGGGTGAAAATGGGGACAAAAACACAAACTATAAATAAAAAAGACTAACAGGTCTGTATCCCTAACTACTAAAGCACCTCAGTCATTGGTTGCCTGGTCTGTTGTTTGGCCATGGTCTACATTGAAACTAGGCTACCTCCAAGGCCCTGGGCTTTATATACTGAATTTGGGCCCCAGTCAACTTCGTTCTCCTATCCACCAGCTTGCCCAGGTGGTCATTCTGCTTATCTACTCAGTGATCAGCACTCACCATAAACTTGTAAATTCAAGTTTCAAGTTTATTGTTCGATCAAAGACCATGATAATTAAAATACAATCTAATGCACTTTACATGAATTCACATTGTAGTAAATTACGTAAAAACACTTTTAACCATTATCCCCAAGTTATACAGACTCAAAGTATAGAACATATAAAACATATAAAACTTGTTATGGCTAAATTCCAACATATCTAAAACTTCCTAACAGCTACCACATTTTATAAAGTGCTATTGAAGTTATATTGCACATAACATTACTTGTTGACTGTAGTTTATTAGTCACCCTTTAAAATTATTCTCTTTTAAAGCCCTGATATTTCTTTATAAATATTCAGTCATAGTCCAATACAAATAGCAAACTACCAATTCCATTAAAATGTGTGTATAAATATTTAGAAACTCATTATTAATACATAAAGTGCCTTTTATACAGTATTTGTTACTGCCTCCTTGTTTTAAATCTTAAACGTATTTTGTTATGCTTACTAAATATCTGGCAGTTGCTTTGATAATCAATTCATTGCTCATAGTAAATAACAATTTCAATAAAAGATCTGTATCAACAGATAATATTGTGTTACAAATTGGTAGAATCCATTTGGCTCTAGGCCTATTATACCATTGGCATTCAAATATAACATGTTTGAGATCCTCCACACAGCTTCTAGTGCATGAGCAGAATTTGGCATCGCTCAGGTACTCCTTCCTACTTATACATAGCATTCAGAACATTACTGGGAAGCAATTCTAGCTTGTATTTAGTATACAGAACCCTTTGTTTTGTTTCAGTAAGAATGTCATAATAATGTCTACAAAAATGCTCATTATCATTTATTCTGTACCACGGAGAAATTTTCAACTGGGAAATGTTCTCCAAATCTTTGTAGGATTGGTACCTGAGACTTATCATAATACCCTTTTCCTCAATTTTCCTTAAGTATCCCAGTCCTGTTTCCTGTAAAACTTGGTATACTCAGGCCAACCAGCTAGATTTTAGGTGTCCCAGATTTAATTATTTGTATGTCTTCCATCATACAGTCATATGCTCATTGTTTATTACGTGGTTATCATGCTTCGTATTTCTGGGCATATGCCCCAGCTCCTATTAGACTTTCACCACAATGCTAACCAACTCCTGGCCTCAAGGACTCTTCTATGCCCCTCAGTGACTTCATTTTACCTTGGCTTTAACGTTATCTTATGGGTCTTGTTCTCAGAGGACAGTATATGGGCAACAAGCTATAAACAGTTCTGGTGTAAGTCTCCCTTTCTGTGGAACTCCTTCAATAACTCTATTGTCTGTTTGGCACCTAGTGTCTTGCCTCAAGCACCGCTCTATTGGTAGGGTCCATGTGAGGGACTTCTTTCACTGTATAGCCAGCTTTGGGAGGATGGAAGTCTGTCTGAGACAAAAAGCACAGTCCATTAAACTATTTATCATAGAACCACCTTATAGCCCTTTCTCAGTTAATAATTAATACAGTTCACAGTCTGGAGGGATGGTGACTTTGGCTTTGGATCTCAGAGGTTATCTTCACAAGGAAGGTTTCTTCTCCTACACACACAGGTCATATATTATTCTGTTGTGAGTTGGGTCTGGATGCTGGTTCTTACAATAACTTATGTACAGTTCTCATCAGTTCCTGGTATTCAGTATTTTGACCATTATAGGCCTCATTCACACTCATTCAGGAAGTAAGTACTTTCAAACATTCTATTAATCTTAAAAGATTTTCGACTTCTTTCCTAAGGTATCTTTGTGAGGGATTTCATCCCTGCAGCACCTCTAGGGTGAAATCCCATTCAAGGGGTTCCTGTGTCTTCATGACACCTTGAAAGAGTAATAGACGCAGCAGCAGGAGAGAGATAGTGAATGGCCAAATAGTCACATTCTACAAGCAATCAAACCTATCAACTGTCCATTAACTGTACCATTTACTAACCTTCAGTATAAATGTACTCTGTACCTTATATCTGATCAATCATCTTACCTTCAGTATAAAAAATACTCTGTACCTAACATTCACACAAATCATCTTACCATTCATTCCAGTGATATGGCTTAAGCATTCCTACATATGTCATATAATGTCAGTGAATAAATATGCAGGATATGTGTTTGAGACCTCTCAGTGTATTACAAAAATTAGTCTGATAATGCATGCAAAATAGCTAAATAATATAGCAGCACATGCAATATGTATAAAGAGCATGCCTTGATAAATTAACTGTTCTTGTGCATGTTGATAGAATCAATTATATATATATATATATGTATTAAAATGAAAAGGTAATATATTGCTGACCAAGATTACATGGAAACATATTTATAAATTATAATATACATTTTTACTGCCTGATATAACCAAGGTAACACACTGGAGCTGATTTTGGAAAAGCCACTAAATTGATACATCATGTGATTAGAGATGCAGTGAATTTAAAATTTGCATGGCAAAGTGCCGTGAAGTGGGCACTTGGTGACACTCAGCTCTGTGAAGTAGGCAATGCAAGTCTCCTTAGCCTGTCATTACTCACTTAGCGCTGGGCTGAATGACAACGCCAAGTAAGGTGAAGTCATTGTTTTTAATGGACTTCTGTGGTTCCTCATTAGGACTCTAAGGATCCACTTGGTGTTTTCAGATTTGGCAGCCCCCCACACATCACATGGCTTACAGTACTGTAAGTCACATGCTCTTTATCTAGGCAGGAAGAAAGTGAGTCATACAAGCAGACACTTTTACTTTCTCCTGTGCAGATGGAGAGAGAGTAGTGTGTTTTGTGACTGCTGATACTTTTGGATCAGAGTGAGGAGGAGATTTAAACTTTGATTTAGACCCAACAGCTTTTTTTGTCTTTTTCTGTACTCTTACTTAATTTGTTCTTTCTGTAAATTTTATTTTTCTTACCTTTATAAGTAGTTAGTTGTTTGTCTGTGTCTGTGAGACTGTGTGTGTGTGTGTTGTGTGACGAGTGTAGTAGTGACTACTCAGACTGAGAGGAGCTCAATAGGAGAGATGGGCCAGGGTGAGGAATATCTGGGATGGGGCAGCTCTGGGAGAGTATGGTAGTGGTCAGCATCGTACCGCGCGTGCATGTGAGGAGGGCATGGGCACCCATTCCTGTTGGACCGCTCAAAACTTGTGAGTGCCCCTCCCGAAGCAGGACCAGCACCGCCTCCTGTCCTGACCCTGAGACAGTTGAACCACCACCACCACCAAGTCCAGCACCAGATCCTCTGGAGCAGGAAGTGCCTGTTTCCCTGGGCCCAGGTGTGGATCCCCTCCCTGTTCAGCACAGTGACCAGCAGGCTTACAATACATCCAAGTAACTATTTAAAAAATGTATGTTGTGATTCATGGCGTGATCGTAAATCATGATTTGTGACTGCATTTGTGACCGTGGCGATGAAAAGCGTGAATGCCTATGGCCCGATGAGCTGTAGGTTAAAACTCCCAGACCTAAAAACACGTATCAGTGAGTACAATGGTGGGGTGGTGAAACCTAGACAGATACTACAAAACAAACTACAATACATCTAAGTAACTAGAAAAAAAATTAATGTGATTCATAACGTGAATGATCGTGAATCGTGATTTGTGACTGCATTTGTGACTGTGATGATGAAGAACGTGATTTGTAACACGGTGACTCGTGATGATGGTCCTGACTTAAAATGCATATTAATGAGTACAATGTTCATGCAGAATTAAGCACCCACCTGTCCAGTACTCTGAAGTGAAGCCAAAGAAACAACTGTGACTTAAGTTACAGATGGAGATTGGGCCCTAAAGATACAAATGCACAGACAGATTAAGATTGTGCTGAGCATTGAAGAGATGCAGACACAAAGGCACAACACCTAACCAGTGCTCACCTTCAGAAATTCAAATCTGGAAAAGAATACCTTTACCGTTTGGGGCGGGCGGCGTGGGGAGGGCAGTGTACTGCACTGCTGCAGTAGCAGTCACTAGTACTAGTACCAGTAAAGATACCACAAAGAAGTACAAAAGTCACACAGCTGCAGTGGATAGCAGCTTCACATTGCTGAAATTATTATGTGGCACAATAAAGGTGTCTGATTTGATGACACGCATCACACATACTCACACACACACACACACACACACACTAAGTAATGCATAGCAAATTGAAAACTTCAGTAGTACAACCACATATTTTAAACAAACTAAAATTATGCACTGCTGCACCACAACAATCAGCAAAAATGGCAAGAAATATTAAAAATATTAGTGTGTGTACATTAACACAGTTAAACAAGAAAAATATCACCAAAACAGAAAGCACTGTCTTTTCTCCAAGTTAATCTACCTACACCACAGATACACCCTTCCCCAAAGCACACTTCCCTGTCTCTCAGTACACAGACTGAATGTTGTACATTAACATTCAAAATCCATACACAAACAATAAACGCTCGATATGAGCACAGGAGGGTTTCTATAATCGATGAACTAAAGTTTCAGCAAAAAATTACTCAAAAGGCTTTTTAACAGCCTTTTGAAGGTTTAATTGCAGAGAGCTCTCAGAGCAGATTGTCTCCTAAGCTTCCACACACACTACCCAAAACTGAGGCTGTGCAGGACAATCTAGAGCCCATGTAACCTGAAATCCCATGAAACACTGCAAAATTCGCCTTTGGAGCGTAAAAACAAAGGTGAAGTAAGGTGAAGTACATTGTTTCAATGTGCTTATAGAAATGAGTGGAGTGGTGGTTTGGGAAAAGGCAGAATGTAGGAAGTCATTGTTGTCAATGGCTTCGGCGTTACCATTTACTCGCGTGAAGTACTCCGCTTGGCGTTCGCGGAGCTACTCAGCGGTGTACTTCACTCCACTGATCACTTAGCGGGCCAGTGGGAACCACTTCGCCCACCACTACATGTGATGATTCGTGGCTGTTGCAAAATCTGGGTGTGCCTTCTGTGCCCAATTTCAGTACAATAGAGGCCCCTGCAACAAATTTCCAAGAGTTGACACAGTCAGAGTGTTGTTGCAAAGATTTGACATACTGGAAGGTTTGATGGACAGTCACATCAAGCTTCCCATGCTTGGCACAGTGTCCATTCAGACCACAATGATGATGGGGGAAGAAGCTTGGGAGGTCATGGAAACAGGGAGAGAGACCTGTGGTATTTCCATAGTGGGTGATGGGGCACAGCACCTGTGGCAGGGTAGACAAGTGGCACTGAGTGGATGTGCCCTGGATAGTTGGACAGAGTCGCTGGGAGAGGGTACTCCTCGGTAGTCAAGCATAGACCCTGTCCTGGACCCCAGGTGTCACCAGTCCTGGCACTTGTCCCAGAAATTATGTTGGGCATCAGCAGGGCTCCACGCGGTAGGCTGTTCAGCAAGTGAATGTCACAGAGTTCAGGGTATGTCCCATCCACTGGCTGCACCTAGTACCCTGCAGCTATTGCCTATCACTGCATATTGGGGACTGTGTAAGCTCTGGGACATGTGCCAGAGCTAGTGGCACCTGGGGTCTGGGATAGGATCTGTGCTTGACTACCCAGGAATACCTGGTCCTAGTGGCTCTGTCCAACTGTCCAGGGCACATCTACCAAGTGACACCTGTGTACCCTGCCACTGCTGCCATACCCCGCCACCCACTATGGCACCCCACAAGTCCCTCTCTTCTATTTTATGTCCTCATAGGCTATATAGGCTGGCTCATGGCTGGTCTAGCCTCAGCCCCATCTTACAGTAACACTGGGGATTCCAAAATCCTAAATAAAAGGATCCTGCAGCCCACCATGGTGCAAGCCCCTTGATGACCTGGTGCACTGCACTGCTGGCACAGGTGTGGCACAAGACTACTTCAGGAAACAGCACTCCTTATTTTCATGTAGCCTGCCATTGAAAATTGGGATTGCAGCAATATTTGGTGCAAGGTACCACTTGCGTCAAATCCTTTTACGGAGGCACCTTGTAGCAAAGTTCACCATTTAAAATCAGGCCCACTGTGTGATTTGCAGCTATAAACTAACAAATAATTTCTGATGTTAATTTGTATTTATTAAAACCAAAATTGCAATGGAGAAAGAGTTGAAGTCATTTTAAGATTTCAGTGTTCTTCCATAACAAAGAACCACATTTCATTTTTCTAGTTTTATAGAAAACTTTGCTACTACAGCCCATATCCTGTGATCATTCTGAGACTATTGTCAAAAGCATTTGTCAATGCGAATGTTCACTTGCTAGTATTAGCATTGGAAATGCAGGAGTTAGACAGATGCAGAATAGGAATGGCAGTGAAGTATTGAACTTCGCCAACCCCACCTCCACCCTGCAGAGACGGACAGGCATTGGGGTATGTGTGTGGGTTGTCGCCAGATAATGTTCATGCCATGTCACCTCACCCTATCGTGCAGACACTGACACATGTTGAGGTGTGCCTTGGGGTGTTCGCTTTTACAGTCACCCTATTCCATAAGAACATAGGTTGAAATGGGTGCAGTATAGGAGAATGGGATGAACTCTGGGGCTGAAGAGTCCAAGGCACACCTCAATGCCTATCACTGACTGGGGGGTGGGGTGGGATGGCATGAGCATTACAGTTGGCAATCCAAAGGCACACCCTGATGCCTGTCAGTCTGTACAGGGTGGGACATTATGGTTAGAAACCCTAACGCCCGAGGCGTTTGTTGGTACAGCATTTGCACTACAAATTTTCAACATGGCCCTTTTGTGACCCAATCATGAAAGCATTTGGGACCTTTTCTCATGAACCATGGCAGTGTGGTTTTGTTAATATGTCCCAAACTTTGAGTTCCCACAGTGACTGCACATACTGCACCAGATGCATGAAAACACAGATCATGCAGGATATGAAGAATGACAGCTGTACCATTCATAGGGAGGTGTGAAGAGATGGCAATGTTGAACATCTGGAGTGAAAATATAAAAAGTGCTCGCACTTCTGAGCATCACGTGGAAACTGCGAAACACATGCATGTAACACAGTCGTTTAGTGGAATTATTTCACCAAATTTTCAACATAGGCATTTAGTGACCTCTGCTCATGAACACTGTCACTATGATTTTCTTAATCTGTCCCAAACATTGATTTCCCACAGAAACCGCTATTCTGCAACCAGATGTAAGCACATATTTTGGGCAGGATATGAAATATGACAGCTGTACTGTTCATAAGTAGGTGTGAAAAATGCCAGTGTTGAAAATCTAGTGAAAACTATTACAAATGCATGAAATTACGAGGATGCGTGGAAACCGCTAAACGACTCTCATAACAGTTATTTTATGGACTTTTGTCACTAAATTTTCAACATAGGCATTTTGGCACCTCTGCTCATGAACAGTGTCACTGTAATTTTTTAATCTGTCCTAACACTGACTTCCCACAGCGATCATGCGCTTATTATGTGCCAGAAGTGCGAAACACATTTCGCCAGGATGTGAAAAAATGACAGCTATACTGTTCATGGAGGTGTGGAAAAATGCCAATGCTGAAAATTTGAGGTGAAAATATTACAAATTTGTGAAGTTGCGGGGTGCATGGAAACTGGCAATGCGTTACGTAACACAGTCATTTATGGACTTTCATCACGAATTTTCAACATAGGCATTTTAGGACCTTTGCTTATGAACAGTGTCACTGTGATTTTCTTAATGTGTCCCAAACTCTGATTTCCCA
This sequence comes from Neoceratodus forsteri, assembly GCA_016271365.2. Lineage (NCBI taxonomy): Eukaryota > Metazoa > Chordata > Ceratodontiformes > Ceratodontidae > Neoceratodus > Neoceratodus forsteri. Next base: position 1,188,701,035 of record CM057455.1, read on the forward strand.
CAGCAACTGTGCTATTCTGCACCAGAAATGCGAAAACACATTTTGGCCAGGATGTGAAAAATGACAGCTGTACTGTTCATAAGAGGTGGAACAATGCCAATGTTGAAAATCTGGGCGAAAATATTACAGATTCAAGGAAGTTACGAGTGTATGAAACTGCTCAGCGACGCTTGTAAAACAGTAATTTTTGATTTTCTCATCAAATTTGCAACATAGGCTTTTTGAGAGCCCACCTAATGAACAGTGGCACTGGCATTTCATTAATCAGTCCCAAAGATGATTCTGCGCAGTGACCACAAAATCACCTTTTGGGACCGAATAACGCCATGACAGTGACTGAATTCATGAGGATCGGTCCCAATAACCCCATGTTGAAAATTTAGTGCCAAAATTCCCAAAATGCCCCAGATACAGTATGCACCAAAGTTGAAAAAACCCTGTTTATGCAATTATACAGCTTAGCATTTCTTCAGTTTGTGGTTGGCTTTGAAGAGTGCAGACATGTTCGGGTCCACTAAATATTGTTGTGCCAGGCCTGGAGGTAAGTATGGGGTGAGGGGTGTGTGTGGAGAGGTGGGTGTGCAGTGGTGGGTGCGGGTTGGGAGAGGGGACCAGCTGGCGTGGAACCGTTTCCTTTCTTTCAGGAGATAAAAAAGAAGACATTGCGGGAAGGTGTTTTTGCAGGCACTTTCTGCACACTGGGTGGGCTCCCAGTGTGCTGCCTTTGGGGTGGGACTTAGCCGATGGGGGTTGCCCCCATCGGCAAAAGAACAGCTATTTGGGGCATGATGCCAAGGGATTGGACACCCCTCAGCACACAACAAAGGGGGCATTATGCTGATGGGGGAGGGCTCCCTCTTTGGCAAATGAACTGGGCCAGGGGCATGCCGACAGGGGATTGGGCACCCCAATCAGTTAGCTCATAGGGCTTGGAGGTGGCGGCACAAGTTAGGGACATGTTACACCAGGCAAGACTACTGCTTTGCAATGACGGGCTGCCTCCCTCATTGCAGCAGAATTTACTGATGCTGCACAACGAGGTGGCCCTTCATTGCAGCAGCCAACAATTCCCCAAGTTGAGGCACTCTGCAGAACCAGTGTCATCAGAACACTGGGCCTGCACTGGTGAAGAGTGCCAAGCCCACAAATGTAGCGTCAAGCGTTGTCTGCCACAGTGCCCCACCTCCACAACCCACTTCTCTGCTAAGCTGCCACATAATGTTTCTTGGCATGCATGCAAGCAAACATAAAAATGAATGGAACTTTTAATGCAGGCCTGCCTTTAACCTGGAACTAGAATGTTTTGCAAATCTAGCATATCTCTTTTCCCTATGGTGCACCTAATACAATGTCCCAGGGTGATGCAATTATTTTGTGTGCAGGAATCTCTTGCATGTGTTTTGCTTGGCGTGCCTCAGGGAAGGATGGCTGGCTCAACCAATTCACTTCCAGCTGTCATCAGGATCAGAAGTCACCCAGCCAAAAAGAACAAAACTGACTCCCTCACTCTGCAGCCTCCCTATCCCCATCCTCCATTCCTGGCCCTGGTCACAGCAACAAAAATCAATCAATCAATTAATAAAACACACGCTCCTGCCCTCCCTACACATACTCACTGCATGTATTGGTGTGTGTGTGTGAGTACTGTATTTGTGGATGAATATTTAGTACAGTGTGTGCATCTGTTTGTATTGCTGCATGTGTGCGTATGTCTATGTATGAAGAGCTGTGTGTGAATCTGTGTATGTAGTGCTGTGTGTGCAGGTTTGTATGAAGAGCTGTGTCAAGTGCGAGCGTATGTAGTGCTGTGTGCTTCTCTATGTATGTACTGCTGCAGGAATGTGTTTCTATCTAGTGTTGTGTGTGCAGCTTTATATGTTATGCTGAGTGTGCATCTGTATGTAGTGCTGTGTGTGTGTCTGTGTATGTAATGCTGTGTGTGTCTGTACATAGGGCTGTGTGAATCTGTGTATGCAGTGGCTGTGTGTATGTCTGTATATAGGGCTGTGTGTGAAAGTCTGTGTACATAATGCTGTGTGTGTCTACATAGGGCTGTGTGTGAATCTGTATGTAGTGTAGCATGTGTCTGTATGTAGTGCAGCATGTATGTCTGTATGTAGTGCAGCATGTGTGTCTGTATGTAGTGCTGCATGTGTATCTGTATGTAGTGCTGCATGTGTGTCTGTATGTAGTGTTGCATGTGTGTTTGTACATAGTGCAGCATGTGTCTGCATGTAGTGCTGCATGTGTGTCTGTGCTGTGCAGCATGTGTGTCTTGTAGTACTGCATAGTGTCTGTAGCATGTGTGTCTGTATGCACACCATGTTTGCTGCATGACGTGCTGCATGTGTGCATAATTGTATCATGTGATGTGCATGTATTTGTTAATGCAGTGTTGTGTGTGGTCTGTATGTATGTGTCTGTACATCAGTATGGGAATGGGCTTGAAATGGAAAGCTGTTATGGGGGCAATTGTAAGAAAATGTTGGGGCAGAGAAATGTTGGAGGTGTTGTGCAAAAACTCTTTGAGATTGAATAACTATGATAATGGCGAATGCCCCAGATTTTGCCTGCTCTCAGACCCTAGCCCCCACCACTGAACATGCCCCCATTAATGGCCTTCTTGCCTGATTAATTTGTCTTAATGCAGTCTTCCTTTGCAGGTATTGCATTTTACTATTTTGCAACTGACAGTTAATTCTCCTATGAAATGGCTATGGAATGAGACACACTTAAAGAGGTTATTAAAAATGCCATAAAAATTGAACTGTTTATAGGAGATGGTCCTAAGTAGTGATAATAGGAAGTCAAGCTTCAGAAACTTTTTGTAGTTTAAAGTTTATTGGTTTTCATACATACAGATAACACGTACCAGAAAAAGATGGGCTGGTACTGAGCAGTGGTCTGGCCCTGCAGGTGGTTACATGGTGCAGGGCCCAAAGATCTAGAGTTTAAAATGTTATTTATTTATGTATTTAGTTTTGCTGACCGGTAAGGTGCGCTAGCCATAACAATGACTATTTTCAGGCATGACCCGAGTTTACAGAAACAAAACATTGTTGAAATAAAGACAGTACAATCATAAATAGTAAATGCTTAAACAATAATAATACAGTGAAGGCAGGAGAAAACAATAAATACAATTGATTGAACAACAATATAACATAGAACTATAAGAGAGCAAAACAATAAATAAATCCGTCAAAGCGGCATTCAGGAAGTGAAAAGGGGAGATTTTACAATGAAAAGTATCATTATAATAGCCGTGCAAGATGGATATAGGACAGTCAGGGACTGAATGAGGTAGGGATGCAATGAAAGGAGGAGGATAGGATAGGATAGGAAATTAAGGCAAGGTAACAGGATGAGGACTAGGTATAATAGAAGTAGACAAAGGAGGTGACTTGAGGAAAGATTACAGAGCTCAGCTAATCTGCGGTGAGGGGTGCAGAGATCAGGAACAGATAATGGGCTAAGGGGTTTGAAGCAGGAGCAGGAGCGGAATCAACGCAGGATGTTCACGAAGCAAATTTTTGAAAGAGGCATGGGATGATGCTAGTCAATAGCTAGAGGAGGGAGTTCCAGTACTGAGGGGCATGACAGGATAAGGCACTAGCACCTTTGGAGGAGTGGTGTCTAGGGATGAGGACAGGGGCATTTGCAGTTGAGCTTAGACCATAGCTGGATGTCTGGATGAGAAATAGTTCTGCCAAGGGCTTTGGAGTTTGGTTACAGATGATATTATCTATGACCGAGTCATATATGCAAAATCTCTGGAGGCAGTCAGTAAAACCATCCTAGTTCAATGTAGAGGAGGCAGTGGTGTTTCATCCAATGTGAGGAGGACGCATATCTACAGATATTATTGTAAGTGACATCCTACTTCCGAAGGCTGGTTTTACCCACCAGGCACACACTGCAGCCCCATAAGTGAGTGATGGAAGGATTATGCCACGAGCTATGGCAAGCCTTTGCAGAGGGGTGAGCACATAGCTGGAACAGTAGGCCATACCAAGTTTCATGTTAGCCAGCTTGCATGTCTGCATGAACATGGAGATCAAAAGTAAGAGTCGAACTGAGTGTGAGACCAAGATATTTAAATGAGGTACCACCCCAACAGAGGAACCATTTGTGGTAGTGACTTTGAAAGTAGGTTGAGTGAATTTGAGTTTGACATTAGAACCAAATAGCATGGCTTGAGTCTTAGATACATTCAGGACAAGTTTATGGCTGAACAGTCATTGCTGAATTTTTGAAAGTCTTGGGAAAGTCATTGGTTGATTTCAGTAATGTTTTTGCACTTGCGTAAAGGACAATATCACCGGATTATAACAGAGAAGGCAGTATGGAGAATGTTAGAGGCAATATCATTTATAAACATGGAGATGAGCAGGGGCCCAAGAATAGAACCTGTGGCATGTCAATGTTTATGGTAGCAATAGCTTACAAAGTGGAGTTGAATTTGACTTGTTGAGTGCAATCTGACAGGTAGCAGTCAAACCATTCAATGACCCTTGGTGAGAAGCCTCAGAGATCTTAGAGCAGTTAGAAGGATGGGATGATTGACAAGATCAAAAGCTTTAGTCATGTCTATAAAAATTGCTCCCGTTAGGAGACTAGAGTCCATGGCCACTAGGGTATCAGATGTAAATCTGAGTAATGCAGTGGTGGTGCTGTGACCCTTGTGGAAACCATGCTGAGCCATTGTAAGAAGGTCATGTTTCTGAAGAAAGTCAATGGTTTGGGTGGCTACAAGCTTCTCAAGGATTTTGCTGAGGACAGACAATATGGCAAAATGCCTATAACTGGAGGGATTTTGTGGTCACCCTGTTTGAAGACAAGGGTAATCCTGGCAGTCTTCCAGATGTCAGGAACATTGCTATGACACAGGGAGAGGGTAAAGATCTTGGCAAGAGGCGCAGGTATGTATGGAGCAGCAAGTTTTAGGAGCTTAGGTTCTATATTATCAGACCCAGCTGCAGTGAAATCGGAGATGTTGTTGAGCAGTCTTTGTACTTTGTGGCGAATGATGGTCTTAAAGAGAATTTGGGCCTGGAGACATCAGGTAGGGTGTTTAAGTTCGGTCTAGCTGGGAAGGATGAGGTATAATTGGTAAGGTCTGAAAACTGAGCATTGAAAAATTTGCGATTGTAGAGGGATTATTGCAGTGGACACCATTGAGAGACATGTCAGTTGGGTTGGGGCCAGATTTGATCCTAGGAAGCATTTAATGTGGGACCAGAATTTTTAGGAGTCACCGTATTATTTAGTTAAAAGATCCATACAGTAGGCACTTTGGCCCTTTTGATACCCTTTTGCAGGAATTTCGGAGTGATCTGTAGGAATTAAGGTCAGCTGGTAGCCCTGTCTTTTGTAGTGGAGCCAACATTTGTCACACTGTTGTAGTTTTGAAAGAAGGTCAGACTTAAGCCAGCGGGTATGTTTGTTTTTACACAACGGGTAACAAGAGGACAATGTTTGTCCTGAATCGCTGAAAGAGTCAGGAATTGATTTAGAGTAATCTGAGGGTCATCAGATTCAAAAAGGGAGTCCAGTCGATTATAGCAATGTCCAGTAGGAAGGACTGTAAGTCGAGGTGCATGTAGCTCGCAAGTAATAAAACAAGGCTTCGATAGGAGGGCCTCAATCTTACCCTATGTACAAAAGGTGGGGGGAGTGATCAGTAATGGCATCTTGCTAGTATGCCAGAGGAGATATTAATTTCCGGGTGGTTGGTCATTATCCAGTCCAGCAGAGTACTAGAGCTAGAGTGCTGTGCAGTTCTAGTGGGGTTAGTAATTACCTGGTGAAAACTGAAACTTTGAATTTTAGACAGTAGTATGGGTAGAGAGCTGCCTAGCCAATTTAGATTGAGATCTCCAAGTATAAGAAGCTCATTTCTCCCAGAAAGAAGAGAGGTCTGATCAAGCAACTCATCAAGACCTTTTAAGCCACTAGAAGGGGGCTGTAAGCACAAACAAAATGAAGTTTTTGGAGCCAAGAGTAAGAAGGACATGAAGTGCTTCACAGTAGACTAGGGGGATGAAGCAGATCATGGAGAGATGGAGGTGATCTTTAAAATAAATAGCTGTACTACCCCTCTTTGGGAGGGTCTGTCAAACCTCAAGAGGTTGTAGGAAGGAAGTGAGCAACAAGAATCCTGGATGGAAGGTTTAAGCCATGTTTCAGTAAGACAGATGACATCAGGTTTGTAGAGGGTGGCCCAGGATTCTGATTCAGCAAAACTGTGCAGCAGACTCCTGATGTTGTAGTGCACTACTGTAAGACCCTTAGCATTTGAAAGGGGACTATATATATTGTTGGCCGGTCCTGGGTTAGAATGAACATCTCCAGAGAAATAAGCGCCAGCAGGAAGAGATACCAGAGTTTAGTCACAGAAAGGATAAGGTACTATATTCAATGGGCAGAATTTTAGGGCGAGGGCAAACCAGCTGGATCCAGAGCCCATGTAATACAAGTGGAGTCAGATCACAATGGAGAGAGGGCAACAGGAGAAGGTTAGAGTATTGGTAGTCATGAGGCATGTAGTGTGGACAGCTGAGGGGCTTGAGGAACAATAGGCAAGGATAGGTGAAGCAAAGCAAGTGAGGGCACAAGAAGAGACACTAACATGAAGAGTTTCATTGTTAACAGGCCTTGGTACTGGCTTGCAAAGAGGGTAGAAGTCAGTAGCAGCGAGAATAGAAGTGAGAGATCAGGGCTTGCAGTGGAGTGAAAGTATAGATAGTTAGTGATATAAGTCAAGAGGAAATGGAGACTAAGAGACCTAGGTAGCCTGTCAGGGGTAAGAAGGAAGAGGGTATAACGCAGAGAGCCAATGGGTATGAGGGTATGATATCTGACAACACGTACACTGTAACGTCAGAGTTTTATGCTTTCTAGGTGCAAAGCCAAAGAGACCTGGTCCTTGTTGTGGGAATATTACCCTAGGGCAGAGTACAGGAAGAGACTGTTTTACTTGCAGAGCTTCACTGCCTTGGTAGGGCTCGAGCTGCAGCTTCAGAAACTTTTAAGAACAGAATGCTTGTAAGCTGATAAGGCTGGTATGGTTTGGGAAAACTCCGGAAAATTTTAAGGGAGCAGCATAACAACCACTGAGTAGTAATACATACTTCCAAAGTCTTATAACTGAACTCCTTCACACATTGTATAGTACTGCTGTTCTTTAGACCCCTCTCTCCCCTAGGGGAACATTGTGAAAGTGGAGATGATGTTATTACAAGACTGTGGTTCTACCTGGAGACGGATGGTGGAGCCACTATTCCCACTAGGTGATCTACAGACCTCCAGCGCAGAAGGAGGAATTAGATAAGGTGCTAGTGGAAGCCATGAGCAAGTTGGCAAAAAGGGGGAGGTACTGCAATGGGGGATTTCAAACTGCCAGTTGTGGATTGGAGCCACCAAACAGTGGCATCAGCTAGATGAGGGACATCCTGGACTCTCTGCAGGTGCCGTTCTTCAGGCAACTACAGTAGTCAGTGAACCTACTCATGATGGGGTAATACTGGACCTGGTACTAACAAACAGGGACAGTGTTGCAGACCATGGTGGGGAGGCTACTTGGGGACCATTGATCACTGTACAGGTATGTGTGGTTCAATACAAGGACCGGCATATGCAAACATACGTATTGCTGTGTTTAAGCATTTGTATGTAGTGCTGTGTGAGTCTGTGTATGTAGTGCTGTGTGTGTGTGCACGAGTCTGTGTATGTAGTGGTGTGTGTGTGTGAGTCTGTGTATGTAGTAGTGTGTGAGTCAGAGTCTGTGTATGTGGTACTGAGTGTGGATTACTATAAAATGGACAAGGAAAAATCTGCATCTGATTGGTCAGTCTGGATTTTTATACATGATAAATCTCACAAAGTAGGCATGAGTAATGCCCACTCTGCTATAGTTTTAATCTTATTATAGAATTTGTCTTTTTTTCTTTGAGTTCATTTATAATCGCAATAATGCACTCCAGGGCATGTGCTGTTGGATTATCCACTTCTCATGCGTTTACAACACTCAGCTATAGGGCTGCCTGGATATCCATTTTGCTAAATGAATATCTAGGATATCAGACACAATTTAGAATTTAGGACTTTCAGCTATAAGTGTGGAAAATCCTATTAGATTTGAACTCAGATTTGGAAACCGAAATCTGATCTGATTTGGAATTATGCTGTCCCAAAAAAAAAATTCTTCCACCCTATACAAGTCCCTGAACTCCGATGTTGTTAATTACTACCTGCCTAAACCACGCTCTAACCTGCAACCTCACCCCAAAGTCCCCTGTGATATACTAAATAACCCGCCCTTCCACCCACACCAAATCTGGAGCCACTCTACCTCCTTCCACCCTGGCACGAGCCACACACACCAAAATCAGTAAACAGTTCTTTGGTGTGGGTGCAGCAACAAGGTTCTTATAATATAAGCATAACATTTATTATAATATAACAAAATGTATGTGCAGACAAGGGCTTGGGGAAGAAGGGAAGTTTAGGGTTAGAGGGTGGTTTGGGCAGGGGGTTATGTAATTACAGAATTTGGGGGATATACTTTTCTGGGTGTGTTTCAGGGTTTTTAATTTATTATAGTCGGTTTCAGATTAGGATACCTCAAATCTGGCTGTCAGATCAGATTTGTGCTATCAAATCAACTCTGCTTGCCTACATCTATGTCTACCCACGAGGAGTGGGTACAGACAAAACAATGCATGCCTGTTATGCATTACTGCTTAACTTTAATCTAGTGGTTCTGTTAACCTAGAGATCCAGGTTTTAATCCAACGCCAACAATTACTGTGTGATCCAGGGGAAGGACAAAGTAAATTGAGGTTGAATATTTCTAAACTATTTTTGAAAGCCTCACTCTCCTTTTACCTTTTTTCTAAATATCTCAGCTATTTTATGCCCTTTATTCACATCTATTTTATCCTGAAACAATCAGTATTTTCTGATTTTGTTGTAGTACCATTGCCAGAACAAGCCTATTAGCCAGTCAGCTCTTGTTATTTGCTGTGGCCTATTTTTGTTTTCTTTTCCTTGCCATGTTTCCTATGGCTGGGTGAGTGGAGCCTATTTTTATGTTGGCGTGCTTGTGCAGCCAACATCTTGGGATAGTGCAGATTTGGAGGCGTGGTCGCTGTCGAGGCGGAATGCGGGAACGCACTAGCAGTAGCGCCCTCATTCCCCAATCAGCCTGCATGCCGGCACCACACCACCCGGCATGCACATCTGGGCGAAAGGTCCGCTGCAATGCGAGTAAAGCTTGTCACATGCAGTGGACCCTTCCTACGTGCTTCGCCAGCTGGAAACATGGTGACACAGTGGCTGCTAAACTGCCGACTGGGGTGCCCAATCTCCCGTCGGCTTACCCTGCCCAAGTATAAAGCAACGAGGAGCCCACTGCTCATTGGCAGAATGTCTTCCCCTGCTTTCATTGTTTGCCGATGGGGGTGCCCAGTCCCCGTCGGCATCTGTCCCCTTCCCAGTTTAATGTGCCGACAGGGGAGCCCACTCCCTGTCGGCATGATGTCCCCCCTTCTTCTTCTGTGCCGACAGGTGCCGAATTCCCCATCGCTACTGTACCCCTCAAAAGAAACCACCTGTAAAAGAAACCATCTGCGATGTGTTTTTAGTACCTGTAAGCAGAAACGGGTCCCTTGTAGTCTCCCTACCCCCACCCACACCTCCACTGTGCACCTGCCTCCCCACCCCCTCATCCCATACTTACCTCGGAGCTTGGTGCGATGATCTTGATGGACCGGGAACATGTCTTCACTCTTCAAAAGCAGACCAAGAGCTAAAGGAAATGCGGTAAGCTGTGTAATGGAATAAATAGGTTTTTCAACTTTGATGCATATCTCAGGCATTTTTGTAATTTGTGCACCAAATTTTCAACATGGGGTTTAGGACCCCTCCTCTTGAATTCTGTCACAGTTATGACGTTAATTGGTCGCAAGGTGATTTTGCAGTCACGGCATGGAATCACCTTTGGGACAGATGCTGCAAGAACAGTGGCGGGGTTCATGAGTGGGCTCCCAAATCTATGTACAAATTTGAGTGAAAACCCCAAAATGGTGTTTTACGAGCGTGGCGCTATGCAGTTGCTATGCACGCCATAACTTCATGAATTCGCAATATTTTCATGCTAGATTTTCAACATTGTCATTTTTCTACATCTCCTTGTGAACAGTACAGCTGTCATTTTCCACATCCAATGTGTTTCCGCACTTCTGGCGCTCAATACCGCAGTTGCTGTGGGAAATCAGTGTTCAGAGCGATTACAAAATGACAGTGACACTTTCATGAGTAGAGGTCCTAAAATGCCTATGTTGAAAATTTGGTGATGATACTCCATAAAATGACTGTTACGAAGTGCGTGGCACAGTTTGTACGACGCTCGTAACGCTGTACATTTGTAATATTTTCACTCTGGATTTTCACCATTGGCATTTTCCCACACCTCTTGATGAACAGTACAGCTGTCATTTTACATATCCTGCCGAAATGTGTTTTGCCAAGTCCGGTAGCGAATAGCGAAATCGCTGTGTAAAATCACTTTTTGGGACAGTTTGAGGAAATGACAGTGACACTGTACATGAGCAGAGGTACTAAAATGCTTATGTTGAAAATTCGGTGCGGAAACTCCATAAAATGACTGTGTTACAAGTGTCGTTCGCATTTCAACACCCTTGTAACTTACATAATTGCAATACTTACATGCCACATTTTCACCACTGCCATTTTACACCTCCTTATGAACAGTACAGCTGTCATTTTCACATCCTGCCAAAAGGTGTTTCCACACTGCACCACAAAGCCAATGCCAATTCAAGGAGGCAGTATAGCGCAGTGGTTTAAGGCTCTGAACTACAAGTCTGGTTTGAATCCACAGCTTCCACTTGCACACTGTGTGATCCTGAGCAAGTCACTTAACTTCTTAGGTTGCTCCTGTAAAAAGCTTTCAGCTTAGTGTGCTATTCCTGGTTAAACAACTAAACAAACAATGCCAGCGTGACAACATTCGGCATTGACAAATGCTTGTTTCTAACTGAATTGCAGTTTATCACATTATTCATTTTGTCACTTGTGGTCATTCTTTGGCTCTAGCTGCCCTTCTTGTAATTTCTAATCCAGCACTGACATTCACAACCATCTGCAGTCTGCAAATCAAAACTGTTAAATGATTTCTTGGGTGATACATATGCCTGGAATGCCTTACATAGTAACATAGTAATTTAAGGTCAGAAGAGACTTCAGGTCCATTATGTCCTTCCCTGGCTTCACAGGCAGGGATTAATAAGTATGCATTGCAAACACATACCAATTTATACGGATTTCCTATGCAGTCTGCCATTTACAACTCCCTCAGTGAAGGCCTTTAAGAGGGACCTAAAGACCTTACTGTTCAGTCAAGATTTTGACTTGAAATTGTCCCACTGGTTTATTTTTAAATTATTTATGCTGAGTAATTTGCATATTTTAAGTTATTTGTATTTAATGACTGTTTTATTTGGTTCTATTTTCTTTTATTTCATTTGAATTCTATGATGTACAGTGCTCAGAGCCCCCTGGAGAGGGCTTAATAAATAAATTACTGCTGGAACTAAACTGCTAAGAGTACGTGGTGATTCCATTTTAAGCAGCAATTTGTTCTAACTACCTCAAAAGCCTGCACTGTCATCATGCCCAGTATCTATACTGGTAGGCTGTTCTATAGGTTCACTACCCTCCAGGAGAAAGGTGGCTTCAAATGTTATCTCTGACTCTACCAGTCTTGTAAATATAATCTTTATTCAACCTTTCAGGCACAACATGGTACAGTCAGCATTTCCAAATAAGCAAAATGTCATCTGTATACAGGACACCAAGTTAAAACTGCATTGTCCCTACCTCTGTGACTCTATAACATTGTTTGTTCCTTCCCTTAGGTACAACACGAGAGACTGACAATTACATGACAAAATAATCTAGAGTGCTGTGAGTGACAGAAATCTTGGGGCTAACCATTCTGAATGTTGAGTACTCTGACCTGTCATAAGGCTCAGGCTAACTTGGTGGAACAGGGGAACAGGGCGGGGGTGAACAGACACCGCTCATTGGGATTTAGACAGCAGGCCTTATAATCTAATCCTTCGGCACAAATCTTAAGGGATTGATGTAGGGTCTCTGCCTATGGCATGCATGAGCCACTAAGCCCATTGAGTAGTACAGCATTCCTGTTGGTCATTAAAGAGCAGCTGACACCTTCAGGAGAACTTCAACAAAACATAATATTTAGACACAGTTCTGCTTGTGTTTCACATTAGTTCTGTATTTCTCCTCTCCATTATTTATTATTGAGGTCATTTGCATGAAAACAGGATCTTTGCTCCTGAAGAGTTCATCTATTGCTGTTACTTTCTCCCTACCTGAGGTCATAATGCTCTGCTTGTGACATTGCAGTTACTCCCATGGCAACATATTGTGATGTCATAACAGAGGATTATGACATGAAGTAGGAGTCAGCCAAAGAGGCAGATGAACGCTTATGGATACACAGCACATTTTATGCAAATTTCCTCAGTAATAAATACTGGGAGGAGAAATCGATATAATACATATAGAATACAAGTTAAATTGTATCTAAATATTGTGTTTTTCATAGCTTTCTTTGAGGCATCAGTAGCTCTTTAAGGGTATGTGATTTTCTCCATTTTATATACCTGTTGTACCAGTGTCCTCCACATGGCCATGTCTAGAATAGTTGCAGTCAGCCAGCATTGTGTAAGCCTTTTTGCCATTGTCAATAATATCCCTAGGCGGTACGGTTAAGAAAAAATTCTACTAAAAAGAGAAATTAATAAATTGGTCTGGTAGACTTTTTCCAGCATGGCATCCAGTGGGCTTGTCATGCACTACTAATCTGATTGTATTCTACAGCAATGTCAGTGCTTGCCTGTAAAAAGGCATCCCATTTTGACGTAATTCTATTAGACCTCAGCAAGGCATTCGGTACAGTTCCCCACCATTCACTTATTTTAAAACTAATAAGGATGAGAAAAAGTAAGGCTATAGTCAGATGGTTTGAATAATGGCTTTTAATTGTACTCAACATGCAAGAATTAATGGTCACCTTTCTGTTGAGAAACCTGTCTCTAGTGGGGTCCCACAGGGTTCTGTATTGGGTCCTACACTCATTGGACTATTTATTAACGACATGCACTTTAATGTTAAAATTATATTTCAAAGTTTGCAGATGACACAAAACTTGGCGGGGAGGTTGATGCTCTTGTCCAATGACCTTAAAGCAGGTGAAGAATGGGCTATTATCAACCACATGTCTTTCAACCCAAACAAGTGTACAGTCCTGCACTTTGGTAAAATAGCCCTAAATACACATATATATTAAACAACATTGCAACTCAAATCAGTAAAAAAGGAGGGAGGGGTCAGCTGTCTCGAGTGAAGGAAGGGGACGTGAGGTAGGCATCAGGGTCGACTAAGGGTTCAAGGAGGAAAAGGGGACATGTTGCTGTAAATGGGATGAAGCCAGCAGGGATGGATAAAGAAGGAGAAAAGACAGGGCAAGAAGGAGCCTGGGGAGTAGGGGGCCAGCAGGGAGGTTGAGTGGAGGGAGAAAGGGGGGTGGAAAGGAGGGCAGAGAAACACTGTGGACAGAAGGGGCGAATGAAGGCTTGGGTCTGGGTGCTCAAGTAGTAAATGAAAGGAGGAGTGGGGGAGGAGGGAGGGAGGCAGGGACATTAGCTCAAGCTGTGGACCCTGCAATGTGAGCAGACTTGATTGACTAAATAGCATCCCTCTGCTGGCTTCTTAGTATGTTAAGTATGAAGTGGTTGAGGCCACCGCTCGAGGTTGAATGGTATCAAGCTGGCTGGTGTCAACAAATCTTTAGGACAAAGCATGAGTGGGCTCGCTGAAAAAGCATCAGAGGTGGTTAGTACAGCACTGTCAGGTGGAAGCCCATCTATAGGCCATGAGGGAAGATGCTCAAAGATAGTGCAAAAGAGCCAGGGGCAGGTAGTGGCAGGGCAGTCGAGGTGGAGGTGGAGCCAGAGTGGGGTGGGATTGGCAGGAAGTGGGGAAGGCAATGGGATATTAGAACAGACAAAGATAACTAATCAAATTAACCAGCCTGGGAGTGGGTCCCAGGGTGGTAGCCTAAATAAAACATTGGCTGGACAACAGAACACAGAAAGTAATTGTAAATGGAGTCCACTGTTAAGAAAAGAGGGTTGCTAGAGGGTACTGCAGGGTTCAGTACTGGGTCCAGTCCTTTTAATGTCTTTACAAGTGACATTGCAGAGGGACTGGAAGGAAAAGTATGCCTCTTTGCAGATGACACAAAGATCTGCAACAGGGTCAATACACAGGAGGCATGGAAAGGATGAGAAGGGACTTGGCAAGGTTGGAGGAATGGTCAAAGTATGGCAACTTGGATTCAATGTAAAGAAGTGCAAAATAATGCACCTGGGAAACAAAAAGCCAGGGAGATTACACAATGGGGGTAGTAACAACAACAAAATGGAAAGGGACCTGGGGGTAATCATATCAGATGACCTTAAGGTTAGCAAGCAATGTGAGAAGGGAGTAGGGAGGGCTGGGGGTATACTGGGATGTATAGGAGAGGCATCAACGCAGAAAACTGGAAGTTGTTATCCCTCTGTACAGACAGTTGGTGAGACCCCATCTGGAATACTCGTCCGGTTCTGGAGACCCTATCTCCACAAGGACATAGACAGAATGAAGGCAGTCAGAGGAGAGCAACTAAAATGGTGCAGGGTCTGCAAGAGAAGCTGTCGAGGAGAGACTAAAGGAGCTTAATATGTATACCCTTGAGGAAAGGAGGGAGGGGACATGATATAAACCTTTAAATACCTCAGTGGAATCAACAAAGTCCAAGAGGTAGGATCTTTCAGAAAAGAGATGTGCAAGAACAAGGGACACAATTTGGGAACAGCTCAGGAGACAAGGCAAGGCAAGGCACATTTTATTTAAAAGAGACGCCCATCCGGAGGCTCTGGGTGCCATACATCAATCAATAAATACAATGCATAAATAAAATACAATGTTCTAAACAGAATAAGACAAGATTTTCTATACAATAACTACCCTCAATTTCAGCTGCCTTTAGAGTTTCTTAAACTAAAATATCAGATTTAGCTTAATTAAAAAGACAGGTAAGGGACTAACTAACATAGTCTGGGAAGGCCTGACTGTACAAAAGGCCTTGGAGCGGGCCTTAAAACCTCAACAGATGGGGCCTCCCTAACAGCTAAAGGAAGCAAATTCCACAGGATGGGAGCGCAACACTGAATGCTCTGTTTCCAGCAGTTCTTAACCTCGTTCTGGGAATCGCTAGGAGGCCCCTAGAGGAAGAGTGGAGAAGTACTGGACCGAGACAGCAGGTGCAAAAAGGGTCCTCCAGGTAGCCAGGGCCCAGGCTGTGTAAGGCCTTAAGGTGAGCAAACCCACTTAAGAGGACCCTCCACACCTAACCAGCAGCCAGTGCAGTTGACGCAGCACTGGGGTGATATGACAGTATTTTGACTACCCTGTCAGCAGCCTTGCTGCTGCATTCTGCACTAGCTGCAGTCGGCACAGGGTACCACTGGGGACCCAAAGATAGAGAGTGCATTACAGTAGTCAAGCCTGGTCATCATGAAGGCATGTACCAAAGTGGGGAGGTCCAGTGGCGGAACTAGGGGCTTTATCCTGGCAATATTCCCTCAGATGATAGAAACTGGTATGGATAATGGACGCCACCTGAAACTCAAGTGTCAGCCTGCTGTCAAGAATAATACCAAGATTATGCACCCCTAGAGGAGACCGTCAATGGTATAGATCCAAGCCAAAGACCTGTCTCTGCACCAGAGGCCAACCTATCACGCCCCTGTTCGACACCACCACCAGTACCTCCATGTTAGTGGGGTTCAGTTGCAACCAGCTGGAGGCCATCCAGTTCTTGATTTCGGCTAGGCAGCTGTTTAGCACTTCTACTGCACAAGATGTTCCAGGAGCAAAGGAGGTACAGCTGGGTATCATCAGCATAGCAATGAAAACCCAGACTGTACTTCTATCGATCTCTCAGGGGTAGCATGTACATGGCAAACAAAATGACGACAGGGTCAAACCCTGGGGAACTCATCTAACAGGTTGTGAGGCGGAGAAATTCCCCATCACTACCCTCTGCCTCCTATTGGATAAAAAGACGAAAACCAACGGATAACAGTCGGTGAGTCCACAGAATTCCCAAAGCGGTCAAGTAACACTCAATGGTCCACCATGTCAAAAGCTGAGGAGAGATCGAGGAGAATAAGAATTGTCCCTCCTGATCTCTCTCGCCCTAAGGAGGTCATTATGCACCCAAACTAGTGTAGTTTCTGTGCTATGCCTTGCACAAAACCCAGACTGGAGTGGCTTATACAGATCATGGGCCATGAGATGCTCCTCCAAGCTGAAGCGCCACCACCTTCTCAACAATCTTACCTAAAAATGGGAGATTGGAGATAGGACAGTAATTTGCCTTGACATCAGGGTCCAATGATGGTTTTTCAGAAGGTCTCACCAATGTCTCCTTCAAGACATCAGGAAGACTTCCTACAACAAGGAGCACCGGACAATCAAGGCAAACACCAGGCCAACAGAGACGACGATCTCATTAAGAAACGAGTTGGCACCGAGTCCAGTTCACACAAAAGTGTGCCGCAGCTTGAAGCAATCTCACTGACCTCAGCCACCTCCACTGGTCTAAACTCACCCCAACCAGGCGGAGTGCCTTTGGTCACCCATGGCGATCACTGTCGGCCAAATTCTGGTCCACTGGCAGAACCTCCCACCTGATAGCAGACATCCTGTCTGAGAAGAACCAAGCAAACTCCTCACATAATCGCTTGACAAAGCTACCTTCGCTGTAGACAGGAAGGATGAAGAAGCCTGTTCACAGTCCGAAAGAGCACAATTGGTCGGTTCTTCCTGGCGGCAATCTCCCTAGACAGAAATTCTACCTTCTTATGGTTGATTGCCCCTGGTATGCATAATAATGTGCACGCAGGGCCAGTTTGTCCACCTCCAGGCCAGACTTCCACAGCAGTGCTCTATTCTCTGACCCAGGATCTTCATCACCTTGAGATCCCGTCATACCAAGGGACCTCAAGTGAGAAGACATGGGTCATGAAACACAATTGGCGGGGGGAGTCTAGCGCACAGAAATGCCTTATTATAGGCATCAACTGCTGCACACACCCCAATGCATGCACTGTCCACACTAGATAGGCCAGTTACCACCAAAAACCCTCGGGGTCAACCCCTCAACAGGCGATAACTGACCATCTCGGGGGGAAGGCTCCCAGGGGAGCCCCGAGCGAACTTCACCTTGCAATGATTGGACCAAACGACCCTATCATTGCTAAGACTATTTATCTCCAGCCCCAGTGAGAATACCAAATCCAACATGTGGCTGCCCTGATGGGTCACGTAAGGAAACTTCCTGCCAAAGCAATGGAGCAATGTGAGGACATATTTTTCACAGAGAGGGTGGTGGATGCATGGAACAGCCTTCCTGAGGAGGTTGTGGGGTCTAAAACTGTGAGAGAATTCAAGAATGCATGGGACAAACATAAGGCAATTCTTGTGGGGGGGAAGAAATAGGCTGTTGGTAAACTAGAATCTGCAGCTTATCCTGTAGGTAGGGAAATGGCAGACTAGGTGGGCAAAGCAGTCCTTATCTGCCATCAAAATCTATGTTTCTATAACTAGGAGGAGAAGGACAGCTTACAGTTTACCCAGAAGAAGCGGGGAAGCAAGGTGCTACTGATTGGGAATTCCATCATCGGGTGTTAAGTGGGAGGGTAGGAATAGTGCAGTTGGGGTGGCATGCATGCCAGGGATGACAGCACTGGATGTAATCCACCACATACCCTCATGAGGATGGAACAGGACAGGGAGGCGACCTGGTTTTCCATCTGAGACCAGCGATCTGGATGGAAACAGCATCATAGAGGTGCAGGCAAGAGTTAAGGCCTTGGCTAAGTTCTGTGCAAATCTTAGCTTCATATCCCTGGCCTTCTCTGTGATACTACCAGTGCCCAGAGCTAGTACAGAAAGAAGCAAAAATTAAGGACTTCAACAGCTGCCTAGCAAGGTGGTGTAGGGAGATGGATATGGGTAGGTAGGGGATTGGGGAGAGACATGGGACGATGTGAGCCTTTATGCCTCTGACAGACTCCACCTTAATAAAGAGGGTGCAGCTGTATTAAAATGCAGGTTGGGGAGTGACTTTGATAGTGAGTTCCCTTTAAACTAGAAAGGTGGGGTCTGAAAAATCGGCCATGTGACACAGAGTCGATAAGGGGCACCCAAAGTCACCCCCTCCGTGATGTTAAAGTGGATTGTGTTCCAGGCATCTCCTTGGGGAAGGATGGAGTAGGTGAGTGATGGTGGAGGGAGATGGTGGTGAATGCCAGGAGTCTGTCAGATAAGATGGATGAGCTGATGGCTATCACAGAGTATGACAGCCTAGACATAATTGTGGTCATGGAGACATGGTGGACACAGCATCATACGTGGGAAACATCACTACCTGGATTTCAACTTTTTAGGAAGGACAGGCGAGATGGGAGGGTGAGTTGACATATGTTAGGGAGGACATAAAGGAAATGGAGGAAAGGAGGGGATGGGACACTAATCTCCTGTGGGTCACACTAGGCAGAAAGAAAGGAGAATCCTAAGACTTGGGGTTCTGTACAGATCTCTGGACCAGGGGATGAATAGGACAGGGTGATGTTGGAGGACATTGCAAGGGTTGCTCTAAAAGGAAACACTACTGGTGGATGATTTAAACATTCCGGACATAGATTGGGCCATTTCAGATGTAGTGTCGACTACGAGGCGGGGATCCTGCAGCACTGCATGGGATGTTCCTCCAGTAGCTGGTCCACGACTCAGCTGGGCGTAACCTGCTGGATGTGATCCTGACAAATGAGGAGAGTGTAGAAGGGGTGGAGATGGGGAGAAAATTAGGAACAGTGATCACAGGACCATCAGTTTCAGGGTTAAGGCAGGTAGGGAGGGATGTCATACCAACACAACTGTACTGGACTTTAGGAACGTGGACTTTGTTAGGATGAGGCAGATGGTGGGAGGCACTGGAAGCCATGGGAGAAATAAGCAAAGTGAAAGGGCTATGGAGTGCTATCAAAGATAGAGTGAAGGAGGCCACCTTTCTGTGTGTTAGGACGGTAAGCAAGGGAACAAGAACTAGGAGGCCCCTATGGTTTTGGAAAGGTTAGGTGAAGGCGGCTGGGGTAGGAGGAAGGCGTTCAAGAAATACAAAAGAACTCAGAACTATGAGGATAAGGAGGCTTTTAGGTAAATGAGGAGGCTAGCAAGGAAGGTAATCAGTAGAGCAAAGGCAATCACAGAGGAAAGGAGAGGATAGCATCACGGGTAAAGGTAGGGAATAACACATTTTTAGGTACATGGGATAGGAGGAAGGTTAGTCAAGGAATATCAAGGCTGAGGGGAGGAAGGGGGGTCTTTATAGAGGTGAACTGGGAGAAAGCAGAAGAACTAAATAAGTACCTTTGCTTGATGTTTATGAAGGAGGGGATGGGAGAGGGCCAGAACTAAGGAGGGTGGTGAAAGTTGGGGTGGGCACAAGACTTTTTAGCCTGGAGAGAGTCAGGGAGGAATTAGGCTGGCTAGGGTGAACAAGGCTATGGGGCCAGATGGGCTGCAACCAATAGTGATCCAGGAACTAAAACATGAGTTGGCTGCTCCACTAGTGAAGCTGTTCAACCTGTCCCTTGATTTGGGTAGGGTGCCAGAGGACTAGAGGAGAGCAGCTGTGGCTCCAACACACGGGGGGCAGGAGCTGAGACAGAACTACGCCTGGGCAGTCTCACTATGATGGTGGGCAAGGTCATGGAAGCACTCATAAGTGAAAGGGTAACAGACTACCTGGAAGCAAATGGGCTGGTAGATGATAGGCAACATGGATTTACTAAGGAGGTTATGCCAGACCGATTCAGTGGGATTCTTCAACTGGGTGACACAGGTACTGGAACAAGGGGATGGGTGGACATGGCCTATCTGGTTTCCAAGGCCTTCAACACCGTGCCCACAGAAGGTTGGTCTATAAATTGAAAAGCCTAGGTGTGGGAGACAAAATAACCAGGTGGGTGGAAAGCTGGCTATCAGATAGGACCCAGTGGGTGGTGGTGAATAGGGTGCACTCAGGGACAAGGGATGTGATGAGCGGGTCCCCAAGGGTCGATGCTGGGACCACTTCTATTCATTATCTATATAACAGACATAGTGGACAGCCTTAGGGGATGTGTGGCCCTATTTGCAGATGACCTAAAAATTTGCAATAGGGTGGACACAGCAGGTGGTTCAGATGATATGAGACTGGACCTGAGGACTTTGGAATAATGAGTGGATGCCTGGCAGTTGAATTTCAATACAAAGAAGTATGCAGTGATGCACATGGACAGCAGGAACCTGCATTCAGATTACACAACTGGGAGAAAATCAGGATCAAAAAGGGACCCAGAGATAACACTCCTGTACCAAGTCTTAGTGAGCCGCACCTCGAGTATGGTGTCCAGTTCTGAGGCCTTACCTCCAGAAGGACATAGAGTTGGTGGAAAGGTTCAGAGAAGAGTGACCAAGATAGTGCTGGGGATGGATGACAAGCCCTATGAACAGAGGTGTAGGGAACTGGGGCTCTACACATTAGAAACTAGAAGGAGAGGGGGACATGATAGAGACCTTTAAGTATGTCAAAGGGATCCATAAAGTGGAGGCGGGGTGTTTATTTCAAAGGAAGATGGGCTCCCATAATTGAGGGCACAGCCTGAGACTACAGGAGGTGACTTTAGGGGTAATATGAGGGACAGTTGTTCACTGAGAGGTGGAGGAATCCTGGAACAGGCTGCCAGAGGAGGCGTTGGGGGCCAAGACTGTATCTGGTTTCAAGAGAGCATAGGGCAAGCACATGGGGTTATGGAGAAGAGCCCTGGGGGAGACGGTGGACTAAGGGGGTGAGGGCAGACTTGATGGGCCAGAGGGTCCTTTTCTGCCGTCAGTTTCTATGATTCTATGATATCTGAATAACTTGATGGCTATAAGTTTGGGTGCATCTAGCCAACACAGTTGATGAGTGTTCCATCATCATGTTGTATGACTTGAACTATCACAGTATCAGTAAAAGTAATAGCAGTCTTTCCAATCATTGCAGTAGACAACACTTTGTCCTTTTGCCCTCCTCCTTCTGCCTGGGTAGAAGGTTGGGCTCCCTTCTGGGAGGCAGCAGGTCAGGATGGACTGTTCCTGCAGAGGCTGTGAAGGTTTGCATGGTGGTTGGATACATCTGGCCAGGGCAGGAGTTAAAGAGGTTAAAGAGCAAGCAAAGGTTTGCTCTCCCTTTCTCCTCTCCAGTGGCTAAGGGGTCATGAGCACAGACTTTGTTACAGTCATTGTAAGTGAGTACAGCTTGGTAGTCTCACAGAACAAAAACACAAGGGCTAAAGGGATTTGCTTCTGAGATGGGGGCTGGACAACTGAGTGTCTGGTTCTAGTAGGTTGTAGGCTAGCCTCATTGGGCGTGTCCTGTGGGTACAGTGCCACCAGCTGGGTGTGAGGCACTTACCACCTGACCAGAGAGCGACTCTTTCCTGGAGGCTGGTTACCTCTGAGATGGAAGCGACTTGCAGAGGTTTGAGACTGACTTGGTGAGAATCTCAAGCTGCACACATCACTTAATTACTGTAAAGGTACAAATGTTCAATAAAGAAATGGCTGTGGACATTTTCTCCTCAAGACCATTACCAAGCATCTCTGTCCAGGGAAAATGAGGGAGGAATAACGGTCTATTAGAAAATAAGTAACATGCTGTGCTGAGTAGTACAGGTAGAAGCAGTCCTGCTCCCAAAGGTGCAACTATATGACTGACTTAAATACAAAAAAAAATAAATAGTGCACACACCACTCAAATATTAAAGGCTGTAAATGTATTGGTGCATATTCAGGAACCATGACCAACTACTTTTCAGCAGCGCATCTTTAGGGAGGGTGGTTGGTCGTAGTTCCTGAATACGCACCAATAAATTTATAGCCTTAAATATTTCAGTGATGTGTTGTAAGTAAAATGATAGTGGACAAACTGGAAATTGGGGAGGAGGGCAGAATCTTAAGGCATTGGATACAAAAGTGATAGCCACAAACAAGGCATAGCGTTAGAGGGATAGAAAGGAGAAGACAGAGGGTTCAAAGAGTGAAAAACTATGTTTTGCAGCATGCTTGTGTGAAACAGTTGTGTGCAGTAGCTGAATAATATATATATATATATATATATATATATATATATATATGTATATATATATATATATATATATATATATATCCTCACCACTGCTTGAATTGTGTGTCCAACATGAGTTTTGATCCAATGGCTACTGGGTGAGTTTACCTGGTAATCCTTTCATATGAAAACAAAACACAATGAATGGAGTATGGGGCTAATTCTGAGCATCTGAAGAAGACAGCTGCAAGGGTTGGAATCAGTCACTTGTCAAAGTTTTGTAAAAAAATACTATCTTCATTAACAAATGTACATCCATCAAGCCCAATGTTTGACCTATTTTGGGCTTCCTTGAGAGAACAGTGGTACTACCATATTCATAACATTCATCTCGGGTTGGGTGTAATTTTTTCTGCCAGCAAAGTCTGGTGAAATTCAATTTAAGCTTTAGTGAAATTTCATAGCATTCTGCAAAATGTCATAGAATTTTGCCAAAATTAATATTTCACCATCTTCATCTGCTTTACAAGTGTGTGTCTAAACTGCACCAAATTGGGGATGGTGATGTTACTAAGGTCCATACAAAAGTATACCAAGTTTCTCATTCCTATCTTGAAAAGTAACTGAGTTATAAGCCTTTAAATGTTCAGAAATGTTAGTTTCATTTCATAATTATGTATACTGCAGAATTTTAAGCCCTATAACTTTAAAACTAGAAATCTGAATATCACCAATTTGGTTAGTGCATTAGCCCTAAATATTTGGTTTGGAGATCAGCCCCGCATGACTTACAGCAGAGTGTCATGCTGCCATACTGACGACCAGGTATTGGAAGCAAGCCTGAAAGCCATGTCTTGAAGCAGGCCATGGCTGAAACAGTTGCTTCTCAACAATACATCTCAGTCAGGGATGGTTGGTGGTGGGTTCCACCAACAAAGTGAGCCCACATGAGGGTCTCCCTTGCTTTTGATGCAGAAGCTGTGGCTATGCAAGGCTGAGGCACTGCCCCACCAGGGAACGTGGGGTGGAAAACATCTAGGAAAAACCCGGTATCCAATTGAATGATTGGCTGGTTCAGTCTGATCAGGATATATCTCCAAGAGATGAGCTGCTGACAGAGGAAAACCAACATTAAAAAAAAAGAGGTTATCTGTTCAGCCTCTAATCTCTTGTTCAAAGGTTGGCCAAGTTATAAGCTGCAAAAGATTCCAAAATAATATCAGTAATTAATTTTGAATTTCATGGGCTTTTGTGAAACTTTGGAATTCTGTGATACTTTGTCAAAGCCATGTCCATATATTTTGCCCAGTGTTACACTTGAGTTACCATTGTGGAGGAAGGTAAAGGCTGGTAAAGAGGCAATAAGTAATATTAATAGGAGGCTCCATAGTAAATTATAGTGGTGCCAAGTGTCAGGTCACTATCTTGAGTTACAAGCCATGAAGAAAAATTGTGACATCACTGTGCACTTATCTGTCTTCTTGCAATATACCAGATAACCACTAGAGGTCACTGACTTAATGACTTCTGTAGCACACGAACATGCAGCATTGCTTCTGTACAATGCCACCTACAGACAATACCTCCCAACTTCTGCTTTAAAAACCATAGCACTAACCTTCAAAATTCATAGCAAATGGCCAGAATGTCTAGTACTTTCTTAGTTTAAAGAATTATACATTTACAAATAGTGACCCCATGTATTTAGACGAAGGAATGTTTCTATCAAGCTAGTTCAATGATTTAATAGTTGGTGTGTCCAGAAATAGCTGTAACATTATTTATTTATTTAAAATTTGGTAACTGGGAAAGGCACACTGAGTAGAATCTCCTTTCCAGGTGTGACCTGGGGACTGGGGTACAAATTCAACAAAGGAATTACAGTAATATACAATGTGCAAATAAATTCCTCAATAATACAATTAGATTACAGAATATTGTACAAAAGATAATATGATAAGCAGAATAGAACAACAAAAGCATATCATGAGGTCACTAAATAAATCAGGAGATGGAAAGAGAGGAGGACAAGAATATAGTTGTGGATTAGAACAGTGGACAGCCACAAGATGTAACAGGGATGGCCTGAGGAGGTGCTTAAGTGCAGGAAACAAGGAGGGTGAGATGTGTTTGTGTGGGGGGTTATTCAGAAGGAATGGAATCTTTAAGAATCTATAAGAGAAAGCAAATTTCCCAGCAGAGGTGCGGGCTCCTGGGAGTAGAGGCAATTTGTACATGAATGATAGGGGAGAGTGTGGCAGGATTAAGGAGAGATGAGAGGTAGAATGGAAGAGTCTCAAACCAGTATTTGAAATGAAGGTGGGACAGTGGGTCGAGCGTCTCTGCAAGAGAGACTGAGGGATAGTGAGGAGTAGAAGTCACAGTGGTGTGTCGGGGGATTTGAGGCAAAATGATAGAAAGTGTTGAAGAGGACATCGAGTTTGGCAAGGGAGGTGGCTGAAGCTGAGCCATAAACAATGTTGGCATAGTTGAAGGCTGGGAAAATCCATTTGACAAGCAGATTGTGTCTGACTGGGAGGAAAAGACTACCCTTGTGGCAGTAGAGAAGCTGATTTGGGGTGGATTTGGAGTGAAGGGCATAAAGTGGAAAAAGAAGTCTAGCAAAGGTCAAGCCAGACTCTAAGGTATTTGTAGGCAGAGACATTATCGAGAGGCGTGTTAGCCGGGTGGAAAATGTGGAGGGAAGGAGCCTGGAAGTTTGTGCTTGAGCTAAAGGTCTTGGCTACGGTCTTCTTGGCATTCATTTTATGCAGTTATCTATGAACCAGTTTGTTACTGCAGTGAAGTCATGTTGAAGGGGAATTTGGATGGCTGGGGCAGAGGGACCAGTTTCAGTTTCAGTTTATTTTATACAGGAAAGGTATGTGAGCAAAATTGCCTATTTTCACAAGCATCCAGTTATAGACAGACAATAAAAACAATTACAGGGTAATCAGGATTGTACTGTACATATAGGGTGCAGAATAACAGACTTAGGAAGGTATACAAAGTGCCATCATACAGAAACTAATACATAACATGACAGTCTAAGGATTCAGGGTTATTCCCAAATAGCAATAGGACAGTGTTGTCCATATACATATGGATTGTGCATGAGTGCATACTGAAGGAGGTCATTTACAAACAAGGAGAAGAGAACAGGTCCAATGATCGATCCCTGGGGAATGCCAACAAGGATAGGGAGGAGATAGGACATTATTGACTTTTACTGACTGTGACTGGCCAGTTAGATAAGAGTTAAACCAGGAGACAGAAGCTGGGAGAAGCCGGTGGTGCTAAGCTTGTTTAGAAGGAGAAGGTGAGAGTCAGAATCAAAAGCCTTTGCAAGATCCATGAATATGGCCGAGATGATCTGCTCTTGATCCATTTTGTAGAGTGAATGGCCTCTGTGAAACAAAGAAGGAGAAGGTGGTGGAGTGAAGTTTCCTAAATCCAGATTGGACTGGGGAGAGAGTTTTGGAGGCAGTCGGCAGAGAGAGTCATTTAGTCTTGAGAGGACAAGGATTTTGGACCTTGGCAAGTGAGGAGAGAAGTGATATGGGGCGGTAGTTGCCAGGGTGGTTGGATCTCCCCTTATGAAGGGGAGGATTGTAGTGCACTTCCAGGCTGAGGGGATGATAGAGGGGAGAGAGAGAGAGAGAGGGTTGAGGAGGTAAATTAGTGGGATCAAAATAGAAGATGCAGAGATTTTGAGGAGTCTAGGGTGTATGCTATCAGGGCAGGATTTAGAGGGATTTAGGGATCCTGGCGCCTGAGGACTTCAAGGTGGATACAAGAGGCAGTTGAAAGCCAGAAGGCAGGGAGGGGAGATCTTGTGGGAGGGCACAGGTCATAAAGAAATGATTTAGGGCATCAGTGACAGAGGTAGGATCCGAGACTAGGGAACCCACCATGCAAAGAGTGGGTGAGGGGTTCTGAGGAAGGCTGCAGGAGTGATTAGAGGTCATTCCAGAAGGACAAAGAATTGTTTAGAGGTGTGAAGATGGGTTTTGAAATAATCAGATTTTGCCTGACAAATTTGCTTTGCACAGCCAGTTGGAGGGATCTGTAATTCTGAAGGTCAGATGGGTTGCACAAGGTTTAAAGGGCCTCAAGCGAGTTCGCAGGGTTTTATTACATGGATAGTATTTTGGAGAGATCATGGGATTGTGGTGACATTTTACCCTGGCTGTTTTCCTTGGAACATGGGCATCCCAGATGTTTAGAAAGGTAGATGTGAAATGGGTGAGGGCAGCGTCTAAAAGGGAGTGGAATGACTGGCGACCAATTTCCATAGTAAGTCAAGCAGTAATTACTTGAGTCAAGCATTTTGAGGGGATTATACTGGATATATTTGGGGGTTGGTGGAGGATGTGTCTTCCTGATACAAAGATGGGGCACTGATCACTAAACACGGCAGGAAGTACACCTGCAGAGCTGATGCAGCGTGGGTGGGTTGATAGTATCCAGTCAAGTTGGGTATGGGACTGGGAGCGAAGGTTGGGACGAGTTGGCTCTTTGATCAGTTGGAGCAGGTTTGGTGCTTGTATCTGGAGGCATGAGATCTGAGACAAGGGGAATTCCAGTCCAGATTAGAATCAACAAGAAGGATCAATTTGCCTGCAGATGCAAGGGTGGTAGTGGAGGTTATGCAGGAGACAAGGGAGAAGGGTGGAAGTTTGGGGAGGCATACATAACTCCAACAAAAAGCGGCATTGAGAATGGAAAGATGAGCTTTGCCAGGAGGAGTTTGTGAGATAGAGGGATTGTTTCACAGTGTGTGATACATGTAATGCAGGTAAGGAGTTGCAGGTGTAAATTGCAACCCTCCTCCCCTTTTAAACAGTCTTGCCGATGGATGTTATAGTCAGGAGGGCAGTCAAGTTTCCATGATACATAGGATGCCAAGGGACTGCTGAGTGACTCAGACTTTTAAATTGTTCAGTTTTGGAAGAAGGCTATGATCATTTATATGGAAGAATCTCAAGCCCTTAGGAAGGAGCGGCGAGGTGAGAGGGGCCAGGGTTTAGCTTGACATCATAACATTAAGAGCATTATTAAACCTTTGTGGACCTAGGCTAAATTTGTGTATAAATCACAGTGCTATGCAAAATTCATAGCAGTTGAGAGGTATGCTACTGACTCTTTAACAACCTGCAGCTAAAATGTGCATTTCTACTACTTCTAAACAGTGGCACCGAGTGACACCAAGCCTTACAACTAGTTGCAGCTTAGGCCATTGTGACAGAAGTATCTGAATATCTTTGGTTATGGTGGAGCATGGTGCTAGTCATCGCTGTTATAGGGTGTTGGAGGGCTATTACAGGACCATGCGCTAGTGCAGGTAAGATGATTCAGTGGTGACAAACACATTGTGAAAGTTAATCTCCATATGTGGCATTCTGCATTATCTGTTATGTGTCCATGAATGTTTGAGCAAATTTTGCCAGTTAGCAATTTTGAAAGTATCCACAATAAATTTTAACTTATTAAACTACATTTATCCATCTTAATTAGATTCCAGGACATACTTACTTTGATTGCTTTGCGAAATCTTGAGTGTATGCCTGCAATAGCAGTGGAGCTATAAACATCCAAATATGTTGAACATTTTCACACAATTAAAATATTTAAACTGTGAAGTTTTGAACTCCAGTAACTTACATGTTACTTAACCAATGACCCATCTATTTAGCAGTTTCTAAGAGTTTTCCATGAAAGTATGCATAGAAATATTCAATTATCTAGCTCCAAATGTGGCTATGTGTTCAGCATAGAAATATTTTTAGAAATTTTCACATGAAGAAAACATTGCCAAACCTTGAGCCCCATAACTTCTCCAATCCTCATTCAAATGTTATGAAACTTGGCATCCCTTTATGGCCTCTCCTAAGCAGTAACCATGGCAAATTGAATATCTGTAGTGGAAAGGTGGACCATGTTATGACCAATTAAAGTATTTTGAAAATGCCACAAATGTCACAACATTTGTGAAAAGTCCACAAAATCAGCATTTACTAATTTCACCCACCACTATATTCATTTAATGTAATTCATAACAGTATTCACATCTTTATAATTAATTTTTTAGGAAATTTGTAATAGAGAGCCATAAAGACAAAACAATCCATCATCTTATTCTCTTTTCTAAGGACTCTTTTTCCACCCTTACTAATATTTATTACAAAACTTTCCCATTCCTATCCAGTAACAAGAAAATTAATACAAAGCTAAAACTGAAATAAAGGTATTTGCTAGTTAGTCATAAGTGTTCTGAAATACATACGTAGCACACAGTGGCCCAGATATTCAAACTGCACCAGGCTGTGGCGCGAAGCAGGCACGACTCAAATTGGCTGCGCGGGGTGTGGACTGGGTGATATTCAACGGAGCTGAACCATGGCTCAGCAGTGTTGAATATCCCACCCTGGCCACCCGCAATGTGCATGGTGCAGTGGCACCGCGCCAGTGCCAGTGGTCAGAGTGGAGCATGGGGATGCGCTAGTGCAAGTTCCATTGCGCAGGGCGCAGCAACCGCGATATTCAAAGTTGACATGCAAATGGGGCCATAATGTATGCAAGGCACACATGGGGCCATTTGCATGTCATTATGCACCATTTGCATGCAGGCACCAATCCTCGACGACTTGTGCCTGGCACCCTGCCAGGCAGCAGCTGTCGGGACCGATGCCCCTGCAGCCAGCAATGTGCTCCACAGCCCGATCGCAGGCTACAGTAAAAATGGAAAATCATAAATCCCTGGTGGTCCAGTGGACCTGCCCCCATATCGGGGCTAAGTATATATATAAAATCCTCATCATCCCTGGTGGTCCAGTGGACCTGCCCGCCCGATCGTGGGCTAAGTATATATATATAAAATCCCTCATCATCCCTGGTGGCCCAGTGGACCACTGTCTACCGATTGCGGGTATTTGTAATAAAAACAAATATGTCCAATATCCCTGGTGCTCTAGTGGTACCCCTCCCACCCACCCACTGAGCCCCAGCACCCCTCCCCGGTCAGCCGTTGAGGCAGCAGCACCCTACCGCAGGGCCGCCCGCCGCCAGCCGACTGACACCGTCGTGAGGCTGTACACCCATTGGTTCATGGCGTGAGCCACGGGCGGTAGCCCATACCATACCACACATTTCAGATATGTGACGGTATGGCTGCATGCCCATTGGCTCATGCTGTGGACCAATGGGTGTACAGCCCTATCACGGGCATTTGTAAACAAAATGAAGAATTCTGTCCAATATCCCTGGTGATCCAGTGGACACTGTCTGCCACGATCGAGGGCATTTGTAATAAAAACAATAAATATGTCCAATATCCCTGGTGGTCTAGTGGTACCCCTCCCACCCACCCACTGAACCCCACCGCCCCACTCCCCCAGTCAGCCGGCGGGCGGCAGCACCCCATCCGCTTGACTCCCACTGCCCGCCGACTGACCGGGGGAGTCAAGTGGGGTTCAGTAGGTGTGGGAGGGGGGTACCGCCAGACCACCAGGGATATTGGACATATTTATTGTTTTTATTACAAATGCCCTCGATCGGGCAACCCTTTGACTATCTGGGCCAGTATCTGTAAATCTCCTTGAATATCACTTTTCATTGTTGGAGACACCCTGCAAGCCCATGGATCCAGTGGTTTGTAACATTCTGAACTTTATGCCTACAAACATCTATAGACAGACAGATAGATAGATAGATAGAATAGATAGATAGATAGATATTCATTGCAAAAACCTTGTTAATGCACCAGTTAGGGTTCGATAAACACGACAAAAGTAGGGAAATATGGTGTTAGTGTTACCAGCCTAACACACACCCCCCTGGAGGCACCAAAGGTAAAAACATTAGATTTTCCTCTCCAGAGTCTTTCAAATCAGGGCTGGGATCTTCCTTGGGATTGCCAACCTAATGTACACCTGCATCAGCAAACAAGCTCAGATATGCAGACTATATGACAATAGGATGAGTGTTAGGTTGACAACCCCAAGGAAGATCCAGCCCTGAATTGCAAAGACTGAGGAGAGGAAAGACTGTAATGTTTTTTTCCTTTTGTGCCTGCAGGGTGGGGGTAAGTGTTATGGTTGGGAATTCTAACACCATATTTCCCTACTTTTGTTGGTTTAATGTGAACCCTAACTGGTACATTAGGGAAGTTTTTCAATGAATTTTCCCTACTTTTTCTAATAGTATAATTAGTCTCTATTCACACAGGTCCTTTCAGGACCTGTGCGAACACATCCTTCCCTCCATAGATGCAGTCATTCATTTGCCTAGGGTGTGCCCTGCACTTTCATGCCTCTATAGATGCAGTGCATAAAATAATACAGTTGCAATGTTATGGTGTGGTAACTTTTATTTTTTAATTTTATATTTTTGTAAATGGCCCAAATGTTTTGGTGTGTGTTATGTGTTAGTCTTGCAGTATTCATTGAGACCTTTGTTTTGATATGTACATTGTCCCATAACTCCAAATATTATCGCTATTCCTTGTTAAAAGTTGAAATGTGGAAAAACTAAGTCCAGATCCTTTTGTCTGAAAGAAATGCCACAAAAAGTGAATCCTCCATATGAAAAAGAATGAAAAAACTGAGTGAAAATTATTTTTCAGTAGGAAGGAATTTTTTCATATGAATGAAAAAATATCATGAAAAAGACTCCTCCATTTGAAAAAGAATGCGAAATAAAAACCTAAGTCCAAATTCTTTTTGTATGATGGGATCTTTTTTGTGAGGTTGTGCCATTCATATGAAAAAGATCTTCATATGAAAAAAATTAAGTCTAAATTCTTTTTCATAAAAACATTACATTTGATGGCAGATAAAGACCGCTAAGCCCACCCAGTCTGCTCATTTTCCTTACCTCCTGCAAAACCACAGACCCTATTTGATATCTGGTTTTGTTCTCCTACCTATCACTAGGGTTCCTCTATAACTATCCACACCTTTTGAATTCATCTACTGAATTAACCCTACCACCTGTGTTGGGAGACTGTTTCATGCATTCACAACCCTTTCTGAGAAGAAATACTTTTCATGTTACCCTTAGTTTCCCCTTCCAGCTTCATGTCATGAACCCTTGTATAAAGGATTTTTTGTTTAAAGGGAATCTTTTTTGCATGGCCTATTCTTTTTCATATGGTTATATGAAAAATAAATTTGTGTCATGAAAAATATTTTAAAATGTGTTTAAAACACATTTGTGGGTAATTTTTCAAGTACTAACTACAGAATCCACCTAAGGGGGTCAAGATAAGCAAGATACATGTGTTGGCATCTCTGCATAATACCATTTTTAAGGGTTTTAAAATGTTTTTGAATAAAAGGAAACAAGATGGTGACCATACGAAAAATAATTTTTCTCATGAAAAGATTGCCCTCATATGAAAAGGATCTTTTTCATATGGGCCACATTTTTTTTGTACAAAACAGCTATCCAAAGGAACGTACTGAGCATGCTCAGAACCAACATTTCAAATTCTTATAACTCTGAAATGGTTTAATATTTTTTATCAAATCAGCAATAGGCACCACTCTGGGCCAAACCATTTGTACCCTGACAATTCCAGACAAAATTCCAAATCATGTAGGTGCTAGGAGATGACAAACCCTCCAAAAACAGCAACCCCCAATTTTTACTCTTTTTGCTAGTGAGGTATCAGAATCCACACCTCTGATGGGAACGAAACTTAGCATGTTAGCAGATCTACCCTCCTGAAAGTGCACATGCAAACTTTGGGCAAATCTATTGAACAGTTGTGAAGAATTAAAGTGCAAAGTTTGGAGTTTAACATAGAAACCCTGCTCAACCTTAACTATAGTGGTGCTACTGTGCTGTGATAAGATATATAGATAGATGACAGGGGCATGATAGCACCTGTATTGTTAGGTTGAGTGGAGTGTTCAATGTTAAACCCCAAACTTTGCACCTTAATACTGTAGCTTTGGCAGTGTTTGATGACATTAGCTGAAATTTTGCATGTGTTGTCTAGTAGGCAAGGTCTAGATCTCTGAAAAGTTTCATGTTGGCAGATTGTGTGGTTTCTAAGACCTGCATATGTCGTTTTCCTGTGGACACCTAGGGCAGGATTCACAAACAAAGTCAAAATTCCACAGCTGCAGAAAAAGGCCTGCAGCAGTGTGGAAACGCAATTGCAAGATAGTCTGAATGAAATTTTGCACAGGTGCAGAATTCTGTAAAATCCCTGCAGCTATGAAAATTCAGCAGCTGCAGAAATTGAGCAAGTGCTGAAAATCCACAACTGCGGATCTGCAGCTGTGAAAATGGCTTAGGAGGCACAGCAACAGTGAACCTAATTAGCTGGAGCAGCAGACCTTAACATTGCTGCCATAGAATGAAGCTGAAAGCACCCACAAAGAGACCAGTAACCAACCCTCAACTGGGACCACTGCAGCACACAGGTACCAACAATACCATGGCACCACAGTGGCCGACTGTCACTGCTGGTCCTCCGTCCCTTGGGTGTTCCTGTTGCCTGCAGGGTAGCACACACTGCTGGCTGGCCAGGCTCTACTGCCTGTGGGCCTCCGTCATGTGCTGCACTGTGTCAGGTGGTTGCTGCCTGTTGCCATATCATAGCAATGTGTGCTTTGTTGCTGCAACATCAGCCACTGCTATACTATCTGGGATGCTATTACCTGTGCCTCATCTCCACCTTAATTGATTCCAATTGTTGGAGCACTACTGCAGTTTGCTGAGGGAGAGTTACACCTCATTCCACTGTGTGTAACATTTTTCCACAACTACAGAAAAAAACTGGTTGTGAATAGCCTTTCAGGGATGTGCCTACTTATCTACACCTTTTTCTCTCAGGGACTTCTGCAGCTGCACTTTTTCCACAATCCGTAGGGGCATAATTCACAAAGAAATCCAAAATCCTGCAGCTGTGGGGAAAAGGCCTACAGAACTGTAGAAAGCGAGTTGCGCAATATTCATAAAGAAAATTTGTGCAGGTGCGGAATTCCATAAAGATCCCCACAATTGTAGAAATTCAGCAGCTGCGTAATTAGCAAGTGCTGAAAATCTGCAATTGCAGATCCACAGCTGTGGAAATAAATTAGGAGGCACAGCAACAGTGAACCTAATTAGCTGGAGCAGCAGACTTTAACATTTCTGCCATAGCATGAAGCTGAAAGCACTCACAAAGAGACCAGCAACCAGTCCTCAACTGGGACCACTGTAGCTCTACAGATACCAGCAATACCATGGCACCACAGTGGCGACTGTCACTGCTGGTCATCCCTCCCTGTGGTGTTCCTGTTGCTTGCAGGGTAGCACTCGCTGCAGGCTGTTCAGGCTCTACTGTCTGTGGGGCTCTGTCATGGACTGCACTGGGTCTGGTGGTTGTTGCCTGTTGCCATATCATGGCAATGTGTGCTATTGTTGCTGTAACATCAGCCACTGCTATACCCACTGGGATACTATTACCTGTGCCTCACCTCCACCCTAATTGATTTCAATTGTTGAGACACACA
Organism: Neoceratodus forsteri; assembly: GCA_016271365.2. Taxonomy (NCBI): domain Eukaryota; kingdom Metazoa; phylum Chordata; order Ceratodontiformes; family Ceratodontidae; genus Neoceratodus; species Neoceratodus forsteri. Next base: position 1,188,734,857 of record CM057455.1, read on the forward strand.
CATCAGTTTGCTGAGGAGAGTTACACCTCACACCAATGTGTGTAACATTTTTCCACAACTGAGGAAAAAACACTGGCTGTGAATAGCCTTTGAGGGTCTGTGCCTTACTTATCTAACACCTTTTTTCCTCAGTGACTTCAGCAGCTGTACTTTTTCCATAGTCCCTAGTGTTTTATTTGCAGCTGCAAAGGTTTTGTGAATAGTACTCAGAGCAATCTCCCTTTTTTCCATAGCTATGGCAGTTTTGGGGACTTAGGAAGGTTTTGCACTTTCAGAATACTTTGTGAATCCAGCCCGTAGTGTTTTTTCGCAGCTGCGGAGGGTTTTGTGAATAGCACGCAGTGCAAATTCACCTTGTTTCCATAGCTACAACAGTTTTGGGGACTTAGGGAAGGTTTGCACTTTCAGAAAGCTTTGTGAATCCTGCTTCTAATTTTTTTCTATATTTAACATGGGTTTTTTTTTGCTCTCACCTACAGCCTACATAGAATGGAATTTTTCCTGAAACTTTCTGGTTAGAAGCATGCTGTGGCAAGGTAGTGCCTTTGGAAGCTTTGTGAAAACATTAAATGGTTCCAGAGTTGTAAGGATTTAAAGTTGTGTGTTTTCTGTTCTGAGCATGCTCAGTAGGGTTTTTGGGATCATGTTCTGACATGACATAAAAATTTGGTGTTGCAAGGCCATTTTGATTTTGTAAGATGCTGTGCTCACAACACCAAACATTATTTTTTTGTTTCATGACATCCGCCATCTTCTTTCTTAACTCACTAACAAACTACTAATTCAAACTTTCACCACAGCAGCCATAATAAAAGATTAAAAGTTAAATCTACTTCATTAGAACATGCTGGTTCAGATTCTGAGGCTTGTTTCAGTCAATCATGATTATAAATATCTTTTACATATTTCTCCTGGCCATATTTAATGTCTTTCCCATTTTTGAATCATGACTTGCATTTTTCTGTCGCTTTAAGGTGGTGTGAAACTAAATCTGACTTGTAAAATTGTTTTTAATTGTGATTAAAAAAGTGTGTTGCAAACACATTTTGATTGACCAGCAGCAACATAATTTTTAGTTTTATGCAGAAAATCAGGCACTCAGTATGAAATTTGATTCGCACCATCATTTTTTTCACAGCATGATGTTTTGTTTCACAGCAGAAAATTGGTTTCTAAGCATGGAATGGAAATATTGTGAAAAACAGGAAACATTAGAAAACATAGAAAAGGAGTTTAACAAAACCACTGAAACAACTTAAAAAACAACTATTGATGAAGGTCCAACAGTACAAACTGAAAATATTATGTAGTGACACTAACAATTACTGAAAAAATAACTATACAGTTGAAACAGAATTACTATAAAGGGGGCAGGCAGTAATACTCAGACTATGGCATTTCAGATAGATATATTACTCATATCCTAGTCAGAAGAGTTCAAAAGACAATAGAAAAGAGGACCACTTGTTCGACACAGCTAGAGGGCACCACAGGCAATCAATATCAAAAGTATCAAATTAGCAACAACATCAATCAGACGGAGATAGATTTAAAACAATGTGGAACAGTAGGACGAAGAGATGGAACAGACAAACAGATTCAAAGGAGGAGGGAATTACAGAAGGAAAGGCAGACCGAGATAGTGAATCCAGGGGATGGCAGAGTGCTTGATACAATGAAAAGTGATTTTCAAGGAGATTTTTTTTGTTTAACCAGGAGTAGCACACTAAGCTGAAAGCTTTTTACAGGTGCACTCATGCAGCACAGGGAAGTTATGACTTGCTTAGGGTCACACAGTATGCAAGTAGAAGCTGTGGGATTCAAACCCAGGTCTGGTCTGCTGCATGTCACCAGAGTTGTAGCTCAAGAGTCTTAACCACTGTGCTATACTGCCTCAGATTTAGAGTGATTGTGCCTTTCTGTATGTATTTCAGAATATGTATGACTGAATAGGGTACACTTCTATTCTAGTTTTGTATTCATTTCACTATTTCATGTTTGCTTGCCTAACAGTTGCAAACATCACAATCCTCTGAGCTGTGAGAGAGCTTTGGAGGGTTTGGCACTCTTCACCTATCACAGCTTTAGAATCACCAGTCACTGCTCCAGTTCCACCCACTCTGTTTTATGCTGCTTTCTGCTTTGAAATACTTGCAGATCAGAAGGCTGGAAAATGCAAGGTGGAAGTTTTTTGAGTGTCTGAGGTCTGTAGTTCCTACAGGCTGTTCATAGTTCCACAGATGTAATTCTGGTCAGTGCATTGCTCCTCTGCCTCATGGGAAAGCAGAGATGTTGCACACCAGCCAAAGCTTGTGCTGCCTGAGGCTTGCAATTTCAGTCATGCCATTTGGCACACTTTTACAGTCTCCTGTTCCCCACCAATATTGGCAACAACTGTTCTGTCAACTTGCCACTTAGTGGTATGTTTTTACTAACCTGCTGCCCTTGGTGGAGCAGTGAGACAGATCTTTGTTTCTTTGCAGTGCTCCAAACAGAGGAGCATAGCACTTGAAAGCCCTTCCCTGAGCCACTGCCAAACACCAGAAACAAATGGTACAATAGCAGCATCAGACAGAAATGATAACTAAGTGGTAATCCAGCATCCATCCTGCCACAGAACGACACCAGTGTGCCTAACCCCAGTGCCAGCAAACACCTCCTTGCACCTATAGTGGTACTGCAGGTAGGTGGCAACTTATTCTAGTGATAACAGAGATTTCAAGAAATATCTGGCCATGTCAATTTCTGCAACTGTACATTCGGAAGGTATCAAGCTATGGGGATAATGTCAAAGGGACTTGGGAAGAAGAAATACTAAGGTACAGCTCCTTGAAAAGGGTAAGCCATCGCATGTAATGTTTGTCTACAGACCATCTTCCCAAACTGAGAAGATACTGTAGATGAGGAACGGCATCAAAATTAAGATGGGAGGAACTGGTTCTGGTGGGTGACATCAGTTTACCTGATGCCAACTGGAGCATAACAGTAGCAAAAACATCAGGAGTTAGGTAGTGGTGGACCTCCTCCAGGAGTGCTTTCTGACCCAACATGTAGAGGAACATGCTAGGGTAAAAGTACCTTGGATCTGGTATTGATCAATGATGAAAGTAACTTGGATCTGGTATTGACCAGTGATGACTGCATGGGGAGACTATCAATGAATGAACTGCTAGTACAAGTTATCATTTCCTGAGGCAGGTAACTATAACAATGCTAAAGCAGATTTCAGGAAAATGGAAGGAGAACATAGGGCAGGACTAATTGGATATCATCAGATAGAGGGAGTGCAGGTGAAATGAGAGTTTATCAAGAATAAGATCATGACTGTAATGAAATGGTGGTGTAGGTAACTGGTTCTCAAAGAATGTCAGGAAGCAGTGACAGCAAAGAAAGTTGCATTACAAGTCTTCTCAGCTGGAGGCCAGTAGGGAAACATACCTCTGCTGTGCCTTGGAGATGAACAAGACAGAGAGGATGTGAAGGGAATGCAGAGCTTAGGATGGCAGAGGTGGTGATGGCTAATGACAAGGCATTTTAGGTTATATATGGGAAAGAAAGAAAAGTGGAAGAGGAAAGAAAAACTGAAAGAGGCAAACCCTGGGTACAGTATATCGAACAAATGGGTGAGATCCTTAATGATGCTTCTTCCTGGCTGGCCCAGTGGTATGGAGGGTTGAGGCACTGGATGTCACATCTTCTGTGACACTGGCAACCCTGTTTGACAGCAGACTTGGGCCACTGAGGATGGCTGGAGGAGATGATTGAGCATACACAACCATTCATCTCTCCGGGAGGGATTAATGCTGCACCACTTCTGTACTGCCACCATGTAGAGGTGTGGTGGTGGGGCAGTGGAAGTGGCTTGATAGGGGAAGATGGTGGCTGATGCATGGTGCATACATGCCTCTACACACTGTGTGTCTACATCTTCGTGCAGAAGCTGGCTGCAGGGAGAAAGGGAAGGAGGAAAATAAGATGCTACCAGGCTGATGCCCTGCCCACTCTGGACTTGCATGACCACCCAGGCAAGGTCACATACTTGATGAGGACTCCTGAGGGGAGGATGTCTCCCCTCCTGGCCACACCATGGGACAGTCTGTTGAGGCACTTCTGGCCTGTAAGTCCTGGACGAGGTGGGTGTTGGGTGAGAGAGGGTTGGACTGAGAGGACCAATCAAAGCAAGAAATACCTTGATTAAAAAATTAGTACTTCTGCACATTCTTTATAAAAGGGAAAGGAGGGCTGCTCCTGGTTTGCTGCATCTAAGCAAGACAGAAACTAACTAGCTCAGGGGTCTATCTCAGAGGAGAGGTACTTAAGGAATTAATGGGATTAAAGGTAGAAAATCCTCCAGACTGGATGGACTGCACCATCGTATCCAAAGTCAGTGGCACAAGTCCTGGTTGTGCCACTGCCAGATCTATTATTTGCTCTTTGGTACAGGAGTGGTCCTAGGTGACTGGAGGGTAGCAGATATCACCCCTTGCACAAGAGTGGGGCTATAACTGGAGCACAGCACCATGTAGCATATGTATGACCTCCAAATCAAGCAGACTGGATAGACCTTCAGGCCTTCTGCTGGCCTTTTGTATGTTTGCATGTTAAGGGATCCAGGAATTACAGCCTGAAATCCACAACTGGTAAGCACCCAGAGTTTATTACAAGAAAACTTTGGACTTCCTGAAGACACAGGAGCACCGGGCAGAAAACAATGGATTTATAAGGAAAGGTTTTGTTAGATAAATGTCTGATATACCTCTGTGGGCTTACCTGAAATGTCCCATTTGCCCCTGTTTCCTGCTGTTTTCCCGTTTGGCATCCTTCCATGGTTGCGAGCTGCTGGCAGATCTTTTGGGCTAGCGCCGCATGGGACCTTAGATGTCTGGCCCCATGATCTTGCAGGAGAATGGAGGATGGTCCCATGGTCCCGCACCTCTCTTTTTCTCATAGAGGGCTGGTGACCTGTAGAATGCAGCTGAGGCTGCCTAGATGGTAAGTTCAACGTTTGGCTTGGCTGGGGCAAGTAGCGAGGGATCATGCATTATTCATGAGCCATCATGAATATTAATGAGAATGTTGCCTGCCACCTGGGGGATAGAGTTAGGAGGCAGCTACAGCCAAACAGTTGGGGTCATCACCATGAGAGTGCTCTCCTTTGGCAGAGGATAGTTTGGGCTACAATCTGATGGGGCACTGGGGACAGTGATGCAAAGCATGGGGCTACCAGTTGTTGGAAGGGGTATGCATAAAACTGAAATGGGACTCCATGAAACTGTGATGAAAGATGACATGTTGATGACACTTAACTCCTTTATTTTAGCCAATCAGCGATCTGGGTACCCAAAACTATGACAGAGGGACTCTGGCAAAAGTATGTGACTAATTCTGGCACCTAGATCAAGCCCCAATAAATGAGCAGGAAATATTGTTCACTATGGATATCAAATATTGAAAGGCTATCAACGCCAATCAGAACTGTGAGATTTTGTCTGATACAGTGAGGGTTTACTGGGATTGAATCAGTCTGTTGCTGGGCTCTACATGAGTCAGGACTATGGTGTGAGAGCAGACTGTAGACATCAGGGGCTTATCCAGGCCCTAATCTGAAGTGAGAGGTTGTTAGAGGATTCCCAGGTGCTGAAGCAGGTCTGGATTGTGAAGGAGAAAAGACAGACAGAGAGACTGAACTGATATACTGTTTCCCTAGTTACTGAGATGTTGCTGAATGAGTGCTGGGAGAAACCCAGGTGGCAGATACCCAGCACTGGAATTGAGCTAACGAAGGGACTCAACAGATTATTTGAGCTTTACCATTGCTACGGAGAGGTCACTTGCTTGGGAGGACTGCAACTAAATTTTCTTGAAGGAGGCAAAATGACTCAGGTCATGGGGTGCTAGCCTGAAAGTGTGTGTCCTGATTAAACTAGTTAAAGGGGCTGAGATTGCTGGACTTGCTGCAGCCGAGTAAAGCAGTTGTACACTGTTAAACTGAAAGTGTGGACTGTGTGCAGGGGGCTGTTTTGCTGATTCCCCTCTGTTGAATTGCACACACACTGTTGAATCGGAGGCTAACACCTGCTAAAATTGGCACTGGGCTTCAGTGGAGGGACTGCCTATAGCTTTTCTTTGTGCGAATTCAGTGCAGAGACTGCTGGAGGACCCACACCTTTTGGGAGTCCTCACCCAGAGCCAGAGGAGGAACTACTAACCCCTCCAAGTGGAACTCACTGTTTCAGGAGGTCATGGGATTGCACCCAAGTGCTAGGGCACTCCAATCAGGGAGCTGGGTTGTGGAGCCACTCCCTGGTCATGGCGTTCTGGGGCTGGTGTTGTCCTGCCACAGTGCCTGCACTAGGCCAGAAGTGGCTGAAGGTGACAAGCACCCATAACTACAATCAAGGTGACCAGCTGCAAGATCCTCAAGCAAGTTCCACCTGGGCAGAGGGATCCTGACTGGCCTGTTTGTGTGTTGCTGCACTAGGATTCGAGGGCTCCACTTTCCTTGGCGCGAAGGGCAACTAACTGTGAGTACCCAGGACCTGGTTCCTGGGAAGGTTCAGAGGAAATTGTTTTGTTCAATTTAAAGTTTCAAGCATTGATGTTTCAGGGCCCCAACTGCCTACCACCCTGCAGCACCGATCAGGCCTGTAACTAGTAGGTACCCTAGGGACAATTCAGTGGGCATTGGTACCAGAGGGGAGGGTTTGGCCTGAGGGCCCACTTGTTTGAAAATTGCATATCTAACTATTGCTTTTTGCCGTCACAGCAATCCCACATCCAGGTATCCCTTTCCTATTCCTTACCCCCAAATAAAGCTGTGAATTTGTTGTTTGAATCTTTCATGTTGGTGAAATTCATTGCATGCACTTATCACTGAAATATATGTTTTATGGTGGGACAAGGTACTGGGGACACAGTGTGCAGAGTGGTTGGTAGGGAGGTGGGTAGGCACAGCATCCCAGGGGCTGTGCCAAGTGAATATCTGCCCACTGATACTTTACTCTGGGTGGAGGCACCATGCTATTTAACTGTACACAATTATAGCCATAATGACAAGTGATATATTGGGCACAAACCCCAAAACCTAAACTGTATAATAAGAAACATAGAATTTGATGGAACATAAGGGCCACTGGGCCCATCCATGAGCCAATCCTGTCTTCCCATTTCTTCCTATCTACACTATTACTGCAGACCATGCCCAATCTACAGCTTTCTCCCCTCCCTTCCTTTCCACTATGATTCTGTTGTCCTTATCCCATGCATTCTTGAACCCCATCCTGTTTTCATCCCCAGCACCTCCGCTGGAAGGTTTGGTAGTCTTCAATTCCATTTCACTTATTTTATACTCCACCTCTGGGTTTCTTTGCCATAAATGCATTATTTTGCACTTTTCACATTGAAACCAAGTTGCTATACAGTTGACTACTCCTCTAGTTCTCTCAGGTTCTTTTGAAACTTGATTTCACAGAATAGAAGTATTTTTCTACTGTATTAAAACGTTTAACTGATCTATACACACAAGTTCTGTCTATATTGCGAATTTTTGCAAAATTCATCTGCGTATAGACATGCTTTATTGTTTAGATGGTTTCCAAGGCAAACACAACATAAGTGGTACAAGTCCTCTCAGACCAAATAGCATGAAAGACCAAGTTTTTAAAAGTCACAAACCAATTTTTCAAGCTATCTCCAGTATTTACTCAATTAGCGAGCATTTCACTCCAATAACACTTATGTAATCTGTTCTCTCCATTAATTGTATTCATGTCCACATACAGTACATATAGAATTAATTAGTATTTTGCTTCCAGTGCTATCACACCAGATTGTAGTCTAAGAAACAATGTTGGAGTATGTTTAAGAACAGTAAATGTTAGTCTAAAAAAATGTAATTACTTCTGGGTGATAATTTCATTTATCCCCAAATCTCGCTTTCATAAAGGCTTTGTCCTATTATTTTTACCTCAAACACTGTTTTCAGGGCTTTAAATGAATTATGTGCATATTCTTGTGCAAATCTACAGTATTTATTGCTAGGGTTGATTTTGAGAGTTTTTTTACCAGGTTAAAATATGGTTTACAGGTTAGATTTTTGTCAAATAATATTTCTAATTATTTGTATTGCCTTACTTCTTCAAAGGCATGTCCCTTTACTATTGTTTTATTTTGTGTTTCTGTTACCAAATATCATAATCTTGGTCTTTGAGACATTCAGTTCCAAATCCATTTTACTTATTTGGTCTATAACTGATTTTAGACCTCTCTTGAGGCTAAAGGAATATGTGAAATAATAACAGCATCGTCTGCAAATAACATTGTTTTCACACTGGTACCATTAATAATAGGAAGAAGCATAACTATGGGTATCAGACAGTGAACTAGAGAATCAGATTAAATAGCAGAGGTGCCAATACACATCCTTGCTTAACTCCAGAGTGCACATCTATAAGCACTGTGAGGGCTCCTTCCTATAATATTTTATTCTTACAGATGCACTGGGGTGCAACATTTTTCACAGCAGCAACAGGTGTATATCTGTATTTACAATAGCTTTTATACCTTATCCCAAAGCAACTCTCTATACACAGAGTTACATAATGTTTTATATCTATAAAACATAGACATACAGTATCTTCTGTTTTTAACATACATCATGGACATAATAGTGTAAAAACTAAACTCATAGGCCCAGATATTCAAAGGGTTGCTCCATGCGCAACAGGGTTGCGCATGTGCAGAAGAATCTACATTCGCCATTCTGCGATATTCAGCAGGAGGCAGTTGCGCCACTGACAACAGGTTGCACAAAGAGCAATGCAAATGAATGCATGCTCAGCAGGAGGGAGGAACCATGCATAACCTGCGCAACCCGATATTCAGTCGGGTTGTGCAGAGTTGTCATCTTAACCTGCGCCTGCACAACAACAGGCCAAAAAAAAAAGGATCAAGTTGAGGCACCCACAGGTGAGCTGCTGTATTGCGGGTGCAACACAGCAGCTGCCACCCTAGCTGGCCCCAACTCGGTCCCTGTGCCCCCCACCAGCCCGATCACAGGCAGAGCATTAAAAACAACCCCACCCACACATCTCCCAAAGCCCGATCACTGGCATACAGTAACATCCCCCACATATCTCCGAGCCCGATCGTGGGCATAAAGTAACATGAACCCCCCATAAGCCCTATCGGGCATACAGTAACATGCCCCGCCCCACATCTCCGGAAGCCCGATTGTAGGCAGCCAGCAATAGCATGAACCCCACCCGCCCCGTCTCCGAAGCCCGATCGCGGGCAGAACATGTATCAACCCCCAGTGCCCAATCATGGGCAGAATGTAAACCCCCAACCCCACGTCGGGCTTCGGAGATGTGTGGGCGGGGGGTTCATGTTACTGTATTGCCCACGATCGGGCTTCAGGAAATGTGTGTGTGGTGGGGTTCATGTTACTGTATTGCCCACGATCAGGCTTCGGAGTGTGTGTGTGGGGGAAATGTAGACACAGACATACTGCCGTGATCGGCTGCAGGGTGTGTCGGTCCTCCGGCTGCTGCCTGGCAGGGCGGCCAGGCACAAGTCCTTGGGGATCGGCGCACCTACATGCTAATGGCATGCAAATGAACCATAAATAGATGCAAATGGCCCCCTGCACCTGCATAAATTATGCCCATTTGCATGTCACCTTTTGAATATCGGAAATTTGAGCATGGCGCAATGGTACTTGCGCCACATAAGTTTAATGCTCAACTCTGGCAACTTGCGGTGGTGCAAGTTCCACTGCGCCATCTTGTAAATGCTGTGGTTGAGGCTGATATTCAAAGGAGTTGCTCAATGGTGCAACTCTTTGAGATATCACCCGGCTCCACCCTGCGCAACTATTTTGAGCAGCGCGGGGCTGCGCCTCAGAATGGCGCAGTTTGAATATCTGGGCCTATAGTGCTGTGATTCATGCTGAATCCACATTGATACTGGGAGATGAAAGTTTTCTTCTACTCAGAGATTATATTTTTCTCATCTACCCATTCCTCCAGACACTCAAGAATTATTTATTTATTTATTTATTGAATTTTGATGAATTAAGTTTGAGTATATTATTTGTATAATATGTAGCAAAGTTATTGCCTTTATGAAATGCTAGGATATTTTAAGAAAGCCGACTGGCTAATAGACATGTGTTAATATGTCTAACACACCCAAAACATGCAGGCAATAAGTTGGGCATTAATACTGGTGATGGTGCCCACATCAGAAAGTTAGCGAACATAAAACAGCCTTCTTTTTTCTTTAGTGGCATCACACGGCTCACTTCTCCAGGTTTGACATCTGTAAATTAAATGCATGACTTGCATAATTTAAAAAACAAACTACCAGGATAATAATCCCAGCCCATCTGCTCACTGTATGGCTGAACAGCCAACCTGCTTTCTCTCAACCCACCCACCTGCTGTCTCTCTCTCTCTGTAACTTAAAAACGAGCAAGCAGGCACTCTGTGCTTCACTCCCTTAGCACCACACTGTCTAACAAAATACTGTACTGGTATCATACTGTAACAGTATTTCCCATGTAGTTCTAAAAAAAAAACCCAATAGAACCTGTACCTCAGATGACAGCTGAATCCAGCAATTACAGAAGTCTTTCACGTTCTTCAGTTCCGCATAGCGTAATGGCTTTCTCCTCTCTTGTGTCCTGCAAACAAAAGCAGCTTGTTCTCCCTAATGTACAATAATTATAAAAAAGATGGCATAATTTCTTATTCAAATCAAATAAAGTAAAACTACTGCTAGTTGGGGGTTGCCATGACAACTACAGAAATACAAGTAAGGAAGTCCTCAAATAAACAAAACAAAACAAAACAGGTAGAGGAGACGATCCTTTGAAAGTCACTAGCACTATGACTGAGAATGAACATCATCCCTCAGCTGAAGTTATTACTTCATTAACAAATTGTAAAGAGCCAGTGACTAGTGGTAGTCAATTACCTACATTTAGTCAATCTAACTGTTTCTCTGCCCGTCAACCTCTAATACGAGAAGCAGAGATTGTCTTCCTGATGAATTGGGAAACAATTTCAAAAGAAAATATAAAAAGGGGAGAAGAGCTGATTTTGTTCACCCAGTGCCATTGAACCCTCCCTTATTAAAACCAAATTGATCAGGACATTCTATCTCATAACAGATACAGTACATTACAACATGTACAAATGGAACAAGATATATAAACTGATACTATTAGACAGAATCTTCCAACCATCATAATAGGTGACTCAATTGTAAAATACCTAACCTCCTGTATAAACAATTTGGGGAATAGTCAGGTTCAAGTGTTTTGTTTTCCTGGTGATAGAATAGAGGATTTAGCACTTAGAGTAGACCAACTCATTACTAGTCCATAAATGTCATTATTCATGTTGGCACAAATAATGTTGGCTATACACATGAAAAGATAATTATTTTGAATTGACTGAATTAGGGAACAAAATTAAAAAAGGGTTGCAACATTTTATTTCTGGCATTCTTCATATTCCTCACATAAAACTTGAAAAGAATAAAACCATTGAAAGAATTAATGCCAGATTACTAAACTGGTGCTCTTCTAATTGTTTAGTCTTTATTGATCATTGGATGCACTTCAGTAACAGTTTATCTGGATATGCCAGAGATGGTATGCATTTACATAAACAGGGAGCAATTAGGCTTTGTCAGAATTTTCAATCTCAGGTCCATTCGATCAGTTAAACTAAGAGGGTTGGGGAAATTAATATATCGGACTCTCTATTAACAGATAAGGAAACTAACAAACATATACCTAACTATGATTTAAAGTTCCTGCAGCTAATGCATAAAGTTTGGGTATTAAAATGGATGAATTAAGAATTAGGATAAGCAATGATAAACCTGATATCATAGGCATCACTGAAACCTGGTGGCCTACTGAGCAGATTTGGGAACTATGCATCCCAGGTTACACTTTATTTCATTTAAGCAGGTTAAACTGAAAGGGTGGCGGTGTCACTTTCTTTACTTCCTCCACACTGTTAATAGAAACATAGAAACATAGAAGTTGATGGCAGATAAGGACCAAGGCCCATCCAGTCTGCCCATTTCTTTTCTACCTTATAAATGTGCCATCGGCCTTTGCTCTGTCAGTGGCCTATCTATTCATAGTCATTTGTATTGCTCCCTTATGCCTGTCCCATGCCTGTTTGAAGCCCTGCACTGTATTCATAGCCACCACTTCTTGTGGTAAGCCATTCCATGCATCCACCACCCTTTCTGTGAAAAAGAATTTCCTCACATTCCCCTTAATCGGCCTCCCTCTAATCTCACGCTGTGTCCTCTTGTCCTGCTATTTTCTTATATTTAAACATGTTAGACTCTTTCACCTTGTTTATGCCCTTAAGGTGTTTGAATGCCTCGATCATATCACCTCTCTCCCTCCTTTGCTCAAGGGTATACATATTGAGCTCCGTTAATCTGTCCTTATATGTCTTCTGATGCAGTCCCTGCACCATCTTGGTTGCCCTTCTCTGGACTGCCTCAATTTGATTAATGTCCTTGTGAAGGTGTGGCCTCCAATACTGCCGCAGTACTCCAGATGGGGCCTAACCAGTGTCTTGTACAGAGGATTACCTCCCTCTTACGACTTGTGATACCCTACTAATACACCCTAACACCCCCTCAGCCTTTACTCTGCTTTAGAGGTCTGCTTGGATGATTTTAGGTCATCAGTGATGATGATGCCCAAGTCTTTCTTCCTTTGTGACTGCTAGCAACTCCCTCCCAGCCTATAGGTGGCTTCAGGGTTTCTCTTCCTATGTGCATGATTTTGCACTTCTTTGCATTAAACCCAGTTGCCACTCTTCTGACCATTCTGCTAGTTTATCCAGATCTCTTCTCATTCTGCCCACCCCATCTGGATCATCTACTCTGTTGCAGATCTTGGTGTCATCTGCAAACAGACAAGCCTTACCCTCTAGTCCATCTGCAAGGTCACTAATGAAGATGTTGAAGAGGACTGGCCCCAGGACTGATCCTGAGGTACCCATTGTGACTTGCATCTCTTCTGACTGTATACCATTTACCACCACTCTCTGTTTTGTGCCCGTCCAACCAGTTTGCCACCCAGTTGACCAACTTCTGACCCACCGCAAGCCTACCCAGCTTATTTATCAATATTCTATGTGGAACAGTGTCAAAAGCTTTGCTGAAGTCAAGGTAGAGCGACATCAACTGCTCCCCCTTGGTCCACCGCTCTGGTTTCCCAGTCAAAGAAATCTATGAGATTAGTTTGACAGGACCTTCCTTTGTAAACCCATGCTGTCTTGGATCTCGTGCCCCTATGGTTCCAGGTGTTGCACTATCCTTTCCTTAAGGAGTGCCTCCATAATCTTGCCCACTACTGAGGTAAGACTGGCCGGTCTGTAGTTCCCCGCCTCCTCCCTGCTACCACTCTTGTGGGCGGGATCACATAACCCTTCTCCAGTCTTCTGGGACCTCTCCTGTGCTCAGAGACTCACTAAACAATTCTGCTAATGGCTCTGCTAGTTCCTCCTTTAGCTCCTTAAGTACTCTGGGATGTATGCCATCGGGTCCATTGCCTTATCCACCCTGAGCTTAGCAAGCTCTTGTAGGACCTTTCTTTGTGAAAGAAGTAGCTCACCTCCCTCCCACTGTGTCCATGATGCTGAGCTGTGGGCCCTGCCCTACCTTCTCTTCAGTAAATACTGAGCAAAAGTATCTATTTAGGATAGATGCCTTTACAGGGTCCTCCTCCTCACATGCTCCCTTTTCTCCATTAAGCTTAGCAATACCCCTCTGGACTTTCTCCTTTCACTAATGTATCTATAGAAAGTCTTGTCACCTTCTTTTACTGTCCGTGCTAGTGTTTCCTCAGTTTGGGACTTTGCCTGCCTTACTGCTACCTGCTTCCCTTAGGGCAGTTTGGTATGCCTTCCTATCTTCATCCCGCTGTGTTCCCTTATATTTCCTGAAGGCCAGCCTTTTGGCTCTGACCTTTTCTGCTACTGTATTTGAGAACCAAAGTGGTTTCCTTCTTCTTTTGCACTTCCTTTTCTGTCTAACACAATGGGAAGTTGCTTCAAGTATTGCATCCTTAATGCTTGCCCACTTTGCCTGTACCCCCTCACCTGTGTTTCTTTTGCCAGGGCTAGCTTAACTCTGTTGGCCATCTTATCAAAGTCAGCTCCTCTGAAGTCCCATATTTTGCCTTGGAATGGGATGATTTAGATGTAGTAGCCAAATTGAACCATACCATGTGATGGTCACTGGCCCAGGTGACCTTCTACCTGAGATCTGTGATCCCTTCTTTGTTAGTCAGTACTTAGATCTAGGATAGCCCTGTCTCTTGTGGGTTGCTGTACCAGTTGTTTGAGGCCCTCCCCTGCAGGGAATCCACTATGAGTCTAGTTCTGGCAGATGTTCTTGCTGGTATTGACCAATCTGTATCCGGCTTGTTGAAGTCTCCCATTATCAGAACCTCCCTTTAGCTGTCATGTTTTGTATATCTTCTAACAGTAATGTGTCTATGTCCTCCTTCTGGTCTGGGGTCTGTAGACAACCCCAGTTCTTATGGCTGTCCCATTTCCTGTTTCCAGGGTGACCCACAGTTCTTCTGGCTCCTTATGTGTATTCCAATTTCTGTAGCTTTGATATTTTCATTAACATACAGGCCACTCCTCCCCCTTTTTGCACCTCGGTCTCTTCTGAACAATACATAGCCAGGTACTGAAGTCTCCCAAGCGTGGTTACTGGTAAACCATGTCTCACTAATTGCTACTATGTCCAGTTTAGCCTCTGACATTATTGCCTGCAGGTCTGGGATCTTATTTCCCAGGCTGTGAGCATTGTGTACATGATTTTCCATTGGCCAGATTTTGGTGTGTTAGTTGTTGGGTGAAGTTTGGCATTACCCTGTGCGTCGTATGGGGAGACAAACCTTTTTCTTACCTGGTGATGCAAATGAGCAGCAAACATGCTGAATTCCTGTTTGACCACTAGCTGAGGGGAGGTGTTCTTCCCATTCTACGTATGGGTGCTGCACCCTCTCCCCATTTGCTAGTTTAAATATTCTGCAAAGACGTCCAAACTTCTGCCCCAATGCACTGACTCCCTCTTTAGTCAGATGCAGTCCATCAAATTTAAAACGTTAGGCTCCCAGAACTGTTGCCAGTTCCCTACAAATCTGTGTCCTTTTCCTGGCACCAGTCCTTGAGCCACGTGTTTAGCTCCCCTATCTCCCTTCTCTGACCTTCCGTCCATCTGCTCCCCTCTCCCAGACTGGCAGGATCTCAGAGAAGGAGATGCCGGACAGAAATAGATGATAGTTTGTCACCCAGCCTAGTCAGGTGTTCCTTGGTCTCCACAACTGACCGGCTGGCGAGATCATTAGCCCCTATGTGTACTAGGACATCAATGTTTTCTCCTGCTTTGTGAACAATTTGCAATGTGGTCAGTGTCTCTCCATGCTGATGTACCTGGGAGACATCTGACCATCACCCTAGCTGGAGATGGGTATCAACTCCTGAATCATGGAGTCTCCTATGATCAGAGTTTTTGGATTTCCTTTGTGCTTGTTTGTTTTGGTTCCTGATTTGGGTGAGTTTTGTTGTGCTAGCTCCTGTGCCACAGTGTCCTGCTCTGCAGTGTCTTCTGCCTCTTTATTTGATTTCAGAGATAGAGGCAGATACCTGTTTGTAGTGTTTATATGGTTTTGGTTAATACACAACATATCTAACAAAATTAAAATAGAGTCTAGTTAAACATAAAACTTCAGGATACCAAAAATCTTGTTTTGGGCCTGTGCTATAGACCACCAAATTATAAATCAGATTTATTAGAAGAAATTGTGTCTGAAATGGTGGCTGCTGCTGATTTAGGGAATATCATATTTATGGGCAATTTAAACCTGGGAGATACAAACCGGCAAACAATTATGCAACGTCTCAGATATCAAAAGATTTCCTGCATATATGTAATGAATTTAATTTAACTCAACATGTAACATTTCCTACTCGAGGTTCTAATATTTTATATATTGTTCTGTGTAGCAAATCAATTGATATTAAACAATGTACTGAAACAGCACCATTGAGCAATAGTGACCACTGTTCTGTGAGTTTTGTACTTCATAACTCTTAGAAAAAATCAGTTAATATCACAGAAGTGTTCACATTTCACAAAACAAATTATCAAGCTCTTAGTGAATACCTGTCTAACATTGACTGGCCTGCTCATTTAGATCTAGACAATATAGAAGATGTATTGAAATCTTTCACTTTTATTATTATGGATGCTGCATTCAAATTTCTACCAAGAATTAATAAAAATAAATCTCGAGTTTATCTGAAATGGCTTAACACTAGATTACAGAAACTAATCGAAAAGAAAACTAGATTTAATAAGAAATACAGTAATAATAATAAATGTGAAAGAATACAAAATAATTTAAACAAATTCAAAACAAATGCAAAAGGAAATTAGAAAGGGTAAATTAAATATGGAAAGATCTTTGGCTACACATGCAAAAGGAGACTGTAAAATGTTGTTTAGTTATATCAGTTCTATGAAAAAACAAGAATGCAGGTTTGGTCCGATTACTACTGACGATACAATTCTCCAAGATCAAAAGGATATGGTTGAATTTTTAAACTCTCATTTTGTAAAGCCTCTACTACAGGTAATGATAAGGATAATCATTTAGTTTCAGATAACCAAAATATTAATAGAATTGACATTCCATTGCATACTATAAAAATAAACTAAATGAAATAAAGAAGGGTTCCTCTGCAGGTCCAGATAGCATTTCTGGCAATTTAATTTTAGTTATGAAAGATTATCTGTGTGTTCCTTTCAAAATTCTTTATGATAAATGTCTAAATACAGGAGTACTACCAAATGAATGGAAACAAGCCAATGTGATTGCACTGTTTAAAAAGGTGCTAAGAGCTCCCCTGATAATTATCGTCACATTAGCTTAAAGGGACACTGTCAACCCCTGAGGTCTCAAAGTGTCCCTAGTTTAAAAACATATTTTATGATTGCAAACATTCTGTAAAGGTTGTTGATGTAGCTGATAGTTTTATTCTGACTCATATTTTCTTTAAAAAAGTAAAAACAGACTGCCCAACTTACTGGTGTTATCACACCAAAATAGGTTTGTTTACATTCCTAGATCAACCCAAATGCATCTTTCCTGGACTTGGGAACACCCACAAAACAGTCTAGCCTCATGATGCAGTGGGAGTTTTGGAGCCACTGCCTTACAAGTGATTGCACTGTTTGGGTGTGTTTCTAATGCTCAGGAAGTATGCAGTAAGAGCAGAACCAGGATTGTAAACAAAACAAGGTTGTTTATAAATATACATTGCCATGCATTTCAGTTCTACTAAGCAAGAAGACAGACAAAACAAACAGCAACATCAGTGTATTTTAAACAGGATAATCAATCATAAAATGTGGGGTTTCAACTAGAAATAATGTGATGAAACACAGGTTGACAGTGTCCTCTAACTTCAATTTTTTTGTAAAATATTGGAAAGGATTATTAAGGATGAATTGAGGTCAGTTGTGTCAGGCTTAGATCAATCACAGCATGGATTTACAAAGGGCGATCCTGCACAACAAACCTGGTTAGTTTCTATAACTTCATCAGTGAAAATATAGACAAGAGTATCTCATGTGATGTTATCCTGTTAGATTTTAAAAAGCATTTGATTCTGCTCTTCACTGAGCATTAATTCATAAATTACAGCTCTTCAACATTGACCAGGTGTATATTAAATGGATAACAAATTGGCTATCTGATAGGAAACAACGAGTGATAATAGATGGTCATACAACCTGGCAAAGGGTCAAGCGGTGTTCCACAAGGATCTGTTTTAGCCTTGATTTTCCAGATTTTTATATCTGACTTAACTAATGACATTTACAGCAAAATTACAAAATGTGCAGGTGATTGCAAACTTGCCAATGTTTGTATGAATTCAGATGACCACAAACTTATTCAAGATGATCTGTGTAAACTGGAAGCTTGGTCTTTGAAATGGAATTTACGTTTCAACACATCCAAATGCAGTGTCATAAGTTTTGGTAACAATAATCAAAAGAAACAATATTATCTTTATAAAACTTATTAATCAATAAATCCTGTGAAAAGATCTAGGGATTACTGTTGATAGAGGACTTAATTTTGTTGACCATATTACTAACATTATTAGTAAAGCTAACAAAATATGGTGGGCAATTGTCTTAATATTTCATCAAGAAGCCCAGACATTTGCTGCCACTGTATAGAGCTTATGTAAGACCAATCTTTGATTTTGTATAATAACCCTGGTGTCGTTTCAGAAGGAAATATATACTTAGAGTTGAAAGAATACAAAGAAGAATCACAAAATCTGTAGTACTAAATGAATCTCTCACCTATGAGGAAAGACTATCTAAATTCGGTCTGTTATCACTGGAAGAAAGGAGACTTAGACGTGATCTCCTATAATGTATGGGATATTATCCATGATCAAAATCGTTCAATAGAATGTGGTCTAGATCTTAAACAGGTACACTTAAATACTAAAGGCCACCCTCTACAAGAAATAAATGCAGCTCTAAGAAAGGCATGTTCTTTCTCTTAAAGAGCTGCTAGACCTTGGAACATGCCACCACTGAAGATTATTATTAGTGATACTAAGACCACTTTTAAAAACAGACTAGATGGCTATATGAGATCAGAAAATCAAATGAAATACTATATGTAAGCTACAAAGCTTTATTGGGCTTTATAGCCTTTTGCTTCTATCAGTTCTTAGTATGAATCTTCGGAACTATTTTATGTAAGCAATAATATCGACAGGGAGGCATTATTAGAAAATACGGACCGCCCAGGGGCATAATGAGGCCGGACGCCATAGGCGTGAGGGCGTTATAGCCCCCTGGAAGGTCCGTGTTTCCAATAATGCCCACCTGGAGGGTATTAATAATTTAGAAATGGCCCATCGGTAATATATTTTTAAAAGTATGAAAAAAAACTTTGAAGTAGTGTGATTAATGTTTAAAAAACGTTGAAATACATTTTTTGTAAAATAGTTCCTGCACTGCTGCATGTCTACCACTAGAGGGCAATCTAGTTCACAACATTTTGTCTGTATGAGCTATGTGGCTGCCTCGTGGGTTTATGGGATTTGTAGTCATGTGTGAAAGATGAGCATGGGGTTCGAGGCCACGTAGTAATGTGGAGGTGAGGTACATTCTGTTGCAGGAGTTTAGTTTAACATATGGAGCCCAGGTACCGGTGGTTTGGAGATCCAGTGAGGAATCAGCCATTAGGAGTGCTGGCTGTGACAAGATAGGTGCATTTATGAAAAAGAAAAAAAAGTGAGAAACAGCAGTCGAGTAGCCTGAACATGCAGGAGAAGGAGAAGGTATGTGAACAGTATGCGTGTTGTGAAGTCAGGGTGCTGGAGCAGAGGTGGGAATTTTGTATTTGGCTCCATATGCAGCTTCACTACTGCATTGGCCGGCTTTTTAGGAGCGGGAGCCGTATGTTACAGCATGACACATTACCAGTAATTAAAAAAAAAAACTTTTAGACTGTTTGACATCTGGAATGCCAGTTAGATGTGTGTCGGGCTGCTATTGTATTTTTCTGTGTTTGGGTTGGGGAATGGCGATCGATAGCGAGAGGAAGAAAATGGCAGCTGGTCAGACTGAAAATTCGGGGTGCCCAATCATATGATAAGTAATGGGGCACCACAGATTGGCACCTTTTTTGCTGGGCATCTATCAAAAATAATTGCCCAGCTCTGGGAGCATGCCAGCCAATCAGATGACCAGAATGTTCTTTGCCATTTTCTAATAAAATTCAGACAAACATTTAACTTTTTCACTATTAAATACTATATATTTTAGCTATCACATACCTGTGTTTTTGAAAGCCATTTATAAGTGCAATAAGCCACTCAGGGTCTGTGTGTTAGACACTTTAACACATGGCTGAAAGGCTGGACACACTCGGCCAGTGACCTCATGTCCCCACTATGCCTCCTAGCCATGTGTTAAAGTGTCTAACACACACACCCTGTCATGTTGTATTGCTTACATAGTAGCCTGGATAATTTTGCAATCCTTTTAAAATAAATGTATGACTATACAATAGTTCCAATCTTTTGGTAAAATAATTTAATTGTTAATTATTGTGCATACATGTGACAATACCTTTGACCAATACTCCACAACATACTGGAACATTTCTGCTGGAATAGTCACACCCTGCAGCTTTATTGCGATGTTGAGCTAAGACGGCTTTCTTTAGGTTACAGAATGGTATTTCAATTATCTTAATAATGGAGTCCATAGAACTAGAATTGAAGGTATCTTATCACAGAGTTACACCACCAAGTGTGGTGTACCACAAGATCAATACTGAGTCCCTTAATATTTTCAATTTACATGAACTCTGCTCCAGACATATGTCAGAATTCAACAATGACTTTGTACGCAGGTGATGCCATAATTTTAGTGTGGCAATCAACCAATGGATGTAGTACATTTAGTACAAGGTGATTTTTTTTCTGTTCAAAATGGTTACTGTCCAAACGAATGTTATTGATTGTAAAGAAAACAAAATCTATGATTTTTCTGGCCTCAGGAAGAAAGTGGAATCAATCCAAATTGTGGACTTAAATGGGGAGATAGTTGAGCAAGTAGATAGTTCTAAGTATTTAGGAATAACTATTGATTCTAAATTGACATATGAACATCCTATTAACAACATTATTAAGATTAGACACCAAAGATTAGGACCGTTATATAGAGAAAAGTCTTTTTGATCCCTGAATCAAACAGAGTACTCACACATTTTTTACTTTATGTGTTGGATTATGATTTAACCATCTATACATATACAAGGAAAAGGTATTGTCTAAGTTGAAGGCCACTTATAATAGTGTCCATAGGTTTATGACCAATTTTACTATTTGAACACATCATTGTGAGTTGATTAGGAGTCTGGGTGTCTGTCATTGGAAGATAGGGATCCACGACTGGTGTTCGACAAATTTCTAATCAAATGCCCAGACAGCGAAACTGGCAGGTCGACCACATTTAGCAGTTGGCTGCTGGTTTCTCAACACACAAAGTGTTTTCTTAGGGGCTTTGCCCCCAAGCCCACCACATGGGGTTGAGCCCTGCACCCCACTAAGATTATCAACTCTGAGTCAGAGCTGATTTGGGGTGCAGACCCCTGACAGACAGTGCCCGGTTCCAGGGGTCCCCACAGCAGCATGGTGCTGTAGTCACTGTGGGGAACCTCGCTGTTGAACTGTCGCTGTCGGGTGGGTATACCGGAAGATAGAATAAAAGTTAGAATGGGTGTCCTAATGTATAAAGTCATCAATAACTTGACTCCAAATTCAGTTCCATCTTTGTTTTCACGATGTACTAATGAACAAGGTACATGCTCTCAGAGTAAATTTTTATTCCTACCACCTTTCTGTAAAAACATTTTGGACAGAAATCACTACAATATAAAGCTCCGTTTCTTATAACATTATCCCAGATAATATAACTAAAAGTAGCACTGCAACATTCTTTAAAATAGGCTAAAAGCATGGTTGCCAACTGAAAATGATTGTTCTTGGAAATCAGTTTGATAAATATTCTGTTCTTTTTATTTTATGTATTCATATATATTGTGTGTTTGTTTATGTACCATGTATGAATGTTAATGTTTTTGTGAAACTTGTCGTTTGAGAAAAAGGCAGTAATGCTCATCTCGCTACAAGTATAAAAATAAAAATGAAAATGAAATTAAATTAACGGCTGCTTGAGTAAGTAGGTCATTTTCAATTTCTGATAAATTCAATCACCACTATCTATGCATTTTCCAACATTTTATTAGTATTTGAAACCTTTTATACATTTAAAATGATTTATGCATTCATCTGCTGTAATTGTTGTGCACATATTCTACTTTCTGTTATCTGCAGTACCATGTGCTACCAAGACCCAAAATGCTTGGATATCTTTCAAATAGGAACCAGGTGGTGGTCACAAATGGGGCCAAATCAGGGGTATGGAGGGTGACAAGCAGTGCACCTCAGGGGCTGGTTCTAACGCTTTCCAATGTATTCATTTGCAAGATTGGTGAGTGCTTACGGAGCAGGATGGGGGCATTCTCAAAGGGCTGGCGCAAGTTGTGCCAAAGGTGACTTGTGTCAAATGCCTATGCACGGGGACCCTGTGCCCGATTCTCTATTGGGCAATGTCCCGGTGGTTAAGTCCTGTGACTTGCTCAAACCAAATGGTATGCCAAATGGAGGGCACAACTGAACAGACTGCCACAAGCCTGCGGCATTGTAAGATGGGTGCAAGCACCCCCAGACCCAGTCCATGACCATATGAAAGAATAGCCCTATTGGACTAGTGGCCCCCAGCCCAAACCCCAAATTTAATAAGAAATAAACCCCATGGCTATTGGCCCCCAAGCCCCGATTCCAATAATAAATATGTAAAAGCCCCTCATGGCTATCCAACCCTCCCCAAGCCCCGATCTCCAACTCATTAGTATGTAGTCCCCCATTCCTGATCCTGATTGTTTAAATAAAAGCCCTTGTGGGCTACTGCCCCCAAGTCCCTGTCCCTAATTGTAGTAATAAAGAAGCCCTTGTGGGCTAGTGCCCCCAGCCTAATCCCAAAAATATACATACAGTACATAGCCCTCTCAGCTCGGTTCCTCAAAACATTACTAATAGCTCTCCCAACCCCAACCCCTCAAAACATTAATAAATGATCTCCTACCAGCCTCAACAGCAGCTATCATTCACTGAGTGTATACTATTTACAGTATGTGCTCATACAGGTCTCAATCAGGAGTTGGTCATGGTGTTAAGAGGTGGGCTGTGCCATTCACCAACTGGGTACAGGTCAGGGGGAGTGGGGTGATCTGGCACTTTCAGGGTGGGGCCACTATACCATAGGGCTATATTACAAAACATAAAAATAAGTAATATGTATGATAAAAATGAATATTTTCAGGATCAGGGCTGGGTGGAGGCTATTTATTTATGTTTTAAGGGATAAGGGCATGGAGGGGATATTTATTAATATTTTGAGGATAAGGGCTGGGGGGCTATGTATGTATATTCTGGGGATCGGTTTGGGCAGCTAGCCCACAAGGGCTTCTTTATTAATACAATTGGGGATCGAGGACTTAGGGGCTGGTAGCCCTCAGGTGCTTTTATTTAAACAATTGGGGATCAGGAATGGGGGTGCTTAGTGTAACTATGTGGAGGGGCTGCAGGTTCACTTGCAGCATATTGGTGCAACTCCCCAGGGATAGCAAAGTACACTTATACCAGCTTATAGCTAGAGTAAATGTACTTTGACGGATGTTCTCTGGTTGTTGTTTTAGAATCCCAAATTAGGGTATATTGTAGCCTTTGTGAATATGGTGCAACAACTTCTGTAAACCCTTGTGCCATGTAGCATCAGAGTTTATGGCGCAACCTTGGTACAAGTCCACTTTAGCACAAGTAGCCTGCATGCTGTCCCATCGTGGCACAACTAATGGTGCAAAGTGCTACTTGCATCATTCCTACTTTGCACCATGTGCAACCTTTTGAGAATCTGGCCCATCTGATGTGTCTGTCTGTGAATGACACCAAGATCTGTGGTTGGACAGTGGGAAGGCATAAGAGAATTAAGAGAAGACCTTGCTTAATTGGAGAAGTACCCTGGTATTAGGCAACTAAAAGTCAACAAACCGAGGAAAGCAAGAAACGATGCATGCTGTTAAAGAGCAAAATAATTTATTGAACATCAAAGTGCTGACCAACACTGCCAACTTCTCAGCAATTTTGTGCACTGCCACTGTCAGGAGGTGTGGCTAAAGACATAAAACACTATTTAAATGCATTCTATTAGAAAAAATTACATGATCCATTTAAAATAGTGCTGCCTGTTACATGATTAAATGCAATATATGACCAAGCAAATATATGTTGTTTTAAAGCTGATAAGTCAAATAGATAACCTCACTAAAGGCAAATTTATGAGGTTTTAACATATTAACATGGTGTTTCATGAAACCAGTACCCACCCTCCTCATTCATTTCATCTATTCCCTATGGCTGGTTTCTGCATTTACACAGAAATTACTCAAATCAGTGTAAAAGGTAGTACTGCTTTAAGGGGACACTGTCAACTCTTTTAGCATCACATTATTTCTAGCTGTAAACCCATATTTTCTGACTGTTTACCGTCTCTAAAACTCAGTGAAGCTGATGGCTGTTTTATCTCCTTCAATTTATGTTAGAACTGAAATGCATTGTAATTAATGGTGTAATTATACCCAATCGTGCTTTGTTTCAAAACCTTGATCAACTCTTATTACATAATTCCTGAGCATTAAGAATACCCCCAAACAGTGCAGCCACTCATGATGAAATAGTATCCTCTACTCCCACTGTAGCATGAGTGATCAGACTGTGTGGGGTGTTCTAAAGTCCAGGAAAGATGCAGTGGAAGCTGATCACAGAATGTAAACAAACATGTTTTTGTGTGGTAACACCAGCATGGTGCACAGTCTGTTTTTCACCTTTAAAAAGGAAAAGGGAATCCAAATCAAACAACTAGCTGCATCAGCAATCTTTACAGAATGCATGTAGTCTTAAACGTGTTTTTAAACTAGAGACATGAGTCCTGAGGGGTTGACAGTGTACCTTTAAATGGATCATGTGATTTGCTTCAGACTGTATTTAAATGGGTGCTTTATGTCTTTCCACACCTCCCTGGTGAGGTAGAAGTACAACACGGAGCACCAGGAAGTTGGCCGTGTTGGTCACCACTTTGATCTTCATCACATTATTTCTGAACTTTATTAGCATGCACTATTTCATGCTTTCCTTGCTTTGTATTTGCCTTAATGGCAGCACCTACTACAGCTGTGCAGTGTGGATTTTATTCAGTTTCAATTAAAATTCAACACCAAAAGTATAAGGTTATGCACTTGGTAAAAAGAAACAAAAAGGCTAAATACTGAATGGCAGGAGCTTGCCTGGTGCAAACTACAGAAGAGAGGACTTGAAGTCATAGTCAGTGATGGCCTGAGGACCTCAGCACACTGACATAAGGTACACACAGAAAACTAACAGGATGCTGGGATGCATAAGGAGGGCCTTCTTGAGTGGGAGAAGAGAGTCGATCCACTCCTATGCAGGTTCCTGGTCAATCCACACCTGGGGACTGTGGCCACTTTGGGCCCACATCTCAAAAATGGGACTGGAGAACCTAGGCATGTACTCACTGGGGACTGGAGGGGACACAAATCACAAGGTGAGGGTGGTTTTGCTGGCACCACAGATCGGCTCCTGTGCCAATCTAAATATTAGGGGCATTGTGTGTCAGCAATGGGATCAGCTCATGTTTACAGTCACTTCACTGCCAGTCTTGTATTGCTTGTAAAACACTGTGGGATACAATGTGTATTAAAATGCTAAATAAATGCAGATTCTTTTTTTCCTGGTGCTGAACTACTTATTGGGTGTTGCTTGCTGGCACCAGCAAGGCATTCCCGATACAGACAGGACAGTTTGTGTTTTGTGTTGTTTGGTTGGGGGCACTGAAATAAGTGTTTTGTTTATGTGTCAGTATTCCTGACTGACAGTTCAAACAATGTGCAGTTTCCATACTGATACATACACAATAACATGAATTGTTCTGAACATGCAGGAATGTGACCTAAAAAATTTTATTTTTCCTGTCTGGCTTGCCTTCCTCTTCCAGACTGCCCCAGCCCCATCCCACAGCATTCCTGCTCTTCTACCCTCGGGATTTTCATCCCCATGAGCTTGCCTTTGTGGTGGGAACCAACCAAACTGGTACCAAACCTTGACTCCTCCAGTGCTATGGAGATGGAGGTTCCTGGGGTATCCCAAAGAAGGACAGTGGCTGGGTTTGAGGCCCAAGTATGCTGAAGGATCATCCATGCTTGGATCATTTTCCCCTTTTGGGCCACCTTAGGATATTGGCGTGCTAGGAGGCCCAAGCATGTGCAGCTACATGTGCATCCTCCCATACTGCCAGATGTTTGTTCCCTAATGACTGGTCAGAAACCAGTTTCTTGCAACCTGGTCTGAAACCAGCCTGGTCTGGGACCATCCTGATCTGAGACCAGTTTCTGAACCACGTGGTCTGCCAGTTTCACCACTGTAGAGGAGCTTTCTTGTTGCACTTAGATTTTTCCCGCGCCAACTCCCTTTAGTGTAGATTTACTATTACCAACTCTATGCTGCCATGGATCATCACATTGGTGATATCTGGCATCAAAAGAATTTTAGGGAAAGTGAGATTCAAACCCAGACTTTCAGGATCACAGCTAGTGCACTAACCAGTACACTATGCTTGTGGTTAGAGGATTTGCGACAGTCGGTTGACAGATTCGTTGTCAACCGACATTACAGAAACACCTTTATGTCAACTGCAATTACAGTCAGCATAAAGCCTGTCACTTGAGACTGTGTTTTCTTTGTAGGGCTTCGTCCTGAACCCCATGGGGGAATCTTCCCACATCCCTGTAACTAAAATAATCAACTCCAAGCTGGAGTAGATTTGGGAGATTGTGCAAGACCCTCAGAAAGCAATGCAGGTCCCGTGCGACACTGCAGTGACTTGTTGCTGTTGTCGCTGTACTGTTGGTCATGGTAAAATTGTTGCCGTAGGGAAGGCATACCATGATTAGACACATATGTGACAATAACTGATCCCAGGCTAGTTCAGCTGGAAGGAGAAACTGGTCTCAGACCAGGTGGCACTTTAACCGGCTAAGACCAGGCAGCTCTGAAACTGGTCTCAGACCAGGTTGCTCAGATACTGGTCTCAGACCAGGCTGGTCTCAGACTAGTCACCAGTCCTACATTTCCACTGGGACCTCCTCCCATGCCCGCTACCTGACTGCCCTGCCACTTGTGGTCACCAGGTGGCAGTCTTGCAGTGGTAGTGGCATCCTCTCTCCCTCCCTGGAGAAACGGAACATCTTCTTGGATGCTCGAGTGTCCTTCCTCTTGCCATCCCCTGTGACTTGATCTTGTTCACAAATTCCAGTCACTGGCGCCACAGCAGTAGTGCTCCTGCTGCACTGACAGGCTGGCTTCAGAACATGATCTTGCTTTATAAATTGTGACATACTGCTCATGCTCAGAATTTTACATTAACACCAAAATTATTCAAAGGTACCACATATTTGAAATGGGACTACCAAAAATATGTGCAGAGAGAAAATAAGCAATAACCCACAATAAATAAGGTACAGCTGAGTGTCTTCAACTCCCTCAGAAGGGTAATAAGATCTGTCAGACAGCACACCCTGACGTGAGTTATTGCACTTATAAAATGGCACATTTAGGCAAAAAATTCCTGAATGAGATGCTTTACATTTAATTGACAGCCAACAGTGCAATATGATGCATTTTACTGCATGGTCACATAGAAACATAGTCAATGAGGGCAAAAAAGACCATGGTCCATCCAGTTTGTCCATAAAACCTAACAAACCTAAGATCTATTGTCCGTACAGAGTTCTGACCCACACTTACCACACATATGCTCCCCACCTTACCACTAGCACTCTGAACAACCAGTAAGCCCTTCACTTTGTCCCAGCCATGTTTGCAACCATTAATAGTTTTTCACACCCACCACATCAGCTGGAAGATTGTTCCATGGCTCCACCACCCTTCTGTAAAATAAAGCTTTCTCACTTCCTCTTGACCCTCCCTTCACATAATGTGGTTCAGCTAATAACATTCTTTGTTTTCTCACTGCCATTTTATAAGGACTACTACTACTTAATCAATTGTAATGGCCCAGGCTGGATTTTCTAAAACCTGCATCAGAGTTGCGATAGCTGTGCCACATTTGCTCCAAATGTTAGACCACGAAAGGGGATCAAGCTAACAGGCATAGTTTACACAACTTGCAGCACAAAAACTGACACATGCATCAATATCTGATATATGCAGCAGTTTTTAAATGTAAAGCAGGTAAAAGTGTCACACATATGTCCAAACTTCAGAAAATGTAAATATTTGGGTGACTTGGGCATGACCCAGGCTGCACCTGCAACTGGGAACTGTGCCTGCTTAGGCATTTTACAAATCTTACTGCTAAGCTTTTGTAGTTTTTACTGTAGACCATTCTGAAAAAGACAAAAAACTGAAAGCATTGTTTCAAAACTTGTGTATCACTGAAGTTGGAATCTTGATAACCAGTCACATGTTTTATGAAATTTTCAGGATCTGTAGATTCTGGCACCATCTACAAACAACTAACGTTTTAATTTGATCCATTCTATGGTATATGAGATACAAGTGAGTTAAAATCTGTGTTTTGCATTGAAGCTTCTAGCAAATTATAACTACAGTATGGAGGCATCATCATCATTATTGGAAGAAAACTGCAAAAAGTAAAGCAAGAAGAAAAGAAGAAGAATTCCTGTCGCATTTAGTTAAATAAAGAGAAACGTGAACAACAAAGTGTAACATTATCATCAAGCATTAAGAGTGGGAAATGGTTGATTACACATATTCAAAGTTAAGCCAAGGTTGAATAATAAAAAGCAGATGGGAGATAAGTCTAAAGGAATGGAAAGTAAGTACCTTCTCATTCTATATAAAACCCATGTCAGCTCCAGATGAGTTCATTTATTTAATGTTTTGTACTGTTGGTGGCATCACAGCAATGGATGGGTGTAAAATGAACTTCAACCTAACTATATCTTGTCAGACAGGATGGTGGCCAACATACAGTGTTTAAAGGAACAGCAATGAGCTAATAGAAAAATAATGTTATTCTTTGTGTCTGCATGTTTTGTATCAATACCATTAAACTTCTCTCATGTTCTGTGTAAGTAACATCTTCAAGTGGAGTATGAATGCATCTCTTTTAATTTTAGCACCAGCGGAAATCTGACTCCAGCCACAAACAGTTCCAGTTACCAGTTCTCTGGCAGCATTTTAATAATCCTTATTGTATTGATGGCTCTGCTGATCCTTGTAACAGTGTTGGGGAACACTCTGGTCATCCTGGCTTTTGTGGTGGACAAAGTCTCAGAACCCAGAGCAACTTCTTCCTTCTCAATCTGGCAATCTGTGACTTTCTTGTGGGTGAGTCCTTGTGATCTTAATGTATGGAACTTGTGCACATGAAGAGTAGGGCTTGTTTCAAAGTGATGCATGGTAGTGCTTGACAATTGTGTTGTTTACATGCTAATACCAGTCTGCTATGTTGGCAGCTGAATGCAAGCAGGTCAGCTGGAAGTACTAGTGTAAAATATGAATTTGCATTGCTTGTACTGCTGGATGATCCACTTCAATTGTGTTGCTGGCAGATCAGAAATGGTGATTGCATGAGTTAGCATGTAAATCACCCCACTGAGGGTAATTACAAGTAGGTGACACTTCAGTAGGCTATACTATGTAACAGTAGGGTTTACATGTACAGTAGCTGACAGTTGTCACAAAATGTGCAGAGGTTACAGAAAAATCTAGCTTCACTTCTCAGTTTTATGTTCATATTAATACAGATTTAGATGTGGAATCAGTGGAATCATGTTTATTGTTTCTCTGTATATTTTCTCCACTTTTTATATTAAAACACTATCTACAGTTGTCATTGGATGTTAGCTACATATAAATGGGTGTGTGTCAGCAGTTTTCTTTGTTATTTACATTCACTAATAATCGAGATCCCTATTTTTCTAAAGAAAAAAGTGTTTTTTAAAAACACATATAGTTCTCATGATACACCTACAGTATATTAATACAAAAATGCAAGTGAGAAATGAAGTCTGTTTTAGAAGCTTTTCTAAAATGCTTGGTAGCAATGTTATGACATATCAGCTACATGTTAACTCAGCAGTGTGCAGTAGCATGGTGTAGCATAACATAGTATAAATTGCACGGAAACCTCTCATGATCTAATATCTGTGAAATGTGTACACCTTGGTGGAAACTGCTTTGTAACATCAGCAAATCTGCTCACATTAGAAGACACTGACAAAAAATATGCTGATCAATGAGGTTTGCTACTTCTTATATTTTTTTAAAGGTTTTTCTTAATGGTATGGTACATGGATATCCACCCAGTTATCATGTCATGGGAGGTTGATGTGTAGTTTGTGACCCACAATAACCCCTCCCCAATTAAAGATATAAGATGTTTTGTTCAAATACCAAGTTGGCCTGTGGAGAAAACAAAAGAAGCATCCGACTGCCACTGTAGGAAATGCCCAGAATATGTCAGGGACTAATATTTTTTTCTGGCCTAACCTAATATAAATTGCTGAAGTACCTGTATGAGGTGTTAGCAGTATTGTTATAAGCATGATTTATCTCTTTCTTTCTTGCTTACTTGACATACTGAGCTGATAGCAGCTAATTTCCAGATGCATCCTGGGGAAAGTCATATATAATACAATAAAGAGAAGCATAATCAACAGTATGAAAGATATGCACATAGGTACCAAATTGAGACATGGTGTCGAGGGTAAATACATTTAAAGTAAAGAACAGTGTAATGGGACAAGACAAACTATGGAGTGGGTGGAGTAAAATTGCAATTTAGAGTAAGAGGAACATGGACAGTTGCAGGAGGGAGAATGATGTAAGATAGTATATAGAGATTGTATTCTTATCTAATACTGTTGTAGATGCATATTGCATGATAAACGTGGAATCTAATTATGCTGTAGTTAGATGGACGGTACTGTAGATACAGTGCATTGCAAGAGTTATTAGAGGCAGCCAAAGAGGATATTATTCTTCATCTGCAATATAACACTGAAAGGTGCACTATTAAAGAACAGCTGACACTTTAGGGGCAGGCAACTCTTTGCAAGGAGCTACCCTCCCAGGACCTAAATAAGCCCTCAAAGTATTTTTTAGACAAACATTATTTAGTTATTTACCTGAGAAGAATCTTGATCTTTGTTCTGGATTCAAATCCAGTCACCGAGTGCCTGCTGCAGCCCTGCCCAGAAAACTGCTTTGATGAGACAAAGTAGTGAAGTGGCTGCAGAGTTATAGATAGCATTATTTATTTATTTATGTATGTATGTCTTTGGCAACTGGGTAAGTGACTTGATCCAAAGGATAGTTTTCAGTCATGATCTGGGACACAAGGTGGCAATAATATGAGTCAAACAAAAAGAAAACCGCACAAACAGGAGCATCGTGATAAACACACCTCAACATGAGGTGATGGAAAAAAATGTACAGTAAATAACTGGTTATACAAACACAAATAGCAATAGGACAAGTACATGTGATACCAACACAAAAAATAGTGTAATTAACAGTCAGTAGCTACATGCGATTACATGATGCATTTTCATATTAACATTGGGTACCCAACAACAAAAAATTTGCAGATTCAGACAATCAAACTGTCATGGACTTTAGAGATCAAAGCAGGATCAGAGAGCAAAAGTACAAGGTCTAATAGGATAATGGGGCTAGGACATAAGAAGGTGAGAAAAGGAGGGTAGAGGTGGGGTAAAGCAGCAAAACTGTTGCATTATAGAGCATGGGCGGTTTGTAGGCCCTAGTGTTGTTGTGGAAAGCAATGACAAGCGCCTGCAGTCAGGAGCCAGTCTTTAGGTTTTTGAAAGATAAGGGTGGAGGATGAGCGGATGTTCCATAGGGAGGAGGCAGAAACAAAGAATGCTTTACTACCCATGGCAGTGGAGATGCATGGTACTTCCAGCGGGGACTGAAGATACCATAAGGGTCCTTGAAGCCTCCTTACCTGTCAGAAGGGATGAGTAGGGGACAGATGGCTGTTCCTGAGTGAGTTGTCCACCAAGCACTCCATAGCATAGTCAACATGACCTTGTAGTGTTAGCCACCCTAGAGACTGGTAGCATGTGAAGTGATGGGTAAAGTATAGGTAGAGTATAATGCTGCTGGAGGCAGCGCAGCCTTTGTGTGTAACTTTACTTATTACGAGCACATACATGTTAAACAGCAGTGCAATGAAAATGTTATTTCAAAGTTAAATTTCTGCTGTATTTATGAAAAATATTGGCAGAACTGTTGAGTTTTCTGGATGCTTTCTATGCTGTGTACAGCACATTTGTATTTTTGTCTGGATTCTTATCCTCCTGGTGTCCTCAATACTATTTCTATGCATAAATGAGGTGGTCAACTTTTTTCTTGAGAAACAATTACATTTAAATTTTCCTAAAATTCTTAAATGATGAAGAAACTGGAAATGTTATCACCAAAATAAACTGGAAGCCATCTGGTATCAATTAGGAAGAAAAAGGTGGGGTCAAATTTTAGCCTTTTTCATTGCACTGTTGCTTTAAGGATGAGTAGTTCATGTAATACTACCCACTTAACATGTATAAGCACCTGTAATAAGTATAAGTTGCATGTAAGGCTGCCAGTGCCCTCAGTATCATTACAATGCTATCTATAGCCCTGCAGTCCCTTCCTACTTCACGTCATCAACATGTAGTTCTCTGGATGGGACTGCGGCTGGTGCTCAGCAGCTGGCTTTGAATCTAGAACAGAGATCATGGTTCTTCTTCAGTAAATAACAACAGAATGTCTGGCTACAAAATATTTGGGGTTGTTATTCCTGGGGCAGGCAGCTCCTAGCTACGAGTTGCCTGCTCCAAGGAAAATACGTGTCAGCAGTTATTCAACTGTATACTGTACTGCTTCTATCACATTAAATAAAATATGTCTTTATAGAAGACCAGTGCTGCTTCTGGTTTGATACAGTGTGTTTCACAGAAATCTGCAATAAATTGTGGTAGAGAATAACAAAACTAAGGCAGAATGCAGAAATTCCTTACATGGGCACATAATTAACTCGGAAATTACCATCGTAACTGTATCCTATCATAATTTTTGGTGCTGAAATTAACAAGAAACCTGTCTTGATTCATTTTAAAGATGCTACCACAACTTAGTTACACCTTGAGTTAAAATCAAATCACTGCAGAAACTCTGCACACTATCAGGAAACTTGTTTCACAAATACGCTCTCCAGTGTCATAAAGTGAGGTGAACATCAGCATTTCCTCCGTTTAGATTTTTGGCTGGGGATGTAAATAGTTGGACACAGACTGTATGTGGGAGCATGATCCTCCCACAGCTGCATCTGACAGTCAATGTTTGTAACACCTTCTGTGATTTGTAGCACCTTGTGTCAAAAATTGCTGACTTAATGGCACAGCTGTGTCCGAGCAACAGATGTTTTGAGCCCATTTAGTAGATTTTGAATCTGAAATTTTATTTTTTTATTTTACCAGCAAAAGGCTCCATTGAGCAGAACTCATTAACAAGAAAGTCCTGGGTAGGACAGCATACAAAGTCACTTCAGATGAAACATTTGAGGTACCGAGGGTAACAAAGGGTATAAGTTGGTACAAGAGATACAGTAGCATTAACATACAAAAACATACAAAAATGCAACACAAATTCACAATCAGGAACAGCAGGTAGAAAACATGATATATATTTTCATTGCAAAATCTTTGTTAATGCGCCAGTTAGGGTTAAAGTGACAACAATATGAAAATAAGATAGAAACATAGAATCTGATGGCAGATAAGGACCGTTTGGCCCACCTAGTCTGCCGATTTCCCTACCCAATGGATAAGCTGCAGATCCTAGTTAACCAACAGCCTACTTCCTCCTACTTCCCACTAGAATTGCCTTATGTCTGTCCCATGCATTCTTGAATTTCACTGTTTTTGACTCTATGACCTCCTCAGAAAGGTTGTTCCATGCATCTACAACCTCTCTGTGAAGACATACTTCCTCACATTACCTCTGAGCTGTCCCCTCTTCTTCAAATTGTGCCCCTTGTTTTGCACATCTCTTTTTCTGAAAGATGCTACCCTCTTGGACTTTGCTAATTCCCTTGACATACTGTATTTAAAAGTTTCTATCATGTCCCCTCTCTCTCCTTTCCTCGTGGCTATGTATCTTAAGCTCTTTTAGTCTTTCCCTCACTATCCTTCCCTTTGTCTTTCTACGCTCCCATATGTACCTATAAAAGGTTTTATCCCCTTCTTAACCGAGTTGGCTATCTTTTCATCTGTTTGGGCCTTTGCTATTCTGACTGCCTTCCCACTTTCTTCTGCTCTAACTGGTACAGTTCTCTGTCCTGCTCTTTCTGTGTTCCCTTATACTTCCTAAATGCTGTCTTTTTCTCCCTTTCATACCCACCACCTCTTTTGAGAACCATAGTGTTTTTTTTTTTCATTTTGATTTATTTGCTTACACAAAGGCTTGTTGCCTCTGTGGTGGCAGTTTTGATGTTTCCCATTGCTGCTCCACCCTCCTTCTTGCCTGTTTGCTAGTGCTTTCTGAGGCGCCCCATTTTGACAAAGTCAGCCCTCCTGAAGTCCAGTACCTCACTTTCCTATGGCTTGACTCTGCAGCTGTGCTTTGAGATGACCTTAGTGACCTCAGCCACCTCCACTAGTTTAAACTCCTTCCAGACAGGTGGAGCACCTCTGTTCCATCCAGGCTGATCACTGTGATTCACAAAACAGTTTGCTGATGGGACCCCGTTGGATAGCGGACACTTTGTACGAGAAGAACTGAGTAAACTCAGATTCAGATGTTCAGTATGGGATATAAGAGCATTCGTGTACTCAGTGGCTCTGATTATGATAAATTATTTCTTACCTTTGTTCAGTTCCTTTTGATTAATTAACCAAATACAGAATATCCAATATTTCATTATCTATTACTATTCTGATATATTGTTATAGTAGGATGTTCATTCAATTCTACATTGATTTTCTTTGTGTGTCATATTTTGTAGGTGCATTCTGCATTCCTGTGTATGTGCCATACGTCTTGACAGGAGAATGGATGCTTGACGATATCTTTGTAAATTCTGGTTAGTCATGGATTATCTCATGTGTACATCATCAGTTTTCAATATTGTCCTTATAAGTTATGACAGATTCCTCTCTGTTACTAGAGCTGTGAGTAGAACCACTTTGAGTCTCTAAATGTTATATTTGGCATAATCACAGATGGAAGTACTGTATGTGTGCTATAAATGTAATGTTTAATGATGTGGACACTAGCAGCAACATATTTGAACATGCAAATTAATTGTTTTTGCAGATTTTAAAAATCATTTATTGGGCAGATAAATAGAGCCTGGAACTTAAAGGTATAAAACCTATTGTAAATGTGATAATATCCTAAAACTTCTGTGCAGTAACTTTTTAGGGGCATGCAAACATCATTATGTGAATATTCATTGACTATATTTGGGATCCCAAAATATTCATTATTTATTTTGGTTGGTAGGTAGAAGCATGTGACATGGCTTAACCAGTCACAGCTGTCTTTAAACTAGAGATGCTCTTTAAAAGGATTAAACCAGGTGTTACTGCACTTGGATAATGAGGTGGTGCAGATTTTCGGTGTGCTACTCAATAGTGGTAAACAATTCAACAAAAAATGCACTCAGGAGTAAATAAGAATGAAAACGCCACAAACTGCACTGCAGTCTAAGTTCCAAGTGGCAAAATGCTGAATTTATTGTAATAGTCAAAGACCAATTCAAACTTAAATGAAAATAACAATGAGAGCTCCAGCCACTACATGCTCAGTAACCCCAGTGTTTCACTCAAGACAGCTTCCTCAGGGGCACTGTACTGAGGTAGTGAGGTACTTACTACACATTTATATCAAGGGCATGCAGCATTGTTATGACATCATAGCTCCTTGACATAAAAATGAATTAACCACAATGTTAAGAAAATGCCAGGCTCCTTTAAGTGTGGTCAAGACATAATCAAAAACAACACAAATAAATATTTAATATTTAATAAAATACAGCATGATTAATTTAAATCACTAAGAAAGAAAGTATAGTACAACAACAACATTCAGAGATTACACTGCAAATTATATCACACAAAAAGTTCATTGGTAGTCCAAGGGCAAATAATAAAGCATATAAAGGGCAGGGAGAGAACAGTCAACCAGAGTAGGGAGCTTTTAGCAATAAACTTATTGTGAAGACAGGAAATTCCTGTGCTCTACCACATCTCCAGTCTGTAAAGCAAAGCAGAGGGAAAAGATGTTAACACTAAGCACATTGGGCCCTATGCACAAACGGTCTGGAATTACGTGTCGGATGCATGTATTCTGCCCACGTAAAACTGCAGACCTGGACAGGTGCAGGGTGCACAGTATGCACTACTCAAGCACCTGTGGGCACTGTCCATGGCCCTGCCCTCCTGTGCACATGACTGTGCTGGTAGCCATGGGTGGAGTAGTGGCCAAGATGAACTTTATTTTCTGTGATTTCTATGACTGTAAAATTTCTTGTTGGTCCCCAGTAGCTGTGTCTTTCTCCTCTGTATTGTACAAGTCAAAAATTTATTTTGCCGGCCTGCCTGTGTATAAACACACACACACACACACACACACACACACACACACACACACAATTAGGCCAAGATAAACTTTATTTTTTTGATTTCTGTGACTGTAAAATTTCTCATTGGCCCCAGTAGCTGTCTCTTTCTTCTCTGGATGGAACAAGTCAAAGATTTATTTTGCCAGCCTGCCACTCTTTGAACCTTGTCTTCTTGCTGGGATTGGAGGTCACTGACCGCATGGTGGTTATTTGGTAGGACCACTTTACCATGGGATTCTCATTCAAAGCCCCCAATAGGTCTTTCCCTAAGGAGATGGTCCAGTATCACCCTTTAAAGGGTTTGATGAGTGCCTGTGATGAACCAGGGGAGTTGGTATTGACCTATAATAGGTGGTTGCTGAAGCCCTTGATTCAATCGCATCAGTCTGTGTTTGACTCCTCACTTTGCACTGGAGGTCCCCTTGGTTTGGTGGGACTCTCAGGGATCTGAAGATGAGGGGTCGAAGGTTGGAACAGCAATGGCAAAGATCCCAGTCTGATGGGGATAAGCTTAATTTGATGTCTCATTTATAGAGATTAGCAATCAGCAATCCTTTTAAGAAGGTAGCATTCTTGTACAAGGAGATTGCTGCAGCAATCAACAGACCAACTCAGCTCTTTCAGACTTTTGATAGGATATGTAATCCAGCCTGTCTTCAGCCTGTGGGAACTTTTTCACAATCTAAGTGTGATGCATTTGGTCTTTTCTTTTCTTTCTGACAAGATTGCCTCCATTAGATCAAGGATCCAGTCAATGTCCTCTATTGGGGCATCGTATGTCATCACAACAGTGACACATTAACAGTGCCAAGTCAATACAGTGCCAAATTTTGGTGACTAGCATTTTCGTGAACTGTCTGTGCCCCCTTCCCAGACTTATTATATTTAGTATGGAAAGGGTGTGGGAGGGCACAGCTCACCACAGAGAGGTCACCGAATATGACAGTAGCCAAAAGCTGGCATTGTATTGACGCAGTTCTGTAAATGTATCGCTGTGATGCTGTGGAACCTTGGGGCATGCAGCGGTGAGTTGGGGTCATGGTCATTCCGTCTGTCTGGTCAGACTTCAACCTGTTGATGGTCATGGATGCCATGAAGGGCATTCAGAAGTTGAGACCCGCCTACTGTAGTTTTCATCTGTGTCCACCACACCTTCTCATAGGGTGCGTGGGTTCCATTGGCCTGGTCCTGGCTGGGGTAGTCCAGTGCTCTATAATGAGAAGGGTCTTCCTGAGCCCATGAAGGAGGCAGTGGTGAGACCACTTTTTTTTAATTCAATATGTTTTATTGAGTTTTCAAACAAACAAACAAAACAATGGAGGAAGAAAATGGAATATCTAGTAAAAGGTGAGACCACTCTTGAAGAAACCGTCACTAGATCCGGACTGCCTAGCCAACTATTAACCTATCTCTAATCTTCCCTTTGTGGAAAAGGTTATTGTGAAGGTGTAGCTCTTCAACTGGAGTCCTATTTGTCAACTCATGACATCTACGACCCTCTCCAGTCAGGTTTAGGAAAAGACACAGTACTGAGATTGGCCCCGGTTCGGTGCTTAATTATCTCCTGGTGGTGAGGGAATGATGAGAGTGTTCCGCTCTTATGTTCCTCGATCTCTCAGCTGCATTTGGAACTGTGGACTATGGGGTGCTGCTGAAGCACCTCCAGGTTTGTTGTGGACTGACTGGTGCATTCCTCAATTGATTACATTCTTTCCTCCCTGGCAGGATGCAGAGGGTGGTGCTGGACATTTTCCTCTACACCACTGCCCCTGCCATGTGGGATCCTGTAAGGCTCCATTTTGTCCCCATGTTGTTTGTGGTGTATATGCTACCACTAGGGACATTATAATAGGTATGGGCTGAGTTTTCACTGCTCTGCTGGTGATACTCAGCTATACCTGTCTTTGCACTCAGACAGCAGGATGCTATCTCAAAGTTCAGTCTGTGCATTGTTGAAATCCAAGACTGGATGAAAACCAACTGGTTGAGGTTAAATCCAGATAAGACAGAAGTACTAGTCATGGAATCTGGTCACCTGAGGGTCGGTGTGCAATCTGGTCAAGTTTTCAGGGCTTAGGCTCAGGGACTTCCAATTGCTCACCTCAAGGTGAAGAATCTTGGTTTTGTCCGGACTGTGGCGTGACCCCTAAGTTTCAGGTTTCAGCTGTGGTCCAGAGTGCTTTTTACCAACTTAGGAATGCCACCAGGATAAAACACTTCATCCTCCCAGGTGATCTGCCATCATTAGTCCATGCCTTCGTGACATCACAGCTTAACTACTGCAATGCCTCTACCTGGGGCTATCAGGGGCTGATCTCTGCTGTTTTCTGCTGGTGCAGAATGTGGCAGCCAGGTTGCTGACTGACCTTCTGAGGTCATGTCAGATTACACCTGTGCTCCACTCTCTGCACTGGCTGTCTGCTAAGAGGTGGATTACCTTCAAAGGTCGCTTTACTAACTTATAAGACCCTACATGGACTGAGGCCCAACTACCTGCATGACCTTCTACAGCCCTACTGCCCACTCTGTCCTCTTCAGTCAGCTGATGAGGGCTTTTGATGATTCTAGGGTCTGTTTGAAATCATCAAATGCCCACGCATTATTGTTTGTGTCACCGACCTTTGGAATTCACTTCCTCATCGTTTAGAGAGGCCCCATCAGTAATGACTTCAAAAGGAGCAGTAGACATTTTTATTTAGGAAGCTTTTTCCTCCAGTTGATAAACCTGTTCTAAGATAATTAATTTAAGCTAATACTGTTTTATATATTCATAAATTGCATCACAATTGAAATAGAGTGCTTTATTAAATAAACTAAACTAAACTAAACTGTACACAGCCTGCCACACTGACACCAAGATGTTGTTCATTATTTGTGATGTCTGGTCTGTATTATTGCCCCCTCCCCAGTAGTTTCTCTCTGTCATTTCTTGTTCTCCTCTGGATTGAACAAAAAGTCAAAGATTTATTGCCAGCCTGCCCTGCCTGCATACTGTCTGCTACACAGTCACACTGAGGTTAAGATTAACTTTATTTTTTGTGAATTCTGTGACTGTAAACTTTGTTGTTGGCCACTAGTAGCTGTCTCTTTCTCTTCAGGAAGGAACAAGTTAAAGATTTATTTTGCCAGCCTGCCCTATACACAGTCTGCCACACTGACACCAACAGATGTACTGTATTTCTTTTATGCAATAAGGGTGGACATAAATGGAGAGTGCTAAATGTTTATCTGAGTAACTGTATGGATAAATTTTATTTATCCACGCAGTTACTCATTTATCCACATAGTTACTCATTTGTCCTCACAGTTATTCATTTATCCACACTGTTATTCATTTATCCTCACAGTTACTCATTTATCCACACAGTTACTCAATTATCCACACCAACCATATTTAAATTCAAATAACTTTAAAATGAAAAAGATAGCATGGTACTGTGAGCATGAAAATTGTTTAGCACAAAAGTATCTGAAAATGAGTGGTGTTTCATTTATAGATACCTTATGGATTTTTATGACTAGCAAAACAAACTCTGGTCAGAGCCGAAATGGTTGTGGAGAGCTTCGGATGCTTTTACTTATTATTTCTAATGAATTTGCATAATGCAGATCTGTGGAGAGGCAATTTCAATGTGGCCTTCCTTACATATTTTACAATGTGTTTTCCTAGAATATGCCTGCTGATTGCTATGTTTTTAGCCTAGATAGTTCACAGAAGAATTACATCTTATTTTCGGTGGGGCTCTTCATCTACACAATATTATGCAGCATTGTGTAAAATCAGAACGCATTAAAAACAATATTTTACATCTGGGGATATATTAAGTGCTAGATTGATGCATGAGCAGAAAGATACATCATTCAAAGAGAATGCGCCACTGGTACAGGGTGTGCATATAGTGAAGCCCACCAGGATGAAGCGCAGCACTGCAGAATTCTGCAGTAGAGTTACTGCAGCAAACAATGCAGTTTCAAAGGGAATTTATCCCTTTTTTCATGCAGTAAACTTGTGACACTGCTGTTCATCCTGGGCTTCATTGTTCCTGTTGAAAATGTGAACCTGGACGGGAGTCGCAGTGCAGACAGCCGCCAGCTCAGGTGCATTCAGGGTGACCCTGACTGAATTCCTTTCAGGGTGAATGTGGCACATACTGGTGTGCACCGCAGTCCCCATGGATGATATTCAACCCAGGAATGCAATGAACTAATGGAGCATGCAAGGTGCAAAGGGCCTTATGCATGCTCTTACCAGCCCATTTGCATGTTGGCATGGGG
The DNA here is from genome assembly GCA_016271365.2 of Neoceratodus forsteri. NCBI lineage: Eukaryota > Metazoa > Chordata > Ceratodontiformes > Ceratodontidae > Neoceratodus > Neoceratodus forsteri. The sequence continues at coordinate 1,188,775,606 of CM057455.1, forward strand.
ATGAATGCACTCGAGCAGCTCTCACACCCCAGCGCTGACCCTGATCACTCACATGTGGGACAGGTCCTGAAGTCTCTGGTGGTATAGAGGCACCTCCACCTGCTCCACCAGCCCTGATCGTATTTCTTGTCCTGCCTCTATCGTTTCATATTGTAGGGACCCCAACACCATCCCTAATTGCACCTGAATACACCTACAGTCCATGTCCATAGTGTAGTGGCCCCGCCCCCTCAATGGTGCACAGACACCCCTGCCCCTGCCCCCAGCCCATCCCATTGAGTTGACTGGCTGTGTAATGGGATAGTACCACTTTATCAGCGGGTGGTGGAGCACTCACAGTAGGATGCTGGAATGTGTTATACATAAGCATGAGCTGTGTGTGGGTGATAACACCCAGTGGTCATACTCCTCAGGCACCGCATGCGGATGTATCATCCAGGTGCCACTGCACTGCTCAGTGTGGGTGATGGCTGGTGCTGTACACACTCCCACAAGTCACAAAACAGGCATGGTACAGTTGACCTCCAATTCATTTGTGCAACTGGGAAACTGCAGATGAACTATCTATAGCCTGAAGCATACACTGCAAATGGCATTGCAGGATACTGTACCCATTGCACCTCGGATACTTCAGCAGTACAGAGGATGGCATGTTATATAGGGGAACAGGGAGAATGTGGGCTTGCAATGGTGTATGACAGCAGAAAGATACAGCATTGGCAAGGCATGCATTGGAGGTATGTAAATTCCTCTTCAGTTTGCCAGGGACATACACATGGCTGCATACACTGGTGGATCCATAGCTGGCATGGTACTCCAATGCACAGTACAGCCAGTTGGGTCATTCCAGAGTGCAAGTCCTCAGCCTGGGTTCAGTGCAGTCAATGGCTGGACATGGCAGGGTGTGGAAGGCATTGCCAGTCTTGCAACAGGTTGGGTATGGTGGGAGTGAGGTGTGTGTGTACAGGGTTGGCGAATGGCAGTCCTCTACACTATGGATATAGACCATGGTTTCCTCTGGTGCAATTGGGTCTGGGGTCCCACAATATGGAACTCTTCAGGGACAAAGTTGGCTAGATTGGGGATGGAAAGGGGTACTCTAGTCAACCTGGCTGCCATGCTGCTATGCACCTGGGTGCACATCTGCAGCCTACCTGTGGGTGGGTGGGTGGCTGGTTAGGTTAGGCCAGCTATTCATGGTCTAACTGTGGGCCATGGTGCTCTGGACTGTGAGGGCACATTCCCTACTAAATATGTTGCAGCACGCATATGTATGGGATTGCCTCCTCGACTTGAATGGCATACCATTTGTGTGTGCTGTGGCTATTTCCTTGTGGCTGGCACAACCCATGTGTTTGGATAGTGTGCTGCTGCACACTATTTGAGTTGTGCGGCACATCCCTTTCCCATCAGGATGCGCTGCATATTCCCTTGAATATGGGGGCCTGGACTAGGTAGCCTGAATAAATACATTATAAAAATGGTAAAATCATGACCCCACTGAAAACAAGATATTGCATCTAATCTGGGACAGCCTGGGTAAATACAGTGCAAAATGTGTAAATGAACATCCTGTGACAATGAGATGTAGCATCTTCCCTGCCCTATCCAGGATACAAAATAAAGGATTAGAAATATTCAGTGCTCCCAGATCCAAATAATCATTACCCTGTAAGAAGCCCTCATTTTCTCTGTGATTTCCCCACAAAGACAGGATCAAATCCCTGCACATTTTTCCATATGACTTTGTTATTTATTTTAATATATGGATCATTAAAATAATAGCATAGAAAATTATGCAAAAAATCTTGTAATACATACCAGCTTCTCAATAATACTCCACTTCACTCCCACTAATACTATCATTTCATTTGAATGATAATATTATCACCCATAAACAAATGCTAAGTGCAACTTTTCCAAGTGTCAGCATGAAAGATTTCAAAGCCGGCTCTGCAGTAACCAAACAGTACCTTACTTTTCTTTTTTTAAAAAGAAAATGAGTAACAGTTACACGTGCTGTTGAAGTGGAACTACATTTTGCCTCTTACTGTTAAAAGGAACTGTTTCCTGCACTTTCCTGTTCAGCTCTTCAGGAAAAAAGGCACAACTTCCTGATTCCTTGCTGAACAGGTCTGCCTGCACAGTGCTTCACCAAGTAAGACCAAGCCATGTTCTGTCATCCGTATATTAAAAATAAAAACAGGTTACAGTGAAATACTTTGCTGAAATTCCATCTTGAGGTTCCTTGGGACATAGAAATCTCTCAAGCTTTGCTTTCAAGGTTATCTATGTCCCCAGAACTCCTCTCGATGGAATTACAGCCTTGTAATCACTGTAACCTATTATTCTATTTATTATATCAGCAGCCTTTATTAGGAAAAGAGCTCTGATTTGCTGCTCAGTATTAATATTATATGTCATAATGGCCTTGGAATGATTTGGATTTATATGCTATACATAAAGCATAATGGGGTACTATATGAAATAACAAATATCAAGCTCATTATTTCATGAATAATACTCAAAACTAGTAATCACATGTCAGACAATCTTTCAAAAGATACTAGTAATGCCAATAAACAAATTTATTGCAAAAGAGATATATATATATATATATATATATATATATATATATATATATATATATATATCTTTAGTTTTCAGGCAAATTCTCATAGTCTTTTTCTGTCCTCCTGATAGAATCTTGAATGAGTTAAGTAAATGCTATTATTTTATCAGGGTCCTGATCCAGCAACTCAGTAAATATGCACTCAGTATATCATATTATAAAATGAGAAGAAACAGTCTTCTATTTACAGTTGTTTGATCAGGAATTTGATAAATGGTACTGTATAAGTTATTTTTGTTACATCTATGTTGGTCCAATAAAAGGCATCAAATCATTTGCTTCTGTATCACTCATGGTTTGTCAGCAGTTAATTCATTAGATGAGGTGTCCCTTGCCAAGAGTTTGACTATTTCTTCATCCTTCCCCAAACACACACACACATACATATAACCCCTCACCCCTGCCTTTTTACTAAAATGACAGGTGGCATGGTGTTGGCATTGGCAGCAATACCTGGTGGGGACCTGGTCTGGGAGGATAAGGTTACCTGGCACAAGGGACCTAGGTTGGCTACTCTGCACGGGCACCCAAGTAAATCCAACTACAGGAAGCAATAACTGTAATGTCCAGAACCAGGATTGGGATTTTTCAGTGTGGCTTTATTCATAAACTAGTTGAACATGACAAAACATTGATGGTCCCCAAGGGGCTACATTCACTGTATATGCAGATAGAGACTACAAGGTGGTCCACTTGAAGAATGAACCCATTTCAACTGTGGTCTGGCTCTGGACCCACCAGGCACTCAGCCCGGACTTGCATGCCGCTTTGGATACACAGCCCGACTGGCCCGGCCCCTGCCAGCCACTTGACTGATGGTCCATTTGAAGAATGAACCCAATCTTACTTGGAGTGACTCCCATCAAACAAGGAGCATATTTCCCAAACTGTGGCTCCCCACACCACTTAGAATCTGTGACTCCTAGAGAGACTTGTTTTCTTACTTCCTTCAAACTCCCATTAAACAAGGAGACTCCCATCAAACAAGGTGTATATTTTCCCATCCTGTGGCTCCCCACACCATTTAGAGTCTGTGACTCCTAGAAGATTTTCCAAGTTCTGACCCACGCCTGGGTACCTACCTCATCACTGGCCAGGAGCATGAGGCAAGTAGCAAATCACAGAAGAAATCCGTAGAGGTGGGCCTGGTTACTAAAGATGGGGGTGTTCCCACCTCCAGCTCCCACAGCCCATACCCGCCATTTCTCTGGACAAACAGAAACTTAAACTTTGAAAATGTAGATTAAACGGTGGATGACTTGAAGCACCCCTCTACAACATTACTTGAAATCCATTAAAACTTTAGATTTTTTGACTGCTTCATTTGTTTGTACTAGTAAAATAGTCCTCCCAAATAGCAGTCCACATCCCAGCTTTCTTTATACTTTCAAACTGATGAAACAATTTGTTTGCCCCTTCAAATAGAGCAAATCACTCAACCTTTCATTGCAGGTGCCCCACAGTCAAAGTACCACTTTTCACTGTTATACCAGAACGGAAACTGTAAACAGGCAGCTTTTCTGTAGTGGAAAATTAGGGATTGCTCTGAATCCACAGAGGGACTTCTCTCTTCCACTCGGAGGAGGGAGAGGGGCACTGAGACCTGGACAGTGGTCTCCACCACTTTAAACTGGGCTCTAACTTTCTCCCAAGGAAGTAAACAGAAAACACTTCCTTCTACTTGTAAACAAAACAGTAGACTTCCTTCTTGCTTTAAGACAAACAGAAGACTGACTTTGAAAACTCCCAAAGTTCTAACTCACTCCCTGTGCTGCAGATTCCAATGTGGCTTATGCAGCTGTGACAGTTCTATGGTGATGTCATCTCTCAGTCTCAGCTGTGACTGAGACAGAGTGAGACAGTGTGAAACCCATTTAACTGGAGTTTCACAAGCTGCCTTCCTGCCTACCACTAGGTCTTATTGGGATTCTAGTAACCCTTGGTAACAAGGGGTTACACTCACCTTGACCAGCAAAATGACTGTCCCCAGTCATTATGCACCCGGCATTAGGCCATCCCACCCTATGTGCTACCTGTGGAGGGGGTGATCAGGCCCCTCCCACCATGTGCAAGCACAGGCAGGCAACACTAAGGGCCCAGAGGCCTGTAGCTGACATGTCAGCCTTTACTCTATCCACTTACTATGGACACCTAGTGGCTCTGGTAGAACCATCCAGAGCATAGCCCTGATAGATCAGCACTCGGTCCCTACTGCAGGTCAGCCACAGCCTGTCCATCCCCTTAACCTCTAGGAAAACCTATCTGCCTCTAACATAATATCCCAAACAAAACAAAACCCGGGACCTCCCCGACCTTGGGCAAACTGCAACCACACCATTAAAATACCAATTACTGTTTCCTCCCTACCCCACAACTACACCTGTGGAAGGAAACAGGTTAACACAGTAACAACCATAGCAATAACAACACAGTACTTTAAATTCTACCAATAAAGCACTGATGAGGAACTCCGATGAGCCCTCCTCCTCTTCTTGTCTTCCCAGGAACACCTGTAAGAAAAAGACAAAACAAAACACACTCCTAGTCTGCATACACAGTCTACCTAAACAACAACCCTACCATACAAAAAGAAAACACTGAACAATCCCAAAAGATTTTTTTTTTTAGAAAAAGGTAGAAAACACAGTATTTACATTAGAGTACAATAATGACATTATTTACAATACACATTTGGGGATGGAGTGCCCTAAAAGTCCCAACTAGTGACCACAAGGCCCGAAGGCTAGTCCAATAAAGAGTCTCTCCTGGGCTGGAGCCCCGTGAAACACAGTTCTAAAGGCCAAAGTCCCGAAGGGGAGAGTCTTTGTGGACAGTTCACACATTTTGAAGTCTGTAGTGTAGGGTGTGTACTGCAATGTCATAAAGATAGAAAAGTGTTTTTGGACTTACCAACCTATTTGTAGTATACCAACGGCACCAACCTTGTCCCTGCCAAGACTCTCCCTGGCAGTATTTCTTCTGATACAGCTGGGCGGACATCTTCCAGGAACCACAGGAGGGCTCATCTGGAAACAGCTGGGTTGATGTCATCAATGGAGAAGGAACCTTAGAACAGGAACAAAAGAACAACAGCTGGTCCGATGTCATCCGATTACCAGGCGATGAACAGGAAACAGCTGGGATGGTGTCCTCTGGATCTGAAGTCATCTGGTGGGCCAGTAGATGGTTGCTGAACAGGACAGTACACTGTAGACTGAAGAATGTGGAGCACCTGAGTCCTTCATATTGGCAGATCAATAAGGGTACTTCACAGTCTGGTGTGGCAGTATTGACTACCACTGTTCGGCTCTCCATTTTGTAGGCACGGGCTTAATTACTGGGAGGTCCTTGCACTGAGGTCAATAGTACTGGGGTCAGGGGCTTGAATTATTACCCGTCTGGGCACATAACTCACACATGGGGAGATTTCCACGTCCCTCTCCATCCACTATTCTCACTCTGTCCATAAACAGTGTCCTGCCTCTTCCACTGTGTATACTTTTGTGGAACAGTCTATTCTTTACATGCTGGTTTGCCCCAGGATGCACATGTTTCATTGCTTCATCCCAGATCCAGGATTTTCTGCAGTCCTCAATCTCCTCCCAGACTTTCCGAGGAAAGGTAGGAAAGGTCATACCATAGATCTCATTTGCCTTTCTACGAACCAGTCTCTCCTCTTTACTTGCTTTGGTCAATCTGGGACCGCTGGCTTGGCTTGGGGTGGCCAGTCCTGGTTCTGCCAGCTTCGATCTTCAAAGAAATTAAAAACAGATCCCTGACTTCTTCTTCTTGTAAAGCCAGGGCAGTGGCATCACCACCTTCTTCAACACATTCCTCCGAGGCAAGATCTTGAGGCTGTGTACCCGCTCCTTTCTCACAAGGCCACATAGGTTCCCCTCATCTTCCTCTTCACTGAGGATCTCAGCCCAGGAGTGAGCAGTCGTGCTCACCCTGAGACTATCCATTCATCACTAGGAGCAGAGGTCGACACCTCCCAGTCAAAGGCCTCCCGTATCTCATCTTCACCTGCGAGACTTGGGCTAGGCCCCCACCCAGGGGTCTATTGATGTTTTATCGAACTTTCTTTCTGAGATCCAGCATCCAAAACTTCAATTTCAGGTTTAGTCTCTAATTCTGCACCTCTAGCTTTGTGCCACACTCCCTGAGGTACCTTCTTCCACAGGCTCTGTCTGATGCTGTGTGCTGCCAACTGCAGATTCCTGAATTTTGTCCATGTGGGAGCCAAACGAATTGAGGTGCTTTATACAAGCCATATTTTTGAAGACATCCAGCACAGTGAGGAATCATGAAGACATCCTTCCAGCACTCAAGCATATCTGGCATACATACACTGGATAATTAGGAATTGACACATCAGGAAGGAGTTGCCCTCCATAGCACCACTTTTCAATATCTCTCAGTCTATTTACTGCTGCTGTTACTGCAACCTGGGCATGATCCGGTAACGAGCTGGTCCTGAGGCCATAACTGCAGAAAATAAACAAAAGTTCACTGTAACTGAAAGTCCAACTTTAATGAACACACTCTGTAGCTTTAAAATGGCTCCTCTGTTGCTGTGTTTACTTTACTACCCCACCCTGTAATGGCGGTGGCAGCACTCCTGTGCATCAACATTTAGACTCTGGGTCAAGCCACTGCACACCCTATTTACATCAGCTACTGATCACTTTTACTCAAACTGCACAACTTACTCTGATCTGGCTTTTCACACATTTACAGGATTTTTCTTGGACTTTTCACATGCTGGTAACATTCATTTAATTTACAGTCCCATTAAAAACTTCAGGTTTCAGCTCAGGATTGCCTGCTTTTACTAGTGTTGCACTTTTTTACAACCCACATTCTCTCTCTGGCTGAAAACTTTAAACTGAGGCTACTTTCATTGCTATGCACACATTCAATGGCTTTTACAGACTTGCACTTGCTGGCAGAACATCACACAGTCACTACTTGCAAAGCTACTACACTGCTGCACACACATTTTATATGGCATTACTGAAAATCACTGATTGAGCAGTTTTAAATTGTTTACTCACTGTTATTTGTAGCAACTTGCTGCGATGGAGTAAAATGGCTTGCAGCCAGATTTTGAAGGCCTCGGAATGCAAGCGGGCGGGCAGTCTCCGCGATCGTCGTTTTAACCACAAAAGCCACTAATTCCATGATCGATTTGCGGTTGAGCCTGATTTTAAACTAAAAAGTCACTTTTTGAACTGTTTCACAGCGCTTTGAATCCTGCGATGCACCTCCACTGCCAGTACACGCACTACTCTCTGTCTCCTCTCGAATGCTGAGGCAGTCTCAGAAGAGCTGGCTGAGGGGCGGACTAATGACAAACTGACCAACCACACGACGCCATGCAATGAGCTCTTCTTCCTCGCGAGGGCTCCTTCCTCACGGCGATCATCGAAGCAGGCAAATTTAAACTGTAAAATGCACTTTTTTTCCTCAACTGACTCTACCTAAGGGAGCCCATTTCAACCATGTAACATTGCCATTAACTCTGCAGTCTCCATTTACACAGAAAGCATTTCCAACGTCCAGGGCGTAATTTCTCTGTTGCTACCCCTAGTTTTCCATACTTTCCTTCACAGAAATTCATTTTAAAGGCATTTCAAACATCCAGGGCATAATTTCTCTGTTGCTACCCCTAGTTTTCCATACTTTCCTTCACAGAAATTCATTTAAACTGACAAAAACGCTGTAAACTTTTTGATGCAGGACAAGGCGCACTCTTTGGCTTTACAGCTCCTTGGTAAACAGTTGGCATTTTTAAACAGCAGCACGAGATTCACAGCACACAGCAACACACTAGTAAAATTGCTTCAACCTTTTTGGCTACCCACTGCCAGATAGCCAAAATGCTAGCCTACTTGCAGTAGCACCTTCTTCCCAAACAAATCCAAAGCGGTGCCTCCATTTTTGTAACCCCTCACCCTGCCTTTTTACTAAAATGACAGGTGGCATGCTGTTGGCGTTGGCAGCAATACCTGGTGGGGACCTGAGTTCGGGAGGATGAGGTTACCTAGCACAAGGGACCTAGGTTTGGCTGTCACCTCCTCTGTCATATCACTAATCGACTACGGCCTTCCTGTCTATGGGGCTCAAGATCAGGCGGCCCTGTGCAGAGTTCGTCTTACACTTAACAAAGCCTGCAGACTTATAACCAGTGCTTCTAGACTTACCCACACCTGTCTGCTGTACTCCATGGCTATCCTACTCAACCTGGATGAGCGGCTTATGTACCAAACCTGCCAACTCACCTTTAAAGCCCTCCATGGCCTATCCCCCGGCCTTACTGACTCAATCTGCCAGGCTAATCCAGCAGTGAACACCACGCTCATCAAAACAGCTCTGGTCATACCAAGAGCTAGGACCTCACAAAGGCCAAAGGCGTGCCTTACAGAGCATCCACCTGGTATAACTCCCTCCTGCCATTATCTCTGATGCTCCCTCGTTAGCATGCTTTAAACGCAGCCTCAGAAATCACCTGCTCACTCACGCAGCTGCCGCTGCCCCTAAATCCCTCCCTCTGACAATGCTCACTGAGCTGCACTCCCCTTTCTACTCGCCACCTCACTTGCTCACTCACCTCTCTCTGGCCCTTCTTCTGCTTCCCAGCCCTCACTCTTATCCTCCTTACCCACCACCCCACTAACCCTAACTAGCCTATTTATTCTTCCTATGTATTGGAAACAACTGTAGCCTTGACTGACACCTATTGTGAACCTGTATTGCTGTCTATCTGTTGTCTCTTGTACCACTGTCTGTGTCCTCTATGTGACGAGGAACCTTTGTAAATGAGCCCCTGGCTCAAAGGTTGTTAAACTGATGTTTAAATAAATAAATAAAATAAATAAATAAATACTCTGCACAAGGGCACCCAAGTAAATCCAACTACAGGAAGCAATAACTGTAATGTCCAGAACCAGGATTGGGATTTTTCAGTGTGGCTTTATTCATGAACTAGTTGAACATGACAAAGCATTGATGGTCCCCAAGGGGCTACATTCACTGTATATGCAGATAGAGACTACAAGGCAGACCACTTGAAGAATGAACCCATTTCTACTGTGGTCTGGCTCTGGACCCACCAGGCACTCAGCCCAGACTTGCATGCGCTTTGGACACAGCCTGACTGGCCCGGCTCCCCTGCCGCTACTTGACTGATGGTCCATTTGAAGAATGAACCCAATCTTACTTGGAGTGACTCCATCAAACAAGGAGTATATTTCCCAAACTGTGGCTCCCATACCACTTACAGTCTGTGACTCCTAGAGAGATTTTCCAAGTTGCAACCCACGCCTGGGTACCTACCTCATCACGGGCCAGGCGCATGAGGCAAGTAGCAAATCACAGAAGAACTGTAGAGATGGACCTGGTTACTAAAGATGGGGTGTTCCACCTCCAGCTCCCACAGCCCATACCCGCTATTTCTCTGGACAAACAGAAACTTAAACTTTGAAATGTAGATTAAACGGTGGATGACCTGAAGCACCCTCTACAACATTACTTGAAATCCATTAAAACTTTAGATTTTTGACGGCTCCATTTGTTTTTCCTAGTAAAATAGTCCTCCCAAATAGCAGTCCACATCCCAGCTTTCTTTATATTTCCAAACTGATGAAACAATTTGTTTGCCCTTCAAATAGAGCAAATCACTCACCCTTTCATTGCAGGTGCCCCACAGGTGAAGTACCACTTCTTTCACTGTTATACCAGAATGGAAACTGTAAACAGGCAGCTTTCTTCTGTAGTGGAAAATTATGGGATTGCCCCTGGAATCCACAGAGGATTCTCTCTTCCACCCCCGGAGGAGGGAAGGGCACTGAGACCTGGACAGCGGTCTCCACCACTTTAAACTGGGCTCTAACTTTCTCCCAAGGAAGTAAACAGAAAAACACTTCCTTCTACTTGTAAACAAAACAGTAGACTTCCTTCTTGCTTTAAGACAAACAGAAGACTGACTTTGAAAACTCCCAAAGTTCTAACTCACTCCTGTGCTGCAGATTCCAATGTGGCTTATGCAGCTGTGACAGTTCTATGGTGATGTCATCTCTCAGTCTCAGCTGTGACTGAGACAGAGTGAGACAGTGTGAAACCCATTTAACTGGAGTTTCACAAGCTGCCTTCCTGCCTACCACTAGGTCTTACTGGGATTCTAGTAACCCCGGTAACAAGGGGTTACACACACACACACACACACACACACACACTCTTACTATAGGAGATCTCAGTAGCTCTTATCTGTTATGTTTAGGAAGCAGGCGCAGCCCTACTGTCCGAAATAAATTTATGTATTTTGTCTGGGTAGTTCACTGAAGACCTGGCATTTTATCAGATAGGTCCTGAGAGGTTAAATCAGTGTAAATCTTACCAAATTTGCTGGGAAAGGAAACATTTATGAGGTATGAATCTTTCTTGAAAGGTATTCATTCCCAACTGAAGTGAGTAGCAAAACAGTGTTTAAATGCTAATCATTTAAATGTGCAAGCTGTTGCATTATAAACGGGTAAACAAATCTCAAGTTTAATAGGCAACCAATATTTAACAAGCTGTTTCAGTTTCCTAATGGCCATCAGATAAGCAGCTTGGAGTTATGTCTCCAACATTCTAAACAGAAAGAAGGATTATTTTATTTTAGTTGTCATAGTGATTTGTGGATGTAGAAGAATACATTGAGAAGATTCAAAATGAGTTCCACAAAACTCAATTTTCAAGCTGTTACTTGTTTATAACGATCTGGGGGCCACTAGACTACCAGGGAAATGGGGTGATATTTATTTGCATTATAACAATTGGGGGGCCACTAGACTACCAGGGAAATGGGGTGATATTTCTTTACATTACAATGATCGGAGGAGGGCCACTAGACTACCAGGGAAAGGGTGAAAGTTATTTAAATTACAATAATCTGCTAGACTACCATGGTAATGGGGTGATATTTATTTACATTACAATGATGGGGGGCACTAGACTACCAGGGCATCATTGGGTATATACGCATTGCGGCTGGCACTGGGTCGTGGCACGGGTGGGGAGTTGACTGTGCCACCCTGTGGGCACTTTGCAAAAGGGGATTGGGGAATGGTGTGGGCACTGCAGGGCAACACACGTAGGAATCGGGGCAGTTGGTATGGCCAGGACCTGCGGGGCTATTAATGTCGGACTCGGGGCAGGGTGGCAGCCCTGCAGGGCACCACAGGGGTATGCTGGGCATCAGGGAGGAAAACTTTGCACTGATTGCTGGACAGCCTGGCAGGTCTACAGGACCCTAGGGAGGCATCCATAAGTTATACCAGCTAAAAGCTGATGTAACTTATGTTGCAGTTCTCCTCCGGGGATCTTGTAGAATTCGGACATTGGGGACTTTGCTGCTGCCCTTCTGGAATGGGTGAAACTGCTACCATAAACCCCTAAGCGCCATGTTGCAGGGGTTTATGTGAATGCAACTTGGGGCGAACTGCTGTTTGGCCTAAGTGGCCTGTGCCATGTCGCAGGCCACTTTGTAGAATCGCACATGTCGCAACTGCTGGCTTAGTTGCTACATGCACCATTCTACATGGTGCAAGTGCTGCTATGCCAGGTGTAACTGTACTAAAATTGGGCCCAGACACCTCACTGTGGTTTATGTTACTCGTGAGGTTACCCAAGGTCAAACAGCACTTCTGTAGATAAATTATTTATCTGACAGCTAACCATTATATCCCTTACACTTGTGATGTCTGGGACTGTATTGTTTGCCCCTCCTCATCAGTCTGTCTCTCTCTCTCTCTCTCTGTCTCTTTCTCTTCTGGATGGAACAAATAAAGTCAAAGATTTATTGCCAGCCTGCCCTGCCTGCACACTGTCTGCAACACAGCCACACTGAGGCCAAGATGAACTTTATTTTTGTGATTTATGTGACTGCAAAATGTCTCATTGGCTATCATTAGTTGTCTCTTTCTCCTGGATGGAACAAGTCAAAGATTTATTTTGCCAACCAGCCCTGTACACAGCCTGACACACTGACACCAAGAGAGATACTGTATTCTTTATTTGAGATGTCTGGGACTATATTATTCCTCCCCCAAGTAGTCTCTCTCTCTCTCTGTGTCTTCTCTTTCTCCTCTGGATGGAACAAATAAAGTCAAAGCTTTATTGCAAGCCTGCCCTGCCCACTAACACACTGTCTGCTACACAGCCACATTGAGGCCAAGATGAACATTATTGCTGATTTCAGACTGTAAAATTTCTTGTTGGCCCCCAGTAGCTATCTTTTTCTCCTGTGAATGTAACAAGTCAATGATTTATTTTGCTAGCCTGCTCTGTTACACACACACACACACACACACACACACACACGCACATGCACACTACACACCACACATACAGCCAGCCAGCCTCCGCCATCAGTAGTCTCTCTTGTCTCTTCTCTTTCCTCCATTCCAGACTCCAAAAAGAAGTCTTCAGATTCCTCTCTCCTCTCCTCTCCCAACCTCCAATGACTTTTAGTTTTTCTCCTCCCTCTGTTCCGCTCAAATCGTGTGGCCTGCTGTAAATTGAGGCTCTCTGCTCTGGTTTCCTGCTCCTTCTGTCTCTAATCTGGTCTCCCTTCTCCATCTTTCTCTGAGCATTTGGACTGCTTTGTGCATTCACCACAGTTATATACTATGAGTGAGTGCATCATATGACTCTCCCTGCTGGCATCATGTGACTGTTGCCTGATTGGATGCTGCTGGCTACCTCTACATGATGTGAGTGTGTGCATGGCTTCCACATGGCAATAGTCTACATTGTAGGGGTAAACACGCTTGCAGTTTTCCATGGACCTGGAACTGGATTTCTGCATTGAAGTCTGTATTTATCTTGGTCTGTGGATTCAGGGTTTGATCTGGGGGTCCAGATTTTGGGTGGAACAGTACACCGAGCCCTACTGAGGAGTGAGAACAAATGGAGACTGATTATAGCAATTACACAAAGCAAGAATTTCACACATGTTTAGTTTAGTTTAGTTTATTAATCTGTCAGAGTGTTCTATCTATTGTGACTCTAGACACTTTACAGGTACCTGAGTAACAGAACAACTTAAAATAAAATATACATAAAAATATAAACAAGCATGATAAGTTAAGAGTTAAAGGAGGAAATGCTTTACTAAATAAAAGGACTTCAGATCCCTCTTGAAGGCACTAACTGAGGAGGTCTCTCTGAGCAACCGAGGCAGTGAATTCCACTGGTAGGTGCCGTGACCGAAAAAGCCAGGGCACCAGATGTCTTCAGATGAACTCTGAGAATCAGTAGGAGGCCCTCCTCAGCTGACTGGAGAGGGGTCAAGACAGCAGTAGGGCTATAGGAGGCCTTGCAGGTAACTGGGTTCCAGACCATTTAAGGCTTTATAAGTCAACAAATCAATCTTGCAGGTGATCCTCCACCTAATAGGAGGCAGTATAGCGCAGTGGTCTAAGGCTCTGAGCTGCAAATTTGGTGACATCCAGCAGACCAGACCTGGGTTTGAATCCCATAGCTTCCACTTGCATACTTTGTGACCCTGAGCAAGTCACTTAACCTCCTTGTGCTCCCAGGTCGCTCCTGTAAAAAGCTTTCAGCTTAGTGTGCTATACCTGGTGAAAAACTAAATAAATAAATAATAGGAAGCCAGTGCAAAGAGTGCAGCACAAGCATGCTATAACATGACCTCAGATGGCCAGTCAGCAGCCTGGCTGCTGCATTCTGCACTAGCTGTAGGTGATGAAGATTAGCATCTGATAGCCCTAGGTAAACAGCATTGCAGTAATCAATCCTAATGTCACAAAGACATGGACTAGAGATGGCAGGTGGTCTGAGGAATCAGGTGTTTAATCCTGTTGTTTCTAAGGTGATACAAGTCACTCTAGACCAGGGACAACACCTGAGATTCAACCATCAGGCCACTATCCAGCACAATACCAAGATTTTTCACCTTACAAGAGGTAAGAAGCTGGGAGTCTCCAAGCCTAAGCCTGGTGACTCGACTAGCCTGCACACCAACACTGGGTGACCAGGTTCCACCACCAGTATTTCTGTCTTATTTGGATTTAACCTTAGTGAGTTGGCACTCATCCAGTCTTGAACCTCAGTAAGGCACCTGTTGAAAACAGAGACCGCATCCTGTTATTTGGGCGCAAAGACAGATACAGCTGAGTATCATCAGCATAGCAATGAAAGCACAGTCTGCACCATCTTATATTGTCCCCTAGTGGTAGCATATACACCACAAACAACATGGGGACAAAATGAAACCCTATGGGACCCCACATGACAGTGGCAGTGGTCAAAAGGAAAAGCCCCTAAGACCACCCTCTGCATCCTGCTGATGAGGAAAGACTAGAACCAGTTAAGGACCACACCAGAGAGTCCACAAGAAACCTGCAGGTGATCCAAGAGCACCCCATGGCCCACGTGTCAAAAGCACCTGACAGATCACGGAGAACAAGAATAGAACACTCTCCTTTATCCCTCACCACCAAGAGGTCATTTAGCACCCAAACCAGGGCAGTCTCAGTGCTGTGCCTTTTCCTAAAGCTCAACTGGAGAGGGTCATAACTGTTATGGGTTATAAATCGGCCTCCAATTATAAAGCCACCACCTTCCCAATAACCTTCCCTAGAAAGGGTATCTTAGAGACAGGTCTGTAGTTTGCCAGGCAGTCTGGGTCTGGCAATGTTTTTAAAAGGGGTCTCACCACTGCCTCCTTAAGAGGCTTAGGAAAGGCCTTCCTAACTGAAGAACATCGGACTATCCTAACAAAGACTGGGCTAATGGACTCAGTGCAACCTATAGAAGGCGATTGACCCAGTTCCAAACTACAGTAAGTGCTAAGTGGGCCTAAACTCCTGGATGACCCTAATGACATCCTCAATCACCAACTAGTCAAAGTCAGACCAGACAGATGGAATACCAGCGTTAAACACAGGCTTGCCACTGCAAGTCCCAATGAAGGGTGCCAACAGGATCCCAGATTTGATAGAGGAGATCTTATCAGCAAAGACAGATCAAACTCATCACACTTAGATTGTGAAAAGGCTGTAATGGACTGAAGACAAGCTGGATTACACAGCCTGTCGACAGTCTGGAAGAGCTGCGCTGGTCTGTTAAGTTCTGCAGCAATCTCCCTGGACAGAAACTCTGTCTTCTTATGGGAAATTGCTGTTTGATACTCTAAAATGAGACATCAAAATAAGCCTACCCCCATCAGACTGGGATCTCAGCCAACAATGCTATAACCTTTGGCCCTTGCCTTCAACTCATGGAGAATACCATCAAACCATGGGGATCCCCAGCATGAAGTGAGGGGCCGAACATGGACTGGTGAGATGGAGTTGAGGGCACCGTGAAGGCCCTATTATAGACAGAAACCGATTCCCCAGCTCCTTGCAAGCTCTCATCACACCTTATAGTTCCAGCACTGTCATGGAACTCCCTGGGGTCAAACCCTCAAAGGGTGATACTGAACTATCTCCATAGGGAGGGTCTATCTGGGGCTTCAGTTGAGAACTTCACGGTATAGTGGGCCAACCAAATGACCAGCTCCACTATCAGGTCAGTGACCTCTAGTCCCAGTGGGAAGACAAGGTTCTTGGAGCGACCATGTGAATGGGTTGCAGAGGTAACCACCTGTGTCAGGCCCAATGGTTGCATTAATTGGAGGATGTCTTGTCCAAATGGTGAGAGTTTATCATTGATCCAAACATTGAAGTCCCCAGAATTATCCATCTGGGTGACTCAAGACTAGTCTGATGATGAAGTCTGCAACTTCCTGCAGTAACTTCCTCTCATGTCCTGGGGCAATAAATGAGAAAGATCCTGCAACCTGCACCTCCAGCCCCTTGAACTGCCATACATTCAAAAGACCTTACTCTTCCCAGTGGGAGAGCCATGAAGTTCAAGTTTGACTTAAAGCAAATAGCTCCACCCCTACCCCTATGATCCTTTCTCAGGCAGTGAGTCATTCATCAAGAACCAGCAGGAACTGCTGATTCCACACGGAGCTGGCATTTTCATTCAACCAGGTCTCAGTGATGCACACCAGGTTAGCTGTAGAAACCAGATTGGCTATAATAGCTGCCTTGTTTCTAATGGACCTGGCATTACAAAGCACTACCTGAAAAGGATTGGTAGATGAGGCTGGTTCTTTGGTACCTGCCCACCAGGTGTGGAGCCATTGGTTATGGGAACAAGACAGGAGGACCTCTATCATGAACCCATTTTTCCCAAGGGTGCCTCCTAGAGCTCACCACACTTATCTGTCTTCCTCCTGAATTATTTTCCAAAACAGGCCTCACAGACCTCTGCATCCTCCCTCTTTGGGCAATGCCTAATGTCCTACAATGCCCATACATATCAGGTGACAATGAAGGGCAATTAATGGGGCAGAGGCCTTGAGGCTGGGATGGGAATAATGCCTTCTAATGGGAGCCACTGACCAACACATTCTAGGTCTACAGCTAATCCTGTTTTAAAAACAAATTAAAACAATTTAGACCAACACACTTCTAAACTAGCTATCCTCCTTAAAATAGACAATGTAGATATAACAAACTAAACCAAGTGAAAATCAGAAATCAAGCAAAATACAATACAGATTAAAATTTGCACAGCAATATCTTAAATAAGCATCCACTCACCTAATACACATCCACACATCCACACCCCAACACACACATCAAACCCTCACCCAACCCTAAACAACCCCAAAATAATGAAAATAACAAAAGGAGTCCAAGATTCCAAGAGCAGTTACCAGAGCCAGTCCCACAGAGTAATCTAAGCAGAGAACCAGACCAGTCACTGAGCAAAAATGCCCCAGCTAGGCCCACCAGTATCAGTTCTCAAAATACACCTTACACGGAGCACAGCTATAGAGTTCTGCAGAATAAAGGACTCACCCCCTTAACTGTATCCAATGACACTGAACTTGTTCCCAGTCACTATATGGCCCTCTCAGCCCTGTCCCAGGTTCAAGTCCAGATCCCATCAACTCCAGCTCTCCTCATATGACAAAGACTGACTGAGCCAGGCAAGATGGATTAGAATAACTTGAAGGGTTCCTGGTTCTGGAGACACCAGAGGCTCTCTCACAGCCCGGCTCACATCTTGGTACAGATCTTTACTCTACAATAGTCACTTCATCTGTGCAGAGTGAGAAAGCCTGGGCTTCCTATAATGCATAGATTCCTAGGTGGATGACAGCTGCAGGCTCCAAGTACAAATGTGCCCTGTCAGACACAGTGGACTCCTTCCCATCCAATGTCTGCCAGAACATTTGGCTGCTTTACCCTCCAACTGCTCAATGCTGCCACAGTCAAACAAGTCAGTTTCCTGTAGCCACCAATCCAACACATATAGAGATCAAGAAATTGGCAACAGGCAGAACTTCACTCCAAAGCTTTGTAAGTTCAGAAGACAATTATCTGTGACACAGCAGATTTTATGGGCAGAAAAATTAAATCTGTGATTATTTTTCCTGTAAGACTGAAAATATTTCAAAGCAGGCAGATTTTGATTTATCAAAATGATATGGATGTTCTCAAAGATTTAAAATACATTTACCAGCTATTTTTCAGGGAACCGCATAGCTTTAAAAGTTCTGCCATAAGTAGGATGGTTGTTGGGGGCCAGGTGGAGGGTTTGTAGGGCTGGAATTTATGATGATATGGAAGTAAGATTTTGGCCTCCATTCTTATATTTTAGGTTAAACAAGTACAGTTGGTAATACATTTTTAATTAATTCCTTTGTATTTAGAAGGTACAAGACCCTGCTAGTGTGGGTGTATCAAGTAGTTGGGGGATGCCAGACCATGTCCTTGGTATTGGTATTTTTGGTGGAGTGATGTTAGGCAAGGATCAAGAGGGATGGTGTGGGATTGAGGGGAAAAGAAAAATGAGGTTATACCTTAAAAATATGTTTTTGTTGCAGTGGATCTGAAAGGGGAACTGCAATAAGGAGAGTAGGCTCAGAATGGGAACATTCTTGAAATATTTGGCTTGGAATATGAAGGGCATTAACACCCCATCAAAAGATATAGAGTTTAGAAGTATATAAGAGAGAAAAGATATGTTTGCCCTTCAAGAAACATTCTTGAATAGAAAAGAATCACAAAAGTAAAAATAAAGGTCAAGTGATAGAAGTATATTTTCCCATGCAAGAGGAAACAATAGCAGAGGTGTGGCATTATTGATGGGAAAAGTTTTAAGGGTAAGATATTGGATTCGTACATAGATGAAGATAGTAGAAATGTGTTGCTGAAAACTCAGACAGAAAATATGACTTGTGATTGGTTTGGTTAAAGCTTCATTTAAAAAGTTCAAAACTTTCCTTCTGTTAAGAGTGTCTTATGTCAATGGAATTCAAGCATATCACAGAGAGTGGTGACATCAACAGTTCAGCAAATGTACTTTGATAAAACCTCATTAAGTAAGGGTGGGATCATTTGAAGTCCGGAGCACTTAATTTTTTTAACAGTAATTCACTGGTGGACATTTGCAGACAGTTACACTTTAACAAAAGACAATCTACATTTTATCCTCTAGGCATAAACCCAGTTCCAGGATCAATTATATTGTGGTGTCCAAGTTACTTTTAATTAACTGTTCATGTTACCAGTCCAAAGTGAATCCACTTGCATATCTGATGATAGCCCTGTCTCTTTCTCATGTATGTTAGAAAATCAGTCACAAATATGCCCCATTTGGAGATTTAATAATAATTTATTGCAGGAAAATGGACTTAAGAACAAGATAGAGGACACAATTAAAGAAATCATACAGTTTAATAAAGTAGACATTAATAACATAATTCAGGTATGGGACACTATTAAAGAGCAACTCTGCACTTCAGCATTTGCTTTCATAAATGAGATGTTTCAGCTGTTAGAATTTATTAGAGAATACATTGTTTTCCATTTTCAATATTCCTTTTCAAGATTTACAGCACATCTTGGTAGTTCATCTCAAAGTCTGTATAGAAAACACTTGAAAACATTGGCCTTCCTGTTAACCTAACAGTGTCTTTGTTTATGATATCATAGTATGTACCATGACAGCAGACTGTGAAGTCACAAACAACAATTGTATGGTTAGCAGGGGGAGACAGATGCATTTTGAAAGACTCAGTGAAATAACTGCTGCATTATCTACAATATTTAGTAGACTAACAGCAGGGAAGCAGAAAAAAATAACTAGAAAACAGTAAAGTTAAAATATAATTTTATTTATTTATTTAGTTTTTGTTGTTTGGTGTAATTCTAGTGTATTTAAGCATTTTATTATAATAGAGAGTTGCTACTTTAGGCTACCTTGTGTGGAGTTATTATTGCAGAAGCATCATGGAGAAACAAGAAAAGCTAAAGAAAAAGAAAATAATTTAGAAGATCTGGAAAAGTGAAAAGAGGGTATCCTTCCCTGAAAGACAAATATGAAAATATGAAGAAAACTAACAACACCAACATGTGTGGCATAAAAACAATGGGCTTAAACAAAAGCAAACAAAAACAGCATTTAGCCAGTGAAAAGTCTGGAAATTTCAAGCTAGTAGATTATAGTAATTTATGATAAAAATGAGTCACTAGCAACCCAAAAAAAGAAGGGATTCTTAAATGTTTCCAGGAGTATTATCAAGAGTGGTATAATACCCAGTGTAAACCAACTATAGAAAACTAAGTTATTATGCAGTTTTGTTGCTGGACCAGAGTACTAGTCATTTAATAGCCCATATTAATCAAAATAAATTAAACAAACTATCAGATCTATGGCTAAAGCAGTGGGGAATATGTTACTTTCTGATTTGCTAACCTCCCCCAGATGACATTTCCATTTCATGTTATACAACAATAACTCACAACACCAAATTCCTTTAAATCTGCATTTATTACACTGTTACCCAAACCAGTCAAGTATTTAAGAAAAGTTCAAAATCATAGAGTAAAGTCATTGGCCCAGATATTCAAACTGTGCCCAAAAGTACTTGCAACAGCAAGAGCAAGCGCAAGTCCACCTGCGCCCATGTGCAAGAAGCGTGATATTTAAAAACTGCACAGGCCAAGATGCGCCTCAGTAGACTTATGAATATTGCACTACCTTGCCATAGCACAACCAGGGATGTAAGTCCAGCATATCTGATGTGCTGTAGCGCAACAAGGGATGCTCAGCGGAGCAGTCCAGATGCACCATAGTGCAGCCAGGGACACCCGTGGAGCAGGGCAGCAATGCAACAGCACAACCAGGGATGCAGGCCCACCACCCATGCCACAGATGGGCAGAGGAGCACACAGCAGAACAGACATCATCCCCCACACCTCATGCACTGCACAACTGGGGAGAGCTGGAATAACCACCGACCCGTGGATACCAGCAACCAACCCACAGCCGGGCCATGGTGCCTCAGCACACCCCTGGTAAGCTGTGACTGCACACAAGGAGGGCCAACCACCCCATGCCACACCATCCCACCAATGCAGAGCACACCCCGCACCACGATCACCATACACCCTTCCCAAGAGTAGCGCCCAACAGTGCAGGACACCCCATGCATGCCACCAACCACACTGTGACAATGCAACCCTGGCACCACAGAGCCATGCAAGGCAGCCCCACCATGTGCACCCTGCTGTGGGCAGCAGCAGATAGCAATGTAACAACAGCATACATGAGTGCCACCCTGCACGTCACCCCGAGGTACAGCTGAGAGACTGACCATGCGCTACCACCACACAGGTACCCCACATGTGACAGGGCATGCCCAGGACACCACCACCAGTGGTACAGCACCCTGCACACCCTCCCAAGGACACATCTCATTCCAGCACTGGCCACAACAGCCCATAAAGGACACGCACAGTGTTGCTTGGAAGCATGCGCCACACAGGATGCAACACACTGTGCATGGACAAACACCCACCCATACTCAAGGGCCCAACAACACAGGGACACAGTAGTGGGTCAACCAAGCCACTGGCATGTGGCCACGGCTGCTGTGTACACACGGCCAGCACCCCTACATTGCACAGGTGTGCCAGCCACCCCTGCGAGGCACCATGAAGCTGTATGACCACCAGCATGCTGCCGGAGCACAAGTGACAGACAGTGGAGCACATCCCCTGCAACAGACAAGCTACAGCATGGAGGGGGACAACAACAGTGGAGGCCACAGCACCACTGAGGCAGACATGCACCACACTGGTGATGGAAGGCAACCTGGCATTGTGCTGGGTACAGATGTTATCCAGCATGGACAGCCACCACTGACACGCCCAGCAGACTGTGCATATCACAGACATGCAAGGTTGTCAGCTGCACAGGCCATGGATGGTCTGACAGGGGTGCCATGCACACAGTGCATGCACCATGGACCACTGCACAGGCATCCAGTGCACAGAGAACAACACACAAACCACAGACAGTGACTGATCCCCCTGCCCACACCATAGGTGGTTCCTTCTGAACACACACACACACGCCCATGTGTGCACCACCCTGAAACCATGCACACCACTGCAGCTGAGCACCTGTAGCCCACTGCAAATCAGAGACCACCACAGTTGTCATAACAAAACAAATGTATTTAAAACAGGAAACACAAAACTATATACAACTATGTACAATGGGGGAAGGGCCACATACCAGGTGGGGGGGGTAAGGGCAGGGTGTACATATGGGAGAGGAAAGAAGGGTGTGAGGGTGGGTCCCGGGGAAGGTGTAGTTAGGGGCATGGATTGTTCAGCATCTGCCCCGTCTTCCTCCAGTGGTGCTGATGTCGTCTCCGCTCCTCACCCCATGGCGGTCCATTCATTGCAGGAGCTCCAGGGTCGCCCTTGCCACCTGTAGCAGCTCCTGCAGTCCACGCTCCAGTGCCTGGAGTCACCATCCACCTAGGGACGAGGAGCAGAGTCAATAATGTGACTGTCCAGCCCCTGCAGCCCACCCCATTGTGCATGGCATACAGCCATGTGCCACACCCTGTAATGGTGTGCACCACCCACAGTGACTGTGTCCACAAGACCTGCCTACCCAGGCAGCCACAGCCATGTGGACCAGTGCACACCCACCGCCCTGTCCTGCACAGCACCACCATGGCCGTACAGTGACTTGGTCTATGTGGTATGAAGGTAGCACAGCCATGTTCCCGTGTGTACGCATGGACCACCATTGACGGACTCCCAGACATGCAGTGCCACTGGACAGTGCTGACTGTAACAAGTTGCGTGCATGGCAGTGGTGTCAATGGATGGTGGCCATGCCCCACTGCCCACCCAGTTATACAGCATGCAATAGCAATCATGGATGTAAGGCACTCACCATCATCAGGCTTGGTTCCTGTGGCACTGCAGACCTCACCCTCCAGTCCTGCTGGTCCTCCATGGCGCCTCTTCTCCCTCGCCTGCCTCGCTCTTCTGGGCCTAAGGTGCAAACATGGAGAGAGAATAACATCAGTACAATCTGGTAGCAAAGTCCCCCGTCCCCATGTGTGTGCAATCCCACATGGCCATACCCATCCACCCCACCCCGATACCACCACCATGGCCAACACTGGATCGGCCCCCATGCTCCGGACACATGCAACCATGATACCCGTATGGACGATAACAGTGTATGGATGGAGCACCTACCTTGCCGTGGCACCGTGCTGCTCCTGACATGTGCCCACAGGTGGGCAAGCAGGTCTGGGTCCCTGCGCCTGAGGTCCCGTGCCGGTGGTGACACTGCTCTGCCGTGACGCCCCATACCAGTGGCCTCCTCCAGTGCATCAGTCATCTCCTGACAAACTGCACTCCTGGCCCTGTCCAGGGTGCATCATCACATAGAGCCCCAGCATGGGCTCTACAATGGCCACCAGGTTCGCAAGCTCCACCTGGCTCCACATCACTGTCCTTCTCTGCACCATCTCAGCAATGTATTTGATTCAGAATGGCACTCAGCAGCACGGTCCTGCCACATACAGATGCTGTGCGGTACAGCGCTGCCATTCCCTTTGCACTGCCACCGAACTGCATGACAGTGGTGCACCTGCACCCATGCCTGATGCATGGCACCTAGGGGCAAAGGTCAGGCACAGGGTCAAGGGTCTCTCGTGACACGGATAGGCACAGCACGATTGGAACCCAATGCATGTAGTGCGATTGGGTGCCTGTGTGACACCTCCTGTAGCGACCTACAGCACTGTGGTCCCAATGCACCTATGGCACCCCAGTGCCACAGCACCATAGAAACATAGATTTTGACAGCAGATAAGGACTGCTTGGCCCACCCAGTCTGCTCATTTCCCTACCTATTGGATAAGCTGCAGATCTTAGTTAACCAGCAGCCTACTTCTTCCTACCCCTTAGAAGTGCCTTATGACTGTCCCATGCATGCTTGAATTCCACCACTGTTTGAACAGTGAACAATGTGAACAATGCAGTAGCGCCACTGGCACAATGGCGGCCATGCCTGCATTGCCTCCCGCCACAGCACATTAGCAACGCAGCAGGCACCTGTGTCATCACCTGGGCATGAGCAGTTAGGTGTGTACTGCTCATGTCACAGAACTGCACCCTTGGCTCAGCATGTTCAACACATGCGCAAAGTGCAACAGCTCAATATTCAGCTGGCATATGCAAATCAGCTAATCAGCCATTCAATGGCGCAGTCACTGCATTTGCATCCACTTAAAAATGCACTCACTCATTTGCATGTGTTGCGCTATAAAACTGCAACATTGGGCTGCACTGGCCAAAGTGGGTTACTGCAGTCTATTGTGGTGAGTACCATGCTGTTTGGGAGTGTGACTGTGTGCTTTGGGACATGCATGGGACTGCACAGTCAAGAGTAACAACTGTCATTCTTCTAGGAGGAAAAATGACTGATCGTGAGGTGGAGGAAGAGGAACAGAGATGTGGGAGGAAGAGGAGGCTACTTCACCAAGGCAGAAACAGATGCCCTGTTTTAGGCCTACTCCGACCAGGAGCCGCAGCTCAGTGGATGCCAGGGAACACCACAGGCCCATGCTGCTGCATGGGAAGAGGTGGCATGTGCTGCCAACCTGCATGGCAGCCCAGGCAGTCCATGCAGGAGTACAAAAAGATGGGCATGGACAGGCAGAATTAAGGGAGAAGGTGGCTGCCATCAGAGCAGCACAGTCTGTGACTGGTGGGGACAACTGGAGGTGCAATGCCTGACCCACAAGAAGAGTGGGTTGCTGGCAGCATGCAGTGTTGCACCATCGAGGGTGTTCCAGGTGGTGGATTCCAGACGGGTGGTAGCCCGTCACTGCATGGTAGGTCCTGGTCTGTCAATGGGGGGACAGGGTAGGTCACATAAATTAATGCTACTGTTTTTCTCTTACAGCTCCTGAGCATCTACATGGGTCAGTGGTGGTGGGCTTCCACTGAGGGCGGTAGAAGATGGAGCTGGAGGTGGGCCCATCCACCTCCACAGGCATACTGAGAGTCAGGGCGACAGTGGGCCTGCCTGGACGTCCGACTGATGTTGGTGGAGCAGGTGCGGAGGAGACCCTGCTCATCTCCCAGCGTGCCAGTGTCCATTGATGCCAGCACACTAAGAATTGGGCTGGTGCGGATCTGTCACCGATGATGATGGAGCTAATGTCATGGGCAGTGAGACGTGTGGACCACAGGATGGCCACACAGCAGGTGACATCATGGGCATGGCTGTGGGTGGTGCCACCGTGGAGGCCTGCGTGACATCACAGTCCCAGCCTGTGCCTGTCTGCACCAGTGGGGCAGCACTGGTGTGTGTCCAGGACAGTGGGCTGTTCAGTCACTGTGGTGGCACCATTGAGCCCTGGTGCGGCAGCCAGAGGGGCAGTATCAGCAGTCAGCCAATGGCCATGGGGGTACAGTGTCAGGGAGTGGCATCAGTGCACCGCCTGTGGACATGCCCAGGCCTGGCCCTGGTGTGCAGTGCCCACCCTCAAGGGTGCTGACCATCAGGGCTGCAAACCATGAGGGACAGCATGCCAATCTTAGATGGAGCACAACTGCATACTCCAAGCATCAGTCAATCAGCAGATGCGGCTTGTGATCGCGGTGGATGCACTCAGTGGTCTCTGCGCCAGGCAGAGGAGCAGTGCAGCCTTGACACCGCTCTGCTCCTGGCAGGATGGACTGGTTGCAGGAGGATGTGACTGCTGCCATTGACAGGCAGACACAGGCAATCACAGCTGTCACGGCTCATAATGGGCACACAGTTATTGCCCATGCATTGCAGACACTCGCAGTGCAATGTCCACCCCATTTCCGGCATCGGTCGACACTCTCCTTGTCAACACCGGGTTCAGCTGTGGGCATCCTGAGCACGCCTGGCGCAGGCATGTTGGTGTGCTGCAGACCCCTGCACGAGCACGGTCCTGTTCACACAGTGGAACCCCTGGGGACCATCGTGCCACCCATGAGGCCATTGGTCAGCCTGTCACTGCTGGCGGGTCTCAACGGGCCACCCACACATCTGTGGTGGCTGTGGTACTGTGGCATGTGACTGACCTGTCTCCCAGCACAGCTACTGTCTGATGCTGCCCTGTGTGCATTGTGTTGTTCAGCGTGCAATGCACGGGTGGGTACCCAGCCCTGCACGCATACATGTTCCATCTGCCACCCTCACGGCTGCTGTCTGCTGTGGTGTGTGCATGATGATGCCTGTGTTGCACTGTCCGCCACTGTGCAATGGTGCCCAGTGTCTGACACACACACAATGACAGGCACTGGGCGGGTGGTCTGTGGACGGTGTGTGGCTAGGGGTGGCAGTCGGGGTCAGCGTGCTCCTACCCTTTGTGCATGTCTTGTGAGTGTGTGTGTGTGACTGTGTGCCATGTTAGACCTTGCACATCCCTGGTGGCATGTGCAGTTCCATGCTCGCCACTTCCTTGATGACATGCACCCTGGTGTTTGTCCATGCATGTTTGTGGGTTGTGCCTTTGTCACTGGTGCTTGCACATGGCCCCATGACTTACCTGGGTTGGCTGAAGTGCTCCTCTGTGACGGTGTCCCGTGCAGCAGTGCCAGCTGGAGCAGTCGGGGTCCCGTCACTCAAGGGGGCTTCCATCACCATCTTCACCAGCGCCTCCATCATTCCATCGCTGTCCCTCTTCGACCTGTACGGCTATCCCACAGTCATTGGCCATGTTGTGCAGGATGCAACAGGCCAGGAATAGTCCACAGGCCTTTGAGGGGCTGTACTGTAGGGCTCCGCCAGACATGTCCAGGCAATGGAAACGTGCCTTCAGCATCCCGAACACCTGCTCGATGACATTGCATGTGGTGGCATGTGCCTCATTGTAGCACTGCTGTGATGGGATCGTGGCCACCGGTGGGTATGAGCAGCCAGGGACAAAGTGGGTATCCACTGTCACCTGTGTGTAGATGGTGGAAGTTAGTTTGGTGATCAGCGCTCTGCCTTGGGCCATCTAGGCCAATACCCATGTCACCTCTGATTATGCCCCTCCCAAGCTCTATGTCTTTCTGTATGGTTTGCATACTCACCCACTAAGTGGCCAGTGGGGATGTCCCCACTCTCAAATCTGTGGCACAGTGCTGACTGGATGCCAGATGAAGGCATCATGTGCTCCCCAGGGTGCATGGCACAGCCATTGATTTTGTGCCCCTGGCATCACAAACCACCTGGAAATTGATGCATCATCAGCTCCGATTAGCTGTATGCAGCCCTTTGGGGCCAGGTGGTGAAGCGGATGGCCACATGGGTGCAGTCTATTGCCCCAGCATGCCAGGCATACGTGCTACCCTGTGGAACTCCTGTATGTTTGCTGTGCACTCCACCTGTGTGCTGGGGAAATGGATGTACTCCACAGCATGTGGCAGCAGTGCGCTGAGGAATTGGGTGAGGTGGCATGATGCAGCCGACTGGGTTATGCCTGTCATATTCTCTGTTGGTCTCTGGAAGGTACCCATGGCAAGCAGGCACATGCAAGCTGTCACTTTTGTCTCCACTGACAGAGCATGGTTCCATCATGTGGGTGCCTGCATCACATCACTGCACAGCTCACAGAGCCACCTCAGAATTGCCCGGTTCAGGTGGTACCGACCATGATCTTGGTATCGGTGTACAGCTCAAGCTGGTGTGGGCTCAGTACTGCCTGTTGGGGCATACCACCAATGGGCCCTTCCATGGCCCCACCCCTTCTGCCTGCCTTCTCACCCCTCATAACTGCCTCCATCTGGATGGTGGCACTGGCCATGTCCCTGGCTTGTGTTGCCCCCAGCAGCTGTTTCCGTGTTCCCCGCTGTCCTGGCTACTACTTCCCTGCACTGGGAACACCTTCCTGTGGTGGCCTCAGTGCTGTGTGGCACTTCCACTTCTGCACTGCACTGCAGCTGTCGCCCAAACACCTTCCCTGTTCCTGTGGGTTCCAGGTGCTCTGTCTATGTCCTGCCTTGTGTGTGTGTGTGTTGCCTGTGTGACTGGCTATAGTTCAGCAACATATGCCTTCCCTGTAGCGTTCTTACACCTCTCTTGTTCCTTTTATTTTGGCTCATTTCGACTATTCGCAACTTCCGCTTGCTCCCCTATTGCTCATGGTGCGTTGTTGAATAGCTCCTGTTCGCCATTTATGCATGGTTCCTCCCTTCAGTTGCACATGCATTCATTATCATTGCGCCTTGCACAGTGTGATTTTGGGGTGCATCTGCCTCCTGCTGAATATCACAGAATGGCACATTTTTGACTTCATTAGCTAGAACCCTATTGCACATGGTGCAACCTTTTGAATATCTGGGCAATTATGAATAACGATTAGGCTAAAACCATTAATGACCAGATGCTACCTTTCTTACATAAACTTACACACTATAAGCAAAGCAGTTTCATTCCCAGCAGACAAATCCATAACAGTAATCACAAAGTACAATACATTATAGAGTACTTACAAACATCGAAAGAGGAAGCAATTATATTGAGCTTGGACACCATCAAGGCCTTTGATATGGTGGAATAGAACTGTATTTTCTTTTTATTACAGCACAAGGATTTCCAAAAACTCTGATTAGTTGGATTTAAGCTTGTATGACTCTTCTAAGTCAAGCCTTAATAATAATTTGACCTATAGTTTTGAATTAGTTGGGGGTCAAACAGGACTGTCCTCTGTCTCCCATCCTTTTGTGCTTGTTTTAGAAGCTTTTTAATTGATATTTGACTTAATGAAAAGATAGAGGGGATAGTAGGAGATGACATCACTACACTGCAAGCATATGAAGATGATGTCCTAGATTAAAGAACACGAAAGAAAATTTGCCAGAATTAAAACAGGTAATTTCATAATTTTCATTAGTAAGTGGATATACAATAAATCAATCAATCTTTATTTTACCAGGTGAAACATTATTTGGACATATGGTTAACAATAACAATAGTGCAAAACCAACATATTGAATACAAATAATAATTTCACGGCTGGCCGGTGGAGCTGAAGGTTGAGGTGCTGGATGCCACACCTCGCACCATGCCAGTGATCCGGGTTTGGGAACAGACCTGGGCCACCTGGGGTTGGCAGGAGAGGAAGAATTGAGCATCCCATGACTGCTCTCCTTAGTCAGGGAGGGTTGGGGTACTGCAGCGCACTGCAGTGACAGCAGGTGGAGGTCAGCGCACAGCAGCAGGCAGCAGAATGGGGAAGAGCATGGCAGGCCTTGGCACATTGTGTCCAGATGTGGCTCTCGGGAGAAAAAATGGCGAAAATGGTGGAGGCGATCTCAGCAGCCGATGGCCATGTCCGACTAGTTAGAAATTAAATTAACAAAAACACTGGAAGAACTGTACAAATATAATCATGTTCTATTATTAGAGGATGTGAAAGACAACATTATTAGCTGGTTTAAATTGTAATTATCATTATGGGAAAAATACAGGTGCTAAAGATGGCATCAATCCCTTATATTATACATTCTGCAAGATTTGCTGATTAATATTCTAGACAATTAATTTATAAAATAACTCAATTATTTTAAGACTTTGGGTCTGGTTTTCAAAGGGTGATGCACGGCATGTATCAAGCCCTGTATCAAACCCTGTTTTTGCACAACTGCTCTAACACCTTTGCCACAACTGCATCCGATTTTGTTACATTGGGTGTAGTTGTGACACTTTACCCAATTTACAGCAGCTTGTGCCAAATATTTGGTGCAAGCCCATAAAATGGTACCCAGGACTGCCGCAAGTTAGATCAGAAAAGTTGGTCCAACTCACTGTAACCAGTGCATTGGCTAGAAACTCCCGATCGCTGGTCAGGAGAATACCAGAAGCTCTGTGCACAAATGTTCATTGCACCCAGGGCTTGCAAAATTCTTGGATCTTTGAAAATTGGGCCTGTTATCTGCAATTAAAAAATAGACTATCATGGCAAAATTATGTCTCCCAAGAGAAATGGGAGAGTTTGCATATCCAGACCCCAAAGTTACCAACTTATATACATACAAAAATATGCCCTAAAAGTGAACAGCCATGATTATGCATTAGAAAACACTCTGGTTGATTGGGGCTCAGATTTGAATTTATCAATTGACCTACTGTGGTATGCACCAACACATAAAAAGAAAAACTGAGCACAATTATTCAGAAACTGAGCACACTAGATGCATGCAGAACCAGCACTCCAGCACCATATGATAGGTTTTGTGCTAGCATAGTTTCATGAACAACCCAGATGGGGTAATAACTATATCCCCTCTTGTAGGCCTGTTGGGCTGCTGGTCCCTTGACATTAGAAACCAACTCTGAGACTGGAAAGACCTCACAGAAGGCAACCTAGAAGACCATGTAGAATAACAGGACCTCATATGGGGACCAGCAGGTGTCTAGCAGCACCATCCACACCAACTCCAATATCTCTGGTTTAGATATGAACATAGAAACATACAAAGTTGTTTGCAGAAGAATGCCACATTATCTGTCAAGTAGGCATCGGTACCCAGATGAGGTGCACCAGATAATGAACATTTTATGAGAGGAAAGGCACTTATGACAATATACTACCCTACCTGGGTTAGCATCTTTGAAATCAAGTCATATGGTTTGGATAAGGTAGTTCATCTTGGGTAGTTCACTGCACTACACTTGATTCATATCTTTGATGTCTCACTTTACTTTGTGATGTATGGTAGAGCATATCTTGTGATCTTGTCTGCAGCTGTCAGTCTAACTGCCCAGCTTGTACTTCCTCCAGAGTCCCCACCAATTAGAGTGGTAGGTTGGTGGTGGGATTATTCTGTCGCCATGTGATCACTAATCAATTCTCTCCTGGCCCAGAGAGAGAGAGTGACAGTGTGTCTTTGTTTCTTTCATCTACTACTCATGTCATATTTCTCTCTGTGTGTGACCCTTGTCAGGTTGGGTGAGCGACTTCACACAAAAATAAAAAAATAAAAATAAAGAGACTTATATTCGCAATGAAACAGGTCAAAGCTAATAGAAAACAAAGGAGGTACTGGGGAAAGAGTTTGGTTCAAGAATAGTGGGGGAGGGAAATGGAGACAAGGAGAAAGAGAGAGGAGAGAGTGAGACAGCAAGAGCGAAAGAGAGAGAGAGAGAGAGAGAGAGAGAAAGTGAGAGAGAGAGAGAGAGAGAGAGAGAGAGAGAGAGAGAGAGGGAGAAAGAGAGAGACCATGCCTGAATCCAACATTAGTCTTATGTGTGTGAGGGAGACAGTGGGAGACCTCTCAGAGAAATAAGACAGAGATAACAGATTAGGACAAGGAGTGAGGGGAAAAAAAACCTCAGCATTTTAGTTTGCTGCCCATCCTGAGAAGAGAAAGTGAAAGTGGGGAATTGAACTGAGGGAGCGTGTACTGATCTGGCAGCCAGGCCTAAGCCAGCTTGGGTTCTTGTTCTGTCTGTTTGTTGGAACCAAAATGGCACTCTCAGCTGCCTTTTATATTGTTTGCCCAGCAGCCCAGTAGTAGCAGGCGCTATATGAAGAAATGAATGCTCTACTCAATGTCTGTTTTGGTTGATCAAATAAGAGTAGAGAGTCAGTCAGCCAGTCACCTACTCAAGTTTATTTTGCTGGACCTTGGTTGAAGAATCAGTTCTATTTGAAGCACAACAGTCAGCATCTTACTTTCTTCCTCTCTCTCAAAATGTATTTTTATTTCTGCTTATAAAGAAGAAGATCTACTGTATGACTGTAGGCTATGTTACGATAGTGAGTCTGACTAAAAAATAATTAAATACAATTTATTTGAATTTTGGTAACCGGGTAAGACCACTGAGGCAGTTACAGTCCTTTTCTGAGAGTTGACCCAGGAAAGACAACAAAACAAAATGCAAAGCAATTACAGCAATTCAGGAAAGACAGATTACAGGAGCAACATGATGACATATATCAATTAACAGATCTAATGCTATAAAGAAAAATATGTTATGTTACATAACATTAGGCTAAAAAGAAGAAAATAAATTATTTACACATTTGTATGTATACAATACATGATTATTGAAGAGAATCGAATTACAATCCTTGAGTCATAGACTCCTTTGCAAAGGCTCCACGTCAGCAGAAAGAACAAACATAACATTTACTGGTATTATACATAGGTAAAGTATATACATTGCATCAAGGAACCTAAAGTGGATTTTTGGTCTTAGCTGTGACCAAAGGTAGATTACAGATTTCGGGGGTCCTAATTGAACCCTGAGTCAGATTTTATATACATTGTGATTGTAGGACCTGAGGATGTTGTCAGGGTAAGGTTGGGCATTTTATCCCTGTCATTACGATTTTCTACATTCGCTGGTGCTAGACAGACTGCTAGAAATGAGCTTTCTTTGTGTTTTGGAGATGGTGGAGGGCGTAACAGTTGCAGTTTCAGGTGGCTGATACAAGGAGGAGGTCCTTGAGGCCAGTTTTAAATTGGCCAAGACTAGGGTTGGGGAGATAGAGGCTGGTATGCTGTTTAGCCTTAGTGGAGCCCGTATTGGAAAGACTTTGTCCTAGGGTGGTCCTTTCATTTCATTTTTATTTTTATTTTTTATACTTGTTAGCAAGATGAGCAAACTGCCCATTTTCACGTTACAAGTCAACAAATAAACAGAAAAATACTAAAGTACAAAATACAAATACATCAGCCTATCAATATAAAATACATCACACTACTGAAAACAATGACAGTCATTTAAACTATTTAGCCAAACAATAAAATATTTCTTGAACATTTGAATAGACCCAGCATTGGTGATTTTAGATAGAATACCATTACAAATTTTAATGGCCCTGTAAATTACTGATCTTTGACCAATAGTTTTCTTGTAGAGTGAGATTCTGAATGCACCCCTCGACTTGAACCTGGTTTCAATACAACTTATATGAAGGGGAATAATATCCTGAGTTACTTGAGGGAGTAAGCCAAGAGTACTTTTAAACAAAAAGGCTCCAAGTTTCAGATTTATCCTATCACTAAGAGAAAGACAATTTGCTTTCTAAGCAAAACACAATGATGTGTCCTCTAGGAAGATCTGTTGTGAACGCAGAATACTGTTGTATGTTACTTATAATTTCTGAAACGTTACATCATTTGTACCAGAGTAGATTAAAAGACCGTAATCTACAGTGGGACTAGGAGAGAAGTGCCAGTGGTGCATCTAGGGGCCCTTCTGTGTAGGATAGTCTAGATGAGTGGATGGAGGCCTTTGGGTATTAGATTCATGAGAATTGTTTTTGCTTGGAGGGTGGTGTGTACTTAAGCCTATCTTTGAAGGTGAGCCAGTTAGCACATTTGTAAAGCTCAGATGTCTGGGTGTCTCTATCACTTCCAGTGACCAATCTGCAGGCTTTATTGAGAGCAATGTTGATGCTGCGAGGGGCGTTTGGTCGGCAGAACCATAAATCATAATACCTAGTCGACCAAAGCTAGGACAGAGGAAGTTACAGTGAGATGTAGGGCCTGAGGGGTAGGGCAATGTATAGGATCCCCAATCTGATGTTTACAGTGGAGGAAAGGTGTTGGATGTGTGTGGTAGGTGAGGGAAGTGTCCAGAGTGACACCCAGGTATTTGAAACTAGAGATCTGTTCAAGAAGGAGACCCTGAGAGTTTGAGATGAGTAGCAGAGCACTGCTGAGTGGGCTTTGGCGTGTGGGTAAAGATCATCGATCTCATCTTGTTGTAGTTGAGTACTAGGTGGTGCTCATGAAACCAGGATTCAATTGCACTAAAAAAGCCTTGTAGGGCTGATTGTAGGGAGTTAGGATGGGGGTGTTTCCAGAGCAGTACCGTCCACATAGAGCAAGAGCATCCCATTGCATGATTGAGGGAGGGAGTTTAGGAAGAGGATGAAGAGCAATGGGATGAGAATGGACCCTTGGGGACTCCGATTGACTGGTCTTTCGGAGGAAAGGGGCATTAATTTTAACCTGTTTCGCCTGGCAAGAGAGTAGTCCTTGAATCAGGAGGTGGCCTCAAGGGAGAAATGTTGGGAGGAAGGGTGTGGAGCAGAAGCATAACTGACGGTATCAAAGGCTTTGGACAAGTCGACAGATTGCTCCTGTTATGGACCCCTGGTCCAGGGCCTCGTGAATGTATGAGGTAAATTCCAGGAGGGCAGTGTGAGCTTGCCCCTCCAGAACTCGTGTTGTTCATGGCAGAGCAGTGAATACTTGGTTAAGTAGTCAGTGAGCTGGTCTGACACCATTTTTTGAGTGCCTTTGGGGAGAGGATCGAGATGGGTCGGTAATTGCTGGTGGAGGTGGGATCACCACTTTTCAGTATGGGGGTAATTATACTCTGTTCCATAGCATGGGAACTGGCTGAGGTGTAGCGACCAGTTAAGAATTTTGGTAATACGTGGCAGGGTTACATCCAGAGTTAGCCTGAACATTTTGAGATCAATAGAGTCACTGTTATAGTGCGCATTCATCAAGGCTTTGGTGAGGTAGCGTAGCCTCACTGCAAGAGATGGTTCTCAGCTGGAAAGATGGAGGACCATTAGGAATTGGGTCAGAGAAGTTATGTGGGAGGTTGTGACTGAGGTCGGAGAAGGTGGTATTAAGGGCATTGGATATGGCAGTGGGGTCCTGGGTGAGGCTCCATCCACTAGAATCTGCAAGGGTCCCTGGGAAATGGTTTTCCTGCACAGTTCTTTTATATTGTTCCAGAATTTTTCCCTGAGCCCAAAGTGGCAGTGAGGGCATGTTTGTAATAAGTGGCCTTGGCTAGCTGGATGACCCAGGTGCATTTGTTTCTGGCATCTCTGTAGAGTTGCCTGTCCTGGGGTAGCTGTGAGTCCAGGGCCTCTATGCCAGAGGTTGTCTCTATGGTGCGTCAGATTAAGCAGGGACTGTGAGATCCGGGTGTCCCTGTTTTTCAAAAATATGCTTTGTGAATGGGGCAAAGATGTCACAGGCAGCTTAAAGATGGTGATAAAGGAGAGGAGGACAGTAACAACAGAGTGAGCATCATGGATGGGGACCAGTCACAGGAGATAAGGTACGATTGAGGTGGGAGAGGGCACGTTTTTGAGGCGCCTGGACTGTAAGTTTAGGGAGTCTAGGTGGAGTTTATTTGACCACCAGCAGGTGACAGGGAGTGGTCACTTAACGCCAGGAAGCACTTTAACCTGGGAGAGGTTATTGGGGTGGTTGGTGAGGATGAGGTCTATAAGAGTGGAGGACTCAGTTCTGGGGTCAAGTCTGGTGGGGAAAGGACCACCTGAGTGAGGTCATAGGCTCTGCATAACGCCTTTGTAGGTGGCAGATGTGGTAGATAGCCATCACGCTAAAGTCTCCCATTATAATTAGCTCACTATTGGGAGGAGATGGGTGAGGCTGGAGAGTATTGAATCAAAGGCTGGCTTTTGTTAGTGGGGGGATGTAAACTGCCATAATGTATAGTGTTTTTCCATGACTGCCAAGTGTGATCTTAATGGCAGTGGATTGGGCACCATGGGTTGGCGGAGGAAGGGAGACCGGTAGGGCTTGCAGCATGGTTTAGACATAGATAGCACACTCACCTCCCCGCTTGCACAGTCTGTCTGTTCGAAGATGGTGTAGCCACTGAGGGTAACAGAGGCATCAGGGATTTTTTTCGAGAGCCAGGTCTCTGATAGTGCTAGGGATATCAGGGGCAAGTTGAGAAAGCCAGCCCTGGAGAGGAGTAAATTTACTTAGGAGGCTGCAAATATTAAGGAGTCTAGTTGTAGGCTGTCTAGCTTGCCTTCTGTTGTAGCACTAGGAGTATGTGGCCCTGGGTTAGATGCACATTGTCTGACAGTAGGGAGGAGGAAGAGGCAAGATGGAGAAAAGCTTCCATAGTAGCTTGGGTGCAAGGCAATGGGAGTGAGGAGAAATGCTTTTTTGAGGGTCCCACAGGTATAGGGAGGGTGCTTACGAGATGGGCTAGTAGTGCTGGGGGTAGAAAGGGATAGGGGTTGAGAGTGAGGTGATCAGAGGGTGGTATGTGAAATACCCTGTGGGTAAGAGAGGCAGTGCGATGTAGGTTGGAGGTATAATAGGTGCAATTAGTTTGTGGTAGTCAGAGCTTGGGGCACAATAAGTGGGCAAGCAGGGAGCCAGACTTTGGGGTCCCATGTATGCAGCTCTTTAACTGGGAGAGTGGGTGGGGCAGTGTAGAGAAAGGGAGCAGTGTGGCAATAGAGACAAGCATCTGCAGGTTGATAAGCATGTTGTTCTAGGAGAGATGTAGAATTGGAAGGGATGGTGGCCACTAGTGGTGAGAGAGTATAGGCTGCAAGTGGAAAAGTGGGCTGATTGGTTATTACTGATCACGTGAGCTTCACTATATAATACTGCGTTTGCCAAGGGTGGTGGTGGGCAGCGGTGCAGAGCACTGGCTGGGCTAACAGAACTGCATATCAGCAAGTGGGCAAGAAGCAATGCTACCAGCTCCTCCAAGACTTCAGTCAGTAGGTCCATACCTTCAGTGTTTCTGCGTGGGGAGGGCAGCTTCTGGCCCCTCATGACCTCCCTAACTGTGGCCCAGCTTCAGTGTTTCAGTGTGAGGGAGGGCAGCTTCTGGACCCTCATGACCTCCCTAACTGTGGACCAGCTTCAGTGTTTTGGTGTGGGGAGGAAGCTTCTGGACCCTCACGACCTCCCTAACTGCAGCCCAGCTTCAGTGTTTTAGCATGGGGAGGGCAGCTTCTGGACCCTCATGACCTCCCTAACTGCGGCCCAGCTGTGGACCTTATGTACAATTGATGGCACCATCAGCAGACACGTAACGCTAACAGGTATATACGTTGGGGGGAGCCAGATATCAGGCATATAAGCTAGACAGAGAGAGAGAAAGAGAGAGAGGGAGGGAGATGAGAGGACTAGGGATCGGAAAAAGAAAAATGGGGTATGTGGTTATCCGAGGCACAAAGAAGTGTTCAACCTGCAACTCAGGGATGATCACTGGTATCAATGGAAGCAAGTGCATTTTGCCGAGGTGGTGAGAAAGGTGAGTAGATTGGACTGGAACAAAGGAAATGAGGTGCAGGACAGGACAGAGGGGGTAGGAGTTCCAGCCAACTACTGCCACAAAGGAGAAGGACTTATGTGCAACAGCTAGCTGCAGATTAGGTCTTAGGAGAAGAGGGAGAGAGGCTGATCTGAGGGCTTGAGGAGCTAGTCTTCAGCAAATAATCTCACTAAGGCACTGAAGGGGTAAATTTGTGAACAATCTGTGAATAAAGCTCAAGGTGGGGAGCCTCAATTTAGATTCATAAGGCAACCAACACAATGAAGAGAGGATGTCACAGTGGTGGAGGCAAGAGTGTTGACCCCTAAGGCAAATCTTCCCACCCTATGGTATGCCTGCACAAGGAGAGACATAGTGGATGCATTGGTAGAGAGCAATAAGGGGGCACCATAAGTAAGGGGGGGGAGACGAAGAGGCGATCTTGAGGAAAGAGGCAAAGGTCAGGAAAGGGAGGATGTGATAGAGAAGACCCAGCTTCTGATTCAGAGTCTTAATTAGGGTGGAGACATGGGCATTGAGGAGAGTGAGGAATCCAAGCTGATAACCAGATATTTAAAGGTACAGACTGCCTCCAGTACATCACCATTGAGGGAAGTAATATAGAGAGAGGGAGAGGAGGTGGAAGGTAGATGAGAGAAGATCATACTTTTCGTCTTTTGTATTGAGAACAAACTGATTATGCCTGAACTAACCTTCAAGGTCTCAAAGTCACATGCGAGTTCCCTGTTGATCTGAGCAACATCAGAAGAAGAGCGGTAGATGATAATATCATATATATAAAGATGCACAGCAGCTCCTTCACAGTTGTTAGGTAACTCATTGATGAAAAGGGAGAACAACACGGGCTAATATGGAGCCCTTTGGGACCCCATGTATTATAGGTATGAGTTCTGAGATAGATCCAGTCCACTAACCCTTTGAGAATGATAGGAGAGATAGCTGTGGACCCAGTGAAGGGCCATCGAATCAAGACCAACACCTTGAAGCTGATGTAGCAGGAGACTGTAATTCACCAGGTCGAACGCTGTAAGGTCGACAAATATAGCACCAGTGGCAGAACCTTGGTCCATGACTTGGTAAATGTCTGAGGTTACCTTTAGAAAGGCTGTGAGGGTGCTGTGATTCTTTCTGGAAATGATGTTGGAAGGGTGAAAGCAGATTATGGTGATCCAGATAATTCAGAAGGTGATTGTAAATAAGGCACTCCTGAATTTTGGCCAAGGGGCAAAGGATGATGATTGGTCTAAAGTTCTCGCAACAGTGTTGGATCCCTCTTGTGCACCAGTACAACTACAGCTACCTTCCGTTTGTCAGGAATGGTACTAGTCAGGAAGGACCAGTTGAATAAGTCTCAAATAGGGAGAGCAAGGGCAGGCGCCTCATCGTGAGAAATTTAGGCTCAAGGGTGTCGTGACCTGGGGAGCTCTTGGCCTTCAAGTTTGCAAGAAGCCTCTGGACCTCATTATGGGTGGCCACTTTCAAGCGGAAAGGAGGTTGAGTCCCAATGTCCTCCGCAGTGGAAGGGACTGAGGGCACCAGGAGGATTATGGAATAGTGAGGTATATTTGTGTAGATCTGTAGAAAAGTCATTAAATCCAGAGGTAATAGACAGGGAGGGGGTCAGTGAGGGTGACGCCTGGGCAGAGATGGAGCTCAGGGTTCTGCAGCCTTTCCTTTCAGTAAGGAATTAACCTGGCTCCAGAACTCCTTAGGATTACAAAGGTGTTCTGCTTGAAGTAATTTAAAATGGTGGCGTTTGCTCTATGAAGGGAGTTTGTGCATTTGTTTCAGAGTTGCTTATAGATTTGCCAATGTTGGGGAAACCCACTTTTTTTTGTAGGATTGCCAGATCCAGTCCCAGGCGGACATAAGGGTCCTTAGATTCAAACTGAGCCATGGGGCGTTGATATCTTTGGATCTGCATTTTCTTAGTGGGGCATGACTATCGATAATCAGAGTGAAAGTGGAAACAAAAAATCCAGGGCTTGATTGATATCCGGGAGAATATTAATAGGGCTCCAGTCAGTACTGTTGATAGAGATAATGAAGTTATTGATATCTGGCCTGGACATATCATGGACAAGGGTGATTTTAGGAATGGGGTTAGGTTATTCCTCCATAAGCGAAAGTGAGAGAGTGATTGCTTATGCAATCCGAAAGCACTCCCGCTGCTTTGACTTTGTGAGGGCAGTTAGTGACCACCCAGTCCAGTAAGGTATGTTTTCCAGACTTGTTGTTGAGACATGTAGGGTCATGAATAAGTTGTGTTAGGTTTAGATGAGCTATTGCAGTATGCACTTTGCCAACAGCAGGGTTGAGCCAATCATTATTGAAGTTGTTGCATAGTGCTAGGTCATGCCGAGGAGTTTAGCAAGGAGGTAAGGAATGGGAGAAGAGCATTGTCAGCCTTGTTGGGGGTAGATATACACACCTAATGATTAACTCTTGACTGTGCTGGCAGTCAAGGGTAGGAATAAGGATTCTGCATCTGGGGATCCAGTGCCTAGCACAGGTAGTTCGATGGCATCCATGTCGAACTGGGTATATATAAGAACCTCTCCAGCTCTTTTTCCTGATCTGTCCTTCCTAAAAAGCTGAAGCTAGATAATGCCACCTCATGCTGTTTAATGGCTGTCTTAAAAGCCATGCCTCAGTGGGGACTTCTGAATCACCCATGCTTCCAATTTAGCCATTTTGGAGCAAAGGCTACGGAGGACAGAAGCCCAGCCCTCCCTGTAGCTCTCGACCAAGGACTCCCACCCCCAGAGCACCCAGATGCTGGGATACAGGTCATGAGGGCTCCCTGGACAGAAGCCCAGCCCTCCCCTGCAGCTCTCAATCAAGGACCCCCACCCCGAGCACCCAGGTGCGCGATTTACTTGAAGAAGCATGGATGCAGGCGTGGTTCAGCACCAATTTTAAATGAACTACTGCTCACAAAAGCCAGCACAGTGCTTCCCAGTGCCTGTGTGCTTTTACTGTCGGCATACAAGTGCTGATAGTTTTTTTCTGTTGAATTTACCAGCTGTGCTCCACAGTAGATGCACCTTAGTAATGGTACTTTAAGACTCAGTTCATTTATTACCCTACTTACTCACAGTGTTGTCCAAATGAGCCTTTAATTTTAAACTGGAGCAAAATGAAGCCTTAGTATTATTTAACTGCAAAACCGCGTTGTTACATCTGTATGCTATTTTGCCTACTGTTAATCCTCTGCCTAATTATCCGGTCTGAGCACACTATTCTGGTGGAAAACGCACTGTTGGCTATGCATGCAGCGATTTGTATAAGGATTTAGAGTCCCTTAAGGAAAAGCAAACTGTAGCAGTACTTTCAGCTAATACCCTGCATTGTTCATTTCGGGAGAAATGCCCTAATGCACAATCTGGCTCCACAAGCAGCGCCAGATCCAGGTAGGCCACGTGCCTTGCTGCTCCCTCAGACCCCGGCTACCAAATTTCCAAACCACACAGCCCAGTAGCAGAAGCTTTTCCTGTATGGAAGGCTCATTTCTGAGACTGAAGCAATAGCTCAGCATTTTGCCAAAAATGCTCTAAACAGAGCGCAAGAGGATTTACGGAGCTACCGGCTGTAAAGCAAATGCCACAACCAAGGTACGCAGAGGGATTTACCTGCTCACCTGGACCCTAGCCCCTCAGCCACTTGCCCAATAGATTTCAAACAAAGAATCCAAGTAAAACTAAATCCCATTACAGTGCTGGCAATCCTGGACCAGTTACATGGTAACTCACCTCACAAGCAGAGATACTCCTCCCACTGAACTGCATATAAAGCCCTCTTCTCGCCACAGATGCCGGAATATGGTCGTGAGGCTCCCTGGACAGAAGCCCAGCCCTCCCTGCAGCTCTCGATCAAGGACCCCACCCCCAAAGCACCCAGGTACGCATGATTTACTTGAAGAAGCACGGAAGCAGGGCATGGTTATGGTGCCATTTTAAATGAACTACTGCCTACAAAAGCCAGCACAGTGCTTCCCAGTGCCTGTGTGCTTCTGCCCCACCGGTGCTGTGCGCTGGCTCCCCACCACCCCACCACCGCCCTTGGTGAGCTCCTCCTTTATAGGCTAATGTCACATGACTCTCTAAAACCTATCAGCCTACTTTTCCATTTGCAGCTTATCAGCTGCCACCACCAGAGGTCACCAAACCTATTATTCAGCCTACTAAACAAACCTGGCCAGGATACTGCTTCCTACATCCTTCCTTCTCCTTTCAATGGCCACTCTATCCTCCCTGTCCCCGCCATCCTCCCAAACAGTGAACCCCGCTGTCCCTGCCCCTCGTCTAACTCCACAGCCATGCCATGCCTCCTCACACACACCTGCTCAAGACTTGGTTTCATAACCATTATGGGCATAATGGTGCCACTATTCTCCCACCTTCCTTTCATTCGGGGCTCTCTGTTCTACAGACCCCAGCCCACCGATAGCCCCCAATTTCTTCTACTACTGTAGCCCTACCTCCCGCCCAAATCCTCCCAGGACAAAAATAAAGCATCTCTTCTCCTGTTCCTGCTCCTGTTTGGGGACATAGAGGCAAACCCCGCCCCAACCCCACAAATACCCACACCCCTTTCTCCTTCCCCAAAGGCCTCCATATCCTGCACCTTAACACCTGCAGCTTATTATCTAAAATCTTGCTGCTGCAACCAATTGCTTTAACTCAGCGCCCAGACATCCTGGTCATTTCTGAAACCTGGCTAAAACCACATCATACTGACGCAGAAGTCTCCATACCAGGGTACACACTCATCAGACATGACCGACCAGGCAAAAGAGAGGTGGTGGAATGGCAATGTATATAGCCAACAGTCGTCAGTTCACAATAGTGGATATCCCCTCACTCCCAGCGTCACGTGTTCGTTACTCAACTCTCACTCCATGTACCACCCCCATTATACATGGCATCATACTGCCCCCTGCACACCCTCTGAAGACATCCTTTCCCACCTGATCACCTTACAGTCGCTAGCTGTCGGGGGCGAGCTCCATGCCACCAGTGATTTTAACACCAACTGATAAGGTAACGATAAAGCCCACCTGAAGACCAAAATTAAGGCCTCTGAATCTCACTCAACTCATAGCCGATCCCACCAGACTCAATCATAAGACACAAAACCACTCATTACTGGACTGGGCTCACCTCCCACCCACACAGGATTCTAAGCGGAGGCCTGCTTACCGATTCCTTAAGTGATCATCACATGATTTTCCTGATCAGGAAGGTGTATAGCCCCACTGCCCCCCAAGACGCTAGCGCACCAGGTCCTATAACTCCCTCACATAGCATCTCTCCTGCTGGACCTGGGACACATAAACTGGTCTTTTATCCCTGAGGCATCCTCCATTGACACAGTCTTTGATGCGTTCAAAACCAGATTCCTTAAAGTCTGGGACAAACATGCCCCTGCAAACAGAAAGAGTTAGAGGGCACATCTCCCTTGGATCACAGCAGACATAATCAGAAAATGCCACTCCAGGGACCACGCCTGAAAGCACATAAGAAATTGGGCACTCAGGCTTCCCTCACCACCTACAAATCCCTTCAAATGCATGCACAAACATCATCCACTGTCAAAAGAGTTATTTTCTATCAGCCTTTAGTAAAACATTAACCATCCAACGGACTTCTGAAAATCACTCAAATCCCTGCCTCCCCACTCAACCCCCACCCCGACACTATTAGCTCAGGGCACCCTCATCTCCGACCCCATCTGTGTAGCTGAAGCCTTTAATACCCATTTCTCCAGCTGTGCAGACAAGCTCCTATCTTCCCTCCCATACATGCATCCCCCAGTCCTCCCACCGCCATGCCCTCCTCAAACTGCCCCCCAGTCCTGCCATTCTCATTCCACCCAGTATCCCAAGCAGACGCTTCCACTCCCTATGGGCCCTGAACCCAAACAAAGGCAAATGCCCTACATCCCTGGATGCCAGGATGCTTTTCTGTCAGCCCCAGCCATAGCCGCCCCTCTTGCTGCCCTTTTCAACCTCTCTTTCTCTCTGGGCAGGTTACCAATAGCCTGGAAAAATGGCCACCGTTATACCTCTGCCAAAGGGGTGACCCTTCCTCCACAGGCAGTTATAGACCCATCTCCCTACTCCCTATCCTGGCCAAACTACAGGAATGACTTGTTCTGTCCAACTGACTCCATTCCTGGATGCCTCCTCCTTCTTCACTCCCTTACAATCTGGCTTCTGCAAATCCCACTCAACCATCACCTCCCTACTACAAGTCTCTGGTGACATTCTCACTGGTATGGACAACGGACACATCACCTCGCCATCTTTATTGACCCAGCCAAGGCCTTCAATACCATCTCTCATTCCCGACTGCTCTCCAAACTCACTGACGCAGGGCTCTCCAATCCAGCCATTGAGTGGTTCCATGACTACCTAGTGGGCAGAAAACAAGCAGTCAAACCCCTGCCAGTCACTACTGGTGTCCCCAAGAATCAGTCCTAGGACCACTACTCTTTCCATTTTCTAAACGACCTCCCTTCAGCAGGCTCACATTCATCCATCCAGATGTATGCAGATGACACAGTCCTGTATGCCTCTGGTCCCACAACATGCAGCGTGGCAACTCTCCTACAGGAGGACTTCATGCCATCCAGAACTGGTTCAGGACAAATCAATTATTTCTAAACCCTAAAAAAGTGTTGCTAACATTTGGCTCCCAACAAAGACTCTCCTGTCAAGCCCCTGCCCCCTTTCAAAACCCTGGACGGGACTCACCTGGAGCAATGCACTAGCTTCAGCTATCTAGGCATCTGGCTAGACCAGCACCTAGATTTTACCTCTCACATTGACTCCCTACACAAGAGGCTGCTCCCTAAACTTGGTGCACTATACAGAAACAAAAGCTGCCTCACCCCACAAACGAGGCACGCCATTGTACAAAAATGATTCTTCCCGTGCATTTCTGACTATGGCGACATAGTATACACTTGTGCCTCCCGCATCCGCCCTGGGCAGCCTAGATACCCTGTTCTACTCCTTCTGTCATTTCATCCTCGACTGTCCACAATCTACACACCATTGCACCTTATACAACTCCCTAACCCTGCTGTCCCTCCATGATAGTAGACATTAACTGCACAAGGTTCGCTGCCAAATATTGGTCCCTCCCTTCCCCTACCTGGCCTTTTACCCTCTCCCAACAACCTCCGCCTGCTTACTCCCTCAGAAGCATGGACCCCAGACTTCTCCATGTCCCATTTATGCACACAACAACAAAGGCCAGGCTGCTTTTAACCGCAGAATTATTGGCAGATTTAAACGCCCTACCTGCCCCTACAAGACACGCATCAAAACCCATCATCACAATCTACTACTCAGAGCACATTTTCTCTCCAGCTGCTCCTGTTTCAACTAACAGTTTTACTACTATGATGGACGCAGTCTAGTCGCATATTAAATGTACTTGACCCATAGTCTTTCCCACTGTATGTATCTACCCCTGTCTGTAACTTCCTGCCATATGTTTGACAGGAGTAACCTTTGCATTCTAATATT
Source organism: Neoceratodus forsteri (assembly GCA_016271365.2). Taxonomy (NCBI): domain Eukaryota; kingdom Metazoa; phylum Chordata; order Ceratodontiformes; family Ceratodontidae; genus Neoceratodus; species Neoceratodus forsteri. The sequence goes on from CM057455.1 coordinate 1,188,820,230, forward strand.
GTACTGTCTATGTATAAAATTCCATGTTATGTACTGGTCTCAGCCCCAGGTCGATCTGGAAATGAGCATGTTGCTCAGTATGCCTTCCTGGTAAATCTCATAAATAAATAAATAAATAAATAATATTCATGTGGGCTATTTTTAGGCATTTTGGACACTGCTAGGTAGCAGTAGTGGGATTCATGTGGCCTTTGGGGAGGTTGGGAATTGAGCAGGACATGTTGGGATAACTAAATGGGGAAGGGATTTTGGTCTCGGACTAATAGCAGGAGAAAGACAAGAGAGGAGAGGGAGACAGTGAGAGATCATGCTATGAATTCTACTCCATCAGCTTATCTAACAGCAGCTATAGGAAGACATTAATTATTTTGGCATAGCCAGCTTGACTGTTCTCAGGACTTAGAGAAACAGTTGGCCTTTACGACTGTAAGGCATTCCTCTTAGGGCCATTGTTAGAAGCCCCAACATTAAAGAATTTGCATAGCCAGCCAGACTCTGTCTGCTCAGCACTTAGTGAAACATTTAGCCTTTTGTGGTTGTACAAGGCATTTGTCTTAGTGACACTGTTTGTCATCAGAAAATTGCTATAACTTAACATAACCAGCTTGACTTTTCTTAGTTCTTAGAAAAACAGTTAGTCTTTATGGCTGTATAAGGCATTTGTCTTAGTGACATTGTTCAACATCAGAAGATGAATTACTTTAATTTGGCAGTCAGCTTGACTGTTCTCAGCACTTAGGCCCTGTCCACACTCTGAATGTTTTGGAAACCGTTCTGAAAACCGTTTTGTACAAAGGTTTTCTGAACGGTTGTCCATCTATCCACACTAGCAGCTGACTTTGGAGGATGCCCATTGGAGTATACTTACGCAGTCTTGCAAAGCATTGCGGGCACCCAATGCATGCCAGGGTACTCGGGAACAAGTATGTTAACTGATCAGGCTAAAAATAGCACCTATCGATTCAGGATCCCATGGCAAGGACAGAGGTGTAAGTATTATTATCCCTTTTCTTTTGGAAGGCCAACATTTATCAGACAGCCTGTGAATGTTGCCATAAACCACTTTTACAGTCGGTTTGTGTCCACATCACTGTTAAAATGGTATAAGGCAACCGTGACGGGCTGAAACCATTCTCAAAATCTGCTCTGATCAGGTTTCGAGCACAGTTTCTTAAACTGGTTCAGAGCATGATAAAAGCATGCTGTAGTGTGGACGTGAATCGGTTATGGGTTTTGTAACATTATAGACTACCTGTAATGTTACAAAACCCTAGAGGATATGGCCTTAGTGAAACAGTTGGCCTTTATAGCTGTATAATGCATTTGTCTTAGGGCCACTGTTAGATGCCTTGACATTAACTTACTTGGCATAGTGAGCAGACACTGTCCCTTCAGCACTTAGTAAAACAGTTAGTCTTTATGGCTGTATGAGGCAGTTGTCTTAGTGACATTGTTAGATGTCGCAAATTATACTGTAATCTGGCATAGCCAGATCAACTCTTCTAGCACTTGGTGAAACAGTTGGCCTTTATGGCAGTAAAAGGCATTTGACTTAGTGACACTGTTCCACATCAGATAATTAATTAACCCTAATTTGGCATAGCCAGCTCGACCCTTCTTAACACTTAGTGAAACTGTTGACATTTTATGGCTGTATAAGGCATTTGTCTTACAGCCATTGTTAGACACCTTGATATTAAATAATTTGGCAGAGCCAGCCAGATTCTGTCTCCTCAGCACTGAGTGAAACAGTCAGTCTTTATGACTGTATAAGGCTTTTGTTTTAGTGACACTATTAGATGTCACAAAATTAATTACTGTAATTTGGCATACACAGCTTGGCTCTTCTAAGCACTTGGCAAAACAGTTGGCCTTTAACAGCTGTATAAAGCATGTGTCTTAGGGCCACTGTGCTATTCCCAGTACTGTCTGTGAAGATCAGTCATTATATCCCTATTAACAGGTCTACTAAGAGGAAGACAATGTTGCTGCATGCGCAGCTGTTGATAACGAGGACTCTAACAATCATACCACCAATGAATCAAAACATCATAATAATAATACCATGTCCTGCAATAAATGTCATGCAAAGAAAATCAGGTTTGCAATGGAAGGATATAGAGTTTCAGAAAAAAGTGACTGGATTTACTCATGGAGGTACCGAACATTTTGCCACATGTGCCAGTATAGTTCCAGCTGCTGAAGTGGCACAGAGGGAGCATTATCCTCAAATGAAAGCTCAGACACTGAGGCAAAGAACGCTGGTATAGATGGTAGGGACTGGGAATGGGATAATCGAGGGTATGTCCTGTGTAGTGAAGTTCCAATTCTTCTGATTCTAATAGTGGAAGAAGAAGAAGAAGAAGAATCAGCATTTATATAGCGCTTTTCATACACAGTGTATCCCAAAGCAATTTACAAGTAGTACTAGACTGGTAGTGAAGTGACTGAATGTGTAGTGGTGGCCATATTGCAGTGTCAGTGGCTCAGTAGGTAGCACACGCCTCTGAGGCCGGGAGATCAGAGGGCTGTCGGTTCAGTTCCCACATCTGGCACTTGGGTTAATATCCCAGTACTGACACTGTAGTGCAGCATAAGAGGGTGCTGCACTTGAGGTGCTGTCTTCGATGAGACGTTAAACCGAGTCCCATCTGCCTGGATTGGTGGTAGTTCAGGTGGATGTTAAAGATCCCATGGCACTTATCGAAAGAGTAGGAATTTCCCCGTGTCCTGGCCAAATTTCCTCATTCACTAAAAATACCACCAACACCTTAATCTGGTTCAAGGTTAGTTGGCATTCATCTGTATCCCCCTCCCCGGTCGTGTATGAAAATAGGCAGGATTTGTCTAGTGCACTTACCCGGTCAACAAAAGTAAAATAAAATAAAAATATTGCACATTAGCACCCACACACAGCCTGAACAATTGCACGACCTGGTTTATGTGAAGGGAATGTTGGCCAGGACACAGTGAATGTCCCTACTCTTGCAAAGAGTGCCCTGGGTTCTTTACTTACACCTGGACGGGTAGAAGGATCTTGGTTGAACATCTCATCCAAATGACAGCACATCCCAGCAGTACAGCACCCCTAATACTGCACTCGGAGCTATTAGGTATGAGTCCAATTCCAGTGGGGACGAGAACCCACGACCTTCTGGTCCAGAGGCGGATGTGCTACCAACTGAGTCACACTGACACCTGGAGATGATGATGAGGCAGTAGGACAGGATGCTGCTGAAAGGCATGAGAGGGCAAGTGCAGAAAAATCACATACTAAAAGTAAGAGAAAGAGTAACAATTCTTGAATATCTGAACAGAGAGATGACAGTGTAGGATTTCATCATGTTCACTTGAATGCACAAAGAATAGTGCCAGAAACCACTGCACAAAGTAAATATGTAAACCATTAGTGTGGAATTTATTCTATATTGACCCTGCAAATAATTGTTGATCTGTATGTAGTCTATGCAGAAATAACATCAGTCTTGGCAAGGGGACAGAGTTTGGTATATATGACATGCAAAGACAAAACACCAAGATGAGCGGAGCAAGGTAAAAGTGGTAGTGTGGCATGGGTGATGGAGGAGGTGCCAGTGGCAGTGACCATAGTGATAACAATGATCTGGAAGGAGTAAGTGACATTTAATCTGCAGATATGTCACTGTAGTCATCTCAGACAAACATGGAATCTTTTCTAACACCTTCAAGTAATGGAAAATACCATAATAGTACTCCCCAGGGCAAAGGCATTCTTATTAACTAACACTGAAATAACTGTTGTAAGGATGTCAAAATTTACCCACAAGCATTCAACATGTCAGCACTTAACTGCAGCCATTGCAAAGGTGGTGGTTGATTGTCAACTCCCTTTGTTTTGTTGCTGAAAAGATTTTCTCAAGTTTGTGCACAGGACTGAAACACACTACACTGTTCTTTTGCACATACTTTTCCAAAAAGCTGTTTCACACTTGTATGACTTGGTGGGCTCGATTTTCAAAATGTTTAGACTCATGCAAGGGACTTGTGTCACAAGAGTTTGATGCAGGGTGACTTGTGTTACAACTGGCATCAAATGTGATTCTATAAGGCAGCCTGCATCAAATCTAACTCAGCTGCACCTCTTTGTACCCAGGTTGCAGTAGGCAACCAGGTGCACCATGTCACAAGGGAGCTTGCTCTATGGTGGGGCTTCAGCATCCCAGTTTTAGATTTTAAAGCCCCACAATGGATGCAGCAAAGGGCACCACTTTGACCAGCCAAGAGGTAGTCTAAGTGGCTTTCACCAGTGGGAGGGATCAGACAATGGCTGCCACTGCAGTTGGGGCAATGTAGGTGGCATAGGAGAGTTGGGGGACAGCTGGGTGGCAGCAGCAATGCTGTTACCTATCCAGGCGTTGTGCATAGGACTGTATGTACAATCCAGTAATTATGCTAGGGGTACAGTAGGTAACTTTTCTGGTAGTCTAGCACCTCCCCAAATCATTCATGTCATAGGAAGGAAACTACAGGCCAGTTAGTTTGACTCAGTGATAGGAAAATGATGGAATCACTTCTGAAGGAAAGAATTGTTGAGTACCTAGAGGCCAGTGGGGCACAGGACCCAAGGCAGCATGGATTCACGATGAGAAGGTTGTGTCAGATGAATCTAATAGATTTCTTTGACTGGGTGACCAAAGTAGTAGACCAGGGAGGGGCTGTGGACATGGCCTACCTAGATTTTAGCAAGGCATTTGATACAGTCCACACAAAAGATTAATACACAAGTTAGCAAGCCTTGAGTGGGTCTCAAGGTGGTAGCCTGGATAAAAATTGGCTAGACAACAGGACGCAAAGGGTAGTAGTAAATGGAGTACACAGTGAAGAAAGGAGGGTTACTAGCGGGTACCGTAGGGTTCAGTACAGGGACCGGTCCTTTCTAATGTCTTTATAAGTGACATTGCAGAGGAACAGGAAGGAAAAGTATGTCTCTTTGCAGATGACACAGAGATCTGCAACAGGGTTGATACACAAGATGGAATGGAAAGGATAAGAAGGATTTGGCAAGGTTGGAGGAATGGTCAACTGTATGGCAGCTCAGATTCAATGCAAAGAAGTGCAAGGTAATGCACATGGAAAACAAAAACCCAGGGAAGCGTACACAATGGGGGTGAGACATTGACAACAGTAAAAATGGAAAAGGACCTGGGGGTAATTATATCAGATGACCTAAAGGTGGGCAAGCAATGTGAGAAGGCAGTAAGGAAGGCTGGGGGATACTGGGATGCATAGGAAGAAGCATCAATAGTAGAAAAAAAGGAAGTTGTTATCCCTCTGTAGAGACAGTTGGTGAGACCCCATCTGGAGTATTGTGTGCAGTTCTGGAGACCCCATCTCCCAAAGACATAGACAGAGTGGAGGCTGTCCAGGAGGAGGGCAACCAAAATGTTGCAGGGTCTGCACCAGAAGACATAATGAGAAAGACTAAAGGAGCTTAGCATGTATACTTCTGAGGAAAGAAGGAGAGAGGACATGATAGAAACTTTCAAGTACCTCAAGGGAATCAACAAAGTCCAAGAGGGTAGGATCTTTCAGAAAAGAGATGTGCAAGAACAGGGGGCACAATTTGAAGATGGAGGGGACGGCTCAGAGGTAATTTGAAAGTATTTTTCACAGAGAGGGTTGTGGATGCATGGAACAGCCTCTCTGAGGAGGTTGTGGAGTCAAGAACAGTGGAGGAATTCAAGAATGCATGGGACAGACATAAGGCAGTCCTAGTGGGAGTAGGAGGAAGTAAGCTGTTGGTTAACTAGGATCTGCAGCTTATCTATTGGAGTAGGAAAATGGGCAGACTAGGTGGGCCAAGCGGTCCTTATCTGCCCCAAATTCAATGTTTCTATGTTTATAGTCCCTGGTGGTCTAGTGAACCCCAACTCCCCAGCCCCAATGTGCATGGTGACAGAAGGAGTTGTCAATCAGTGAGCGACACTGTATACAGTACGTGCTCTGTGACATCTCAGTCAGTGGCTGGTCGTGGGTGGTGAGAGAAAGCTATGACAGTCACTGGCTCAGGAGTTGGGATGGAGGGAGCAGGGTGGTGGGCACTACCTGTGGGGTGGGGTGGTGGCAGTCCCTGTGGGGTGGGTGGTGGCATTCCACTAGATGACCAGGAGTGGTATCATTAACATGTTAATATATGGGCATTTTGGGGATGGTGGGGACTGCTAGATCACCAGGGAATGATTTTCTTAACATGTTCATTTACGGGAAGATCGGGGCTGGGGTTGGGGTACACTAGAGCATCAGGCACTATGACATGAATAATTTTTGGAGATATCAGGGATTGGGGGTCAGTAGACTACCAGGAAGTTACCTACTTTACCCATGGTATCATTACTGGACTGTACATACAGTCTCATTGCACACGCATCTGGCTGTGTGTTGGTGCTGCTGCTTCCCAGCTGTCCCCTGACCCTCCCAAGTCACCTCCTATGCCCCTTCTATGCCCTGCCCAGCTCCCCCACCATACCGGCCCCACTGGTGTTATGCCGGGCAGAGTGTCTGGATCCCTCCAGCAAGTTCTGCAGGTGCGCCTACTGTTTGGCACAGTGGACAACTTGTGGCAACCCAGGAAGCTTGTCAGCAGGACCCTATTTTTCACAGAACTGGGCGTAGGGTCTCTGGCGCACTCAGAGATTGCTGCATCCCTGGGTGATGCAACTTACGTCACTCTAAGGCATCTTTAAAATTGAGCCTGATGTGTTCTGAAGTCATTAAGAAACTGAAACACTCTGAGGTGAAGTGTTCACATACTGGCAGATATATGGACTAGTAACCTAACAATTGACTACATGAGTGTTAGAGCTCATTGGGAAGGTTTTCAGTCAGAAAGTAATAATCCCAAGTCTACTGTAGTCAGTGGGATGCAGGATGTAATGTGTCACCACTTTTGAGGAAAAACCACACTGCAGTCAATATTGTGCATGTGCTGCAGAAACAATTCCAGAAATGGCTCACCCATATACCCTGTCTCCAGAATTCATAGTGTCAAATAATTGTATCAACACAGTCAAAGCCATTAGAGATGACTGCTACTAACACATATTGTGTTTCACACACTGTTAATCTTCTTATCAACATTTATTAAATGGAAGCAGAAATGCTGAAAACCCGTTAGGCCCTGCAAGGAAAACATGTGGTCATTTCAGCCACTCTGTGAAAGCAGAAAAAATCTTGAAGGGCTGCAGAGGTCAAACAACTTACCAATGCACAAATTAAAGCAGGAAGTTTCAACTCACAGGAAATCAACATGTTGCATGTTAGAAAGGCTCCTTTAACAGAAAAATGCTGTCATGACTATACCGTTCAGAATCAAATAGGTACAGTGGACATCACGCCCAATTCCTGCAGTTGGAGTCTGGTTGAAACTTTGGTCATCTTACTGGAGTCATTTCAGGCTGCCACATGTGATGTCAGTGTGGACAGTGCAATTCTGAGTCAAATCTTCCTCAAATAAGATTTCTTCACATTTTCCCAGATGACACCAAGAAAGTCCTTCAGTCAAAAGAGAGCACCACTGTAATTCTGGCAGATGAGATGAGTGTAAAACTGTCAACTGATCAGAGAATGAACACTAGGGCCTGGATATTCAAACTGCACCACAAAGTATTGCAACAGCAGGAGCAGGCGAAAGTGCAGTGAGCCCATGAGCAACACGCGGCGATATTCAAATATAGCACAGGCCAAGGTGCGCTTGCTCAACAGAACTGAATATTGCACTAACTGTGCCATGGTGCAACCAGGGATGCACAGTGGTGCAGGGCTGATGTGAAGTAGCACAACCAGGGATGAGCAGTGAAGCAGGGTAGTAGTGCAGCAGCACAACCAGGGATGCGAGGGACAGGATGCGGGATGCACCACCCATGGAAGCCATGGGTGGAGGAGCACGCAGCAGACCAGACAGCACCTCCACACCCCATGAATTGCACAACCTGTCATGAGCTGGATGAACCATGAGGCCATGAACACCAACACGAATCCACAGCTGGGGCACGGTGCCCCAACATACCCCTGGCAAGCAGTGACTGCAACACAAGGAGGGTCGACCACCCAGTACCACCCCATCTGACCAATGCAGAGCACACCCTGCACAGTAAACCCCAGACACCCTGCCCAGGAGCAGTGCCCAACAGTGCATGGCACCAAATGCATGTCACCACCCCCACTGTGACAATGCAGCCCTGTGCACCATGGAGTGGTGCATGGCAGCTACTGTGAGTGCCCCGCAGCAGGTGGCACCAGCCACCGATACAACAACTGCAGACACAGTACCACCTGCACGGCAGCAGCACCCAGCTGGCCTGGATGCAGAGTGGGTGCCATGTTTCCTTACATCTGTGCATGTTGGGCTGCAGGGGTGGTAGTGGGGCATGGCCACCAGCACTTGGCCACGCTGCTGTGCACACCACATGGTGCACTCAGCACTGTCCTGTGGCACTGCATGTGTGGGTGGGCATCACAGGTGGTCCGCGGGTGCACAGCAGAGAGGTCAACCTGTGTCAGTACCTGAGGGACCCTGCATGCAACAAGGCCTGCCCTGGACCCACCACCAGCAGGACAGCACCACGCACCCACCCAAGCACACACCCTGTCCCAGCACTGACCCCGACAGCCAGCACAGATACTCACAGTGGTGCATGAAGGCATGTGCCACACAGGATGCAACACAGGGCATGGAAAAATACCCACCCAGACCCAGGGCACCCCAATACAGGGACACACAATAGCGAGCATCAAAGTCTGCTGGCGGCGACCACTGATGCTGTGTACGCACAGCCTGGACCCCACCATGGCACAGGTGTACCAGCCATCCTGCATATGCACCATAAGCCGTCCACCACCAGCATGCGGCTGGAGCACAAGTGACAGACATCAGAGCACAGACCCTGCAACAGACACCAGCGACAGCATGGAGGGGAACAACAGCATAGGCCACAATGCCATCCAAGGCAGACATGCACTATACCAGTGACAGGAGGCAAGCCACCATACACGGGGCCAGAGGATGGCCAGCATTGACAGCCACCACTGACATGCTAGCAGACCATGCATACCACAGACAAGCAAGGGTGCCAGCTGGATGGGCCATGGATATACTGACAGGGTGCCAGGGGCACAGTGCATGCACTAGGAACCACTGCACACAGGCATCCAGTGCACAGGAAACAACACACATACCACAGACAGGTCCGAGTCCCCACCCACACCATAGGCGGGTCCCTACCAGTCACACGCATGCCCAGGCTTGCACCACCCCAACGCCATGCACACCACTGCAGCCAAGCACCATAAGCCCGCTGCAAATCAGAGACACCACAGTTGTCATAACAAAATGTACAGTATGTGTTAAAGATGTGTAAGAAATACAAAACATATATACAACTATTTACAATGGGGAAGGGCCACAAACCAAGTGGGGTGGGCATGGGGCAAGGGTGAAAAACTGGGAGTGGATAGAGGTGTGAGGGTTAGTCCTGGGGAATACAAATCAGGGCATAGTGGGCTTAGCGCTGACCCCTCTCCCCACTGGTCTCTGTGCATCCTCCGGTGCCGCCGTCCCCTGCCCTGATCCAGTCTCTGTAGCAGCTCAAGGGTGGCCCTCATGAGCTGCAGCAGCTCCTGCACATTCCACTCTAGAGCAGTCCAGCATTGTCCACTTAGGACAAGGGAGCAGAGTCATTACGTAGACTGGCCAGACCCCCGGCTCACCATTGTGCACGACATGACAGCCATGGACCATACCCTGTGATGGCATGTGACCATCCACAGTAACTGTGCCCACATGACCCACCTAACCAGGCACCCACATCCATGTGGAATGCTGCACACACCCACCGCCCATGTCCCACACAGCACCACTGTGGGCGTACAGTGACATGGATATGAGGTGCAAAGGTAGTGGCACAGCCTAGCACCCAGTACACACACGGACCACCTCCAGACACCCACCCACATGAAGTGCCACAGGACAGTGCTGAGTGCACTGTGTGGTGTGCACAGCAGTGTGGCTTACTGTTGGTGACGCTCACACTCAACCTGCAGCCCAACATGCACAGATGAAGGGGAAACATGGCACTCACCTGCATCCAGGCCAGCTGGGTGCTGCTGGCCCATGGCCCCTCCACCTCATCCCTGCTGCATCTGTGGTGCACCCACCTGTCCTGCTTCTGCTATAAATGGCCTGCCTTGCCCTATGGCACTCCTCTGGGCCTAGGGTGCAAACATGGAGAGGCAAACATCAGTACAAACCAGTAGCAAAGCCCCGTGTGTGTGCATGCCCGCACAGCCCAGCTATGATGCACCCCCACCACACCACCACCACCTCCACTAGATGGCCCCACCCCTGCAGGGTGGACACATGCACACCACGATACCCAGACAGATGGACGCTACCAGTGTATGGATGGAGCACCTACCTGGCCGTGGCACAGTGCCTCATCAGGTGCATGCCTGCAGACACCCCAGTCTGTCAGGGTTCCTCCACCGTGGTCACCATACCTGTGGCGACACTGCTCAGCAGTCCTGGCAATCCTGGTTTCCTCCTCCAGACCATCAGCCACCTCCTCCCACACAGCACTGTGTGGCCTGTCCAGGGATCCTGGCCAAGCAGGGCACCAGCATGAGGCTCAACTATGGCCACCAAGTAGGCCAGCTCTGTAGCGCCCACATCTGTGCTCTCCTTCATGTCATCCTGCAGTGTGTATCGCTATCAAAATGGTGCTCTGTAGTGCACATGCCCCCCGCGCGGAGGCAGCGCCGTACTACACTGCCAGTCTACATCGCACTGTCATCCAACTGCACGATAGGTGCACCATGCGACACATGGTGCCTAGGGGCAAAGGTTGACTGCAGGGTCAAGGGTCTGTCCATGCACGGAGCGCCACAGTGCTATTGGGATGCCCTGCATGTAGTGTTGTAGGGTGCTTGTGTGTGATGCCCTGCAGTGGCCTACCGTGCTTGTGGCTCCATGGTGCCTGGAGCACCAGGGCACAAGTGCCACAAGGGTGAACAGTGCACCAGTGCCACAGGCACAGTGGTGGCCATGCCCCACACTGCCTCCCACACAGCATGTCAGCAGCACCACACTGTCGGTGTCAGCACCCGATTGCGCGACGTCACAGTGCTGCCATAGCCTGAGCATGCTCAAAACATTGCGCAAGGCACAACAGCGCGATATTCAGTCAGCATATGCAAATCAGCTCATCAGCCATTCCACGGTGCAGCCACTGCATTAGCATCCACTTACAGTTGCGCCTTGCCTCATTTGTATGTGCTGCTCTATAAATATGACATGGGGCTGCAGAGGACATAGTTTGGTATTGCAGTTCATTGTGGTGGGTTGCATGCTGTTGGGATGTGGGGACTGTGGTTTGTGAGGGCTGAATGGGACTGCACAGTCAAAGGTAACACCTGTCATTCCCACAGGCTTAATCATAACCGAACGTGAAGAAGAGGAGGAACAGGGACGGGGTGAAGGAGGAGGCCCAACTTCACCGGGCTGAATCAGATGCCCTGTTTGGAGGCATATCTTGACAGGGAACCACTGCTCAGTGGATAGTGGGAATGCCACAGGCCCATGCTGCAGCGTGAGGTGAGGTGGCGTGCCGTGAACCAGCATGGCAGCCACCAGCGGTCCATGCAGGAGTGTAAGAAGAAGGTCGGCACAGACAGGAGGAGGATCAAAGATAAGGTGGCTGCCATCAGGGCTGCACGTGCTGCCACCGGTGGGGGCCAGCCAGATGTGCCATGCCTGATGCCACAGGAGGAGCGGGTGGCCAGCAGCATGCAGTGTTGTGCCATCGAGGGCATTCCTGGTGGTGGCTTCAGATGGGTGGCAGCCCATCACTGCATGGTAGGTCCTGTGCTGTCACTGTGTGGGTGGTAGTGTGAAACAATGATACTGAAAATGAAAACTAGGTTGTGTATGAAAAGAAAATCCTGTCTGGGCGGCATATTGCCAAATTTGGTCAACACTGAAACATCTCTCTGTCAGCAGTTGCAACTGTCCCTCTGAAATAAATCACACCATGGGTACAATTCATGGAGAAACAGGCATGTTTGTCATTTTTTCTGACTATAATGGCACTCATATCTAGTATTCATTTTATTTGTTACATCTTCTTATTAAACATGTTCTTTGACATACTGTTCCAGTCCTGCTGTATGTCCTTCCTCATGCTGTGTGATGCCCTTATCCTGTGGTGCTACTGGAAGACCCCAGATCCAGCTTCTGTAGACATCTAAGAAAGGATTCGCCCATTTGGGTCACCATTCAAGAAACATTCAGGTGGCCTAGTAGCTGCTGCAGCCTTCAACACGACCCTCCTTGTACCATTGGCATTTCCCAGCAGGGCCCTCAGTGCCTAAACCTTATCTTGGGGGCACCTGCATTCAGCATTCAGAAAATCAGTTTTGATTCCCAAAAAGAGATGATGGTATGGGGCCTTCAGTTTTCTCCTATGCGAAGGGCACCAAAACTATAGGCATGCCTCCTGAATGGCCACCAGGAGGAGACAGCAGTCACATTGCCTTCTAGACTGATGAACAAGAAGTCATCTAAGTAACAGACTAACTCTGGTCACTGCCCAATGTAAACATGTGCAAAACTGTCTACACACCACACATGTGACTGCACAATCTATGAACATGCATTTATCCATGTAATTGTCCCCTCAGACTTCATGCCCAGTAACTCCTGGTCAAAATGGTGTACTAATAGTAGCCAGAAAGCTGGCTCTATGTCAGCCTTGGCCATCAGAGCTCTCAGCCAGTGAACCCCCAAAATGTAACTGCCTTGTTAAATGATTCATATGAAACAATAATAAACTGCAGATCTAGGTCATCATTAATTAATTAATTTATTATTTATTTCTAAAGTTTTACTTGGTAAGACATACTGAGCTGACAGCTTGTTTTCAGATGTGTTCTGGGGAGGGTATGGAAGATGGTATAGGAAGGAAAATAGGCAGTGATTAACAGCATTATAAATATAATAGTCTTTAGAAGCAAATAATACATCTAAAGTACGGTAGTATAGTATTAAACATTGCAAGGCAAAACAGCACAAAAAGTATGGAGAAATTTCTCCAACAGGCACAGCAGACAGGGACAGCAATATGGCATGGGCAATATGAGTACATAGTGAGGAGATCACATAAGATAAGAGGTCATGAACACTTGCAGATGGAAGTAGAAAAGTTTCAAAGAAGAGACGTAGGGAAAAGGAGCAGAGTGGATTGACAGGGAAGGTGGACCAGAGTTTAGGAAAGTGATATGACAAGGCAGCTTGACCAACAGTAGATGTCCTGAATGTAATAGAAAGGTAATGGGAAACATTGCTGCAGAGAGTGTAGGAGGAGGGAGAGGAGAGGATAGGAAGAAGATAAGGTAGGGAGGAAGGAATCAGACAAGATTTTGATATGAAGGAGGCACAGTAGGAAAGTTGCCTGGCATAAACAAAGGGAGGGAATGGCAGAGCCAAGCAAGCATTGATGGTTACGAGGGGGTAGTCTAAGGCAAAATGACAAAAGGAGTGAAACAGGGTTTCGGTCTGGCAAGGAGGATTTGGGAGTGCCACTGTAAACTATGTCACCATAGTAAAGAAGTTGGTATAGCCACAACGGCTGCAAATGCATTAACTAGATAAGGGTGTTTCATGGCTTAAATATAAACATGAATTGCATTTACTAAAGCCTACAACACCATTCCACATATGACTTGTGAACAAGCTGGGCAGCCTGACAGTGGGTCACAAGGTGGTAAACTGGGTTAGGAACTTCCTGAATGATAGACGATAAAGAGTCATGGTAAATGGTGCTCAGTGTAAGGAAAGAGTGTGACCAGCAGAGTGCCACAGGGATCAGTCCTGGGCCCAGTCCTGTTTAATGTCATCATAAGTGAAATTGCAGGAGGGCTGGAGGAGAAAGTGTGCCTCTTTGCGAATGACACTAAGATCTACAATAGAGTGGATACTCTGGGAAGGGCGGAAAAATGAGGAGGGTCCTAGGTAAACTGGAGGAATGGTCCAAAGTGTGGCAGCTGGGATTTAATGCAAAAAGTGCAAATCATGCATTTGTTGCAGCCCAGGGAGGATTACTGGGAGGGAGGGGATAGTCACCAAACAGGAAAGGGATTTGGGAGTAATCATACACAGGATGACCTAAAGGTGGCTAAATAATGCACCAAGGCTGTGGGAGAGCCAGTGGGATGCTGGGAGCATAATGAGAGGTATCACCAGCAGAAGGAAGGAGGTGGTGATGCCACTATGCAGATCACTGGTGAGGCCTCATTTAGAATATGGTGTCCAGTTCTGGAGGCTGCATTTCCATAATGTAACTTTAAACCACAAATGGGTTAAACAGTTCTATTTTAGATCTATATCCCTCTCCCTTCTGCTCGCACTAGTTAGGCTAACTGAATGCAACCTGGAAATATCTAGGCTAGCATGATGATTCACCTGTATAAGTTGCTTCTCAGTTCACATCACTGTATTTTAAAATGTTAACTTATTGTTGTAAACAGGAGCTTGCCACAGTAATACATCAGCTAAAGTGATGTCACCTACCAGGAGCTGTAAGACTTACTGTAACTAGCTTGGCTTCAGAAAGGGTGAACATGGCAAGGACCTCATAGCAATTGAGATGCATATGCAGCAAATAAGTTCAGAGGCACTGACTTACCCTACAAATGTTAAGTATCACAGTCTGCATAATACAAGGCTTACAGTGATAAATCTTGATATGGTTTGGCTGGTTTGGGTTCTACTGTTTATAATACGGGATGAATAGTTAGGGGAGGCATTTGTTTCAATGACTGCCAAATGTGGTACAGTGGCAGATGTTTTGCAAAGGTCTAACAGAAATTATGTCTAGGGGTATTTTATCCAAGAACTGCCTATATTTATTATTTTTTAAAATAATATTTTGAGAGGGTGCCTGGTTATGGATTATCCCAGTATTTAGTTTCAGCATTTTAGTGGAAATTTGCATTCTGATTTTTTTATTCTGAATTTTTTGTAGTATGTTGTCTGTACTTATATTTATTCTGTTGGCATTCCTGGTAATGTACAGGGCAGGAGACTGAGTTATGACTGGGTTTGAATAAGGAATGCAAATATTAATTAAATTGGTTTGCTATTCCACTGGATTGTTTTACTATTCCCCTTAATATTATTTATATTCTTATTTTTTTTGGGTAATAGGTTATTGATGTAACTGCACAATTGTTTGCTGTTGCTTTTGTCTGCATCTGTTGCAAGTTTGAGTTCCATTTTCTTTTGAAATGGTTACTTTTGCATTTATGTTTCTTCTAAAATGTTTTATATTCTGACCATGTGGTTATGCCACATTTTTGTTTTCAGATATTTCATTGCATGTTAAGTTTTTTTGTTGAGTAACATTCTTCACATCCTCATTTAGCCATCTTACTTGTCATCATTTGTTGTTATATTCCTTGATCCTTTTAATGTAAACTATTGCAAATGATAATATGATGCCCTTTATAATCTGCTAAACGTAATTCACTGTTTTGTTGTTTTAAATTTTATGAGGGTCAGTTACTTTTATTTTTGGGTTGTTTTGTTCTTTTCTACTGCATCTATGACCCCTTCTGTTCATTTTATCATTTTCAACTGTTTTCTATATTTAGGACCTTTATTTTACTTGAGCTTTCATAAGTATAACGAAAATGCATTTCCTGACCTCACTTGCTTTATGCATATTATCCCCACCACCTTTGCTTTGGCTTATTTTATGCACACTTTTTCTTCTGAGTTTTTCGTTTCTTCTTTTCTTTATGGTCCTGACTTCTGTAGAGATACATATTTTTATTTAAATTGGCAATAGGTTGATTCCATGGATTTTGAATATTTGAGCAGTACGTTTTAATGGTGTTGTGTTACTAGCATCATAGGCTTTATATTTAACATTTTAAAATTGATGACAACATGAATGAATAATGCTCATGAACCAGCTATTTACTAACATAGAAACATGGAAGTTGTTGGCAGAAAAGGACTTCCTGGCCCACCTAGTCTTTCTTAAGGTCCCTACCTGTGTGCTGCCATGGGCCATAACTGATCTCCAGCCTTAACCCCTCCTCCCCACACTCAAGCTCTGTTACCAAGGTCCCTTATGTGTATCCCATGCATGTTTGAAACCTGTTACCATTTTGGTACCCATTACCTGTGCTAGAGGCTGCTCCAGGTGTCCACTGCCTCTCTGTAAAGAGTAGTTCCTCTCATCTCCTCTATGTCTCCCTCTTCCAGCTACATATCATTCCCCTTGTCCTTGAACATCTCTTTTCTCAGAAGTGAACCTTCCTGTACCTTACTGATACCTTTGAGGTATCTGAATGCTTCTATCATGTCTCCCTTTTCCCTCCTTTCCTCTAGAGAGCACATATTTAACTCACTGAGTCTTTCCCCATAGTGCTTCTGGTGCAGGTCATGCATCATTTGTTTGCCCTTCTCTGTGCTGCCTTCACCCCATCTATATAGTTTCTGAGATGGCTGGGACCTCCTGAACAAATGTTTGTAACAGCAATAACAAATAGGAATCATAGTAACATCAAAGAGAAGCATAAAGAATATAAAGTCAGTTAGTTTAATGTTGAATCAGTTCATGAGAACTGCGTCATGGTCTGCATTTGTAGTCTAATGCAGTTGTAACTATTAAAGTCATAGGCGTAGGAACCAGGGGGGAGAGGGCAGAAGTCCCCACTTTTTAATTTTGCATGACAAAACTAGTTTAGAAAAAGTGCCCTTTGTACCCTTATAAGTGCCCTTCCAATCCCTCCGCCCCCTCAGTTTTACTATCTTCCGGCACCTTTGGTTAAAGTGTTATATTCTCTTCTCTATAGATATCTTGTGACTTTTTATACAATAATCTCTATTTTGTTCTTTTCTTTTCATAGTGCACACGGGAGCATTAAGGAATTAAGCTCATCCCTGGCAGCAGAAATGTTTTTCTGTGGCTTATCCAGGCACTTAAAACAAGCAAGAAAAATCCTACTACTTTAAAAAAGCAAAATAGCATTGTTTGTGTAGACAGCTGTGTTGTCCCACAGTGGGTATCACAGAGAGAGAGAGAGAGATAGAGGATTGGTTTTGTATGGCTGCAAAGGTATGGAAGAGAAATTAACCTGCTTTTCATGAAATGCAATTTGATTTTATATATCACCTTACATGCATAATGTATCTTACAGCTGAGGTCTTAAGAGTTGGTGGCAAGTGAATTACTCCATACAGGTAAAGGGATACAGCTTCATCCCCAAGAGATTTAAAATGGACATGCCACTTTATCATTTAAAATAATACAAGTTCAGTTTCACACTCTTACTATGAGGGACAGGGACAGGCAGGCTGCCCAGCCTGCCACAGAAGAAAGACCCAGCACAGCAGCTGCTAATATGGTTTGGGTCCAGGGATTTTTCTTATTGAATTTTTCATTTTGAGTTTTAACTGCTAACTTCTCCATGAAAGTTGAGAAAGCAAAGTCTAATATAATTTTTTCTAAAGCTAAGAGCAATTTTGCAGTACATACTTTTTTTCAATCAAATCTACTGAACTAATGCCGTGAGGCTTTCATACTGGGGAGAACCAAGCAAGTAAAATCAACCAGCATTGTCAGTAAACAAAGGAATTTACACATGTGGGAGGTGATATCAGGAAAGCAGGAGTTTCTCAGTTTGCAAGGTAGTAAATTAAGCACTGAAACTTAACAAGACCCATGAAACACTCTGGAGGAGGTTTCAACTTGCAGAAAAATGGCAGTGCTGGGAGGACTCAATTAACTTCTTAAGCCAGAGGAAAATAGTGCTCCCTAACTCCCATACACACAGGCAGTGTAGTAATGAGGCTTCAGTGGCAAACACTATTTTTAACACTCTAGCACATTGTTTGGAAGGTAATTTATGCAGGGAGTCCTTTCTCAAAGCAAAACATCTGCAGGGCTACACCCACTGCAGCCTTAAAAATAAGGTGAATCATCTTAGAAACAATCTCACTGCAGGCAGAAAGCAGGATACTCACTTTGTTCCAGTGTAGTGCACCAAGCCTGAGGCGGAGCTTATGGTGTACTGCATCAGTGTGTGCTGAGAAATCAATATGATGGTCCACCCAGACCCCAAGATACTTAAAGGAGGATGCATCCTCAGATGCAGTGCTATCAAGGGAATGGAATAACAGGATAGAGGTGAGTCTGGTGGCCTCTGTTGGGTGCCAAGTGTCACCAAAACTGTTTTGTGTTTTTTGGCATCGAGGGACAGTTGGTTTGACCAGAACTGACTCGCTACTCTGCTGCCGGAGCAGGAACTAGCTGAGGCAGACTGACTGAATAAAGAGTGGCTGAATGTTATCCTTCTGGATAGTAGCTGGAGGAGCAGGGCTTGAAAGGCACATTTTACTGCATGGCAGGTATGCCACCTATGCCTGTCTTTTAAAATTTGGAGACAGTTTTTCCAAGCCTTCTCAGACCAGCTTGTGTAACTGGTTTGCATGCTGTATCTTTTTTGTCCTGTGGCTCAGCACTGATGACTTGCAGTCCAGTAGGTGGTGGAGCACATCTAGGTGCCATTCACATGATAATCCCTGCTGAGGGTGAAAACGGAAAAGTGTTATGGCAAATAGTGAAGTGTAATATTGGCTTGGGTTTGCCGGCTTAACCTTGAGAGGTCCCAGTGCCAAATGTTAAGAAAGATTATGTTTTATTTTAAACTTCAGAGAACGAACAAGTGGCTAACTCAATATTAATTTATTATCAATTTATTATTTAAAGCCTCAAGCATTTCTGCGTCTTGTTGCTAGGTTTTAAAACTGCCATGTTTTGTTTATGTGGACTGCAGAATAGCGACTCTCCTCATATTTGCCCAAATTCCCTTTAGTTAATTTTTATCTGGTATCAATCAGTAGTACTTTTGGAGCATTTGGTGCCATTTTGGGGAGTGTAATCTTGGCATCCCGAGGAATTGGGGACAGCAAAGTGGGGTTGTTTGACTGGTGGCTACAACTTCTATAGTGCTCAGAATTTAAACCTAGTGAATATTCACATTTGTTCCTTCTCTCTTATTAAGTTATTTCTGCAGAGTAAAGTTTACTTAATATTCACGTACTGACGATCATATGTTTCTGTTCCCACTGTATAAACTGAGCATGCTTCACGGACCATGCAGATAATTAACACCAGGCCAACAATGACGGTATGGAGCATGTGTTACAGTGGTGTGCCGTGGTTGGCAGACGCTGAAGCATGGTGGATTGCAATTCAAGCATGAGTTGCCTTTGTCCCATTCAAAGTTTTTTTTTTACAACAAACTCAGCTGAGCTGAGGCCACTGATACAGTACGAGCATAGCCTTCACCAAATTTGAGTTCTACAACCATGACAGAGCATTTCTTTAAAAAGGTAATGTAATTTAAAACTTATGAAAATAATAGGCTAACGGCAAGAAATGTATTGCTTAAACTGAATTGTTGGTTTCTTTCTCCTTTCAGGTTTGACTCAATGGGAACAAATATTTAAATATTTATAAATTAATTTCAGTTTTCAGTTTTTAATTAAAATTGAGGCTTGCCAATTCTTAGACTTAATTTAAGCTAAAAGTGGCTCAGGTTAAAGGGCGGAAAATTGTTTTAAAATTATGTATTATATTTTGCTTTTAAAAAATAATTTAATAGAGAGTCTTGAAGGCAAATCAGGCTGAGGTCTGGTTGATGTGCTGCTCCTCAGGGACCCAAGAGGCAACAAGGGGACAACAAGTCTGTGTGGCCAGAAGCCCATGCTTGTGATACTGAAAACTGGAGCAATGGCCATTTTACTCAGACAGTAATTGCTGTTTAAAGCAAAAACAGGAAGAAAGACTACCCAAGACTGAGGTTATTCTTGCAAAGATAAACTCCTGGAACTTTAGGAAGACTTAGTAAGCCCAGTATTAGAGAAGTTTGGACTTTTGTATGCAGTAGTACATTAACAATCTAATGGGTTTCAATCAGTGGTTGAAAAACTGGTGTGGAGCTCAGGGATTTGGCTTCATTGGGGACTGGGGTCCACCTGGAGTGATGCAAGTCTATACTGGCATGATGGGCTGCATCTGTCCGGAGGGAACCAGGATCCCTAGGTGATAGGTTTAAATGCTTCATTGGCAAACTTTTAAACTAGCCAAGGGGGAGGCTACTGAAGGAGCAGGAAAATCCTAGCCCCCAAATAATCACGGTAGTAGGTGCGGCAAACACCAACATAGAGGTGTCGATAGGGAGAAGGGCAGGGTAATGAAGAAAGTGACAAAGGCAAGAAGGACAGGGATGGGGCAAAGGGAGTAAGGCCATCAGGAAATGGAGGGTAATGAGTACCAATGCCCGTAGTCTGGGCAACAAGCTCCCTGCGCTGATGGCCTTAATGGAAGAGGATGCCTGGATATCGTAGCAGTCACAGAAACATGGCACACAGAGAACCATGACTGGGATGTTAATATACCCGGTACATAACCTACAGAAGAGACAGGCAGGGGAGAAGAGGGGAGGAGAGCTCTCATGTAAAGGAAGGGATAAAAGCAACTGAACAAAAGAGTAAACAGGGAGGAGAGGAGGCACTGTGGGTCACCTTGGAGACTGGAAAGGGCACCACAATTCACATAGGGTTAGTGTACAGACCCCCATGTTAGGGGAAGGAATGGACAAGGATATGATAGAAGGCATTCTCAGAATGGCAGAGAAAGGGAGATACTGTTGATGGGAGACCTGAATATGCCAGATGTTAACTGGAGCACATTTGCTGCAGCCACATCCAAGAGCAGGGCCATTCTTGATGCCCTACAGGTGGCAGGCATTAGACAGCTAGTTTCGGAACCCACTCATGAGGGAGCAATCTTAGACCTCATACTCTCAAATGGGGCAGTGAGAGGATCTCAGATCTAGAAGTGGGTTGCCACTGGGGACAAGTGACCATCAAACAGTGTGGTTCACGTTAAACTCAGTTACAGAGTCAAACCATACAAAAGTGAGGGTACTGGACTTTAGGAGGGCTGACTTTGGCAAGATGGGAGTGCCTCAGAAAAGCAGTAGCAAACAGGCTAGAAGGAGGTGTGGAGCAACAATGGGGAATTATCAAACTGTCATCACAGAGGCAACAAGCCTTTGTGTGAAGCAAATGAACAAATCAAAACAAAAGAAAAAGCCACTATGGTTCTCAAAGAGGTGGCTGTGAAAGTCAGGAAGAAAAGATAGCATTCCGAAGTATAAGGAAACATGATGGAGCAGGACAGAGAGCTGTACCAGTTATGCAGAAGGAAGCAGGTAGGGAAGTCAGAACAGCAAAGGCCCAAACTGAGGAAAAGATAGCCAACTCAGTTAAGAAGGGATAAAACCTTTATAGGTACATCAGTGAGCATAGAAAGACAAAGGAGGGATAGTGAGGCTGAATAGAATGAACAGTGGGTGGGCAGAGGGGACAGTGAAAAGCAGGAATACTAAACGAATATTTCTGCTCAGTATTCACAAAAGAGGAGGGGAAGTGCCTAATCCAATTAACAGAAGCACTTTGATAGGGGGTCGACCCCAGTCCTTTCACAGAAGAAAGGGTTCTGCAAGAACTCCTAAAACTGAAGGTGGACAAAGCAATGGGTCCTGATGGAATTCACCCCAGAATTCTAAAAGAATTAAGGGAGGAACTAGTGAAACCACTGGCTACTCTTTTAATAAATCATGGGAGGATGGTGTGGTACCCGAGGACTGGAGGAAGGCGGATGTGATTCCCTTCACAAAAGTGGGTCCAAGACAGAGGCAGGAAACTACAGACCTGTCAGTCTGACCTCTGTGGTAGGGAAAGTGATGGAGTCACTTCTGAAGGAAAGAATAGTCAGTACCTACAGGCCAGTGGAGCACAGGACACAAGGCAGCATGAGTTCACAGCGGGAAGGTCATGTCAGACGAATCTAATAGATTTCTTTGACTGGGTGACCAAAGTAGTAGACCAGGGGGGGCTGTGGACATGGCCTACCTAGACTTTAGCAAGGCATTTGACACAGTCCCACACAAAGATTAATAGTCAAATTAACCAGCCTGGGAGTGGGACCCAGGGTGGTAGCCTGGGTAAAACATTGGCTGGACAACAGGACACAGAAGGTAATTGTAAATGGAGTCCATTCTGAAGAAATGGAGGTTACTAGTGGGTACCGGAGGGTTCAGATGGGTCCAGTCCTTTGCAATGTCTTCATCAGTGACATTGCAGAGGGACTGAAGGAAAAGTATGCCTTTTGCAGATGACACAAAATGTGCAACAGGGTTGATACACAAGGAGGCGTGGAAAGGATGAAAGGGACTTGGCAAGGTTGGAGGAATGGTCAGAAGTATGGCAGCTAGGATTCAATGCAAAGAAGTGCAAAATAATGCACCTGGGAAACAAGAACCCAGGGAAGAATACACAATGGGTGGGGAGGTAGTAACAACAAAAAAAAGGAAAGGGACCTGGGGTAATCATGTCAGATGACCGTAAGGTTAGCAAGCAATGTGAGAAGGCAGTAGGGAGGCTGGGGGTATACTGGGATGCATAGGGAGGCATCAGCAGCAGAAAACAGGAAGTTGTTATCCCTCTGTACAGAGAGTTGGTGAGACCCCATCTGGAGTACTGTGTCCAGTTCTGGAGACCCCATCTCTGCAAGGACATAGACAGGATTGAGGCAGTCCGAGGAGGGCAACTAAAATGGTGCAGGGTCTGCAAGAGAAGCCGTATGAGGAGAGACAAAGGAGCTTAATATGTATACCCTTGAGGAAAGAAGGAGAGAGGGGAACATGATAGAAATCTTTAAGTACCTCAGTGGAATCAACAAAGTCCAAGAGGGTAGCATTTGTCAGAAAAGAGACTTGCAAGAACAAGGGGACACAATTTAAAGATAGAAGGAGGGCGGTTCAGGGCAATGTGAGGAAGTATTATTTCACAGAGAGGGTAGTGGATGCACGGAACAGCCTTCCTGAGGAGGTTGTGGGGTCTAAAACTGTGGAGAATTCAAGAATGCATGGGACAGACATAAGGCAATTCTTGTGGGGGTAGGAAGAAATAGGCTTTTGGTTAACTAGGATCTGCGCCTATCCTGTAGTAGAAATGGGCAGACTAGATGGGCCTAGCGGTCCTTGTCTGCCGATCAAAGTCTATGTTTCTATGTTTCATGGTTACTTTTTGCATACTATATTTATCCAAGTGTTTTAGTCTGTGAGATGAATTTCATATTTAGATTTGCTTATAAAACAGTTTTTATTGGCAGGGTCAACCTGCATCAGTTACTAATCATAGGTAAAAATAGCACTATTTTTTTTGATTGCTTGTCCTTAATTATATCCAATTCAACCCTAAATTAATAGACATGGTGCGAAACAGGAAGCAAGCAGCAAATTGAGGCATTGCTCTTGATAATAATTCCAACTTAAATCCTTCTAATTCTATGGAACATGAGTGCCAAAGTAGCCAGGACAGTCAGAGGAGCCAAGGCAGTCAGTTGTTAACCAGTTTTGTGGATAGGGTCAAGAAGGTATAGTAACTAAAAGAAAGTAGTAGCAGATCCAAAGACTGAACTTAAATTACATATCAAGCAAGCAGACAAAACAAACAAACAAAATAAATGACCATTTTGACAAACTGATAAATAAAAGGGCAGCAGAATATCTTTGGGTATGGATTTAAACATGGGGAATTCTCCTCTGCTGGATTCCTGTCTGACGTTCACCCCAAAACATTTTAACTCAGATATGACACAGGTAACTCTGCTAAGTGCTGAATATTTGTTGGGGACAGCTGAGAGTCTGGAATATTCCACTAAGGCCTGTATATCAGCTTCTGGTAACAAAGTAAAAGTTCTGACATGAGTAGGTTGGAGGCTGTGTTTCTTAATTTAGATTCATTATCAAAACATTTATTATTATCACTAGATACCCATCCTGACTACATATCAGACCAGTTTGATCAGAGTGACTCTAGAACTCATGTGCCTGGTAAAAATAACACCTTAAGGTGGTAATAGAGCACCTTCAAGTTACCAAGTGGTTTAAAAGACTAGGGGCCAGATATTCAAAACGTTACCCTGGGCGCAAACTGTTTGCACAGGGTTGGTGCTGGGTTTGTGCAAGTCCACTACATTCAAAAGATCAGATAGCATGGCAAACTGCATTAGGCCAGGCAAAATTATAATGTATGCAACGGGCAAACTGAGGGGCATGTACATGAATACAGGTGCAATGCTATGTTCAGCTGAATAGTACCATGCAAAGTGTTTTCTTGACTTAGCACAACACCTTGCGTGGTGCAAATTACCACCAGGAAAAGATAATGTTAACTCTGGGCAAACCAGCTTTGCACGACTTTGCATGGCTTTTCACAACCCTAACTAATAGAAGAAACATGCTGATCATGGATGGCATCCCTATGATGCCATCATCTGCCACCAGTCCAATCCATGCCAAATAGTAAGTGGTGACCTGGCTACCAGTGGACATCATGGTAGTGTGGCCATACAGCACACACACCTGCAGACCACCCTTTGGTGGACACCAACAGACGCCAGCACACATGCAGTACTGTGGGCATGGAGGATGTTGAGGGAGGGTGTACAAGTGGCCAGGCTGCACCACAGACTGGGTGTAGCCACAAGGCTGGGACAAGCCATGCAGTGCAAATGGATCAGTGTTGGGAATACCCCAACACCAGTGTGCCTGTCTGATGGTATGTGCCCCAAGCCACATACTGCACATCTGTTCAGACACCACAGCACACACAGCCAGCCATGTATATGTCACTGTGAGTATCCCATACCAGTGGTGCAGCATCTGTGGGTCACACAACAGCATAATAGTAATGTCCACTGTCAGTAATCACCTGCAAGTTGGGCCTGTCACTGTGTACAGTGCAGTGGCCATCACTGCCCTACACACCATAGGCATTGTCTTGTCCCTCACACTATTGGCTCCCTTGCTACTGTAGTGTCTGCTGTGCACTATAGCAGGAACTACAGTTTGACAATTGTATGCAGCACCACCACCTGTGTCTGTGCTGTGTAGTCCCCTGGGGCACAATAGTCTATGCTGTACTGTACAAATGTAGCCTGCAACTACCACCATGCACTGCCAAACTGAACTACAGGTGGAGCTGTGGGCAGACTCAGCCAGCCCTCGTACTCCCAGACTGACCTACAGGTGGAGCTGTGGGACCCTGCAATAGCACTGGGCAAACTGCATGCAAACAGGTCATAATGAGATGCTAATCCAGATGTTTTCCCACAGACTACCTAAGTAGACTCATTTGTATGTCATTTTGAATATAGCAAATTTTTGTCCCAGGCAAATGTGATAGCACCGGGCAAATGGCTTAGCTCTGCACTAAACTGGTGCAAATGTGTTTGCACTATGCAGACATTTCAGAAACAGTGTACATTTCTGCACATTGTAATTTCACATAAGCTGATGCTTGCAGCTTTACTGACTCCACTCTTTGCTAGCACACACATTGCCCACATAGTTCACCTCTACCTTTCTTCACATCACTGTGAACTAGGATGCTGATGTGGTTTGCACTTCCTGGTCACTGTATTCAGAGCTGTCTTATTCCCAGGCTATTTTTGCACTGCACTCCCAGTCCAGTTTGCCCAGCTTTCTTTGGCATGTTATATTCAGCATGTTTAGCACGGGCTATCCTTTTGAATATAGTGGGCTATTGGTTTCCCAGCTAATTTAGCATGCTGGGCAGTGCTAATTTAGCCCTGGGGCAAAGTTTTAAATATCTGGCCTAGATGATTTAAATTGGAGTAACAGGATACAAACCTGGACATAAGGGTGATTGTCTGGTCCAGGGGCACACTCCACTAGTTATTACCCATGTAATTTGAGCAAAGACGTAATTAATATTTTGTCAAATCTTCACTTGGTTCAGCTAATGATAATGGAACAAATTATTATTTTGAAGAATGAGATAGACATCATTAATGAAAACATTGCTATAAGCAGATGTAGGTTGGATGACATTTTCTGTAAATTAAATACAATGACACCACTACAAGAATCCTTTTCTATAACCATTTGGGAGGACAATCCTCTTAGTCTGGATTTTCCTTCAGTTATAATACCAAATTCTCTCATCAAACAAAAAAAAATAGTAGAAAGAGAAGGAGGAAGAAGAAGTGCAAAACAGGTAATTTTACAAATGATTGTATGGAAATTAACACTTCATATGAGAATAGACGGG
The DNA here is from genome assembly GCA_016271365.2 of Neoceratodus forsteri. NCBI lineage: Eukaryota > Metazoa > Chordata > Ceratodontiformes > Ceratodontidae > Neoceratodus > Neoceratodus forsteri. Next base: position 1,188,846,481 of record CM057455.1, read on the forward strand.
GCATATGAACAATGCAGGTACTGTGTACACAGATTCGGTGATTGAGGTTAGGAGTCTGGTTTAGCATTCCGAATTTAGAAAATGAGGTTATGAACAGAATACTTAATACAGTTAACAATTCTAACATAGAACTAAAAGCTTTGAGACATGATTGGCACCATTTGAATACAGCTGTTGGGAGTAAGGAGGACACTAAGTGCCAGATTCTATTATGGATAGAAATACTACCCTTGAAAATACAAATGTCCCTAATAAGCTGGGTTCTTCAAATCTCATCAGCATCAATGATTGTGCAATTTATGTTTGTATGGCTTAAGGATAGATGACACAATTTCTCAGTGTGTACTTAAAGAAATGACTGTACACCTGTTTAGGGCAGAAATGGGGGCTGAAATGACCAATGAGGATCTTGTTTCTGATAAGGATGAAAATGGGACTAATCTATATATATATATATATATATATTTTTTTTTTTTTGTGCTGCCCCATGGCTAGCCAACTTCATTTGGATCAATAGCAAGATTTTTTTAAATATGGTTACAATTTAAGATATGCACAGAAAGGCACACTATCCAGAGTTTGGGTCCAAATCACAGGCTACTTCTAAGATTAGTAGTTTTTGTTATAAAAGTCTGCCAAATGAATAAAAAAATAAAGAAATCTGTATATAATTTATTTATACATATTCTACAGATACCTTCTTATAACATAAACATACTTGATTTGTATAGGTGGGATCAGGAAAATAAGGATGGCCAATTTGATATCCTTCTACAAGGGTCAGATATAGCAGAACTAATATTAAGCAAAGCTGTGCTACTGGATGAAACTGAATACACAATATTGAAAGTGCTCCCTTAAGGGTCCTGATTCCATACAACTGGATCTAGTCAAAAACAAAAACAAAATTATGAAACGTTCTCTTTCAGCTTATATGGAATGCAGAGGTTTCAAATGAAAATATTTACAAACCCAAAAACATATTAAATGAGCTCTTTGAACAAGTTCTAAAGATTCTGTTGGATAAAGAAGGTATACGCTCAGCAGTCAGGGTTAGAAAGGAACCAGAATGGGATCAGATTGTATTTACTATAAATTCTAAAAGCTCTATGATCAGATACTAAGCAGTCTTTATGTTTTGATAAAATGGGTCTATATATATTATGAAAGAGTGCAATAGTCCAAAACAGCAACAGCCTCTCAATGACAAATGACTACTAACACAATAATAGAGGAAAAGACAGTGCAAAATTTAAAAGTTTCAACTTTGCACAAAGATGCTTCCCAAGTTTTGTTTTCTAGTGCTGAAACAAACAATGGATTTATGGTACTTGCTAATCAGGATACCTGACTACCCAGTGAACCTGATAAAAGCACTGGTGACATTTCCTTGGATAATAATGAAGCTCTGAACTCAGAATTTCTCTAATATCTTGGGAGTATAGCAGGATTGCTCCAAAATGTGTGGCTATAAATTGATGTGATTTTATGAGAAAGTGTAATGTAATTTGTTCACAAGAAGCATGGCACAACTAAGAAACAGAGGTATCCTTTAATGGATACTGTTGTTTTCCAACCCCTTTTAAAAAGTAGCTAGTTTGGGTAGACCTCCTGGAGGCCAAGTATCATGGTTGAAAATTGATCAGAACTGAAGGTGTCCTTCTTGTTGATTGCTCATATGCACAGACTCTTGCTATTGAGGCAGCTCAGTTGAAGTTCTGCTTTTGAACATTTATATTCCCTCAATATCTTCAAAATATTATAAACCCTATGATTTGGGATGATTTATGGGCTGAATTTGCCAAAATTCTTTAATATTCAAAGTTAGAGAATATTTTATTACGTGGTGATATGAATGCAAAATAGGAAAATTTGATGAGTATGTGGACAACAAATTACACAATTTGATAAATAATGATGTTCCAGAGTTTGTCAGAATTATATTCAACTCTAAAATTAATAAGGCTGGTCAAAATTGATAGAGCTGATGAAAATCTATAATTTGTCACCTGTTAATGGTAGAATAAATGGAGATGTTCCTGGTAATCCCACCTTCTCTAACCCTCTGGTTCTTCTACCATTGATTTATTACTTTAAAATGGTCACATGGGAATCTGGGATCATTGTAAAGTTACTGTAAGATTGAGAAAGTGATAATCTCCCAATTTCACTAGCCTGGGGTAACACCAGACACCTGTGCTCAAGCCAAGGGCAAGGTCTTGAGGGGGGGGGGTTGCAGTCCCAAGAGTTCAAACAGTTAAACCAGCAACCTCTGCACTCCAATGGTATAGAAATAATTACATGGAGAAATAATGTCTTTTCATCTTTCTCAGTTTAATCCAAATTCTTCATGAACTTTACAGCATAACTCTTCATTTTCATATCACATTGGTAATCTTTCCCAGTGCTTCTCCAGGAAGACACAATGTGATTGGTTGAAGCACTGGGGAAAATTTACCAGTGTGGAGATGCTAACAGATGAAGGGATATGCTGTAAAGTTCATGAAGAATGTTGATTAAATTGAGAAAGTTGAAAAGGCATTATTTCTCTGTGTAATTATTTCTGTACCACTGCAGTGCAGAACTTGCTGTTTTAACTGGGGTAACACCAGGTCTACTCTTGTTACTCAGTTTCTCCCAGTTTTAATCAAGCCACAAAATCAGAAAATGTTCCAAAATTAAATGGAATCTTATACACAGGGATGACTTAGCTAATTTTTAACTAATATGTTATTCTGATTTTTCCATATGGTCTGGAGTGTGAATGACTTTGTAGATTTATGTAACAAACTTATGGATTGTCATAAGTGTTTAGAGAAATATTTGTACAGTCCATTCAAGTTAGGAACTATCTTTGAGTCAGGCTTTACTTGGTTTGATCAAACAAAGAAGGTTACTGCACTCCAAGAAAACTCTGAGGCCAGGATGCAGTTAAAAACTTTTATTCACGGCAGCAGCTCCAGAATAGTCAGTTAGAGTCCTAGCCCTGGCGCTCAACCCTATCTGGGTCTTCATCAGGGGCGGATCTAATGATCGACAAGATAGTCCTCCTTATAACATGTTTTGAAATAGCAAATTACCGTATTAGACTGCTAAATTTACTGTTTCAATTTATTTATTTATTTATTTCAGATATCGGAATTATAACCCTTTGAGTCATGGACTAGTTTTCAAAGGCTCCACATCAGCAAGATACAGCAACAATACATACAGGTCAATAAAACATATGGCAGTGGTACAAAATAAACATGGTGCAGCAAAAGACAGTAGATTATAAATAGTACACAGGGATGGAGATTGCAGGAATAATACAGAGAAGGACAGGACATTTAAGAATATGGCCTATACAATGAAGGTAGCTAAGGGGAGAAATGGATGGGGGTTAGGGTAAGAATAAACAGCTGTACAAACATTCATTGAGGAGTTAGCAATACATTCATGTACATAGCAGTAAATTCAATACATTCCAACAGGAAAGGCAATATACAGTGGAATAATTTATTGTACAAGGTACTTATACCAGGAGAAATAATATAAATTATACAGATTTGTACAAGGCCAGTATTACAAGGTGGTGGTTAGAGCAGGGGATCATGGTCAAGGCAATTACATTCACAGCATTGAGGAAGTAGTTTCTGAGGCCTGATTTAAATGGCCCAAGTCATTGCTTAGTGGCGACAGAGATTGGAAGTGAGTTATACCAGGAGGGGCACAGTAGCAGAAGGATCTCTGCTCTAGGGAGGTCCTGACCCTAGGAATTTGTAGAGTGGCCTGAGAGGAGCTGCGGGTTGAGAGGGTGGAGGCTACAGTAGCAGCCACAGACACTGCCAAATATTTCCCGAAATTCTCTGATATTTCCAGAAATATCTCCTGCTTTCTGCATTTCCACAGTAAGGGCTGCAGAGAGAAACTCTTCAGAAATTTTGCAAAATATCTGGAAATAACTGGCAATGTCTGTGGCTACTACTGTATGCAGCAGATGATGGAGGAAAGACCCAGAGGGTCATATCTGCAACAATTTATTTGGTCAAGAGGCAGGTCTGGTAAGTGAGTTTCTCATCAAAGTTGAAGAGGTTTGCTAGAGAGTACAGTGTACAGGTGTGGGTGAGAGGAGTTGAGCCAGTTAGGAGTCGACAGGCTTTATTGAGTGCCATCTTGATTTTATGCAGGGCTGTGTTATCAACAGCCCCATAGATTAACAGACCATAGTCTACTAGTGACAGTACTGAGGATGTGATGGCCAGACACAGGGCAACAGGAATAAGGCAGTCCCTGTGGTGGTAAAGAAAACCTATACAGGAGTTGAGAGCTGTGCAAAGTGTGCTGATATGATTGTGGAAAGAGAGATGTGTCAAAAGTGACAACGAGATACTTAAAGATAGTTGTTTGCTCTAGGGGAGGAGGTTTTGGGCGTGATATGGAGATGGAAGTTTTGTGTCTGCTTTGGTTATAGGTGAAGAGCATGGACTTTGTGTTTTCATGTTCATGACAAGTTTGTGAGTCAGAGAACCAACTCTCTGCTTGGCTGAAAGAGAGTTGGAGCATGTTTTGGAGAAGGGAAGGATCAGGATGTGAGGCAAACAAAACAGCAGCAATAGCATAGAGAAGAAGGGCCCCACAGGCAGAAAGGAAAGTGTTAAAAGAGACTAAACAATAGGGGTCCCAGGATAGAGCCCTGGGGAACCCCTGACCAGATCAGGTGTGCACTGGAGATGGTGTTGCCTATTTTGACATACTGGGTATGGGTGGAGAGATAGCTGGAGAACCAGTCCAGGACCCCTGATAGAGATCAAAAGGCTGCAGGGAGGAAAGAAGCATGGGGTGGTTGACGGTGTCAAAAGCTTTGACGGGTCAATGAAAACTGAGCCACCACTGTGCCTTTATTTAGTGCAGAATGGAGAAAGTTAGAGAACTCTATCAGGGCTGTGGTGGTGCTGTGGCCACAATGAAACCCGTGCTGTTCATGGCAAAGGAGGTTATGGGCAGAGAGGTAATCTGTGAGCTGGTCTGCACATTTTTCCAGAGCTTTGGATAGTGCGGCAGGATAGAGATTGGACGAAAGTTTCCAGGTAGGGTTTGGTCACCACTTTTGTGGATTGGGCAATCACCGCATTTTCCAGTCAAGTAGAATTGGCTGAGGCAAAGAGAGTGATTTATAAGGTTGGTTGGGGGTGAGGCAGTGACAGATAGTAAAGTGTATTATTGTTAATATATTCCATAAAGTCCCCAATGCCATTCTGTGTCCCTTCCCAGATGACTATGGTGTCATCTATAAAATGCAAGCCAGGTCTTTATGTTATCCAATGTTCCTGCTTTGTTTGATTTTTGAAAACAATCCCTTTCATTTGTTCAAGTTATTTTAAAGCAGCCCACTCATTTTCACTTAAATTACTACCACATTTTTACTCTTATTCCTGAATATATTTTCTATTTCATTTAGCAGTTTCTCAAATGTGATAATGGCTGGACTAGACATTAGGAGTAAAATGGATTTGGTTTAAACTTATTCCTATTGTATGGCAAAGTATTTTCTTAAAATCTTTCCATGCCCATTTCTACTTCTTCTAGTAACTCAGATAAATTAATATTATCCAATACAGGTTCAATAGTCCAATCTTCTCACTCTGGATCAACATGGTTTTCAACGAGGCACAACCCTTCCACTGCAATTATCCAGTTCACCAATGATGTCAGGCTTGCCATGGACAAAGGCTCTCTTACAGGGTGATTTTCATAGACCTCACGAAGGCTTTTGACTAAGTGGACCTCCGATTCTCCTATCCAAGCTGTCCACCCTTGTCTTTTACTTCTGCAACCACATGATTCTATAATTATCTCTCTGAGCATCAGCAATTCATGCAGATCAGAAATGCCAAATCCTCTGTATCCCACACCTAGATCAGAGTTCCTCAGGGATCCATTTTGGGCCTTCTACTGTTTTCAATCTTCATGAATGATCTCCCCCGCTGTCTGGCCCATGCTCTGCCCTGTTATATGCTGATGATTTGGTATTCTACTCCAGCTCCTGACCTATCTGACATAAACTGGAACCTAAACCCCAACTTCAGCATCTTCCAGCACTGGTTGAAGCAAAATAAGCTTGTCCTCAACAACAAAAGACAGTTGCCATGCTCTTCAGCTCAGGATCCCAAATCAGGGCCTGTTACCAGCCACTATGCATCAGAGCATCCAATGACATCCCCTTCAACATCATCTCCTCTTTAAAATACCTTGGAGTCACCCTGGATCTGGCCCTGGACTATAACCTGCACTAACTACTATCAAAACAGTCAACATATACTTGGTCTTATGTATAAAGTTAGGCACAGCTTCACATCAGTGGCAAGGCTGGCTATCACTCAGGGCATTCTGAGACCTAAACTTGCCTATGAGATGATTACCCTTCTGGAATCCTCAGGAGGGATCATCCAGAAGTGGGACATCTGCTATAATAACATCTGCCACTTTGCTCTGTTGGTTCCCCAAGCTCATTCACCACTGCTCACTGTACTCCTACCTGGGCTGGCTAGCCCCACAGCTTTCTGGCAATACACCCCAACTTGTTTCATCAAGAACATCATTGCCTCCCAGAAACCTGACAAGCTGGCCATATTGTTAAAACTGCTTAATCTGCCTACCCCTGAGATCCACTAATAAGTCCTACCTTGTCCAACCTAATTGTAGCACAAAAATGGGTGAAAATGCTTTCTCTGTTAGCACTCCAAAATTGTGGAACTCTCTTCCACTGGTACTCAGGAACTTCCATTCCTCCTGGAGTTTGAGAACCACTATGGTTCTCAAAAGAGGTGGCAGGAAGGTTAAGGAAAAAGGCTGCATTCAAAAAGTATAAGGAATCACAGAGGGAGCACGACAGGAACTGTATCAATTAAAGCAGAAAGAAGTAGGAAAGGCAGTCAGAATAGCAAAGGCACAAACCAAGGAAAAAATAGCCAACTCGGTCAAAAGGGGATAAAACCTTTTATAGGTACATTAGGGAGCATAGAAAGGTTAAGGGAGGGATAGTGAAGATTAATAAAGGAGAAGGGAGGTGGGCAGAAGGAGACAATGAAAAGGCAGAGATACTGAATGAATACTTTCGCTCAGTATTCACAAAAGAAGATGAGGAGCAGTTACCTAAACCAGACAATAGAAGCACTCTGGGTAGCGGGGTTGATACCAGTCCATTCACAGAAGAAAGAGTCCTGAAAGAACTCCTAAAACTCAAGGTGGACAAAGCAATGGGGCCTGACAGGATTCACCCCAGAATCCTAAAAGAACTAGGGGACCTGGTGACACCACTGACCACACTTTTAACAAATCATGGCAGGATGGGGTGGTACCTGAGGACTGGAGGAGGGCAGATGTGATTCCCTTTACAAAAGTGGGAGCAAGGCGGAAGTAGGAAACTACAGACCTGTAAGTTTGACCTCAGTGGTAGGGAAAATGATGGAATCACTTCTGAAAGAAAGAATTGTTGAGCACCTAGAGGCAAGCGGGCACAGGACCCAAGCAACATGGATTTACAGCAGGAAGGTCATGTCAGACTAATCTAATTGATTTCTTTGACTGGGTGACCAAAGTAATAGACCAGGGAGGGGCTGTGGATATGGCCTACCTAGACTTTGTAGGCATTTGACACAGTCCTGCACAAAAGATTAATAATCAGTTAGCCATCTTGGGAGTGGGTCCCAGGGTGGTAGCCTGGTAGCAAACTGGCTGCACAACAGGACACAGAAGGTAATAGGAATGGAACACATTCTGAAGAAAGGTGTTACTTAGTGGAGTACCTCAGGGCTCAGTACTGGGTCCAACTCTTTAACATCTTTATAAGTGACATTGCAGAGGGTCTGAGGGAAAGGTATGCCTCTTTGCAGATGACAAAGATCTGTAACAGAGTTGATACACAAGAGGGGTAGAAAGATGAGAAGGGACTTGGCAAGGTTGGAGGAATGGTCAGACATATGGCAACTTAGATTCAATGCAAAGAAGTGCAAGTAATGCACCTGGGAAACAAAACCCAGGAGAAGAGTACACAATAGCAGGGAGGTACTAACAACAACAAAAATGGAAAGGGACCTGGGGGTAGTCATATCAGATGACCTAAAGGTGGGTAAGCAATGTGAAAAGTCAGTAAGGAGAGCCAGGGGATACTGGGATGCATAGGAAGGGGCATCACAAGTATAAAAAGGAAGTGATTATCCCTCTATACAGACAGTTGGTGAGACCCCATCTGAGTACTGTGTGCAGTTTTGGAGACCTCATCTACTCAAGGACATAGACAGGATGGAAGCAGTCCAGAAGAGGGCAACTAAAATGGTGCAGGGTCTACATCAGAAACCATATGAAGAGAGACTGAGAGAGCTTAATATGTATACCCTTGATGAAAGGAGGGACAGGGGACATGATAGAAACGTTCAAGTACCTCAAGGGAATCAACAAAGTCCAGGAGGGTAGCATCTTTCAGAAAAGAGATTGTAAGAATAAGGGGGCACAGTTTAAAGATAGAGGGGGGACGCTCTCAGGGGCAATGTGAGAAATTATTTTTCACGGAGAGAGTGGTGGATACATGGAACAGCCTTCCTGAGGAGGTCATTGGGTCTAAAACAGTGGGGAATTCAAACATGCATGGGACAGACACAAAGCAATTATAGTGGGGGTTGCAGGAAGCAGGCTGTTGGTTAACTAGAATCTGCAGCTTATCCAGTAGGTAGGGAAATGGGCAGACTGGGTGGGCCAAGTGGTCCTTTTCTGCCATCAAAGTCTATGTTTCTATGTTTCTATAACTCCATAAGGTACATTCTGATCACTGCTTCTGTGGGGGTACCCACTCACTTTCCTGACCCTTTAGGTATTTACCCCAGCACTTGTTCCTATCCTGATCTCCTGGTACTATTTATTTATTTCTCACACCTACCTTCTATCTTGTAGAATGTTGATTATATCATGCACAGGGGCTCTGATCCTTTGAAACATTGTCTTTGCCACAGTACTGTGTTATGTTTGTATTATTTTATTGCCTGACTCTGACTTCATGTTGTTGTTACCATAACTGCATGTTTCTGGCTAATTGTACTGCTTTTGTCTCCTTATTTTAGTTTGTTGTATTCACTGTTGTTTTCCCACCTATGTATGTAACCTCCTGGGTCGTGTCTTAAATAGGCAGCTTTGCTGTCTAGCACACCTACCAGTCAACAAAAACGAACTAACTAACTAACTAAATAAATAAATAAAATGGGTAATCAGGGTCATTTGCCTCAAGTGTAGTAACTCTGTCCCAAGTTAGTTCTTCATTTGATGTCCCGGTATTTTATGTTTGCTCGGTGGTCCACTGCTGAATCCAGCTTGATTTTCTACTGTAGAGGCTTCTAGGGCCACTCCTTCTAGTGTCGTCTCATTAAAACCCATTGTGGTAGTTTTAATTTTGAATAAGTTTAAAATGTTCACTTTAATGTTGAACAAATCAGTTTTGGGGTGGGGATAAACGTGAAGCCTTTCTTCAAAACTAGAAGTTGGTCTGCTGTGAATTTAGTTTCAGTGAGATTAATAACTACTTTTTCTTCGTTGTGTTCCTCGTTGCTTTCTGAGCCAAAGTGCCTCAATGTTTTTCTCCTTTTGTGGTTGCTTTTTTAAATTTTTTTAAAGCAAGTTTTCTGTTGTCTAAAAAATTTGTGGAATTGAGCCAGAGGGAGAGACACCACTTCCTGGTCGGTTTCAATAATTACTACAGGCTCTTGTTGAAAGGTTACCTTCTTACTATTGTTGTTACTATTCCTGAGACCTTGTTTTTATTTGATCTCTGGTATATCTGTCTTCCCAAGACCTTGATCTAGATTGACCTCAGCTAGATCGATCGATCTCTGTCCCACACAAACACCTCTCCTTTTCGTAGTCTGTTGAATCTCTGGTAACCTTGCTTCATTTCCTTACTATGAGGTTTCTTTCATGTTTGTTGTTTTTTTCTTTATTGTTTATTAAGATTCTCAAATTCTGTGTCACCTTTGAAATTTTCTAGTTGTTTTTGTAGCTCCTTGATCCATTTGTTAATACTTTCTTGTTTTCTTGTAGCTCATCTAATCAATGCCCCATTAACTCATTGGTACAATTAGACAATGTTGCCTCCCACCCTGTTTTGAAAATTTGGTCATCAAAACTGAATGTCAGAGTTTTATCAATCCTAAGGCCTCTAGGGAGAGCCCTTTGTTAAGGTAATGTTCCAGATTTGTTTTATTATAATGATGGTTCAACTCCTGAACTCTTAAGTTTTAAAAAATAAATGTCCTTCAATTCCTCACCTTCCAGCATGGACACACCTTCCTGGAAAATGGAATCATTTTGCTGCTCTCGACAGCGTCTGATCATTTTGGTGTCCTCCAAACAGTCATACATGGTATCCTCCTCTAATTCTGATTCTATGGGCAGAACAGGCATTGCACTCAAATAAGAAATGCGCTGTCTTGATTTTGGTAGTCCACAGAACAGATCTCACAAGGATGGTAGATTAGTGCTGTCACAGAGGCCTTGTTCCACATGGAAAAGAGTTGCTACTCCTTTAACTCACCAAATGGTGATCTGTGGCTGCATGCTGAGAGACAGAGCTGAACACAGAAACAACACGTGAGCAATCACGAATTGAAGCAGGAGGGATGCTAGTAGAGGGCTGCCAACCCAGTAATTCAAACAAAGAAGGTTACTGCACTCCAAGAAACTCCAAGGCCAGGATGCAGTTAAAAACTTTTATTAATAGCAGCAGCTCCAGAGTAGCTGACTAGAGTCCTAACCAAGCACTTCAACCCTATCTGGGTCTTAATCAGGAGCGGATCTAGTGACTGTTGAGATAGTCCACCTTATAACATGTGTTTGAAATTGCAAATTACCATATTAATCAAGTATGTAATTTTCAAATGTGTGTATATTTCATTTTCTGCAACAACAACCCCAAAATTTGTATGTATGTCCTCAAATATCTCATCAATTGCACCCAGGTTGTGACTGAAAAAGGCATTTGGTGCCAGTGCACTTACCGTTACCAAAGTGAAAATAAAATAAAAAAAATATATTAGATTACTAAATTTGCTGTTTCAATTATACAATCAATAATTACTACAGGCCTAGTCTGTACATGTGGCTAATATTTCACAAGTGGTATGCAATCAAAGCAAAATGATTTACTTAATTCAAACAGTTTACTATCAAACATTTAATTCAGTTAACCCAAACTTTAATTTGTGCTGCTGGTTATGAGTCAATGCACTTTAATAGTGACACTGCTATTCTAGTGTCTCTAAACTCCATTTTTGGGAGGTGCTACCAAATCTCCTAGCACATGGGGTTGTAATTATATAAACAAACACATTTACTTGGTTTGATCAAGACTGTAAAAGGGTAAAACCACATTAACTCACTTAATATGAATTACCAAAAACCTTGAATAGGAAGAATTATAAAATACTCAATAAAGAAAGAGAGCAATATAAATCTTTATTAAAACAAAATGCACTGGCCCATCGGCACAGTGGTTGGATTTCTGCTTAGAGGCCAATGACCGGGTTCAGGAACAGACTTGGGTCTCTGGAGAACATCAACAGGGAGAAAGCTTGAGCGTCTGACAACTGCTGTCTTCTCAGGAAGAAGGAGTTAATGGTCAACATCTTCTGATCCCCAGTGGAGACCATAGAGTATAGCAGTGTGCTGAAAAATAAACTGGGGATGTAGGTGGATGTTGGCATATGCTTAGATGTCATATGCTGCGCTCCGGGAGAGAACAGGAACATTTATCTTCTGCTCAACTGGATGATGGCCATCTGGTCCTTCTGCCACCATAAGTGCCCTGATCAGGTCCCCAGAAAAACACATCAGCAGCACCTGAGGGGCTAAGTAGTTGCACTGGTCGGCCCCTACCAGCGCCTTTCTCCTTGGAGGGAGAACCCATCTGGTGAAGGGTTACATCGGGTTACCCGAGGGTGACTGCCATCTGAGGTAGGGATGGATGGTGGCAATAGGCAGGGGTACAAGTGAGTGATGGGAGGAAACGAGACCATTGATGACCCAAGGAGAGGCTGATGGAGGAGATATAGGGAAGGAGGAAAACAGATAATAAAAAAAAAAGAGAGAGAGTTTTATTAGAAACAATGGACTCAGATGCTGCATGTAATAAATAATAAAGATATGCACTCCTTCTGGTTACTTGTTGCTAAAGGCACAAATAAAAGTAAATATGAAAAAGATGCTTACATCCCTCTATATAATTGGATAAAACATTACACTAATGTTTTTGAATCAGAAATCAGCTCCGATACTCCTGCATGGGATTTCTTGGTAAACTCCTAAGGAGATTTGCTTGGTAATCACCACACTTAAAAGGAACAAAGCCCTGGGCCTGATCGGACCCCCAGGAAGTTTTCTTACTGGCCCCCTCTTTATGGTCAAAGTACTACTTCTGTTTTTAATCTCTGTATACTTAACAGAGCAATCCCTTACACCTGGAAAGGAGCCATTGTTATATCCATCTATAAAAAGGGATAAAAAGATCCAAAGATGTACAGACCTATGTCTCTTTTGAATGTCATGGGTAAAATATTTTCCAAAATTATTCTATCTAGATTACTTGATCAATTACAATTACCAGTACTTGGGAGGGGCTGTCAGATCTACAGGCGCGGTTTAGAGCTAGATATTGTACAACTGACAATTGCTATATTATGAATCACCTATATCAGAAATATGTATCTGTCACGAACAAAAACTCTATATGACATTTATCGATTTTGATTCCGACTTTGATACTGTTTCCTGAGTTGCATTCTGGCAGCTGATGCTACAGTGGGGCATTGACTCAATTTTATTTCTTTTCAATATTTTAGTCTTTGGTAACTGGGTAAGGCCGCTAGGCACAAGTGCCTGTTTTCAGGGCAACCTGGGAGCACTGGTGGTTAAGTGACTTGTTAGAGTCACACAGTATGCAAGTGGAGGTTGTGAGAATCAAACTCAGGTCTGGTCTGCTGGATGTACCAAGCTTGTTCACACCTTGTTCCTCTAACCTCTAGGCTATACTGCCAAATGTAATTAGTGTTATCAGAGAACTATATACAGTACTAACACATGAGCACAGATACAGTATGTCAGGTATTAAAGAGCAATTGTCAGTTATTTTCCCAAAATAGTGGTGTCCATCAGAGATGTGTCCTGCCCCAGCATTATTTTGTATATACATTAATAATTTACTTCTACAGCTTGAGGTCAGCATCTGATTCCCCAAATGTTATCAATACCAACTGTCCGGCACTTGCTTATGCTGATGATTTGGTATTATTTTCACTAAGTACAGCAGGTCTACATAGGAAATTAGGTCTTTTAAAATCTTATACAAACAGATACCAACTACAATTAATGAATGTAAAAGCCAAATTATGATTCTCTGAGCAAATAAGTTAAGCAACAATTGGAAAGTAGGCACCAAGAATTTAATGTAGGAAACTGTTACATCTATTTGGCATTAACTGTTACCTCAATGGTAGATGGTCAAAACACATTAGTGATCTTTCAATTAAACTACACCAAGGCGGTGGAAGCGTGTCCTACCCAGTTCCTATACCTATTCCAGACCCTTCTGGTTGCGGTCCCACAAAGAAATGATCAAGTCCCTTGAGGGTGCCATCACCCACTTACTCTGGCGGGGTAGGCCCAGAATAAAATAGGAGATATCAACGGGAGGTGACTAGTCCCATATCTTAAGAAATGCCTTAAAATGTTCTGTTAATAATAGACTATGGCTATCCACTATCATGTATTGATGCAAACATACTTTACTCCAATCTTGGCAAATAAGATAGAGCCTCTAATCACCAAATCATGCCCCCTGATGTTTAATTAGAGATGGGACTTTCTATCACATGATATGGGAATGCTATGCAGTTCAGGAATTCTGAGGGCCATACTTTCCATACTGCCCAAGACTTTACAGACCACATTCGAGTTGGAGTTGGTGGATACCATACTGGGACTGAGGAGGGGAGAGGGGCGAAGAGAAATGAAAAGAAGGGGTCAGTTATACCGCATTGGTGTGATGGTGGGAATATGGCACTTGCACAGCACTGGAGACTGAAAGAAATTCCAACCATAGCTTATTGTGTGAATTCATTTCTACCATCCTGAAACTGAAAAAGTGCAATACTCTGTAAGGGGTCAAATGGGAAAATATCAAGAGATGTGAGCCCCATGGAGGCAGCTTTAGTACAGGACTGGTTTCCTTTGTTTTGATTCACCCAGGGGCACTCCACAATAAGGCTGAAAGTAAGGTATGTCTGCAATATAGAACTGCAGTGCTAGGAACTTATTCTGTATACTCTTATACCAAAGATTCAAAGAACTGTTATTGTCATTTAAATGTGAAACCTAATACAAATTATGGCTGTATTATTTCCCACAATTAAGTGGTTACTGTACCTGAACTTTTCTATAATAAAATAAAGTTTGAGTTAAATATTGTTACTAGTTGAAAATTTGGGGAGGGTAGGCACTCTTTGTAGGATTAATAATGTTTGTTTTATACTCTTTTACAAGGTGGGGTAATCTGGTTAGTATTGATAGAAGATGTGTTGGCCTGTTGCTCTCCCAGTCAGACACTACTCCCTCGCTGAACTCTGGGACCTCCAGCCCTTCTATTCTCTTCTCTGCCAGCAGCTGTTTATAACCATTGTAGGGCTTTAGGTATTGTTAGTAAAGCAGAGGTGGACCAGAGGTCCTGGACTCCAGGGTGTGTGGGCGCCATATCGGGTTGTACGGTCCAGGAGATACCCTGGGGCAAAATGGTTTCTAGATCATGGTCTGCCATGTCTGGTTACCATACTCAAGGGCTTCTGTACTTCTGGGCAGATAACTCAGTCAGCCCCGAACCCCATCTGACTCGAGTGGTGTTATGCAATGACAGGTCTGTTAGGAACAAGACAGCAATTATTGCGGATCTTGGGACAACAGACCTGGCTTCATCACTGAAACCTGGCTTGATGACAATGTGGGCCCCATTTTGGAAGCGTGTCCCAGCCGGGTTTTGGTGATACACCACTTGAGACTGGACCGCAGAAGTGGGGGTGGCTATCTGTTTTAGATCAGAATTGGGCTGTACTGGTGTACCAATTGAGGCAGCCAGATCATTTGAGTTTACTGCTGTAGCAGGTGTGGGCTGCAGGATCATTCTCATCTACCATCCACCTGGGGGTGAGAAATTGTTCCTGCAGGAAGCAAAACTCAGCACTCTGTGGTTGGCGTAGAAATGAGCATACGTTTAATAATAAATGCAAAACGCCAAATGCCAAGCCTCACATGTATCAGGAAGCACAACTGAAAAGTTCCTGACCAGTTTCGTGCACTCAGCACGTCATCAGGAGATAATTACTTAGTAATGTGACACACATATTTATAGGGAGACACTTAAAGAGATAGCTTACAGAAAGAGCTTTAAGTATAACATACTTGAACACATATATAAGAAATGTGCTATGATACACTAAAAAAGGTAACACAGCTATATGCACATCAATGTCTACTACCAATATTCCTAGTTAGCAATGTATATATATACTGTATATGTAAATCATATTATAGACTCCCTATATCTTAAACTAAATGTGTGTTCTAAAGGCAACAGAAAAAAGGCAACAGAACAAAGATCAAAACATCAATTCTATTGGATCTAAACAGATAAATAATGCATACTAAAATCACTGCAAAATGTATATGAAAAATGAACATATTATATTATACAATACTAGACAGGAAATCAGCTCCCAGCCATTGGGACGCACCGAAAGTTCCATGTCCAGATAATTTGTAAACAGCAACATGTATCTGAAAAAAATCAGAAAATATATTAACACCTAAAGAACAGGGGGCAAATTTTGTTACCACTTATACAAAACATTCTAAAGCTGTAGAACAGATCATACAGAATAATTGGAATGTTCTGTTGGGTGATCCACGGTTAGCGCAGGTCACCCGTTACAACACTAGGATGGTATATAGAAGGGGCCAAAACCTACGAGATAGGCTAGTGCATAGTTATACTGCATCTTCAGATATGAGTGTTGACAAGGCTTCCTCCCATGTTCCAAGGGTATGTATAATTGTGGTAATTGTAAATTTTGCAAGTCCGTCTTAAGTGTAAGACCTTTACTAGCTGCAATTGTGCTAAGAGTTATGAAATCAGAGATTTCATTACATGTAACACTATGAATGTAGTATATTTAGCTACTTGTCAATGTGGAGCATTTTATGTTGGTAAAACTACACGCCCAATAAAGGTACGGATGGGTGAACATCTGAGATCTATTTCAATAAAGACACTAGAAGTGCACTTGCAATACACTGTGACCAGAATATGAATGCTAATTTGGCACATGTATTTAGATTTTGTGGAATTGAGATAGTTAAGTTAGGGCCTTGGGGAGGAGATTTGGATACTAAGTTGAAATATAGGAGTCCTTTTGGATTTACACACTAGGGGCTCTAGCTGCCCCAGGATTGAATGACAAGATGGAATTGTTGAGCTGTTTAAAATCGAAATAAGAAAAGTCTGTGTATGTGGTTATTATATTAATATATTTTCTGATTTTTCAGATACATGTTACTGTTTACAAATTATCTGGACATGGAACTTTCGTGTGTCCCGATGGCTGGAGCTGATTTCCGTCTAGTATTGTATAATATAATATGTTCATTTTTATATAAATTTTGCAGTGATTTTAGTATGCATTATTTATCTGTTTAGATCCACATAGAATTGATGTTTTGATCTTTGTTCTGTTGGCTTTTTTCTGTTGCCTTTAGAACACACATTTTAGTTTAAGATATAGGGAGTCTATAATAGGATTTACATATACTGTATATATATATATATATATATATATATATATATATATATATATACACATTGCTAACTAGCAATAATGGTAGTAGACATTGATGTGCATATAGCTGTGTTACCTTTTTTTAGTGTATCATAGCACATTTCCTATATATATATATATATGTGTGTTCAATATATGTTATACTTAAAACCTCTTTCTGTGAGCTATCTCTTTAGTGTCTCCCTATAAATATGTGTGTAACATTACTAAGTAATTATCCCTGATGACGTGGTTGAGTGCACGAAACCGGTCGGGAACTTTTCAGTTGTGCTTCCTGATACATGTGAGGCTTGGCGCTTTGCATTTATTATTAAATGTATGCTCATTTCTACGCCAACCACAGAGTGCTGAGTTTTGCTTTTTGAACATCACAGTTGTTACTCGAGCACCTGTAAGCTACGGAGGAGCTGTTTTGTTGTTTGTATCCTGCAGGAAGTAGCAGACTTCATCATCAGTGCGGATGAGTGGTCACCCAGGCTGATGGTCCTGGGTGACTTCAATGCCTGGGTAGACGATGAACTCTTGCAGTTTGGTCAAGACTTCCTCCAACTTATGTCTTCATTGGGATTCACACAGGTAGTTGTCTCTGCTACTCATAATCAGGGTCACTCACTTGATCTGATCTTCCTCCTGGGGATCGAGTCCTTCGACCTGGCGGTGGAGCCAGTCATGTAGTCCTACCAATACACAGTAAGATTCAATTTCCAGCCCCCTTATAGGCCTGCCCCTGTGGAGGTGGTCAGACACCACCCATTGAGGGGTGTAACCCTGGAAAGGTGTTTTGGTGGTGTTAGACCAGTTGGGTTTCCGAGGGCAGGTGAGGATCCAGAGAATCTAGTTCTGGCTTATAATAAGGCTATTATTGAGGCTCTGGATGTCATCGCCTCTAATCCGTGTTCATCCTCTCTCTGTCTGCTCGGTTCTCCTGGTTTGATGGGACCTTGAGGGAGTTGAGATGTGTAGGATGAAGGTTAGAGCATTGCTGGTGGAGAACAGCCCTTGATGCTGACCACGTTAGACTGACAGACTATTATCAAGCTATCGATCAGCAATCACATGTAAGAAGGCAGAGTTCCTGCCCAGTGAGATTGCTACAGCTCAAAATTGACCAGTTCAGCTCTTTTCGAATCATGGACAGGTTGCAACCCAACTTGTCTACAGGTTCAAGGAGCATTTTCACAAGATAAGTGTGATGATTTTGGTTGATTCTTTGCTGATAAGGTGGCAGACATCAGGGCTGAAATCTGCTCAGCGCCTTCTATGGAGGTTGGTTGCAGTTGGTGTATGGTCACCTCCTCTCAATCTCCCTGGATATCTTTGATCGGCGGAGATAGGAGACATTGTGTGGATTGTCCAGAATTTGGGGCCAACATGCTGTAGTTTGGACCCAGGCCCTACATGCCTATTACTAGGTGTATGGAGACCATTGGCCTGGTCTTTGCAGAGATTGTCTGGTGCTCCTTAGACTCAGGAGAATTCTCCAGCTCCTTGAAAGAGGTGGTGGTGACACCGCTTCTTAAGAAAGCTTCTTTGGACCCAAACAGCTGTGCAAACTACAGACCCATCTCTAATCTTCCCTTTGTTGGGAAGGTGATTGAAAGTGGTTGCCTGCAACTGGAGAATGACTTTACCATCCATGATGTCTTTGATCCTCTCCAGTCAGGTTTCTGAAAGACAGGTTTGGGTGCTCAGTGATCTCCTGATGCAGGAGACCAGAAACGCTGTTCCATCTTGGTGCTGCTGGATCTCTTCAGCATTTGACACTGTGGACCATGGGGTTCTGCTCAAGCACCTGAGGGTTATCTGTGGTCTGGCTGGTCCAGTTCTCAGATGGTTCCATTCTTTTCTAGCCTACAGGTCTCAGAGGGTGGTGTCAGGGATTTTTCTCTGAGCCATTCTTTCTGCTGTGCTGGGTCCCTCAGGGCTCGGTGCTGTCCCCATGTTGTTTGCAGTGTACTTGCTGCCCTCAGAGACATTATAAGATGATATGGGCTGAGGTTTCACTGCTACACTGATGATACACAGATCTGTCTGTCTTTTGCATCCGACCAGGATAGTGCGGTCTCAATGTTTACCACTGTCTGGCAGAGATCCATGACTGGATGAAGTCCAGCTGGTTGAATTTGAATTCTGGTAAAACTGAGGTGTTGGTTGTGGATCTGGGGCACCAGATAGAGAGGCCAGTGGTGGGGTTACCTTCTGGGCTCTGGCTTGATGGTATACAACTGCCTACCACTGAACAGGTGTGTAATCTGGAGGTGGTTCTTGACAATGGGTTGAAACTGCATGCACAGGGTCAGCAGTCATCAAGTCTTCTTTTACCATCTTAGGAACATCACCAGAATTAAACACCTTGTTCCATCCGATGATTTGCCCACATTGATCCATGCCTTTGTGACCTCATGCCTTGACTACTGCAATTCTCTTTACCTGGGGCTTCGGGTTGATGTCTACCACTTGCAGTGGGTTCAGAACACTGCAGCATGATTACTGACTGGGACTTTGTGTACCAGTCATATTACTCCATGCTGAGCAATCTGCATTGGCTGCCTATACATTGGAAGACCACCTTCAAGGTCAGTCTTTTGACCTATAAAGCCCTACCTTGATTGGGACCGAGTTACCTCTGCGAGCTCCTGGTTCCCTACAGCCCTGGCTGGCCTCAACGCTCAACTGATGAGTGGTTGTTAGAGGTTTCAGGGTGCAGCTTAAGACATCTGGTGCTCGGGCTTTATCTTCATGGCACCAACCCTGTGGAATTCTCTACCTCATCAGATCAGAGAGTGCAGGACCGGGAGCGCTTCAAGTCCAGTTTTAAATCACATCTATTTAAACAGACTTTTAACATTTGATGTTTTATGAACTGAGAGAACTTTTATTGAAGTTGATGTATTCATAATTTTACTGAACTGTTTTTATGACATGTACATATGTAAAGTGCTTTGATATTTGAATTGCACTATACAAAAAAATATTATAAAAAAGTGGTGGGAGCGCGTTCAAAATTTAATAGACAATTCAATAGTAATTTGGTTAAACACTTTTGGAAGCAATGAGCAAAATACATCTCATGGCATTATATAATTCTGAGATATGGTTTCTTTCTAACTAGAAGTGTTTAGAGATTCTAATAAATAAGCTATATAGAAGTTCAGTAGGGCTGAGAAATTCAGTTCCTTCCCATCTGTTGAAGGCTGAATTGGGTACAGTTAGTTTTATGGCATTGACTGCAATAAGAAAAATACATTTTGGATTAAATTTACTAGGTTACCTACTAGAGGTGTAGAAAAAAAACTTCCGCTGGCAGAATTTCCATGAAAGTCAAATTTTTGCTTCTGCAAAAGTATGGAAATCAAATTAGGAACTTTCACAGAAATCCTGGCATAGAACAGTGGAATAAATGAATAAATTGTGAATTATTCTATTAAACTGCAGAGAAAAAGTATGCAGAACTGATTACTGAACTGCGGAATAATTACATGAATTGCAGAAAAATGTATCAAACTGCAGAAAAAATTCCTCAGAACTGTTATTCTGTAGTCCATGTGTATTTTTGCTCAGTTCAGCCCAAAATTCCATGGAACATGGCAAAAATCAACCAAACACATTCAGAAGATTCCTGTCTCACCCATGGCAGAAGTTCCAAAAATTCAGAATTTTCGGAAATTCCACGAAAGCAGAAATCTAATTTCACTCACCCCTATTTACTGATAGACTACCTTTAAAATGTTTAGCTGAAAAGTATAAATGTCAGCAATTAGGATGTAAACAATCAAATGGCTAACAAGAATAAACAGAGATCTCAAATTTTATGGCCTAAAAATTCTGGACAAGCATGTGAAGCAGGGTAACACGCTTGGCCCAAAATATAAAGACTAGGTTAAAAAAATATTGAGCTTATCAGCTGCATTTATGACTTAAAACTGCAGGACTAAAAATGTCACCCTGTTTAGTAAAAAATGACACCAGACATTTATATAGATTCTGTCTTGATGTATTAACTGATTCAGTGAGAAAGAGCGATACATTATACAGCATGGAATTTTTCAACAGTAATGTGCTAAAGGCTAGATATAACAAGGGAAAGGTCAAGCAGGAAACAGATGTATTTTTGCCAACCAAGACACTGAAGACTTAAAGCATATAATGTTTAACTGTGCCTGGTACGTCAAACCTAGACATATTTGTTTGTTTCCTATCTGGTAAATGATTTAGACCCAGGATAAAGATGTTCTTTTAATGATAATGTTCGCCTCAGAAGATGAATATATTATAAACAAAGTGGCTGATTATATTGTAATTATTAACAAAATCTGACTTAAACATTATATGAAAATTGCTTCACTATTATTTGCACATATATGGGGGTAAATTATATGTACTGTAGATGTCCTCTACATACCATATACATATTTTATATTATAGGTTTTATGTATAATGATGTTAAAATAATATAAGTTATCTATGTATTGTAATGGTTTTGACTGAACAATAAAATTGAACTTTGACCAGAACCAGCTCCAAATATTATCAAAATCCAGCTGTAGCTGAGTAGTTAGTTCATGGAAGTACATCCAGATGCAAAGAGCACTGTATTATGAGCATGCATATGAATAGATGCAGAGAAACACACAGAAGGATGGTTATTCAAGAATATGGGAAAGAGAATGGGGCCAGGATAGGCTCTTGAGGATGACTAAACAGCAGAAGAGTGGGAGGGAGACAGGGAGCTTCTGATCTGGACAGCTTGAGACCTGCCCTCAAGGTAGTAGAACCACCTAACTGAGGGAGGGACAGGGCCTGCTGTCCCTAAGGTTGTCCAGAAGGAGTGGGTGTACCACAGTGCTAAAAGCTTCAGCCAAATCGACAAATGTGGAGGATGTCATCAGACCTAGTCGTACCCCAAAAGCAGTGAAGTCCATGAGCCAGAGAAGGGAAGTAGAAGTGAACTGAAATTTCCTGAAACCAAACCAGAAAGGAATGAAGGAGGAGGAGTCAAAGAATGAAGTGCTGTGAGAGAACAAGGTGTTTGTGTAACTTAGCCAGAGTGGGAAGGAGGGAGATAGAATGGAAGTTACCAGGAGAAGAAGGGTCACCACCTTTAGGGAGAGGGATGAGAGTAGCTTGTTTCTAGGCTTCAGAGACCATAGCAGAGGAAAAGAGAGATTAAGGAGTTGAGTAATAGGCATGGCAATGGCAGGAGCTGAGAAAAGCAGGAGTTTAGGATCAGCACCATCAGGGCTTTCTTTCTTGTGAGGGTTAAGGGCAAGTAGGGCCTTAAGGAAGTAGAGGGAGAGGTAGGAGAGGAAAAGAGGTGAGGAAGGAAGGGGCATGAGGGAAGAAGGGCAAGAATGAGATGAGTGAAAGCACAGGTGGTGAAGTGGGATTTAAAGGAAGAGGCAACAGAAGGATCAGAGATGAGAAAACAGTAGACCTTGAGTATAGGAAATAGACTAGGCTGGAGGGAGAAAAGGGAATGGAAACCTTACAAAACTTGGAGGGTGATTAATGTTGTTCTGAAGTGTGGTTGAAAATACCTTGGCTTTGCAAGCCTGTGTCTTTGGTACAGGTGTTGTGAAGGTGCCAATAGTTGGCCAAAGCAGCTTGGGAGCCAGTGAACTTGTATGAACACCAGGCAACATCTCTGGTATGGAGATAAGATAACAACTCAGCTGATATCCATTGAAGGTGGGACCTCCATACTTCTCTGGTTGCCTTCAGGGGTGCATGGTGATCCCATGCAGCCATGAATTCATTTTGGAAGGACTGGTGGGTATAATTAATATTCATTGCTGAAGAGATGGGTGACCAATCAGATGCTCAT
Organism: Neoceratodus forsteri; assembly: GCA_016271365.2. Taxonomy (NCBI): domain Eukaryota; kingdom Metazoa; phylum Chordata; order Ceratodontiformes; family Ceratodontidae; genus Neoceratodus; species Neoceratodus forsteri. The sequence goes on from CM057455.1 coordinate 1,188,869,206, forward strand.
ATTTCAGCTAGGAGGAGGACAAGTTCACTGTGATCTAAATGACCTGAGAAATATGATTGGGGCAGGATTAGGGATTAATCTTGCAAACACAGTAAATTATATGATGGTCAGTCAGAGTGTCAGGAAGGATACCTGCATTTATTATATGGTGGTGATGGAATGAGAGGACCTAGTCCAAGAGATTGGTTTAAAGATTAAAAATTTAGGCAGTTAACTGAATCCATTTTGGGACATAACAAGTAACTGAACATTCAAAAACAATCAGGATCCTTCTTTGGTCCATCCCTGTCAGAGACATCCATAGATCTGGAATTAGAGGATGCAAAAGTGGTCGCTGATCCTATCCAGAGCCAAGTCTTCCTGGAGCTTTGCTTGGACCACTTCTGTTCTGTCCTTGTCTGACTTAAGGTTCTCCTCTTCATAACCTCATCAGGAATCTGAAGCCTACAGAGAGCTACAAGTCAGGACTTGGAAAGTGCTGTGGTCAAGATAGTGATCCAACCAAGATTTAAGCTGACCTACTCTCATCTTCATTGCCAGGTTTGGGGCATTTCTACTGGAAGGATGGAACAATGCTCTGGCCTGCTATTCAGGCTTACACAGAAATCTACTAAATGTCAGCAAAAAGACAATTGGTCCATCCAGTCTGAGCTGTTTCACCCTATCCTCCCAGGACCTAATGACTAGTCAACATACTTGCACTCTACCCCCAGCCCCTGACTTGTTGCTTCCCCATGTAACTATTAAGTTTTTACATGGTCTGAACTGTGTTTGAAACCATTAAAGGATCTTGCAGCCACCACCTTTGCTGGCAGGCAGGTAGGTTGGTAGGCTAGTAAACAGTGTAAAGGGCTGTTGGCAGCCTCATCCCACACACTCCTGTTTAAATTTGCACTTCAGTCTGTCACAAGTTCCTCTCTTGTACCCATAACACACACCTAGCAACCTACCTGGGTTCACCTCAGCACCTGAGAGACTCTGATGGAAGACCACTATCAATGTTTTAAATCCCCACTCCAGTCATAGTCCCCACCATCAAAGCCAGTCCATGATCCCCCACTATTCAGAGGATCACTGCATCACAACTCCTGAATTCTTTATCATACTCTAACCATGTTTAGCCTCCTTTCTGTTTGGAATGCACATGATCTTGTTGAAGTAGTTAAAGCTCCATACTTGAGGTCATGTGTGAGCTGTTCCAAGATGGCACCTAGTCCTTGAGCTCCGGCCATCCCTTTCAGCATTCAGCGCCATCAGGTGAATTTTTTCACTTGAGTGAAGCTCCTAGGGACTGTCGTCGAGGCACAGGTCAGGAAGCATAGGAAACCAGGAGCAGTTGTAAAATCTGCAACAAGAAATTTATTATTAATAACAGTAAAACAAAAAATAAAAATGTTCAGTATAACTATTTACAAAGGCAGTACAAACAGAGAAAGTCCATCTGGGTTTCTTCTCAATTTCCAATCTCAGTCTCGCTCAGTCTGTGTCTCTCTCTTGCAAATGTTGCAGCTCCTTTTTAGAAGTCTGTGCAAGAGCTCGTTAAGAAAAACAGCATGCTTCTTACACAATGTTCTTGTAAGTTTCAATGTTCTTGTCTATTTCATAAAGGTGCAGCAAAAGAACATTGTGACCCAGAACTGACTTCTTGCTCACAGCTCTGCAAAGAGATTTTGCATCCAGCATTCTTAGGATAACCCTTGAGTTCCAAATAGCTTTGTAATCATTTCAACAGTATGACTATATATAGTTTTAGGTTTGCAATCATTTCAACAGTATAACTAGATGACGTTTTAAACAAAGGGATCTCAGTATCAATTACATTTCCACAAAAGAGCCACACATATTTTATACCTGCAGTTATGCAAGGGGAGAAAAGACAGAACAGCAAGTGAGGGTAGAGAGATAGCAAGAGGCAGAGAATTGCAAGACTATTGGGGTGATCAAGTCCTAGATCTCATGAGAAAATTTGGTTGCACAACCAGACAGAAAAGCAGAGACTAGAACAGATCCTTGCATTTACACTCTTTCTCCAGAACAACTGGGACAGGGCCCTATTCAACCCTGTCACAGGGATCTGTAGCAGAGAAGAAAGAATATGCTAACAGGGAATACTAACTTTGAGACACTGGAGACCACTACAAAATGGAAAAAGGAGCTTGCAGTTTCACCTCTGACTGACACTCTTCCACCCCAAGATAACATCTCTCATGGTGAATTGCATTTCTTGTCTGCCAGCTGGCATCTTTAAAGCCCTGGCCACCCTGCTGGAACAGATAGTGGAGAACGAAGAGAAGATCCACTCTACGGTTCAAGAAACACAACATATCTGGCAGAGCTTACTGGGATAGTCCTCAAAATGGAGATTCAGATGACAATCCTTTCAAACAACCAGGATATGCAAGGAGTGAGACTGCAATCTGCTGAGATCTATGTCACCCTGATGATGGCCAAAATGGAAGATTTAAAAGATGATGCCAGTGAAGTAATCTGCAGATCCTGGGTCTGCCAGAAGGATTGAAGGGCATGGATCTGAGTGCAGTACTTTTGCCTAAACCTCTCACAATGGCTGCAGCTGGACCTGGCAATCAATGATTTTGTGATCGACCAGGCCCACAGAATCCGAGGGCAAAAACAACATCTCCAGCACAGGGACAAAAATGTCTCCAGCCACCAAGCCCAGACCTTGGTATTCAAACTCCTCTATTATCAGGACAAAGAAATTATCCTGAAAGCAGTAAGGAGCTTAAGGATGTAATGGTGGCTGAGCAGTGGATATCATTTTATCTGGACTACCCTGCCTCAGTACTGCAGTGTCATCAGGTCTTTGATAAAATCAAGGTTGGACTATGCAACAGAGGGCTGAAGCACTTGTTCCTCTACTCTGCTGTGCTATCAGTAACTTTTCAGGGTTGCCATCATAGTTTTGCAACCCCAGAGGAGGTGGATCAGTTTTTCAGTCCTAGTTTGCCTCAACTCTCTCTCCTCAGCATCAGCCTGATGTACCAATAGAGACTGCCCAGCCTGTAGATGTTCATGTCCTGCCAAAAGACATACCAGTACCTAATTGATAATGGGTGAACTGTGAGTACTTTTCTGAGGGAAGGTGTCTTATGGAAGACTACGGCAGGGAGGGAGATTGCAGGGCTGCCCAGAAACCAACTGTTCCTTGCCTCAGAGCCTGCCATTTCAGATACTCCAATCTCTGATGCCCCAACCGTTATCTGGCAGATGAGGTAGACAAAGGGAGGCCTCTCGTTTTACTGGTAGGCTGAATAAACTTTCACTACAAACCCCTTGTTTGCTGCTGCTTGTTATCTGCTACCTGAATGGCTCCTCCCCCAGCACGCTGTCACCTTTTTCAACAGCAGAAGACAGACAGCTCCTGGGGACTGGCCCGAAGCAGGGTCCTGCTGTTCACCTGGAACTGTGACTTTCAACAGTTTGTTATGTGTTTATTATCCAGTGTTAAATGATAACCTCTGGAACCACCTTCTGTTCATTATTGTGGGGTTTGATCGAAGTGTTTTATGGCTACCCTGGTGCCATAGACTGCTGGGCTGCATGGCTAAGGGGACTATCTTCCATTACAGATTTATATTGGTCTCCCTGTGCATTTTAAATGTGGACTGTTTTGCATGTTATGCTGGAGGGATGCAATGATTTGCCACCTTGCTCCCAGTCAGACCCTGCTGACAGCAGATATTTTTAATTTGCTACATGGTCACACCAGCTATGAGTTACTATTAGCATTATATCTGTAATGGAGGTAACTGACATTCAGTTACTGCACACTTTTACAGGAGCTCAGCGAGCGGGTCCTTGCTAATATGCCTTGCAGTAACTCTCCATGGCCCTGCAATACTCTTTGGCATCACCTCTCCCTTATGGGTCATTACCTGGCAGATGACTATAAGTGAGGCAACTGATGGCAAGGTAGAAAGACTGTCCTTTCCTAGAATAGCACCAGTTGCTCTAGCTCATAGCTGTTTTAAGGTCGTCCTCATTATACCCTCTGTTTCACTGAGTTAACATGAAACCTCGATACAGAGGCTATATGCTTGTGTGCCCTAATAATCACATGGTGGCACTACTGTCCACTATATTTTCTGTGATTAGAGCAGCATACTTAGAAGGATAAGCCCAGCAATCTGCATATCTTATTGCCCCCATGTGGCTATGTACTTGGTGAAAGCAAAGTTCCTGGAGGTCTCCACTCATGCCTGGACGTCAGTGGGGGCTGGGGATGGTCCACATGGCCCATGATTCTCTTAGTTTGTCATGCTAGTGATGGCTTAAAAGCCTCCTAATTACTTGATAAAAGTAGTTTCTGGAACCTTCACCAGCTAGACTTGCTATGTTTGCAGTATTTTGTTTCTTGCCTCCTGCAAAACAAAGAATCTTCAATGTCGCCCTATGACTTGGCGACATTTTTGTGTGAGGTGCTGTTTTGCCCAATGTTGTATGGGGATTTTGGCCTTTTACTTGATGCATTAATTACTACACATTTTTGTTGCTGACATTATGACCTGTTCTGCATCACTGTGCTGTTATCCGGTTGTGGAAAGAGCTCTAGCAGAGTCATTCTCTACCTGTCGCTAGTGCCGTAGCATTAAGTCCCCTGCAGCAGGCAGAAACACATTCCTTTGAAGTCTGAACATTTCTTAAGTAACAGTGCACACATAAGAATCTATACATTTATTTAGAAAATTCACTTTCTTTCATCCTGACGTGTGTCTCTGAATCGCCCACACATGTTCTGGGATCCTTGGAGTTGGAACAAAAAACTTGTCTTTAGCTTCAAATGCAGAGTTAAAAGGAGTGCTTCAGTGCTTAGCTGAATATGCAAGCAGACTGTCAGCTCATACGTTCAAGCAGCAGCCAGCTCGAATGTGCGCACACTAAGCTGTAGGGCAATTCACTGCTTATTCAGTGCAAACTTTACTACTACGTGGCAAACTGTAAATCATTTACCAAACTCCTCCAGATTCCATAGCAAGCAGGAACAAAGAGGCTGACAGGAGCTTCTCAGGGCCTCCCAGGAACCCAGAACTGGCGTGACCAGACAGAAGGAGGCAGACCTGGCAAGCTCCACCCACGGGGAAACACCAGCCATGGGCAGATCACCTAGACTTGATTGCTATCCTAGCAATTTTACGGTGAATATGCATCTGTCTTGGCACCCATATTGGCAACTGTCTTTAATGAAGCCTGGGCAAAGAGATGCTCCTCTCTTCTTTCATGCAGCCCCTAATCATTTTGCTCCCAAAGACGGTAAAGACAGCAGTGCCCTTTGTTCACAGTTTTGCCCTCTTTTGTTGATTAGTGTGGATGCCAAGATATTTGCAAAGGTCCTGGCCCATCAACTTGAACCCATCATCCCCATGAATGCACCCTGATCAAGCTGGCTTTGTCCCAGGTACGTTGGGGACAGACAACACTAGGAGATTCTAGATATGCTTGGTTTGTAATGAAAAAACTAAGCTCACTGTCACCCTGTCTTTAGACACCAAGAAGGCCTTGACAGGGTGGAGTGGGCCTATTTGTTTGACGCCTTAGTTCGATTTGGTATTTCACAAAAATTAATCTAGCTATTATTATTACTTTATATTTGGCCATGTGCATCAGTTTTAACAAATTTACTCATCTTCCCCCTTTTGAATTACATGAGGGAACTAGGCAAGGTGCCCTCTCTCTCACTTTCTATTTTTTGCTGGCGGTGGAGCTCCTGGCACACAAGATCCATGCCTCTTTGCTCTTCCATTGGATACAAATTTATGACACTTGACAGAAAATCTCACTGTTTGCAAATGACATCACATTATACTTGACAGACATTCCCGCCTCCTTGGTGACCCTGGGGACCATTATTACCCAGTATTCCACCCTTTAGGGGTATAAGATTAATGGGTCCAAGTCCCAGATTCTGCCACTCAGTGATACTTGCCTTCCATCTCTGGTCCAAAGGCACCTTTATCAGTTGTCTCTGGGGTGGGGGAGGTCACTTGTTTTGGTATACACAGTAGGGCCACAGTAGCAGCTATAGTACATGCCACTGTGACTGTCATGTTGGATAAGGTCTCAACGGACCTAGATAGGTAGGAAAAACCACATGCTCTTGACTTGAAAGAGGTGATCACCCTCAAACTGATTACACTCTGAAGTTACAATATATTCTGGCAAACTATTTGATTACCCTTCCTGCTCCCCTTTTTGGGAGCCTCTACTCAAGCTGAGTTCATCTGGAACTATAATTCTCTCAAAATGAACTGCAGACTCTCCAGATGACCTGGAAAGACAGGATCTCAGCCTCCCAAACCAAAAACTGCAGTATGACTTTGTAGTCCAGAGACAGGCCATTGCCTGTCTGAAACTAAATGTTTCATTTAACCATCCCAGATGGCCCTTGAGCTCTTCCAATGTGAACTTCCTCAGCATTGGCCTTGGTGTTACTGGTCTGGGGACTCCTAACCCAACTGCACCACTGAGTGTAAGATACACCAAAAACTGTGGCAAAAGTACTACCCCACTTAGGGATGGCAAAACACATCTTCATGCCTTAGGTCACTGTGGCAGAAGCCTGCCTTGGCTATAGATTATGAACCCCTGGAGTGTAGAGACTAGGTCTCCAGGTGTATTATTACTGTGGGTGACTTATATTACCCTACGATGGAATCCTTTATTCCTTTCAGGAGCTAATGTCTGTGTATAACATCCCCAGAACCCATTTTGGAAATTTCTCCAAATGAGGAATGTGCTTTGAGTCAAGTACAGGTATACAAAACACATGCTCTTTTTCCCAGTGCTCTTTTGATACTTGGCTGTGTAACCTGATCTCGATACAGAAGGTTAGGACATGTCTGAAGTCCTTTCATTTAAAAGCGAGCCAGGGGCAGGCCTCAGGGGAGCCAAAGGGAGGCCTGAGAAAATGAGCTGGGTGTCAATATACCTCAGTTGGAGTGGGATAATTTGTGGCCTGTGGTATGCAAAGCCTCCATGGAAATCCAGGCTTAAACCCTTCAATACCACGGTACTCCACAAGAGTCTACCAGTCACCCCAATGGCTCTACAGGGCCAGCCTTTTTGAATAACAGTGACTACTGGAGGTGTCATTGCCTCCCAAACCTCCCTATCGCATGTCCTCTTTTATTTATTTATTTATACATTGGAAAGTTTCACCAGGAAAGGCACACTTAGCAACACATTGTTCGTTTCCAGTTGCATCCTGGGGAAACAGGGAATGGGATAGCAACATTCATTACATTACATTCTTCATGGACATACTGAACATACTTAAATAACAATACATAAACATACAGTACATATGAAGCTCTACATTTGAAGTGCTGAAGCTTGGCCCTATATAAATTTAAATTGTGGCAACACTTCACCACTCTCAGTAGCTGTGATTGTACCCTCTAAGTCTACAAGTCATGGTGCTCACCTAATGCCAAAACACCTGCACCCTTTTTATAGCCATCTCTAAATATCATCAACACATGTACTCTTTCCCAGTTCCACTATGCCATGGCAACAGGAAATTTGTTGATTGGCGGCACGTGACACACAACACCGCTAATTGGTGCTGTACTGTTGCTCGGGGACATGCATTTTCAGTGGCGGGCTTTGCCCACACCCCATGCAGGGGCTCTGCCCCTGTATTTTAGATTACTAACTCCAGTCAGAGTTTGTTTGGGGATGAGGGCAAACACCTCCCGCACCAGTACGAGTAGTGGAGACAATCACAGTGACTGCTGATAATGTCACTGTGATGGTCTTCACTGTAGAACAAACACTGCACAGTCAGTATATGCTCTTTCCCTACCATTTCAATGTCCCCCACACCCTACTTTTTTTACCTTTTTTGGTCATTCATTTTTAGCACCTCATATACCTTCACTTTCTTCCTACTGCCTCAATTTCTTCCACCTGCAATAACCTCACCATCTATCCCCATACCCCCTACACCCACCCCGCACTCCCTTTCTCCTCCCTTTACCCTGTTTTCCTCCTTGTGCCTTTCCATTTCCCTCATCTTCTTACTGTACAAATGTCCTTGAGGCCTCCCTCCTCTTGACTCCCTTCCTTCCTCTATTTACATGCTATACTAGGGCTCCCAGTCATCAGATCCCCAACTCTCTCCCTCCCTCCTTCCATCCCACCCTTTGCCCGCTTACTCTTCTCCCTCCAGCCACCCCTCCTTCCTCCCACTTATTCTGCTAGCACTTGTACTACACTACCTGCACTTCCTGACAACACCATCACTGTGGCTGCCTTCTGTTCTTTCTGTGCATTCCTTACTGATTTACTTCAGTGTTAACCCTCATTTAAGTCACTGTTGTATGTTCCTGTTTGGTATTTGGTTGTATAACTGCTTGTTGTTTATTTGTGCCTGTTCGCGGAACCTTTGTAAAGAACGTCTGGTTCAAAGGTATTTTGTAATCCTAGATATTCAATAAATAACTAAGTGCTTACATTGATAGATTAGTAAGGATTGCCATACAGCATTAGGGAAAGGAGTGGAGAACACACATTCTTGACACCTCCACTTGTATACAAATTAGATATAACATTACATAACAATATATTTGATCTTACATCAAAGTGCCTAAGCAAAGATAACAGTTATATGCAGATTAAAAGTATATGGATTAAAGTTAATATGCAGAGATGGCCATACTAAATTTAGGAATATGAGTACAGGTAGTGCTTCAGTGGACAACAGAACAGACAATAGTGTAGAATGGCATGGAGAGGGAGGTGGGAATACTTTAAAACAGGTGCTATTAGAAGAAAAGTAGTCATGAAGGGATGAAGAAATGGACCAAAGGAAGAGGCATGTCTAACTTAATGGGGAGGGAGTTCCATAGTTTAGGGAAGTGGTAAGAGAAAGCAGGCTGACCAACTGAGGTAGAGTGATGAGGACTACCATGGTATGAGTGTCATGGATCTAAGGGAGTGAGAGGGTGGAGGAGGAGGGATGGATAAGAGGAGGAGAGGTAAGAGGGAACAAACCAAAACCTGCTCTGGGTTGCTCTGCTTTAAATAGTGCGTTTGACTTCTTCCCCTAGGCCTCCCCATGTCTTCCTTGCAAACCCTTTGGACAATAGGGATGAAGGGGTGAAGGCAGTGATGAAATGCAACCTCCTCCATTAATGGAGGGACCCTGAACCCCTACAGCTCAGGAATAGTCTAATATGCTAACCCTGACAGCCAGATATGAGACAGGTGGCCCATGCAGTCACTGGTAAACTGGATATTACAACTGCATCTGGAGTTCTTACAGTCAGATAAGAGCCCACATAGTCCATCGTGTCCCTCTTAATGGGTGAATTGCAGACAAAGGACTCTGGCTGATCTAGATAGCTACCATGTGGCCTTCTTTCTTCACACTCATGTGACTGGTATGTTTTGTCCTTGCTGACGATCACCTTGCCTGATAACCTCCTCCTCTCTGTGGACACCCCACCCTTTATTTCCCCACACTCCACCACTACGGAGCTTAATTGCTGCAACTGAACTCTCTTGTTATACAAGTCCTGGATACTCATAGCGTGAATGCATTGCCCCACTTCCATGCTACTTTCTAACAAAATGATAACATATACTCACCCAGATGTAAACTACATAGTTTTGATTTTAGGCAGGAGTCTCTGGATTGGTTCCATGTACGTTACCAGACCTTATTATCATGTGGCTCAATGAGACATCTTTTCTTTGTTAGCCTTGGTATTCATCTAAGATTTGCAGAAAATTTTAATATATCTACTGTTCTTAACTCTAACCTGCTGACAATGTGAGGCTGCTAATGTCCATTCCTTATCTACTATTAGTGTAAACAGCACCTCTATAAGTGTATCCTGTTGTACTGTGTTCTTGTTACTCTGAAATGTTTGTTTTTAGTGAAAATCTAATAACATTTTTTATGAAAAATAAAAAGAGGCTACACTCTCTTGTCCGTGGTGGTATGCTGTCACTACGACAACTACCAAGACCGACCGCGACAGCAACAACAGAGCCAGGTTGCTGCGGTGTGAACGGGACCTGACACTGCTTTCTGGGGCATTACATCCACTCCCTGAAGCAATTCCTGACCCACTCACATGTGAGGCACTCTGCACAAACTCCATGCCAAAACTGCCATCCTCTATCGCCTCAAATTGAGCCTATCAATCCCCACCTGGTGTGAACTTGTACTGAGAACTATCCCACTTGTAATAGACTATGCAGACATAGTCTATGGTATGGCCCCCTCCTATCTCTCCAGACTTGACATCCTTCCCAGCTCCTTCTGCCACTTCCACCATCTCATCCCACTCACTCACTCACCACTGCCTGCTCTATGCTCCTGTCTCCCTGGCTCCACTCTGCCACAGGCGAACCATCCACAGCTCTTTCCTAGCTAAATTCTGGTATGGGTCCCTCCCCACCACCTCACCTCCCGTCTCACCCCAACCACCTCCTTAAATGCCCTCTGCACCACAGGGACCCCCACACTTTCCACCTCCCCTGCCCTCGCTCTCTTGTTGGCCAGCTGCTTTCTCCTTACACTTCCCCTTCTCTGGAATAAGCCTCCCGCTAACCTTCGCCTGGTCCCTTCTTGTTCGGCCTTACTCAGCTCCTTAGGCTCTAACCCACTCTGCACTGCCCTAAATGCTCAAATGGTCCCAGCATGTAGCCAATGCACCACACAGTTCCCACTCACCAACTCCAGCTGCATAGTCCTAGCTGACTTCATCTCCTTCTCCAACTCCACATGAAATTTTAGCTGTCTCACTGCCGAACAATGTGTAACTGCTTTGTAAAATGTTGTGCCAACTGTCTGTTTTCTTCTCAGTCGATAGTAACTCTCTGCACAAACTGTACCCAGATCACCTGGAAATGACTTTGGCTCAGTGTGCCTTTCCAGTCATCAATTTTAAATAAAAATAAATAAATGTAAGGCTATGCCTAAAGTTCAGTGGCCAAGCAGCCAGCCACTCCCACTTCCTGAGCTACATAAGCAGCAATTCCTCTAAGCCTCTCTGTGAAGCATTTTATCTTTGCAACTGGAGGCTATGTTGGTTTGTCTCTCTGAGCTGGCTGGGGCCTACCTCCCCTGCCAGCCTGTTTATGTGCGCCTCTGCTGGACTTTGATGTTTGTTTTCTTGCTTCTGGTTTGTATTCTTCTGGCTGTCTGCTTCCCTGTTTTGTTTCTTTTTCTTGGGCCTTTCCCTGTTCTGTTTTGCTGTGTTTTGGTTTAGTCCTTTTGGGGCTTTTATTTTCTAAACTCCTAGCATACTGCTACTACAGAACTCATACTGCTGGCCTTCAGTTGCAACTCTCAAATTACTTGCACTGCTACTGCGAACCTACTCAGAGCTCATCCTACTGCTTTCAGTTACCTACAATTGCAGCCACTGCTGTTTACTTTAATTACTATTGTACCCAGTGCCTGTTTTTAACACTGTGCTCACCATGTTCAAACTACTGCAATGCAACTGCATTCACTACCTGTGTATTTCAGCTCAACCAGAGCTGCTCCTTTATTTGCACTTACAACTCGGTGTACTCATTTGTTTACTGCTGTGCAGGCCTACTTGCTTCCTGCTGCTGCATTGTTTACACCCATTCCTATTGTACCTTGTTTACTCTGAAGTAGCTGAGCTCCTGCTGAGCTATTAAAATTAGCTTTTGTATCTGCATGTGCTTCTCAGCCTTTCATCACTTCCTTGTTTGTCTATGGCAGGGACTGGGAGGTGTTTTGGGGGTCGTGGCCTTGTGGTTAATTAATTCTGTTCTAAATCCTGTCTTCGCCACCAAAAATCCTCAGAGTTTTTACCTTGATTTGGCTATTCATGTCTGGCTGGCTTGCCCCTAATTCAGTGCTGTTTACTTGCTATACAGTTGTTATGCAGGTCCACCTATTACTACTACTGCTTGCTGACCTATCAGGTCCACACTTGCTTATGCAACCATTGCTCTTGCTTACACAAACCATTGCTTCATGCTTACTGCCATCCCCTTGGCTTCAGCCTGGGATTCTACTGTTCTCAATATGCATTTGACCTTGCAAGGTCTCAGCACTCAATGCTCATTATGATCTCAGCATGCCATGCTCATTCAGCTCACCTGCTTTCAGCTCTCAATCAATTCTAGGGCATGCCAGCCATTCTATTCTGGCGCAGGGTTCCTGCAGCCAATGGTCTCGCTCCATTTAGTCTGCATCATCAAGCGTGTCCAACTTGGGCACGATCCTTCTCACCTCGCCCATTGCTGGGAATGTCCTCACCCCAGGCTTGGCTTTTGCTGCCTGCTACGTGACAGCAGCTCCGTGTAGAATTTAAGACTAGTGGTGAAGGTGGTTACAATGATCTCCTTTGGCTCTAGTGTTCCACTATAATGGTTGGCCATTGACTTTAGTGGTTTCCCTAGCAAGGCACCTTCACTGCATTCTCCCCGACTGCCTCTGGTTCCTTGGCTTGATTTAGGGCAGGTAGGTCAGATGAGTGCCTCAGCAGTTGTTGCTCTCCTCCTGCACCTTGGATGCACATATTGTTGCAGAGTTTTCTCGCAACTTTCCACATTTTTGCCGCTAGAGGGTTTGAGTGAGAGCCTGCCTCCAAACTGGAATATTTTTCACCTCCTTTAACTGGGTTTTCCAAATTGCAGCTGCAGAGCCATTGCTAGATACATTTTCCCAAGCCTGGAGGAAGGTGACCTAGGCCTTGGATCCCCAGAGATTTCCTCCTCATAGGGTTTTTCTCTCCTCCATTGCCTCATTTCATAATTCTTAGCATAGTTGTTTTCCCTAGTCTCTTTAGGCAGGTTCCGTTGTTGGATGGAGGTGGAGGATGTCCTGCCATTTCCTTTCTCCTCTTAGGGGATCCCTTCCTACAATGCAAGCCATCAGTATCATGCTATGCAAACCTGGGCTGTTACTACAACATCTAAGCATGTCATTGAACTATCAAACTGCCTATGCTTCTCTACTACTATTTACAGTTTACTGCTTCCACGTCACTGTTACTGCTTGCATTATGCTTGATGTTGCCTCCTTTTGGGGATGATTCTATATTTTTGGTGAGGATTCCTAAGGTACCTTTTCCATGGGAACCATCTCTGGAACCTCTAGGGTGGAACCCTCTCCAAGAGTTCCTTGCCGTCGTACCCCTACAGGGTGGTAATTCCTCTGGAATAGAGAGTGCACGGCCAAAGCCCAACTAACACAGTTGCACAAGCATAACACTACACTGGCTGCATAGGTCAGTGAAATGTAAGGCTATGCCTAAAGTTCAGTGGCCAAGCAGCCAGCCACTCCACTTCCTGAGCTATATAAGCAGCAGTTCCTCTAAGCCTCTCTGTGAAGCATTTTTCTTTGCCCCACCATCCTCCCCTCCTCCTCCAGTGGTGGCACTCTCCCTTAGGGGATTCCTAAGGTATCTTTAGCTGGAAATGTCCCATGGCACCTCTAGGGGTGGAACCCTCTCCGAGAGTTCTAGCCGTCGTTCCCCTACAGGGTGGCAATTCCTCTGGAATAGAGTGTGTGAACATCAAAACCAAACTAACACAGTTGCACAAGCATAACATATACTGGCTCCATGGGTCAGTGAAATAATTTAGTAGTGGGGGTTCGGGGCAAAGTCCCCTAAAAACACAGTCTGAAGTGACTCCTTTATGCTAAAATTGTTTCCCAACTGTCTGGGGTCACCTGATAAATACTTGCAAAAATTATAAACCCTGCTAATTATTGAATATCTTCTCCACTGTAACTTTTTTCTTATTCACCTCATCCTACTTCTCACATTTTCATTACTGTCTTTTGCTCTGTTGAGGAGGGAGAGAGTATGTTAATATACTCCTTCATGAAGAGCATGACGAGAAATCAAATTAGGGTAGTTGGAAATATTCCTTGGCAGACTATCCTGGGTACTTCCTTGGCTGTATGCATGTAAGATTCTTTTGGATATGTCTTGAGTTTGTACACTTAAGGGGTTCCCCAGTGACGTATCTAATGAAGGGGGTTATTTATTGATCCTTTGTAAGCATATATTTTAAAAATATGTATTTTTGTACTATCCTCTAGTGGTTTTAAAGTTGTAAGTTTTTTCAAAATTTAATAAAAATAAAATATAAAAAGTGCATGCACTCAAGAGCTTACAAATATAGCAACTACCACATGCACATTTAGCTTACAAAACACCAAATATGCATGGGAGTAAATGCCCCTGCTTTTTACACTGGGCCTTTCTTCAATTTACACAGAATAAAGTCTGCAAGATGTATAAATTTTACATAAAATAAAATGCTACATTACATTTTAAGCAATCTTAAGTGCATGTGTTTTTGTTCTCTCTTCTTGTTTTAGGTGTGAACTCTGTACCATGGTAACCATATTGCTGGAGGTTTACTTGTTGTCTGCACACTCCCTTCCCTAATTTGTTGGCTCATCTTGTCTAGCAAGTGTCCCGACTGGGTCAGCTACACTGACGTTGTTACCTGTCTGCATCTTACCTGGGGCCTGATCCTCCCTACTTGTACTTGGAGTATCCAGCACCTGTCCTGTTGGGGTGATCCCCTTTCTGCTAGTCTGGATTGCTGTTGACATCCCCATGATCACCTCCAGCAGTTTGTCCAACTTCTGGTGTTCTGCCAGCAAAGGTGACTACAGTTGATAACGGTTGAACCGGTGGGGGCACAGCCTGTGCTGTAGCCACATTGGGGTCAGCCTAAGAGGGTACTGCACACACATCATTATTGGTACCTGCTTCCTTGGCAAACATACAAACATGACATTTCCAGAAGAAGGCCATTATGCTCTATATATAGTAGTCTACTGTATGCAAAGCTCATACATCTGATGTTACCTGGCATTCCACCCCTCCCCAACACTCTTACCTCCCTTGACTTTATTCCACCCTTAAATCCCACAACTGCTTTCTGGTTTACTACCTCTTCTGGTAGCCCATTCCACCTTGCCACCACTCTTCCTCTGAAGAAATGCCTCCTGTCATCCTTCTGGAACCTCTCTCTGCCAATTTACAACTATGCCTCTCATGTTTTTGTTTTGCTGAACCCAAAAGACCACTCAGATTAACCTTGTTTATACCTTTGAGATACCTGAAGATCTTTATCATGTTTTCTTATTCTCTTCTTTCCTCATGTGAGTACATGATAAGGTTCTCTAGCTTTTGCACATGGGATAATCCCTGCTGACCTTGAATTATCTTTGTGGATCTTCTCTGCACTGCCTCCAGCAGGTGAGGTACTTCTTGTGGTAAGGGCTCCAGAACTGCACACAGTGCTTTGTGCAGTTGCACCATGAGATCTGTATAGCATATGTATGGCCTCTTTTCTTCTGCTGGTGAACCCCTTGTTATGCAAACCCAGAATCCTATTTACCCATGATGCTGCCTTGTTGCATTGTGTAGTGTTTCAGATTGTTCATGATTGCAATCCCAGGTCTTTCTGTTCCTCAGATACGATGACAGTCATACCCCTTAGTAGTACTTGGCCCTGTGGATCTTGTTCCTTTGAGCATGATCTTGCACTTTTTTGCATCGAACCCTAGTTGCTGATTCCAGACCAGCTATCTTATCTCAGCAGGTCCTCTCTCAGATTTCTGACTTCATTGTCCATTATAAACTTAAACATTGCACTGTTTATAATCCACCAAAATTTGCACGTAAAGGCCTTGAAGAGTTTTTACAATTTTTTAAATTACCAATTTAGTGGTGACTTTTTAGTGTTAGGTGATTTTAATATTCATTGGGACTCCTGTGATGATTCTAATATGGAGTCCTTGTTGATGAATGCAGGTTTGTGTCAGTTAGTACAAACTTTTACATGCATGAACTTGAAGACAAATAATCATTCAATTTTGGACTGGATTTTGACTAACAATCATACTAAAAATTATTAAGATTGAGTCTTACCAGATGTTATCAGTGACCACTTGGCCATATATTGTACTTGGAAATCAAAGAAAATAAAGCCTCCCTCTCGTTTGATTACCTATAGAAAGTATCCCAAAGATTTAGATGATGGATTAAAGTCTGATTTAAGAGATGTTGATTGGTCTTACTTGATGTAATACCTTGCATAAAGTCTGCAGTAGATTACTTTAACACAAATTTTGGAGTTACAAAATAAATTCTGTCCAATGCTAACAAGGAGAGTAAGGGGAACAGTGAATAAATGGATTACTCCGGATATGTTTAAATTGATGAAACAAAGAGATCAAGCATGAAAACAATTTTGCTTGTGTAAAAATATTAGTGATTTTCAAAGCTATCGGAAATTAAGAAATGAATGTAAGATAAAATTAAGGTTATGTAAATCTGATTATTATACAAAACAACAAGATCTAAATTTGCCAAATCCAAAAAATTCTGGTCTTCAATCAAATCTTTGGTGTCTCCTCCCATAGATGTACAATCAAGTGAGTTCCTTGTTGAAGGAGTTACAATAAAAGATCCACAAGAAATAAGTACTGCCTTTTACAACAATTTTGGATATGGGTAAATATAATGTAGATAAGGATGATCAGGACTTAAAGAACACATTTATAGCATCTCAAAATGATTTAATATTTCATTTTAAAGAAATAGAGCCGATCAAGTATTGAAAATTTTGAAGAAAATTCCTTTAAAAAATGTTGGAAATGATGATATTCAGCCAAGGTTTTTGAAGTTAATATCTTCATACATTTATAAGCCTTTGACAAAAATATTTACTTTGCTCTTAGAAATAGGGATCTTTCCACAACAATGGAAAAAATGTAATAAGACCAATTTTAAGGGAGGAAATAGTAAAGATTTGGGAAATTACCACCCTATTTCTCTCTCCATCCTTTAGGTAAAATTTTAGAAAAGATAAAAGAGGTACAAATGAGTGATTACTTACAATTGACTGGGCTCCAGGCTCTGAGCAGCATGGCTTTAGAAAATTTCATAGTACAGGAACTGCCTTTGCCAGGTTCACAAACCACATCAGTGAGGCTATGGAGAGGGTGAGCTCACTGGTGCTGTTTTGTGGACCTGTCTAAGGCATTTGACCTTGTTGACCATCACCTGCTGCTCAGGAGCCTAGCTGCCAAGGGATTATCCAGATTGTAATTAGAATGGGTGGAGAGTTATTTATCAGGTCGGGAACTACAAGTTCTTTATGAGGGTTCAGTGTCAAAGAGTAGGCTTTTAGAAAAGGTTGTACCTCAAGGGTCAATCCTGGGACCCCTATTGTTTTCCATATTTGTGGATATTATACCAAGTAAAATTCTTAAGGCTAAGACAATCTTATATGCTAATGATATAATATTATATAATAGCTCTAATTCATTAGATAAAATTGCCAAGATTTGACTGTAGATTTTCAGAGTCTAGAAAATTGTTTGTTGGATTTAAAATTATCATTGAATATTTCAAAACCAATATATTTGCCTCTAAACAAAAGTTGGTTAAATTAGGGAAACTGAATATTTTTGGTAAAAATGGAACTAATTTGGAGCAAGTGCAATGTTTTAGATATTTGGGAATGAATTTGGACTCAAATTTAACATTTTCAAATCATATATTGACTTTAACAAAATCAGTAAATCAAAAATTAGGGTTTTATTCAGACTACAGAATGTGTTAACTTTACAAACCAGGAAACATATAGCCCAAAGGATATTACTTTCTCAACTGAATTATAATTAATTTTGTTTATTAGTTTGTCTAAACATGTGGTAAATAACGTAATGATATTTCATAGTATTTGTAGATTTGTTTATAGATTGCCTTATAGTACACATCATTGTACTTTATATCAAGTTTCAGGGTTTCTACTGCCTAACTTGAGTTCCATATACTCTCTTTGTTGTAAAATGGACAATGTATTGAGACAAAAAGTCTCTCTCCCTTGTATTCTCTGATATCTGTAAGGGAAGCTCAGAGAAACTTGAGATCAAATTTTCATTCTTGTTTAAATTTGAAAGTCACTAAAACTAAAATGGGTGCTCAAGCTTTTCTATCCAAGCACCAAAATACTGGAATGATCTTCCAATTGAATTGAGAACTATGAGTAGTCACAATTTATTCAAAAGAAATTGAAGCATTATTTATTGAGTAGCTTGCAATGTCACTGCTATTTTAAATAATTTGTATTATATTGTTTGTCTTATATGACATGTATTTGTATTCCTGTATTAAGTGAATGTAAAAGTTATCTCTTTGTATAACATCTTGTGACTATTTCATAGTCTCGTATTGCATATGAAAAAGGGCCTTGGCTCATATGTTTACCCGTTAACAAAAGAATTAAAGATAAAAAAAAGATAAAGATGTCCATCCTCACACAGAGCTTGGTGCAATCCACGGACAGGCAGATTTTTCCCTTGATACTGTCCCAAATATTGTTTATGAACATGTTGAATGACATAGGTGGCTCAAGGATATAAAGCAGACACATCAGTTAGAACCTTATTTAATTAAACTTGCAAACTCTCACTGTAGAAGAATTAGAACAAGATGGAACTCAAGAAGGCCAATTATATATTATATAGGCAGAAAACAGATTGTAACAACTCCTTTCTGTGGTCGTGGAAGCATGGTTGAGGAAAACTTAAAACATGCTGTCCTGCTTTGTCCAATATTTGAAACCCACAGAAGAATGATTTATTCTATTTAATAATACAAATACATTGATTCTGGCAAAGCTGGCTAAATTTCTAACTTTATTATATTTATAATTAGGATAACTATCTAGTGAATAGATTTTAACCTAGGACATAGAGAAGTTGGAAAGTTATAAAGATGGTTGTAATTACATTATATTTATAACTGTCTGGATGTGGAAATTTTAACTTATCTGTAATAGAAATGAAAATGTTGACAACCGTATTTTATATATTTGAAAACTATTTTGTAAAAGCTTATGCTGAATGATAAAATCAACTTTGAACTTTGAACTCTGAATGACACTGGACCAAACACTGGCACCTGTGGAAAACTGCTGGGACCTTCCTCATCCCAGAGTGCTCCACCCCACAAAATCCCTTAGGGTCTCCTTCTAACCAGTTTGCCACCAAACTGGTCTACTTTTTACCTGCCCCAGGTCTTCCACCTTAATCATTTATCAATTGTGGGGTACCAGGTCAAAGGCCTGAATAAAGACCAGCTATAGTCTACTGGCTGGCCTGTGTCAATTGCCATTGTAACCCAGTCTAGGAAATTGATCACATTTGTTTGGCATGACCTCCCTAACATAAACCTGTGGTGTCTGTTGTCCTGAAAACAGGAAGACAGTGTGCATGGTGGGAGGAGGACTGGGTGCCAAGCTGGAACCACAAAGCTACTACAGGAAAATGCCAGGTAAACAGAAAGGCTCAGCAGTCCAAGCAGATGCTCACAATACAGACAGGAAAAGAATCTCAGATCTGCAAAGTGTAGGTGTAAAATGTTTTATTGGGAACACTCAGTGGGATTGTTGGTCAGGAAGCTCCTGATCTCACAGCACTAGCCCCAGGGTTTCAACCATAGGCTTGTTCAGGGTTTTTTTAGACCTGAGATTCTTTGCCTGTGTAGGTAGTGAGCTGCAGCTTGAGTGCTCCACCTTCCTGTTTTCCTGTTGTCCTGTAGCCTGTTCCCCTCAAGAAACTCAATGAACCATTCCTTGAGAATGATTTCCATCAGCTTTCAAACTATCAGTGTCATGCTGACTGGTCTGTAATTCCTGGTTTGTCTCTTACTCTCATGTAGGGTACTACATCAGCAATCCTCCACCTCTTGGTACCACAACAGTATCCAGGGAGCAGTTTAACAGGTTAGCTGGTGGGGGCTGAAAGAATTGCCACCAGCTCTCTCAACACCTAGGGGAGCATGCCATATGGCCAAAGGATTTACCCATTTGAAGGCCTTGAGTCCCTTGAGGATCCTCTGATAAGTATTCACTTCCTCTCACATCCTCCCTCCCACATCCCTACTTTTTCCATTTGGAACTGGTTCATCTTTATCGTTCCTTAATACTGAGCAGAAATATTCATTTAATACCTCTGCCTTTCCACTGTTGTCCTTCAGTCACTCAGGCCCCTTCTTAGCTTGACAATAGATTCTTTCAACTTCCTTTTTCTTGCATGTACCCAAAAATGTCTTGTCTCTTTCCTTGACCCCCTCTGCATCCTTAACTCAGCACCTGTCTTGGTTTTATTACCTCCCTGCTAAACTGTTTTTAGCTTTTCTAGATATTTGACCCTGTCCTCTTCCTGCTGAGTCCTCCTATATTTTTGTAGGAAACCCTTTAACCTCCTCACTGCATTGCCAGCCCCTCCTCAATAAATCAGACTTTATCCATGTGCTTGATATCTGGATATCAAGCACAGGAATCTGGTACATGGCTATTGTGGCAGTCACAGACATGGTACATGGAGAACCATGACTGGGATGTCAACATACCAGGGTACACAATCTACAAGAGGGACAGTGAAGGAAAACAGGAGGTGGAGGAGTAGCTCTCACACAAGGGAAGGGATCAAAGCAACAGAACTAAAGGGTAAACAGGGAGGAGAGGAGGCACTGTGGGTCACCTTGGAGACAGGAAATGGCACCATTAATCTGCATGGGGTTGTATACAAACCCCATCTCAGGGGAGGAAATGGACAAGGAAATGATAGAAGGCATCCTTAGAATGGCAGAAAAAGGGAGATATTGTTGATGGGGACCTGAATATGCCAGATGTTAACTGAAGCACATTTGCTGCAGTCACATCCAAGATCAGGGTCATTCTCGATGCCCTACAGGGGCATGCCTCAAACAGCTAGTGTTGGAACCCACTGGGGAATGCACTAGCAAATGGGCAGAAAGGCGGGTGGAAGAACAATTGGGAAAAATCAAAACTGTCATCATAGAGGCAACAAGCCTTTGTGTGAAGCAAATAAAACAAAACAAAGTAAAAACGACTCTGGTTCTCAAAAGAGCTGGTGGGGAAGGTTAGGGAGAAAAAGATAGCATTCATGAAGTACAAGGAATCACAGAAGGAGCAGGACAAATAACTGCATCAGTTAAAGCAGAAGCAAGTAGAGAAGGCAATCAGAACAGTGAAGGCCCAAACTGAGGAAAAGATAGCCAACTCAGTTAAGAAGAGAGATAAAACCTTTTATAGGTATATTAGGAAGTGAAGAAACACCCAACGAAGGGATAGTGAGGCTTAGTAAAGAGGAGGGAGGTGGGCAGAGGTAACATTTAAAAGGCAGAGATATCGAACAATACTTTTGCTCAGTATTCACAAAAGAAAAAGAGGAAGGTACCTAAACCAAACAATAGAAGTACTCTGGATAGGGGGTTGATACCAGTCCATTCACAGAAGAAAGGGTCCTGAAAGAACCCTAAAACTCAGGATGGACAAAGCAATGGGACCTGACGGGATTCACCCCAGATTTCTAAATGAACTAGGGAGACCTAGTGACACCACTGACTACCCTTTTAACAAATCGTGGAGGATGGTGTGTGACCGAGGACTGGAGGAGGGCAGCTGTGATTCCCTTCACATAAGTCTAGCAAGACAGAGGCAGAAAACTACAGACCTGTTAGTTTGACCTCTGATAGGGAAAATAATGGAATCACTTCTGAAAGAAAAATTGTTGAGTATCTAGAGGCCAGTGGGGCACAGGACCCAAGACAGCATGGATTCACAGCAGGAAGGTCTTGTCAGATGAATCTAATAGATTTCTTTGATTGGGTCACCAAAGTAATAGACCAGGGAGGGACTGTGGATATGGCCTACCTAGACTTCAGCAAGGCAATTTGACATAGTCCCACACAAAAATTAATAAACAAGTTAGCCAGCCTGGGAGTGGGTCCTAGGGTGGTAGCCTGGGCAACAAATTGGCTGGACAACAGGATGCAGAGGGTAATAGTAAACAAAGCACATGCTGAAGAAAGAGGATTATTAGTGGGTACTGCAGGGTTCAGTACTGTGATCGGTCCTCTTTAATGTCTTTATAGGTGACATTGCAGAGGGGCTGGAAGGACTAGTATGCCCTTTGCAGATCACAAAACATCTGCAACAGGGTTGATACACAAGAGGTGGGGCAGAAAGGATGAGAAGGGACTTGGCAAGGTTGAGGAATAGTCAAAAGTATGGCAGCTTAGATTTAATGCAAGGAAGTGCAAAGTAATGCACCTGGGAAACAAAAACATAAAGGAAGAGTACACAATGGGGGTTACTAACAACAAAAATGGAATGGCACCTGGGGTAGTCATATCAGACAACCTAGGCAGGCAAGCAATGTGAGAAGGCAGTAAGGAGGGCTGGGGGATACTGGGATGCATAGGAAGAGGGATCAGCACTAGAAAACAAGAAGTTGTTCTCCTCTGTACAGACAGTTGGTGAGACCCCACCTGGAGTACTGCATGCAGTTCTGGAGACCTCATCTCCACAAGGACATAGACAGGATGGAGGCAGTCCAGAGGAGGGCAACTAAAATGGTGTAGGATCTGCACCAGAAACCATATGAAGAGACAGTAAAAAATCAATATGTATATCCTTGAGGAAAAGGGAGAGGGGGACATGATGGAAACTTTTAAGTACCTCAAGGAATCAACAAAGTCCAAGAGGGTATCACCTTTCAGAAAAAGAGATTTGCAAGAACAAGAGGCACAATTTGAAGATAGAGAGGAACGACTGAGGGCAATGTGAGGAAGTAGTTTTTTATGGAGAGGGTTGTGGACATGGAATGGCCTTCCGAGGAGGTTGTTGGGTCAAAAACAGTGGAGAATTCAAGAATGCATGGGGTAGATATAAGGCAATTATAGTGGTGGGTAGGAGGAAGTAAGCTATTGGCTAACTAGGATCTTGAGCTTATCCAATTGGTAGGGAAATGGGCAGACTAGGTGGGCCGAGCAGTCCTTTGCCACTTTGCTTGAGGATGGGTGCAATGTGTATTGCTTCTTCAGGTGGGCAGAACTTACATAAAATTGTTCTATTTAACAGATCATTGTGTTAAACATTCTCATGTGTTCTGGGAGTAGACCATACTCCCATTACAATTTATCAATTATTGCCCCACAAATATTAGTTAAATCAAAAGTATTTCAATGTTATTATCTTAATGTAAATGCAAGAGAATAGATACAGAAAATATTCCAATAATTATAGAGCTTTTTTAGCATATACAGTACCTGTACTGTACATCTCCAACATGTTGAATAAGAATTTAAGAACTTGTCAGTTACCCATCATGTTCTGTGTACTTAGTACACTTCACTAGTGTTAATTCCTTTTACAAAAAGTAAAGTGTATACATATTGTAGCTTTGTGGTAGAGTAATTTCTGAAACTTTGGAATTTTATCCAGGTGTAAAGGGAAAAGTCAGCAGAAGGGGCCCCACACTTAAATGCAGGGTCCAACTATGCACTTCATGTACAAAATCTTTTGGTTTACTTACTGTTTACTATAGTATAATAGATTGTACCAGACTATTTTGCTTACTGCTAGGGCTGACATATTCTGCAACTACAACTCCCAGAATTCCCTGCAGCAATCATCAGATTAATACTGCAGCAGTGGAGATTCAATTGCCTGCACTACATGTCAGAACTTTTATAATCTCCAATCAGATGTTTTGTAGATCTGCTTTTCTCCAGGGGCTAAGTATCGTCTCTGATTGTACTTTAGCTCCTGAGGGAAACAGCACCATCAAATAAAAGATCAGAGCTTATATAAACTCTAACATACACTACAGACTATTGAATATCCCACTGCTGCAGTACTGCTCTGATGCAAACTGCTTGGGATTCTGGGATTTGTAGTGCAGAAGATTTTACCATAGAAGTAAGCAAAACGAGTCTGATGCAATCTACTATACTACAGAAAACAGTATGTAAACTAAAATGGTTTTGCACACACTTGCCCCTTGCACATAGGGATGGAGTGGCTACACAATGCACATCTTGGGGGCATAGCCACTCCACACATGGAGCCCCACACACAATAAGCACAATGGGGAAGAGCTGACTGTATGTGCCCAATCCCCAGGGCTGTGGACTGCACTATGGGAGGCATGCCAGCACTATGGGCCATGCACAAAGGTGCATAGTGCTGGCTGTGAGGCATATGGGAGTGCAGGGTACACCCAGGAAGACCCTGCTGTAAAACCCTATGCACCCCATGCATGCCTGGAAACCCACCTGACATCAGGGTGATATGCCCACCCACCTCCGGGCCACCCCATAGAAGGGATGCTACCTCCTCCCACCCCAGCACACAGACTGGTGTGGCCACATGCCATGATCATGTCCCCCACATCGTCTCATGGGGCACTGGCCCCAAGGTGCTGCCCATGGCACTGCCCCCCGGTACCACCAGCACATCCTACTAACGGCAGGGTATGGTATGTGCCCCACCACTTGCAGACAGCTCCCCTGGCCCCATGCACTATTCCAGTATCATGGGAGGGCTGGCAGCATTGCCCTCTTCACACCTGCCACAGCTGCTGGCCCTCAGACATCCATAGGGCATGCAGCCAATGCTTGTCCCACCACAGAAGAGATCCATTAAGCCACCCAGTGCAGGCATCTGATTGGATGTCTGACCCACGACCCCACCCCAGCTGCTCTGTGAAGTCCTGCATGCCAGGGGCAGGGCCATGGACAGGTGGCCGGTGGTTGTGAATGCCACCAGTGCATACCTGTCCACAGGTGCAGAGCTCCATGGTGGGTACTCACCTCTGGTGCATATTACCCGCCCATTGGTGCATAACAGGTGCCAAAGTGCACGTTGGAACTAGCCCCACACTTGAGTGTGTGTAGCCCTTGGTGCTGACTGTTCCCTTTAATAATTTAGGTTGTCTTTTTAAATAGTTACAAAAGGCAAAACAAGGCTGAAAAAATCAAATAAATTATGACAAAACTGTGAGACTTCTGTATAATGCAGGTTTTGCTTTTTGTCAGGTTAAGTATCGTGTTCAACAACGCTTGACACATCATACAGTTTCAAAGATGTTGGCTGTTTGGATCTTAGCATTTCTGTTATATGGCCCATCCATAATATATTATGGGAGCATGTGGTGGGTAAAAGCATTGTACCTGAAGATCAGTGTTATGCTGAATTCTATTACACCTGGTATTTCCTTCTTAGTGCTTCAGCAATTGAGTTCTTCACACCATTTATCAGTGTCACTTATTTCAATATAAGCATCTACTGGAGCATCAGAAAACGAAACAGAAAGAGGCAGAACACAATTCATAATGCTGTCAGTGATACGCAATTAAAAGATGGAAAATTAATATTTGCAAACTTCGCTAAAAATTTTAAGGCTCCTCAAAGTGACCAAATGTCTTCTGATCAACCCAAGATGGGAAAGGAAACCTTTAGCAATGGAACAGGTCAACAGCATAACCTATTTCATTCCAAAAGAAGAATAATATTGCTATCTTACATCAACCTCAAGAGTGCCCGACAGTATATCAACAGAGGAAGACATGTCTCAGAATATCAGACAGCAATTTAGATTATCCAGGGATAAGAAAATTGCAAAATCTCTTGCAGTCATCGTCTGCATTTTTGGCCTGTGTTGGGCACCATACACACTCCTTATGATTACCCGTGCAGTCTGTGGTGGACAATGTATTGAATATTACTGGTATGAAATTACCTTTGGCTGCTGTGGTTCAATTCTCTGTTAACCCTTTTCTTTTATCCCCTGTGCCACAGAAGCTTTAGAAAAGCATTTAAAAAGGTTTTGTGTATTAAAACTTATAACATGGGTAAGAAAATTCTAACCACCTGATTGGATAAAATAAAACCATAACATTATAATTATTACAGTCCTGCACTTCCTTGGTACGTGTACCAGGTTAGGCTACAATATCAATATGCCTCAACTAGAAATATGTCTTTCTTGTCCATTTATATTTTATACAGACACCTATAATTTCTTATTAAAAGTCATAAAAACTTTTTTAAACATTGTTAAGTAGTACCCATGCTATAATTCCAATAAGACACTTAAGGGATGTGTAAATATGTTCAGTAATCACACTTACAGTACCTTCATGTGTTTAAAGTCACTTGGTGCAAACACCTCATGACCAATAACAAGATCAAGGCATGCAATTAGTGTCTCATAATAACACACCATGGCATGTCTAAGTGCATGACAAATGCAGCCCTGCAAGGCACAAACACCTTTACATATAAATGAATGTTATCAATGCATTGAGTTTACAAATGACAAACTACCTTATTGATCTATAATAATCCCAAGATAAACATAGATTAACGGTGATATACAATGTGTCATATCATGTGGAACAGCTATTCTTGATAAGGAGCCCTGTTATACTGAATATAAATAGAATAAATAATGGCCAACCATGAGTTATGAGGTGATAATTTAATTGATGGATTTATGGAACATTATAGTTCGTGAGGCCAAAGACCAAGTGAAATTATGATGTTCCATAAACCAGAGATTGAATTTTCATCTTGTATCGCACAGCTGGGCATCATTTTATTTTTTCTATTATATTGAAAATTAAAATGTGGCATAAGCAGCTAAGTGCATGAAACGTATCAGAGTGGAGGCAGGCATGCACAGCAAGTTTGAGAAACAGACTGCATTGGTTTTGATTGTTGTCCATCTTGAGTTGTCTACCACCCAAAACTCCACTGGCACATCCCGTCATCCAAAAGTGCTGAAGACGCTCCTGAGAAACCATTTTGAATACCTGATGTTCAATGTTTGGTATTGTGGGGTGATAAGGAAAATGTTAAAGGTTACAGGCACTATTAGGGAACTGTGGTTGATGTTTTAAAACACAAGTGTTTAAAGCATTTGTTAGATTAACAGGTAAATATAACAATACACAGCTAGTCAAGAATTAAGAAATTTACTATGAACTATCAACTTTGTAAAGTGTTACTTAAACATGAATTATTGCCCTTATCCATGTATAATGAAGATTTTTTTCATAGTTTACAGAAAACTGAATGTTAGGATAATGTTTGAGCACTACTTTGTCTAGGGCCAGCAAAACACTGCCTATAGATATTCTTGTGTATTTACTGTATGTTTTGGGTTAATATGTAGGGCACCTTATGTGATAGAAACAATTTATACATAAAAAATAACTTGCATCAGTGTGTTGGCATTTTTATTCATAAATAGACTTTACTGACCTGTAATATATATGGAATGTACAATGGTGAGCTGTCGGATAAATGATTTGTCTCATAAGTGCTGTTTGACCTCAGGTAACCTTACAAGTGGCGTAAGCCATGAGTGAAGTGTCCGAGGTCAAACTGAATGAGTGTAGATAAATTATTTATCTGATAGCTCATCATTGCATATTTCATCTATGCAATAAGAGATGCTTTTTATTAGTGCAGGGACATTTGCTTTTGACTGTTGTTTTTAACGATAAGTTCTGTAACTTTTGTTAACTTTTCTAGTGTAGGTCCGCCTAGCATAGTGGTTGCTATTAAATGAAACACCACTCATTTTGTAGATATTTTGTGCTAAACAACTTTTGTGCTCAAAGTACCATGCTATCATTTTTGTTTTAAAGTTATTTGCATTTGTTTGTTGCAAAAGTGAAGCAAAATTGAATGTTTGCTGTTTTTTGCTAATTATAAAAAACTAAAGGTATCTATAAATAAAACACCTCTCATTTTGTAGATATTTTTGTGCTGAACAACGTTTGTGCTCACAGTACCATGCTATCATTTTTTGTTTTAAATTTATTCACATTTGAGTATGGGGACATGACATCACTACTATGTAGATAAATGGTGATGACAATATGTGTAGATACTGTAAATAGTGATGACATCATTACTGTGTAGATAAATTGTATTTATTCAATGGATTTATTAAATGGGTTTTGTGTCCATGCCTGTTGCATAAAATAGTGTAGTTTTACTTACCAGTGAAATAGAGCATTTTCTAAAATGCAGGGTAAATGTTCTGACATACGATGCATATATTTAGTGCAGCCACTCTTAAATGGACACCTAACTATGAGGTTCTATTTCACTAATTTGCAAAACTTTGAACTCTTAGGATAATGTTTGAGTGTGGAGTTGTCCAGGTCAGAAACCTACTGCCTGTTGGTATTCTTGTGTGTTTCCATTATGAAAGGCTGTACATTTTGGTAATCAACCATTCAAATTGATGAGCACTACCATATCAGCATGTTTATCTTAGAAAGACCCATTTGAGATAGGCATAGGCAGCATTACCTTATTAATTTCAGATAAGGGGCAGGATTCTGATATGGGGCAGATGTAAATATGTGCAAATGTGCTGCCGTATCTGTATCCACTCACAGGTGTTGGACTACATACACTATGGAAGTCAAGGTGCACATTTATTTCTGAGCACAGCATTTGTCTCTACCACAAGGGCACCATTTCCACCACCTTCTGATGTTATATGATTTTCCTGCTTTATGTCAGCAAGTCTGGTAGTATAACTTAGACATTAGAGTAATGAGCTGTGAAAGAGTTTGGTGCATCCAGCAGACTTGAGTTTAGCTCTGGCAACCTCAATTTTCATATTGTGTGGCCCTGAGCAAGTCACTTAACCTCCCAATGTGCCCTGATCATCCCTAAAAACAGGCATTGGGAGTACTGAGCCTTAATCAACAAAGAATTAAAACAAAAAATAGACACTGTGCAAAAGTATACTACTTAGTGGTGTGTTAGTTTTCTCCCATGCTTAATACAATTGTAGAGCATTAAACAGGGTATTGCTGAGGGTAGGAAAATGGGTAGAGTGCAGCAAACACATAGAATAATGTGTGGCAACCATACACAACAAGACTGTTTCCTTCAAGGGTGACATGGCATCATAGATCTCGAGAGCAAAGTTTGAAAAATCTATGTCTCTGTTATGAGGAATTTTGCAGTACAGGCAAATATTAGGAATCTTGATAAACTCAGAAAAGGGGATGTGCTGCATGTCAGGGACTTCACCCTGTCATATGTAGATTGCAGCCTCTCACCAGAAACTTCAGCTAGATGCAGAGACATTCTGGACTCCCTGCAGGGGTGATCCTCAGGCAACTAGTCAGCAAACCTACTTGTGATGGGACAATACTGACCTGGTACTCACTAAATAGGACAGTGTTGCATTCATCAAGGTGGAAGGCCATCTAGGGACCAGTGATTACCGTACAGAATAAGGATGATTGTGGAATCTAACCACACAAGGGCAAGGGTCATAAAATACAGGAAGGCAGAGTTTATGAAGGTGGGTGAATGCCTCAGAGATGACCTGGCAAGGGGAGGGATGTCCTGGGTGGGGTTGAGGAACAGTGGGAAAAGCTAAAAGGAGCATATTAAAGACAACAAACATCTCGTCAAACAAGTAAGCAAAAGCAAGAGGACAAAGATACCACTATGGTACTCAAAAGAGGAGACTGGAAAGGCAAAGGCTAAAAGTGTAGCACTCAGAAAATACAAAGAGACACAGAGGGAGGAGGATAGAGAGATGTATCAGTGGAAACAGAGGGAAGCAGGAAAGCAGTAAGGAGCGCAAAGGTGCAAACTGAAGAGAGAATAGCCAAGGAGGTAATGAAAGGGGACAATACATTTTTAGGTATGTCACGTAACTGAAAAGAGGAAGACTAGGGTGGGATTGTAAGGTTAAAAAGAGAAGGGGACTGTGCAGAGGGTACCAGAAAAGGCAGACGCCAGAACAAATACTTTTGTTCAATGTTCAGAGAGGAATGAGAAGGGAGGCCACAAAACAGTAACAGAAGCTTTGGAGGGAGGAAGGAGATAGAGACTAGTCATTTCTGAAAGAGAGAGTCCTGAAGGACTCACTAATCTAAAGGAGGACAAAGCAATGGGGTCAGATGTAGTGCATCAAAGGGTATTGAGGGAGCTCATGGAGATACCGCTGCACCTTCTAACAGTCCTATTTAACAACTCACTAGAAACAGGAGTGGCTCGGAAGACTGGAGGAGGGTAGATGTAATCCCACTTCATGAAAGTGGTAGCAGGGAGGAGGAGGAGGCTGGCAATTATAGGCCAGTCAGCCTGAGATCAGTGGTGGTAAAAGTTAATGGAATCACTGCTGAAGGAAAGGATAGTGTGGAATATCTTGAGTCCCATGGGTCTCAAGACCCAAGGCAGCATGGGTTCACAGGGAGAGGTCATGCCAAAGTAATCTGATAGATTATTTTGATTGGGTGACAAAGGAATTACATCAGGGTGGAGTGGCGGACATGGCCAATCTAGATTTCAGTAGGTTTTTGACAACATTGTACATGAGAAACTAGCAAGCAAGCTGGGTAGCTTAGGAGT
Source organism: Neoceratodus forsteri (assembly GCA_016271365.2). Classification (NCBI taxonomy): domain Eukaryota; kingdom Metazoa; phylum Chordata; order Ceratodontiformes; family Ceratodontidae; genus Neoceratodus; species Neoceratodus forsteri. The sequence goes on from CM057455.1 coordinate 1,188,899,467, forward strand.
GGGTACAAGTTGGTTAACTGGATAAGAAATTGGTTAGGGATAGGCAACAGAGAGTGGTGGTAAACAGAGTTCACTCTGAGGGAGGAAGGAAGGAAGGAAGGGTGACCAGTGGGGTGCCTCAGAAATCAGTGGGGGATCTGTCCTCTTAAATGTCCTTATAAATGACATTGCAAAGGAGCTGGAAGGGAATGTCTGCCTCTTTGTGGGTGATGCCAAAATCTGCAATAATGTGGACATGCATGGGTGGTGGTAGAAAGGATAAGTAGATACCTGAGAAAACTAGAGGAGTGGTCAAGGGTATGGTAGCTGGGTTTCAATGTAAATAGTGCAAAACAATGCACCTAGTGCATAGAAACGTAGGGGTGGAGAAAAATGGGAGTAGTAGTATTGATGACCACCAAACAGGAAAGAGACTTGGGGGTAATCATATCTGATGACCTAACAGTGGTCAGACAGCCAGGAGGGCTAGTGGGATGCTGAGGTTCATAGGGAAGGGTATCGTCAGCAGAAAGAGGGAGGTGTGTTACCTCTATATAGATCGCTGGTAAGACCCACCTAGAATACTGTGTCCAGTTCTGAGAGCACATCTGCAGAAGGACATAGATAGAGTGGAGCTGTCCAGAGGAGGGGAATTAAAATGTTGCAGGGTCTGCATCAAAAGCACTACCAGGAAAGACTAAAGGACCTCAATATGACACCCTGGAAGAGAGGAGGTGGGGATATGATAGAAGTACTTAAATACCTCATGGGAATAAATAAGGTACAGGAAGGAAGTATTTTTCTGAAAAAGATGGTCAAGAACAAGGAGACATGCTGGGAAGTTGGAGGGGTAGATTCTGGAAATATTCGAAGAAGTACTTCAAAGAAAGAGTGGCGAATTCCTGGAACAGCCTACCTTCAGAGGTGGTGGGGCAAAACCAGTGGGAGGGTTCAAAAATACATGGTAGAGGCACAAGGGGTCAAAGTAGAAAGGAAGAGGAGGGAAAAGAGCTGTAGCTCAAGTGGGGTCTGCGTAATAATGTAAGTAGGGAAAAATGGGCAGACCATGTGAGTCAAGTGGTCCTTATATCTGCCATCAAGTTCCATGTTTCCATGGCAGGTTGGGGATTGGCAATCTGTCTGGATGGGGACTACTAGACTACCAGGACTATACATATAAGATGGATGGGTGATTTGGGGATGGGGACCACTGGATTGCCAGGTCTATACATATAATAAGCAGGGTGGGTGTTTGGGTGGGGGTACAACTAGATCACTAAGACTATACATACAACATGTAGAACTGATGATCAGGGATGGAGGGACCACTTGACTACAAGGGTTATCCATATAACACACACAATAGGTGATCAGGTGTAGGGATACCACTAGACAACCAGGGCTATACATGTAAAATGCAGGATCAGTTATTGGGACTGGGGACCACTTGATTACCAGGTCTGGTTGCCAATGCCTGTTGTGACTCTTTCCTTTAGTACCTTCTGATCACTCTTGTTGTTGTCCAGCCAGAGCTCTGCCTACTATTGTCAGTGTCAGTGGCTCAGTAGGTTGCACACTCACCTCTGAGGCTGGGAGATCAGAGGGCTGTGGGTTCAGTTCCCACATCTGGCACTTGGCTTATATCCCAGTACTGACACTGTAGTGCAGCATGAGAGGGTGCTGCACTTCTGAGGTGCCGTCTTTCAGATGAGACATTAAACTGAGGTCCCATCTGCCTGGATTGGTGGTAGTTCAGGTGGATGTTAAAGACCCATGGCACTTATTGAAAAAGAGGGGAATTTCCCCAGTGTCCTGGCCAAATTTCCCTCATTCACTAAAAAATACCACCAACAGCTTAATCTGGTTCAAGATCAGTTGGCATTCATCTGTATCCCTCCCCGGGTTGTGCCTGAAAATAGGCAGGATTTGTCTAGTGCACTTACCTGGTCAACAAAAGCTAAATAAATTCCTCCATCTATTCTCCCTCTGAATTGTCCACTTCCTACTTACTGTCCTCTTCCCTTCCTCCTCCTCTTCTCCCTCCATTTCTTTCCCCTTATCAAAACACCCCTTGGCCTGTTACCTGCTACTTAGTAATGGTCTTGCTCTCCCCAACACTTGGCACCTCTAAGTATACCACACCTGTACTGATGAGGCCAATTTTGGCTGATGTATTCTACACAACTTGGTTCCTCTGTAGTACACTCAATGTAGCCTGTCCTCTTTCTCTGTTGCCCACTATTGCCTGGATTTGTCCTCCCCTGTTTCACCCCCACTATCCTCCCTCATTTTTCTTGCATTTGTATTACACAGTGTATATAATGTTATTGCCCTGAAACCATTTTCATATAGCCTTGTCCATTGTTGTTCTTCCTTTATCATATGTATACATATACCATGTAGGAGAGGTGATAAGGTGTGGGAGGACCACTAGACCACCAGGGCTGTACATATAACACAGAGGATGGGTGGTCAGGGTGGTGGGACCACTAGACTACCAGGACTATACATATAATATGCTGTATGGGTGATGAGGGGTGGAGGACCACCAGACTATCAGTGCTATGGGACCACTAGACTATTAGTAATACATAGATATTATATATATATATATATATATATATATATATATATATATATATATACATATATATATATATATATATAAAAAATAGATAACCCCTTTTAGGTGTGTGGTCACGCTCTGATATATTCGCATGCCGGTGAGTGATACGTGCTTGTGCTTCAACCACCCAAGGCGTGCTTATATCAGACCACAACAGCACATCCTAGAGTAGGTTATCTATCTTTATAAAATGGCAAAATTGTTTTGTAGGGGGTAAAAGTGCAGGTGTGCAATTGCGCTTGGTATACTCACAGTCATGTGATGTGTTTCATTCAATCAGAGCACTGGATTTTCAGTCGTTTTTCTTACTCATTTTATAAATATATATATATATATATATTAATTCAAAAAAAATTGTTAATGCACAAGTTAAGGGTTAAAGTGACAAAGTAGGAAATGTGGTGTTAGGGTTTCCAACCCTAACACCTCACCCACTGCAGGTATTAACAGGTGTGGGGTGTGCCTTGGGGTGTCAACCCTAATGCTCACCCATTCCCGTGTAAGTAAGCTGAGATGGGTGCAGTACATTAGAAAGGGTGGGTGTTTGAGTTGACAACCCTAAGGCACACCCCATGTCTGCTGATGCCTGCAGTGGGTGTGTCTGTGTATGTGGGAGGTATTAGGGATGGAAACCCTAACATCACATTTCCTACTTTTGTCACTTTAACAATAACTAATGCATTAACTAAGTTTTGCAATGACTGTCCTTACTTTTGAGATAGTATAATGGTATCCTTATTTCCTGTGGGAGTGCAGATCCCAGAGGCCCTGTGCTCAATTCCTTTATAACTGTATCTGAATGTCAGACCACAGTGCTGCGCCCATCCATCTACATAGAAACATAGACTCTGACGGCAGATAAGGACCGCTAGGCCCATCTAGTCTGCCCATTTCCCTACCTACAGGATAGGCCGCAGATCCTAGTTAACCAACAGCCTATATCTTCCTGCCCCCAAAAGAATTGCCTTATGTCTGTCCCATGCATTCTTGAATTCTCCCACAGTTTTAGACCCACAACTTCCTCAGGAAGGCTGTTCCATGCATCCACTACCCTCTCTGTGAAATAATACTTCCTCACATTGCCCCTGAACCGCCCTCCTTCTATCTTTAAATTGTGTCCCTTGTTCTTGCAAGTCTCTTTTCTGAAAGATGCTACCCTCTTGGACTTTGTTGATTCCCCTGAGGTACTTGAAAGTTTCTATCATGTCCCCCTCTCCTTCTTTCCTCAAGGGTATACATATTAAGCTCCTTTAGTCTCTCCTCATACGGCTTCTCTTGCAGACCCTGCACCATTTTAGTTGCCCTCCTCTGGACTGCCTCTATCCTGTCTATGTCCTTGCAGAGATGGGGTCTCCAGAACTGGACACAGTATTCCAGATGGGGTCTCACCAACTGTCGGTACGAGGGATAACAACTTCCTGTTTTCTGCTGCTGATGCCTCTCCTATACATCCCAGTAACCCCCGCCCTCCCTACTGCCTTCTCACATTGCTTGCTAACCTTAAGGTCATCTGATATGATTACCCCCAGGTCCCTTTCCTGTTTTGTTGTTGTTACTACCTCCCCACCCATTGTGTATTCTTCCCCTGGGTTCTTGTTTCCCAGGTGCATTATTTTGCACTTTTGCATTGAATCCTAGCTGCCATATGTCTGACCATTCCTCCAACCTTGCCAAGTCCCTTTTCATCCTTTCCACGCCTCCTTGTGTATCAACCCTGTTGCAGATCTTTGTGTCATCTGCAAAAGGCATACTTTTCCTTCAGTCCCTCTGCAATGTCACTGATGAAGACATTAAAAGGACTGGACCCAATACTGAACCTCAGGTACCCCACTAGTAACTGCCCTATCTTCAGAGTGGGCTCCATTTACAATTACCTTCTGTGTCCTGTTGTCCAGCCAATGTTTAATCCTAGGCTACCACCCTGGGACCCACTCCAGGCTGGTTAATTTGACTAATAATCTTTGTGTGGGACTGTGTCAAATGCCTTGCTAAAGTCTAGGTAGGCCATGTCCACAGCCCCTCCCTGGTCTACTACTTTGGTCACCCAGTCAAAGAAATCTATTAGATTCGTCTGACATGACCTTCCCACTGTGAACCCATGCCTTGGATCCTGTGCTCCACTGACCTCTAGGTACTCAACTATTCTTTCCTTCAGAAGTGACTCCATCACTTTCCTACCACAGAGGTCAGACTGACAGGTCTGTAGTTTCCTGCCTCTGTCTTGGTCCCACTTTTGTGAAGGGAATCACATCCGCCTTCCTCCAGTCCTCGGGTACCACACCATCCCCCATGATTTATTAAAAGAGTAGCCAGTGGTTTCACTAGTTCCTTCCTTAATTCTTTTAGAATTCTGGGGTGAATTCCATCAGGACCCATTGCTTTGTCCACCTTCAGTTTTAGGAGTTCTTGCAGAACCCTTTCTTCTGTGAAAGGACTGGGATCGACCCCCTATCAAGAGTGCTTCTGTTAATTGGATTAGGGACTTCCCCTCCTCTTTGTGAATACTGAGCAGAAATATTCGTTCAGTATTCCTGCTTTTCACTGTCCCCCTCTGCCCACCCACGTTCATTCTATTCAGCCTCACTATCCCTCCTTTGTCTTTCTACACTCGCTGATGTACCTATAAAAGGTTTTATCCCCTTCTTAACTGAGTTGGCTATCTTTTCCTCAGTTTGGGCCTTTGCTATTCTGACTTCCTCCCTGCTTCTTTCTGCCTTAACTGGTACAGCTCTCTGTCCTGCTCCTTCTGTGTTTCCTTATACTTCCGGAATGCTATCTTTTCTTCCTGACTTTCACAGCCACCTCTCTTGAGAACCATAGTGGCTTTTTCTTTTGTTTTGATTTGTTTATTTGCTTCACACAAAGGCTTGTTGCCTCTGTGATGGCAGTTTTGATAATTCCCATTGTTGCTCCACACCTCCTTCTAGCCTGTTTGCTAGTGCTTTTCTGAGGCACTCTCCCATCTTGCCAAAGACAGCCCTCCTAAAGTCCAGTACCCTCACTTTTGTATGGCTTGACTCTGTAGCTGGAGTTTAACATGAACCACACTGTTTGATGGTCACTTGTCTTCAGATGGCAACCCACTTCTAGATCTGAGATCCTCTCACTGCCCCGCTTGAGAGTATGAGGTCTAAGATTGCTCCCTCATGAGTGGGTTCCAAACTAGCTGTCTAATGCCTGCCACCGTAGGGTGTCAAGAATGGCCCTGTTCTGGATGTGGCTGCAGCAAATGTGCTCCAGTTAACATCTGGCATATTCAGGTCTCCCATCAACAGTATCTCCCTTTCTGCCATTCTAAGAATGCCTTCCATTATATTCCTTCATTCCTTCCCCTGACATGGGGTCTGTACACAACCCCTGTGCGATTCAGGTGCCCTTTCCAGTCTCCAGGTGACCCACAGTGCCTCATCTCCTCCCTGTTTACTCTTTGTTCAGTTGCTTTTATCCCTTCCTTTACATAGAGAGCTACTCCTCCCCTCTCTCTCCTGCCTGTCTCTCCTGTAGGTTATGTACCCTGGTATGTTAACATCCCAGTCATGGTTCTCTGTGTACCATGTTTCTGTGACTGCTACAATATCCAGGCATCCCTCTTCCATTAAGGCCACCAGCTCAGGGAGCTTGTTGCCCAGACTACGGGCATTGGTACTCATTATCCTCCATTTCCTGATGGCCTTACCCCTTTGCCCCATCCCTGCTCTTCTTGTCTTTGTCACTTTCTCCATTTACCACTGCCCTTCTCCCTATCGACACCTCCATGTTGATGTTGCCACACTTACTACCATGATTGTTTGGGGGGCTGGATTTTCCTGCTCCTTTCCAGTGCTCTCCTTGGCTAGTTTAAAGCTTGCCAATGAAGCATTTAAACCTATCACCTAGGATCCTGGTTCCTCCCGGACAGATGCAGCCCATCATGCCAGTATAGGCTTGCATCACTCCAGGTGGACCCCAGTCCCCATTGAAGCCAAATCCCTGAGCTCCACACCAGTTTTCAACCACTGATTGAATCCCATGGTACGGAACACCCTAGCCTCTCCTATGCCATAGATGGGTAGCACCTCCAGAAGGTTACTGTGTGTGCTACTTGACTAAGGCCCTCCCCAATTCCACAAACTCTTTCTGCACTTCTCTAATCCCTTTCAGCCAGGTCATTTGTTCCTAGGTGGACAATGACATCCAGCTCCCTCCCTGTGCAGCTGCTCGGCAATCCTGAGGATTCGCCTCCCTGTCCCTCCAAGCCATGGCGCATGTATGTTGTTATGGAAGAACAAACAGCCACAAAATTGTCAGCATATCATTCTTAGTACCCCACCTCATGAACCCAGTATAAGTAGATGTAACACTACACCTGAAGCCTCAGTATGACCGAAGCACATGTATCCAAAAGAGCATACTAAGTAAGCTCAGAACACTAATTTTCAAAATGTTATAACTCCAGGCCACATTAATATTTTTCACCAAATGAGAAAAAGGTACATCCTGTTAGGCAAGCTCTTTGTACCATGAAAACTTCAGAGCAAACTGCAGTAGTGTTTCTGTGGTGCACAGCACCACAGAAACACCTCATATTACAAAATGTTAACCTATGGGAAATTAAACAACATTTCAAACCTCTATACCACCAGACTAAATTAATATGTTTGCACCAAACCAGCAAATGGCACATAGGTGGGGCAAGCCCTTTGTACTCTGAAAACTACAGAACAAAATTCCAAACCATTTCTTTACTGTGGAGTGACAAAAAAAAAAAAAAGGAAAAACAAGGCTGTGTTATAATCCTTTTGCATGTCCTTTTTTTCTGAAAATTTTAGAAAATGAATTCTTTTTCAGAAATGTGCAAAACAGGATGTTTTGTGTGTGTGTGTGTGTGTGTGTTCCTACAATTTACAGAAAAGGATTCCTGAGCACAAAAAAAAAAGACATGGAATAGGATTTCAACGTGTTGAAAAACACATTTCCAACCCATTTTTCCAAAACTAACAACAGAATCAGCTGAAACAGATTCCAGTTAGCAGAACACGAGTTGCTTTCTGCTTTCTACTAAACACATCATTTTTCTAGTTATTTAATTTTGTTTCCCACTAACTGGAAAGCAAAATGATGGCAGTCCAAAGAAAGATTTTCATCTGCGACACAGGATGACCTGTTTGTGAAAAGGATTACCCATTTTCAAAAAGGATTCTTTTTGAGTGGTCCATCTAAGAGTGAAATTCCAATTGAAAATAATGGTAACTTTAAAATTTCCTAATTTAGGAATGGATTAATAATGTTTCACCAAACAAGCAAAAGGCACATCTATGGGCAAGACTTTTGAACTCTGATAATTTCAGACCAAAATTCAACACCGTTTCTTCACTGTGGAGTGAACAAAAAAAAAGCGACTGTGTTATTAACCATTATTCTTTTCGTGTTCTTTTTTTCAAAATTTGCAAAGAATTTTTACCAAATTTGTGAAACAGGATAATTTTCTGTGGGTATTTTTTCTGCAATTTGCAAAAGGATTCTCGGACACACACAAAAAATAAGACATGGAACTGGGTTTCAAAGTGTTGAAAAACACATTTCTAGCTTATTTTTCCAAAAACTAACACCAGAATTGGCTGAAACAGGTCCCAATTAGCAGCTCACATGTGTTGGTGTCTACTAAACACATAATCTTTTGATATTTAATTTTGTTTCCCTCACTAACTGAAAAACAAAATTGTGGCAGCAGGAAAAAGATTTTCATTTGTGACACAGGATCACCCATTTGCAAAAAGGATTACCCATTTGCTTAAAAAGGATCCTTTTTGAGCAGGCCATCTAACCGAGAGTAACATTCTTATTGAAAATAATGGGAACTTTAAAATGTTCTAACTTTGAAATGGATTCATATTTTCTCACCGACCCAGCAAAGGTACATCAGTGAGGCAAACCCTTTTCTACCCTCAAAATTTCAGACCAAAATTCCAAACCATTTCTGCTCTGTGGAATAACAAAGAAACTGACAAAACATGGTAAATTACACACTTTTTTCACTCCAGTATCTCTGCACATAGTACTAGGATTAGACATACACAATGTGGGATGAGTGACTCAGAGTGGAGTGGACTGCTAAACTACCAGGGATGTGTTTTACTCTAGCAGGATGGGTGCTCAGGTATGGTGGAATGCTTGGCACATGGGAGGCAACAGCAGTATAGCCATGTTACCTTCGGGGTTGGGGTGTGGCCTTAGCATTGAGTTAAGACGGCAGTGTTTGCTGGCAGTAAACTGCACTGGTCTGGTGGCTGTTTAGCACTGCCACAATCCTTTGAATATACTTCTGCACCAGTATGCATGAGGGACCACCTGATTTACATAGACACAGTTGTAAGGTTGGAACTTTGGCACTGCCAGTTTTGAGCAGCACTCTGGGGCCTCTTGAATATGGCCCTCCTGAAGTGCCGTCACAAACCCAAGTTGTGCCGGTGCTGACCATGTTTGTGCTAGTGCTACCCATAGAAACAGAAACATAGAAACTGACAGCAGATAAGGATCACCAAGTCCATCCAGTCTGCCGGTATACCCTACCTTTACTTAGCTTCCGCTGACCCTACTTGGTCAACAGCTGTTGCCTCTCCTTCTCCACTCTTGGGTTCCCTCATGCCCATCCCATGCATGTTTGAATCTCCTCACTGTGCTTGCTCCCACCACCTCCTGGGGTAGACCATTCAAGCATCCACCACCCTTTCCATAAAAATAATTTTCTCACTTAGCCCCTAAGTTTCCCCTTCCAGTCTCATGTCATGTTGTCTTGTTCTAGAGCAGCTTCTCTTTTGAAAGATACTGCTCTCCTGTACCTTGTTTGTCCTTTGAGATACCTGAAGGTATCTATCATGTCTCCCTCTCCCTTCTGTCCTCCAGGATATAAATAGTGAGTTCCTTCAGTCTCTTCTTCTTGTATGACCTATGGTGAAGGCCCTGCACCATTTTTGTTGCCTTTCTTTGAACTGCCTCCACCCTGTCTATGTACTTCCAGAGATGTGGCCTCCAGAACTGGACACAGTACTCAAATGAGATCTCACCAATGACTTGTACAGTGGCATGATTACCTCTTTTCTTCTGCTGGTAATACCGCTCCCTATGCACTCCAGCATCCTACTGGCTCTAGCCACTGCCTCGGTACACTGTTTGGCTCCTTTAGGTCATCAGAAATGATGACCCCCAGATCCCTTTCATGTTTTGTGACTGCTAATATCTCCCCTTTATTTTGTAAACCTCCCTGGGTTCCTGTACCCCAAGTGCGTGATTTTGCACATCTTCACGTTGAATTTAGCTGCTACACTCTGGACCATTCTTCCAATTTAGCTAGGTCCTTCTCATTTTCTCCACCCTCTTAAGCTGTTTACCTTATTACAGATCTTTGTGTCATCCACACAGAGGCACATCTTCCCCTTCAGCCCCTCTACAATGTTGCTGGTGTAGATATTAAACAGCATGGTTCCAAGAACTGAATCCTGTAGCACTCCACTGGTCACTATCCCCACCTCGCATTTAGCCCCATTTATCACCACCCTCTGTGATCTCTTTTCAGCCACTTTCCAATCCAGTTCACCATCTTGTGTCCCAGTCTCAGACTGCCCAGCTTATTCACTAGCTTCTTCTGTGGAACGGTGTCAAACATTTGCTGAAGTCAAGGTAGACCACATCCACTGCTCCCCAATCCTCCTTCCTACTAACCCAATCAAAGAAATCTATCAGATTTGTTTGACATGACTTTCCTTCCATGAATCCATGCTGCCTCAAATTTTGTGCTCCTCTTGCTTCAAGATGCTCTACTATCCTTTCCTTTAGCAGAGATTACAGAATTTTACCCACCACTGAGGTTAGGCTTAGGGGTCTATGGTTTCCAGCCCTCCCTGCTCTTACTTTTGTGGAGGAACTAATTCAGCCCTTCTCCACCTCCAGGATCTCCCTGTTTCTAGTGACTTACTGAATAGGGCTGCTAGTGGTGCTGCCAGTAGCCCTCAACCCTTTAATATTCTAGAGTGTATCCTGTCGGGTCCCATGACCTTATCCAACTTCAGTCTTGCAAGTTCTTCTAGGACACTCTCTCCTCCTTAAATGGACTGTTGTCTACCTCCTTCATATTCTGCTTTTTTGCTGCGGACCTCCCTTCTTCTTCCACTGTGAAAACTGAACAGAAATATTTGTTCAGGACTGATGCTTTATCCTGGTCCCTTCCACTGCCTCTCCTTCCTCCCCTTTAGCCTACATTCCCCCATCCCCTGCCCTTTTCTTCTCACTAATGTATCTATAGAAGGTCTTGTCCTCTTTCCTTTCTTTTTGCTATATTTTCCTCAGTCCTACCTTGGTTCCCCTAACTGCCTTACCTGCTTCCTCCTGCCTTTCTAGAAACACGGCCTGTCCTCCTCCTCCCTCTGAGTCTTTTTATATTTCTTGAAAGCTAACTTTTTTGCCCTTATTGTTCCTGCCACTCACTTTGAATGTAGGACTCTATATACCTTGCCATGGCATACAACACATCCCCATGAGTGCCATACAATGTACCTTTATGATATGTTTTATAATTTGATGTATTCTTATTGTGCCACTCCTACCCTGCGCCTGATGTAATGCATGTTCATATCCTCAAATAGCACCAAACGGTGGCACATTTGTGTATGGACAAGTTTAACAATTTCCATCGTTATCTTTTATGTAATTTCTTATAGTAGTCAGTGAACTGGACTTGAGAAACTAATTCACTTTTAAAATGAGGAGTATAACTTGGTACAAAATACTGTTAGAAAAGAAAGACATGACTCTGAGCATGTGCATCACTGTTAATGGAGAAAGGCAGAGTGGGTGGAATTAGGAGGAGAGTCAGTATACTGAGGCTGTGGTAGGTGGAAGAGGGGCATGCCCAAGAAGCCCTTTTCAGCTTAACTTATATCAATATGTTTACATGCTTTGCAAGCTTAACTCAAAAATGACTCATGCCAGTTTTCTGATGCAAGCTCTGCTTCTTTAGATGCAGCTGCTTTAAAGTTCTGATGATCATAAACCTACCATCATCAAACTTGCTGATACATTTGCAACCAAATGGGATCTGCAGGTCTGAAAATTCTGATTAAGAAGTCTAATACACCTGAGAAGCTTAATGTGCTTTATTTTACATCTTGTATGAACTCAATCACGGTATGGGTATAATGAGTTTCTCATTAGTGTTGTATATACAGTACAAGTCATATTAAACTGTCACATCAATAAGTTGGTTTCTCATTGTTACTACTATTGGCAGAGCCTGCAGGAGTATCGCATGTACAAAAGGAGTGATGTCATGTTTTCTGTCCGTGGAACTGACTGAAGGTGTAAATAGTCTCCTTCACCTACCCCTCCAAGTAATGTTTTCCACCTTCAAATAAATACACTTTCATGTTAGTCAATGGTTGCAGAGTACTATTTTATTTCTTAAATGGGTGGTACAAGAACTGGAACCTGAGTAGTGGGAGGCAGCATTAGGTTTTGGAGTAAGATCCACCTCCGCCTGCACCCTAAACTTTTTTCTGATTCATGTGGTAGGGCAAGAGATAGCTCTAGCATGCTTTAACAAGATACACTAATTTGGGACACAGCCATGCCTGTGCAGTGGAGAACAGAACAGAACAGAAGTATTTCATGCCTTCAAACTGACTTAAAAATCCTTTGGAACAAATGATTATCAGAGCCCCCTGGGGCCTCAGAAGGAAACCTAGACACATATTTTAGTTTACAGTAAGAGCTACATGTTTTTATTAAACATTATATATGTATGTATAGTTTATATATAATTTGTCTTTAGTAGTTTCAAAACTTTGAATGCATACACACACACACACACACACACACACACCCACAAGCAGAACACAGCTGGATAAGGTACCAGTATTTAGGAAACTTGTCATACTTACTCAGAGTCTAGCAACGTGAATCCTGTCTGTGACTATAGGTGTTTACAACTGAATGATAATAGCTACATTTGCTTCACTTGCAAAAAGGTAGGCATGTGTCTAATTTATGTTTGACTTACAGTAGGTTACATATAGAATCTTTGATTTCAAGTATTTGCTAAATTGTAAACATCGTATCAGCATTCTGTTAGTAGTTAATGCTGATTGTGGTCTGTGACCAGATCTTTTTTTTTTTTACAAATGAAGTGCATGGTAGTAACTGAAAACAGACTTTGATGATAAAGTGTGTTTTTTCTTTGAGTTTGAGATGTATTAGAAAACACTGAACAAGAAAACAATTGGCAATTTTAAAAGCTATTCTGATCAGAGCTGACAAAAAAATCTTAACTATTTTTTCCTTTTCTCATAGACACTAGAAATAGGATGTCAGCATTCACTCCATTAAGCCTGTTTTTCAGGTTTTTATAGCATCTTGCCAAGTCAATCTTCCCAGAATTCAATCTGTCACATGGGAGGGGTTGAAATTGTTTTAATCATGAAGCATTGGTATTAGTAATGCATTTAGAAAAAAATGTGTAATTATCTTTACAGTTAAACATGCAGTTTCATGGCAGGGCACATTTATTGGGGGTTCAAATTATTTTAAACATGGGCACAGTACTTAGTAAATACACACTTTGATGATAAAGTGTATTTTTCTTTCAAGTTTTAGAAGTATGTATTATATACAAGTGTAACCATGTTGTAAATGGTTATGTAAGCAGTGGTTTAAGGCTCAGAGCTACAAACCTGAGACCTGAGTTTGACTCCCACAGCCCCACTTGCATACTGTGTCCCTGCACAAATCACTTAACTTGCTTGTGCTCTCAGGTCACACATGTAAACAAGCTTTTAGCTTAGTGTGTCTCTCCTGGTAAAAAAGTGCCTAGAATTATTTTTTTATATAATTGAGTTTATATGTGGTAAGTGGTAGGGTAGGATGTTTTGAATATGGCAGTACAATTTATCATGTGCAATGCTTTAAAATCATTTCTCAGTATTTTATACTTTTCTTAAAAGATACTCCACATTTGTGTGGGGGCTGTGGGATGAAACCTAGATCTCCAGATTTGCAGAGAATAGCCTTAAACCACTGTGGTTATACTGCTCACCTAGTTATGGCAGTCATGTTTTATGGTTCATGGTGTTGGTGTAGTAAGCATACTAACATACAAAATGCCAGCAGAATAGGCCCTAGTGGGCTTTTGTGTCTGTCTTTTGGTCAGTCCCCACCTGGGAGCTGACCTTGTGCCCCCACCTTCTCGGGCTGCCTCCCATCCCAGTTCAGGAGAGCTAGCTAACTGGGGTTTCTGTAAGACAACAGCTACTAAATAGCTCTAATTCACTATTTTTATTTTCTGTGTGTCTCAGGAGTGTTTCAATTTTAAAACTTTAATTTTATCAAACTATACACAAGCATAAAAGCAAAGAAACTGTCCAGATCATCAATGCTATAATGGACAGTACATATATCATCGAAATCTATTAGAAATAGAATGGGTTAAACACTCTCTGAAACTTTCTGCATAACAAATTCCGCTAGGCTCCTCACAGCATTTGACACCACCACCATCCTAAGAGCAGCACACACACACACACACACACACACACACACACACACACACACACCAAGCAGAACACAACTGGATAAAGGTACCAGTATTTAGAAACTCATCATACTTACCCAGAGTCTAGCAATGTGAATCCTGGCTGTGACTATAGGTGTTTACAACTGAATGATAATAACCACATTTGGTTCACTTGCAAATAGGTAGGCATGTGTGTCTAATTTCTGTTTGACTTACTGTAGGTTACATATAGAATCTTAAACATTCATAACATGCCATATTGTGATTCAATGAACTGATAAATGGGGATTTTGGTTTGTTTTACAAATTAATTTTTCCTGACCATGGATATACTAAAACAAAAATTTCTCAACAAAATGTTTTAAATAAAGAGTTTAACTCACAGCAGCAGAAGAAGCATGTTGGCATTAATAGCTTACTGGCGTGGATGTAGAGGCACCAGTATTTAAGCATGACTTTGGTAAAGGATTAATTGTGACTGGGGGTGAGGGAGGGAGTGAGTCTTGATATTTGTAGCATAATGGTTTTCTGGAACTTCAGCCTTCAATGGATTAGACTCTGCAGCCATCTGTGCAGTATATCACTAAGCCATATGTATTGTGGTATGAGTAAAACCCAGATCACCAGACCAGGACCAGTGCTGTAAAATCTGCACTGGGCACAGCTTAGTGCAAATATTGCTGATCCAGTGGATTGAATAAATATGTGCAAATAAATAAATAAATACTGCTTTGCCTCATGTTTCAACCCATCCCAGGAGTGACGTTATTACATGATAACACAACCCTGTCATGCCTTATTGCTTAAATATGCCTTTCTCTCAATGTACTATACTTTGATTCAGTGTATCCAGCAGCCTTCATATGAACACTCTGAGCTTCTCTTGACTCCTGATGTCTATTTGCTTTAGCTATTGTATATTGTTTGAACTGCCTTGGTCTTCTTGATGTGGTGCCTGTGTGCCTAAACTTTGTAATCTATTTATCTACTGCTACCATGCATCTCCAGTGAATGATTGTTATAACTGTCTACTCTCTGAGCCATTGTTTTGGACTTGTTAACTGTGCTGTCTTTGTATTAGTTTCAACAATGTGCCTTTGTAAATGAGTCTCTGACTCAAATGTTTGTAAATCTGATATTTTTAAATAAATAAATAAATGTTTATGTTTAAGCCCATGAAACACCCTTATCTAGTTAATGCATTCACAGTTGTAGTGGCTCTGCCACAGCATGTTTTTTAAAGCTTTGAATGCAGTAGCAACTCACATTACATTGTTGTTCAGCCCTGAACCAGTTCAAGAGCAACTGTTATTAAATGTTATTGCAACTCATCCAGACTGCATCTGCAGTTCTGCTATAATGAAATTCAAATCTGAGTTGTTACACTTAGGCAACAGTGTCTGTAAGGCTTTACACTAGATCTCGCAACATACACAGTGCTGTTACCAAGCAATGCCTGTCTGTAGCTAAGTTTTTGGGATTTACAAGATCTTCTGCTTGGAGTAACTACACCATTCTTGCTCACTACATCTGTGAAGGTCTCCTGGACTGGATTTTCTGCAAGACATCACCACAAGGTATTTGCATTTTCAGTTTAAGAATCAACCTTTTGAAGCTATCCCAAGCAAAACAGAAATCAAACAACTAGGTCTGACAAACTCCAGTGACTCCGGGTCCTGCTTCGAATCCACATTTTGTCTGGCTTGCTTTAAGGGATCTATTTGTGGGCTTTTAAACAACCTCTTTAAATAACAAAGGAAGTTAAAGGTCAAAAGGATTTCACATCCTGCACTTGTACTTGAGTAGGTGTGCCCCAGGCTATCAATGTAATGGGGCTGGGAGTGCATGCCTACAAGATCTTGCATAGCTAAAGCCTCTTGTCAATCCCTGCCTAGCTGTGACCCTGGGTGACCTCTGTCATGAGTTGAACCAATGTTGTACCAACACTCACACGATGTCCAACAGCTGTCTGGGGTTGCCCTTGTAACTTTTCTTGTCTTACTTTGCCTTGACAGAACTACTCTACCTTATGGAATGAGGATGGCTCAAATAAACCTAGGACCTAACACTATGATTTTACTTTCTCCAATCTTATTGTTTATACTACAAGGATACTACAAACTAATCTTCTTCTCTACCAAAAGGGCTGTCCCTACCATTCCCTCTATATGTTTAGAAACTACGGAACACATCTGCATTATCCCATCCTTTTCTAAACGAGGGGCTGTGGTTCCTTGTCATCATTGCCATTCTGCTATCTGGGGATATAAGAGACAAATCCTGGGCCACTAGATGCTTACATCTCAGCAGATGACATACATAGTATGTCCAAACATGGGCTAATTGCACGCTTGAATATAAGAAGTTTGATGTGTCACTTTGTGGAACTAGAGTCATGGGTCAAACAGTATAATCCTGATATCCTCTGTCTCACTGAGGCCTGGCTAAAACCATTGGTTACTGACTCCCTGCTCCCTGCCAAATTAGTCTATTATTCAAAAGGATAGGATATCGAACAAACATGGTGGTAGAGTTGCTCTGTACTACAAAAACAATCTGACTGTCTCTCTTCTTGCTATCTCAGATGCTCAAATCGGTATGTGAATACTTGCATGCTACCCTTGCGTTGGGAGCCAAGAAACTGCATGTTATCTGGGCATATAACCCCAGTGAGTGGGATTGTGGGTCTAGAGTACCTGTTGGAAAATACCTCTCAGAATTGTAATCATAATGAGGTTGTCATCTTAGGGGACCTAAACTTAAACTGGCTTGAGGCAGCTCTCAGTTCTCTTCAATCTCTGACTCATAGCTACAACCTGCATCAGATGGTAACAGTGCCGACTAGAAGTCTGTCTTCATCACCACTAGGCACACTACTGGATTGGGTACTGGTAAACCAGATCAAACACATCTCAGCCACTGGTACTCTTGCTGATGCCTTAAATGACCACTCTCCTACTTTCTGCATCCTGTCCTTGGGGCACCTCCATCTCCTCCACCACATCTCATCATTCTCACAAACTTTACTCACCTAGGCCAAGAGGTGTTTCTGTAAGACATCTCCAGAATTGATTGGTCGGAGATCTATCTGTCACACTGTTCTCAGGATGCTCTTAACCACTTCATCACTAAATTCCTTACAGTTCAATGTAAACATGCCCAAAAGATCACCCGGAGAGTGAGGGGTAAACAAACAAGATGGCTAAACAAAGACTTGCTCAAAAGTTTGTGCCGTGAGAGATAAACTCTGGAAGCGCTACAAAACATCAGGCCAGCAAACAGATTTCAACGCCACCGTATGCTACGGAATTCATGTAAAGACAAGTCAGAGCTGCTAAGAGCAAGTACTGCAAAGACCTACTGATTAATCTCAGCTAATGATCCCAGAAAATCTGGTCACACATCAAATCCTCCTGAGGATCCTCATAGTCAACTACCCTGGTGATATGCTGATAAATGATTTGCATTGCAATGACTCACAAACCATAGCTAACTCTTTCAACCTGCATTTCTCTGATCTCTCCCAATATACCTCTTCCTTCGATCACACTGCAGCGTCCTCCCTCCTCATCAGGAACCTGTCTGGATAAGCTGGAAGTGTTGTCCCCTGTGCCTCATTATACTCCTCCAGTCTATTTTAAGGCTGTGTCTAGAAAGGAAGTCCTGAAGCTCCTGGAGGTCCATCTCTGATCATACCAGCTCTGGCTCAGACTCCTGGAACCCAGCCTCTTGAAACTTGCAGCTCCCTTATTGCATTACTGCTGGCCAAAATTTATACATTATCACTTTCAGGTGGAGTGGTCTCTGACCTCTGGAAAGCTGCTTGGATCACACCTGTACTTAAAAAGGGGATCCTAAGGTTGTCATGAACTACAGACCAATTGCCATACTTTGATACTGAGCAAAATCCTGGAGAAAATTGTTGCAACTCAGACAACTGACTATCTACTTATGCACAGCCTGCCTCGGATACCCAACATGGCTTCAGAAAAGGACATAGCACAACAACTGCACTCTTAAATTCACCACAGATACTCTTTCAAAATGGATACTGGCAATCTGACTGGGGCTCTTTATTGCCCTCACAAAGGCTTCTGACCTTGTTGATCACTTTGCTTCTCTCCTTGCTTCAACACCTGCTTTTCTCCTCCTCTGTTGTTGACTGGTATGAAAGCTACCTGACACATAGAACTCAAGTGGTGAAAATGAATTCCTCTCTATCGAACATTACCACCAATAACATTGTGTCCTCAGGGCTCCATCCTTGGGCCCTCCTATTCTCTCTTTATATAAATAACAGTGAAGCTGCTCTAAAATCCTGCTCTGCTATTCTATATGCCAATGATTTTGTCA
The DNA here is from genome assembly GCA_016271365.2 of Neoceratodus forsteri. NCBI lineage: Eukaryota > Metazoa > Chordata > Ceratodontiformes > Ceratodontidae > Neoceratodus > Neoceratodus forsteri. Next base: position 1,188,917,964 of record CM057455.1, read on the forward strand.
TTTATACAAGTTCTACTAATATAGACACGATCAACACAACCCTTTCCTCTGACTTTAAAAATATCCAAAACTGGCTATATGACCACAAACTGGCTGTCAACACTAGGAAAACTAAAGCCATGCTGCTTGGATCGGCCCCAGAGCTCTGGCTTGCACAACAGCACTGATGGTGCAGGACTTAGAAGGTCAATTACTGGAATGTGTGGCCTCTTTCAAGTACCTGGGCATCCAACTAGATCAATCTCTTGATCTTAATCTTCATGTACAGTCTGTTTGCAGAGCTGTCAACTCCAACTGGGTGTTGCATATAAGACTAGTTATATGCTCATGCCATCGCTAAAATGGCCGCTATGAGGGGAATTCTGCTCCCACCCTAACCTATGGGCTCCCTTATTTGGGCTGCTCATAAACTGACCTACTCAGATGGGATATTACGATAACAACATATGTCGCTATGCCTCTTCTGCTCCTTGGCTTAAACACCACTGTCATCTTTATAATGATCTTGGTTGGCTCTCTCCATTAGCTAGTAGGAAATACTACCTTGGCACTCTTATTGATTTGATAATTCGAAATGAAACCCCTAGGTGTCTTGCAGCTATGCTTGTTCCTCATGACACACTCCATGGTCTACGACGCTGATAAATCCTTTCTGAATTTGCCAAGATGCTGCACTAGGAAAGGAACTGTTGCATTTGAGCATGCAGCTCCACAGCTGTGGAATTCCCTTCCCTTAACATTAGACTTTCTAGCTCCCACACATGCTTTAAGAGAAAACTGTGCTTGAATCTGCTGATTGCTGATACCTGTTCCTGCTTTCACCTCTACCTAATGACTGATGTCTCTGGCTATACAGTAGTATTTCCTTACCTCTATATAACCCTCTTACTGCCTCAGCCTGTCCTGGCTCCCTTTCCTGCCCATATACAATCCTGCACTGCAGGCATCTCCCTTACACTTACATACACTCATATAATCTAATTTCATGGCTTGCTCCCTCTTCCTCACTTACCGACCTTTTCCTTATTGACACCCCTGCTCTCAATGGTTATTTCTTCCTTTGTGGTACTTGTTTTTGTTTTTGTGTACCTTGTTCTGTTCATATGATATGTCACCTGATAATTTATTGTCCAAGGTCCTCTCTATTCATAGCATAGGTAGACACCTATGAACTTACAAATGGTCTACTCTGTATGTCTCTGATACATTGTATCCACTTTAACTCATTGTATGTAAAGCACTTTACTTTGTTTGTTCTGATATATTGTACCCTCTTAACTCATTGTATGTAAAGCACTTTACTTTGTTTGTTCTGATATATTGTACCCTCTTTAACTCATTGTATTTAAAGCACTTATAAATTGTTACCCTGTTAAGTTTCTGCATGTCTGTACTCTCCTGGGTCGTGCCTGAAAACAGTCATTTTATGGCTAGTGCACTTACCCGGTTAACAAAAGCTAAATAAAAATAAATACTGTAAAACTAGTTACTTTACACAAAGCAGTTTTAGCATAAACACAAATGCAATCATAATTGCATAAATTAAATATAGCACTAAGTCATTAGCACCACATTCCTATATTGGAAAAAGTGCTAATTACCACAAATTTATTTTAGCACAAATTAATGCTTCACCAAAATAGTGAAAATTATTTGACAGTGAAAAGTTTTACAGAATATGCAGCTTACTGAAAAATGCAAAAGTGACTAATTGACAAACCAGTTTAATGTGAATTTTAGTGACTGTATTTACACTATAGAAAGTGACTTTGCAATCAAATACCAGCTCATTAAAAGCCGAAAGAGACATTTGTGTCAAACTGTTTTTTTTTTTAAAGTATTTAGTTTAATTGTGAAGCACATTGCTGATGCGGTGCTGGTAACAAAATGCTTACAAAATAGTATGTACAATTCATTGAGAACTCATTTAAAACTCACTGCTGTTCTTGTTGACAATGCATTTGCAGCTTGAATCAAGATTATTATCAGTCAAATTCAATGAAGTCTTTATTGTAAGCTGAGTTAGGCCTAAGACCCTATATACCCTCTGAAGTTAAAATGATAAAACAAAATTCTGCTTTGTTTTGCTTTTTATAATTTATTTACCATATTAGTAGTGACAGTAGTAGTAAGTAGTAGCAGCAAAGTTGCTTTATATCTTTTATACTTTTACAAATGCTCAGGGTGCTTCACAAAAAATTACAAAACAGATAGTGAGATTTCTGAATATATATTGTAGCATAACAAGTTTAAGAATACTAGAAACCCCCTACAATGGTGGGCAAAGGCAGGGTTCAGAGGGAGTGGAATAAAACAAGCACAGAAGACCAAAACAACTACAAAATCCTGAGAAAAATAATAAAACAATAAAAACTAACCGCTAGTTAACTTAAGCAGAAATAAAACCTGATTACACAAGAACTGAGGACAGGATATAGAGCAGTGACCCGGTATTCAGTAAGGTGCAAAGCACGGTGCAAATGTTTGTGCTGTGCTTTGCAATTGCTCAGGGGTCTCAAGATGGCATGTTCAGTTGGGCACTATCTGACTGAGCATAGGGCCATGTTGGTGCAGTGCTAAATGAGGTAGCACCACCCCAACATGGGTCCCAAAGTTGGACTCAAGAGATGATAGCGAGGGAGCACTATCTACAGTTTTCAAAGGTACCCATGTAAATGAGCCCATTGGGCATGACAAGTGCTAAGGGTCCATTTGCATGCCCATTATGGGTCCACTTGCATCAGTAGCAGAGGCAGGTAGTGCTGTAAAACCTCCCCCATCCATGACTGATATGTAGCACCTCCCTATTTCCACTCGTCATGTCCAGAAGAAATCCTAATGCTAATGGTTCCCCTGCCCTCTGATCACCAGCCCTTACTGAAAAAGAATCCCTGGTAATAGTGGTTCCCTCTGCCCTCCGAGCACAAGCCCTCACTGAAACAAAGAATCCCCAGTGCTAGTGGTTTCCCCTGCCCTCCGATCACCAGCCCTCACTGAAAAAAATCCCTGGTAATAGTGGTTCCCTCTGCACCCAAGCACAAGCCCCTCACTGAAAAAAGAATCCCTGGTGCTAGTGGTTCCCCTGCCCTCCGATCACCAGTCCTTCATTGAAAAAGAACCTGGTGCTAGTGGTTCCCCTCCTCCAATCACCAGACTGGAATTAAAAAACCTAAGCATCCAGTGGTTCCCACTCACCTTATTTGTATCCACAGTCCTGTGGGTGCATACTGCAACAGGCACAGTCCTCCTTACACCTCCTGGCTGCTGTATGTTCAGCTGGCTGGTTGGCTGCATTAGGTCCAGCAACCACTAGGGCTGTGTGAGTGAAAGGTTTTCTTTGGTGGTATTTGTGAGCGCCAAAGGACTAGGTAAAACACTTTTGCACCATGAAAATCCGCTGAATATTGGCTTGCACCAATATTCCTGTGCCCATCCCACCATTTGCATACCCTCCTTTTAGCTTGCCTGGGCAATACCCTGTTTGCTGGCAGAACACAGCTTTTTCAATATTGCTTTCCAGTGCAAATCTGGTTTGTGCGGGCAAACACGGTTAGCCCCCACAAACCTTTGAATATCAGGCTCTATGTGAGATGTAACATTTTATTTTATGTGGTATCCTGTGTTGGTCCAATTTAACTGGTAGGTGGACAGATGCACAGAAATGTTAAGACAGATGCTCAAGCTCCCAATGTAATTCAGGGCCCCAAGTGGATTTCAACCTGGATCTCCTGGCACCCAAGTTTTGGTTCCCAAGTCTGTGCCCTAGGCCATGCGCTTTGCACATTACTCAATCATGTGAAAAACAAACAGCACATTGATGATTTTACCTCTTGATTGCAGCTGAGAGTAATTTTTTAAATTTAGTCTTTTTGCAACCCTAGCCAGCTTTACCAGGTACCTCCTATCTCCTACTTTCAACCCCTATAATCCTGTGTCAACACTTTCTGTTTGATTGGTCATTATCTCTGGTCTCCATCCAGATCACTGCCACTACTCCAAAATACATGTACCACAAGAAACCCCTTTTGCAGCAGGACCTGAGAGAGGGAGAATTCCAACTAGGAGTTACATTGGTCTGGAACCCACAAGAACTAAGTTCCCCAGCTTTTACAAAATGAGATGAGAATTACTGTACCACTGTTATCTTTCTTTATTGAATAATGTAGGAGAGTTACACCACTTGGAGATGACAATTAACTCACCTACAAATTTAGGGGTGAGAGTTTCCCACCTAAGCATTTCCAATTTAACTACTGCCTCCTCCATTTACTGTACTTTGGAACACCTCTAGTTTGTTAAGTATGAGGGAAGGATAGGATCTAGTGACATAGCTGGTTTGGGAGGCTTAATACATGACTTACAATTGATTTTTCTTTTTGAGGGCTGCCAATCTATGGTTTCTGCATGACATTTACCAACATGTTCAGGAGCAACATTTGGGGAGGTGTTAAGCAACACTGGTATGTATAACAGTGCAGTGAATCACCCCTCTCTGTACTAGTCTGCCAAATACTTAGAGACAGTTCTTAACCCTTTAACTGCTGGTCAGTGCTATAAATTTAGATTGCCTGCTGCTGGCAATTTTGATGGAATTTGGACCCCATATGTCAATCCTTATATCTCTTTTCCTGTTTAAGATTTCACAAATAAATTATCAAAATATAATATTAGGTTCAACAAGTACATTCAGTTATAATATTGTAGGTTTCTTGTCAAGGAAAGTATAATCCTGAATTTGTTCCCAAAATGTTATTTCCAATTATTACTTTTTTCTGTGAAGTCCACATTTTATGCACTGTGGCCGGATATTCAAACTGCGCCAGGCTGTGGCACAAGCCTGGGTGCAGCTCAACTTGGTTGCACAGGGGTGTGGACTGGGCGTATTCAACGGAGCTTTGAATATCGCACTGGCCACCCCACTGTGCATGGCGCAGTGGCACTGCACCAGCGCAAGTGGCCAGAGTGGAGCATGGAGATGTGCTAGAGCAAGTGCCACTGCGCCATTCACAGCACCTGTGATATTCAAAGGGACATGCAAATGGGGCCATAATTTATGCAAGAACACATGGGGCCATTTGCATGTCATTATGGCCTCATTTGCATCCCATTAGCATGCAGGTGCGCCGATCCCCAATGACTTGTGCCTGGCACCCTGCTAGGTAGCAGCCATCGGGGACCAATGCCCCTGCAGCCCGATCGCAGCATTTGTCTAAAATATAATCCTTGTCCAATATCCCTAGTGGTCCAGTGGACCACTATGTGCCCGATCATGGGCATCAGTATAATACACCCCATCCAATATCCCTGGTGGTCCAGTGGACCCGATCACCGCCGATCGCAGGCATCTTTTAAATCACCCCAACCAATATCCCTGGTGGTTCAGTGGACCGCACTCTGCCCGATCGGGGGGATTGTAAACATAAAAATCCTATTACCCTGGTGGTCTAGTGTCCCCTCCCACCTGCCCACTGAGCCCCACCGCCCCTCTCCCCTGGTCAGCCAGCAGTCAGCAGCACCCTACCTGCCTGCCACCCCACCATCCACTGACTGACATACCGTAGGCTGCAGCCATTGGTTCACAGCATGAGCCATGGGCATGCAGCCTATACCAGAGCATTAGTCCAGATATGTGAATGATTCATTCACATATCTGACTGTGTAGTATGGTATGGGCTGCATGCCCATTGGCTTACGCTTGTGAATCATCGGGCGGCAGCCCTACCGAAGCTGTCGTTGGCGGCAGCAGGGCAGCAGGGTGGGTGGGTGCTGCCGCCTGCTGGCTGACCGGGGGAGGGGGTGGTGGGGCCTCAGTGGGCCGTGGTGGGGGATATACTAGACCACCAGGGTAATAGGGACGCTTTTATGTTTTACAGATGCCCGCGACAGCAGAGTGCGTCCACTGGACCACCAGGGATATTGGACGAGATGTGTTTTTGGACAAATGCCCTTGATCGGGCACATAGGGGTCCACTGGACCACCAGGGATATTGGAGGGGGTTTATTTACATGGATGCCCATGATGGGGTATGAGGGGCGCCGCCAGGTGCAGCAGGAATCGGGTGGCCACCCACCGTGGCAGCGCCGTGTTCCACTCCTGCAATGCGGCAGCTCACCTGTGGTGGCTATCATTTGTTCCTTTTTTTGGCTTAACTTTGTGCAGGCGCAGGTAGGGGTTGAGCATACATGACTCTGCATATCCAAGCTGAATATCAGGCTGTGCAGGTTATGCATGGGCATGCCCCCCACCGCATACATTACTGATGTGCTCCAGCAGATCGGGATTTTGTGCGGCGACTTTTTCCTTTTGAGTATCACGTCACACACTGTGTTAAGCTACGCCAATTCTTTTAAATATCTGGGCCTGTATATTTATAAAATACAATATATGTAACTCAGTTTAGGATAGTTATGATAGTATGGCAATTATGTAAGAAATTCAAGATATATGTGTATGTTATCTATTTGTTACAACAGTGTATATCAGTGTACTCTATTCAGTAATTACACAAAATGGGCCAATTGTTGTTCAGTTTCTAATGATTTCTATTGTGCTGCTTTTTATTAGTGGAGATTATTGTACATGCAATAAAGAACTGAATACCATAATACCTTCATGAAAATGTTTTTGTCATTCATAAAAGGAAGTGTTCGTATCACACTTCTAATAACTTGCAACATTAAACAGCAACTATCGCGTTCTTTCTTGAATTCCCCTGAAAAGACCAAATAACCCTTATCTGCCCTAAATTGAATTTGACTTAAATTTCTTTCATGAAGTGCCGCTTTAGGAAGGGAAGGATCATAATTTGCCCCATGGAGCTCCATCTCACTGATCTCTTCCACTTCCTTGTACCTCTGAACAGTGCACTCCGCCCGATCCACCACCATGCTACTATGTTTTGTGACATAAGAGTATGAGGAGTGTGGGGTGAGCTTCCATTGCATTGTATGGGGCTGCATTTAAAAGTTTAAATTATATAGTTTAGATGGCAAGTTAGAATAAATCAAGGCTACCACTTAACTAACAAGTGTACCACCTTTGGACCCTCCTAAGCTACCCAGCTTGCTTACTAGGCAAGGCAGGGCACATTTTATTCAAGAGACACCTATCCCGGAGGCTCTGGGCTCTAACATATTAAAAATTCATACTACAAATCATAATAAATGCATAGCAACATACTGTTAAACATAAACATACCATATTTCAACAATTATACAAAATGTTATGTAAATATTACCCTCAACAGGAGTAACTACTACTTAAAAGTTGAAGGCTAACCTAAACATAAGGTTCTGAGAACAGGTAAGGACTATAAGACACAGTCTGGGAAGACCTGATTATACAAGTTGGCCTTGAGGTGGGCTTTAAATACTGCCATAGAAGGGGTCTCCTAACATCTGGAGAGAGCGAATTCACACAACAGGGGCAGCGACACTAAATGCTCTGTCACCAGTTGTTTTAACCTCATCCTGGGGATCATGAGGAGGCCCTAGATGATGAGCGGAGGAGGGACTGAGACAGCCAGTGAAAGAAGGTCCTTCTGGTAACCTGGGCCCAGGCCATGTAGGGTCTTAAAGGTGAGCAAACCCATCTTAAAGAGGACCCTCCACCTAACCGCAGCCAGTGCAGTTGACACAGCACCGGAGTGGTGTGACAATACTTAGGTTGTCCTGTCCACAGCCTCACTGCTATTTTCTGCACCAGCTGCAGTCAGCACAAGGTACCCCAGAGACCCCGAGATAGAGTGCATGTCTAGACATCACGAAGGCATGCACCAAGGTGGGGAGGTCCTGCAGTGGAACTAGGGGCTTTATCCTGGCAATATTCCTCAGATGATAAAACTGGCATGGACAACGGATGCCACCTGAAACTCAAGTGTCAATCTGCTGTCGAGAATAACACCTAGATCACGGACCTAGAGGAGGCCTTCAATGGTACAGAGCCAAGAAAAAGCCCTGTCTCTGCACCAGAGGCTAAGCTATCATGTCCTCTGTTTGACTCCACCACCAATACTTCTGTCTTATCAGGGTTCAGTAGCAACCAGCTGGAGGCCATCCAGTCATTGATCTTAGCGAGGCAGCTGTTTAGCACTGCCACTGCGCAAGATGTTCCAGGGGCAGAGGAAAGATACAGCTGGGTATCATCAGCATAATAATGAAAACCTAGACTGTACTTCCTAATGAGCTCTACCAGGTACAGCATATAAAGCGGCAAATAACATCGGTGACAAGACCGAACCCTGGGGAACTCCGATAATAGGTGGCCAGGGAGGAGGAAAAATTTCCATCACTTCCCTCTGCCTCCTGTTAGATAAAAAGACTCAAACCAGCAGATGACCTTGCCGGCGATTCCACAAAATTCCCTTAGGCAGGCAAGTAACACTCGATGGTCCACCGTGTCAAACGCTGAAAAGAGATCGGAACAGAACAGGAATTGTCCTCCCCTCGATCTCTAGCCCTAAAGGGGTCATTATGCACCTGAACTAGCACAGTTTCTGTGTTATGCCTCGCACGAAACTCCAGACTGGAGTGGCTTTATCCAGATCATGGGCCACGTAGATGCTCCTCAGTTGAAGCGCCACACCTTCTCCATAATCTTACCCAAAATGGAAGATTGGAGATGGATGGTAATTTGCCTTGATGTCAAGGTCCAACAATGTTTTTTTCAGAAGGGTCTCACCAATGCCTCCTTCAAGATATTGGAAAAGATCCTCTGACAAAGAACACTGGACAATGGAGTCAACATCTCATTAAGAAATGAGTTGGCACTGGGTCCAGTTCACAAAAGCTGTGCTGAAGCTTGGACACAATCTCAATAACCTCAGCCACCTCCACCAGTCTAAACTCACCCCAACCAGGTAGAGTGCTCTCTGGTCACCCATGGTGACCACTGTCAGCCAAACACTGGCCCACTGGCGGAACCCCTGCCTGATGGCAGACACTCTGTCCGAGAAGAACCGAGCAAACCCTCGCACAATGCATTAGAAAAGACTACCTTCGGCTGTAGGCAGGAAGGATGGAGAATCCTGTCCATAGTCCAAAAGAGCACAGTTGGTCAGTTCCTCCTGGCAGCAATCTCTCTGGACAGGAATTCTACCTTCTTACAGTTGATTTCCTCCTGGTATACACTGTAGTGCACTTAAGGGCCAGTTTGTCTACCTCCGGCCAGGCTTCCACCAGCAGTGCTTTAATCTCTGACCCAAAGTCTTCATCACCTTGAGCTCCCATCATATCAAGGGGATCTCAAGTGAGAAGACCTGGGTCATGCATGGACTGGAGTGAGGGAGTCAAGTGCACCCACCAGCACCTTATTATAGGCATCCACTGCCATGCACCCCCAATGCTATAATTGCAGTCTTGTTTCTGACTGATCTGGCATTGCATAGCACACCTCAGGGACTGGTGGACAGTGCAGCCCTCTGGCTACCTGCCCACTCAGTCTGGTGAGAACCCCGGTGACGGAACTAAAACATGTCTGGCCTCTTTAGAACCCATCTAATCCTAGGCGCCTCTGCACCCCACTACCTCGATCCTACCACCAACCACAGTGCATGGGGTCCTCAACCAGACTGAATCACATGATTCCTCCCTATTTCAACCTCCCTACAGCACCTTGCTGTACTAACAGACACCGGAGGCTGAAAAAGGCTATAGATCATGCAGCTGGGATGCCCCATACACTATCCTAGCCTGCCCCAGGCCCTCATACCTTCTCAGACACATCCTCTTGACTACATAAACCCTAACCCAAAATATACAACCCACAAACACACTCTTACGTCATACACTGCACACACACACACACACACACACACACACACACACACACACACACACACACACTAAATAACTTAAAACCCAAACTACCCTCCCTAAAATAACCTACACCAAATACACTATATTTTAAAGTGCCAAAGCACAATCCACCCACCCTTAAAGTAACTAAAACAAAAATAAATAAAATGAATAAAAATAAAAGGGCTTAATCTCAATAAAATGCAATGTGCTATGAAAGTACTCTCTCCAAAAAGGGAAACAATCAAAACATGTAAGATGCAAACTAATGCATGAACTACATAAGCTGAATTAAATTATCAGATAGTCCAAGTACAAATAAACAAGCCAGGAATAATCAGCCCAAAGTCTCAAGATGAAAAAGAAGGCACTCAGGCTGCTAGTTTCCAGCAAAGATCTTAATAGTCACAAGGTCCCAAATTGTAGATTATTCAAAATGCAGGTTCAGCCAAAGGTATCTCACCTCTCACGAGTGGAAACCAGATTGAAAAATAGGTAAACCCTTCTTACCAGTCACAATCCCCAAGCCAGTGCTCTCACCGGCTTCAGATGGAAACAAACTACCGGGTTAGAATGGACACCAAGCCAGTGCACCAGTCCAGGCTAGAGGGCTGAAAAGAGGATCCACTTTGATAAGAAACAGTCTCAATAATCCAAGGAGAACCCCAGCAAGTCACAGAAAGTCTGGGTCACAGGAAGGCCATTCCTTACAGTCTTGGCACTCCACGTAGTCGACTCCAGGACTTAACGAGACAACAACCGACAATCGGGTTGACCCACAAGGCAGCGTAAGCTCTCACTTTCACACCAGATTGACTACCCTCGCTGCCTGCCACTGCTCCTTCAGCCAACTCAGTCGCATCAAGTCACTCCTCCTCAGATGTAAAACCAGGTAGTCAAAATCACCATTCTCCTGGAAACACCATGGGATCCTCCAGAAGCAACCAGTCAAACTGCACCTCTGATGCACCTTCCAAACTCCACACAGTCCTTTCAGCCCCACCACTGACCAGTGAGAGAGTTTGAACTGTGCTTCACAAATATAAAGCAGTTCACAGCACAGAGCTCGTGGTCCTCACTAAAAACAACAACTATGCTCTTAAACCTATCTCACGCTTTTGCCCTACCTAACAGTTCATCCCTACACTTTAACCAGCTAAAAACAAAAGTAAGAACTCAGAAGTTTCACAGAATTTGATTCTCCGAAAACAGTTTCGCAAATAACATTTTGAAGGCATTTATTCTAGAGGCAAGAATTTTTGTGAGAATGTTAATGTCACAATTTAAGAGAGAGATAGGCCAGTAACTGGCAGGTTGAAAGAGATTTTGTTTGGCTTAAGGAGCAGAACAATAGCGGCTTCCAAAAGCGAAGGGTCTAGAGAGTCAGATTTAAGAATATATATATACAGGCGGAGCAGGAGGGGCTAGCTCTTTGGAGAAAGTCTTATAAAATTAGAGGGGAAGTCATCCAGGCCAGGTGCTTTGTTTAAAGCCAGATCTTTGATGGCCTCCTTAACTTTGAAAAGGGAAATCGGAGAAGATAAGGATAACTGCTGGTGATCAAGGAGATTTGGAAGGGTGAGAGAACGTCCAAGTATGCGTCTATCTCCACAGGATTCAGAGGCGAAAGGGTTTTGCCATAAAGCTGGCAATAAAAATTCTCAAAACTGAGGCTACCTCTAGGGAGGGTCTTATTGGATCCATCTGGAGCTGTGGATAGAGGGAATTAATCTAGAACTGTGTATTTTCCTTAAGCGGAGAGCCAATAGCCTCCCAGCCTTTTGCCCTGATCCACATATATGGACAGAGTCTTTAAGATGGCATATCTGCCTTCTCCGTATAAGATAAGCATACTTGTTTCTTAAAGAAAGTAGGGTCTCTAGGAGTCAGACACGGCAGAAGAAGAAAGGAATAACTCTAAGGACCGGATTTGTGACAGGAGGGACAAGGCCTGGGATTCTTACAGCTTCTTTCTTCTGAAGTGAGCTTGATGAACTCACCCTGTAGGAAGCATTTAATGCACACCATTCATGGTTAGTTCTGGGCACAGAGTCTCTGTTGAGTTCAATAAAGGTCTGAATAAGAGATTGTATCTTGGAAGTAATAAACTTGTCTTTAAGAAGCTGGGTATTTAACTTCCATGTGGTGTCTCTTTGTATGTCAGGATCAGAAGAAAATGCTAGTCATGCCACTGAATGGTCAGAAATGACAATCAGTTCAATGCCTGAGTTGCAGAGACCAGAAAGGAGGGTGAGACTAATCAAAATATAGTCTAAGCAGGACCAGGACTGGTGGATAGCAGAATGAAAGGAACAGAGATGGTGGGAGGGATTAAGGATTCACCTTGGGTCACATAAGCCCAGTACATCCATAAAATCTCCCACAGCTCTCTGAGGAGGGAGAGGGGTTGAGCGCAAATAGGTCCGGTCTAAGTCCTGTTTAGATGGGACATTCCAGTCGCCCCTAAGATTAACTGAGTAGGTAGAAGGGCCGCAGATTTGTCAGCAAGGTCCATAAAGAAGGGACATCTCCCCCACCGAACCATATACACTGCCCAGGACCACCTCTTTATGATCCAGAAGACCTTTAACCAAAACGTATGTTCCTTTCAGATCCACAATGGAGAGATCCGCCTGGAAGAAGACATTCCTCATTAGTAAAATAGCTACTCCCAGCTTGAGGAAGTCACCTGCAGCAAAAATCTGACTCACTCCCTGCCGGTGAAGCCAGTTGGTCTCCTGGGTCAAGAGATGAGTGTCCTGTAAGAAAATGATGTGCTTAGGAGGGCACAGTATTTCAGAACCTGGTACCTTTTAGTAGGGTCTCTACTCCCTGACATTCCAGGTCATGATTTTTATTATGTAACTCACCGTGCTTTATGAACCCAGAAACGGACAAGTGGAAGAAAACAGTGAACAGCTAACCCATATGAGGTACACTCCATTCCACCACCACCACCCAAAATCAACCCACCAAACAGACATAATCTTAGTGTGGCCTGAAAGAGCCATAGAAACTCACCAACAATGTATAAACACGGGTAAATGAGTAGTCAGCCCAAACCAGAATACCACTGGTAAGCCTCCCAAAAATCCTCCTGCTCCCCCACACTTAGTTTGCTGCACATATGCCAGTCAATGATCCAGAAATGTCCTCCCTTATCCCATAAAAGACCCTGAACACTCAAACGTTTTACAAGAACCACTCCTAAAATAGGACCAAACATGTACATAACAAAGAAGATGAAGGGAGGGTGAAACACTCTGTGCCGGTTCCACTCTCATCAGAGGGTGATAACTGGCATTATATTGACTCAGAGTTCCTTCTAAAGAGAGCAGAGGCAGGCACAATCCCCAGCAGTACAGAACACAATGCAATACAGCATAGCCAGCAAGCCATTCCTCTGAGCCCCCCACTCCCCACCCGACTCCCCATAGCAAGGCAATTCCAACAGTGTGGAACTAAGAAATGAAAGGAAACTTACCCCATCACCCAAGGTGTAATAAAAAGACAAGAGGGGAACATCTGCATTGCCAGCTCATTAGGCCCACATCCTCTCATGTGGTTCTGGTCTGGTACCTCGTCCTGTGGACCCAAGAGTCATATGACCGTGGGACAAACCAAAATGGAGAGAGCCATGGGGAGTAAGGAGCAAAACTGGAGAAAGTAGACAAGCTTAGGAGTTCTCCATAAGTTGGGATGGTTAGGACCACCCCAGGGATCAGGAAGCCCACAAAGGAAAACAGGCAGCAGTTTAACCTGTGGCATTGGCTTGCCCTCTTTGTGAGTAAATAGAAACAGACCCCCGCGACATTCCAGCCAGAGTGTAAGGAACTGAGTGGGGGAGAAGACAGGGTTGGACTGGTGTGCACTGATTAAGGACCTGAGAAAAGACTTCCTGTTAATGGTTCCTTTTGGAGGCGCAGGTGGCATGCCGGGCATGTTAGTGGACAGCCCATGGGAGGTGCCTGAACACAGGTCCGAGGCAGTTGGCTAGGGGAAAACTACAGGCCGATGAGCCCTACTCAACCTTGAGCACGACCTCCCCACCTCATCATTGAGGAGACAGCGAGAAGGAAACCAAAGCCCCAACCAGACATAACCGAGCAACAATATTCATAAGTATTTGACAGAAAAAATTTATTCAGTCCAAGCATAGCCACTAAGCAGGTCAAGTGTCACAAACAGGTTAGGCGAAAGGGCCAGGTATTTTTAGCTGTCTCGGGCTGTTGTAGGAAAGTCAGCGCCATTGATGTGGATCTGTAGTTGGGCTGGGTAGGACATCTGAATTTGATTCCTGCAGCAATCAATTTTGAAACAGTTGGGTGGAAGGTGGTGCGCTCTGCCTGGTCTTGGGTGGTAGATCCTGTGTGAGATGCAGAGGTTTTCCTTCCCATAAGATGAACTGTAGCTCGTGGGCTTTAAGTAACACATGCTGCTTCTCAGGAAATTCAGGAACCTTATTATGAGGGGTGTTGGGGTGCACATTCAGGGGTCTCAGCTGTAGCCATCTATGTGCCCTCTCGATCTGGTAGCCTGAATTGAAAGGAGAAGGCCCTAATATTTTGACGAGTAGCTTCTGTGTAAAGTGACAATGCAGGAGCCCTCCTCCATCTCAGGCAAGCCAAAGATAAGAATATTGTTCCTGCTGCTCTGGCCCTCAAGGTCTTCTGTTTTTCCCTGAAGCTTGGATAGTTGTTGCTGCAATTTGGTGATCTCTGGGTTTGTGCGGTCTCTCCAGGCTTCTAGGGAGGTAGTTTTGGCATCCAAATCTCTGATTCTCCATCCCAGCTCCCCCATGTCAGCTCTTTATTACTTCAACTCTGAGGAGATATCTGCCAAAGTCTCCTAAATGGAAGCAGTTCCTGGAGGAATTGATCCTCTGTAAGGAGCCAGTAGCAGGTGTCTGCTCAGAAGATCAAGCAACTTGAGCCTCCGTGCCTTGGTCTCTTGGAGCCTCTTGAGGCGAGACTGGTGGTGTGTGCTGCAGCAGGGTCTGCCGCATATCAGCCTCCATCGTGGCTTGTCTTGTGCCAATTGCGATGAAATGAAGGTTCAAATAACTGCAGGAGATGTACAGGCACCAGATATAAGCTTTTGGTGTTAAAATCTGGAGTTTTTCCATGAAGATTAAGTTAGATGCAGGAGAGGAGGAAAGAGCTCCACCAGAAGGCTGCTACCAGTCTGCAGACATCACCTGATCCTGTACAACATCAAGCTTGATCTTGGGAGTGCCGTAGTATTTGTTACCATATGTCACCCTTATGTACAGTAGTTAGCATGTATATAACCTGTGTTTTCTTGAGTCTTGTCCACCACATGATTGCTTTTATTTTGAGCAGCCCTCAGCAACCAGTAAATTATGTTCTCCAGCATCACCACCTGCTATAAAAGAGTGCATTAGGCTCAAGGGAAGAACTAAGGGGCCAAAGCACCCTGCTGGTTCAGTTCTGTTGTCACCCAGGCAGTAAGGGACAAGAGGTCTTCCTAAAGGAAATTCAGAAAGACTAAGAGAGAGGAGGATAGGGAGAATTACCTAAGGTTTACTACTGTGGCAAGTTTAGCAGTACAGAGGCTAAGGCACAGAAGGAACTGCAGATGGCTAAGGAATTAAGAAGGGAGAAGTTCTTTTCTTTTATATAAGTGAGAAAAGGATGAGAAGGATGCCATTGTTAGGCTTCAGAAGGGGGGCAAGAGGGTGGAGAAGAATGGAGAAAAGCAGAGGTACTGAACAATAATTCTGTTCCATCTTCATCACGAAGAAAGATGGACTAGTGCATACAGAGGGAAGAAGGGGAGCAGGGGAGAGGGGAGCAGGGATGTAGTATTAGAGGAGGATAGAGTGAGGGACAGGATGTTAGCATTAAAGGTGTACAAATTACCAGTCCTGGATGGCATACACCCAAGGTGACTGAAGGAACTGCGTGAGAAGCTTCCAGAGCTACTGGCAGAATTATTCAACAGTTCACTGGAGTCAGGCATGGTACCACAGGATTGCAGAATGGCACATTTGGGAAGGATGACCCAGGAAATTACAGAGCAGTCAGTCTGACCTCAATCATGTGCAAGCTCATGGAGACCATACTTAAGGAAAAGATGGTAGAATAGCTAGAGGAGTATGATCACCAGGATAAGAGGCAGAATAGGTTTATGGGGGAAATCATGTCAGACAAATATGAATGACTTTTTCACTGGGGTCACTAAGACAGTAGACAGTGGCCAAGTGGTGGACATCCTTTATCTGGACTTCAGCAAGGTCTTTGACTCTGTACCCCACAAGAGAATGATCAGGAAGTTAGCAGATCTCAAGACTGGGGAAAAGAAGACCAGATGGCAGAAAGCTGTCAGAGGAACAGGACCCAAAAGGTGGTGGTGGTGGTGGGGGTTATCTAGCACCAGTGAAGTCACCCAGTGGAGTCCCACTGAGCTTTTGCTGGATTGGTGTTGTTCAATGTCTTCATCAATGACATTGGGGAAGGTATTAAGGGCAAAATATACCTATTTGTGGATGACACCAAGCTCTGTGGGGAGGGGGTAGACACAGCCAAAGTGATGTAGGACCTACAGGATGATCTCAAAATGCTTGAAACATGGTCAGAGATTTCCCAGCTTGGATTCAATGCCAGGAAATGCAAAGTTATGCACACTGGAGCCATGCATCCAAAGATGTAATACTACCTGGGAGTGGTCCCGTATCAGAAGCAGAAGAGGAGAAGGATCTGGTAGTGATGATCACTAGTGACCTGAAGCTCTCCATGCAGTGCAAAAAGCAGCAGCAAAGGCAAATAAGATGTTGGTACCCATAGTCAGGGGATCAGCAGTAGGTGAGAGGACGTTAATTTGTCCATGTACAAGTCACTGGTGAGGTCACATCTAGAGTAATGGAGTACTGCATTAGTGGCCACACCTTAAAAGACATTGTCTCACTGGAGACAGTCTAGAGGAGGGCAACAAAGATGATGGCAGGTCAGCAGGGTAAAGATATGAAGAGAGCCTGGAGGCTCTGAAAATGCACTCCTGGAGAAGAAGAGGGAGACAGGGACATGATTGAGACCTTCAAGTACCTGAACGGGATAAATAGGTGGACAAGAAGGGTCTCTTTAGCTAACTGGCAGCTGTAACACAAGGAAAACAGTCTTAAGCTGGGGGGGGTTAGGAGGAGGTTAGGAAGCATTTCTTCATGGAGAGGGTGGTGGCTATTTGGAATGTGCTACTGGAAGAGGTGTCTTGTTGAAGATGGTGGGCAGCTTCAAGAGAAGCTGGGACAAACATAAGGGGAAAAGAAAGGTCATGGGAGGAGAGATGGAAAAGATGGGAGGATTGGGTAGGTGGGGTAGGGTCAGTAGCTCAAACTGTGGACACTGCAATAAGAGCAGACTAGATAGACCAAAAGCCTTAGTCTTCTGGCTTATTTGTATGTTCATATGTTTGTATAAAGCTGAGCATCATCAAACTGTTGTAGTAGTAGTCATAACCATGACCTATGTTCTATGAACATATGAAATATGAAATTGCCAGCAGATACAGGCCATTCAGTCTATCTAGTCTGCTTGAGTGTGCAGCACTTCAGTCCATTAGACTGCAGCTGCCTCCTCCCTCATATGCTCTCCCCAATCTCCCACACCCTCCCGATTTGTATCCTCCCTTGAATCTGTCCCATTCCCTCTTGAAGCCCCAACACTCTGCAATTACAACTTCCTCGGGCAGAGTGTTCTGCCCTGCCACCACCACCCTTTCTGTGAAGTACTGCCTCCTCAGCTTCTCTTGAACCTGCCCCTTCCAGCTTCATAGAGTGCCCCTGGTTTCCTTCTGCCTTTTAGATTGAAACATATCTGGTGTCTACTTTGTTCAAATCCTTCAGGTACTTAAAGGTCTCAATCATATCCCTCTCTCCTTCTTTCCTCTAGGTATCATATTGAATTCTCTCAGCCTCTCTCAAATGGTCTGTTCCCCAACCCCAGGATCATTTTTGTTGCCCTCACGCTGTACCCTCTCCAGTAGTTTGATGTCCCTTTTCAAGTAGAGGTACCAGAATTGCACACAGTACTCTAGATGTGGTCTCACCAGGGACCTGTACAGGGCAAGATGACCTCCCATTTCTAGAAGTAATCCTCTTGCTATGCACCTAGCATCCTGTTTGCCTTCACTGCTGCCTTCCAGCACTGAGAAGAGTGGTTCACCTCCCCAGTTACTGGCACTCCCAGATCCTTCTCCTCCTTGGATTTTAACGGACACCTTCCAGTCAGTAATTGTGTCCTGGGTTCTTGCCTTCTAAATGCATCACTTTGCACTTCTTGGCATTGAAACCAAGCTGCCAAGTGTGAGACCATTTCTCAAGTTATATCAAATCCTCCTGAAGTACTTTTGCTCCTCCCCATCTACCTCGGCACAAATCTTTGTGTCATCTGTGAAGAGACTGATCTTGCTGTAAATCCTCGCTGCAATGTAGGCTATGAAAATGTTAAATAGAACTGGTCCCAGCATGTAGGCTAAGTGAAAATGTTAAATAGAACTGGTCCCAGCACTGAGCCCTGTGGTACACCACTTGTTACTGTGCAGGGTTCAAATGCCCCCCACTACTACTACCTTCTGCTGTCTACCCTACAGCCAGTTTTCGACCCATCTGACCAGTTTCCTCCTGCTCCCAGACTCTTCAATTTGCAGGTCAGCCTACCGTGGCACCGAGTCAAAGGCCTTGCTGAAATCCAGGTAGAGGACATCCACCGCATGTTCGCTGTCCAGTGCCCTCGTAACCAGTCATACAAACCAGCCAAATTTGTCTGGCAGGATCTGCCTAAGACAAACTCGTGTTGCCTGCTGTCCTGAAATTGTTATCTTCAAGAAATTGCACCAGTCTTTCCTTGAGGATTTTCCCATCAGTTTTCCCACAATTGCAATTCCCACTCCTTTATTAATCTTCACTATTCCTCCCTTAACCTTTTATGCTCACTAATGTACCTATAAAAGGTTTTATCCCTCTTCTTAACTGAGTTGGCTATTTTTCTTCAGTTTGGGCCTTTGCTATTCTGACTGCCTTCCCACTTCTTTCTGCTTTAATTGATACAGTTCCTGTGGTGCTCCTTCTGTGATTCCTTATACTTTTGAATGCAGCCTTTTTCTCCTTAACCTTCCCTGCCACCTCTTTTGAGAACCATAGTGGTTTTACTCCGCTTTGTTTTCTTTTTTGTTTCACACAAAGGCTTGTTGCCTCTATGATAGCAGTTTTGATTTTTCTCCATTGTTCTTCCACCCTCATTTTGCCCATTTGCTAGTTCACCCATTTTGCCAAAGTCGGCCCTTCTGAAGTCTAGTATCCTTGTTTTTGTATGGCTTGTCTCCATGGCTGTGCTTATTGTGAAGCACACTGTGCAGTAGTCACTTGTTCACAGATGTCTACTGACTTCTAAATTTGTGATCCTCTCTTCATTTGAGAGTACCAGGTCTAGTATTGCTCCTCCCGAGTGGGTTCCAACACTAGCTGTCTAAGGCCTGCTCTGCAGGGCATCGAGAATGACCCTGCTCTTGGATGTGGCTGCAGTACATGTCATCCAGTTAACATCTGGCATATTCAGGTCCCTCATCAACAGTATCTCCCTTTTTCAGCCATTTTAGAATATCCTCTATCATTGTCTTGTCCGTTTCTCCCTTTGAGGCGGGGGTCTGTATATAACCCCTGTGCAGATGGTGATGCCATTCCTGTCTCCAAGGTGACCCAGGTGCCTCTTGTCCTCCCCTTTACTTTTAGTTCTGTAGCTTTGATCCCTTCCCTTATGTATAGAGCTTACTCCACCTCCTCTTTACCCTCCCTGTCCCTTCTGTAGACTGTGTACCCCAGTATGTTGACATCCCAGTCATGGTTCTCCATGTACCATGTTCTGCGGACTGCCACAATATCCAATTTTTCATCTTCCATCAGGGCTACTAGCTCAGGAAGCTTGTTTCCCAGACTATGGGCATTGGTACTCATTGCCCTCCATTTAATGTTGGCTTTATCCTTTTCCCCATCCCTGCTCTTATTGCCCTTGTCTATTTTTCCATTTACCCCTGTCCTGCCCTCTGTTGAGCTCTGTACCTCAGTGTTTACCTTACTACCTGCCATGTTTTGTGGGGTAGGCTTGAAATTTCCTGCCTCCTGATCAGCACCTCCCCTTGGCTGGTTTAAAAGCTTGCCAAGGAAGCATTTAAACCTGTCACTTAGGAGCTTGGTTTCCTTCACGGACAGATGCAGACCATCGTGCCAGTATAGACCTTCATCTCTCCAGGTGTATCCCCAGTCCCCAATGAAGCTAAAGCCCTGTTTCTGACCAGTTTTGCAACCATTCATTAAACTGCATGGTGTGCAGTACCCTAGCCTTACCCCTGCTGTGGACTGGCAGCACCTCTGAGAAGGTAACCGTGTTTGCTACCTGTCTGAGGCCCCTCCACAACTCCACAAATTCATCCTGTACTGCACTGATTCCATGCCTAGCTAGGTCATTTGTCCCAAGGTGGACAATGATATCTAGTTCCTCTCCTGTGATGCTGCTTCTGCAATCATGAGGATTTGCTTCTTGTCCCTCAAGCCATGGCAACAGGCAGGCACCTTACTTCCCTCTCCTCTCCTTTCCCAGTTCTACCCCTAACAATTGAGTCCCCTATCAGAAGTTGTTTCCTTCCCCTGTGGTGTCCCTTGCCACCCTTTTGTGGGTCTCCTTGTGGATGTCCTCAGTATTCTTCTTGGTCTCCACTGAGGGTGCCATCATAGAGAAACCTTGCCCTGCCAGACTGGTGTATGATTTGTGTAGAGGTACAACTAGGGGCTTGCCTCTGTTCCACCACCTGCACCCTCCCAGAACCCACTGTGGTCCAACTGCTCTTCAGACTTGGCAACCTCTGAGGCAGTGGTTGGGCAGTGGTGCTCTTTGGGTTGGGGAGGCCTCCTTAGTCCTGCCAGTTCAGCCTGGAGGTGGGCAATCTCCTCCCTCAGAGCTGACAGTTGCCTACAAATGGGACAACAACACAGTTTCCAGAATGTCTCCTGGAAACTGCTGCCCCACAGCCAGTGCATCGAATGGCGTTAAGCAGTTTAAGGTAATTAGAACAATATAACATGTCTAAATTTTCAGGTATCCATACTCTTAGACATTGGAACCCTCCCTGGCCCAATGGAACACATCCACGGTAGGGAGACCCCAGGATCTGGGTTGAAGATGGGAAGCATCTCCATCTTAGATTCAGTTACCTGAAACCTAAAATAGCCTCAAACTTTTGTATAAGGAGAACATCTGTGGGACTAAATTCACTGGATCAGCCAAATATAATAAGGTGTCATCAGCATAAAGGGAGATCCGGACCTCAGATTCTTCCACCCTAATTTCTTTGTATGATTCTGATTGTCTAATCAGAGCCATAAAGGGTACCATACTTAATGTGAACAGCAACGGGAGAGCAGACACCCTGTCTAGTTCCTCGTTCTGTGCTGAACCTATTAGAGAACACCCCAATCGCTCTAACCCTGGCACCGGATCACTATACAGATTAGATATCCAGTACCAAAATTTGCTCCCAAATCCAAATTTTTCTAGTGTTTTATTCAGGAACAGCCAATCCAAATGATTGAACACCATTTCAGTGTCTAATGAGATTACAGCCCTGAGCCCCA
This sequence comes from Neoceratodus forsteri, assembly GCA_016271365.2. NCBI lineage: Eukaryota > Metazoa > Chordata > Ceratodontiformes > Ceratodontidae > Neoceratodus > Neoceratodus forsteri. The sequence goes on from CM057455.1 coordinate 1,188,939,400, forward strand.
GGCAAGGGAGAAGAACCTGAGGAGAGCACATTAAGCAACAGACGAATATTGTCCTGTATGTGCCATCTGGAGTCAAACCCAGTTTGATCGGGTGCACCAGGACGGATAATCCCTTTAAGTTTCTCTCCAATTAGTTTAGTGAACATTTTCTCATCCACATTTTACAGGAAAATTGGCCGATAACTGCACACTCCGCCAGATCTTTTCCAGCTTTAGGTAAGACTGAGATGATGGCCTCCCCAGGACACAGGGACTGCACCTTGTTTGTGAGCCTCGTTGCAGACAGCAAGCAAAATTGGAACTACCTCCTTACTGAATACTTTATAAAATTCAACAATAAAACCATCCAGTCCAGGCACCTTCCGAACTTAGGGATGCTATCACAGATCTTAGATCCCCTCCGTGAATGGACACTCCAGGCCAGTAGCTTGTTCTGCAGTAAGGGCCAGGAGCTCCACCTTCTCCAAAATGAATCTATGCTCTGGCTATTGTCGAGCCCCTCTCGTCTGTAAAGTTGGGAGTAAAAATCTGCAAACGCCTTCCTATCGCAGCAGGTTTAACCAGGAACTCCTGTATCCTTCTTATCTTTAATTTTAGGGATATACCCATCCAGTTCTTGTTTCTTAATGTGCATAGCTAAGAGCCTACCTGCCCTGTCCCTCCCTCATAATATCTTTGATTTGTGAAGTGAAGGAATTGAGAGTACGGTGCATCATCAATTGATTATATAACTCCTGAGCTTCTTGCAATTTTTGATATGTAGTGGGGTCCCTAGTTAGTTTATGCTCCATCTCCAACGAGGCTATAGAAACTAAAACTTGAGATCATTTAGCTTATGAACCTTGTTCTGATAGGCGGCATGGCCAATTATTTACCCTGTAGCACCGCCTTGAGAGCATCCCAAATAAATGTCACCGGGTATCTGTTACTCTATTCACTTTCAAGTACCACTTGATATCCTCTTCAATTTTGTTACAAGGGTCTTATCCATTAGAAGGCCAGGTCCGCCACCAAGAACCTGTGGGGGCTCGGCCCCAGACTGCAACCACCTGGACCACAGTGTGGTCCTAGAAAGAGACTGGATGTATCTGAACTTCCTCAAACACATGAACCTCTGATTGCCAGGAGTATATCCTGTCCAGTCTGGAATAGGCATTAGCGACTGGGGCATAAAAGTGTAATTCCTAGCTAAGGGGTGCAGCCACCACCAGAGATCCACTATTCCTGATTTGGTAACAAGGTTCATAAGAGTCTGGAACACCCTCAATAGCTCTTGTGCTGGATGGATTCTTGTCCAACTTGTAGTTTTCAACCGATTCCAGTCACCAGCTGCTATGTGGCTCCAGGCTCCAGGGTCCCAATAATTGAGAAAAGATCTCTAAACAAAGCCCCAGAAGGAGGGATAGGTGTGTATACTGGCAGCAATGCATGAATTGTCCCACAGCTCTCCAGATAGTATCACCCATTTACCACTGCCCTCCTTTAAAACCCAACAGGTTTGAAATGAGAGTCCCCACTTCAATAAAATAGCCATACTGGCTTTTGAAGAGGAGGTTGTAAATCTGAGAATACCCATGCCAACCCAAGATCTCTGTAATTTAGTATGTTTCAGCGGAGTAAACTTAGTTTCTGTAAGCATGCTATGTCACACAGTAAATCTTTCAATTCTTTCAAAATTCTGGCCTTTTTGAGTTTACATTTTAATGCCTTCCACATTCACCGTACAAATATTAAGTGACCCCATTGTAAAAGAAGAAATAAAATTACTGTCCCCTCCCATTCTCCCCTCCATTGTGCCTTCCCAGAGCCCACATAAAACAAATCAAAAAAATAATAGAACAAAGTGACAAACAGAAAACAGATTACCAAGAAACATCTAGGTTACCTAGCAATCTCAACTGGAGATGCAGGGCAACCACAACTATAGCAGAACTGTACAACAACTCGGGCAGGAAAGATGACCAGCCACCGTAGGGTACTAAGCTAGCATAGCTGTACCCGAGTGATCTCCTGCAGCCACAGGTCAGTCACTGGGGACACAAAGCCCCCAAAAGAATTAGAAGAGTACAGCACACTCTGTGCAAACAGTAAATCAGCCTACAGGCACTGGCTGGGATACACCTTCCTTCTAGCAAGAAGACTTCCATTGAGGTAGGTCCAAAGCCCCTGCTCACTGGCCCCGGTCAAAGATTTAACCAAAACCTTGCCATCTAATTGAACTTATGGGGAATATTATGATCTATCCCTTGGTTAGTGTTGAAGAACATTGTAAACCATAAAGAAATAAACCATCTTATTGAATGAGCTACCCAACTTCTGTTAAATTAACTCCAAGGTGTCAAATGAAGCAATGGGTGCTGGATAGGAAAAAGAAACCCTTAAAGCCTTCATCAAGAATGAGACCCAGGCAAATAAAAGCTATGGGGGCTGATTAAAACCCAATATAAACCCCATGAAGCTTGTAGCTCTTATGTGGTAAAACCTTGCAATGTTCTTAAATAAAATAATTTTGAACTTACTGCTTATAAAGGCGGAACAAGGTCCATAGGAACTCACCATAAACCCTCACTTTTGGTTCCTTACCCCACCCCAACAATAGCCTTATTTATTAACAGAAATAGAGATTGTGAATAGGAGAGGCCCCAACCTCTGACTTTGAGCTATATCCCTACTCCATCCTGTGCAAAAAAAAAATACCACTATTACACTCTCAGCTCTAGAATGTAAAATCTAATCTTCCCTAATTCGAATTTAACAAACATTGCAAGTTTAACAATAACCTTAGATGCAAATTTACTGTTCAGATAACTCGCAACAGTTCCCAACGTGGAATTCAAAGTTGAAAGCCTTCATTCTATAGGATGACAGTCTCACCACCTGTGCATGTGGGATGTAGTCCCATGCTGAGGGAACTGCCTAGGAGTGCACAGGGAAGTTTGTCTGCTCCCCAGGCTGCCGTCAAGAAATGAGTACCGGTCCCAGTAGTTCCTCCCAGTACTAAGAACCCAGTCTCAGTTTAAAATTCAAAACGCAGCCAGAATGTTCCTCAGGTGCTGCAAATCAAAGACCTGTATATCTACTAACATACTCCTAACATACTAAAATGCCAGCAGAATAGGCCTAACGGTCTTTTGTGTCTGCTCGTTTGGTCAGCCCCACCCTGGAAGCTGAGCTTGCTGCCCCCTCACCTTCTCTGGCTTCTCCTTCCCAGTTCCGGATATTCTCGCTATTGGATTTGCTTCCAGAACCCTTCCCTGTACCTGTCCCACCCCTCTTGAACCCCTTCACCGTTTCTGCCTCCACCAGCCCCTAGGTAGCACATTCCATGGCTCCACCACCCTCTCAGTGAAGTAGCACCTCCTCCTTTCTCCCTGAATCTTCCTCCTCCAGCTTCCATCCATGCCCTCTAGAGCCCCTCCTCCTTCCTTTGAAGCACCCTGACTGTTCCTCCCTATTTACCCCCTTCATGTACCTGAAGACCTCTATCATGTCTCCCGGTCCCTTCTCTCTTCCAATGTGTACATATTTAGCTCTTCGAGCCTCTCCTCATCTACCTCCAACAAAGTCACAAGTTCAAGGAGGAAGCTGTCAGGGGAGAACCCATCAAGCTATATCAGCGTGTAAGGTTGGAGGTTCATTTCTTCTTCCTTAGGCGCCCGGCCTCCAGGAGCTATCCCACAAAGCAGATTTTCTATTTCAAATTTGGCTTGTTCTGAGCTAGTATCTGGAACCTGAATCCCCAGCCTCTCCAAAGCCAGGGTTGCCTGCGGAGGTTGTCATAGATCTGCACACTCTCCCCATCATGTAGCCACAGCTGCAAGGGATACCAGAGATAGGCCCTCAGCCCCTACTCTCTCAGAGCTTTAACTACTTGGAGCACTTTTTCCTCTTGGCCATCATACCCAGGTTGAAGTCCTGGTCAAAGAACACCTTTGGCCATACAGATTTGGATCCCTCTTGTCCCAGGGTAACCACAATATTTTCTCCTTAGTGGGGAATTTAAGGAATTTCACCATGATGGACCTGGGGGAGCTCCTGGTTTAGGTTTTGGGGCCAGCACCCTGTAAGCCCTCTCAATAGCAAAGTCAGAGTTTTCTGGTAAGGCGAGCTCCTGTTGCAGCCATGACTCCAAATACCCCACCATATCTGCTTGCTCGCTGCCCTCAGGAATTCTGAAAATACGGATATTGTTCCTTCTGGCTCTTGCCTCAGGGTACTCTGCCCTGTCAGTTAACTCACATTCCCTCCTGTGAAGAAAAGCTAGGAACACCCAAATGCCATATGTTCATTTTGTAAAGTGTCTAGGTGAGTTTCCATAGCCAATGTGTGGGATTCAAGCTTTTTAAAGTCCAATTGCAGGCTGGAAATCTTGGAGTCAATCCGATGAAGGATGCTTAACATGTGCTAGCCATCTGCCTTGGTGAGCGTGGATGTAGATTCAGATTCTGAGTCCTCATTGCCTGAAGCTGTAGTAACTGAGGGACCTCGATGGTGAGGGGCTAACAGGCGCTCCTCCGTAGATGCTGCAGAAAGCTTAGTTGGTGCAGCAAAGTCCTTCTTTTAGTTTTCCCCATTCTGCCCAGTGTCTGCAAGATTTAAGGGCATCAGATGCTAATCAAATAGAGACTTGATGGCTTTCGATGAGTGTTTTAGTCGACCTGGGCTCAGGAGCTGTGGAGCTAAGCTACCATTAGGTAAGCTGCATCACCGGAAGTCCTTGGACCCACTCTTATGGAGGGTACCACATGTGCTTCCCTCCAGTCCCTGGGCATGCACCCTGAGTTCAGAGAGGTGTTGTACAGATCCAGCAATGGCCTGCCAGAGCTCTGCCAACTCTCTCAGCACCCTAGGGTAGACTCTGTCTGGGCCAGGTGCCTTGTCCACCTTCAGGGACTTTAGGCCCTCCCTCAACCTTTCCACCATGATTTCCCCATCTGTGGTTGCTTCTCTCCCATCCTCTCCCACCTCACCCTTCTTCTCAGGTATGGTCCTATCCCTCCTTGGTGAAGACTGAACAGAAGTATTCTGTACTTCTGCCTGCTCAGCCTCTTTTTACCCACCCACTTCCCTCTGATCCTAACAATCTGATCCTTGCTGTTCCTCTTCTCTTGGATATGTCTGAAGAAATCCTTTTCTCCTTCCTTGATCCCTGCACTAACCTCCGTTCCCTAGCTGCTTTTGCTGCCCTTACCACTCTGCTCACTTCTCTGGATTTCTTCACATATTCTTCTGTTTTCTGCCCTGTTGGATCTCTTGTGTATCCTAAATGTATTCCTCTTCTCCCGCACCTTCTCCACAATCTCTCTACTCATCCAACTCGGTTTCTTGGTCCTGGCTTTTTGCTCTGGCTCTTGACACAAGTTTTAGTGGCTTCAGCCAGTCCTATCTTGATGACTGCCCATTGTTGTTCCGTGTCCATTTCTGGGTGGACACTTGCCATATGACTTTCCAGTATAAGTCCCATCCTGCCAAAGCCCACCCTTTTGAAGTCCAGGAACCTAGTTTTTGTAGTGGCTACTTCCTACCCAGATTAATTGAGAACCACGTTGTGTGGTGGTCACTGCTTGCTAGAGATTCCTCCACCCTTACATCCCTGTCATGTTCACCATCTTCCAGTACCAGGTCTAGTATATTCCTCCCTCACTGGCTCCATTACCCTCTGAGTAAGGAAGCCATCCTGGTATGCTTCAGAAGGATCTGCTCTCTCGCAAGTGGTTGCTGGAATGCCCCAATCCACCCCAGGAAGATTAAAATCCCCCACCACTGTGCTCCTTTGCCACTATGCCTCTGTATGTGCTTCCCCAGTTCTCTGTCCATGTCCTCCTTCTGGGCCAGAAGTCTATAAATGACCCCCAGACAGATTTTGGTCCATTTCTGCTGTGTTGTTGCAGCCAGATTACTTCCGACCTGCCTTCCTCCCTATTACATCTGATCCCTTCTCTTACATAAATGGCAATCCCCAGCCTTTTCTTTATCTTTGTCTCTCTGGAATAGTTTGTACCTTGGGCTGGTTAGGTCCCAGTCATGGTGCTTGGTTGCCCACATTTCAGTAATGGCAGCTATGCCCACCTCCCCTGTGCCATCAATGCCTGCAACTCTGCCAACTTGTTCCCCAGTCTCCCTAGCATTTAGTGAAACCATTCTCCACACTGCTCCTATCCTTCCGCTTCTTTACAATTCACTTCAACCCCTTTTTCACCAAGGTCGTCGTATCTATCCTGGTGGTGAGGCGAGGTCCATGGGACCCCCTCTCCTGGTGATTCCCAGTTCCAGTGCCTCCCTCCTACCTAGTTTAAATGATGCCTCTCATTGATGCCATCCTCCGCCTTCTGCTTCAACACCTGTGACCCTGCCCTGCTGAGGTGTAACCTATCCCTGCATAAAGATCTGTGTTATCCCATATACTACCCCTTGGTCCCACACCATTTCCTCAGCCACTTGTTGAAGTTACTGATTCTTCTCTTCCTGTCTGTACTAGCCCATGGCACTGGCAGAACATCTGAGAAGGCTACCATTGTTCCCTCTTTGCTGCATAGTTTCCCACTTCCCTGAAGCTGTCTTGTACCTCCTCTATCCTTCTCCCTTCCAGATAATTTGTTCCCAGGTGCACCACAATGTGCGGCTTCCTGCCACCTTCCCACACATACCTGCCCATATTCTGTCCCACTCTACTCACTGTCATGCCTGGCATGCATTCTACCCAGATGTTACTTTTTCTGGCACCCCCATCTTATACCCTTAAGCATAGAATCCCCAGAATTAGGACTCTTTGACTCTTATCCTGCTCTCCATCTTGTTACCCTTCACTCTCCTGCCCCCAACTTGTGGGGCTCTCTCATCCCCCGTCCCACCTCCCTTTGCTTCCTCTAACCTTTGCCTTGTCCTCTCCCCCTTCACAAATATGACCGGGGTACTGACCTCCACCTCCAAACTATTTTCCTTCTGTGGAACCTCCCTTTGCACTCATTTGTTGTTCCATCCACAATGATATCACCTCCTCTGCTATTACTTCTGTGAAATGTGGCCCTCCCCACTCTGACTCCCTCCTCTGTGCCAAAGAATTTGTTTTATATTTCCTGCAACTGCACCACAATTTTTGGGCTGGAGTAAAAGCAGTCTATAAAAGAATGCACCCTTTCCTGCGTGTGAATCTAACAGCAGAATTACAATTTCCTAAGTTGTTTGCACTGTCTTTGGGGCTGATGCATTGTGCACTTATGCATTATGTGCCAACTCTGTTGCAACTTCAAGATTATCTTTCCTGGCTGGCTGGGCATTGAGCTCAGTATTGTCCTCCCAGAGTCTGTGAGGGTATGGTCTACTGTTATGCGTGATATAGTGTTTCTGCCTGCATACACCACATAATTCCATGCTAAGCCTCCCATACCACTATTATCTAAATAAAATTCACATGGCTTATAGGTTTTGTTGCCAACTCTGGAACATTTCAAGAGCAAACATTGTTTGAAGCCAGGATGTTGTTTGAGTAGTAACACTGCTTCATCTATGCTGATGTATATGGAAGGTGAATACAGTATGCTGTCGTAAACTTGTTGAGCAATATATCTAAGACATTTCTGATTTTTCAAAGTTTCTCAGGTGATGCCACAGTATTTTCATTATCAACAAAATGCAGAAACTTTGAAACATTCATGAATTTGTTCCTACTCATAAGTGAGTGTACTATAGGTGTGACAGGAATGCGCTTTGTGAACCAATAATCTGCCAGCTGTGCTTTTTTCCAACCAACTCAAAAGGAAAATTCTTAGTGTATATATATATATATATATATATATATATATATATATATATATATATATATATATATATACATACACACACACATATATATATATATTTCAGAAGAATACACTGGTTTCCATGAGGTACTACATGAAAATTCAGTTGTCATGGGTGTAGTGCCCCAAAGTAAAGGGTAAAGGGAATGGGGCACCACAATAAAAATTAGTGGGGTTTGGTCTGCCCCGGGGTCCCAGTGGTGTTGTGGGGCATGAGGAGCTGTGTTTTGGATCACTCTAGTGTTCCCCCAGAAAATCATCAAGCAGGGCATATTTATAAAAAAATAAAATGTTTTCAATTGCCTATCTGCTGCCTGCTTGCTCCATTCCACCCCAAGCAGGTATACACGAAATGGGCACCCACTCACCTGGATGGCAGTGCAGTTGGTGCCCATTTCAAAATTCATGGCCCGTAGGTTTGGGAACGCGCTCAGGGTTCAAGAATTAGATCCCCAAATGTGTTTTCAAAGGAAAACAGCCATTTCTTCAACAGATCGAGCTGGGCTGTGGAGTAGAAAGGACACAGGAGTGCAACTGGTGACTGTGGCTTACCTGAGGTGTTGTGTAGCCGGTCCTGTTGACTCCACAATGTTCCCCTTCTCTAGCCAGTGATGACCCCCGATGTCTACTACTCCTGTGGTGTGCCCTGTTGTGCGGTCAGGTCCAGGTCATTGCCACTGACGAAAAAGTGAAGGACTCAGTTCCCTGTGGCAGTGTGGGCTCAGTTTAGCCCCATTTGTTTTTTATATGTTCTGTGAAGTGTCCGGTCCTCTTTGGCAGCACAGGAAGAGCTGCATCTTCAGAAGAGCCGATGAGTGTCTAAAGACCCAAAAGGGCCCCTGCCATCTGCCACACTGCCTGCTGCCTCTGCCAGTTTTCCCTCCCTCTTTCAGAGATCCCTCCTCCCAGCAGCTTTCTTCACTCCTGGCAAGGGTGGTGAATCAGCGGCTGCACCACCAGCTAGGTGCAGACTGCCTGAAGTTTATTTTAATAAAAAATGTAATTGTTTTAAAGCTCTCTGGCACTTCAGGAGACGGCTAAGAGCGGAGAGGGTGAGTTATGCCCCAAATTTGAATAATTATTCTGGGCAAGCAACTATCCATGGGAGCGGCCTGCCCTAGGCCTAGTGGGGATAAAATGAATAGGCATTAAGGGGGCTGCACTGAGGTGGGCAAGGGAACTGACTGTCAGAAAGGCCTGATCAGACCTGAAGAAGTAAAGGGTGCTGACCAGTCCAAAGGATTTAAAAGGGCAAAGGCCCACAGAATTAAAAGGGGTCCAGTCGGTATGCCCACAAAGAGGAGAAGAGCAGTTAACCTCCTTGTGCTCCCAGGTCGCCTCTTAAAATGCTTTCAGCTTAGTGTGCTATACCTGGTTAAACAACTAAATAAAAAAAAAATATATTGAAAGGGACCTCAAGAACCCATGCCCATTATGTGGTTCAAGCTCAGTGCTTATGTAACATATAGTTGAATGATGAATATGGTTGTTGGATACAGAGGCCAGCATAAAGAGGACAATGTTTACTAGGTAGTAGTATAGAATGCATTGTGCTTAAGTACTTGGATGCTTGAAATGAGTCGCTTGATATATTTGATGGTTTTGCCTTTCTCTGTATCCCACCTTTAGGAAGGAAGCTTGAATAGAATTATGAAAGCCTCCAGTGGGATAAGAGTGCCGCAGAAGGAGGAGGTGTCGGGGAGGTTGGTGGATGAGTGCGACTCACTCTAAGCAGAGCGGAGTCAGCTGCTACCGCTAATAGGCTGTGGGGAGGAGTTTTCTTCCCATAATCCCGGCTACTCCTGCAATTATGTGTGGTCTAGTGCTTATGTAACATATAGTTGAATGATGAGTATGGTTGTTGGATACAGAGGCCAGCATAAAGAGGACAATGTTTACTAGGTAGTATAGAATGTATTGTGCTTAAGTACTTGGATGCTTGAAATGAGTCGTTTGATATATTTGATGGTTTTGGCCTTTCTCTGTATCTCACCTGTAGGAAGGAAGCTTGGATTAGAATTATGAAAGCCCCAAAAAGAATATAATATCAACAATCGCTCTGTAACTGAATGCTGAAGAAGTCGTGCATGACAACTTAATGATATGAATAGATGATCACCTCCTCCAACTCTGAGAGAGAGTGTGACCAGTAGCACTCAGGAGAGGAAACCCCTTGGGGAAACCTCTGAGTACCCTTGGCTACTGACCTGCCCATGCTTCTAGGCATACTAAAGGAGAGAGATCCTAATTAAACTAAATTAATCAGCTAAATATAAATTCTAATTGTAGAATTTAATCCAGATAAATGGAGCTTAAGAAAGAACTGAATTGTAAATGTCCAGTGAAGTAATTCCTCCTAATAAACTCCGAGTCCAAGAATCCATGTACAATTCAGATTGATGGAGAGTAGATATATGAAGGATTGTCTTCCAGACTTCAGTTGATAGAGGCAGAATCCAGGAAATGTATGATGGTGTAGATGAAGTTGATGACTGACGAACTCAGTACAGGAGACCAGATGCAGATAGTTGTATCCAAACGCTGACGCTCAATGAGGCAGGATGAATAGAAGTGGTATGACTTCCAGGTTTCTAATAATAATAGAGGGCTTGTAAGTACATGGAATGAGAAGGCTTGGAGCCAGGCTACGGACTAATGAATCCAGTTCTGATAAGTAAATTATAGTCTTAGGAACTGATATGAAGGCAACGGCTGTAGAGCTGAGCTGGAAAAATAGCAAGCTGTAGAGGATAATCGGAGACACTGGTGCAAGGTATGAAGCATCCAAGTAGTAGAATATGGTGAGGCCAAAAGTAAGCAAGTCAGTTTGACTGTTAATCTGAAATGAGAGGTAGTAGGAGCAGGATGGCACCAACGAAGGCAGATGAGAAGGAACAGAACGTGGCAATCAGCTCCTGAAGAAGTGCAGCTGAATGATAGCTGGTGAGGTAGAGAGAGGTCGCTGATTCCAGTAGGTGAAGCGCAGCCAGATCCAGGAATGTCTGCTGGCAGAAATTGAGGTGGAAGATAGTCCGGTTGACGAGATGAGCAGTGATCCATCAGCTGGAGAGGTACGAGAGGCAAGTAGCTCTAGGTAACAGGAATGCAGCTATACCCACAAAGGGCAGCTTAATAAATTTGGAGCGGCAGACAGCCTCCATGAGACACATCTGGAATCACACAGTAGTATTGTAGCTATAGGCAGACTTACAGAATGTAATGATGCTGAGAACCAATGTATCCAGATCAAGGAAGGCAGGGATCACATGGAAAGACTGAGGCAGATGGCAACTGGACAAGAGGCATAACATCCAAATTGAAGGTATTCAAAGTTCGAGGCAGGATGCAAAGTTCGAGGTAGGAAAACCAAGCGAGACGCGAAGAGTCCCAGATGGATAACTGAAGAGGCTGAAGCAATGAAGTAGCATTGTCACAGGGTCTGACTCAGTAGAGCACAAGCATGACAAGGAAAGTTTGAAGGGAACGCCAACTAAGTGTCCTGAAAAGTGAAGCAGCAGTATTCCAGGACTGAGGCAGCAGGGCAGACAACCAAGAATAGATAACGACGAAGAAACGTCCAGATGCACTCCAGTAAAGAGCTGCAGGCTGGTGATACGGCAGCAGAAGGTATATAGCAGAATGAGTGAAACTCAGGCCTTGAGCTGGGTGAGGCGGAAGTAGAGTAGAAGGAGGAAACCCCAGCCCTAAGGGTGAAGGCAGATCAAGAAGCAGAAGATTGGTAGGCAAACCTCCCAGCCCAATGGGCTAAGGCAGGTCGTAGAAGCAGATTATTAGTAGGTAAACCTCCCAGCCTGATGGGCGAAGGCAGGATGTAGAAGTAGGCGATTATGGTGCAAGAAATGTATAGGAACAAGGACTTCTAAACTTATAGGGCATATGTCCAACTACATGCGATGGCCAACTTCTGGCCCCATGGACGAGGAAGGTAGTGAGCAGTAGGAGATAATGTAATGGAAATGTTGAACTGTATGCAATGGAGAGGTCATGTCCTGGTAAGTAGAAATCGCAGCAATATGTAAACATAGGGTAGAAGGAAGCCAGTTCATGAGAAACTCAGTAGATTGCAATGTCAAGCTATTTGGAAGGACCTTTAAGCCCTGGAGGGTGAAGCAGGTAACATGAGCAGGTAAGGTAAGAAGTGAACTGGTACAAGTTGTAGGTGAAGACAAGCTGCATGAGGTAGGCATGGTAGCAGGAAGCAGGTGAACTCATCCAAGGAGTATATGAGAAATGGCAAATGATGAACTGAATCTGTAGAAGGGAGCTCCTGGCAAGCAGCCACAGCAGTGAGTAGTCATCCAAAAGTGAGGTAGAGCAAAGAATGACTGAAGCGAGACGGCATGGCAAATGTCCAAGGATAGCAAGGCAAGTCTCGAGGCATGGCTTGATTATGATGCACAAGTGACACAGATGACAAATTGAAGGAGAGGTGAGAATGAGCAAATAGGAGCTACAGGCAACCAGCACTGAGGGCATGAGTAAACCAATGACTGGAATGTTCACATCGATGGAGTGACTGAGATGTTGGAAGAAGAAGACCTGAAGTTAGCACTGGACGAAGTGCTGAGACAGGAAGCAGCTAGATCTCCTCGTGGAGAAACTGAAGTAAGTCCAATACAGATATAGTACTCAGCAATACGAAGCGCTTCAGAGGAGTACAGATATAGCAGCCAAGGTTGCAGGCAAGAAAGTGATCTACCCAGACAATCTGACTGGAGTAAGCAGCTCGGGAAGAGGAGCTGCAACCGTGTAAGTCAGGAGGAGTCAGGATGTCACATCGCTCCATGAATGAAACTGGCAGCTACATTCTGTGGGAGCTGCAAGTGGTTCGAATGCTGCAAAGAGCTGACTGCTGCACAACTGAGCTAAGTTCGGCACCAGAGAGAATAATTCCTCATGCTACAAGTCCCATAGTGTCTGACGGCAAACAAGACATGCAAATCACCCAACTCCCTACATGACATTCTAAACAATGGCCAACAGTTGGAAGCCAACTCACTTGAATAGGGGCTCGTCGAGAATTGTAATTAGGCCTGTATGCTGCTACAGTACTTTACATGCTGCCCCAAACATAAGCTGAGCCCCATGGTTGCAAGGGAAGATTACAGTCGGCAATGCGGTAGACATGCTGAGGCCATAGGACATGCGAATGCAGGAAATGCACTGTAGATGGTCCTGAAAAGTCAAATTGCAGGAAGTGGGTGGCTCAGGTCCTAACGCAATGGTAAACCGAACATGTCGACGAAGGAGCTCCAGATGTGGTAGGCAGGAGTCCCCTGGTGATAGCTCGCCACCGTGAGCAATGCTGAGCTCTGAGTCGGAGAGGCTGGAATGAGGACGCCAGGAGCAGCTCTGTGGAATGAAAGCCAGGAAGCACCAAACTTGAAGACTGAAGTGACGGCATGCAGAAAGCAGCACCGGGCCAGTCGCGGACGTCTGCAGAGAGGTGCATCGGCAGTAGTCCAGAGGTGCTGAGAGAAATGAAGAATCGAGGGCGCTGAATTAAACTGCGTTCGGCAGGTGTGGCTGCTGAAAGGAAAGACTGACACCACCACGGCTGCGGAGGAACGCAGCCAGCAAGGAGAGAGGCGGCAGCAGAGAATGAATTAGAAGAGCGAGGCCCTGAGAAGTGAATCCAAAGAGAGCACCACCTTAAGGAACACACACAGAAGATAATGGAAACATACAGAAAGGCACAAGGAAAGAAACAAATGGAACGGAAACATGGGGAGAGCAAGAAGAAGGGGCACAGCGCAGACCAGCAGCAACACTGAGTGAGTGCTGAGTGCGACTGCTCTAAGCAGACGGGAGTCAGCTGCTACCGTTAAGTAGGCTGTGGGGAGGAGCTCTGACCCACATAATCCAACTACTCCTGCAATTAAGGAAAGGGCCCAGAGATAAAAAGAGCAACATGATAGGCCAAGGTTTGAAAAGAGGATTGAAGGGCAGAGAAGAAAAGAAAATCAAAGAACTCAAAAAGGGTGAGGCCCCAATCAGAAGGAGGGTAGCAAGGCCCACGGGGGAGAGAGAGAGAGAGAGAGAGAGAGAGAGAGAGAGGGGCTCAGCAGCATAGGCCAGGTGGCCATAAAGGATAACGCCCACAGTAGTGACAGGGAACAGCCACCCCTTCATTCTCCAGCAAGTCCAGTGGGTAGGGGCAAGAAGGCTCGGGAACAGAAGAACATTCCTCCTGAGGTGTGGCAGGGTAGCCAGATCCGAGTGCCCAAAGGGATCCACAAGGTGGAGGGTCATCAAAAGGGGTGCTTAGTACACAACTGCCATCTAGTGACTGTCAGCTGATGAAACTGTGTATTGACTAGTATCTGAAATGTTGTGTTGATTGCCAAATACCAAGACTGTATTATATTAGGATTGAGGTTATTTGGCCCTGCATATGAACAACTTTTACTAGATTCCAGCATTTGCCCTCTCTAGGAAATTGTCTCTCTACAAACAATTGCCCCAGATTCCAGCAACTTGTCCCTGCTCCAGGCAAATTGATCTTGCTATGAACAATTGCCCTGGATTCCAGCATTTTGCCCCTGCTCCTGGCTGAATTGCTTCAGCAGCTACCAAACACCTTGGTGGAATGAAAGGTGTATTTACTAGTGTTCTTAGTGCCAATTGAATGTACATGGATCTCAATCTTCTGCTGCAACACCCCTGGTGGGGTTGTTTTACAGCTGATTCTTCAGTGAAGAACTTCGCAGCAACCCCTTCTCTGTTGTCTGCCGCTGGTTGAAACTGATGTGGGCCAGTGTGACTTAGCACTGCCAGCTCCTGGTTTCCTTGTGGCTTGGTCAGCTTGGAAGTGGAACGTCCTGAAAGAAGCCTCATCCGCCACTCCCAGGGTTTTAAATAATTGATTAGCAGTTTTTTCTTGGGACAATGCTAACTGTACAGAAAGTATTTATAGGTTTTCTAGAAGTGTTATGTTTGTTAAACACAATGAGGCAAGTGCTATGCATTTTCACAATGTTTTAGCACTTTTATGAGCAAAACGCTAATCAATTTTGAGTTAAATAAAACCCTGCACTCCCAACCATTCACCAATGTGGCCAGGTGTGTGTCCATGTCTCGCCGGTTTGTTGTTTTCTGGTTCTGGACAGTACAGGGCTCTGATCTTGTCCTGCATCTTGTTTGTCTTGCTTGCTTGCACTGTGTTGTCCTCTGGGATTCAGCTTGATCAGGGTGGTCCTCCAGTGGACCTGTCACCAAAGAAGCTCCAACATGCCTTCATCTTTGGCAATTCTTGCAAGTGGATTCAATGCCAAGTACTTGTTCCTTCATCCTTGGCAGCTCTGGTCGAGGGTTTGTGCCAGGGAGCTTTAGCCAGCCTTTGTTTCTTCATCCTTGGCAGCCCTGGTTGAGAGTTTTCCTGGGGAAAATGACAGCAGATCTTCACCCTTGGCAATCCTTTCAAGTGGATTCAACACCAAGTCTTTGTTCCTTTATCCTTGGCAGCCCAGATCGAGGGTTTGTGCCAGGGAAGAGTTCAACATCTTGTGCTAAAGTATTCTGGCAACCTTAGAGAGGGTTGGCCAAGAATCAGGGTCTGTTTACAAATCTCACTTTCCCAACCTCTCCTAGGTTTCTACACAGGTGTAGCTTTGTACCAAGTAGGAACCCTGTTCTCCTTTTACCCTGTTACTACTCCCTTTCAGCTGTGCACACAAAGACGGCAGGAAAAGTTGGACTTCCTTTAACACCATAAACTCTTAGAGGTGGTTACTCCACCCTGCCCATAGGGGTCTGCAACTGGTATCCATTGTTCACTGCAGTAATTGTCTTATATCATTATAGAGTAATAGATGTTTCGAATTTTTTCATTAGATCGTTTAGAGAAAGCATTGTATAGAGCTTAATAGACAGTGGCCTTAGGCCGAGGTGTACCTCTTAGAGACAGTAGAGAATGTTATTTACTGTTCATGTTTGGTTTTGTTCCCTCTTCCCTTGTGACCGTATCCACCTTTCCCATGTGGTATGAATAAAGCTCATTGAGCATCAAACATATAGATTGTCTCCTGTCTCTTCTTACGGTGCCTCCATCCACCCAACCCCATTTGAACCACAGCATTGTTTCACCAGTCCACCTGCTTGTTGCAACACTGGTGGTGCAGCTGAGACAAGCAATCTTACGTGGTCAGCACTGTTAGTTCACCACACGAATCCTTCCTTGAAATAATACACACACACCATTCTTATTGGGTGCTCAGTCAGCATCTTTATTAACAAGGTTCAGGACCTTTTCAGTTCAAGAGTCACACAAGAACCAGAGATCACAGCATGATGCTAGAAGACAGCAACTTTAAGGGCAATGCAAGAAGATTCTTCTTCACAGAGAGGGTGGTGGATGCATGGAACTGCCTGCCACCTGAGGTGTTGGAAGGAAAACAGTTGGAACATTCAAAGGGCTTGGGATAGGTACAAAGAGTCATAACACTAGCAGTTAGGGACGGGGTAGGCTTACAGGCAGACTAGATGGATCTGGCGTCCCTTCTGCCATCACTTTCTATGTTTCTATGTTAACAACTTACATCTTTCTTACATCTCTTTCTTTCACTGCATCTGCACATTGTGTTTACATAACATACCTCAATTTATTACATGACTTATTATCCAGTGTAGTCGAAAACCACGACCGATCTACCTATTGGCCCTCTGGATGCAAACCCCAAGGCTCCAATACACCTAGGTGCACAGCCAGTCTGTGGTCCTTCTTTTTCCCGGCATAGTACCCCTGGGTCCCTTTTATCTTTATTCTGCCCTTTACCACCTCCTCCTCCTACCCCACTTAGCATAGAAACATAGAATCTGATGGCAGATAAGGACCGTATGGCCCACCTAGTCTGCCCATTTCCTACTCAGTGTTGACAGCCCAGATCCTATTTGATCTGCTGCATGCCTTCTCTGCTCATCTCCAGGGTACCCTTATATCTATCCCATGCGCTCTTAAACCCACATATTGTTTTAGCCCCACCACCTATGCTGGAAGGCTGTCTCACTGATCCACCACCCTTTCTGTGAAAAAGTACTTCCTGACATTCCCTGGGCCTTCCTCTCTCTAGCCTCATATCATGTCCCCTCGTCCTTGTCCTTGTGCAATGCTTCCAATGAAATATGCTTCCTTCTGTACCCTGTTTATACCCCTAAGGTACTTGAATGTCACTATCATATCCCCCTCTCTCTCCTCTCCACCAATGAATGGATATTATGGTCCCTGAGTCTTTCCTCATACAGCTTCTGGTGCAACCCCTGTACCATTTTCATCCCTTCTTTGGGCGGCCTCCATCCTGTGTATGTCCTTCCTGAGATGCAGCCTCCAGAACTGGATGCAGTACTCTAGGTGAGTTCTTACTAGTGATCTGTACAGTGGCAGCACCACCTCTTTCTTTCTGCTTGGCTATGCTCCTATCTATGCATCCTAGCATTCTGTTTGCCTTTCCACTGCTTTTTCACACTGCTTGATTGCCTTCAGAGCATCTGATATGATGATCCCCAGGTCTCTTTCTTGCCTTGTGGTGGTCAGAACCCACCCACTCCATCCTGTACTCTCTCTTGGATTCCTGTGACCCAGGTGCATTATTTTGTACTTTTTAACATTGAAACATAACTGCCATACACCTGGCCATTCATCCAATAGACTTAGGTCGTTTCTCATGCTTTCCACCCATTCTGGTTTGTCAACTCTGTTGCAGATCTTGGTGTCATTCACAAACAGGCATACATTTCCCTCCAGATGCTCTGCAATGTCGCTAATGAAGACATTGAACAGGACTGGTCCTGGCACCGATCCTGTGGCACCCTGCTGTTTACCTCCCTCTTCTGATTTCATGCCATTTACTAACAACCTCTGAGTCCTGTTCCTTAGCCAGTTCTCAACCTATTTCACTACCATAGGGCCCACTCCAGGATTCTCAATTTATTGAGCAATCTCCTATGTGAGACAGTGTCAAAGGCCTTGCTGAAATCTAGGTAGGTCACATCCACTACCCATCCCTGATCTACCACCCTGGTCACCCAGTCAAAGAAATCAATTAGATTTGCCTGACAGGACCTTTCCGCTGAGAATCCATGCTGCCTTGGATCCTGTGCCCTGCTAGTCTCCAGAAACTTCACATTCCTCTCCTTCAGTAGGGACTCCTTTAGCTTCCCCACTACTGAGGTCAGGCTTACAGGTCTGTAATTGCCTGTCCCTTCCTACTGCCATTCTTGTGAGAGGGACCACCTCTGTCCTCCTCCAGTCTTCAGGTACTTCCCTATCTCTAGAGATGAGTTAAAAGATCGGTCAGCGCACCTGCCAGTATGTCCCTGAGTTCCTTTAATACTCTGGGGCGAATCCCATCTGGCCTCATTGCTTTGTCTGTTTTATTTTCCTGAGTTCCTCTAGGACTCCTTCCACAGTGAATGGGTGTGTTATACCTCCTCTCCTGACTACCCCTCCTAATGAGTTTTGGTCCTTCACCCTCCCTTCCTGGTGAACACTGAGCAAAAGTATTTGTTCAGTATCTCAGCCTTTTCTAGGTTGCCTTCCATCCACCCTCCTCCTTCCTTTTTCAGCCTAACAATACAATTTCTGGTCTTTTCCTCTTGCTAATATATCCCTTACGAAAATGAAATGAAATATATGTTAAAATATATTATTCACAATATATTTACATGTAGTAAAATATATTCCAATCTACTTGTTTATAATATATTTGATGTATTGAACAATTAATATATTTCAATATATTTTAAAATGAGCAAATATATTGCAATATACTGTGAATATATACGTTATTGCTGCTTTAGTATATTATGTATATTGCAAAATATATTGATTCAATTCAAATATATTGAAATACAGATGGTAAATATATTGAAATACAGATGGTAAATATATGTTATTGGTTTATTGCCAATATATGTATACATGTATTAGTTACACATATATATATATATATATATACACACACACACACACACACACACACGTGTAATATAACTATTAGCTTACCTAGATAAAAACAAAGGAATTTATTTATGATTTAAATGTCCCTCTGTCTGTACAACTGGAGTTCATCTTGTTCTTAATCATGGAGCTATTTACATTGAATTATTGTTTTACAGTGCAGCTTTAACTCAAACATACATTTTATACATTTATACTTACACATATGACTGTCTCACTTCACAAGTTCATGCTTATTAAAGGGTTCCATGTGAAAATCACCACTAAAAAATTGCATTGCCAAATCAGCGAATATTTAATAGTGAGAGCTATAATAGCTCATTGCCTTATTAGCACCGCACATATTAGTGGCACTGTAATAATAGCAACTGCTGTGTTGAAGGAGGATATGGAGCATACAACCCACATGCCACCCCTGAGGGACCCTTGATCTTCCTTAACACATATGCTCCTAATACCGATGACCCCATGTTTTTTTACTTTGCTATGTAAAGGACTATCCAAATTGAACCTTCCCACAGCACCACTGATCATAGGAGGTGATTTCAACCATACCCTTGATGCCTCATTAAACAGATCCACCTCCTCCGCCTCATTAAACAGATCCACCTCCTCTTCTGAACCTCACCCTTAAGCAGCTGTTGCCCTTAAACTCCTTCTCCATGAACATTCCCTCTCTGACATTTGGCATCTCATGCATCCCTATGTTCAGGACTATACATATTTCTCCCCTGTCCGTGAAGCTACAGCGGCACATGGGATTCTGGTGCAAGAGCAAATGCAATTTATTGTTGCAGATACAAATCAAAGCATAGGATTCTAGGCAGTGCTCATGAATATTAATGTATTGTACATTTTAAAAATGGAGTGCTTCCAGGAGTCAAGGTGCTGGGGTAACGATTGTTAGCTTCACAGGACAACTGTAGGAACCTGTGCTTTAATTTGTATCTGCACAAATAAATTGCATTTGCTTGTTGCACCAGTATCCTGTGTGCTACTATCTGCTTTTGGACTAAGTTGTTTGGGGCAGGCTGCCTCTTTTCAATTGAGCACTTTTTCCTTACCCCATTATATCCTACTCATAAAAGCTTTTATATGAATGCATATACAAGTCACTATTATGTTGTACGGCGCGTCGGCAGAGCAAAATTCGCTATTAGTACATGATAGCCATTACTGACTGGTCACTGAAATCATAATCGCTATTTTGGAGTCGCTTATTTTGCAGTCACGATTATGCGGTCGTGATTATAACGGGATACCTATTAAAGGCTCAGATAGGTATTTATGCCACCCCATTTTGTTTCACTTTTAGGGCAGGGTGAGGGCCTAACTTGCTTTCTTTTCAGTCTGTAAGCTAATGTTGAAAATGTTAAAGTACTATAAAATTAGAAATGATCATGATTTTGGTTGATAAACAGTGTCTTTGAAATATGCAAATTAATTATACAAATGCATACAAGGGATGAAACTAAGTATTTACAAAAATACATGTAACATACTGTATATAAAAATATATGTAACATATATGTAACATATAAAATATATATAGCATACATAAAATATATGTAATATATATAAAAATATATGTAACATACAAAAGAATACAGTATATATTTTGAAATATGCTAATATATTTCTGACAATGTATTATTAAATAGATTGACATGCTTTCAAGCAATGCATGAGGCAGAATATATGGTTTCAGTATATGCTAAAATACACTGTGTGTTATATTTCATTGAGTCAATGTATTTTGTAGTATAGAGACATGTTTTTGCATACTATGGGTTAGAAATATATTATGTCAGTATATTTAAAAATCTATCACATTGGGACAATATACTGTATTTCTGTGTATTGACATACATTAACACATTTTTCAATATAGTGCAATATATTCCATTTGTGTAAGGAATCTGAAGATATTCTTGTCTTCTTTCTTAATAGCCTGTGCTATACCTTCCTCTGTCTGTGCCTTAGCCCTTCTGACTGCTTTCCTAGAATCTTTCTGTTTCTCGAGATACTTCTCCCTGTCCTCATCCTTTTGAGTCTCCTTGTATTTCCTAAAGGCCTTTCTTTTTCCTTTACTTTCTTGGCCATTACTTTCAAGAACCATAGTGGCTGTTTCTTTATTTTTCTCTTACTATACATTCCAACACAATGTCTCGTTTTATCTTTTTGTTTATTTATTGAAATGTTTCACCAGGACTGCCAGCATCCCTTTAGGGCAACCATCTCCCCCACTCCTACCTCCCCCTCTCATCAATAAGCTTCACAGGGCCTCATTCCACTAGGCTTCCTAATTTCCTCTCTACTATGTGTCTGATATTGTTTCTTCTCACTGCCCTTCTCTATGTCCTTCCTTCCTCTCACTTGTACTCTATAAGCTACAACCTGTATATGCTGCACTTTAAATGCCTATATTTGCACTTGCTTTACATGTCTGATTCATCCAAGTACTGAGTTTGCATATTGTAACTGCCTGTACCCGATGTCTACTTTTGTATGAAGCGTTGTCTACTGTAAGCAAAGTGTCCTCTGTGTCCAGGACCATTTTGAAAATGAGCTTGCTCAATGATGTAACTGCCTGGTTAAAGTTTGATTGATTGATTGATTGGAGGCACACTGAAAACAAGTTGCTCGACTCATGGTGCAACCTGGGGGAAGGGTTACATAAGGTTGTGAAGGATGATCAGCTACAACAGTATGTGGGTAGTACAAAAATACAACATTGTAAGATTATGCAACAGTTGGTCCTGTCAAACTAATCTCACAGATTTCTTTGACTGGGTAACCAGAGTGGTGGACCAGGGGAAGCAGTTGATGTTGCCTACCTTGACTTCAGCAAAGCTTTCGATACTGTTCCACATAGAAGATTGATTAATAAGCTGGGTAGGCTCAGGGTGGGTCAGATGTTGGTCAACTGGGTGGCAAACTAGTTGATAGGCAGAAAACAGAGTGTACTGGTAAATGGTATACAGTCAGAAGAGATGCAAGTCACAAGTGGGGTACCTCAGGGATCAGTCCTGGGGCCATTCTCTTCAATATCTTCATCAGTGACATTGCAGATGGACTGGAGGGTAAGGTTTGTCTTTTGCAGATGACACCAAGATCTGCAACAGAGTAGATGATCCAGATGGTGTGGGCAGAATGAGAAGAGATCAGGATAAACTAGCAAAATGGTCGGAAGAGTGGCAACTGGGGTTTAATGCAAAGAAGTGCAAGATCATGCACATAGGGAAGCGAAACCCTGAAGCCACCTATAGGCTGGGAGGGAAGTTGCTGGCAGTCACAAGGGAAGAGCGAGACTTCGTCATCATCACCCGATGACCTGAGATCATCCAAGCAGACCTCTAAAGCAGTAGGTAAGGCTAGAGGAATGTTGGGGTTTTATTAGTAGGGGTATCACAAGTTGGAAGAGGAGGTAATAATCCTCTTTACAAGACACTGTTAGGGCCCCATCTGGAGTACTGTGTGCAGTACTGGAGGCCACACCTTCACAAGGGCATTAACCAAATTGAGGCAGTCCAGAGAAGGGCAACCAAAATGGTGCAGGGACTGCATCAGAAAACATATGAAGACAGATTAACTGAACTCGTATGTATACCCCAGAGCAAAGGAGGGAGAGAGGTGATATGACTGAAACATTCAAACACCTTAAGGGCATTAACAAGGTGAAAGAGTCTAACATGTTTCAATATAAGAAAAATAGCAGGACAAGAGGATACAGCATGAGATTAGTGGGAGGCCAATTAAGGGGTAATGTGAGGAAGTTCTTTTCACAGAAATGGTGGTGGATGCATGGAACGGCCTACCTCAGGAAGTGGTCAATATGAATACAGTGCAGGGCTTCAAACAGGCATGGGATAGGCATAAGGGGGCAATACAGAGGAGTATGAATAGACAGGCCATTGACAGAGCAAAGGCCTATGGCACATTCATAAGATAGAAAAAGAAATGGGCAGACTGGATGGGCCTTGCGGTCCTTATCTGCCATCAGCTTCTATGTTTCTACTGTATGTTCTATGTTTCTATGAGGTATTGTAAAATAAACAGTAGTGGAACATTGGTAAATTACAATACATGTCCAAAATAATACAAAGAACATATAAATGTACAAAACAGTAATAATGCAACAGAACCATTATAGTGCATGATTGCACCAGGAGCAGGCTCGAGGTAGTGCTAAGTGCTGTTGGAGTAAAAGGACAGGGTAGGTTGTGCATACGGGTGACTCAGAAAGACAGGTGGAGAAGAGAGGGGAGAGGCAAGAACTGAATATGAGGAGAAGAGGTAGCCATTTCCTGATTCCCCTTCAGGATGTTGAGAACTCTGCTGGGGCGGGGTCAGGGACTGGTAGGAAGGCAGAAACTGGGGATCAGTATTAGGAGGGTTAAAGCAGGAACAGCTGAGGGAGAGGTACTTGTAGGGCAGAGGTAAGGTAGTAGCTGGTCTGTTATGACTCTTGAGTCTAGATCACATTCCTGCACATCTCCCCTGTACCTTCTGCTGCTAGGGCACTTTAAGCTGTTCCCCATTTCCTTAAAGTTGGCCCACCTGAAATCCAGAACCCTAACCTTGTATGACTTTCTCTACCACTGTGATTACAGTAAACCATACTGCCCGTGGTTGCTGGAACAAAGGGGACTTCCCCACCTCAACATCTGTGATTCTGTCCCCGTTGGTCAACACAAGTCTAGTATGGCCCTCCCGGTGGGATCTACTCTAGCTGCCGTAAGTTTGCCCATTTCAGGGTGGTCATGAAGTCCCTGCTCTTTGTTGTACCTGCAGTCTGAGTGCTCCAAAATGCATCTGGTAGGTTGAAGTCTCCCACTAACAGTAGTTTCCCTTTGGTTGCCATTTCGAGGATGGTCTCCACCAGAACTTCATCTATTTCCTCACCCCTGCACAGGAGGCCTGTAAATCACTCCAGTGTGAATGGCAGTCTTATTTCCTGCCCTCCAGAGTGCCCACAGTTCCTCCATTCCTTCCTGTAACTCTTGAGCCCCGTTGCTTTAAATCCCTTCCTTCACATACCTTGCCACCCTCCCTCTTCACCTCTTTCTTTCTTCCACTAGCCCATCTCCAGCTGTTACGATGGAAGATGGGATTCCCCAAGTGTACTGCCCTTATTCCATTCTTCCAGAGCCTCAGAGTCCTCCAACTGTAGGTTGAACAGAGCCCTATATCTGTCAGGTGTACTCCATCCAGGATAAAGCCCCGAACACTCCTGGCAAATGTCCCTATGTGTGCACTAGGTTACAATCACAAAAGTCAACAATGCACCATCAAGAACAGCACCATACATGGCCAGCTTGGTGGCGTTGAGGGCTGAGGCATCTGCCTTACCTGGTGATAACCCGGGTTTAGGAGTGAACTCAGGCGCCTGGGGTCAGTAGGGAGGATAGAATGGAGCATCCTGAGGACTGCTCTCCTCTCCTGGGAGGGAGGGTTGGGGATTTTCCCACTGCATAGCAGCTCCCAGGGAGGCTGGGAGCACTACCTCAGCAGGGACATACATCGGGGAACAGGTGACGGCGGGTGTCTTCGGAAGGTGGATCATGTCCACCACACGCTGACATCATTGCACATCTGTGCCTTGCAGAGGGGCAGAACAAGGAAAACCCCAGCCAACAGAAGGATGAAGCTGGATCCACGAGGTGATCCCCACGCCCACAGCTGGACCCTGCCTGCACCAGAGCTCCTGATTCCTCCTCCACTACCTGACACTGTCTGGATTCTGAGAAAGGGGCACTGAAGAGGAGCAGCAGCCTTGCCACAGGTGGCATACAAGCCATAGTGTCTGTAAGTCGGGATGGTGAGGGGCCCTGGGGATGGAGCTGAGTGTGGTAGGATCTCATGCTGGGCGTAGAAATGACCATCTCCCTGGGCCATATTGGAGGAAATCCTGCTGTCTGGTGACCAGAGGAAAGAAAAAAAAATAAAAAAAAAAAGAAAAGCACCTTACAAACAGTGCTGTCAACAACAACACCAGGAAAAACACCGCAAAGAAAAACAGCGCCAGTTGTAGCGGACGTGAACCACACCAAGGACTGCTACCATTGTTAAAATGCAGATTTTACACTTTTCTTTTGCAAAGGATCTGCATCATACGCCCCAACACAGGGTTGTTGCCCTCCGCACCCTCTACAACTTATATAATCAACTCTGAGGGGCGTGGATCTCTGGAGAAAGGGAGACTTGTGGGTGGTGGTGGAATTTTTGTGTTGGGTGAGAAAACAATTTGCACTTTGGGCAGGGGAAAAGCAAATCTGCATGTGTCAGGAGACCAGGAACAGAACCCTGGTCTCCCACTTTGTGCTGCCAGACTGCTGCTGCCTTTAACATCTCAGCCTTGGGAGCAGCTTGGCCAGCTGTTGTTCTTTTCACTTACATAGATCCTCACCACTGCCTAAATGGCTTCAGGGTAGCGAACTTGACATACACTATTCTACCACTGTCACTATTCAGGCATTATACGGTTCTGACAGCATGGTTCAGATGGCGTTGTTCAGTATTCGCTATTCTAACCAGTTATTCACTATGTGTTATCACCATTCCCCAAATCCCATAACCATGGCTGCCATTTTTCTGTTCGACCGCTTCCTAGTCCTGTCAATGGCCCTAATGTCACATGCATGCCACCAAACCCTCCTTGGTACCATTTTGGACCAACCAATTACCCATCTGGCTGCCACCTCTTGATCTGCTCCAAGTCCCTTTAATTTCCCACATAATATCCACCCATGGTCTACCTCCCAGATCATTTCCCCACATGAATAATCAAAACAACCAGCTTGGGAAGCTTCATCTCAAGTTCTCTAACAGCAGCAACAATTGGACCCATATTATGCCCCAATGCCCCTCAGTCCTCCTTAGCTGCTCCAGACTCAGCCATCGTTGTCTTCCCCTGGGCCTCACTGCTGTTCTTCCTCCACAGTAAATTAATGAATGGCAGCAAATTCAAATATTTCTTCTCCCATCAAACTCTGGAAGAACACAAACAACATTAATTCAATATATCTCTAATGTATGTTTTCTAACTCTTCCATGTCCACCTTCCCACCTGTTTTACCATCTCAGCTGCTCGCCTCCACTGTCTCAGAAGCCACCTTATCCAAATGAATGGGATGAAACCCCACTGTATCCTCTCTCCCGAAGTTCCAACCCTTTCTCAAACCACCATCACCTGGTAACTGGTGACTGGTTCCTCATTACCATGAACAAACAGTGGCCCATCCCTGGCAGTCTGGCTTCCCTGAACTCCCACATGGCTCATACCAGACTCAACCACCTACTGACTTGCTTTCTTATTGTAATCCTAGCCACATACCTGCCTGGTCTGCCTTGGACCTGCTCAGCCACAGTTCCAGCCCATCATTAAACCATTGCACTTCATTCCATAATAAGTCTCTTTGACCTCTTTTTCCCACCTGGGCAATGACCTTACTAACCCTGAATGCTCCATGGAACATCACCAAGAACACAGCTGAAAACAGGAACACCTTATAGTGGGAATGGCAGACCTTCCCCAATGCCCCCCACTAACCTCCCAGGAGGGCTCTGAATTGGGCACCTCTCATCACAGTTCTTCCCTTTTATCCTCTGCCACTCTTGCATCATCCTCCTGACCACCGGAGTTCTACACAGTTTCCTACAACCCTTCAAGGTGCAAACACGTCCCACTGTGCCGGGTGGGATCCTCATTTCAAATGGGCTATCCCTTCTTCCCACTTCTACCTATAAACCTCATCACCTGTCCTTCCATCACAGGTCCACTTACCTCCATTCTGGCCTTCTCTCTGATGGTGGGCTTTACGCCCACTGAGGGCTTCTCCAGTGACCAACAGAGCTCAATAAGCCCTGACCTGCCCTGGGCTTCATGTCCACCTAAGATCTCCTTGACCGGCCAACAACAGCATAGAAGAAGCCTCACCTGCCCGGGCTTTCACACCCACTGAGGGGGCCTCTAGTGACTGATGGAGCCCCAATAAGCCCTGACCTGCCCTGGGCTTCATGCACCGAAGAGCTCCTTGAATGGCCTCCAGCAGCATAGAAGGAAGGTATGGACTTCTGGGATTCGATCGTAGAACTGCTTCTCTGCAGCAGAATTTAAACTTTATGCTTTTTTTTCTACTAGTGGCTCCCAGTCCCTGAGGCTTGCTAATTGCAGCTTGCTGCTTCTCAGGGACTTTAATTAATTATTCTAAACCTCCTCCTCAGAGCTAATATTGCTTTCCAATTTAATTTGATTTATTATTATTAGAAACAGCTGCAGGCAGTTTTAATTCTGCAGGCTGTCCTTTTGAATTGTAAATGGGCGCTTTCATTGTAAAATGAATATAAGTAGCTTCTCCTTCGCTAGGCTGAGCTTTTAAGTTGAGTTTCCAGGATCTAGCCTGCTGCAATTACTGTGCCTGTATTTTCTTTCTTTTTCTTTTTTTTTTTACTACATTACAACTTGCAGCCTCCTGTACTAGTAATTATAAATTTCAGCTTTTTGTTTCTCCATAGGAACACTGCACTCAAAGGGTATTACATATCTGATGACTATAATATTTTTCTGTATGCTTGCCTGCTTGGTGATTAGACTGCTTCAGGATCCCTGACTTCATGTTTTACTATAAGATCTCAGCCATTTTAAACTGACTGTCTGCTTCCTTCTCCTCTCTGCCCCACTACTTCCATGTTGTCCTTTCTCTCCCCCTCACTCTGTGTCCTCCTCCTACTCCTCTCACCCTCCTTCTCCTCCTATAACCTGAAACTGCTGCCCTTCAGTCCCCATTTTAATCACTGTTCTTCTTTGTTCTTTCCTTAGCCCTCACCTACCTAGGCTTTACGCCCACCAAGGGCTCCTCAGTGACTAACAGAGCTCCAATAAGCCCTTATCTGCCTGGGTTTCATGCCCACCGAAGATCTCCTTGACCTGCTACCAGCAGTGTAGCAGTAAGGTATGGACCCCTGGGGCCTTAATCAGAAACTGCTCCTCTGCAGCAGAATTTAAACGTGGTGCCTTTTTCCACTAGCAGCTCCCAGACCCTAAGGCTTACTTACGTGTGGCTTGCTGCTCCTCGGGGACTTTTAATTAATTATTCTAAGTCTCCCTCCTCGAAGGTAAAATTGCATTTCCAATTTAATTTGACTTAATAGTATTAGGAAACAGCTGCAGGCAGTTTTAATTCTGCAGGCTGTCCTTTTGAATTTGTAAATGGGCACTTTCATTGTAAAATTAATGTAAGCAGCTACTGCCTGCGCTAGACTGAGCTTTTTTTAAGCCAAGTTCCCTGCCGACACTGTGTGCCAGCTCCCCACCTCCCATGCTACTCAGCACATTTTGTTTATATTCTCCTGTAGTCACGTGACCAGTAGGCGGCTCTGAGTGTATTTTGTTTGTAAGTACCAACATTTCCATTTATGCCTTATACAGATCGCACCAGAGGGCTTCTGTCCACCTTATAGCCTTCACTATCTAAAGATCTCAGTACAGTTAATTATCCTAATCCTACCTGGACCATGCTTTTAACCCCCTGCCCTCCGCTACTTTAGCTGCTCTCTAAACTATCTTAGACTGCTTCTCCACCCTGCCAGCTCCTCTTCTGCCCAGGCCCCATACTCCCAGCCTGGATTACCTAACCATTCTATTCTTCACAACTCATCAACTTACTGCATCCACCATGGCCAGTCACTGCAGACACCCCTGCACCTCTGCTTATCCCTACTGCTCTAGTAGCCCTCGCCCTTATGGTCCACCTTGTAAACTCCATCCCTTTCCTTACTGAGCCTCTATCCTCACAATCTAACTGACTTCACCTTATCTAACACGCTGGTCTTCTCCCAAACTATACATACACTATAACCTTGTTCCTACAAGGCTCTGGCTCCTATAGTGCGCTACCTCAAATGTTGTTGCTTGTACCCCATACATGGTATAAGAAGGAAAATACTTAAAATTAGTGGTTGGTTTAGTCTGCTCATCACAGCTAGGACATCGAAGTCAACCGGGTCCTGGTCTTCACACCGCCTAGCTGCTTTCCCGGTTGTACTAAAGGGATGAAACTAGTTTACCTAAATATTATGAGTCTCCTGCAGGTATTACTGAGCTAACTGCCTGGATGTCACACTACCAAGTGGACATACTATGCCTCACTGAAACCTGGCTAAAACCCTCAGTGCCTGACACACTTTGTGAGCTACCTGGATACAGTTTCATCAGGAATGATAGGGCCCCAAAGCGTGGCGGTGGCACCATGATTTATTTCAAGACCCATTACAACTTTGCCTCCCTCTTCAACCTCACCACCACAGCCTGCCTCCTTTGAACTCTGTGCTGGAACTCTGAGGTTTGGAAATTCAAAAAACTGCACATACTTTGTGTATACCTCCCTCCCCAAGAGCCCTATGTAAGTTATCCTGCCTGATTGACAATCTGGGGTCACTAGCTGGCAACAATGACTTTGTTATCCGAGGCGATTTCAGTACACCATCAAGACACCATCCTCTCCAGAATGGATAGAGGGCAGATCTTCTCAGCAATAGTTGTCAGTCTTGCTAAAGCATTCAACACTGTCTCCCACCCTTGCTGTTAACAAGCATCTCGGATGCAGGCCTCACTATCTCAGCCACTAACTGGTTCAGTGCCTACCTCTCAGGAAGAATACAATCAGTAAGAGTTGCAGGTGCCACATCCCCTCCCCTCCCGTTACTACTGGGTGTCCCCCCCAAGGGGTGGGTGCTTCAGCCCCTACGGGTTCTCCATTTTCCTCAACAACCTGCTGCAAATCTGCACAGCTACATCTATACACATGTACACGGACTGACACCATCCTATTCACCTCTGGCTCCTCCCCAGAGTAGCATCCAATCTCCAGTCCGAGTTCAATAAAGTTCAATTCTGGTTCAGTTTGCACCAGCTCTCTCAACACTAAAAGAACTGTCACCATGTCCTTCGGCACGAGACAGCAGCTATCCAACTCCCTCCCTCCCTCCTTCCACATTCAGGACCGGACAATTCTGGAGGGCGTCGGCTTCCTTCCAGTATCTAGGGTATGGCTCGACTGTCACCTTATCTTCTCTGACCACATTGATGCAATCATAAAAACTGCACCTCAAGCTGGGTGCCCTGTACAGAAACCGCTCTTGCTTCCTTCTATGGTTGAGCGGGAACTAGTGCAGAAGATGACCCTTCCTTCCTTAGACTACTGTGACATAGTCTACCAGCGCTGTTCCTAAATCCACCTTATCTAAACTAGACCCTCTTCAATGCATTCTGCCATTTCGCTCTCGGTGCCCCCGTCTCCACCACTTTGACTTCTACTGCTCCCTCGCCTTCCCATCTCTCAAAATTACTGACAACTGCACTGCTCCAAATTTATTTCAAAATTCTGGCTTGGCGCCCTCCTCCTGCCTCTCTTCCATACTGTTGTCAGCTCCCACCCCCTTCATGCCCTCCGGTCCCTTGACACCCAACTACTACATATCCCCAGATGAAGACCTCTGCTGGACAAACAGCCTTCTTGCACCAATTCCTAAAACTCTAGAATGCTCTACCCTCAAATTTGCCACTCTTCCTCCACCCATTCCTTATCAACCACGCTGGCAAACTACCGCATGGTAAACTGTGCCTGCACTCAATAACTTTAATGACCCCCCTCCAAATTCCCATTGCCTGACCAGCAGCACCGCCCTATGCTTGGAAGCTGGCTTATATAACCAACCATGACACTTACTGCTACCACACTTGTTTCTCTCTGTCCTGCCTAGATTTACGCCCTAAGTGTTAATCTGCCACAGCAATCTGTACTCTATGTATGTATGTACGTACATATGTATGTATTTTATTTATTTATTTAAGGAATCATATACACCTTTGAGACAGGGCTCTTTTACAAGGTTCACGTCACGATGTAAGAAATTGTATGTATGCCTATGGTATGCGCTTTTAGTGACTGTTAACCAATGTTGTAACCAAGTGTTACTATTCTCCTCTGTATACCTGATTTCATTGTTATTGTGATGACCTACGTGTTATCCTCCCTTTGTAACCCTTCCCAGGTTGCACCGGGAGATGAGCATCATTTTGCTCAGTGTGTCTTTTCCTGGTGAATCAATTCAATAAATAAATAAAAATTCGAATGGGTCTAATGTTTCTGTTGATAGACTGCTAAACAAACGAACCCTCTCCCAATTAATCACACAACCCACCAGACTCTCCAATAGAGCCCAAACAGCCACCCTGATTGACTGGATTCTTTTTCCAAATCCTGACAAAATCTCCTCAGCTGGGGTTCTTCCTGACTCCATCACAGATCACTCCCCAATCTACTGCACCTGGTCGAGCTAACATTGAACATGCCTCTCCCAGATCATACAGTGCAGGAACTACTCACTTTTCAATGAAGCTGACTACCTATACGACATAGCGAATGCTGACTGGACCCCCTGTGGACCACTGATGATGTGGAACCTTGGGCTAAATTACTTCAATACTTCCTTACTCTAACTAAAAATAAGCACGCTCTGCTCACTACTAGGCGGGTCAGAGGCTCGCACAACTCAAGTGATTCACTCATCCCTTACTGGCCTACAAAAGAGACAGACAAAATCTGGGTCACTTTCAAGAAATCTAACTCTGCTCAAGACTGGAAACAGTATAGGCTACTGCAAAATAGATGGAGGACAGCCATTAGGCTAAATAAGAGCAAATTTACAGAGAGAAACTAGCTGCACCACATAGGCACCCAGCAGCTTCTGGAGAAGTCTCAAGGGAATCCCTGGGTCACTGTAATCCTAGCACCCTTAGATTTTGAAATCAATGGAATCAATTGTAACAACCCTACTACAATATCCAATGCTTTTAACCAACGTTTCTAAGATCTCTAGACTATTACTGCTGAGCTAAATTTCTGGCAGTCCCTGCTGTTTCATACATGTCAGAATCTTCTCCCAACACCCACCCCCTTTGCTCTTTAAATCAGTCACCAATACTGAAGTGTGAAAACTCCTTCACTCACTACCTGAAACCAAGTATGAAGGCCCTGATGGTCTTGATCCCAAACTCCTGAAACTAGCAGCATGGCAACTATCCCCACTTACCCATATTATCAATCTCTCCTCACCGTAGGCTCAGTACCCGTGGGTTGGAAACATACCAATATCATACCTATACTAAAAAGGAAACAGCAAATCCCTAACCAACTATCGCCCAATAGCCATACTCCCTGCACTCAGCAAAGTTCTTGAAAAATTGTCACAGCTCAACTAACAGCTTATCTGGAAAAGCATGACCTGCTGTGCCCTGCACAACATGGCTTTCATAATCATCACTGCTCCACCACAGCCCTACTCATCCTGATTAATGCAATTTACTCTGCATCTAATCTAGGTCATCTCACAGGCACCATCTTCGTTGACTTAATGAAGGCCTTTGACATCGTAACCATCCCATACTTCTTAACAGACTTGGGTTCTTAGAATCTCTATTTAGTGCACTGCCATGGTTTTCTAGCTATCTCTCCAATAGACAACAATGCACAGAATTGGCTCTACCTTTCTGAATACCTTCCCACCTTCCTCAGTGTCCTCAGCCCTCTGCTGTTCTCTCTTCACATCAACTCAATCACACACTGCTTTAACAAATCAACCCCTATCCTTTATGCAGATGATCTGGTATTCTTCTGCCACTCCTGACCTAACTCATAAATCATGTCCTTGCCTCCTAACTGTCCGAGTACAGTCCTGGCTCAAGGACAGCAAACTCCTTATGAACTACTCCAAATCTCAAGCCAAGCTCGTTGGAACCCCTCATAAACTAAAAATGTATTGATACTCCTTCCGATAACAATGGAAAACGGTACACCTTTTACTACAGTCACCTCCTTCAAGTACCTTGGAATTACAATAGATTCTCCTTGATTTCTCAACTCACATCCATTTGGTTTGTAAGGGAGTCAACATCGGTCTAGGTGTAGCCCATCACGCTAAAAGCCATCTCTCCTCCTTAGCATGAATCGCAGTGGCTCGAGGCCTTCTCCCTTCCCAGATTGTCTTTCAGCCTGCCCGTATTCACTCTATCCTCTGTTTCACTCCATCGCAAGTGGACTGAAAGCTACAATAATATCTGCAGATTTGTTCTATCCTGCAACCATCTCACACATCACTGCTCCTCTACAGAAAACTTGGCTCACAAATATAATTACCTCGCAGAAACTACTTTCACTGGCTGCCCTCTTAGTTACTAGTTTACACCCTTATGCCCTCAGATCTTCTGACACTGTGTAACTATCTATCCCAGATCACTGTCAAAATATGGCCCTATGGCCTTCTCCTCTGCAGCTCCTGCACAGTGGAACTCCTTCCCAGCTGCCCTGCGCTCCTGCATTAATAAAAGCACATTAAAAACAGCTCCACTCCATACTAATTGACTGATCTAACTGCACCTGTACCTAATCCTACCTTGTTCTCCCTTCCATCCACACCTTAGCTGCCCTCTCCCCCACCTCCACACATGCTTCCACTGCCTCTTTCCTAATCTTATTTCTTCTATCCTGCAAAACCTTTGGTTAGTGTCTCAGCAGATAGCACACTTACCTCCTGAGGCCGGAGATCAGAGGCTATGGGTTTCTCAGCCCACACACCAGGCACTTGGGCT
The DNA here is from genome assembly GCA_016271365.2 of Neoceratodus forsteri. Classification (NCBI taxonomy): domain Eukaryota; kingdom Metazoa; phylum Chordata; order Ceratodontiformes; family Ceratodontidae; genus Neoceratodus; species Neoceratodus forsteri. Next base: position 1,188,972,824 of record CM057455.1, read on the forward strand.
AATATCCCAATACTGACACTGCAGTGCAGCATTAGGGGAGCTGCACCCTGAGGTGCCGCTCTTTCAGATGAGTTGTTAAACTGAGGTCCCATCTGCCTGTTCAGGTGGATGTTAAAGATCCCATGGTACTTCGAAAAGAGTAGAGGAATTTTATTAGAAATAGAATATAGAAATATAAGGTGAAAAACTCTAAAACAAAAAGCAATGGAAAACTATAAAGAAAATATACTGGAATTCATCCATGAACTCAAAGAATTTCTTATATACATAATAAAACATAAATAATACAAACGAATATGCAAACAAAAGAAATCCTGAAACATACCTCTAAAGCACTAAAACTCCCCAACCTATGCACATGCCTCCAAAAATCAGCAAACTTTCCTCTATCAAATAACATGTGTTCCTTCTGTTTAGTGAATTCAGAGATGCTTCAACACTGGCTAATAATACAAATGGTAAAGTATTAATGTGCTGCAATGAAAATTTACACCAAGCCTACCATAGATGATATTTAAGGCAGGCAAATATAACATTTAAAGTGCTTGGATGATATCTTTATAAAACCTGTATATTCCCTAAAACCAAACATTCGTATTGAAGATGCTGCACGACCCCAATTCCATCTGACAGAGCAATCTGTTCAAAATTGCTTATCATAAGTACACAGAATAAATAAATGTTACAATGTTTCCTCCTGTCCCCTACGGTCAGGTCTCAAACACTGTCTTTCTGATAATGGCTTATGTTTCCAATTACCATCACCCAATCTACAATGGCAGCTCAGCCACTGTACATCCCACATATGCTGTAGAATTCTCTTGCTGCACAAAAGTTTTAAAGCAGAGTCCAATTTAGTTGGAGGTATCTAGGAAAATCCACCAGAGGTGCATGAGCCTTTCCCATTATTTTAACATACAATGCCTTCCTTTGTAGTGAAATAATCAAGTTTGCTAAATCCCCATAATTTTAATTTCTTAATAGATGCAGATGCAAACCCGGGACAGAAACGGCTCCATGAAGTTTAGGGACCTCCGAACCCAAGCTTCCTCAAATAACTGAAAAGACCCGTCCAAGGTTCCCACAGTTTATTATTAGTCCTCATCAAGGGCCCAAAATCGAATAAATAAAAAGAATGAAAAAATACCACAGGGTTAATCATGCCTAAACCATCCTGTTTAACTGGGAGGCACGTGAAATCTCTTTTAACCGGATTCAACCTACAGCTCCAGATCATCTGAAAAATACACTAAAAATCTTGTTTTCCAACACGCAAGGAACAGGAAAACAGAAGCTAAATATAAAAGAGTAGAAGTAAAAACTGTTTAACAACCTGAACTCTCTTTAATTTCCCAAGCGTCCAGGATTTCCATTGAGACACCTTTTGTTCTCCCAAAAGCAGTTTAGTGTCCCAATTAAGAAATGCCATATCCCGCCCCCAACAATACACCCAAAATCTTTAGATGCCCCTTCATCACCCTGATGCCAGCAATAGTACCTATTTGATCCCAGTGCCAATTTGTAATGCATTACTTTTATCATAATTCAAACCAGTCCCAGAAAGCCATGCAAATTCATCAAAATGATGTAAAGCTCTAGAAACAGACTGAACATCAGAAACGAAAGAGACAAACATCATCTGCATAAGCAGGAAGTTTCTGAGCAGGTATAGCCATATGAGAGATAATCCCACAATATTGTTATCACTCTAGATAACATGGACAAAGGGGTCAAGGCAAAAATATACAACAGGAGGCTAAGAGGACACCCCTGCCGAACCCCTCTGCAACAACACCAGAGTTCCCAAAGTATTTTTAACAGATGGAAAAGTATAGGCTTGGGTATATAAAAATGTAATCCAAGTTAACAAAAGAGGAGGGATCCAATATTCAGAGAGAACCTCAAACAGAAAATCATGTGAGACTGTGTCAAAGGCCTTAGCCTGATCAAGTGCCAACACAAAATCTCTCAACTTACCCTGTGTTCCATATTCAAAGACATCCGTTAAAGTCTTAAATTTAATTGTATATTTCTTCCAGGGATGGAACAGGTTTGAACTGGGTGAATAAGTTCCATAGTCACCTTCTGCAGTTGCTTACATAAAACATACGACAGGATTTTATAATCGGTGTTTACAAGACTAATCGGCCTCCAATTAGTAAGGTGTTGCCTATCACCCCTTTAAACAGATAAATCAAAATAACATTAGTAAAACCTTGAGGCATTTTACCAGAAGTCATTATATCATTATAAGTAGCAACCAGGATCTCACCAAGTACATCCTTAAATACTTTAAAAATTCATTGGTTAACCCATTGTCCCCAGGGAAACCTCATCCTCAAACTAGAGGTGGCCTCAAGAACTTCAGGAAGTGTAACAGGCCCATCAATAGCAGAAAAAGTCTGTTCGAGAGCACAGGAGTAGAACAGGTCACCACCTGATCCCAAGATATTCTGAACAAAAACCTGTTCCTAAAGAATTATGTAAAGCATCCTTTAGAATATCCAAAATTTCAGCCTCTGAATGTTTCAAAACCCCAGCCACATTACATAAACCCTCCATCACCTTATGCCAGTATTAAATTTACAAGCCTCAAAGGGTCAGAAAAAAGGTTGAGGCGACCTCTCAAATTTAAATTTAGCATTCAAGTATGCTCCTAGAAAAGTGATACACCCTCATCTTCCCTTTAATATTATCAATTTGTGATCTAATTCTGCAGTCACTAACATTCAGAAGGGATATTAATTTATACAATTGGCCCTATGGCATAAATACTGTATGTACTCCGTATTGCCAGATGTTTTACCAAATTTTAAAAAGGCCTTAAGGACTGATTTGGTGTCCATCCACAACTACCCCAATCCTCATACATTCCTGCAACTGATTTATGAAAGGTAAAACACCTATCAACCTGTAACTTAATTTCATTATTTAGCAATACAGAAAAATTGAACTTCCAATGTCGAGAGATGGAAGGAAACTAGGTGGAACATTCCCCATATCCAGAGTACAGTGCTAAAGGTTATGATCAGTAAATTCACTCAAAGATACAACCATCTTTAAAACATGCAAAATTCTGGAAATAAAGAAATAGTCAATTCTAGTAAAAATGCACTTCTCTGATACATGCTTACCACCTTATGCAAGGATTGATAACATCCCGTAATATGGCCGTTTCTAAAATACCCATGAGCATGAGAGTCACAGTATGTTTTCTTTTCCACATTATCCTTAACTTTAACATCTAAACTGCAATTGATATCCCTCCCAGATAACAGATTTAGTAGTAAATTAGTCAGTGTCAGTGACTCAGCAGGTAGCACACTCACCTCTGAAGCTGGAAATCAGAAGACTGTCGGTTCTATCCCACCTCAGACACTTGGGTTAATATTCCAATACTGACAATGCAGTGCAGCAGGGGTGCTGCACTTCTGAGGTGCCGTCTTTCAGATGTGACGTTAAACTGATGTCCCATCTGCCTGGTCTGGTGGTAGTTCAGGTGGATGTTAAAGATCCCATGGCACTTCTCGAAAACAGTAGGGAATTTCCCAGTGCCCTGGCCAAATTTTACCCCAGGCACTAAAATACCACCAACAGTTTAATCTGGTTCAAAGTCAGTTGGCACTCATCTGTATCCCCTCCCCGGTCGTGCCTGGAAATAGGCAGAATTTGTCTAGTGCACTTACCGGTCAACAAAAACTAAATAAATAAATAAAAAGGATTTAATCTGACTAAATAAATCAATTCTAGAACTTTTACTCTGAGGTGCATACGTATTGATAAGGTGCAAAATCCAGTCCCATAGCTCTACCTGGTACCAAATCTATAAACTTATGTACCGGAGTCAGAGGTACAAAGAGAATGCCCAAACCATCCACCATATCAGCCTCAAATGACCAAAAGAGAGGCCCAGGGTCAAGAACACTTAGATTGTATAATATCAGTGACAGAATTAAACCTGGTCTCCTGCAAAAGTATAATATTTTCCTTTAAGGTGGCAAGATAACTAAACTACGTAACCATCTTTTAGCATTTTAATGCTACAAGTGTTGCAAGAGACCAAATATAATGATGCCATTAAATGATAAAGAAGAATTATCCAATCTCTATCTTTTTCCATTTTTTCCTTTTATTTCTTCACAACTTTAGTCAAACCACTTCCTCTTCACAGTCCATCTCGGATGCAACTCCCGAAATGGATGAAGCATCCGAATCAACCCACCATCAACCTCCTGTAAAATATCAAAGGAATTTTTGGTAGGCACAGGCATAGAAGAAACAGGAGTTTTACTAGAAGATCTAGTAATGCATTTAGAAGGGACCCCAAAACTAGCAGAGGGAGGAGGCATACCAGACCCATCACTCCCTTCACCTGACATGCCAGGGACTTCAGCAGAAATATCCACAGGAGATTTATTAACAATATCTTCCTGGCCCAGATCATGGTCACTTTCCCTGCAGTCAAAGGTGTTGGGGACAGGAAAGGGGTGGGGAGGGAGCTAGGAGGGTCAACCGAGGAGGCCTAAATCTGTCCTGTGCATCAGAGACCAGATCATCTTTGTTCAGGCCACCGCTCCTATTCTGATCCGCCCAAGGACACTGATGGTAGACATGGCCATATTCCTCGCAAAGATTACATTTGTGAACATTCCTGCAAACATTACTAGTGTGATCGTAATCCTCACACAAAGCACAATCATCCCTATCGCAGGTGCTACTCAAGTGTCTATGACTACCTCACTTGTAGCAGGCTTTAGACTGTCCTGGATAAAACACCACCTCCTCTATCTTTCCCCAGAAAAAACTGTTGTGAATATGGGGATGTCATCCTCCAGCATCAGCAGTTTACTTTAAATCACCAACTGCCTGTCCAGATACCTTCTGGATCAATGGTAGCAGAAGGAGGGCCCAAAACTTGACATTTTTCTCCAACAAAAATAAATATCCCCACATTAACCCCTCATTCCTAAACACGATATTAACAGTTTTGTAGAGGGGTTTAGTCAAGGAATGGCCCAAAAAGGAACCCAAAAGGGTAAATGCTTTAGAGTTTCATATTTTCTCCAAAAGAGTCCAGTCCAGAAAAAGTTCTGAAGCTGACATCAAAAGTGTCCTCGCCTCTGATGTTAATTAGGGCATAAATGTCTGAGGCAGCAAAACCCATCGATTCTTTCAATGGTTTCTTTGCAACATATTGTTTATCAGGATGATCCTGTAACCCACCTCTGTAACGGAGACAGACAGCATTTCTCCTAGGTGCCTGATACACCTTATTATTTTTAAAAAGATTAGAAAAGGTTGGACCTGTCCATTGTTTCTCTTGTCTAGGAGAAGGAGGAGGATCCTCAACTGGAGTAGAATAAGGTAAAGAGTCTGGGTCTCCCGAACACACCACCACTGGTGACAGGGAGAATCCATAGTACAGGTGTGGTAGGCAAGTGTTCTGGGCCTACAAATGGTAGTTTAGAGGGACTGGGAGTGCATTGCTCACCTGGAGAGAAAGATGTCCAGTCCGGGTCAGGCACCCATTTACATCCTCCATTTGCATCCAGCCAGAATGGCTCAAAGAATCCTCTTTTGACCAACTTTCAGCTTCAAAGGAGTGTCTGCAGTAGTAAGCCAAAAGACTTCTGCATTCTTTCCATCGTGGTAGCACCAATGTTAGCCAGAGACAGCTGAGGCGCTACCCATGGACTGACAGGATCAGAAGCTGAAATTGACTGGGAAGATCCAACTGCAGTTCCATGAGTAACAGAGCCAACTACACACTCCTGATCGGCGCCTCGTGCCTGAAACTCAACGGATGGCTCTAAAACAGGCTCCATGGGTACAGATAAAGTCACTGGTACAGAAACACCAGAAAATAAAAGTCACCATCAGAAACATCGTGTTGCTTTATTCCAGCATCTCCTATAGCTTCTTCAGACATCACACAATGATTCGCCAAGATCACAAAGCGGAGCCTCAGACCGTGGCTCCAACTCCAAATGATGACCATTCCTTCAGTCGCCAGCCTAAGACAGACTGTAGCCTTTCCATGCAGCAGCAAGTCCCCGGCAGGAGAGTAAGGTGTATTTTTATTATAACTTCAAAGAAATACATACATAACAGTAATACAGCTCACTAAAGAATAATACAAAAAAACAGAAAATAAGTATTTCATTATATAGTACATTTCAAGAAATGCAACTCAGCATGTGTAGAACCCCAGAAACCCATTCAGAGAAAATGAAAACCCACTGTAAAACTATATGAAAAATACATACATAGCAGTGGTACTTCACACTAAAGCAAGAAAAAAAAGAAAAAAAGGCATTTCATCACATAGAGAACCTAAAACACTGAAACCATAAATATAACCCCAAAACCCCCCCCAAAAGAGAGACCCTTGAAACAGCATAATGGAAGTGATAAGAAAACCACAATAGCGAAAAACCTCCATGGCAGTACAACTTTTAACAATAGCATAAAAAAGAAAGGAAACAAAAAGAGGTTCGCTTATCATTATACAATTTAGAAAACAAAACAAAAAATAAATAAAAGCAATCCAACATTCCAAGCCAACATACCTACGAGCTAGAAATAGCCTCCCTCACACTTAAACTAACCGACATCAAAAAACAATCCATGTGATGCCACCTATCCTGAAATAGGGAGAATGAACAAGTCAAAAATCCAAATCCCTAAACCATATTAATGAATTTTGTATTGTACAGAACAATTGTTCCACTGTAACCTGTCTTTTATACAAGTCAATTGGCATCACAGTATGCCATATATGATACTAAGCACTAACAAGAATAAATGAACAGTGCCTGAGTCATATTTGTCCCACGTTCGAGGTAGTAAACCCAGTAACAAAATATCCCTAGTCATAAAAGAAAAGAACGCAGGCCACTGTGAATATAAAGGACCAAAAGACAAAACAAATGGACATTCAAAAATAAATGATCAATAGTTTCCAATATGCCATGACAAGTGTCATCTCTAGGACACCCTCTATATGCTACTTCCTTATGTTTCAAATTGTTCCATACATTCATTTTTGCAAGTGCATAACCAAAGCACATCCCACATTTTACCTTGTAATCTAGGATTTGTTAACATCTTCCCCATTCTAACAGTCTCCACTGGAAATTTAATCCAGTATCTAGGAATGTCTAAAAAAACCTTTCCACAACATATATATACATCTCTTTCCTGGAAAATGTCAACAATTGACCTTTCGTAATGGACCATAATTTCAATTTACCAGAAATATACTGCATAAAATAAGAAAGACCCTGTAATGATTTTTGTTTCGAATAGCAGACTCAGCTCTCCAGGAAGCAAGCCAAGGTCCTACCTGATCAGAAAACCAGGGACTCCAAACTTTAGTGCCAGATTGCAACATAGGTTTCAGATTGCCATATAAAAAAAAAAAAAAAAAAAAACAATAGAATGAACCATCTGTAGTCCACCATCTTTAATAGAATGATATAAAACTCCTCTCTTTATCGGGTTAAGTCTGCTACCCCAAATACACTGAAAGAAGATGCCATAAAGCACCATCTCAATTGTTTAGTCGATGGAAAACCACACATAAATCTAAAAATATAGGCAATAAAAAGGTTTTAACTATATAAATTCTTTTTAATTTGGACATGTCCAGAATTCCATTTCCCAATGTTCACCTTAGCTTCTGAAATAATATGAGACAAATTACAGGTAACATGTCTCCCATACAAAAAAATACCCCAACAGCTTCTGTGGTTGTGTCTGCACATGGTTGTCCAGACAAACCAAAGTCATAATAACCAGATCTTCAATAGGAAGGCATGCACTTTTAGCAATGTTAATGGTAGTACTAGTAAGTAGTAAAAAAGCTGAATTTCTTGAGCTGCCGTGCCTCCTGATGCCTGGTCCCCCAATACCAGGCACATGTCATCTGCATAGGTACCACTCTTTATTTCCAAATCCCACTATGCACTGAAAGACCTCTAATGTTATCATGTTGCTGTAATTTCCTTAACAGCAGATTCAAAGCCAGGACATACAAAGTCGGACTCTGGGGCAACCTTGTCGTATCTCCTCTGAACCAGACAACTAACTCCCCACCCAGCCATCTACATATGGTTTAACCAAGGCTTTCTGATAATACGATTTAATCCAATTCAAGAAAGTATCCGGAACACCATGACTGCGAAGCACAATCCATAAATATTCATGACTAACAGTATCAAAAGCTTTCATTTGCTCTAACCCACCAAATAACCACTCAATTCTCCCCGGTTCCTTTTCCATAATCTCCTAAGCAAAATTAATGCATCCACAATTTTCCTCCCTGGAATAGCACAAAATTGTATAGGATGAACTATGTCCTCTAGGACCAAAGCCAAACGATGATACAATATCTTTGCCAGAATTTTACTATCCGTATTTAAAAGAGTTATTGGTCTCAAATTATCCAAAAAGGCTCTATCCCCAGATTTAAACAGAAAAAGATAAGACCATCATACATGCTACCTGGTAAAGTATAAGTACTTAAAAAGAAGTTGAATGCAGCAACAATCTCTGATTTCAGCAGTGGAAAAAGTAATTTATAAAATTCATTAGGAAGGCCATCCGGTCCTGGGGCTACACCCTGTTTCAACAGAGATGATGGAACCCAATTCACTTTCGGTAACCAGGGCTATCAAAGAGGATTTCAAAGAAGCAGAAATTTGTTGCAAATCACAAGAGACGACTCAATCCTATACTTCCCTATCGGATATACCTAGGGAGGAAAATTTGTTCTTTACATAGCTTTCAACTTTCTCAATCCCTTCATTAGACTTAAGAGTACATGACTTTATTCTGCCACTGGATCGAACAAGAATCACAAGGGTTTACACTACCGTGCTTCCCCGCACATCCCCATTTCTGTTTGGTTTCAAGGACTTCATCCTGTTATATTGCAAAGAAATAACTTGTTCTTAAGCTGATCCATTTGACCCATATAGGAAATTCCAGAAGAAACTGTAAAGTCTGCAATAAGTTTAGTTGGTCCTGCAAAACTTTACAATCTTCTTTCTTCTGTGTACCATTCAATTTACTCATTAACTGAAAATATCGTTGGAAATATTCCTTACTATCAGACCACCACTCCTCTAGAGGCCATATAAAAGGCCACCGATTTCTTGGCTCGTACCAGAAAATGAAGACCATCACATATCTCTACATTATCCAGCAAACTTAAATTAAGTCTCCAATACCCTTCCCCTCGTGGTAGCAGCAAGGTCGGAGATGGAGACTTCAAGAAGACCATGATCAGATGTCGAACCGTATCACATTTTATGTCTAATGGTTAAAATAGGAGACAAAACCCAAAAATCAATCCGTGGATAAAAGTCCTCTAAAAATGCATGAGGGGATTCAAAACATCAGGAAAAGCAAAAGCATCAGTAAGACTGGTCAACGTAAACGTGATTAAGATACAATGAGTCACAATAAAGTTTGGAGATCTGTAGGCCCCTATCAGCAAAAATCTACTAGTGTTAAAGTCCCCACCAAAAGCATATTTTTGGACGATAAAGATATGGCAAAATAAGTTTAAGCAAATCAGTCTTAGCTGATTTAGTCTGAGGAGCGTATACATTAATCAAACGAAAATCCATCTCCTGAATTTGAACATCCAATAAAAGAGCTCTACCTGGCAAAATTTCTACATGATGAAGTATTTTAACATTATGAGAAGAGAAACAAATCCCTACCCCACTACAAAGATCTGTCCTCCGACCAATAACTAGCACCCCAAACCCAAGTATCCTGCCAACCTTTATATCAGTCTGGGTCTGCAACCTGGTGTCTTGTAAGCATAATATCATAATGCAAATCAGAAAATAAAGCAAAAGTCGCTAATCTCTTACGCTCTGACAGCACACTATTTGTTTTGAGAGAGGCAATAGTCAAATCATAGTGACCTATCCTCAAAGGTTGTATCAGAGGGATCTTCAAGGAACTTTCAGAGAGGAGCCCTAACACCCATTCGCCTCCTCCTGGTTCTGCTAACAACAGTTCCTTCCAGATCTTCAGCATCTGAGGAGCTTCAGCCTGTGAAGAGGCCCAAGATGCAGTGTCTGAGTCCAAATCATCCTCTGACATGCTCTCCTGGGTGAAAAGGATTATTGTGAACAACTGGCTCCACTGAAGCACCAGGGGTTGCCTTGGCCTTTCTTCCCTTCATCCCCTTTTTTTTCTTAACCTCTTGAAAATCATCACCCACAGGTGGGGGGCTTGGGGGCATTTCTTCATAGGACTGGGGATCTCTTCTGGAATCAGGATAGCATCACTACCTACATCAGAAGGGCTCACCACAACAGCAGTAACCGACTAGCCACATTTGGACTCACCAAGTCTGAGTGGGTCGGTGGGGAAGAAAACCTCAAAAGCCAGAAGCAGATTTTGTTTTCTAAATATAAAATCCTGTATGGTATAATTCGCATCAGCAGTATTATGGGATGCCCAGGGGCAAATCGGGAAGGAATGCCCTCCTCATCACACAAATTACACTTCAAGGATTTGGGCAATGGAAACTTGTGGCCTAAGTCTCCACATTGGAGTGCACTTAAGCTTAAGTTGGGACTGATGTGTCTAGCAGACCCACATTTAAAACACCGACGGGCTGACCGGATAAAAGATAAAACCCTTATCCTGCTCAATATATAGGCAATTTGGTAAGTGCTGCAAGTCAGTGCCTTCATACTGAAGTTTAATTTTAATCTTCCAACCCCATTCCAAAACCCCTCCCCATCCAGGATAGGATCAGGGTACCTTGTACTTCACATTTCTTATCCAACCAATAGAGTATATCTTGAATATTAACCCCTCATTCGAAATAAAACTGTGATCACCCAAAAGTTGTTTAGTTAAAGGAATGATTTGGAACGGGTCCAAAGGGGTTGTTTTTAAATTCATATATCTGGCCCAAAACTTTCCAACAAGTCCGGGTCTGAAAACTGATAGCAAAAGTCAATTCCCCTGCAGCATGGATAACAGCATAAACATCTACAGGGGTGAACTGCAATGACTGTTTCAATAAAATTTTCCCCACAAAAGCGATCTGGATGCATCTCCATACCCCTAAATATCGAAACCACTGCATTTCATCTTTTGCAAGCTCCACAAGCTTTTAAAAGACTGGCAAAGGTTGGGAAGAACTGTCTTTCTCACCGAGGTTCCTCTAGCAAATCACCCCACTGGGGATCCGGGACATGCTCCAGAGAAGGAACCTGTGTAACTGATGGCCGAGCCTCATCCACAGAATGAACTTGCTGTCCATGGGGAAGCGCCGAAACAGGAGTAAAATCAACATTACCTGAGGGCTTCGCAGACTATGGATGCCCACACCATCAACAATGGTGGGTAAATCTTCAATTGGCTCACAACAGCTTCTTGGTCAGCACAGACCATTGTCGAGTCACTTTAGCTGTCCTAACACCTTCCGCATTCAGCGTCCAACCTGCCCTCGCTAGGCTCCTTCTGGGGACCATGCTTCTCCCACGTCACCACAATGTGACATAGCCACCTGGGAGGACCAGAACCACAATCAGATGAACATTTCTGAGGAGTGCAAGAAATAAATATTTTAGATGCACCACCATGCACAGTGTCAGGGAATCATCAACCAACCGTTTGCGTTTTTTCATCTTCAAAATCAATTTCTCTGCCGCCAGCTGGGCTTCAACAACCACCAACTCGTCTTGCAGAATTTGCTGTTTTCCTCTAAAGAGAGGTTAGGTCCTCCTTCTGACTCGAAGCTCGGGAAAAATCCATAGGGACTGAATCATCAAACTGCATACCGTGTTCTGAAGAGACTGACCGAGGTAAGTCTTCAAGAACAATTTCGGTGTCTACAGCACCAGACAGAACATCCAAAACTGGTCCTATCCCCTGCTCCACATCTCCGAAATGGAGATCTCCATGCTTACAACAGCGGTTCCCTACCGACAAGTAGGGAATTTCCCTAGTGCCCTGGCCACATTCCCCCATTCACTAAAATACCACCAACTGCTTAATCTGGTTCACTCAGTTGGCATTCATCTGTATCCCCCTCCCCGGGTTGTGCCTGAAAATATGCAGAATTTGTCTAGTGCACTTACGGTCAACAAAAACTAAATAAAATAAAAACTTTGCTACTTAACCATCCCTAGGCTGCACTGGCTCTTGATTGCTACCATTGTTTGCCTCACTTTGCAATATGTATTGATGTTTATTGTTCTTTTATATTCAGTCCTCTACCATGCTTTGGTTAAAATGGTACTAGTGAACTGTATAATTATTTTCTTTTACTTGAAATGCTACCCTGTCTTTTCTGTATACATGGCATCCGTGGTATTGTATTGTAATGTACTGTATTGTTTTGTACTTTATCTCTCCTAGGTCATACCTGAAAATAGGCAAATGTCTGCCTAGTATACCCCACCGGACAACAAAAGCTAAATAAAATAAATAAATAAATATCCACCACAAGCTTAGTACACCCTCACAGCGTCCCTGCCGACCAAGAGCTTTGAAATAACAGCTGGGCTCCTTCCAACCAATTTCTCACAGTTGTCATGGAACATCCATTCTCTTGTCTTTGCCCAGGTGCGACACCCCAGAACCTGTCAACTGAAGACAGGAAAGTTTATCAACTACTACATTCCTGACTCCTTCTATGTGTCTATGTGTCTAACTCTAAATGACAAATTCAATCTCAGCCCTTGCAATACCAATTGCCTCATCACCCTCATCACAATTTCTGTGGAGGCTGTCTGCCTGTTCAAACCTTTCACTACTGCCTTACTGTACACAGAACACCACCTTTTGATTCCTCAGCTCCCTCCCCAGACCACTGTCGCGACCCATATCAGGAAAATCTCCAGGAGTGTAATATCCTATGTCAATCCCAAATTCTTCCATTCTTTTGGCCATTGCTCTGATAACCACATTACCCCAATATATGCCCCATTCCAAGGCCCACCTGCCACCTGTATACAATTCCTGATCCAGACAGTATACCGAATCCTCCTGCCAGAATGTGACCCGATTATATTGCTCCTATCAGAGACTGGAGTAACAGGCCCACTCACCGAATAGTTTAAACACAATTTTTTGTTACGACATCCAGACAAACAATAATCCTATGTTTCCAGGAAATGAATACCCCTTTCTCATGGAGTCTGGTTGTAGTTTAATAAGTTCAAATGCCACAAGCTTTGATATTCAAAACTTCAGTGAAGAAATTCAAAGTGCACATTTTGGACAAACAGTTTGGATGAATGTGCCATGACTAAGTGAGAAACTTAAGTATACTGTACATGTGAGGGACGTTACAAAAGACAAAGTAGGCAGGTTGATCCCAGAAAATTGAATTTCTTCACTGAAGTTTTGAATATCAAAGCTAGTGGAATTTGAACTTATTAAACTATAACCAGACTCCAAGAGGAAGGGGCATTAATGTCCCAGAAATGTAGGATTATTATTTTTCTGGATGTCACAATAAAAATGTAATTTAAAGTATTTGGTGAGTGGGCCCATTACTCCAATCTCTGATAGAATTATTGCAGCCATGACTGGTTTTGGGTCTCTTCCTCAAGATACTGATTATATATTTTTGTATTCCACTGAGGTTGGCTGAGCTGGACTACAACTTTCTTCCCATTATATTGCTGCAAAACTCCTCCCATATTGCCAAATCCTCCCTCATGCCCTTGGTTATATCTACCCAGTGATGGGGCCTACTGGTTCTATCTGAAAATGGCGAGTTAATTATAGAGAAGCACATCAGGGTGAATCAATTTCGCCAAACCCAACACCTCGCATACCAACAAGAGTGAGGGTCACAACAGCAACACCAATAGTAAAACAAAGTACTACCCTGTTCCAAATGGCATTTTTACACTCAGTCTCCTACCTGCTACCAGAAACATCTCCTCCCACAGCTCTCCTTTCTGCACTTCCTGCCCACTTACCTGTCTTATTTACTCTTATTTTTTCAGTTGTGTTCCCCAGTTCCTAACTGCCACCAACCAGCAAACTAGGTCGTGACAACCCGATGCTTCATTGCCCTCACCCACAACTCAGGATACTGGCTACAGCACTACAAGTACAGCTGTGTCTACTGGAGGTACACCCAATTTACCTAACTACAGCACAATGCACACTTTTCTTCTAGACATGCAGAGGGCTTTGCCCACCTCATCCACTGTGGGGGCTGTGCCCCACACACCCCTATAAATATAACTTACTTCTAGTCACACATTCACTGTCACAACATAGCAACAATTCCACTCGCTGTAAAACACTATCGTTCAAGATGCAGGTGCTCAGATTGGGTATACTGTGATAATAGCAAAACGCATATGGGTGACCGTCAAAACAGTGACCCATATGAGGGCACAATCATCATGACGACCCTACGGGATGGCTACAGTTGTGACAGCAAAGGGTAGGGTGGGCGACAGGAAGGGATGTATGGTGACGGGAAGTAGAGGGATAGGGAAGAGGTTTGTAAGCCTGTAGTATGCCTGCTCTACTGAGCCAACCATATGATGTAGTGGGTAGAGTGGTTGGCTCGATGGAGCAGGTCCCTCGTCTGGACTTGGGGCGGGTAATATTTGCTAAGTCCAGTAGCGCGGGAGTTCATTTTTTTTTTTTAAACAGTGCTGTGCCCCCTTCTCTGACATGCAGCCCCTGAGTTGAGAATCTTATATAGGGGTTGCCTTTATGCTTATTGCTGAATTTGTTTTCGGTGATAATGCACTCGAGATAATAGCGATCACTATTATCACACAGAACCCTCAAACTGAGTCGCCATATTGAGTAGCCCATATTAGTGATACCAGGCCTACTGGCCCTTTCATTGCTCTTACCAAACTGAGTGTGAATGCCTACCTGGTGCCACTGCTCTGCATGCAAAATTAAAATGCCCCAAGAGCTGTTATATTGCCTGCAGCAACACCTACATTTCCCTTTTACCGTCTTTAGGAGCTCCTGCAACCTCTGCACTTTCCATTCCAGCAGCCTAAATAAACCTTTTCTGTGTCCACCTCTATGTCCAAGAATTCAAACTGTGGCTTGGTCCTTCTGTCTCCCTTCTGCTAATGGCACCCTCAATGTGACACATATTTTTGGAAACCAGCATAACGTTTTCACCATGCTGTCCTTCATTGCCTTATAAAATGGAAGTAATCTAAATAATGTACTACTGTCTTATAACTATACTGATCCCCAAATGCCCACTACAGCCATATACTAAATATCTTGAAGGTGGTGCATGCCATGGAACAACCATCGGCATAGCCATATCAAAGTAACCCCCTCAATGTAAATCCCAACTACTCCTATAGCCCTTTGCTGGACTGGGAGCAGCCTGACAGCTAACTCAATGTCAGCCTTGGCTAACCAGGCTCACTCCACTGTCCTTATTACTTGCACCACATGATCCAGTGTCACGTATGACACTGCACACTGTTCCTCACTGATAAAGTAATTCATTGACTCCCTCTCTGGGTAGGACAGGTAGTGTATCAACCAATGTCTCTCTTTGGCTGCTTCTTAGGCACTAACCCCAAAGGTGATACCTAAAGTTGGGAAAGGTGGTTCAGTGAATGGGCCTCCGCCCTGCTCACCTCTATCTCTGTCCTAATTTTCCCTTAAAGACCTCCTCCTTCCCTTTCACTGAATCCAAGTTCTTCACCCACATTCCTTTCCTTTGCCTTTCATATTGCAGACTAAACCCTTCATAACTTCCTCTCTCAATAATCTGGCTGCCCTTGTCTCCAGGTACCCTTCCAGCCATAGCCCCAGCACCTCTACCTCACTAGGGTTCCTGGCCATCTCAAACCCTCCCCGTGTTCCCTTTCCATTGTGACCTTCTCCTGCCTCCACTTCCCATTCTCCCCAAAGTCAAATCTACTGCCTTGACTTCTCTGTCCCCACCCACCCATTGGGAGTCCAGACCCTCCCCAAAGGGGCTGCCTACCATGGGTTGCCCTCCAAACCTGTCTCCCCCTTACACTGGGACATCAGGTGTGGCCCGCATATTTAGAACATGCATACTTAAATCTACAGTTTGCCAAGTGCACTGTATTGTGCCCTGTTGTAGCTTCAACAGAACCTCAGCTGGCTTGTGCCTTACACTTTTCCCCCTTCCCCATCCCCACTGTCTGTACCATAATGATCTCATACCAAATATCTGGATGTCTGGTGTTCCACTGAACATCCCCATGCAATGCCTTTCTCTGATGAAATTTGTCAATGAACTACAATCAGCTGGCCCCCACCCCACATCTTGTATGCATTGCGCACTTTTTCAAGAGTATGCTAACAACTGGATGTCTAATGCCAGCTGCTTCTGCTGCAGGATGGCACTAAATATATAAACTCTGTCAGCCATGCCTCCATAGTTTTCCCTTAAGACTCTTTTCCTCGTGAGTCCTCCCAATATGGCCAATGCAACTGCCACCTCTGTTTCCCTATCCTTTACTTCTCCTTATACTTCTTTTGCTGCCTCCTTGTCTACCAGGCAAAGATATCCATATTCCCCTTCCATATTTTTCTTCGGTGGCTGTGGAACGTGATCAACCAGCATAACCCTGGGGTCCCTACATCTCTACTTGTCTTCCCCTTCTCCTCCATCCCTTTACCCTTATCTGCTATCTACCCTGATTCTCCTCTCCTGAATTCCTGTAATACCCTCTGCATCTCATGTGACCCTGCTCTCCTGTTGCCCCAATTATCTCTTCCATATTCCCTCAAACACCCTTGCAGCATAAGATCAACCGTGTCTTTCTTCTCTTGGACCTCTCACCACTCTTGTCCTCTTTCTCGGGTGTCCTCTTCTTGGGACCTCCTCCTGCTCTTGTCACGTTTTATCTCCTTTCTGCTTTGGTTCCTCCTTATCTTTGGCTGCTTCCAACATGGCTTGTACCTCCTTCATCATGGTCATGGCTTGCTGGACCATCTCCTCCTTAGGGCTTACCTTCTGTTTTTGGGAGCCATACCTAACACTCAGAACAAATAACATGACAGGCCATTAGTCCCCTTTTTTGTGTTTTTTTGTGTTTTTGGCCCTCTTTCCCAGCATTTTGTCACAACTTGTTATACACCCCAATGTAGGTCAACCCCATGTCCGCCATACCTGATATCCTTAATTTGATAAACCTCCACTGTAAATCCCCACCACCCAGGGACAAATATGCCTGCCCTCTAATAGGGCAGCTGCTTCGTTATTAGCCCTTAGGTGACCCATTGTTTAATGAGTTACAATTTGGCTGCTCTTGTTTCTTTTTTTTTTTTAGGATTTCTGTGAGGGATGGATTCTGTATAACGATATTGATGTTCACATTAGCTTAATAACAGAAATTGGTATGAAAAGGATCTCACTTCATTTAACTGGGCTAGCAAATCAATGGACCAGAAATTCCTCCTTGCAAGATTTGAACCCCTCACTTTTGGATAGACTAGAAACCATACCAGTGTACTAATCAGCAGGAATTTGTCTTTTTATTCTGGCTTGAACACCCCGACACCATTTTGTTAATTTTGCCTCAAGCACTTACAAGATGGGCCAGCCCCAAGCCATGCCAGATGTTGTCTCACATGGTTCTGTCCAAATCACTCTAAGATGGCATCTACCACTTGGCTCTGCTCCCCAATATTTCTTAAAATGGCATCCGCAACATGCCTCTGTCCCCATCTCTCAAGATGGCATCTGCCACATGGCCCTGATCCCAAATGCTACCACCTGGTGTCTGCAGAACATTATGTGGAGGAGTATGACTGCTATATTTCTGAACCCCAAGCCCCTTCACCAGAAGGATCGTACCAGGCAGCATATTGATTTCTTTTGTCCAGTATCCCATTTGGAGCTTTTCTTTCTGCATAACCCCTGCAAACACCCGAGTTCTACTACTCTGCAAGTGGACTCCAGTTCCAAACATCCCTATGACTTTGCCATAGATCTAGCCATCCCAAGTCACTCTGCCCTGTCCAGGATGCATTACGTTACCTGCCAGTATTTTTTTTTTTGGTTAACAATGTTCCAACCTGTGCTTACTGTCTGATAAAGCATGCCCTTTCTTGCACAGCATAGGTGTCTGCTGCTTCTGCAGCTTAGAAGCCTTGGACTGTAATAATTTTTTTAAACCCCAGCTGTTGAATTTTTCTTTTCACAAATAGCATGACCCCACCTCCCACGACTGAGAATCATCCTGTCCCATACTCTTTCATGTGATCTCTCTCCACTTCTTGCTCCCTAAGAGGGAACATTCTGACCTCTTCCTTCTGCCTGCATATTTGTTTTCTCTACTGAAATGTGCCTAGCATGCAGCCCACTGCTAACAAGCTAGAACATATGCTGCTATAACACACTAAACACCTTAGCCCAAAACATCTCTTGCCCACTGTTTCTCCACATTTGACTGTTCCTGCCTTTTAAAGCAACACAGTTCCTAGCTACCTGCTCCTCCCTTAAGGTCCCGAGACCACTTTGTGTAACCATATTAGCTGTTAAACACTCTCCATAATTCTTCAATTTTACTATACCCAACAGAAAAGACATAGTATAGGGGACCCACAATCCTGTACAAATTAAACTGGTTGCCATGACACTCCATTCTGCTGCTTATCTTAAGTATAAAAAACAAAGTCTCTGAATGCCAGCTGATATGCTGATAGATCTTATGCTCTGTCAACAACCCCAACTCAAAATCCAATAGCAAAGAAGAAGGGAGCCTGCTCTGGCTCCCCCTTTTAAACCTCCTCATTTTTGTGAGCTTTTCCTCATCCAATCTCTTATCAATCCTTCCTTTCACTCATCCCCATAGCTTCCTGTGCTGACCTTCTCCCAGCATCCTCCTAATATCCCTCAACCTCCTCCTCACTTCCTCTTGCTCCCAACCCTCCACCTCCTCTCACCTCCTTCCCACCCTTCCTCCCAGCTTCCTGTCTGGCCAACCTTCAAGGTCAGGTGACTACTGACAACAGAGATTGCTTTTCAGACAGGCAACCCATTTTGAGTAGTGCTAAAAAAAATTGTTCTGGTTTCTATACAAATAAGCTTCATAATGCTGTCACTACCATCTAGCTCTGTCTCTGAAAAGAATATATTGAAACATTCAAGTGGTATTGAGTTATCAGAAAAAGGACATTAATCCTTGGATGCCCTGTGAACTCAAATGGTTCTAGCTTCTGCTCATTTTCATGCCACATGATTGCAGAAACACCTTTCTGGTTTGCACCAGTACTGTCTCTAGAGGGATATGGAGGGACTTGTCCACTTGTTCTGGCACTTCCATATGTTCTGCCTTTCCCCAGCACTTGGTAACCCTACTCGATTGGCATACTTTGCATTAAGGTGGGTGGACTGTTCTGTGGGATATCAAGACCCTGTATTGAACCTGTAATCCACGGACCAGGATAAATACGGACTTCGCCATGGAAGTCTGGTTCCAGGTCCGTGGAGATGACATTTCTGCAGTTTTGTTGTCTGTTGCCTGGGGATGCCGTCCGGATATACAGGCAGCCAATGGCCATCCAGACAGGAAACAGAAGGTCACATGATGCACTCACTGGTATATAAGGCTTGTGAGTGCACCACATGGCCCAGAAGGAGGAGGATCACAGCAGAAGAGAGAGACTAGAGACAGAGACTGGAGAGAGAGCGTTGAAGTGCCAAAACACAAAAGCACTACAGTTAGGGGAGTGAGGGGAGAGATTCATGATTGTGGAGGATGTTGGGTGGGTGAAGTTGGTCAGTTGAAAATGGGAGGGAGCATTTGGAGTATGAGGGGCATGAATGATTAGTTACAGAAAATCCCAAATTAAACTTTTCTCAGTCTCAGACAGTAGTAGCTGTGTGTATAAAAGGGCAGGCTGGCCGCTGGCAAAATGTGACATTTGCTATTCCAGATCCAGAGAGGAGAGAGTGCTGGTGGTGGTGGCTCAGAGATTACAGTTACAGAAAATCCCAAATTAATTTTTTTTCTTGGCCTTAGACAGTGTAGCTGCATGTACAAAAAGGACAGGCTGGCAATATCTGACTTGTGCCATTCTAGATTGAGACCCTGAGTCCCGGGAGGGGCCCAGACATTATGGTTACAGAAAATCCCAAATGAAAGTTTTTTTCCTGGCCACAGACAGTAGCTGTATGCACAAAAGTGCAGGCTGGCAAAGTCTGACTTGTGCTATTCCAGATCCAGAGTGCTTGAGGTGGGGAGGGGCCCTGACAGTACAGTGACAGAAAATCCCAAATGAAAGCTTTTCCTTGGCCTCCAGACAGTGTACCTGTGTGTACAAAAGGGCAGGTTGGCAAAATCTGACTTGTGCCATTCCAGATCCAGTGTGCTGGGAGGGGCCCAGAGATCACAGTTACAGGAAATTCCAAATGAAAGTTTTTTTTTCTTGGCCTCAGACAGTTTAGCTGTGTGTACAAAAGTGCAGGCTGGCAAAATCTGACTTGTGTCATTCGAGATCCAGAGGAGAGAGTACTGGTGGCCCAGAGATTACAGTTACAGAAAATCCCAAATGAAAGTTTTTCTTGGCGAGTAGGGTGGCAAATTAAATATCTTGGCATAAAGAAGGAGGAGAAAGAAACTGCAGGGTGGCCCACAATAAATGTGACATCCCAGAAATCCCAAATTTATTTTTTTTCCTGGCTTCGTGCGGCTGTGTGTACAATCCAATCATGAATTATGATCATCATCACCTAAGTTCAATCACAATTTCATATATTAAAAAAATACCGTTCAAACAACATACAAGTTAATACACCTGCCCTGTGTTGCTGGCTGTGGGTGGCCCAGGGATAATCTGACTGTGAGTTGCAGCAGGCTGAATGTTTACAGTACAACACAAGTAAAGCACAAGCACTACACACAAGTGTCATAATCATCACTCATTCCCCATTATTTCTTATTAGTTTCATAGTATATGGCATTACAAGCTTACATACGTAAGCATTAACCAACCCCTGGTGTGGGACTGTGCTTCATGTGGCCAATGCACCAGATGTGTCTGCATCTCAATTCAAATTCTGAGGCAAACTTAACAGTTGCTTAATTTGGTCACTACTCAACAGTTAAGCTTTATAGAGCCAGTCCGGCAATCTTGGAAGAGTGGTGGTGGACTTATGTGCTGCTGGTGTGCTGTCACAGTCACAACAGTAAATTTGTCCCTGGCCTGTGTGAGTGGGAGTCATCAGAGAGGACATCACACTTAGAGATATAGCGAGTTTAGAATTATAGCGAAGTGCCTGAAGTGGACACATGCGTTGTCACTCCACTCCCAGAGTGGCCAACATGAAAGGCTCACTTTGTTTTAATTATTACTTTGCATTGTCATTCTGCCTTAATGCGAAGTAAGGTGAAGTGACAACAATATTGGCAGCCCCCAACACACACACAGTCACCAGAATTAATGTATCCCCAAAATGCTACTGCCTTGTGTCCAGAAAATTCCACAGTGTTGATGAAGTGAAATGAGAGTGTAACAAGGAATGCAGAATCTCTCAGAATCAATGGTGCACTGCAAATGCACGACAGATTAAGATTGTGTTGTGCAATCAAGAGATGCAGACGCAAAGGCACAACACCTAACCAGTGCTCTACAAGTCACAGATCCGAACCTGGAAAAGAATACCTTTTTTCGATTAGGGAGGGGTAGTGCACAGCAGTAACAGTCCACCACCAGTAAAGATACCACAAAGCAGTACAAAAAATTCATGCAGGTGCGGTAGATAGCGGTTAACACTGCTGCAATTACTCTGTGGCACAATAAAAGGTGTCTGATTTGATGGCATGCATCACGCACACGACACACACACACACACACACACTACAAGTAATGTGAAGCAAATTGAAAACCTTTAGTAATATAACCAAATGTTTTAAAACAAACAAAAATTATACACTGCTGCACCACAACAATCAGCAAAAAAATATCAAGAATTACTAAAATTATTACTGTGTACATTAACACAGTTATACAAGAAAAATATAACCAAATCAGAAAGACTGCCTTTTCCTCCCAGTTAATCTACCTACACCACAAATTCGCCTCTCCCCCAAATCACACTTCAAGTGTCTGTCAGTACACAGACTGAATGTTCCAAATTAACATTCAAAATCCACACACAAACAAACACTCGATGATATGAGCACAGGAGGGTTTCCTACAATTGATGTACTAAATTTTGAGAAAAAAAAGACTCAGAAAGGCTTTTTATCAGCTTTAGAGGTTTTAAATCTTTAGCTCTGACAGCAAACTGTCTCCAGCTATCACACATTACCCAGAACTGAGGCTGTGCAGAACAATCTAGAGCCCATGTGACCTGCAATCTCATAAATCACTGCAGAATTCGCCTTGGAGCTCAATTACAAGTAAGTGACAAGTACATTGATGTCAATGTACTTCACCTTAAAATTGGTGGAGAAGTGGTTTGGGAAGGCGGAATAACACGAAGTCATTGGTTTCAATGGACTTTATGCCTCTCATTATGACATGAAGTACTCTGCTTTGCAGTGCCGATTTCTTCACAATTCCACATTACTCCATGAATCACTTCACAGAGTGAATTTTGGCCGCTTTGCCCACCACTAATCATGTTTCACTTTAGAGGATCTTTTGTTCTAAAAGCGGATCAAAGTGTTGATGAGGCACTTTCTAGTTCTCAGGTAGGCAGTGGCACTGCAAAAGAGAGAATCGGCCTGAAAAGGAAAACAAAATCAAACCCCAAAAGGGATTTTTCATATTTAATAAGGTTTAGTCTTCAGGTAAATGCTTGAATCCAAAAAGGTTAATGTCTGGATCATCATCATCATCAGTCTCAAGTAAAAAAAAAAAAAAAAAAGGTAATGTATTTAAAAAAAACTAAAGATGTGGTAGGTACCACCACAGAAGCATAGCAGTATGGAAGAATTGCATACTATTCTACTGCCAGTCCCTCATCCGATTCTTCTGAGGATGAACCTAACGAGTGTAATACTGATGATAATAAAGAAGATGAAGAGAATGCTCAGGCAGCAGAAGGTTTACTGGAGGGATGGAAATTGCAGATGAGGAAGGAACAGGCAGAAATGTCTCGGTTGTGGAGGAGGGGCAGTGGGAATAAATCAGAACAGGAACAAGCCCAGGGCAAATCCAGGGGGACCCTGAAAAGATGGCCGAGGTGTCGTGTGTTCCTGGGGAAAACACTAAACAAATATAATCTTTTGTTTGTGATATTCTTCTTTAGTGCTTCCAGTGAGTTGATAGCAACATATGCTATTTGTAAACGGTCAGTCAGCAGAGGTAAAAAGAAAGGAGCATTGTGAATAGTGGTGGGTGAAGTGAGAAAATTCACTTTGTGGAGCAATTCACAAAATTCTGCCCATTTCAAAGAGTGAAATGTGAAATTATTGCAGCAGAGCGGCAACATTTCACCCAGCGGAAAGGTGAAATTTTACCTTCTGCGGCAAACCCCACCTTCTGTGGTGAAGTGAGAGAGTGCATGGGTAAAGGGCCAAACTTTACTGTGGAAGGTGAAATTTCTCCCACAGAAGGTGAAATTTCACCACAAAGCGAAATTTCACCCAAGAAGGTGAATTTCACTCGGGTAAATTCCGCCTAATGGGGAATATTTCACAAATTACTTTATTGCAGAAAAATTGGCCACTTCGCCACCATCGCTATCGGCAGAAATTAAATTCACTGCATCTCTAATTTGGGAACTTCAGCACTGAAAGACACTCTAGACAGATGTCATAACATTAGTGATAGTGAGAAGGTCAGTTGTGAGTCTTGAAGAGAAAGTGATAATGATAGCTCACTACACTTGGGGTACCACCCATAGATGAAAGCAGTGACAGCCACCACAGCACAACACCTCAACCACCACTTGCTGCCATTCGAAGGACTCCTCTGACTGTTACTGAAAGAGACCATGTTCAAAAGCCGTCCTCCTTCAAGGAGACAGCTTACAATCTCAGAAACAGATGAACGAAGTACAAATATGCCTCAACTTACCCTGTTGCTGTTACAATAACCAGAGAATTTCCAAATGATAGCTGCTGATTTGCTACCATATAACATGGTTGAACATATAGGATTCAGGTGGCTGCTTGAGGTACCTCGAACCTTGATATACAGTAGTATACCATTGCAGAAATAATTCTCAACAACGAGGTTCTGATCTTTATGATGTCGTAAGTAAAAATTAAGATGCGTCTTGTGCAGTGCTGTTAGGAGGCTGGTGCATCTCACAACAGATATCTGGACAAGCTGTCAGTCCTGAATCTCTTATGTCTGCCATGGCCCATTGGACATAGACCCCAGAACAGACGTCGGCAGTTGAAATAGTCATTTGTAATTCAATGCAGTTGCAATTAGTTGCAATTGCATTGGATTGCAGTCATGAATAGTGGAGTTGAAATCCACTGCAGTTGATGATCCTGTGACCCATCCAGGTTTGTTTTGTGGTGCACTACAGTGTGTTTTCAATTTTTCTTTCCTGTGGGATGAGAGGGGCTGGGGGCCGCGAATATCTAACAGTCCTCAACTGCCAGCACTGAACCTTACAGCCAATAAAATGCATCCCTGGCTCCTGGACAAGAAGCATCCACCAATTAGGACAGATAAAAGGAGGAGCCAGGAGCTTGAGAGTGTCTGTGACTGGCTGCATGAGGAGGAGTGGTAGGTGCACTAGTTCCACTGTGCGGAGTACCAGAGTGGAGACATGGGTCTAGGCTTGGGACTGACTGTGGGTTGAGAGGAGGGAGTACACAGTTCTAAAAAGCCACTGGCACCACCATCGAGTAGGGCAGCAGTGGCACCTGAGCCATAGAACCAACCGGCGTCACTGGCCGAATCGTTACTCCGACACCTGGCCGAACTGGCAACAGGCTCTGACAGAGAGCAAGGTACTGTATGGGAT
Organism: Neoceratodus forsteri; assembly: GCA_016271365.2. Taxonomy (NCBI): domain Eukaryota; kingdom Metazoa; phylum Chordata; order Ceratodontiformes; family Ceratodontidae; genus Neoceratodus; species Neoceratodus forsteri. The sequence goes on from CM057455.1 coordinate 1,188,997,737, forward strand.
GTATATAAGGCTCACTAGGGCTGGACAGTGGGCAGTAGGAAGGAGGAGGAGGATGGTCTCTCAGACTATTTGGTCTGCCTGCGTGTCTGCTGCATGCTGGGCTTGCTTGTCTTGCTGGTTGAGGGCTTGGGGCTGTGGGGCCGGGGGCCGAACTTGAAAAGCCAAGGTGATCCATCATCATCGATCTACTGCTGGCAGCCCAACTGGGCTCTTTCTGACTGTGGTGGCATTGTAAGTTAGTCAGACTCCCACAAGGTCACAGAGCAGACGAGGTGCAGGTGGTTGGTTGATCAGTTCCCTGACCTATAGGAGGCCAGAGCATGGAGCATGATCGATCGGGTCCAATGGACAAAATGTTTGTTGTTTGCCACTGTAGGAATTGGATAAACTAAATATTAAGTCCTCATGGCCAGATGAATAAAATTAAAAAAACATGAAAGCCAAAACAAGTTCAGAAACATTGTCAGAAAATGTTTTTTAATATGCATGAGTTATTTTAAGCTCTAAATTTAAACTATGGGTACATCTCAGTTCTGGTATACCATACAGGAAGTATTTCTAGGGTCCTCCCTTAGATTGTTTTTAGTCTCACGGATTCTACGACTACTAGTAAATTAACATATATTGATGGTTAGCTCTGTTTCAAAAGGGCACCTTCTAGGCTTCTGTTGGGTGTTTAAAGAGTCCCTACCTATACTGTATTTTAGACTCACAGTTCTTTTCTAAGTAACTAGTATTACTGCTGCTTATTTTTCTGTACCGTATACTGTTTTGCTGCCCTGGTTCAACTTATACTTTCAGGGCTTAGTATATTTTGTTGTTGTTTTGTCTGGTTATTGTGTTTTAGTGGGTCCCTACTGCATGTAGATTTGTTTCACTGCACTTTGTATTTGCATTTTAAAGAGCTGCCAGCTTCTTAGCTGCTGCTGACTAGTTGCTGCTCCTCCAACATATGCAATACCTCACCTGTCCCAGAGCTGAGGGGCATAAAGAATTCCTTTTGTTTCTGCTCATTTATAAAGTTATAATGCTGCTAAATCCCAAATGCTAAAAACAGAGCTGCTTCCCTGACCTTAGCCCACCAACCGCCCCCAAATAGGCACATGCAGATCCATTTTGTGATGTCAGAAGGCTAAGGTTGTGGAGTGCACCCTCACTGATTTCTGTTGGGGATTTTCCATACATTTTATTAACTTTTATAGTCAAAATTTTAATAAATAAAAGATACAAAGTTAAAAGTATGACAAACTACTACATAATAAAATTCAACGATAGTGAAAGTTGAAAAATTGGTTGGATTTTCTTCAGTTAGTCGAAGTCAGAAGTTTCAAACTAGTTGAAAAAGTCAGTCATAATGTGTGGTAAGTCAGTCATAATTGTTTTTTCAACTGACTCGGGGTCTAATTGGCATGTTTTGATATTTCACGTGGAGTGAGGACAGTGATGCATCACAATTTGCTGTTCCAAGAATGTTTTATATTCTTTTTGTTTATATTAAATCAGCTTTGTTGCTTAAGAAAACATATCCATAACAACAATTATTCAGAACAATGAACAAGGACACCAATCCTCCCTCCCTCTCCTCTCCCCTACTCTAACACCCCCTCCCACTACATTAAGTCCACCCTTACAGTAATTGTAGAGTGTTATTTGAAGTTTAAAGAAACAATGTATTACTTCATTTTGGAATGAGGAACCAGGGATATTACGAGGGTTAGTTTAAATAGATGGCATACAATTTGGCCCCATTTCTTGTTGAAAGGGGGAGGTAGTGCCAAAAATTGGCAAAAGGTGCTCATTACCAAGAGAGAAGGATAGCTCATGTAACCATTCATTAAATGAGATATATGATTGATTTAATCAGTGCCTGAGGACAAGTTTTTTAACGGCCAGATAGATGAGGGTCATAAAGGTATCACCTTTCCTTGACCGGAATCTCGGAGAAATCCCCAATAATGCATATCTCAGGTGAAAAGGGTCCTCTAGTCCAAGTAGAGGGTCAATGTGTTCTTGAATGCTCACCCATAATGGTGATACCATGTCACAAGACCAAAAGATATGCAGCAGGGACCCATCTTCTTTACCATATCTAGTGCAGATGGGGGAGGAAGGCAACCCATCTTGGCTAATTTAACTGGAGTGTATACGTATTATTTAATATATGGTATTGAATAAGTCTTAGCTGGTCCTGAGTTAAGTAGGTATATAGATCTTTCCAAAGTTGTGGCCAATTAAAGGTATACTCAGGCATCACGATTCCCATACATTAGAGCCTGTTGGGTCAGGGGCCTGTGAAAAGATGAGAAGGAGATATATATTTGAAATACCATGGGGTATAGTTGCAGAGTCTTGGATTCGGAGAAGGTCACTAAGTGCTGAGGGCCTAAATGTTGAGCCAAATTGCATCAGTACCAAGTGACGGAGTTGATAGAGTTTGAAATGCTGGATGAACCTAATTGGTATCCTGATCAGTATTTCAGGAGATGTGACTGAGAATATAAGGCTGCTATCTTGAGGTCCCTGGTCCAAAGGAAGACAGCCAGCATGTTGACCGGCCTCCTATTCTGATGTTTAAGTTACAGAAATTAGGCTGTGAGAGCTCCTTGCCAGGGACACTTTCAGGAGGGCACACAATTGTGAGAAGACCCTGATAGAGAGGGAAGATCTCAAAGAGGTCAGAAGTGATTTTCAAGGGAGAAAAGAATAGTAGCTGGGGAGATAGTATGAGCTGCAATCAGGTGTGACTTTATCTGTAGCCAGATAGGAGTATATGCATCTTCAGGTGAATTATTAGAAACAGAGAGCCACTTGCCACATTTATAAAGGTGGCATCCAGAAATACAATAGGAAATTGGGTAGTCTTAGGACCACCAGATTCTTTAGGAGTCCCAACTTAAGGTAAGAGTGCCTCAGATTTCCTAACCAAATAAAAAGGTGATAAGTGAGTGGATGTGTTTGAAAAGGATAGTGGGAGCCAGAGATTTAGCATATTTAAGGGATAGAAAGTCTAGGAAGAATATTCATCTTAACGACATTTATTCTACCTAGTAATGAGACTGGGAGATCTTTTTCAGTGTGTCAAGTCCTGTTGTATGGCAGCCAGAGAGCCTCCAGTTTCATCTTCTGTAAAATGATGGATCTGTAGAGAGAACAATCCCAAGATATCTGATGGATTGTGGAACCATCTCATCCCAAAGGGACCCCTTATCCTGCCTATACACCCAGTTGATTGAGAGGTAAATTTCAATTTATTATGATTCAATTTGTAGTTAGACTAGTGGCTATATTTAACAATCACTTCTAGTGCTTCAGTGAGATGGAAAACAGGATTGAAAAGATGCAGCAAAATGTCATCCGCACACTCTGATAAGGACAGGGTTAAGTTCCCGACAGGGATGCCTCATATGCCGTGGAGAGAGATTAAGACATCTAATAAGTGGCTCCAAGTATAAGTTAAACAGAAAAGGAGAGAGGGCAACCCTGTCGGGTATCCATGTGAAGAGGAAACAAGGAGGAGAAAACTCCATTACAATATATTTTAGCTGACGGGGTAGAGTATATCGCCTGAAGCCACTGTAAGAATGAAGCAGGAAAGCCCATCCTCTGTAAGGTTAGCCAAAGTAAAGACCAATCAGCCTTATCAAATGCATTTTCTGCATCAAGGGAGACCAAGGTCATAGGGATAGAAGACTCGATAGCCACTTGAAAAGGTGGTCTATTTTACGAAGATGATCAGCAGAGGATCTCCTGAGGACAAACCTACCTGTTCGGGACTGAGTAAACACGTCCATACCTTCCTAATTCTGGTGGCAAAAATTTTAGCTAAAATTTTAATATCACAATTTAACAGAGAGATAGGGTGGTAACTTGCAGGTTGAGAAGGGGTTTATCTGGTTTTTAGCAATATGATAATGGTGGTTTGTAAAAGTGAGGATCTAAGGAGTCAGCAGAAAACATGTATTGGTAAAGATGAAGCAGAAGGGGAAAGATCCTTGAGAAAAGCTTATAAAGTTTGACGGGAAGCCACCTGGGATGGGGGCTTATCAGGGACATGCTATTGATGGTGGCCTCCACCTCAGGTAGGAAATGGGAGTAGAGAGAAATGTGCAGTGCTGATCTAAAGGGGGGGTAGGAGGGCCGCTTCAAGATAAGCAACTGTTTCTTCCATGGTTGGTGGGTTTGGGTGCCTACCATATAGACTAGAGTAAAACTGTTCAAAATCTGAAACAAATTTCTCTAGAAGTGCTTTTCATAGATCCATCAGGTGCCAAAATGGAAGCTATAAGTCTTGAGGCCTCAAGTTTCTTTAGATGGAGGGCAAGCAACTGTCCTGCCTTTTCGCTGTTCTATATATACTCTGGACTGTGTCCTTAAGATAACATATTCAGCCTTTTCCTGCAAGAGGGTGAAATATTTATCCCAGAGAGGAAGAAGTGTTTGTAGAGTCTGGCAAGGAAGTGGAAGAAAAGTACTGATCAGTGTGCGAATTTGGCACAAGTAATGCTAGGTGCTTCCGATTCCCTACCACATTTCCGACTAGAAGTCAGACAGAATGAATTTCCCCTTAGGTAACACACTTTAGGCACACCATTCATGGTCGACTCTCAGCACAGTGTTCCGACTGAAAGAGTAAAGGATTGAATAAGAGAGATCCTGGTTACCACATGATCTTCTTTAAGCAGCTGTGTATTAAGTCTCCAGGAGGTGTCCTTTGCAAATTAACCTCAGCATTAAGTAAAATCCAGGCGGCCATGGTCAGAAACACGATAGGTTCTAAGCCTGCATTGCATAGACCGGGAAGGGTGAGAGACTGATAAGGAGAAAGTCAAGCCTAGTGGAGGTGTAAGGTGTACCATAGAGTAAAAAGGAGTATGCATTAGGATTATTGGATTTGAGAATCCACTTGGGTCACAGAGACCCATTAGATCCATGAAATTCCGGGCGGTGCGTTGCGCAGATGATGGGGGCTTAAGGTGGGATTGGACCCAAGGTCCTGAGTAGGGGTAGGTTCCAGTCACTGCCAATAATAGAATGTTTTATTTTCCATCTGAACATACCCCATACAACATCAATGAAAAGCTCCAAAGATCAATACAGAAATGACTCACTTACAGGGACTGTCACAGTTGGCTTTATAGTTGCAGATAATGGGTCCAACATAGGAGGCCTTGGAGGAGGGGCTTTGTTCACATCCACTGCTTTGAGCATTGCTTAAATTTAATAGTTCATGATTTTCTCAATGATGACAGGAGGTTAAGGCCTCGTTAGCACTGCTAAAAGAATATGTGCTCATTTAAGTCACTCAAGCAAAGCCCGGCCACTTGTTTGAAAAACTACAGAAGGGGCACAGTTTACCTTTGCACAGATGGATCCAAGACAGTTCTACTCAATGGAATTTTACCTTTATATGTTCCAAAGGCTGCTGGAATAAAAAAGCTGTCAGGCAGTACAACTTAGAAAATAAAATTGGTGATGCAGACGCTGTATCACTCCACCACATTGGCCATGCTGGAGTTTCTCATTGTGCTGCTCCAACCCTTTGAAGAAATCACCAGGGAGGTTAGTGCAAACATAGCAACTCTGATCCAGGTGATACCCTTAAAAAAATTAAAATTCAGAGTGAATCTGATTAGGAAGAGTTAGAGAAGCAAGACAGTTCCATGATTACACAGGCTGCCAGTGGTACTGACACATGCAGGTTGTCCTCCAGAATACAACAAGATCTAATGAGATGTATGATCAAAAAGTTGAAGAAGATGACAAACTATGTAAAATGCATCATCCTGAGTACTACATTAAAGCTACAATCTTGGATCCGTGATACAAATCGAAGCAACTATTGAGTGATGTAGTATGACACTTGTTTCAAAAGAAACAAGAAATAATTGACAACTTATGGCTGTCATGGAACAGAGTACAACAGCAGCACCACATTCAGAATCTTCTTCATGACACAGCAGCACAGCATCAGGTGGCCCTTCCTCTACTCTTGTGAAATTTTCTCCTCTTCCTCCTCCTCAGCCACTGCAGCCAAATCTTCTTCATCACCACCAGCCAATCATGGCAGCACTGTCCCACAGTCACTTGGTTCAGCTTCATGTCTCTGGAGTCACTTAAAAGATGTTATTGTAACATCTTCATCTGCCTCTTGTAACACACAGCCTCAGGACAGACCATTGTAAAATGTACCTGGCAGAGCACAATATTAACTGAATGCTGATCCTTTGAAATACTGGAAATCCAAACAAAGTATGTGGCCTGCTTTAGTAAACATTGCAATGAAGTACATGATTTGCCGTCCGATTTGTGTCTGTTGGAAAGATTGCTCAGTTCAGCTGGTAACATCGTTACTGACACACAATCCTGTTTGACACCAGAAAATGCTGAGTGTCTCACGTTTCTCAAAGTCAACTTTCCTCACTTTAATCTCAAATATGATACCTGAATAAAACATACACTGACTGCTCCAGGCAGGCCCCATGTAACAAAACACTTTCAAGAATTTGTGCCTGTGGTGGAAATCTTTGTGAATAGGGTCTGCTACATGAGGTAGCAATTAATTGCAATAAGTCAGGTCAGGATGGACTAGGCCAGGCCATTATGATCACATGAGCAGCCCAGAACAGAATGAAAAATTACATCAGTGGGTTCAGAGTCCAAATACAGCAAGCAACTGCATTTCGTGTCACAAATGTACTTGATGGTACCTGGTACCACTATTTGATCTGGAAGTAAGTGCTGCTGTCTACTACTACTACTACTACTATCAGTTTTGCCTCACGAGTCCGACTACTACTTATTTATCACTTTTTGTCCTTACTCATCTTACTCCTTACTACTACCACTTGGCCCTTTTTTGCTCTCAGCTACTGATCCTCAGTCCTGACTGTACTGTTTTAGTTTTCGTACAGTCATGGCTTAGTAGATGCCTGAAAGTCCAGAAACTGAATACTCTTTTGTATATTTCTCATGTCCCCAATATTTAGCTGCAAATACTTCACAGAAAAATGCTACTAAATTTAAAATTCATACAATTTCTTTATTGTTTGAGTATGTGTGTGGTATGCTAGCCTGGCTACATCTCACATACAGTAACTGGGCTGAGATTATTATATTACTATATTTTATCTGTGATACTTAAATTACTTGGCAGTGGCTGGCAGCAAGCCATTGTGGAACCAGGAAGGATGTCATTGTGTTGTGTGTCATTGGGTCTTCAACAGGCGGCAGTGGCAAACTTTTTATGACTGCTCTGCACTTGATCAATGCGATGTGTGACTGGCTGCCTGGCTTGGTAGTGATCACTATGTATTTTGCCTTTCTTCTTTAGGATTCAGCATGCTGAACATGTTGATCAATTCAGTAGAAGTAGTCATAGTCGTAGTACTAGAAAATAGTGCCACCTCTTGGAGCAGGTAGTGTACCATATACCACAGTACACTCGGCATAGCAAAACAATTGCATCATTCACATGGGCAGGGTGGTGGGCTCTCTTAGTGCTGCTCATTTGATTATTCATATCTATTTCTTTGGCTTGTTCAGCTCTGACTGGAACATCCATCAAAATAATACCACACAGCACCATTAATAAAAAGAAATATTAGCTGCCTGGCAGTGCCTGCAGTGCTTAGTGGTGCTATGATATACTGCCAGTATTTGTATCTGTCTGTATGTCTCTCTCTGTTGTATAGTTTTCTGATACCTTTGATTCTTTCATTAGTTTCTGCAGAGTTTCACTGGCGGCCACTAGACCAAACAGGAGTAGGATCACAGAACAGATTCAAGACTCATTTAAGTAAAACAGCTACCTTATATTTATTTTCCAACTGCATAACAGAATTAAGTAAGCTCAGCAAGCACACTGGAGTCTTGGCCACACTGGCTCAAACTGGTTACACATACACTTTATTTCCTGAGTGCATGACCCATACTGAAGGATTCTTAAAGAGACAACAGCATATATTACATCCACCTTTTTAACTGAATTGCCCCAAACAATTCAAATATTTCCAATGTCCACTTTAGAGTCTCTTTAACACCTATATTGATTCTTTGAAAATGTCCCAATGAAAGTTTCCAACACTTACCCTTGATGAATTCAGGTGTGTACCACTAACCTAAAACATAGTCATTATACTTGACAGGCATCTTCACTCTCCTTCCTTTTGGAGTGAGCTTCTGTACACCTGTAGGAGACTCTGGTAGCAAACTTGGGTCTTTGCCTTCTACTGAGTCTGGAAGTTGAATAGATTCCATCTCAGGCATTTGCACACTTTGTTCTGAAGTGTCACCAGTCTCTATCACCTGTTCACCATTTGCTGCTTTGGCGGCTGTTGTAACAGTCCTGTCATGTCTCAGGTGACGTCTGTTCCTGTGAAAACATGCACCACTTGGTGTAACAATGGTGTCACGATCTGGTTCAGGTCTGGTGTCCTCAACTGTTGCTGGCTGCCATCCTTGAGCTGTCTCCATACATACTCTGTCTTCTGGATGTAGTATGGATAAGTCTTTGGCACGCGGTTGTAATACTCCCTCTGCTTCTTTTGTAGCATTTTTAGTTCTGCGATGGCTCCTTTAGGTACATGTGGTTGAAGTACCTGTCTTGTTTCTGGTAAGGTGTTTCTTAACCTCTGTTCATTAGTAGCTGAGAAGGTGAGTATTACATACCTGAAATGGGAGTGTTCTGTAGACTCAAGAGTGCTAAATGTGGGTCAGTTCCAGTGTAGGATGTCTTCTTAAAGATCAAGTTTTACAGTTTTAATCATTCTCTCAGCCTGACCATTCGACTGTGGGTATCCTGGACTGGAATGGATCAACTGTATTCCCCACTGTGTTGCAAAAGAGTATTTCTTTACTAGAAAGTCATGTTGTCTGTGACAATTTCTTTGGTATCCAATGCCTCAAGAATACTGACTTGAGTTTGGCAATTACTGTACTAGATGTCTAGATCTTGCAGCCTCAGCACTTCTGGATACTTTGAAAATAATCTACAAACGAGCAAAAACATCTCCTTTAAAATTTAAAATATCTACTGGCTAGCTTGTACCAGGAGTAATTCAGGAATCGGTGGGACCACAATGTCTCTTTTTGATTGCTTGAAGATTTTTGACACACCTTGCAACTTTCGACCATTTGTGCTATGTCTTTAGACATTTCTGGACAATACATGACCATTCTGGATTTAGATTTTTGATCTTTGGATCCCTTGGTGAGCATCGTGTAATCTTTTAGCATCTCTGCTCTGGTACCTTGCGGTATCACCACTCTGTCTCAGACATGAGCAGTCCATTCTCTATTGCCAGTGACTGTCGTATTGACCAGAATATTTGTAAGGTAGGTGGCACCTGTTTTTCTTCTCTGTGGCCATCCTTCTTGTGCATCTCAATTGCGGCTTTCAGTGTTTCATCTTTCTGCATTTCCTCAGTAAGCATATTTAGCAGCTTTGAGGCAACGTTTCAGTCATCTCCATTGCATATATAACTTTTTCAACAATGATTTCTTCAGTTTGTCAGAACTGTCACTTTCAACTGCTCTTGAAAGCGTGTCAATATGCACATGAGTATTCTGGAGTATATGACACAATCAAATCATACTTTGTAGTTGCCGCAACATTCTCTGTAACCTGGCAGGCACTTGCCTCAATGGCTTTGAAAGAATAGCTTCTAGAGGTTTGTGATCTGATTGAACCTTTACCATGACTCCGTACACATACTGGTGGAACTTCTTTGTAGCAAACACTATAGCTAACAATTCCTTTTCAATTTGTGCATAGTTTTGTTCTGCACAGGACAGCGCTAGGATGCATATGGCATTGGTCATCCTGCTTGCATCAGGCATGCTCCTAGACCATCTTTTGATGCATCTGCTTGTATTTCTTGAGGCTTTGCAGGATCATAAAAACTAAGGACTGGTGTTTTTGTCAGGGCTGCCTTTAAATACTTCAGAACTTTTCATGCTCTGGTCACCATTGCCTCACTATGTCTTTTTAAGCAGCACTCCTCAGTCATGCTGTGAAAGATGCTTCATTTGAAATATGCTGAGCTAGGTACCTGGTCATGCCCAGTAGATGCATTAGTCCTTTCTTGTCCTCTGGTGGCTTCATGTTGTTTATTGTTGCTTTTCCTTCATCTGGCTTTTCACACCTCTGAAGTAATCACACGGCCTATGTATTGTATTATGTTTTTGCTGAATTTGACATTGATCTTTTGCGCTCTCTCCATGACTTGATGAAATATTTGATCATGCTCTTCTTTTGTGCATGCAGCTATGATCATGTTATCTGCTATGATGTGGACACCATCAATGTCACCAAAGCATGTCATTTTTCTGCTGAAATACCACTTGCAGATTTTATCCCAAATAGTAGTCTATTAAACTTGTAGTGCCCCATGGGGTATTAAAAGTACACAGTAGTGAAGACTCTTCATCTGCGATTACCTGCCAGTAACCATCCTTTTCATCGAGTATGGTGAATATCTGCTTTCCAGCCAGCTTGCACTGCACATTCGCAGGGGACAGAATGGAAAAGTTTATCTTTTCATTGCCTTATTGAGGTCCACGTGAATATGATCTGCTCTGGGAGATGACCTAGACCTTCAAATACTGTAGGATACTATGCAATTAATGCTTCTTTTGTTGCTGGAGATTGCTACGCACAGAATTAATTCTAAGTATCAAGTCCAGGTCAACATATGCTCTCTGTCTAAGTAAAGGCGCAGTGTTTTCATTTGTAATGAAGAACAGCAGACTAGTTTTCTTGTTTTGCTCTTCTACTTGCAATGTGGTACAACCTGAGGTACAATTCTTGTTCCCCATAAGCTACTAGAAATGTGTTGGTAGGGTGTGGCACAACCTTGAGGTACAATTCTTGTTCCCCAAAAGCTACTGGAAATGTGTTGGTAGGCCTTATCTTTACAGGACTTTGCAGTTTGTTTACCGTTTCAATTTGAATTATGTTTGCCTCTGTACCTGTGTCAAGTTTAAATTTAACAACAGTTTTCTCAATATTAACATCTACATACCAGGCTTCATCCAGTTCTTCTTCCACTCTGCTGGAGTTCACTTAGTGTATTACTTCAACAAATAATGTGTGTATCTCTCTGGATTTCTTTTGATGGTACTGGCTTCTGGGTTTTGGTCCTACAAACCTGGGAATAGTGATATTTTCCTCCACACTTATGACATATGGCACAATAAGGACACTGTTTTGGCTGGTGGACCTTCCCACCCATTTACATTTCAGTTCACTGGTACTGGAAGCCTTCTGTTTGCTATTTTATTACATCTCCTGTAGTGCTTTTTACCACTGTGCTGTATGAGGCTTGTACTGACCTCTCCTGGGTGCATCCTGCCATTGCTTGCACCTGGGTCTCTGTGATCTCTTTAACTCTGCAAATGTTTATAGCTTCTTCTAATGTTAAATCAGCATCAGCTAGAAGAGTCTTTTAAGAGTATCATTGGTTACACTAAACACAATTTTATCTCTTAGCATCAGGTCTTCTGTGTCACCAAATTCACACCTCCTTGCTTTTTGTTTAAACTCAGTTAGACATTGGTCAATACCAGCTGACTCTTGCATTGGTGTGTCCAGAACTGATGTCTTTCAAATTCAGCATTTTCCTTGGATTGCAATACTTTCTAAATGCTTCAAGCACTTCAGCCATTGTTGATGCTTTAGGATCTGCAAATGTTATGTTCATAGTGTTATATAATTTTAATCCTTCATCACCAATAGTGTGTAATAGAATAGCCATTTTCAGTTTTCAGATTTTTCACTGACATTAGTTGCTGTCATGTAAAGCTGCAGCCTTTGTTCCCATCTTCTCCAATTTTCACCGAGATTTTAAGTTAACACTAAAGGATTGAATAGGCTGCCCAATGCATTGCAGCAGCTGACCCTTTGTCCAGGGGCCCTTTCTCCCATGGCCAAATGGCCAGAGGCTGCTGGAACCAGCCCAGAGGAGTGGCCAGCAGCCTCTGGACATAAGCTGGGATAGGTCAGCTAGCCTCTCTGAGGGGGCCTAGGGAGGAAGAATATAACCAGCTGGCTTCCTAAACTTCAGCCTTCTTGTTCTTCCTCCCTCGGATCAACAGCTCCAGCTCCAGGATTCAGCAGCTAAGTTAAGGTAGCTGGAGCCGGGAGGGTGGCCTTTCTTCCAAATTGATTATGGTCTGATATGTTTCCCCATAATTGGGAGCCTTCCTTTTAAGGAGGCAGGAGCTCAGTGGTTGAACTCAGGAAGGGTGTAGCATTTCATCTGGATGTGTTCGAGATCTGCTGGATAAGGGATTAGTTGCTTCCCTGCTGGAAGATTGTGGCAAGAAGCCTGGGTCAGGGCAGGGCTGTCAGGTGCCATGAGGCTGCTCAAAAACCTGGCCCCCTTAGAACTTCCGTTGTGGTGCAAGATGGAAATGAGGCATAGAGGGCTTACCTGGTTAGTTGCAGTGTGGTCACATTTCTGAGACTTCTGGCTGGTTGGCATAGGGGATTTCCTGAGCCCTATCACTAATCCATGTGGGGAGGACCCCTTGTACTGCAGGGTGTGATCAGCCCAGAGAGTATGGCTTGCCCAACGGGGACCATTTTGGTGAGCGGAGACTCTGGGTCTGTGTCTGGGTTGCTCTGGAGCTGGGACCATATATCCCATGATTCCTCTGGCCCCAGCAGGCCCATGACCTCCTGCTACCATTGATCGGCTACCTCTTGGTGTGGAGGTGCTTCTGTAGCCATGGGAATGGAGGTGGATCGGAGACTCACGGTCTGTGTACCCAGTGAGGTAGGTCGGTGGTGGAGAGGCCTTTCCATGGACTGGGAGGTCAGCCAGAACCCTTCACATGGTGTTGTGTATCTCATGAGACCTGCTGCAATCAGGGTATACACCAATTGCAGCTCTCGCATCTTGTGAGAACAGGTCAGCCTCTTGGGTGGACTTTGCCGTTACTCAGGCACAAGATGGCTCAAGAACTACAGGTTGAGTAGCGCAAGATGCACAGCTGGAGGGGTGAGGGGTTCAGGTGCAAGGCCTAGATTCGAGGGACCTCCCTTTGCAGGCCATTTCCAGTGGGCTTCTCCCGCTTGCCTTGTTATATGAACTACAAAAGGAAGAAAGGAGCCAAGTAAGTGTTCAGTGAGCTGCTCCCGGGGCAGGGAGGGTTAAGTGCATGCTGGTGGCTGGTATGGAGTCAGAGATATGGATCTGCTGTGTGGCCCAGCACTTATCTCATGTTCCGGGGCTAGAGAAAAAAGCTGTTAATTGGGGGGCTCAGCAGTTTGAGGTTTGATTCCCACAACTGCTTGCATACTTTGTGACCCTAAGCAGTCTATCCTTCCTGGGTTTAATTGTTCAAGCATCGGGGAATCAAGCGGTGTCCTCCCACTACAATTTAAAAGAAAAAAAAGAGTGACCACATAGTAGGGCACTAGTCGTCAACCTGGTACACAAGAGGAGAGCTGAATCGGTTTAATGTTCCCTCAGCTCCTTGCGATATTCAATGTGGGGTCTCTAGTGCCATGGGGCTCAGGGTCGCTCCTGTGGCCCACGGGATGTGGGCCTCACTCCTGCCCCACCCTTCCTTCCCTCCATCACCTTTCCCTACCAGATGAATGGAAGAATTATTTAACTGCAAAGTTGGCAGTTGCACCGTGCTTGTTGCACCAGCAGAGCACATGGGTCCCTGAAGGCCAATTCAATTTGGTATCACGTGTAAAATTGGAACACATCATGGCATCCTGCAGGCGCACACATACCTAGCACTCCCCACTACACACACACACACACACACACACAGCAGGGGGCCCTGCTCCAGGGCCAGTGGGGTGGGGCAGGGAGAGCAATTATACAATGGGGCAAAAGCTCCTGCCAAGGTGCCTCCTCCTCCCCATTATGATATCAGGACAGGCAAGGTTGTCACACTCACTAATCATGTTTTGTGTGGCGGGATTAATTGTCTTTTGAGATCATATTGGCCAGAAAGTGAGTACCCACAACTAAAGCAATGGCAACTGCCACAGACAAGCTACAGTCTCTCACAAGAAAAATAGGTGTGGCCTGGGCGTGGGCATGCCTGGAAGGCCTGGAGAGTGCCACCACGCCAGACAGGAAGAAGAGAAGAGGGGCCAGAAGTCACTGCCACCAGCAAAGCTCACTCATCCGGCAGGTAAGACAGATCAGGAGGCCCCTAGTTGGGGGCCCGCCAGGTAAGGTAGAGCATGGGGGCAGTGAGGGGTGAGGCCTCAGCAGAGGACTCCTCCGATAATGAGGCTGAGGTTACAATCATGGCAGATTCACCAGATTTGATCAGTGGTGAATCCTGGAAGGCCCATGATGGGTCAGAAGGGAGGAGTCAGAAGGTCCTCAGCCCTTACCAGATGACAGGCAGTGGGCGGCAACAGATGACTGCTTGAAACAGTTGGTGGGGGTGGTAGTGGACCTAGTGTCGAAGATTAGGAATCAGCTGTTGCCAGCATCCACTGGGGAGCAGGCGCGGATGGTCAGGCACCAGATAAACCAACACCCCCTCACCACGGTGAATCCATATGTGGGGCTTGACTCCCCGGTGGGGACCCACCTGACTGACAAGGTAAAACAACAGATCTGGGGCTGGGAGTACGTAGATATAGTGTCCCTGCTTAATCACCCTGCCGATGATGCAGAGAAGAAAAAGGAGACAGACAAAGGGATGACCGAGAAAAAATGAAGATGAAGGTTCCTTGGACATATGACAATTGGGTCGTAGCCTTCTTGATCTTTGCTACAGTGGTGCTGGAGGGTGACAGAAAACAGGGGTAGAAATTCTTAACTACATGCATTGTATCTCCTTGATGCACCATAAAAGGGTGGGATGACATGGCTGAACTATGATGAGAAATTCTGTCATAGACGGCAGGTGGACCATGCTATCAGTTGGGGCAAGCTAGACATGCCACTGCTGGTGGACGTTATTCAGGGTGGGGAGTACAACACACAGACAGTGGGCTCTCAATCCATGCCCGGTGCTACAAGCAGGGACAGCAGCTCTTCCCAGCTGTGCTATGCATACAACCAGTCACCCTGCTTCCGCCTCAGCTGCTGGTTCAAGCAGCATGCTTGGCATGCAGCTGGAAGCACCCTTTCTCCAGTGCTTCTCTCCAGGGGAGGGAGGGGTTGGATGGAGGGTAGGGACAAGTATGGAAGCCCCCAAGTGACAAACCTTCCACTCTGGTACAGATAAGAAAGGTTAAGCCATGGCTGGACAAGTACCCGACAGAGCAGCCACACAATTGTTGTGAGGCAGGGTTTTGGAAGGCTTCAGGATCCTGTACTCTGGTCCTCATCATCAGTACAAGGTGGAGAACTTGAAGTCAGCCAGAGACCTGCCTCACATGGTCTGGGAAAACTGGAACAAAAGCTGTGGCTTGTGCAGTGACTGCCCCCTTTTCAGGCCACCACTGCCGAACCTATGGGTTTCACTGATTGGGCTGGTGCCCAAGAAGGTTCGGGAGTTAATATAGGCTTATTAATCACTTGTAATACCCAGTAGGGATTCAATGAATGATCACATCGGCCAGCAGTGCACGTCGGTTCACTACCAGTCATTTGACGGGCAGTGGCTGTGGTGCAACAGCAGGGCCTGGTGCACTGATGGTGAAGGTGGATATCGAGTCCACATTCAGGCTACTGCCAGTGCACCCAGAAGACAGGGTACTGTTGGGCATGAGGTTCAAGGGTGAGTACTATGTGAACAACTGCATGCCCATGGGGTGCTCAGTGGCCTGTGCAGTGTTTGAATACTTTAGCACATTCTTACATTGGTTACAGTCGGACGTTGGGTACTGATGGCATAGTACACTATCTCGATGACTTCTTGTTTGCAGGCCTGTCAGGGTCCGCGGTGTGCAGGGACTTAGTCAGGACCTTTGAGCGGTGTGCAGGGATTTTGGGGTCCCTTGGCAGGGAAAATCTGAAGCGTCGAAACTTCTCTCACTTTCTTGAGCATAGAAATTGATTCAGTTATCAGGCTGTGCCATCTGCCACAGGACAAACTGGCCACTCTTTGGGCCCTGTTGTGCAGGATGACAGGGCACAAGAAAGTTTCACTGAAAGAGTTGCAGCAGCAGCTAGTGGGCTTCATGTGGCAGTTGGCCAGGAGAGGGCTGGCTGCTCTAGACCCTACCACAGGATCAGGTCACCCAGCAGTTCCAAGAGGGCTTACAGGTTTGGCAGCTGTTCTTGGATCACTTTAATGGGATGGCCTGTGGCAGGCTCCACAGGGCAGTATCCCTTGGAGCTGTACATGGACACAGCTGGGGCCTGGGTTTCAAGAGCCTATTTTCAAGGGCAGTGGCATGCAGGCCAATGGCTGCCCACAGGCTGGAGGCCAGGTTGGGGAAGGATATCACTCTACTGGAGTTCTTCCCAGTCGTGAGTCGCACTGTGCATCTGGGATCCCAGATCCGTGACCAGGTACTGCATTTTAGGTCAGATAACATGAGGATGGTCCACACCATCAATAGGTAGCTGGGGCATTTGAGGCCAATGGGGGACTTAATGTGGATTTTTTTTTAAATGTATGCGCTAACATGACATTTCAAGCTATACATGTTCCAGGAATTGACAACAGCATTGCCAATGCATTATCTCATTCACAGTGGGACAGATTCTTCTGGCTGGCACCAGAAGCGGACAAGGAGCCACAAGAGGTGCCTTCCTTCCTGTGGGAGGTGGTGAACGACAAGCTTGGAAATGCATAGGTAATTCCATTGCTCCAAGTACCAAAGAGGCATACTGCCAGGGGTTGAATGCTACCTAGCCACGCAAGAGGCCAAGGGGTGGCAGGATGTCTGGCCCATTCCAGAAAATCAGCTTTGCAATTATGTCTACTAGGCAGGGCAGAAGGACCATCGCAGGGGTGATGGCTTGTCACCTCACAGGGCTGTCCTGGGTGATGGGAGCCATGGGTCTGGCAGACACTACGCAAGCATTTAAGGTGCGGAAGCTGTTGGAAGGCTGATGCAGGAGGTCACTTCTATTCCAGATGCCAGATGGCCCATCACACCAAGTAGGTTACAGACCATTTGGGGTTCTTGCCTAAAGTATGTAGGGATGACCATGAGGAGCAGCTGTTTGGCACAATGTTTCTGGTTGCTTTCTGCTGGCCTTCAGGGTTTCAGAGTTAACAAACCCTCAAGGACCTAGGCACCCTGAGTTTGAGGTCACAGGATGTGGTGACAGTGGGGAACAGGGTTTTCCTTTACCTTCACAGGTCCAAGATGAATCAGAGGGGTGGCAGGCCGTTGGCATGAAATTAAGGCACCTGCAGGGAGCAGTGGTACATCACCCATAGGCCTGCAACCGGTGAGGCCTTCTTCAGGCATCAAGATGGCAGTGCAGTGATGGCTTATCAATTCTGGTTCATCTTGTGGAGGCGATCCAGGAACTGGGGCTGGCGGCGGGATTTTGAGACATACTGGTTTCACATTGGGGCAGCAAGAGCTACTAGAGGCAGGGGCCTATCAGACACTGAGATTCAGGCCTTGAGACACTGGAAGTCTCAGGAATTCCTTTATTATGTGAGGCCACACCTACAGTAACTGTTTATTGTCTCTTATAAGCACTGGAGAAGACATGATGCGCATTTGGATAATTGGGCATTCATTCATCTGGTGGGCAGCTCAAAGGGCAGCCAGTCAGCCAAGGAAGCAACCTGTCTCTGCCATGAGAGGTTGCCAGGTTGAGTGGTTGAGGACCAGGGGTTTGCGCTGGGAGGAGTTGCTTCAAGCTTGCAAGGGAGGCTGACTGGGGTCCACACTGCAGACCCTGTTGATTCACTTAGTCGGAGAAGACCTGGGCCGCTGGAAGACAGTGAATCTGCTGTTGGCAATGAAGGATGATTTGTGAACCATCAAGGATTGGTGGCCGTACCACTATCATCTGGTCACAATTGTTGAGGGAGCAGTGGGCTCAGGTGCATAGGGTGCCTGCACTGAACCGGGCTTATCTGCGCATCAACAAGGAGATGGGAGCATTTCTGGAGTATCTGGGATGCTCTGTATTGAGACATGAAAACATTTATCATACCTTCTGGTGCCTTGGGTGGGTCTGGAGGGTTGGTTGCGTGGTGAGGTTTTAGATAGTTTCCTAGGCAGTGTTAAGACAATATTGGAGGAAAGAGTTGAGCAGAGGGCTTGGGGGGTTGAAAAGGTCCAGCCTGTGGCGGGCGTGGGAGGGGCGCATGAGGGAAATAGCAGGGAAATAGGGGATGATGCCAGTTCTCCTGAAGGCATTGGGGCCCCTGGATGGCGTGAGGATGGTGGATAGCGGGACCTGTACCCACCACGGGAGGTCTAGGTCCAGTCTCAGCAGCAGAGACTGCAAGGTCAGTGATACCAGATCGGGTGGCTGCCAGAACCTGGCCATATCACCTGTCTCACTACTGCACATGGCCGCCTCAGCCCCCACCGACAAGACTCCTTGAATTGGGGTGGTGCAGGGGCCTGGGTGATGCGCTCCCTCCTGCAGCACCTACTGCTCAATATTAATAGGTTAGGTATTAATTCAGAGTGTCAAATTTGAGTAACTGATTCAATAAAGATTAATGCCTAAACACTGTAAATAAATAAAAACATGCTGCAGCCATTTCCTCCAAGAACTGGTTGTGTTTTCCTTGACCATGGTAAGGGGAGTTATGGAGCCAGATAATGAATAGGCTGCACAACACATTGCAGCAGCCATCCCTTTGTCTGGGGGCCCTTCCCCTCATGGCCAAATGGCTAGAGGCTGCTGGAACCAGCCCAGGGAGTGGTCAGCAAGCCTCTGGACATAGGCTAGGATAGGTCAGCTAGCCTCTCTGAGGGGTTCGAGGGGAGGAAGAATATGACCAGCTGGCTGCCCAAGCTTTAGCCTCTTGTTCTTCCTCCCTCGGATCACCCACCCTCCCATCCCCTGGCAGCTCAGGAGGTGAGACAGGCTCAGTAGGGTCCCTTTTGACCCTCTAGGGGTTACCGCATTAGGGGTTGGGGAGTGATATTCCTGGTTTTCCCCTACTGGGTTTTCCTGGGTTTTCACCTCCCCACAAAGGGACGTTAAGTGAAATAGGTATCAGGTAGCAAAATAACAAGCACAGGTCAAAATAATGGTAATATAAACACAATTAAGTATGACTGCACTTAGAGTAGGAAGTAATTAGGTTGTAGTAAGGAATGGTATTCTGTAAGTCACAGCGGGTAGCGGCACAGGAAGACACACGAGGGAAGTAGCAGGAAATATGGGATGATGCCAGTTCTCCCAAAGGCATTGGGGGCCCTTGGATGGCGTGAGGATGGTGGATTGAAAGACCTGTACCTGCACAGGGGTCTAGGTCCAGCGTCAGCAGCAGAGACTGCAAGGTCGGTGGCGCCAGATGGGGGATGGCCACCAGAACCTTAGCCATGTCACCTGTCTTGCTACTGCACATTGGCCGCCTCAGCCTGCACCGACAAGGCTCCTTGAATTGGGGTGGTGCGGGGCCTGGGTCATCGCTCCCTCCCTGCAGCACCCGCTGTTCAATATTGATAGGTTAGGTATTAATCTATAGTGTAAAAGTTGAAGTAACTGATTCAATAAAGATTAATGATTAAACATTGTAAATAAATAAAACATAGCTGCGGCCATTTTCCTACAAGAACTGTGTTGTGTCTTTCTTGACCATGGAAAGGGAGGGGAGTTATGGGAGCCTACCAGATAATGAATAGACTGCACAACACATTGCAGAAACTGATCCTTTGTCTGGGGCCCTCTTCCCCATGGCCAAATGGCTGAGGCTAGCCTCTCTGAGGAAGGGGTTCAAGGGAGGAAGAATATGACCAGCTTGCTGCCCAAGCTTCAGACCTCTTGTTCTTCCTCCTTGGATCACCCCCATATCTGGACAAGCTATCAGACTGAATCCTTCATATCTGCCACAGCCATTGGGCATGTTTGATAATTCATGTGGGAGTGAGGACAGTTAGGTGGGGGGTTATGGGGTCCTACCGGATAATGGGTGGCTTTAATTGCTCCATGGCTAACACTCACAACATTTTCAGTTCTAACTTCAGTTCTGTTTCGACTGTGCAAATCTTTTTGCTATATTCTGGTACTCACTGTTTTCTGGTCCGGAGTTCTCTGTATTTTTACTGTGTCTCTCCTGGACTGGCTTTCACTTCTGATACCATGTTGCATACTTTTCTGATACCTTTGATTCTTTCTTTAGTTTCTGCAGAGTTTCTCTAGAGACCACTAGACCAAACAGCAGCAGGATCACAGACAGATTCAAATTAATTTAAGTAAAACAGCTATCTTATATATCTATTTTCCAACTGCAGAATAGAACTAAGTAAGTTCAGCAAACACACTGGAGTCTTGCCACACTGGCTCAAACTGGTTACACATGCAGTCTCTTTCCTGAGTGCATGACCCATACTGAAGGATTCTTAAAGAGACAACAGCATATATTACACTCTCAGTACACTCATGTCATGGCCCATGCATGATATACCATCATTTTAGGCCAGCGATGAAAAGGCTAATAGTGAAAGATTGCTTTTTTATTTAGAAGTTTTACTTTAATTTTTATACAAATAGTACATTTAATTATATTCTTTTTGGCCTCTGTCTCACACGTGAGTGACTTTAGCCACTTTTTGCATTTTTTTCAAATATTGGTCTATAAATCAGAACTAATCAGGATAAATCAGAACTTCACCGTGTTCTGGTTCTGATTTAATATGAGTCAGAACTTCACCAAGTTATCCATCCCACTCTGCATCAACCTCTCCTGTCTACGAGACTGATTCCCTGTCACTTGAGGAGTCCGGTACCCACTCACATGCTGAGCTTTTATCCTTTTCACTTTCTGTGCCTTCTTTTCAGCTGGTTTGTCAAAGTCAGTTTCTCTTACTGCGCTTGCTCACTTTCACTTGGCCTCATTTGCACTACTCAGAGGATATGGATGGACAGCTTTCACTTGCTCCTATCATTTCCACTTTCTGTACCTCACTATTTAATTATTTGTATTGCATTTCCCTTCCATGTGCAGTCCTCACCCTCTTTATTATTTGCGCTGCCTTGTCCCCTTCCATCAGCGGTGCCTTCACAGTTAGATTTTTGCTGCCTTGCCCTCTTCTACTCATGGTGCCTTTACTATTTAAATGTTAACTTGCTAAGGTCTTCAAACATATTACAGTCAGTCTCTGCGTTCTGAGAGGGATTTGGGGGATTGTGCAAGCCTCTACCTATTACAACTTCAGAATCTCACTTTCCACCCCAGTTCTGCTGACTCTCCACCATTCTGTTGCTTTTGGATTGAAGTACATTGCCAATCAGAAGGTTGAAACATGGAAGCTGAAGTAGGTTTCTTGTACTGCTTGTACAGTTGTAGCAAAAGGCATGGTCAGATATTTTCAGACATTACACAAGATTTCTAAAGAGATTTTCTCTGATGGTTCCACTGTGGAACTGCAGGCAGCTTGGAATTTCTGTAGAGGTATCGAGACATTTCAGGAAATATCTGTACATGTCTTCTGCTGTAACTGTAGTTCCTACTAGCAAATTTTCTGTGCAGTATGTTCTACTTATCTGATACTTACTGTTGTACCTTTGTCTTTGGGTTCATGGCTCTTCATGGAGTTTGTGCTTTTTCTATTTCTGCTGATGTAATCACAGATGGCCAACAGAGTTATAAAATGTTCCATACTATTCATAAGGCAGCACCGTGTTAAACTCTAGGAGTATCGTGATACGTCATAAAGCAAGAGCAGGTCTTTCGGATCAGAAGTTAAGTGGCTAGCTTGATGGCTGTGTGTGAGAGACTCATGAGGTCCTGATAAAAAGATTCAATTGCAGCCCTAATCTCCAGACTTTGTTAAAGGGAAAGTTCTCTCAACCTTTTTCTGTATACCTGTGTAGTTTGTAGGCATTAATAAAATGATTCCATCTCCTCCACCCCCAGGTTTTATCCTAATTTAAATGAATTTGCTACACTCCTGTTCTGCCCTGGTATGAAAACCCATTTGGCTCCATTGCAAGGGCCATGACCTAACTCATGCAATGCATCATGGGAGGTGATGATGTTTAATTGCAAAAGCCAGCAGAAGTTCTACTATATCAGTCAGTTATATTTGATGTCTTCTGACATCCCTGTGTTCTTGCCTTCTCCTGGGCATCAAACTTTTCCAGGTAAGTTCCTACTGTTTTCTGTTGTTTAAAGTGTGTCGGAGGTGCCAAACAAATGCAGTTGGAAAGAAGATGCAGGTGCTTGTGGCATTTTGTTATTAGACTAAATAACTGAGTTATGTGCTAGAAGTTCTTTGCTTGCTCAATGTACTAGGAGGCCCTTTCATGTCACTGTGCTTGTCTCGTGCTGTGCAAACAAACTTTGCTCAGCAGGTGACTGACTCTTGTAGTTTCATTCTGAGAGGGAATAAAATGCTTTAGAGGATGTTTATGACATCTTATTTCTGATCTATCATAACCGTTGTGTGCTACAAGTTCTTTGTTTCTCACAAAGCTTGCTGTCTCTCTGCTCTTGAGTCCTGCTGACAAACAAACTTCTCAGCAAATGGCCTGCTTTGTTGGTTTAAAGTGTGTCCCACTTGGAAGAAAATGCTTTACAGGCTTTGTGTTTCTAAAGTTTTATTTCTGCTCTGTCTGATTAGTTTTATATTACAAGGTATTATTTTTCAGACTGAGCACACAGCCTTATTCTTAATGTACCGTATGCACTATGCCTACATACTGTGGAAACTGGGTGTGTAGGCATAGATACGTGTGAATGCTGCACAGCAAGGTCCTTGAACCCCTGGCGGCATTCACAAATGGTGTGCAAGTCAGTTACATGCTGGATCCCCCAGCTGTGTGGTCAGCATCATGCCAGGGGTGGGCTGTGGGGCATGCTGGGTGTGTACCTGCACTATGCACCATTCACAAGGTGCATAGTGTTGGTTGCAGGGGGCATAGGTGTGAGCAGGTGACAGCAGGGGGACCCTGTTGTAACTGCTGTATGCAGTAACATGCTCATGGACCCCGCCCAGTCCAGGCTGCCAGTTGCAATCCCCCCACCCCAAAATAACCCTGCTCCCTTCCTGTATGCCAGGGACCCCCTGCACACACAACAGTGCCCGGCCTCAACTGACCACAGAACCAACCCCCGCCACACAAGTATGCCCAGTCCCTGGTCAGTACATGCATGCCACCCACACATATACATGCCCAGTTCCCCGTTTGCAATACCATTCCCACCACACATGTATACTGGTCCCCATTGATGTAAATCAAATCATCCCCGCACATTCAGTGGTGCCTTGGCCACTAACTCCCACCCCGAACCCGGTACCCCAGCAACATCATTGGTGGCCAGTGCTTCCCCCACCCATACGGCACCGACAACCCTCCACCCCCATACCTGTCTGTCAGTGCCCATGGCTTAGGATGGTCAGTGGCACATCCTCCACACACTTCCTCAGCCACCAGCCATCCAACTGATGCTGGGAGCATGTCGCCAACATATATCAGTGTGCTCCCGGCATCAGTTGGATGGCTGGGGATGAAGGAGGTGTGAGGAGGATGTGCCTCTGGCATCCTGAGCCGCAGCACCGACAGATAGGTATGTGGTGGGGGTTGTTGGTGCTGCTGGATTGTGGAGAACCACTGGCCACTAATGATGTTGCTGGGGCACCGGGTTCGCAGTTGAGTTAGTGGGCTGGGGCACAACTAGGTGTGTGTGTGTGTGTGTGGGGTGACTTGATTTCAACAATGAGGACTGGGCACACATGTGTGAAGGGATGGTATTGCAAACCAGGGACCAGGCATATATCTGTGTTGGGGATGCATATATTAACCGCAACTGGGCATACATGTGTGGGGGATGGTATTGCACACCAGGGACTGGGCATACATGTGTGTGGTTGCTTTGCCACAGGGTGCAAGGGCCACTGTGTGTGTTGGGAGGTGGTTTGGATGTATGGCGAAATCACATCGCATCAGGTGATCAGCCATGGGGTCCTCCAGCTGATGGGGCATGGCCACATGGGTCTGGGTGCCTGCATTGGCTATTCACGTTTCCAGACCCATGCCTACACATGTAGCTGATCCACTGTGGAACCCAGGATGGGCATCCGATTGGATGCCCACTACTCTGCTCCCGGCCGCCCTGCAGAGTCCCTGCATAGCATGAAGGTGGAGCCACAGACAGGTTCAAGCATTTGTGTGCAGACCAGTCAGTGTGTACCTTCCACAGGTGCTGAGCTACATGGGCGGGTATGCGCTTCTGGGCGATACCTGCCACCTGTTCTTGCATTGCCCCATTGTTCTTTTTCTGTGCTAGCTAAAAAACAGGGTGTGGCAGAGTCTGAAGGTAAAGTTTTACAGGAGTTTGTGGTATGAAGTTCTGCTTCAGCTTTGGCAGAACAGTTGAATCCCCCCAAAAATTAACACTACGCAAGCATCCCTCTGATCACAGGGTATTAAAGAACTGGTATAATATAGTAAAATGCCATGCATATCAGAGGGTATTTCTATCAATTTTCTGAATTGCATGACACTAGCCTGCTAAGCGTTTTTACATTTATTCAAGTTTACACACTCAAAACACAACAAACTTTAACCATGTTTTAAATTCTGCTACTCAATATGTCATGGGCAATGCATTTTCACAGTTGATTACCACATTCAAATTCAAAACTGCCAATTGATCTCTTTTTTGCCTTTTCATACCTGATATCTCTTTCCCTTTTCTGCTATTTTACCTTAGTTATTGTATTCAATATTTCTTAAATATAACAGCATGGACAACACGCATGGAATGTAATTTTTATAGTAATTTTCCAGCAAAATCAAAAAGCACTGCTCTGATCTTGAAATGGTGCCAAAATCTGTGTCTAGCTACCTTTGGTAAAAATACAATAGTTCTAAAGGGTTCTGTTGCATGCAAGAAAAAGTACTCATGTTGTTGATTGGCTAATGCAATATATGAGCAGTGTGCTTTGCTTTGTTTTCTGTTATTAAACAGAGCTGCTGGAGCATGTTGTAGTATGTATGTGTATATATATATATATATATATATATATATATATATATATATATATATGTACATACTGTATATATATATATATATTTATAAACATAGAAACATAGAATTTGACGGCAGATAAGGACCGCTTGGCCCACCCAGTCTGCCCATGTCCCTACCTACTGGATAAGCTGCAGATCCTAGTTAACCAGCAGCCTACTCTTCCTACCCCACCCCTAGAATTGCCTTTATGACTGTCCCATGCATGCTTGAATTCCACCACCTGATTTTGACTCCACAACCTCCTCTGGAAGGCTGCTCCATGCATCCACAACCCTCTCTAGGAAAATACTTCCTTAAATTACCTCTGAGCTGCCCCCATCTTCAAATTGTGCCCTCTTGTTCTTGCACACCTCTTTTTTTGAAACATGCTACCCTCTTGGACTTTGTTGGTTCCCTTGAGGTACTTGGATGTTTCTATCATGTCCCCCTCTCCTCCTTTCCTCAGGGCTATACATATTAAGCTCCTTTCGCTCTCTTCATATGTCTTCCGGTGCAGACCCTGCACCATTTTAGTTGCCCTCCTCTGGACAGCTTCCATCCTGTCTCATGTCTTTGGAGATTGGATCTCCAGAACTGCACACAGTACTCCAGATGGGGTCTCACCAGCTGTCTGTACAGAGGGATAATAACTTCCTGTTTTCTACTGGTGATGCCTCTCCCTATGCATCCAGTATCCCCCAGCCCTCCTTGTTGCCCTCTCACATTGCTTGCCCCACTTTAGGTCATCTGATATGACTATCCCAGGTCCTTTCCATTTTTGTTATTGTTAGTATCTCACCCCCATTGTGTACTCTTCCCTGGGTTTTGTTTTCCAGGTGCATTACCTTGCACTTCTTAGCATTGAATCTAAGCTGCCATACATTTGACCATTCCTCTAACCTTGCCAAGTCCCTTCTCATCCTTTCCACCCCACCCTGTGCATCAACTCTGTTGCAGATCTTGTGTCATCTGCAAAGAGACATACTTTTCCTTCCAGACCTTCTGCAATGTCGCTTATAAAGACATTGAAGAGGACCGTCCTAATACTGAACCCCGCGGTACCCCACTAGTAACCCTCCTTTCTTCTGAGTGGACTCCATTTACTATTACCTCTGTGTCCTATTCTCCAGCCAATTCTTTATCCAGGCTTGTCATCTTGGGGCCCATTCCCAGGCTGGCTAACTTGTATTAATCTTTGTGTGGGACTGTGTCAAATGCCTTGCTAAAGTCTAGGTAGGCCATGTCCACAGCCCCTCCCTGATCTACTACTTTGGTCACCCAGTCAAAGAAACCTATCAGATTCGTCTGGCATGACCGTCCACTGTGAATCCATGCTGCCTGGGGTCCTATGCCTCTGGCCTCTAGATACTCGACAATTCTTTCCTTCAGAAGTGATTCCATCATTTCCCTATCACTGAGGTTAAACTAACAGGTCTGTAGTTTCCTGCTTCTGCCTTGCTCCCACTTTTGTGAAGGGAATCACATCTGCCCTCCTCCAGTCCTCGGTACCACCCCATCCTCCATGATTTGTTAAAAAGGGTAGTCAGTGGTGTCACTAGTTCTACCCTTAGTTCTTTTAGAATTCTGGGATGAACCCATCAGGCCCCATTGCTTTGTCCACCTTCAGTTTTAAGAGTTCTTTCAGAACCCTTTCTTCTGTAAATGGGCTGGTATCAACTTCTGTATCCAGAGTGTTTCTACTGTTTGTTTTAGGTACCTTCCCTCTTCATTTGTAAATACTGAGCAAAATATTTGTTTAGTATCTCTGCCTTTTCACAGTCTCCTCTGCCCACCCCTCCCCATTATTAAGCCTCGCTACCCCTCCCTTGGTCTTCCTTTGCTCCCTGATGTACCTATAAAGGTTTTATCCCCTTCTTAACTGAGTTGGCTATCTTTTCCTTGGTTTGGGCCTTTGCTGTTCTGACTGCCTTCCCAGCCTCCTTTTGCTTTAACTGATGCAGTTCTCTGTCCTGCTCCTTCCACGATTCCTTGTACTTCCTGAATGCTTTCTTTTATCTTGAACCTTCACTGTCACTTCCTTTGAGAACCATAGTGGTTTCTTACATCATTTTGTTTTGTTTATTTGCTTCACACAAAGGCTCGTTACCTCTGTGATGGCAGTTTTATTATTCCCATTGTTCTTCCACCCTCCTTCCTGCCCATTTACAGCATTCCTTAGGCACTCACCCATTTTGGCAAAGACAGCCCTCCTAAAGTCCAGTACTTTTGTCTTTGTATGGCTTGACTCTATTGCTGTGTTTATTAGAACTATACTGTTCGATGGTCGCTAGTTCCCAGATGGCTACCCATTTCTACATCTGTGATCCTCTCTCCATCTCCATTTGAAAGAATCAAGTCTAATATTGCTCCCTCTCCAGTGGGCTCCAGTACTAGTTGTCTAAGTATGCCCCTGTAGGGCATCTAGAATAACTGCACTCTTCGAAGTGGCAGATGCAACTTCACTCCAGTTAACATCTGGCATATTCAGATCACCCATCAGCAATATCTCCCTTTTTCTGCCATTCTAAGTATACTTTCTATCATTTCCTTGTCCATTTCCTCCCCGGAGAAGAGGTCTGTATACAACCCTGTGCGGATTGTGGTGCCATTGCCTGTCTCCAAATTTACCCACAGTGCTTCTTCTCCTCCCTGTTTACCCTTTTGTTCTGTTGCTTTGATTCCTTCCCTTATGTAAAGAGCTACTGCTCCTCCTTTTTACCCTCCTGTCCCTCCTGTAGATAGTGTATCCTGGTATGTTTATGTCCCAGTCATGGTTTTGTGTGTACCATGTTTCTGTGACTGCCATGATATCCAGATGTTCCTCCTCCATTAAGGCCACTAATTCAGGAAGCTTGTTACCCAGACTACGGGCATTTGGTACTTATTGCTCTCCCTTTTTGATGGCTTTACCTTCTATTGCAGCATCCCCACTGGCCGGTCTACCTCGGTCTTTTCTCATTTAGTACCCTGTTTTGTAGGAGAGGCTGGGATTTTCCTGCTGCTTGTCAGTGCCTCCCTTTGACTAGTTTAATATATATATATATATATATATATATATATATATATATATATATATATATATATATATATATATATACTGTATATATATACACTTGCATGTGTGAGTGGGTGCGTGCCAGGACATATTGTTTGGCGATGATGCAACATGTTGTCAGTGGTGTGTTTTAATGGGTCTTCTCCTGCATGCTCAGTTGTGTTTGTGGTGTGCTGCAGCAGCATATCACATTGTGAGTGTCTGGGAGTGCTGGGGGCTGATTTGGCTTTCTGCACATTTTGGGATCATGTGAGACAGGACATGGCTTTCAAATATAAAGGCAGCACTTTGAGGCCACTTGGTTTTAGCTTGGTGTTATATGTGGTAGTGTATCTGAAGGCAGTATTTCAAATTGATTCTGCAGCTGTGTGGCTGCAACTTGGATTCAGGTTTTTGTTTTGGTCCTTTGTGCCCCGGTAGCTAATTGTAGCTCTGTGATAGTGTGGCTATTTCTTATCAAACAGCTTCTGCTGTTTGCCTCCTGACCAAGTGTCTGCTGCCCACCCACACCCAGGGTCCAGACCACTGCCACTGCCATGCATCAATCCCTTCCTAAATGAAAGTCATTTATTATCATCCGACCCCAGCTGGTGGCCGCTGCCACTGCAGTTCCCATCTTCTTGATTCCCATGCACCTACTGGCCATGCCAGCAGCATCTTACTGCATGCATCTGCAACAAACAAAGAAACACTTGAAACACAGCAAATGGAGACCCTTCCAAGGTCAGAAAACGTATGTCTGTTATGAAATGCTAAGAGAGCAGGGTCTCTCTGAGCAAAGTGGTGTCTCTGAGCAGGGATGTACCTCTGAGTGGGGATCTCGCTCAGCACAGGCAGTTTTGGAGGAAGAGAGTGTTTACAGTAGGTTGGGCAGGTGCCCCCAACTCTGACAATATGCATGACAAGCTGCTATAAAACATTCTTTGAGAATGTGTGCAATATAAGTTGACAGCAGAAATAACTAAAACACTGAACACAGTCTAATGTCAGCTGATGTATTTCTTTTACTGATGATTATAAGCAGACTTCATTTTAGCACTTTAATGATTAATTAAAATATATGGAAGCTGCTAATGAGGTCTGTGAAAGGAGAAACTAGTGAGACATAAATGAATACAGACCATTATAAATGCAAAAGGCGAATCCCACCCCTGAAAGTGCTACCCACTGCCTCTTCTTGAGCACCCCCTCAGGACCCACCCATCACTGGTCTTGGGAAGGGGGTTGTTAGCAGTTTAAGAGGTGATTGTACACTACACCACTGGGGACTGTAGATGAATAACAGGACCGCTGATTGGGTGGGCTGGTTCCGCTTAGTCCACTGGTCAGTGCAGATGCATTACAGGGTGGGCAAATGGGGATGACCACTAGGTATCAGCATTGCTCAGATATTAGAACAGCTGCTCTGGGCCTGAAGACTGGGTTCTAGTCCCACATCAGGATTATGGGTCATGCCATATGTTGGCACTTGACCACAGCAGTAAGGAGATGCTGCACTGTTGTGGTCTGCTGTCCTTTGAATGAAACATTAAAATGAGGTCCAGTCTGCCTTTACTGGTGGTTCAGATGGGACTTTCAAGGTACCACTGAACATCTAAAAAATATTGGGGCATTTGTTTGTTTAAATAACATATACATAAACAACATATTCTTTTTGCTTTTGTTTTGCTAGGATAGACACTTCATACATTTCAAAATGCCATGTTCTTATGCCATCAGTTAACAAATAACATAGTGGAAAAAGAAAAATCACCAAGAAAAACCCATCACCTTATAGAAAGTGTTCCTAATACCTCTGGCTCTTTTTTATTTAATCAAACCAAGTTACCTTGTTCCAAAAATAGTATATATTTCTTTCTTTAAACTGATATATTCTTTTCTCTTATATCTTTTGGGTCATCACCATTTGTAGTAATGCACTTCATAAATGACCATTTTCTGTAAATTAAATTTACAACAAGCTTGCCATATACACCATTTCAAACAAGAACAAAACCAGTATTGTACTAGTATTCCACTTTTTTCCAAGCAGTTCCAAGATCACTGAGTACTAGTTGATTATAAGTCTAATGAATTATTCATGAGAAAAGCTAGCTCAATGATTGGCTTCGTGCTGGTCTGAAACCTTTAGAAGTGCTCGCATGGCAGCCACACAGCTGACCGCACACTCTACGCTGACAGCAGTGGTGGCAAAACAAAACAACTTTTTACGCTGCTGTCAGTATCCACCATCAATCACAAGCATTCTGTAATAGCAACCATGACATTCAACGAACAGCAGACTGTTTTGAAGTTCTTAAATTAAACAGTGTTAGCTTGTTTTCCTTTACCAGCATGACTGTTAGCTGTTGAAAGTAATGAATTATTTATAACTTGAATTTCATTTGCAATGTAGCTCATGTTTTTTCAATAGTCAGATAAATTAAAGTGTAGTTAAATAATTCAAGACACTTCTTGAATGTCACTAGTGATTAGTCACTTCAGTAAGTGTTGGCATTGCATATTCATTATGCGCATAAAAGTCCCGTCATGGAAACTATTCACTGTGTAAAATTTCTGAAATAAAAAGAAAAGAACACTTTCACATTCCTGACCATTATTATTTAAACAGTTTCAGGATACCCAGATTAAACTGCGCATGACACAATCCCGAGTACGGAAAGCCACGTTACCACAAACTAGAGCTGGCAGCACACAGCAGTGTGAGGCATGCCACAAATTAAAAAAACAGTAAACTAAATAGAAAAGGTCCCAAAAATGTCATTACTGCAATTAGACTTATAATCGCAATAATGAATTCACAGCCATTCATTTCTGCCGATTAATGACTGGCCAGTGGGGTTGGCCTGCTCCACCTTGGGCCACCTCTTCCTCCGGCTGGTCATTAATCCCCAGGAAATGACTGACTGTTTGGTATCATTATTGCTTAATTATATGCAAGGCCCCTGATGTTCTGTGGCACTTTGTCCTGATTTCTGCAGCAGGGCTCCTAGGATTCTGCATCGGCATTTCCTGATTTCTGCGGCATGATTTATTATTTTTGTGACAGAATACAGCCCTGCCATTGGCTAAAATATAATGTGATGTCATCAGTGACATTACATGCTAAGCATAGAGGAGAGGCTTCAGGATAAATGGGATGGGAATAGAGACAGGAACTATGGAAAAATTGTGTTTCAATGAAAATTCACCAAGAAATTTGAATGCTGCAACACTGTATATATTATGGTGTGATGCAAATTTGTTGAAAATTCTGTGGACACAGAATTGCAGAAACCAGGGACCTCAATATATATAACATTCTTAAATTTTGATTCCTTCCATGCAGCATAAAGATGCCCACAAAGTGGTAATATAAGTACACAGAAAAAATATTTTCCATTGTCTCAATCTGCTGTCCACATTCAAGTTTAGGACAACTTTACTCAGTATTTTATTCTTGGCACTTCCTTTCATGTTTAACCTACCATGAGCACTCAGTCACAATATATTCTGCATTGTCTTCGGTATCCTAGAGTCTATTCATTGTTACACTATAACCTCATCTAAACTCTGTATTTTGGGTCAAATGTTGGAGAACTGAAAAAATGTTATAAGGATTTTCCATTATTATTCTTAATATTACTTATGGATATATTATTGAGGTATTTTATTAAAAAATGCAAAAGCATCATTCTTATTCAACTAATACAACAGTGAACTAATACCCCTAAAAGAATGTCACATACCATAAGTTACAAAGGAAAGGACAGGCAGAGCCACTAGTAAAGTACAAGATATTCTAATAACGCTAACTTGAAGTTGTGTTAGCTAATGTATTCTATGCCATAAATCAGCAAACTGGATCCTAGGTAAACTTATAAATTCCTTAATGTTCAGTGACTAAGCTGGAAAGGGACCTTGGCATAATCATTTCACAGGACATGAAGGTGGCTAAGCAATATGAGAGGCAGTGGTGGGGGCCAGTAGAATGCTGGGATGTATCGGCAGGGGAATAACTAGCAGGAAGAGGGATGTCATAATGCCCTTATACAGGCAGTTTGTCAGGCATCACCTTGAGTATGGGGTCCAGTTCTGGAGGCCATACCTCAAGAAGGATGGGGATAGGGTAGAGTGCGCCCAGAGGCAGGTGACAAAAATGGTAAGAGGACTCAGCCATCTGTCATATGAGGAAAGGCTGAAGGACCTCAGCATGTAGTCCCTTGAGCAAAGAAGGAAGTGGGGACATGATTAAGACCTACAAATATATCAAGGGTACCAGTAGGGACATCTTTCAGCTAAGGGAGCAGTCGAGAATAAGGGGCATGATTTGCAAATAAGAGGGGAGGTTCAGGGAAACATCAGAAACTTCTACTTCATGGAGGTAGTGGTGGAAAACTGAAACAGACTCCCAGAGGAGGTGGTGAGGGCAAGAACTGTGGGGATTCAAGAGATCGTGATATACACGTGGGTCTGTTAGATCTGGGGGAGGTTGAAAGGCAATAGCAAAGTCCTAGCTGCTAGCTAGCATACTGAGCAGACTGGATGGGCCTGTGGGCCTTTTCTGCCAACATGCTCTATGTTTCTATGTTTCTATGACTTCATAATGCACCTTATGGAATACATCAAGGATGGAAAATTATTTTGCTGTATTACCAATTGGCATCCTCCCTGCCAAATTGCCCATTTTAAACAGGGAAAATAACATAAACAGTTTCTTAGTTCCATTTACGCCACACAAAAGTAAAATTACATAAAACTGGAATGTCAAAAGTAATAGTATTATAATAAAGGTTCTTTCTGATGAGTTGCCACCACGGGCCAGAATTATGTAACAGAGAAGCTGCCAAGAAACTTACAATAGCTGCTCATTTGTCTGGGCCCTCCCACACTGGATCTGGGGAGAAAGGAAGGATGCCTCCTCAGGGTGGTTATCTGACTTTAGCAGTGCCCGGGGAGGTACTGCTGAGGCTGCCCACAGGGTGGTGGCATCTGGGGGAGGAGAAAGAGGGATTTTAGGAGCTAGAGGCCCAGCCTCCCTTTCTTCTCCTTCCTTTGAATTGAAGACATCAGGTAACAGTTACACAGACCACTACAACGACCTGAGGTAAGGAATTTTGGTTTGCCATGGCATGCTTGTGGGGGAATAGACAGCTCTAAACAGAAGCTAGCAGAGATTAATTTGAAAGGTGGTTGGCAGTATTGCCTAAAGGTTAGAGCAGGGAGTTGTGATTGAGCTTGGTATATCCAGAAGATCTAAATTTGATTCCCAAAACTCCACTAGCATACTGTGTAATGCTGACTAAGTCACTTAGCCTCCCCAGTGCTCCTGGGTCTCTATGTAAATAGGCACTTGGGCCTGGTGGGCCTTTCCTGGTTATCAAAAAAAAAAATTAAGAAAAGTACTAGCCTGATTTCTAAGCTACTCAGCCTCCACGATCCAGCCAGGGACACAAGTCCACTGACTGACAGGTAGCACTGCCAAATGAAGTGTGCATTTAGGAGAGCGAGAGGCAAGGAGTGAGGGCCACAGGGCTTTGTCCGGGTCTGCTAGCCTGACATGGATCGTTGGGCTGTTTACAGGAGGAAACCCAGGAAGGGGCTTGGCTAAGTGATTCACTTATTAAAACAGTCAAAACAAAAAAGCATAACATTAAGTCATAACGGGGTACCTTGGGAGGTCGTGTACCCATCCCTTCCAGCATTTACATAGCAGGGAGCATGGCCCAGGATCCTGGGTTCTTCTGGCATGCCACAAAACAAGGTGTGATAAACTCATCACCTGGAATGGGGTGCTGATGATCTGCTATCCGGTGTTGGAACTTCTTCTTTCTTCCGCCCAGTGCTTTGCATTGCCTACTCATGGTGGAAATACTAGTAGCTCCATACAGACAGCGGTAGAGTTGAGCGTCGGGACCAGGGGCATTCCGCGCTTGGCATGGCAAGATCTCCACTCCTCCTCTCTCCTCGGTATCGCTGTTGGGTTTATACGCCAGACTCACAGCTCGCAAGAACCTGGTGGTCATCTTGGCCAGAGCATCAACCAGTTGTCACAGCCGCTGCGTAAGGTACCGCTATGTCTCGGCTGGGGGTTGGTCATTGCGGATTCCCCAAGTGTGGCATGGTCTGGGGAGTCAGGGCCTTGTATTGGGAGAGGGGCTGGAAAGCTCACAGGTCATGAAAATGGTGACTAAGCACTTGAGGTGTCTATATTGGGTGAGGCTCCAGCAGGCATAGTTCCAGTGATGGGCTTCTAGCCTTAAAAGTGTAACCCTCTTGCTACCTGGGGTTACTAGAATCCCAGTAGACCTAGTGGTAGGCAGGAAGACAGCTTGTGAAACTCCAGTTAAATGGATTTCACACTGTCTCACTCTGTTCTCAGTCTCAGCTGAGACTCTGGGATGACATCACCATATAACTATCGCAGCTGCATGAGCCACAATGGAATCTGCAGCAGGAGTTGGAATAGAATGTTGGGAGGTTTGAACAATAGTCTGTAGGTCATTTGAGTTTGGAGCTTGCTGAGAGAACAGCACAGCAGCTCTGTGTAGGCTTTTGGAGCCTCAGCCCTGATATAAGGCTACATTTAGTAAAAAGGTGTGTGTTTCCACCTTAAGAGAACACAGAAGATAATTGTAAAGTGATGGAGACCACTGATTGGGGTCTCAGTGCCCCCTTCCTCCGGGATGGGGCAGGAAAGGGTTTCCTGCATATTCTAGGGCAACCCCTGGTTCTGCTACTAGTGGATAAGCTGCCTATTTGTTCAAGAGTTTTGGGAAACAAGATTTGTGAATCACTTGTGGGCACCTGCAATCGGAGGGTGAGTTTCTGCTCTCCCTAAAGGGCCTATGTTTTCACCCTGGGACTTGTGTGTGTGATAGTGGGGATTGGACTACTGAAATAGTGGGAGGCCTAGAGTAATAGGTTTAGCAAAAGGTAAAAGTATGTTCAAGTCCAGCACTTATGGGAAGTCAAAAACATGTAGAGGAGATGTGACATATGTCTACCCAGTGATTTACATTGCCAAGCTTTAAGAAAAGAGTTGTTTAGTTTCCAGAGAAATGGCAGGGTATGGATTGTGGAGCTGGGGTGGAAGACCCCCATCTTTAGTGACCAGGTCCACTCTACGGATTTGCTCTGTGGATTTCTACTTTACCTCCTGCACTTGGCCAGTGATGAGGAAGTACCCAGACATGGGATTGGAAGGAAAATTCCCTTTAGGAGTGAAGGCTCCTAAGGTGGTTTGAGGAGCCACAAAAGAATAATTGGTTCATTTCCCAAAATGGACTGTTGGATCAAGTGGCTGGGATCTGGGCCAGTGGGGAAAACCCAAGTAGTGTACAAGTTGGGCTGTGTACCCAAAGCTGCGTGCAAGTCCGGGCTGTGTGTGCCTGAGAGTTCAGAGCCTGAGGGCTGGAAATACTGAAGAAGTGTTCTGTTGTCTCTAATCTGCATTACCAGGAATGTAGCCCCATGGGGTCCGTCTTATGCTTTGTTTGTTCAGCTTGGATGTGAATAAAAGCCACACTGTAGAATTCCATTCCTGGTTCTGGACATTACAGTTATTGCTTCCTGTGTTTGGATTTACTTGGGTGCCCTGTGCAAAGTAGCCAAACCTAGGCCCCCTGTGCCGAAACCTTATCCTCCCGAACCCAGTCCCCACCAGGTACTGCTGTCAGCTTCAACAGCATGCCACCTGTCATTTGCAAAAAGGCAGGGGTGAGGGGTTACAAAGGGACAGGCCCGCACTGCCTAACCTCCAGTGGTCTGTGGCTGCAGGGGACAGTGCCAATAGGTCATTTGTAGTGTGGTAGCAATGCATGGAAAAAATTGCTTCAGTACCACATTACAGCAGGATATTATTTAAGATTCTGCCAATTCCTGTCAGGGCTGAGAGGCAGTATAGCTTACTGGTTAAGAGCACTGAGGGTCAAACTGGAGGAACTGGGTTTGAATCCTGACTACCCCTTGCATACAGTATGACCATCGGTAGTCTCTAACTTCCTGTGTTGTCAGGATGCACTCAGGCAGGAACACGCCTTGGCTTACTGTTTTGAGTGCTCTCTAAGCATCTTTTAACTGTATTAAAAAAATGGGGTCACGCCCATCAACTCTTACTGGATAGCGCTGTGTGACCCTGAGCAAGTCACCTAACTTCTCTGTGCCCCAGTTCACACTTGAAAATGAGCTATGGAAAAGGTGATGCACACATGGGGAATGTGTGGCAAATTCAGGCCTTAGGCAGAATTAATATTTTAATAGGCTAAAAAATAATATGAACTGCATACAACAAAATGTAGGGTTCCTCAGAGTTTCACATGCATATCTCTATGTTTGTGGTTGTGTTCCTCATTATGAAAGTCTGTGTTCCACATTCTGGGTACTGGATAACTCATTCCAGCAAGGGAGGTTGAGGGTAGATGCAGGACGACAGCTAAGTGGAGTTGCTTGGCGCTCTGTTTAACACAGGGACAGGCGCTGGCAGGCTGGTGGCTCATGAAGTGTTCCCAGTCTGCCCCAGGTGGGACAGGTGGTAAGGGTTTAGTCAATTCAGTAGTCATGGATTTGGTACCTGCCCTCACTTTGACCACAGCACACGGTGGAGGCCTAGCAACATCCCTCCCCTCTCATTTGCATAGCAAGTTCAAGGAGGGGTAAATATAAAAAAAAAAACATAGCTATATATGTAAGGAAATATATAAACACATAATTTATAAACTGTATGTAGATGGTTAAACATTAGGAGCACTGCAGACGGCCTTGAGCAATGGGCCTGGGCCTCCCCAAGAAACATAGACATAGAAACATAGACTTTGATGGCAGATAAGGACCGCTTGGCCCATCTAGTCTGCCCATTTCCCTACTCTACAGGATAGGCCGGAGATCCTAGTAACCAACAACCTATTTCTTCCTACCCCCACAAGAATTGCTTTATGTCTGTCCCATGCATTCTTGAATTCTCCCAAGTTTTAGACCCCACAACCTCCTCAGGAAGGCTGTTCCATGCATCCACTACCCTCTGTGAAATAATACTTCCTCACATTGCCCTGAACCCCCCTCTATCTTTAAATTGTGTCCCTTGTTCTTGCCGTCTCTTTTCTGAAAGATGCTACCCTCTTGGACTTTGTTGATTCCACTGAGGTACTTAATAGTTTCTATCATGTCCCCTCTCCCTTCTTTTCTCAAGGGTATACATATTAAGCTCCTTTAGTCTCTCCTCATCATGGCTTCTCTTGCAGACCCTGCACCATTTTAGTTGCCCTCCTCTGGACTGCCTCTATCCTGTCTATGTCCTTGCGGAGATGTACACTGGTCATCGCTAACATTAGCCAGCTGCAGTAGCACACTGTGGTAATGCAGGTACAGTTGTTTGAAACAGGAGGTGCTGGGTTTGAATCCTGCAGATTGATCTTTAAGCAGCTGGTGTGGCTCAGTGGGCTAGGTACCTGTACTTCATGTTGAAGATCATGGATTTGATTCCCAGTGCAGCAAAATTTTGCTATATGGGGTGCAGTTTCATTTCAGGTCAAGATGCACATCCATCAGAGGATCCCTTAGTGGAGGCAACAGCAGGCATGGAGGTATGTCTGCAGCAGAGAAATGACAGGTCCACTCACATCATGAGCGATGGGGGTTGCACCTAGGAGACCAGCAAAGATGAGTTGCTGTATGCAGGTAGGGATACACACCCCAAAGAAAGGTAAGGAAGCACTGAGGCTCTATGGGGTAGGCGCAGGTCTACATCAGGGTGTATGTGAACATGGGCAGATTTGCAGCAGGCAGGAATTGGTAAGTTTCTTGCACTTAGGAGAGGTGGCCAGGGCAGTCGTAGGGATGTCACGACCATCTGGCAGGTTGACAAGGATCAGGAACTGTGCAGTTTACAGGGCCAGATGCCATCCTGCATTGGCGGGGCACAGCGTGCCTGGAACTTTGCCATCATTCACCACATCAAGGACTTCCTATGGGGAAACTAGCAGGGGCTCTGCACTGTGAGTTGACCCTGGCCTTATTTGAGGATGGGAGCTTGGGTTGGGGTTCCCATAGCACTGGGATAGGTGCTGTCTTATAGCCCAGGGATGACACTCTTACAGTTAGGGATAGACATGTATTCCTGTGGTGCCAACAGTGTCACCTGCCAGCTGACAAGATGGTCACCATGAGGTTTCCTCTAATTCACCAGCAGGGCCATCCTCCATAGGTGGTTGGGGACCTTCTGGCAGGCACTTTGCAAGGTATTACACTAGCCAAAAATTGATCAGCAGTTTTACACATTAAAGTGCTATTCAGCTGTAAATGCATAGCACTGGTTACTGAATAATGATGACAAATTTAGTGTTCATGTCACCTGCTGTGCCATAGACTTTAAAAATGGTTGAAATGCTTGGCATTACCCCTGTTTTCCATAGCGACTTGTGATGCTGTAGTAGGGTTACCACCTGTCCCTATTTTCGCAGGACAGTCCTGATTTGGGCAGCTGTGTCCTGAGAAAAACATGAAAAATACTAAATGTCCTGACATTATAGAAGAAAAAATATTTTAAGACTTTCCTCTAAATGTTGCAAAACTATACTACCTTAACTAAAATACTTTAAAATGATAAGAAACACTAGGGAACACCTAAAAACAGCGACACTTAGTCTTAATTCTGATTATTTAGAGAAAAATCTGTTGTGTTGGTTGAGGTTACATATTGTCCTGCAAATAATCATGTTTTAGTAAGAAATGTCCCACTTTGGGCTTCTTAAAGGTGGTAACCCTCTGCTGTACCAGCTAATTGAGCCCTGCTGTTGGAGTAACCAGACAGGGTCAAGTGGACACCAAAGGGAGGTCTCATCAATTTCCACCTACAGATTTATCCCCCAGGTGAGGCCTCAGTCATGGGGGGCACTGTCTTGGAGTCCTCCCAAGGATGGTGGTGAGGTTTTTGAGGGTCTGAGGCTGGGGACAGGAAGGTGAATTTCAGTCTGATAATTGGGGAGTGGTGCACACTGGGCTGTCAAGTCAAGGCCCCCTTAAGGGAGCTGATGAGGGAATCTAACAATTGGAAGGTATGCTGCTGAATAGTTGCTTGATGATGTCCAAGTTCTTGTCTGGGACTCTGAAATGGCGGATGCAGTGCAGTGAGGCAGCAGGTGCTCCCCATCGCACAGAGGACAACAGGAGCTATTGCCATAGTGTAGAGGCTACTTCATGGCCAGAAATTACCAGGGCCTTGTACATGGCCAGCTAGTGGAGCACCGTGGGAAAAAACAGGGAAAAAAAAGGGAAGGACTGGCACGCCTTCCTCAGGAGCATTGAGGGTTTTGGAGTGGTGTCTAAGACACTACCTTGGCCTTCATGGGTCAGAAGGGATGTGGAGGGTTATGAATAATTGAGTGAACAGCCAGATGTGAGGTGTCCCATGCCATTGGTGAGCTTGTCCATATTTAGGGCAGCTTGCTTTTTTGGGGCGGAGCTTTTGGGTATCTATGTAAGGATTCAGTCTGTGCCATATGAAGTTTCCATTGTTTCAGCTGAAAATAAATTCTTAATATATAAGGGAGGGAGATTCCTTTCACAGTCCTAAGTTCTCCTCTTTCCCATGGGGGCTCAGTATCTCACACCATTCTTATAATAGGCTGGCGCAGGGCAACATTGTTTTTGCAGAAGTGGTGTTA
This sequence comes from Neoceratodus forsteri, assembly GCA_016271365.2. Classification (NCBI taxonomy): domain Eukaryota; kingdom Metazoa; phylum Chordata; order Ceratodontiformes; family Ceratodontidae; genus Neoceratodus; species Neoceratodus forsteri. The sequence goes on from CM057455.1 coordinate 1,189,037,472, forward strand.
TAGTAGATTTAAAAAATATACAAAAGAAAAAAACAGGGTATAAATTCAATCACCCATTATCTGTATATTCTGCAACCTTTTACTAGTTTTTGATACCTTGTATATGTTCAGTAGGATTAAGCTACGAGAAAGCATGGGTCTACTGTGGTATTAATCCATGGTTGGGGTTGGACCACGAGGTCAAGGCCGAGGGTCCAACCAACCAACCATGGATTAATTCCACTGTAGACCCATCCTTTCGAGTGGCTTAACCCGCTTGTAACATGGCAATGAGTGTATGGCTAATAGTCTTTGAATAAATGAGTACAATCACACTGATATACTTTCAGAATACTATAAATTGAGCTATTAAACATGATATACATATACTTGAAAACAATTGGAACACACCTATTGGAAATATCGTTGCTACTATTTCACTTTTGTTAAAATAACTTTCATTACAAGCTTTAAGCTTTCTAACATCAAAACATATTTTACAACTTTTCAAAACTTGCAATTCACTTTCTGTTCTAGGTGCTTTGATTTTCCTCTGTGTGTATTAGAAGATATGGGCTGCACTGCATGATGGGAGTGTGCTATGGTACATTTTAGTTTTCTTTCCTCCAGTTCCTTTGCAGACCAATAGGTGGCTGTCACACAATCCTAGTAGCACAAGCACCTTTTCTCCAAATGTACTGAGCTAAGCCAATCTGAAAACACTTTATTGAACAACTACTATTTCCTGGAATATTATTTTCACTTTTTTCCTCTAAACTACCTAACTCAGCAGGACATAGAACAACATGAGCTTTACTGCTTTCATCTTTCAGATACTTGTTTTGACTACTATTGTTAGTCTGTTTCTTTGATTTCTTTTGTTTCTCTCAATTTATTTTTCTTTCACCCACAGAAGTATCATCTCTCTTTAATTTTGCTTTGCTTATCTCAGTGTCTGTTATTTTGCTTTTGGTTATAGAAGCTGCATGCTTATCTTTACCACTGTGTATTCACCAAGAAAAGGCTCTGCCAGATAATGTTATTCAGTCATCCACAATGCATTGCACCCACAGTTGCTTAGAAAGCAGTAGATCAGAAGGATGGTAACATATTATGTAACTGTTCACTTCTATAGAAATATTGCTGCAGCATAATTAACAGTATATGTGGAGTTTAAATGTACAATCTTTAGTAACTCATGAACTTCTGTTGTAGTTACAATATAGAACAGTCTTGAAAAAGTCAAAATCCTGTGCCAGGAAAATTCTTAGTAAATACAACTTGGGATAACTACACGCAAGCTATTTGCATGTTGCTTTCACTTGTATACTGCTTTTTATATGTAGTGGATTGCTAAGTATTAAATACAAACCATGATCTACTATGGTATTAGACCATGGTTTCTACTGTACCACATGGTGTGTTTGCACCTATCTGAGTGCTTCATTTCATTTTCTTTTTTATGCCATGTTACAAAATGATTTATCCAATCATCTTTTGTAACTGTTGCAATACATTATACTTTATGTTGCCATCTGCAGTACCAAGGCCCCAAAAGTCTGCATATCTTTAAAATAGGAACAGACAGTGGTCATACATGGGGCCAATCAGGGGTATGAAGGTGATGAGCACTGTACCTTAGGGGTTGGTCCTGATGCTGACAATGTGTTCATTTACAAGATTGGTGAGGGCATATGAGACAAAATGTGTGTTTGTTTGTGAATGCCATTAAGATTTGTGGTTGGACAGTGAGGAAAGCATAAGGGAATTAAGACAAAACCTTGCAAAATTGGAGAAGATGATCTGGAATTAGACAACTAAAAGTCAACAAACTGAGGAAAGCAAGAAATGATGCATGCTGTTGAAGAGCAAAAATAATTCAATGAACATCAAAGTGCTGACCAACACAGCCAATTTCCCGCAATTTGTGGCACACTGCCACCTTTGTCAGGGGTGTGTGTACAAGACACATTGAACCAAACAACCATTGAACAAGAACCATTAGATATAGTGAGCAAATTCAAATATCTGGGAGTCTGGATGGATAATAAACTCAACTTCAGTGCACATCTAAGTGAACTAACAAAAGCTAAGACAGCGCCTCAGAGTATTCTACGCATAAGACACCTACTCACTCTGGATGCTAGAAAGAGGCTGGATCAAACAACCATTCTTCCAGCTGATTGACTATGCTGCTTCCTCTATAGTCCTCCCCTCAGCATGTGCTACAAAAGCTAGATACACTCTATTACTGTGCCTTGAGATTTGTACTTGGCCTGCCTGTGCAGACCCACTATTGCTTGTTATACCAAGCACTAGACTGGCGTCCCACCTGCTGTGGAGGCAAAGAAATGCCCTTGTGTGTTTTTTTCAGGCTATGATCAACAAACTACCACCCTATATCTGTGACTTGTTTGAGTGTTCTAAAGGTATCTACAGCTTAAGGAACTCCTGCCTTTTCCTATTTAAAACAAGAAATCAGGACAGACGTGCTGCGATCTAAGGCACAATTAGGAGGTGGTGCTGAAACGAAGGGTAGCCAGCCCAAACAGACAACAAATCCAAAATAGCTCAGCACACTTTTAGCCTGTAGTCAGATAAATCCAGGTCCAAATGCAAAGATATGCAAATAAGAAAATTTATTACGCTCGAAAGAACGAGAGGACTAACAGGCAAACAAAACAGAACCAAGCTAACATGCCTGCTGGTCTTCTCATTCTTTAGAATGTAATAAATTTTCTTATTTGCATATCTTTTCCTATTTAAAACACCAAGGTCGAGGACTCATCTTGGCTCAATGGCCATTAGCTCCTTTCTATCACTGCTCTGGAATAACATGCAAAGCTCTTTAACTCTCCCTGCTGCCTAGCCCCATATTTTTAGACAGCTGCTATATAGATGCCTGAAAACAGTGTGTGACTGCTTTAGGTAAGCCCTACATCCCCAAAATGTTAAACCCCAGCCCTAGATATACCCTGGCCTTCCTATACCCCCTGTTGGCTGGCCTCCTAACTAATATAACTACCCCTCTTCCTGAGCTTCCTCCATCCTTCCCAAAATCAATTCTCACTGAGAACCTTCAACATAGTAGGCTGTTCTTCTCTCTCTCCATTGAGTATTGTCTTCTCAGTTACCCTACCCTTCATTGTCTTCATCCCATCCTCCCTATGTGCCATACTGATCCTGACTGTTACACACTGAAATGACTATGTATGTATGCATGTAGGTCTGAAATTGATTTTGTAAGTCTGTTCAGCTCATACTGACAGTATATTCTTCTACATTCTGTAATGATCTCTGTTGCAATATGTTATGTCATAGCACTGGTAACATTTTGTCCTGTGTGTCCAGGATCATCTTAAAATGAGCTTCATTCACATATCGGGCCTGTGTAGTACAGTATGGTTTGTATGCCCATTGGCCCATGCAGTGGACCAATAGGTGTACAGACAGTACTGTACGTTGCCAGTCAGTGGATTGCCAGGGCGGCATGTGGGCAGGGTGCAGCTGTCCACCATGCTGACTTGGGGAGCAGTGCTGGGAGGCGGGGAACCTCAGTAGGCAGGTGGGGAGGGGTACCACTGGACCACCAGGATTGTGATTGCTATTTCCACCCATGATCAGGAGCTGGGGGGATTCTACTGGACCACCAGGGATATTCTGTACTATGCCCATGATCAGCCACAAGCAACCCTTTTGAATATACCAATCTCATCAATTTAGCAGTGCAAGAGAATGCAAACAGTGGATACAACGAGCAACAATTCAACAAAGTATGGTATTAGTGGACAATGTTACAGAGCAACAATTTTGTAGTGCAAGAGAATGCAAACAGTGCAATACAATGTAGCAGCAATTCAACAAGGTGCAGCATTAGTGGACAACATTACAGACCACCAATTTAGCAGTGCAGAGAAGGTAAACAATGCAATACAATGTAGCAGCAATTCAACAAGGTATGGCATTAGTGGACAATGTAACAGAGCAACAATTCAGCAGTACAAGAGAAGACAAAGAGCAATATGATGTAGCAGCAGTTCAACAAGCTATGGCATTAGTGGGACAAATGTTACAGAGCAACAATTCAGCAGTACAAGAGAAGGCAAACAGTGCAATACAAATGTAGTAACAATTCAACAAGGTATGGCATTAGTGGACAATGTGACAGAGCAACAATTCAGCAGTGCAAGAGAAGGCAAACAGCAATACAATGTAGCAGCAATTCAACAAGGTATGGCATTAGTGGACAATGTTACAGAGCAACAATGTTGTAGTCCAAGAGAATGCAAACAGTGCAATACAATGTAGCAGCAATTCAACAAGGTACGGCATTAGTGGACAACATTCAGAGCATCAATTCAGCAGTACAAGAGAAGGTAAACAGTGCAATACAAGATAGCAGCAATTCAACAAGGTATGGCATTAGTGGACAATCTAACAGAGCAACAATTTAGCAGTGTAAGAGAATGCAAACAGTGCAATACAATGTAGCAGCAATTTCAACAAGGTATGACATTAGTGGACAATGTTACAGAGCAACAATTTCTTAGTGCAAGAGAATGCAAACAGTGCAATACAATGTAGCAGCAATTCAACAAGGTACGTCATTAGTGGACAACATTACAGAGCATCAATTCAGCAGTACAAGAGAAGGTAAACAGTGCAATACAATGTAGCAGCAATTCAACAAGGTATGGCGTTAGTGGACAATGTAACAGAGCAATAATTCAACAATGCAAGAGAAGGCAACCAGCAATACAATGTAGCAACAATTCAACAAGGTAAGGCATTAGTGGACAAAGTAACAGAGCAACAATTCAGCAGTGCAGAAGAAGGCAAACTGCAATACAGTGTAGCAGCAATTTAACAAGGTATGGCATTAGTGGACAATGTGACAGAGCAACAATTCAGCAGTGCAAGAGAAGGTAAACAATGCAATACAGAATGTAGCAGCAATTCAACAAGGTATGGCATTGTGACAATGTGACAGAGCAACAATTCAGCAGTGCAAGAGAGGTAAACAGTGCAATACAATGTAGCAGCAATTAAACAAGGTATGGCATTAGTGGACAATGTTACAGAGCAACAATTCAGCAGTGCAAGAGAAGGTAAACAGTGCAATACAATGTAGCAGCAATTCAACAAGGTATGGCATTAGTGGACAATGTTACAGAGAAACAATTCAGCAGCATACGATAAGGTGAACTGGTCAATACAATGTAGCAGTAATTCAACAAGGAATGGCATTAGTGGACAATGTGACAGAGCATCAATTCAGCAGTGCAAGAGAAGGCAAACAGTGGAATATGATGTAGAAACAATTCAACAAGGTATGGCATTAGTGGACAATGTTACAGAGCAACAATGTTGTAGTGTAAGAGAATGCAAACAGTGCAATACAATGTAGCAGCAATTCAACAAGGTACGGCATTAGTGGACAACATTACAGAGCATCAATTCAGCAGTACAAGAGAAGGTAAACAGTGCAATACAAGATAGCAGCAATTCAACAAGGTATGGCATTAGTGGACAATGTGACAGAGCAACAATTCAGCAGTGCAAGAGAAGGTAAACAGTGCAATACAATGTAGAAGTAATTCAAATAAGGTATGGCATTAGTGGATAATCTAACAGAGCAACAATTTAGCAGTGCAAGAGAATGCAAACAGTGCAATACAATGTAGCAGCAATTTCAACAAGGTATGGCATTAGTGGACAATGTTACAGGCAACAATTTCTTAGTGAAGAGAATGCAAACAGTGCAATACAATGTAGCAGCAATTCAACAAGGTAAGGCATTGGTGGACAACATTACAGAGCATCAATTCAGCAGTACAAGAGAAGGTAAACAGTGCAATACAATGTAGCATCAATTCAACAAGGTATGGCATTAGTGGACAATGTAACAGAGCAATAATTCAACAATGCAAGAGAAGGCAACCAGCAATACAATGTAGCAACAATTCAACAAGGTAAGGCATTAGTGGACAAAGTAACAGAGCAACAATTCAGCAGTGCAAGAGAAGGCAAACTGCAATACAGTGTAGCAGCATTAACAAGGTATGGCATTAGTGGACAATGTGACAGAGCAACAATTCAGCAGTGCAAGAGAAGGTAAACAATGCAATACAATGTAGCAGCAATTCAACAAGGTATGGCATTAGTGGACAATGTGACAGAGCAACAATTCAGCAGTGCAAGAGAAGGTAAACAGTGCAATACAATGTAGCAGCAATTAAACAAGGTATGGCATTAGTGGACAATGTTACAGAGCAACAATTCAGCAGTGCAAGAGAAGGTAAACAGTGCAATACAATGTAGCAGCAATTCAACAAGGTGTGGGATTAATAGACAATGTTACAGAGCAACAATTCAGCAGTACAAGATAAGGAACAGTAGCAATACAATGTAGCAGCAATTTAACAAGGAATGACATTAGTGTACAATGTTACACAGCATCAATTCAGTAGTACAAGATAAGGCAAACGGTGCAACACAATGTAGCAGCAATTCAACAAGGTATGGCATTAGTGGACAATGTTACAGAGTATCAATTCAGCAGTACAAGATAAGGTGAACTGTTCAATACAATGTAGCAGCAACTCAACAAGGTATGGCATTAGTGGACAATGTGACAGAGCAACAATTCAGCAGTACAAGAGAAGGCAAACAGTGCAATACAGTGTGGCAGCAATTCAACAAGGTATGGCATTAGTGGACAATGTTACAGAGCAGCAATTCAGCAGTACAAGATAAGACAAACTGTTGAATACAATGTAGCAGCAATTAAACTATTGAACAAGGTGCAGCAGGCATGTAAAATGTTACAGATGATCAATTCAGCAGTACAAGAGAAGGCAAACAGTGCAATACAGTGTAGCAGCAATTCAACAAGGTATGGTATTAGTGGACAATGTTACAGAGCAGCAATTCAGCAGTACAAGATAAGACAAACTGTTGAATACAATGGCAACAATTAAACTATTGAACAAGGTGCAGCAGGCATGTAAAATGTTACAGATGATCAATTCAGCAGTACAAGAGAAGGCAAACTGTTGAATACAATGTAGCAATATTCAACGAGGTATGGCATTTGTGGACAATGTGACAGAGCAACAATTCAGCAGTACAAGAGAAGGCAAACAGTGCAATACAATGTAGCAGCAATTCAACAAGGTATAGGCATTAGTGGACAGTGTTACAGAGCAACAATTCAGCAGTACAAGATAAGGCAAACTGTTGAATACAATGTAGCAGCAATTAAAGTATTGAACAAGGTACAGAAGGCATGTAAAATGTTACAGATGATCAATTCAGCAGTACAAGAGAAGGCAAACAGTGCAGTGTAGTGTTGCAGCAATTAAACAAGGTACAGAAGGACAATAAAACAGATAATCAATTAAGCAATGCAAATTTTCTAAGACAAACATGAAACACAGTGTAGCAGAGAACAATCCAGTTGGCCAAATAGGTTTAGGACCAGGTATTGGAGATGTCGACATGGAGCAGGGAGTCCAGTGTGTGTAGGAGGGAGACTGGATAGTGAAGGGAGGTTAGATCAAACACACAGGAGACAGTAAGATAAGGCTGATAGACCTACAGAGGACTTAAAGCAAGGGAGGAGAATGAGCAGGAACCAATGAAGGAAAGGGAGTACTATACTGTAGGACACAGCGATAGGAAAGGATGAATCTCGGATCTGAGAGGTTCAGGTAGGGTGGGTGTATCAGGGAGGAATAGAGAACCAGCAGTTGAGGTAAGAAGCTCGGACTCAAAAAAAGGGATATGGGAAATTTTTGTTTTTGAGGAGACTGTTATTTCTTCCTTAAAAAAAGAAATGGGCAAGCGTCTTGGGGTGGGGGTGGGGCAGAAATGAACTGGAGACCATTGGGAAATGGAAAGGTAAATTACGTATTTTGATGGGACTGGCATTAAAGAAGATTTATGGAATCCTGTCTCTGGGTCCATTCTATATCTTCCTTAGTAGAATGTTTTAGAAATAAACTTAAAACATGATTTTCTCCCAAGCATTTGTTTGAAATTAAGTGGGCATTTTAGGTTTGACACTTGTTAAAAATTTTCATTTGTTTTGTTATATTCTGCTAAATTTGAGTTTTGTAATAGATTTTATTTTATATTTTCTTGCAAAGTGCTTTGTGCCTGGGAAGAGCAATATATAAAAAAAAATACAGTGAGCTGGATATTCAAACTCGCTATTTTGTAGGCATGAAGCCCTGCGCTGCACAAAATAGTTGCACAGGGTATGGTTAGGCGATATTCAAAGGAGTTGTGCTATTGAGCAACTCCTTTGAATATCACCCCGGCCACAGCCACTGTGTGCATGGCGCAGTGGAACTTGTGCCACCGCAAGTGGTCAGAGGGAGCATGCAAGTTGTGGTGGTGTGCAGTACCATTGCGCCATGCGCAATTTCCGATATTCAAAGGTGATATGCAAATGGGGCCAGAATTCATGCAAGGCACAGGGGGAGCCATTTGCATCTATGTATGGTTCTCATTTGCATGCCATTAGCATGCAGGTGCACTGATCCTCGAGGATTCTGGCGCCTGGCGCCTCGCCAGGCAGTAGCCGCTGGGGATCGACGCTTGCAGCCCAATCTTGGGCAAAGTGAAAATCCCCACCCTCGATTGGCCTGATCGCAGGCAAAAGTGTAGAACTCCCCAACTGGCCCGATCGCTGGCATAAGTTAACCCCCACCACTAGCCCGATCGCTGGCTGGACATATCTGGACTGCTACGCAGTATGGGCTGCATGCCCATTGGCTCTTGCTCTGCACCAATGGGCATGCAGCCCTACTGGCAGTCAGTCGGCGGGCGCCGGGTGGCAGGATGGAGGTGCTGCACCCGCCGCTGCCAGGGGGCGGGTGGTGGGGCTTTGGGTGGGTGGGTGGGGGACACTAGATCACCAGGGCTATGGTCTTGGGGGAGCTTCATCACTTTTCAGCCTGCGATCGGGCTTAGCGGTCCACTGGACCACCAGGGATATGTCCTTGGGGGTTGGACTCTGTGCTGCTCGCGATCAGGCTGGGGGGTATTTACAATTATGCCCACGATCTGGGCCAGTAGGGGGAGGGGGATTTCACGCTTTGCCCGTGATCGGGCCAGTCGGGGGTGGGGGGTTTTATGCTTTTGCCCGAGATCAGGCCAGTCGGGGGTGGGTAGATTTTTTCACTTTTGCCCGCGATCAGGCTACATGGGGCACAGGGAGTAGGTTGAGGACCAGCCACAGGTGGCAACTGCTGTGTTGCACCCTGCAATGCGGCAGCTCACCTGTGGGTGGCCCTCGACTTACTCCCTTTTTGGGGGCTCAAAGTTGTGCAGGCGCAGGTTGGGGTTGCGCCTACACTGCTCTGCAGCACCCGCTGAATATCGGGCTGTACAGTTTATGCATGGTGCCTCCCTCCAGTTCAGCATGCATTCATTTGCATTGTGCTGTTGCTCAGCTTGCCTTGGGGGTGCAACTGCCTCCTGCTGAATATGGCAGAATGGCGCAATTTCGGACTTGCACAGGTGCAACCCTATTGAGCATGGCGCAACCCTTTGAATATCCAGCCCAGTATCTTTATCTATCTGTCTCTCTGTCTGTCTGTCTATCTCTCTCTCTCTCTCTCTCTCTCTCTCTCTCTCTCTCTCTATCTATCTACTATATATGGATTGATGTTGGAGCAGGGGCTGAGAAGGGATTGGGGACCATTAGGAAGGCAGATATTCAGCAGGAGAGGGTAGTATTCTTCTTTAATTGTTTTTAAGTATGGTTTTGCTCAGCACTAGGAATGGACTACCAATGCCAGATTTTTGCTTGGGGTGGCCATTTGCTGACACAAATCACTGGAGAGGATTGTTTTGCTGGCACTACAGATAGGTTCCTGCACCAGTTTAAATAGTAGGGGCATTGTGTGGTAGCATTGGGATCAGATCATGTTTATAGCCACTTCACTACCAATCTCGTATTGCTTGTGAAACACTTTGGGATACAATGTGCATAAAAATGTCATATAACTGCAGATTCTTTTTTCTCCTGGTGCTGGACTAGTCATTGGAGGTTGATTCCTGGCACCAGAAAGGGACTCTCAATACTGACAGAATAGTTTCTGTTTTGTATGTTTGGTTGGGAGAGGGGCGGCTCTGAAATAAATGTTTTGTTTATCTGTCAGTATTCCTGACTGACAACTCAAACAATTTGCTGTTTAGAATACTGATGCATATACTGTAGAAATAATGCATAGGGTAGTGTGTGTAATGAGAATTTTACATACACCGAGGTGTTGGATGCTACATAAACCCTGAGAGCAAAGCTTGAGGAGTTTATCTTAGCATCCAAGACTGAAGTGTATGTAAAATCTGAGTTTGCACACCACCCTATGTTTTATTTTATATAATTGCTGAGGTTGTATTTTTTCACCATAGCAATTATATAAAACTGTGTATTCTCTGGTGCAGGAATCAGAAAGACAGGCTATTTTTTTCTTAATGATGAACTCATTTATTTAGTAACTTATGTAACATGGAATTGAAACAGGAGTCTATGCTCATCTGTAAAGAGGTGTCTGAGCTAAAGCAGTTTGTGATTTTTATTCTGTGGTGGTTTTTTTTAAACACAGTGTAGCACAAGCTGCTGTGTGGCTCATGGTTTCCTCATAGAAAAGCGGCATGTGTTTGTCACTATAACCGGCTGGTTCTAATGGCATATTACAATTAGCATTTCTTATGGGAAAAAACATGACCCAGTTATATACAATAATTTGAATGGTTCTAAACATGCAGGAACATGACCTTTTTAAATTCATATTTTTGCAACCTGGCTTGCTTTCCTCTTCCAGGTGGACCCAGACCGATCCCACAGCATTCATACCTCTTAGCTTTGGGATCTTTTATCCCCATGAGCTTGCCTTTTGTGGTGGGACTAGTCAAGCTAGTACCAAACCTCTGTCTCCTCTAGTGCCATGGAGGAGGTTCCTGGGGTGTCCTCAAGGAGGACCATGGCTGGGATTCAGGCCCAAGCATGTTGGAGGATCATCTGTGCTCAGGCCAGTTTCCTCCCTAATGGCTCACTGTCAAGATGTTGGTGTGCCAGGATGTGTGAGCATGTGTAGCTGTATGTGCTTCTGCAGGCCTTGACTGACATCCTCCCTCCCACACCTGTTAACTGACTGCACTGCCACTTGTGGTCACCAGGTGTCAGGCTTGCAGTTGTAGCAGCAGCCCTCCCTCCCTCCCTGGAGGAAGAGAACATCCTCTGGGATGCTCGATCGTTCTCCCCGTCATTCCCCCAATGACCTGAGTTTGTTCCTGAATTCCAGTCACTGGCATCACAAGCAGCAGTGCTCCTGTGGCACCGACAGGCCAGTTTAGGAACATGATCTTGTTTTATAAATTATGACATACTGTGCATGCTCAGAACTTTATTTTAAAACCCAAATGATTCAAAAGGGTACCACATTTCTGAAATGGAACTACCAAAAATATGTGCAGGGAGGAAAGTAAGCAATAACCCACAACAAATGAGGTGCAGACAAGTGTCTTCAGCTCCCACAGAAGGCGATAAACCTGCCTGACCACAACCTGGAGTAGTTTATTGCACTTATGAAATGGCTCATTTGGGCAGAAATAAGTGAGATGTGTTAAAGTTTTTGACAGCCAGTAGTGCAATAAGACACATTTTACACAGTGATGGCAAAAAAGACCATAGTCCATCCAGTCTGCCCATGAAACCCTAACAAACCTGAGACCTATTGCCCACACAGGGTCCTAACCTAATCTAACCACCCCTGCTCCCCGCCCTACCGCTAGCACCCTGAGTAACTGCTAATCCCATCACTCTGTCCCAGCCATGTTTGAAACTATTGATAGTTTTTCATGCTTACTACATCAGCTGGCTCCACCACCTTTTCCATAAAAAATGTTCTCACTTCCTCTTGACCCCCAAACATGATGTGGTTCAGCTAATCACAATCTTCTTTCTCTCACAGCCATTTTGTAAAGGCTACTACCCAGCCAAGTAATGACCTCATCTGGATTTTATAAAGCCTGCATCAAATTTGCAAAAGTTGCACCACATATTGTTTACAAAAGTTAGATCACATAAAAGGTGATTTAGCTATTGGGAATAATTTGCACAACTTGCAGCACAAAACCTGACACGTATCAATATCTGACATATGCAGCAATTTTAAAGATAAAGCAGGTGAAAGTGTCACACACAACTCCAAACTTCAGAAAATGTAATTTAAATGTTTGGGTGCCTTGGGCATAACACAGGCTGCACCTGCAATTGGGAACTGCATCTGCGTATGCCTTCAAAAATCCTGCTGCTAACGCTTTGTAATTTTTACTGTAGACCATTCCAAAAAGACAAACATTGTTTCTAAACTTGTGTATCAATGAAGTCTGTATCTTGATAACCAGTCATGTGTTTTATGAAATTTTCAGGATCTGTGGATTCTGGCAGCATCTACAAACCATGAAAATGTTATTTTGATCAATTCTCTGGTATATGAGATACAAGTGAGCAAAGATTTGTGTTTTGCACAGAAGTTTCTAACAAATTCTAAGTACAGTATGGAGGCATGATCATTGGAAGAAAGCTGTGCAAAAGTAAAGCAAGAACAAAAACAAGGAATCCTAATTGCATTTAAATAAGATGAATTGTGAATAATGAAGTGCAAGGAATTTGCCAAACATTAAGGGTGGGGAAATGGTTGATGCATACACATGTTTAAAGTGAAGCCAAGGTTGAATAATAAACAGCAGATGGGAGATACGTCTACAGGGAATGGAAAGTACTTTCTCATTCTATATAAAACCCATGTCAGCTCAGATGAGTTAATTAATTTTAACATTTTTACCGTTGGTGGCATCACAGCAACAGGGTGGGTGTAAATTAGCGTGAACCTCTCTACTGTTTCTTGTATGGGGGTGGCCAACACACAGCATTTAAAGAAACAACAATGAGCTAATAGAAAAATAAAATTATTCTTTATGTCTGAATTTTTGTATCAATGCTATTATGCTTCTCTCATATTCTTTACAAGTAATAACTTCAAGTGGAGCATGAATACATCTCTTTTAATTTTACCACTACTGGAAATCTGACTCCAGCTACAAATAGTTCCAGTTACCAGTTCTCTAGTAGCATTTTGACAATCCTTATTGTCTTGGTGGTTCTGCTGATCCTTGTAACAGTTCTGGGAAACACTCTGGTCATCCTGGCCTTTGTGGTGGACAAAAGCCTCAGAACCCAGAGCAACTTCTTCCTTCTCAATCTGGCAATCTGTGACTTTCTCGTGGGTGAGTCCTTGTGATCTGAATTTATGGAACTTGTGCAAATGAAGAGTAGGGTTTGTTTCAAAGTGATGCATGGTAGTGCTTGACAATTGTACTGTTTGCATGCTAATGCCAGTTTTACTATGATGGCAGTTGAATGCAAGCAGGTCAGCTAGTAGTACTAGTGTAAAATATGAATTTGTGTTGCTTGTGCTGCTGGATGACCCACTTGAACTGTATTGCTGCAGATCAGAAATGGTGATTGCATGAGTTTACATGTAAATCACCCACTGAGAGTAATTATAAGTAGGTGACACTTCAGTAGGCTATACTATTTAACATACTAGGTTACATGTACAGTAGCTGCTAGTTGTCACAAAATGTGTAAAGTTTATAGAAGAAAAATTAAAATATATCTTCACTTCTCACTCTTATGTTCATATTAATACAAATTTTCATGAGGAATCATGTTTAATGTTTTCTGTCTCTTTTCTTCACTTTTTGTATTAAAACGCTAACTGCAGTTTTCACCAGATGTTAGCTACATATAAAGGGGTGTTTGTCAGCAATTCAAATGTAGTTTACATTCAGTAATAATATTGGGATTAACTATTTTTCTCAAGCAAAATAAAGTTTATTTAAAACACATGATTCTGCTTTGTATACATGCAGTATATTAGTAGGAACAAACACAAGTCAGAAATAAAGTCAGCTTTTAAAGCTTTTCAAAAATACTTGGTAGCAATGTTCGACATGTCAGCTACATATTAACTCAGTGGCATACAACAGCATAGTATAGCATAGCACAGTATAAATTACATTGAAACTCCCTCATAGTCTAATATCTGTGAAATGTGTACATCTTGGTGGAAATTGTTTTTCTAATATCAACAGATCTGACAAGAATAGAAGAGACTGGTAAAGGCATGACAAAAATATGCTGATTTATGAGCTTTGTCACTTACTACATTTTTAAAAGGTTTTTCTTTGCCTGTACTGCACATGGACATTCATCCAGTTATCATGCCATGAGAGAGGGATGTGGAGTTTGTTACCCCAATATCCCCCAAATGAAAGACATAAAACGTTTTCTTGTAATAATGAATTTAAGTCTCCGGAAAAAAAAAAAAAAAACATCTGTCTCTCTCTGGAAATGCCAGCATAATTCAGGGATTAACATTTATTTTTCTGGGCTAACCTAATAATAAAATGCTGAAGTACATGTACTGTATGAGTTGCTACCAGTATTGTTACATGTAATACATATATAATGTATGGTAGAATGCTGTTACTCATAAAATCCATACCAGCTAAAAGCTGTTATGCTGCAGTAGCTTGTTGTTATGCTGCACCAAGGTACGTGCTACTGCAGCATAACAACTTGGAACCTTTCTACCTAAATGCTGTAGGTGTGAGCTGCATACTCTTTAAACAGCTGTCATAACTGTACACAGTTGTGAGTGGCGATTTTAAAATGCAGGCACCAGATCAAAGTATGTTGAATGCTATTTTCTCCGGGGCTTTCTGATCTTTTTTTTTTTTAATCTACTACAATTGCTCTTGCCAGCTGATGTAAGCCATATAAAATGTAAGTAAAATCAATAGAAATGTTGCCGTCTTCTCGTTTCTGTCTCATTCTGGGGATGGAGTAACAGTTTCCTAATTTGTCCACACAGATAGGTGACCATACACTATAAAAGATAATGTATATTCCTCTATCTGTGACAAGTCTGAAAACCTCTTCTCGAGGTCAGTTATGGCAACTGAACCTCTCGAGCTTTGCTCTTGAGGTTCCAAATGTCACCATGACAACCTCTTGAAGAGTTTAAAACTTGTTACAGATAGAGGAATATACATTATCCTCTCTCTCTCTTATATATATATATATATATATATATATATATGTATGGTAGTGCCACTATAGTTAGGGTTGAGTATCTCATTTTAAGGTTAAAGTGTGACATTTTGCAGCTTAGTAACTTTGCCACCGTATGACAGATTTTCCTGAAATTTTACAGGCTCAGAGTGGTACTACAGATCTCTGGATCTGCCAAGTTTCATAATGGTAGGATATACAGTTGTGGAGCTATAAAGCACAATATTCACATTTATGCTTTTTGTGCATTCTTTGCTCGTGCTATAGGTCGCACGGTTTGCGTGACTGGTCCAAAACCTTCAGAGAACATGCAGCCAGGTTCCCTGATGTGCCTTTCAAAGATTTCATGAAAAATATTAAACAGTTCAAAAGTTATTCAAAAACAATTTTCCCATTATAGTCAATGGGAAAAGTTAACAAACTATTCAACAGTGTTGCAAATGCAGTTTTTAGTGTCACAAATGACCCCTGTAGTGTCATGAGTCAGCCATTTTTTTCAGTTACTGGTCACAGAAATGCTTGCCATTCAAATTTGGGACCCTCTAAGGACACAATTCTTTTGTAGTTCACCTAGTTGAGCCCTGAGGATGCTAGCCATGTCTTTTTTGGGGTTAAACACCCCAGAAATATGTTTTCAAATTTTTGTAAACTGTGAGTGTCAGAAAGTAGTGTCACACTTGTGACACTTTAGTGATTTTTGTGAAAATGTCGTGATTTGCGACACTACTTGCGACACTATGCCCAAAAGAATAGGAAATCTTTGCCACCCTACTGCAAAATAACGGTTTGGTCTTTTAGGCTGAAATTTGGAGGAAGACAGTCAAGATCCCGCAGATGTACCTTCTGGTGGTTTGATGACAAAATATTACAAGGCTGAAAAGTTATGGTACTCTGAAGTTGAACATTTTCCTATAGGATAACATTATGGTGTCCGCTGCACCTTTCGGGGCTAGTATCTGGAAATGCTTCAAGATAAGGACTTTTCATTGAAAACTACTTAGCCTCCCAATAGGGGCTAAGTACAAGACTGGTATTTAAGAAGGAAAAATTAGGAAGGGTTCTGCAGGAAATTAACACTTCTTTTATGTTTATGCTGCCATTCCTGATGCGTTGTTTGTAAAGATGATGATCCCATTTCTTGGACAAAAGTGGGAGGCACTCAAAATTATATCCATAGACAGTCTTTTCCATATTCCAATATTCTTTTTATTTCTTAAAATGGCAAGCCTCAACGTTTCACCTAGTAAGTAGGCTTTATCAAGAGATGCCCTTCTAAATAAATATATGTAATTAGATAACAGTCCACAACCACATATATAAAATTCATAACAAAATTTCAAACACAAAAGACAAACAAGCACTGATGCTACTTACTTAGTTTTATAGCTCTATAATTCCCTTATTCAATTATTGTTTTAAATCATAATCCTGAAAAAATATAAAATATTAAATCCTTAAACATATTACTTCTTTACAATTATTATCATATAAGAGTTATATATAAACCAAGGAACCCATCACCAATCACCACATCTCAGTGAACCAGATACTAAATGATTAGATACATGTTCATTTATACCTGTATCTTCTGAAGTATTTATATGGCTTAATTTTACTTCTTGCAACCTTACTTTTATTGATTCACCTTATGCTTCATTTCATCCAATTCATGGCTATAATCAAGCAAGGGAAACCATCCATGAAAATGTAACAATCATATACTCACAACATGTACCTTAGAGATCTTAAAATCTTAGTTGTCATCAAAGAATGTTTTTTCAAAGATTAAAGAAAAATAGTTATTATATACATTTAAATGTATCCTTATATTTATATATTGACACAATATATGCTTCAGTGTTTCCTTCCAAGAAAGAAAATATTTACAATAGCTAGCTGCAAAGTGTCACTAAGCACAAAGGCACTTCTAGTACAATAATACCATTCACTTTAAAAGTTCCAGCATTTTTAAACACTTCAATCTTTGCTTCCAAAAACATTTACAATAGCTGGCTACAAAGTATCATTAATCACAGATGCATTTCTGATACACTCATACCTTCACTTTAAAAGTTCCAGCATTTGCCTCAGAACAAGTGAATCCATCTAGCTTAGCTACAATCATATGATTTTTACAAAGAAAGTTTTTTTAAACAAATTAGGAGGTAACAGTCATTATATGTATTTAAGTAAAACCTCATATTTATATTTTAGCACCACGTGCATTAAAGCGCTTCAGTATTTACTTCCAAGGGCATTTACAATCACACTGCTAAATATCATTAATCGCAGAGGCAGTTCTAATGTGGAGGCATCATGCATTTTAAAGATTCCAACATTTTATCCCCACACAGGCAAACAAGTTAATAAACCCATCTCATTTGGCTGCAGTCATGCATTTGTCCTTATTTACTTCAGACATTCACTTTCTATCAAATATCATTAATCACGATGCATATTCCACCAGCAACCCCTTGTCACAGGCCACTTTGTAGAATCAGCATGCCTAAACTGCTGGTGTAAGTTGCTACATGTGCCATTCTACTTGGTGAAACTGCTGTTATGCCAGGCGTGAACCCTTCTAGAATCTGGCCCATTATGCTTACTGGTGATTTGGGCACATAATTATTAACTCAGAAATTGCACCATATTCTATATACTATCATCATTTCTGGTTCTGAAATTAGCAAGAAAGCTGCCTTCATTTCAGAGATGCTATCACAACTTAATTACACCTAGAGTTAAAAATATAATCACTCCAGAAATTCTGCAGACTATCAGGAAACTTGTTTCACAAATCTGCTTTCCAAAGTCATAAAGTGAGGTGAACATCAACATTTCCTCCTTTTTAGATTTTATGGCTGGCACATTTAAAATAGTTGGACACAGATGTGAGAGCATGATCGTTCTACCTCCACATCCTATTGCATTGGCAGTCAATGTTTGTAAAACCTTCTGTGATTTGTGGCACCTTGTGTCAAAAGTGCTGACTTTAGTGGGCACAGCTGTGTCCAAGCAGCAGCTGATGCAAACCATTTAGTAGAGTTTGAAATGTTATATTTTATTAACTGTTACCAGGAATAGACTTGACTGAGCAAAGCTCATTTACAAGGTGGTCCTGAGGGACAGCATACAAAGTCAGTTCAGAAGAAACAGTTGAGGTACCGAGGGTAACACAAGATACAAGTCAGTACAAGAGATACAGTGATATTAAGATACAAAATGCAACATGACTTTACAATCAGAAACAGTAAGCAGGAGGAAATATATATATAATTACTGTTGAATAATTTTTGAATGGACACCGCCGGTTGATATTTGCCATAATAACCAGTCGGTTATTACGTCATTCACACACTGCATCTGTCAGAAGTGAGCATCCCTCACTGGCGCTTATTCTCTGTGTGGGCGGCTAAACAATTTCAAGAAACATGGTGGTTCTGTATCTTTATTACGCAGGAGCCACTAAACAAACCCTTGTCTTCCTGTAATCTTTTTTTTAACTATCTGATTGATCCTACCATTCAACCTACTGTTAATCGTAAAAAAAAAAAAAAAGTATCTGGACATTTTGTCATTTGCCAGCTTCACGAGTCACATGCTGCCAGTGTGAGCAGTCCCTTGCTGCTTGCCCACACCAAGAGGTAAGTGTAAGCGCAATCCCAATGTCAGCTTTCATCAAAATAAATAAAGAATTTGTGGGACCTGAGGGAGCTGGAGTCTGCTGTGCTGTTATCAGCTAAGGGGCAAAGGAGGACAGGACTAGATGGGGACTGCTCCACGGCTGTGGAATCTGAAGTGGGAGCTGGGTAGCTGAAACTGCATGTTGCATTTAGAGTAGTTGTGTGTGGGCTGCTGAAGTATGCCCAAAAAGTAAACTGATATGTGTGTGTGCACATGTGTGTGTGTGTGGGGGGATTGACTAGGAAGAGAGAGAGAGAGAGAGAGTGTGTGTGTGTGTGTCACAGTACTCATTAGAAAAGAATTCTCACCAGCAAATTATATAAAATAAAAAAAAATGAAAGTGTACATATAGAAGACTTAATGCGCACACCCTTGGTGTGAACTTCCATAAAGCCCTCGGGCTCACCTGGAGTTTATGTAGCATCCCACACCTCAGGTGTGTATTAGATTCTCATATCACACACTTCCCCATCTGTTAGTCTATATAATATATATATATATATATATATATATATATATATATATATAGTTGCATGGCAACTTCTATGTTAAACACAAAATGTTACACTTTAATAACTTTGCAAACTGTTTGACCAATTTGCTTGAAATTTTGCATGCACCGTCCAGTACCATAGATCTCTTGATATGGCTAGTTTCATTCCATTTGGTGGTGCAGTTACAGAGCTGCATGGTGCAAAAATTAGAAATTTACCATTTAGGTGCAAATTCTTTGCTCATTCATAAGTCAGAAATGGATTGGGGTCTGGTCTGAAATTGTTAGGGTAAATGGGGTCTGGGTCACTGATGTGCCTTTTGAAGGTTTGGTAAAAAATATTAATCTAATCATAAGTTATTAAAGTTTAAAGTTTCACATTAAAGCCTATGGAAAAATTAGATGTCTGGTGTGAAAGCACTTTTGCTTTTGTAAAAGCACTTTTACTGCTGCAAATGGGCTCAGTAGTGTCGCACAGCTGCCATCTTGTTTTCAGTTAGCGATGGGTAAAACACAATATAACAGAAATAATACTGCCCCTTTGTAAACACCAACAGTTGTGTTTCCCCAGTTGGGGCCTGAGGAACACAGTCCTGGCATTAGATTTTAAAAATAATGTTCAGAAATATGTTTTTTGATTTGGCTATTGAAGTGTTGCAAGTTTACGAAAGTATGCTTTGCAAAACTCCACAAATTGCGTGAATGTTTTGCAAAATTTGTGAAACTTTCATGAAAATGTTTCCAAATTTGTGGCACTACTTCAAAAATTACAGTTTCTTTGCCACTTCACTGCAAACAAATTGTTAGGACTTTTGGGCTGAAATGTGCAGGGTAGAAAGGGCTTGCACTGCAAATGTGCCTTTGCTGGTTTGGTCATAAAATGTACATCAGTTCCATAGTTATAACATTCCAAAATTTAGAAATCTCCCATAGAATAACATTGTGGCAGTCTATATCTGTGGCTATATCACACAAACAGTTCAAGACAGATTTTTTGTTAACGCAGATTAGTACACCTTTGGGTGTACTAAGCAAGAATGCAGGTTGCCAGTCCATGATTATAACTGTGGTGGAATTTTTCCAGTGATCCTATGGTTACTGTGATATTGTGCCATTTTCTGCACAAGTCTTATTTGAAATGTCTCTAGGCCTGCGCCGGTCTCTACACTTATGGGTACATGGGAGTGCAGGGCACCCTCATATGGATACCATATGCAGTAATGGGAGATGAGGGTTCATTACAATATCTCTAGGCTTACGGTTACATAGAAGTGTAGGGCTCAGAGGGCCCTGTGTTCCCACATGAAAATCAGAGACAATTACAATATGCATGCATGGAAGCAGTCCTGTGCTCCCACACAACATTATGGACTGTGATCCCCAACCAAATAAGGGTAAGGTTACACTGTCTCAAAAAGTAAAGAAATTAATTGCAGAAAAGCTCAATTAATACATTAGTATGGGTTCCTACTACAGTGTAAAAGTATGGAAATTTGGTGTTAGTGTTACCAACCCTACCACCCCACTCCACCACCCTCCACACACCAACAGGCATCAGAGAGTGCCTTGAGGTCATCAGACCTAACACTCACACCATTTTCCTATGCTGTACCATCTCAGCTTCCTTACACATGAAATTGGGGTTTATGTAGAGGTGATTGAATGTGTGTGGTTTTGATTGAAGTAATTAGTTGTGTGTAGTGGATTATTGTTGATTTATTGTGTGATGTTGTTGACAGATATGTGCTGGGATGGTGTAAAGATGGTCAGGCAATATTGCCCTCCAGGATCAGGGATCTCCACCCTTTAACTGTTCCCTTACCATCAGAGGCATATAGGAGATGTTGTAACTTGGGTATAGTGAGAAGGAGGAAGAAGGGTGGGATGCTGGACCTGGTTGGGGAATGGAGAGGATGGGCTGATTGGTATAGTGGAAACAAGGAGATGCCCTGGGCAAATGGGTCCAGGAAAGGGATCCTACCTGCCTTGTTCCCATACCCAAGGATTCTGCTTTATGCAGGCAGGTGACATGGTCTTCCTTGAGTGCTCATCCTACTCAGGCGGTGTTATGTGATGCCAGATCTATCAAGAACAAGTCTGCTTTAATAGTGGATCTTGTAGGGTTATCAGATCTGGCTTGTATCACAGTGACCTGGCTAGATGAAAATGCTGGCCCTGTTTTGGCTTCCAGCAGGTCCAGCCAGGTACTTGGTGATACAAAGTCAAAGGATGGATCATGGGCGGTGTAGCCATCTGTTTTATATCAGAACTGGGCCTTGTGGATGTACCAGTGGAAATCACCAACTCCTTTGAGTGTATTGTGGAAGTGGGTGTAGGGTACTGGATACTTCTCATCTACCGCCCACCCAGAGATAAGAACGCTTTCCTGCAGGAAGTCACACACTTCATCATCAACAAGGTTTTAGGATCCCCCAGATGGTTAATTCTTGGGGATTTCAGTGCCTGGGTTGATGATGAACTCTTGCAATTTAGTAGAGACTTCCTCCAATTAATGAATTTGTTGGGCCTTACAGGTTATTACCTCCATGAGCCACAGGTGTGGTCACTCCTTGGACCTGGAGTTCCTCTTGGGGATGGAGATCTCTGATGTAGGGGTGGAGTCAGTCAGTTAATCTGACCATCACACCATAGGGTTCAGTTTCATGGCTCCCCACAATGGTTCTGCCCCCACAGAGATGGTCCAGTACCATCTCTTGATGGGTGTTACCCCAGATGGTCTAAAGGTGGTGCTGGACCTATCGGGCATATTGAGTGAATGAATGGATCCAGGAACCTAGTACTAGTCTGTAATAAGGTGGTCATGGGGCCCTGGATTCATAACTCCTGTTCGGGTTTGTCCCATCATTTTGCCCAAGGTCCCCTTGGTTTGATGGGACCTGAAGAAGATGAGAAGAGAGAGGTGCTGGCAGAAATTGAGCATGGATGGTGACAAAAATTAGATTGATGGACCATTATGTTGTCTATCAATCAGCAATCACATGTAAGAAAGAAGAGTGGCAGTGAAGGTTCAAGAGAAAAGAAAGCTTTCAGGAAGTACAAAGAATCGCAGAAGGAGCAGGACAGAGAACTGTATCAGTTAAAGCAAAAGGAAGCTGGGAAGGCAGTCGGAACAGCAAAGGCTCAAACCGAGGAAAAGATAGCCAACTCAGTTAAGAGCGGGATAAAACCTTTTATAGGTACATCAGGGAGCGAAGGAAGACCAAGGGAGGATAGTGAGGCTTAATAAAGGGGGGTGGGCAGAGGGAACTGTGAAAAGGCAGAGATACTAAACAAATATTTTGCTCAGTATTTACAAAGGAAGGGGGTAAATAGAACAAACAGTAGAAACACACTGGATACAGAAGTTGATACCAGCCCATTTACAGAAGAAAGGGTTCTGAAAGAACTCTTAAAACTGAAGGTGGACAAAGCAATGGGGCCTGATGGGATTCATCCCAGAATTCTAAAGAACTAAGGGTAGAATTAGTGACACCACTGACTACCCTGTTTAACAAATCATGGGAGGATGGGGTGGTACCCGAGGACTGAGGAGGGCAGATGTGATTCCCTTCACAAAGTGGGAGCAAGGCAGAAGCAGGAAACTACAGACCTGTTAGTTTAACCTCAGTGGTAGGAAAATGATGGAATCACTTTGAAGGAAAGAATTGTCAAATATCTAGAGGCCAGAGGGGCACAGGACCCAAGGCAGCATGGATTCACAGCAGGAAGGTCATGCCAGACAAATCTGATAGATTTCTTTGACTGGGTGACCAAAGTAGTAGATCAGGGAGGGGCTGTGGACATGGCCTACCTAGACTTTAGCAAGGCATTTGACACAGTCCCACACAAAAGATTAATACAAGTTAGCTAGCCTGGGAGTGGGTCCCAAGATGACAGCCTGGGTAAAAATTGGCTGGAAAATAGGACACAGAGAGTAATAGTAAATGGAGTCCACTCTGATGAAAGGGGTTACTAGTGGGTACCGTAGGGTTCAGTATTAGGACTAGTCCTCTCAATGTCTTTATAGCTTACATTGCAGAGGGACTGGAAGGAAAAGTATGTCTCTTTGCAGATGACACAAAGATCTGCAACAGAGTTGATGCACAAGGTGGGGTGGAAAGGATGAAAAGGACTTGGCAAGGTTAGAAGAATGGTCAAATGTATGGCAGCTTAGACTCAATGCTAAGAAGTGCAAGGTAATGCACCTGGGAAACAAAACCCAGGGAAGAGTACACAATGGGGGTGAGATACTAACAACAACAAAATGGAAAGGGACCTGGGGTAGTCATATCAGATGACCTAAAGGTGGGCAAGCAATGTGAGAGGGCAGCAATGAGGGCTGGGGATATTGGGATGCATAGGAGAGGCATCACCAGTAGGAAACAGGAAGTTATTATCCTCTGTACAGACAGCTGGTCAGACCCCATCTGGAGTACTGCGTGCAGTTCTGGAGACCCAGTCTTCGCAAAGACATAGACAGGATGGAAGCTGTCCAGAGGAGGGCACTAAAATGGTGCAGGATCTGCACCGGAGACATATGAAGAGAGACTAAAGAAGCTTAATATGTATAGCCTCGAGGAAAGGAGGAGAGGGGAGACATGATAGAAACTTTCAAGTACCTCAAGGGAATCAACAAAGTCCAAGAGGGTAGCATCTTTCAAAAAAGAGGTGTGCAAGAACAAGGGTACAATTTGAAGATAGAGGGGGCGGCTCAGAGGTAATTTACAAAGTATTTTTTCACAGAGAGGGTTGTGGATGCATGGAACGGCCTTCCGGAGGAGGTCAGGAGTCAAAAACAGTGGTGGAATTCAAGCATGCATGGGACAGTCATAAGGCAATTTCTAGGGATGGGGTAGGAAAAAAGTAGGCTGCTGATTAACTAGGATCTGCAGCTTATCCAGTAGGTAGGAAATGGGCAGACTGGGTGGGCCAAGCGTCCTTATCTGCCGTCCAAATTCTGTGTTTCTATGTTAAGAGTTCCTGTCCAGGGAGATTGCAGCTGCATAGAACTGACCAGTCTAGTTGATCTGACTGTTGACAGATTGTGTAATCCAATCTGTCTTCAGCCTGGTAGAGTTTTTGCAAAAAGAGATGTGATGAGTTTGCTCAGTCTCTTCGTAGATAAGGTTGTCACCATCAGGTCCAGGATCTGTGCGCCCTCCGTTGGGTATTGCAGAGATTGGCAGGGATGCAGACACCCAGGTTGCTTGGTGTGACTTTTGCGGAACTCATGGACATTGTGAGGATCATCCTGACTTTGCAGCCAACTTGCTGTAGTTTGGACCCGGGCCCAATGCGCCTTCTCATAGGGTGCATTGATGAGATCAGCCCTGTCCTAGCTGAGATAATCTTGAGTTCACTGGAGGGGGTCTTCCAGACCCCCTAAAGGTGGTTGTATGACCTCTCTTAAGAAATCCCCTTGGCCCGGACTGTCTGGCTAACTACAGACCTGTCTCTACCTGCCCTTTGTGGGTAAGGTTATTGAGAAGGTGGTTGCGTTGAAGCTGGATGTTCATTTGTCTCATCCATGATGACTACGATTCTCTCCAGTCAGTTTTCAGGAAGTGACACAGTCCCAAGGCGGCTCTTGTCTGGGTACTAAATGATCTCCTGACAGTGAGGGATCGGAGGACTCATTCCATCTTGGTCCTCCTTGATCCCTTTGTAGCGTTTCACACTGTAGACCATAGTGTGCTACTGGAGCTGCTGTGGTTCATCTGTGGACTGTCTGGTATGGCCTCAGATGGTTTTGATTTTTCCTCGAGGGTAGGACTCAGAGAGTGGTATCTGGGATTTATTTCACAGCCCCTTTCTCCCTATCCTGCAGGATACTGCAGGGCCCATTTTGTCACCCATGTTGTTCACAGTGTACATGCTGCCATTGGGTGATATTATTAGGTGGTATGTGGTCAGTTTTCACAGCCATGTAGATGATATGCAGCTGTATATGCCCTCTGTGCCCAGGCGAGATGGCTTTCTCTGGTTTTTAATAACTGTCTTTCTGAAATCCAGGACTGGATGATTGCCAGCTGGCTGCGGTTGAACCCTGTTAAGACTGAGGTGTTGGTAGGACCCAGGTCATCGGGAGGCTGTTTTGTCAGTGGGGCAGCCTTCTAGGCTCCGGTTTGGGATGTTCAGCAGACTATCTCAGACTGGGTGTGGAACATGGGCATTATTTTTGACAGTGGCCTGACCTTTAGAGCTCAGGTATCGGCAGTTATCAAAACATCATTTTTCATCTGAGGAATATCACCAGGTGAAGCATCTGGTTCCTTCTGATGATCTTCCAACATTGGTCCATGCCTTCATGACCTCCTGCCTTGGCTACTACAATGCCCTTTGCCTAGGGCTATCAGGAGTTGATATCCGCTGCTTGCAGCTGTTGCAGAATGTGGCAGTAAACGTCTGACTGGTACTCCAGGACCAGTCATATACGCCTGTGCTGCGTGGATTGCACTGGCTGCCAGTACAGTGGCAGATCACCTTCAAGGTCAGGTTACTGACCTATAAAGCCCTGCATGAACAGGGAACCCATTACCAGCAAGATCTCCTCTGTCCTTACCACCCTCCTCCCACTCTGCTCCACTGATGAGGGATTGCTGAGATTCCTAGGTGTATTTAAAGACATCTGGGGCTCGGTCTTTCACTTTTGCAGTCCCTACCCTGTGGAATTCTCTACCTCATCAGATTCGAGAGTGCCTGATCGTCTAAAGCTTCAAAACAGATTTAAAAGCATAGTGATTTAGCTAAGCATTTCTGGACTCTAGTGCATGCTTTTATGCTTGGTATATGATCTTAATTTACTGATAATTAATATTTTGTTTGTTGAATATTGATTTCTGAAATGTTTATTTATATGGTTTTATGTACAGGTGATTTGGCTTTGGAAAGGCGCTTTTAGAAATAGAGGTTGATTTAATTTGATTTGGAATGGGGTGAGAGTTAGGCGATGATTCCCAAGGCACACCCAGATGTCTGTTGTGTGTGAAGGGTGGTGGAGTGGTGGGATGGTAGGGTTGGTAACCCTAACAACAAATTTCCATACTTTTCTTTTTTTACTTTTTATTTATCGCTTTTATAATAATTCAGCATAAACTGTAGCATATAAAATATAGTAGACGAGGTGCAGACCTCCACATTGAATATTCAGAAAAGTCATCAGATCAAAAATCCAGATACATTTTTTTAAACAGTGGGTATCCGCACAAGAGCAATACTACTTGGAGTTAAGTCTGACCTTCTTATCCTATAGGACATTGCCACTCTCACCCCAGTATAATATAAAAGTTCAATAACACCAGGATATCAGGTACCTTGTAGGACTACTAAAGTAGTGGAGGCCTAATTATCTGAGCACCTATAGTCAGGATTTAATACAGATACAGTAGTCTGGTATCAGTTATTTTTCAGGCCCATATTCTAAGGCTCAGCATGGCAATCAGCCTCATGGGTTCCTACATACAAAGCAAATATATCTTAAAGGTTCACAAACTGATTAGTGGATAAAACCACTCACTATCATTGGACTACAGCTCTCAGCACTTATAAGATCATTTGTTAACTAGATCAGTAGTACTAAAATGGAGCAATACATATAAGGAGTATGCCTACATAAAAATAAACTGGCATTTAACTTTAGGGTTTTACCATACACCCAAGATCAGTTCCATAACAGTGGGACCCCCAGAAATGCTTTAAAACACTTACAGCTGGAAAAATGTCCCCATGTCAACTCATTTGGCATTAGAGAAACAAGCCTTAATCAGGCAGGCAAACACAGAGTACATCACCCTTCCTTATTGGATCATGTGTCAGGAGGATTTAGTGAAGTAATTAACTTGTCTTCAAATTGGGCAGTAGAAGCAGGATCAGTAAAAATATGAACTTTCAACACGTGTCTGATCTGCAGTCTGGTGAGGAAATTGAGTCTGGCCTCCACGCCATGCTGTAACAGTTCTTTCTTGATTTGCTGCAGTTCTTTTTCTTTTGTTTGGTTTTGGGTCATTGAGACCTAAAAATGGCTAAACAGCTGCCCTCCCAGATGATATTTCCTCTCACCCTCACCGCCTGTACCAAGGCAATTTGAGCTGCCTGCAGTAGAAAGCATGGCAATTGCAGTAGTGTAGCAAATTCCCAGTGGGCCTGGGTGCAAGGCGATGTTACAGGGCCCCTCCCCAGTTTTGAATAAACATCAAAATTATGATTTGGGCCCCTCAAACCTCGTGGGCCTGGGTACCACTGCACCCCCTGCACCCTTGTAGCTACGCCCTGGGCAATTGCTGTTAAGGGCCTCTGCTAGAAGTCCCCACCTGGTCTGGGTCTCTGCAGGATAGTGAAAACTTTCAGCATCATGATGCCATCATCTGGAGGCACTAAGGTGAGGTCCTAAAATATCAATCTGTTCACTACCTGCAGAATGTCCACTGAGCCCGCAAATCTAGGGGAAGCCAACAATGCGAATATTGGACTGCCTCTGGGAGTTCTTCAGGTTTTCCAGTTTTGCCTTGAGGAAGGAGAGATCCTGAACATATGCAGCATTGCACTGCCTCACTGTGAGTTGTCTTCCTTTGTTTGTTATTAGTGGCAGTGTTCTCTTGGATGGTGGATTCATTAGCCTTCAGTTTGGCTTCCACTGCCACAAGTCACTGGTTCATTTCTTCTGTGGTTGCCTCTTTCTTGCCCAGCATGGCAAGGATTTGTGCAGAGGGAAGTTCAGACACCATAGGTGCACTGAATGTAGTAGGCTCTGAATTTGTTGCTGTGCTTGAGGAGCCATCCAGGTTTCAGCTTTGCAGGCATGCCTATGATTTATTTTGGATCTTATTGTGATCTCAATGCATTCCAATACACCACCATGCAATTAGATAGCTGCTCTATATTAAATAGCTGGGTTTTCAGACTTTTAATTATGAAGCAAGATGGAGCCATTTCAAAGTACTGCTGCCATGTTGCTGCTCTGTAGCACCCCTTCCATATTTTCTCATGGTAATAGGAACCCTAACTGAGATTTTGCAATGAATATATATATATATATATATATCTATATATGTATATGTATAGCATGCAAGAGGTGCATACCTGGCCCATGCACATCTGCATGATGGACAGGGGCATGGGGCATGGCATCTCATGATTGCCAGCTCCTACAAGCTTCCTGTTCCAATCCCCATCCCTGCATGTTGGTGTGTGGGAGGTGGATCAGCAGACACATGTGGGCATCCATTTGGATGCCTGTCCCAGTCCTCAAGTGGATCCCTGTTCTGTGTGGAGCAGGGGATTGTGGGACACTGCACATCCATGACATTTAAGAAATAAGGACGATTGCCCCAATGGCTGCACCAGCCATCTCTGCTGGACTGGAGGGCTGAGGCAATATAAAAGGGAGTTCCAGTCCTGTCATGGGTGGTGAGTGATGTCCATGGGGTGAACAGTATCTACAATGGGGTCCCTGCCCACATAGCCTGTACCCCTTGCCTGGCACTCCATGCCTTCATGCATGGTGCAGAGTGCTGGCATGCTGCCTGGCCACTCTCCTGGACCATCCACATGCATAGCTGTGCAAATGAGTGGGGATCATCACAACTAACATTTCTAAACCTTTCTTATGGAAGCTGTGCACAGTTTCATTACTAATGTGTGTTATGCTTATATGTTGCAGAATTGTGTCATCCATGAGGCACAGTGACAGAGATAGGCTATGCTGATGTATGTTTATCTACAGGGAACTGCAGGTAGCCAGCTATTGCAACCCATACAGTAGTGTTCAGCATTATTGATTTCTAGTTGTAGCTGCATGACTTTTGTTTAACCTGGACAGGGCTCAGTTGTCTGATGCTTATTTACAAATGGGTCAGCAGTGCATTGTAAAGGCAGCAACATATGTCTTTCCTGATGTATTACTGTCTGTGATAACTAGGTAAGGCCCACTAGGCAATCTGTAGTAAGGGAAGCATGGGGGCACATGGGGGAGGGTTACATGATAGGTTCAGGGTCAAACAGTATGCAAGTGAATGTTTTGACAAAGGAAAATGTGCATACTGGATATAACAAGCTGATTATCCACAGCTCTGTAATCGAACCCGAACCCTATAGGTAGCCCATGAGGTGGGCTCATGGGAAAGGGCACCATCTGTAATGGCAACTCCTTCCTGGTGAAATCCCTCATGGCGATGGGAGTGTAAGGCTAATGGATGAAGGGGTAGGAGAACTATGTACGCATGGGAGGGAGCAAGCAGGCATGGGCTGGGAGGGGTGGAGGAGCTGTAGTGGTGGCACTGCGGTGGATTGCCGAGCTGCATCATGGCATCGGGGTTGGCTTGTGGTTAGGGTGGGTGAGGTACTTGGTCTGGGTCTGGTCACTGGTGTGATTTTATTGCACCTGGCCAGAACCTTTATTTTTCCATGCTTTCATCCCCCCAACATGAACTCCCTGGAGCTGAGAATCCTAGGGGGGTGCGGGGCTAAGCCCCATGTGGATGTATGTGTGGAGGAGCACAGTCCCCCACAGAAAGCATTAAAATATATGTCCCCGTGCCATTGTCCTGTGTACTGAGGGTGTCAGAATGCCAACAATGCTTCAGCACTCTGACTGCGTGATAACAGTGATCACCTTTAGGCTTTTGCCATTATCACATGGAACCTCTCTATAGTGCCAGACCACATTATACAGATTATTTGTGTGCAGACCACACTCCATACTGGGTCACACAGTATGAAAGTGAATGTTTTGTCAAACAAACTCATGCATGCTGGATGTAACCAATCAATCAGTTTATTGATCAATCATAACAGTTAAGTATCATGATTTTTACAAGTAAAACATATACACATCATATACAAAGCTGGATATAACAAGCTCATTATCCACAGCTATGTAATTGAACCCTTTGTCTCTAGTGTCAGACCACATTAAACTGATTATTTGTAGACAGACCACACTTATACATTCCAAGCACATACAGAGCTGTCTCACGAGTAGTGCATGTCTGACCAACTGCAGATTGTGTATGACTCCAGGCAGAGGTACATGTATTGTGGGGAGGTGTGGGGCTCACGCCGTGGTGTATGGAAGGTGCAGATAGCGATGCTGCCTCCACCACAGTACTCTGCTACTAAGTCCCTGTGAGACAGCCACTAGCAAGATGGTGTGTGCCTCATGGCATGTGTACAGCTACTGGCAATATCCCTTACCTTTATGTGCACTGCATGTGTCCACATTGCACATGCACATTCTGCACTACAGCACCTATGCAGGCTACTATACAGCATCCATCAACACCTGGATGGTCATACCTGCTGCTATCCAGCATGTGCTGACAGACATTTGGTGGTGAATTTCCACACCATGCTTATTTGGTGGAGTACCACAGCCCTGATCATGTGACTGAGTCTGGTCTGAACCTATTCTGTCCACAGGCCATGCCAGATGACTGCACCTGGCAGCTGCACAGGATTACTGGGGACACATCCATGCATACAGTGCAATGGTGATGATGCCACATGTGGCAAGGGATGTACTCATAACTTTCTTTTCCAAACAGGTTCTGGCAAAGGAATACATTGTCTGGGAGACCCAGTTCTGCAGGGGTGTCCCTCTAGATGCAGGGCAGCGGCATGGAGGGAGGTGATCGAGGCAATCAGTGCTAAGTGTGGTGGGGGGTGATCAGAGGAGGTGATAAAGTTATTCTATGAGATGTGAAGATGGACCAAGGGAAGCTAACAGAGGCATGGCCAGCACTACAGACAACTGGAAGCAGCCCACCAATACAGACCACACTCACAACAGGAGAAGAGCTTGTGGTTGGCACCTTAGGCTGCCATCAGGTGATTGTTGTGGAGGGTGGTATCAACACTATGGCCCCCATGCCAAGTGAGTTTAAACAACAATGAGTGCAGGGTCATGGTGCGTATCTGGGTGTGTCTTTCTAGTGCTCTGAACAGGTGTTCTGCATCCTGTGTGGATTTGCAACTGGATACTACCTGCTTTTTGTACGCATTCCATTTTCAATTGCACGGATATACTTTGCCTAGCAATATGCTTGAATATGTGACTGCACCTGATATGCATGGTCAGGGCATTCCTGTGCATATTGACTGTGTTCAGTACAAGGCTACTGTTTCTCTTATAACTATTCCTGCAGGTCCAGTGTGGGCAAGAACCACTAAATGGTCTCAATTGTGTTTTAACGATCTCTAATCACATTAGAAATTCACAAAAGGTTCAAATATCTCTTCCAGTGACTGACTAGGGCCCCTAACATGAGCAAGATTTGCAGATTGTTCCATGCAGAGGGATAGTTTAACTGAATGCAGATTTTCTGAACAGTGTGACACACCTAGGGATAACCAGGAGAATGAGTTACTTCTTCTCAGGCCATAGGTGCTGTGAGATCTATGAAAGAGATATGTAATATAAGTGGTAGGTCATTTAGCAGCACTTTATATGATCACATGTACAAACTGTTTAGCTGCCTTGTTGTGAAGGAGGTCCAACCAACTGATGGACACTGTGAGCTGTGATAATTCCTAGGAGGTAAATTGGTTATGAATTTGAGTACCCTGTGGTACAGTACATTCAA
Source organism: Neoceratodus forsteri (assembly GCA_016271365.2). NCBI lineage: Eukaryota > Metazoa > Chordata > Ceratodontiformes > Ceratodontidae > Neoceratodus > Neoceratodus forsteri. The sequence continues at coordinate 1,189,069,363 of CM057455.1, forward strand.
CTTGGATAAACAAGTGGAAGAGCAGCAACTGAGATCAGATTTGCATTATCAATGATTTGCAAAATGCAAGTTACATGTAATTTAAAAAATCGGATTTCAAGTGTAGATCAAAGTTGGCTAGAGTAGGAAGCTTTCCATACTGTTAGTAAAAAGAATTCAATAGAATTCTGTTAAGGTGATACCAGAAACTGCCAGCTTCTCAAGTACCCAGTGTAATTTACTGTGAAACTAAAGATTTTGTTTTATATTTTCAAAAGAAATATATATTTTTGTTCTAAAAAGATTCTCGCCTTTTATATGTTTGTACTGTTGTGGTCCATCTGTATGATTTTACAATATTTGAAAACTGTAATTGGCTTCTGTTTTTTCTTTCCAAGTAATCTGTTTAGGAACAACATATCAGCCGTAAAATCATAACAAAAGATCACAGGTTATGAGAAATCACATATTTCTATCACATCTATAACATTTTAGTGGTAAAAAGCTTTATTCCTCTATAAAAATCTGAAAACAGATTTTCAGTTTCACATTGAAATACAGTGGCAGCCTTGTCAGTAAAGATGCTCGAGCATCATAATATAAGAATTCCATTGGATTATTTCTTACTAGTAGTTGGCAAAATTTAATGATAAAAGGTAAGTAGAAAAAGTAAATAAATGCAAATAAATGATTGTGGTGGCGCCAAACCCCCAAACCTTAATTCCTTAAGATACATAGGGAATATGACATGCCTCACTGAAGAGATCATACTAATCATCATGAGATGTGTGACTAATGTTTGGCTTCCTTTACAGTCACATTACTTATTTGGGAGTTGTTTCGAGAGTTACCATACTACTTCTTCTGTTTTACTCACTGAGCCTCACTGAGGCCCATAGCTTTATATTATGACCAGTATGTGACAAAAAAGTTTGATGTACAATTTGTCCTGTTTTGGGTGATAAAAGTGGTAGGTCATTTAGCAGCACCTTATATGATCACATGTACAAACTGTTTAGCCGCCTTTGTTGTGAAGGAGGTCCAACCAACTGATGGACACTGTGAGCGGTGGTAATTCCTAGGAGGTAAATTGGTTATAAATTTGAGTATCCTGTGGTACAGTACATTCAACTTGGATAAACAAGTGGAAGAGCAGCAACTGGAGATCAGATTATCATTGTCAATGATTTGCAAAATGCAAGTTACATGTCATTAAAAAATCGATTTCAAATGTAGATCAAAATTGGCTAGAGTAGGAAGCAGAGGGTGATGTTCTAGGTAGGGGCGAATGAACATTCAGAATCTGGTTTTGAATCTAGGTATCTGATTTCCATTCTGATGACTGGGTGTTTGGCCAGGCTGGATCCAAATTGTTTTAAGATGCTCGTTATAGGCTTCTGCATTTCCTATTGCAAGAAATCCCTCCACATTAAAATAAGAATGTATATAACATTACAATCTCACCCAATCCTGTAGTCCTGTGCTTCTTCTGTCTACATGTGTGCTACCCAGCTGATATTCACAAAAGCAGGGCAGAGCTATGAGTCCTGCCCTAGCCTCAGGGCAGAATGAATGCACTAGAATATAATTGTGGCTCTTGCATAATGTTTTCTTGGGAATGTATTTTGCCTCCATGATATGATAGATAGCTAGATAGATAGATAGATACACAGACAGACAGACAGATAGATAAAAACCTGTATTTGTTTTACAGGAGATAAACATTTAGGACTGTAAGGCCCTGTTTTGCAAAGTTGTTTTTTTTTTGTTACCAGGAGAGACACACTAAGCTGAAAACTTGTTTACAGGTGTGACCTGGGAGTACAAGGAAGTTAAGTGATTTGCTCAAGATCACACAGAATGCAAGTGGGGTTGGGATTCAAACCCAGGTCTCCAGGTTTGCAGCTCAGAGCCTTAAACCACTGCGCCTACTGCCTCCATGCCTCAAGTTGTCCTGTATAGCAAATGGTTACATAAGGTAAATGTGAGAAAATCTTAACAATTGTTTCAGAGACAACCAAAGACTTACAATCGATATCCATAAAACACTTTTAAAGCACATTTAACTATAAAACTTTACAAAGAATTTTAGACAATACAGAGTCAAGAGGGGCTTTAGTTAGTATTGTATTCAAGAAACAGGATTTTTTTTGTGCTGCATGGTGGGACAATTTTCCCTTACTAGACAATCAAAAGATGTAGAATGAATATCATGGATACTTATGGCTCCTTTCTACTTGCAAATGCTGTCATTGCACAAAACAGTATTCTAGGTAATCCATTTGCACCTCTTTCAGGAGACCAAGTATTCATAATGCATGGGGATGATTCAGCCTCATGAAAATGCAGGTAAAAGGTAGTATGAATCAAACACCCACTCTCTAATCATAAAGTTACAAACAGCCTTTTTTTTCTTTTCTAACTTGCCACTTAGGACTCAATGTCTCCCCACTGTGGGGCTTCCTCAAGGGTATAATGGTCTGTTAGAATCACCAACCTATATTCCTTTTCTTAAATGTATTCATACATGTGTCATATATTTACATAGTTACATGGTTTTTCCGTACCCATGGCTGTAAGCCATGTGGTGGATCCATAAGTGTGGGAAATGACCCATTGGGATCCTAGAGGATCTGGCAGTCAGGAGGCCCTGGACATGTTACTATGTCAAAATGTGAAGCATTTCTGAATACATTTCAGGAAAGGAATGAAGCCTGGTGATTGTAACAGACCACTGTTCCTCCAAGGAACCTTTGCAGGATGGAAACGCTAGGTCTTAAATTTCCTGTGTAAAAAGATTATTTTGAACTTTATGATTAAAGAGCAAGTTCACATTTAATAAACAGTCAACTGATTATTTTATTTATAGTGTTTTGATGTGTTAGCAATTGCTTTCTACTTTTACAATAAATTATTTGTGCAGTGAAATAAGTGAATTTTCACCTTTGCTTTCCATACTGCTAGTAAAAAGAATTCAATGGAATTCTGTTAATGTGATATCAGAAACTGCCAGCTTCTTAAGTACCCAATGTAATTTATTGTGAAACTAAAGATTTTGTTTTATATTTTTCAAAAGAAATATATATTTTTATTCTAAAAGATTCTTGGCCTTTTATATGTTTGTACTGTTGTCCATCTGTATGATTCTACAATATTTGAAAACTGTAATTGGCTTCTGTTTTCTTCTTTTCAAGTAATCTGTCTAGGAACAACATATCAGCTGTAAAATCATAACAAAAGATCACAGGTTATGAGAAATCACTTATTTCTACTACATCTATAACATTTTAGTGGTAAAAGCTTTATTCCTCTATAAAAATCTGAAAACAGATTTTCAGTTTCACATTGAAATACAATGGCAGCCTTGTCAGTAAAGATGCTCGAGCATCATAATATAAGAATTCCATTGGATTATTTCTTACTAGTAGTTGGCAAAATTTAGTGATAAAAGGTAAGTAGAAAAAGTAAATAAATGCAAATAAAATGATTGTGGTGGCGCAACACCCCAAAACCTTCATTCCTTAAGATACAGTATATAGGAATATGACATGCCTCACTGAAGAGATCATACTAATCTTCATGAGATGTGTGACTAATGTTTGGCTTCCTTTAAAGTCACAATACTTATATGGGAGTTGTTTCTGAGAGTTATCATACTACTTCTTCTGTTTTACTCACTGAGCCTCACTGAGGCCCATAGCTTTATATTATGGCCAGTATGTGACAAAAAGTTTGATGTACAATTATTTTCTGTTTCAGGTGCAATTATGTTTCAAAATGTGAACGTAATTTGAGTTTTCTGCCATTTTTAGCTGATTGTAAAAATCTAAACGGTATCTATAAATAAAGCAACACTCATTTGTACTTTTGGGCTGAACAACTGTATGCCCATTACCATGCTACAGTTAGTCACATTTGTATTTCAAAAAGTAAAAAAATATATAATTTTCTGTCATTTTGTGTTGATCACAGTATAAGAAAACTAAAAGGTGTCAATAAATAAAATACCACTCATTTTGAAATATTTTTGTGCTGAGCAACTTTTGTGCTCACAGTATCATGCTATCATTTTTCATTTTAAAGTTACATTTGTTTGTTGAAAAGGTGAAAACAAAAAATATTTTCTGCCATTTTTGCTGATTATAAAAATGTATCTGGAAATGAAACACCACTCATTTTGTAGATATTTTGTACTGAAAAAACTTTCATGCACACAGTACCATGCTATCATTTTTGTTCTAAAGTTATTTGCATTTGTTAGTTGCAAAAGAGAAAAAATACATATTTTATGCCATATTTTGCTGATTTTACTTTACTGTCTTCAGTGCTGCACTAGGTTATTGTGATTTCATCAGCGTTGTGCAGGCTGCACTCTTGATGTGCATTGTGACATACCAAACCTTGAAGATAATACTACCTTGCTATGTTGGGTCAAGATAACATTTTTTCTTGCTATTTATCCTAACACATATGTTGTATAAACAGCCTTACTAAGCACATGCTCTTTAATGAGTAGGTCGAGATTTATCCTGCCTTATAAATGCTGGTATTAAACATCAAGCTAGCAGGTATGGGAGGCACAATCTAAGTTCTGAATTTAATTTGGGATTCTGCTAAAGGAAGGAGGTCTGAGATCCCAGATATTCTGTTTTTGTACAATTAGCTGAAAACTGCACCTGCCCTATCAAGATGTACTGTGTGGCTGGTATCTAATCTGGTCCTGGTGGCCAGACTGGATGGACATCAGAGAGATGATCTAGTGCTCTACTTATCTCCAGTTCAGTGGAGTCCTTTCAGGTGGAAGGAGGTGACTAGTGGAGTACCACAAGACTTTGCACTGTAACGGGACTACAATTCAACTGTTTAACATCTTTAAGAACATTGACCTCCTTTTTATCCATTGCTAAGAATGATACTAATCCAAACATACTTACTAGGCCTTGATATAGATAGTATATGAACTGTTTATCCCAATCTACAAATAATATTGACTTAATACTGCTTAGTATGATTCTGCTTACAAGTTATAGTAACACTATTTGGTTAATATAGATATGTTCGAAACATTCTGATGGCGATATGATACAGTAATCTCCCCATACTCTTATTAATAAGCTATAATTATTATGATGAATTAAGACTAAGATATTTTGCATGTTGATATAATATGATATTATGTTATAATTGTTTCTTTATTAAAATAATAAACTTTTCAATGGGTGAAATCAGGGAAAAATCTTTAACATGACTTGTGATAAAGGATTCCTAAGTAACATCATGTATTGTGTGATTATGACAAAGATGGTGAGAGTAGTGAACTCTAAAGGAGGAGGAAGAGGAATGCTACCAAAGGGCTTGATACACTGTGTGATCAGGCAGACGGGTGTCAAGTACAGCCCCTGCAAGTCAGTCAAATTTTCAACGTGACCTCAGTTGATGACAGTCCTGAAGATCCAATAGATTCTTCCAGTATTAACAAGCTTGTAGCATGTGACATAGAAGAATCAAATTCAGTAACATTAAAAAAATGGAGTAGGGAAGAAGAAGATGAGGATATTGAGGCCACTGAACTCAGTTCAGATTGTGCTACTGTTCCCAGTTCCAGAGCATGTAAAAGGGGTCAGAAAGCAGAAAATTCTGTATTCCTACCTTTAATACCGTCCCTTTCAAATTATTAAACTACCTAACAGAGTGCAATACTTCAGATAATAATCTGAGTGTTAACTTACTCCTAGACAATGGAGTAAACAGTCCCTGCCACCCTGACCAAAAATCACATATCATTGCACCATTCTATTACCTAACACCCAAATGCCAGTAAGCATTCTAAAAGTTCTACCATTTTTAAAATGAATCATCTTTTCATCAACTTCCACAACTACTGCAGTGAGTAAGACCAATGATATTCTTCCCCCAAGCATTGTCAAGTCTTTGTTCTGGGTGATTCCATAACTAAACATATTGATAGGGCTATATGTAATATCCGACAAAACTAACCAGACATGTTCAAGCTTCAGTGGAGCAAAGGTCTCTGATACCACAGCAATGGTTAATAAAATTCTATCCAATGTAGGCCCAAACCTCTGGTAATTATACATGCAGGCACCAATTACATATACCAGCCTATTACAGTTTAGACAGGACTATGTTGCATTAAATAACTTACTAGTGGAAAAGGGCTGCACAGTTTGCTTCTCAGAAATCCTCCCAGTACCAAGGGCAACTAATGACATAACACAAAAATAAAATCAACAAATGAATGGTTAAGGAAATAGTGCTTAAAACAAAATATAAACTGCATAACGATTTGAGAACTTTTGTGTTAAGGACTGTCTCTTCTGCTGGGATGGTCTCCACCTCAGCAGAAGGGATAGTGCCCTTTGGTAAATCTCTGGTAGCTGCTATCAACAACTATTTAAACTAAAACACCTGGGGGAGAAAGTGAATGTTCCCAGTTCTTAATGCATGAAATAAAACCCTATGTAATACCACCTGTAACATCTTAACTTGCAATGCCAGAGCCTTAAACCACCTTAAAATGTCTGAACTAGAAACTCAAAGTGTTCTTTTAGACTTGAACATCATTGCTGTGACTGAAACCTGGTGGGATGCATCTTCAGCTTGACTAGGGATATCCCTAATTTTAAATGTATCACAATGACAGGTAAAATAGAATAGGGGTAGGGTTTGCCTCTATATTTGGGATGACATTCCTCAAATGAATTAATCCTCACTACTGATACAGAATCTATTTGGGTTACTGTGCAATTAAAAGGCTATCCTAAACTCAACACTGCTGTACACTATAGACCTCCATCAGCTGACTTTCTATATACCAATAATCTCATTAATATCATCTCTGAAATATCCGAGAGAGGTGACTCTAATACTGGAAGATTTCAACATGCCAAACATTGAATGGGACTCATATATTGTAAACTGAGTAAGAGAAGTTATTCACTACAATGATAACTGACATAGGCCTAGAACAATTATTAAATGTCCCTACCAGAGGCAGAAATATACAGGACCTGGTCTTGCTAACATCAAGTACCAAATATCAGAAATCAAAATGAATAGCCCGACCCCAATAGTGATCATAACGCTATCTTTCTCAGCATTAATATCAATACTGTCAAAGTATCCAACAACTCTATATATGAGGACTACACCAAAGCTAATTTTGTTAAGATTAACAATGCATTAAACCAAATGAACTGGGTGGAACTTCTCAGAAATACAACTAATACTGCATGAGACAAATAAAAAATATAATTCTCAAACTAGAAGATCAATATGTCCCAACTAAAATCAAATATAACAATAAAGGTAAATTTCCAATTTGGTTTACCAGATCCATTAATAAACATATTAAACTCAAAGAGAAGTGATTTAAGAAACTCAAACAAATCCCAGTACTGCCTCTCTAATTCATTATAGAATTGCAGTTAAGGATTTAAAAAAAATGATCAAGCAAGAAAACTTGAGCTCGAATTCAAATTAGCTCCTTCTAAAAATAACAAAAAGGTCACTGTGCTCATATATAAACAGTAAAAAGGGAATACTAGAACTATTGGACCCATGTGTCGACGGTACAGCAATTAACTCTGATTATGAAACAGCAATTCATTTTAATAAATATTTTTGTTCTGTTTACAATAAAGATGACTATCCCCCATACTGTAAACACATGCAAATAATTCTCCAATCGCCAGTTCAAAGGAACTAAGGTTTGTAAAATTATCTTTGGTTTTAAAAACTACTAGTCCAGGTTCTGATGATATTCAATCCATGTTTTTAAAAGAAACTACTAAATCCCTGACCTTACCAGTGACCCAATTGTTTAATAAATCTTTCTGAATCTGAAATACCTGAGGACAGGTGTAATGCCATTGTGACCCCATTCATAAAAGGGAAATAAGTCCAATATCAAAAACTACCATCCTATTAGCCTGACATCAATTATAAGGAAAGTCATGGAACAATCAATCAAAATATTGCTGGAGGAGAACATCACAGGCTTGGTCTTCATGACCTGTCCCAACATGGATTCAAAACAGGACATTCACGTACAACTAGCAGTATAGCCTTTTATAACAACAGTAGCTACCTTGACAACAATATTGCATGTGATGTTATACTCCTTGACAACAGCAAAGCCTTCGACAAAGTCTCCTACTGCTATATTAATTAACAAACTACATTCACTAGGTTTTACTACCAGTATATCAAACTGGATATCTAAGTGGCTAACAAACAGGAAACAGTTAGTACAAATAACTGGCTCAAAGTCAAAACTGGCAGAGTTACTACCGTGTGCCTCAAGGATCAGTCCTTGGCTCCAACACTCTTAAAATGTTCATTAGCGACATGTCATCAAGTACCGATAATCATATTTCTAAATTCACAGATGACACCAAACTTGGTAGGGTTGACAATACTGATAGCATAGTTTTACTTGAACAAGATCTAAAAAATATCAAAATATGGGGCAGATCTAATTCCATGTAATTCAATGTTGGTAAAATGTTCTGTCCCAAGTATTATTTAAACAATATTATGTTCCAACCATCCACATGTGAATGTGACTTGGGTGTTCTTATCAGCAATAAACTCACTTCTATAAATCACTGTATCAAAGTAGTATATACAGCTAACTCAGTTATGAACCAAGTTAAAAACATTTATTAGTAAATCTGAACACTGTCTTATTCCTCTGTACAGGACATACATTAGGCCATATGTTGATTATGGCTCATCATTCTGAAACCCCATCTTCAAAGGGATATCAATCAATTTGAACAAATCCAGTGGAGACTTACCAAAAGGATTTCAAAACTCAAAACACAAGATTACAATACTAGACTTAAGGCCACAGGACTGTATGCTCTACACATCATAAGACTTAGAGGTGACATCTTACTTATCTTCAAAATACTAAAATCCCCAACTCTAATGGAACAGTGTGGACTGTCATTCTTCACCAAACATACTGTTGGCAGGCTTCACAATAAGCAATTAGTAGTGGAATGGGCTAATACTAATAAATATGATAAATGTTTCAACATCAGAGCAGCAAAGAAATGGAATGCATTACCACAAACAATGGTCAACACTACCAGCTTTGACATATTCAAACTTCAACTTGATACATGGCTACGACAACAATAGCTTTCTAGCTAATGTCCCCATTTGTGGGTGACAATCATAATGGGCCTTGAGACTTCTTTTGTCCATAAAATCCAGTAAATCCAGTAAATGAAAATAGTGGTGCCCGCATCAGGTTACAATATGACAAAAGACATCCAGATACCACTGTCACAATGGACTCAATCAGAACTAGTTGTAGTGCTTGTATGCATTCTTAAATGCTAAAAGTATACATTGTCATCTGCAGGATTGTTAAAGAATAAGCAGGTGGCTAATACCAAAACAGTGCTGCGTGCATGTGTATACATCCATAACCCTAAGTGCAACAAATGGTCTGAAATATAAATTAAAAGTAAGGCACTCTGTACCTGTAAGAAAACAAGAAAAAGACTTGAGGTAATACTGGATGGTAAAATGAAGTATTCCCAGCCATGCATGACTGTACAAAGCTGACCAGATGGTTGGTCTTATGAAAAGAGACATGCATGCAGTAGTAAATAGGGCAAGAGAAGTAATATCAGCACTACAGAGGCTGCTGCAGTAGGCTATATTTCAAATACTACATGTAGGTTTGGTCCCTGCAGTATGAAACAGATTTCACAGAGATACAATTAAACATGTCAACCTATACAACATGAAGTCAAGTCTCTTGGTGTAACATAGACCATAGAAACATAGAAGTTGACAGCACATAAGGACTGCAAGGCCAATCCAGACTGCCTATTTTTTTCTACCTTATGAATGTGCTATTGGCCTTTACTCTGTCAATGGCCTATCTATTCATACTCATCTGAATTGCTCCTTATGCCTATCCCATCCCTGTTTGAAGCCTTACACTGTACTCATATCCATCACTTCCTGAGGTAGGACGTTCCATGCATCCACCACCCTTTCTGTGAAAAAGAACTTCCTCACATTACCCTTTAACCGCCTCCCTCTAATCCCATGCTGTGTCCTCTTGTCCTGCTATTTTCTTATATTGAAACATGTTAGACTCTTTCACCTTGTTAATGCCCCTAAGATGTTTGAATGTTTTGATCATATCACCTCTCTCCTTCCTTTGCTCTAGGGTATACATATTGAGCTCTGTTAATCTGTCCTCGTATGTTTCTAATGCAGTCCCTGCACCATTTTGGTTGCTCTCTCTGGACTGCCTCCATTTTATTAATGTCCTTGTGAAGGTGTGGCTCCAGTACTGCATGCAGTACTCCAGATGGGGCCTAACCAGTGTCTTGTAAAGAAGGATGATTATTATCTCCTGTTATGACTTGTGATACTCCTACTAATATACCCCAACATCCTCCTAGCCTTACCTACTGCTTTAGTAGTCTGTTTGATGATTTCAGGTAATCTGTGATGATGATGTTCAAGTCCCTTTCTTCCCTTGTGATTGCCAGCAACCTTCTCCAACCTAAAGGTGGCCTCAGGGTTTCTCTGCCCTATGTGCAAGATCTTGCGCTTCTTTGCATAAACCCCAGTTGCCACTCTTCTGACCATTTTGCCAGTTTATCCAGATCTCTTCTCATTCTGCCCACCCCATCTGGATCATCTACTCTGTTGCAAATCTTGGTGTCATCTGCAAACAGACAAACCTTACCCTCCAGTCCATCTGCAATGTCACTGATGAAGATATTGAAGAGGATTGGCCCCAGGATTGATCCCTGAGGTACCCCACTTCTGACTTGCATCTCTTCTGACTGCATACCATTTACCACCACTTCTGTTTTCTGCCCACCAAACAGTTTGCCTCCCAGTTGATCAACTTCTGACCCACCCAGGCCTACCCAGCTTATTAATCAATCTTCTATGTGGAACAGTATCAAAAACTTTGCTGAAGTCAAGGTATATGACATCAGCTGCTCCTCCTGGTCCAACACTATGGTTACCCAGTCAAAAAATCTATGAGATTAGTCTGACAGGACCTTCCTGTTGTAAACCCATGCTGTCTTGGATTCTGTGTGCCTATGTATTCCAGGTGTTGCATTATCCTCTCCTGAAGGAGTGTCTCCATAATCTTGCCCACTACTGAGGTAAGACTGACTGGTCTGTAGTTCCCTGCCTCCTACCTGCTGCCACTCTTGTGGAGCGGGATCACATAAAGCCTTCTCCAGTCTTCTGGGACCTCTCCTATGCTCAGAGACTCACTGAACAGTTCTGATAATGGCTTTGCTAGTTCCACCCTTAGCTTCTTTATTACCCTGGGATGTATGCCATCCAGTCCCATTGTCTTGTCCACCCTGAGCTTAGCAAGCTCTTGTAGGACCTTTCTTTGTGAAAGGACTTGTGCACACCTCCGTCCCCTGTGTCCATGGTGCTGAGCTTTGGGTCTCTGTTCTACCATCTCCTCAGTAAATACTGAGCAGAAGTATCTATTTAAGATATATGCTTTTCATTGGTCCTCCTCTACACTCCCCCTTATCCCCTTTGATCTAAGCAATACCCTCTGGACTTTCTCCTTTCACTAATGTATCTATAGAAGTCTTGTCCCCATCTTTTACTGTTCATGCTAGTGTTTCCTTGGTTTGGGCCTTTGCCTGCCTTACTGCCTTCCCTGCTTCCCTTAGGGAAGTTTGGTATGCCCCTGTCTTCATCTCATCTTCCTTTATTTCCTGAAGGCCAGCCTTTTGGCTCTGACCTTTCTGCTACTGTTTTTGAGAACCAAAGTGGTTTCTTCTTTGCTCTTGCTTTTCTCCCTAACACAATGGGTTGTTGCTTCAAGTATTGCATCCTAAATGATTGCCCACTTTGTCTGTACTCCATCACCTGTATTTCTTCTTGCCAGGGCTAGCTTAACTCTGTTGGCCATCTTATCAAAATCAGCTCCTCTGAAGTCCCATATTTTTGCCTTGGAATGGGCTGATTTAGTTCTAGTGGCCGAATTGAACCATACCATGTGATGGTCACTGGCCCCCAGGTAATCTTCTACCTGGAGTTCTGTTATCCTTTCCCGTTAGTCATTACTAGATCTATGATAGTCCTGTCTCTTATGGGTTGTTGTACCAGTTGTTGGAGCCCTTCCTGCAGGGAATCCACTATGTGTCTAGTTCTGGTGGATGTTCCTCCTGGTATTGACTAATCTGTGTCTGGCATGTTGAAGTCTCCCATTATCAGAACCTCTCTTTAGCTGTCATGTTTTGTATATCTTCTAACAGTAATCTGTCTATATCCTCCACCTGGTCTGGAGGCCTGTAGACAACCCCAGTTCGTATGGCTGTCCCATTTCCTGTTTCCTGGGTGACCCACAGTTCTTCTGGCTCTTTATGTGTATTCTGAATTTCTGTAGCTTTGATATTTTCATTGACATAAAGGGCTACCCCTCCCTTTTGCACCTCGGTCTATTCTGAACAGTACAGAGACAGGTACTGAATTCTCCCAAGTGTGGTTACTGGTGAACCATGTCTCGCTAATGGCTACTATGTCCAGTTTAAAGGGACACTGTCAACCTGCTTTTCATCATATTATTTCTAGGTGAAACCCACATTTTATGATTGTTTACCCTCTCTCAAATTCACTGATGCTGCTGTTTGTTTTGTCTGTCTCCTTGTTTAGTAGAACTGAAATGCATGGCAATGTATATTTATAAACAACCTTGTTTTGTTTACAATCCTGGTTCTGTTCTTACTGACTACTTCATGAGCATTAGACACAAATTCAGTGCAGTCACTCATAAGAAAGAGGCCTCCTAAACTCCCACTGCATAAAGAGGGGCTAGACTGCTTTATGGGTGTTCCCAAGTCCAGGAAAGTAGCGCTTGGAGTTGCTTAAGGGATGCAAACAAACCCGTTTTGGTGTGATAACACTTGTATGTTGGGCAGTCTGTTCTTCACTTTTTAAAGAAAATAAGAATCAGAATCAAACTACCAACCATATCAACAATCTTTACTGAATGTTGGCAGTCATAAAATATGTTTTTTAAAGTAAGGATGCTTTTGAGACCTAAGGGGTTGACAGTGTCCCTTTAACCTCTATCATTGTTGTCTACAGGTCTGGGATCTTGTTTATCAGACTGCAGGTATTTGTGTACATGATTTTCCATTGGCCAGATTTCAGTGTGTTAGTTGTTGGCCGACATCGGCATTTCCTGCATGTCGTATGGGGAGCTGGACCTTTTTCCTTACCTGGTGATGCAAATGAACTACAAACACGCTGAACTCCTGTTTGATCACCAGCTGAGGTGGAGGGGTGTTCTTCCCATTCAGTGTAGAAGGTGCTGCACCCCTGTCTCCATTGGTTAGATTAAATATTCTGCAAAGATGTCAAACTTCTGCCCCAATGCACTGACTCTCCTTAGTCAGATGCAGTCCATCAAATTTAAAGAACTTTCACTCCCAAAACTGTTGCCAGTTACCTACAAATTTGTGTCCTTTTTCCTGGCACCAGCCCTTGAGCCACATGTTTAGCTCCTCTACCTCCCCTTTACTGACCTTCCATCCATCTGCCCCTCTCCCAGACTGGCAGGATCTCAGAGAAGGAGATGCCAGATGAAATGAATGACAGATTGTCTGCCAGCCTGGTCAGGTGTTCCTTGGTCTCCACAACTGACCAACTGGCAATATTGTTAGTCCCTGTGTGTACCAGGACATTGATGTTTTCTTCAGCTTCCTGCACAATTTAGTAATGCAGTCAGTGTCTCTCCACACTGATGTACCTGAGAGACATCTGACCATTACCCCGGAGGTAGGTATCAACTCCCAAAATCATGGAGTCTCCTATGATCAGAAGTGTTTTGATTTCTTTTGCTTTTCTTTTGTTTTGGTCCCTGTTTTGGGTGAGTTTTGTTGCGCTAGCTCCTGTGCTACAGTGTCCTGTTCTGCAATGTCCTCTGCCCTTTGCTTGGTATTAGAGATAGAGGCAGATACCTGTCTGTAGTTTTTATATGGTTTGTGGAGGTGATACATTGGAAAGCATTGAGTGATGGGGCACCTGATTTGCCTCTCCTGACCACCTCCCAACCTCCAAATATCCCACGTGGTTGAGGTGCTTCAGCTGGATGTTGGGGAAATGGCAGGCAGTTCTTATAATATATTTTCTCCTGAATATGCAATTTGAGGTGTGCAGTCTCTGTCCATGCTGCCTGGAGCTGAGCCCTTAGATCTCCAATGGTCCAGCATGTAGGACAGCATCCTAAATCCTGTATAACTGCCATTTTGAAAAGGGTCCCGCAGTGCCTGCAGTTAATGATATCCATTCCACTTGAGTTGCTGAGTTTATAACCTGATCCAAATAATAATAAAGTGAATCTGATCAATACAAAGTGAATCCTGTCAAGACAAGTTCAGTCTGGTCAACACAAAGTCAATCCAGTCAGTATAAAGTTAATTCTGGCAGCACAAGATCCAGTTATCAACAGAATGTAAATCCAGTCAATATAAAGTATATCCTGCTATCACAAGTTAAATCTGATCAGTGCAAGGCCAGTCTTGTCCATATGTCATATTTTCCAGAAATCAGTTAGGCTGACACTATAGCCATGTTTACTTGGCAGTTGTGCTGCAAATACAAAGCCGTAGCTGCACGGTCCTGACCACTTGCCACTCACAATTTTTCTGTCTACACTGCCCCTCTGCACTGCTACAATCTGTGCTGGTGAGAGGCAGTGCATTGCGGGAGACAGACATCTGTTGATTGCAGTGGTGCAGCAGTCCACATTGCCAACTAAGCCACTCACTCCTCTTGGCGCTCCCAGCTTGACAGAGAATCTGGGAGTATCTTAGCGAGTGGCTTACCCGGCATGGTACGGTCACACATCACATTTGCACCAGAGCATCCCGAGTGCTATGGGTTACTCCAGTAGAAATGTGACCATGTAAACACGGCTTATGTGAACCCTGTGGACACAAACAAATGCTGACAAAATAATCATGTTGACATTGACACATAGAAAAAATGCTGATATCATGAAATTCAGGTTGACTAAAATAAGCATGTTAATACAGACACCCATGATAATATGGTAAAGTACAGTAAATAAAATACCTTTTTCTTTTTGTTCAGTTTAAAACCAAAATAATATGATTTGATGAAAATAACATTCAATTTCACTTTAGTATTAGCTTGGCATTGTGTCATGAAACTTTAATTTCTGCATGGGTAGCTTATGAGTCTATGAGCATGAGCAAAGTGAGATGATAATTAGAGCCAAGAGACAATTTACATATAGAATAAAGTATGGGTTGTGGTAATCTAGATTTTACACACACCGAGTTGTGGGATGCTGTTTGTGAAAAGCATCCCACAACGAGGGTGTGTAAAACGAGTTTGATACCACGACCCATTTTATTTTATGTACTGTTGGGTTTCCTTTTGCCTCAGCAATTATATAAAATAAAAAGCTCTCAGTGTATCCTCCCAGTGTATCCTACGGTCAGTCCTTTTAGTCCGGTGCCGATATTTTTGTATTTTAAAACTGTTTTTTTCCTGTTTCTTCATGTCTTTCTGTGTTTCCAGGGTATAAGGGGAAGAAAAGAAAGAAAAGGACTTACCGCTGAGTTCTTGTGGTGGTTGTGTTTCAGGCAACATGGAAGCAGTGAGCGGTCTCGGCTGGTCACGCTGCTGCGTGAGTATGCGCATAGAAGGGAAATCGTGCACGTGTTTGCTGTTATAATGCTCCTTATAATGGCAATTATGCCACGGTTTCTATGGGAAAAGGCAGAGCCAGTTATTATATAGGAATTATGCAGGGGTTCTTACCAAATATACATTTATTACTAGTGACTATTTTCAGTTTATCTAGCTATAGGAAATCCCATTGAAATTATTGGATTTCCTTGATTTATCAAAATACCGGATATGATACATCTTGTCACTGGTTGCAGCTGTAATTATCCTTTAACACTCATTCTTTCATCACTTACATGTGGAACATTGGCCCTCAAAATGTGGCACAAAGAGATCACTTGTAGGATACATCATCAGATCTTAGTGAAATACAAACTACTTTGCAATCATGTTTACAAGACTTCCTGATCATTGAGGAACATTTTGCTTGGAACTGTTGCTTGAAAGTTGCCGGGTACAATGTTGTACAACTCCCACTTAATATGGGATAGAGAGATTTTGAGGGACAATGAGGAATGTGTTCGTCTGATAATTCTGATGATTGCTTCATTATGATCAGAGCCGTCACATTTACAAGTTTTCACCTGAAAAAGAGGTCAAATCCTGAAATTTGACTGTGGTATTCTAGCAAAATGGTAGATTTTCACAGTATCTCCTTTTTTGTAATTCAATTCTTGATTCATAAACTATCAAACCATACAGACAGAATACAATGGGATATGTAATTTTATGAAGGAGCAGTGTATCTACATTAAATGCCTTTTACTATAAATTTTTCTTATACTATTTTTATTTTGCTTTATTAAATTGCCCATGTACATATAGTAGATTTATTTCATTCCATATGTTTATACAAATAAAAGCTATACAGTAGAATATCAATAATATCAAGAACTTAGAGTAGTACTCACTGATTCAATCCCTTAAATTCAAATCTACAGTATGGAACATGATAGCATTCATGTAATCAGTGGACCTGATTATTTATTATTTTTGTTGTTGTTGGTATTATTTATTGGGAGCCTCGCCTTAGCCATCTGACATCCCCCCTGCAGACAGGGTATTAGACCCATCCCCTTCAGTCCCCACAACCTACCCCTCATGGCAGGGGGTGGGGAGACCCTCAACCCACCAGTCTGGATCTAGTTCAGGGAGGTGCCTCCTGGTGGTGCTGTGAGGGGGACTGTCATCATCCAAGCGAGGACTCCATTTTCTTTATTCACTCCCCTGCAGAGAAGGGCATGCAAAGATGTCAGTGGAGGGGTGTGCATGCATGCATCCACATGCACTCCTCCAGATGTCTGCCCCATCTCCACCCCTTTTGCAGCATCAGCACACTGCCCCCCAGCCACTGCTAGGGGCCAGTTAACACCAACCACTGGTGTCTCCCACTCCCTGGAGAATGAGAGCAGTGCCTCAGATGCTCAATCCTTCTCCAACCCTGCCAACCCCTGGTGGCCGTGCTCATTCCAGAACACAGGTCACCGGCGCAGCATGAGGTAAAACATCCAGCACCTCAGCCCTCAGTGCTACCGGGCTGACTAGTGGCCCTGATTATGTTAAATTATTTCTTACCTTTGTTTGGTGGTTTTTATTAATTTGCAAATGTAGCCAACCTGCAATGCAATATCTCATTATCTATCACTATTCTGATATATTTTTGCAGTAGGATGCCCCATTCAATATTATATTGATTTTGTTTGTGTATCATGTTTTGTAGGTGCATTCTGCATTCCTGTGTATGTGCCATACGTCTTGACAGGAGAATGGATGCTTGGATGGTCACTTTGTAAACTCTGGCTAGTCATGGATTATCTCATGTGTACATCATCAGTTTTCAATATTGTCCTTATAAGCTATGACAGATTCCTCTCTGTTACTAGAGCTGTGAGTAGAACCACTCTGAGTCTCTAAATGTTATATCTGGCAATATCACAGATGGAAATACTGTATGTGTGCTGTGAATGTAATCTTAAACTATATGCTAGACACTAAGAGAAAAATATCTGAATATGCAAATTAATTGTTTCTGCAGATTTTAAAGACAATTAATGGGCACACAAATACAGCCAGGAACTTAAGGTATGAGACCTGAAATTATCCTTACTGGAAAATGTGATAATATCCTAGAAGTTCTGGGCAATAACTTTTTAGGGCATGGAAATACCATTATGTGAATATTTGGTGACTGTGTATTTGGATCCCCAAATACTCAATATTTATTTGGGTTAGATGGAAAGAAGTACATGACTTGACTTAACCAGTTACAGCTGTCCAAGAAGCCAGGGATGATCTTTAAAAAGCCTGGCAGAAGGGAAGTTTGGCACGCAAAGGAGAGCAGCATGACAGCATGATGCATGGTAGATATGTGCAAGAACAAGGGGACACAATTTAAAGATAGATGGGGAACGCTCAAGGGTAATGTGAGGAAGTATTTTTCACAGAGAGGGTGGTGGATGCATGGAACAGACTGCCTGAGGATGTCATGGGGTCAAAAACAGTTGGGGAATTCAAGAATGCATGGAACAGACATAAGGCAATTGTGTGCGGAGGTAGAAGAAGTAGGCTGTTGATTAACTAGGATCTGCGGCTTATCCAATGGGTAGGGAATGGGTAGACTAGGTGAGCCAAGCCGGTCCTTATCTGCCATCAAAGTCTTTGTTTCTATGTTTCTAGCACTGCCACAATTGTAACTGACTTTCCTTGCTAGAGAAGAAACATAGTTTACTTTTTCCAGGGATCAACAGGTAGCAGCACCAGGAGGTGGTGGGAGTTCTGTGTGGTAGTAACATGTGACTCAGCTTAACCAGTCGCAGCTTTTCAGGAAGCCAGGGGAGCAGTATGAATTTCTACCACTCCTAATGTGTCCTATTCTAATTCATGTCCCAGAGCATGAGTGGAACAGATCAGTAGTGGAACAGGATTAGCATCTTCAGTGTTGGCAGGGTGACAACAGGCACACAGGGAAGTCTGCTAGTCCACTGAGGTAAGGTAAAGTACCTGTTTACTTGTTGCTGCCTGAGTAGGAGAGTACAGAGGATAGTAAGGGGAAGCAACAGGGAGGAAACAGGTCATACAAACAGTAACTACCTATTGTGTGGGAAGGTAGAAAACACCCTATCTGGGCTAAGTGTACAAAGGGTAAAGGTAAAGTTAAAAGGGAAAACAAGAATTACCTCTGGTGTGGGAAAAAGGTAACACCCTATCTAGGTAAGAGTACAAAGAGGATAAGAGAAGCAAAAGGGAAACACTAAAATCACCCTATCCTGGTCATGATACAAAGGGTTATGCAAAACAAAACATGGGGAAATTAGAAGCACCCTATTTAGGGTAAGGGTACAAAGTTAATTCCTGTAAACACGGTGAGTGTATGAGTGAAATGTTGGAAATCTTGCAGTGCAGTGGTTGTGTAGCGGTAGTTTTCAGAGAGCTCTTCTGGAGGCTTAGGAGTTCTTCTATCTGTACAGATGGTTCCATGTGCACCTCTCTGTGCTGAGGGAGGAGGTTGCTAGACTCCGGGCCAAGTTAGTTAGGCTTCAGAGGACCTCTCTCTCTCTCTCACTCTTCACTCAGGGCCCAGTGATTCCACCACTGTTCCCAAAGACAATGCCTAGGACAAGGGACAGCTGGAGAATGGCACCTCTGGAGGGTTGGGGCGGAGGGTCAGGCACACTCCTCAGCCTGTGCCACTGCAAAACTCATTTGTTGCTCTGATGAGATGGGACTTCATGGGGAGACAACTGTAGTAGTGGCCAGGGAGGATGTGGTGGTCCTCCACAGGGAGACCCCAAGGTGGAAGGTAGGAGACTCTAGTAGAAGAGGAAGCAGCTTCAAAGTCTATCTGCCCCAACCATTGGGGCAGGTAGACTTGGGAACAGGAAGGCAGGGAAAGAAGGAGGTGAGGTGCCTACTGCCTACCTGATGCCTTGGCTTGGAGGGATGGAGAGTGGATCCTAAGGATTGCTAGGCTGGCAGGGAAGATGGGGAAGCTGGAATTAATGACATGGCTAGTGATGGGGCTGGGATTGTGGCAGGAGATTTTAGGGAGCTAATGCACTCTGGGCTTTAGCTGAGGTGCTGTCTGTTTACAACAGAGGGAAGATAGGGTTCTCCGCACCTGGAGTTTCAGCTCATGGTTGATGGAATGGTGTGGAGAGGAGGGTTCAGTTGCATTAGGGGCTGGAGACCAGCTTGGAGGGATAAGGGTCTATCAGGGGGATGACCTGCATCCATCTGGGATGGGAACGCAGTGGATGGTTTAAATGTTACTTTGATGAACATTTACACTAGATGAGGTAGGGTGGTGGAAGAAATCAGAGGCAAAACTGCCCCCCCACAGACTGAAGCAGAGAGAAGGAGGACTCAAACAGAGGTAATTTCCCCAGGATGCAAAATAAAGAAAAATACAGAGTGGTAGAAATGAAAGTCAATGGCAACATGAGTTGTAAAAGAGAGGAATAGAGGGCAGGGCAAAAGGAAAAAGGATGTAGCAGACAGAATGATAGCAAAGTGTGGAAGGCTATGAGTGCAAATGTAAGAAATCTAGGAAATAAAATTCTGGACCTAGAGGCCATCATGGTGAAGCAGACCTGGATATCATGGCCACAACTGAGTCGTGGTGCACTGGAAACCATAACAGGATCATGGCCATTCCAGGCTATATGGTATGCATAGACAATTGGAAATGAGAATCATTCACCACATTTCTGAATTTCAGTAAGTTTCTTATTATTTTGTCAGATCCATTTATCTTGTCAATGTTTGTGAATTTAATTATTCTGTCAGAGCATCTGTGTCACACTTGGACAGCTGGTTCTGATCCCTGTATCATTTTTGTAAATATAAAAAAAATGTGTGATGGACTGTGTCAAGAGAAACCACTGTCTTGCTGAAGTTGACACAAAACCCCCAGGGATAAGTTCAAAGGACAGGAGGTATTTTAAACTGCAGATTTCTAAAATGCAATTACCTTGTCAATTTGCTTCGATCCTAGGAAATAAAATTAGCCATTCATGACATCTTCAGGGAAATCCTTTGATTTTGCACTAGGTGTCATAATGGAAAGAGCATACATGTGTTTTGGGTGTCTCCCAGGAAGAACAAGAAGAAGAATCAGCATTTATATAGCGCTTTTCATACATAGTATCCCAAAGTGCTTTACAAGCAATGCTAGACTGGAAGTGAAGTGACTGAATGTGTGGTGGCAGCCATATCCACATCATCACCCACACACAGCCTGGATAATTGCATGAACGGTTTATGGGAAGGGAATGTTGGCCAGGACACCGGAATGTTCCCTGCTCTTTGCGAAGAGTGCCCTGGGTTCTTTTACTTCCACCTGGACACCCACCAGGACAACACCAGGATGGGCAGAAGGGACCTCGGTTTAACATCTCATCTGAAGGACAGCACACCCCAGCAGTACAGCACCCCCAATACTGCACTCAGATGCCAGCAATATTTAGGTGCAAGTCCAATCCCGTGTGGGACAAGAACCCATGACCTTCTGGTCCAGAAGCGGATGTGCTACCAACTGAGCCACGCTGACACCCAAGCCAGTTCACTTCATCAAAGAGACCTTTGATGTACAGGTCCCAGACTGCATTGTGGTCCAATATATATGTGTGTTGGGGGTGTCGTCAGAGGGAAGCCAGCATTACATCAAAGAGCCTTTGATGTCTCTAGAACACAGACCTGTTTGAAAGGTCACAGAAAAGAGGAAATTCATTTGATGTCACCTATTATTTTTTCAAATATCTTGTTTGGATGTCCTGTGTTATGGAATATAAAGTTTAATACTCCAAGGCAGAGTTAGGCAACCTCAGAGAGAAGGCCTGCTCAAGACTGTTTTAAACCTACTGAGCAAACCTTAAAACACACACTTTTTCATTTTCTGACTGAGAAGGAGAACATCACAGCACTGAAAAATTAAGTAATCATACAGTAGATGAGACCAGTCTGAGTGTTATTATTTGTAGGAATCTTCACTTTTAAACCTGTTTGTTTTAAGGCTGTATGTGTTGGGATATTTTGTTCTGTAATTTTACTGTTTTCCTATTTTATCTATTTTAAAGTAAAATATATATATTTTAAAACGGAACTGCCTGGTGTGCCTTGAAATTTCTTTTCATAAGTGACGCTTTGAAGGTTATAGTTGACACTGTGTATGAGCTTATTGTGATACTAAACATGGAAATGGATGGAGTTCTGTAAGGTCTTGCATAGAGTTCTAAGGGTTCATTTTGCAATACCTGGTTAGGTGCCCATAGGCAAGATATCTGGCCCCTGAAGACAGAATTATCTGAGCCTGATAATTGGGTACACTATAATAGGTTATCAGTTTGAATCCCTCCAGAACTTGAGACTAAGGTGACTCGAACCCACAAAAGAAACAAGAGGGTTACCTTGTACTGTGAACTGTCCACAGATCTTACGCTCAGAGGTTGGCACTTTGGGAGCAGAGGGCTGACCTGCTGAGCAATTTGTGACAATCTGTACTAAATATAATTCATAAAAGCATACTTTAAAGCTCATTAACTGCTTTCCTTTTCAATCCAGTACTTCCATTTCATTTATACTAGATGTAAGTCTCTTACTGCATACAGATCTACATTATGAAAAACTTTTCACATTCCTCCTTTAGTTAATTAACTTTTCAACATATGACACTCTAATTGTGTTATTCCACCCAGATGCTTTATCTTGTTATAATTTACAGTATTATTAATATATCTTATTCAATACTAGTTCACCAAGGTACCTCTTATTTTAGTTGCTCTACATTTATGTCTTTCTTATTGATATGTGGCCCTTTGCCAAGTGAAATCCAGGAACTTAAAGTAAAATTATGTACATGTTATGTTATATCCATCACTTTTGTATAATTATCCTTAAAGACTCTTTTTTTCTTATTATTCTTTTATCACATCAGTTTTCCTTAGTTCTATAACTCACCCCAACCCTTTCTCAGTTAGTTTCTGAATGCTGTATTATGCACTTTATTATGTTTGCTTGCGCACATGTGCAAGAAACACTTTGTGGCACCTTAGGAAAGAAGCAGATTGTGGAGGTGCAGCACTGTTGTGGCCAATGCTGCCACTGCTTTTGTGGGCTTGACTGTGTGTCATCAATGCAAGTGCATGCTGGTGGTGACACTAGTTTGCAAGCCTGCCACCACCTTGAAAAGATTTGGCCGTCTCTCAATCATGGGCGCCTCGTCGTGCAGCGTCAGCCTCTTGCTTTGTTCTGAATAGTAACTTTGCATGCAGATGAGAAGCTGATGCTGCGATGCCGGGTGATCCCTGTTTGTTGCGGCAAATGGTATATTTTATGGCATGTTTTATTTTTCCTCATCTGCGCTTTTTGTGTGACCTGTCTGCATGTCAAATGGGAAAAGTCTCCGCCCTCCATCGTAGACTGGCCCTCCGGCATAGACTGGCCCGGTAGCTGAAAGTGAGAGAGAGACAGAGATGTCTCAGTGGTGATTTCTAAGCACCCCTCCTTACCACTGCAGCGTGAGTCAAATGCCTCCCCAGGCCTCCCGACAGCTCGCTCGGTAAACGGCACACTATGAAAGCAGTGCGACTGAGAGGCAATTTTAATTAAAAACAAAGAAACAAACATGTTTCATGGCGTGTTATAAAGGTAGAGTGAAGTGGGTACCTAGAGAATGAGCAAGACTGGATTTGTGGGTGGGCAGGTGCTGTGAAGGTCTCTGTGGTCAGTTGTACTGTACTGGCTCCTGTTGGAAGATCAACAGATATCTGGGTGGGTTTAGCAGGTGTGCGTATGGCCTTCTTGTTGCTCTTTGAAGCACCTGCCTGTTCTTTCTTCTGCCTCCTGCAGGCATTATTGAAGCCCAGTCGGGCAAATGCAGATTTAATTGACAGCACTCGCCCATTGGACCAGCATCAACAGCCCACATGGAGCCAGATAACCAACTCTTGCTCCTGGACCAGCATCACCTCCCCACAGCTGTCCCCACCCACGGGCTCTGTCACGTTTACTGCAGCCTTTCCTCCTGACTAGCTATATGACAGCCTCTTGATGCTGTTCTTCCTCCGACCCCTCAGGAAATTGCCATTTGCTGGCGAAGCAGTGGCTCATGTACATGGAGGGAGGCACTCCTTCACTGGCCTCCTTAACCTCTCGATGAGCTCTGTCTTGTTCCCCATCTCCTGCCTGCATGGAGCAGGCCACAGCCTGAGCTCCATACAGGCTGGGAGTAGATAACACCCACTGTCACATTCACTATTAGTGCGGTCACTCGCTGCTACTGCTGCTCAGCAGCCCCAGCTGTCATCCTCAGTCTCCACATCCCTGCTGCCTGCCAAACAATATCGGGCCCAAGAAACCCACCACCAGTAGACCCAGGGAAGAACTTCTTCTTATTTTAAATACATTGCTCACTGGCCATTAGAGAAAGTAGCCCACTGGCCAGGTATTGTAGAAATCCTCACATTCCTGGGACAACACTAGCCCCCATGGATCACTTTATTTTAATAATGATGACCATTATCTTAAAAGAATCCCTCTTGCCCACATAGGCTACTACTTTTAATTACTGGCCACTAGGCCATCTAGGGTGTGAGAGTAGTTTGATTGTACCCCCCACACACACACAAACAACTCTTTCTATACTATTTTCCTATCTGTTTATTCATTTTATTTCTTTCTCTATCTCTTTCTGTATCTCTGTCTTCCTGCTGTGCCCTAACTGTAACTTTTTTACTTTCTCTATACCCATTTCATATCTCTGCTCTCACTACTGTATTTTCTCCATTTCTAACCCATTTTTCTTAACAGATCTGAGAGGATGTTGACTCCTTCCCTATCAGATAAGTATTACTCTGTATCTAACGTGTCCCTTCCTATTCACTCCCTAAGAACTATGGCTCTTTTGATTTCTTTCCTATATTTTATTCTACAGGTCCAATGAACATTTTCCTTCAAGACTCCTACTTCAGGCTTCTAGTACCAGGTAAGAGATGTTCTACAATTATCTACACTTGGATTTACTGAAGCAGTGCGGCCGTGCCGTTACTATATTTGCCGTGTGTGTGTATTAAGGTAACACATACCACAGCACTTTTTTTATTGATTTATTTTTAATAAAATGTTTGCCTTGAGGTTGATGCTTGTGAGCTCTCAGCCCTGTTCCCGCCACACCATCTGGAACTCACCCATACCCACCAAACCCGCAGTCCCCATGGATTGTTCTGCCCCCTGTGGTGGGACTGGGAAGGTGAAGGCCAACCTCCCCACCCAGTGACTCCCAGAATTGGCACAGTGGTTTAGTTGGTGGCATGGAAGGGATGTAGGCAGGCTGGGATTCATGAAGCCTGTGCCGACTATAGTTCAATTTTTTCTCCTTAGGGTCCCCTGCTGTGGTGGCATGTAAGCATGCACGCAAGGATGTGTACAGCTACTATGGAACCACAGCCCCTCCCTTCAATGTTGCTCAAGATTCCAGCGACCCACAGATCTCCACCTGAGGGAAGCCAAGTGCTGAGTCAGCATGTCTCACTGTTCTAGGAGAGAGGAGGAGATGTCTGATGGACTTTGGCCCCCCGGCAACTCAGCTGCTTCCATACTTGGGCCATTGGCATGGTGGGAGGTAAGGCACACATTGCCTCAGCCTTCTGTGCCACCTGGCTGGCTTTTACACTGCAGCAATTCTTTTATTGCACGAAAGTTTGCTAGCTGTTAGACTTCTAAATAGCCAATACTTTTCTGACTGTGATGGGAGGGTGCTGTTGTTAATACCTGCCATGGAAAGCTCCTTTTGTGTGTGGGTGTTTGTTTGTAGTTTTAGAATGTACACGCCACAGCATTTGTATTATACTTGAACTCCTATTTTGGAAGGTGGGCAGTACTATGGGCAATTTCTGTTTCTGTTCAAGGGTGTATGTGTGTGTGTATCAGAGTCCTCAGCATTTTGTTGATAGGAATTTGTGGGTGGATGGGGGGCAGATAGTGGTGCATGTGATAATGTCAGAATTTGGCTGTGTGTGTATATGGGTGGTGAAGTTTTATCACTGTTGACATCCAACCATTTGGTGACTGGCATGTGGGGGTACCATCCTATAAAGTACTCAATATATGGGTTTGTGTGGGGGATGTACCATGCTATAGTTGATATATGGATTCTTGTGTGAGGTATATATGTCACAAATTTTTTGGGGGCTCCTCCTTGCATGCCCATCTCACCTTTGCTGCCACTCCTGCTACCTGTCAACCAGTATCCCTATGCCCCAGAGGGTTTGGCTTATCCTGCCAAGGGTCCCTCTCCGGGGTGAATGAAGTAGCTTTCCTCGGGGTTCTGCAAGGTATTCAGGATTTGGGGTGGGGTAGTGCACTAGGGGATGTGTGACGTTAGTGGGGGCTAGGAAGCAATTATTTGGCAGGCCAAGGTGGGTGCTTCTTCCATTTTCTGTGTCCCACCCTACAGGCATGCACCAGGGCAACAGAGTCAGTTGATGTGTGGTCACCCATGACAGTAGGCTGCCACACAACACCAGGTGATGCTCTCTAAGTGGTGCTCCACAGCACCCTCCCCAGGAGGACGGTGCCCATGCAGACACTCTGTGACACTCCCCTGCCAGCCTCCATTCCTGTTATCCCAAGCTGAGTCCCAGGCTGAGGGTTCAATCCTAGATCATCAACATGCCAAGTTGGTGTCCTACCACTTGATGCCATGGACCTGGCTGCATCACATTTTTAAGTGCTCACCCATAATATCATCTTATGAATTCTGTGGCAGTATTTTCAGACTGGATCTGTCACCCAATATTTAAAAAAAGACTTTCTTTTGCACTGTTGGACCATCTATTTATCCAGCATTGGACAAAGGTGTAATGGCCAGCCAGCATTAGTGACCAGTGGAGTGCCACAGAGATTAGTGCTGGGCTCTGTCCTCTTCAATGTCTGCATAAATATCATTACTGTGAAAATGGAGGTGAAGGGTGTCTTTTGCAGATGACACCAAACTCTGCTACAGGGTGAATGCCCACAAAAGGGCGGAGAGATTGCACTGGGACCTGAGGAACCTAGGGTGGCAGCTGGGTTTCAAAGCCAAAGGGCAAAGTCATGCACCATGGACAAGGGAACCAGTCATTGTGCATAAGATTGGGGGGATTGGTACTTGAAGTCACAAAGCAAAGAAGGATACTTAGGTAAGTGGCAGGGCAGTGAAACAGGGCAGCTGGCAAAGCTATTGGGATGCTGGGGTGCATAGGGAGGGGATTAATAGCAGTTTAAGGGAGGTGGTGTTGTCACTGTATCACTCACTAGTGAGATCCCTCCTAGAATACTGTATACAGTTCTGGAGGTCACACCTCTACAAGGACATTGACAGGGTGGAAGGATCCAGGGAGGGCTGCCAAAATGGTGCAGGTGTTTTACACTAAACCACATAAGGATGGGCAGCAGGATTTCAGCACTACTCCCAGAAGATAAGACAGCTGGAAGGGACAAGATTGAGACCTATAAGTACTTCATTGAGGTAAACAAGGTGCAGGAGGAGTCCTTTTCAGAGGAGAACACCAGAACATGTGGGTATGCAAAGAAGCTTGAGCAGGGAAGTTTTAAAGTGCTATGAGGAAATTCCTCATCTTAGAAAGAAATGCAAACAGATTGTTACAAATGCACTCCTTAGGTCAGACCCTCCACTCCCACAGTGCCAACCTCAGAGCACCATAGTGTGAACAGGTAACAGACAGGGTAACCCTCCTGTCTGCTTTGGGTCTGAATCACCTGTAGTTTCAAGTTCTGGAGGGATTCAAATTGTGAACCTTATGCTAGCACACCCAATTAACAGGTTTGGATATGTGCCCTTTTTGGGGAGATGTGGTACAACCCTTCACCCAGGGGCACCTTGCCAGGTCTCCAATATGAACCCTTAAAACTCTATAAGAAACCTTAGGTATATTCTTACCTTTTCCAAGCTTAGTAACACCATCAAGCCTTTTAAACAGTTGTCTGACTTAAAAATACAGGCTGTTCATATGCAAGAAAGACTCAGAAGATACCCAGGCAGTATTTCAAGAAAATGGTTATTTACTACAAATTGTAAAATAAGTTAAATAAAACACAGAACAAATAGCATGAGCTCACAGTCACAAAAGAAAATTTGGAAAATTATAGAACAAAACTCCTACCACAATACTTTTAGATCTTTACTAGCTAAGTACAGTATTGCCTTTTGTAAGTGCTGATTTTAGTTAGAGAGACTTTATTTCTTCAGAGCCCAAGACAATATCACACATTTCAGACAGATACATTTTTCAACTCCTGTCTCCCACCCCTTTGGTGAGTCATCTAGCGCCTCCTTTTAGAATTAATTTTACAAACATAATTTCCTACCAGGAGGTATTTTAAAATTAATTGTAACATCAGAAGCAAAAAACATTTTCTAAATATAGCATCCTTTAATTAAGCATCCTCTTTGAACTGGCGCTGGTTTACAACCCTACAATTTGTCACTAAGGTGTGAGAAAGCCAACAGGAATCAGCCAAATGACTTCCTTTCCCTGTTGTCATATAACTCATATTAATTTCAACATCAAAGGCAATAAACTGTCTCTGGAGGATGTTCCAATTAACTATTTCCTTCTGGTCTGTTTTATTACCTCCTGGTTTCCAGCTACTGACCCTTTGAAGTTACAGGCCAAATCTGCCAACTTGTGTGAACCAAATTTCATATACACACCATTATTTATTTTACAACTATCATACCATATTCATAAGCAAGGGCAGAG
This sequence comes from Neoceratodus forsteri, assembly GCA_016271365.2. Lineage (NCBI taxonomy): Eukaryota > Metazoa > Chordata > Ceratodontiformes > Ceratodontidae > Neoceratodus > Neoceratodus forsteri. The sequence continues at coordinate 1,189,097,808 of CM057455.1, forward strand.
CGTCACATCCTCCCCAGCTCCTAATTCAGTTCATTACTCATATAAATGCAACAAACCATCTACGTTCTGATTGGTTGCTCCAGCCCTATGTAAGATCGTCATGTCATACCTTGCAAGGCAAGACTCCATCTTAATAGTCTACCATTCATTTTCCCATTTGTGTCAGCCAAACCAGGGGTTGTGGTCAGTTTGTACCTCAAAATGCTGCCCTATTAGTAAGCTCTAACTTCTTTAGGGCCCACCATGGCAAGACACTCTTTTTCCACAGTAGAGTATGCCTGCTCCCTGGGAAGTAGCTTTTACTCAGGTACACTATGGGGTGATATTTCCTTGGTTGGCTGTCTGACTCAGCACTGCCCCAATACCCACATTTGAGGCAGCAGTCTGGACTATGAAGAGTCTGCTATAGTCAGGACTTGTCAACACAGGAGCACTGCACAGTGCCTCCTTCAGTCTGGTAAAGGTCTTTTCACAGGCTGATTCCCAGGTAATTTGCTTAGGCATCCTTTTCTTTACCAGGTCAGATAGGGGAGCAGCCAGGGCACTGTAATTGTTTACAAATTCCTATAGTACCCTGCTGTCCCTAGAAACTCCTAACCTGCTTCTGCATTTCTGGTCTGGGCCATGCCTTGATCGCCTCTATTTTTATTTGGTTCAGCGGAGCTGTCCCGCCTACAACATGCCTGAGGTATGCCACTTCAGCTATGGCCACCTGACACTTTTCAGCTTTGATAGTGAGCCCGGCCTCTGTATCCTGCTCAGCACTTCCCTAAGGTGGGACAGGTGTTCCTCCCAGCTGGCACTAAAGGTGGCAATGTCATCCAGGTATGCCACAGCATACTCCTCAGCACCATTTGACACCTAGTTCACCAACCTTTGGAAAGTGTCTGTGGCATTCTTCATTCAAAAGGCATTACTTTAAATTCAAATAAGCCTATTGGGTGATGAAGGCTGACCTCTCCTAGCTCTGGCAGTTAACTCTACCTGCTAATACCCCTTTGTCAGGTCAATAGTCGTAGGTAGGTCGCCCTCCCAACTTGTCCAGGAGTTCATCTGTCCATGGCATTGGGTGGGCGTCTGACTTTGTGACTGCATTCAGTCCATTATAGTCCACACAGAAATGAGTAGAGCCATCAGGCTTGGGAACAAGGACTACAGGTGAGGCCCAGGGCTGTGGTATTTCTGGATTACCCCTAAATCCAGCATTTCCTCCACCTCCCTCCTAATATCCTTTTGAACAGCCTCTGACACCCGATATGTTGTCCACTATATGGGAGTCTGTGTCCCTGTCTCCACATCGCATCATTAAGGTGGTTAGTCCAGGTTGGTGCTAAACAATGGGGCAAGATCTGCTAAAACCTCCCTTACTTCCTGGATCTGGTTCGGGGCCAACTGGGGTGACATTTTAATTGCCTCCCAGAGGACTTCCACTTGCTTTCTTCCAGCAAGTCCAGAGGGATCTCCTTCGTCCATCCCTCCCCAAAACTACACACTGCAAACACCATGTCAGCCCTCTTAGCATACAGCTTCATCATATTGACATGGTACATTCTTTCTGTATGTCTTCTGCCAGGTAACTCTATGACATAGTTCATGTCATTTACCTTTCTGACTACAGTCCTGCCCACTCAGCCTGCAGCTTGTCCTTCTGGACTGGAATGAGGACCAGGACTTCCTGACCCACTGTGTATGAGCCAGCTCTGGCTCTGCAGTCATACCACACTTTTGTTTTTATTGGGCAGCTGCCAGGTTGCTCTGGGCTGTCCTCTTAAGCTCCTTCAGCCTTTCCCTAAACCTAAGGACATACTCCATTTGGGAGTTCCTGGTGGCGTGCTTGCCTTCCCAGTCCTCCTGGATCAAGTCTAGGAGCCCACATACCCGGAGTCCATAAAAAGTCGAAGGGGAAAATCTTGTTGACTCTTGGGGCACCTCCTGTCATGAAAAACAGGTGGGAAGGTATCTCGAATCCCTCCCATGCTATTCAGAAAATGCTTGGAGCATTGAATTTAGGGTACCAAGTAAATCTCTCCACGAGCCCATTGGTTTGCAGGGTGATAAGGTGGTGCATCTCTGCACTACCCCACACTTCTCCTACAAAACATTTCATCAGGTCCGACATGAAGGAACGCCTCAATCGGTGATAACCTCCTGGGGAAACCCAACACAGGAGAAAATCCCAAGTAAGGCATCTGCCACTTTATCTGTCCTCAGTGAGGATAGGGTGATTGTCTCTGGGTACCGGTGGCATAATCCGCCACAGTCAGGATGAACCTCCTCCCAGAGGATCTGGGGTATTTAAAGGCCCCACAATAACCATTCCCACCCTCGGAATGGCTCCTTTACTATGGGCAAAGGAATTAGGGTAGCTTGCATTTTCTTACCTGCCTTCCCTATTTCTTGGCACCAGTGACATGACCTGCAACTCCTTCACCTGCTGGATGAAGTTGGGCCAATTGAAATTCTGGGCCAATCGCTGCATAGTGCGCGATGATTACCAGGTGACCAGACATGGGAATATCATGTGTAATCTTGAGCAACTGCTCACGGTACCCCTGAGGAATGACAAGCTGCCTGCCTATCACTCCTCCCTCTGTCTTAGCATACTGTGTATACATCAGTCCATTGTCCCAATAAACTTTATGTTTCCCTGCCACCTCCTTGTACTCCATCAGAGTCTGCCCAAGCCCTCAGCTTCTCTAGACTAGGGTCAATTTTCTGAGCAGCTGCAAACTCCTTACATATTCCCAAGGCATTGGACAGGTCCCCTTCAGTGTCTAAACTAGGGTCTCTAGCACTAGCGCAGGGCACTCTGAATCACCACCATCTACAACCTCTGTCAATGGGTCACCCTTCTTCTTTGGAGTAACCCTCTGTAGCTGTTTGGTTAACTGTTACTGGGGAAATTTCTACACTTTCTGTTAGTCTCCATCTCAGGGAGACCCAGGCTGGGGAACCAGCCTCCCAGTGGTTTCACAGTGGCTTCTATGGGGTCCGGGCAGCACAATTTTTCTTTGCCACTTGGCTATGGGTAACTGTAACATTATCCCTGTTTGAGATTGTTGCCAAGGATGACGTCAACTGCTAAAGCTTTGGCTATAGCCACCTGTTGCACAGTTCTGTTTGACCCCAGTGTAAGAGAACACTAGCGAGGGGCAATGTTTTCTCCTCCCATGAACCCTTGTACAGTTACAGATTTATTGGGTATAAGCTGACTAGGCTCTACCAGATCCCCTTTACCAATGTCAGGGATGCCCCTGTGTCTCTTAACCCTTGTGTCTGTACACCATTCACAGTGACTGGGTGCATGTGTTCCCTCATGTTTGCAGGCATGCTTTCAGGGACACCCAAACAACCCACTTCTTTCCTAGCACCACTTTGTATTGCTCGTCCTTTGGGACATTGTCTGGCAATATGCCCAGTTCCTTTGCAACCCCAACATTCATTCCTTTTCTCAGAAAATATTTTTTTAAACCTGGGGCTAACTGGTTTTGGTGGAGGCAGTTAGGCTTTGCTGCCCTGAAGGTGTCTTTTCCCTTTCTGTGCTGCCACACCCACCCCATTTGCTCTCATAGCAGGTCTGCTCTTGGCATAGCGGTCCGAGAGTTCAGCAGCCTCTTGCACTGTTTTGGGATCTCAGTCCTTCAGCCAGGTTTTCAGCTCTGCTGGGCATGCCCAAAAAAACTGCTCTAACAATGTAGCATTTTCAGTTTCATCTACAGAGTTTGCTTCAATTCCTTTCCATCAACATTTTAAAACTGATGTTGTTTCATGGCTAGCTCCTCATAGCTCATGTCAGGGCTTCTTCTGAGCTTATGGAATTTAGCTCTGTATGCTTCAGCAGTTAAATCAAACTTATTTAAAAATGCAGCTTTAAGTTTGCTATAATCATTACTGTCTTTAATGTCCATTTGACCCAATGCATCCTGAGCTTTCCCGGTAAGTAGTGGGGATAGCTGGAAGCTCCAGGACCCCTAGAAATATTTGCCTGAATACAACTTTTCAAAGGAATTTAAAAAGGCATCCATATCCTCCCCTCTTTAAATTCAGCTATCAATTTGGAATTTAATTTGTAACCTAGTCTTGTAGTTCCAGTTAAACCCAAGCCACTTACCTGCTCTAGTGCTGGAGGTTGAGTCATAGCTTCTCCAGTTCATGTTGCCTCTGGTGCTCATGCTCTTCATGGTCAGCCTCTCACTGTTCACACTCCACTTCGCCATTCCTAGCTCCTCTTCTCCTCTGTGGCTCATTTCTCTCACTGCTTCACTGTTCTCATTCTGCCTCTCTGGAACCCAGCTCCATTCTGCGCAATCCCAATCTGTAGCCTGATTGCTTCTGGCTCCAAAATGCTGGTGACCTTCTCGCTGCCGTGGCCTTTGGCTTGCACTGCCCCTGCTGTCCTCCCTCACTCAGATCTAGACACTATACTGGCCCTCCTTGCTTGAAGGTTTGGTCCTTTCCAGTCACTCAATGCTTCACATCGCCAGCCAGCAGAGCATCTATGAGGGTCTGCTTGTTGGCTTTTCCTCATACTGGACTCTCTCTGTCCTGGTACAACTGCCTCAAGTAGTCTGCATTGTACCCACTGTAGTTGGAAGCCATTTTCTTCCCCAGCTACGCTAACCCTAACTTGCACTCGAAAAAATATATAACAGGTAGGAACTTTGAGTGTGAGCAAAATGTTATAGTTCTGTTTCTTTTAAAAATGAATCACTACATTATTTTGCAAGTGAGCTGTACAGTATTAGACTGACACTGAACAGTTAAAGCTTGTTACTACCAAATACTTCCTTACACCACCGTCAACCAAATCTGTCACAAACACCTCCACAGGTCAGGCCTCTGCTCCATAGTACCAACCTCAGAGAGCAAGGCGGAACAGGTAACAGACAGGGGAACCTCCTGTCTGCTTTGGGTCCGAATCACCTGTAGTTTCAAGTTCTGGGGAATTCAAACTGTGAATCTTATGCTAGCATACCCAATTTACAGGCTTGGATATGTACCCTCTTTGGGGGATGCAGTACAACCCTTCACCCAGGGGCACCTAGTCAGGTCTCCAAAATGAACCCTTAAAGCTATATAAGAGACCTTAGGTATATTTTTTGTTAGTTGTTTAACCAGGACTAGCACACTAAGCTGAAAGCTTTTTACAGGTGTGACTTGGGGCACAGGAAGTTAGCACTTGCTCAGGGTCACACAATCTGCAAGTGGAAGCTGTAGGATTCAAACCCAGGTCTGGTCTGCTAGATGTCACCAGATTTGCAACTCAGAGCCTTAAACCACGCGCTAAACTGCCTCCCTATGTTCTTACCTTTCCAAGCTTAGTAACACCATCAAGCCTTTTAAACAGTTGTCAGACTTAAAATGCAGGTTCTTCACATGCAAAAAGAAACTGAGAAGATACCCTGGCAGTATTTCAAGAAAATGGTTAGTTACTAAAATTGAAAAATAAGAAAAAATAAAATGCAGAACAAATAGCATGAGCTCACAGTCACAAAATAAAATGGAAAATTACAAAACAAAACTCCTACCAAATACTTTTAGTTTTTGCTCTCTAAGTACAGAATTGCCTTTGTAAGTGCAGATTTTAGTTAGAGAGAACTTTGTTTCTTCAGAGCCCAAGATGATATCAGACATTTCAGACACTGATACATTTTTCAACTCTATCGCCTCACCCCTTGGCAAGTCATCTAGCTAGAAACATAGAAACATAGAAGTTGATGGCAGATAAGGACTGCAAGGCCCATCCAGTCTGCCCATTTCTTTTTCACCTTATAAATGTGCCATCGGCTTTTGCTCTGTCAATGGCCTATCTATTCATACTCATCTGTATTGCTCCTTATGCCTATCCCATGCCTGTTTGAAGCCCTGCACTGTATTCATATCCTTCACTTCCTGAGGTAGACCATTCCATGCATCCACCACCCTTTCTGTGAAAAGAACTTCCCTCACATTACCCCTTAATCGCCTCCCTCTAATTTCATGCTGTGTCCTCTTGTCCTGCTATCTTTCTTATATTGAAACATGTTAGGCTCTTTCACCTTGTTAATGCCCTTAAGGTGTTTGAATGTTTTGATCATATCACCTCTCTCCTTCCTTTGCTCTAGGGTATACATATTGAGCTCCATTAATCTGTCCTCATATTTTCTGATGCAGTCCCTGCACCATTTGGTTGCCTTCTCTGGACTGCCTCAATTTGATTAATGTCCGAGAGAAGGTGTGGCTTCCAGTACTGCATGTGGTACTCGAGATGGGGCCTAACCAGTGTATCTTGTACACTAGAGGATTATTACCTCCCTCTTCTGACTTGTGATACCCCTACTAATACACCCTAACATCACCCTTGCCTTACCTACTGCTGCGGTCTGCTTGGATGATTTCAGGTCCTCGTGATGATGAAGCCCAAGTTTCTTTCTTCCCTTGACTACCAGTCACTCCCTCCCAGCCTATAGGTGTCTTCAGGATTCTCTTCCCTATGTGCATGATTTTGCACTTCATTGCATTAAACCCCAGTTGCCACTCTACCAGCCATTTTGCTAGTTTATCTAGATCTCTTCTCATTCTGCCCACCCCATCTGGATCATCTACTCTGTTGCAGATCTTGGTGTCATCTGCAAACAGACAACCTTACCTCCAGTCTGTCTGCAATGTCACTGATGAAGATATTGAAGAGGACTGGCCCCAGGACTGATCCCTGAAGTACCCCACTTGTGACTTGCATCTCTTCTGACTGTATACCATTTACAACCACTTCTGTTTTCTGCCCATCAACCAGTTTGCCACCCAGTTGACCAACTTCTGACTCCACCCCAAGCCTACCCAGCTTATTAATCAATCTTCTATGTGGAACAGTATCAAAAGCTTTGCTGAAGTCAAGGTAGGCGACATCAACTGCTCCCCTTGGTCCACCACTCTGGTTACCCAGTCAAAGAAATCTATGAGATTAGTCTGGCAGGACCTTTTCCTTTGTAAACCCATGCTGTCTTGGATCCTATGCTCCTATAGATTCCAGGTGTTGCACTGTCCTTTCCTTAAGGAGTGCCTCCATAATCTTTCCCCACTACTGAGGTAAGACTGACTGGTCTATAATCCCTGCCTCCTCCCTGCTACCACTTTTGTGGAGTGGGGATCACATGCCCTTCTCCAGTCTTCTGGGACCTCTCCTGTGCTCAGAGACTCACTAAACAGTTCTGATAGTGGCTCTGCTAGTTCCATCCTTAGCTCCTTTAGTACCCTGGAATGTATGCCCATCAGGTCACATTGCCTTGTCTACCCTGAGCTTATGAGCTCTTATAGGACCCTTTCTTTGGTGAAGGGACTAGTGCTTGCCTCCTCCCCTGTGTCCATGGTGATGAGCTGTGTCCCTACCCTACCTTTTCTTCAGTAATACTGAGCAGAAGTATCTATTTAGGATAGATGCTTTTACATGGTCTTCTCCTCACATGCCTTATCTCCTTTGATCTTAGCCATATTTCCTCTGGATTTTCTCCTTTCACTAATGTCATTATAGAAAGTCTTGTCACCTTTTTTACTGTCTGCGCTAGTGTTTCCTCGGTTTGAGCCTTTTTTGCCTTAGTGCCTTCCTGCCTCCCCTTAGGGAAGTTTGGTATGCCTTTCTATCTTCATCTCGCTGTGTTCTCTTATATTTGCTGAAGGCCAGCCTTTGGCTCTGGACCTTTCTGCTACTGTTTTTGAGAACCAAAGTGTTTTCCTTCTTCTTTAGCACTTTCTTTCTCTAACATAATGGGATGTTGCTTCACGACTGCATCCTTAATGCTTGCCCACTTTGCCTGTACCCCTCACCTGTATTTCTTTCCAGGGCTAGCTTAACTCTGTTGGCCATCTTATCAAAGTCAGCTCCTCTGAAGTCTCATATTTTTGCCTTGGAATGGGATGATTTAGTTGTAGTGGCCAAACTGAACCATACCATGTGATGGTCACTGGCCCCAGGTGACCTTCCACCTGGAGATCTGTGATCCTTTCTCTGTTAGTCAGTACTAGATCTAGGATAGCCCTTTCTCTTGTGGGTTGTTGTACCAGTTGTTTGAGGCCCCCTGCAGGGAATCCACCATGTGTCTAGTTCTGGCAGATGTTCCGCCAAGGTATGACCAATCTGTATCTGGAATGTTGAAGTCTCCCATTATCAGAGCCTCCCCTTTAGCTGTCATGTTTGTGTAACAGTAATGAGTCTATGTCCTCCCCTGGTCTGGGGGCCTGTAGACAACCCCAGTTCTTATGGCTGTCCCATTTCCTGTTTCCAGGGTGACCCACAGTTCTTCTGGCTCCTTATGTGTATTCGGAATTTCTGTAGCTTTGATATTTTCATTGACATACAGGGCCCTCCAACCCCCTTTTGCAACTCGGTCCCTTCTGATCAATACATAGCCAGGTACCGAAGTCTCCCAAGTGTGAGTTACTGGTAAAGCACATCCGCTAATTGCTACAATGTCCAGTTTAGCTCTGTCATTATTGCCTGCAGATCTGGGATCTTGTTTCCCAGACTGAGAGCATTTGTGCACATGATTTTCCGTTGTACAGATTTTGGTGTGTTAGTTGTAGGGTGAGGTCTGGCATTTCCCTGTGCATCATATGGGGAGCTGGACCTTTTCCTTACCTGGTGATGAAAATGAAGTACAAACATGCTGAACTCCTGTTTGATCACGAGCTGAGGGAAGGGTGTTCTTCCCTCGATGTATGGGGTGCTGCAACCCTCTCCCCATTTGCTAGTTTAAATATTCTGCAAAGATGTCAAAATTTGCCCCAATGCACTAACCCTCCTTAGTCAGATGCAGTCCATCAAATTTAAAGAACTTTCGCTCCCAAAACTGTTGCCAGTTCCTCCAAATTTGTGTCATTTTTCCTGGCACCAGCCCTTGAGCCACATGTTTAGCTCCCCCATCTCCCTTCTCTGACCTTCCATCCATCTGCCCCCTCCCAGACTGGCAGGATCTCAGAGAGGAGATTCCAGATGAAACGGAGGATGGTTTGTCACCCAGCCTGGTTCGGCGTTCCTTGGTCTCCACAACCTGACCAGCTGGCGAGATAATTAGTCCCTATGTGTACCAGGACATCAATGTTTTCCCTGCTTCCTGAACAATTTTAGCAATGTTGTGTGTCTATCCATGCTGAGTGTACCGGGAGACATCTGACCATTACCCTGGCTAGAGATAGGTATCAACTTCCGAATCATGGAGTCTCCTATGAGCAGAAGTTTTTGATTTCCTTTGCTTTTTTGCTTTGTTACTGTTTTGGGCTAGTTTTGCTGTGCTAGCTCCTGTGCTGCAGTGTCCTCCTTTTAGAATTAATTTTACAATCATAATTTCCTACCAGCAGGTATTTTAACATTAATGGTAACATCAGAAGAAAAAACATTTCCTAAATATGGCATCATTTAATTAAGCATCCTTTCTGAGCTGGTGGCTGGTTTACAACCCTACAATTTGTCATGAAGGTGTGAGAAAGTGAACAGGAATCAGCCAAATGATGGCCTTTCCTGATGTCATAAAACTCATATTTCGTTTCCAACATCAAAGGCAGCAGCAGGCAATAAACTGTCTCTGGAGGATGTTCCAATTAACTATTTCCTTCTGGTCTGTTTTATTACCTCCTGGTTTCAGCTACTGACACTTTGAAGTCACAGGCCAAATCTGCCAACTTGTGTGAGCCAAATTTCATACATACACCAGTTATTTATTTTACAGATATCATACCATAATAATAAACAAGGGCAGAGCATCACACAGATCACCTCTGAGTGCAGTTTTATCCCCTGCCAAGCATATTTTAAATCAAGGATGGAAATGAGAAAGGAAATGTGTGGCCCACTGGGAACTGAACCTCAGACCCCTGGTATGTCATTCCAGTGATCTAACCATTAAGCTATAGGCTCACATGGTCAGCTGACCTCAGGTCTTTCCTTAAATCAACACATTCCTTTCTCAAGTGAGTTGCACAATTCTGCAACACAGGAACACATCAGAAATACAAACAGACCACCTCTCAGTGCAGTTTTTAGCCCTGCCAGGCATATTTGTAAATCAAGGATTGCACAACACACGTGAGAAAGGAATTAAGACCCTGAGGCCAGCTGACCATGTGATCTTATAGTTTAATGTTAGAGCACTGGAATGGCATCCCAGGGGTCTGAGGTTCAATTCCCAGTGAACCATTCTTTTCCTTTTCTCATTTCATCCTCTTTTCTTAGAAAGGTGTGGTAGATGCCTGAACATAGAAACATAGAAACATAGAATTTGACGGGCAGATAAGGACCGCTTAGCCCACCCAGTCTGCCCATTTCCTACTTAATGAATAAGCTGCAGATCCTAGTCCTAACAGCAGCCTACTTCTTTCTACCCCACCCCTAGAATTGCCTTATGACTGTCCCATGCATGCTTGAATCAACCACTGTTTCTGACTCCACAACCTCTCCTCCGGAAGGCTGTTCCATGCATCCACAATCCTCTCTGTGAAAAAATACTTCCTTACATTACCTCTGAGTACCCCCCATCTTCAAATTGTGCCCCTTGTTCTTGCACACCTCTTTTTGAAAGATGCTACCCTCTTGTACTTTGTTGATTCCCTTGAGGTACTTGAAAATTTCTATCATGTCCCCCTCTCCTCCTATCCTCGAGGCTATACATATTAAGCTCCTTTAGTCTCTCTCCATATGTCTTCTGGTGCAGTCCCTGCACCATTTTAGTTGCCTCCTCGGACAGCTTCCATCTTGTCTATGTCCTTGTGATGACTGGGTCTCCAGAACTGCACACAGTACTCCAGATGGGGTCTCACCAGCTGTCTGTACAAAGGGATAACAACTTCTGTTTTCTACTGGTGACGCCTCTCCTATGCATCTCAGTATCCCCCAGCCTCCTTACTGCCCTCTCACATTGCTTTGCCCACCTTTAAGTCGTCTGATATGACTACCCCAGGTCCTTTCCATTTTTGTTGTTGTTAGTATCTCACCCCCATTATGTACTCTTCCCTGGTTTTTGTTTCCCAGGTGCATTACCTGCACTTCTTAGCATTGAATCTAAGCTGCCATACATTTGACCATTTCTAACCTTTTAAGTCCCTTCCATCCTTTCCACCCACCTTGTGCATTAACTCTGTTGCAGATCTTTGTGTCATCTGCAAAGAGACATATTTTTCCTTCCAGTCTCTCTGCAATGTCGCTATAAAGACATTGAAGAGGACTGTCCTAATATTGAACCCTGCGGTACCCCACTAGTAACCCCCCCCTTTCTTCAGAGTGGACTCATTATTATTACCCTCTGTGTCCTATTCTTCAGCCACTTCTTACCCAGGCCATCATCTTGGGACCTACTCCCAGGCTGGCTAAGTTGTATATTAATCTTTGTGTGGGACTGAGCCAATGCCTTGCTAAAGTCTAGGTAGGCCATGTCCACAACCCTCCCTGATCTACTACTTTGGTCACCCAGTCAAAGAAATGGAACAGCCTGACAGAGAGGTGTTCAGAGGACAAAGACAGTGGAGGCTTCAAGCATGCATGGGACAGGTACATGGTTATAAAAAGTAGAGGAAAGGGAGGAGGCCGTGACATCTGAGACCGAATAGGGTACAGGGAGTAGTAATAGGAAGGGACATAGGGTAGATTACATGATCCTACTGGTCCTATTTCTTACATCAGATTATGTGTTTCTAGAGTACCGTACATGAAGGGAGATGAGTGGGACCTATACAAGAATAGTGCATATTCTGTACCTCCTTACTAGGAAATGCGATAAAATATCTGGATCTCCAGCAGCAACTTTTGAAATGTAGCACAGACTGGTTTGAAAGTCTTGCCCGAGGAAAGACATGCTTGTGTGTAACAGGGACAGGTCAAAGATTTGAAAGGCAGGTGCCTATATATCCTCTCCACCTCCACAGGAGGCCATGCTGATAATGTATGAGGCACTGAAAGAGCTACATTGGTACTTAATAAAAGAAATATACCAGACACACCAAACAAAATGAAATCATTTTTATTATTCAGGCATGGCAAACAGTGTGATGAATTTTATCATTGCTAGCATGTTTCAAGTTAAACCAATTGATTCTAAGCATTATAAAATATAGCATGTGTAGTGCCTAGCTGTATATTGGCAGTATCACTGCCCCTCTCTACTATAAAACATTTCCCAATGAGCCCAGCTTCCTCAGTGCTTTACTATAAACCTTATTGCACTTATTGGTTTGTTTGAGGCAGTCACTGATGATGGTTCCCAGATCCTTTCCTCAGCAGTAATGGCCAACTTCCCCCCATCATCCAATATTCCATATTTGGGTTCCTTTTCCCTAAGTGCATCAACTTGCACTCCTTGGCATTAAGCCAATGTGTATGGCATGCATTCCAATGTTTTTCACGATATAAAATAATTTGGCCACCTCAGTCCAAAATGTGTCAGACAGACTCTTATTCATCTTGACTACTTTTTATTCTGTTCTAGCTTTCTTTATCCAAGATTGCCACTAATAAAGGACACAATGGAGCATTTATTTCTATTGTATGGTGTCCCATCCTTAGAGGTGGTGAGTGTCTCAACTATTTTTGTGGATCACTTTATCATCAGCTGTTGTGGAGCACCACCAACATTGTGTATACTTTCTTTGTGTTTTTGACTATGCCTTGTGCAGTCAACCAGTGGGTGCACTCCAACGGCCCTGCATCTCACTTGCTGATCCCTGCACTGCCACTTGTGAGTACCCAGGTGGCAGTAGAGCAGTGGGATGTGAGCCACTCCCACTCCGGATGAGGAAAGTGTCCTGTTTTCCTCTCCCAGGCTGGTCCTATGACAGTCCTGGCTCATTCCCAAGCAGGGTTGTCCGCATCATGAGCGGTAGCACTACTGCCTTGCTGGTGGGCCAGCTGTTATCTGTGTATTGTCTTATTTCCTTTCTCTTTCTGTCTTCCTGCTTTGTTCTGTCTGTAACTACTTATCTAAAGCGCCTTTTTCCTTTACTCTTATGCTGTCATATACCCCTTTCATATTTTTCCTCTCTCTTTCTCAGCCCTCACTACTGTATTTTCTCCACATTAACCTTTTTATCTCTTCACTTTAACAGGTCTGACAGGATGCTGACTATTTGCCCATCAGATAAGTATTATATCGCATCTAGCCTGTCCTATTCTTTCTATTTACTTCCTAAGAATCATGCATCCTTTGTGACCACTTTCCTATATTTTATTTTACAGGTCCGATGAACATTGTCTATACAAGTCCTACTTCTAGCTCCTGCATACCCCGGTAAGAGACTTTACATATTACCTACACTTGGGTTTACTATATATGATTGTGTGTGTGTGTGTGTGTGTGTGTGTGTGTGTGTGTGTATGTAGCCTGTTCCTGTGGTGTGCGTATGTATGTATGTATATATATGTGTGTGTGCATGTGTGTGTGTGTGTGTGTGTGTGTGTGTAGCCGATTACAGTGAGTGTGTGTGTGTCCATGTGTAGCCAGTTACAGTGAGCAAGAGAGAGTGTGTGTGTGTGTGTGTGTGTGTGTGGATGTATAGTTTGCACAGATTTGTAAATAGCCAGTAGTTTTCTGAATATGATGGGAAAGGAGTGCTGTTGGCTCTTTCTGTATGCGTGTTTGTAGTGCATGATGTACACTCTGCATCATTTGTATTGTACTTGAACTGCTGACTTGGTAGGTGGGCAATGCTATGGTCAATAACAGTATGCTTCTATGTTCTATGTAAATAAAGAAATACACCATCCACACCAAGACAAAATGAAATTGTTTTATTATGCAGGCATGACATAGAGGATAATGTATGGTCTACAATTAATAACAAGCATATGTATGCATCAAGAGGTTGACATGGTGACAGTTTGAACCTCAAGAGCAAAGCTTGAGACTTTGTCACCATGGCAACCTTGAGATGCATACATACACTTGTTAGTATTTGTAGACCATACATTGTCTTTATAGTGTATGGTTTACAATCCTCAGTCAAAAGAAAACATTTTATGTCATACTTTGCTGTTTTCTATTCAGAGCTGCTCTCCACCATGATCGCCTCACTGCCGCTGCTGCTTCCTGAACTGAGTTAGTAGGGTGACACGCATGCGCGTTCCATGTTGTTATGCTGCAGTAGCTACTTAGCTAGTGCAGCATAACAGCTACAATGACATAGCTACTGCAGCATAACAACCCTGTTCTAGGGATAGATTTCCACCCCTAAAGGTTACATCATACACTATAAACAGTGTTATGAATGCTATCATTGTTTGGTTGTAATTCTCTTATTTAACTGTTTGATTCTCTTAAAGTCCAAACATTAAGTTTAAAAAGCATTATAAAATACTATAATGTATGGTTGGCCTTATTGCTAACTGGAATCAAGCAGATTACAGCCTCATAGTGTATGGTTTGGGCTAACTGTGTATGGAATTCAGTGGCTGCTCAAAAGTTGTGCACATTCTAAAAGTTGTTGTGCATATTCCGAGTTGTTGTGCACATTCTATAGGTTATTATGCATGTTCTGTAATCAATATTCATGAGCCCTGATTAATATTCATGACACCATGCTCTTTTAACCACCTGATTGGTTGAATTAGCTCTGTTGAAACAAAATAAAACAAACGTGGCAGTGCTGATTAGCGAGTGACTCATCAAGATGGTTCAGACATGGACTGGTGTAGTCAGATCCGTGTTCCAAAACCATACAGATTTGGCATTTTTTTTTTTTTATTTTTGCTGATAAACTGCACCTGGGAATGGTAACAGGTTCAGGAATAAAGTGGACCACACCAACAGACTCCGCCTTGACAGACTGAGCTGTTGACTGAACCACAAGCACAAACACAAGGTATGAAACCTTAGAAAACATAAATGCTGAAACTTTTTTTTTGGCATCTAGGGGAACCATATACTATAATAAATAAAGTATGTGTGTATAAACAACTCGCCTTAGTTATTCGGTGCTGAGATACCAACATGGATCTCTCAAGGTCCATATGCAAGTATCTCAACCCTCAATGGAACACAGGCTCATTGTGTGTGCTCACCCATACTTTATTCCTATATAGTGTATGATGGAACGTTGTTATTCATTAAAATCCATCCATTTGAAACTGTTGTTATGCTTTAGTAACTACATCATCATAGCTGTTATGCTGCACTAGCTACGAGCTACTACAGCATAACAACATGAATGCACTAGCGCATGCGCCCGTAGGGCAACCAGGAAGCGACCCGGTGGTGAAAACTAGAGTGACAGTGAGCGGCACAGCAGGGGAACAATCAAAGCAGGGATCCCAAATACTCTCCTAAACTATTCATTGTACTTTTGTACTTAGCAGTTGGCATCCTACACTATTAAAAAAACAATGGATGGACGGATGCCCAGTCGGTGACATGCCATGCTAGATCATCTTGTGGTTCCAAGGTGACCGAACCTCTTGAGCTGCTACTCTCGAGGTTAAAGTGGTCACCTTAGGAACTGCTTGATGATCTAACAGGTGTTACCGATGTGAGCAACCATCCATTATTCTCTATGTTATGCCATCGCTACGGCATCACTCTGTTGTTAACATTTTTGAGTATGCAATATCAGTGGTATAACAAAATGGAATGCTTACAACATTCAATGTTCCGCTTTGTGAAAAGGTTTAGAATGCTGATATTAAATTAATTGATTTGCACCAGGCTGTGTGATGTATACTGCTGTGAAGAACACAGAAAAACATTGTTGAGGAATTTTTCTACCTGATTTACGACTGCTTAAGGTAAGAATTACTCAGAAAAGTAATTCAGTCCGTGATTCACAGTCTTGGTAGCCCATGTACTATAAACATAATGTATGGTCTTTGGTTAATAACTTGTGCTGATAACACCTTCTCAAAGTTGTCTTGACATCTGAAAACCTCTCAAGCTACAATCTCAGGTTTACAATTATATCATGTCAACCTCTCAGAAGTGTTTACAGTGTGGTTATTAACCATTATCCTCTATGTAAAATGTGAAATTTTCAGTGTGAAATAATTTCACTGAAGGACTAAAAATAAAATATGCTAATTAGTATTTTTCTTCACAACAGCAGAAATAGATCTCTGTGGCCAGTTTTAAAAACCATAGCTTTTGAAGTGATTGGACAGACAGATGAGCGGGGTGGGATGAAGTTGCACTTCATCCCACCCTCCATCGCTGCACCTCTGTCTGGGGACTGAGAGGTCTCGGTGGGGAAAGGGTCAGGGCTGATTGACTCTCATGAGACCGGGTAGGGCTCAAACCCCACCCTCCCCATCCCTCCTACCCTGGAGTACTTTACATTTATAAGGGAGGTGCTACCCTATGATTGATGGACAGGACTGCCAGGTGCAGCCCATTTCATTCCCTGGACAGAAGTATGAAAGCCACAGGATGTGGAAACATGTAACTTTTAAACAGGGAAAATCTCACACTTGGGCCTAAACCAAAAGTTTTACACCAGCAAGAGGAGAATATGGTGTGAAACCACATTGAAGGTGCAAATGGAGCAGGGTGAGGGCAGATCCAGGGCAGAATCCCAATGCTTAAAGGGTTGGGGCATCTTGGGAGGGAGGGGGTACTGGTTGTGAGTCAGCCATGGTACCGAATATAGCCTGGAAAATAGGGGGATGTATGATATGTAGGCAGATTGCACAGTAGAAGGGATTGTCAGCAAATGGCAAGAGTTTAGGAAATAAGATGGTGGACCTGGAGGCCATCATGATGGGTGAAAGATTAGATATGGTTGCAATAAGTGAGTCCTGGTGGACAGAGTATCACATCTGGGGAAGCAACCATTCCAAGTCATAAAATGTTTAGAAGGGACAGGGAAGGCAAGAAGGGAGGGGTTGCCTTATACATCAGGGAAGGCATCAGTGTTACTGAAGGACAGGAGCAGGAAAAGGAGACTGAGCTGCTGTGGGTAACACTAGGTAGGAAGACGGGTGAATCCCTGCAGCTGGGGTGGTATACAGGCCACCTGCACAAGGAGAGGAAGATGATAGATGCTAACTCGGGCAATCACAAGGCTGGCACAGAAAGGTGAGCTGATACTGGTGGGTGATCTAAGCCTCCCAGTTTTGACTGGAAATCCCAGATGCAGCATTGCCAAGGAGCAAGGAGATATTAGCTGAGCTGCAGAGTATTCCTTCAACAGCTGGTCAGGGAACCAATGAGGGAAGAAACTTGTTGGACATGGTCCTGACTAATGGGGAGAGTGTGGAGGAGGTAGGGTGCGAGAACCCTTGGGCACCAGTGACCACAGCATGCCACAGTTCAGTGTCAGGGCAGGGAGGGAGACAAGTAAGACTAATACAACAATCATGGACTTCAGACACACAGAATTTAATAAGATGAGAAAGATAGGGAAAAATGGAGGGTATGGAGAAGATAGGGACAGTGGGGGAACTATGGGAAGCTATCAGGGAAGCACTCAAGGATCAGCAGAAATGTGCATAAAAATGTCAGGCAGAGCAAGAGGTGGAGGAGACCACTCTGGTTCACTAGGGAGGTGGTGTGGGCAGTCAGAGAAAGGAAGAAGGCTTTCAGAAAATTTAAGATGACACTTAGAAAGGAGGATAGGGAGGAGTATAGGGAGAAGAGTCTGGCAGGGAGGGAGATCAGAAGGGCAAAACAAAAGCAGCCACTGAGGAAAAAAATAGCAAAAGGGGCCAGGAGGGGATAAAACATTTTTCAGATATGTGAGGGAGAGAAAGGAGCAGGGTCTGGGGTTGCTAGACTGAGGGGGAAGGAGGGATAAACTTGCAGCAGGACTATGAAAAAGCAGAGGCACTAAATGAGTATTTTAGCTCAGTGTTCATGGAGGAGGTGGAAGGCAGGGTCCGTACTAGCACCTAAGGGAAAGGAGGGCAAATGGGTGGATCAGAGCCCATTCACTGTGGATAGGGTCAGGGCTGAGCTGGATAGACTACTGGTGGACAAGGCAATGGGGCCCTGATGGGTTGCACCCCAGGAGTGATCAAGGAATTGAGGGAGGAGCTGGTCACACCCTTGACAAGGCTCTTCAGCCTGTCCCTGGATATAGGCAGGGTGACAGATGACTGGAGGAGGGCTGACGTAATGCCCTTGCACAAGAGAAGTAGCAGGGAGCTGAAGGAGGACTACCACCGAGTCAGCTCACATCTGTGGTGAGGAAAGTAATGGAGGCATTAATCAAAGAGAGGGTGATGAGTTACCTGGAGGAGTATGGCTTGCAGGACAGCAGACAGCATGCCTTCACCAAGGGAAAATCATGCCAGACCAATCTAACTGAGTTCTTTGATTGGGTGACTCAAGTAATTGATCAGGTGACTCAAGTAATTGACCAGGGAGGGGCTGTGGACGTGGCCTACCTGGATGTCAGCAAGTCCTTTGACACCATTCCTCATAGAAGGTTGGTGAGCAAGATGGAAAGCATGGGGTTGGGAGGAAAATAGCAGACTAGGTGGAGGCCTGGCTAATATGGAGATCTCTGAGGGTAGTGCTTAATGGGGTGAACCCAAGATGACAAGGGTGAGGAGTGAGGCAGAGCCATAGTTTTGAGTCCCTCCTTTAAGACACTCAGGAGTGGGCCAGGAAATGGCAGCTGAGGTTTAATGCCAAGAAGTACACTGTGATGCTCCTAGGGATGAAAACACGAAAGTGAGCTACATGCGGGGTGGAATCAGAACAAGAAAGGGATCTGGGGATCATAGTCTCCTCAAACCTTAAGGTAGGTTCCCAATTTAGTAGAGTGGCAGCAAGGACAGAGTGTTTTAATAGTTCATCGATTTTCTATTTTTACAATCAGTCCTGCTTTTTGAGTACTTAGTTTTACCTGTGCATCAAATGGATTTGATCCACAGATAAAAACAATCAAAACGCATGATTAACTCTCCCTATTTTATAACTAGTTTTACAGTACAACACATGTAGTGCCTAGCTGTATATTGGCAGTATCACTGTCCTGTCTAAGCCATTGACTGTCACCCGTGGAGGCCCATTGCTAGTGCAGGCTCCGATAGGCTTCCAAAGAGTGGAGACTGCAGTTTCACAACATGTGTGAGACTGTATACACACACACACACACACACACACACACACACATATTGGTGTACCACAGTGGCCAGGGAGCTGAGGAGAAAATGGAAAATTGAAGTCAGGCAGGCTAAATGTATCCCTGCCCATTTTCTCTGGCCAGAATCATCACTTTGTCTTTGGGGCATGTCTGGATTGTGCTGAGGGGGCTCCCAGCTCTTGCCCCACCATGGAGGGAATCCAGAGATTTAAGCCCCTGAGGACAGGGGTGCCAGTAGCCAATTATGGGAATCGTGGACAGTGCTGGGCAGCTGCCCATCTGAGCGAGTAGAAAACCCTTTTTATTTTTTAATCTTTATAGTGCCTTTCCACAGGCTCCACGGAGCTATGACCCCTCCCTCGGAGTGAGTACATCTTCCAGCCCAACCTCCGCTGCCTGCCCCCAAGGTTCCCCTGCAGATTCCCCTGCATGGCAGGAGGGGCACTGGCAGTCCCCTGCCACCTGTTATGGCAAATCTGGTGGTGGGGGCAGACTTCATCAGAGTGGTTGGGCCATCACAGGTCTGTGGAGCCCCTGCCTTTTCCGTTTTCTCCCTCCCTCCCTCCCTCCCTCCTCCAAGATAAGCACATTGGCTTCTGAGCCTCCCGACCTGTACTGCCCTCCAGCCACCGCTAGAGGGCTGTCAGCAGGCAGGATGACTAGTCCCCTTCTCTGAGAGAGGAGAGCAGTCCTCAGGATGCTCAATCCTCTCTCCTCCCCTCGCTACCCTCAGCTGCCCAGGCTCGCTCCCCGAACCTGGCTCGCCAGCATGAGTGCGAGGTGTGGCATCCAGTGCCTCAATCCTCAGCACCACTGGGCCCACTCTAGGAGAAAACCTTTATGGCAAAAATAAAAGAGAATATCAAATATTTTTCATGGTTCCATGCAGATAAGATGAGTGAAATAACTGTCCCTAAAACAGGAAATTAGTACACTCAAGTATATATAATTTTTATTTTGCAATACTCAGATTGGTTTCCTACAATAAAGTACATATTCCTGTAATTAACTGGTACCAGTTCAGTATGTCGCTGAAGGAACAATGTGGATTGTCAGCCCAGTGGCATGGAGGGCTGAAGCATTGCGCCTTACCTCCTGCCACGCCAGCAACCTGTGTTCACGGTGCAAGGTGGCCACCAGGGGTTAGCCGGGAGGAGAGGATCATAAATCCAGAGGACAGATCTCCTCTCTGGGGGGGTGGGGATGGAGTCTGCTGCTTTTCTGTCCCCTAGGGGTAGCTGGGGATGGTGCAATGGACCCACAGATGAAGGGGCAGATGCGGGAAGATGCCTGGCATGCCACATGTGGAAGCATGCATGGCTCGGCCATTAGCATCATTGCATGCCCATGCCATGTGCAGGAACGGAAAGAAAAGCAAGGAAAATTGCCTGACTAATGAGATGCTGGTCCCTCACAGGCACCACACCTGGCTAGCTGGCACCTTGTTAGAGATCCAGAGGTAGAAATTATGAAAACAATTATAGCGACATGAGTATTGTAGTGGTAGGGAATTACCGCTACCCCTGTCACTGTATGGGTGGATTAGGAAGGGATCAAGTAGCTGTAGATGCACTGCCTGATCAAGCCACTCATGTGGTGGAGTGGCAAAGGCACTAGCATCTGATGGAGGGAGAAGGGACCACGGTTTGGTTCCCCATCTCCCAGTCTTAGAATTTTTAACTAACTTTTCCCTTCTTAAGTTTCTCCCCATCCCCAAAGTCCACTCCCCTTGGAGCTGATTATTTTAAATCTGGGGTGTGGGGGTGGTTGGAGTCCCCTTATGTGGGGGTGGAGCTTCCTAATGGAGGGATGCAGGGGTCACAGCTCCGCAAAGCAAAACAATGGTACTGTAGCTCCATAGAGTGACATTGTGTGGGTGCTATTTTGCTGCCAGTGCATTAACCAACCTTTTTTCTTTCGTCATTTTGCTTGTGGCATTGTGTGTCATGCTGTTATCGTATGACCCCGTGCCTAACTAACTATGGCAGGATAAATAAGCCTACTAACAACAAATAAGCCTGGTACATAGGAGGCTTAAATTAATGTCTCTAAATAACCCCAATGGAGTGTAAGACAATTTTGTGAACAGACTTAACATTTTAAGCTTGCCTTGCTTTTGTAAGCCAAAAACAAGTCTTAAACACAGATTTAACTCTTGTGCAACTGGCCTGGGAACGGGCTGGTTGCAGAAAAAATTGACTTAAGTCCAAGTCACAATTTGTGACTTAAGTCACAAAAATGGTCCAGCATAAGTCCCCTAATTTAAGACAGTTGCACAGTTGTTCATGTTAGTGAGGACGCTCTACTGCAGAAGAACAACTTTTGCGTGTGTATGGATTTCCATACAAACCGCATTCCACCATACACTATAACTCTATTGATGCTCTGGCAAGATGGGATTGCCAAAGGGGGAATTCATGGTAGTGGTCAGAGATTATTTGAGGGGTTGCCCCAAGATGGATGGCAGTGGATCCCAGCAGAAGATCAGTGGCAGTGAAAGTAATGGAAAGCCTGCTGAAGAGCAGGCTGATGAGTGCCAGGAGGCAAATGAGTTGCATGACCATGGGCATGGTTTCACAGGTGGGAGGTTGTGTCAAACATATCTCATAGATTTCTTTAATTAGGTAATTAGGTGCTGGATCAGGAAAAGACAGTGGACTGACACTGTGCCACACAGGAGACTAATAAAGAAAATCAGCAACCTGAGTGTTGGTGAGAAGATGATACGCTGGTTGTCAAAGCAGTTAAAGTGTAGGGGCACAGAGGGTGGTGGTAAATGCAAGTCACTTGGTGGACAGAAGAGTGTCCAGTGGAATGCCACAGGGATTGGTACTGAGGCCTGTCTTCTTTGATGTCTTCATAATTGACATTGCTGAGGAACTGAAGGTAAAGGTGTGTCTCTTTCTGGAAGAAACTAAACTCTGAGACAGGCTAGACACCCATGAAGAGGTGGAGAGATTACAGATGGATCTTTGGGAAACTAGAGGAGTCATCAAGGTGGTGACATCTGGGTTTCAAGCCAAAACGTGCATAGTCATGCACCTGGGGTGGGGAACAGGGGCTGTGTATAAGATGGGTGGTACTTGCATTCACAAAGCAAGAGAGTGACGTGATTCAGCTCCCTGGCACCAAGTGATAGGAGATCGCATGGCACGCTGGCGGCCCTGGTTTGTACCTACTCCTGTGATGGCAGGAGCGGAGATCGGCAGGAGGGTTTGGAACATCTTCTTGGATGCTATTCTACCTGGCAAGGAGGGTGCGAGCCTGTACCACTACTACAGTGGCTCCTGATGGTCCCCTGTGGAAGCAGCACTTGACAGCGTGAGGTGACACACCACCATATGTCCTTCCCAGGATGCCATGTGTGTGGCCACAACATGGGGGCAGGATCAAGGGAGAACATGGAAAAACTCCCTCTTGGCGACCAGATAGACAGTCACCTGGTTCCCTCATGCCACGCATCAGCCTTCTGAGGCAGATCCCCCATGCACCTGGTTCAGATTTGAATCCTATCTCCCTCTTGTGCCCCCGTGAAGGGATACATCAGGTCAACCAGGACACGCACGCGGGGGTGGACGATGGCAATGGCGATGGGGGATGCTTGGTGGGCAAGGGTTCCCTTGGTGGCCCAAAGGTAGCTGGTTGGGTGGGTGCAGGGAAGAGCAAAAAAAGTGAGGGACATTGAGTGATCATTTCTGATGATCTCATGGTAGTAGGGCAGTGCAACAGGGCAGTTGGCAAAGCTGGTGGGATGCTGGGGTGCACATGGAGGGGATTAATCAGGAGAAGGGAAGTGGTGTTTCAACTGCACTACTCACTGATGAGACCCCACATAGAGTACTGTGTACAGTTCTGGAGGCCACACCTCTGCAAGGACATTGACAGGGTAGAAGTGATCCAGGGAGGGCTGCCAAATGGTGCAGGGGTTGCATGAGAAACCATACAAGGGTAGGCTGTGGGATCTCAGCATGTACTCCCTGGAAGAGAGAAGAGTTTTAGGGGTCATGATTGAGAACTCTAAGTACCTCACTAGGGTAAATAAGATGCAGCAGGGCAGAAGAGGAGGAGCACCAAAACATGGGGCATGCAATGTAGATGGGAGGGAGTTTAAGAGGGATGTGAGAAACACTTTTAGAAAGGAAGATGGACACCTGGAAAAGTCTAACACAGGAGGCTGAGGGAGAAAACACTGGGGGCGCTTCAAGCATGCTTAGGACACATGGGCATAATAAAAGGACAGTGAGAGGGAGGGACTCCAGAGACCAAATAGGGTTTAAGTAGCTGTAGTAGAGAAAAATAGGGCAGACTAGATAGGCCTACCAGTCCTTTTTCTGCCAACAAATCCTATGTTCCTAGAGTACATGAGGGAGATGAATGAGACCCTTATATGAACATACAAATCACTAAACAAATAAATAAAAAATAAGAAATTGCCAGCAGAAAGAGGCCTTATTGGTCTCTCTAGTCTGCTTGAGTGTACGGATCAGTCTAATACCCTGGAGCTGCCCACTCCCTATTCTTTTGAGGGATCATCCTCCCCTCCCCTTTCTCGCCCCCACCATCCTGTTCTAATTTTCTTTTACCCTGTCCTCCACACCCTTGAAACTTCCCACTGTTTTTGCTGTATCACCTCCTCTGGCAGCTCATTCCACCTGGACATGAGTCTTCATGTGAAAAAGTACCTTTTCAATTCTCCATACAAGAGTACTGCACATTCTGCTCCTTCTTATGAAGAAATGCATGCAAAATATATGGGTCTATTGGCAGCAGTCCACTTTTAAAATGTGGCACAACCTGATTTTGACCATCTTATCCTTGGTGAGACTTACATATGAGTTCAGGGGACAGGCCAAAGCATTTGAAAAGAAGTGGGGCCCCTATATATCATCCCTATCTCCACAGCAGGTCATGCTGATATTCATAGGTGCCAAAAGAGAAACCTGAAGCTAAATAAATACTCCAGCCACACGAGACAAAATGATATCATTTTATTATACAGGCATAACAGTGTGATCAGGCCCCTTGAGAGGAATTCCGGGTCCCGGGTCAGTTCAGACTCTAGGGCCCCTACCAGCTGGCATTTCCTTTCCTGAATACAGTATGCTGGGTGGCCTGGGCTCCTCTTGGCACTGGGCCCCAGGAATTATCTTGTGCTCACCCACCCTCTCAAGAACCCTTAGTGTGATGAATACTGCCATTGTTTGTTTCTGTCTTTCCTGTTGATCCACTAAAGTTTGATGAACATTAAAATGGTATAGACAGTAATGGAACATGATTATTGACAGACAACCCTTGCCTGCTATGCTCATTTTTATATCATAACACATAAAATAAGTGTTCATACCTGTCCCTGATTCCTATACAGATCCCTCCGATGCCACCACAAACACAATTTCACCATTTATTTTTAGTTTAGCATGCAAAATCGGAATCCGTAAAATAAACAGCAATACTACAACACTTTAAAAACTGTTGCTTTTAGTCCAGAAATCATCCTGCTGTCCTTCCCTAGCCACTTTGTCCCATTCTCAGCCCCAGGTATCATGAATGTTTTAAACTCTCTGCCGACCCCAAGGAGAGGGAAACCATCAAGACTTTGTGAACAGCGCTACTGAAGGTGGCAGTGTGCTGCCAACAAGGCAGTCAGTAAACCTTGGTCCTGCAGGGCCCCATGCCAGTGATCCGCAGAACACCACAGTACCCCTAGTGACATCAGCAAGTGCAATAGCATACAAAAGTGTGCAAGGGACTATTTTAAATAAAATCAGTATTTTTTTAAATCTTTCCATTCTTTAAATACACACTATTATACAGTTTCTCAAAATGTACCCACTTTTTATGCTCAATAACACACTCCAGGTGTGGTTTATTCTGGATAAACACACTTCCAGAATAAATCACACCCCATCATGTATTAACACTATATAATATAACATAGTTTCCACCTGTATATGGGCAGTATCACTTCAATCAATCAATCAATCTTTATTTTACCATTTGCAAGGTGGACCTGGACAAGTGCACATAAAAGTAAACAATATACAAAGAAAAAGATGGGTGTACAATCCAGGAATACAATGTGAAGAGGACAGAAACATAGTACAGTATTAGGCAAAGGTCTATACAGGCAATATGCAAGAGGCTAAGAAGAAAAATATTGTCAATATACATTATTATACAGTATGTACATGAACAGTTTCAGGAAAAAGGGTAAGGAGGGGTGATAGGGAAGAAGAGAGAAGAAGTGATAAACAGGGAATCACAAGGCCTGGGGACAAATGTCTGACACTTATTTCACTGGCCTCCGAGAGGTGCAGTTACAGGATTCTATAAAGGAATGAGAGAATAGCTTTTGAAGGAGGAGAAGGTTGTCGGGACTTCCCCTCTCCTACTATAAAACCCTTCCCAATGCATCCGAGACACCCTTGATGCCTTAATATAGCCATTATTGAACTGGCTGGTTTGCTTGAGGAATCACTGATAATGACTTCCATCCATCTTCTCCCGGAGGAGGTTCAGACCAAGGGAAAGTGGGTGGGACAACTTACCCATCAGCCCAATAATATTCCATGTGTGGTTATTTTCTAAGCGATCACATTGCGCTCTTTGGCATTTAAACTCAAGTGTATGGCATGAACTCCAATGTTTTTAGAATATAAAATATTTTGGCCATCCAAGTGGTGTGGATGACTGAGGCTCTTGCATCTCACCTGCTGCCACACCAGTGACTCGGGTTCATGTACAACCCCAGGTTGCTGGGGTTGGCCAACATGGGAGAGGACTAGTATCCCAGCGATTGCTTTTCTCTCCTGGAGTGATGACCAGGCTTTCTTAGTCTTTGCAGTAACACAAATGACCGCACTCTCAAATATATGTAGCAGGTGCTAACTGAAAAGAACCAAGCAGAATGAGCACATAGCAGCACTCTAAACAAAATAAGTGTAAATATAACTTATACAATGGAGAAATGAGTTGTAATCCCATCAGTGTATTGACGTTGAGAAAGCCACAATGCTAAACCCCAGTGCTTTGCATCTCAAATGTGATGTAACTAATTTCTCCATTGCATAAGTTATATTTATGCTTATTTTGTTTGAAGGCTGTAGTTTATGCTCATTCATCTTGACCTTGACTGCCACTGTCTGGAGGCCCAGATGTAGTGCAGGCTTCGAGAGGTTTTGAAGGGTAGGAGGCTGCAGTTTTGCAGCATGTGCTCATCTCCACATGCATACACTGATGTACCATTGTGGTCCTGGGGGGACACTGAGCAGAGAAAAACATAAAATGGCAGTCAGACATGCTTCATGAAACCCTACCCACTTTCCTTAGTCAGAACCTCTACTTGGTACCTGGGGCACGTCAAGATTGTGCTCCAACAGGGGAAAGGGCTGTCCCTCCTCTAGCCCCACTGTGGTGGGAAATCCATATGGGATTCATGCCCACAGGGCTGGGGAGTCGGTAGCTGTTTATAAGCAGGGATGGGCTCCCAAACAGTGTATGACAAAAACCTTTATGGCAAAAAAAAAAAATTCTAAAATACTTTCTTCATGGTAACATACAGACAAGCTGTGGGAAATGACACCCCTTAAAACAGGAGATTGTGTCCCCAGCTCCACCGCATGGAGCAGACCACAGCCTCAGCTTGGTACAGGCTGGGAGTAAAGGACACTTTCTATCACTAGTGCGGCTACTCGTCTAACTGCAGCAGTGCCCAAAGCCTGTCTTCCTCTTCAGGTACATTTGACTCCTGACTAAACAAATACCTTTCAATATTTCATCCCTAAATCACGGAACAGTATGTCATAAAATGCGGTACAAGTAGGTAAAATGCGGGACACTAACATAAAGTTCTGTACAGTTTTAATATTCATTGCTAGGATCTTTGCATTAAATTCTAACACTGACTGTGGATGATCCTCACAATTTGGAACAGGGAGACTTTGATGATTCAAAATGGGGATCAGTCACTGGGGCCTAGTGACCCCCTACACACCAGGAAATTATTGTTTTAATACACTGGCTGTGAAGAGAACTAACCCAGTAGTCACCAAGGTATTGTATAAATCCATAACTCCTGGGACAACTCTAGCCCCTGGATCACCAATGATAAATTATTTCACTTATGCTGGGCCACTAGACCAAAGTTTCCCACTAACCCCCCAGGCTACTACTTATAATTACTGGCAAGTAGGCTATCTAGGTGGCATCATTGTTTTTCTAGGCACCCCGCAACACTTTTCCTTCCTTTTTCTCTATCTGTTACTAATTTTCTTTATTTCCCATATATCTCTGCCTTCCTAATTTGCCTTACTTGTACCTTTTTGTCTAAAGCTGCTTTTTTAACTCTAATGTTGATCTATCTTCCCTTTGTATGTTTTATTATTTATGTTTTGGTAACCAGGTAAGTACACTGATCCGTGGACCATTTTCAGTCATGACCTGGGCCACAGGGAGTATATAGTGAGAACATCAGCAGACAATAAGTTACATTATGGTGAACAGTCAAGTGCAAACAGTTGTGGACAGTAGAAGAAAAACAGCCATAAATTACTTATTACATATAGGTCTGGTAGATATAAAGAAAGAAACTACAGGCAGAGAGTACAGAGGAGAAAGTAGTTAAGCATTTGCATTCAATATACTATATGGTACTCAGTAGATTACGCATGTACACACAAATGTACATTCGTAATCAGTCCGTTAACTCTAGGTATCAGTCAACTGCAAACAGTTTTACCATGGGGAAAAAACAGACATAGAAGGCATATAGTGCATAGGCATTGGCAGATAAAATAAACAGGGAGGATACAGGCAGAATTACAGAGGAGGAAGGTAGTAAACTATTTGCATAAACTAGACCAGGGGCAGTTGAAAGGAATAAGCAGATACATTGGCAAGTTGTCTAGGTAGATTTGCCTATGTCCTCACATATTGTTGGAGCAGCCTGAGTTGAGAAAAACCTATTGGGTTGGTTGACGAGACAGAAAGAGGGTTGCACATGGGGTGGTGTCCTGGACATAGGGGTTTAGGCGGACAGATGAAAAAGGTGGGGTATGGCAGCTACTGACTGGGTAGGTTTAAAGGCAGTTTTGGGTTCCTGTGCATCCAAGCAAGCATTTGCAGGTGGACTCTTCCAGTAGCCAGGCCTTCAGGTCAGCTTTTAAAAGATGCATGGGATGAAGATGGACGAATGGATGAAGGAAGACGGTTCCAGATGGAGGTGGCGGATACAGAGAAAGCCTTACTGCCCATCACTGTAGAGACATGAGGGACTTCCAGGGTGGAAGTGGAGGAGGCCCCTAAGAGGTCTGTTGGCCACTCTATTTGTGAGAAGGTTGGTATGGGGGATAGTTCATATTTTCTGAGGGCACTGTCCACCAGGTGGCCAGTGGCATAGTCAAAGTGTGCCTGGAGAGGAAGCCATCCTAATGACTGGTAGAGAGTACAGTGGTGGGTAGATATGGAGGCTTTGAGAACAAAGTGACAGATAGCATTGTATGTCATGGAGAGACTGGAGTGTTACTTTGAGGGCGTGGCCAGAGTAGATGGGTGAGCAGTAGTCAAGGAGAGGAAAGGTTTCCTTGTGCAATGTAAGGCGAGCTTCAGGTGAGAGAGCAAGTGGGCTGTGCGTATGCTGCTCCTAGCTTCTGGTTTATCTCTTACAGTCAGGGTTGTGTGGTCATTGAAGGTGAGGGAGGGGTTGAGAGTAATGCTGAGATATTTGAAGGAGATGACCTGCTCAAGTGGGGCCTGCAGGTGTGCATACAGTAAGAGAGGATTTTGACTTGGTGGCCTTATTTAGGAAGGGCTTTGAATCAAAAGAGCATGGCCTTTGTCTTTTCCCATTTACTAGGAGTTTTCTGGATGCAAACCAGCTTTCTGCAGCAACGTTGTCATTGGTGAGGGTGGAGAGATGGCTTCCAAGAACTTATCGCTGTGGTACAGGACTAGGTCAGCCACATGTAAAGGAGTGCATTGCAGTTTAAACATTCATCTGGTAGAGCATTGATAAACATGGAGAAGAGGAAGGGACGAGAATAGATCCCTCGGGACTCAGTATTAGTAGGAAAGAAAACTGAAGCCACTTTACTTATGAGCACGGATCGGAACCTGTTCAAGAGGTAGCTTTGGAACCATGCTGCAGGTCCAGGGCACAGCCAAAATGTCGAAGTGTGGAGAGAAGGAGATAATGGTCTATGAGGTCGAACGTCTTTGACAAGTCAACAAAACTGCACCTGTGGCCTTACCTATGTCCATATTTTTGAGGACATGATTTCAGAAGATGGCCAGAGCAGGAGGTGCTGTGATGCTTATGGAAACCATGCTGGAGGGGACATAGGAGATTGTACTTGTTGAGGTGTTCTGGATAGCTGAGAATGGACCACCTTCTCTAGCAGTTTGCTAAGATGCTGGAGCAGGAAATGGGTCTGTAGTTCTCTGGAGCTAGATGGTCTCCCTGCCTTGAAGATGGGTATCATGTTAGCATGCTTTAAGTGTGTCTGGCACTGAGGACGTAATCAGTGCCAGGTTGAAAATGAGTATTAGTGGTCTGACAAGGGCAGGAGATGATTCTCAGGAAAGCAGGGTAGAGCCCATCGCTTCCCATGGCTACCACTTGAAGGAGGGTTTTCAGGAGTTTTGTCATGGTTTTGGTACCAATAGCTCTGAAGTAGAAAGGGGGATAGAGGTACCAGTGTTAAGAGGAGGGAGGGGCTAGTATAGCTATTTATGTTGGGGAGGGGTGAGGGAAGGTTTGCTTAGGTACGGGGTCAGGTTGTTGAACATAGCATTGAGGAAGTCTGTGATGTCCACAGGGTCATCGATTTTGCCTGTTGGGGATGTAAGTTGTGTTATTTTCTTGTTTGTCTTGGGGTGTGGTATGGACCCAATAAATGCTCAGAAACCACGAGGATTTCCCAGGGTATTTTGCTGGAGGTTTGTGAAGTATTTCCTTTAGAGTGCTTTGTACTCTGCCTCAAAACAGGACTCTTCCTGGCATCTCATGCTGCCACCTGGATTCCTGAAAAAATCAGAATGTCGCCCGCCTCTGTGGTCGATCCTGCCTACTCTGCTTTTAGTCTTATGTCCTGTTCATGCTGCTAGTGCCAGGCTGTAGAATTGCTTGTGAAGAGATAACAAAAAAACATTTCCAGAGGGAAATGTAGTGTTTTGAAACACTTTTCATCTGGAGATGTACTTTTCCAAGTTATGGAATGACAGGACAGGGAGGAAGGGGGTTATTTTATATGTGACAGGAGGTGTAAAGGACACAGAGATACAGGAAAGCAGGGGGAGAAGGAGGGCTTGAGTGTTGGTCATGGTTAGACTCCAGGGTAATGGAGCCTTTTATCCAAGTGGGGGTTAGGGTATGGACCACCAACACGGGAGAGGAGTTAGACAAGGTTTGGGGAGACCATTGGCAGAATGGCAAGCAAAGGCAAGGTATTGGTTATTGGAGGATTTAATCTGCCAGATGTCAACTGTGCAATTCTGGCTCCAGCTACATCGTGAAGCAGAGCTGACATCAACTCCCTTCAGTGAGCATTTCTCAGGCTGTTGGTTACGGATACCACTGAAGATGGGGGCGTGCTGGATCTGGTACCTACAAATGGGGACAGCGCCTGGGCGTCACATGGGTAGCTACGGATACATGTGATCACTGCATGGTATAGTCTGGCATATGAATTGGTCAACAGAAAAAACACACCAGGTTGAGGTTCCTGGACTTCAGGAGGGCAGATTTGCTGGAAACAGATAATTATCTCGTGAGGTATCTTGAAAGGGTGATGGTGGGGAGGAGTGGTGGCACAATGAAAAGGATCGAAGAGGGAATAACTAAGGCAATGGCACACTATTTGAAGGAAATAAGCAATGGTAGGATGAGAAAGAGGCCACTATGGTTCTCAAAGGAGGTAGCTCAGGTTGTAAGGGAGAGGAAACAGCTTTTAGGAAGTACAAGAAGACCCAGATGGAGGGGCAGGGCAGTATATCTAGATAAACAAGGGAGGCAGGAGGAGGGTGAGAGCAGCTAAGGCACAAACAAAGAAGATGTTTGCCAAGGAGGACAAAAAAGTGCTAAGATTTTCTCTATGTATGTAAATGAAAGTAAGAAAGCAAGTGGTGGGATAGTGAGGATCAAGGTGGAGTCTGTGCAAAAGAAGAAAAAGCTAAAATTCTGAATGATTACTTCTGCTTGGTATTCCCATTGAGGGGACAGAATGAACCAACATGTATCAGCAGTCACTGGGTGAGGGCAGAGTGGACAGAAGTCCATTCTCAGAGGAGATAGTTCAAATGGAATTGGAAGACGTGATGGAAAACAAGGCACTCGCCAGATGGGATTCACCTAAGGGTTCTAAAAGAACTGAGCACGGTGCCAGCTACCCACTGCCAAACCTATTCAGCATCTCGTTGTGGACAGGGAAGTTCCATAGGACTCAGGTAGGTCAAATGTGGTCCCTCTGCAGAAGAGCGGCAACAAGAAGGAGGCTAGTAATCGCACACCAGTCACTCTCAGATCATTTGGGAAATTAATGGAGACAGTGTTGAAAGAGAAGGCTAGGGGAGCAGCTGGGGACCAATGGGCTAAATGACCGCCAGCAGCACAGTTTCGTGGGGGAGGGTCATGCCAACAACATCTCATATATTTTTTTGACTGGGTGACCAGAGAGGGAGCAGGTGAAGGTAGTGGATGCGGCCTATGTGAACTTGAGTAATGCCTTTGATATTGTGCCAAACAGGAGGCTAATAAGTAAGGAATAAGATATGATGAGGTATGAACTTATGGCCTGAAAAGAGCAGACCCCAGGCTCCTTTAGCAACTGGAAGTGCTCTTATCAGGCCATAAACTACACCCTGTGTCTTATTCTGCTGATAGAATGGGTCCCCAAGTAAAATAAAATAAAACAAAAATACATATATTGCAAAAAGATGTCAACATTTTTTAAAAAGAGGTTTTATGCCTAAAATGCGAAACATAGTTCCCTCTG
Organism: Neoceratodus forsteri; assembly: GCA_016271365.2. Taxonomy (NCBI): domain Eukaryota; kingdom Metazoa; phylum Chordata; order Ceratodontiformes; family Ceratodontidae; genus Neoceratodus; species Neoceratodus forsteri. Next base: position 1,189,129,826 of record CM057455.1, read on the forward strand.
TATAGTATCTGAAATTTGCTTGTCACCAGTAGGGGCCATATAGTTATCAGATAGTTATTAGGTTGGTTGTAACAGCCCACACATTACTTTTATTTTTATGTTGTTTTTAGGCCTGTCTTTAAACTTGACTAAGACCACACGCATTACAGGGAGCGAGGTGTCCCTTTGTAGCCACTGTAGCAGAGTGGCTTTCTTTAGCACATTGGTCTCATCGTGTCTTTTGTCTTTCAAAGAGAAACCGCTAATAAGGCAGCGCATGTCTTAACTGACAGAAGCTGCTGATAAGGAGAACATTTCGATCATGCTTGGCAGAAAGGGAGGTGGGGGAAGGAAGAAATGGAGCATGTAGCAATAAAGTCAGGGGCAAGAAATAGAGCAGGCAGCAGGAAATGAGGGACAAGAAATGGATCAGGCAACAGTGAAGTGAGGGCAAGAAATGGATCAGGCAACAGTGAGTGAGGGGCAAGAAATGGATCAGGCAGCAGTGAAGTGAGGGACAAAGAATGGAGCAGGCAGCAGTGAAGTGAGGGACAAGAAATGGAGCAGGCAACAGTGAAGTGAGAGGCAAGAAATCAGAGTGGGCAGCAGTGATGAGGGGCAAGAAATGAGAGCAGGCAGCAGTGAAGTGAGGGGCAAGAAATGGAGCAGGCAGCAGTGAAGTGAGGGCAAGAAATAGAGCAGGCAGCAGTGAAGTGAGGGGCCAGAAATGGATCAGGCAGCAGTGAAGTGAGGGACAGGAAATGGAGCAGTCAGCACTGAAGTGAGGCAACAAAATGGAGTGGGCAGCAGTGAAGTGAGGGGCAAGACATGGAGCAGGCAGCAGTGAAGTGAAGGGGCAAGAAATGGATCAGGCAGTAGTGAAGTGAAGCTTGTGGTCACAGTCGGGCACACAGTCGGGGCTGAGGAATGGAGCAAGGATCGCACCAACAATTGCCTGTGGTTTTGGGGTTTCAACCATGACACCCCATCCTGCACAGACTGACAGGCATTCGGTGTGTGGCTTACGGTCATCAGCCATAATGCTCATGCCATTACACCTCCACTTCACCTGGCATATATTAGGCATGCAGTGCTGCCCCTGGGTCTTCAGCCTGAACATTCACCCCATTCTCTTATACTGCACCTGTCTCAGCTTATTTCCTAATGGAATGGGTGAGCATAAGGGCTGAAGACCCAAAGGCACACCGTAATGCCTGTCCATGTCTGCAGGGTGGAGTGACGTGGAATGGCGTGAGCGTTATGGTAGATGACCCAAAGGCACACCCAATGCCTGCCAGTGTTTGAAGTGAGGTGGGGTTGGTGTTAGTTCAATACTTCACTGCCATTCCTATTATGCATCTCTCCAACTCCTGTAGTACCAATGCCAATACCAGCAAGCAAACATTCAGCATTGACAAATGCTTGTTATATATCCTATTTCTCTTCAGCATTTGTCTAAAAAATAAAGTGATAAACAGCTAGTGCCGATATTCAGAACTGCCCACAGGTGTAAAGGTTGCATCACTCCATCATTTCTGCCTTCTCCTGCCCTCTGAATATAGGGTGGATTGTGCTCCATTCAAACCACAGACCAGAGCACTGCACAGTACACCAGCACAGCACTGAATATAGCATGAATGACAGCACAGACCATGAAGGGGCAGCAAGCGGTGCAACGCTTTTCAAGTCATTGTGTATGGAAATGTACACCATGGGGGCTGTGGATGGGAGGAGAGGGCACCAAGGACAGGCACACAACACAGCTGCTTCAGTATCAAAAATAAACTTCACTGCAAAGAAAAGGCAACAGACCATACCATATCATAACATAACAGGCCATTGCACTTTTGTCACTCCTCACCCTGTACCTCTGCTAAGCAATCTGCTTTCTTCTGTAGAGTTCCTGACTGGAACAAATCCCACCCCCGTTACTCCTCATCACCTGGTTCCTTCAAATGCCAGCTGAAACTTGACCCCACACATGCTCCTGTTGCTCTTCCTGCAGTTATCCTTGAAGGCTGACTCTTAATCCATCCGTGTTATTGTTCATGACTGCATGCACAGGTATGGTTCCCTGCACTTTGTTACCTATACATGCAAATTGTTCATTATTTAGTCTATTATTGTATCACATTGTTAATTTGTCCATTCAGATATTGGTTACTCCATATTTGTCTGCTGCTTTCTCCACCTCTCCCTCCCTGGGTCACCTAGAAATGAGCCTTGGCTCAGTGTGCCTTTCCTGGTTACCAAATTTAAAATAAATAAATAACAAAACAGAGGGATAAAGGGAAGATAAACAGGGGTTGGTGCAAACACAGGGTAAAACAGTCCATCAGAAACACTTTATTGCCTACCTGCAGGCATGATCATGGTGCCACTGGAGGAGGGTGGGGCTGGAGGTGGTGTGACATTGGCACTGAGCTGCCGCATCTCCCGTACGGTCCTGGTAATGTCTTCCAGGCACCTCAGGATAAGGTTATTATTAAATACAAGAAATGGCACTGCAGGCAAATGTTATTTGAAATCTTAAATAGATTTGTTGAAGGAACCTAATAAATATAAACATACATTTATTTCAGTATACAAATTACATAAACTATTATTCAACACAATGTGCAGGTTCACATACCATGTCAGTTATAGCAGCCCAGTGCTTTTGAGACCCCAAAGACCTCTTCATCAGGGTTTGGCATTACTGTGAGATATTTAAGCAAAATACCACAAGAGTGTGGGTGATGCCAGGATTTACCCACACCTGGTGTGTTGTTCGTCATGAGGTGCAGTTGAGTTACCAACAACACACCACAAGTAGGAAAAATCCTGGTATCACCCACACTCACAAGTGGGATATTGCGATTATACATCTCACTCAATTTTTGTGAAAAAAATAAAGAGATTTTTTATTTTAAATGATTGTTTAATTTATTACATGGTGGAAAAAATAGTCCTCCTGAGTTGCAGGCTGCAGAAACTGCAGAGAGACACACAGTAAAGTGCTGCACCGGGACCGAGGAGACAGGGACATGTTCACAGCTTTCAGAATGGGGCCAAGTAGTTTTAGAAAACTGGGAGCAGTTTATTTAGTCACTTAGAGGAATGGTTTGTTTTCTGCAGAAAACTCTCAACTCATCCATTGATTGGGGAACTGTAATGTACTGAAGTGGAACCAGATGGGGAAAAACGTTTTCACGCAAACCGGGTGGAAGCAGATGTAGGTAAGATTTGTGATGTTTTATTTGGGCTCAGTGGCTTGCATGTGGCTTTCTGGAGTTTTTGTGTACTTGTGGCTGTCTCCTGGTGTACAATTAAGTGGAAGGAGCAGATGATTTCAGTTTTGAATTTGCGGTTAGCGGGTGGGTGAACATGGTGGCTGCTAGTTTCCTTGGTAGCGTTAGTGGGCAGTAGAGAACCAGTGTAGGGAGTGAGAATTTTGATGTTGGGAGTGTTGGAGCGATACTCAGTGGGCAATAGATGAGGCTGGCTGGTACTGGCACTTCTTCCGGTGGGGTCATACCATGATTTACTTTGTATATCGTGGTAGGCAGCCAATTAGGAATAGTACTGTTTATGCCATTGTATAATCATTTATATAGTGTTTCCAACCTAAGGTGCAATCAATTATCCCATCATCCAAGTTAATTGAAACCACTTAAATGAATGCATCACTTACACATTAATCTCTAAAATGCTTGAACAATGTTTTATACAGTCAGTGTATATTAAAGTGCACAACAATGACAACTCATTTATAATAATCTCTATATTTTAATCATATAGGAACATAAATTTATTTACCTTATTCTAATAGAACTCTTTCTCTTTTTCCTTTAAAAATTAAAATTATTACAACACCTGCTCAGGGAATAGTGTGGTTCAGCATGTGCTGGAAGGCTCTCATTAGTGCATAAAGGTGCAGTAATCTATTTACTGGGTAGTTCCCAAATTCTGTCACCCCAACGCACTGCCTCACAGCACATACTCCACCAACACTAAACCCTGAAAGAAAAGGACCTCATACTGTAATTCACAATATGAATTAATTCATTTATTGAGTAAGTCATACATAAACATTCTTCCTTCTAGTAAACCACCACAAAGATGGACCTCCATCCTGGAATAAATTAAATTCTTCCTTCATCACATTAGACCACATAACAAATTTTGTCTGAAATATTGCTTCTACAGAAAAGGTTTCAGTCCATAACATCATTAAATCCAGAGGGTTTTAATGCTTTTAAACAGAAGATCCATTTGGATTCCTTCTGATCTAACAGTCTCCCTCTTATCACCTCCTCTTGTTTGTACAGGCACATAGTCAATACCATATACTTAATAAGATGTTCTTTTGATCTGTCTGTAAACTCAGATGTCTAGCAATGGGATGTTGAATATTGTTCTCACTTGTGTAAATAGGAATGAAATAGGATTGAGGGGATACTGGGATGCATAGGAAGAGGCATCAATAGTAGAAAACAGGAAGTTGTTATCCCTCTGTACAGACAGTTGGTGAGACCCCATCTGGAGTACTGTGTGCAGTTCTGGAGACCCCATCTCCAAAAGACATAGACAGAGTGGAGGCTGTCCAGAGGAGGGCAACCAAAATGGTGCAGGGTCTGAACCAGAAGACATACAAAAGAAAGACTAAAGGAGCTAATATATATACCCTTGAGGAAAGAAGGGAGAGGGACATGATAGAAACTTTCAAGTACCTCAAGGGAATTAACAAAGTCCAAGAGGGTAGCATCTTCCAGAAAAGAGATGTGCAAGAACAAGGGGCACAATTTGAAGATAGAGGGACGGCTCAGAGGTAATGTGAGAAGTATTTTTTCACTGAGAGGGTTGTGGATGCATGGAACAGCCTCCCTGAGGAGGTTGTGGAGTGAAGAACAGTGGGGACTTCAAGAATGCATGGGACAGGCATAAGACAGTCTAGTGGGGGTGGGAGGAAGTAAGCTGTTGGTTAACTAGGATCTGCAGCTTATCTGTTAGGAAAATGGGCAGACTAGGTGGGCCAAGCGGTTCTTATCTGCCGTCCAAATTCTATGTTTCTATGTTTCTATGTTCTGTCTCAGTGCTCTAAAATGCTCCTATATCCGCTCTTTCAATTTTCTTGTTGTCTGCCCATAAACTTGTACAGGTGCACCAAATGGTATATACTACATATTGTGCATTGCAGGTAATGAAATGCTGGACATCCAGCTGTTTCATACCTGTGTTGCTGGAATTAACAAAACACAGTCTTGTATTGCATTCAAACAGGTAATGCAGTTGTGGCAGGAAAATAACCTTTGGGTTTCGGAACAACCAATTCCCTATCTTAGGTACCTTGTACTCACTATGTACTAACATGTCTTTTATATTCTGAACTCTTCTAAATGAGACTGGGGTTCTTTCTCACCTCTGTCCTTAAGATCTTTATCTGTATTGAGTAGGTGCCAATGTTCCTTAACTACTGACTGGATATCCATGGATACCGCAGAGTAAGTGATCACAAAGCTCACCTTTCCCTCATTCTCTTTTCTCTTATACTCCAGCAAGTCTTGTCTGTTCATCTGTTTTACTTTAGTGTCTGCCTGTTTAAGTGTTTTGTCAGAATATCCTCTCTGTCATAACCTTTGTGATAATTCCTGACCTGCTGTTTCAAAATCACTTTCTCTTGTGTTATTCCTCTTTAAACAAATTAATTGAGAGTAAGGCAGGCATTCTATCTGAAGTTTTGGATTGGCACTTTGTGCATATAATATACCATTCCTGCAGAACTTTTCCTGTACCCTTTTGTGGTGACCATTTCCCCACTGACACCCATCAGAACCAGATCTAAAAACTCTATTTCACATTTATCTCTCCTGGATGTGAAACCATGAAATCAATTTCATTCCTATTTACACAACTGAGAAAGTTCCCCATGTCTGTCTCTGAACCATCCCACACTAATAGCAAATAATTTATGTAATGGGTATAAAAAACTCTATTCTTATCAAATGGGTTACTGCTGGGGTCATATATTGCCCCTCCTCCACCAACCCATAAACAGGTTGGCATAGGAGGGGCAACACAGGAGCTCATTGCAGTACCTTGACTTGCAAATAATACTGCCTATCGAAAGGAAATAGTTTCCCTTTAAAATAAGCTGCAATGAGGAAATGATAAAAGGAACTGGAAACACCAACTCCGATTTAAACAGCATCCTGCTCCTGCCTCCATGCCTTGATCATGACCAATACTAGTATACAGTGAATTAACGTTTAGAACCAGCCAACTACTGTATATGTGGGCTGCCACATGAAACACTTAATTTTGTAGTACTGAGGTTGTGTCTCTTGTATAGGATCTCATTCTTACCACTTCCTGCTGCAAAAATATATCAATGTATGTTGTTAATGGTTCAAAAGTGAATTATTCCCGAAACTATCGGACATCTTGGGGGCATCTTTATTTTTATGTAACCCGGTATATGATAGAAAACAGGTGTCTGGGAGTACTCAGGGCATAGTGCATTAGATTCCCTTTCTTGCATCCAGCCCTTCTTCACTGATTCCTTCAGAAACATATATAATTTCTCTTTATACACCTTTTCTGGATTACTTTCAATATTTGATAGGTATTGGCATCCCTAACTGTCTTAGTGCCTCTGAATGATAGCTCTTTTTATCCTGAATGACAATGTTCCCACCTTTATCCGATGGTTTAATCTCCATATTTGTCATGTCTCTAATTTCTTGTGCTGCTACTCTTTCTGAGGCACTCAGATTTCCCAATGTGGTTTACTTCTGTTCTGTACAAGTACTTTCTCTGTGTTCCTAATGACAACCTCTGAAATACATTCAGGGCCTCACATCCAGTATTTAAGGAAGAGAACATAGATTTACCTTTTGCTTCTGGTTTAATCGCTGTAGTTTTCTCTATTATAGAATATCCTGGCACCCTCCCCAGACTCCACTTCCACATTTACATCCTGTAGTATTGCATTCAGTTCATCAGTAGAAAATGCATCAATTAATGCCCTCCTATATATTTCTCCCCAGATGTCAGCACTAAATCTTGCACTGAGTCTGTTGAGAAATGTTTCTTTAATTGTAATTTCCTGAACAATTTAAATAAATCACAGAAAATGTCAAATTCCTTCACTTTTGTACCAGCACAAAGATAAACCATACTTCAAAACATTCAGTTATTCATTACTAAATTGCTCTGAAGAAAGGTTAACGATTGTTAGATCTTGTACACAACGTTCCTCAGTATCAGATGTAATTTCAGGCATAAGCCATTCTACCTGTTCTAAGTCACAACGTCCTTTGTAAGACTTATTCCACTTGTACTCCACCTCCCACCTTGTCTTGTGACTTTTTGTGTTTTTTAAATATTTCCAGCTTTGGGGCCCACTGTTGATTCTCACTATCAGAGTCTGAGTGTTTCCACGTTTGTTCCTTCCCGTGATGCAGAAACTGACAAGAAATTATTATGGCTCACAGGGCTCATATGTGAATTTACTGAGGCAGAAACTTACTCGCCATTAATTCTTTTAAATCCTCCCAGCATCTGGACCAGATAATATTCCCTTTACTTTTTGAAAGAAATCTCATATGAGATAGTCGGTGCTCTAACTATGTTATTTAATGAATCACTTGCAAAGGGGTGGTTTTGAAGGAATGGAAAGAAGCATTGGTAATCCCTATTCATAATGGAGGTACTAAACAGAGTGTGAAACAATATAGACCAATTAGTTTGACATCTTGTATAGGTAACGTTATGGAAAAACTCTTATCACAAAAGATAAGTATGCATATAATGTGTAATGGACAAACAGATATAACTCAATATGGATTTTCTTCAGGTAGATCTTGTCACAACAATCTAATCAACTTTCTTGAGCCTGTTAGCAAAGCGTTGGATGCTGGTCTTCCATAGATATCATCTTTCTGGACTATGAAAAAGCTTTTGACTCTGTCTCATAAAATCCTGATTGAATGTCTATTAAATATGAAACTTCAAAATAATATTATAATGTGGATTTTATCTTGGTTGACAGACAGACAGCAACAGGTTAGCATTAGGGGATATAAATCCACCTGGTGAGATCACTAGTGGGTACCTCAGGGATCAGTGTTGGGCCTGATCCTATTTAATATTCTGATTTCTAGTATTTCTACTATCTCACAGGAGTTTGGTTAATAAATATGCTGATGATGCTAAAGTAGGCAGCATTGTTAATGACATCACTTCTGCACAAAATCTATAGGATAATTTGAATAAAATATCGATCTGGGCTAAGTTGAACAAATTAACCTTTGATCTACCTAAATGCAAAGTGACTTTGGTAAAATAATAGATTGGTTGATTATTTTATGAATAATACCCTGTTAAGTAAGGTAACCTCTGAGAAGGAATTGAGAGTTTATGTTACTAATAATCTGAAATTTTCTGAACATACAAATCAAACAGTTAAAAAATGCCATAGGTTAATTAACTGTATTCTGAAAATGTTAAGAGTCGGGAGCCGAAGTATTAATACCTTTATATAGCAGTATAGTTAGATCTCATTTTGACTACTGCTCATCCTTCTGTGCTCCAACATTAGTTCAGGATAAGCTGTCCATAGAAATGTACAACGGAGATTTACAAAACATATTAGTAACCTAAATTCATTCTTATATGAATATAGACTTAGAAAATTGAATCTCTTCTCCTTGGAATATCATTCACTAAGAGGTGACTTATGTTAATTTACAAAGCAACAAAAGATGTGGCCTTATTTCAGACTATATGTATAGACTGGACTCCTCCATAAGTAATACTCAATCTCACAATTTGAAGCTAAGAGCAAATATAAACAAGACTAATAAAAGAAACCATTTCTTCACACAGAGAATAGTTCTAATCTGGAATTCCGTACCACAGGAAGTGGTACTAAGTGATAACTTGCTGAAATTTAAACAGAATTTAGATCTATATATGGAGATTTCAAATACAAATTCCACCAGGCTAAGGTGGCGAGTTCATAATGGGTTAGTCCCTCGAACTCGCACTCACCTATGAACCTATGAACCACCTGATTGACCATTTCTCCTGCAAAACTTCCTGCTACCTCGCTATTATTGTCTTTACAAAGTTCTCCACCGAGGTCCCATCTGCCTGTTCTGGTGGTAGTTCAGATGGAAGTTAAAGATCCCATAGCACTTCTCGAAAGAGCCGGGGAATTTCCCTGGTGTCCTGGCCATTCCCCCCATTCACTAAAATACCACCAACAGCTTAATCTGGTTCAAAGTCAGTTGCCATTCTTCTGTATCCCTTCCCCGGTGCGTCTGGAAAATAGGTAGGATTTGCCTGGTGCACTTACCCGTCAACAAAACTAAATAAATAAATATATTTTATCATTTTGGTGGTCCCTTTCATCCCTGGTGAATTTAGTTTTCTTCCTATTAATTAATTCAGCCTCCATCTCTTCACTTTTTCAATAAGTTTCAAGTCCAAACTTTTATATAAGCTCTACGTTAGTAAAGGACTGTAATTGGATATGCAGGGTTTTAATGTCTTCCAAAACAATGTCCCGCTGGTATTCATCTTCATCTATCTGTATTTTGGTGAATTCATTAGAACTATCATGCAGATTCTTTTCCCACCTCTCCCGATAGTGCATATTTACCAATCCACAGGCGGGCATTTTAATTACCCGTAAAACTCGGGAACTCTCTCATTCTCAAGGCTTTTTCAAGAACCATATGTCATAATGCAATGCTACCTCCTTCATTACTACTTTTTAAGCTTTGCAAAGACAGTGTGAATGTTTGTTTCATAGGAGCTGGAACCACTGTAGCTTGAAGAAGGATAAGGTGCTGTTTGCACACCAGCCAGTGGAGCAGGTCATCCTGGCACTCAAAACTCTCCAGTTTCTGGTGATGTTTGGAACTCCTCCAGACATCTATAGACAGAAAAATGTACTCAGCCAGCAGTGCACACAGGATGGATCATGCAGGTGTTGACTATCCCTCGCAGCCACAGTAAACCCAGTCAGCACATGCGCCACCATGTCACACAGGAATGGCTGGTGGCTGACAGTCACAAGTGAGCAGAGTTGGACTGGCCACCCAGATACCTGGAAATGTCGAGGTAACCCCCATGTTGGGTACCTGGTCACCACTGGAGCATTGAAAATCGCTGCTGCTGTCATCGATTTCCTAATGAAATTAGGTAGTGTGGCCATTGCAAGAAAAGTTAAGATGCAAACATAGAGCTAGTGTAACAGATATAAATGTAATACTGATAAGAATGTGTCACCTAGGTCCACCCTTATTGATGTTCCAGGAGGACCACTGTAGCAACCTTCAACTGTGCCCCTGTACCCCAGTCTGACTCTGTCATGTATCAGGTGTGGCATATTAGGGACAGCACTGTGGACTCATACACTGGAAGGATGCACAAGCAATGGCTGTGCCATTAAGTGGCAGTGCAGACCCGGCCAGGGCATGGCAGAAGTCTGGCCTGTGGGACATGCATCAGCAACACCATACTAGGGTTGAACACCAATATCATGTCCCAGGTGCCCAGGCAGGAGCATACACACAACTTATGGCAGCTGACTAGGAAACAAGTGTACCAGCCAGCCCTGGCATGCAAGACACAGACATCCAGGTTCCACCCTGGGTGGCTGATGGGATGGGGAAGAGGCACACATACATTACACACAACACAGCTGAACATGGCTGGAACCAGCAGGTGGCACTGTGTGCAGCTGCTATAGTGCATACCACTGTAGTAGTGGTGTACATAGTAGGGTGCTGGACACGCTGTGCACAAGTCAGCACAGCACTAGTGGAGGCTGTGCTGCAGCCAGGGCATGTCCAGTATCTCTGTGGTCCCCAGTGCACACCGCATAGAGTGGGGACTGGGTTGGACTAGTCTGCCAATATACTTAGACATGTCCAGGTTGGCCCTCTGGTGGCTGCTTGGCTACCTGATATAGCTCAACACACACTGCATGTAGCAGCCATATCCTACCTGACTAAGGCTGATGGGCCACTGCAGGTACTGTTTCAGTACCACCGCAGCACCACAGCTGCACAGTGATGGTGCCCATCCATATGGCTGTGTCACCCCAGCCCATCCCCATTGCTTGCACGGTGGACCCCTGCAGCCACTATCCAGATGTCCCCCTGTTCCATGGTCAGACCAGGATTATGTTCCCCATGACAAGGACAGAGGGAGGGCATTGGTTGCATGATCAATGGCATCTGTCTGTATGGGTGGCCTGCCCCTATATAGTGCAGTCCTTGTGTCCTAGTTGGCACAGTGTCAGGAGCCACCACCCCAGCTGTGTCCCCATGCACTCCAGATATGGTCGGACCTCACACACTGCTCATTGATGGCCCCACTGCCCACCGCACTATGCCAGAACTGTGGGACAGAAGTGAGCTGCTGAGGGATGGCACACACTGCATGTGGTACTGGATATGCTAGCAATGCAATGGGACACCCACAGTGGTCATTTGAGGCACACAGCTGGTCCTCAAAATGGTGGAACTCAGCTAACACCCTCTTCAACAACCAGGATGTGCAAGGAGTGAGACTGCAAACTAGCGAGACCAATTATGCCTGGATGATGGCTAAAATGGAAGATTTATAAGGATGAGGCAAACAAAATAATCTACAGATCCTGTGTTTGCCATAAGGGTTGAAGAGGCACAGACTAAGTGCAGTACCTTCATCTAAGCCTCCTCCAATGGCTGCAGCCGGATCCAGCTGTCAATGATTTTGAGATCAAACAGGCACACAGAATCAGGAGGAACATCAACATCTCCAGCCAGCAAGCCCAGATCCTTAATATTCAAATTTCTCCACTAGCAGGACAGAGAAATTATTCTGAAAGTAACAAGGGCTTACGGATGTCATGGTGGCTGAGCAGAGGATACCATTTACCCAACTACCTTGCTATAATACTACAACATCATCAGGCCTTCAATATGATCAAGATTGGACTATGAAACAGAGAGCTGAAATACTCGCTCCTCTACTCTGCTGTGTTATTGGTAATTTTTAGGATTGACAGCATTCTTTTGCAACCCCAGTTCAGGTAGATCAGTTTTCAGTCCCAGCATGGCCCAGCTTTCTCTCCTTGGCACTAGCTTGATGTACCAGTAGAGCCTGCCCAGCCCATAAAGTTCAAGTCCCTGGCAGAGGAGATACCAATACTTGATCGATAATGGGGAACCATGAGTACTTTTATGAGGAAGATGCCTTCACGGGAGACTACAATGGGGAGTGAGATTGCAGAGCTGCTCAGAAACTAATTGTGCCATGCCAGAGCCTGCCCTTTTGGGTAATCCTACTCGACAGTGACTTTTTTTGACAGTGGGGTCCCTACAGTGACTACAGTGCCACGTCACTGTAGGGAACCCGCTGGAACCGCGCACTGTCTGTCGGGGTCCTGCACTCCCCCAAATCAGCTCCAACTTGAGATGGTAATGCTAAGTGGGTGGGTGGGGTTTCTGGGGTTCAACACTTAGTGCCAGTGGAAACTGGCAGCTGACTGCAACATGCGGTCGACCTGCTGGTTTTGCTGTAGGGAAATTCAACAAAAATTTTGTCAACACTCTTTGTGGATCCCCATTTTTGGATACTGCAACTGCAAATTCTCTGACTATTGTCTGGCGGATGAGGCAGACAAGGGAGTCCTCCATTTTGCTAATAGGCTGAATAGACATTCAAAACAAACCCTTGTTTGCTGCTGCCTGTTATCTGCTGCCTGAATGGCTCCTCCCTTCCCTAGTGCACTGTTACATAGAAACATAGAAACATAGAAGTTGATGGCAGATAAGGACCGCAAGGCCCATCCAGTCTGCCCATTTCTTTTCTACCTTATAAATGTGCCTTGACCTTTGCTCTGTCAGTGACCTATCTATTCATAGTCATTTGTATTGCTCCCTTATGCCTATCCCATGCCTGTTTGAAGCCCTGCACTGTATTCATAGCTACCACTTCTTGTGGTAAGCCATTCCATGCATCCACCACCCTTTCTGTGAAAAAGAATTTCCTCACATTCCCCTTAATCGGCCTCCCTCTAATCTCATGCTGTGTCCTCTTGTCCTGCTATTTTCTTATATTTAAACATGTTAGACTCTTTCACCTTGTTTATGCCCTTAAGGTGTTTGAATGCCTCGATCATATCCTCTCTCCCTCCTTTGCTCAAGGGTATACATATTGAGCTCCGTTAATCTGTCCTCATATGTCTTCTGATGCAGTCCCTGCACCATTTTGGTTGCCCTTCTCTGGACTGCCTCAATTTGGTTAATGTCCTTGTGAAGGTGTGGCCTCAAATACTGCAGGTACTCCAGATGGGAGCCTAACCAGTGTCTTGTACAGAGGATTATTACCTCCCTCTTACGACTTGTGATACCCTACTAATACACTAACACCCCCCCTAGCCTTACCTACTGCTTTAGAGGTCTGCTTGGATGATTTTAGGTCATCAGTGATGATGATGCCCAAGTCTCTTTCTTCCTTTGTGACTGCTAGCAACTCTCCTCCCAGCCTATAGGTGGCTTCAGGGTTTCTCTTCCCTATGTGCATGATTTTGCACTTCTTTGCATTAAATCCCAGTTGCCACTCTTCTGACCATTCTGCTAATTTATCCAGATCTCTTCTCATTCTGCCCACCCCATCTGGATCATCTACTCTGTTGCAGATCTTGGTGTCATCTGCAAACAGACAAGCCTTACCCTCTAGTCCATCTGCAAGGTCACTAATGAAGATGTTGAAAAGGACTGGCCCCAGGACTGATCCTGAGGTACCCACTTGTGACTTGCATCTCTTCTGACTGTATACCATTTACCACCACTCTCTGTTTTCTGCCCGTCAACCAGTTTGCCACCCAGTTGACCAACTTCCAACCACCCGAGTCTACCCAGCTTATTTATCAATCTTCTATGTGGAACAGTGTCAAAAGCTTTGCTGAAGTCAAGGTAGGCGACATCAACTGCTCCCCTTGGTCCACCACTCTGGTTACCCAGTCAAAGAAATCTATGAGATTAGTTTGACAGGACCTTCCTTTGTAAACCCATGCTGTCTTGGATCCTGTGCCCCTATGGATTCCAGGTGTTGCACTATCGTTTCTTTAAGGAGTGCCTCCATAATCTTGCCCACTACTGAGGTAAGACTGACTGGTCTGTAGTTCCCCGCCTCCTCCTGCTACCACTCTTGTGGAGTGGGATCACATGAGCCCTTCTCCAGTCTTCTGGGACCTCTCCTGTGCTCAGAGACTCACTAAACAATTCTGCTAATGGCTCTGCTAGTTCCTCCTTTAGCTCCTTAAGTACCCTGGGATGTATGCCATCAGGTCCCATTGCCTTATCCACCTGAGTTTAGCAAGCTCTTGTAGGACCCTTTCTTTTGTGAAGGGAGTAGTGCTCACCTCCCTCCCCTGTGTCCATGATGCTGAGCTGTGGGCCCTGTCCTACCTTCTCTTCAGTAAATACTGAGCAAAAGTATCTATTTAGGATAGATGCCTTTACAGGGTCCTCCTCCTCACATGCTCCTTTTCTCCATTAAGCTTAGCAATACCTCTGGACTTTCTCCTTTCACTAATGTATCTATAGAAAGTCTTGTCACCTTCTTTACTGTTGTGCTAGTGTTTCCTCAGTTTGGGACTTTGCCTGCCTTACTGCCTTACCTGCTTCCCTTAGGGCAGTTTGGTATGCCTCCCTATCTTCATCCGCTGTGTTCCCTTATATTTCCTGAAGGCCAGCCTTTTGGCTCTGACCTTTCTGCTACTGTATTTGAGAACCAAAGTGGTTTCCTTCTTCTTTTGCACTTCCTTTTCTGTCTAACACAATGGGATGTTGCTTCAAGTATTGCATCCTTAATGCTTTCCCACTTTGCCTGTACCCCCTCACCTGTGTTTCTTTTTGCCAGGGCTAGCTTAACTCTGTGAGCCCATCTTATCAAAGTCAGCTCCTCTGAAGTCCCATATTTTTGCCTTGGAATGGGATGATTTAGATGTAGTAGCCAAACTGAACCATACCATGTGATGGTCACTGCCCCCAGGTGACCTTCTACCTGGAGATCTGTGATCCCTTCTTTGTTAGTCAGTACTAGATCTAGGATAGCCCTGTCTCTTGTGGGTTGCTGTACCAGTTGTTTGAGGCCCTCCCTGCAGGAATCCACTATGAGTCTAGTTCTGGCAGATGTTCCTGCTGGTATTGACCAATCTGTATCTGGCATGTTGAAGTCTCCATTATCAGAACCTCCCTTTAGCTGTCACCTTGCTCAGGAGCAGATGCACAGCCTGTGAACTGATCCAGAAGAAAGTCTTACTAGTCCCTTGTAACTGTGACTTTCAACACTTTGTTATGTGTTTCACTACTACCCAGTGTTAAGTGGTAATGTCTGGAACCACCTTCTGTTCCATTACAGTGAGGATTGTTCAAAGTGTTTTATGGCTCCCTTGGTACCCATATACTATGTTTTGGGGACCACTGGGCCTCATGGCTAAGGAAGCTGTCTTCTGTTGCAGACTAATATTTGTTTTCTGTGCATTTTAAACAGGGACTGTTTTGCATGTTGTGTTGGAGATATACAGCGATTTGCCACCTTGCTCCCAGTCAGCCCTTTCCAACAGCAATCACTTTATTTGCTACTCAGTCATGCCTGCTATGGGTGACTACTGGCACTATGGGGCCAATGTACTAAGTGCATATCTTGTGCCCAAAGTGATGTAATGCCAATGTGCAGCTACATGCCCTGACTGTTGGAAAATCAATGTGCTGTGTATGAACATGTACATAGTGCAAGCTGATGCAAAGGTGTGGCAAACAGAAGCATGCAGTGCTATGTATAGGACTGCTGGATGATCCAAACTGCCCCTTGACCCCACCATTTATGTGCATGTGCACTGCCCCTGTAAATGGGAACTGAATACTGTGATGAAGAAGGTGCAAGAGCCAAAGAGAGGGACAGCATTGCTGAGCCTAGGGCACCCAGCTCACTTGAAAGATCTGAAAGCACAAGATGTGGATGCCCTGAGAGCTGTGGAGGCTGCTGGGTGCACAGTGGTGCCTGGTTACAATCCACAAATTTCACAGGCAGGCAAGTGGCAGCCATGATGCTGGATATTCAGGCAAACTATGTCATGCTGTATGGCTGAGTCCCTGAAGGTACCATCTGAGACCAAAGCCTGCCTGTGGCTTGATGTCCAGGCTGTCATATATCCAGCCAATCTGGAGCGCATGGACTCTGGTGGCCATTAAACACAATTGGAATAACCTTGGGTCAGCTGTCGGATGGAAGCTGGCAGCCATACAATGAGCACAGCAAGGCAAAGGTGGTGGCCTGTCCACACAGGTGCTCATCTTAACTCCCATCAAGATGATGGTGGCTGACTCCCTTGCCAGTGTTATCCAGCATGGGAAGGAGAAGGGAATGGACACATTGCCAGGTATGGGGTACAGTGCAGGGACAAGAGAAGGGACATACAGGACACCACGAGAATACTGACCACCCTGTGTTGCACCCTGCAGAGCCTGAGATGGTGCTCAGCCCCCAGGCACTACCAGCACCCATGGTGGAGGATGACACAAAGGCTGGCATAAGCACAGATAGCACAGGTATGTACCACACTGTTCCCAGCAGAACACATGCAAACACATGGCGATGTGCCTTCAAGTAACACCAATCTTTACTCTCTTCCACAGATATCATGAAGGGGACAGTGGACCTGGTGGTGGAGATGACCCTACCTGAGGTCACAGAAAAGGAGACTGTGGTTGAGACACTGGAGGATGCACAGGATGTGGACACAAAACCCACAGGAGCAAACACATGGCCACCCCATCCTTGCACCACACCCACTAGCACAACACGGTTGCCTGCCCAGTGGCAGCATATAGGGCACTGAGTTCTCCATGACATAGCCCCACATGCCTGGCCAGTCAGTTCACCCTGCTGGCACATGCCCATGGCCAGGGAACACAAGGGTGCCCGGGCCACTGCACAACAGCCATGTGACAATGGGGATGAGGGTCCCTCATACCATCTGCCATGCCAGCAACAAACAGTATCCACTTCTGGCATACTGCATATGCACTACCCCAAGGTGTGCCAGCTGAACATGACCACCTGCAGACCGAGCAGGAGAACATAGAGTCCCTGAAGGACCTGACTGTAGAGGTGCGGGGGTGCAGCTCAGCATTAACCAAATTGGCAACCTTCTGGAGCAGCTGACTGAACACCTGTTAGCCATGCCTGTCACACAGGCCCCAGCAGTCCCCATACCATGGCTAGATGCACCCCTGTCCTCAGTAGCCAACAGCTCCTCCAGACCTATGCCACAGATGGACACCCCTGCTCAGGCTATGGACACCTGTCATAGTGGCCACATGGCACACATAGACAACCCACCCAGCCAGCTCTAGTGGCTCCCCAGAACAAATGCCACACATGGATGGAGCAAGCCTCCAACACCCACCACCACTGGGGCCTCAGAGGTGCTCGTGGAGCACCAACCACAGCAGGTGCTGGATGCAAAGCCAGATACATGGACACATGGGGAGGCAAGGTGACTGCCAAAACCAGGCATTTGGGCACATGGTCATCTAAATGCCTCAGAAGACAGAAGGCTAGTAGGAGATGAGCCATGGCCATGGCAACACATCGCTACCATGAGGAAATAGCAGACCAGAACTGTACACAGCCACGTATGCTTAGATACAATCACAGTACTCCCCTGTACAGAGCCAATAACACCCACAAACATGGACATAGACAGAAATGCATAACAGCTTTGGGAATGGACACATAACCCTCCATGGGCACTCAGATTGTGCCAGACTCATCAGTGTGCCATGAAGGTGTTCCTTGGCCAGACAGTGACTCAGAACCTTGGCACTGTGTCATCCCCTCCTCATTGCCCTGTGGGATATCACCCTGTTGGTGTGGAAGGTACCCATTTGCATATGGCTATATTATACAGCATAGCACATGTAGTGATCACTCTGCAGGCCTTCCCAGGGCAGCCTCATCATGCCACTGGTGTTATCCAGGCACCAGAACCTCATCTTCAGCACACCTATAGTCCTCTCAATCATGACATGGGTATTTATATGGCCTCATTGTATACCACCTCCTCTGTGCAGTTTGCTGCCAGGAATGGTGTTATCAATTATGACCAAAGTGAATATCCTCTGTTAACTAGGCAATGGGTACAGAACAGACGTGTTAACATGCTGTGGCACCGTGCTGACCTGCATCACAACTGCCACATATCCATACTCACCTAGCAGCCATTCATTGGCACCACCACGCATTGCGAGTGGAGACCATACAGCCTGGACCCGGCCCAATATGTACAAGTCATGACAGGACCCAGGTACTTGGCATACAATTTGGTGATGATCCCACTTTCAATGCAAACAATCTGGCAGTTGTGGCTGTGGAACCCCTTTCTGTTCCAGTACACCTCCTCATCCATGGTTGGAGCTAGGATCTCCACTTGTGTACAATCACCTCAAGTACACTGGGCATGCCATGCATGGCATGGAATGCCTTCTTTGTGGTACCAATCTCAGCCAATGCTGTAGGAAATGTTATTTGCTTATGTACATTCTTTAGTAGGGTATCTGTGAGCTGGTGCAGGGCCCTAGACATGGATGAATGGCTTACACCAGTGACATCCACAGTAACCCTCTGGAAGGACCCTGTGGCATAGTGTGACAGGACACACAGCACCTTCATTTTTACAGTCATTGCCCACGATCTCTATGCCTGAGGAGCCAGCTGTGGTCAGAGCATGTCACGCAAGCTTGAGATCGTGGCATGGTCCAGGTGGAATCATTCAATACATTGGGTATCTCGCAGTTTCTTGACATCCAGCCACAGCCTGAATATTCAGGGCCTGGGGCATGCCCTCATAGCTCTTCCCTCTCCCATTTACCCTTGAACAAGAGAACATTTAGTAGTAGTCCTGGGCACATTCTATGGGCCCACTATGTATGTACTGACCACAAACCCTTAATCCACACACAGCTCTTTCCTGTGTGCCATTCAGGCATCCACTACGCCAGATCCCCTAAAATGGTGGTGACCTGGCTGATGGCAGGGTGACATCTCATAAGTGGGTGTCAACGGGCACCATATACTATTGGTGTCAGCAATGGTGGAGAGCAGCTGAACAGTGCAGCAGGACAGCAACCGTTCTGGAGGTGGGATGCTGTGGGGTCTACTCTTGCAGTCTGTGTTGGGTATCCTCCATGGCATGAAGACACATAAAACTGTCCCACCACTGAATGTGCACAGTAAATCAATGCAGTAGAAACAACAAAACTGAAGCACCATTCACTAGCACACAAAAATGTAGGCTAACACTTCTATAAAGTGCATAAATATTTTATTACATTAGATCTTTGTGCCAGTACCTTCCATAGGAACACCAGCAGGAGCTCCTTTCATCAAGCTAGCCTCAGACCGGTTTTGCTCAGGGCGTCATCAGGAGTGAAGTTCTGATCTGAACATCAATTGTTACTAAATTACCATCTTAAAGTGACACACCATTATCCATACATACAGTGTAAATACTACGTTGTCAAAACATATAGCAATATGTGCACCCAAGCCATTGGTGCATATATTTATCTCCAACTTAAATGACAAATATAGAAACAATACTTAAAAAACAATAATAAGCACAAATGTATTTCTATACTGTGGAAAGCCAGTCAAGGGACAGTACCTGCAATCATCATAATCATATAAACATGTTAAAAATGTAATACATGTTCATATATATCTATATATATATAGACACACATATATATATGTGTGTATATATATATATATATATATATATATATACATATATACATAGACTGTCATAATTTATATAGAGAAAGTATGTAACCATATAAGGGAAGGGTTTAGTCATAAACTAGTAATCGGGGTGTAGAAAGGATGGAGAGGCTCATCTTGGAGAAAGACGTTTACTAATAATAGATGCATATATTGCTAAGAGCCAGGAATAATACATTAATCCCTAAATTTAAATGTGTCCGAAATATGCCTAATAATATTCAAATGTTTGTCATTGTAGTAAAATAGCAAGAATATATATATATATTTACAGAGGCTATGTAATGGGCAGGAGTGTGATATGGATAATATTGTCACTCCTGCAGCGTGAGCTCTGGATACTCATGAGTGCCGAGGCTCATGTGTTCTGAGTTTGTTTAAGTGTTTCTGAATGGGATGGGAGTGTTACACACAGTATGAGAAACAGGTGAATGTGTTTGGCAATGCTAAATAAAGTTAGTTTCAGCAAGCAGTGAGGAACAGCAACTGTGAGGCACTGTGATTTAGATTGCAGTTTTTTGAACTTAAAATAACATAGTAATGGGCTGGGAGTTTTACAAACCCTGTGGAAACAGCTACATTTTCTTTGCAATGTTAAGTGAGTTACTTGCAAGTAGCAGTGAGAAACAAAAAGTGTGAGGCACTGTTATTTAGAATGCAGGAGGATTTTTGAAAATGTAGTAATGGCTTGGGAGTTTTACAGCACTGTGGAAAACAGCTGAATGTTCTTTTGAATGTTAATTGAATTACTTGTAGGTAGTAGTGAGAAACAGATTTGTAAAGAAGTTCAATTTAGTATGCAGGCTGGAGTGAGTGAGTGAGTGAGTGGTGACATCGGCAGAGTATGTACATTTGTCAGATATTTTAACTCCGTGAGATCATCATCAGATATCCCACTCCAGTGGAAATAACCAAGTTTATCACACTGATATTGCTCTCACCCCATTGTATAAATATAAATATATATAAACAAAAGCTAGACATACCCCTATTGAATAAATAATATAAGATTACTCTTCATTATTCAGAGTGCTTCAGAAGGCCTGCCCTGTGGAGTTGGTTAAGTACCGCCCTTTGTGGGATATAGATTACAAGGCCTTGCGCGGTGTGACCTCTCATCTCACGTTGGCAAGCAGTGATCCAGAGACCCTCGTGTCAGCTTATAATATAGCCATAGCGGGGCTCTGGATTCTATTGTTCAGTTTGTGTTCGCCCCTCTCCCTTTGCCCCAAGTCCCCTTGGTTTGATGGGACATTGAGGGAGATGCGGAGACAGGGACAAGGTTAGAGTGTTGCTGGTGAAGGTCCGCCTCGATGCCGACCACCTTAGATTGATGGATCATTATTCGGTCTATCAATCTGCTATCACCCATAAGAAGGCAGAATTCCTGTCCAGGGAAATCGCAGTTGCAAGAATTGACCTGCTCAGCTGTTTCGAACTGTGGACAAACTGTGCAACCCATCCTGTCTGCAAGTTCGGAAGCTTTTCACAATTGAAGTGCAATGAGCTTGCTCTGTTCTTTGCAAATAAGGTGGCTGACATTAGGGCAGAACTGTTGCCATCACATTCTAGGGAGCAGCCATGGTCCGGTGTGGGATCACGGTGCCTCAGATTTCCTGGAGTTCCTTCAGCCAGCTGGAGTTCATGGATGGCATGAGGATCATCTAGCATATGCGCTCTACATGTTGTAGTTTGGATCCTGGACCGACCTCCCTAATTCTGGGTTGTATTGAAATCATCGGTCCTGTCCTTGTGCAGATAGTCAGGTGCTCCTTGGAATCTGGTGAGTTTCCTAGCTCCCTGAAAGAGGCGGTGGTGACACCCTCTTTTTTCTTTCTTTCGCCTTCTAGCCATCGAAGCCCGACATCAGCCCACTCACGCCCACCTCCCCACATTGGCCTCGGCCCTCCTGATACCCATGGCTTACCCCCATGGTGGGGCTGCAGCACTGGGCCCACATGCTGCAGACATGGGACTAGGTCAGGGGCTGGCCTGGGGGGCTAATTGAACACTTGATGGGCTTCATTAATGGCTCTCGGTGGCTTTCCCCATTTTCCTTTTCTGGGAGGCGGGGATGTGCAATGACGCAAAGCATCCTGACCCACCTCAAGTACGAACTGTTGATGTCGGCAACCGTCGACTCCCAGCCTCCGCCAGGGGTCATGCAGGCTCCGATCACCTCCCATCCCTCCCCGGAGAAGGAGAGCAGTCCATAGGACACTCTATCCTTCTCCCCGGCCGCCCTTCAGCGATCCGGGTCCATTCCCGAACCCGGCGCCCGCGCCGCAAGCGGAAATCCCACCGCCTGAGCCGGCAGGCCGGCGACACCCCTCTTGAAGAAAGCTACCCTTGGACCCCTGACTGTCTCGAAAAACTACAGACCTATCTCTAACCTTCCCTTTGTTGGGAAGGTGATTGAAAAGTAGTGGATGCACAACTGGAGGACCATTTGACCATCCATGACATCTATGAACCCCTCCAGTCTGGATTTCATAAAAGACATAGTACTGAGACAGCGCTGGTTCGGTGCTGAATGATCTCTTGATGGCTAGAGATCAGAAGAGCCGTTCCATCTTGGTTCTCTTCAACCTTTCTTCAGCGTTTTACACTGAAGATCACATGGTGTTGATAGAATGCCTGAGGCTGCTTTGTGGAATATCTGGAACCGTCTTAAGATGGTTCACTTCATTCCTCACTGGGAGATCACAACGGGTTGTGTCCAGAGATTTTTCCTCAGATTCAATGGCTTTGTTGTGTGGGGTGCCTCAGGGTTCAGTATTGTCACCCATGTTATTTGCAGTGTACATACTACCCATCAGAGACATTGTAAGGAAGTATGGGCTGAGGTTTCACTGTTATGCAGATGATACACAGCTCTATCTTTCTTCGCTCCCAACCAGGGGCTTTCTTGGACTTTAATAGCTGTCTAAGAGAAATCCAGGAGTGGAAGAATTCCAGCTGGCTGAGGTTGAACTCAGATAAGACTGAGGTACTGGTTGTGGACCGGGCTGACATATAGGGGTAGGGTAGTGTTGCTCCCTCGGAATTCTTCTGGGTGGCGTTTCTCCGACCTCTGAAAGGGTGCGGAACCTGGGGTAGTTCTTGATGATAGGTTGACATGGCATTCACAGGTGTCAGCAGTCATCAGGACTTCCTTTATCATCTTAGGAATATCGCCAGGGTTTGGCATCTTGTTCCGTCTGCCGACCTGCCTACTTTAGTCCATGCCTTCATGTCCTCATGCCTGGACTATTGCAGCTCCCTTTATCTAGGGCTTTCTGGTGTTGAAATCTATCATCTGCAGCTAGTGCAGAACTCTGCAGCCAGCTTTTGATGGGTTCTAGAAGATCCTGTCATATTACTCGGTGCTGCGTGATCTGCACTGGCTGCCAATCGGTGGCTGGATCACCTTTAAAGTTGGCTTGCTGACTTTTAAAGCCCTACATGATCTGGGCCCAGCCTATCTGAAAGAACTTCTAGTTCCCTATCACCCTGATAGATCTCTTCCGCTTGGCCGACGAGGGTTGCTAGAGGTCTCAAGGGTGAATTTAAAATCTGGTGTTCAGGCATTCTCAGTATGTTGCCCCACCCTTTTGAACTCTCTACCCTGTCGGTTACGGAGTGCACTTCTGTGGAGGGTTTTAAGAGGGATTAAAGACCTTTTATGGGAATCTGCATTCACTGAATATTGATTGTTTTAATTGTTTGGTTTGCATGTATTTTTATTATGCTTGTTTTAATTGTTATTATATACGGTGCTGACACTTGAAGGGCCGTATAAATAAAAAATTATTATTATTATTTATTATTCATTTTGTCTGCCTATTCTTATACATATATAAAATTCCATCTAAATACCACAATATCTAAACATCATTCATTAACAATTATCACCATCTAGGCTCCAAACTTTCCCATTTATCCATCTAAATTGATTTATTTGGCTAAAAATACTGTTAATTCAACAGCATCATTAAGTACCAGACCTCTTAACCCACCTAATGTATAGATCCAAAATGTTTCCTTTTATACAACAGCAAATCCAAACTTCCACTCCTCGGTCCCCTAACAACCGTTCAATTCCTATGAACTTAAATTCATGTTCCTCTCTCTTTACCTGTTTAGAAATGTGCTGATATTATACCTTGATATAGAGGCTATATGCTTGCATGCCCTATCAATCACATGGTGGTACTACTGTCCATTATGTTTCTGTAATTAGAGTGGAATGCTTAGATGAATAAGCCCAGTAATCTGCATGTCCTGTTGCTTCCCCATGTGATTATGCTTGGTGAAAGCAAAACTCCTGGAGTCTCAACTCATACCTGGAGGTCCGCGGAGCTGGAGAAATGGCCCAAGCTGCCCTGAGTGTCTTAGTTCCTATGCTAGCAAGGGATTAAGAGACTCCTGACTACTTGATAGAAGTAGATTCTGGTGTGTCTTCACCAGCTGGACTCGGTATATTGCAGCTACCTTGGTTTCTACCTAATGGAATATATGTCCCCACTTCCTCTAAAGGGGTTTCCAACTCTGACATAGCCAGTTGCTAGTTTTATTGGGTTCATGTAGTTCTGTATAATTTACTGGGATTATTGATGTTTGATTGGGACTGGTGGGTGTGAGGTGAGGGTGGGCGACCGAACTGAGGTATGTAATATTAGATATGACCGAACAGTTTAGTAAGGATATTGTGCTGTATAGTTCTTTAAAAGTTAATTAATGGAATGTTAGAGGCTCAATTGCCTGATTAAGAGAAGGAAGGTGCTTACGAACCTGCAGGAAATGCAGTGTGAAATAGCACTTATCAGGAGACTCACCTCTCTGCAAAGGATGCCACCCACCTCCAATGCTCTTGGATTGGGGCCTACTTAGTATAGTGCCTTCTCTTTTGCATGGAAACTGGTGGTGATTCTCTGCAGAAAGGGGCTTCAGCTGGGGATCCATGGCCAGCATGTTGGCACAGAGGGTAGGATCTTTATTGTTGAAGGTACCTTCCAGGGAGAGTTCATTATTCTGAGGAGCATATATGCCCCTAACTCCGAGATACCACCTTCTTTGACAAAGTCTTACACTCCTTGCTTAGTTGCCCAGCAAGCATGATTGTAGTAGGTGATCTTAATTTAGTGCTGCACCTTACCTTAGATAGGACTGGTCCAGAGCCAAGCATGTTGTAGCTACCCATGTCCTGACATCATATTCAGGTGCTGGGTTGTGTGTGGAGAACCCTTCATCCTTCAGAAAGGATGTTTCCTATTTCTCCCAGTCCATAATTCATATAGCAAGTTAGATGTTATTTTGTATCTCAAGACCTGCTTTCCTGCACCTGGAGCATATCCATGGTGAATATTCTATTTAGGGATGGGCGAACTGGTTCATCGAAAATGTGAAAGACCGAACATGCCAAAGTGTTTGGAAATGAATGGCTTCTGAGCACTTTCAGCTGTTCAGATCGGTTGGATGGCTCCTATCATGGGAACTGCAACAGAAGTGCCAGAGCAGGAGGAACCCACAGGATGGACCAGAGACAAGACTTTTACCCCTCATTGGATGGCCGAGCTGTCCATCTCTCTAAGGTGGCACCTGATTGGATTGCTGCTCTAGCAATCACATGCTCCACCTGAGATAGCAGAAGGTATCAGGAGTATGGAGAAGGAGCAGCAGCTTCTCTTGGCTGCCTTGCATTGCAGATTACTGAATCAATTGTATCTCTGTGCTTGTGCTGCTTGCATTTTTTTGTCCGTTGGGCAAGCAAAGAAGTCCACCACCAGTCTGCCACTCCAAAAAAAAAGCAGAATTTTTAAACTAAAGAAGAACTTAAGGGAGGAAAGGATTGGGAACTTGGGAAGTTGGGGTGGGAGTTGGGAACTGGGAGTTGGGAACTCAGGAGGAATTGCCAGAAAGGACTGGGTGTGGGACTCGGGAGGGCATTGGGGATTGGGGAGGGACTGGACTGGGGAGTACAATGTATGGGAGAGAAGACTTGGACAGGGATCTTCATGAATATGAACACTGAATGATGAGCCAGGATGGAACTTGAAGAGAGAGAGACTGAGGGCAACTTGTGATAACTAGAGTGCTGTGTGTATAAAAGTTTCCAGCCAGTCATCAGTGCACTAGTGCCAAGACTTGCATACTGTCTGTGTGATTCCTCCCCTCCTGTGTCAGAGAGGTTAGGCCAGGCAGGGTCCCCAGAATCTCTGTGGTCATACTAGCAGCAGTGTCTGCAGCATCACTGTAGGTAGTGTGTGAAATAAAATCTGCCAAGACTGCCAGCCAGTCATCAGTGCACCAGTGCCACTTCTTGCATAGTGTCTGTGTGACCCCCCAAGCTGTCAGTCATCTGTCATCTTCTTCCCTGTGCTCGTTCAGTGGGGTATAAGCTTTGGCTCAGTGGGCAGGGCATTCCGTCCCATCACGTGGAATAAAGAAAAAAAGAAAAAAAATCCTTGCAGGGGATAAGTACTGTGTCAGAGAGAGTTAGGCCAGGTAGGGTCCCCAGAATCTATGTGGGTATAATAGCAGCAGTGCCTGCAGCATCACCCTTAGCATAGGTGGTGTTGAAATAAAATTTGCCAGTCAGTCATCAGTGCACAAGTGCCACTTCTTGCATACTGTCTGTGTGACCGCCCCCAAGAAGTCAGTAACCAGTCATCTTTCTCCCTGTGCTTGCTCAGTGGGTATACACTTTGACTCAGTGGGCAGGGCATTCTGTCACATCACGTGGAATAAAGAAAAAATTATGATCACTTTTGACCCTGAACAAGTGACAGACTGTCATTATGAGTTCTCCAAAAAATAGTAAAGCAAAAGCCAGGGCACAGGAAGTAATAAACATAAAAAGTTTATTCAAGAACCCAGAAAGAAGTGGCTTAGAAAGTAAAGTACAACAACAACAACAACAACAAGTATCACAGTCTGTTGAAGGAGCTGAACTAAATGCTACTGCTATCCATGTGCAGGATAACTCTCAAAATACTGAAAACCCAGCAAGGGTCAGTGGACTGTCTATGTCAGAAGGGCTTAGTAGTACAGCCAACAATGTGTTGAAAGACAGTGGCAATAACAAGTCGTCTGAGAAAAAAGTGCAAAAATAAAAGTATTGCAATTCCAATTGTACATAAAGTTAAAGCACTTACAGGTACAACTGACGGTGGAGTTGTGCAATTTGCAACACATGCATATCGAATAACGCAGTCTGTGACTGCAAACGTTAACTATACTGAGTCTGATAGTGATGGTGGTGGCGACCATAGTCATGGTGAGACTGGTGATGATGGGCTTGTGGCTTTACCTTTAGCCGTGTCTCATTCTGGTTCTGACAGTGACAATGTGGATAAAAATAATGACAGCAGTAGAGTGTCAAAGGAAAGAGAAGAAGAAGAAGTCAAAGGCACAAGCCACACAAAGTGAAACAAAGTCTGACAGTAGTGATGATGCTGATGGCAGTGGTGCTGCAGAGGATCATTTGATTGTTCCACCTAATGAACCTGAATCCTCCTCTGATATGTCTTCCCTAAGTAAACCCAGCCACTTGACTCCTAGTCATACTGAGGTCATTATTAGACATAGACAGTCTACCTCTACTGTTTGGAATCATTTTACGTAAACCCCAAGGATGCTTGCCAAGTAGGGGTGTCGAATGCCTTTATTCAAATATTCAGCAGTATATTCTTTTGAGGCTCAGATATTCGTTATTCAACTCCCCAGATAAGTGTTGTTTTTCAAAGACATTGTAACACTAACTCCACCACTTCCCCTTTTGAAGTACACTAGGCAGTTCTGCCATGAACACTCCCAACAGCCTTTCAGGGACCCAAAAGGCAACAAACTACTGCACTGGTCAGTGGTCAGGTGACACATGGTCATCATATGTTGAGCAAAGGCCGCAGATCGGTGATGTCTTGTGTCTTGCCTAGGGCTACTAAAATGGCACTGGAGTAGGTGCATTGAATGTCCACCCTGGAAGAGGAGAGGATGATATGTCATGATAGGGACCTATACAAGTACCCCATGGGGTGAAGACAGGACATGTAAGGGAATCTCTGTTAAATAAGAAGAGCACAATTACTGGGCAATGGTTGCATGTGATGAAACTGAAGGGGAGTTCATTGAGACAGATGTGAAGAAATATTCACAGAAGGCATAGTAGGCGACTGACAGGGACTGCAGGCATAAGTGATGGTGCTAAAAACACTGTGGGGCATCAAGCATCGTGAAACAGGCATGGGGCTGGGAGTGTATTTGAAAACAGGTAGGGAGGTAGCAGGGGTCTTTAGGGTCTGCAGATGAGACTGATAAGGCAGGATGGACAATCTGGGATGACTGTGTGGGTCAAGCAGTCCTTTCCAACAGACAATTAGTAACCTAAAGTACACAACAGTAAGGTCAGTAAAATATGATATATTTTTTAAATGTTTCTAGTTTAACAGGGGCCTCATGGTGGTCCTGCAGTTAATGCCAGGGAGTGGAGACTCAGTTACCCTTTTAATTAAATATTTAAGTGATTAAAAAGAAAGGATGAGCTAAATAAAGTAACATTTCACTTTTTGTAACATTAGGCAGATTGAGAGCTGTACTGTAGCATCAGTTTTATGTGAGCAGATCATATTGTAGCCAACTACTGCTAAGTTTAGCTTAAGGAACACTAGCTGTTCAATGTGTTGAGGGTCCAACTTGGAACAGTGTGGCTCAACAATGTCACCAGCAATGCTAAAGATCCTCTTGGATGGCACACTTGTAGGAGGGCAGCTTAGGTATTTTAAAGCACGTTGTGCCAGGTGAGGAGAGGAGTTGATTTTCTGAACCCAGCAGCCCAGTGGATCAACATAAATGGCTCAATTTATTCTGCAAAGTAGCCATTTAGTAAATTTTCTGCAGAGAGAGGCTGAGACTGTGAGCATTTGTGCTGCTGTTGACGCAGTGTTGTGCTGAGTAATGCCCAGTCACTCTCCTCTACACTGCCACTATGCCGTCTTTCCCCATCTCCGCCAGTACCATCCAATTCAAACCACCACATGCCTGTCTCTCTCCCTGGAACCTGAACTGGAGCATGTTCCTCCCTGTGTCTGATTGTCAGCATGGTACTATTTAACTCTTCACTGAGCTGTTGCCTAAAATGAGTCACCCTATGGGTGTCCATGGCTATATGAAGAATCTCACATTTGAACCTAGGGCCCAACATGGTAGCAAACACGTGATGGCAGGTATCCATGACTGTGGCAAACCTTGCATCAAGTTCTGCATCGAGATGATTAACAAGGTCAGTGACCTCTTGTGTACTGAGTGTGTTGTCAGCCAAAAACCATTGTAATGATCTTTTGAGAATATGCACAGCTGGGATAACCTGAGTAAGTAGGCTGTGGAAGCACTTAGATCACGTGCACTCCTCTCAAATGTCGAAGAATCTTCACCATGCCCTTAAGAACTAACCAATCATGATGTCCTAGGACTCCTCCAATGTCTGCCTCCATAGACATTTCATGTAAGTCCTGCTTTTGCTCTAAGAGTTGTGAAAGCATCAGGTATGAAGAATTCCACCAAGTGCTAACATCTTGTATTACACGATGTTGGGACAGACCAAGACGTTCCTGAACTTCTCATAATTTGTTAGTGGCTTTTACAGAGTGATGGAAATGGCTGCAGATGGAATGGGCTGTCAATAATATGTTGCTGGTCTATTACTGCTATACAGTGCGTGAGTCACTACTATATTTAGTGTGTTGCAAAGCAACAGATACTCACAAAATGGAAACCAGTGATGGCTTTCACCTTGTTTGTGCCATCCTCGGTAACAAAAAGCCAACTTTTAAATTGGTGTTAACGCTAGTCCAAGGTCATAATATGTCTTTTTTATACTCAGTTTATTAAGATTTTGTAATACCATTACATTCACTACAGGTGACAGAAGATAACATTTTCTTCTGCATTCATAGTTATGTAATGTGTATACTATTAACCTGTTCAAAAATTTGATATCTTTACAAATCAAAGAATTACAGTGTTGTCTTAAAACTACATAAAACAAGGACCTATCACCATATAGAGGATTAAAAATTACAATAAATTATGACTGACCAAATATATTCATTTCTGATATGAGGCTATTCTGCCAGAATGTATAGAGGATTCCACAATTAATGGGAGTAACTAAGATGAGGTCGGGGAGGGGGAGGGGGAAGGATGGTAAATGAATAAAGTGATAGGGAGCAAAGTGGAGAGACAATCTTATTTTATCTTTATATAAATTCCACCTATTCCATCTATTAGTGAATAAATCCTTCCTATAATTCAGTGCAAAGATTATTCTCTTCATTGTTTGTATTTGATCTACTATCCCCTCCAGTCCTGTAAGTCTGGTATTTGTTTCTGGAGCCATTTTTATTAAAGCTTTAGGGCTGCAATAGTTAGAATTGCCCAGAGGTGCTGTCCTTCTTTGCCTTTAATCTCTGTGGGGTAAAGACCCAATATTATATTTTCTAGGCCTGGTGTGAATGTCAACCCATGTATTTCCATCAGATGTCTAATTACCTGGGCCCAGTATTGGCAGATTGAAGGGCACAACCAAAAACATGTGCCTGATCGCCTCACCTCTCCATAGCTTCTCCAACACTTTGCTTGTTTTATTCTGCCCATGTTAACTAGACTGCTTGGTATGAGAAAATATCTAATCTTAATTTTCCAGCTAAACTCTAGCCATGTCAGTGATGAGGTTACCTTCCAAGTGTTTTTATTTATCAGTTTCCACTGGAGTCACTTAGTCTTTTATTCAAATCTTGTTCCCATTTCATTTGTACTGGCTGTGTATTATGTGCACAGTCTGCTATCAAATTCAATACAGCATAGTAATAGCACCCTTCCTATGTGTTGAACTCCATATTAATTCAAAGGCCCTTGGGTAAGGTCTACTATCATAGAAACACAGAAACATAGACTTTGATGGCAGATAAGGACCGCTTGGCCCATTTAGTCTGCCCATTTCCCTATCTACAGGATAGCCGCAGGATCCTAGTTAACCAACAGCCTATTTCTTCCTACCCCCACAAGAATTGCCTTATGTCTGTCCCATGCATTCTTGAATTCTCCCACAGTTTTAGACCCCACAACCTCCTCAGGAAGGCTGTTCCATGCATCCACTACTCTATCGGTGAAAAATAGTTCCTCACATTGTCCCTGAATCGCTCCCTATCTTTAAATTGTGTCCCTTGTTCTTGCACATCTCTTTTCTGAAAGATGCTACCCTCTTGGACTTTGTTGATTCCACTGAGGTACTTAAAGTTTCTATCATGTCCCTCTCTCCTTCTTTCCTCAAGAGTATACATATTAAGCTCCTTTAGTCTCTCCTCATCGAGCTTCTCTTGCAGACCCTGCACCATTTTAGTTGCCCTCCTCTGGACTACCTCTATCCTGTCTATGTCCTTGTGGAGATGGGATCTCCAGAACTGGATGCAGAACTTCAAATGGGGTCTCACCAACTGTCTGTACGGAGGGATAACAACTTCTTGTTTTCTGCTGGTGATGCCTCTCCCTATGCATCCCAGTATACCCCAACCCTCCCTACTGCTCTCTCACATTGCTTGCTAACTTTAAGGTTATCTGATATGATTACCCCAGGTCCCTTTCCTTTTTGTTGTTGTTACCCTCCCCCATTGTGTAATCTTCCCCGGTTCTTGCTTCCCAGGTGCATTATTTTGCACTTCTTTGTGTTGAATCCTAGCTGCCTTACTTCTGACCATTCCTCCAAGTCCCTTCTCATCCTTTCCACGCCTCCTTGTGCATCAACCCTGTTGCAGATCTTTGTGTCATCTGCAAAGAGGCATACTTTCCTTCCAGTCCCTCTGCAATGTCACTTATAAAGACATTAAAGAGGACTGAACCAAGTACTGAACCCTGTGGTACCCCACTAGTAACCCTCTTTCTTCAGAATGGACTCCATTTACAATTACCTTCATGCCTTGTTGTCCAGCCAATGTTTTACAGGCTACCACCCTGGGACCCACTCCCAGGCTGGTTAATTTGACTATTAATCTTTGTGTGGGACTGTGTCAAATGCCTTGCTAAAGTCTAGGTAGGCCATGTCCACAGCCCCTCCTGGTCTACTACTTTGGTCACCCAGCCAAAGAAATCTATTAGATATGTCTGACATGACCTTCTGCTGTGAACCCATGCTGCCTTGGGTCCTGTGCCCCAATGGCCTCTAGGTACTCAACAATTCTTTCCTTCAGAAGTGACTCCATCACTTTCCCTACTACAGAGGTCAAACTGACAGGTCTGTAGTTTCCTGCCTCTGTCTTGCTCCCACTTTTGTGAAGGGAATCACAACCGCCTTCCTCCAGTCCTCAGGTACCACACCATCCTCCCGTGATTTATTAAAAGAGTATCCAGTGGTTTCACTAGTTCTCCCTTAATTCTTTTAGAATTCTGGGGTAAATTCCATCAGGCCCCATTGCTTTGTCCACCTTCAGTTTTAGGAGTTCTTGCCGAATCCTTTCTTCTGTGAAAGGACTGGGATTGACCCCTATCAAGAGAGCTTCTGTTAATTGGATTAGGCACTTCCCCTCCTCTTTGTGAATACTGAGCAGAAATATTCATTCAGTATCCTGCTTTTCACTGTCCCCTCTGCCCACCCACCGTTCATTCTATTCAGCTTCACTATCCCTCCTTTGTCTTTCTCGCTCTCTGATGTACCTATAAAGGTTGCATCCTCTTCTTAACTGAGTTGGCTATCTTTTCCTTAGTTTGGGCCTTTGCTATTCTAACTTCCTCCTGCTTCCTTCAGCTTTAACTGGTACAGCTCTCTGTCCTGCTCCTTCTGTGTTTCCTTATACTTCTGGAATGCTATCTTTTCTCCTGACTTTCCCAGCCACCTCTCTTGAGAACCATAGTGGCTCTTTCATTTTGATTTGTTTATTTGCTTCACACAAAGGCTTCTTGCCTCTGTGATGGCAGTTTTGATGATTCCCCATTGTTGCTACCCTCCTTCTAGCCTGTTTGCTAGTGCTTTTCTGAGCACTCTCCCATCTTGCCAAAGTCAGCCCTCCTGAAGTCCAGTACCTCACTTTGTATGGCTTGACCTGTAGCTGAGTTTAACGTGAACCACACTGTTTGATGGTCACTTGTTCCAGATGGCAACCCACTTCTAGATCTGAGATCCTCTCACTGCCCCCATTTGAGAGTATGAGGTCTAAGATTGCTCCCTCATGAGTGGGTTCTGAAACTAACTGTCTGAGGCCTGCCACCTGTAGGGCATCGAGAATGGCCCTGCTCTTGGATGTGACTGCAGCAAATGTGCTCCAGTTAACATCTAGCATATTCAGGTCTCCCATCAGCAGTATCTGGGAGTTAAGTTGGGAAAAAGTCCTCCTCCCACGCCACCTTTCAGAGCTTTTGCCTATATAATCTTTAATCTGATAATGATAAATAAGCTCTTGGTCTGTCCATGCAAAGATCTCCTTATTTTATCAAAAGAGAATGTTATTTCCTGCAGAACTTGCAAGGCAGCTCTCACACCTTTACCTCCTTGTTTTTTTATACCACGGCAAGAGCTTTGCTGGGGTGAAATCTCCATCTTCACACCACCATTTAAATCTCCACAGGTTTTAAAAGTAAATCTCCTTCTAATACCTTTAACCAACCCATCCATGTAGTACGTATGGTGGTCCAATTCTTAATTTGGGTATTTAAATAAGTAGGGGAGTAAAAGCAGCCCAGGCAATTCGGTGTTATTACCTGTCCCAAGTTCAATTTGTTGCCATTGTGCTTTGTATGTTGGGTGTGACCACATCAGGCCCACTTTCATTTGTGCTGCCATCCAATAATCTATTAGGCTTGGGCAAGCTCTACCCTCTCCTCTTTGGGAGAAAAGCATTTTCCTTGATACCCTTGGCCTTTATTAGCCCATAAGAAGGCCATTATCCTCTGCCACTTGTTTATGTCTCTTATTGGTATTGTGCAGGGGACACTCTGGAACAGGTACAGCAACCTTGGTAAAATGTTTATCTTTACTATCTGAATTTTCAAATGATAAGGGAAGGGCATTGTATCCCATCTTTGTAAGTCTGATCTGAGTTGTTTAATTAAAGGAGGGTAATTATTGTTATAAAGATCTAAGGACTTTTTCCCAACCTAACTCCCAGATATTTTATAGAGTTTAGGTCCCACCTCATGGGGAATTTATTTCTAACACTCTGAGTGGCATCTGATATTAATGTTAACACCTCTGTTTTTGCCAATTTAAGTGTAGCCTGAAAGGGCCGAAAATGTTTCAATTTGTTTAAACACCTCTGGAGAGATATATCTGGAGCCGTTAAAGTAAGACATTGTCTGCATACAAGGCTAATTTATGCTCTGTAACCCTATCCTCACTCCAGCTATCTTGGGATTTAACCTAATACTTTTGCAACGGCTCAATGTACAAAGCAAAGGGAAGGGGGGCAGGGGACAACCCTGTCTAGTACCCCTAGCTAATTTAAAAGACTGGGATATGTGCCCATTTGTCCTTATAGATGCAACCAGGCCATGTACAATTTAGCAATGTATGTCAAAAGGGGAAGCAAAAGCCGCCAGGGTGCCTTGTAAAAGACCAGGATACTTGATCAAATGCCTTTTCAGCATCTAAGCTCATCAAGTAGGCAGAGGTACCCTTGTCCTATAGGCACTCCATGATGTCTACTGATCTCCTTATATTGTTCATTGTTTGTCTACCCAGGACAAAACCTGTTTGATCCATATGTATGATGGAGGGTATATATTCCAGTCTCCTGGCCATCATACCTGTTAGGATTTTATAGTATGTATTTAGTAATGAAATAGGTCTGTACGATGAACAGACAGTGGGATCCCTGTCGAGCTTGGCAAAACAGAAATTATGGCCTGGGCCATGAGGTTGCTGCTGAACTTTCATCTTCCCACAGGAAGTTATAAGCCTGTTTTAACAAAGGGGAGACACTTTGTTTAAATTGTTTATAAAACTTATTAGCAGGTCCATCTGTACCTGGACATTTTCCTGTTTTTAACCTCTGGATTTCTATGTGCATTTCCTCCAACATGAAAGGCTTTGCCAGAGACAAAGCCTGTGGTTTTGTGATTCTAGGAAGATTCAAGGGAGTCAGAAAATCTTCTATATCCTTTTTGTGGGTTTGCTCCTCACTGTACAGCTTCTCATAAAAGGTCATAAAGTATTTGCTATCCCTGTGAATGAATATTGTCAATTATACAATGGCAAGAAAAATACTATAACTCTGATTGGCTACTGACCCAAAGAGACAGTGATGTTATTAGACAATTTTATTTAGTTTTTGTTGACCGGGTAAGTGCACTAGACAAATCCTGCCTATTTTCAGGCACGACCAGAGGAGGGGATACAGATGAATGCCAACTGGCCTTGAACCAAATTAAGCTGTTGGTGGTATTTTTAGTGAATGAGGAAAATTTGGCCAGGACACCAGGAAATTCCCCTACTCTTGCTGCAGAAGGTGCTGTAGCACTGCAGGAGAGTGTGGAGAAGCTCAGTATGTCCCAGACCATGGATGGGGACAGTCAGGTTTTGGAGCTCCAGAGGACACATACACCTAGCCTGAAGAAAGTGCTATTTTAGCTATGAATTTGCTACCAGAAGTAATACCGGAGACATGTATGGAGCAACCTTTTTGCCTGATGCTGTTTGTGATCTGAACACTGAAGAAATTAAACTCCAAGAAGAACTGAAGGTAAAGAAAACTCAATTATTGGCTCTAATTTCTACTGCAGAACAGGAATATAACCAAAGCAGATCCAGATTGGAGGAAGAAAGGAAAAAGAAGCAGTCGGTAGCTAGTCCCATATTAAGTACTAGCAAATGTCTACCTACAAGTGCTGATACTGTCCCTGAGGGAAATGTGGACAGTAATTGTGTGGTTTTGATGAATGAAAATGTGTTACCTGAAGTGGCAACAGACTGGTCTCCGGAGGATGCCTTACAAAGAGCAGGATGGCTATATAAAGGGAATCGTTAGGTTCCAGATCCTTTGGTACCGATTCTGGGTTCTCCAGATAGCCCAGAGATACAACTTAGCAGTATAGATGGACAAAGGCTATGTCCCCAAAGGTTTTACTGCATCTGCGCATTTCGATAAGGAGGCTCTAAGTTTAGATGCTGCAACAGACGGGTTTCCCCTTCGGCTGGATTGCCAAGACTCTGTGGTTCTAAGCGTTTGTTCTCAGCAAGAGAACGTTCAAGGGATTTCCTAGCTACCACTATGGAGAAGGTAGGAGAAAGGGAAGATTTACAGCAAAA
Source organism: Neoceratodus forsteri (assembly GCA_016271365.2). Taxonomy (NCBI): domain Eukaryota; kingdom Metazoa; phylum Chordata; order Ceratodontiformes; family Ceratodontidae; genus Neoceratodus; species Neoceratodus forsteri. Next base: position 1,189,165,908 of record CM057455.1, read on the forward strand.
GACTGGGCAGAGAACCGACTGTAGCATTACTAGAGAAGCGTTGCCTGTTGTGCAAGATCGGGAAGTTCTAAGACATATGCTGGGCTTTTGTAAGCCTGAAGAAGCAGCCAAAAGGAGATTCTTAGTCCTAATCAGATATGTTGGGAAGGCTCCAATTATTCCTGATAGGCTCTGGGTGGAAAACCCTTATTAAAGATTGGATGGGGTTTACCCTATGGATGTGTATGCATTTATTCATGTGCCAGGGATAGGAACTACGATGTTAGCTTTGCTCAATGGTACTTTTAGATAAGTTTTGGAAGCTATATTACGAACAGAAAGACTTAGAAGACTGGAAAGAATTCTTGGCAATTCCATAACTAAACCCACTATTAAAACTATAACAGTGTTGTTTAGGAATGAGGGGTAGATGTAAATAACATTAAATTTTGGTTAGAAAAAGATGTACTATATTTGAACATCCTAGACCAATCATGGATGAGAATGGATTTTGGAATGGAGGATGAAACTTTTGGGTTCAATTAAAACAAACTGATAGGGGATTCGACATTTGCTAAGCTCCTTTTTGGGGAGGGACAGGGTATATTGTTTTATGCAGGACAGCCTAAAAGCTGTTATAGATGTGGTGATTTAACTCATTTGAACAATGACTGTGATAGTATAAAAGTTTTCATTGTGGGTATTGGACTATTCTGCGCCCAATGCACAGCCCCCTAACCTGTAATTTTTGTGGGGATGAAGACCATGGTTTTCAGGAATGTCCATGGGCTGCCCACAATTCAGAGGAATCTTCAAATCATGAGATGTTTCTTTCTCAAGCTCGGAGGCCTTATATGCATGAGGCAGGACATGTTATAGTACATCCTCCCCACTTGGTACAGGAAGGGGTGGAAGTAGTGTCCCTTCCTCTAGAGGTAGTAGGGAGTGGTTGCATATGAGTAAACAGGGTACGGTGGTTCCCCTTTACCTCTGGCTAATAATAAAGATATGGAGCTTTCTGGTGTAGAGGTAGTAGAAACTCCCTTGCAACCCCCAAGGTTCTCCTAGGCGGTTTCGGTTCAGTTATCTATTCCCCTTCAGGAGCACATGGATGTAGTAGTTCTGCAGAAAGGAGTCCAGGAATTCCCTCCACAAACTTACAAAGGGTGGAATGTTCAAGCCTGGGCATGTACCGCTACCCCTTGTCACCTTTACCTCTTTCCAACAGATTTTCAGCTTTTGCTCGTGGGAGAGCGAGTGGATAGGGAAGACCCTATGGAGGAAGGTCTGCAGATTTTAAGCCAAATCTCCCAGATTCAGAAGTTCAGTCCTCACAAGAGGTGGTGTTACAAAAAGGGTTACTAGGTCTAGTAAGAAAAGTATAAATAACCCTCCTTGAAACTATCAGTTTACGAGTGACATGTTTAAATGTCAATAGTATTAAATCAGAATATAATGGAAAATAACTTTGGTATTTTACAAAAGTTAAATTTTGATGTGTTTATGTTACAAGATGCTAGAGTTCATACCTTGTTTGAAACATCACAAGCATCTAGAGAATGGTGGTGGGGTTCTTCCTTCTGGTCGATAGGTATGGAAACATGTTGTGGGGTGGGTTTCTGTTTTCGCTCTTCTAATGTTCAGGTATTACGCTTTAGTGGATATTGATCCTGGTAGGGCATTATTATTAGATGTAGTTATTAATTCCTTATCATGTAGATTGATTACGGTTTATGGTCCACAGTCAAAGGCTTTAAGAACTGAATTGTTAACAAAAATTCAGCCTTACTTGTTTACTAGCAGACAGATTTTTTGGGGGTGATTTCAATATAAATTTTCAAGTTCAGGAAAATAGAGGAAAGCAATATTGTGATAAGACCTTTTGAAAAACTTGATATTTCAAACAGGACTGAACGATTTTCAGAGAAATAGTATATGCTCTGGCAAAGCTACCTTTTAAAGGTAACCTTTCCTCTCACATTGATTTTTATTTTTGAAACAAACGGAAGTTTCTGAAATTTTATTTTACCCATAAAATCGTCAGATCATATGTTGATCGGGTAAATATCGCAGTCCCGCTGCCGAGAACCTGGTTTAGGGTTTTGGAGATTGAACCTATCCTTATTAGAAAATCTTGTAATTTTGTCTGCTTTTAAAGAATTGATAAGTGATAAAGTTTCCACGATATTTTATATGATGATGTGGGATTATGGTGGGAAGATTTAAAATTCTTACTGTAGAATTTTTAAGTTTCAGGAAGTTTCAAGCTGTATCGAAATACAAGGAATACTTAGTATTTAGATATGAATTAGGTGAGCTGTTTTCAAGGCAGTGTGAGGAAGGGGTGGATCTTAGAGGAGATTAATGTAATTAAACAAAAGATGAGATCTTACCAGTATGACTGTTTATGTTCCTTCAGAAAGAACAAACTTTCGGCACTCCTAGAATTTTAGGTTTATCCGGGATTTTCTTCAGTTTGTAAAGTACTGGCATATGCCGATGACATGTGTTTATTAATTCAGGATCAACAGTCTCTAATTATTGCACTGGATCTTATTCAGGTGGTGGGGAAAGCCTCAGGGGCTACTTTGAATCTTGGGAAAGCGAAATGTATAGATTTAAAGGGTTTTCAGGATGCTCCAAGAGTAATTGGTGGTTGTGAGGTAGCTACAAATCCATGTAAAATTATAGGGTCTATTTTGGTGGTAGGGAATGGCAGAATATAATTGGTCTAGATTATTATCAGTGGGGAATGAGATGGTGAGTAGGTGGAATAGATGGAAGGTTGGGAAAAAGAAAAGGGGTTTCCTGATTAAGTCCTTTTAACCCCAATTTTATATATATTAGTGCTATTTTTATGTTACCTAAAAAATTTGAAGTTTCTTTATCTAAAGTGTTTTTACTTGTTTTTGGGGTAGCCGTCTAAACCCTATTAAAAGGAATATATTATATAAACAAGTTAAAGATGGAGGGGGAATATGTTGAACCCTATTTTATTTTTTTCACTGTATTTCTATATACAAATATAGTACCCTTTGATAAAAGGTACTACTCAGTTATGGAGTATATGGAGTTTCTCTTTACTTAAAGGGATCTTGTTAGAATGGGAAAAGGGTATTTTTCATAAAAATAAAAGGAGTCCTCGTTTAGTAAAAAGATGGAGGGGTCTTTGATTGGATTATTAAATGGGAAGTAAGATATAATATGGTACAAACCTTCTAGAAGCTTTTGTACAAGAATTATTGCAGTTCAGTTTCAGGAACACCTTTTTCAAGCCTTTCAAGCTTCCAACAGGGGTCGAGTATCTGCTTATGTTACAGATCCCCAGATCCCTGAACAGATGTGGGACACAGTGTGGTTGGGGGTTCATCAGAAAATAAATGTTAAAGGAAACCAGAAGCATAAAGCGTTGTATGATAGGTATCGTCCAAGAGAGGGCTGTGTAGAAGTAATAGAAATGATAGATCATTTATACTGTTCCTGTCCTTATATTATTCAGTTTTGGGATATTGTTAAAATAGATGGAAAAATAGGCTACCTATACCTCCAGCTTCTACATTATTGTTTTTTGGGATTCCTGATACCCAATTTACTCAGTTGTATATAGGTACGGTTAGGATTTTGTTTGCTCATTTTGTATATTGGATCTGGATTTGTAGATGTCATTTAGTTCTGCAGCAACAAGATATTTCTGTTTTAGATCTGTATTTTATTATAATACGGAAATTAAAAATGGAAGTGTGATGAATTATCAAAGGGAACACAAGGGACTTGGTGGAGAAATGGGCCTATTTTGATTTTATATATAAAAAATTCTCTTATGTTTGGTTTTGTGTATGAATTAATACTGATTTTTTTTTTTTTGTATAATGATTTGTATGATTTATTATGGATTTGTATATATTTTGTTATGATTTAACAAAAAAATTCCATAATCTTTTAATGGGGTAGGAGAGGGGTTGGTTATAATGTTTTCCTTATGTTTAAGGTTACTGTATGAAATAATACTTATCTATGTTCTTGATTTTTCTTTTGATTGGTTTTGTATGACGTAATACTGTATTGTATATAATTTGTTTTGTTTTCAATAAAAATCCCTACTCTCCTGTAGGTGGACAGGCCGTCTTGCTGAGAGATGGCCACTGTGGGAGAGACGCTGGAGGAGAAGGACACTAGTTTAGTGGTGGGGAGGCCTCACTGTTAGCTGAGCAACAAACTATTTTGAGTAGTTTTAGGAAACTGATGGAATTACATATTTCATGAGGCCAGTTCTATGCCTGATATTTGCTTGTCAACCGAAAATGTTTTCACTACGATGTCCACCAAAGTTATTAATGGTATGAGTACCTTTACAGCTGATATTCAAGCAGAGGTTCATTCGACTATGGAGGGAATGACATGCTTAAACCAGAGTGCTGAGTTAATTGGAGCTGCAGCTAATTCACCTGACAGGCTGAGCAAGCAAACTGACAGCAAGAATGAGGAAGTGGTGAAAACAAAACTTCTCCCACCTGAGGGTGGCTGCGCTTTACAAACATTGCTCCTGTTTCTGATTTTGACTGTGTTAAGGCTGGCAGTTCTTTCGCTAAGCTTAGTGAGCGCTGAAAGCCTGTTGTAATGCTGAAAATCGGCAAAGGCAATGACAAGAAAGCCTCCCCCACTAGTACAGAGTAATGACAACTCAGCTTCCAAATGTCACTTGCAGAGATCACTCTTTGCAGGGCAGGCTCTTCTGTCTAAAGAAGCAGGGTTTGTTTTTATCCCCTGTGAAGCAGGGATCTGAATCGGATGAGTTCACCCAGATTAAATATCAAACAGAAGCAAATATGCAAGAGGGTATGACAGAATTTAGTTTTTAGTGGCGTTGGCTCCTCAAATGCTTCTTGCAATTACAGACACTGTCAAAACTTCAGTGCGAAAGTGCAATGTGATAAATAAAAATATTGCAATTACTCAAGCAGTATCTACGGCTAAAAAACAGGACCCAGAAAGCACAAGAGAGCAAGACGAAAACTTGTCACCTCAGAAGGCACTTCAAGAGGCAGGCTGGGAGAAATCTGCCTCAGGGATTTGGACTCCTGACTCTGCATGGGATGCTTCTTTCAATTTTCAAACAGCCTCCCTGAATGGCAACCTAGACTTACTAACAATCAGTCAATGGGAAAAAGAAGTCTGGGCCAACCTCGGTTTAGAAGAATGCACAACTGGTTGTAAATACACCTATCCAGCCTATTAAAGGACAACCAGTCGTGGAAACAAAACCTATTACTACTCCTTAGAGCAATGTAAACAAAGATGAACTGCGTTCTTCAGTCAATCTAAACAAGGCTTTGTTGTCTGAACTATTTTCCCATGCAAGATGTGAAGCAGCATCTCGGTGAAATGTGGTTGCATTTGCTACAAGGAAGGTCTAGAGGAGAGGCCTGATAGACATTATGTAGGAAATGCCTTAGAAAAGAGTCACTACATTTTTCTCCTAGATATGTGTTTGCTTTCATTAATATCTCTAGGGAAGACAACTTTGATATACGTTTTCGGTCAGCCTATACTTTAGACCTTTTCTGGAGAGATATGGGCAGGTTAAATTTTCTCCCACATGCCCCTTTTTGGTAATTCCACTCACTAAACCTTTAATAAAAATGTTACTGTAATGTTTAGAAATGAGGGGTCCATGTGGAAGACATAACTATACTGGTTGTCCCAGAAGTGTGAAATTCAAAGTGATCCTGAACTCATTTTGGATTCGAACAATTCTGGACAGGGATTGAAGTATAGAGTTAAACAAAGACAAACTGATACAGGGATTGAGCATATCCTAAAGCTTCCTGTTGGGCAGAGATCGAGGGTATGTTTCTACAGTGGTCATCCTAGAGCTTACTATAAATCGGTCAAAACATATCTCTCTAGCGTTTGTGACCAACCCAGGTGTGATAACTGTGGGGAAGTAGGTCATGTGACCACGCAATGTGCCAACCACACCAAATGTGACCTATGTGATGAATTTGGGCACGCTTTTAAAGAGTGTCCTTGGGCAGCAAGAAATAAAGCCTCTTGTGGGAGCACTGACTTAATAATTCAGCAAGTCCAAGATGTTATGGCTAAACAAGAAAACACTGTGTTAGAAAAGCTCATACCTTCCGCTCTCAAGATTTAGAAGTGGTAGCCCTTCCTCCAGACCCCCTCCTTCACAAGCAGAACCGTGGGTTTAGTCAAAATTTAAAAGGGGACACAGAACAGTTTGAGCCAGTGTGTTATTAAGACCCTGAAGATACAGAGGGTTTTAGAATAGAGAATACCTGTGTATCCCCTTACCCGAGAAGGTCCAGTAGACACTTTAAAACAACTACTGCACCTCACATTGAGTCAATAGAATCTCCAAATTCTTATGCTGCTTTATTCACACTTGGGGTGCCTCAGAAATGGAGGTTGGAGATTCAGGTTCTCAAAAATCTGTTCAGGAAAATATTGGTGCTCCAATAGAGGAATATAAAGAAAAGAAAAAAGGAGGAAAAATAACATGAACTCTTCACGCAACAAATTGAATGGCAGTACAAATATGGGATACACTGAACGCTCTCAGTATATTAAGTAATGTAAAGAGACAAGCAGTCTTTCAGTTACTTTATGACAATAACATTGCAGTAAGTTTCGTGCAGGAACATGGATGTTTGCCTTGGAGCAAATAGCCTCTTTTCAAAGGGATTGGCCATGGGGCCATCATATTGGTCATTTGGTAGAGATTGTGTGGACAGGATTAGGATTTTATTCAATTCCTTTCATTTTGTTTTAAACAAATTAATAGATTTAATACCTGGCAGTGTTCTAATAATAGATGGAATATGGCATTCCATGAACTGTAGATTTATTAACATTTATAATCCACAGACCAAAGCTCATAGAACTAAGTATATGAAAACAATTCAACTCTATTTGGTATCCTCACTCAATATTTTTGGGGTGGAGACTTTAATTGCAGTCTAAACATAAAGGGCAGGTAGAATAAAAATGTATTGCAATTCAAACTGTTTGGAATCTATTATAAAAATAGAGATTTATCAAATTGCAATCCTTAACAAATTCTGGTTCTAGTTGTATCTTTTTAAAGGGAAAGTAGGTTCAAGTATTGATTATTTATTCACATCAAAAGCAGTCACAGTAGGTAAGTTTAAAACTATTCCGGTGAATTTTCTGATCACCTGCTGGTACAGATTGAAATGGGGTTTCACCCTTTAAACTTTACACTACAAAACAGATGGAAATTGAACACTTCCATTCTCAGAGAGGCATTAGTAAAAATTCAGTTCTACTTATCCTTAAAGCTAGATTGTCAGTGGCATTTTTACCCAGATTTAGCAACCTGGTGGATGGAAACTAAAAAGACTGCTGTAAATGGTTTAAAAATATGGAATTCAACAGAGGAATTCAGACTTTCTTTCTTATTTAAAACTTAGAAATCAATTACAGCATCTTATTTCAATTGCTAATTCTTTAGATTAGATTTTACAACTCAAATAGACAATATCAAAAATCAGATGAAAGTCTTTCAATACAATAGCACTAGGACTCTTCAGGTAATTTTAACTAATCATTCAAAGAAAACTGTAGTAGGAGACCCGTTTGAGCTATATAAAATAAAAGAGTCCACAGCCTTGGAATACCTAGATTGTAATAAAACTAGCGTGGAGGATGAAACTGCCATTGATTCTATTATTGAAACCCATTTAACAATCTACAACCAGAAAATTATCCATCTACTATAGAAAAAAAAAGATACCTAGGGCTCTTACTCTTAGATTCCCAGGATAGTAAAGGCATGATAGTACCTTTTTCTTGTAAAGAAATAGAAATGGTCATTCATAATTTAAAAGACAATATTACTCCAGGTTTGGATGGCCTATCCAATTTATTTTATAAAACCTTTCAGCGGAAATCTCTTCTTGTTTAAATTTAGTATTTCAGTTTTTATGTCAGGTAAATTGATTCCGAATGCATTCACAGAAGGCCTTATGATATATATTTTCAAATCAGGAGAAAGGGTGACATCAGAAACTGGAGACCTATCACAATTTTAAACTCAGACTATAACATTGTTACTACTTTGTTAAATAATAGACTAAAATACATAGCAAACAAGGTGATTTCACCTCTTCAATTTTGTGGCCTTCCAGATAAGGGATACAATCGGCCTTAATAATTATTAGAGACTTAAAAGAGTCTTTATCTTTAGAAGGCCGATCAGGTTGCTTGCTTTTGATAGATTTAGAAAAGCATTTGACAGGGTAACTCACTCATATTTGTTTCTGGTATTGGAATTTTTAGGATTCCCTGTTCATTAATAAAAATCATAAAATCACTATATGAGTCTGCTAAGGTTTACCCAGTGATAAAGGGAACAATATCAAAAGGAATTGAAATCAAAACAGGAGTACGTCAAGGCTGTCCTCTTAGCCCTTGTTATATATTTTTTCACTTGAACCCTTAGTAAGAGCTTTAGTTATTTCACCAAAATGGGAAGGGTTAAAATGCCACTGTCCAACACTCAGTTGATGGTACAGGCCTTTGCAGATGATGTTTGTCTCTTTTTTAATAAACATGAGCATATGGAAGAATTTTTAAAGAATTTGAATTATTTTCATTTATCTCCAATGCTGAATTAAATAAATCAAAATCTAGAGGGTTAATAGCAGGGATTAAAAATCAAACAGTTATTAATTATAATAACATCAGGATATCAGAAGAACCTCTCTCCATCCTAGGTATTCAGTTTGGACCTCAAAACCTTCCGGAAGATAACCGGGACAAAGTGTTGAAAAATGTCGAAACAAAAGTGGCTAGATAGAAACAGTTTAACTTTTCAAACAAAAAGAATTCAAGTCCTCAAACAATTTATAATACCCTGTCTGCAATATGTAGCACTTATCTTTCCTTTACCTTGCAATATTAGACAAGGTTATATAGTTGTTGTTTCCAAATGCTATGGGAAATAGATTAAACCAGGTTAGGAGATCCTACACTTACTTAGCAAAGAGAAGGGTGGGTTAGGAATTATTGATCCTATCATCTTCTGCCATGTCCTCTTTTTCACTCACACAATCAAACGGAACCTACTGTTTCCAGAGAGTCGTGATGGGTTATGGATTAAGAATGCTCTAGGGCAATACATGAAAGCATGGCTCATTAGTGCTCCAAAATTAACTCTCATATTCACATACCACCATATTTCAGACCAGCAGCACAGAAGCTATACAAATGGCAGGTTATAAAACTTCAAATTAGAACTAATTCCACGAAATCACTCCATAAATCCATTATGACCCAAGTCTATCCCACAAATCCTAGTTTTAAGAATTGCCCCACAGCTATGAATAATAGGATACTAGATCAACTTGATAATCCCAGACTTCCAGAATATATGTGGGAAACACAGTGGCTTATTATGTATGGCCGAGTTAAACATAAGGGCACGGCTAAATATAAAGCAAAAGAAGAAAAACTGTCCATATTCAGAGTGTATAAATCAGGAAGAAACAATGGAACATTTCTTTCTATATTGTTCATTTTCTAAACCTTTATGGATTTATGCTACAAAAACGGAATTTGCAATGGCTATCAAAATCAATTATAACATTTTAGTAATTGGTATTATACCACATAGTTTAAATGTTTATGATTATAGAACATTAATGATTTTCTTAGCATGTTTACAGTTTTGCTTATGGCAGGTGAGATGCCAATGGGCAATTTATCAAAAGAAAGGCACGTATGATGGGTTTTGTTAATATGTAATGAATGAATTACAGAAAGTGTATTTAAAAGATAATCAAATTTATAATTTAGACAAAGTTAAAATATGTTGGAAGGATTTTCTGTTATGATTAAATATAAATAGATAATTTAGTAAGGGAGATAGGTAACACCTTGGTGTGAAGAAATTTCTTGTTTGAATTCCTTTGGTTTGTTTATTTTTCTTTTTTTTTCAATACCGTATGTGCTATATCTATGTTTTTCATTGTATTCTGTTATTTATACACTATTGTAAATAAAAACACCCTGCTCTTTTGATAAGTGGCATGGGATCTTTAACATTCACCTGAACTACCACCAATCCAGGCAGATGGGACCTCGGTTTAACGTCTCATCCGAAGATGGCACCTCAGAAGTGCAGCACCCTTTCTTGCAGCACTACAGTGTCAGTACTAGGATATTAACCCAAGTGCTAGATGTGGAACTGAACCCACAGCCCTCTGATCTCCCGGTCTCAGAGTGAGTGTGCTACCTACTGAGCCACTAACACTGACAATAAAATCACTGTATCTAGGACAGGCACAAACATGACTGTAGCACACTTAAGGATACCCTCCCTGCTTCACTACCTAGACGCTTAACACAGCTTCACATTCCCATGGTAAGTAAAGAAATTTAAAACTCCTGCTTCCACTATTTAAAATCAACATGTAAAACCCATAAGCATCACAAACTTTCCACTCTGTTAAGATAAAATCAAACCGAGCACACGCTTGAAGCTCCTTATGCAAAGTGCTCCCAGAACTGCTTCTGCTGTACCTCACCCCAGCTCACCCATCCCACCACAAACACACACTCCAGCAAATCAAAGTTCTCCTTCATACCAGTAGTACTGGGAGAACCACAAGCTTACAGACAACTGCTGCTTGTAAATGGAAGGTACAGAGTAGATGCAGTGGTGACATGGCTTTAGTTTGAAAATGCCGTTCACTGTTCGTGACTGCCTCAGCAAGTGCTCTCTCACTCCTCGACTCTCCCCACAGATCACAATTCAAAAGCAAAAATGACAACAATCTTTGCCTGCAACCAAGGCTGTCACAGAAACCAGTGCAACTAAATAATATGGACACAATAAGCATGTGAGTATCAGGCAGGGGGCACATACAAAGATAGACGTCAGAGCCTGATAGGAAGATGTAGGGGACTGGGAGCATGCAGCACCAGCACCACCCACTGGGGATTACTTTTCCTCCTCGTTTCAACATATATGCCTCCCATAGAAAAAAGAATACAAATGTAAAGGAAACACAGTTTTTAAAACTGTTTATTATTTTTTCACAATGAGCCATTGTTTAATAGCAATAAGGCACTCCAGGGTGTGTGTGTTATTGTGTAATAACGTCACTCCTGGTGGTGGAAGCACCTCGACTTCACCTCGTGCTTCAACCCACCTAAGAGTAAGTCAGATATTATGCACAACACACACCCTTGTCATGCCTTATTGCTTAATTATTATTTCTAGGATCTCTTATCCTGGGTATACTAGCTTTGGCCTTGTATTGCCGCAATGTACAATCAGAGTCTTAAGGCTCTTGGGCCCCTTCATAAAATCTTTGCCTCAAAAATAACAGGTTTTGTTCTATATGATAATCCAGGAGTTCCAAGTATTCCTTTTAAGTTTGGTCAATAACCTGCCTCTTTCTCTTTCTGTCTTTTGTTGCTGTTGCTGTTCCAACTCTCTCATTTCCCTCTGCAGTTGCACCTTCCTACCTTCCTCTGTTTCTTACACATAGATGAGATTTCTATTAATTTCCCAAAAATTGCTTTGATTGTATCCCAAAGGGTTACGGTGAAATATCAGGGCTACTATTATCCTTAACCGCCTGTACAATAGTTTCCTTGATTACTCCTGGTCTCCTCCTCATGAATAAGTGAAACATTAAGTCTCCAGAAGGTGCTTTTCCTGGTAAAGCCCAGGTCTACCTTCATAAATATTGGGAGTGGTCAGATAAAGTCATATCCCCCATCCACAAGGGGTACAAGAGCCCAAGGAAGTCCCTGGCTACCAAAAGTAGTCTAATCTGGAATAACTTTGATGAGCTGCTGAAAAAGGTGTATTATTTAGCATTTTATTTAGCTGCCTGCAGGCATCCACTAATCCACACTCACACAACAGGCAAACTATCTTCCTTGCTATCCCACTTTATCCCCTATCAGCCAGGCCAGAAGTATCCATAGATGGATTGAGTTTGAGATTGAGATCCCCAATGATTAAGTGGCCCTCTGCTCACCCTGTAATTTTAGGAGAAATTCTTTATAAAGCTAAAATCTGAGCCCAGAGGAGCATAAACGAAACCAGGGTAATTGTTGTGGCGTTATAAACCCCCTTAATTCCAACGTATCTCCCTCCTCGTCTGTAATTGTATCTTGTAGTTCAAATGGAGCCCCAGATAGGATTAAAATTGATGTACCATGCCTTGACCCCTTCCATATGAGGAAAACTTAGCAATTTGGCACCCACAATTTCCAAGCTTCTCATGCTCTCCTGATTCAGATGTGTTTCTTGTAATAAGAGAGCCACTGCCTTAGTCTTCTTTATAAAATACAGCATCCTAATCCATTTTATGGGATGTGTAAGTCCCTTAACATTGTATGATAAAATAATTGCCTCAATCCATCCATTACCCCTTCATTCCTCCTTAAACTTGAATACCCTATGCTCTTATCCTTCTCCCATTGTTCAGAATCCAAATCCCAGTATCTACCATTCACCAATTCCTCCTCACATGGTGTAATAATGTAACATTATCAAAAACACCTTAAACATGGTGTTATGTAGAAAACCAAATAAAACCACAAACTTTGCTTCCACAAGTGAAGACCTCGTATTGTGAACAAATAAGGTCTCTAATCCTAGCAGGACGCCACAAGGTACAGTAAAATGAACCGAGGTGAACCGCCAGAGGCGAGGAGATAAATCACGCCTCTGATTAAACTGCAGCACTCCTCAAGAGCCTAGCTATTCGAATAGGCCCCACAAGTGCTTGCCTATAAAAGCAATGCTGAATGTGACATCACCAGCCTCCAGCCAAAACAGCAGATAAAGATCTCAACACAGATTCAGTATCAAGCGGTCTCAGAACAGAGCCCTCCCACTGAACCTAAGTATTTAAATTAAATTGTTTAAGGCACAATTCCAGGTTATACAGTACAAACATCTTAAAGTCAGATGTAGTGAAGAGAAAGTCAGAATGCATCATCATTTTTAACTTTTAAAATTAAAAGTCAACTTATGTCCCTTTCTTTAGAGTCACATAAACTGAGAAGGCTGCTTCCTGTGGCAGCATTAAATGAAGAGGAACTTGTCTTGTTTCAAAACTCCTCTTGCATTTCGATTTCTAAACTGCTACCAAGCGATAGACAAACTGCTAAGCATGCCCGTGACTTGATCAACAAAGTAAAAGTACAGACCAGCTCAGTCTTGCATATCTTCTTTGCTCTTTTTGTTTGTCTTGTAGCTGTTGCACCAAACTCTGCAGCACCTGTAGGGGAGCTAGTGATGATGTCAGATTGCGTGCCTCTTCTCCTTTTGCCTAGTGCCTCTGACCAATCCGAGAGATTCACCAGAGCCTTCTGGGAAAGCGAGTCCTGTTCTGCAGCATCCAATGGCTCCATTAGGCCTCTCTCCTCCAATGCTGATCTGGCATCCTTCGCGTTCATATACCCTGGTGCCCTCCGGCCAGAAAATGTGCATCTTTGCTGGGTATGGTGTATTAAATGCACTCCTTGTACTTTTAGCACCTTTATAACCTCATTTAGTTTCAGTCATTGTTTTGTATTTCTTAAGGAAATCATGGTCAAAAACACCCTCAATGTTAAATACTTAACTTATTGTTGTTTCCATGCCTGTGACAAGATGCCTTCTTTAGTTTTGTAACTGTTAAATTTAACTATGTTTGATCTTGGTCTAGCTCCTGCATCTGTAGGCTTTGGTTGAAGGGCACAATGGGTGCTCTCTATGCCCAATTGATAGCCAGGAGGTAGCTGTAATGTGCCTGCTAGCAAGTCTGAAATAAATTCAGTCATACGCCCTGTCTCTGTGCCTTCTGGAAGTCTATATAGGTGTATGTTTTCTCTTCATGAGCAGCTTTCCAGATCTATGCTCTTTTCTCTGAGTCATTCCATTTGCTCTATTAATGCTTGCAAGACCAGGCCTGTTTGTAGCATGGTGTCCTCCACGCTAGACACCCTGTTTTTAATCTGAGCCATCCTTTGTTTTAGTCGCAAGACTTTCTGGTTCAATTGTTGAAATGCTGACTTATTTTCTGTCCTCATAGCCTTGAGTTCTTTAAACAATTTCTCAAATCTGGATCTTGTCAGCTGTTCATATTCCTTTTCTGTGTCTGCAATGCTTGAGGGGAGGGCTCCAACTGGTGGCCTGCTGTTGCGACTGGTACTGTTGTGCATCCTGAGAGTCAGCCTTATATTTATGCTTCAGTCTCCTTGTCTATCTTTGGGACAGTTGTTGCTTACCATCCGATGCATTATTTTGCTGTTTAGGGTGTTGATTTATGAAGTTTGGGCTCTGGGGTCAGGAGCTCCACTCAATCAGCCGCTAGCAGCTCCGTGATGTCACTGGAAGTCCTAATACTGCAATATGTTTGGCAGGAAAGTGAGAATATTATGCACTTCATGGTCTTCCCATGAGTCCAACGTTCTGCAAAGCTGACATAATGAGACTACCAGATTGTGTGTGTGTGGGGGTCAAGGACAAGCCACAAGGTGATGCATTAGGAAGAGCAGCAGCAGGGTGGTGCACACACCAGTGTTCAGTTAAGGAAAGGTAGGTATGCGGGAGTTATCACTAGTCCAGAAATATGATGTGCAGTGAAAACACCACCAACAGTCTCTGCAAGCAGAGCAGCAACAGCAGTTCATACACCATCATACAATCATGGCAATACAGTTCAAGAAAATGTAGTACGAGATGAGATCTGATAATGTGTGTGCAAATAGTTGAGAAGCCGTCAGAAGTCAGTATCTTCCACAACTGACATAGGTTGGAGATCCAGCCATCATCTCAGCTATCAGTGGTGTGATTTGCTATGCTGTTGGATGTGAGGCACGATACTTTGGTTGTGGGGTAGAGCATCCATTATAGGAAGTGCCATGGGAGACAACAATGTGGACCACTTCGACAACGATGGTGTGCAAAGTGCTGATGGCTGTCTCTGCCTAGTAGTATCATTGAGTCAGAGCGATGACCAGAGAGATAATGGACTCTGTGTTGGTGAGAGAGAAGGAGTGCTGTGACCACTGGGTTGCTCTAAATCAGATCTGTCATCGGTACCACCACCACCACTGCCAACTGTACATGCCTGTCCACGGAAGAGTTCAGTCTTGGTGTAACCTAGGGTCCCAATCCTGACCCAGATGAGCTTCAGTACACTTGAAGGTGCTTAAGCTTCAAGTGATTCTGCAATGATGTTGTGGTTAAGTTAGAAAGTGGTTTCCCTCATCTTGAAGTGGCATTGCAAAAATAACAGACTGCCTTCCTTGTGTCTTCCTTTAACAAAGTGAAACGTAGCCACAAGCACTTTTAACACTATGGCTACCAGTGATTGTGCTAGCACTACATCCCCGTTATTTTTTCAACAGATGTTCCTGTCTTGTCCTGATGTTCTTACCCTATGATCACTGCCCCTGATGGTGCCATGCCAGTGCTGCCAGCACTTGGCTGTCTTTCAGGCTGTGATGCAGCCCGATGAAAAAACATTTGTGTTGCTTGTTTGGCCTTCTTAGGGAGAGGGACCCTTACCCTTACTGTTACTTCTACTGCCCTTGCTAGCAGTGCTACACCTGGAGGCTGTTTGCCAGCCACCTTTTTTCTCTGCCCTCAAGGTACATAGCATACTCTGCCTCATCTTCAAAGTCACTCACATGTGCCTCTGATGAAGAAGATGATGTGTCACTGGGCAATTCATCATGTGGAGGGAAATACTCAGAACCAGAGGAGGGAACTACTCAGAACCAGCTTACTGGTCATCCTCTGCAATGTTTTCAGGAATACTGAGGAGCTTAGAAGCAGGAGGCATTACTTTATCAACTGTAGTGGTCATACTTGTAATATGCACTGTGGCAGGGATACCAGACTGTGGTGATAGTGTTACAGTAATGGCAGTAGTGGCAGGGTTCATAGTGTCAGTAGTGGCTGGAGTGACAGTCACAGTTGCAGGACTAGCTGTAGTAGTCATGCTGTCCCTTGTTGTGGAAGAGGAACACAGGGTCTCTATAGTGGTGGTGGTGGTAATGACAGATGTGATGGTACTGGTGAGAGATATGTATACACTAGCAGTTGTGGTGAGAGTCATGATGATACTGGTGAGAGATGTGGACACATTGGTGGTTGTGGTGGGAGTCCTGATAGTACTGGTGAGAGATCGGGACACATTGGTGGTTGTGGTGGGAGTCGAGAACAGTGTCTTTCTGCTTGTGCTTCTTGTATCACTTTGTCCTGTGCCAGTCACAGTACTACTGTTGCTGGAAGACATAGGCTTGGAAGGGGAAAAGAATAATTTTGGGCGTCGAAGATGGACTGACTGTCACTCACATTCAAGTTCAGCATCACCAACCTGTTCCTCTATTGTAGATTTGCGGGCTGCACCAAGTACATTTTTCCCACCTCTACCTATCATCGTGTTTGTCTGTGCCAACAAGTTCTAAACTCTCTTAAGTACTTAATACTTCATAAATGTACAAATGTTCTGCTTTATTGTAGCGCAGGAATTGTTGCAAGCAGCACCTGCTGCAGTATTGCTTTATTGTAGCATCGAAAATTATTGCAAGGAGCACCTGCTGCAGTACTGCTTTGTTTTCACACAGAAAAATTACTGCAAGCAGCACACATGCAAGGCAGGTGAGGTGTGCACACACTGCAATTATCGCTACCTAGCCCTAAACTGTGGGGTTGAGGGTGCAGTCAGTCGACTGCTCTCCAAAACTACTGCTGGCTACTTACTTTTGTGAAACCCAGACCACCTCAGATTACACCACAGATATTTCTTACAGAGATTTTTACGGCAGAACTACTGCAATTCACTTTTATTTCTTTATTTGTAAATGCACACAAGTTCTGCTGCATTTCAGTTAGAGATGCAGCGAATTTAAAATCCACCTCTGAAGTGAATGCGAGGTGGCCACTGCATTGTCACTTTGCTAAACGGAGTACCCCATAAGAAGGGCTCACTTCACCTTGTTATTATTAGTTCGCATTGTCATTCCGCTTTAAATGTGAAGTAAGGAGTGACAACAATATTGACAGCACCCCAGCCACATAGTCATCAGAATGAATGTGCATCCACAAAGTGCTACTGTCTTGTGTCCAGAAAACTCCCCAGTGCTGATGAAGTGAAATGAGGCATAACGAGAAACGAAAGTCTCCCAGAATTAATGGTGCACTCAGTCATGAGTGCAGTGGTCCTACTACAGAGTCACCAAAATTAATGTGCATCCCCAAAATACTTCTGTCTTGTGTCCAGAAAATTCCCAGTGCTGATGAAATGCTACTGTCTTGTGCCCAGAAAATTCCCCAGTGCTGAGGAACTGAAATAAGAAACATAACAAGGAATGCAGTCTCCCAGAATTAATGGTGCACTGCAAATGCACAGACAGATTAAGATTGCGCTGCACACTCAAGAGATGCATATGAAAAGGCACAAGAACATCTAACTAGCGTACACAAGTCACAAATCCAAACCTGGGAAAGAATACCTTTTGCTGGTTGGGGGTAGTACGGCAGTAACAGTCCATTACCAGTAAGGATACCACAAAGCAGTATAAAAAATGAATGCAGGTGTGGTGGATAGCAGGTTCACACTGCTGCAATTACTCTGTGGCACAATAAAAGGTGTCTGATTTAATGGCATGCATCACACACACTCACACACACACTACAATTATGTGTAGCAGATTGAAAACCTTTAGTAATATAACCAAATATTTTAAACAAACTAAAATTATACACTGCTGCACCACAACAATCAGCAAAAAATCTCAAGAATTACTGAAAATGTTACTGTGTGTTCATTAATAGAGTTATGCAAAAAAAATACCAAAACAGAAAGACTGCCTTTTTCTCCCAGTTAATCTACCTACACCCACAGATATGCTCCTCCTCAAAGCACACTTCACAGTAAACAGATTGACTGTTCTAAATTAACATTCAAAATCCACACACAAACAATAAATACTGATGATGTGAGCACAGGAGGATTTCCTACAATCGATGTACTAAATTTTGAGCAAAATAAAATGGCTCAAAAGGCTTTTAATAGCTTTTAGAGAATTTGAATTGCTGAGCTCTGAGGGAAACTGTCTCCATCTTCCACTAAGCACACACTACATAGAACTTAGGCTGTGCAGAACAATCTAGAGCCCATGTGATCTCAATCCCATGAAGCACTGCAAATTTGCCTTGGCGCTCAATGACAAAGGCAAAGTGATGCAAAGTACATTGATTTCAAGCATGCTTAGCCTTAAAATTGGTGGAGAAGTGGTTTATGGAAGGTGGAATAATGCAAAGTCATTGGTTTCAACGGACTTCAAGTTCCACAACATGATGAAGTACTCAGCTTCACGTTGTGGAGTACTTACTGGATTCCACATTACTCCGTGAATCACTTTGCTGAGCTAATTTCAGCCACTTTGCCCACCACTAGTAAGGGCTCATCGGGGAGGACTAAGCGTCCTCTTTTGGCATCCCAAAATATGGTACCCTATCTAAGCCATGACTGTACAAAAATTAAAACAGTACAGTCAGGACTCAGGATCAGTTGCTGAGGGCAAAAGTGACAAGTAGTAGTAGTAGTAAGGAGTAGGACTGGAGTAAGAACAAAAGTGATAAATAAGTAGTAGTTGTGACTCGTGAGGGCAAAAACTGATAGTAGTAGTAGTAGTAGTAGTATTAGACAGCAGTATCATACCTTCCAGATCAGATAGTGGTACCAGGTACCACCAAGTAAGTTTGTGACATGAAATGCAGTTGCATGCTGTATTTGGACTTTGAACCCACTGATGTTATTTTTTTTCCTGTTCTGAGCTGCTCATGTGATCATGGTGGCCTGGCCTAGTCCATCCTGACCTGACTTGTTGCAATTAATTGCTACCTCATGCAGTAGACCCTATTCACAAAAGATTTTCACCACAGGCACAAATTCTTGAAAGTGTTTTGTGCATAGGGCCTGCTCAGAGCAGTCAGTGTATGTTTTATTCAGGTATCATATTTGGAAGGCTGAGCCTGTAGTTCAATGGACAAGCAGCCAGCCATTCCCGCTTCCAGCTATATAAGCAGTCTCACTCAGCCTCCTTCTGTAGCACTTTTTCTTTGCAGCTGGAGGCTCTGTCGGTCTGTGCTTTGCAGCTGCTAGGGCTTGCCTGTCTCCCCAGCCTTGCTGTGTCTTGGCATCTGCTTTTTTTGCTGGACTTCTGTTTTCTGTTCTCGTGCATTTGATTTGTTTTGATGTCTCTAGCTGTGTGCTTCTTTGTGTTGCTTGTTCCATGTTCTTCTGTGCTTTTGTGTCTTTTGTTTTGCATTCTTTTGGGTGTGGGCTTCTGTTTCTAAATTCCTTGTATTTTGCTCACCCTGAACTCATGCTACTTGCTCTCATTTACTCATAATGCAACTGCAATCATTATCTGTGTGTTTCAGCTCAAGCTGCTTCCTGCTGCTGCTCTCCATGCTATGCACCTTAATTGTTTTCACCTGGTTCAGGCTCACCCTGAACCCTAGCCCATGCAGCTTAATCCTGCTTCCTTAACTCATACCACGTACCTCATTGCTGCTGTTTTCACTGCATTACCTAGCTAATTTGATCCTTTCAGAGCATTGCCTCTCTACAGTATATGTTCATTCGAACTGCTGCCACTATAACTTATAGTTACTCAATACTATGCTACTCTATTATGTTTGCACACTTCAGTTATACTCTGGAGGTCAGCTAAGCTACCGATGATGCTGTAAACTAGTTTTAACATCTGCATGTGGGTGATGGCGCTTTCCTATCACTTTCTTGTTTTTCCTAGGTGGGACTTTGAAGTGTTGTTGAGGAGCTGTGGCCCTGTGTGGCACACTTACCTCATGTTCAAATCCTGCCTTTGCTGCTAAAATCCTCAGAATATTTTGTCACCTTTAATGGGCTTCCTATTGGGACTGTTTGGCCTGCCGTTGCTAATTCATATTTGCTGCTCTTCTGACCTATGTGCAGGTCTGACCACTGCCTTCTCTGCCTTACAGACCTACGTTCAGGTCCATTCATTGCTTCCTCTACCTTACAGACCTGTGTGCAGGTCCACTCATCTACTTACACAGAACTCAGTCTGGTCATGCCTGCTAAGCACATGTCTGCCCTCCGTGAGGTCTCCAACACTCCTTGCTTCATCCAGCTCCTTCTGAATTTGTTTCTGGGGCATGCCAACCATGACCATTAAGTACCATGGTTCAGGCCTCCCTGCAGCAGACGATCTCCTCTGCACCTATAAAGTCCATCTTGAGTGTGCGAAACTTGGGGTGGGGTCCTTTTCACCTGGCCCATAACTGGGAATGTTCTTGCTCGGGCATAGCTTTAGTTGTTTGAGACTTGATGGTGGCTCCTGGAGTAGAATCTAAGACTAGCCATAAAGGGTGGTTACAGCGATCTCCTTTCACTCTAGTGTTAATTTACTAGCAAGGCACCTTCACCACATTCTCCCCATGACTGCCTCTGATTCACTTGGTTTGTTTGTATGGCAGGTAGGCCAGGTGAGCACCTCAGCAGTGGTTCCACTACTCCGCCTGCCTTGGTTGCCCGTTGTTGTAGAGTTGTGCTCATGACCTTCCATGCCATTCATGTTAGAGGATCAAGGAGAGCTTTCTCCAAATTGGAATATTTTCTACCCTTTAATTGGAGGAGGCAGAGTGCAGTGGTTTATGGCTCTGAGCTGCAAACCTGGATTTGAATCCCACAGCCCCTAGACCCTGGAGCAGTCATCGGTAGTTGAAATAGTCAGTTGCAATTCAGTACAGTTGCAATCAGTTGCAATTGCATTGGATTGCAGTCATAAAATAGTGGAGTTGAAATCCTCTGCAGTTGATGATTCCGTTTCCCATCCAGGTTTGTTTTGTGGTTAGCTGCAGTGAGTTTTCTCTTTTTTTCTTTCCAGGGGGACAGGTGGGCCACGAGGGCTGCGAATATCTAACGGTCCTAAATGCCGCATCAATCCTTACAGCCAATAAAATGCATCCATGGCTCCTGGACATGAAGCATCCACCAATAGGGTAGCTAGAAGGAGGAACTTGAGTGTCTGTGACTGGCTGCACGGTGGTAGGGAGAGTGTGCCTAGGTAGGAGAGGAGACTGTCAGGGAGGAGGCACCTGTGTTGGTGTGTGGGCAATGGAGTGAGCAACATTTTTCGCATGGATGAAGTTTGGCAGTTGGGCTTTTAATTTAAAAATAAGTTAACTGTGTCCACTGTCCTAATATGTCTGGTACCTGGAAAGAGACTAGTGTGTGGCTGTGCAGGTCTCAGTCCTCCAGCAAAGAAAGGCAGCAATCATGTGATGGCAGCAAGTCAGTGATCTAGTTGTCATCGGGATCAGCCCATGACCCCATCGGGCGACTCTCCTCAGTCTCGGTCAAGTCTTTAGAGTCGGCGAGGGAGGAGGAGGAGTGGTTTGTGCACTAGTTTCATTGTGTAGAGTACCGGAGTGGGAACATGGGTCTGAGTTGGGTACTGACTGTGTGGGTTGGGAGGAGGGAGCACACAGCTCAAAAAATATGAGTACCACCGCCGAGTATGGCAGCAGTAGCAGCCTAAGCCATGGAGCCACCTGACACTGACAACTGAATCATCACCCAACACCTGACTGAACTGGCAACAGGCTACTATAGTGAGCAAGGTACTGTATGGAATATGTATGTAAGGTCTGCCTGGGCTGGGCAGTGGGCAGTAGAAAGGAGGAGAATGGTCTCTTACAGACTACTCAGTCTGTCTGCGTGTCTGCTGTGTGCTGGGCTGGCTTGTCTGACTGGTTGAGGGCTTGGGGTTGTGGGCCTGGGGGTCTGAACTTGGGAAGCCAAGGTGATCAATCATCATCGATCTACTGCTAGCGGCCCAGCTGGGCTCTCTTTGACTGAGGTGGCATTGTGAGTAAGTCAGACTCCCACATGGTCGTGGAGCAGGCCAGGTGCACGTGGTCAGTTGGTGAGTTCCTGGACCCATAGGCCAGAATGTGGAGCATGGACGGTCGTATCCAATGGACAAAATTTTTGTTGTTTGCCACTGTAGGAATCGGATAGACTAAATATTAAAGTCCTCACAGCAAGATGAATAACATTTAAAAATCACATTAGTGTACATGCTGAAAGCCAAAATAAGTTCAGAAATTGTGTCATAAAATGATTTTTAATATGTATGAGTTTTTTAGCTTTAAATTTAAACTATGGATACATCTCAATTCTGGTATACCATACAGGAGGTATTTCTAGGGGTCCTCCTTAAACTGTTTTAGTCTTACAGATTCTCGACTACTAGTAAACTAACATATATTGATGGTTAGTTCTGTTTGCAAAAGGTACCTTCTAGCTTCTGTGGGGTGCTTAAGAGGCCCTACCTATACTGTATTTTAGACTCACAGTTCTTTTCTAAATAACTAGTATTACTGCTGCTTATTTTTCTATACCGTGATACTGTTTTACTGCCCAGCTTCAACTTGTTACTTTTAAGGACTCAATATATTTTGTTGTTGTTTTGACTGGTTATTGTGCTTTAGTGGGTCCCTACTGTGTGGGGATTTGTTTCACTGCACTTTGTATTTGCATTTTAAAGAGCAGCCAGTTTCTTAGCTGCTGCTGACTAGTTGCTGTTCCCTCCAACATATGCAATACCTCACCTGCTCCGAGAAGAGGGCATAAATAATTCCTTTTGTTTCTGACCATTTATGAAGTTGTAATGCTGCTAAATCTAAATGCTGAAAACGGAGCTGCTTCCTGACCTTAACCCACAACACACCCCACGTGGCACAACAGACCCGCTTTGTGATGTCAGAAGCGAAGGCTGAATGTGCATGCCCCATTGATTTCAAAAGGAGGACTTTCCATATGTTTTATTAACTTTATAGTCGACATTTAATAAAAAAAAACCTTTGAAGTTAAAAAGTACAACACACTATTACATAATAAAATTCAATGATGGTGAAAGTTAAAAATTGGTTGGATTTTCTTTAGTTAGTTGAACTCAGAAATTTCAAACTAGTTGAAAAAATCAGTCATAATGTGTGATAAGTCAGTCATAATTGGTTTTCAACTGACTCCAGGGTCTACAGCCCCCCACTTACATACTGTGTGACCCTGAGCAAATCACTTAACTTCCTTGTGCTCCCAGATCACACCTGTAAACAAGCTTTCACCTTAGTGTGTCTCTCCTGGTAAAAACAAAAAACAAAACAAAAAAATTGCAGCACAGCCGTCACTAAACAAAATATCCCAAACCTGGAGGAGGTGACCTAGGCATCGGATCCACAGAGATTTCCTCCTCAAAGGGCTTTTTCTCTCTCCTCCATGTCTCAGGCCAAGAATATTAGTTAGCAGTAGTCAGTGTTCCCTAGTGTCTGTAGGTAGGTTCCGTTGTTGGATGGAGGTGGATGGCATCCCTACTTGCTGTTCCATCTCACCTTAGAAGGCCCCTCAATCTCAAGTGCAAACCATCGTACTCATCGATTTGCTCATCTGCACATCTCATTATCTCTCAGGCTGCCTTTGCCTATTCTACCCTTCCTCATGGCTCCAAGTGCTAACATTCTTTGTACCAATACATTTCTTTTGGGGATGCTTCCTAAGGTACCTTTAGCCTAGGGAATCATCCCACGGCATCTCTAGGGTGGGACACTTTTGAGGGTTCCTTTCCTTTAATACCCCTGGAGGTGGTACTTCCTCTAGAATAGGAGTGTGAATGGCCAAAAACCAAAGTGACACAGTTGCACAAGCAAACTATACTGACTGTGTAGGCCATTGAATTGGAAGGCTGGGCCTGTTGTTCAATGGACAAGCAGCCCTCCCCTGGGCCATATAAGCTGTTCCTCTCAGCCTCCTTCTGAAGCACTTTTCTTTGCCCCACCATCCCCTCCTCCTCCAGTGGCATTGCCTGTCTCCTTGGGATGCTTCCTAAGGTACCTTTAGCTGAGGGAATTGTCCAGCGGCACCTCTAGGGTGAAACCCTCTTTGAGGATTCCTTGCCTTGGTATGCCTACAGGTGGTAATTCCTCTAGAATAGAGAGTGTGAACGGCCAGAAAACCAAAGTAACACAGTTGCACAGGCATAACACTACACTGGCTGCTTAGGCCATTGAATTGAAATTAAAGTGAGGAATGTTGACTTTGAGAAACATGAGCGCTCAGCATTTTCTGGTGTCAAACTGGATCATATGTCAGTAATGGCGTTACCAGCTGAACTGAACAATCGTTCTGAACAGATGCTAGTTGAAGGGTAATTCATGTACTGCATTTCATTGCAATGTTTACTAAAGCATGCCACATATTTTGTTTGGATTTCCAGTATTTCTTTTTTTTATATAAGTCCTTTATGTCCTTCTGCCCCCAGCTGCCCCCTTCTGACCAACCCCAGCCCCATCACCCTGGTAGCACCGGGACTTACCTCTGCCTGGTCGCTGGGTGTGGAGCCTGTGGGGGTTGATCGTCATCCTGCAGCCAGAGGGTATTTCCACATTTTGTCCCTTCCCCATTGCTGGGGCACACATGCAGGATGTGCACACACAGAGATGCACACACATCTGCAGAAGTCCAGCAGCTCCCTCCCTACATCTCACCCCCATGACCTGCACTACCAGTCGGCCTCCACCTGGTGGTAGTCAGTCAGCCGGAGTGCCAGTCCTTCCTCCCTGGGAAAGGAGAGCAGTCCTCTGGATGCTCAATCTTCTCCCTCCCTGCCAGACCCCTGACAGCCAGTGCTCATTCCCAAACAGGGGTCGCGGTGTGGCATGAGGTGTAGCATCCAGCACCTCAACCTACAGTGCCACCGGCCGGCTGGATTTCCAGTATTTCAAAGGATCAGCATTCCAGCTGATATTGTGTTCTGCCAAGTACATTTCAACAAAGGCCTGGCGGAGGCTGTGATACAAGAGTCAGATATAAAAGATGTTACAATAACATCTTCTAAGTGACTCCAGAGACATGAGGTTGAACCAAGTGACTGTAGAACAGTGCTACACTTGGCTGGTGGTGAAAAAAAGATTTGGCTGCATTGGCTGAGGAGGAAGAGGAGAAAATGCCACAACAGTAGAGGATGGGCCACCTGATGCTCTGCTACTGTGCCGTGAAGAAGATTCTGAATGTGGTGCCACTGTTGTATTCTGTTCCACGACACAGCACGCAGTTCATCAATTATTTCTTGTTTGTTTATCTTGAAACAAGTGTCATCATCATCACTCAATAATTGCTTTGATTTGTATGATGGGTCCAAGATTGTTGCTTTAATGTAGTACTCAGAAAGTGTTTTACATAGTTTGTCATCTTCTTCAACTTTCTTCATCATCGTCTCCTTAGATCTTATATTCTGAAGGGCATCCTGCATGTGTCAGCATCACTGGCAGCCTGTGTGATCATGGAATTGTCTTGCTTCTCTAACGTTTCCCTAATCAGATTCAACCTGAATTTTAAAATTCATATTAGGGTATTACCTGGCTCAGAGTTGCTGTGTTTGCACTAACCTACCTGGTGATTTCTTCAAATGGCTGGAGCAGGAAAATTAGAAACTCCAGCATGGCCCACTGTGGAGGAGTAATATAGACGTCTGCATCACCAATTTTATTTTCTAAAATGTAGTTACTGACAGCCTTCTTTTCTTCCAGCAGCCTTTGGAACATATAAAAGGTTGAATTCCATCGTAGAAATGTCTTGGATCAGTCTGTGCAAAGGTAAACTGTGCTCCTGCTCTATTTTTCTAATGCGTGATGGGCTTTGCTTGAGTGACTGAAATGAGTTCATATTCTTTTACCAGTGCTAACGAGCCTTAATCTCCCTGTTGTCATTGAGAAAACTGTGAACTATTAAATTTAAGCAATGCGCAATGCAGCGGATGTGAACAAAGCCCCTCCTCCAATTCCTTTCTTATGTTGGACCCATTATCTGAAACTATAAAGCCAACTGATCATCCCTATGAAGTGAACCATTGCTGTATTGGATTTTGGAGCTCTTCATTGATGTTGTAGGATCCATGTTCTGATGGAAAATAAAACATTCTTAGAACAGCCAACTGCAATGCTTCACTGTCCCCAGTTCCACGTGAATTATCGAAACATGCCCAAGGTACCATGACAGACATGAAGGGTTCAGGCTGACAGCTTGTCCAGATATCTCTTGTGAGATGCACCACCCTCTCAACAGCACTGCCCAAAACGTGTCTTAATTTTTTTCATACATCGAAAAGTTGTGGTATCCCTGTTGTCGAGAAATATTTCCTCAACGGCATTGTTACACGAGGTCCCTGCACCCTAATTGGTACCCCCAGAGGTACACTGAAGACAGCTAGCATTTAGGTATATGTTACACTAACATATAGGGCTAAGGGCATCTACCATATAAGAGTAGATGTCAGGATATGTATGCACATAATTGCTATACACTTCACTTTCCAATATACACATGTATTTCTTGCTTACAAGCTGTTAGGACACCTGTATCCTTGCAGTGTTAAGGATATATGAGTCGGCATTGCCATCTTCTGATGATTTGTATTGCTACATGGCTATGTACAAACTGTACTTCGTTTCCACAAAGTGATGACTATAACAAAATTGTATAATGTTATCTAGGACTGAGGAGCCACTCTAATTTGGCCAATAGGGCTCATCTCTGTAACTAGAACTGTTTCTATCTTACAGTAACCATGGTAATTATCTTAAGTATATAATGTAAGACATTCGTCTTCTACCTCGGAGACCCCAGGAGACATGGAGATTTTTCCAATTATTTAACCAGGTGAGACACACTAAGCTGAAAGCTTGTTTACATCCTCGAGGTATAGGGAACGTTAGCATTGGCTCCCAGTTCCTAATGGTAAGAACTGCTTTGGACAACTGTGATTTTTCTTTTGTAATAATAAACAAGATTTATTATTCTTTTGCAATGTGTCTGTGATTCCTTGCATTCCCATTTTGCCAGAACCTGAGAAGTGAGGTTTAGACCTCCTGACAATTGACGACCGCATGCAGGCCATATTTGGAGTTTGCAAAGTTTTTACTTGTTGCTACAACTTTCCCTTCCCAAGGGATGCATTCCCATCACCTCTCCATTTTCACCCACTTTGTAATCACTTGCAAAGTCTGGCTGTTACTGGGTGTGGTCGATGCCGACGCACCTCACGATATGACAGTTTGAATTGTACCAAGGCGCACAGTAGCCGCCTCGTGAATTAATGCACCTGTTGTGGATCAATACACAGCATGGTGCCTTTTCACAGTTTGATTTTTGTTCCCTTCCACATAATAGCCACTGTATAAAATATCTGCAGGACTTGAGACTCGATGTCTCAAACTCCCTTGCCTCCCATGGAGGATGGTCTGACTTTGTGCGGGATGCAAGTCAATCTGAAAACCCCGTACTGGGGATTTCAACCCAGTACTCAGAGACAAGACAAACATCCAGAAAGCAAGAAGCTTATGGTGTTGGTCGAGCTCTCAGTAAGCTTGGGAAGCCTCTGAAGTGATGTTTCAACCCTGAATTGCAAATCTCATCCCTTAAGCAGGAGATGGGACTGCAGGAAACTGAATGTTTAAGACAAGAGCAGGATTTGGAGTCTGAGCTCCAAACTCTGCAGAAATGAAATGATTCCCTTTGCATCATTCAGCACAGGCAAATGAGCAGGAACTTTGTATATTGAAGCAGGAGTGTGAAAGTTTGAGACAGGATGAGGCGGGGAAGGGATGAGGAGGGCTGACCAAGCCCTCTCTTCAGATGAGGGAGTAGCCGTCAAGCCCAGAGGGAGGAAACAGACTGGAGGTGGAGGTTTCAGGAGGAGCAGGGGAGGATGGAAGTATAAGAAATCTGGGTGGGGTTCGAGAAAGAGGATCAGGGATAAGGGGTGGGGTTGGTGTTAGTAAATGCCAGGAGCTTGGGAAACAAGTTGCGGAGTTCCAGGCCATGCTGTTCAGGAGGAGTGGATGTGGCGGCGGTCCACGGAGCGTGGGCCAACAAAAACCATGACTGGGACCTAAATGTACAGGGTACACTATGCTTAGGAAGGATAGAAAGGAGGTCAGAGGGGTGGAGTGGCTATGTTCATTAGAGATGATATAGAAATTACTATGGTAGAAGAGGCAGAGGGAAACGTGGAGGCCTTATGGGTCACTCCACGATCCCCAGCAGGAGATAAGGTCAAGCTGGGAGTAGCATATAGGCCCCGGGATGAGTGATGTTCTAGAGGATGGTTTGCTGGACAACATCATTGCCCAATGTGGTCCAAAAGGGAAGGAGTGGTGTTGATGGGGACCTTAATATGCCAGGTACAAACTGGGAACCATGTCCTCTAGGGTGGCCAAGGAGCAGAGGCTGCTAGATGGCTTCAGGATGTGTTCTTAACACAGCATGTGATGGAGCCCACAAGGGAGGGCATGTCCTGGATGTGGTTCTGGCAGATGGGATCTGGTGAGGGACATGGTTGTACAGGACCCCTGACTGGAGTGACCACAATACTGTCTGGTTTCAAATAAGCATGGGGGTGGGGGTGAGATCTAGGACACTGGCAGTGGACTTCAGGGGCGAGACTTTATGGGCATGGGAAATATTCTCAAGGATCACTTGAAGGGATTACCTCACCGACAAGTGTGGAAAGGAGATGGGAGGTCATAAAATGGGGACTTCATGGGGCAGTCAGGATCTGCGCTAAGTTGAAACGTAAGGAGCAAGGTCACGTGAAACCATGCTGGTGGTCCAGTGAGGTACAGGTAGCAGTCAGAGAAAGAAGGCCACAAAAATATAAAACAACAAGAGGATAGGATAAGGAAATGTACCAGCTTGCATCTAGAAAAGTCACCCATATGGTGAGGGAGCAAAGTCCAGTAAAGAGCAGCTGGCACAGGGATACATGGAGGAAAAGGGTTCTTCCGGTACATTGGGGAGCGGAGAAAACTAAGGGCCATCTCAGCAGATTGAGATCAGAAGGAGGGTGGGTGGAAGAGGCGAGGGACCAGGCAGAGGTATTTAACGAGTACTTTGCCTCTGTGTTCGCTTAGGGAGGGGATGGGATACCTACAAAGCAAGGCATGAAGGGATAGAAGCGCAGGGAGTGGGATCAGGAGAGCTACAGAAATGGAGCAAGAGGGAGGGAAAGGTACCCCAGGGGTGTCACATCTGGATAAGGATAAAAGACCAGTAAGGGGAGGGACGGATGATGCTATCTTCATCAAAGGGTGTGGTTAGCCCTCAAGGCCCTAAAGAAAACAAATCTCCAGGGCGGATGGCATTCATCCCAGAGTACTATGGGAATTGGCGGACATACTGGCTGCACCCTGGCAGAGCTTTTCAGCAGGTCACTGAGACAGGGAGGGTACCTAGTGATTGGCGAGAGGCACATGTGGTACCAATCCATAAAGGGGGTCAAGGAAGTACCAGGTAACTATAGACCCATCAGTTTGACCTCGATGGTGGGAAAATTAATGGAGAGTATACTAAAGGAATGATTGGGGGTGTACTTGGAGGAGGTGGGAGGTCTGGATAGTCGGCAACGTGGGTTTGTGCCAGGTAGATCATGTCAAACCAACCTTGTGGAGTTCTATGAATGGGTAACATCAGAACTGGACAGGGGTAAGCCTGTGGATGTATTATTCTTGGACTTCAGCAAGGCGTTTGACTCTGTCCCCACAATGGTCTGGTGGAGAAACTGATGGGGTTAGGAGTAGGCCTTTGATGGTCAGATGGATTGAAAACTGGCTAGCTGGGACACTCAGAGTAGTAGTGGTCTGTGGGGAGCTCACAAATCCTAGAGAGGTTGGTAGTGGGGTACCACAGGGCTCGGTCCTGGGTCCGATCCTGTTTAATGCATACATATCGGACATCAGGGAGGGTATAGGGTGTGAAATGAGTCTCTTCATGGATGACGCCAAGATGGGAGCAGTAGTTGAGGGAAAAAGAGAGGAGGGTGGCCCTGCAAGGACCTGACACCCTGGAAAGCTGGGCTCACACATGGAAATTAAATTTCAATATCACCAAGTGCAAGGTGTTGCATCTTGGTCGGGGAAACCCTAAACACAGGTACACCCCTGGGAGGAGGCTGGAGGCCTCAATAGGGAAAAAGACCTAGGGGTCATGGTGGATACATGTATGAATAACTCTGAGCAGTGCAGGAGGCAGCTAGCAAGGCAAACAGGATGTTGGGATGCATTGTAAGGGGATCACCTCTAGGAGCAAGGAAGTGATTCTGCTGCTGTACAATGGACTGGTTAGAACATACCTAGAGTACTGTGTACAGTACTGGAGACCACATTTGAAGAGGGACATACAGCTCCTGGAGAGGGTACAGAGGAGGGCAACAAAGATGATACGAGGGCTAGGGGATTTGACTTATGAGGACAGACTTGAGGAGCTCTGCCTGTTTTCATTGGAGGAGAGGAGACAGGGGACATGATTGAGGTCTTCAAGTACCTCAAGGGAATAAATAGGGTAA
Organism: Neoceratodus forsteri; assembly: GCA_016271365.2. NCBI lineage: Eukaryota > Metazoa > Chordata > Ceratodontiformes > Ceratodontidae > Neoceratodus > Neoceratodus forsteri. The sequence goes on from CM057455.1 coordinate 1,189,196,340, forward strand.
ACATGGAGGGATCTTTAGGCTAAAGCAGGAGGTATCACCAGAGGGCATGGTTTGAATTTGGAAGGTGGAAGGTGAGGGGAAAAGAGGAGGAGGTTTTTCACCGAGAGGGTGGTGGACCCTTGAATGCACTGCCTGGTGAGCTGGTTCAGAGATCCACAGTGGAGGGCTTCAAGAGAGGGTGGGACAGACACAGAAAGTGGATGTATCAGATGAAGGCCTGTCCCGGGGTGGGGATGGATGATAGGGGTTTCTAGAGAACAAGGGATGGGAGGGTCTCGCACCTACTAAGGATCTAGGTTCGAGCAGACTCGATAGACCGAAGGCCTAATCTGCTGGCAAATAGTATGTTAGTATGTTAGGATAAGGGACAGGCTTTTGCAAATGAATGATTTATTAAGTAGAATGAATGATCAGATCGTGAGGAGTTGGGAGAGTTACAGGACAAGATAAACCAGGTACATAATGACTTAGGAGTGACTACTAGGGACAATTGCGAATTGAGCACTGTGTATAGAGTGTTACAGAAGCAGATGCAGGATGATGTAGATCAGAATGTTGCAAAATGAGCCATGAGCAAAAGAGAGTAAGGCCATCAGGAAATGGAGGGTAATGAGTACCAATGCCCGTAGTCTCAGCAACAAGCCCCTGAGCTGGTGGCCTTGATGGAAGAGGGATGCCTGGATATCGTAGCAGTCACAGAAACATGGTACACAGAGAACCATGACTGGGATGTCAACATACCAGGGTACATAACCTACAGGAGAGACAGGCAGGGAGAAGAGGGGAGGAGTAGCTCTCTATGTAAAGGAAGGGATAAAAGCAACTGAACAAAAGAGTAAACAGGGAGGAGAGGAGGCACTGTGGGTCATCTTGGACACTAGAAAGGGCACCACAATCCGCACAGGGTTGTGTACAGACCCCCATGTCAGGGAGGAGCGGACAAGGATATGGATAGAAGGCATTCTTAGAATGGCAGAGAAAGGGAGATACTGTTGATGGGAGACCTGAATATGCCAGATGTTAACTGGAGCACATTTGCTGCAGCCACATCCAAGAGCAGGGCCATTCTTGATGCTCTACAGGTGGCAGGCCTCAGACAGCTAGTTTTGGAACCCACTCATGAGGGAGCAATCTTAGACCTCGTGACTCTCAAACGGGGGCAGTGAGAGGATCTCAGATCTAGAGTGGGTTGCCATCTGGGAAAAGTGACCATCAAACAGTGTGGTTCATGTTAAACTCAGCTACAGAGTCAGCAGCCATACAAAAGTGAAGGGTACTGGACTTTAGGAGGCTGACTTTGGCAAGATGGGAGAGTGCCTCAGAAAAGCACTAGAAAACAGGCTAGAAGGAGTGTGGAGCAACAATGGGGAATAATCAAACTGCCATCACAGAGGCAACAAGCCTTTATGTGAAGCAAATAAACAAATCAAAACATAAGAAAAGCCACTATGGTTCTCAAAAGAGGTGGCTGTGAAAGTCAGGAAGAAAAAGATAGCATTCCGGAAGTATAAGGAAACACAGAAGAAGCAGGACAGAGAGCTGTACCAGTTAAGGCAGAAGGAAGCAGGAGGGAAGTCAGAATAGCAAAGGCCCAAACTGAGAAGAAGATAGCCAACTCAGTTAAGAAGGGGATAAAACCTTTTATAGGTACATCAGCGGAGTGAGAAAGACAAAGGAGGGATAGTGAGGCTGAATAGAATGAACGGTGGGTGGGCAGAGGAGAACAGTGAAAAGCAGGGATACTGAACAAATATTTCTGCTCAGTATTCACAAAAGAGGAGGAAGTGCCTTATCCAATTAACAGAAGCACTCTTGATTGGGGGTCGATCCCAGTCCTTTCACAGAAGAAAGGGTTCTGCAAGAACTCCTAAAACTGAAGGTGGACAAAGCAATGGGTCCTTATGGAATTCACCCCAGAATTCTAAAATAATTAAGGGAGGAACTAGTGAAACCACTGGCTACTCTTTTTAATAAATCATGAGAGGATGGTGTGGTACCCGAGGACTGGAGGAAGGCGGATGTGATTCCCCTTCACAAAGTGGGACCAAGACAGAGGCAGGAAACTACAGACCTGTCAGTCTGACCTCTGTGGTAGGGAAAGTGATGGAGTCACTTCTGAAGGAAAGAATAGTTGAGTATCTAAAGGCCAGTGGAGCACAGGACCCAAGGCAGCATGGGTTCACAGTGGGAAGGTCATGTCAGACTAATCTAATAGATTTCTTTGACTGGGTGACCAAAGTAGTAGACCAGGGAGGGGCCGTGGACATGGCCTACCTAGACTTTAGCAAGGCATTTGACACAGTCCCACACAAAGATTAATAGTCAAATTAACCAGCCTGGGAGTGGGTCCCAGGGTGGTAGCCTGGTAAAACATTGGCTGGGCAACAGGACACAGAAGGTAATTGTAAATGGAGTCCACTCTGCAGAAAGAGGGGTTACTAGTGGGGACTGCAGGGTTCAGTATTGGGTCCAGTCCTTTTTAATGTCTTCATCAGTGACATTGCAGAGGACTGGAAGGAAAAGTATGCCTTTTGCAGATGACACAAAGATCTGTAACAGGGTTGATACAGAAGGAGGCGTGGAAAGGATGAAAAGGGACTTGGCAAGGTTGGAGGAATGGTCAGAAGTATGGCAGCTAGGATTCAATGCAAGAAGTGCAAATAATGCACCTGGAAACAAGAACCCAGGGAAGAATACACAATGGGTGGGAGGTAGTAACAACAAAAAAGGAAAGGGACCTGGGGTAATCACATCAGATGACCTTAAGGTTAGCAAGCAATGTGAGAAGGCAGTAGTGAGGGCTGGGGTATACTGGGATGTATAGGGAGAGGCATCAGCAGCAGAAAACAGGAAGTTATTCCTCTGTACAGACAGTTGGTGAGACCCCATCTGGAGTACTGTGTCCAGTTCTGGAGACCCCATCTCCGCAAGGACATAGACAGGATAGAGTAGTCCAGAGAGGGCAACTAAAATGGTGCAGGGTCTGCAAGAGAAACCATGTGAGGAGAGACTAAAGGAGCTTAATATGTATACCCTTGAGGAAAGAAGGGAGGGGACATGATAGAAACTTTAAGTACCTCAGTGGAATCAACAAAGTCCAAGAGAGTAGCATCTTTCAGAAAAGAGACGTGCAAGAACAAGGGGACACAATTTAAAGATAGAAGGAGGAGGGTGGTTCAGGGGCAATGTGAGGAAGTATTATTTCCACAGAGGGTAGTGGATGCATGGAACAGCCTTCCTGAGGAGGTTGGGGTCTAAAACTGTGGGAGAATTCAAGAATGCATGGACAGACATAAGGCAATTCTTGTGGGGGTAGGAAGAAATAGGCTGTTGGTTAACTAGGATCTGTGGCCTATCCTGTAGGTAGAATGGGCAGACTAGATGGGCCAGCGGTCCTTATCTGCCATCAAAGTCTATGTTTCTATGTTTCTATGAGGATTGTGAATGCAAATGGCAAAACTGTGCCATCAGAGAGTGGTGCTGGCTGGTCATGTCCCGCAATGGGTGGTGTAGTCCCGTCTTGATGATGTCATCTGAGGAGGAGGAGGATGATGATGACATTTCTAGTACAATGCCCAGTCATGCCCTACTATGACCCAGTAACCCCACCCACCATCCACAACATGGCGGACCTCAGTCACATGACACCACATCCCCACGTCATCAATGGCTTGACGACCATCATGGGCAATGCCAACATGGCGACACCCATGATGGGGAGCAGGCCCAAGCCTAGTCCCAACGGCACCACCAATCACCATTATTGCTGTGGACGATAAGCAAGAGATAGAGAAAATGATCGATGCTGCCCTAGGCAATGTGACTCTGCCTTACAGAAGCAAGCAGACGCTCTGTATGCAGATCAGACAGATGCTGTGAGGCTGCCACTTGGGATGGAACGGTCCACACTGTGGCTGAAGCTGCAACTCAGACAGCCCTGCAGGTGCCCAGGACAATCTACCTCCAAATGATCGTCCCAGCAATCCCCTACAAATGGCCCACTCTGTTCAGCAAATAGCTGACAGCATTGGTTGGATGAGCCCATCCGACAACTCAGTTGCCACTTGGAAAATGCATGCTAAATGTGAAATGCTTAGTCTCACTGCAGACTGCCAGGTCCAGATCCTATGCCAGACCATCGATCCTGGCCTATGGGCAAACTCCCGATGTTGTCCGACAGGACAGCCACGCCACCATTGACGGCAAGGCATCTGAACTCATCACTGCACACAACCCAGATGTAGTAGGAGTGATGCTCGCACACCCTTTGAAACAGAATGTGAAGGAAAGTCCAACAACCTTCCACAGAAGCTCTGGATGGCCTACTGAGCAGGGATGAATCTTACAGGAGACGCCACTGATGCAGACCTTATTGAGTACTAAAACCTTGTTCCTTCGGAACGTGATCCCTGCAGTGCAAGAGAAGGTAGAGCCACCACTTATCCCACCACGGAGTAGTTTGTCAACATTCTTCAGAAAATGAGAGAGGTTTAGCAACTCTTTATCTGTGATTCAAGCTCCGGCTCCAAGAAGGTAGCTGCTGTGGAAGCCATTCTGGAGGCCATGATGTACTACGTGGTGGAGGGACAGGCCCAAGAGAAACAGACCTCCCCTACAGATAACCAATACCCCCAGCAGGCCCAACAACAACAATCCTGGGTGGCAACCTAAACTACCACAAAACAAGAAATACCAGAAAACAGTAAGGGTAAACAACAGAGACCAGGCCTTCATATAGGAAATAGCCAATGAGAACTGAAATCTCTGAGACCTCCTCGGAAAGTAGCAGACGCTGTTCCAGCACGGCCCTTGCTGCAATACAGCCAGGAGAGCAGGCCTCCACAGGCCGTGGGAGATATCAGAGTCCAGACTCTCAGGCTCCACCCAGCCTGAACCCAGAAGCGGCTCCCTATATAGCATCAGTACAGCATGACCAGATGGTTCACAGGAACCAGACCCAGACTCTCTTTCAAGAGCTTCCCCATGCTTCCACTGGTACAGATTGACAATTACAGGCCCCAGTCTGTATTGTAAACAAGCTGGTCTTTGAAACAAATGGAAGGCCCGCACAGAGGCCGAGGTCGTAAGCCACCTACTCACAGTACTGCTGGATACAGGTGCGGCTGTGTCTGTATTACAGGATGATTACCCAGACACATCACCTTGGTCACGGATGGAGGACCAATATGTCTGGTGTAGATGGAACTGGTTACTTTCATACCGCTCCCTGCCACTACCCGTGACACTGGGACACCTAAAGGCATATCACATCTTTCAGCTAATGGTATTGCATGACCACCCTAGTATAATCAGAACTGACTTCTTGGCACTGCACGGATGTGTGGTGGACCTAGTCAACATGTTACTGATACAAATTCAGGACAATATCACACCATCATGATCCCTGACTCAAATGTGGTTGCAACAATCTCTGCAAATGACAAAGAGTATGACATCATAGATTTGTTTAAGAACCATGAGCTTTTCCCAAAGCTCCTTACCATCCTACAATGACACCTGGAGACATTTGCCACCAACAAGCATGATTGTGGTAAGATGCACGCTGTCATTGAAGTGACAGGCCCAGAGCATGAGATGCAATGGCAATACCTTTTCCCATCTGAGGCCTTGCATTCTCTTAGGGAAATGATTAAATCATTCCTCAAGCAAGGTGTAATCAGGACATGTGTTTCCACAGCAAATTCCTCAGTGCAGCCTGTGAAAAACCATGGTCACCTGGAGACTTACTATTGACTACAGAAGACTTAACCAGGTCACCCCTAGTTGTGCCCCAACCATGGCATCAGCACCAGATGTGCTATGACTACTGACCCTTACTCAATAATGGTTTAGTGCCCTAAACATCTCTAATGGTTTCTAGTCATTGCCATTGGCCCCAAAAGTCAATATAAGTTTGCCTTCACCTTTGAGGGCCGGCAGTACATGTGGACCTACTTACCACAGGGTTCTATAACAGCCTCCTGTTCCTTCTGCACATGATGGACACTCTTGAGGGTTTCTCTACACCCCAGTGTCTCTTTCAGTATGTGGACAACCTGTTGTTGGCCACAACCACAGAGGAACAACATCTGGATTTCTTAGACGAACTACTAACCCTCATTCAGAGGCAGGCCTCAAGTGTAACCCAGCAAAACACAGCTATGTCAGAAAGAGGTACTCTTTCTGGGCCTAGGATAACAGACCAAGGCTGAAGCCCTACCTGAAAGAAGATACAGGGATTGCAAGATTTGCCACTGCCCACTAAGTGGCCACCCCTAGAAGGTTTCTAGGTATGGTAAATTATTCCAGAGATATTATTTGTGATTTTGCTCAGAAGGCCACCCTCTGTATGAACTACTGAAAAGGATGTCCCTGAACTTGGGGCCCTATTCATACCAAGCTGTGACATCACTGAAACAGGCCCTGGCCTCAGCTCCAGCTTTGGCTAACCCTAATCCAACCTTGCCATTCCATCTGAATCTGCCACCTCTGACATTGCCATGTCTGCAGTGTTGGCCCAGAAGGTCCATGACACCCTAAGATCCATTGCATATGCATCAGCTCTTGACCCCAGTGGAACAGAAGTATAGCCTTTGTGAAAGGAACCTTCTGGCCACCTACTGGGCTGTCAAGCACTTTCTGTATATCATTGGGTACTCCCCTGATTATCAATACAAACCATACCCCAACAACCTTTTGCTATCAGACAGAGTAAAGGATGGGTCAGTCTCTAATACCAGGCTGATACACTGGTCCCTCCTTCTCCAAGACAGAGACATCAAGGTCCACCCAACCAAAATGCCATCCATGCTGGCGCATGGCCTCCTTTTCCAAGGAGAACCCCATGACTGTACACTGCAGCCACTGTATCTACCAGAGCCAGGTCCTTCCTTCCTGCTACTCCACAACTACTTGAGAACACCTCGCTGTGTATGTCTTCACAGATGGATCAGCTTCTTATTATCAGGGAGAACAGATAGCAGGAATGGGCACATTCATGGTTTACCCTTTGGTAACTCTGTTAAGACTTCCAAACATTGCAGTGTGGCATCATCACAGTATGTGGAAATGGCAGCGGTGGCCTTGCCCTTGAGTTCAGCCAGCATGGAACCAAGGATACCATCATTTTACAGACTCTAACTGAGTTTGTTGTTCTCTTACAGAATTTCTTCCTTTCTGGCAGAAGAACTCCTTTACCTCTTCTGATGGCACCCCATGAAACACAAACAAGTGGTAATATATATTCATTCACTGGCACAGAAATTTTCACACAAACTCTATGTACATTAAGTCAAGGCCCTTGATCCTACCATGCCTTCAATGACACTGCTGACACCCTTGCTAAGGAAGGGGCCCAAGGGGGGACACCTGGGTGATGGACCATCCAGAGGCCAGAGCAGCTGTGCACATCGCAGCCATCAGGAAGAAACTTGAATCCTTCTCCCCTTGGATTTGTCAGAAGCCCAGCATGCTGACTCTGAACTCAAAGATGTGTTCAGAGTCCTGGACAAAGGCACTGAGAGGAATTTACCTGCCCATAACCCCTACCGAAGGCATGAAGGTAAGTTACACCTATCCCCAGATGACAAGTTCATTTGGTATCAACCAGATAATAATAATAATAATAAACTTTATTTTTAAGGCACCTTTCAAAAACCAAGGCCGAACAAATTGAAACACACCATACATCTCAATATCCTTAAAAGTATAAAACAACAATAAAACAACTAATACAGTCAAAGAAGACTTCAACTACTAAACACTTGACACCCCACCAAATTGTGGGTGGTCCCTCGTCATCTCAGATCCGAATTTCTGCACCAAGTGCATGATACCCTCACTGGTGGACACCAAGGAGTGGAGAACACACTCCAGAGCCTTAAGATCACCGCATGGTGGCCTGGTGTCACCAAGGATGTTAAACAGTACAAAGACAACTGTCTTGTTTGTGCAAAACAACCCAATCCCTACCAAATGAAATGCCAAGCTACTACCACAAAGGCATTCTGACTCTCAGCATTCCTACAAATTGATTTTATTGGTCCTCTTACCAATACTAGTAGAAACAACAAATACGCACTTGTGGTAACTGATCTTTTCTCTAAGTGGGTTGAAGCGTTCCCCACCAAGACATGCACTGCAAAAGCCACTGTCAAAATCCTGGTGGAAGAGATTTTCTCAGGTGGGGCCTACCTCTTAAGGTAGACTCTGACAAAGGAACCAGTTTTACAGGTGAGTTAATGAAAGAAGCTCTTGAACTCCTTGGAGTTCATCAGAAGTTCCACATACCGCACCACCCACAATCATCAGGTCAAGAGAGAGGGCCAACAAATGGATTAAGCAAATGCTTTCCAAATTCATTGAGGACAATCCCAAGGACTAGGATTCCCTACTGTCATTACTCCTTATGGCAATCAGGGCACACCTCAGCCACCACCCAGTTGACACCCTTTGAGGTGATGACTGGTAGAAATATGAGATTAACTGAGCACCTGTTGTTTGACCTGCATACCCTCGTGTGTCTGTGGACCAATATGTGGAAAAGTTAAGAAAAACCTAACACACACTCATTTGTATGCTGCCAACTGCATGGGCAAAGCTCCTCAACAGTCCAAAATTCAGTTTGACAAACACGCACAAGAAGTGGATTGGCAAGTTGGAGATCAGGTCATGGTTCGCAGATTTGTGCATCCAACACATTCTTTCTCCAACAGGTGGGAAGGACCCTACCAATTGTAAACAAGCTTAGTCAAGCAGTCTATCAAGTGAGACTCATGCAAAACAACAAATTGACTGACAAATGGTTTACATTCAAACCAGCTGAAACTGTATAAAGCAGCATAATTACTTTTCTTCACCCCATAGTGTGGAGTAGCACTTACTTGCTAATGTTTGATTTTCCTTTTCAGATATATTGACAAGATGGCTATCTTGTTCCATTTTCTCCTCATCTCAGGAGTTATCCCTGCATCCAAGGCATGGTACAGCACCTCATTCCTCACCTTGATCCACCTGCACTACCCCAGAGGAGTCCCCATCAATATTCCTGAAAATCTGGTTACCTTTCAGGAAGGTTCAGATGCCTACCTCACTGCCTCAGTTGTTGCTTCTGATAAGTCTACCCTACAAATTGAGTGGCAAACTAAGTTTCAAGGACAAATACTTCCTGTGTTCAAACTCTCCAAGGAACTTTCCATGGATGGTCCAATGCACAATTATCCCCAAATGGTACTTTGTCCTTACACCAGACCTCTCTTAGACATTCTGGTTTATACAGTATTACTGCCCTAATTGACCCCTCATATTATGATTCACTTTCTAAAAGATTCTGCCAGGAAATTTTGTGCTGTACACAACATGGCCTCAGCTGCCATGTATTTATCTGATACCTCCTACTCAGAAACAAATTTTGAAATGTCCAAAACAAACCCCTGGTCCTCATAGTGGTCTCACAGCCACTGCTTTACCTGGTTCACTGATTAACAACTTACAATATATGCATATACCTGTCTCGTTTAACTTGACTTACTGGAACCTGAAAGAATGTTGTATGTGTCATACTACTAACACATCATTGTTTTATAGTACCTTGTTACTTGATAGCTTAGCAGCTTTTCAAATCTATAACCAAGACCCTATTGCCAGGATACATACCACCGAGCATAGAGGCAATTTAGGAGAAAACCTGTTTCTCAAACAGATGATCAAAGTCATAAAAGAAATACATGGGACACATCTGATGTCACTGGTGCCACAGGCACCACTATTGGTATTTTGGTACTGCAATGTCTATCTGGAATAAAGCGGACATTGCTACTATCAAAGCACATTCACAGAAGTTTGAAACTGGTATGATCAATGACATCATACCCCATGGTTGCATGGTGTGGATGACCTTAGGAAGAAAGATACACTGTATACAATATGCACAACATTGCTAAGGCATTTACAGATTCCAAAGACAAGATTAACGCCCTTATTGCACAGAACAATAAGGAAGCAGATAAGCAATGCATTGCCCATGAAATCCTATGCTCCACCTATGGATCATATATTATCACTACCGTCAATAATCTCTTCCATGATCTGGAATCCAGAAGAATCCCTGATATCATACATGATACGTGTATCTCTAAATGGTATTGTCCTCGGTGCAAATCCCTAACTGTGTTGCAATGTGTATGCTACAATCTCTTACTATTCCCATTGTTACTGCTAGGAATTTAGGATTTGTGACCAGGCACCCCAATACTGGTCCTTTCTTTACGTCTAAGAAATGTTTCTTAAGGATACTATGTTTGTGTCTTTACTGTTTCTTTACCACATTTTGATCATAATACAGCTATATTTGATAAACTTGCATCCATACACTCCATTGGACACCTTGGCGAAGACATCTACACAAGGAGAACATTGACTTACCTCCTCTACTGGTTTTTCATCCTCGTCTGGACGTGTGGGTCTCATTGCACACAGACTGCTGTGCGAAGAAAGGATATATTTATTTGTGTCGATGTGACGATTTGATGTTATTAAACCTGTATGTGGATATTCCCAGACAGTATCGACTGGTCTTTTACAAACAATGACATCACCACCAATGGTGCAGAATACCAAGACTCAACATCTGCTCCAATTGCATCAGTCTTTTGGAAGGAGGTTCACCACCTGTCAACATGGATTTCAAACAGACTTATACTTGCCCAGTACAATTACAAAAATGGAGACTACCTACTGTTAAATGCAATATAATTCGGATGGTGAATATTGTGTGGTAACTAATTTTAAACAATTCATTTATGGAGAAAAGACACGTATTATTAATACGAACATATGAAATTTGCCAGCAGATAAAGGCCCAGAGGTCTATCAAGTCTGCTCAAATGTGCAGCTAGCACCTTATTCTGCTGTTGCCCCTCCCTTCCATCCTTCCCTCCATTGACCCTCCCTCTTGTCTTGTCCCATCCCTTTTGAAGCAGTCCACTGATTCTAATTTTTGCTTTGTCTCTCATCAGGCAGCTATTATTGGGCACACAGTTATTATCCCTGTTCCCTTGTGGAACCTGATATCATTGATGGTAACCCTGATATCTGCTTACTCTCTCGAGTACTTACCTTATTTTAATGTCCACAATGACCCTTTGACTTTAACTTTGAAGTCACGTTTAGACAGGAAAGATACCCATCTCATCGGCAATAATATATCCAAAGCAAATGAAGCAGCATTTGATCTTATTAATGATGGTGATTTTAATAATGCACTTACTAACACTTGGTTAGAGATTACCTTTAAAGGTTTTGTTATTATACAAGCATTTTTGATATTTTTCCTTATCATTATGCTCTGTTGCCTCCAGAGCACCTCCGCCAACACTGTGAGCAGCTGGGTTCCTTTACAAACTCGTCTGTCGGGTCTGTAAACGACATCTGCTCTCTCTCCACTTCTCTCTTGCTTGTGTTGCCCCTTGTAGGCAACAGGGGATGTTACATGAGGTTCCTGCACCCTGATTGGTACCACTAGAGGTACACCCCAGACAGCTGGCATTTGGGTATATGTTATACTAACATATAGGGCTAAGGGCATCTACCATATAAGAGTAGATGTCAGGATATGTATGACCATAATTGCTGTACACTTCACTTTCCAATATACATGTATTTCTTGCTTACAAAATGTTAGGACACCTGGTTCTTGTAGTGTTATAATATATGAGTCCGCATTGCCATCTTCTGATGATTTGTATTACTACGGCTATGTACAAACTGTACTTCTTTGTTTCCACAAAGTGCTAACTATGACAAAATTGTATAATGTCATCTAGGAATGAGAAGCCACCTCTAATTTGGCCAATAGGGCTCATCTCTGTAACTAGAAATGTTTTTGTCTTACAGTAACCATGGTAATTATCTTAGGTATATAATGTAAGACATTACGTCTTCTACCGGAGACCCCAGGAGACACGGAGATTCCTCAAGGTATAGAGAATGCTTAGCATTGGCTCCCAGTTCTAATGGTAAGAACTGCTTAGGGCAACTGTAATTTTCCTTTTGCAGTAATAAACAAACTTTATTACTCTAATGCAATGTGTCTGTGATTCCTTGTGTTCCCATTATTGCAGAACCTGAGAAGTAAGATTTAGACCTCCTGATAGTATACTATATTGAGGTTCTAGGTACTTAAGCAGCCACTTCAATCCTATATGTTCAACCATGTTATATGGTAACAAATCAACAGCTATCATTTCTGAAATTTGTTTGGTTATTGTAACAGCAACAGGGTGAGTTGAGGCATAGTTGGCTTTACGCTCATATGTTTCTGAGGTGGTAAGCTCCTTGAAGAAGGAGGGCTTTGAACACATGGCCGCTTTCAGTAACAGTTGGAGGAGTCCTTCAAATGGCAGGAAGTGGTGGTGGAGGTGTAGTGCTGTGGGGGCTTCCACTGCTTTCATCTATGGGTATTACTCTTCAGTGTAGTGAGTTACCACTGTCCCTTTCTCTTGAGACTCATACGTTTCTGAGTTATCTTGGTAGCTCCTGAAATAAAAGAAGAAAAATCTTAATTATCAAGGATTAACTATCCTTAGTTATCTTGAATGTATGTTTTCTCTTGGATTTGAGTAATAATCAAAAGTAAATTGTACTTATATGTTGAATGATTTGCTTAACGTTTTTACCTACAGTATGTATGAAAAATTTCACTTCTTGAGACCTAGCAAAAGTTGTATATTTAATATACTATTTAATTGTATAAGATATTTTTGCTGGACTTTACTTGTGTCATACTGTAAACACTCAGCCTGCTACAAATCACAATCAGATTATCCCTGGGCCACCACAGCCAGCAACACAGGGCAGGCACATTAGCATGTATGTTGTTTGAACAGTATTTTTTAATACATGAAACTGTGATTCATGAATGAACGTAGAGTGATGATGATTGTTATTCGTGATTGGATGGCACAAGTCAAAGATTTATTTTCCACCTTGCTGCACTTGAGCTGTACACGTAGCTGCACTGAAGCCAGGAAAACATTTTTATTTGGGTTTTCTGGGACTGCCACATTTATAGTGGGCCACTCTGCAGTCCCTCTCCCTCTCCCCTCTGAGTCTGGACTGGACATCACAAACATTTATTTTGCCACTCTGCTGCCCTTACCACCTTGAAGCCAGGAAAAAATGGGGATTTATGTAACTATAAAACTTCTCTGTACCCGCAGCAGTCTTTCCTCTCTTTTCTAGATCTGGAATGGCACAAGTAAAATATTTTTCCAGCATGTCCTTTTGTACACACAGCTACTGTCTGAGGCAAAGAAAAAACTTTAATTTGGGATTATCTGTAACGGTAATCTCTGCCCTCACAGAACTCTGGATCTGGAATGGCACAAGTCAGATTTTGCCAGCCTGCCCTTTTGTACAAACAGCTACTGTCCAAGGCCAGGAAAAAAACTTTAATTTGAGAGTTTCTGTAACCGTAATGGGTCCCCAGTACTCAAGTCTCTTCCTGTCTCCACTAGTCTCACTCTCACTCTCCTCTGGAATGGTGCAAGTCAGATTTTGCCAGCCTCCCTTGCTCACACAGTCACCAGCCCATTGCCATTTTGCATCCCACCACCCACCACTATTCCTAAGTCACTCCCCAATCAGACTCCCGACACTCCCTCTTGAGTCCCGACCCACTGCCTTCACCCACCCACAACCGGTTCTCTCCTCCTCCCTAACTTCTTCTTGTCCCTTCCCTTCCCTCCCTCTGGCTGGAGAAACTCTTTTCTTCTTGTTTTTTTAGGGTGCTTTGGTTTTGGCTGCTTTGCTTTTACTTCTGCTGCTCAGCACAGCTCCTCCTCTCCTCTATACAGGCCTATAGCACATTCATAAGGTAGAAAAATGGGCAGACTGAATGGGCTTCGTGGTCCTTATCTGTCATCAACTTCTATATTTCTATGTTTCTCTCTTCTTGGTCCTCCTCATTCTGAGCTGTGTGGCACATTCAGCATGGTTATAGACCGTGGTGCATCACATGACCTTCTGTTGCCTGATTGGGTGCGCCTGACTGCCTGTATGTGCCAATGGCATCCCATGGCAAGAAAACAAAATCAGAGAAACAATATTCTCCTTCTACCACGAAGTCCGTATTTATCCAGGTCTGTGGATTGTGGGTTTGATCCATGGTCTGGATCTCCGTGGAACAGTCCGCCCAGCCCTACTCCACATCTTTGCCCCTAACCTCATATGCCTGTAATGTTTGGTTATTCTTAAACCCTAGCCCTCTCACTACCACCTTTGTGTGGCTAAGCTGCTCCCCTGCCTGACCTGCTTGCCCTCCCTGTTTTGTCTCTCCTAGCTCAGTGCCCTTTCCTTGGTCAGTCCTGCAGTCTTTTGACTACCACTTTCCCTTCATAGATTCCCATCCATTAGAAGTACATGTGCTCAGTACCTTCATGTTACCATACCTGGCTCCCTTTCTCTTTTTAACCTTGCTTTTCTGGTGGCTGCTCTGGCCATTCCAGCACCAATTTACACTCACCCCCGCCTACCTCTTGTCTCTTTTATGCATCTTGCCATTTCCTGCAATTCCTCTCATCCCCAATCTCTGTCTTCCTGAATCCCTGCCCCCAGCCCTGCTGCCACTCCCTCCAGTTCTGATGCTGCTTTCCCTGTGGTATACTGTCCTCCCTCTGGTACCCATTTCCCCTCCAAGTTTATCTTTCCCTTTCTTCACCTATTGAGCAACCCTGGATACCTCCCATGTCTGGAGAGCCAAGGTTCTGGGAACTATTCTTTGCTAGTCCCTGTAAGGTGTGTATGATACCTGCAATCCCTTTCCCGCTCCTCTCACCACCGGCTGTACTCCAGCCTGCTTTCCTTAACATTAACTCCCTCTGCAGGAGGGGTATACATTCCCAGAACCCACTGCTCCTTTATCATCCTATCAATCTCTACTCACTGCCTTCCTAACATTTTGCTGATTTCTTGTCTAATCAGCTGCACCTCAACATTATGACCTCTTGCCTCCTGCACACAATGCAACACAACCTCCAGCCTCCTAGAGTGTACCTAGGAATACAAATGCCTGAGATCCTGCAGTTTCCAACCCACCTCTTCCGATTCCTGACTGAACATTGTCCCATACTGTTTGCCCTGTTCTGAACTATGTACTGTGCTAACCTTAGATATAGAGTACTGACCTTCCTGTCTGTTGATTCACTGTGGATCTACCCTAGATAGGGTGTGAGGACTGCACTATGTGTTCTCTGTTCTGCCCCTGGTGCCTACCCCACATAGGTGTTGTGCCTCCCTCTGTTCTGCCCTGTGAGCCTACCACACATAGGTGTTGCCTCCCCTGTTATGCTCCTGTAGGCCTACCCAAGATAAGGAATAGTGCCTTTCCTCTATCTTGGCCCTGTAAACCTACCCCAGATAGGAATAGTGCCTCTCTTCTATCTTCCCCATGTAAGTTCACCACAGATAGGTGTACTTCCTCCCTTC
Source organism: Neoceratodus forsteri (assembly GCA_016271365.2). Classification (NCBI taxonomy): domain Eukaryota; kingdom Metazoa; phylum Chordata; order Ceratodontiformes; family Ceratodontidae; genus Neoceratodus; species Neoceratodus forsteri. Next base: position 1,189,211,823 of record CM057455.1, read on the forward strand.
TGTTCTTCCTCTGTGGCCTACCTCAGATAGGGTGCATTGCATATCTGTGTCCCTTTGTGTTACCCTACTTTCCTTCCCTACTACAGACTGCCCTGGGGCCTACCTCCTGACTTACTCCAGTAGTCATCAAGGCTTCGACCCTGTTTGAGCAGTTTCTTTTGTGGGAATGCAGCTACCCCATACTCCCCTGCAGATGCCATCCTCCTACTCTGGGGTCCTAATGCCTCTGGGGACCACCACTCTTTGAGGTGATCACACACTCTTGGATCACTTGGTCCATCTATACATAAGTACTAACACCGCACGTGGCCTACTGGCTGCTTGCAATCATGTGCTCTAAACACTCATACATAAAGCCTCTCCTTTTTTCACCTAATTCATGTTGCCTCTCCCTCACCATCCAGATTTCTCAAAGCAAGCTGTTAAAATTGCAGCATTTGTGCCCACAAAATTGCTGCAAACTACAGGTTACCAACACTACCACTGCAGGCAGTGAAAGCCAGCCTAGTCCTCAGTCCCAGTAGATTCTGTGTGGTTCATATCTCAGTGCTTGTGCTACATACTGTGGCTGCAGATAGATGTAGGTCGTGCTTGGATACAGGGCCAGACCAGCAAAGTAGGTCAATGCTTAAGAGGTATCAGTTGTATGAATGATTAGTGCTTAGGTACTTCAGTATGGACATGAGCAAGTCAGTGATTATAGTGTAACCCTGGTGGCACTATCCTTGGGCTACTACCTCTGCCTGCTGGCTACTAACAGGTTAAGGGGTCTAAGTTCTGAAATGGGTGCCTCCACCAAAGGTCAGGGTTGGTTGTGGCTAGCCTTACCAGGTCACAGCCCTCTGGGACACTGTGATCCCTTGATTCCCAATAGTGGCCACAGCACACAACAGTAACTTTCCCAACACCCCAGATATGCAAACCACATACACTTGTGCTTGGCACTTACCCCCAGGACCGTTTCTTCAGCTTGACTCTGGGACCCCTGTAAAAAAGGTGATGCAGTACAATGGCAACAATGCAATACTTTCAGCATAAACTGACACCACAGTCAATGTAAACTGCAGAAACAAATAGATCTAATTTATTCAGGGGCTATAACAAGGAAGGGTGAAAATCAGGTTAATTAGCTTAAAAGATTAATAATCACAGTACTGTGCATGCACTTAGAGTCCCATATAGTCACACCCTCTGGGTACCCAGGATGGAGAAAGGGGCTGGCCAGGTTCGGTGCAGCTGGTTGGGGCCCTGTGATGTAAAAGAACATGCACACACAGGATTTGTAATCTGGAGCCAGATAGCTCAGTTCGTGTAAAGTAAAGTAAAGCACAAACAAATCAGATGACACACTTTGATTAAACAAAAGTTGCAGGAGCTACCCTGATAATAACTCATGATACCCAGGCTAAACACAGGAGGGCTGATGGATGATTTCTCTGGATTGCCAGAGGAAGCAGGGCCCTTGATGTTAGATCTTTCTGTGCAGCAAGGTAGTGAGGCAAGACCCTCGTGGCAGGATCTATCTGCGCCAGGCAAGCACAGGATTCAGTCTGATTTGGGCTGGGAAAACTACTTCCAGCACGAGCACACAGTTTACAGTAATTGGGAAACCAGAGCGATCCCCTTCCACCACATAGCACATTTGTATGTAAAAGAAAGTTTACTGTACCAGGTAGGTGACTCTTAGGTTCCCTATTGCAAAACACACTGCAATTACCAGGGAGCACTACGTAGCTAAAGTCCTGACAGGCTGATCGCTTTCAGCAAAATCTTCTGTCTCCTACAGGATAAGCCTGGTCTCACAACAGCAGCAGCTTGCTCTTTCTTCACAAACTTGGATTCAGTCTGAAAACGTCCTCTTCTCCCTCTCAGGGCAGAAATCAAACAAGTGAGCCAAAAGTCATGCCTTCCATGATTCTCCCACACAAACTACGCAGCAAACTGGCCGCTCACACACTCAGAGCTTCTTCTCTCTCCAGCTTCCAACTTGAATCTGGCTTGGCAGCAGACAGCTCAGGGTCTTTCACTTAGACTCAAAAGGTTGGTCCGTCCAGTTCAGTTGTCAATCACAGTAGGGCTCCTTCTATAGGTGCAAAAAGGCGCAAAGATCCAAAACTACATTACCCAGAGGCACCTTCGATGCAGTCCCTTTCAACAGGCTCCAGATGACAGTCCCAGTCCCAAAAGCAGACTACATTTTAGAGTCCTTAGTACTGATTGGTCCCATTCAGCAGTCCGGGACCAAATGGTGTAGCTAAGCAGAAACAGTCCAGGCTGCAAGAAAACAGGTTAGAACAAGCTGCATTTTATTATCACTCTATACAATTCGCAGCAATTAGTTACATCTTTCAAAAGAGCTCCCTCTGCACATTTAGCGACAGCAAAAACAGAACAATTTAGTTTAGTTTAGTTTAGTTTATTTAGTTTAGTTTAGTTCATAAATCGATTTACAACCTTTGAGTCACAGACTCATTTACAAAGGCACCTCGTCACAGGAGGGAACAACAAATAGTGCAGCAAGACAGGGTGGAACAATACAGCTGCAATACATACATTATACATAGCATAAGACATAGGTATTTGGCAGTAGCTCGAGTGGGACTCGAGGATTGGGAAACACACAGACTCCCCATTCAAACTAATTATTCCTGTGAGCAGGCAGCTCTAAAGAGACAGTACATGGAGGCTCCAAAGCACTCAGTACAATGCCGTTTAAAATGGCTATGATGCCAGATACCACCAGACTTGAAGCACTTAGGTAAGCTTCTGGAAGTCTTTTAGGACCCCTTTGCAGGGGTGTTACACCAGTACATGTGGTCTGGATGGTATATGCAAGGTGCTTAGATGCTTAAACTGTTGAGTCACTTGTTATGACTTGATATTTTGGCCATTCTCTGTATCCCACCGTAGGAAGGATGCTTAGTCCAGTAGAATGAGACCCCGCCCGGTGGGATAAGAGTGCCTCAGAAGGAGGAGGTGTCGGGGAGGATGGGGGTGAGTGCGACTCGCTCCTAAGCAGAGCACGGGAGCCTGAAGGCTTAAGTAGGATGTGGGGAGGAGCTCTTCCTCCACAGAACTACAGGCATGCACCTTTCAATTCTGTGTGGTTCACAGCTCAGTGCTTGTGCTACGTACAGTAGCTGAATGATGTAGGTCATGCTTGGATACAGAGGCCAGACCAGTAAGTAGGACAATGCTTACAAGGTATCAGTTGTATGAATGATTAGTGCTTAGGTACTTCAGAATAAACATAAGCAAGTCAGTGATTACAGTACATGTGGTCTGGATAGTATATGCAAGGTGCTTAGATGCTTAAACTGATGAGTCACTTGTTGTGACTTGATATATTGGCCTTTCTCTGTATCCCACTCTAGGAAGGATACTTAGTCCAGTTGAATGAGACCCCAAAAATATAATGATAGCATACGATTGTTCAGTATCCGACCATTAGAAGGAGTCAAGTAGGATGACACCCCAAGAAAATGAGTAGCTGTATGATCACCTCCTCCAACTCTGGATAGTGTGACTAGTAGCATGCAAAGAGAAAAACCCCTTGGTGAAACCTCTAGGACCCATGACTATGACCTACCCATCCTTCTGAGCATACTAGAGAGTGTAATCCTAATTACAAGTTAAATTAATCGGTGAATCCAAAATCCAAAGTTGTAGATCTAGATCCAAGGAAATGAAAACTGAAGAAAGCACCGAATTGAAGAGGTGATGAACACAGCAGCATCCATCCAAAACTCCTTGTCTGAGAAACCAAGTCCAGGGTGGAAAGACAGTAGAGTGGAATCCATTTCGATGATGGAAGCATTGAAGTTGCGTGAAAGCCAGAGTGATACAGTAGCAAGAAATGACTTGGGGAGCATAGTCTGATGAATCCTGAATAGTCGATCTAAGGGTCATAATTGGTGATAACTGAAGAGGTCAAGTTGAATGAAGTAGTGGTGTCAAGTTCCAAGCAGCTGCAGACGAAGTCAGGAGATTGAAAGTCATCTGGAGAAGCTCAACAAAGTGTCCTGGCAGGAATGCAGTAGTAATTCACATGACTGAAACAGGAAAGCAGTAGCATCAAAGAATAGATGATGAAGGCTAAACAATCCAGATGTGACTCCATAAAAAGAGCTCCTAAGTCTGGCAGACTAGGCATCAAGTAGGCATATAGGATAATATTTGAACCCCAGGCCCCGAACTGGGCGAGGCAGGTGTAGAGTAGAAGTAGGTAACTGGCCTGAGGGTGAGGCAGGACATAGAAACAGGAGAACTTGGTGTAATAGAGTAATTCAAGGGACCTCTGGGCCCGTAGGGGTGCAGGTCTGTCAAAGTGCAATGTGGTGAACCTCTGGCCCTGTGGGGAGAGGCAGGTTGTAGAGCAGTGATAGATATAGTAATGTTGAACTGCATGTAATGCAGAATTAGCAGTGAAGTAGGAAGGAATAGATCATAAATGGTATTGGAAATGGCAGCGTATCCTGAGGCAGTTTAGTGCTGAGTAGTAACATAGTTTAAGGCAGACTTATGAGAACAGTGAAAAGTGCTGTAGACTGTTGTATCCTGAAGATCAAGGACATGAAGACTGTAGTGAAGAGACCTGGGTAGATGAGTTGCGACTTGACCAGAGGTAATAAGCATCCTGAAATTGTAGGTCAATGTCTTAGGCATCCAGTTAAAATAAGGAAGGCACTATGAAAGAGGCCCAGCAGGAGGTCTGGCAAAAGTAGTAACTGAAGAGTGAAATAGCAGGCGAGAAGCATCCAAGGGAATTAAGGTGAATATCTTAATGTAGTCCAGAATGAATGCAGTGAAAACAAAGCTGTAGGAAGCATGATATGGAGAGGCAGGTCGGAATGAGTGAAGCTCTGTAGGAAGCATCCATGGGAATGTAGGGGAGCTAAGCCCAATGACAAGGAAGTGTGGCTAGACCACGTGTAGGTTATCTGATGGACTGTAGAAGTGCGTTGACTGCATTATGTCAGCCAGTATGTAAATAACATAGTAGCTAAACCCAAGAAGGCTAGCAAAGAGCTGGACCATGTAGGTCAGCCGGAAAGTGAGGAGGAGTAAAATCAAGGAAGTATCATGATGAGCATCCAGGGATAGTGATGTAAATCCTAGGACATGGTCAGATAGGAAATCCACAATGGAGCATGGATGATCCGGGGAGGATGGAAAAGCGCAAATAGGTAAGGTGAACTTCGGCATCAGAACTCGATCCACAGGACTGAAGACACGACATCCAGGAATATGTCCAATCATGATAGAAAGCTCAGATGATGGTCTGCTAGAAGACTCAGGAGCAGCTTAGAAAGCAATGCTGGGGTGCATGGCTGAAGTACACGGCGGAGGCCAGAAGCTGAGCAAGAAAGTAGCTAGGCTGAATGGTAGTAGGATGAAACCCCAAGTAGGTCAGCCAAAGGCAGGTATAGAAAGTGGCAGTTATGTCCCATGAAGGCTTGCAGAACCGCAAAACCCACACGTAGGGTAGCAGAGGAGAGGAGCACTTGCCAAGTGAGGCTTCAAGGCCAGCAGTGTGGTCAAACCCCATGGTGGTTAGGCAGAAAAAAAAAGGGGAATTCCGTCATTGATGAAGGAAGTGAGCAAGTACTGTGAATCTCAGAATGCAGTCCTGGATTGACTTGTAAAGCACAGTGCAGCCTGAGAAGCTTAATATATGTGTCCTGTAATAATAATAACTAATGGGGATAGATGTCCAGAGGGAGCGTCAAAGGCTGCAAAATACAGGAGTCCCCACAGAGTAGGAAACCTTGCTAGCAGATGTAAATTTGCTATAAAAGTAAGGGTGTGTCTGGTTCAGTGCTGTGCTAGGAAAATTGCACAACGGACATCTCAGCAGTGTATAGTTTGACTGCCTTATGCTATACTGTTCATGGAGTGCTGTAGGCAAATCATGGCAGGGTACTGCTAAACAGTGTAAACAGCACCAGCATGTCACATGAATCAAAACCAGTATTGTCCTCAAGCAAGCACATGCATATAAATGAAATTGAATAGTAAAAGCACTCCCAGGAATAGGGCTCATCATTGTTGGGGCTGGCAGCCCATACCAAATTTCAGCACAGATACATGATGAGGTGAAGCTGACATCAGCTGAAGGAAAGAGCCAGGCCGATTATGGACAGGAAGCAATATCGACTCCAGGGCAGCACAACGAAAGCTCAGCAGCAGTAAGCGCAGACAAGCGCCAAGGTAGAGGCAGTCAAACGGATGAGCCACGGCGGAATAATCAGAGGAAGCCCAGGACATGGGTGAGTTTGGAGGTGGCAGGCAGCCAGAGGCAAGGTATAAATCAAAAGTAGAAGAACTTCAGGCAGGACTGGAATGGAGGTAATCCAGGGTGAGGAGCAGGAATGAAGGCAGGCAAGAAGCGGCGAACACTACAGCAGAGCATGGGCGGCAGCTTGGAAATGGACAGCTGGGAGACAGACAGAAAACACAGCCCAGTAGAGAAGCAGCACCTCCTCAAAATAAATAAAAAGCAGATGAACCGGAGGAGGGGCAGGAACTGGGACACCAGCCGGACAGCAAACAGGAGAGCGAAAGGAAGGGGGCAGAGGAAGGAGAAGAGCAGCCGGTACCAGCTCAGCCAAGCAGCAAGTACGATTCACTCTAAGCAGAGCTGCGGAGCCTGAAGGCTTAAGTAGGATGTGGGGAGGCTCTTCTCCCACAGAACTAGAGGCATCGCCTTTCAATTCTTTTCCTTTGCCACTTTGCCTGAGACTGGGTGCAGCATGTACTGCTTCATCAAGTGGGCAGAAAACACATATAAAATTATTCTATTTACTGGGCCATTTGCATTAAACATTCTCATGTGTTCTCTGAGAAGGCCATTCTCCATTACAATTACCATTTATCAGTTATTGCAACACAAATATTAGTTAGATCAAAGGATTTCAATAATATTGTCTTAATGTAAATACTAGGGAATAGATAAAGAAAAGATTCCAATAACTATAGAGTTTTTAGCATATACAGTACCTGTAGATCACCAACATTCTGAGCAAAAATGTAAGAACATGTCAATTACCCTTCATCTTCTGTGTACTTACTACACTTCACTAGTGTTAATTCCTATTACAAAAAAGTAAATGTGTGAAAACTGGAGATTTGTAGTATTCTAATTTCTGAAACTTTGGGATGTACCCACTTTTAAAGGGAAAGTCAGCACAAAGGCGTCACACTCAAATGTGAACTTCAATATGCACTTTGTGTGAGAAAGCATTTTGGTTTACTTACCATTTACTGTAGTGAAGGAGATTTACTTTAGGCTGGCATCTTCTGTAACTACAAATTCCAGAACTCTGCAGCTGATATCAGAGCACTACTGCAGCAGTGGAAACTCAATTGCCTGCAGTACATGTTAGAACTTCTATAATCTCTGATCAGAATGTTTTCCAGTTCTGCTTTCTTCCAGGGGCTAAGTACAGTCCTCTGTGTCTGTACTTGCACATGGAGGACAGCAGCACCATCAAACAAAAGATCAGAGCTTATATAAACTCTAACATGCACTGCAGCCTATTGAATCTCCTACTGCTGCAGTACTGCTCTGACGCCAGCTGCAGGGGATTCTGGATTTGTGAAGTTGCAGAAGGTGTCAGCCTAGAAGTAAACAAGCTAGTCTGATACAATCTATTTTACTACAGTAAACATTAAGTAAACCCAAAATGTTTTTGCACACAAAATGCAAATTGAATCAACCCTGTACTTGTGAGTGGGGCCTTTGGTGCTGACTGTTCCCATTTAATAATTTTGGTTTTCTTTTAAGTGTAATAAAAGATCAAGACAAGACTGAAAAAGCAAATAAATTTTGGCTAAGCATTTGAAAGTTTTGCATAACACGTTTTTCTTTTTTGCCAGGTTAAGTATCGTGCTCAACAAGGCCTGACACATTATACAGTTTCTAAGATGTTAGCTGTGTGGATATCAGCATTTCTGTTATACAGTCCATTCATAATATTATGGGAGCATGTGGTGGGGAAAAGCATTGTACCTGAAGATCGGTGTTATGCTGAATTCTATTACACCTGGTATTTCCTTCTTAGTGCTTCAACATTTGATTTCTTCACACCATTTATCAGTGTCACGTATTTCAATATAAGAATCTACTGGAGCATCAGAAAACGAAACAGAAAGAGGCAGGACCAAATTAACCAAATTAATAATGCTGTCAGTCATATACCGTTAAAAGATGGAAACGGTATTTTGCATACTTTGGTAAAAGTTTCAGGGCTCCTCAAAGTGACCAAATGTCTTCTCATCAACATAATAGAAGAGACAAAACCTTTTGCTCTGCAACAGGTCAACAGCATAACTTATTTCATTCCAAGAAGAAGAATATTGATATCTTACATCAACCTCAAGAGTGCCCGACAGTATATCTACAGAGGAAGACATGTCTCAGGATACCAGACAGCAATTTAGATTATCCAGGGATAAGAAAATTGCAAAGTCTCTGCAGTCATTGTCTGTATTTTTGGCCTGTGCTGGGCACCATACACACTCCTTATGATTATCCGTGCAACCTGTGGTGGACAATGTATTGAATATTACTGGTATGAAATTACCGTTTGGCTGCTGTGGTTCAATTCCTCTGTTAATCCTTTTCTTTATCCCCTGTGTCATAGAAGCTTTAGAAAAGCTTTTAAAAAGGTTTTGTGTATTAAAACTTAGGACATGGGTAAGAAAAGTATAACCATCTGATTGGCTAAATGAAAATACAAAATTGTAATTATTTGATAATTACACTCGTACACTTCTTTAGCCTGTGCACTAGGTTCGGCTGCATTATCAGCATGCCTTAACTGGAAATATTTTTTCTCTTCCACTCACATTTCATTAAGAAAACAATAATTTCTTATTAAAAATATAAAAACCTTTTGTTTAACATTGTTAAGTAGTACCCTTGTTATAATTCCAATAAGACACTTAAATGATGTTTAAATATGGTCAGCAATCATACTCTCATGTGTTTAAAGTCACTTGGTACAAGCACTTACGTGCCTGTAATAACACACTCAAGGCATGCAATTAGTGTCCTATAATAACACACCCTGTCATGTATTACTGCATGGCTAATGCAACCTTGCAAGGCAAAAACACTTTACATATAAAATTAATGTTACCAATGCATTGGTATTGCAAGTCAGGAACAACCATATTGACCTGTAGTAATCCCAAGATAAACATACATTCACTATGAAATACAATGTGTCATAACATGTGAAGCAGTTATTCTTGATGAGGATGCCTACTGTACTGTATATTTATATATATATATATACATATATAATATATATATATATATATATATATATAAAATGATTGCCAGCCTTGAGGTATAAAGTGATAATTCAACTGAAGGATTTATGGAACATTATAATTCATGAGGTCAAAGGCCAAGTGAAATGTTGATGTTTCAAAACCAGAGATTGAATTTTCATCTCATAACTCAGAGGTGGACATCATTTTAATGTGGCATAAATAGGCAGCTGCAACTGAGTGTGTGAAACATATTAGAGTGGAAGGCAGGCAAGTATGGCAGCTATGAGAATTGACTGATGTGGTTTTCAATGGTGTGTCCATCTTGAGCTGCCTGCCACCTGAAAACTCCCTGGCACATTTCATCATCTAAAAGTGCTGAAGAAGCTCCTAAGAAACCCATACAAATAGCCATGTTCAATGTTTGGTATTGTGATATGGTGAGAACAATTTTAAAAAGAGTTACAGGCACTAGTATGGAACTACAGTTGACATTTTAACAGAACAAATGTTTGTCATTTGTTTGATTGACAGGCAAATCTAACAATTCACAGCTAGCCATGGATTATGAAATTAACTGTGAATGATCAACTTTGCAAAGTGCTACATAAACATGAATTATTGTCCTTAGCCATGTACTATAAAGATCTTTTTTTCCATAGTTGACAGAAAACTGAATATTGGGATAATGTTTGAGCACTACTTTGTCTATGGCCAGCAAAACACTGCTTATAGACATTCCTGTGTATTTACTGTATTTTGAGTTAATATGTAGGGCACCTCATGTAACAGAAACAATTCATACTTTAAAAAGTAGCTTGTATCATTGTGTTGGCACTTTTAGTCATAAACAAATCTTACTAATCTGTAATATAATACCGTAGCACTAATTTATCAGTGAACTAGAGTGTTTTGTAAAATGCTGGGTAAATGTCCTGCGATACAGTGCCTATATTTGAAGCAGCCACTCTTTATACATATACCTACTGTAGCTATTGTATGAGGCTCTGTTACATTAATTTGCAAAACTTCGAACCCTTGGTGCAGAGTTATCTAGTTCAGAAAATTGCTGCCTTCTGACATTCATGTATTTTCTATGATGAAAGGTCAGTAAGTTTTGGTAATCAGCCCTTCAAATTGATGCAGATTACAGTATCAGCATGTTTATATCACAAAGATCCAATCTGAGATAAGTATGGCAGCAGCAGTGCCATATTAATTTCAGATATGGGGCAGGACTTTGATGATTGTCAGATGCAAATACATGCACATGTGCTGCCCATATCTGTGTCCACCAAAGGGTGTAGACTACATGCACTATGGAAGCCATGGTACACACACATCATATGGCTCTACCACAAGGGCACTATGTGCCCCACCTTCTGATGTTATAATATGATTTTTCTGCTCTATGTCCAGGGCGTGGCAGTATAGACTAGAGGTTAAAGTAATGAGCTTGGAAAATCCAGCAGAACTGAGTTTGACTTCACAATCTCCACTTGCATACTGTGTGACCCTGAATAAGTCACTTAGCCTCCACAGTACTGTTGTTTTGTCCCTGAAAACAGGCCTTGGGCCTACTGGACTTATTCGATTAACAAAGAATAATAATTTTAAAAAATAGCCACCCTGAAAAATGTATGCAACTCAGTGTTGCTTTAGTTTTCTCACATGTTTAATACAATTATAGAGCATCAAACAGGGTACAACTGGGGCAGGAAAAGGGTAGAAGGTAGCAAATATATAGAATAATGTATTGCAAACCATATACAACAAGGCTGTGTTTCCATCGAGGGGACATGACATCATAGCTCTCAAGAACAAAGCTTGAGAGGTCTTTATGATGTCAAATCTCCCAGTGATGGAAACATCAATCTAGCTGTGTATGGTTGCCCATACATTATTTTGTGAAGTATATGTTTGTTTGAATTCATTTACATTCATTCTACCTCTGTCTTGAACTGTGACCAAATAAACATTTATTTCAAAACTTTCACCTGTAAAGACTTACTGAACTATTAGCTCACTTCCAAAAGCATCCTGGGGATGGGGAGGAAATATACAACACATGATTTGCCAGTAAAATATATAATGTATGGTGCAGTAGTAATAAAAGGTAAAATACAAAATAAAAGAAATTAGCAAAGAAAATAAAAATACATAACAGTATGCAGTTATGATTTACAGGCAAATAAAATTAAAAATTCATAACAGTGTGCTGTCATGATTTACAGGCACATAAAATTAAAATACAAAACAGTGTGCTGTCATGATTTACAGGCAAATAAAATAAAAATACATAACAGTGTGCTGTCACACTTTATAGTCAGATAGTCAGGGCAACAAAAATGGATTCAAATAAGGTACAAGAACAATACAGTAGCAGAAGCAATGCCAGAAAGTAGCAGAATTACAAAACCCAGATGGCTAAGGTGCGAGACAATCAAAGCCAGTGCAGAAGGTAGGTTCAGGAGCAAAATGTTAAGGCTGGAGGAGGGTAGGAAAAGAGATCACAGCTGGGAGGGAGTAAGGGAACATAAATAACACTGGAAGGAGGAAACATATGGGTCAGGAGTCAGGAATAGTTGCAGGAGGAGTAGTAAAGTCAGGAATGGAACTGAGGGAGGAGAAGGAGGAGGCTGAGTGGGCGGATACAGTATTAAGTAACAGCTATAGTACAGTACATAAGCTGGCAGCATTTCTAGTAGTTACTCTTTTAACAAACAGTTCACTTGGTGTGTTTTCAGCCTTTCTAATATTTCTATTATAAGGAATTTGCAGTATAGGTAAGTATAAGGAATCTTAATAAAGGTGAGATTCTAGTGACACAGCTACTGTGTTACAACGCATAAAAGAACTCAAGGAGGTGTTAGCTGCCCCACTGACAGCCTTGCAGCAGTTCACGGAAACAGATGTGGTCCCGGAGGACTGGAGAAGAGAGGACATGTTCCCTCTGCATAAGCACAGCAGCAGGGAGGAGGCTAGCAGCTAAGCGGCAACAGAGAAGAGTCAGTCAACTATAGGGTAGTCATTCTTACTTCTGTGGTGGAAATTACTGGAAACCATACTACAGGAAAGATATGAGAGTATCTTGAATCAACTGGGTGCAAGACCACAGGCATCTTGGATTCATGGGGGGGTCTTACCAAATGAATCAAATGGATTTCTTTGACTGGGTGACCAGGAAAATAGATTAGCATGAGAGCGGGACATAAGCCTATCAGGATATTGGCAAGTCCTTCAGCACAGTGACACACAGGAGACTGATAAAGAAACTGAGCAGTCTAAGGGTAGGATCCAAAGTGGTGAATTGGTTAGAAACTGGTTAAAGGATAGGACACCGAGGTGATGGTTAATGGCACTGATTCTAATGATGGACAATGACCAGTGAGGTGCCACAGGGCTCGGTACTGGGACTGATTCTCTTCAATGTCTTCAGAAGTAACATTGTAGAAAACTGGAAGGAAGGAATGCTTTTTGCAGATGATACCAAAATCTAAAGGGCAGACACTTAGGAGGGGTGTAGGGAATATGCATGGATCTTGGGAAACCCGAGGAGTGGTCAAGAGCATGACAGTACTGTGGGAGGAGAAGTTGGTGTTGCCACTGTATCACTCACTGCCAGATGAGACCCTATCTGGAATACTGCATTCAGTTTTGGAGAACACACCCCTAAAGGACATAGACAGTGTGGAGGCAGTCCAGTGGAGGGCAATTAAAATGGTGCAGTCGTTGCCTGAGAAGCCCTACAAGGAGACACTGAGAGATCTCAGCATGTACACCGTGGAAGAGAGGACAGTGACAGGTGACATAGAGACATGCAAGAACATCACTGAGGTGATCAAGCTGCAGGAGGGGTCCCTTTCTAATAATGAAGAGACAAGGAGCATGCAATGAAGCTGGGAGGGATATAAAAGATGTGATGAAATGTTTGTTCACGAAAAGGGTGGTAGATGCTTGGAACAGACTAGATCAGAAGTGATGGAGGGACATCAGTGGGGGCTTCAAGAATATGTGGGATAAACACAGGGTATACTGGAAAATAAGCAGGGAGGAGGGAAGGTCATTGGAGAACAGTGAGGGTCAGTGGAGAAATATTAGGCGGGGAACATCTGGGAGACTGGGTGGGCAAGCAGTCCTTTCTTCTGATAAATTCTATGGCCTGGATATTCAAGCTAAGCCAGGCTGTAGGTGCAAGCCTGGTGGTAGCTCAACAGTTGCTTGAGGGGTGTGGCCTGGGCGAATTCAACGGAGCTGTGCTACACACAGCAGCTTTGGAATATCGTACACTGGCCACCCCCACCTGTGCATGGCGAGTGGCACTGCACCAGCGCAAGTGGCCAGAGTGAGCATGGAGATGCGCCAGCCAGTGCCATTGCGCCATGCACAGCACTCCAAGAGATTCAAAAGGGGACATGCAAATGGGGCCATAATTTATGCAAGGGCACATGGGGCCATTTGCATGTCATTATGGCCCCATTTGCATCATCCATTAGCATGCAGGTGCACCAATCCCGATGACTTGTGCCTGGCGCCCTGTCAGGCAGCAGCCGTTGAGGACTGGCGCCCCTGCAGCGATCGTGGGCATTTGTATCCCAAAAAGTCTTGTCTAATATCCTGGTGGTCCAGTGGACCTTCTATTGCCGATCGCGAGCATCGGTATAATAATGCCCTCCGACCAATATCCCTGGTGGTCCAGTGGACCCGATCGCTGCCTGATCACGGGCATCTGTGTAAATCCCCACCAATATCCCTGGTGGTCAGTGGAATGCACTCTGCCTAATCGCGGGCATCTGTAAAACATAAAGATGACCTATTACCCTGGTGGTCTGAGTGTCCCCCTCCCCATCCGCCCACTGAGCCCCACTGCCCGCTGCCCCGGTCAGCCAGCGGTGGCAACACCCACCGCCTGCGCCCCACGCCTGCCGACTGACAGCTCAGTAGGCTGCCGCCCGATGGTTCACAGCATGGCCAATGGGCGTGCTCTATATCAGACTATATAGTCCAGATATGTGAATGATCCATTCACATATCTGGACTGTGTGTGTATGGTATGGGCTGCACACCCATTGGCTCACGCTGTGAACCAATAGGTGTGCAGTTCATTGAAGCTGTCAGTCACGGGCGGGGGGGCGGCAGGTGGTGCTGCCGCCCACCGACTGACTGGGGAGCGGGGTGGGGCCAGTGGGCGGGTGGGGAGGGGGCACCTAGACCACCAGGGTAATATGTCATCTTTTATGTTTTCAGATGCCCGCGATGGCAGAGGCGGTCCACTGACCACCAGGGATATTGGCGGGGTAGATGGCATGATGCCCCCAATTGGCAGCGATCAACCACTGGGCCACCAGGGATATTGGATGGGGGTACATACCGATGCTCATGATCAGGCACATAGCGATCCTCTGGACCACCAGGGATATTGGAGGGGATTTATGCACACAGGATGCCTGCGATGGGCATGGGGAGCCGCCAGGTGCAGCAGGAACTTGGGTGGCCACTCACAGGTGGCAGCTGCCGTGTCGCACCTGCAATGTGGCAGCTCACCTGTGGGTGGCCATCATTTGTTCTTTTTTTTTTTTTTAACTTTGTGCAGGAGCAAGTAGGGGTTGGCATGCATGGCTCTGCATCCCGGGCTGAATATCGGGCTGTGCAGGTTATGCATGGGCATTCCACCTACCACCAAAACCTGCGCCACATTACTGATGTGCTGCATGTATTGGGATTTGTGCGTACACTTTTCCTTTTGAATATCGCCAGGGCATCAGATGTGGTTGTGCATATGCTAACACTGCTGCACCATGCGCAACCCTTTGAATATCTGGGCCATGTTTCTATGTTTCATTTGACATCACTCCTGTGGTGCAACAGCATCTAGAAGTATATGTATTTCCATACATAACAACAATGAATCATATACTATAAATAGAATACTGTAATTGATAGGTAAGTGTGTATATAATTTACAAGGCAGTAATACTATTGAGAGGTTTTGGGGACATGGAACCTTGAGAGCAAAGTTCAAGAGGTCCCAAAGTCCCCAAACCTCAAGATGGTATTACTGCCTTGTAAAACACTTATCTTTCTGCAATTATTTTGTAATATATGGATCCACTGATGATACTACAGTTGGAGATGGCCTTTGTACTGTAGTATTATCAGCAAAACTGATAGTTTTATCACTTTTCAGAATAGTATTATTGAGACTAGTGATGGATTACTGGAAATTTTTGTATAACTTAGTATAGTATTATTGAGGCTTATCCATATATTACAAGATAATGGTGCAAAGGTATTTTTGTTTTTCTAGTTGCACTCCTGACTCTGCTTACATGGGAAGCACAATGTCAGAGCGGCACCACAATCCTGACACCAGCACAATGACAGCTGAACTACAAGTGTGATTGCTGCACCTGCAGTCCTGTTTCCACAATTATTGGAGACATGTTGGCGAGTACGTTGAGGGCTTGAAGGAGCACAGGCTGCTGGTGGTATCAGGTACCCTACCAGTGAAAAGAGGACCCAAGGTGAGTGCATGTACTGGAAATGCTG
Organism: Neoceratodus forsteri; assembly: GCA_016271365.2. NCBI lineage: Eukaryota > Metazoa > Chordata > Ceratodontiformes > Ceratodontidae > Neoceratodus > Neoceratodus forsteri. Next base: position 1,189,227,651 of record CM057455.1, read on the forward strand.
TGAATATGCAGCTGAAGGGTGCAGGGCATGTGCTCACTGTGGCAGGGGGCACACCATCAGTGTTGGGCACACACAATCATGCCCAACACCACTTCTGTTGGAGGTGTGCAAGGTGAGCCATTGCAAAGAGGATGGCAAAGAACATCAGCATGAGTAGCCAATAGATAGTCATGGCATGCTACACAGGCATCAGTGAGGCTGTAAGGGGATGCCCACCCCAGTACCACTTCTGAAGAGGGCAGCACAGCATGTCTGGAGGAGCATCAGGTGGGCAACAGTAGACCCACACACACTATCTGCTCTCACCATCACTGAAAAATACTGCAGGACCTATGGAGGTCAGCTGTTTCTGTTGCATGACTCTGGGCAGGATGCAGGCATCAGCACTGAGCACATGTTCCTGCTCTTTCAGTTCTGACAGGAACCTGGAGTTTCTAGCCCACAGCCCATCCTGGCTAGGTGATGGCACATATCGGTGCTGCCCCAGACTGTTCCAACTGCTCTACACATTGCATGGGATAGACGGGACAACAGGTCTTCTTGCCATATACATCCTCATGGTGAAGAGGATGGTGGTCGATACACAGCAGTATTCAATAAGGTGTCAGAGCTGTGCCCTGTAGGCAGTCCCTGCCACATGCTGATCGATTTTGAAATGGCGCCTACAGAGCCGCTTTTTGGAATGTGCTCCCACAGATGGAAGTGCATGGGTGTTTTTCCACCTGTGCCAGTGTGTTTGGCAGCAGATGCAGCAGCATGTGGAGCTGGCACATCAGTACAGCATGGATGATGGGTGCACCATGCATCTCCGCATGCTGCCAGCCCTTGCTTTTGTGCTCCCTGAGGATGTCTGCTCCACATATGAGGAGCTCCTTGACTGGGATCACTTTTGGGAGCATGAGGAGGCATTCGCCCGTCCTCAACTTTTTCGAGGATACCTGGCTTGGCAGGCCTGTCTGCAGTCAGCACCACTGCTCTTCCCCATTCCCATTTAGAACTGCCATGCATCCTTCAGGATGGGATGCTGTGCATGAGCAATGCCATTGAAGAGGTGGCACAGGGTAATAAATGCCCTGCTGGGCATGGCACACCCACCCTGTGGTGGTTCCTGGATATCCTGTGGGGAGCAGCGGCTGACAGAGGTCAAGCTGCAGTAGGCCTTGCCCAGCAAGGTCTTGGGGCACTCCAGTTGGTGGTGGAGAGAGATGCAGGAGGATTACTGATCTTGTCGATCGCTATGGCACCTGGAGTAGCAGAGTCTTCCTGATGGGGCTGGCATTGAACATCAGCCTTCAGGTGTAAGTCCCTGAGTCTGGGGTGCACCCCTGTGGCCACTGTTGACCTTGTGCCTGGCCCCTGCCCACCTGTGGTGCCCCATGTGGCCTGGGAGTACTGGATGAGCCATCTTTACCCTCTGTGGTGTATGTGCTCCATCCCATGCCATAACATCTGTCCAGACCTGTGTCCAGCTGTGTCAGAGGCATGCCCCAGACTGTTCAACTGCTCTACACATTGCATGGGATAGACGGGACAACAGGTCTTCTTGCCATATACATCCCTCATGGTGAAGAGGATGGTGGTCGACACACAGCAGTATTCAATAAGGTGTCAGAGTTGTGCCCTGTAGGCAGTCCCTGCCACATGCCACATTTCTGCTTACATCCATGCTGCAGACCCTGTTGCATATGTTGTGCCTACGGTGACCCCCACTCACATCCTGTACTGTTGATCTGCTGTCCATCAGGTCCTCCATGGCAAAGGGGAGCACATCATTGGGTCCATTGCCACTGTGGCAGTTGTTGCTGGTGCTTCAGTTCAGTGACCAGTCATTGCTGGTGCATTGCATCAGTGGCCATGTGCTCTCGGTCCATCGGTGTGTCTGTTGCAGCTACAGCTTTGGATTGATAGTGGTCAGTTTGGAGTGCATCAGGGTCAGTGTGGTAGTTTCTGGGTGTTGCTGTGGGGAACATCGGCTATGTTATTGTCAGCAACCTGTGGTGCTTCCCTAACATGCACCAAAATGAAAGGATCCTGAGTTTTGAGACAGTGTCCATGATATGTAGCAGTTTGCATAAACAAACACTGGTCAATGCCAACAACATTTGTACTTGTATTTGCTGTGCAGTTGTTGGGCATAAATAAGCGCAGTTATATATGCATTCTGAATGTGTGCTATGAGAAGTGAACTTGGTGCATGGGGCACTGTCAGCTTTTAGGTTAAATGTTTAATACCTTGTTTCAAAGGGCTTGCAGCCATCAGAGGCCCCCATTTTCAGAGCTGGCCACAAGCACAATGTAGCGTGTTGTGCTGTGCTTGTGACAACACATGGGATAGTTATACTGTGCTTTGTGATAGTGCTTTGAGTGATATCTCGCATGTATGTGATCGTGCCACATGACTGTCTGGGATGGTAGCCAGCCAAGGAGGTGAGCAGAAGGCTGTTGTCACCTCCTCTGCTTCTGTCATAATGCCAAGTGGCAATCTGGGTGACTAGGGTGTGGGGCAAGAGTCCCACACGTAGTGGGTGGGAGTGGTAGACGAAATGGGAAAGGGAGGGAGCTTTAAAAGAGAAGGTGAGGAGGGAGGGAAAATGAACACAGGTAACAGGGCAGAAACTAAATCTGGAAGGCCATGTGCAAATGCTAGCAGTCTAGGAAATAAGATGCTGGACCTAGAAGCCATCATGGCAGAGGTCAACCTGGATATTGTGGACATTACTGAGTCATTGTGCACTAAAAAATAATGACTGGGCCATACCAGGCTGTACTTTGTTCAGGAAGCACCAGGTGGGAAGGAAAGGAGGAGGTGTAGTGCTTTATGTGAGGGAACCATAAAAGTGATGGAGACACATAGCATAGAGAGAGAGGCAAAGGTACTGGGTGTCACCCTGGAGATGGGGAATGGAGCCACTGTTTGCACTGGAGTCATCTATAGACCGCCAGCATGGGGGCTTACATAAGGTACTGGTGGCAGACACTGGCAAGATGGAAGAAAAGGGGAGGTGTTGCTGTTGGGGGACTTAAACCTGCCAGGTGTAGATTGTAGCCTCTCAGCAGTGGCTTCAGCTAGAAGCAGGACATCCTTGACTGTCTACTGGGGAGTCCTCGAGTAACTAGACAGAAAACCTGCTCATGATGTGGCAATACTCACTAACAGGGACAGTGTTGCAGATGACAAGGTGAAGGCCCACCTGGGGATCAGTGATCACCATACAGTGTGGTTAAATATAAGGATGATTATGGAATCAAATCACACAAGGTGAGGTCCTGGACTTGAGGAGGGCACATTTTAAAGATGGGTGAATGCCTCAGGATGACCTGGTAAGGGGGGATGTCTTGGGTGCAGTGGAGAAACAGTGGGTGAAGCTTAAAGGGAGTATAGTAAAGGCAACAAACGTCTGCGTCAAACAAATGAGCAAAAGCATCAGGAAAAGAGACCACACTGGTACTCAAAATAGGTGACTACAAAGACAAAGGCTAAAAGGGTAGCATTCAGAAGGTATAAGGAGACACAGAGGAGCAGGATAGAGAGATGTATCAGGGAAACAGAGGAAGCAGGAAAACAGTAAGGAACCCAAAACTGCAAACTGAAGAGATAATAGCCCATGAGGTAATGAAAGGGCAAGATATTCTTAGGTATGTAAATGAAAAGAGGAAACCAGGGGTGGGATTGTAAGGTTAAAAAGGAAGAAGGGACAGTGCAGAGGGGACCATGAAAGGCAGACAGCCTGAACAAATACTTTGTTCAATGTTCACAGAGGAAGCAGAAGGAGGGCCAGAAAAAAGTAACAGAAGCTCTGGAGGAGGGAGGGGTTAGACACTAGTCCTTTTTGAGGAGAGAGTCCTGAAGGGACTTGCTAATCTGAAGGTGGTCAAAGAATATGGTTAGATGGGTTGTATCCAGTGGTACTGAGGGAGCTCATGGAGATACTGTCTGCACTTCTGAAGTCCTATTTAATAGCTCAGTGGAAACAGGAGCGGTTCCGGAGGACGCTCTGAGCTGCAAAACCTGGAGACCTGGGTTTGAATCCCACAGCCCCCACTTGCATGCTGAGTGGCCCTGAGCAAGTCACTTAACTTCCTGTGCTCCTGGTTGCACCTGTAAACAAGCTTTCAGCTTAGTGTGCTATTCCTGGTTAAACAATTGGAATATCTTAAATCCACTATGTTACAACACCCTGAGGCAGTATGGGGTTCACAGGGCAGAGGTCATGTGAAATTAATCTGATAGATTTGTTTGACTGGGTGACAATGGAAATAAATCAGGTGGAGTAGTGGACATGGCCTAACTAGATTTCAGTAAGGCATTCCAACACCATTCCACATGGGATACTAGTAAGCAAGCTATAGAGCATAGGAGTGAGTCCAAGGGTGGTAAACTGGATAAGAAACTGGTTAAGGGATAGGCAACAGAGGGTGGTGGTAAATGGAGTGCACTCTGAGGAAAGAAGAGTAGCTCAGGGACCAGTGGTTGGACCAGTCCCTTAAATGTGTTTATAAGAGACATTGTAGAGGAGCTAGAAGGGAAGATCTGCCTCTTTGTGCATGACACCAGAATCTGCAATAGGGTGGATACGCCGGGGCATGGAAAGGATGAGCAGAGACCTGAGAAAACTAGGGAAGTGATCAAGGGCATGGCAGCTGGGTTTCAATGTGAAAAAGTGCAAAATAATGTACCTAAGGCATAGAAACACAGGGCCTAACACACAATGGGTGGAATGGTATTGATAACTAGAAAGCATGAAGAGAGCTCTTGGTAATCATATCTGATGACCTAAAGGAGGCCAGGCAGTGTGACAAGGCAGACGAGAGGGTTGGTGAGATGCTTGAGTGCATAGGGAGAGGCATCAGCAGAAGAAAGAGGGAAGTGGTGTTGTCTCTGTAGAGATCACTGGTAAGACCCCACCTAGAGTACTGTTTCTAATTCTGGAGACCACTTCTCTGGAAGACCATAGACAAAGTGAAAGTGGTCCAGAGGAAGGCAACTAAAATGGCACAGGGTCTGCATTAAAACCCTACAAGGAGAGACTAAAGGACCTCAATATGTAGCCCTGGAAGAGAGGATGTAGAGGGGAATATGCTAGAGACCTTTAAATACCTCATAGGGCTATTTAAGGTACAGAAGGGAAGTCTCTGTTTCAGAAAAAAAGGTGCTCAAGAATAAGGGCCATGCTGTGAACCTGGAGGTGGAGATTCAGAAGACATGTGAGATACTTCTTCACAGAAAGAGTGATGATCCCTGGAACAGCCTTCCTGCAGAGGTGGTGTAGGCAAAACCAGTGGTGAGGCTCATGAATGCATGGGATAAGTACAAAGGAATCATAGTGGAAAGGAATGGAGAGGAGCCTCTAGATCAAGTAGAGTCTGCGTGATAATATAGGTAGGAAAATGGGCAGAGTAGGTTGGCCAACTGTCCCTATCTGCCATCAAGTACTATATTGTCATGTTTCTGTGAGTGTGTGAGGGGGGCTGGTGATTGGTTGGGGTAGGGAACCATTAGACTACCAGAGCTAGACATATAACACACAGAATGGGTGATCAGGTGGGGATCACTGAGACTGCCAGGGCTATACATATAACATGCAGGATGGGTGTTAGGGTGACTACTAGACTAGCAGGACTATGCATATAAGCATGCAGGATGGGTGTTTTGTGGTGGGTGTACAAATTGACTATCAAGGTTATACATACAACATTCAGAATGGGCGATTGGGGGTGTGAGACTATCTGACTACAAGAGCTATACATATAATACACAGAATGGGTGATCGGGGTGGGGTCCACTAGACTACCAGGGCTATACATATAACATGCAGGAGGGTGATTGGGAGGAGACTGCTAGATGAGCAGGACTATACATATAACATGCAGAATGGGTTATTCTGGGTGGGGACCACTAAACTACTAGGGCTATATATAACATGGAAGATGGGTGAAGGAATGGGGACCTGTAGGTTACCAGGGCTATACATAGAGAATAATGCCAGTGCTGGTGTGTGAGGATTTTCCACACACCCAAGGTCTGTGATAATCCATAAACTCCAAGAGCGAAGCTCAGTGATATGAGATTATCACACACTGAGGTGTGTGAACAATCCCATAACACAAACTTGGAACAGGCATTATTTTGCAGCTGCACAGGGATGTCACCATACTGAGGTATTGCTATCACATAACAGAAGAAGAACTTTGGAAACACTTGCCCAGATATGTATGCGCTGTGTCCTTCAAGAGTGGAATCAAAGCACAAGCACATGCAGCCCAGGCCATGTGCCACAGTGCTGTTAACCCCTCTCCCCATGCACTATTTTCTAGCTCCGTGCCCACTTTCAGGTTCGGGAGTGCTGCTTTTACTTTAAAATAAAATCTTTTTTTCTGAGCACTGGAACTCCCACCCTTTAATCACTCTAGTTCACTTCCACAGTTGCAGATGAAAAAAACAAAGTGAGAGAGATCTCTGACTTGCACCCTCTGATTGCAACAACTGAACAGTTTATGCATTGTTACTGATTGAAAAACAAGTCTAAACACTCTTATATTCTTCATAAATTAATTTCTAGACACAATTTCAGTTATTAAATCAAGTTAATTACAGAGTGCTAATTAGTTCTGCTATTCCCAAATTAATGCATCAATAGAACAGCATATAGAAAGGGAAGACAGTCCAACATGTAGCTGTATGGGGAAAGAAAAACAGCAACTGAAAGCTATACAAGTGCATTCATGCAGAAATAAAGGTGAGAGCATGGACAGGTTAAAAGTTATCAAGTCAATTGCAAAGTGTCTCACTTTTCTTTTATTTTCAAATTAATGCAAAAAGGTTTTGCATGAAGATGCATGGAAAAGATCCCCAGCAACTAGAACCTAAACCTGTTCTGTGCCATTTGGCCTCTGCTCTCCATGCCTCCACCCTTCTCTTCTCCCCCCTGCCTGCTCCTTACCTATCACCATTGTTGAGTGTTAGGGATTGCTGTGAGGGGGCAGTGGTGGGGGGTTGCAGACTGCTGAGGCGGCGGGCTCTCCCATAGGGGTGGTTGGGCCCAGAAGACACCCTGGGGTAAATGGTATCTAGAATGTGGTGATTCAGTTCTGGTTCCCATACCAACGGCACCTCCAGTTTGGGAGGCAGTGGTTGGGAGAACTGCCAACCTCGTCCAACTTTCGGGTTGTTATGCAATGCCAGATCTGTCACACAACAAGACTGGTCTTATCTCAGACTTTGTTGTGAGGGCGGATCTGGCTTGCGACCGAACTTGGTTGGATGGGAATGTGGCCCTTTTTAGATGCTGCTGTTCCCACAGGGTACTCGGTTATACATCACCGAGATTGGATCGCGGGGGTTGCGGTCTGTTTCAAGACCGAATTGGGCCTAACTGGTGTACCAGTTGAGGAAGCCAGGTCATTTGAGTGTACCATGGTAGCTGGTGTAGGGTAAATGATTGCCCTCATCTACTGTCCACCAGGTGATGAGAAGCTTTTCCTGCAGGAAATAGAAGATTTTGCCGTCGACATGGCCTTGGAGTCACCAGACTGATGGTTCTGGCGACTTCAGTGTCTGGGTCAATGATGAATCTTCGATTTTTGTCAACATTCTCCAGGTGATGACATCTCTGGGCTTCACACAGGTTGTTTCCTCAGCTACACACAAGGGAGGTCACTCTCTTGACCTGGTCTTCCTCCTGGGGATCAAGGCCTCCAATCTGGTGGTGGAACCAGTCGGTTGGTCCGATCACTATTCAGTTGGGTTCAATTTTGATGCCCCTGGATAGGTTGGCCCTGTGGAGTTGGTCAGGTACCGCCCTTTGTGGGACGTGGTCCCTGAAGACCTGATGGCAGTTATTGACCTCTCGTTGTTGGACAACTCTTGCACTGATCCTGAGCAGTTGGTAGTGGCCTATAATGGGGCCATATCAGCAGCCCTCAGTCAGATTGCACCTGTCTGTGTTCACCCCTTCCACGTTGCCCGGAGCCCTGTGGTTTGATGGAGCTCTGAGAGAGTTGCGGAGGTTGGGGTGTAGGTTAGAGCGTCATTGGAGAAAGACTGCCACTGATGCCGACCACCATATTTTGCTAGAGCATTATAAACTCTACCAAACAGAAATTTACCATAAGATGGCAGAATTGCTGTCAGGAAATTTCTGTCGCCGCGGAATTGATCAGCCCAACTCTTCAGAACTGTTGACAGACTGTGCAACCCAGTCTGTCAGCAGCTCCGAGTTTTACACAAATTGATTTTGTTGAGATCGCTCGCTTCTTTGTGAATAAGGTTGAAGACATCAGGAGAGAGTGCCACCAACTTCACTCTAAGGGAGTTGTCATTGATCGGTGCCCTGTCTCAGAGCCGGAGTTTCCTGGAGTGCCTTTGACCTGCGGACTTCGTAGATGTTATGAGGATTGTCCAGGAGATGCATCCCACATGCTGTAGTTTAGACCCTGGCCCTACCTCCCTGATCTTGGGTTGTAGTGAGATCATTGGCCGGTCTTAGCTCGGATCATCCAGTGCTCTTTAGAAATGGGAATGTTCCCTAGCTGCCTGAAGGAGGGAGTGGTGATCCCCTTCTGAAAAAAGCTTCTTTAGACCCAGAGAACCTAGCAAACTACAGGCCTATCTCTAACCTCCCTTTGTGGGGAAGGTTATTGAGAAAGTTGTGGCTGCTCAATTGAATAACCATTTAACCATCTATAGTTTATCAGAACCTCTCCAATCTGGTTTTATACGAGGCATAGTACTGAGACTGCTCTGGTCTGGTGCTCAATGATCTCCTGATGGTGAGAGTTTGGAGACACCGTTCTATCTTGGTTCTCCTAGATCTATCATCAGATTTTGATATTGTGGATCATGAGGTTCTGCTCGAATGCCTGAGGTCCATTTGTGGCTGTCGAGTACAGTCCTCAGATGGTTTTCATCTTTCCTCGAAGGAGAATGCAGAGTGGTCTTGGGTTTGTTTTCATCCGGGGCCTTCTCTCTCTGCCATGCGGGGTGCCTAAGGGGCTCGGTTGCTCTCCCCAATGTTATTCGCAGTATATATGCTACCCTCGAGACATTGTAAGGCGTGTGAGCTGAGGTTTCACTGCTATGCTGATGATACCCAGCTCTACCTGTCCTTGCACCTGACCAGGTTGGTGTTATCTCAATACTGAACAACTGCCTCATGAAATCCAAGATTGGATGAATTCCAGCAGTCTAAAGTTGAACCCAGGAAAGACTGAGGTTTTGGTCATGGACCCGGGTCATAGGGTAGAGGGATTGAGGACTGGGCTTCCATCTGGTTTAGTTCTGGGGAGAACCAGATCTCACCTCTGAACGGTGCGTAACCTGGGAGTGGAGCTTGGCGTTGGTCTGACTCTTCGACATCAGGTGTCAGCAATCATCAAGCTGGCCTTTTTCCATCTTAGGAACATTGCCGGATTAGGCACCTTGTTCCACCCAGTGACCTGCCTGTTTTGATCCATGCCTTTGTGACATAGCACCCTGATTATTGTAACTCCCTTTAACTAGGGCTTCCTGGGGTTGATGTCCCGCTTGCAGCTAAGTGCAGAATCACGTGGATTGTTGACTGGGGCATCTAGAAGATCTCACATCACCCGGTGCTGCACGCTCTGCACTGGCTGCCAATACAGTGGTGGATCACCTTTAAGGTAGGTCTTTTGACCTACAAAGCCCTACAGATTGGGTCCCGATTACTTGAAAAAGCTCCTGGTGCCTTACACCCCTCTGCGACAGCTCCGCTCGGCTGAGGAGGGGTTGCTGGAAATTCTGAGGGTAAACTTGAAGTCATCTGGTGCTCGTGGCTTTGGATTTGTGGCACCTACCCTCTGGAATTCTCTGCCCGTGAGCTCTGAGAATGCAGGGCGGTGGGGAGTTTTAAGCAGGCACTAAAGACTTTTTATGGGAAAGGCGTTTCCTGTTTTATCCTGATTTTATATTATATGTATTTGAATATGTTTGTTTTTGTATTTATACTGTACAGCGCCTTAACACTCTGAAAGGTGCCTAATTAAATACATTTTATTATTATTATTATTATTAAACAGTGCTAGTACATTCATTAAAAATAAAGGGAGAGTGTGGTGGGTCAATGATAACTCAGAAAACTTTTCCAGAAACAACTTGACTCATTAGTAATATCCATACAAGATCATAGATAGTGCTAAGTCTTACCTGGTTCAATGTACTGAGGAAAAACTTGTCCATAAATGTATACTCCCCAGATATCAAATGCAATGGAGGAGAGCTGGGATTTGTAAAAAAAAGTGGGTCCATGATAAATCTGAAAGTGACCAGTTCAAAAGCGTCTCAAATAATACCAGAAAAAAAATTGTCTGGGAAACAATTATGAAACTGGATGTCACACATGAAAATGCTGGAAACCAAAACGTTCTGAACATCAGATCATCATCAGTACGGAAATAGAATCCCAAACAAATACACAATAAAGCATGCCATTACAAATGGCTCAGAACATCAAGCCTCATTGATACATAAAATAAAGTCCAATGAAAATACATAACAAAGCATACAATTGTAACCATCATAAAGAATGCAACACGACAAAAGGACTACTGTGGATCACGTAAATATGAGAATACTAGACTGCTATAATATTAGCACCCCAGAAGAAAATAATAGTTAATGCTAATCACATAACCTCACATTTAAAACCACAGAGTCCATCCCTTCCCCAAAATATTGAGAGATGATGTCCGTGATGCAGTTCACTGAGTAGTACTCTCTCCCATGAGCTCCTGCCTCCTACCACCTATATTTTTATTTTATTAAAACTTGAGGTCTTATTTTACTGCTCCTTTACTGCTGTAAGTTCCTGAAATCAAGTGGCATTCACCCGGCTGACGACTATGGATGCAGAAATGAAGAAAAATCCTCGAAGCACACCTCAACCACGCCTGAGAGGCCGAAAAAATCTAAGGCCTCGGCTGTGCTTCATTCGCAATCTTCTGGCATTCGACTGGTGGACGAAGAACCTCTTACTCTTACTAAATTTTTAGAAGAGTTTCAGCCCTTCAAGATAGAGATGCAGAACATCGCTGGTGAAATAAAACATATTTCAATGCACTGGAAACACTCACCCAAAGAGCGTCAGATAATGAAGTAAGGATCCAGTCACTGGAGCGTACGCAAGAAAGAATTAATTCTGACCTGGCAGCTTTCACGACAACGCATATCTAAAATGGAAAATAAAATCGAGGATCTGGAGGGTTGTAGCCGCCTAATGTCATGTAATAATTGGCCTGCGGGCGTGAAGAAGGCACTGACCCTGTTAAGTTCACTCAGCTCTTCGTTAAAAATTGCTGGCCCTACCCCTTTTGGAACTGAATATTCCATTGAGAGGGCTCATAGGCGTTGCGCCCCATCCCACCGGAGGTGCTGCTCCTAGAACTTTTATTTTCGGTTCTTAAATTTCCAGGAAAAACAGCACTTTATGATAAAGTTAAAGAAACCAAGGAACTAACGTGGGAAGGGGCCAAGTTAAGAATAGCCCAGGATCTACCCCTTTCAATGTAAAGCGAGCTACATACCATCCTCTTGTTTCAAAACTGATTGCGGTTGGCATAAGATTCAGAGTGAGCTACCCTGCCAGGCTCCAGGTTCAGATCTCTGGCTCCTGGGCTACCTTTGAAGATGTCCAAGCGGCGATGGCAAGGCTCAAGGAGGCTTTCCCTGATCTATTTGTCTGTCCTGATTATAGTGCCCTTCTTTCGTGCATGAAGTGCAGCTTCTACGTGGAGAATCAAGTGCTGAGTACTTTCCGACGGCTGCCCAATAGCTGTGGTGAACTCTGCTTCCCGAGGACTGTATGCCATCTACCTCCGTTTGTGACCTTCTCGTTACTCCATTTTTTGGGGATTCCACCTATTTGGCTCGCCCTGTATCCTCTGCCCGATTGCACTGATGCATTTGTAGCTTGTATAACGTGAGTGGGTCCCCGGTGCTCTTCCCTGCGTGTTGTTTCATTTCTTGTGATGCCTAAATTTTATTTTCTTTTATGGTGCCTACCATTAAAGCAAGCGTCTCCTGTTTTCCCAGGGCTGGAATGCCCTGCTTGGATACCTGGTTCCAGAATGGCCATGGACGTCCTATCAGTGCGGTGACTGTTTCTTTTGTCTTGCTATGTTTTCTCTCAGGTTTGGACTATGTATTTTCAGTAAAAGCCGCTAGATGGCAGCAGAGACTGAGGATTAGTTTATGCAATTGGACTTCTGTATTCTGATGTTGACTGAGCCTGAGAACCAGAACGGGACACTGCATGTTGCATTTTGCTTTTAGCATTCTATCCTTGTTCTGAGAGCACTGCAGCATTTAATAGTCCAGTCTGGGGTTCTTTAAGGGGAGTTCTTCATTTATTTTGTTTAGGAGTCTGCTAAATGTGCTGGGCAGCCTGAAGAGGGTAGTATTCTTTCTAGGTATGCGTTCTGGGTAGCGGAAAGGTTCCTGTAAGAGGGCTTTGTATCACCTGGTAATTTCCTCTCGTCTGGTGTGGTATGCCAGAATGTCTGGGATTTCTCTAGCAATAGCACTGAGGATCCAGGTTTGTTCCTATCCTAGCTACAGTTTACATCTGCTCAAAGTGTTATGGTACCCTATGCATAGGGGATGGCTGAACATGGGTTTTTTATTATGTTACTATCTAGGCATCAAGCAGGATCAAACATTTTTTCAAGGTTGCGTTAATATTATGGTGCATTTTTCTTATCAGACACCTTTCTTTTCCCATGAATCTGAACCTTTCTTTTCCTGTCTCATTTTATTACCCTGACACATTATTTTCAATTGGCGTCAGGGTCTGTTTTCAGTATTGACACAAGAAAGGTAAGGGTTAGAGGAAAGGAAAGTAAGGAAAAAGCCCCTTCTTTTTTTGACTTGCTCTACTCAGGACAATGACCGTTATGACCATTATGTTTTAAGGCTAAAGTATTTAGGATCATTGTATATAGTTATTTCTTAGTGGTCTTTACCTTTAGGGTGGTTAATTAGATTTGCTCTCAGAGCTAGTGATGTTCTAACATACTATGTTGTTCGTTATGGCTTGGTGGGGGGGGGCATGGGGAAATGTCCTGGTGAACTGAATGTCAAGTACCATGAGACATGGGGTGGGATGGGGAGGGTTTGGGCATCTCGTGGGCTATTGAGTTCTTTTCTGGATGGTTGTTATTTACTCTTAGGTTGCATTTTTTAGGGGGTAGGGGCTGGCGCAGCAGACATTCTCATTATGGGGATTCAGAACAAATGTGTGTTAATACAGCTTGGGCCTGCAGAGAATAACCAGGGCTGTAAAGAATAATGACTAACGATGTTCAATTGTGTACATGGAACGTTAAGGAGCCAGGCATAAAACCAAGCAATATAAGGTATTGAGATATCTCAGCCATATCAAAGCTCATGTTATATTTTACAAGAGACACACTTACTCATTCATGAAGCCGACAAATTGAGAAGACAACAAGTGGGCAAGTTTTGCTGCACAGGGTAACACTCAAAGTAGGGAGTTATGGTTCTTCTCCATAGGCTGGTATCTTTTAGAACCTCCCAAACCTTAGTTGACCCCTCTGGGAGATACCTATTTGTGAAAGGCAAAATGCATTCGTTGAATATTGTGCTGGGATCCGTATACTGCCCAGTGCAGACAACCAGGTTTTTCAATGAATCTATTAGAAGTCCTTAACCCTTTTTGGGTACTCCCATGATTATAGGGGGTGATTTCAATCTGGTTTTGATCCTATGGTTGATAGATCCGTCGAACCACATGGTCTCTCTCCTGCACAGAGAGCATTCAGAGACTTTCTCGACTTCTGTGGGTTTTGTGATTTATGGCGTGTGCTCCACCCTAATGATAGGAATACCGTACATTTCCGGTTCATGGCACGTCCTTGCTGATCGACTACATTCTCATCTCTCAATCGATGCTTTCTGGTGTCTCGGTTCTAATATTATCCCGGCCCCTTTCAGATCACTCTGCGGTAACAAGTGTAATATCCCTGTCTTCATTCCCCAGGGAGGAGTAGATGGAAGTTAAATAATCAAATTCTCAAGGACACTGTTAAGGTTGATTACCTAACATCTCAAATTCAACAGTTCATCGCTCTTAACGTCAATACTACACGCGACCAGATATGGAATGGGGCACTCTCAAGGTGCCTCAGAGGTATCTTAATTGGTCTATCGTAGAAAAGGAAAAGGAATGGGAAGATAAAGCTCTTCCTCCTGTCCCAAATAAGGAACATCAAGCGTGTTCTTTCCCGGCCTCCCGGAGTCGGTTAAGCAAGACTTAATTAAATTAAAAGATGCCTACCTTGATTTACTGAGAGAGCAAGCGAGTTTGCTATTCTAAAATGAATGCTGCCTTTACCGATCAGGGGAGAAAGCCGGGCGAATGTTAGCTAATGCGTATTAAGCAACTTCGAATCAGCCCGTTTCATCCCAGCAGTTCGCCGGTCGGTGGATGATTCCCTTAAAACTACTTCTTCTGAGATATTAGAAGAATTTACTATCCACTTTCAGGAGCTATATGCCCTATGCTTAATCCCCTCAGATGAGGACTTGCAAGATTATTTGACAGACTCTCGTTTACCTTCCCTTAACAAATCTCAACAAGATGCACTTATACGCCCCATTACGGAGGACGAAATAAGCACTGTAATTAAATCCCTCCCCATTGATAAAGCTCCAGGTCCTGACAGCTTTTCTTCTAATTTGTACAAGACATTTTCTAGGCAATTAACCCCTATTCTGTTGTCCCTCTTTCAATTTTATTATCGGGTTAGGGGTCTGACCCTTCCCTTTTCAGCCCTCATAGTGCTATTGCCAAGCCAGATAAACCACAGGATCTGGTCACCAGTTACAGGCCTATATCTTTAATTAATTATGACATCAAGATCTTAGCCAAAATTTTGGTGGATCGGATAAGTCGGTTCTCCTTCAATAATTGGAGTTGAGCAGGTGGGTTTCATGAAGGGCAGATCATCCACTGACCATCGCACCTTGCTCATGTATTTTCAGCCTGCGAGGATGCCGTTACCCCAATGGCCTTGGTTTTTTAGGCGCCGAGAAGGCTTTGACAGGGTCTACTGGAATTACCTGTTCGCGGCAATGAAGGTCTTTGGCTTCCCAATACGCTCCTGAGCTGGGTGCTCGTTATATATATATTCCTCCGCCAGAATTGCCTGTAATGGTATGAGGTCTGGTCTGTTCAAACCTCATGTTGGAATGAGACAGGGTGTCCCTTATCTCCTTTGCTTTTTAATATATATTTAGAACCCTTATTCGAGAGACTTATAACAGCAGAGAGGTCCCTGGTATTCTTTTACAGGGCAGGTGGTTAAGGTTATGGCGACGCTGATGACCCTCCTGCATATAACCAACCCTGCCACTTCATTCCTCTTTTCTTAATATCATAAGCACATTCAGCAGGGTATCGAACTATAAGCTTAACACCCGAAACCGTTGTTTTCCCTTGAATCATTGGGTACATAAGTATGAAATTACTGATACCGGACTCGCTTGGCAGCCTAAATTCATGAAATATTTGGGTATTATTTTAACTCGAGTAACACTCGTCTCAAACATCTGAATCTGGATTTGCTGGTTCAGAAAATAGACCAAGACCTTCATAGATGGTCGTTTCTTCCTCTCTTTATGGGGTAGGATCAATTTAATTAAAATGAATATTTTTCCTCGTTTGTTTTATCCCTCAACATGTTGAATATTAATCTCTCTCTATCATGGTTTCACAAAGTTCATTCCATGCTCTCCTCCTTTATATGGGGATATAAAAACCCAGATTGGCTTTCCATAATTGGCTTCCCCAAAGACAAAGGGGCTAAAACTTCCTCATCTCGCCTTATATTACTGGGCCAGTCAGGCTAATAAGTACCTACAATGGCTGACAGCTGAGCAGCGATTAGCACAGTCTTTATATATTCCGATCTGGCTTAGAGTAGAAGTGGATAGTATCAAGAAATATGGCCTCCTTCCGCCGCATTATTTACATACTAAAATACGGTTTCTTCCATTATCACATGTAAAACTCCCATAGTAAATTGGATCTCGTCCCATTCTCAGTTGACAGATTTCTTAATTATGATAATACCAAGGATATATATCAACCAGTAATGTAACCCTAACCTGAAGTTGGATAACAAGCCTCTACCTTCTAATTGGTACCTCCCATTAATTCATGCTTGTTGCAAGATTTTATTACACCTGACAGAGTATGGAGCTCCTCTTCATGGAGATCTTACAAATGCTCATGTCTCCTGCCTCCAATATCTTCAAGGTATATCAATTACAGCATTGTATTGTGAAGGCATTTGGCTCTATCCACCCCGTCTCCTCATTTTAATTTTGGGTTTCTCTTCTTGATTTGGCTGGAATCCCTCACGCAGTTTTGAAAATATACAATACCTTGATCACTTGGAAATATCTTGATAACCTGGCTCCTATCCCGTACTTGGACTTCCTTTTCCAGACATGGAGCTTGATTGGTCACTCATTTGGAATAGCTGTCATAAATTCCTATCCCAGGATAGAATGAGAGTAATGCAATTCAAAATCTTACATAATATATTATACTCCACATAAATTGGCTCGAATGGGGATATTGACTTCCCGCTTTGCACCAGATGTGGGTTGATGCCGGAGACTCCCTCCACATTTTTGGGATTGTCTCAAGGTCGCCCCTCTGGTCCACTATCAAACAAAAAGCTGATCCTCTTTAGGACTTTCGGAGCTTTTCTCCAGAAATTTGTCTGTTGGGAGATTTTCCTATTACAATCAGATGTAGAAAATTTTATATGGCCCTAATTTCCATGTCTGTTAAAAGTTGGTTTTAAGGCATTGGAAAGACTCTGACAGGCTGTCTTACTTAGAATGGCTCCAAGAGCTTCTTGCAAATCTTAGAACTGAGAGATCCATTGCAAGTCTTTCCAATAAACTTACGAAATTCAACAAACTATGGGGTCCTTTACAAGTCCTGTATTCTGTACAACTATGATATCTAGCTGTTAGAAGTACATGATGTTAATTTATAGTACACTGCTGCGTCGGGGTGGGGTGGAGGGGTGGGAGTGGAGAGAATGAATCTGTCTGTTGTGGTGGGTAACCACTTTGTGTTACACTTTCTGTTTCTTGTGATTCATTCTCTGTATTGTAAACTTCAATAAAAACTGAATGGAAAAAATTATTGAGAGATGACTAAGAGAGAAAACAGGAGGGCATCCATATAAGAAACAAAGGCAAGGTAAAGACAAATGTTATTGGAAACCTGAAAATTAGCTGAAATCAGGACACTGGAACAGGAAATATAAAGCGGCACAAACCAGAACCAACAGAGGAGATATAAAGAAAAAGGACAACATATCCTCAGCTGTAAACCATGAGTAAGGTTTCAAGTCCCAGTCATCATTGAGGATTTTTAATTTTTAAATTGAAAACTTGGAAATCTTTTGGCCTCAATAAAGACACATCTCCTGCCAGAACTGGCAACTGCGATCTCAAAATTAAGGAAGTGCGGTTCAATGTATTTCAATGGGGTTTTGAATTTTGATGCATAACTTTTGCAGTTTTGCATATTTTAACTTCAGATTTTCAAAAAAATTGTTATACACATTTTCAACATGGCCTTTGTGGGATCCCACCTCATGACCAGAGGTAGTGGAATGGTGCAAATCAGGCCTGAAAGGCGTTTTAATGGTTGCTTGGTGAAATCTCCTTTTGGAGGATTTGAAAATTATCACTGACCTTATTTATCAAGTGGGGTCAGAAGATGGCTATGTTGAAAATTTGAGGTGTAAACATATAAAAATGACAGTTATGAGCGCATGTTGACATTTTGGAAACACGCCATAACTTTGGTAATTTTCACAATCTTAACCCCAAATTTACAACACAGCAATTTTTTCACATCATCTCATGAATGTGACAACCTTTCATTTTCAAATCCTGCCCAAAATGCTTTTCACACCTGTGGTGCAGAATGATGTTGTTGTGCAAAATCACCTTTCGGCAGGTTTTGAAAATGTTTTCCAACTCTGTTCAAGAGGCAGGTTCATAAGAAGGCTATGCTGAAAATTTGGTGTAATGTTTACTTCATCTCAAAATGAATAAAATATGAAGTTTAAAACATTTAAAAATGGTAAAGTTATGACCATACATTGAAATTTTACAACGCACACATAACTTTAATAATTTTCACTATTTTGACCCAAATTTTCAACATAGCCATTTTTTCACATCACCTCATGAATGCGATAACTGCCATTTTCAGATGCTGACCAAAATGTGTGTCACTCCTGTGGCACAGAACAACATTGTCGCTGCATGAAATGCACTTTGGCAGGTTTTGAAAAATTTTCTACCCTTGTTCATATGATGGGTTCATAAGAAGACTATGTTGAAAATTTGGGGTAAAAATATTATAAATCAATAACTTTATGAGCGTACATTGAAATTTTCTAATGTACATCATAACTTTGATACTTTTAAGCAGACAATGTCCCTTTAAAGCAGTATAAGCAGCAATGTTGGCTCTGACCCAAGCTTGTTTATAATAACTGGTGCAAGGTTTCAGAGATAAAACTTTAAACTATATTTGTGTGAGTGAACATGTCCAAAGCGCCACTGAACTCACACAGATACAATGTCTTTGTCTTCTGACATCAGTGAAGTGAGAGCTTGAGGAGAAAATGCCATAATAACCCGCTATCGAGTTTTTACTGAATTCAGTGGGTTATTCAACATTGTATCAAGATTGGATCTCCAGTTATTATAGGAGGTTACCAGTTATTATAACATGCAGGATGGGTGATTGGGGTGGGGTATAACTAGACTACCTAGGTTACATGTACCATGCAGAAGTGGTGATCAGGGGTGCCAGTACCACTTGACTACCACAGCTATAGATATAACACACATGATGGATGATTTGGGGTGCAGGAACCACTGGACCATGAGGGTTATACATATAACACACAGGATGGGTGATCAGGGCGGGGGGCCACTAGGATTACCAGGGATAAACATATAAAATTCATGATTGGTGACAGGGGAACACGAGATTACTGGGGCTACATATATAACATACAGAATGAGATCAGTGGGGTGGAGGGACCACTAGACTACTGTTACTATACATATAAAATGCAGGATGGGTGATTGGCGGGTGGGGAACACAAGATTACTGGGGCTACATATATAACATGCAGAATGAGAGATCAGTGGGGTGGGGGACCACTAGATTACTGTTACTATACATATAAAATGCAGGATGGGTGATTGGCAGGTGGGAGGAACATGACATTACTGGGGCTACATATATAACAATAAATGAGAGATCAGTGGGGTGGGGGACCACTAGACTACTGGAACTATATATATATAACATGCAGGATGGTTGACTAATGGTGGTTGGACCACTGGACTACCAGGCCTACACATATAGCATGCAGGATGGGGTATTGGAATAGGGGTGGCCACTGGACTACTGGAGCTATACATATATAATTTCAGGATGGGTGACTCAGGAGTAGACAGGACCAATAGACTACCTGTGATAAACATACAAAATGCATGATGGGTGTTAGGGGGACCACTACACTATTGGGGATATATATACAACATGCAGGATGTAACTGTGGGAGTGGGGACCGTCAGACTACTTGGGCAATGCATATAACATGCAGAATGGGTGCTCAGTGGTGAGGGACCAACAGACTGTCAGGCTATACATATAGCATGCAGGAAGGGGATCAGGGTGGGGAGCACTAGACAACTGGAACTATACATATACATGCAGGATGTGTGACCCCAGGGTGGAGGGACAGCTAAACTAACAGGGATGTGCATTACTCTGGCAGAATGGGTGCTAGGGGTGGGTGAATGCTTGGCAGAGGGTAGGGGACAGCAATACAATCACACTGCCTTTGGGGTAGGTGGGTGTGTGTGACCTTAGTGTTGAGTTAAGATGTAGTGTTCACCAGCAGTAAACAGTGCCTCTCTGGACCCAGAAGCACTGACACAAATATTTGAATATACTGTTGTGCTAGTATGCAAGAGGGACCACCTGATTCACTTGATTCGCATAGGTGCAGTGGTATGGGTAGTGCCTTGGCACTGCCAGGTTTGGGTAGTAGTCTGGTGGCCTCTGAATATGGTTCCAACCCCAATGTGCCAGCACAAACTCAGGTTAGTGCCAGCACTAGCCGCTTATGCCAGTACCCTGTGAATAGCACACAGGATGAGTGATCAGGAGTAGGAGGACCACTAGACTAACAGAGCTATGTATAACATGCAGGATGGGTGATGTGGGAGTGGGGGACCATTAGACCACTAGGGCTATGCATGTACAGTAGTAGCCACAGACATGGTCAGATATTTCCAGATATTTCGCAACATTTCTAAAGAGTTCTCTCTGCTGTCCCTACTGTAGAAATGCAGAAAGCAGGAGATTTCTATAGATATATCACAGAAATTTCAGGAAATATCTGACCATGATGGGTGATCAGGGGTGGGGACCACTAGACTATCAGGGCTATACATATAACATGCTGGATGGGGATCGAGGGTGGGTGGACCACTAGACTATGGGGGCTATACATTGACAATGCAGCATGGGTGACCTGGGGTGGAGGACAACTAAACTACCAGGGATGTGCTTTGTTCTGGCAGGATGAGTGATCAGGGGGATGCTTGGCAAAGGGACAGGCAACAGGAGTAAATTTATGCTACCTTTGGGGGAGGGGCATGGCCTTCAATCAGAGTTAAGATGAAGGCCTGATTTTCAAAGAGCCCTAGGAGCAATACAAGTTGTGTCCCTCCAGGGCTGCAGCAAACTCTGGGTGTGCCCAGGGACCCTGCACCCAATTTGATAAAAATCAGGGTCTCTGTGCCCAAATTCCTGGGTTTGCTGCAAGTTTACTGTTGTGCCAAACAGTTGGTGTACCCAGAGAATAGATGGAATGGGATGCCTTTGAGCACCAATAATCTGCCAACTGTGTTTTTGCCAACCAACTCAAAAGGAAAATTCTAGTAAATGTATATAGGTTTCAGAAGAACACTCTGGTTTCTGTGAGGTACTACATGAAAATTCAGTTGTCATGGGATCCCTCCCTTGAAATAATACACACACATCATTCTTATTGGGTGCTAAGACAGCATCTTTATTAACAAGGTTCAGACTTTTTAGTTCAAGAGTCACACAAGAACCAGCGGTCACAGCATGAAGCTAGAAGGGAGCAAATTTAAGGGCAATGCAAGAAAGTTCTTCTTTACATAGAGGTGGTGGATGCATGGAACTGCCTGCCACCTGAGGAGGTGGAAGCAAAACAAGTTAGAGGAGGGGGTAAGCTTATGGGCAGACTAGATGGATCTGAGGTCCCCTTCTGCCATCACGTTCTATGTTTCGTGTTAACAACTTGCATCTCTTTTCTTTCACTGCATCTGCACATTGTATTTACATAACATACCTTAATTTATTACATGACTTATTATCCACTATCCCTTTAATCTTTATTCTGTTCCTTTACCCCTCACCCTCCCACCCACTTAACATAGAAATATAGAATCTGATGGCAGATAAGGACCATACGCCCACCTAGTCTGTCTATTTCCTACTCAGTTTTGACAGCTCAGATCCTATTTGATCTGGAGGATGCCTTCTCTGCCCTTCTCCAGGGTACCTTATGTCTATCCCATACACTCTTAAACCCCTGTATTGTGTTAGCCCCCACCAACTCTGCTGGAAGGCTGTTCCACTGATCCACCACCCTTTCTGTGAAAAAATACTTCTGACATCCCCTGAGCCTTCCTCTCTCCAGCCTCATAACATATCCCCTGTCCTTATGCAATGTTTCATCTGAAATATGCTTCCTCCTGTACCCTGTTTATACCCCTAAGGTACTTGAATGTCTATATCATATCCCCCTCCTCCAGTGTATAGATATTAAGGTCCCTGTGTCTTTCCTCATATGGCTTTGGGTGCAACCCATATGCCATTTAATACCCTTTGCTGAACTGCCTCCATCCTGTCTATGTTCTTCCTGAGATGTGGTCTCCTGAACCAGATGCAGTACTCCAGGCGAGGCCTTACCAGTGATCTGTACAGTGACATCACCATCTTTCTTTCTGCTGGTTATGCATCTACCTATGCATCCCAGCATTCTGTTTGCCTTTCCCACTGCTTTTCACACACTGCTTGGTCACCTTTAGGTCATCTGATATTTATTTATTTATTGAATTCTGTAACCAGGTAAGTCCACTGAGACAATTGCAGTCTCTTTTCAGGGTGACCAGAGGTGCAACAGGTGATGCACAAGGCAAATTCCATATTAGTAAAAGACATGGAGATACAATGCAGTAAAGAAACATATGTCACCTAAAAAATATCATACAATAAAGATTATAAAAGATTCAAGCATGGTTGCAATGTAAAGTAATTAATACCAAACTAAGACATTCACAGGCTTGATTAAATGTATACAAAGAACAGGATCAAAAGTTAAAACATTGGGAGGTTAAGAATATAGGATGCAGAAGAGGAGATGGGGACAGTGAAGCAGAAGTCAGTGGAAACAGGAACAGAAATTATATGATGAGATATGATGAGATATAATGATCCCCAGGTCTCTTTCTTGCCTTGTGGTGGCCGAAACCCCCCCTTTCTGTACTCCTCTCTTGGATTCCTGTGACCCAGGTGCATTATGTTGTACTTTTTAGCACTATAAAACTGATATACACCTGACCATTCTTCCAATAAGCTTAGATCCGTTCTCATTCTCTCCACCTTCCAGTGTGTCAACACTGTTGCAGATCTTGGTGTTGTCCAAGACTGGTCTGTAATTACCTGTCTTTCCCTTCTGCCACTGCTGTGGAGAGGATCACCTCTGCTCTCCTCCAGTCTTCAGGTACCTCTCCTGTTTCTAGAGATGAGTTGAAAAGGTCAGTCAATGAACCTCCCAGTATGTCCCAGAGTTCCTTTAATACTCTGAGGTGAATCCATTTTGACCAGTTGCTTTGTCTGATTTTATATTCCACGAGGTTCTCTAGGACTCCTCCACAGTGAATGGGCTGGTGTCAACTTCCTCTCCTGACTACCCTCCTAATGAGTTTGGTCCCTCACCCTCCGCTTCCTGGTGAACACTTAGCAAGGTATTTGTTCAGTATCTCAAACTTTTCTAGGTCATCTTCCACCATACCTCTCAACCTCCTGCCTCATAAATCAGGGACAAGGCTTAAAAAATCAGGGACAAAGGACCAAAATCAGGGACACTTTTTCAAAATTAGTGATATCCAATCAGGAAGCTGGTAAAATAAAGGGCTTAGTGTAAAATGCAATTTCTAAGTTTGAGCAAGTCTGTAACTTTAATGTTTGCCATTAATTTGTGCTTACAATCTCCACAGTTTAGTCATGTAAACACAAATTTTAGGAGGGACAGAATAAAATTTAGAATTAAAATCAGGGCGTCCCTGAAAATCAGGGACAGTTGAAGAGTATGTCTTCCACCCACCTTCCTTCCTTCTTCAGCCTAACAATACCATTTCTGGTATTTTTCCCTCTCACTAATGTATCTGAAGAAGTTCTTGTCCCTTTCTTAATAGCCTGTGCTATATCTTCCTCTGTCTGTGCCTTAGCCCTCTGATTGCTTTCCCAGATTCTTTCTGTTTCTTGAGATACTTCTCCCTGTCCTAATCATTTTGAGTCTTTCTAAAAGCCTTTCTTTTTCCCTTACTTTCAAGGCCACTACATTTGAGAACCATAGTGGCTGTTTCTTTCTTTACTCTCATTATACATTTCTAACACAGTGTCTTGTTACGTCTGGTATGACTTTTTGAGTCTAGACCACTGTTCCTCCACATCTCCTCCTGTACTTTCTGCTGCTAGAGTACTTTTAAGCTGTCCCCTCATTCCCTTAAAGTTGTCCACGCTGAAATCCAGATCCTAATCCTTGTATGACTTTCCTCTACCACTGTGGTTGCAGTAAACTATACTATCCTGTGGTTGCTGGAACCAAGGGACTGCCAACCTCAACATCTGTGATCCTGTCCACATTGGTCAGCACAAGTCCAGTATAGCCCCCTCCCAGGTGGGTTCTACTACTAGGTGCCTTAGGTTTGCCCTTTCAGGGCAGTCATGAAGTCCATGCTCCTTGTTGTACCTGCAGTCTGAGTGCTCCAATCTGTATCTGGCAGGTTGAAGTCTCCCATTAGCAGTAGTTCCTTTGTTTGCCATTTTGTGGATGGTCTTCACCAGAACTTCATCTGTTTCCTCCCTCTACAGGAGGCCTGTAAACCACTCCAGTGTGAATGGCAGTCTTAGTTCCTGCCTCTAGGATGAAGTGCCTCCTTTCCTTCCTGAAACTCTTGAGCCTCCGTTGCTTTAATCCCCTCCTTCACATACCAAGCCACCTCCCTCCCTCTTCACTTTTCTATCTTCCACTAACCCATCTCCAGCTGTTATGATGGAAGATGGGCTTCCACATATGTAAAGCCCTTATTCCATTCTTCCAGTGCCCCTCCAACTGTAAGTTGAACAGATTGAGCCTATATCCGTTAGGTGTACTCCATCCAGGCAATAAAGCCCCGAACACTCCTGGGAAATGTTCCTATGTGGGCACTAGGTTACAATCACAAAAGCCAGGAAAGCTCCATCAAGAACAGCACCATACATGGCGGCCAAGTGACTCTGAGGGCTGAAGTATCTGCCTTACCTGGCACCACGCCAGCGACCTGGGTTTGGGAGCAAACTCGGGGCACTGGAGGTCAATAGGGAGGAGAGGATGAAGCTTCCTAAGGACTGCTCTCCTCTCCTGATAGGGAGGGAGGTCAGGATTTTCCACCACATAGCAGCTCCCAGCAGAAGCTGGGAGCAGTATGTTTAACAAGGGACATGCATTGGGGAACAGGCGATGGCAGATGTCTGCATCGCGGGTGCGAGCTGACATCATTGCATGATCATGCCTTGGGGAAGGGCAGAACAAGGAAAACCCCAGCCAACAGGAGAATGAAGATGGACCCACAAAGCAGTCCCCTATGCCCACAGCAGGACCCTGCCTGCACAGAGCTCCTGATTCCTCCTCCACCAGCCGACACTGTCTGGATTCTGAGAAACAGCACTGAAGAGGAGTGGCGGCCCTGCCATGGGGGTTTACAAGCCATGGGGTCTGTAAGCCAGGATGGTGGTAGGGCCCTGGGGAAGGAGATGAGGTGTGGTGTAAGAGTCAGGCAGGCGGGAGGAATGGGCATCTCCCTGGGCCACCTCAGAGGAGATCCCACTGACTGGTGAGAGGAGGGAAAAAGATTAAAAAAGAGCAGCACCATACAAACAGCACTGTCAACAACAATGCCAGAAAAGACACTGCAATCAAAACAGCACCAATGGTAGCGGACGTAAACCACACCAACGACTGCTACTGTTGCTAAAATGCAGATTTTCACTTTTTCTTTTGTGGAGCTCTGCACTACACCCCGATGCAGGGCATTGCCCCACACCACCCATAACTAATATAATCAACTCTGAGCAGGGTGCAGATCTCTGGGAAAGGGGAACTTGGGGTAGGTGGGGTGGAATGTTTGTGTTGGGTGATTAAAAAATTTGCACTGGGCAGGGGAAAAGTAAATCTGCCTGTGTTTGGGAGACCAGGAACAGAACCCTGGTGTTCTGCTTTATGCTACCAAACTGCTGCTGCTTTTAATCTCTCAGCCACAGGAGCAGCTTGGCCAGGTGCTGCACCTTTCACTTACTTATAGATCTTCACCATTGCCTGAATGGCTACAGGAGTAGCGCTACTTGACATCGCTATTCTATCCCTTCAGCTATTCAAGCATTACTCGTCCTGACAGTGCCGGTTCAGACAGCGCTGTTCAGGATTCGCTATTCAACCAGTTACCCTAAGTGTTATCACCATCCCCCATATCCCATAACCATGGCTGCCACTTTTCTGTTAAACCACTTCCTAGCCCTGTGAATGGCCCTAATGTCAAATGCTTGCTCCAAACTCTCTTTGGTACCATATTGGACCAGCCAATTTCCACATCTGGCCACCACCTCTTGATCTGCTTCAAGTCCCTTTATTTCCACATAATATCCACCCATGGTCTACCTCCCAGATCATTGCCTCCACATGAATAATTAAAACATCCAGCTTGGGAAGCTTCACCTGAGTTCTCTAACAGCGGCAACAATTTTGCCCATCTTATGCCCCGAATGCCCTCAGTCCACCTTTGCTAATCCCAAACTCAGCCATAGTTTTCTCCCTCTGGTCCTGACTGCTGCTGTTCTCTCCACCCAGTAAATGAATGAATGGCCACAATCAAATATTTCTCCTCCCATCAGACTCTGGAAGAACACACAACATTATTCTTTATCCCTCTGATGTATGTTTTATAATTCTCTGATGTCCACCTTCCACCTCTTTACCATCTCTATTGCCCCCCACCGCTGTCTTGGTAGCCACCTTATCCCAAATGAATGGGATGAAAACCCCACCATATCCTCACCCAGAAATTCCAACCCCTTCTTCAAAACTACCATCAGCTGGTAACTGGTGACCAGTTCACATTACCATAAACAAACAGTGGCCCATCCCTGGCAGTCTGGTTTCCCTGAACTCCCACATGACTCATACTGGACACAACCACCTACTCACTTGCTTCCTTATTGTAATCCTAGCCCCATGCCCTGCCTGGTCTGTCTTGGATCTGGTCAGCCACAGTTCCAACTATCTTTAAACCATTGCACCTCCTTCCATAATAAGCCTCTTTGACCTTTTCCCACCTTGAGCAATGACCTTACTAACCTGAATGCTCTATGGAACATCACTAAGAACACCACTGAAAACAGGAACGCTTTATAGTGGGAATGGCAGACCTTCCCCAATGCCCCCACTAAGCTCCCCAGGAGGCACTCTGAATTGGGTGCCCCTCATCACAGTTCTTCCCTTTTATCCTCTGCCACCTTGCATCACCCTACTGACCACTGAAGTTTTACATGGTTCCATCCTACCTTCAAGGTGCAAAGTAGTCCCACTGCTGCCAGGTGGATCCCCATTGTCAAATAGATTGTCCCTTCTTCCCACTTCTGCACTAGAAACCTCATCACCTGTCCTTCCATCACAGGCCCACTTATTTCCATTCTGGCCTGAAATATCCGCAACAAGCCCTCGTACACCCTTAGCATCCCTGCCAACCAATAGCTCCAAAATAATAGCTGGGCTCCTTACAGCCAATTTCCCACACCTCTCACGGAACTTTCATTTCTCATCCTCTGCCCCAGGTGCGACACCCTGAAACCTGTCCAACTGAAGATGACAAGGCCAGCTGCATACATTTCGACTCCTTCAATGTGTCTAACTTTAAATGACAAATTCAATCGCAGTCCTTGCAATGCCAGTTGCCTCATCACCCTCATCACCATTTCTGTGGAGGCCGTCTGCCTGTTCAAAACTTCCACTACTGCCTTACTGTCACACCAGAACACCACCTTCTGATTCCTCAGCTCCTCAACCCAGACCGCTGTCCGACCATATCAGGAAAATCTCCAGGAGTGTAATATGCCGTGTCAACCCCAAATTTCTCAATTTTTCTGCCCATTGCTCTGATAACCACATTCTCCTGAAATACCCCATCCCATGGTCCCCCGCCACATCTGTATACAACTACAGATCTGTATTGTATACCAAATCTTCCTGCCAGAATGTGACCCGATTATATTGCTCTATCAGAGACTGGAGTAACAGGCTCACTCACTGAATTGTTTAAATACAATTTTTGTTATGACATCTAGACAAATAATAATCCTATGTTTCCAGGAAATGAATACCCCTTCCTAATGGGTCTGGTTATAGTTTAATAAACTCAAATGCCACTAGCTTTGATATTCCAAAACTTGGGAAGACATTCAAAGTGCACACTTTTGGGTAAAAGAGCAAACAGTTTGGTCGATGTGCCATGACTAAGTGAGAAACTTAAGTATACATGTGAGGATGTTACAAAGGACACAGTTGGCAGTTTGATCTCAGAAAATCAAATTTCTTCACTGAGTTTTGAATAACAAAGCTAGTGGCATTTGAACTTATTAAACTATAACCAGACTCCATGAGGAAGGGATTAATTTCACAAATGCAGGTTATTATTTGTATAAGCGTCACAATAAAAATGTCATTTAAAGTATTTGGTGAGTGGGCCCATTACTCCAGTCTCTGATAGAATTATTGCAGCCATAACTTGTTTTGGCTATCTTTCTCAAGATACTGATTATGTATTTGTTGTATTCCACTGAGGTTGGCTGAGACAGACTATGGCTTTCTTCCCATTATATTGCTGCAAAAGCCTCCCATATTGCCAAATCCTCCCTCACGCCCTTGGTTATATCAACCCAATGATGGGGCCTCCTGGTTCTATGTGAAAATGCCAATGTAATTATAGTGAAGCACATAAGGGTGAATCAGTTTCACGGACATAACAACTCTTGCGTACCAACATGAGCAAGGGTCACAACAGCGATTCCAATAGTAAACCAAAGAGTGCTACCCTGTTTTAAATGGCATTTTCTATACTCAGTGCCCTGCCTGCTACCAGAAACGTCTCCTCCTACAGCTCTCCTTTCTGCACTTCCCACCCACTTACTTGCATTATTTTCTCTTCTTTTTTCAGTTGTGTTCCCCAATTCCCTAACTGTCGCTGACCAGCAAAGTAGGGTCGTGATGACTCGATTCACATTGATCTGCCCCACAACTCAGGATACTGGCATCAGCACTACAGGAACAGCTTTGTCTACTGGTGGTGCAGCTTATTTACCTAACTACAACTTTTATACACTTACTTCCTGACATGCAGGAAGTTTAAGCCCCTCCCCATACTTAAATATAACTAATTTCCAAGTCGCACATTGACTCTCACAGCATAGCAACAATTCCACTTGCTGTAAAACACTATCACTCATGTTTGCACTTTCACTCAAGTTGCAGGTGTTCAAATTGAGTTGCTTATACTGAGTCGCCCATATTATGGGACACCGAGCCTACTGGCCCTTTTATTGCTTTTACCAATCTGTGTGTGAATGGCCTACCTGTCACCAATACTCTGCATGCAAAATTAAAATGCCCTAAGAGCTGTTTCATCACCTGCTGGTTGACACCCTACATTTCCCTTTTACTGTCTTTAGGAGCACCTGCAACCTCTACATTTCCACTCTGACAGCCTAAATAAACCTTTTCTGTGTCCACCTCTATGTCCAAGAATTCTAAACTGTGGCTTGGCCCTTCTGTCTCCCTTCTGCATCCTCAATGTGACACACATTTTTGAAACCAGGGTAACGCTTCCACCATGCCCTCCTGCATTGCCCTACAAAGGAATTCATCTAAATAATGTACCATTGTCTTATAACCATACTGCTCCCAAAATGCCCCTGCAGCAACATACTGATCATCTCAAAGGTGGCGCATGCCTAGAACAACCCATCAGCATAGACTTATCAAAGTAACTCCCTCGAATGTAAATCCCAACAACTCCCAGTCCTCCCGCTGGACTGGGAGCAGCCTGAAAGCTAACTCAATGTCAGTCTTAGCTAACCAGGCTCCTCCACTGTCCTGATTACTTGCACCATGTGATCCAGTGTCACGTATGACACTGCACACTGTTCCTCACTAATAAAGTTGTTTACTGACTCCCCCTCTGGGTAGGACAGGTGGTGTATCTCCCAATAGTCCCCTGGTTGCTTCTTAGGCACTAACCCCAAAGGTCATACCCTAAAGTTCGGAAAGGTGGTTCAGTGAATGGGCCCTCCACCCTGCTCACCTCTATCTCAGTCCTAATTTTCCTTCCAAGACCTCCTCCTTCCCTTTCACTGAACCCAAGATCTTCACCCACATTCCTTTCCTTTGCCCTTCATATTGCAGACTAAACCCCTTCATAAATTCCTCTCTCAATAATCTGGCTGCCCTGGTCTCTGGGTATCATTCCAGCCATAGCCCCAGCCCCTATACTTCAATTGGGGTCCTGGCCATCTCAAACCCTCACTTTATTACCTTTCCTTTGTGACCTTCTCCTGCCTACTTTCCATCCCCCAAAGCCAGATCCACTGCCTCAACTTCTCTGACCCCACCCACCCACCCTGGGAGTCCCAAGCCCCCAAAAGGGCTGCCACCCATAGGTTGACCCCACAGGCCTGTCTCCCCTCCTTGCACTGGGAGAGTCAGGTGTGGCCCCTTTGTTTAGAACATGCATACTTAATCTACAGTTTGCCCATGTGCATTGTGCCCTGTTGTAGCCCCAAAGAACCTCAGCTGGCTTGTGCCTTCCCATTTTCCCCTTCTCCCATCCCCACTGTCTGTACTGCCATGGTCCCAAACCAAATATCTGGATGTCTAGTGTTCCACTGAACATCCCCATGCAATGCCATTCTCTCATGAAATTTTTCAATATGCTGCAACCAACTGTACCCACCCCGTCTTTATTTGTTTTAGTAGACCTGTTTTCCACCTCTGTGGACCTGACAGGGGCTACAACAACTCCTCAAAGAGGTATGTCCACGGCCCCTCTGACCGCTCCTGCTTTCGGCCACCCCAAGATTCCCCCACAGAGCAGGAAAAGAGTGCATACTCGCCCCCAGGAATAGCAATCCAGAATTGGGGCCACCACACAGGAGCAGTTGGGGCCATCATGGGTCCTGCCAGATCCCATTTTTCATCAAATATTTTCTTCCCTGCCCTACACCCATACAATGGGCAGGGTGGCTGTCTCTGCCTTGGCAGAGCTGGCCAATCACCGGATGTGGGCCGACTCCTTGTGCTTTTGTCTGCGCTGCCCCAGCTGCCGCTGGGTGTCAGTCGACAACACAGCATGATCCTTCCTCCTGAGAAAGGAGAGCAGTCCTCTGGACCTCAATCCTACCTCCCAGCTGAACCCCAATGACCTGAGTCCGTTCCCAAACCCGGGTTGTTGGCATGGAGCGAGGTGTGGTGCAGGTGCCTCAACCCTCAGCACCACTGGGCCGCCCACACCACATCTTTTATGCATTGTTCACTTTCAAAGAGTATGCTAACAATAGGGTGGCTAATGTGGCTGCTTCTGCAATAGGATGGCACTAAAATATGTAATCTCTGTCAGCCATGCCTCCATAGTTTTTTCCCTTAAGACTCTTATCCTCCTGAATCCTCCCCAATATGGCCAGTGCAGCTGCCATCTCTGTTTTCCTATCCTTTACTTCTCCTTATACTTCTTTGCTGCCTCCTTGTCTATTGAGACAAAGTTATCTACATATTCTCCCTTCCATATTTTTCTTTCAGTGGCTGTGGAACTTGATCACCTAGTGTAACCTCTGGGATCCCTATATCTCCACTTGTCCTCCCCTTCTCCATCGATCCCTTTACCCTTATCTGCTATCTACCTCTGGTTCTTCCCTCTCCTGAATTCCTGTAACACCCTCTGCAACTCACCTAGACCCTGCTCCCTGTTGCCCCAATTATCTCTTCCACATATCCCATCAAACACCCTTGCAGAATAAGATCAACTGTGTCTTTCTTACTCTTGGGCCCCTCACAACTCTCAGGTGTCCTCTTTGGAACCTTCTCCTGCTCCTATCACCTTTTCTTATCTCCTTCCTGCTTTAGTTCTTCCTTATCCTTGGCCACTTTCAACATTGCTTGTACTTCCTTCATCATGGTCATTGCTTGCTGGACTGTCTCCTCCTTAGGGCTTGCCTTCTGTTTTCTGGGAGTCATACCAAACACTCAAAACAAATAACATAACAGGCCATTAGTCACCCTCTTTTTTTTTTTGGCACCCACCCCCAACATTTTGTCATAACTTGTTATACACCCCAATATAGGGCAACCCTGTGTCCGCCCATACATGATATCCTTTGTTTGATAAACCCCGCTGTAAATCCCCACCTGCAGGGGACAAATATGCCTGCCCCTCTGATAGGCAGCTGCTTACGTTATGAGCCCTTGGTGACCCATTGTTTAATGTGTTACAATATGGCTGTTATTTTTGATTTTTTAAATTTTTTAGGATTTCTGTGAGGAATTTATTCTGTGTAATGATGTTAATGTTCACATTAGCTTACTAACAGACATTGGTATGAAAAGGATCTCCCTTCATTTAACTGGACTAGCAAATCAATGGATCAGAAATGCCTCCTTGCAAGATTTGAACCCCTCACTTTATGGATAGACTAGAAACCCTACCGGTGTACTAATCAGCAAGGGATTTGTTTTTTATTCTGGCCTGAACACACCCTCAGCCACCATTTTGTTAAATTGGCCTCAAGCATTTACAAGATGGAGCGCCCAAGCCACACCAAGATGCAGTGCTCCCAAATCATTCTGAGATGGCATCTGCCACTTGGCTTTGCTCCCATTAATTCCTAAAATGGTGCCTGCAACATGGCATTGTCCCCATCTTTCAAGATGGCATCTGCCACGTGGCCCCTGATCCCAAACGCTACCACCTGGTGTTTGCAGAATGTTGTGTGGAAGAGTATGACTGCTATGTTTCTGAACTCCCAAGCCCCTTCATCAGAAGGATCGTACCAGGCAGCCTATTGATTTCTTTGTCCAGAATCCCATTTGGAGCTTTTCTTGCTGCATAACCCTGCAAACACCTGAGTTCTATTGCTCTGCAACTCAGCAAGTAGACTCCAGTTCCAAACATCCCTATGAACTTGCCATAGAATTAGCCATCTCAAGTGCACTCTGCCTTGTCTGGGATGTATTATGCCACCAGACCTTGTTTTTTTTCCTTTTGTTAACGTTGTTCCAACCTGTGCTTGCTGTCTGATAAAGCATGCCCTTCTCACACGTCATGGTGTCTGCTGCTTCTGCATCTTAGAAAGGCCTTGGAATGTAATCATTTTTAAACCCCAACTCTTGAATTTTCCTTTTCACAAATAGCATGACCACCCCTCCCACACCTCCGAGTCATCCTGTCCCATACTCTTTCACTTGTTCTGTGTCCCTTCTTGCTCCCTAAGGGAGACATTCTTACCTACTGAAATGTGCCTAGCATGCAGCCCTGCTAACAAGCAGCACTATGCTACTATAACACACTAAACATGATATCCCTCAACAACTCTTGCCCGCTGTTTCACCCACTTTTGGATGCTCCTGCCTTTTTAAAGCAGCACAATTCTGAGCTAGCTAACCCTCCACTTAAGGTCCTGAGACCACTTTGTGTAACCATATTAGCTGCTAAACACACTCCATAATTCTTCAATTTTACTATACCCAACAGCAAAGATATATTATAAGGGACCCACAATCCTGTACAGAATAAACTGATTGCCATGACACTCCATTCTGCTGCTTACCTTAAGTATAAAAAACAAAGTCCTTGAATGCCAGCTGATGTGCTAATGGATCTTGTGCTCTGTTTGTCAACAACTCCAACTCAAGAATCCAATAGCAGAGAAGAGGGAGCTGCTCTTGCTCCCCATTTAAACCTCCTCATTTTCGTTAGCTTTTCCTTCATCCAATCCCTTCCTTTCACTCATCCCCACACCTTCCTGAACTGACCTTGCTCCCAATATCCCTCCTAAAATCCAACTCCTCCTCATCCTCACTTCCTCACACTCCCTCCCTCCACCTCCTCCCACCCCTCCCCCTGCTTCCTGTCTGGCCAACCTTCAAGATCAGGTGACTCCTGACCACAGAGGTTGCCTTCAGACAGGCAACCTATTCTGAGCAGTGCTAGAAAAAATTGTTCTGCCTATCATTTGGTTTCCATACAAATATGTTTCATAACGCTGTCACTACCATCTGGTTCTGTCTCTGAAAAGAATATTTTGAAACACTCAAGTGGTATTTGGTTATCGGACAAAAGGACATTAATCCCTGCATGTCCTGTGAACTCAAATGATTCTAGCTTCTGCTCATTTTCATGCCACATGATTGCAGAAACACATTTCTGGTTTACACCAGTACTGACTCTAGAGGGATACAGAGGGACTTTTCCACTTGTTCTGGCACTTCCAGATTTCTTCCTCTCCTCCTGCACTTGGTAACCCATTCTCTTGGCATCCTCTGCGTCAACCCCTCCTGTCTACCGAGACTGATTCCCTGTCACTTGAGGAGTCCGGTACCCACTCACATGCTGAGCTTTTATCCTTTTCACTTTCTGTTCCTTCCTTTCAGTTCATCTGTCAGTCAGTTTTCTTACTGTACTTGCTCACTTTCAATTGACCCAATTTGCTCTGCTCAGAGGATGCGGATGGACAACTTTCACTTGCTTCCTGTCCTCTTCCACATTCTGTACCTCACTCTACTTAATTATTTGCCTTGCATTTTCACTTTCCAAGTATAATTTATTTATTTATTTATTTATGTCTTTGATAACCGGATAGGTGGACCGATCCAAACGGACCCATTTCAGCCATGACCGGGCCAACAGGAAGGCAACAAAAATGGAAAATACAGTAGTAATACATAGTGCATATCCAAGCATGTGAACACATAAGAACAACTGGTTACAGAGAAGTAGGCTGGGTAAACAATACGTAATTTAGCTATACAGAGCAACATTTATACAAATATACGAAAAGGAATATATAGAAGGGCTGAGTAGTAACAAAGCTATACATTTATGTATTTATTCATTAATGCCCCCCAATTTAGGGGCGTACCTATGTTGCATTAGCTCCTGTTTCTGCCGTCTCCAAGTGCCTCATGAAATGCCTGATTTATTTTTTGCATTCCTGTTCCAGCCGAGTCTTGCTGTGCCTGTGTTGCCCCCAAAACCAGTCCATGTGTATCCAGCCCAGTTGGGCTCAAGAAATATCTGTGCCTCCCTGATTGCTCATTTTGGCACCCTGATGCCACGGAGATCGCAAATGCACAAGGCTGCACCTTTGATCTCCTGACTGCTTGGTTTGCAGTCGACTGGGAGAGTTTTCGCAGTCCTGGTGTCCCTGTCTTTAAAGTGGGACCTGGTGACCACAGCAAGGGCCATGTGATCCCATTTATTAAAACAAATAAAGAAATCCACAAAGCATTAGGATCAGTGCTCATGAATATTAATGAGCCAGAGCCCCAATCTTCATGAATATTCATGAGGATCTGTCTGCCCAAGGAACAGATGTTTTCGACTGCTGCCAAAGGAAAACAAAATGTATATAAAATGTAACTGCTGTGTCGGTTTTGGGGACAAATGTGTAAAGGGTCAAATGTCTAAAGGGAGACAGTGTTTAAGTAAATAAATATCTAAAATCTTGTCTGCACCAGTAATGTTGGGACTCAGAGAGAGACAGCCTGTCTGCTGCAAGAAGGGTTTACAAAATATTGGCAACAGTGACAGGTAAATGGAGTGAGAAATGCTAAAGCTGGGCAGCGACCATAGGGACACTCACGTGGCTATTGAACTGTGGGGCATTTGGGCAAAATAAATAATTATTGTATGTGGTGGGGAATTCAAACATGCATGGGGCAGACAATAAAGCAATTGTAGGGGGGTGGTAGGAAGGCTGTTGGTTAACTAGAATCTGCAGCTTATCCAGTAGGTGAGGAAATGGGCAGACTGGGTGGGCCAAGTGGTCATTATCTGCCATCAAAGTCTATGTTTCTATGGTTCAGAGCTCAGTACTTATGTTACATACCGTAGCTGAATAATGTAGGTTGTGCTTGGATACAGAGGCCAGATCAGTAAGTCGGACAATGCTCGTCAGGTATTAGCAGTTTTAGAAACATAGAAACATAGAATTTGATGGCAGATAAGGACGCCTTGGCCCACCAGTCTGCCCATTTCCTACCTAATGGATAAGCTGCAGATCCTAGTTAACCAGCAGCCTACTTCTTTCTACCCCCCTCTAGAATTGCCTTATGGCTGTCCCATGCATGCTTGAATTCGGTCACTGTTTTTGACTCCACAACCTCCACGGAAGGACGTTCCATGCATCCACAACCCTCTCTGTGAAAAAATACTTCTACATTACCTCTGAGCTGCCCCCTCTATCTTCAAATTGTGCCCCCTTGTTCTTGCACACCCTTTTTTGAAAGATGCTACCCTCTTGGACTTTGTTGATTCCCTTGAGGTACTTGAAAGTTTCATTCATGTCCCCCTCTCCTCCTTTCCTCGAGGCTATACATATATTAAGCTCCTTTAGCCTCTCTTCATATGTCTTCCGGTGAAGACTCTGCACCATTTTAGTTGCTCTCCTCTGGACAGCTTCCATCTTGTCGATGTCCTTGCGAGATTGGGTCTCAGAACTGCACACAGTACTCCAGATGAGGTCTCACCAGCTGTCTGTACAGAGGGATAACAATTTCCTGTTTTCTACTGGTGATGCCTCTCCTATGCATCCCAGTATCCCCCAGCCCTCCTTACTGCCCTCTCACATTGCTTGCCCACCTTTAAGTCATCTGATATGACTACCACCAGGTCCCTTCCATTTTTGTTGTTGTTAGTATCTCACACCCCATTGTGACTCTTCCCTGGGTTTTGTTTCTTAGGTGCATTACCTTGCACTTCTCAGCATTAAATCTAAGCTGCCATACTGTACATTTGACCATTCCTCTAACCTTGCCAAGTCCCTTCTCATCCTTTCCACCCCACCTTGTGCATCAACTCTGTTGCAGATCTTTGTGTCATCTGCAAAGAGACATACTTTTCCTTCCAGTCCATCTGCAATGTCACTTACAAAGACATTGAAGAGGACCGGTCCTAATACTGAACCCAGGCACCCCACTAGTAATCCCCTTTCTTCAGAGTGGACTCCATTTACTATTACCCTCTGTGTCCTATTCTCCAGCCAATTCTTTACCCAGACTATCATCTTGGGACCCACTCCCAGGCTGGCTAACTTGTATATTAATCTTTTGTGTGGGACTGAGTCAAATGCCTTGCTAAAGTCTAGGTAGGCCATGTCCACAGCCCCTCCTGATTTACTACTTTGGCCACCCAGTCAAAGAAATCTATTAGATTTGTCTGGCATGACCTTCCCGCTGTGAATCCATGCTGCCTTGGGTCCTGTGCCCCTCTGGCCTCTAGGTACTCGACAATTCTTTCCTTCAGAAGTGATTCCATCATTTTCCTATCACTGAGGTTAAACTAACTGGTCTGTAGTTTCCGCTTCTGCCCTGCTCCCACTTTTGTGAAGGGAATCACATCAGCCCTCTTCCAGTCCTCAGGTACCACCCCATCCTCCCATGCTTTGTTAAGAGGGTAGTCAGTGGTGTCACTATTTCTACCCTTAGTTCTTTTAGAATTCTGGGATGAATCCCATCAGGCCCCATGGCTTTGTCCACCTTCAGTTTAAGAGTTCTTTCAAGACCCTTTCTTCTGTAAATGGCTGGTATCAACTTCTGTATCCAGAGTGTTTCTGTTGTTTGTTTAGGTACCTCCCCTCTTCGTTTATAAATACTGAGCAAAATATTTGTTTAGTATCTCTGCCTTTTCACAGTCACCCTCTGCCCACCCTCCCTTTATTAAGCCTCACTATCCTCCCTTAGTCTTCCTTCGCTCCTGATGTACCTAAAAGGTTTTATCTCCTTCTTAACTGAGTTGGCTATCTTTCTTCAGTTTGGGCCTTTGCTGTTCTGACTGCCTTCCCAGCTTCCTTTTGCTTTAACTGATACACTTCTCTGTCCTGTTCCTTCTGTGATTCCTTGTACTTTCTGAATGCTTTCTTTTCTCTTGAACCTTCATTGCCACCTCCTTTGAGAACCATAGTAGTTTCTTACATCGTTTTGTTTTGTTTATTTGCTTTACACAAAGGCTTGTTACCTCTGTGATGGCAGTTTTATTATTCCCCAATCCCATTGTTCTTCCACCCTCCTTCCTGCCCATTTGCTAGTGCATTCCTTAGGCACTCACCCGTTTTAGCAAAGTCAGCCCTCCTGAAGTCCAGTACTTTTGCCTTTGTATGGCTTGACTCTTTGCTGTGTTTATTGTGAACCATACTGTTCGGTGGTCGCTAG
The DNA here is from genome assembly GCA_016271365.2 of Neoceratodus forsteri. Lineage (NCBI taxonomy): Eukaryota > Metazoa > Chordata > Ceratodontiformes > Ceratodontidae > Neoceratodus > Neoceratodus forsteri. Next base: position 1,189,265,568 of record CM057455.1, read on the forward strand.
TTCCCAGATGGCTACCCGTCGCCTACATCTGTGATCCTCTCCATCTCCATTTGAGAGGACCAGGTCTAAGATTGCTCCCTCTCGAGTGGGTTCCAATACTAGTTGTCTAAGGCATGCCCCTGTAGGGCATCTAGAATAACTCCACTCTTAGGCGTGGCTGCTGCAACTGTACTCCAGTTAACATCTGGCATATTCAGATCACCCATCAGCAATATCTCCCTTTATCTGCCATTCTAAGTATACTTTCTATCATTTCCTTGTCCATTTCCTCCCCTGAGAGGGTGGGTCTGTATACAACCCTATGCGGATTGTGGTGCCATTGCCTGCCTCAAATTGACCCACAGTGCTTCTTCTCCTCCTGTTTACCCTTTTGTTCTGTTGCTTTGATTCCTTCTCTTATGTGAGAGCTACTCCTCCTCCTTTTACCCTCCCTGTCCCTCCTGTAGATAGTGTATCCTGGTATGTTTCGTCCCACTCATGGTTCTGTGTGTACCATGTTTCTGTGACTGCCACAATATCCAGATCTTCCTCCTCCATCAAGGCCACTAATTCAGGAAGCTTGTTCAGACTACGGGCATTGGTACCCATTGCTCTCCATTTTTTGATGGCTTTACCTTCTGTAGCAGCATCTCCACTGACCTTTCTACCTTGGTCTTTTTCTCATTTAGTACCCTGTTTTGTAGGGAGACTGGGATTTTCCTGCTGCTTATCAGTGCCTCCCCTTGACTAGTTTAAAGGCTTGCCAATGAAGCATTTAAACTGATTGCTAAAAGACTTGTTCCTTCCTGGACAGATGTAGACCATCCTGCCAGTATAGGCTGGTGTCCCTCCAGGTGGAACCCCAGTTCCCAATGAAGCCAAACCCCTGTGCTCCACACCATTTTTTCAACCATTTGTTAAACTGCATGGTGCAAAAGTACCCTCGCCTCACCCATGCCACTGACAGGCAGCACCTCTGAGAAGGATACTGTGTGTGCTACTTGTCTTAAGCCCTCCCCAACTCTACAAAGTCCTTCTGCACTGCTCTAATCTCATGATGAGCTAAGTCATTTGTCCCTAGGTGGACAATGATGTCCAGCTCAGACTCCCGTGCAACTGTTCTCGTGATCCTAAGGATTGCTTCCTGTCCCTCAAGCCATGGCACCAGGCAAGCACCTTACTTCAGTTTTCCTGCTCCCCAGTTCTATTCTCCCTAATAATTGGGTCCCCACCAGGAGCTGCTTTCTTTCCTGTGGTGCCCTCTGCCTCCTTCCTGAGGGCCTCTCTTGTGACAGTTGTCTGCACCCTCCTTAGTCTCCTCTGGGGTGCATCCATAGGGGAACTATGCTCCTCCAGAATGGTGTATGGATTGTGGAGTGGAACAACTGACTGGGTGTGCCTCTGTTCCCCACCCTTACCCTCCTGAGCCCACTGTGGTCCAATTGCTGTGGTTTCTTCGCAACCTCTGAGGTAGTGGTGGTGGCTCTGGTGCTCCCTGGATGGGAGGTTCCCTTGCCACTGTCCAGTGCAGCCTGAAGACTGGCAACTTCCTCCCTCAGGGCAGATAGTTGTCTGCAAACAGGGCAGCATCTCAGCCTCCAGAAAGACTCCGGAAGACTGCTGCCCCACAGTCATTACATTGTACTACTCCCACATAACTGTCTAAATGTTCTGAATTGATCAGTGCTTAGGTACTTTGAACAGAATTATGCAGTCTGTGATTACAGTACAAGTGAGCTGGATAGATTATGCAAGGTGCTTAGATGCTTGAACTGATGGGTAGCGTGTTATGACTTGGCGTTGGTTTGGCCTTACTCTGTATCCCACCATAAAGAGGATGCTTAGTCCAGTAGAATGAGATCCCTGGTGGGATAAGAGCTCTGGAGAAGGAGGAGGTGACAGGAGAGGATGGAGATGAATGTGACTCACTCTAAGCAGAGCTGTGGTTAGACTATTGTTTTAAGTAGGGTATTGAGGAGGAGCTCTTTCCCCATACAACCACAGGCATGCGCCTCTCAATTGTGTGTGGTTCAAAGCTCAGTACTTATGTTACATACCGTAGCTGAATAATGTAGGTTGTGCTTGGATACAGAGGCCAGATTGGTAAGTAGGACAATGCTCATCAGGTATTAGCAGTTTTGAATTGATCAGTGCTTGGTACTTTGAACATAATTATGCAGTCCGTGATTATAGTACAAGTGGGCTGGATAGTCTATGCAAAGGTGCTTAGATGCTTGAACTGATGAGTAATGTTATGACTTGACGTTGGTTTGACCTTACCCTGTATCCTACCATAAAAGAGGATGCTTAGTCCAGTAGTATGAGACCCCAAAAGAATAATAATATCAAATGATTATGTCCTCCAACTCCAGAGAGTGTGACCAGTAGCATGCAGGAGAGGAAAACTCCCTTTGGAAACCTCTGAGGACCCATGGCTACTGACCTGCCCGTCCTTCTGGGCATACTAAAGGAGAATAATCCTAAGTAACAATATTAAGCTAATTGAGATTCCAAAATTAGAGATCCTGATCAGTGAAGTGAAAGCTGAATAACTACTGAGTACTGCAGTTGGTGAACGAGCAGCATCCTTCTAGCAACTCCTAGTCCGAGAATCCATATCCGAGCAGAATGATAATAGATTGGAATCTATGGTCGATAATAATTCAAAGCGTTAGTTACATTGGTGAAATGTTCCAGCAGGTGAGGACGGCTTCTGCAAGGAGAACCAGTAACCAAAAGGCTAAGTGTCCATGTCCAGAGTAGAGGACAGGTAGTTTGTGCTCTGCTTCAAAGCTTTGCAAATGAAGGCCTTGGTGACAAAGCACAAGAACTGGGCACATGCTGCGTTATCTGGAGAGGGCAGAGCAGTAGGAATCTCTGATCAAAGTGGGAAGAAGGTAAGTGAATTAGGTATAGATCTTAGTGTAAATAGGTAGACATAAGTTAAATGTGCCTCCAGATCCCGATAAGCGAGTAAGTTGTAGAATAAGGAATCAGTCTTGAGGAACCTCTAGGCCCTGCAAGGGTGAAGCAGGTAATATGAGAAAATAGTGTAAATAAGTGGACCTGTACAGAGGTCAGTTGTAGTAGTAAGTAAAGCTGCATGATGCAGAGCGTAGTAGCAGAGTAGTAGTATTGCATAGGTTATGTACGGTATACAGCGAGGCATGATGAATAGCACAGGAATCGAAGAGCTTCGTCTGGTGATCGAAATAGTTGCATAATGATGAATACAACCATGGCCCAAGCCAGAATGTACAGTAACTAGAACTGACTTGGTAAGAATAGTTTGACAAGTCCTGAATAGTCGAGCTTATGAGTCATAAATGGTGATGGCTGAAGAGGCTGAGTTGAATGAAGTAGAGTTGTCACAAGGTCCAAAAAGTCGTAGGGCACAAATCATGAGATTTAAAGTCTTTTAGATAATCTCAATTAAGTCCTAGTAGGAGTAGGAGTAGTAATTCATATGACTGAAGTGGCAAGGCAGAAGCATCCAAAATAGAAGACGAATGTCTAAACAAATCCAGATGTGAATCCATAGTAAAGAGCTCCTAAGGTTGGTAGACACGGCTGCAGGTAGTAGAATGTGAACCTCAGGACCCGAGCTGGGCAAGGCATGTGTAGAGTACAAGTAGGTAAACCCCAGCCCAATGGGTGAGGCAGGCCATAGAAGCAGATGAATATGGTGTAATAATATAAGTTCAATGGGACCTCTGGGTCCGTGAGGAGCTGAGTTTCAATGTGCGATGTGGTGAACCTCCGGCCCTGCAGGGCGGGCAGGTTATGAGCAGTGGTAGATACAGTAATAGTAATTTCTAGCTGCATGCAATGCAGAAATAGTAGTAACATAGTAAGAAACCTTTGGCCCCACAGGGCGAGGCAGGTTGTAAAGCAGTAGTGGATAACATAATAGCAATGTGAACTGCATGAATGCAGAAATAGTGATGAAGTAGTAGGACTAGATTGTAAATGGTATTGAAATGGAAGCATATCCTGAGGCAGATTGGTGCGGAGTACTATTATAGTTGAAGGCAGACTTATGATAGCAGTGAAAGGTGCTGAAGACTGTCGATCCTGAAGATCAAGATGGTAAAATTGCAGGGAAGAGACGGGGAAGATGAGTTGGCACCTTGATTAGAGGTAATAAGTATCTGGAAACCATAGTAGATCAATGTTTAGGCATCAGTTAAAATAAGGAAGGCAGTATGGAATAAGCTCAGGAGGAAGTTATTATGAGACAGTAGTAGTAACTGGAAGGAGTTGATCTAGCATGGTGAGAAGCATCCAAGAAAATTTAGGTAAATATCATTATGTATTCCAAACAATCCAGTGGAAGGCAAAACTGTAGGAAGCATGACTCAGAGGTAGGACTGAATGAATGAAGCAGCTCTGTAGGAAGCAACCATGGGAGCGAAGGAGTTAAGCCCACGGAGATAAGGAAGTCGGATAGAGCTCATGTAGGTTGGCCACTGGACAATAGGAGGTACTGTGGACTCTGTGGGTCAGCTGGTGAGTAAATAGACATAATAGCTAAAACCAAGATGGCTAGGATATGGCTGGACCATGCAAGGTCAGCTGGTAAGGTAAGTAAGAATGGCAGCTAGCCCCACGTAGTTATGCGTAGCTGAACCCTCATAGGTCAGCTGGTAGTAAACTGAGTGTAGAATAAGTAGTGAGTAAAAAGTCTCCTGTGGCACCAAGTAACAAGCCCTGCCATGACACGATAAGAGATAGTAGGACCCATAGAGTAGTAGTAAGAATGTTGGTTAATTTAGGTTCGATATGCAGACATGAACCAGCTTATTAGGAGGAGGCATGGCCTATGTGGTGCTCATAGAATCTAGAAGGAGGATATATGATGGAGTTGAGTGCTGGATACATTTTTCCAAAGAGTCCTGATTGCACGCTGAACAGTTAGTTGAATGCTGGAAGGCAAGGTGCGGCTGAATATAGGTAAATGTGACAGTGGAAGACCAGCTGCAGTACTGCGTATGTGATTCACATGGCAGAAATACCTTAGTAATAGTATAAAGTTTGGCAGTCTAAGCAAGCTTGCATAAGAAATGCCCACAATAGATACAGGGCCGGATATTCAAAGGTTTGCGCCATGCGCAATAAGGTTGTGCATGCGGAGTCGAAATTGTGCCATTCTGCGATATTCAGCAGGAGGCAGTTGCGCCACTGAAAACAGGCTGAGCAACAGTGCAATGCAAATGAAGGCATGTGCAACCGAAGGGTGGATCCCTGCATAAAGAGCAATGATATTCAAAGGGGTCGCAATGCACAATAGCGGAACAGCCGGAAGGTGCACTACAGCGGAAATGAGCCAAAATAAAAGGCTCAAGGAAGAGGCACAAGAACGCTACAGGGATGCCAAGCGAGACAGACAGCAACAGTCCAGAACAGGGCAGACAAGGAAGTTGTGTGGGCCATAGGCTGCAGAGGCCAGCGGGGTACCCGGTGCAGTGGAGGTAGCAGTCAGGACAGCGGGGGTAACAGAGCAACATCAGCCAGGGGGTCACAAGCCAGGAGATGGACGGTGCCAGCTTCCACATGGAAGCTGTAATGAGGGTGAGAATGCATGCTGCGGGGCGTGGCGTGGAAGGGCCCGTCGGCGCACGCTCTCAACAGGCAGTACCCGTGCCGGCATCAGCTTTGAGCTGTACACAGATGTAGAGATCGTGGGCCGGTACTGCCTGAACAGGGCATACTGAGGCGGCTCTGTGAGCTGTGCAGTGATGTGATGCAGGCAACATCACGACGGAGTCACGCTCTGTCAGTGGAGACCAACATGACAGCCTGCATGTGCCTGCTCGCCACGGGCACCTTCCAGAGGCCGACAGGGGACACCACAGGCATCACACAGTTGGCCCACATCACGCATCCTCACCCAATTCCTCAGTGGACTGCTGCCACCTGCTGGAGCACATCCATTTCCCCAGCACCTGCAGGCGTACAGCAAACATGCAGGAGTTCCACAGGGTAGCACGTATGCCTGGCATGCTGGGAGCCATAGACTGCACCCATGTGGCCATTCATAGCCACCTGGCCCGATGGGGCCGCATATGGAACAGGAAGGGCTATTCCAGTGCCAACTGCCAGGTGGTGTGTGATGCCACTGGGCGATAATCAATGTCTGTGCCACACTACCTGGCGGATACACATGATGCCTTCATATGGTATCAGTCCGCACTGTGCCATCGATTGAGTGGGGACATCCCACAGGCCATCTAGTAGGGGTAGTATGCATGTAGGAATTGCAAAGCGTGGGGAGGGTGGAATGCCACAGGTGCTATGGTAGTGGCACACAGGGATATTGGCAATATGGACCTGAACATGATACTTATCTCCACCATCTCCACACAGGTGACAGCGGATACCCACTCTGTCCCGGCTGCTCACACCATACGGCACCCCATGACCCCATCACAGCAATGCTATAATGAGGCACATGCCGCCACACGCAACATCATCGAGCGGGTGTTTGGGATGCTCAAGGCATGCTTCCATGCCTAGACATCTCCGGCGGTGCCTACAGTACAGCCCCTCAAAGGCCTGTGGGATATTCCTGGCCTGTTGTATCCTGCACAACATGGCCAAAGACTGTGGATAGCCATTCAGGTCGAGGAGGGGACAGCGATGGGGGCGCCAGTGGCACCGATGATGATGGTGATGAGCAGCCCCTTGGACGGTGGACCCCGACTGATCCGGCAGGCCCAGCTGCACCGGGACACCATCACAGAGGAGCATTATGCATGACACAGGTAAGTCAAGGGCCATGTGCAACCAACACTGTCCAGGCGCAACCCACAGGTACACAGAGTAACACACCAGGGTACATGATGGCAAGGGAGTGGAAGGACCAGGCACACAAACACACCATCAGGGAGGGTAAACAGTCATATGGACACACACACACACACACACACACACACAGGCACAAAGCATACATAGGCAGGTGCACAGCAGAGCAGGTACAGACATGGCAAACACACAGATCCACAGACCACACCCACCACCTGTACTGTCCAAGTACGTGTGTCAGATGCTGGCACCCTTGCACCTTGGTGTGAGAGTACAATGCAGGCATCGTCATGCACATGCACCTGTGGACAGCAGTCGGGATGGTGTGCAGGTGGTCCGTGTGTCGGCGTGATGGGCAGGGCACCCACCAGTGCACTGCCCACCTTGGACGCATTGCACACAGGGCAGCACCAGACAGGGCCCACACTGGGAGACAGGTCAGTCATGTTGCACTGTTCCACGGCCACGCGGATGCGTGGGCAGCCCCACCATGACCCAACAGCACTGGCAGGCTGAGCAGGGCAACATCGGGTGGCACCGATGGACCATCAGGGTCCACTGTGCGATTGCGACCTTGTCTGCACAGGGTCTGTAGCATGCTAAACATATCTGCACCAGGGGTGCTCGGGATGCCCACAGCAGAACCCGGCATCAACAGGCTGGGTGTCGATGGCGCCAGGAACAGGGAGTGGAGGCGTGCTGTGTGGGGTGCGCAGTACAGGGCACCTGCTTGTGTGCCCAATGCAGCCACGACAGCGACCAATGCCTGGGTCTGCCTGTCAATGGCGGCGGTCACATCCATCCGCATATGGACCATCTCTGCAAGGATCAGAGCACAGTCCTGCTGTGCCACTCCACAGCCACGCACAGTGCCTCCACGGACATTGCAACCTGCCTTTGCTGTTATGATTCCCGCAGCAGGCGGGTGTGTTTCGAATGGGTACTGTGCCACAACAGCATCCTGTCCCCAGGGTATGGAAGGTCCTGATGCTCAACACCCCTTGAGGGTGGGTGCTGTTCACCAGGACCAGGAATGGGCATATCAAAGGGCGGTGGGCATGTGCCACCACTGGACACTGTACCCACAGACCTGGTGGGTGACTGCTGCTGCCCCTCCAACCGCTGCCCCAGAGACCACTGTCTCGCTGCTGTGGCCACAACAGTGCCAGACACCTGCACAGCCACTAGTGCTGCCCCACTGGTGCTGACAGGCACAGCCTGGGACTGTGCCGACATGCTGGCACACACGTTGGAGCCAGCTAGGCCCAGGGGCACATGCTGGCCTGCTGTGTGTCCGTCGTGGGACACACACATGTCACTGCCCATTGCAGTCCTTGCATCATCAATGGTGCAGGTACATGCTACAGCCACAGACACAGCGTGCTGGCATGCCTGCATGCCAGACTGCTGAGACACAGGCTGTGCACCCCCACACCTGACTCACCGACAACAGAGGTGGCAGCCAGGCGTGCATGCTGGTGCAGTGCATGCTGGCTGGCGACAGAGGTGGATGGACCCTCCTCCAACTCCGCAGGTCTTTCTTACTGCCTGGACCCACCACCACCGTCCCTGAAGATGAACAGGATCTGTAACAGAAAGTGAGGACATGTGAGTGCATGAACAACCTCCCCCAACGCCACCACCATGTCATACCGTGCAGTGATGGGCTTCCACCTGTCTGGAATCCACCTCCTGGTACGCCTCAATAGCACTCCACTGCATTGATGCAGCCAGTCGGTCCTCAGCCGGGGTCAGCTCCACCACCGCTGGCTGGCCCCGCCTGTGGCAGCATGTGCTGACCTGAGGGCTGCCACCTTCTCCTTCACCCTCATGTGGTCTGTCCCCATCTTCTTTTTGCATTCCTTCATGGAGTTCTGGTGCTTCCATGCAGGTTCACTGCCCAAGCTACCCCTTCCATGCAGCCACACGGGCCTGAGGGGTGCCCGCCATCCACTCAGTAGTGGCTCCTCCTCCAGGTAGGCCTGGAAGAGGGCCTCTGTCTCCCGCTGGGTGAAGTTGGGCTCCTCCTCCACCCACCATCCTTACCCTCACCTTGGCTCTGCTCAGTCATGTCGGTCTGCATGGGTGGAAGTGGCACCCGTCACTGTGCAATCTACAGCGTTATCCCATGACCATTGGCCAGAACGTCACACAGCATGCAACTCACCTCTCACCTGCAATAACCGAATCTGGCCAGCGAGCCCAATGTCGCACATTTATAGCGCAATGCATGCAAATTAGGAGTGGAGCAACTGTAATGAGATGCAAATCGCGCCACTGCGCCTTTGAATAGCTGATCAGATGATTTGCAAGTGTTGGCTGAATATCGTGCCGTTGCGCTTTGCGCAACACGGTTGAGGTGGCTGAGCCAATGGCGCAGTTCTGTGACTGTGTGGTACACTGTATTGGCGCATGCCCAGGTAGCTTACGCGGGCATCTGCCACGCTGATGACGTGCTGTGCGCGATCAGCAATTCAGGCCATGGCCACCATTGTGCCAATGGCGCTACAGCGCTGGTCACCATATGGCGCTGTGGCAGTACTGCACAATAGTCCACTGTGGCACTGGCACACAGGTGTCTGATCGCCCAGGATGTGTGGACGTCCAATGGCGCTGTGTGGCCTTGTGCCACTGAATCATGACCTTGTGCCTGATCTTTGCCCCTGGCGCTGTCGTCTGGCATGTGTTCGGCTCTATCGCGCTGTTCGGTGACAGCACGATGTGGACCGACGCGCTGTCCAAACAGTGTGATATGCAGTGATGGAGTTGGCTGGCAACATTTACCGCAAGTAGCTGCCGCGGAGCGCCATATTGCCACGTACTTTTTAAAAATGGCACGCAGGAGAGCACCACAATGGGGCTTTGGAAATAGCTAACCTGGTGGCTGTGGTGGAGCCTCACTATGGCTCACTGTTTGAGGGAGTGCCCTGCAGGTGCCATGCACCCATGTGGCAGCAGGTCACCGCTGCCCTGGAGCAGGCCACATGGGCGAGGAGGACCCCGGATCAGTGCAGGCACCGCCACGGCGACCTGCAGAGGAGGGAGCGTGTTCTGCTTGTGCGCCTCAGGTCGCATGCCGGAGGGGCATTGTGCCCAGGCCAGGTGGGTGTGCTGTGTATGCACCGGTATTGTCTGCATGGGTGACTGTGTAATGTAATCTGTGCATGGGGTGGGTTGGGCTGTGGTTTGCTGTGAGGGTGTTTGTGGTGTGTGCTGTTTGGGTCTGGTTGTGTGGGCAGGCACACTCAATGGGGCAAGGGCTGTCTGCTTTGGGATCTCACTGATGTGTTTCTCTTCCTTTGTCTCCCACAGGCATGGAGGAGCGGAGGTGGGCACAGGCTGAGGCCTAGGATGGTGGTGCCAGGGTGGCTGGTGGAGGAGGTGTGCAACAGCCACAGCCACAGCAGCAGCCACAGCCGCAGTAGCACCTGCTGCACGGCTTGATGAGGGTGAGTGTCATTACATCATGGATGCTATTGCATGCTGGGGAGGCATGGACACCTTCCAGGGACAACACTACCATGCATGCAACATGTGACAGTCATCACTGTCCAGTGGCACTGCATGTGTGTGTGTGCATCACTGGAGGTCCATGCATGCACCGGGACATGGCTGTGGCACTAGCATCCCACCACGTAGCCACATCACTGGGCAGCCTTGGTTGTGCTGTGCTGGACATAGGGTGTGTGTGTGTGCAGTGGTACACATAGCCATTGCTGGCTGGTTGGGCTTGTCTTGTGCACTGTCACTGTGGGTGGGTGCAGTCCATCACAGGAGCGGGGCACTTGGCTGTCTGCCATGCATGATGGGTGGGAATCAGGGATGTGGACAGTCACAGCCATTGACTCTGATCCCTTGTCCTAGGTATCCGGATCCTGCGCCTGATGGAGCGGGGCTCAGGAGGCTCACTCAGGTGGCCATTGACACACACACCATTCTCCTGGACTTGCAGCAGCATGGGATGTGGCGCCAGAGGAGCCACAGGCACAGCACCAGGCAGGAGGAGGGCAAGCTGCCAGGCGGTAGCTGACGTCAGCGAACCCCACCTTCCCTCTCCCAGTTGTTCACCCTGCCCCTTACCCACCCCTACCTCATACCCATACCCCACCCCTGTTTTGTAAATATGTTGTTGTTTGTTGTTCTTGTTATGCATCTTACTATTACATTTATATTTTGATAGGAATACTATGGTGGTCTCTGATTTGCAGCTGGCTATAGGTGCTCAGTTGCAGTGGTGTGCATGGCATCTGGTGTGGTATGGTCATGGGTATGTGTGTGCGTGTGTGTGGGGGCGGTGTCTCTGGTGTGGGTGAGGCTTCCAGTCAGTATTGCTGTGTGCTGCCACCACTGCTGGGTGCTCATGGTGGGTGTGCTTGTATGGTTCTGTGGTTCACGAGGTTGCAGTGTGCGGGGGCCTGGGTATTCCTGCAGTGCTGGTCACTGCGCATGGGTAGTGTCTTGGGAGGTCACAGTGCTGGGAGTGCTGTGCAGAGGCAGCTTTACACTGGGGTGCTCCGCTCCTTTGTGTGCCAGTCTCAGGTTGACAGTGGGTGTGCTGCAGTAACACGGCCGGGATGTGCTTTGTTTGCTTGTCCCCATGGTCCAGTGGCTGTTCCATCCCTCCCCAGTTATGCTGTGCTTGGGATGTGGGGGTACATTGTTGGTTCGAACGGTGTGTCCCTGTGCCCATCTGTGGCATGGGTGGTGGGCCCCTGCCTACCTCACTGGTTGTGCAGTTCCATTGCTATACTGCTGGGGCCTCTTTGCTTGCACTATGGCACCTCTGGACTGCTCAGCTGGGCCACCTTTGTTGCGCTGTGGCGCATCAGCTCTGCTCAGCTTCCCCTTCCTGTTTGGCTATGGCACAGGTTGTGCAATATTCAGACATTGGCTACTTACGTAATTGTCTTGCTCCATGTTTGAATATCGCGTGGTTATCGATATGCGAATTGACTTGTGCTTGCTCCTGCTGTTAGCGCATTTTTGGGGCCTCAGTTTGAATATCTGGCCCAGTGTCTTAAAGCCTGTCAGGAGGGGACGCGACTGTTGTTAAGTAATAAACATCCAGTATACATACATGAAATGGAGCTCCAAGCGTTGATTGTCCTGTGCTGTAAATCTGATAGTAGACGGCTGCTGAGTGGCCAGAGTACCATGCAAATGATGCTCATCAAGAATGAATAATGCACCAAAGTAGCATTTCCTACAGGCTCAACATGGTGGTAGAAACAACTAGAATGGCTATAAAAGATATGGAAAATGTAGCTGCTGTTTTAGCAGTGCATGGAACCTATGCTAGCCAGACTCCCCTTGATCAATAATGGCTGAAGGCAAACTAAACGGTAAAGATAACTTGGCTGGCAGTTGTTGTGAGAAGGCTTGGCCGCTAGACAACTGGAGGTTCTTATACATATCTCCTCAGGAAACAAATCCCATTCTGGTTCTGACAGGCAACGGTCCATGTGTTAACGTTTCCAAACTCCCTTCCACCTGGCTGAGCAATTTCTGGCATTTGGATGTCTATCACACATTGTTGCAGTAGCCTTCTGTATCACAGATATCCCTGTGAGCTGCCATTTGTGTGTAAATCCTGCCCCCAACACAAGCGTGCTCCAGGAGTAAGTAGGCTCGACAGAGCAGCGGCGTGATAAACAGCAGTAAAATGGATGCACGATGAGAAGTGTACTGTAGGAAGCCAGGTGAAGTCTATAAGGAACATTTGCAAAATAGAAACAAGGACCAAACCTGCTAAAACGAAGGCACCCAAGCACAGTAGAGGTCGGGTGCATGAGCAAGCACAGGCATTTCGAATGATGAGAGCTCTCAGTGCTGAGTATGAGGAGCAGAAATGAGCAAGGAAAATGACACAAACTGTGGGCAGCAGCAAGAAGTGAGGCAACCCCCAAAAGAAAGAAACAAATCAAACAGGGATGGGCAGGGAATGGGAAGAGAGGGAAAAATCAGCAACAAAAATGAGAGGTAAAGGAGCAGTAATGGAGCGGGGAGGGCAGCCAGCCCCAGGAAGCAACTAGACAAGCACAGTGAGTGCGACCCGCCTAAGCAGAGCTGCGGTTAGGCTATTGTTTATGGTAAGTGGGGAGAGTTCTTCCTCCATACAACCAGGCATGAGCCTTTTCAATTCTTGTTGCAACAGGACTTTATTTGGGACTGTGTTAATTCTGCCTAAGGAACTGTGTGTTCAGCAGCCATTATAGAGCAGCAATAGCCAATCAAGCTAGGAGTCTTGAGCCAGGAGTTGTGGGACATTTGCCAAAGCTCATGGGAAACTACCAATGCTTCCGAGGAACTGCAGGGCCCTAAATTCAGGTGACAAAACAGAAATCCAACTGTGCAGTGAGGGAGGTTAATGAACAATTCATTTTTGTGATTGACAAGCCTTCCAGCCAATCAAAGCCAAAGCAACCAATAGCTTCAGCCAATAGGGAGCCTCAGGAGAGCACCATAAAAGACTGCATTTCAGCAAATTTTTCAGATTGGAGTGGAGTCCCTGGGGTAGGGGCTCAGGCTGTCTGCAATGCAAATGTGCCTGAAAACTAGTGTAAGCCTCTCCACAGGGAGAGGGGCTTTGTTCTTTGTCTGCCAGTAAATAATTCAGTGTTACAAGTAAAACCTGCTGGCCTGGGGTTGTCAGAAGAATGTTCTCCAGGGCTAGCTAAACCCTTCCATGTTTGGGAAAACATGGACCGCAACTTTTGTAGCTAAATGTTCTTTATTGAGTTTACAAAAGAAAAACAATCAAAAACTAAAAACATTTTGTGTACAAGCATGCGGAAGTACATATAATGGCTAAAAATACAACCAACAGAAAATAATGGCTTCATCCTCCTCCCTCCCTCCATCCCTCCCTCCTTCCCTCCCTCCCTCCCTAATCCTCCAACTCAACCCTCCTGATGCTGCACATATGGAAAATAACCTGACAGAGCTATACATAAATCCGAGTTTTATTGGGACATGGGGGAAGGGACCTGCAACTTAATGCCAAGCCAGCTGTGAGGATGTCTGAGTGAATAATCTTGTACCCACTGGTGCAAGTAACAAGAAAGCTTATTGGGGCTGCAAATGCCCTAGAGACTTGTTATCTGTTTGGAACTGTTCCTTGGTCTGCACCCTGCATCTGCTGCATTTAATCATTGTCCAGCGAGTGGACCTATATGAGTTAAGGGCCCGGAGTGGTCCAGATTCTATAATGTGCTGAAAATGTGTTTCATTCTAAAGTGCCTACATGACTGGAAAGGGGGCACCCAGATCCGGTCTCACACTAACTTTGCTTGGGAGGTCCAGTATTTTGTTTGTGTATGGTCGAGATGTCCTGTGGAAGCTGTAACCTCCACCATTTACCACATGGGACTCAGACATTGAAAGGTATATTTGCAAGAACTGAAGTAATTGCTTAAGTGCTAAAGTAAAATAAATGGTATTGATAAAGTAATTTGGTCCGGAAATGGAATGTGAAGAACCGTGTCACTCTAGGGAACAAGTACCCATTGAAAAATTTGTTGAAAGGACCATGGTGGCCATACTGACCCATGGTTGAAGAAGCTAAATTGTACAATGGCAAGAAAAACCCTGGACTCTGATTGGTCAGTCTTGGGCTGGACCCTTGATGTTAATCAGTACAACATCACGGGTCTAGTCTCACCCTCACTGTGAACCTGCAGATGATTTTTGGATGATGAGCTTTTTTTGCATTTCCTCTTAAGAAACAAAATATTTTTCCACACTAATAAAACATTCTTTAAAATTATTTTTTACTTTATATATAACAACGAGCCATTGTATAATAGCTAATAATGCCCTCCAGGGTGTATGTCATTTGGATAGCGTTAAGCCTCAGTTGTTGGGCGCTTACTCGGCCTGCAGGCCTCATGCTCAACCACCTGAGGTGTGATGTTATCTCAGCATCGACACACACCATCGGGCATTATTGCTTAATTATATAATGGCAAGAAAAAATCCTGACTCTGATTGGTCAGTCTTGGGCTGGACCCATGATGTAAACCAGTGCAACATCCCGGGTCTAGTCTCAGCCTCACTGTGAACCTGCAGATGATTTTTTGATGATGATTTTTGAGCTGGATGAGCTCTTTTTGCATCTTCTCTTAAGAAACAAAAATATTTTTCCACACTATTAAAAACATTCTTTAAAATTATTTTTTATTTTATATATAACAACGAGCCATTGTATAATAGCAATAATGCCCTCTAGGGTGTGTGTCGTTTGGGATACCATCACGCCTCAGTTGTTGGATGCCCCAACCACCTGAGGCGTGATATTATCCAAGCATAACACACACCTCCTGTCGGGCATTATTGCTTAAGTGTTAAACATGATGAATGTGCAACTATTATGCAACTATTATAAATGTGCAGGATGTTCAGAGAATGCAAAATGTGTTAAATAAAATGTAACTGGCTGGTTACACTACAGGTGCTCTTAGATCACACGAAGGAGCAGCAATTTCAACATGCAGGGCCTCCCTGCACCTTTAAGGAGACTGTACATAGTTCAAGTGTGTAATGCTTTTCAGGTCCAAGCTTTAATCTGCTTATTTCAGCCAGCCAATGTACAGCTGTACTATTCCTCAGAGATGCACCTTTAACTGGACTTTGGTTACTGGGTACCCAGGTTTAAGGTTGGCACTGCAGGGTCTCATACTGAATGTTGGGAACTGGTACCAGTTTGGCAAAGAAATGTTTATGTGTTATCTGATTTATGCAGTTTAGCTAGATAGCCAGGGCTCTGTCATCTTAGAGGTTTGTACAATATGTGATTGCAATTTGATTTAGAAATGCAGCTTATCTACCCAGTTGGAGGGTTTCACCAGCACACATTCACAACCATTTAATCTAATGTAAGTATTGTAAATACTGTACTGCATGACCTCTACTCCTCTCTTTCCCAACCTAAGTCCTTTCCCTATGTAAATAAATTGTTCATTGTTGTTTTTGCAGATAACTGAAATGTGGGAAATGTCACTGGGTAATGTGTTGGTGTAGCTTATGGTTATAGTAGGTGGGCACAGCATGCCAGGGGTTGTACCATGTGCCATGCTAGCCCAATTAAAGCTAAACTCTGGCTGGAGGCACCATGTCAATTGTAATATCTAGGTAAAACCCATTTTAAAATAATCTTAGGAACCCATGCCCCTCAACCTTGTTGTGGCCAAGCAAGGCAGGGGTAGTAGTAGCCCTTAGATGGCGATGCCTAGGGGTTACACATGTGCACTGCCTCACCCTCTTTTATTATTTGCGCTGCCTTGTCCCTTCCACCAGCGGTGCCTTCACTGTGTATTTTTGCTGCCTTGCCCTTTTCCACTTTTGATGCCTTTATTATTTAAATGTTAGCTTGCCAAGCCTGCAAACATATTACAATCAGTCTCAGTTCTGAGAGGGATTTGGGGATTGGCAAGCCTCTACCTATTACAGCCTCAGACTCTTCGATTTCCACCCCAATTCCACCAACTCTCCGCCTTTTGTTGTTTTTGGCTTGAAGTACATTACCAGTCAGAAGACTGAAACATGGAAGCTGAAGTAGGTTTGCCTGTACAGCTTGTTCAGTTGTAGCAAAAGCATGGTCAGATATTTTCAGACATTACACAAGATTTCTAAAGAGATTTGCTCTGATGGCCCCACTGTGGAACTGCAGGCAGGCTTGGAATTTCTGTAGAGGTATCACAGACATTTCAGGAAATATCTGTCCATGTCTTCTGCTGCAACTGTAGTTCCCACTAGCAGTTTTTCTGTGCTGTATGTTTCACTTATCCAATACTTACTGCTGTATCTTTATCTTTGGGTTCATGGCTGTCATGGATTTTGTGCTTTTTGCTATTTCCACTGATTTAATCACAGATGGCCAACAGAGTTACAAAAATGTTCCTTACTGTTCAAAGCCGCACATGTGTTAAGCTCTAGGAATATGCCTGATTTGTCATAAAGCAATAGGAGGTCTTCCGGATCAGAAGTTAAGTGGCTAGCTTGATGGCTGTGTGTGAGAGAGACTCATGTGGTCCTGATAAAAGATTCAATTGCATGTCTAATCTCCAGACTTTCCATCTCTTGCAATCCCTCCTCTCCCCAAGTTTTATCCTAATTGAAATGAATTTGCTACACTCTGTTCTGCCCTGGTGTGAAAATCTATTTGACTCCATTGTAACGGCCATGACCCAACTCTGCAAGGTATCATGGAGTTGATGATGTTTAATGACAAGCTATCAGAAGTTCTCTCTCTATCAGTCAGTTCTTTGGATGTCTTTGACATCCCTGTGTTCTTGCCTTATGCTGGCCATAAAACTTTTCCAGTTCCCTACTGTTTTCTGTTGTTTAAAGTGTGTCAGAATAGCCAAAAAAAAATGCAGTTGGAAAAAAGGTGCAGGTGCTATGACGTTTTGTTATTAGACTAAATAACTGAATTATGTGCTAGAAGTTCTTTGCTTGCTCAATGTATTTGGAGGCCTCTTTATGTCTCTGTGCTTGTCTTGTGCTGGCAAACAAACTTTGCTCGGCAGGTGACTGAGTTTTGTGGTTTCATTCTGAGAGGGAATAAAATGCTTTGGAGGATGGTTGTGACATTTTATCTCTGATTTATCATAATCATTGTGTGCTACATGTTCTTTGTTTCTCAGGAAGCTTGCAGTCCCTCTGTTCTTGAGTCCTGCTGACAAACTTCTTAGCAAATGACCTGCTTTGTTGGTTTAAAGTGTGTCCCACTTGGAAGAAAATGCTTTACAAGATGTTTGTGCTTCTAAAGTTTTATTTCTACTCAGTCAGATTAGTTTTATATTACAAGGTATTATTTTTCAGACTGAGCACACAACCTTTTTCTCAGTGGGTCCTATGCACTATGCCTGCATGCCACAGAAACTGAGCACGTAGGTATAGATATGCATGCATGTTGCATAGTGGGGTCCCGTGGACCCACAGTGGCATTCACAAATGGTGCACAAGTCAGTTGCATGCCGGTTCCCTGGCCATGGTCAGCATCCCACCAGTGGTGGGTGGGGGGCTGGCTGTGGAGCATGCCTGCACCATAGCCATTCACAACGGCGCATAGTTCTGGCCACAGGGGGCATCGGTGCGAGCAGGTTATGGCAGGGCGGACCCTGCTGTAACTGCTGTGCATGGCAGCCTGCTCACAGAACCCGCTTGGTCCAGGCTGCCAGGTGCATTCCACTCACCCCAACAGTAACCCTGCTCCCCGTCTCCGTATGCCAGGGACCCCACACACACGTGATATAGAAACATAGAAACATAGAAGTTGAGACAGATAAGGACCGTAAGGCCCATCCAGTCTACCCATTTCTTTTTCTACCTTATAAATATGCCATCGACCTTTGCTCTGTCAGTGGCCTATCTATTCATAGTCATTTGTATTGCTCCCTTATGCCTATCCCATGCCTGTTTGAAGCCCTGCACTGTATTCATAGCCACCACTTCTTGTGGTAAGCCATTCCATGCATCCACCACCCTTTCTGTGAAAAGAATTTCCTCACATTCCCCTTAATCGGTCCCCTCTAATCTCATACTGTGTCCTCTTGTCCTGCTATTTTTCTTATATTTAAACATGTTAGACTCTTTCACCTTGTTAATGCCCTTAAGGTGTTTGAATGCCTCGATCATATCACCTCTCCCCTTTGCTCAAGGGTATACATATTGAGCTCTGTTAATCTGTCCTCATATGTCTTCTGATGCAGTCCCTGCAGCATTTTGTTGCCCTTCTCTGGACTGCCTCAATTTGGTTAATGTCCTTGTGAAGGTGTGGCTCAATACTGCACGCAGTACTCTAGATGGGGCCTAACCAGTGTCTTGTAAAGAGGGATTATTACCTCCCTCTTCACGACTTGTGATACCCTACTGATACACCCTAACACCCCTAGCCTTACCTACTGCTTTAGAGGTCTGCTTGGATGATTTCAGGTCATCAGTGATGATGATGCCCAAGTCTCTTTCTTCCTTTGTGACTGCTAGAAACTCCCTCCCAGCCTATAGGTGGCTTCAGGGTTTCTCTTCCCTATGTGCATGATTTTCCACTTCTTTGCATTAAATCCCAGTTGCCACTCTTCTGATCATTTTGCTAGTTTATCCAGATCTCTTCTCATTCTGCCCACCCCATCTGGATCATCTACTTTGTTGCAGATCTTGGTGTCATCTGCAAACAGACAAACCTTACCCTCTAGTCCATCTGCAAGGTCACTAATGAAGATGTTGAAGAGGACTGGCCCCAGAACTGATCCCTGAGGTACCCCACTTGTGACTTGCATCTCTTCTGACTGTATACCATTTACCACCACTCTCTGTTTTCTGCCCGTCAACCAGTTTGCCACCCAGTTGACAAACTTCTGACCCACCCCGAGTCTACCCAGCTTATTTATCAATCTTCTATGTGGAACAGTGTCAAAAGCTTTGCTGAAGTCAAGGAAGGCGACATCAACTGCTCCCCTTGGTCCACCACTCTGGTTACCCAGTCAAAGAAATCTATGAGATTAGTTTGACAGGACCTTCCTTGTAAACCCATGCTGTCTTGGATCCTGTGCCCTATGGATTCCAGGTGTTGCACTATCCTTTCCTTAAGGAGTGCCTCCATAATCTTGCCCACTACTGAGGTAAAGACTGACTGGTCTGTAGTTCCCGCCTCCTCCCTGCTACCACTCTTGTGGGCGGGATCACATGAGCCCTTCTCCAGTCTTCTGGGACCTCTCCTGTGCTTAGAGACTCACTAAACAGTTCTGCCTAATGGCTCTGCTAGTTCCACCTTTAGCTTCTTAAGTACCCTGGGATGTATGCCATCAGGTCCCATTGCCTTATCCACCCTGAGCTTAGCAAGCTCTTGTAGGACCCTTTCTTTGTGAAGGGAGTAGTGCTCACCTCCCTCCCCTGTGTCCATAATGCTGAGGTGTGGGCCCTGCCCTACCTTCTCTTCAGTAAATACTGAGCAAAGTATCTATTTAGGATAGATGCCTTTACAGGGTCCTCCTCCTCCCATGCTCCCTTTTCTCCATTAAGCTTAATACCCCTGTGGACTTTCTCCTTTCACTAATGTATCTATAGAAAGTCTTGTCACCTTCTTTACTGTTCAGCTAGTGTTTCCTCAGTTTGGGACTTTGCCTGCCTTACTGCCTCTGCTTCCCTTAGGGCAGTTTGGTATGCCTCCTATCTTCATCCCACTGTGTTCCTTTATATTTCCTGAAGGCCAGCCTTTTGGCTCTGACCTTTTCTGCTACTGTATTTGAGAACCAAAGTGGTTTCCTTCTTCTTTTGCACTTCCTTTTCTGTCTAACACAATGGGATGTTGCTTCAAGTATTGCATCCTTAATGCTTTCCCACTTTGCCTGTACCCCTCACCTGTGTTTCTTTTGCCAGGGCTAGCTTACTCTGTTGGCCATCTTATCAAAGTCAGCTCCTCTGAAGTCCTTATTTTTGCCTTGGAATGGGATGATTTAGATGTAGTAGCCAAATTGAACCATACTATGTGATGGTCACTGGCCCCCAGGTGACCTTCTACCTGGAGATCTGTGATCCCTTCATTGTTAGTCAGTACTAGATCTAGGATAGCACTGTCTCTTGTGGGTTGCTGTACCAGTTGTTTGAGGCCCTCCCCTGCAGGGAATCCACTATGTGTCTAGTTCTGGCAGATGTTCCTGCTGGTATTGACCAATCTGTATCCGGCATGTTGAAGTCTCCATTATCAGAACCTCCTCTTTAGCTGTCATGTTTTGTATATCTTCTAACAGTAATGTGTCTATGTCCTCCCCTGGTCTGGGGGCCTGTAGACAACCCCAGTTCTTATGGCTGTCCCATTTCCTGTTTCCAGGGTGACCCACAGTTCTTCTGGCTCCTTATGTGTATTCGGAATTTCTGTAGCTTTGATATTTTCATTGACATACAGGGCCACTCCTCCCCTTTTTGCACCTCGGTCTCTTCTGAACAATACATAGCCAGGTACTGAAGTCTCCCAAGTGTGGTTACTGGTAAACCACATCTCACTAATTGCTACTATGTCCAGTTTAGCCTCTGACATTATTGCCTGCAGGTCTGGGATCTTATTTCCAGGCTGTGAGCATTTGTGTACATGATTTTCCATTGGCCAGATTTTGGTGTGTTAGTTGTTGGGTGAGGTTTGGCATTACTCCTGTAGCGTCGTATGGGGAGACAAACCTTTTTCTTACCTGGTGATGCAAATGAACTGCAAACATGCTGAATCCCTGTTTGACCACTAGCTGAGGGGAGGGGTGTTCTTCCCATTCGATGTATGGGTGCTGCACCCCTCTCCCATTGCATAGTTTAAATATTCTGCAAAGACGTCAAACTTCTGCCCCAATGCACTGACTCCTCCTTAGTCAGATGCAGTCCATCAAATTTAAAGAACTTTCGCTCCCAGAACTGTTGCCAGTTTCCTACAAGTCTGTGTCCTTTTTCCTGGCGCCAGCCCTTGAGCCACGTGTTTAGCTCCCCTATCTCCCCTTCTCTGACCTTCCGTCCATCTGCTCCCTCTCCCAGACTGACAGGATCTCAGAGAAGGAGATGCCGGATGAAATAGATGATAGTTTGTCACCCAGCCTGTTCAGGTGTTTCTTGGTCTCCACAACTGACTGGCTGGCAAGATCATTAGTCCCTATGTGTACTAGGACATCAATGTTTTCTCCTGCTCTGTGAACAATTTTAGCAATGTGGTCAGTGTCTGTCCATGCTGATGTACCTGGGAGACATCTGACCATTACCCCTGGCTGGAGATGGGTATCGACTCCCCAGATCATGGAGTCTCCTATGATCAAGTTTTTGGATTTCCTTTTGCTTTTTTGTTTTGGTTCCTGGTTTGGGTGAGTTTTGTTGTGCTAGCTCCTGTGCTGCAGTGTCCTGCTCTGCAGTGTCTTCTGCCTCTTTGTTTGATTTCAGAGATATAGGCAGATACCTGTTTGTAGTGTTTATATGGTTTTGGAGGTAATATGTTGGAGAGCAGAGGTGATGGGGCACCTGATTTGCCTCTCCTAACCACCTGCCAACCTCCTGGACCAACTGCCCTCTGCGGTCGAGGTTTTGTGTTGGATGCTGGGGAAATGGGTGGTTCTTAAAATGTATTTCCTCTTGAATATGAAATTTGAGGCTTGCAATCTCTGCCCATGCTGCCCGGAGCTGAGCCTAAGATCTCCAAGGCCCAGCATGTAGGACAGTGTCCTAAATCCTGTAAGACTGTCCTTCTGAAAATTGTTCCACAGTACCTGCAGTTAATGATATCCATTCCAGATAAGTTGCTGGGTTTATAACCTAGTCAGAGTAATTAGATGAAAAAATGAAAAAAAAAAATGCAAGTAATGGTTTGATTGTGTTTTGTTTAACTTGTTATAACAAGTTAAATTACTAGTGCCCTGTAAATGAGCTCACCTTGTGGAGCTCCACTGATCCACCCTTCCTGCTCTGCCACAGGAAATGTCACAACTGTGATACCCTATAAAAGGAGTGGTGTGGGGTGGTTGGGGATGGGGGTGGGTGGCTGGGCCCTTCCCTGCCGAAAAGAAAGAACCACAGATGAAAGAACAAGGAGGTAAGAGCAGACATAACAGTGCCTGGCTCCGACTGACCACAGAACCATCCTCCCACCCCACCACACATGTATGCCTGGTTCCTGGTTAGTATATCTCTCTAAGTAGATGCACTTAATGATAGTTCTGCACTAAATTTGTTGCAACTTTTCTTCAAATCTGCCTGTTTTAACCATAAAACTGGTAACCACTCCTTAATCGACTGGGTCCTCTTGTCCCATCTAGACAGAGTTAGTAATTCTGGCATACTCCCTGATGCCTTAAGTGACCACCATGCTACCTTCATGGTATACAGAATCCACAGGATTGAGGCCCCTACAAAAACACTGTATAACCCACTTGTATAAATCTTTGAACATCACCCCACCCTGCAAGACCTGGCAAACACGCTGGGACCCAATGGCCTCTTCCAATTCCATTTATGATGCTTACAAATACTTTCATGATAAATTTCTAGAGGTTTGGAACAAAGCATTGCTCCTCTGCATTGCTGTAGGGTAAGGGGTAACCGCATCTTGTGGATCACCAGAACTCTTAGTGTGTCAAAGAGCCAGAGACCAAGCTTGGAAAACACGTAAAGTGACTAGGCTCCCCAAAGACTATGACACCTACCATTTTCTTCAAAACCAGTGCACAAAACCTACTTGACTAGGCCAAAACCGATTACTTCTGCAGTACGTTTATTAACATAAACTGTCCAAATTCTGGAAAGTTGTTCATACCTCTTTTCCCTCCCTCAACTCTACCCACACCTCTCCTTAACATTAACAATACTCCATTATCGATCGCTTAGTGTTGCTACTGGAATTACGTTCCTACTTCACTTCCTGCACGCTTGCTGTCCTCTCCTCATTACCACCACCCCCACATATGGACCTCCCACCTCTGCATGTCTACCCTCCTCACCCCACTACTTGGTATTACTTGGTTTTGTAGACAAAGTAGGCAAAAAGCCCATTGAATTGTCTCCCACTCTTAGTGGGTTTATTGTCTGAACACTTTCTGGACCAGGAATATGTCAAGCTGTTTTAAAGGTTTCCAGAGTTGGGGCATGGTCTTAATAGTATGGTAGGGAGTTCCAGATTCTTGCTATTCTTACTGTATAAAATTATTGCATTTGACTATATTTACCCTGGGGACAATTTACTGCTTGTTATAGGATCTAAGGTTATTTGTCCTCTTGTTAAATTTTATACCACATTGGGCCATTAAATTTGGGTTTTGTAGGATTTTATAAAGAATAATAAATCCACTCTTTTCATTTGGTCTGTAAGGTGAATAATTTTAGTTTATTAGTTCTAACCTGATATTCAAATCATTTTAACCTTTTAATTGACCTGGTTACTTTCCTTTGCATTTTTTCTATAACGTTTATATAAGTGCCTTAAGTACGGGTTCCATATTGATGATCCATAGTCCAGGTGGGGATTACATAAGTCTTGTATAATTTGACTATACATGCACTGTCCCACATTACAAAAGTTTTATGTATAGAATGAAGTAATCTATTAGTTACTTGTGTGATGATTCTTCAATGACTAGTCGATGAGAGATCCATGTTAACCATATTCCAAAGTCCTTCTCTTTATTAGATGTTTTCAAGATTTTATCATTTAATTTGTATTGGAACTTGTGATTTTTATGACCAAAGTGCAATATTGTACATTTGGATTCATTAAACATCATCTTATTTGTTAGACCCCATTCTTCTATTTTTTAGATTCTGATTTAATACAAGATGTTTAACAGTGTCTCTAACAATACCTCTGTAATTCAGGTTGAAATATTGTACATTTTATGTATTTAGATGATGTCTACATTCCCTTGCCCAGAACACACCTGGAATCGAGCAGTACCTGCTCAATGTGCCTCCTGGTAAAACTTTTAAATAAATATATAAATAAATATAAATTAACTAGTGAATCAACCTCACCTCCTTCCTTTGTGTCATCTGCAAATTTGGCTACTACTCTACTTAGTCCTAGTCCCATGTCACTGATGTATTGTTCAAGAAGAACAGGTCCCAGGACCAAGCATTGCAGCACCTCACTAGTAACAAGACCCACATCAGATCTCATGACCCATTGATCCTAACTTATTGTTTATGATTGGTTAGCCAGTTGTCTATCCATCTAACAATATATTTGTTAATGCCCATCAAGGATATTTTGTTAATCAACAGATCATGAGGGATGGTATCAATGGCTTTTCCTATATCGAGAAGGATAACATCGACTGGTATACCTTTGTCCAAGCAGTTGCTTAAGAACTCATAGAATGACACAAGATTAGCTATACAGGAAAGGCCTTTTTGGAACCCATGTTGCATATTGTCCTGGAGCCCTAGTCTTACTATGTTCCTATCAATTTCTGTTTTAATTAATCTTTCCCAAAGTTTGCCACAGACAGAGGTAAGGCTAATGAGCGTATAATTTGTTATATTTAATCTGTCACCTTTTTATGGATTGGGACAATCGAAGACCATCTCAATTTATAGGAACCTGGCCAGTATTAAGGAATGTGTTAAAAAGTACAGTAAGGGGATATGCTAAGACATTGGCAAGATTTTTTGTACCAATGAGTTTATATTGTCGGTCTTGGGAAGATGTAGGTTTTAATTTGTGTAATTCAGCTAGTACCTCGTTTTTATTTCTTAAGTATGGTGTTGGACCTATCCGCCGCTTGCAGCTAGTGCAGAACTCGGCAGCCGGTTGTTAAGGGGACTCTTCGTTCCTCTCCTTATTACACGTTGCTCCGAGGTCTGCATTCAACTACCGATTCAATGTGGATCACCTTTAAAGTCGGTCTTCTGACTTATAAAGCCCTGCAGGGTTGGGCCCAGATTACCTGAAAGAGCTCCTGGTGCCTTACATGGCTGGCGTCCCTCCGCTCCTACCAACGAGGGGTTGCTAGAGATCCCGAGGTCATTTTAAAATCTTCTGGTGCCCGAGCTTTTTATGTTCGCGGCACCCACCCTCTGGAATTCTCTACCATGTTGGATTCGAGAGTGCATGACGGTGGAGGGTTTTAAAAGGGCCTAAAGTCTTCTTTATGGAACAAGGCATTTTTAGATAATGCTGATGCCTATTAATTGCCCTGCTGTTAATTCAGTTATATGAAGTTTTATATGGTTTTAGTACGTTTTAATCTGTAATTTATTGTAATGCCCTTGGTTTTAAGAAGGCATAGACAAATAAAGTTTATTATTATTATTATTATTATTCCACACTCAGTACCTGTTTATTATTTGATTTGTTATTGAAAACAAGCTGAAATATTGGTTGAAGCATTGAGCAATGTCTTTATTATCCATTATTAATTCTCCATCCTTACATATTGAGGGAATTTTGTTAGTTGATTGTTTGTTACTATTGATTTATGCATAGAAACTTTTGCTGTCTTTTTAACCTTAGTTCAAGTTTCATTTTTCTTTTCTTATCAATTTCTTTAGTTTGCTTTGTTCATTTCTGTACATTAGTTGAGGACTATGGGTGCAGTTCCTTTTATATCTTAGGAAAGCTTTATATTTCCTACATATTTGCTTTTTGATTTTTTATTAAACCATAGTGGAATGAGACCCTTCTTATTATATTTTTCCTCATGGGTACATATCGATCTATACCTTTATATAGATAATTGGTTTTCTTTTCCACATTTGTTCTACCTACAGCCCATTTAGTATTGTGTCCCAGTTTATATCCTTCAGGCATTGAAACATTTTGAACCAATCAGTGTTTCTTTAATCAAGGGTTTTGTTGTGTCCATCACTTTTGCCCTTGTACATAACAGGGTACATTCAGTCATATTGTGGTCACTAGTGCCCAGATGCACAATGTCTGTAGGATTACTTATACAATTGATGGCATTATTTATTAGCAGATCTAATGAATTTGCCTCTCTTGTAAGGTCTAACATTAACTTTCACACCCACATTACGGTAGGGTGTCTAAAGATTTCTTTCAAATACATTATTGCCTTTTAGCAAGGTCCAGTTTATGTCTGGAGCATTAAAGTCCCCTACTACAAGAATATCACCCATATCAGTTGCTAAATCAATTTTATGTAGTAAAACATTATTATATAATTCATCACAGGATGGGGTCTGTAGCATACACGAGAATAATTTTAGGAGAGTTTGAGAAATAAAGATTAAGCCACAACACTTCAGTTTGGACATCATGTCGAGTGTTTAATGATGGTTTGCCACATTGTATGTTGTTAGATAAATAGCAGCAAACTCCTCCCCTCTTTATTTGTCCTATTTTTATAGAAAAGCTGGTACCCTGGGATGTTATTCATTCAGTTACCAGTATCATCCCACCAAGTTTCAATTACACTAGTGATGTCAACTTTGTTATCATTTAGATACAACCCAAGTTCAGCAAGCATTGTGGGGTTAAGCTTCTAGCATTTATGTTTAGGATAGTGTAGTTGGTGGGTTTCCATTTGGTAATAATTGATGGTGGTGAACCCTTGTCCCCGTATTGATTAGTTTAAATTCGACAAATTCTGTCTTCAAAAGATTTTCCTAGTTTGTATGCCCCACGTTTACTTAAATGCAATCCATCCCAACAGAACAATGTGTTATTGCTATGAAAAAGATTCCCAGTGAGTGACAGATGAAAAGCTGTTTTGTAGTGTGCACTTCCTTAATCACTCATTAACCATTTTATCTTATTTTATTTAATTGCCTTTGGTACTGGGAGCATCTCAGAGAAATGTATTTCAAAAGCCTAAGCTCTTTAGTGTATCACCATGGCTAACAAATTCATTTTTATTTGCTCCACAGATAGTTTGTTTATATTGTTGGTTCCTACATTGATTATAACGAGGGGTTGGGGCCTGACTTGCTGAGGATATCTTTTGTCTTGGTGTGGATATCCTTTATACCAGCACCCTGAATGACAAGCATCGATGTTCTGTATATCTTTCCTGTAGACTATTTTATCTACATATTTAACAATTGAGTCCCCAGGATGAAATACTGCCTTGTTTGGTTAAGATTTTCCCCAGTATCCATGTTAGATGGATATCCTCTGGTTTGATGAACACGTTAGTAGTTCTGCCCTCATTTGTGACTAGGGGGAACTATTAGGTGCAGGGTTTGGGGTTATATTATTCTCTTTTGATAAGTGCTTACAAGCAACATAGTCCCCAGTAGACATACCTGAGGTGTTAGCAGATGTACTAGGGTATAATTTTTCTATACTGCCGTCAGTAGATTGGGAGTGGAGGAGGAGTTTAAGTTGGCCTCTGTATCATCACACACCTCAGATCTGCTAATCTGTGTGACAGTTTCATTTTTATCCCCATCTATTAAATTAACTAGGGGTTGGTATCTATTCATTACTTTTGTTAGGTTTCCAATTACTCTGGATTTATGCCCATAATTTACTTGAATCCAGTCATCTAAGTCAAGAGCCTGAATATCCTCATCCCCAGATGGACGTTTTCTTTTCAGTGATGATTTGGACCTGCAAGTATTTCTGCAGTAGTAGATGGGATTTGTTGGTTTATCTCAGGGCTTTCGCTGCTTTCATTAATACATGCTGGTGCTTTATTCATACTTTTTAATTTATTTGACATGTTATTTGTTGTTTCTCAAGTTGTTCCAAATTTCTGTAAAATATGACTATATCTTCACTTAACACACTATTGTTGACATATTTTCACATACATAAATGGAGATAGCTGGTAGCTTAACAAACAAGGTGTACCTGAGGCAGTTGGAGCACCTCAACCCAGTCTCCCTATCCAGCGTCATAATAATATTATGGAGATTTTGGTTAGGGTGCATGGTGTAGTCTTATTTAAATCTACAAGAGGATCTAGGGAAATGAAATCACTCATTGTGTTTATTAGGTGTTGTAAAACACCCACGTTTAACTGTTGGTTGATAATCAATTAGCAATCGTCACGACAGCTGATATACTTGCATCGGTCTAACAGCCCCAAATAAGATCTCTCCCAGAGCTAAGATTGTTAGTTTCTTATGTTAGTCCTGCAAAAGTGTGGCCTTATTCCCTCTTTCCACTCTGCATGAACGTATGCTTGCCCCTCACACTCGCCCTACTTGTGTGGGGCTTGAGATTTAAATGTTGAGGACCGGAGTATGGCGGTCACTTCCATCCTTGCTCACACCTTAGTGAGATTTAAGTAATATTTAGTGCCCCAAGTGTAATGCCACCTCATGCGGTGGAATTCTAACCACACTAGGAGCACTTCCCTTGCCTCAGCAACCTATTAGTGCACCAAACACACTTTTCGCCTGCTAATCGGGCTGTGGAGCAGGGTAAGCCTCAACAGTCCCACAATGCCACACCACCAGGAAGCGTAGGGTGATCTGGATGGTTCCCAAGACATCGGCCCAGAAATCAGACCCTCTCTCCAGAGGAATGCTTAAAAACAACAAAGAATAAAATACATATGCAAGTCAGGACTAGGATGCTCAACTCCAGTGTCTTGAGCTCCTAATGAGCTAAACTCCTTGATAAACTCTTGCCCTTCTCTAATATTATCCCTTCTGACACATTTGCTGTCTGGTCTGCTCTCAACCCCTCAAAGTCAGTTCATCTGACAGTTTGGACCCTAAACTGCTATACCTAGCAGCTCCTGCTATCTCTCTTCTTCTAACTGAACTTCTCAACCTTTCCTTCACAACTGCTACCATTCCTTCAGTCTGGAAGCATGCTGTTGTTCTTCCCTTTCAAAGGGCAGTGATCTTACTGCCTCTGTGAACTATCATCCCATTTGCTCCTTCCTACCCTTGCTAAGCTTCAAGAACATCTGGTCCTTACTCAACTTTCATCCTATCTCACAGATAACTAACTTTTTCACTCCAGTCCAATCAGGGTTCCTGAAGAATCACTCCACTACTACTTCCCTGATTAGACTCACTGACTCTATCCTCTCAGGGATGGATAGTGGACAAATCACATCTGCTATTTTGATGACTTAGCTAAGGCTTTCGACAGTGTCTCCCACACCCTACTTATAAGCACCCTTTCCAAGGCAGGCCTATCTGATTCTGCCACAAATTAGTTTAGAGCCTATCTGGTAGGTAGGACCAAGTCCATTAGAACTGGTGACTCCATATCCCACCCTCCCCACTAACACTGAAGTCCCAGAGGTGTCTGTTTTGGGCCTATCCTCTTATCCATACAGTATTTCAAAATGACCTACCCTCTGCCTGCTCAACCACCTCCATCCTTATGTATGCGGACGACATGGTCTTCTACACCTCAGGTCAGTCCCTAATGATGTGGCTACCAGACTAAAGCACGACTTCAACCAGGTTCAGAACTGGTTTAGCTTCCATCAACTCTCCTTCATACCAAGAAGACAATCTCAATGACCTTTAGCACAAGGCAGAGACTCTCTAGGCCCCCCTCAGTGCACTTTTCCCACACCCTTGATGAGACAATCCTTGAGACACCTCCTCCTTTAAGTATATTGGGGTGTGGCTTAACTGACACCTTAACTTCTTGGGTCATGTTGATGCCATCCTAAAAATGTTACACCCAAGCTTGGCATTATACAGGAACTGTAGCTGCCTCCCGCTACTGGCAAGGTGAACTGGTCAGAAGATGATCTTACCTATTTTGACTACTGGGATGTAGTCTACAGTGCCACTCCAAGTATTCCCTAGCCAGAGTGGAAACACTTTTTAATTCCTTCTGTTGTCTTGCCTTGGATGCCCCTCCCACTCATCACTGTAGTCTCTATCACTCCCTTGCATTTCCTTTTCTAGAAAACTAGTGAATCCTTCTTTGTGCTAAATCTGAATCTAAATTTTGGTTTGGCACTATCCTCCCATATCTCACCTCCATGCTATCTTCCATCCCCTGCCTGCCCTCCTTTAGATCATATGCCCCCCACTTAATGGTAATCCCTCACGGTCTGTGACTACTGGCCAGGTGGCCTTCTCTCACCACCTCCCCAAATTATTAAATGCACTTCCACTCCAGATCCACAAGTCATCTTCCTCCCACTCCATCTCCTCAGTGCTACATAACTTTCTCTCTGTAAACTGGACCTGTGGTTAACCCACCTGCCTTCTTCTTCATCCCTGGCCTTCATGCTTACTTACATAACATTTCTCTGCTCCTGTTCCTGTCCTTCCCTGCTGTATCCCTCCTCCCCAATCTCTTCTTCCTCCTCTCCATGACTTCCTTATACCGTCTCCTGTTGCTGAATGAACTGCAGCACTACCACACCTATGGGTGTTTCTTTACACAACTTATAGCACTTATAACAAATCATGTGAGGATGGGGTGGTACCTGAGGACTGGAGGAGGGTAGATGTGATTCCCTTCACAAAAATGGGAGCAAGGCAGAAGCAGGAAACTACAGACCTGTTAGTTTAACCTCAGTCATAGGGAAAATGATGGAATCACTTCTGAAGGAAAGAATTGTCAGTATCTAGAGGCCAGAGGGCACAGGACCCAAGACAGCATGGATTCACAGTGGGAAGGTCATGCCAGACAAATCTGATAAATTTCTTTGACTGAATGACCAAAGTAGTAGATCAGGGAGGGGCAGTGGACATGGCCACTAGACTTTAGCAAGGCATTTGACACAGTCCACACAAAATATTAATATACAAGTTAGCCAGCCTGGGGTGGGTCCCAAGATGACAGCCTGGGTAAAAATTGGCTGGAGAATAGGACACAGAGATTAATAGTAAATGGAGTTCACTCTGAAGAAAGGGGTTACTAGTGGGGTACCGGAGGTTCAGTATTAGGACCGGTCCTCTTCAATGTCTTTATAAGCAACATTGCAGAGGGACTGGAAGGAAAAGTATGTCTCTTTGCAGATGACACAAAGATCTGCAACAGAGTTGATGCACAAGGTGGGGTGGAAAGGATGAGAGGGACTTGGCAAGGTTAGAGGAATGGTCAAATGTATGGCAGCTTAGATTCAATGCTAAGAAGTGCAAGGTAATGCACCTGGGAAACAAAACCCAGGGAAGAAGTACACAATGGGGGTGAGATAATAACAACAACAAAAATGGAAAGAGACCTGTGGGGTATTCATATCAGATGACCTAAAGGTGGGCAAGCAATGTGAGAGGGCAGCAAGGAGGGTTGGGGGATACTGGGATGCACAGGGAGAGGCATCACCAGTAGAAAACAGGAAGTTACTATCCCTCTGTACAGACAGCTGGTGAGACCCCATCTGAAGTACTGCGTGCAGTTCTGGAGACCGATCTCCATAAAGACATAGACAGAATGGAAGCTGTCCAGAGGAGGGCAACTAAAATGGTGCAGGGTCTGCACGGAAGACTTATAAAGAGAGACTTAAGGAGCTTAATATGTATAACCTCGAGGAAAGGAGGAGGGGGAACATGATAGAAACTTTCAGGTACCTCAAGGGAATCAACAAAGTCCAAGAGGGCAGCATCTTTCAAAAGAGGTGTGCAAGAACAAAGGGGCACAATGTGAAGATAGAGGGGCAGCTCAGAGGTAATTTAAAGGAGTATTTTTTCACAGAGAGGATTGTGGATGCATGGAACAGCCTTCTGGAGGAGGTTGTGGAGTCAAAAACAGCGGTAGAATTCAAGCATGCATGGGACAGTCATAAGGCAATTCTAGGGAGTGGGGGTAGGAAGAAGTAGGCTGCTGTTTAACTAGGATCTGAAGCTTATCCATTAGGTAGGAAATGGGCAGACTGGGTGGGCCAAGCGGTCCTTATCTGCCGTTAAATTCTATGTTTCTATGTTTCTATGTAATTGATCCTCTAGACTCCCAAGGATTACTGATCCAAATGCTGTTTTATAATGCACTTCACTCAGTATTCCAGCAGTACTGTTGCCTATCATGTAATACTATATTTTATGCACAAATGTTTGATGGTGTATATATTCCATATCATGTAATACTGTATTTTGTGTACAAAGGTT
This sequence comes from Neoceratodus forsteri, assembly GCA_016271365.2. Classification (NCBI taxonomy): domain Eukaryota; kingdom Metazoa; phylum Chordata; order Ceratodontiformes; family Ceratodontidae; genus Neoceratodus; species Neoceratodus forsteri. The sequence continues at coordinate 1,189,297,806 of CM057455.1, forward strand.
TGATGTTGTATATTGTATTTCCTCATCCCTTCCCCCAGAATGCACCGCGGATGAGCAACTTGTTGTTCAGTGTGCATTTCCTGGAGAAACATTTCAATAAATAAATAAAAATATGCATCCCCCACATACATACATGCTTGATCCCCGGTTTGCAATACTACTCCCACCACTCATGTATACCCTGTCCCCATTGTGTAAATCAAGTCATCCCCTCCTTGTACATCCAGTGGTGCTCACACCATCCCCGACCCCTGAATATGCATGCCCAGCAACATCATGGTGCCAGTGGTTCCCCATCTACCCATGGCCCCGACAATCCCCCACCCGCATACCATTCTGTAGGTGCAGCAGCTCAGGATAGCCAATGGCACATCCCTCCACACACCTCCTCAGCCTTAGGCCGCAACTGATGCTGGTAGCATGTCGCGATATATAACGGCATGCTCCCAGCATCAGTTGGATGGCCGGTGGCAGAGGAAAATGTGCAGAAGAATGTGTTTATGGCAGTCCTGTGCTGAAGCATTGACAGACAGGTATGGGGAGGGGTGGCTGTCAGTGCCGTGAGAGGGTGGAGGACCACTGGCCACCAGTGATGTTGCTGGGGTACCAGGTTCAGTGGTTGGATGGCTGGGGCATCACTTCTGAGTGTGGGGAAATGATTTGATTTTTCACAACAGGGACTGGGCATAGATGCATGGGAGGGTGGTATTGCAAACCAGGGACTGGCATATGTGTGTGTGTCTGTCTGTCTGTGTGCGTGTGTGGATGCATATAACTAACCAGGGACTGGGCATACATGTGTGAGGGTAGATGGTATTGCACACTGGGGACCGCCATTCATGTGGGAGTGGTGGTATTGCACACTAGAGACCAGACATACATGTGTGGAGGGAGGATTGCTTTGCTACAGGTGTGCTGGGGCGCCATGTGTTGAGCAGTGGTTCAGATGTGCGCCGGGAGGCCACCACACACCAGGTGCTTGGCAGAGGGTCCTCCAGCTTATGGGGCATGGTCACATGGGTCTGGGTGCCTACATTGGCTATTCATGCACCTGGACCTGCACCCACGCATAGCTGATCCACTGTGGGACCCAGGATGGGCATCTGATTGAATGCCCGCCAGGGTATCTACTCTGCCCCAGCCACCCTGCAGAATCCTGTGCACTGTGGGGGTCAGAGCCATGGACAGGTGCATACTGGCCTTAGTGTACCTGTCAATGTGTGGAGACACGGTGGGTACACACTTCAGCATACTTACCACCCGCTCATGCATTGCCCCATTGTTCTTTTCCTGTGCTAGCTAAAAACAGGCTGTAGCACAGTCTGAAGGTAATGATTTTACAGGAGTTTATGGTATGAAGTTCAGCTTCTGCTTTGGCAGAATAGTTGAACCCCCAAAAAAAAAAAAAATTAACACTGTGTGAGCATCCCTCTGATCACAGGGTATTAAAGAACTGGTATAGCATAGCAACATACTGTACATACCAGACGGTAATTCTATCTGTTTTCTGAATTGCATGGCACTAAACTGCTAAGTGTTTTATATTTTTCAGGTCTACACACTCAAAACACAACAAACCTTAACCATATTTGAAATTTTACTAATCAATGTGTGCCTTGCGTGATGCATTTTCACAGCTGATTACCACTTTCAAGTAGCAAAACTGATGATTGATTTTTTTCCTTTTCATACCCTGATATCTTTTCCCTTTTCTGCTATTTTGCTTTAGTTATTTTATTTGATATTTCTAAAATATAAGGGAATGGACAACATGCATGGAATCTAATTTGTTTATAGTCATTTTCCAGCAAAATCAAGAAACGCTGCTCTGCTCTTGAAACAATGCCAAAATCTGTGTCTAGCTACCTTTGGTAAAATACAATAGTTCTAAAGGATGCTGTTGCATGCAGAGAAAGTACTCATGTTGTTGATTGGCTAATGCAGCATGTGAACAGCATGCTTAGCTTTGTTTTCTGTTATTAAACAGAGCTGCTGGAGCATGTTGTAGTGTGTGTGTGTGTGTGTGTGTGTGTGTATATATACACTCGCATGTTTGAGTGGGTGTGTGCACAGAAGGTGTGCAACCAGGACATATTGTGTGGGGATGATGCAACATGTTGTCAGTGGTGTGTGTCAGTGGGTCTTCTCCAGCATGTTCAGTTGTGTTTGTGGTGTGTTGCAGCATGTCACATTGTGAGTGTCTCGAAGTGCGAGTGGGGTGGGGGTTGGGGCTGATTGGCTTTCTGCATTTGGGATCATGTGATACAGGACATTTATTTTATTTATTTTTATTATTACATCTAGGATTACAAGTACCTTTGAGCCAAGATTATTACAAAGGTTCCAGAACAAGGGAGGGTATATGGGAGAAGTGCAGCCAGAGGCATTGTCATATTACAGAAAGATCGATGGAGATGAGGAGAGGGAGGTAAAGAGGAGATATGGGAGCAGTGCAGCAAGAGGCATTGACATATTACAGATAGAAGCAGAAGAGTCAAAGAGAGGAAAAAGTGAGGAAAGAAAATAAGGGGGTGGGGTTGGAGGGAGAAAAGAGGTGCAAGGCGGGAAGAATTGAGGCCCGGTGCATGGGGGCGGAGGAGGAAGATACTAAATATGTCAATCACAGGTGCTGGAGGCAGCGAGGTCAAGGTGAGTTTGGATTAGAATGGTCCAAGCATTTGTACAGATGAGAGGTCACTGCTGAGCATGTTCAACCAACTGGGGGCCCTGTAGGCAAAGGATCTTTGACCTGAGAAGTAGGGCAGCGAGGGACCTGAAGGAGTTGGGTTGCAGAGCCCTGGTGTGTTTAGGATTGCTGCTAGGGCAAAGGAGGGCTTGGACTCCTGGAGGTACAAGACCCATAGTAATTTTCTTTGCCATAATGCAGGTCTGGTATTTTATGCAGTTTGAGAGTTGAAGTCAACCAGATTGTGCATATAAGTCACAAGTATGAGTGAGTCGGTGGGAGCCAGTGATGAGCTGGCAGGCTTTTTTGAGCATTGTGGATATGCATTGAAGAGCAGTTTGTGAGGCATAGGCATAGATGATCAGACCATAATCTATATTAGAGACAACAGAACTCTGAACAGTGACCCTTAAGGCTTCAGGAGTAAGGTGCTGCCTATGCCTGTAGAGGAGACCAAGCGGGTATTTTGACTTTGGTAACATTGTCGATGTGAGTTCCATAGGACAGGTGACTAAAAGGCCAGCTTCTTGCTGTGGATTTTGCATGTTTTAAATGATTTTATTACCTAGATTATTACAAGATCATAGTTACTTTTACGAAACAAGCTGTTAGTATTTTAATGTGTAATAAGCTTCTATGTTATTCGTAAGCAGAATTATTTTATTATTTAATCTTTTTATTTTATTATTTAATCTTTTTATTTTTTATTTACTTATTTATTTGTAATGCAATATTGCGATCAATAAACTTGAACTAAAACTAAAACACAGGACAGGTGGCTATTCAAATAGATCCCAAGATATTTAAAGGAGAACCTGCTCCAGGGCAGCTCCATGGCAGTTTGTAATGGTTAGAGGTTTTGCTTGTATTTATTGTGAATGTTGCAGAAAATCATAGAGCTGTTTTCATATAGTTTAGGACCAGTCTGTGCATGCTAAACCAGTTTTCAACTGAAGTGAAGCCTTTTGAAGGTTGATTTGGAGGGTAGAAAATCCTTATGTGTGGCATGGATGACAGCATCATCAGCATAGAGAATGATTTGTTCTGGGCAGGATTCTGGAAGGCTATTTAGAAAGAGGCTGAAAAGAAGGGCCCAAAATAGACCCTGTGGGACATGGCTTTCAAATATAAAGGCAGCACTTTGAGACCACTTGGTTTCAGCATGGTGTTATATATGGTAGTTTATCAGCATGGCTCAGCTGGTAGCACATCCACCTCTGGACCAGAAGGTCATGGGTTCTTGTCCCACTGGGATTGAACTTGCACCTAAAATGCTGGCATCTGAGTACAGTATTAGGAGTGCTGTACTGCTGGGGTGTGCCGTCCTTCAGATGGGACGTTAAACCAAGGTCCCTTCTGCCCATCCTGCTGTTGTCCTGGTGGGTGTCAGGTGGAAGTAAAAACCCAGGGCACTCTTCACAAAGAGTAGGGACATTCCAGTGTCCTGTCCAACATTCCCTTCCCATAAAACCAGTTCATGCAATTGTCCAGGCTGTATGTGGGTGTTGACGTGTGATATGGCCGCCGCTACACATTCAGTCGCTTCACTACCAGTCTAGCATTCTTGTAAAGTGCTTTGGGACACGCTGTGTATGAAAAATGCTTTATAAATGCTGATTCTTCATCTTCTTCATCTGAAGGCAGTATTTCTAATTGATTTCTGCAACTGCATGCGGCAACTTGGATTCAGGTTTTTGTTTTGGTCCTTTGTGTCGGTAGCTAATTGAAGCTCTGTGCTAGTGATGCTATTCCTTATCAAACATCTGCTGTTGATTGCCTCTGACCAAGCATCTGCTGCCCACCCACACCCAAGGTCTAGACCACTGCCACTGCCATGCACCAATCCCTTCCTAGATAGAAATCACTTACTATCATCTGACCCCAGCTGGTGGCCACTGCCACTGCAGTTCCCATCTTCTTGACTCCATGGACCGACTGGCCATGGAAGCATCATGTTACTACACACATCTGCAACAAACAAGGAAACACTTTAAACACAGCAACTGGAGACCCTTCCAAGGTCAGAAAATGTATATTTGTCTATTATGAAATGCTAACAGAGCAGGGTCTCTCTGAGCAGGGATAGTGTCTCTGAGCAGGGGATATCAAAACATTTCAATACAATTTGGACTCAGAATCTTCTGCGATTAGCTCAGGTAGTGAAGCAGAGGAGCAGCCCAACTCTTTAGAGGTAGAGGGCACATTTTCCTGGGTGGGGGGCAATGGGAAGGAGATAATACTGCCAGAGAGGCAAAAGGGATATCAGTGCACAAAAGAAGGGCAAATGCAGGTATCCAGAGAAAAGTACAGACACCGGTACCTCCAGTGCCACAGGACCAGGAATAGGCACAGATATAGGAGGAGTAGACAACGAAAAGAAAAAGAACCCAAGAACAACCAATAGAAACCAGAACTACGGTCAGCTCAGATGAAGACAAACTAGTATACAATATCTCTAAAATAGATCTAAGTCCAACAGAGGAACAGGAACTCAGTGAGGGACTCACCTACTGCCCTCACAACTAGGTTACTGGTTTTGAACTTAAATTGGACTTGAACCACTTCTTTAGAAAATTGAAATTAAAATATTTTTACTAATCAACCAGAGGGAGATAGATACATCATTACAGGAAAAAAAGATGATTTTAGTACAGAAATTACATTTGAAGTAGATTTACCATTACACCTCACATGATAGAAACATACATTGCACTGGTGAATAAGGATATAGAATTTTTAATTTTAAAGTCAGAAAGGAATATGAATAGAAAGAAAAAACATAATCTTTCAGCTTCACAATATGCAGCATTAAGAAACTTAGAGAATGACAGGAATATTATTACCAAGAATGCAGATAAAGGGGAGCAGTAGTTGTAATGGATTATTTACAATGGTGACAGGTCTGCATGGATTTACTTTAAGTGAAAGAATTACCTAGTCTTAGAAAGGGATCCAACAGATGTCATTAAGGATTTGGTAAAAAACTACTTACCTTTGCCTATGATAATAAAGAGATTACTGAGTGGGAGAAGGATGCTTTGTATAGGAATACACCAAGTATTCCATTATTTTATATATTATCCAAAATCCACAAAAATTTGAGGGCATCTTCTGGACACTCTATAGTGTCCAGAATTAATTCAATCTTGGAGCCACTGTCTACTTATATAGACCATCATATTAGACCCTATGTGGAACAAACCACGTCATACATGAAGGATTCAATTGATAATACTGTACAGTTAGAACAATTACATAAAACAGATGTAGATATACAAGGTTGTATACTGGTAATGTGGGATTTAAAAGACCTTTACACAGCTATACCACACAGACAGGGATGCCAGGTTTTGCATATATTCCTGGACAGAGTGAAAGTGGATGACAAACCATCGATCAAATTAATTGTTAAATGGGCAGAACAGTTTTAACACAGAACTATTTCAAATTTGAAAAGAACTATTATTTACAAATTAAAGGAACTGTCATGGGATCCAGCATAGCACCCTCATATACCAACATCTATATGAGTCACTTTGAGAATGAATATGTCTCTAATGAAAGGAACACATTTAGGAACAGATTTGGCCTGTGGAAGCATTTTATTGACAATATTATAACTATCTGGACAGGAAAGGCAGAGGAATTAGAAAAATTCAATCAATATTTAAGCGAATATACAGATCATTTGAACTTTGTAATGAACACCGACAGAACAGAAATTTTCTACTTGGATTTATGTATCTATAAGAAGGAGGATAGATTAGCAACTAAGTTGTTCCATAAGACAACTGACAAAATGCAGTTCTGCATGCTACCAGTTTCCATCCTAAGGGACTAATACAGTCCATTCCATATGGACAGATTTTAAGGCCAAGCAAAACTGTACAGATCCAGTGGAATTTAATCAAGCAAAACAGAGATGATTCAAAGATTTAAACAGAGGGATATAAACAAGAGATACTAAAGACGGCAACTGACAGAACTGAGACTAGGGACTAGCTGACACTTCTGGCTCCCCAGAGGAGCAATAAGGAAGGCAAGGGTGATAGGATTGTATTGTCTACAGTGCATAATGATATTTTCTCAGTATTAAGAATACTATCAATAAACATTGGAAGGTTCTTCAGGCTAATCCATTTACACAACAGATATTTCAGCAACTGCCTCTAGTAGTCCCAAAAAGAAATAAAACCTTAGGAAATAGTTTGGTCAAAATGGAACATAGGGTACCAGAGTGGCCCCAACACTTTTGAATTTAGCTGAGACATGAGGAAATTATCAATGTGGCCACTGTACCAATTGTAGCAATACTAATAGAATAAAGAAAATACATAACACAGCAAGGAATGAGGAGATAACTATTAATCAGTTTATAAACTGCTCTACTGTAGAGTCATATATTTCCTCAAATGCCCATGCAATAAAATTTACATAGGAAAAACAAAAGAATGTTAAAAACACATATAACAGAACATAAGAGTGATATCAGAAGGCAGGACTTTACATCACCTGTGCCAGACACTTCACTGAACAAGGACATCAGCTACCACAATTAAGATTTTTGGGCTAGAAAAGGTGTTACCAGGCCCCAGGGAGGAGACTATAAAACCAAAATTCTTTCTAGGGAAGCATACTTTATAGACAGATTTGATGCCACCAACCCAAGATATGGGCTTAATGATTGTATAGATTGGCAACCTATGTTTTAAATCACAAAAGAAATCAGATGAAAGGCTTACATGAGAGTAAAAGAAAGATAGAGGCATATAAAAGTATTATTTTAAGGAGAAATTGAAATGATAATAGACAGGATTTACTCGAGAAAGGAAAAATAGGAAAAAAATATTTTATATACTGTATATCTTTTACCTCTTGACCTTTTGACCTCCCACATAGTCTGGTTTAGACTGAGGTACATACATTCTCCTTTTTAAACATGTAGAGAATTGAACATGTTATATAATATATGTTTACTATATACTTAAATTCTAGCAAGAAATAATAAAGGAGTCTTTTTCAATCTCATGACATTGTGACCTTTTATGAACATACTGTAGGAGCTGGTGATATTACTAGTTCCCAGGAAGCGTGATTATTATGGCAGGCAATAGGTAATATATTATAGTATATTACAAGAAATTAAACCAAGCAAAACATTTTTAGAACCCCCTCCCCCACTAAACAATCAGTACCAGCCTTTTAACCCTCACCTACAGCTCTTTCTGGGCAATAGTAGTAACAGCAAAGGAAGATGCACCCATAAATACCTCAGTAGATTTAAAATTTTACTGATATAATCCTAATTTGGAGAAACACAGTGGCAAACACTGGTGATAATTTATAAAAATACCAACAGTGAATCCTCATACACACAGTTAACAAGAGTATTTAGTATAATGGAATCTGATAAAACAACCAAGATACAAATAGTAGGGATATTTTACAGGCAGGACACCTTGGTTTTCCTAGGTGCTACACAGAGAAAAAGTTTTTTTCCCAGCAGGTCGGATGCAAGAGAGGCACAATTATCATAAGACTATTTTTGATCAAACCATGATACAACACCCATTCTGGCATGAACAGTATTTAAGCAGTGAGCAGAGTTGGTGTTACCTCCACATATAGAGAGAGCAGGGGATCATGCCACACACTGCCAGGACTACCAGTGAGTAGAAGAACATTTTCATATTTTGGTACTGCCACGAAACTAAAGACAGTATCTCTGAGGCGAAGTAGGATATGTACACACACTGAGTTCAAGAGGGTGTTTTAATTTTGTATTACAGAAGTGCTAACTGTGACAACATTTGAAAATTAAGCAAAACATAAATGCAAGGCAATTTACAAAGGTATACTTTGCTTGATATTGGAATAACTGTGGACTTTTAATGAATGAATGATATTAACTTTCAAGGGTGATATTTACATTATACCCAATTTAATTTACTGTATTTACTGGTTTATACAAATATTGGGATGAGAGAGACCAATAAGGTGTTTAAAGTAAGTCACAGGCAGGTATGCAGTGAAACTCTTTTGATATAGTAGTTTACATTTGATTATGGAATACCATTAAGAGAAGTGAATATAGAATGCCAATTTATTTGATTACAGAATTTATATTGGATAGTTTTGGACATCAAGTGGTGATATACAGTTTGAATATTATGGGTGAGCATGGATGCTAATTAACTTGTTTCATACATTTTTTCTAAAAAAAATTTTTTTAACCTAAATGAACCATTCAGTTTGATAATTATAATTTTATTTTATGGATTTAGATACAGTTATGAATTGATGAAGAATTATTCTGAAACATTTGCATATGTACAGACTGTATTGTGAGATGTATTAATATGAATAGAAATAACTTATTTGATATGCACGGGTGAGTGGGTCTATGTGAAACCAATTTAGCAATAGAGTTATCTGTCTATTATGAAATGCTAACAGAGCAGGGGTCTCTCCGAGCAGGGGGTGGTGTCTCTGAGCAGGGGGATGTCTCTCTGGTGGGGATCTCTCTCTCTGCACAGGCAGTTTTGGAGGAAGAGGTGGTGCCCCCACAACTCTGACAATATGCATGAAAAGCTGCTATAAAACATTCTTTGAGAATGTTTGCAATGTAAGATTGACTGCAGAAATAACTAAAACACTGAACACAGTCTAATGCCAGCTGATGTATTTCTTTTACTGATGATTATGTGTAGACTTCATTTTAACACTTTATTGATTAATTAAAATACATGGAAACTGCTACTGAGATCTGTAAAAGGAGAAAATGGTGAGACATAAATGAATCCAGACCATTATAACTGCATAACAGTGAATCCCACCCCTAAAATTGCTACCCTGCTTCTTCTTGGTCCGGGGGAGTTGTTATGCAGTTTTGGAGGTCATGGTACACTGTACCTCTGGGACTGCAGATAAATAATAGGACCGGAGATGGGGGTGGCTGGTTCCATTAGTCCACTGGGCAGTGCAGATGTACTACAGGGTCAGCAAATGGCAATGATCACTAGGTATCAACATTGCTCAATTATTAGCACAGGTGCCTCCAGGTCTGAAGGTTGTGGGTTCTTGTCCCACATCAGGATTATGGGTCATACCATAAAAGTTGGCACCTGAGTGCAGCACTAAGGGATGCTGCACTGTTGTGGTGTGCTGTCCTTTGAATGAAACATTAAAATGAGGTCCAGTCTGCCTTTACTGGTGGTTCAGATGGGACTTTCGAGATCCCATATCATGTCTCAGAAAGTATAGTGGTATTTTTATTAAAACAATATATTATACATAAATAACACATTCATATCATACATTAAAATGCCATGTTCTTATGCCATCAATTAACAAATAACATAGTGGAAAAAGAAAAAATCACCAAGAAAAACCATCACCATATAGAAAGTGTTCCTAATACCTCTGGCTCTTTTTCATTTAATCAAACCAAGTTACCCTGTTCCAAAAATAGTATATATTTCTTTCCTTAAACTCATATATTCTTTTCTCTTATATCTTTAATTTCATCATCATTTGTAGTAATGCACTCCATGGAAAGATTATTTTCTGTAAACTAAATTTAAAACAAGCTTGCCATATACACCATTTCAAGCAAGCAAACAAGCAAATAAAACCAGTATTATACTAGTATTCCACTTTTTATAAGCAGTTCCAAGATCACCCAGTACTAGTTGATTATAAGTCTAATTAATTATTCATGAGCTAAGCTAGCTCACTGATTGGCTACAGTCGGAGGTTTGAAATCTCTTAAAGTACCCTGCATGCGCAGCCGCACAGCTGATCACGCACTCTACGCTGACAGCAGTGGTGGCAAAACAATTGTTTCCAGCGCTGCTGTCACTGTTCACCATCAGTCGAAGCATTGTGCAGTAGTGACTGTGACATTCGGCAAACCATGGACTGTTTTGAAGTTCTAAAATGAAATGTCATTAGCTTGTTTTCCTTTACCAGCATGACTGTTAGCTATTGAAAGTAATGAATTATTCATAGCTTTGGTGACGAGCTTGAATTTCATTTGCAGTGTAGCTTATGTTTTTAAATATTCAAATTCACAGTGTAGTTGGTAATTCGTGACACTCCATGGAATGTCACTGGTGATTGGCTACTTCAGTAAGTGTTGACATTGCATATTCATTACGGTTACAACAGTCTTGTTGCCAAAACAGTTTACTGTGTAAAATTTCTGAAATAAAATACAAAAAGGAACACTTTCACATTCCTGACCATTGTTACTTAACAGTTTCAGGATACCCAGAGTAAACTGTGACATGACACAATCCTGAGTATGGAAGGCCACGTTACCACAAACTAGAGCTGGCAGCACACAGCAGTGTGAGTGCGTGCTACAAATTAAAAACAACAAACCAAATAGAAAGTTCCCCAAAATGTTATTACTGCAATTAGACTTATAATGTAATAATGAATTCATAGTCATTCATTTCCTGGGGGTTAATGACTGGCTGGTGGGGTTGGCTCTTGACTCACCTCAGGCCCACCCTCTCCTCTGGCTGGTCATTAATCTCCAGGAAATGACTGTTTAGTTATTATTATTGTTTAATTATATGCAGGACCCTGATGTTCTGTGGCACTTTGTCCTGATTTCATGGCAGGGCTCCTAGGATTCTGTGTCAGCATTTTCTGATTTCTGCAGCATGATTTATTATTTCTGTGGCAGAATGCAGTCCTGCCATTGGCAAAATTTAATGTGATGTCATCAGTGACATCACATGCTAACTTATAGAGGAGGGCTTCAGGATAAATGGGATGGGGAAGGGAGACAGGAACTATAGAAAAACTATGTTTCAATGAAAATTCACTAAGTCTGAATTCTGAAGCACTGTATATATTCTGTGGCATGGTGCAAATTATGTGGCTACAGAATTGCAGAAATCAGGGATCTTGATTATATGTAACTTCCTTAAATTTTGGTTCCTTCCATGCAGTAGCTAAAGATGCCCACAAAGTGGCAATATAAGTACACATGAGAAAAATATTTTCCACTGTCTCAATCTGCTGTCCACATTCAGGTCAGGACAACTTATTTCCTCAATACTTTTATGCTTGGCACTTCCTTTCACGTTTAACCTCCCATGAACACTCAGTCACACTGTAGCCTGCATTTTCTTCAGTATCCTAGAGTCTATTAATTGTTGCACTATTACATCATCTAAACTCTGTATTTAGGGTCAAATATTGGAGAACTAAAAACAATGTTATAAGGATGTTTCATTATTATTCTTAATATTACTTATGGATATATTATTGGGGTATTTTATTTATAAAAATACCAAAACATAATTCTTATTCAACTAATACAACAGTGAACTAACACTTGTAAATAATGCCACATACCATAAGTTACAAAGGAAAGGACAGGCAGAGCTACTAGTACAGTACAAGATATTCTAATAACACTAACTTGAAGTTATGTTAGCCAATGCATTCTACTCCATAAATCAGCAAACTGGATCCTAGTTAAACTTATAAATTCTTTAAAGTTCAGTGACCTCATAATGCACTTTATGGAATACCTCAAGGATGGAAAGTTCTTTCTGATGTAGTTCCCATTGGCATCTTTCTTGCCAAATTGCCCATTTTAAACAGGCATAAATAACATAAACAGTGTCTTGGTTCCATTTCGCCTCACAGTAGTCAAATTACCTAAAACAGAATGTCAAAGTAATAATATTATAATTACTGGGTAGCACTTTTTCCAGTAGGAAAACCCAGTTATAATGGCAAATTATAACCAGGTTTTCCTTGGATCGCCATATGCCAGTCATGCCGTCTTCCTTCAGCGCATGAGGGTTGGAGTATTACACCATCGTAGTTGGCACTGAATGTTTTTAATAAAAAAAGTCTCCTCATATAGTCACTGGCAGGGAAAACCAAACACAAAATATTTAAACATACGTCTCATTTGGTTTCCCTGCCATCACGGAAGAGCCACTGGATCTACCCACCTCTTCCTACCAGAAGCACTCCACAACTCCCAACTGCCATTCACCAGTAAGTTTTAAAAATAAAAAAAAAATACCATACTTGTTCCACATAAGTAGATATCTGTGACTTGACAAATAAGTAGCTCACTGTAAGTTGGCAGACCATGGACCAGGACAGCACAGAATCGTGACTAGTCCGTGACTGCCTGAACGCCAGTCTATTTCCTGATTTTTACAATTGCTGAGGTGAAAAAGTGCATGTCAGCAATTATAAAAAATGAATATGGGGTGGTGTAGACTCGATTTCACACACCCTCGCTTTTGGGATGCATTTCATAAACCCCGAGGGCGTAATATGTTGCATCCTACAACGCCGGTGTGTGTAAAATCTTGTTACCACACCACCGCATATATTATTCTCCATATAATAAAGGTTCTTTCTGATGTGTTGCCACTAGGGGCCAGAATTATGTACTAAAAGAACAGTTAAAAATAAATGTTGCATTGTTTCCAAATACCCAGCACATTGTACTGAGGACACATTCTTTCTGCTACAACTTTTTGCTTATGATTATTTCTAACATTTAATTTCTCATGACTACATATCCACACTGTATCCCACATGTTGCTTGGGATCTGAGGTTCTATGATAGATTCTAGAATACAGTGACTGAAGACTGTATTGCTGCTGGGAAACACAGGTTCTTTATAAGAAAAACTATACATAATTGTGGAGTAAATCTATTCTCTCTGTTAGGATTCAGTCTGTGCCATACTAAGTTTCCATTGTTTTAGCTGAAAGTAAAATTCTTTAGCCAGATAGTCAAAGGGTTGTGCCTGGCACAATCAGATTGCTGCAGCGCAACCCCAGAAATAGGCTCCAGGGCAATATTCAAATGAGGACTTGCACAGTGCAAGTCCCAATCACGCAGGCACCATGAAAATGTATGCGGTGCATCTCCAGGGGTGTGCCCATGCATATGGCACATCCCAATATTCAGCCCAGGATGTGCAGTGCATGTACTGGCACAACCCTGAGATGCGCTGCATACTGGGCACAAAGTTGAGCCCAAAAAAGGCTCAAATGTTAGCCACCCACAGGCAGGTTGTTGTAGTGCAGGGCACAACACAGCAGCCGCCAGCCATGGGTAGCTCCACCCCAGAACACCATCCACAAGCACCCACAATTTCCCTCATGGTCCAGTGGCACCCCCTTCCTCCTGTAGTCTGATCACCATAAAATTCCTTATAAATGATTCCCTGGTAGTCTAGTGGTACCTCCCTTACTCCCTGTAGCCCGATTACCATGAAATGTCATTTACAATATTCCCTGGTGGTCGAGTGGTACCCCTCCCTCCCCATAGCTGTGAACACCAAATATAATGGGAAATATAGTGTGGACCAATGGGCTCACAGCTGATACTGTAAGCTGTCATTCAGTGGGGAGCTGGGTGGTATGCGGTAGGTCTGCTGCTGCCCACTGATGATGGCAGGGAGCTGAGTGGGCAGGGTGTCCTGTGAGAGTGTGGGGTAGGGGGGTGAAACTGGACCACCAGAGAGTTAGTTCACTATGGTGCACGGCGATCAGGGTTATGGATGTGGTGGTGGGGTACGCTAGACTACCAGGGATATATCTCCAATTATATTTGGTGATCATGGCTACAGGGAGGGAGAGGGTACCAGTAGACTTCAGGGAATCATTTAATAGGTATTTTATGGTGATCAGGCTACGGAGAGGGAGTGGGTGCCACTAGACTACCAGAGAATAATTTAAAAGTCATTTTCAGCAATCGGGTGACAGGGAGGAGGAGGGTGCCACTAGACTACCACGGAAGGTTGGACAGGGAATTCTATGGTGATCTGGGCTGTGGGAGGTGCCCCTAGACTCCCTCTGGCAGCACCACATGCTGTGCAGGGCACCATGCGCATTTCGTAGCCCTGCCTCACATCTCATGCAAATGGGGCCATAATGACATGCAAATGGCCCCATTTGCACCTGCATACATTATGGCCCCATTTGCATACTGCCAGCTGAATATCAGGAACTAAGCACAGCGTACATTGTTACGGTGGTGCAGTTCCATTCCTGGTATTCAGCCTTGTTCAGAGATGTGCCAGTGCATCATATTTGCACAGTGTGCATTGCCTGATATATTCAGAGGAGATGCACCATTGCTCATTTCTTTTGAATATATCCTTGGATTCACCAGCCCAGCACTGTTGTGCTGCACCACCACATGCGCCATTGCCAGGTGCAACTCTGAATATCAGGCCCTTAATATACAATGGGAGGATTCCTTTTCACAGCCCTGAGTTCCCTCTTTCCCTCAGGGGATCAGTGTCTACACCGCTCTGATAATAGGCTGGTTCAGGGCAACATTGTCTTTTACAGAAGTGGTTTTATAGTAGATTTAAAAATAACTAAAGAAAAAACCGGCATAAATTCAATCACCCATTATCTGTATAAACCACAATGGTATCCACTGGGATGGCGGCTGAATATGAGTGACCAACAAAATGGTGACTCATATTCAATACTTCTTCATGGGCTACACTACAAGGATAGCGACCTAAGCAAAAGAAACGGAAGGGTGAATGGAAGGAGAGGATAGCTAAGGGAAGGAAGGGGAGGAATAGGAGGAGGGTTTGTGAGGGGCAGTGTACCTGCTACAGCTGAGTCAGCCATGTGGTGTGGTAGTGAGAGTGGCTAGCTGCAGTACAGCAGGTTCTAGGTTTGGGGCTTGGTTCAAGAAAGAATTTTGCCACTGGCTGCCACTGAGTCAATATTTTTTTGTTGGAGTCTGAGTGTCGCTCTTCCCTGACTTGCACCCTGGAGTTGAGAATCCTTTAGTATGGCGGGTGCGGGGGTGAAGCATAAATACTCAAACTCCTTGCTGGATTTTTTGCCAGCATGTGTATATCGCCAGTTTGCTTTTGGTGATATTCTGCACACTTGCTATAATAGCGATCATTGTTTTGCGGTCACTGTTATGACAGAGATCCTTCTACAACATTTTACTAGTATTTGATACCTATATATGTTTAAAATGATTTACCCAATCATCTGTTTAACTGTTATGCATACATTATACTTTCTGTTTTCATCTGCAGTAAGAAGATAGTGGTCATAAAGCGGGGCCGAATCAGGGATATGGAAGGTGATGAGCACTGTACCTGGGTTGGTCCTGATGCTTTCCAGTGTGTTCATTTACAAGACTGATGAAAGCATATGAGACAGAATGTGTGTCTGTCTGTGAATGACATCAAGATGTGTGGTTGGACAGTGAGGGAGGAATAAGGAATTAAGACAAAACCTTGCAAAATTGGAGAGATGGTCTGGAATTAGGCAACTAAAAGTCAGCCAGCTGAGGAAAGCAAGAAATGATGCATGCTGTTAACAAGCAAAAATAATTTAATGAACATCAAAGTGTTGACCAACACAGCCAATTTCCGCAATTTTGGTGCACTGTCACTTTGTCAGGGAGTGTGGCCAAAGACATAAAACACCCATTTAAATACAATCTATAACAAATCACATGACCCATTTAAAATAGTGCTGCCTGTTACATGATTATGTGTGGTTCATAGCTCAGTGCTTATGTAACATGTAGATGGTTGTTGGATACAGAGGCCAGCATTAAGAGGAAATGTTAATTAGGTAGTAGTATAGAATGTTTGTGCTTAGGTACTTGGATGCTTGAATTGATTTGTTTGATAATATTTGATGGTTTTAGCCTTTCTCTGTATCCCACCTGTAGGAGCGAAAGCTTGGCTTAGAATTATGAAAGCCCAAAAGGAATATATATATATATATATATATATATATAGATATACCACTCTGAGGTGTGCCGTGCGCTGTGATATCATGCGGGGCCGCGGGCGAGTCGTCGAACCACTAAGGCGTGCGTATATCGAGAGTGCACACACACCTCAGAGTGGTATATCTATCTTATAAAATGGCTATAGATTTTTTGGGGGTGGGTGGAAAAAGTAGTCCTTCTGTGTAGTTGGTAATTAAATGATATGTTGGCAGAGGTGTACAATAAAGTTGTATTGAAAAATGAGGAAGGCAAGTATGATTGGGAGCACTTTTGGTGTGAAAAGAACTGTATTTGTAAATAGAATTTAACTTTTACTAGCCCTTTTGGTGTGAAAAAACTATGTCTTAAAGGACTTTCACTTTAATTGCGAATGTATGCATAGTCAGCGTGCTCATTTTAGAAAGTGAGAAGCTATTCGAGCTGAAAGTAAGCCATGCTGTGTTTAAAAATCAGAAAAATGACTGCCTTGTGTTAGTTTCTGTTGCCTTTCGGTAATAGTTCCATGTGTATCTGCGGAGGAGGCGAGGGGGATGGGTCGAGGCGGGTGAGCAGTTGGGAAGGTGAAGGAGTGAGGCAGGTGTTGCCATGGCAACACTGGCTCTTTCTATGTTTGAGTGCCGAGCTAGCTCTATCATCGCCTGTTCACATACAATGCAGCCTGCCGAGGAGAAACAACGAAGATCACTGCGATTTTTAAACACAACTGCCCGACTTTCAGCTACGTATTTAACTCTCACTAAAATAATTTTCCAGCAATCACCTACATTCGACGTCAAAAAATGAAATCGGGCACAGATAGCAGTATTCTCAGTGGAAAGGCAGCTTTTTTACAGAAATGAAGAGAAGACAACAAAAAAATGTATGTTCTAATTTTATATATACCGTTAGGTTTCTGTTAATCAGACTGATTGGTCACAGTGGTTACAGTAATAAAAGTGGTTGTACACTGTGACACTGTGAAAATGGCAGGCAGGATTTGATTTTAAATTAAATTTTAAGTAAAGATTAATGGTAGGATGAAGAGATCTGTTTCTACAGTGTGGGGCTACTACTGGTATATTTACTTATGGGTGTGGGTGTCAGTTGCATATGTGTGTTAGTGTGGGTGTCTAGCTGCACCAGGTGTGGAGTGGTCTGCTGCTGGTGAAAAGGTTTTGAGGACTGGAAAGTAGTTCAGGCGATGCGGTCGAGAGGAAGGTGTGCGGTCGTTGGGAAATAATGCACGGTCATGTGACGTGTTTTGTCCAATTGTATAAGTGGGATTTTATGATTTTACCACACCATTTTATATATATATATATATATATATATATATATATATATATATATCAACGCTTGTTCTTAACTGAATGCTGAAGAGTCATGCATGACAACACTTAATAATGATAGGAATAGACGATCACCTCCTCCAACTCCAGAGAGTATGACCAGTAGCACTCAGAAGAGGAAACAACCCTTTGGGGAACCTCTGAGGACCCATGGCTACTGACCTGCCCATCCTCCTAGGCATACTAAAGGAGAGACATCCTAATTAAACTAAATTAATCAGTTAAATCTGAATTTTTAATTTGTAGAATTAATCCAGATAAATGGAGCTTAAGAACTGAATTGTAAATGTCCAGTGAAGTAATTTCCTCCTTAATAAAGTCCGAGTCCAAGAATCCATGTACAATTTGGAATGATGGAAAGAGGATATGAAGAACTTTCTTCCAGACTTCAGTTGATATGGGGCATAATCCAGAAAATGTAGGACGGTGGAGATGGAGTTGATGACTGACGATTCAATACTGAAGACCAGACGCAGATAGTTGCACCCAAGCTTTGACGTCAATTAGGCAGGATGAATAGAAGTAGTATGACTTCCAGGTTTCTAATAATAGAGGCTTGTACATTACGTGAATGAGAGAAGGCTTGAAGCCAGGCTACCGACTGATGAATCCAGTTCTGATAAGTAAAGTATAGTCTTGGGAATTGATATGAAAGCAACGGCTAAAAAGCTGAGCTGGAATATGGCAGGCTGTAGAGGATAATTGGAGACACTGGTGCGAGGTTATGAAGCATCCAAGTAGTAGAACATAGTGAGCCCAAAAGAGTAAGCAAGACAGGTGGACGCGAATCAAGAGAGAAATAGGAAGCAAGGAATGCACCAACGTAGGCAGATGAGAAGGAATGAGACATGGCAACTAGCTCCCTGGCAAAAGCGCAGCTAACTGACAGCTAGTGAGGTAGAGAGAGGCGCTGATTCCAGGTATGGAGCGCAGCCAGACCTATGGAGGTCCGCTGGAGAACTAGAGCATGGCAGGTAGGCCTTTGATGAGATGTGCAGCAAATTCATCAGCTTAAATCAGTTCAGAGCAGAGGAGCACTGCATTCAGAAGGCAGACCCAGAGAAAGGCATGGAGCTGATGACTGATGTATCCAGATCAAGGATGGCAGAGATCGCATTGAAGAGACTGAGGCAGAGATGGCAACTGGATGAGAGGAATAACATCTAAAACTGCAGGTATGCAAAGTTCGAGGCAGGAAAACCAGACGAGACCCAAAGAGTCCTAGATGGAGATAACTGAAGAGCTGAATCAAATGAAGTAGCATTGGCACAGGGTCTGAAGAGGTAGAGCTTAATCAGGATATTGAAGGTCTGCAGGAGATGCTAACTAGGTGTCCTGAAAGGTGAAGCAACAGTAAGTCCATGGTTGAGGCAGCAGGGCAAATTAACCAAGAAAAGACGATGAACAAAGAAACGACCAGATGCAATCCAGGAAAGGGCTTTCGGCTGGCCGACATGGCATCATGTAGGCGATAGTAGAATGTGTGAATCTCCAGGCTCCAAGCAGGGCAAAGCAGAATGAGAGCATAAGGAGGAAACCCCCCCAGCCCATGGCGAAGGCAGGTCGAGAAGCAGACAAGTAGGTAAACCTCCCAGCTGGATGGGCGAAGGCAGGTCATAGAAGCATGTGATGAGAAGATAAGCCTCCCAGCCTGATGGGCAAAGGCAGGACATAAAGAAGCAGTCGAGTAGTATGGAAACCTCCCAGCCCAATGGGCAAGCAGGTCATAGAAGTAGGCGAGTAAGGTGTAGCAACAAATAGGAACAGAGGACCTCCGGGGCCCATGGGGCACATGCCTAACTAAAGGTGAAGGCGGAATGCCAAACTGCATGGAAGGTAGAGGGTCATGTCCTGGTAGATAGGAACACAGTAAATAAGTAAACATAGGGAAGATGGATGCCAGCTCAGGAGGAGCGCAGTAGATTGTAATGGAAGATTAGTGTGATGACCTCTAACCTCTGTAAGGGCAAAGCAGGTAATATGAGCAAGTAAGGTAAGAAGGGAACCTGTAATCGAAATGTAGTAAGCAAGGCACGATGAAGACATAAAAGCAGGGAAGCAGGGCAAAGCATCCAAAGAATAGGTGATTGAATGTTGAAACATCAAATGTGAATCCATAGTAAGGAGCTCCTGGGCTGGCTGACATGGCAGCAGGTAGGCATATGGTAGAATGCGAATCTCCAGGCTCCGAGCTTGGCAAACAGGTATGGAGCTCTCAAGGCTAGCAATTGATAGATAGGTAGATGGAGTAATTGTATCCAGGTTTCGACGCAGGCGCAGGCAGGATGACATAGAAGTAGTACACTCCAGGATTACAACCTTGACTGTGCTGGTAAACTGGTACATTGCAGCTAGCCTGTAGGCTAGTGAGCACAGTCAGTCCCCACAGAGGTCAGTGGATTAGAATGAATGAATAGAGAGCAAAGAGTAGATCCGGGCGTAGTATCATGGGAATAGTGCAATCCACAGGTGACCATATATGATCCAGTTTAGGTGAAGTTGTACTAGTTGAGTAATTATAGCAATGAGGAATTCTTCCCAGGAAGAAATGGGAGAAGGTGCGAGCCACATGTAACGAGTTGTATCAAGGGATCTGCATGGAGGTCAGTAGCAGTAGTAGAAGTCATCGTGTATACATGTATGAGATGCAAGAAAGTAGCTATGAAGACAAACAAGTATGTGGGAATTGATAGCAATAGTACTGAAATTATGAAGCTGAGTGGGTAAGCAGCACAAGATGATGCCAAAGAGATGAGTGCAGGGAACGTATGGCATTGATGATGAGTCATAGTTCCTTGTGTGAATGAGCACGAATGGTTTCACCTTACATATCTCAGATATGCTACTGAAAGGAGCTTGTAGGCAGTTCAATGAAAAGTCTGTGGCAGGATTCATCATGTACAACAAATACATATGCCAGGCAAAAGCAACACCCATCTCCAAATGAATAGGTGTCATGTTTGCAGCGCCCTACTCACATAGTCCCACTATCTCTGGGAACACTGAAAACAGCATGCATTCTGCTCTTGATTGATTACCATGTAGTTGCCCAAAGGAACAAATTCAGCAGATGACTGAATTTCAATGTCTGGCTAATGCTGGTACGAGTTCGTAGTATGAGTAGGTGAGTCACGAAGGCTATGCAGGGAGAGCTAGAGGCACCAACCACAAATATGGAGGCACAGAGCAGGAGTGGAAGCTCAGTACATGAGGCCATGGAACGCAGAAGGCAACTGCGCCCGAGCCACATGAAGCAGACTAGAGGGCTGAATGGGAAATGAGGCAGCAGTAGAAAGGGCAGGCAGCTGTATGGGCCGACCAAAGATGTTGCACAACTAGCAACTGCTAGTTGAAGTAATGCAGTGAGTGGACGGTGTTCAGTAGCAGTAGAAAGCGGCGGATGAGATAATGGTGGCAGGAGGAGCATACAGGAATCCAACAGGCAGTGGCTGGCTGATCGAGGAGGAGCTGAACAAGCAGCCAATGCCGGAGAAATGAGAAGCGCAAAGAACTAGCATGGAACTGGGCCACCAAAGGAGGAAGTGAAAAGAGAAGGCAAGTACGTGGCAGGAAAGGGGAGCATAGGCAGGAAAGAGGTGCAGGGTAATGAAGCAAGGGGAGAACCAAACAAACTGACAGGACTAAACAATGGAAGAAAGGAATGGGAGGGGAGCAGCCATGGCCCAGCACGCCAGCCAGTGCAGGAGTGCGACTCACCTAAGCAGAGTGAGTCAACTGCTCTATTACAGGCTATGGAGGAAGAGCTCTTCCCCACATAATCCGGCTACTCCTGCAATTGATCGCAATATGATGACAAGGCAAATAGATTTTGTTTTAAAGCTGATAAGTCAAATAGATAACCTCACTAAGGCAAAATTACGTTTTTTTCTGCTGGCTTCCTTTCTGAGGAGCCACCAGCCCTGTCCCCAACGCTCACCATCTGGCATTGACCTAGGCCCAGGGCTAAACCCTCCTGGTGGGGCCGGTGGGGTTCCCCAACTCCCACTGGAGACCAGGTTCAAGGGCCAGTGCCATGGCTGGCCAGGAGCGGTGCCTGTGAGGTGCCCTCCACCATTTTGTAGTGGCAATTGATTTTGTGCTTTTTCTCCCCTGGAGTTGAGTTATGCAATGACACTTGCAGAGTGGAGTGCACACGTGTCATGTACTTCCTCCAAGTGTCTGCCCTGACTCCTCCCCTGTCTACAGTGTGGCATCCATGTCATCCACCTCCGCTAGGGAGCAGACAGGTGCTGACATCTGAAAACCCACCTTCTTGTAGAAGGAGGCAGTGCATCAGATGCTCAATCCTTCTCTGCCTCTGCCGAGCCCGGTGGCCTGTGCTCGTTCCTAAACATGGGTCACCAGCAATGCGCCAGGTAAGGCATCCAGTGCCTCAGCCCTCAGCACCACTGGGCCAATAAGTTATGAGTTTTTAACACATTAACATAGTACTTCATGCCACCAGTACTCATCCCTTCCACTCATTTCATCTATTCCCTACAGGTAGCTTCTGCATTTACAGAAACTGCTCAAGTGAGTGTAATCGGTAGTCCTATTTTAAAATGGATCATGCAGTTTGCTACAGATTGTATTTAAATGGATGCTTTATGTCTTTGGGCACACCTCCCTTATGAAGTAAAAGTACAACACGAAACACCAGGAAGTTGGCTCTGTTGGTCACCACTTTGAGACCTATCACATTAGTTTTGCACGTAAACAGCGGGAAATGTTTTCATGCTTTCCTTGCTTTGCAATTGCCTTAATGGTGGCATCTATTACATCCGTGCAATGCAGATTTTCTTGAGTTTCAACTAAAATTAAACACCAAAAGTGTAGGAAAGTAGTGTTGGGAAGAAGAAATGAAAAGGCTGAATACTGGATGGCAAGAGCATATCGTGGTGCAAACTATAGAAGAGAAGGACATAGAAGTCACACTCAATGATAGTCTTAAGACCTCAGCACACTATGATAAGGTATACAATAAAAATGAACAGGTGCTGGGATTCATAAGGAGGGCCTTCTTGAGTTGGAGAAGGAGTGATCCTGCCCTGTACAGGTTACTGGTCAATCCACACTTGGGGACTGTGTCCATTTTGGGGCCCACATCTGAAAAGGATAGGGACCTCCAGGAATCAGTTCAGAGAAGAGTGACCAAGATGCTCACTGCCCAGCAAGGGAGGTCCTATGAGAAGGGACTGGAGGACCTAGGCATGTGATCACTGGAGACTAGAAGAAGGGGCATGACTGAAACCTTCAAGTACCTGAAATGTATCAACAGAGTGTACATCCAAGACTGTTTAGGCTTCACAAGGCACATTTACAAGGCGGCACAACCTGAAACTAGTGGGAGGCAAGTTCAGTAAGAACACAAGGTGGTACATTCTGTTATTCAAATAATAGATACATTTGAACATGGGTGGGACAGATTCACTAGAACTTAGGAGGCTATTGCAAAGGAGGAGGTAGAGGGTAATATGGGTGCAGCCCAGAGAAAGTGGGTATGGTCTAGACAGCATGCAGTCTAGCAACTACTAGACTGGCACCTTGACTGAGTAGGGACCAGACAGACTGGATGAAACTATGGTCTTTATTTGCCTGCATAATTCTAGATTTCTATGTGATCCCAGAATTCTTACTTTAGAACAGAATATTTCTTATTAATGGGAACATCTTTTACTACAGTTACAAACTTACAAAGAAAGATGTTTGTCAGGTGGGAGGAATACTGTCTGGATACCAGATATTTTTAATAATGTATAGGAGGACCAGTAAGGGGTGGGCAGGATATAACTGGGGAGCCCCATGGCACTCCTCCCTCTTCTTTTACTAGTACAAGCATTCCCTAGTGGCCAGCAGTACCCATTCCTTCTCCCTGTCCTGTACCATGCACTTGATGGTGTCTAACAACACTACCTCCTTTTGCCACCCTATGCCAAGCACTCTCTGGTGTCCAGTTGCGCAAATAACTCCTGTCCATACCAAACATTCCGTGGTGTTAAATAGCATCTCCATCGACTGATGCAGCCCCCATTATTGGGGGCTGTATCAATGATGGGAGATGCAACCCCATTACTGAGGGCTCATTTCCCATCCACTGATGCTGCCACAAGTAATGATTCCCACTTCACCTTTCTGTTGGTCTTTGATATTTCCTTGCTCCACACATCCCTGAACATCCTTAAAACATTCCTGGTGTCCTGTGGTACTCAACACCCCATGGCACCCTCTCCCAGATGACTGGCACTGTTTTCTGTATGAAGTATAAAAAGGCAAAAGGCAATGGGCACAGGCATCAGCTTACAAGGTGCTATAGAACAATGTTACAGAGCAACAATTCAATGGTGCAAGAGAAGGCAAACAGTGCAATACAATGTAGAGCATCATTAAGTGAACAATATTAGAGAACATCAATTCAGCAGTGTAAGATAAGGTGAACTGTTCAATACAATGTAGCAGCAATTCAACATGATATGGCATTAGTGGACAATGTTACAGAGCAAAAATTCAGCAGTACAAGATAAGGTGAACTGTTCAATACAATGTAGCAGCAATTCAACATTATATGGCATTAGTGGACAATGTTACAGAGCAACAATTCAGCAGAATAAGAAGGCAAACTGTTCAATACAATGTATCAGCAATTCAACAAGGTATGGCATTAGTGGACAATATCACAGAGCAACAATTCAACAGTACAAGATAAAGTGAACTGTTCAATGCAGTGTTGCAGCAATTAAACTATTAAACAAGGTGCAGAAGGAATGAAAATGTTACAGATGATCAATTCAGTAGTGCAAGGAAGGGTAATAGTGCAGTGCAGTGCAGCAGCAATTAAACAAGGTACAAAAGGACAACATCAATCAATTAAGCAATGCAAAATTTCTGAAGACAAACATGCAACACAGTGTAGCAGAGAACAATCTATTTGGCTAAACAGGTTTAGGACCAGTTATTGGAGATGTTGACATGGAGCAAGAGATTCCAGTGTGTGTATAGGAGGAAATTGGATAGTAAGGAGAGGTTAGACCAAAGACACAGAAGACAGTAAGATAAGACTGACTGGTCTACAGAAGACTTAAAGCAAAGGAGGAGAATGAGCAGGAACCACTGGAGGAAAGGGAGTACTATAGGACACAGCAACAGGAAAGGATGAAGCTAGGGATGTGGAGGGGTTCAGGTGGGGTGGGCGTATCAGGGAGGGATGGGAACCAGCAGTTGAGGTAAGGATCTGGGAATCAACAAGAAGGGATATGGGACATTTTGTTTTTTATGGAGACCAGTATTCTTCTTTCAAAAAGAAATGGGCAAGTGTGTGTGTGTGTGTGTGTGTGTGTGTGTGTGTGTGTGTTGGGGGCAGAAACGGACTGGAGATCAGTGAGAAATGTATGCATAAATTATTGTATTTTGATGGGATTGGCATTAAAGAAGATTTATGGAACCCTGTCCCTAGGTCCATCCATATTTCTTCCTCAGTAGAAAGTTTTAAAATAAACTTAAAGCATTGCTTTTTCCCAAGCATTTGTTGGAGACTAAGTGGGCATTTTAGGTTTGTCACTTGTTAAAAATGTTTAATTTATTTTGCATTCTGCTAAATTTGAGTTTAGTAATTAATTGTTATTTTAGATTTTCTTGCAAAATGCTTTATGCCTGGAAGCGCAATATATAAATAAAAAGCTACAGTATCTTTATCTGTCTCTCTTTCTGTCATTCATCTATATCTATCAATCTATCTATCTATCTACCTCTCAATCTATCTGTCTGTCTCTCTGTATCTATCTACTATATATGGATTGATGTTGGTGCAGGAGCTAAGGAGGATTGGGGACCAGCAGAAAGGCAGATGCTCAGCAGGAGAGGGTAGTATTCTTCTTTGATTGTTTTTAAAGCTGGTTTTTGCCTAACACTAGGGATGGGCTATCAATGCCAGATTTTTGTTTGTGGGCCACTTGCTGACACAAATCACTGCGAGAGGATTGTTTTCTTGGCACCACAGATAGGCTCCCTGTGCCAGTATAAATATTAGGTGCATTGTGTGTCAGCAGTGGGATCAGCTCATGTTTACAGTCACTTCAGTACCAGTCTCATATTGCTCATGAAGCGCACTGGATACAATGGCACAGATATTCAAAGAGTGAGAGCCATGCGCAATGGGGTTGGGCCTGCACAAGGTCGAAATTGTGCCATTCTGTGATATTCAGCGGGAGGCAGTTACCCCAGAAATCATGCTGAGCAACAGTGCAATGATAATGAAGGCATGCTGCAACTGAAGGGGAGAGAACCACGCATAAATGGTGCAGCAGCGATATTCAATGACTTGCGCCATGTGCAATAAGGGAGCAAGCAGAAGTTACACAATAGCGGAAATGAGCCAAAATAAAAGGAGCAAGGGAGAGGCGCAAAAATGCCTACAGGGAAGCCACATGAGGCAGAACTCTAGCCAGACAGACAGGGCAGGAGGGACACATAAGGCAGGCCAGGAAAGGGAACCCTGAGCACACAGGCACAGGGAAGGTGTGGGGAGCCACAGCCAGTGGAGAAGGGGAAGTGCCACACAGCACAGAGGCCACCACAGGCAGGTGTTCCAGTGCAGGGAAGTAGCAGGGAGGACAGTGGGGAATACAGTAACAGCTGCTAGGGGAGTGAACACAAGCCAGGGACATGGCCAGTGCCACCTTCCAGATGGAGGCCATTTGAGGGGGGTGAGAAGGGGAGGCAGGGGCATGGCCGTGGAAGGGCCCATCGGGCGGTATGCCCCCAACAGGCAGTAGCGAGCCTGCATCAGCCTGAGCTGTACACTGATACTGAGATTGTGGGCCGGTACCACCTGAATAGGGCAATTCTGAGGGTGGCTCTGTGAGCTGTGCAGTGATGTGATACAGGCACCCACACGACGGAGCCATGCCCTGTCAGTGGAGACTAAAGTAACAGCCTGCATGTGCTTGCTCATCATGGGTACCTTCCAGAGACCAACTGGGGACAACAGGCATAACCCAGTCGGCCATGTCATGCCACCTCACCCAATTCCTCAAGCACTGCTGCCACATGCTGTGGAGTACATCCATTTCCCCAGCACACGGCAGAGTGCACAGTAAACATACAGGAGTTCCACATGGTAGCATGTATGCCTGGCATGCTAGTGGCAATAGACTGCACCCATGTGGCCATCCACCACCTGGCCCGATGGGACCACACACATCAATCACAAGGGCTATGCCAGCATCAACTGCCAGGTGGTGTGCGATGCCAGGGGTGCATAATCAATGTCTGTGCCATGCACCCTGGGGAGCATGCGGTGCCTTCATCTGGCACCAGTTGGCACTGTGCCACAGATTCAAGAGTGGGGATATCCCCACTGGACACCTAGTGGGAGAGTATGCAAGCCACATGGACAATCATAGGGCCTGCAGGGGCATGGCCAGAGGTGACATGGGTAGTGGCCTACATGGCCCAGGGCAGGCGATGCTGATCCCCAAACTAACCTCCACCATCTACACACAGGTGACAGTGGATACCCACTCCATCGCTGGCTGCTCACACCCTACCAGTGGCCAATGACCCCATCGCAGCAATGCTACAATGAGGCACATGCCACCACATGTAATGTCATCGCGGTGTTCGGGATGCTAAAGGCACACTTCCATTGCCTGGACACCTCGGTGCGCCCTACAGTACAGCCCTCAAAGGCCTGTGGGCTATTCCTGGCCTGTTGCATCCTGCACAACATGGCCAACAAATGTAGGATAGCCATATAGGTCAAAGAGGGGACAGCAATAAGGGCGATGAGGACACGGTGATGATGGTGATGGGCAACCCCCCTTGGCCGACGGGACCCCGGACTGATCCGCTGGCACAGCCGCATGGGACACCATCACGGAGGAGCACTTCAACCAATCCAGGTAAGTCATGGGCCATGTGCAACAACTAGTGGCAAGGCGCAACCCACAAACACGCATGAACACACACCAGGGTGCATGCCATCAAGGAAGTGGCAGGGCACAGAAGCACACACACAACCATGGATGGGTGAGGATTAACATGCCACATGGACGGACACACACACGCACACACACAATGCACCAAATGTGCACAGAGGGCAGGAGGCACACTGACCCAGAATGCCAACCCTAGTAACACACATGTCCACAGGCACCACGCCCACTGCCTGTCCATGTGCGTGTATCAGATGTTGAGCACCAGTGCACATTGGTGTACAGCACAATGCAGGCATCATCATGCACACAACAACTGTGGACAGCAGCAGGGAGGGTGTGCAGGTGGACTTGTAGTCACGTGCAGGGCGGTACCCACCGTGCACTGCCCACTGAAACACACAATGCACACAGGGCAGCACCAGACAGTAGCTGCGCTGGGAGACAGGTCAGTCACGCGACACAGTGCTCCGGCCACCACGGATGCATGAGCGGCCTCGCTGAGACCCAGCAGCACTGACAGACTGACCACTGGCCTCATGGGGTGACACCGATGGTCCCCAGGGTTCCACTGTGAGCAGCGACCCGTGCTCACGCAGGGTTCTGCCAGCACACTGAACATGCCCTGCGCCAGGAGTGCTCAGGATGCCCACAGCTGAACCCAGTGTTGACAGGATGGAGTCGCACAATGCCGGAAGGGGTGGACAGTGCACTGCGTGGTGTCCGCGATGCAAGGGCACCTGACTGTGTGCCCATTGTGGCCATGACAGCAGTGAATGCCTGTGCATGCCTGTCAATGGCAGCGGTCACATCCTTCTGCAAGCGGTCCATCCCTGCCAGGATCAGATTGGTGTCCCTCGCCTCGACGCCCTCTGCCCACTCCAGAGCCACCGCTGCATCCACTGACATCACAAGCCACATCTGCTGCTGGACTGATGCTTGCAGTAGGCAGGTGTGCTCATCCAAGAGGTCATCTGCCTCCTCGGCATCCTGTCCCACAGGATGTGCATAGCCCTGATGATCAGTACCCCTTGAGGTGGGTGCTGTGCACCAGAACCAGGTCTGGGCATGTCCACAGGTGGTGCACAGACGCCACTGCTGAACTCAGTACCCCAAGCCCATTGGCCAACTGCTGATGCTGCCCCTCTGGCTGCCACTCCCCAGGGCTCATTGGTGCTGCCGCAGTAGCCGCAACAGTCCACTGTCCTGAACAGACACCAGTGCTGCCCCACTGGTGCCGGACAGGCACAGGCTGGGACTGTGCTGACACGCAGGCCTCCATGGCAGCACCACCCACAGCCATGGGTGTGCCCTGCTGTGTGGCCATCCCATGGCACCACAAGTGTCACTGCCCATGGCGTTAAGCGTCATCATCATCGGTGATGGACTCTGCATCGGCCCCAGTCACAGCATGCTGGAATCCATGGCGCCCGGCATGCTGGGACACAGGCAGGGCTTCCTCCACATCTGTTACAATGACATCAGTGTGGACAGCCAGGCAGCCCACTGTTGCAATGATCCACGTATACCTGTGGAGGTGGATGGGCCCTCCTCCATCTCCAGCTGACTGTCCTCAGTGGACAGGCCCACCACCGATGACCCAAGCAGATGCTCAGGATCTGTAAGGGAAAGCAAAGTCACATTACTGCATGTGACCTACCCTGCCCCCTCATAGACAGACCATGACTTACTATGCAGTGATGGGCCACCACCCGTCTGGAAGCCACCACCGGAACACCCTCAATGGCACTGCACTGCATGCTTCCAGCAAGCCTCTCCTCTTGTGGGGTCAGCTGTACCACCTCCGGCTGTCCCCCACCTGTTGCAGCTCATGCTGCCCTGATGGCAGCCACCTTCTCCTTTATCCTCCTCCTGTCTGTGCCCATCTTTTTCTTACACTCCTGCACGGAGTGCTGGTGGCTGCCATGCAGGTTCACAGCACGCACCACTTCCTCCCATGCAGCAGCACAGGCTTGAGGTGTTTCCTGCTGTCCACTGAGAAGTGGCTCCTGATCCAGGTGAGGCCTCAAATAGGGCTTCGGTTTTGGCCTTAGTAAAGTTAGGCCTCCTCCTCCTCCACCACTGTGTTCCTCCTCTCCAACAACTCTCGGTCATTATGTAGCCTGTAAGAATGGCAGTTGTTACCTGTGACTGTGCAGTCCCATGCATGTCCCTAAATCCACAGTCCACACTCCCAAACAGCATGCAACTCACCAATAGACTGCAGTAACCGACTATGGCCACTGCAGCCCAATGTCGCACTTTTATAGCACAACCCATGCAAATGAGGCGAGGTGCAACTTAAGTAGATGCAAATTGCAGTGCTGCGCCATTGAATGGTTGATTAGATGATTTGCTTATGACGGCTGAATATCACGCCTTGCGCTTTAGGCGCAATTGTGTTGAACATACTGAGCCAATGGCGCAGTTCTGTGACATGTGTAGTACACACCCCGCCCGCGCATGCTTGGGTTGCTGACAAAGGCGCCTGCCGTGCTGATGACGTGCAGCACGTGGTAGGCAATGCAGTCATGGCCACCATTGTGCCAGTGGTGCTATAGTGATGGTCACTACATGGCGCCTGTGGCACTGGGCCATCATAGGGCACTGGGCCAACTGCGTGGTAGACCGCTATGGCGGTGGCACACAGGCAGCCAATTGTGCTACATGCATTGAGTTCCAATGGCGCTGTGTGTGTCCATGCACCAGAGACCCTTGACCCTGTGCCTGACCTTTGCCCCCTAGGTGCCATGTGTCAGGCATGGTAGATTTCATCGCACTGTTCGGGTGACAGTGCTAGGAAATGGCAGCTGTACCGCACAGCATCTGCATGTGGGGAGTCACGATGCAGAGTGCCTAGTTGCCAAATTGAGCAATGAGAATGGCACGCGGAGGGCAACCAGTGGTCTGCAATAGAGCTGGCCAACCTAGTGGCCATTGTGGAGCCACACCATGGCCCACTGTTCAGGAGGTGCCCTGGACAGGTCCAGGACCCAGGTGTGGCAGGAGGTGGTCACTGCACTTGAGGAGGCCACAGGATGGGGAGGAGTGCTGAACAGTGCCGCCACAGGTACAGGGACCTGCAGCGGAGGGAGGCGGGAGCTACTGGCATGCCTGCAGGCCACGTGCCAGGAGGGACACAGTGCCACGGCCAGGTAGGGGTTGCGTCAACACACTTTTATCTTCTATATGGGTAACAGTGTTGTATGTGTCCAGCACATGGGGGGGGACCGTCCGGGGTTGGCTGTGGTGGTGTTCACAGGGTGTGGGGTGGGTGGGTCTGGCTGGGTGGGAGGGACACACCTGGGAGCAGGGGACTTTGCTATGGGATTGTACTGATGCTCCTCTCTCCATGTTTGCCCCACAGGCCTGGAGGAACACCGCCATGCCCGTGAAGAGTGGCAGCAGGAATAGCAGGGTGCCGCAAGGTGGGGCGAGGTCCTCACCGCCCACTGGACCAACCCGATGAAGGTGAGTGCCATACATCCATGATTACTATTGCATGCTGCGTGACACGGTGGGCAGTGGGGCATGGCCACCATCCATCGACACCACTGCCATGCATGTGACTTGTTACAGTCAACACTGTCCAGTGGCAATGCATGTCTGGGAGTGCATCAAGGGTGGTCCATGCGCACGGGTACATGGTTGTGCCACTGCCTTTGCACCACATAGTCATGTCACTAAACGGCCATGGTGGTGCTGTGCGTGACTTGGCTGGTGGGTGTGTGCAGCATTCCGCATGGCTGTATGCACCTGGGTGGGCAGGTCATGTGGACGTGATCACTGCGGGTGGTCACACACCATCACAGAGGTATGTCCCACGGCCGTATGCCATGCACAGTGGGCGGGCTGTATGGAGTAGTGCATTCACACCTATTGAATGTGCTCCCTTGTCCTAGGTACATGCCGTCTATGGGAAATAAGGGAGGTGCTGCGGGAGATACTCCTGGTGGCGAGGGCTTCGCTGGACATCCTCAGATGGATAGATGACACCGGAGTCCTGCGAAGGCACAGAGCTTGGAGGAGTCAGAGCGGGAGAGGCGCCCCACTAGGGATCAATCAGTCCCTGTATTCCCTACCCCTGGACCCACCCTCACACCCTCCCTTTCCCGTCCCATTTGTCCACCCCTGCCCCTACCTACCTCCACCTTGTTTGTGGCCCCCAACATTGAATATAGTTTCATGCATATTGTAAATAGTTGAATTTTATATGTTTGTTCAATACATATAATTTTGATATGAATACTGTGGTGGTCTCTGATTTGCAGCGGGCTATAGGTGCTCAGCTGCAGTGGTGTACATGGCGTCAGGGGTGGTGCAGTCATGGGTATGTGTGTGTGTGTCCGTGTGGAGGTGACTATGGTGTGGGGGTAGCTATCAGTCAGTGTCTGTGGTGTGTGTGTTGTGCCCTGTGCACTGGATGACTGTGTGCAGTGGTCCATGGAGCGTGCTTTGTGTCCATGGTGCACCCATCAGCATGTCCATGGCCTGTGCAGCTGACACACATACATGTCTGTGACCTGCACGGTCCGCTGGCATGTCAGTGGTGGCAGTCCTCGCAGGGCAGCCACTGTACTCGTCACATTGCTGGGTTGCCTTCTGTCACTGGTCTGGTGCAAGTCTGCCTCGGTGGCACTGTGGGCTCCACAGTTGTCCCACCTCCATGATGTGCCTCGTGTGTGTTGCAGGATGCACCCCACTGTCTGTGACTTGTGCTCCGGGTAACTGATGGTGGTGTCGGATCCACAGTGCCTGCGCTGGGGTGGCTGGCATGCCAGTGCCATGGAGTACTGTGGGTGTGTGTACACAGTTTATATGGGCTCACACTGGGGGCTTGGTTGCCCCACCACTGCATCCCTGTGTTGTTGTGCCATTGGGTATGGGTGGGTGTCTGTCCATACGCTGTGTGGCATCGGTGTGGTGCATGCTTCCACGCACCACTGTGGGTGTCTGTGCTGGCTGTTGTGGCCAGTGGTGGGTCGGGGTATGTCATTGGAATACTGTGCAGGGTGCTGTACCACTGGTGGTGGTGGTGTCCGGGCACGCCCTGTCCCATGTGGGGTACCTCATGTGCTGACACATGATTGGTCTCTCAGCAGTACCTCGGGGGACTATATATGGTGGCACTGTGTCTGCTGTTGTTGCATTGCTGTGTACTGCCACCCAGCTGATGAGTGCTCATTGTGGGGCTGGCTTGCATGGTTCTATGCGGTTGCACAGGGTTGCAGTGTCACAGTGGGGGTGGTGGCATGCATGGGGTTTCCTACAGTGGTGGTCACTGCTCATGGGGGTGTCTGGGGGTCACAGTGCAGGGTGTGCTCTGCATTGGGGATGGTGTGCACGGGGTGGTCAGCCCTCCTTGTGTGCCAGTCATAGCTGCTGGTAGGTGTGATGGGCACCATGGCCCGGCTGTGGGTTGTTTGCTTGTCTCCATGGGCCAGTAGTTATTCCAGCCCTCCCCAGTTGTGCAGTGCATGGGGTGTGGGGGTGATGTCTGTTCTGCTGTGTGTTCTTGTGCCCATCTGTGGCATGGATGGTGGGCCCCTACCTCCTGGTTGTGCAGTTGCATTGCTCTGCTGCTGGGGGGTGTCCCTGGTTGCACTATGGCGCCTCTGGACTGCCTAGCTGAACATCCCTTGTTATGCTATGGTGCATCAGATCTGCTCAGCTTCCCTCCCTAGTTGCATTATAGGCGCAGGTGGTGCGATATTCAGTCATCGGCTGCTAGGTGCAGTTTAGCCTGCTCTGTTTTGAATATTTGCGCTTTTTAGCATGGGCGCCATAGACTTGCGCTTGCTCCTGCTATTGCGCACTTTTTGGGCTCAGTTTGAATATCTGGGCCCCTGTGTATAAAAAATGCTGAATAACTGCTTTTTCTCCTGATACTGGACTAGTTATTGGGTGTTGCTTCCAGGCACCAGGAAGGGATTCGATACTGGCAGAATAGTTTGTGTTTTGTGTGTTTGGTTGGGGGCGGCTCTGAAATAAATGTTTTGTTTTGTGTCAGTATTCCTGACTGACAACTCAGTGTGCTGTTTAGAACACTGATACATATAAACTAATACATGGAGTGGTGTGTAATGAGAATTGTGCACACCCAAGGTATTGGATGCTGCATAAACCCTGAGAGCAAAGCCTGAGGAGTTTATCTTAGCATCCACACTGAGGTGTGTGTAAAATCTGAGTTTACACACCACCCATGTTTTATTTTATATAATTGCTGTGGTCATGTTTTTTCACCATAGCAATTATATAGAATATGTGATTCTTTGGTGCAGGAATCGGAAAGTCAGGCTGTTTTTTTTTTTAAAGAAGAACTTATTTATTTAGTAACTTCTGTAACATTTAATTGAAACAGGAGGCAACACTTTCAAAATTAGCCCAAGAAAACTTGAAGCACAAATAAGAAAACAAGAAAACTTGATCTAGAAAAGTAACAATGCAACTGGCAAGAAACTGCTGAACTAATAAACTTGAACAAGAAAAAAGTGTCAGTTCTTGTGGTTCCTTTGGCTTCCCTGGTGATGCTGCTCATATGACCTGCAGAGGAAGAGGGAGGAAAGCCAAAGGAGTTGATGATTCCCCAAAGTCTATGCTTGTCTGTAAAGAGGTATCTGAGCTAAAGCAGTATGTGATTTTTATTCTGTGGTGGGGTTTTCAAACACAGTAGCACGAGTGCTGTGTGGCTCATGATTTCTATAGGAAAAGATTCATGTGTTTGCTATTAGAACCAGCTGGTTATAACAGCAAATTACAAATGGCATCTCCTATGGGGAAAAACATGATCCAGTTATTATATATACAATAACATGAATGTTTCTGAGCATGCAGGAACATGACCTTTAATTCATATTTTTTTTGTAGTCTGGCTTGCTTTTCTCTTCCAGGCAGACCCGGAGAAACATAGAAACATAGACTTCGATGGCAGATAAGGACCGCTTGGCCACCTAGTCTACCCATTTCCTACCTAGAGGATAAGCTGCAGATCCTATTTAACCAACAGTGTATTTCTTCTACCCCCACAAAATTGCCTTATGTCTGTCCCATGCATTCTTGAATTCTCCCACAGTTCTAGACCCCGCAACCTCCTCAGGAAGGCTGTTCCATGCATCCACCACCCTCTCTGTGAAAAATACTTCCTCACATTGCCCCTAAGTCGTCCACCCTCTATCTTCAAATTGTGTCCCCTTGTTCTTGCAAATCTCTTTTCTGAAAGATGCTACCTCTTGGAATTTGTTGATTCCACTTGAGGTACTTGAATGTTTCTGTCATGTCCCCCTCCTCCTTTCCTCAAGGGTATACATATTAAGCTCCTTTAGCCTCTCCTCGTATGGTTTCTCTTGCAGACCCTGCACCTTTTTAGTTGCCCTCCTCTGAACTGCCTCCATTCTGTCTATGTCCTTGTGAGATGGTGTCTCCAGAACTGGACGCACACTCCAGATGAGGGGTCTCACCACTGTCTGTATAAGGATAACAACTTCCTGTTTTCTGCTGGTGATGCCTCTCCCTGTACATCCCAGTATCCCCAGCCCTCTCTACCACCATCTCACATTACTTGCCAACCTTAAGGTCATTCTGATATGATTACCCCAGGTCCCTTCTCCATTTTTGTTGTTGTTACCACCTCCCTCATTGTGTAATCTTCCCCTGGGTTTTTGTTTCCAGGTGCATTACTTTGCACTTCTTGGCATTGAAGCCAAGCTGCCATACTTCTGACCATTCCTCCAACCTTGCCAAGTCCCTTCTCATCCTTTCCATGCCTCCTTGTGTCAACCCTGTTGCAGATCTTGTGTCATCTGCAAAGAGGCATACTTTTCCTTCCAGTCCCTCTGCAAAGTCACTTATAAAGACATTAAAAGGACTGGACCCAGTACTGAACCCTGTGGTACCCACTAGAAACAACTCTTTCTTCAGAGTGGACTCCATTTACAATTACCTTCTTTGTCCTGTTGTTCGGCCACTGTTTTACCCAGGCTACCACTCTGGGACCCACTCCAAGGCTGGTTAATTTGACTACTAATCTTTGTGTGGGAATGTGTCAAATGCCTTGCTTAAGTCTAGGTAGGCCATGTCCACAGCCCCTCCCTGGTCTAGTACTTTGGTCACCCAGTCAAAGAAATCAATTAGATTTGCCTGGCATGACCTTCCGCCATGAACCCATGCTGCCTTGGGTCCTGTGCCCCACTGGCCTATAGGTACTCAACAATTCTTTCCTTCAGAAGTGATTCCATCACTTTCCCTACCACAGAGATCAAACTGACAGGTCTGTAGTTTCCTGCCTCTGTCTTGCTCCCACTTTTGTGAAGGGAATTCACATCAGCCTTATTCCAGTCCTCAGGTACCACACCATCCTCCCATGATGTTATAAAGGGTAGTCAGGGTAGTTCTCTGCTTAATTATTTTAGAATTCTGGGGTGAATTCCATCTGGACCCATTGCTTTGTCCACCCTCAGTTTTAGGAGTTCTTTCAGAACCCTTTCTTCTGTGAAAGGACTGGGATCAATTCTCTCCAGAGTGCTTCTGTTAATTGGATTAGGCACTCCCTACTTTCTCTATTGTGAATACTAAACAGAAGTATTCATTCAGTATCCCTGCACTTCACTGTCACTCTCTGCCCACCCACGATCCATTCTATTCAGCCTCACTATCCCTCCCTTTGTCTTCCTACGCTCCCTGATATACCTATAAAAGGTTTTATCCCCTTCTTAACTGTGCCTTTGCTATTCTGACTACCTCCCTGCTTTCTACTGCCTTAACTAGTACAGTTCTCTGTCCTGCTCCTTCTGTGTTTCTTTATACATCCTAAATGCTATATTTTTCTTGCTAACCTTCACCGCCACTTCTTTCGAGAACCATATTGGCTTTTTCTTTCATTTTGATTTGTTTATTTACTTCACATAAAGGCTTATTGCCTCTGTGATGTCAGTTTTGATAGTTCCCCATTGTTGCTCCACCCCTCCTTCTAGCCTGTTTGCTAGTGCTTTTCAAGGTACTCTCCCATCTTGCCAAAGTCAGCCCTCCTGAAGTCCAGAACCCTCACTTTTGTATGGCTTGACACTGTAGTTGAGTTTATCATGAACCATGCTGTTTGGTGGTCACTTGTTCCCAAATGGCTACCCACTTCTAGATCTGAGATCCTCTCACTGTCTCCATTTGCAGTATGAGGTCTAAGATTGCTCCCTCACCAGTAGGTTCCAAAACTAGCTGTCTGAGGCATGCTCCTGAAGGGCATCAAGAATGGCCCTGCTTTGGATGTGGCTGCAGAAAAGATGCTCCAGTTAACATCTGGCATATTAAGGTCCCCATCAAGAGTATCTCCTTTCTCTGCCATCCTAAGTATGCCTTCTATCATATCTGTGTTCATTCCTCCCCTGACATGGGGGCTGTATACAACCCTGTGCAGATTGTGGTGCCATTTCCAGTCTCTAAGGTGACCCACAGTGCCTTCTCTCCTCCCTGTTTACTTTTTGTTCAGTTGCTTTTATCCCTTCCCTACATAGAGAGCTACTCCCCATCTGCCCTCCCTGTCTCTCCTGTAGGTTGTGTACCCTGGTATTTTAACATCCCAGTCATGGTTCTCTGTGTACCATGTTTCTGTGACTGCTATGAATATCCAGGCATCCCTCTTCCATCAAGGCCACCAGTTCAGGGAGCTTGTTGCCCAGGCTATGGGCATTGGTACTCACTACCTCCATTTCTTGATGGCCTTACCCTTTTGCCCCATCCCTGTCCTTATTGTGTTTGTCACTTTCTCCATTTACCCTTGCACTTCTCCCTATTGACATTTCTATGTTGGTGTCTACCTCACTTAGTACCCTGATTTTTTGGGGAGGCTAGGATTTCCCTGCTCCTTTCCAGTGCCCCCGCTGCTAGTTTAAATGCTTGCCAATGAAGCATTTAAACCTATCTTCTAGGATCCTGGTTCCTCCTGGACAGATGCAGACCATCATGCCAGTATAGGCCTGCATCCATCCAGGTGGACCCCAGTCCCCAATGAAGTCAAATCTCTGATCTCTGCACCAGTTTTTCAACCACTGATTGAATCCCACCATGGTTCTCAAAGGAAGTGGCAGTGAAGGTTCAAGAGAAAAGAATGCATTCAGGAAGTACAAGGAATCACGGAAGGAGCAGGACAGAGAACTGTATCAGTTAAAGCAAAAGGAAGCTGGGAAGGCAGTCAGAACAGCAAAGGCCCAAACCGAGGAAAAGATAGCCAACTCAGTTAAGAAGCGGATAAAACCTTTATAGGTGCATCATGGAGTGAAGGAAGACCAAGGGAGGTATAGTGAGGCTTAATAAAGGGAGGGAGGGTGGGCAGAGGGTGACTGTGAAGAGGCAGAGATACTAAACAAATATTTTTGCTCAGTTTTACAAATGAAGAGGGAGGTACCTAAAACAAACAGTAGAAACACTCTGGATACAGAAGTTGATACCAGTCCATTTACAGAAGAAAGGGTTCTGAAAGAACTCTTAAAACTGAAGGTGGACAAAGCAATGGGGCATGATGGGATTCATCCCAGAATTCTAACAGAACTAAGGGTAGAACTAGTGACACCACTGACTACCCTCTTTGACAAATCATGGGAGGATGGGGTGGTACCTGAGGACTGGAGGAGGGCAGATGTGATTCCCTTCACAAAAGTGGGAGCAAGGCAGAAGCAGGAAACTACAGACCTGTTAGTTTAACCTCAGTGACAGGGAAAATGATGGAATCACTTCTGAAGGAAAGAATTGTCAAGTATCTAGAGGCCAGAGGGGCACAGGACCCAAGGTAGCATGGATTCACAGTGGAAGGTCATGCCAGACGAATCTGATAGATTTCTTTGACTGGGTGACCAAAGTAGTAGATCAGGAGGGGCTGTGGACATGGCCTACCTAGACTTTAGCAAGGCATTTGACACAGTCCCACACAAAAGATTAATATACAAGTTAGCCAGCCTGGGAGTGGGTCCCAAGATGACAGCCTGGGTAAAGAATTGGCTGGAGAATAGGACACAGAGAGTAATAGTAAATGGAGTTCACTCTGAAGAAAGGGGGTTACTAGTGGGGTACCGCAGGGTTTAGTATTAGGACTGGTCCTCTTCAATGTCTCTATAAGTGACATTGCAGAGGGACTGGAAGGAAAAGTATGTCTCTTTGCAGATGACAAAAAGATCTGCAACAGAGTAGATGCACAAGGTGGGGTGGAAATGATGAGAAGGGACTTGGCAAGGTTAGAGAAATGGTCAAATGTATGGCAGCTTAGATTCAATGCTAAGAGGTGCAGGTAATGCACCTGGGAAACAAAACCCAGGGAAGAGTACACAATGGGGTGAGATACTAACAACAACAAAAATGGAAAGAGACCTGGGGGTAGTCATATCAAATGACCTAAAGGTGGGCAAGCAATGTGAGAGGGCAGCAAGGAGGCTGGGGGATACTGGGATGCATAGGAAGAGGCATCACCAGTAGAAAACAGGAAGTTATTATCCTCTGTCCAGACAGCTGGTCAGACCCCACCTGGAGTACGTGCAGTTCTGGAGACCCAATCAAGAAAGACATAGACAGGATGGAAGCTGTCCAGAGGAGGGAACCAAAATGGTGCAGGGTTTGCACCGAAGACATATGAAGAGAGACTTAAGGAGCTTAATATGTATAGCCTCAAGGAAATGAGGAGAGGGGGACGTGATAGAAACTTCAAGGCACCTCAAGGAATCAACACAGTCCAAGAGGGTAGCATCTTTCAAAAAGAGGTGTGCAAGAACAAGGGGCACAATTTGAAGATGGGGGCTGCTCAGAGGTAATTTAAGGAAGTATTTTTTCACAGAGAGGGTTGTGTATGGCAGACGGCCTTCGGAGGAGGTTGTGGAGTCAAAACAGTGGTGGAATTCAAGCATGCATGGGACAGTCATAAGGCAATTCTAGGGGTGGGGTAGGAAGAAGTAGGCTGCTGGTTAACTAGGATCTGCAGCTTATCCATTAGGTAGGAAATGGGCAGACCGGGTGGGCCAAGCGGTCCTTATCTGCCATCAAATTCCATGTTTCTATATTTCTATGGGAGCACCCTAGCCTTATCCGTGCTATAGGCAGGCAGCACCTCCAAGAAGGTTACTGTGAGTACTATTTGTCTAAGGCCCTCCCCATCTCCACAAACACTTCTTTCACTGCTCTGATCCCTTTATTAGCCAGGTCATTTGTCCCTAGGTGGACAATGACATCCAGCTCCCTCCCTGAGCAGCTGCTCCTGTGATCCTGAGGATTCGCTCCTGCCCCTCCAAGCCATGGTGCCAGGCAGGCACCTTACCTCCCTCTTCCTTCCTCCCCTGTTCTACCTTCCTAACAATGGAGTCCCCCACCAGGAGTTGTTTTCTTCCGCTGTGGGGTCCCATGCCACCCCTCCTGTGGGTCTCCTTTGTGGAGGTTCCCAGCATCCTCCTTGGTCTCCACTGTGGTGCCTCCTTAGAGGAATCACACTTTTCCAGAATGTCATAGAAATTGTGGAGAGGCACAACTGGATGGATGTGCCTCTGTTCCACCCCTCACCCTCCTTTGAGCCCACTGTGGTCCAACCGCCCTCTTTCTTGGCAACCTCTGAGGCAACGGCAGTGACCTGGTGGTTCCTGGGTGGAGAGGAGGCCCACAAATCCTGGCCAACTCAGCCTGGAGATGAGAAACCTCCCTCAGCCCAGAGAGGTGCTTGCAGGTGGACAACACTGCATCCTCAAGAACATCTCCTGGAAGACTGCTGCTCCACAGCCACTGCACTGCACCACTCCCATCATGTCTTTTACTGGCCCCTAACTGTTGTTTGGAATGCTTACTCTTTCCTCTGTTTGTTTATTTTCTTTTTCTTCCCTACTTACTTACTGCCTCTGTGCCCTTTTAGCTCCTGATCTTCCTGTTCTGAGACAAGAAGTTCCTATATTTCTCAGTAGTCTCCTTACTTGCTCAGAGTCAGACCTCCAGCAGCTGTGGGGGACAGAGCTACTCCTGCCCTTCTAGGATGGTGAGTCTTTGGTGGCTCTGTGATCCAGCCCCAGCCCCATCCCCATCCCCATCCCACAGCATTCCTACGCCTTATCTTGGGACTTTTATCCTCATGAGCTTGCCTTTTGTGATGTGGTCCATCCAAGCTAGTGCCAAACCTTTGTCTTGTCTAGAGCCATGTAGGAGAAGGCTCTGGGGTGTCCTCAAGGAGGACCATGGCTGGGTTTCATGCCTAAGCATGTTGGAGGATCATCTTTGCTCAGGCCAGTTTCCTCCCTAATGGCTCACCCTCAGGATGTTGGTGTGCTAGGAGGCCCAAGCAGCTGCAGCTGCATGTGCTTCTGCAAGCCTTGACTGACATCATCCCTCCCTCCTCACCTGCTACCCTCCTTCCCATACCTGCTAACTGACTGCACTGTCCCTTGTGGTCACCAGGTGGCAGTCCTTCAGTTATAGCAACAGCCCTCTTCCCTAGAGGAAGAGGACATCCTCTGGGATGTTCAGTCATTCTCCCTGGCCATTCCCCATGACCTGATCTTGTTCCCAAATTCCATTCTCTGGCATCACAAGCAATAGTGTTCTGCAGCACTGACAGGCCAGCTTAGGAACATGATCTTGTTTTATAAATCATGACATGCTGTGCATGCTCAGAACTTTATTTTAAAACCCAAATGATTCAAAAGGGTACCACATTTTTGAAATGGGACTACCAAAATATGTGCAGGGAGGAAAGTAAGCAATAATCCACAACAAATGAAGTGCAGACATGTGTCTTTAACTCCCACAGAAGGGTGACAAAATCTGCCTGACCACAACCTGGAGTAGTTTATTGCACTTGTGAAATGGCTCATTTGGGCAGACAATGGCTGAATGAGATGTTTTAAATTTATCTGACAGCCAGCAGTGCAATAAGACACATTTTACTGTGTGGTCACATAAAAACATAGAAGCATACACAATGATGGCAAAAAGACCATAGTTGATCCAGTCTGCCCATGAAACCCTAACAAACCTGGGACCTATTGCCCACACGGGTTCTAACCCACCCAACCACCCCATGCTCCCTGCCCTACTGCTAGCACCCTGAGTAACCACTAAACCCATCACTCTGTCCCAGCTGTGTTTGAAACTATTGATAATTTTGGTGCCCACCACATCAGCTGGCTCCACCACCTTTCCATAATATTAAACGTTCTCACTTTCTTCTTGAACCCCATCCCACTCTAGACATGATGTGGTTCAGCTAATCACATTATTCTTTCTCTCACAGCCATTTTGTAAGGATTACTACCCAACCAATTTTAATGACCCAGTCTAGATATTCTAAAGCCTTTATCAGACTTGCAACAGTTGTGCCACATATTGCTTACAAAGTTAGATCACATAAAGGTGATCTAGCTATCAGGCATAATTTGCACAACTTGCAGCACAAACCTGACGCTTTCAATATCTGACATATGCAGTATTTCTAATGGTAAAGCAAGTAAAAGTGTCACACATACGTGCAAACTTAAGAAAATGTAATTTAAATGTTTGGATGCCTTGGCATGACACAGGCTGCACCTGCAGTTGAGAACTGTGCCTGCTTATGCCTTTACAAATCCTGCTGCTAAGGTTTTATAGTTTCTACTGTAGACCATTCTGAGAAAAGCAACAAGTGCAAGCATAGTTTTAACACTTGTATATAAATGAAGTCTGTATCTTGAAAACCAGGCACATGTTTTAAGAAATTTTAGGATCTGTGGCTTCTGGCACCATCTACAAACCATGAAAATTTTATTTTAATTCATTCTCTGGTAAGTGAGATACAAGTGAGCAAAAATCTGTATTCTGCATAGAAGTTTCTAGCAAATTCTAACTACAGCATGGAAGCATGATCATTGGAAGAAAATTACTACGAAATAAAGCAAGAAGAAAAGAACACGTAAGTCCAATTGCATTTAGTTAAATAAACTGAATTGTGAATAATGAAGTGTAAGGAATTTGACAGATATTAAGGTAGGCAAATGGTTGCAGCATACACATGTTCAAAGTGAAGCCAAGGTTGAATAATAAACAGCAAATGGGAGATAAGTCTACAGGAATGGAAAGTAAGTACCTTCTCATTCTGTATAAAACCCATGTCAGTCCAGATGAGTTCATTTATTTAACATTGTATACTGCTGGTAGCATTACAGCAACAGGGAGGGTGTAAATGAACTTGAACCTCTCTACTTTTTATTGTACGGGGAGCAGGGTGGTCAACACACAGCATTTAAAGAAACAGCAATGAGCTAATAGAAAATTAAGTTATTCTTTGTGTCTGAATTTTGTATCAATTCCACTAAGCCTCTCATATTCTTTATAAGTAATAACTTTAAGTGGAATATGAATACATCTCTTTTAATTTTACCACCATTGGAAATCTGACTGCAGCTACAAACAGTTCCAGTTACAAGTTCTCTAGTAGCATTTTGACAATCCTTATTATCTTGGTGGTTCTGCTGATCCTCTGCAACAGTTCTGGGAAACATTCTCGTTATCCTGGCCTTTTGTGGTGGACAAAAGCCTCAGATCCCAGAGCAACTTCTTCCTTCTCAATCTGGCAATCTGTGACTTTCTTGTGGGTGAGTCCTTGTGATCTGAATTCACGGAACTTGGGCAAATGAAGTGTAGGGGCTTGTTTCAAAGTGATACATGGTAGTGCCTGACAATTGTGTTGTTTACATGGTAATGCCAGTCTGCTATGTTGGCAGCTGAATGCAAGGGTCAGCTGGAAGTACTAGTAAAATATGAATTGCATTACTTGTACTGCTGGATGATCCCACTTCAATTGTGTTGCTGGCAGATCAAAATGGTGATTGCATGAGTTACACTTCAGTAGGCTACACTATATAACACACTAGGGTTTACAAGTACAGTAGCTGACGGTTGTCACAAAATGCAGAGGTTACAGAAAAAAATAAAATCTACCTTCACTTATCAGTTTTTATTTTATTTATTTATTTATTTAAAAGTTTTACCAGGAAAGGCACACTGAGCAGACTACCACTTGATTCCAGATGTGTCCTGGGGTAGAAGGAAAGGATAAGTACATTCAAGTAAAAAATACAGAATTACAGAACACCAAAATTTACATAGGTTTGATACATTTATGTTCATATTGATACAGGATTTTAATGTGGAATCTTGTTGATTGATATTCTGTCTGGTTTTTTTTTCACTTTTTTATACTAAAACACTAACTACAGTTGTCACTGGATGTTAGCTACATATAAATGGATGTTTGCCAGCAGTTCAAATGTTGGTTACATTCAGTAATATTTGGGATCACTATTTTCTAAAGCAAAATAAAGTTTATTTAAAAACACATGATTCTGCTTTGTATACCTGCAGTATATTAATAGGAACAAACGCAAGTAAAAATTAAGTCAGATTTTAAAGCTTTTCGAACATTTTTGGTAGCAGTGTTGTTACATACCAGCTACATTTTAACTCAGTAGCGCATAATAGCATAGTGTAGCATAGCGTATTATAAATTACATTGAAACTCACTCATAGTCTAATCTGTGAAATGTGTACACCTTGGTGGTAATTGTTTTTCTAACATCAGAAGATCTGATCAGATTGGAAGAGACTGGTAAAGCCATGACAAAAATATGCTGATCTATAGATTTGCCACTTCTTCTTACATTTTTAAAAAGGTTTTTCTTTGACTGTACTGCACATAGATATTCACTGTTATCATGTCATGGGAGACGGTTGTGGAGTTTGTTACCCCAATACACCCCAAATTAAAGACATAAAATGTTTTTCTTATAATAGCAAATTTAAGTCTGTGGGAAAAAAAGAAAACATTTGACTATCACTCTATGGGAATGCCCATCATAATTCAGGGATTAACATTTATTTTTTCTGGACTAACCTAATACAAATTGCTGAAGTACCTGTATGAGTTGCTACAGTATTGT
Organism: Neoceratodus forsteri; assembly: GCA_016271365.2. Classification (NCBI taxonomy): domain Eukaryota; kingdom Metazoa; phylum Chordata; order Ceratodontiformes; family Ceratodontidae; genus Neoceratodus; species Neoceratodus forsteri. The sequence goes on from CM057455.1 coordinate 1,189,342,451, forward strand.
TTTATATATACATATATATATATATATATATATATATATATATATATATATATATAATGAGGCAAAAACTGCATGTAATGCATCAGTTAGGGTTGCTCTACAGTGAAAAAAGTGAGAAATTTGGGGTTAGGGTTGAAAGCTCCCTTGGACCCCTAGCCACCCCCACTGGTTGGGGTATAGATAAGATGGCCCCAACTCTCACCCCATCACATGTATAAAGAAGCAGAAGTATAGGAGAATGGGGTGAGAGTTAGACCGACGACCCAATGCGCACTCGATGCCAGTTGAGGGATAGGGTGGATGGGTCCAATGGGGGCTTCAACCCTAACCCTGAATTTCTTCACTTTTTTCACTGTAGAACAACCCTAACTGATGCATTAAATTGAGTTTTGTGCCTCTAATTTCCTTCTTTTGAGAATGACCATGATAAATAGTGAATAGAATGCAGTGGCGGAGCACAAGGCCCTTTGGGCCCTGCACTCCCACCACATGATGTCTTGTTACATAGCAGCAGGAACTGCAAAGCAAACGAAGCGGCAATGGTAGGCAGATTGTTATGGTAACAGCAACAATAAAGCCAACAGAAACACAAACGACACGGAAATGCAAACTGCTACATGCAAGGTCATGGTACAGAATTGTAACTGTTAATGGTAACAGTAACAGCAACAATAAAACCAACAGAAACAGAAATGCAAGCGCATAGGAAAACACAAACCATAATGCGCACGGGCACGGTACTGCAATTGCAAATGCAAATGGTAATGGTAACAGCAAAAATAATGCAGAACAAAACAGAAATGCAAGCTCATACGAAAACGCAAACCGTTACACACAAGGTGGCATAGACGGAATGGTGATTCGAACGGTAACAGAAGCACAACTGGAAAAGTTAACTGACACAGTCACGTGCTGATACTGACTCAGTCGGAGGCTGGCCATGGTAGTGAGAGGTGAGCTGTGTCAGTCGCCTGCTGGGGATGGGGGATGGGCTGGCATGGCTGGGTGGGGGTTAGGGGCCATTTGACTCACAGGGAATGGGTGGACTGCATGTATTTTATGTTGACCGGGGGCTGCTAGACTACCAGGGATATGGGGATCTCTATTTTAATAATTATACGGTTTGGGAGGGCTGCTAGACTACCAGGATCCGGCCATCTCTATTTTTATTATTATACAGTTCAGGGGCCACTAGACTACCAGGGCTGACTTTTGCTGCATATGCAGCTGGCAACTCATGGTTCAGGGAATGGGTGGGAGGTGGCAGCATGTTGGCATGTCTGCAGGTGGGTCTCAGGACCCCAGGAAGTGTCAGTTACACCAGCTAATAGCTGGTGCACCCCATATTGCTAGTGCCTCCGGGGGTCCTTGTAGAATCCTGTCATTGGGACTTTGTAGCTACCCTTCTAGAATGGGGCATGACTGCTGCTGTATACCCCCAGTGCAATGTGCAGGGAGGTTTATGCAGTGTAACTGCTGTTTTGTGCAAGTGGCCTGTGTCATGTCACAGGCCACTTTATGAAATCGAAGCATGTCGCAACTGCTGGGAAAGTTGCTACATGCATCATTCTACTTGGTGCAACTGCTGTTACATCAGGTGTAACCCTTCTAGAATCTGGCCCATCATGCTTACTAGTGATTTGGGCACATAATTATTAACTCAGAAATTAGCACCATATTCTATACACTATCATTATTTCTGGTTCTGAAATTAGCAAGAAAGCTGCCTTAGTTTTAGAGATGCTATCACAACTTAGTTACACCTAGAGTTAGTAATATAATCACTGCAGAAATTCTGCAGACTATCAGGAAACTTGTTTCACAAATCTGATTTCCACTCATAAAGTGAGGTGAACATCAGCATTTCCTCCATTTTAGATTTTATGGCTGGCACATTTAAAACAGTTGAACAGAGATGTGGGAGCATGATCCTTCTACATCCACATCCAACTGCATGGGCAGTCAATGTTTGTAAAACTTCTGTGATTTGTGGCACCTTGTGTCAAAAAGTGCTGACTTAGTGGGCACAGCTGTGTCCAAGCAGCAGATGATGCAAACCATTTAGTAGAGTTTGAATGAGAAATTTTGTATTTTATTAACTGTTACCAGGAAAGACTCAACTGAGCAAAGCTCATTTACAAGGTGGTCCTGGACAGGACAGCATACAAAGTCAGTTCGAAAGAAACATTTGAGATACCAGAGGTAAGACAGTCAGTACAAGAGATACAGTAACATTAAGACATAAAATGCAGCATGAATTTACAATCAGAACTAGAAGGCAGGGAAAAAAATAAAATATACACACACACACACACACACACACACACACATATATATATATTCTATGCAAAACTTTATTAATGCATCAGTTAGGGTTCCTGTACAGTGACAAAAGTAGAAATTCGACATTAAGGTTCCCACTCCTTGCACCCCACTCTCACCTGCCCACCAACAGGCATCAGGGTGTGTTAGTTGTCAGTCCAACCTCACCCCATCCTATGTGTAAACAAGCTGAGGTGGTGCAGTGTAGAGAATGGGGTGAGAGTTAGGACCGATGACCTCAATGCACACCCCAATGCCTGTTGGTGGGAGCAGGGTAGGGTGGGGTAAGGGTGGGAACCAGAATGTCGAATTTCCTCACTTTTGTCGCTGTAGAAGAACCCTAACTGATGCATTAATGAAGTTTTGCATAGAATTTCCATACTTTTAAGAAAGAATAGAAAAGTAGAAACTTATGCAAGTTGGTGGCTCCCACCTCATGATTTTGTGTGACTATAGTAACAGTAAGGGCAACGGAAATGCAAGCACAAAGGGTTATGCACATGGTGATGCAAATGTAAATGGTAACACAAAGAGTAATAGAAATGCAAGCACAAAGTGGCACCAAATCGAACAGTTACGTAAATGGAGACATCAAACAGAAGTGCATACAGAACACAACTGGTAACACACATTCACTGTACCACAACTGTAAATGCAAATTGTAACAGTAACAGCAACAATAACACCAAAGTAAACAGAAATGCAAGCACGATGAAAATGGAAACCGTAAAAGCACACACTCATGGAACCACAATTGTAAATGCAAATGGCAACAGTAACAGCAACAATAAAGCCAACAGAAACAGAAGCATGTACAAAAACGTAAACCGTAGAATCAATGGGCACGGTACCTCAATTGTAAATGCAAATGGTAACGGGTAACCGCAACAATAACACGAAACAAAATGAAAACATAAGGCAAATGAAATGCAAACTGTAACGCACACGGTGGAGTAGACAGGAACAGTGATGTGAACGGTAACAGAAGCACAACTGGAAAAGCTAACTGGCACAGTATTAAAAGGGCACACCTTTCTTTTCCCAAAAGCTGCATTGAAAAACACATTGAAAACAAAGAATGTATGCATAATTAATTGACTTGAGCAGAAATTCTGACTTGGAATACTAAATTGCTTATATCTCAGGAATCGTACAACGTGAAAAAAAATTTAATTGTGTATGAATTATGACTTTCCTGGCTATTTTGTGCTTAGCCCCCATTTGGGGCCTAACATTTTTGTGATGAAAAGTCCGTGATCTCGACTGTTTCCTAGATATGGGCCCTGAAAGACGCAACGGCCGCCATAATGTTATCCTATGGCAAAATTGTCAACTTCGAGTGCCGCCACTTTGCTGCCCTGTAATATTATTTCACCAAACCACCAAAAGGCACATCTGTGGGATGTTAGCTTTCTTCCATCCAAATTTCAGTCCAAACAATCAAACCGTAATTTTGCAGCAGGCGGCAAAGAATTCCTGTAATGTGGCAAATGCTGTAATGTTATCCTATGGGAAAAATGTCAACTTATAGTGCCGTAACTTTACCACCCTGTACTATTTCTTAACTAAAGCACAAAAAGGCACATCTGTGGATATTGCCTTTCTCCCTCCAAATTTCAAGTCAAAAGACCAAACCATTTCCAAGATATTCAATATGAAAGATAACTAAAATTTTCCTATCTATTCCATTATAAAAATCTGGCCATCTTGTCCCTCCCTCGCGATCAAAGATGGCGATCAAAGAATCTCATGATCAAAGAATTTGCAGGCTCACAATCAAAGAATTTGCAGTAGCATGAACAAAGATTTAAAACCTTATAAATCAAAAATTTAGGGAATTGCTGTAAACCACCACCATGATTCGACATAACGAAGTCCCCTGAGTAAAACCCACCTTTCTATGACACCCTGGGCTGAGAAAATTGATTTTCATTGGGCCATCTCATCCTTTGCTCACGATGCATGATCGCAATCAAAGAATCTCACGATCAAAGAATTTGCAGGCTCACGATCAAAGAATTTGCAGGGTCATGATCAAAGAATTCAGTGTTGAAATTCAAAAATAAACAGAATCGCGGTAAATCACTGCCATGGTTCATCAGAACGAAGCCCCTGAGTAAAACTCATCCTCATTTCTCTTTGTAGCACACCCCTAGACAGAGTAAATAGATTTTTCCATCTGGCCATCTCGTCCCTCCTCGTGATGCATGATCAAAGAATCTTGCGGTCAAAGTATTTGCATGCTCAGCATCAAAGAAATTGCTCACTTGCTGAATAAAGAGCTAGAAACGAGATGGACAGATTTCTAAAAAATTTTTTGTAGCCAAGGGGTTCCCTAGAGTGTTAAATTAGAGGTTTTACTCAGGGGCTTCTACAGCCCCATCTGCATACTCAAAGTAATGTACTAACTATCCATGTAGTCTAGTGGCCCCCCATCACAATAAAATATTAACATCTCTGAGTCTAGTGGCCCCAATAAAATACATAATCCTATGTAGTTGCCCTGGTAATCTAGTGCCCCCACCCCTGTATTTTTAACATCCCTGGTAATCTAGTGGCCCCTGAGCTGTATAGTATTATTTTAAATGTTTATATCCCTGTAAAATGAAATATTTTCAGAGCGCTCTTTGCATTACTGCTCATAATGCAGACAGTCAGCAGCTTGCCGTGGAGGTGAGAGGCGGGCTGTGCCAGTCACTGGCTGACGAAGGGTGGGGGTGCTGGTGGGCTGGCGTGATGTGTGGGGTGGGGACCACTAGACTACCAGGTAATAGAAATAATTATTTATTTCATTATGCTGGGGCGCTAGACTACCAGGATATAAACATTTATAATAATACTATAGAGCTCGGTGGGACCACTAGACTACCAGGGATGTTAAAAATACAGGGGTGGGGGCACTAGACTACCAGGACACTACATAGGATTATATATTTTATTGGGGGCACTAGACTACTAGGGATAGTTAGTACATCATTTTGTTATGCAGATGGGGCACAACGAAGTCCCTGAGCAAAATCCACCATAATTTAACACTCTAGGGCACCCTGGGCAACACAAATTGATTTAAAAATCTGACCATCTTGTCCCTCGCTCGCGATGCACGATCGCGATCAAAGATTCTTGCAATCAAAGAATTAGTCGTCGTGATCAAAGAGCGTTAGCGAGCCGGAATGAAGAATTTAAAAGCCAATAACTCTATTTTTGATCGATTTGATGGAAGCAAAGCCATGGCATGATAGATCAAGGTCTCTGAGTAAAACCCATCAAGTTTTACTTCAGAAGTGACCCCTGAGCCGAGATATTTGTGTTTGAGCGATTGGAAAACTGAAAACAAGATGGCAGACCTCACGGTCAAAGAATTTGAAAAATCCTCATGGCCAAAGATTCTTGAACTGCGAGGCTGCAAATTCCTTGACTTCCAGGTGGGACAAAATGGCCAGAACCCGAGTCTTTGATCGCAAGATATACATATACATTTTCCCATTGACTTATAATGGAACTTAAAAGTGGCATAACTTTTGAATGCCTTAATATTTTTCACCAAAAAAAAGCTGCATGTTCGGCCACTAAAGCTCTTTCAAATGAGCTATCTTGCAGAGTGGCACACCACACAACAGCCATGCAGGGCCACATTAAGAATGTCAAAAGGTGCCCCCAAAATGGATAATTCTGCATTTTCAGCATTTTCGTACACAAAGACCAGCATTCCACCAAACACAATTTGGCAAATCAAGAGATCAACCATGCCCCAACTCACCAACCAAATTTCAGGCAAATCCATTAAATGGGTCCAAAGTTATTAATGACCAAACATTTGACTTTAGTATGTAGTAGTCACTGAACCTATCCTAGTGGCACGCATCATGCCACTATAATATATATATATATATTTATACAGTATATATATATTATGGTAGCATGGAGTGCTACCATAGTCAGGGTTGAGGAGCCATTTACATGTTAAACCTAAAATTTTGCACCTTAATAACTTTGCAACCGCTCAATAGATTTGCCTGAAATTGGGAATACACCATCAAGAACCATACATCTTGGGATCTACCAACTTTTGGACTGTTTGGATATACAGCTGTGGAGTTATTAAGTGTGATCTGTGTGAGCATTTACGATTTTTTTGAATTGTTTGTTCATCTCTACAGGTCACACGGTTTATGGACCGGTCTGAAATCTTCAGGGAATGCATGACCGAGGTCCCCGATGTGCCTTTTGAAGATTTCATGAAAAACATTGAACGTTCAAAAGTTATTCAAAAACAAGTTCCTATTATAAGTCAATGGGAAAAGTTAACAAAAGTTTGAAAGTGTTGCAAATGCAGTTTTACTTTAAATGGCCCTTTACTGTCGCAAATCTGCCATTTTGTTTTCAGTTGGTCATCAGAAAAATGCTTGGCATTTAAATTTGGGACCCTCTAGCAACCTAATTATTTTTGTATTCACCTAGTCGGACCCTGAGGATGCTAGGCATGTCTTTATTTTGGGTAAAACACCCCAGAAATATATTTTCCACATTTCTGAAAAAGTATTACTTAAGTACTTTCACATTTGCTACACTGTTGCATGAATTTGTAGGTTTTGAAAGTTCAAAAGTACTTTTACAGGCTGTGGCAAAATGACAGCAATTCTTTTGCCACCCTGCTGCAAAAGAACAGTTTGGTCTTTTGGGATAAAATTTTGAGGGAAAAAGTCAACATCACACAGGTGTGCATTTCGGTAGTTTGGTGAAAGATATTACAGGGAGGCAAAGTTATGGCACCAACTTCTCTTTTTTTCCATAGGATAACATTATGGTGTTCGCCGTGTTTTCAGGGCCCGTGATCTCAGAAACGGTGTGAGATACCGACTTTTCATTGAAAATGCTTAACCTTAGCAGGGGCAGTACAAAACTAGCATGGAAAGTCATAAATCATATGACTTTTAAATTTTTTCTACGCTGTAACGGTTCCTGAGATATAAGCAATTTAGTATTCCAACTCCTCGCTTTCTGCCCGAGACCCATTATCATGCATACATTCTTTTGTACTCACTGTCTTTCTCCATGCGACTTTTGGGGAAAACCAGCCTGTGCGCTTACATTACTGTTACCCTTACCGCTTCTGCTTATGGTTCTGTACCCGTTTAGTTTACTGTTCCGCTCACGCCACCATTTGCGCTACCCTTTATGCTTTCATTTTCACTTGTGTTTGCATTATTTTAACCATTTGTGTCTACAGTACTGTTTATCTTTTGTTTGCTTTGCATCACCATGCACATTACCATTTGCATTTATGGGCACCATGTTACTATGTGACAAGACATCACATGGTGGGGAGCGCGAGCCTGAAGGGCCTTGCTACCACCGCCACATTACATTCAGTATTTCTCAGACTAATTCTCAAAAAGAAGGGAAATTAGAGGCAAAAACTCCATTTAATGGATTAGTTAGGTTCCACAGTGACAAAGTGAGAATTGGTGTTGGGTTGAAAGCCACCTAGAACCCATCACACCCCCAACTGGTTTTGGTGCACAGTGGGGTTGTCAGTCCTAACCCTCACCCCATTATCTGATACCTCTGCTTCTTCACACATCTGATGGGGTAAGAGTTAGGGTCAGCAACCCCAATGTGACCCTGATGCCGGTTGGGGGTGTGGGCGGGGTCCTAGGGGGCTTTCAACCCTAACACCATATTTCCTCACTTTTGTCACTGTGGAACAACCCTAACTGATGCTTTAAATGGAGTTTTTGCCTTGAGGCATAGGAACACAATCCTGGCATTCGATTTTAAAAATAATGCTCAGAAATATGTTTTTCAATTTGGCCATTGAAGTGTCACAAATTTGAAAAGTACTTTTAGGAAACTTTCACAAATTGTGAACATTTCACAACATTTGCAAAACCTTCATGAAAACTCACAAACTTGTAAAATGTTTGCAAATTTGCCACACTACTTTTAAAAATACTGTTTCTTTGCCACTTCACTGCAAGAAAAGGATTAGGACTTTTGGGCTACAATTTGCATTGTAGAAAGGGCTTGCACCACAAATGTGCTTTTGCTGGTTTAGTCATATAAATTACATCAGTTCCAGAGTTATAACATTCCAAAGTTTAGAAATTTCCCATAGGATAACATTGTGGTTGTCATGGTACCTTTCTGCTGCTAAAAACAGTTTGAGATACAGATTTTTGCTAAGCGCAGCAAGTGCAGATTGCCAGTCCATGATTATAACTGCAGTGGAATTTTTCCAGTGATCCTATGGTTACTGTGATATTGTGCCATTTGCAACACAAGGGTTACTTGGAATGTCTCTAGGACTCTGTCTCTACACTTATGGATATATGGGATCATAGGGCCCAGAGGGCCCTGAACCTCTACATATGGATACCATTATGCAGTAATGGGAGCACAGGGCCCTCCATTATGCAGTAGGGAGAGCACAGGGCCTGAGGGCCCAGCACTCCCACAGGGAGATGAGGTTTCATTACAATGCCTCTACACTTATGGATAGATGGCCCTGTGCTCCCACAAATGGATACCATTATGAAGTGATGGGAGTGTGAGGGAGATGATGTTTAATTACAATGTCTCTACTCTTATGGTTACATAGGAGAGCAGTGCCCAGAGGGCCCTGTGCTCCCACATGAAAATCAGAGACAACTACATTATGCATGCATGGGACTAGGCTCTGTCCTCCCACAACACACCATGGATTGATGGGAGCACAGGGCCTTTGGTCCTGTGCTCGAAAACCAAATAAGGGTAAGATTACACTGTCTCAAAAGGGAAGGAATTAATTGCAAAACTCCATTAATGCATCAGTTGGGGTTCCTGTTACAGTGACAAAGTAGGAATTTGGTGTTAGGGTTACCAACTCCTACCACCACCCCACCGCACCACCATCCTCTCACACCAACAGGCTTTGGGATGTCCTTGAAGTCATCAAACCCAACTCTCACACCATTCTCCTATACTGTACCATCTCTGCTTCCCTTACACATGGAATGGGGTGAGAGTTAGGGTCAATGACCCCAAGGCACACCTGATGCCTGTTGGTGTGTGGAAGGTGGAGGGTGGCAGAGTGGGTGGGCTGGTAGGGTTGGTAACCTAACACCAAATTTCCATACTTTTTTCACTGTAATAGGAACCCTAACTAATACATTAACAGATTTTTTTATGATGGATATATATATATAGTGTCTCTGAGTATCAGTGTATCAGTGTACCAGTGTCAGTCGCTCAGCAGGTAGCACATTCACCAATGAGGGTAGGAGATCAGAAGGCTGTGGGTTCTATCCCACACCAGGCACTTGGGTTAATATCCCAATACTGACACTGTAGTGCAGCATGAGAGGGTGCTGCACTCCTGATGTGCCTCTTTTGGATGAGATATTAAACCGAGGCCCCTTCTGCCTTTTCTGGTGGTTGTTCAGGTGGACATGAAAGATCCTGATTCTTGAAAAGAGCAGAGGAATTTTATTGCAGATCACATCAACATTTACAAGTTTACACAGTCACAAAGCATAATCAATACTCTGAAAAACAAATGTACAATACATGAAACACAAAATATCACACATATACACTACCCAGGAGATACACAGAACTCTTATCTCATATCAGGAGGGTATATCTTCCCTTTATTTAATTTTATACTAGCCTCTCTAACCACCTGGGTCTAAATTCTGAATACTCTACTTATATTTTATAAATATAGCAAAATCTTTCCACCAGAGAAATACTTTAGTTGAAGTATATACTGCTTTGTCTTTTTCATAAACAGAATGCATGCCTGCATAACCAATATACTCAAAGTCTCATAGGACATCAATCTTTCTTGTAGGACCCATTGGCACCTGCCTGCCACAAGTAAAATTTTAGACCAAAAAAAAAAAACTATTACAGTGCCCTGATCATATTTGCTAAGTAAATGATGAAAATAAAACACACAAATGACTGACAATCAAGCGTTTGTAACCACACAACCCCATTTTCTGGCTAAAAAAAAAAAATATGGCTAGCATTTGAGCAGCTAAACAAAAAATGTTCCATTGTTTCTTCTACTGCTTGGCAAGTGAGATAAGGACAATATCTCTCAGTTTGCATTTTGTGTTTTGCATTACCTTTAAAATTTAGTCTGCCATACACAGACAACCATAAATCTCCCACATGTCTAGGAATCCTCTCATTTTAATTGGTTTAATACCATTCCTTCAGGGCATCAGGACAATGTTTGAATTCAGGCTCGGAGGGATATATTAAAACCATTATTTGCTGATAAAGGCAGGGACCTGGATTCCCAGCTACCAGGGACTTTGAGAGGGCCCATTTAAACAATTTCTGAGCACGAGGCTTAAAATAAACAGGAACCACCACCCGGGACAGTTTTGTGGAGAGATCCTCCCAACTACTTAGGTAACTACCTAATGCATTTTGGAGCCATAAGTAGTGTAAAGTAATAGTAAGTTGTGAACCAAGTCTGAGATTTTGTGACAAAACCCCAAATGAAAAAATATGATAGGGTCTGTCATCCCTAATCATCCCTGAGCCTTAGCTAAATATGCGAAACAGCACTTGATGGGGTTTAATCTACTGCCACATAGCACAGAAAAAACAGGAGTATAACCTAGTTTCTCTCTGCAGAGGTGGTAGGAATATCATTGTCACATACAGCAAGTAGGGGATTATGAATCTTTTAATAATATGGATTTGTTTTATCTTTGAAAGTTTCAACCCTTCCATCTTTGAACTTTCATTTCTACCCCAAAACTGATTCCCAATTTTCAATTGGACAATTTTGTGAACCAAAAGTTTCCTAATATTTTAAGAGGTTCTACTGAAAAATATATACCGTTGATATATACGGGTCAGGAGAGGGGAGCCATGAACAGGCCTCTTGATTTATCCACGCTTAATTTTGAGTTGGATACAACTGCATAGTGTTCTGTCTCTTGTAGTACCATAGGAATCTGTAAAACATCAGATAAAAACACATATATCATCAGCATAGGCTTGAACAACCTAAGTATCCAGGGATTGATCTCCTGATAAGCCCTTATAGTGACAGATGAATTTAGTTTATGTAACAGGGATCTAATTAAACAAGCATTTATCAATGCCAAATGTTTGCTTGCTGATATTAGCATTGGATGTGCAGGAATTAGACAGATGCAGAATAGGAGTGGCAGTGAAGTATTGAACTCATGCCAATCCCACCTCCACCCTGCAGAGAGGACAGGCATTGGGGTGTGGCTGAGGGTCATTGCCCATAATGCTCATGGCATTTCACCTCACCCTATCCTGTAGACACCGACAAGTGTTGAGGTGTGCCTTGGGGTGTTTGGCTTCACAGTCACACCATTTCATAAGGACATACATTGAAATAAGTGCAGTACAGGAGAATGGGGTGAAGCCTGAGCTGAAGAGTGCAAGGCACACCTCGATGCCTGTCACTGGCTTCAGAGGTGGGGGTGGGATGGCATGAGCATTACAGCTGGTGATCCAAAGTTACACCTCTGATGCCTGTCAGTCTGTACAGGGTGTGACATTATCCGGAGGTAACTCTGCTTGCTAGACATAGTGGAGAAACCCATGCGGGACATGCACACATTTTCTGGCAATGCCCTGGCATAGGAGACTACTGGATAGACCTCACAAAACATTTGAAAGCAAACTTTACAGAAGCCATGGATATAGGCCCAAAGCAAATAATAATGGGAATTGACCTAAAACATTGAAGGACAGGAGACCAAGTACCTTTGGTGTATTCTATGTGTGGCAGCAAATAAGTCCCTAACTAAACGCCGGTGGCATAAAAGCAGCCCCACTTTAAAAGAATGGGTAAAGTTAGTCACTTCAATATGCGAGATGGAAGGATCTCCTTTGCGATTCAACATAGGCAGGCCCAGTTCTTAAACAGATGGACTAGATGGGAGCTGTATGCAGCAAACATAGGATAAAGAATACTTATATTACCTCTCAGCTGGGTTTGTATCTGAGAAATTAGCGAGGTAATGGGAGGAGAAAAAGTGGAAATCAATAAAAGAAAAACTGAGTTGATAAAATAAAATAGGAGGTTTGGGACAGAGCGGTGGACAGCAAGTTTTTACAGCATATTTTTATTTTAAGTTTTAAGGTTAAAGGTTTTAAGTTATAAGTATGTTTTAAGACAATAGAAATATGAACTAAGTCAATAATTTTAGATATATATTAAACTAAACTAAGCAACACCATAAACAACCTGGAAATGATGTTAAAGCTTAATCAATAATATTAATAGAATAACAAATCAATTGAAATGTTAACAAAGAAGAACAGCTGTAAAGATACAACTATTGTAAAATGTAAGTGAATGAAACTGAATACTGGACAAATTGATGTGATGTAAAACAAAATAAAGTATAAAAAAAAAAAATAGTGTAATGGGCCTCAATTGATATCTGTTTCCGCCACCTGATTAAATAAAAAGATCGATAGGCCTGAAGTGAAAAAGGTCAGAACTGCTGCCAATTTCTAAAAATGGGAAAAACCTCCACTAAACAAGCAGTTAGAGTCACAGAAAAGGATTTATAAAACTCATATGGGAGATTTCCTAGTGCCTGGGTCCTAATAATGGCTTCTATTTCCAAAGCGGTAATGGAGCTAGCTAGTCTAAGTACTTCCTTAGAAGGTATTGGAGCTGGAATATTATTCAGATAGTCTAGAATGTCATTTTTCTTGTGGAGGATCTGTGGAGAGTGAGATTGAAGGTGTCTGTTAATCTCATTATGAATACCTTCCTCAGTTTGAATTAATCACCCATGGCTGTCCACCAGATCTCCCAGCCAGATAGCCTCAGTTCTAGATTTACAGGCTTCAAAGGGTCCCCAATTAGGGATTTTTATCTCCTAATTGTACCTCAGTTCTCAAAGTTTTGGCCTTATCATACTAATAGGATTTCATTTCAGCTTTAAGACTTTCTATTTGTGCAGAATAGTCATATCTAGATGTGACAGATAATGAAAAAAGATACTGAAACTGGTTTTGTAGTTTTAAGTAATAAAGGAATTGTGAACTTACAGTCATTTTCCATATCCCTGAAACCAGTGTTTTATGTCCATTTTAGTATCCGCCCACCATTCCCCTATATCCTCATATAAATCAGCTACAGAGGTTCTGACCCATAACAGGTTGTTTTTGCTCACTTGAACCTTGGGATCCATTAAGACAGATGAATTTAAATGACACCGATTAGTTTTTTGTTTTTTGGGGAGGGATGGAGAACCTTATTTTTAACAAAAGGTGATCAGAGAATTCAATTGGAAGACATTTGAGCTGGAACAGGCAAATTATTAGAAATAAAAATGATCTATTACTGTAATCAATTTCCTTTCCTATATGTATAGGAAGGGCTTGAGGTTTGGTAGTTTTACAAACCTGTAGGTTGGCAAATTTAAAAATTTTCTCCAAAGCATTTGAATCACAATATGTTTTTTCCTTCCCTAACCTCCCAGGTTTGGACAAGTCACAATTAAAATCACTCTTACAATGATGTACATGGAAGATGCCAGATAGGCTAGTGTATCCAATAAAACCACCCTCGCTGCTTTGTTTGGGGCCATAAACAATAATAAATCTATGTAAAGATTGTTGCCAAACTCCATTTATTATGAGGAGTCTACTGGCATTAAATCAACTAATTTGGACAAGGAAAAGGAACCAAAATGATTCGTACACCATTAGCCCTGTCCAAACCAAATGACCAAAATGAAGGACCCATATCCATTCTGATTGGAAAAGCCTACCCGGGTCCTAAGTGTATATCCAGGTCTCTTGTAAGAAACAAACATCCAGTCTGGAATCATGAATATACTGGGAAAATTCCTGTCATTTGGAAGAATTCAATAAACTACAGCAATTCAGGGTTCCTAGGGATACAGCCTTAGGTGCTCAGTTATCTAGGGTGCTTTTTTTCCTTTTTTTTTTTTCTTCTTTACCTTTATATTCAGAATGGGAAGGCTTAGCTTTATTTTGATTCTGTGAATCTGGTACCCCAGTATCCATGTCTGAATCTTCACCTACCTGGCTAAGGCTTTATGAGTTTTCAGTTTCACCCCAGGGGCTCTGGGCTGGGGGGGGCAAACTCCTGGTTCTTCGCAGTCATGGGGATGGTTCAAGGGGGGGATTCAGTGTCACCAATGGCTCACGGTAGCAAACCGGAGGAAAGTTCCCATCAGAAAAATCTGGGAGCAACCACTTTTTGTTACAGGTCCCAGGGGTTCAATGGGATCATCACCATTGTGTGTAAACCATCTCCCTTGGAAATCATGGTGCAGTGGGTGGGTGTGGAGGACATGCATGACTTATTCCATTACCTGTTGTTGACTAAAGACAGTATCCTGAGCTTTTTGAATTAAGAGTTCAGGGTTTATGACAGTGGTTTTATTTTTGCAGCCCATGGGCACTCAGTAAATCCATACCCATATTCTTCACACAAATCACATCTAGGTTGGTTTACACACTGGAGACTGATATGTCCCACCTCACTGCATTTGTCACAATGAGGAGTATCCCACACACTAGATAAATGAGTATGAGACCCACACTTATAGCAGGCCTGGGACTGATCAGCATAAAACAAACTCCTCAATCTCTGCCTGACATAAAAGAATTAGGGATGTACTCAATCTCATTTTCAGTCAGTCTAAGCTTCACCTTGTACTCCAACCCCTTGTCCAAAAACATTCTGTATCAAGGATTGCCTCAGGGACACTCAGGACTCACATTTTTGGGACAACCAGTAAGTAATGTCCTCAATGTGGAACCCCTCATTCGAAAACATTACTGTGACAAACTTAATCAAAAGTTTAATTAAAGGAATCACAAAGGAGGTCCACAGGGGAGAACTTAACCTGGTTGTACCTTTGCCAAAAGAGATCAAGTAAATATGGAGAATGAAAGCTCACGTCAAAGTTGTCTTTGCCCAAGGTATTAATAAAGGTGAAGACTTATTTGGAGAAAATTTTAAAGAATCTTTAAGTACAGATTTCTCATATACTGCCTATCAGACCTAACTTCTAAACTTCTTTATAACGTATTCAGACTGCATTCCATCTTGGTGCAGTTACTTTTTGAGATTTAGCAAACAGTTCTGATAATAGAGGTCTAGGCTGGGAGGGGTCCCAGTGTCTTCTGTTACTGCTTTAGGGAAGCAGAAATTGTCTCAACAATCCCTGACTTAGTCAAGGTATGTTCCAGGGGTTTGGTGACATGCATGTTGTGGAGAAGGTGTCTCAAGTCCTTCATTCGAAAGTCCTTGTAGAGCAGGTACCTGCATAGTCATCGAGGGTGCCATTCTGGAGATTGTGAAGAGGGGTCCAAAGAATTCCACTCAGGGTCCGGGAGCAAACCACCACCTGAACTCGCCTCAGCCAGACCCTGCAGTGCTTTTATCAGGTGACCAGTTTTCAAAGTGGTCATTTGGAGCTTGTGTTATAGCAAAAGCCGACTCGAATGGCCAATGAAGTAGATTTCTGGAAATGTTTAATTTGGGGGCTGGTGTTTCCAGGTCCTCACTCATTTTGTTCCAGTTCAAGGAAACATTTATCTTTGCTGAGGTAATAGCTGCCCTTTTAATTTTATTCCTTCCATAGATGAAGTTTTCACCACCTGACCTGTGGCTGTGAATGAAAAAGTAGCAGCATTGTCCTGATTTAGTGAGTTAGATTGGTAAATAATGGTGCTCTCAGTCCCTGACCCAGAAACTTGCTGCAGTCCCTTTTTCCCCAAGACAGAGATCTCGGAAGTCCAGAAATGTGATCCATCATGCATATTGCACCAGAGTTCCTGATACTGGAAACGGTAGTGTTTTGTACTGTGTGGTCTGGGAAATGTGAACAACAGCTGTCTCACAATCCTTTCCAGTCAGTATTTCAGCCTGATAGTGACATCACACCGCTGCCTGGTGTGGCATTCATTTCACTTTTATCCTGTGGCTTTGGGCACATACAAACATCTGAATTTGTACTGCCAGCCACGTAGATAAAATCACCAGTGGAAAGTACAGGATTTATAGGGTTAACCAGCAAAGCGGCCTTCCTCTGTGATGCTACTGCATCATCAATAATATCTGACAGGCCTGCAGATTTTTCTGAAAGCCGTATACCGGCTTTTATTTTCCAAGGGATAAACAAAGAGCCCACAGGAGTTACATTCTGCCCACAATTCCATGGAGAAGGTGTGTTTTCTCTCAATGTATTATCATAATTTTCCATCAGTAACAAATTTATATCAGCACTTATCTTTGCATTCTGTGTGTCCATGAGAGCCTTTTCCTTCATTATGCTTAAATCCTCCATGGATTTAAAATATCCACGTCTTCTTCATTGATGTTAAGGTCAGAAGTTTCATTCTGAACAGCTCCTTGCAAGTTGAGACCAAAGGAGGGAGCTTGCTCCTCTGTCTCCATACCGTCCGTACCATCCAACATCTGACACCGAGTGGCCATTCTGAGAACAGCCAACAGCTCCACTTACTAATGAGTAGGGGAATTCTCCAGTGTCCTGGCCAAACTGCCTTCATTCACTAGAAATATCACCAACAGCTTAACCCGTTGAGTTTGTTGGTTACCATCTGTATCCCCACCCCGGTCACCCTAAGAAAAAGGGCTTTAGTCTCAGTGGGCTTATTTGGTCAACAAAATTCAATAAATCAATAAATGCTATATATATATATATCATAGGAATACATGGTGGGCAGGAGTGTGATATGGAAAATATACTCACTCCTGCAGGATAACTCTGTATTCTCAAGAGTGCCAAAGGCATGAGTGAGAATGCACAGCCTCATGATGCAGGAGTGAGAATATTTCCACATCCCATGATCTGCACATCATGTGTGCAGTTTATACCACTGGGGTGAGAGCTTTAGGAAAAAATTTTGTGTTTCTGTGTGTTTCCTGCTCATTCTGTGGTGTGTGTGTGTGTGGTGTGTGTGTGTGTGTTCAGAATGGACTGGGAGTGAGAAACACAGGTTAGTGTGTTTTGCAAAGCTAACTGAGTGATTCAGAGGCTCACTGAGAAAGACAAACTGCTGCAGGCAGTACTGAGAAAGACAAACCGCTTTGTAAAAGTTTCATTTAGAATTCTGGTATTTTGAGGCTGAGATCAGCACACTAATGGGATAGAGTGTTAGAAACTCCAGTGGGACACAGGTGAGAGTGTTTTGCAAAGCTAACAGAGTAAGTTGCAGCTTTAGTGAGAAAGAGAAACAGTTTTCTGAAGCAGTTTCCTTTAGAATGCAATCTTCAGTACAGATATTCTCACTCCGTGACATGAGCAGAGTAAGAATAAATGTTATATCCTCACTCCAGTGACATCAGCAGAGTGAGGATAAATGTGATATCTTCATTCTGGTGATGTCATCAGGATTTATCCTCACTTCAAAGAAAATAACACAGGTTATTCCACTGGACAGCTCTCACCCCAGTGGTATAATTTTGCATGCAAGAGGTGCGTTCCTGGCCCCGCACATCTGCACCATGGACAGGTGCATGGGGCATGGCATTCATGATTACCATCCTCCACAAGCTGCCTGTCCTGAGCCCTGTCCCCTGCACATTGCTGGGGAGGTGGATCAGCAGACACATGGACATCCGTTTGGATGCCTGTTCCAGTCCCCGAGTGGATCCCTTGTTCTGTGTAGAGCAGGGGATTGAGGGACACTGCTCATCCATGATATTTAAGAAATAAGGACGATTGCCCCAATGGCTGCACCTGCCATCTCTGCTGAACTGGAGGGCTGAGGCAATATAAAAGGGATTTCCAGTCCTGTTGTGGGTGGTGAGTGATGTCCGTAGGGGTGCACAGTAGCTACAGCAGGGTTTCTTCCCACATAGCTTGTACCCCCTGCTAGCATTCTGCACCTTCATGAGTGTGGGCATGCCACCTGGCCACTCTCCTGTACCCATCCATGTGCATAGCTGTGCAAATGGGTGTGGGGAGTCATCACAACTAACATTTTTATGTTGCTTGCACGCATGTGCAAGAAACATAGTGCCATCATCGGAGATTAAGGAGGTGTGTCACCTCCTCCTCCAATTCAGGCAGTGTCCTGGCAGGTGCGGTTCCTGGGAAGCTAATGCATTTTGGAGCTGTCTATGACACGCTCCAAAATGCAGTGGCATATAGTTGAAAGGGGGAGTACGCCTATGAGCAGCGATAAGAAGCTGCTCACGGCAGCTGCCCTCACCCGCAGGCGCGGCGCACTTCGCGACGCACTGTATAGCCAACGGGTGCCCAACCCTGCCGGGCTGAGCTGCGCTGCCTCCTCACCCCAGTAGCTGGTGCCACGCTGGGAGCCCACCCCAGCGGGCAATCCGTCTTTGCCGATGGGGTGCCAATCTTCGTCGGCTGAACGCCTAAAGTCTCGTGCCACGCTGGGAGCCCACCCCAGCATGGTAAATGGTCCCACGACGCCTTTTTTTGTTTTTACCTGTAAAACAAAATGGTCCAGCGTGCCTCCCAACACCCTCCCACAACCTGCACCCACCCACTGCGCACCCAGCCTCCCACACACCCTAACCCCATACTTACCTCTGACCCGCGCGACGATCTTCGTGGACCGGAACACGCCTGCACTCTTCAAAGCCGGCCCGCGAACTGAGGAAATGCCGTAAGCTGTATAATGGGCTAGATAGGGGGTTTCAACTTGATAGATATCTCAGTTATTTTTGGATTTTTACCACATTAACATGGGTTTTAGACTTTTCATGAATGATGTCACTGTCTTGGAGCAAGAGGTTTTGGGCCCAAAGGGTGATTTCAGACAGTGACTGTGCAGTGACTGCGAAATCACCCTTCGGGCCTGAATACCACCATGACAGTAACATCATTCATGAGAAGGGGGCCTAAACCCTCATGTTGAAAATTTGTGCCAAAATTCCAAAAATGACTGTTTTATTTAGCGCAGCGCTATGCAGTTCCTACGCAGGCTCATAAGTTCACTTAATTTCAATATTTTCACTCACATTTTCAACATTGCCATTTTACCACACCTTCTTATGAGTAGTATAGCTGTCATTTTCACATCTCACCTAAAATGTTTCTGCCCATGTAGCGCAGGAATGGCGTAGTCGGTGTGCTAAATCAATATACGGACAAATTAAGAAAATCACAGTGACACTGTTCATGAGCAGAGGTCTTAAATGGCTATGTTGAAAATTTGGTGAAAAATTCAAAATGACTGGTTTTATTTAGCGTGCGGCGCAGTTCCTACGCACGCCTGTAAGTTCGAAATTTTCAATATTTACACTCCAATGACTTCCAGATACCTAAACAGCACATAGAAGCAAGCAACATTCGGCATTGACAAATGCTTGTTAAACTCTCTTATGGAAGCTGTGCACAGTTTCATTACTAATGTGTTTTGCTTATGTGTTGCAGAATTTGTCATCCATGAAGTGCAGTGACAGAGATAAACTACGCCATGTATGTTTATCTGCAGGAATTGCAGGTAGCCAGCTATTGCAGCCCATACAGTAGTGTACAGCATAACTGATTTCTAGTTGTAGCTGCATGACTTTGTTTAACCTGGACAGGACTCAGTTGCCTGATGCGTATTTACAAATGGGTCAGCAGTGCATTGTAAAGGCAGAAGCATCTGTCTTTCCTGATGTGTTACTGTCTGTGATAACTAGGTATGGCCCAATAGGTAATCTGTAGTAAGGGAAGCATGGGACACATGGGGAGGGGTTACATGACAGGTTCAGGGTCACACAGTATACAAGTGAATGTTTTGCCAAAGGAAAACATGCATACAGGATGTAACAGGCTCATTATCCACAGCTCTATAATCAAACCCCTTATCTGTAGTGCCAGACCACATTACACAGATTATTTCTATGCAGACCACACTCATTCAGGGTCACATAGTATGAAAGGAATTTTGTCAAACAAGCTCATGAATGTTCGATGTACCAAGCTCATTATCCACAACTCTGTAATTGAACCCTTTGTCTCTAGTGCCAGACCACATTAAACCGATTATTTGTAGACAGACCACACTGTGACATCCCATGCACATTCAGTGCTGTCTACCAGTAGTGCATGTCTGACCAACTGCAGATTGTATATGACCCCAGGCAGAGGTACAAGTATTGTGGGAGGGAAGGCACACGCCATGGTGTATGGTAAGTACAGATAGGGATGCTGCCTCCAACACAGCACTGTGCTACTAACTCCTTGTGTGACACAGCCTATAGCAGGGTAGTGCCATGTGTCTCATGGCATGCATACAGGTGCCAGAAATCTCCCTTTACCTCTGTGCACTGCATGTGTCCACATTGCACACGTACATTCTGCACTGCAGCACCTATGCAGGCTACTGTGCAGCATCCATCAACACCTGGATGGACATACTTCTTGCTACCCAGCATGTGCTGACAGACATTTGTGGTGCATTTTCACACCATGCTTATTTGGTTGGGTACTACAGCCCTTTTCATGTGACTGAGTCTGGCCCAAAGCTGTTCTGTCCGCAGGCCATGCCAGACAACTGCACCTGGTGGTGGCACAGGATTACTGGAGATCACATCCATTCAACAGTGCTATAGGTGATGATGCCATGTGTGGCAAGGGATATACTCATAATGTTCTTTCCAGATAGATTCTGGCAAAGGAATACATTGTCTGGGAGATGCATTTCAGGGTGTACCTCTTGCTGCAGGGAAGCAGCATGGAGGGAGGTAATGGAGGCAATCAATTCGAGTGTGGTGGTGGGGAGGCAATCAGAGGAGGTGATAAAGTTATTCTATGAGATGTGAAGACATACCAAGGGAAGTTGACAGAGGCATGGCCAGCACTACAGACAACTGGCAGCAGCTCACCAGCACAGACCACACTCACAACAAGAGAAGAGCTTGTGGATGGCACCTTGGGCTGCCATTGAGTGAATGGTGTGGAGGGTGGCATCAACACCATGGTCCCCTGTGGCAAGTGAGTTCCAACAACAATGAGTGCAGGACCATGGTGTGTATCTGGATGTGTCACACACAGGCCTGCATGCTTTTTCAGTGCCCTGCACAGGTGTTCTCCATCCCTGTGTGCATTTGGAACTTGATTCTATCTGCTTTTTGCAGAAGTACATTTTTTAATTACACGTATATGCTTTGTAGAGCAATATGCCTGGAATATGTGACTGAACCTGATATTCATAACCAGAGCATTCCTGTACATGTTGGCTGTGGTCAGTACTATTAGTGATTTCTACTGTTTCTGTGCTCACTATTCTGGCAGATTCAGTATTGGGCAAAACCAATAAATGGTCACAACATATTTTAACAATCTCTAATCACATTAGAAATTCACAAAAACATTCAAGTATCTCCTCCAGTGACTCAGTAGGGCCCCACTATGAGCAAGGTTTGCAGATTGTTCCATGCAGTGGGGATAGTTCAGCTGAATGCAGATTTTCTGAATAGTTTGATACACCTAGAGATATCAAGAAGAATGAGTTACTTTTCTCAGGGCATAGGTGCTGTGAGGTCTATGAATGAGATCTGTGATATAAGTGGTAGGACATTTAGCAGCACCTTATAACGATAACATGTACAAACTGTTTAGCCTTCTTGTTGTGAAGGAGGCCCAACCAACTGATGCGTGCTGAGAGCGGTAATTTCTAGGAACTAAGTTGGCTATAAATTTGAGTATGCTGTGGTAGAGTACATCTAACTTGGATAAACAACTGAAGAGCAGCAACTGCAGATAAGATTTAGTGCTAATGATCTGCAACATGCAAGTTACATGTAATTTAAAAAAAATTGGATTGCAAATGTCAATCAAAATTGGCTAGAGTAGGAAGCAGAAGGTGATATTCTAGGAAGGGCGAAGGAACATCCAGAATCTGTTTTTTAATCTAGGTATCTGATTTCCAGTCGGATAACCGCGTGTTTTGCCAGGCTGGGTCCAAATTGTTTTTCAGATGCTTATTCTAGCCTTCTCCACTTCCTACTGCAGGAAAACCTGCCCACATTAAAATAATAATTTATGTAACATGACAATCTCACCCAGTCCTGTAGACCTGTGGTTCTTCTGCCTGCATGTGGACTACCCAGTGTTGATACTCACAAAAGCAGGGCAGAGCCATGAGTCCTGCCATAGCCTCAGGGCAGAATGTATGCACTAGAATATAATGTGTGGCTCTTGCATGATGTTTTCGAATGTATTTTGCCTCCAGGATATTGTGGATCATTATGGCTCCTTTCTACTTGCAAACACGGCATTGTACAAAAACAGTATTCTAGGTAATCCTTTGGTGTCTCTTTAAGGAAACCAAGTATTCATAGGGCATGGGGATGATTTAACCAGACAAAATGCAGGTAAAAGGTAGTATGAATAAGACACCCACTCTAATCATAAATTTACAAATAACCTTTTTCTTTACTAACTTGTCACTTAGGACTTGTTGTCTCTCCACTGTGGGTTCCTCAAGGGTGCAGTGGTCTGTTAGAATCACCAAGCTGTATTCCTTTTCTTAAATGTATTCATACATGCATCATATATTTACATAGTTACATGGCTCTTCTGTACTCATGGCTCTAAGCCATGCAGTGAAAGCCATAAGTGTGGGAAGTAATCCATTGGGATCCCAGAGAATCTGACAGTCAGGAGGCCACTGGTCATGTTACTATGCCAAAATGCGAAGCATTTATGAACACATTTGGGAAAGGAATGAAGCTTGATGATTCTAACAGACCCTTGCACTTCGAGGAATCCTTGCAGGAGGGTAATGTTAGGTCTTAAATTTCCTGTAAATAAAAAGACTAATTTGAACTTTATGATTAAAGAGCAGGTTCACATTTAATAGTCAACTGACTGTTTTATTTATTGTGTTTTGATGTGTTAGTAGTTGCTTTCTACTTTCAGAATAAATTATTTGTGCAGTGAAATAAGTGAATTTTCACTTTTTTTATACTGCTAGTAAAAGAACTCAATAGAATTCTGTTAACGTGCTATCAGAAACTGCCAACTACTTAAGTATCCTGTGTATTTTACTGTGAAACTAAAGATTTTTTATCTTTTTCAAAAGGAATACACATTTTGTTCTAAAAGAATCTTGGCCATTTATATGCTCACACTGTTCTGGTCCATCTGTATGATTTTACAATGTTTAAAAACTGTAATTGGATATTTACAGGATTGGGTAGGTCGACCATGAGAAGTGGGTTGGTTAGACCTGGAGAGAGGGAATGCCCAGGTCGGGTAACCCCTACTTATCAGGGAAAGGTCAGAAGGTGTACTTTAAGCCTCCCCAAACCAAATCCTGGGTCTGAGCAGTACTAGACGGTTGGGGTGTCTGATCAGATGTGGGAGAATAGAACAGGGAGAGATTCTTCTACTTCCACTAGCCGGAACCCATTCTTTATCCGGACTGACAGAGTTGGGCTTTAGGAATGGGAGAAGAAAGGATAATGTGCATAAGGGATTCATATGTAAGGAGAATTAGATACATTAGCTTGTATACGGGAAAGGACAGGGCTGGGTCACAACCATTTCTTCCGATATCTACAGATATGAGCATATTGTACATCTCTGGGGAGGAAAGAGGGTATGGCACTGATTGGGAACCCTCAAACATTTCATACAAGAAGGAAGGCATAATCCAAAGGTACCATACGCAAAGTGGCTAGGCAGGCAGACAGATGCTATCGGATATGTCACAGAAAACTAGACAACTATGGGAGAGGGATATGGAGGTCCACATTACAGAGGATACCTGGAGGGTTATGACCCAGCTGCACCAGGGATCTTGGTCTGTAATAAGTATAAAGAATATTTTACAAATTCTGCCACAGGCTGTATCACCCACCTTTAAATGTTAGTAAGTACAACCCGCGGTCTCTCTAATATGCCCTCATTGTAATGTGGGGCTGACCTCCTATTATCATTACTTCTGGTCCTGTCCCGCCTTGCAAGAATTCTGAGGGAGGTGATGAGGAGGTACAGGCAATGGCAGGCAAGAATCTCCACAGTCAGCACTGGTGTCATTGTTTGGTATGGAAAATACAGATGAGGAAGAATGGACCCCGTTACCCAGATGGCTCAGAGTCACATTGGTAATGGCCAGACACTGCATCTTAAATACATGGGTTTTGGCAATCAAACCCACCACACAACAGTGGAAGGCTTTGATAACGCATGCCTTCACCTTTGAAAGACTTACTTATATATTGCAAGATAGGGGAGAGCCATTTTATAAAACATGGCAACCATACCTAGATACTCTAACACCCGACTGAGTGCCTGAATTTGGGAGAGGGATGGGAGTAGTGGAGGGAGGTGGGGTAGTGTATGGAGAAAAACTCCTATGGAAATATGTAAGAACCTTATTAGCAGAGCCCCCAATAGCTTTTATAAAGGGAATTTACTTTTATTCAATTTAAATGTATTGCAGTATGTCATATTGTATTAATAAGTCATCTTTTAATATCATGACATTGGATTCTCTGTACATAAGTTCAGTATTGGATGTATTTGTCTGTCTGATCTGTTGTTGTCCTAACAGGTCATTTTGGCCTATTTGTTTGTGTATCTGAAAACCTGAATAAACATATATAAAAAAAGAAAACTGTAATTGTCCTCTATTTTCTTCTGCTCAATTAATCTGTTTAGGAACAACATATTAGCTGTAAAATCATAATAATAGATCACAGTTATGAGAATCACAAATTTCTATTAAATCTATAACATTTTAGTAGTAGACCGCTTTATTCCTTTATAAAATCAGTAAACAGATTTTCAGTTTCCCACTGAAATATGGTGACAGCCTTGTCAGTAAAGATTTTCGAACATCATAATATAAGAATTCCATTGGATTCTTACTAGTAGTTGCAGAATAAAATGATGAAGAGGCAAGTAGAAAAAGCAAATAAATGCAAATAAAATGATTATGGTGGTGTCAAAACCCCAGACCTTCATTCCTTAAGTTATGTAGGGAATATGGTATAGCCTGACTGAAGATATCATATTTATCTTCATGAGATGTGTGACTAATGTTTGGCTTCCTTTTCAGTTACACTACTTATTTGGGAGTGGTATCTCAGAGTTACTTTACTACAACTTCGTTCTCACTGAGCCTCACTGAGGCCCATAGCTTTATATTATGGACAGTATGTAACACAAAAGTGTGATGTACAATTTATTTCTGTTTTCGGGGACATTTGTTTTTCAAAAATGTGAAAGCAATCTGAATTTTCTGCCATTTTTGCTGACTATAAAACATCTAAATGGTATCTGTAAATAAAACAACACTTATTTTGTACATTTGGACTGAACAACCGCATGACCAGTACCATGCTATCATTTTTTTTGTTTTAAAATTAGTCACATTTGAATGCCAAAAAGTAAAAAAATAAAGAAGTTTCTGCCATGTTTTGTTGCTCACAATATAAGAAAACTGAAAAGTGTCTATAAATGAAATACCATTCATCCTGAAAATATTTTGTGCTGAGCAACTTTTGTGCTGACAGTGTCATGCTATATTTTTCATTTTCAAGTTACTCACATTTGTTTGTTGAAAAATGAAAACACAATTTTTCTGAAATTTTGTGCTAATTACAAAAAATGTGTCTAGAAATGAAACACCTCTCATTTTGTAGATATTTGTGCACTGAAAAATCATTCATGCTCACAGTACTATACTATCATATTTGTTCTAAGGTTATTTGCATTTGTTTGGTGAAAAAAGTAAAAAAATCTGCCATATTTTGCTGATTCTACTTTACTGACTTCAGTGCTATACTTGACTATTGTTATTTCATCAGCATTGTGAAGGCTGCACTCTGATTGGTTCAGTATACATTGTGACATATCCAACCTTGGAATTTAATATCTTGCTATGCTGGGTCAAGATGACACTTACTATCTTGCTATTTAACTTAACACATATGTTATATAAACAGCCTTACTGAGCACAAGCTCTTTTAAAGAGTTGGTGGCAGATTTATCCTGCTTTGTAAATGCTGGCATTGGGCATCAAGTTAGCAGGTTTGGAAGGCACTATCTAAACTCCCAATTTAAGGCGGGTTTCTGCTACAGGAAGGAGGTCTGAGATCCCAGATATTCTGTTTTGTACAATTAGCTGAAAACTGCACCTTCTCTATCAAGATGTACTGTCTGGCTGGTATCTAATCTGGTCCTGGTGGCCAGACTGGATGGACATCAGAGAGATGATCTAGTGCTCTACTTATCTCCAGTTCAGTGGAGTCCTTTCAGGTGGAAGGAGGTGACTAGTGGAGTACCACAAGACTTTGCACTGTAATGGGACTACAGTTCAACTGTTTAACATCTTTAAGAACATTGACCTCCTTTTTATACATTGTTAAGAAAGATACAAATCAAACCTACTTTCTAGGCCTTGATACAGATAGTATATGAACTGTTAATCCTAATATATAAATAATATTGACTTAATACCACTTAGCATGATTCTGCTTGCAAGTTATAGTACCACTATTTGGTTAATGTAGAGAGTTCCAAAACCTTGTGATGGAGATATAGCCATCTCCACATATTCTTATTAATAAGCTATAATCTTTTAAATGAATTAAGACTAAGATACTTTCTATGCTGATATATTATGGATATTGTGTTATAATTGTTTCTTTTATTAAAATAAACTTTTAATAGGTAAAATCAGGAAATAATCTTTCAAATGACTTGTGATAAAGAATCCCTCAGTAACGTTGCATATTGTGTTTGTCACATAGATGGTGAGGTAAGGAACTCTAAAGGAGGAGGAGGAATGTTACCAAAGGGCTTGATACACTGTATGATCAGGCAGACAAGTGTCAAATGAAAACAGTGGTGCCAGCATTAGAGTTACGTTATGGCAAAAGAGATCCAGATACTGCTGTCACAATGGCCTCTGTCAGCACTAGTTGTAGTGCGTATATGCATTCTAAATGCTAAAAAGTATGCTTTGTCATCTGCAGGACTGTTAAAGAATCAGCAGGTGGCTAATACAAAACAAGTGCTAGTGCATGTGTATACATTCACAACTCCAAGTGCAAGAAATGGTCTGAAATATAAATTAAAAGTAAAGGAGCTACTTGTAAGAAAACAAGAAAAAGACTTGGGGTAATACTCAAGGGTAAATTGAAGTATTGTCAACCATGTTTGACTGTAATAAACACAGCTGACCAAATGACTGGTTTAATGAAGGGACATACAGTAGTAAATAGGGCAAGGAAGTAATATCACCATTACAGAGAGTGCTACAATAGTTAGGCTATATTAGAAATACTACATGTAGGTTTGGTCACTACAGTATGAAACAGATTTTACAGAGATACAATTAAACATGTCAGCCTAAACAACACAAAGTCGACCTCCTTGGCATAAAGTGAATCTGAGCAATGCAAATAAAAACTGTCAACACAAGGTTAGTCTGGTCAACACAAATTTGATCCAGTCATCATAAAGTAAATTCTGCAAACACAAGGCCAGTCTCATCAACACAAATTCAATCCAGTCAACATAAAGTTCATTCTGCCAACACAAGATCTGGTTATCAGCAGAATGTAAATACAGTCAATATAAAGTACTGTACATCCTGCCATCACAAGTTAAATCTGATCAGTGCAAAGCCAACCTATCTATATGTCAGTCAGATTTTCCTGAAATCATATAAGGCTGATGCTATGTCAACCTTTGGACACAAACAAACACTGACAAAAAAGCAGGTTGATATTGACACACAGACAAAAATGTTGATATCAAGAAATGCAGGTTGACTAAAATAAGTATGTTAATACAGACACCCATGATACTACTGCAGTGTATGGTAAATAACATATACATTTTACCTTTTTCTTTTGGTTTAGTTTAAAACCAAAATAATATGACTTGACGAAAATAAAATTCAAATTCACTTTAGTATTAGCTTGGCATTGTGTCATGAAACTTTTAATTTCCACATGGGTAAGCCGATAAATCTCTTCTTTTGCATATGCTTTACATGAGCAATGTGAGATAATTAGAGCAGAGACAGTTTGCAAAGGAATTATGCAGGGATTCTAACCAAACATACATTTATAACTACAGGTAGTGACTATTTTCAGTTTCTCCAAATATAGGAAATCCCATTGAAATTATTGGGATTTCCTTTATATATCAAAATACTGGATATGATACAATTTGTCACTGGTTGCAGCTGTAATTATCCTTTAACACTCATTCTTTCATCACTTACATGTGGAACATTGGCCCTCAAAATGTGGAACAAAGAGATCACTGTAGGGCACATCATCAGATCTTAGTGATAGAAACACAAACCACTGTGCTTTCATGTTTACAAAATTCCCTGTTCATTGAGCAACAGGTTGCTTGAAATTGTTGCTTAAAAGTCACTGACCAGATATTCAGAGCAGTTCGCAATGCGCAAGCGAGATGCTCAGCGCAACCACAGAACTGCTCCCCAGAGCCATATTCAACCCCTGCATATGTGCAGCATAAATCACATTGTGCAGATGCACAACAGTAATGTATTCAGTGCAAGTACAGCAGGGCATGCCCATGAATAAGCAGCGCAATGGCAAATTCAGCCAAAAACCACGGCGCAAGTCAGGAGCAATGTATAGGATGCACCAGACAGACTTGAGCACAAAAAAAAGGCTCAAAAAACACAGTAGATGTGCAACACAAAGAGAGTCAGAGATGGATGCAGGGGCCAATGCTGATGGAAGCAGTAATGAGGGGTGAGGAGGAGGAGGAGGAGAAACAGCAACGTGGCAGAGGAAGGGCCCAGCGGTGGTACACCCAACACAGATGGTACCATGCCCACGTCACCATTGAGGACTATAATGATGTGGAGATTGTGGGCTGGTATCAGCTGAACAGGGCAATTCTGGGGCAGCTCTGTGAACTGCACCATGATGAGATGCAGTCACCCACCAGACGGAGTCATGCCATGTCAGTGGAGACTAAGGTGACAGCAGTAATGTGCCTGCTCACCACGGGCACCTTCCAGACACCAATGGGTGCAACCACAGGGATCACCCAGTTGGCCATGTCATGCCTCCTCACACAGTTCCTCAATGCTGTACTGCCACACTCTTTGGAGTTCATATGATTCCCGAGCACACAGGCAGAGCATACAGCAAACATGCAGGACTTCGAGGGTGGCATGTATGCCAGGCATGATAGGGACCATAGACTGCACCCATGTGGTCGCACACCACCTGGCCTGGAGGGGCAGCATACATGAACAGGCAGGGGTACCTCCATCAAACACCAGGTGGTGTGAAATGCAATGGGTGCATCACCAATGTCTGCACCACACATCCTGGGAGTGCACATGATGCCTTCATCTGTCACAGTTCATCCTGTGCCAAAGATTTGAGTGTGGGGAGATCCCCACAGGGCACCTTTAGGTGAGCAAGACTTGGGGTTTGATGTGGGTGCAGCCTTGCTGTGGGCGGAGGATGCCAACACAGAAGGCAGGGTAGTGTCAGGAGACAGGGGCAGCATAGGTGAGTGGGGTGAACAACCAATTTGAAGTGACAACCATATCCTCTACCCACACAGGTGACAGCTCATACCCACTGAGGCCCTGGCTGCTCACCTCCTACTCGCGCCACACCAGAGCAGTGGAGGAGAGTTACAACCAGGCACACACCACCACATGCAATGTCATTGAGTGTGTCTTTGGCATGCTCAAGATGCAATTCTGTTACCTAAACAGGTCAGGTGGTGCCCTACAATACAGCCCCTCTAAAGCCTGTGGCCTATTGCTGGCCTGCTGCATGTTGCACAACATGGCCATTGGCCGTGGGATAGCTGTCCAGGTGGATAAGGGCAAGAGCAGTGAGGAAGACAGTGACAATGGGCCAGAAGAGGGTGTGAAGCCACCCATGGTGAGGAGGGATCCCAGGCTGGCAGTGCAGGCCAGGAGGCACAGGACCACCATCACACAGGAGCACTTTGGAGACCAGAAATAAGTGGAATGACACACCTGCCATGTGTGCACGGTCAACCACCCACCCACAGTGGTGGATGGGCTCACAGGGACACATGCACTGACACAGGCACACACACAGCATGCACAGTGAATGCGCAGCCACACAGCCACACTCACACAGCACGTACAGGCATGGCGCCACACTCACGAGCAGCAGGACATGGCATGGATCAGACACGTGACACCAGTGCAGATGCACACCTGGCACAGAGCTGCCATCATCACACCCATGCCACAAAGCCCTTCAGCTCAGCAAGCTCCACATGGAGAAGTGCTCCACAGCACACATACACACACACCACCACTCACACAGGGTGCCACCACACATGTGTGCACTAGGCCAGGAGCAGCAGTCAGCAGGAAAGGACAGTTCACCCAGCAGGCCTACCACATGGTGCCGTGTCTGCCACGGCCATGGGTGGCCTGCCCAAGGCTGTGCAGCAGCCTGGGCTGCTACACAGCCACCGGAGGAGCATCCAACACATTCATGGGGGTGGAGGCCTGAGAACACAACTGGGTCCTTGCTGGGGTGTAGAGACCAGCGGCAGGGCAGTGCTGGGAGTGTTGCGGATGGGCATGTTGGAGCCTGGTATCAGCTGTGCAGGGTTGCCAGACGACAGTCCGTGGTGGATGTGCCATTGTGGGTAGTCTTACGTACATGGCTGTACCCAGTGTATGCCAGTGATGCTAATCCAGTGGCAATGGTACCAGCTATGCGGTCCAGTGATGGGGTCGTGGCCTCGCACAGCTGCCAGAGCTCACCTATCGCTACACATGCCCACTGTTCTGCTGCTCGGCCAATTGATGCACTTCAACCAGCGGTGCATGGATCTCTGCCCCAAGCACCACCTGGTTGTCCACAGATGCCTGCAGCAGCTGGGTGTGCTTATCCAGCAGGCTGGTGCCCTCACGCGGTCTGCAGTGGGCGCTGTCCTGCTGGGGTGCCGTGGCATGCTGGTCAATGCCCCACTCCTGTGACACTGCACAGGGGACCAAGCATGGGCAGCAGTGCAGGTGCACCGAGGTGGCCCTGCAGCATGCTGACCAGTGGTCACTGCATCCTGCTGCCGCTGCCCAGCCATGTGCTGGGCCATCCCTGTTCTGTAGCATCTGCCACAGAGCCCCCACCACCAGGCACATGGTGGTGACTGCCTTGCTGAGCAGCCATGGGAGGGGTGGCTGTGTGGCCACAGGAATGCCACGGTCTCCACCACCACCCGTGTCAGTCCTTGTACCCTGGGTGGCTCTGCTGGGCCTGCTTTGTCTAGGATCAGTGTGATGTCATCATCAAAGTTGGACACACTGCCCGCTGTGCTCATGCAAAAAGCACGGGCAGGCCCTTCCGAACAGTAGCTCTGACAGCGAGTCATCTGTGTCCAGGCCGGTAGGTCTGGCAGCCCCACGTGTCCCAGTATGGACAGTCTCCATCCCAGATGCCGGTGGATGTGGACAGCACCATCTTCTCCAGTCCAATGTTGGCATTAGCATCCTGTGCCGAACCACAGAACTGTGATGGCGCTCTAAGACAGAAACACATAATCAGTGTAGGTGTAGCCACCATGCAGGTGGGGCCTGTGCCCTGCGGTGCACAGTGCCATGACCACTGTCCTCAGTTGCACTGTGCACAGCTGCATGCCATGCCCACATGATCCATGCAGCACAGCGGCCAGCACATCTGCATGGGCCTTCCCACATCCACCCATGTGGCCTGTGGTGACTCACAGTGCTGTGATGGGCTGCCGCCTGTCTGAAATCCTCCACTAGGGATGCCCTCTATGGCAGCACGGCAGATGGTGGACACCACCTGCTCCTCTATCACCATCACTGTCATGGCGGTGGTGGGCTCCCGCCCGTCCTGCTGCAGGATGCCCTGATGGCTGCCACCTTCTCCTTTATGTACCCTCTGTCCATCCCCACCTTCTTCTTGCACTCCTGTGCACTCCTTTGGTGCCTGCCATGGGCATGGACATAGAGTGGTCACCGCATCCCAACCAGCTGACATTTCCTGCAGTGTGCCCATGGTGCCTTTCAGCAAGTACTCCCTGTCCAGGTAGGTCTTGAAGAGTGCCTGATGCTTTTCCTTTGTGAAATTGGCCTGTCTTCCATGCAGGCCCTGTCCTCCACTCCTCAACCTCAGATGTGATGCCACCTGTGAACAGTGAAAAAGGCATCAGCATCAGTCATGTACACACTGGTGCTGTGTTGCACTGTCAGCATGGGCCTACCAATCCTAGCATGTGCATCTCCTTATCACACTGGCTGCAATTCTTGTCCATGGCCTGTACTGCAGCGTGTCGCTTTTCAAGCTCAACGGATGCAAATGGAGCATTTTGCGCAATCGCCAATGTGATGCAAATGAGACTAACTGCACCATGTATAGCCTAATGAGATGATTTACATATGGCTATTGAATATTGCAATTTGCTCCATGTGCAACCTTGTTGCGCTGAAGCAACCATGTGGCACAATACCCATGAATCTGCAGTGCACATGTGTGCATTGCACATGTGAGCCATCGGTGGCACCGTGTCTGAGTGTCTATCATGTGATCTTGTGCTCTGCACCATGAAGCCACCAATTGGGCGCATGTGGCACTGGGCACCCACCGCATCCAGCACGGTGACGCAACTCCATGGACTATGGTGCAGCTCACCAGGTGCGCTATGCCACCTATGGTGATAGCAGTTGCATCGTGCAGTTGCACAGGGCACACCGTGCACCGTCAGGTCATGGCCATGACCCCATGCACTGCCAGGCCATGCCACGGTGTGCATGCGTGGTGCTACATGATATGATGCCACTGCGCATGTCAATTGAGCATCCACATGCGCGCCGGTCGCCACCATGGCCAGCTATTGTGCAACGACTCCAGACATCACCACATGCTGCTGTGCAGGCCACAACAATCACAGTGTACCTGTGAGTTGGGCAACATGGCGGGCACCACTGGACATACATATTGGGCACACAACTGGTTGGAGGTTGAGATGTGCAACCTTGTTGTGCTGGAGGCACCATATGCTCCTAGCTATTTGGTAATGTGGCACTGCAGGTACCTCGGTCCCAGGTGTGGGCCAGGGTAGTGTTGGGCCTCGAACACCTCACCGGCATTCCGCATGGTGGAGCAGTGTCGGCACCACTATGGGGACCTGTGATGGAGGGATCCTGGTCATCTTCGCAGGCTCCAGGCATGGGTTTCATAGGTTTACTCAAGCTTAAATAGACCTTCATCCTCGTACTTGCTCACTGAAGTTTATTTAGAATCGTATGGCCCTATCCCACATACTGTGTCCAATCTAGACTTAAATGTATCCATATTTGGACTATCCACCACCTCAGGTGGGAGATCATTCCATGATGTAACCACTCTTTGGCTAAACCAGTTCTTTCTATGAAACAGCTCTCATTTAGCCAGGAACACCTATTTAGTATGGCTCCTGCCACTAACTCTTCTATTCTTTAACACGAATCCCAAGTCCTCTCTTAGCTTAACATCACTCATTGCTTTAAATAACATACACATATCCCCTAAACCTCCTGTAATGGATGGAAAACAGGTTTAATGTTCCCAGTCTCTCCTCATAAAGTATATCCTTCAATCTGTTATAGACCTACTAGTTCTTAGCGAACACCCTCCACTCTTTGTATATCTTTTCTGTAGGGGACCAGACCTGGGCACAATATTCCAAGTGAGGCCTGACCAAAGCCCCATACAGTGGAATCAACACAAACAGAGGGCGCTGTGCCACAGCCAGGTGGATATCAACATGCATAATGCATGCCCATAGTGTACATGAACTGCGCTGCCAGGTGTGCTGCATGTGCAGCAGCCAGTGGGGGACAGTGTTGATGGGTGCTGCATGTCCTGCTTGACCACCACAAGCACCTCTGCCTGTGTATGTTGCTGTCGTTCAGGCACCAGGGCCCACAGGCAGGTGGTGTACCATCCTGTGCAGTGCCAGCTGTGTGCCTGGAATGGGGGTGCCTGGCATTCCACTCATGTCCATGTCTCTCTCTATCTTTTCCATCCACAGGACCAGAGAACCACAGAAGGGACAGGGTGGCCATAGCCTGAGACGTCCAGTAGCATGAGGGTGCTGCAGCTGGTGCATCGGTACAGGGATGGCCAGGCAGGCATGTGCACAATGCTGTACTGTGCATCTGTGGGGCTTTGTGGGTGGCAGGGAATGACCAGATACGATTGTGGAGTGCAGCCACAGAGTGACTGCAGGATGCATGGAGTGGTGTGCACATGCATGGGTGCGCCCTATAACGCTGCTGTCTGTGCCTGTCTACCATGATGGCTTGGCTGTCATGCTGTGGTGTGCTGTGTGGCCGGCTGGTGATCCCCTTTGTGCATAGGCCTGGGGGGCTGTCCACTGGTGTGGGCAGCCGCTGCCTGGTGCCTGGCATTCCACTCATGTCCATGCTCTCTCTCTCATTTCCATCCACAGGCCCAGAGGACCACAGGAGGGACAGGGTGGCCACGGCCACAGATGTCCGG
This sequence comes from Neoceratodus forsteri, assembly GCA_016271365.2. NCBI lineage: Eukaryota > Metazoa > Chordata > Ceratodontiformes > Ceratodontidae > Neoceratodus > Neoceratodus forsteri. Next base: position 1,189,377,261 of record CM057455.1, read on the forward strand.
CAGTGTGACTGTGCCACAGCTGGTGTATCGTGCAGGGATGGCCAGGCAGGCATGTGCACAATGCTGTACTGTGCATCTGTGGGCTTTGTGAGTGGCAGGGGAATGGCCATGGGTGATGCTGCCATGCATGGACACTGCATGGTGGGTGCATACCCTGGTGGCCATAGTAGTGCTGCGCTGCATGTGCATGATCTGTCCCTGTGTCTGCTGTGTGTTGGCACCCATGTGCTGCCCTGGGGAGGGTTGTGCGTGCAGATACCATTGTGTGTGCAGCCACAGGGTGACTGGGATTCATCGTGTGGTGTGCACATGCATGGGTGTGCCCAATATGCTGCTGTCTGTACCTGTCACCCACAGAGGCCTGGTCATCATCCTGTGGTGTGCTGTGTGGCCAGCTGGTGATCCCCTTTGTGCATAGGCCCTTGGGGAGCCGTCCACTGGTGTGGGCAGCCACTGCCCTGTGCATATGTTTGGGTGGGCCAGGGCTTCTTCTGACATGTCACTGATCACCAGTTCTGTCCCTTCTCTAGGTCAGGCGGTGTCCGGGCTCATCAGGTGGGCGCCATTTCTGGTGGGGGCCATGTCTGTGATGTACAGGCTGCAGAGGAGGACCAATGCCTGGTGGCCATGCTGGTGTGGGTGGGGAGGCACCACCTGGCTTAAACAGAGGCCCTGAGGAGGGATCTACAGTGGCTGTGGGCTATACTGTGAGGTCGTCACTGATCCAATGTGGCTTGCCATCGGAGCAGACAGATCATCACCCGCCCACCCCTGTTACCTTCCCAATATCACCTCCTCTCTCTACCGACACACAGTCCCTGTCCTCCCACATCCCATGTTACCTCTCCCTGTATTACCCTTGTTGATTTCCCAGTTGCCCTGTTGCACTGTTCTGTACCCTTCCCTATGATTAAAGTTTTATTTTGATACAACATCTGTGTCTGTGTGTTCTTTGCGGGTGGTGTGTTGAGTCATGCTGCAGGTGTCTGATGGTGTGCATGGGCATGTCCCAGGTGTCCACTGCTGTGTTCTCTGGGCATTGCTGTTGTGTGTGCTGAGCCTGTGTTCCATGTCCCTGTCACATATGTGCCTCTGTGTGGTGGGGTTGTGCTACCCTGTGTGCTATCCTGCACTTTGTGCTATTGTCTGCTTGTGCTGCCCTTCCATTCACATGGCATGCTGCCACCCACTGGTGTTGCTTACGGTGTTGTGCCCTTGTGCAGGCTGGGTTGCAGACCATGTGACCCTGGGTCCCCTTTGCCTCCTCTCCCTGTTCCACTGTCCTCTGTGCATGTGAGGTGTCCTGGCACCTTGGTCACTGTCCACTGCAGCGCCACCTGTTGGGACGTGTTGTGGGGGCTCTGACATTGGCATGCCTTTGGGGTGGGTGTGTGGGTGGTAGCCCTTGTGCTCTGTACCACTGTTGGTGGACCAGCATTCTGTTTGTGCTGTCCACTGGTGCCCTGTGGTGCATCCTGGATGGTGTGCCCCTGTTTGTGTCTGGCTGTGCTGGTGGGGCACTGTGCTCCTGTGCAGCCCTGCCATTGCTTCCCTGTTGCCTGTTGCACTTGCTCAGTCCACTAGGTTCTGCATCCTTGCTTGCTCCTGCGCATTCCTGGTTACTGTAAAAAGTATGGCTCTGATCATAATGAAGCAATCATCAGAATCATCAGCTCAATCACATCCATCATTTGTCCTCAGAATCCCTCTATCCCATATTAAATGGGAATTGTACAACGTGTACACAGTGGCCCAGATATTCAGAAATGCGCGAGGGGCACACAATGGACTGTGCAGTGCAATGCAGATGCGCCATGGGCCAACATTGCCACATTCAGTCTGATTTACTGCACCTGTCAGTGGTACATCTTCTGAATATGGCATCTGTATTAGCCATGGCGCATCTGCATTGCACTGCAGTGTCCATTGTGTGCCCTCGGTGCATTTTTGACTATCTGGACCACTGTGGTACAATGTTGTACAATTCCATTTAATATGGGATAGAGGGATTCTGAGGGACAAATGATGATGTGATTGGAGCTGATGATTCTGATGATTGCTTCATTATGATCAGAGCCCACTTTACAGTTTCTCATCTGAAAAAAGTAAAATCCTGAAATTTGACTGTCTGCATACCCTAAAATGGTAGATTTTCACAGTATCTGCCTTTTTTCTGTAATTCTTTATTCATAAACCACCAAAACCATACGGACAGAATACAATGGAGTATGTCATTTTATAAAACAGCAGTGTATCTACATTAAATGTCTTTTACTATAAATTATTTCATATACTGTTTTCATTTTGTTTTATTAAATTGCCAGCGTACATATAGTAGGTTTCTTTCATTCCATATTTTTATACAAATAAAAGCTATACAGTAGAAAATCAATAATATCAAGAAATTAGAGCAGTACTCACTGATTTAATTCCTTAAATTTAAATCTACAGTATGGAAACATGATAGCATTCATGTAATTAGTGGACCTGATTATGATAAATTATTTCTTACCTTTGTTTAGTGCTTTTATTAATTTACCAAATATAGCAAATCTGCAATGCAATATCTCATTATCTATCAATATTCTGATATATTTTTGTAGTAGGATGCCCCATTCAATATTATATTGATTTTGTTTGTCTGTCATGTTTTGTGGTGCATTCTCCATTCCTATGTATGTGCCGTACATCTTGACAGGAGAATGGATGTGGACGGTTACTTTGTAAACTCTGGCTAGTCATGGATTATCTCATGTGTACGTCATCAGTTTTCAATATTGTTCTTATAAGCTATGACAGATTCCTCTCTGTTACTAGAGCTGTGAGTAGAACCACTTTGAGTCTCTAAATGTTATATCTGGCAGAATCACAGATGGAAATACTGTATGTGTGCTGTAAATGTAATCTTAAACTATATGTTAGGCACTGGGAGAAAAATATTTGAACATACAAATCAATTGTTTCTGCATATTTTAAAACCAATTATTGGGCAGACAAATACAGCAAGAAACTTAAGGTATGAGACTTGAAATTATCCCTACTGTAAATGTGATAATATTCCTAGAATTTCTGGGCAGTAACTTTTTAGGAGCATGCAAATACCATTATTTGAATATTTGTTGACTATGTATATTTTGGATCCCAAAATATTCAATATTTGTTTGGGTTAGGTGAGCAGAAACACAGGACTTGGCAACCAGTCACAGCTGTTCAAGAAACCAGGGAGGATCTTTAACAAGCCTGGCAGATGGGAAGAGTAGCGCTAAGGAGATCAGTGTGGTAACACTGCCACAGTTGTAACCGACTTTCCTCACTAGAAAAGAAACAGTTTCCTTTTATTCTGGGGATCACCAGCTGGCAGCACGGGAAGGTGGTGAGAGTTCTGTGTGGGTAGTAACATGTGACTCAACAACCAGTCACAGCTTTCAGGAAGCCAGAGGAGCAGTATGCATTTCAACTACTGCTAATGTGTCCCATTCTCATTCATGTCCCAGGCGTGAGTGGAACAGGATTAGCATCTTCAGTGTTGGCAGGTGAGAACAGGCACACAGGAAGCCTGCTAGTCCACTGAGGTAAGGTAAAGTACCTGTTTACTTGTTGCTGCCTGAATAGGAGAGTACAGAGGAAGGTAAGGGGGAGGATAGGGAGGAAACAGCTCATACGAACAATTACTACCTGATGTATCAGAAGGTAGAAAACACCCTATCTAGACTAAGTGTACAAAGGGTAAAGAAAAAGTTAAAAGGGAAAAACAAGATTCACCTCTAGTGCGGGGAATGAGGTAACACCCTATCTAGGGTAAGGGTACAAAGAGGATAAGAGAAGCAAAAAGGGGAACTATAATCACCCTATCATGGGACATAATACAAAGGGTTATGAAAACAAAACATGAGAAAATCAGAACCATCCTATTTAGGAAAAGGATACAAAGTTCATTCCTGTAAACATAGTGCATGTAGGAGTGGGAATGTTGGGAATGGTGCAGTGCAGTGGTTCTGTAGTGGCAGTTTTCAAGAGCCCTTCTGGAGTCTGAGGTGCTTCCCCATCTGTATACACGGTTTCATGTGTACCCTCCTGGGCAGTGGAGGAGGCTGTTAGACTCTGGACCAAGTTAGCCAGAATTCAGAGGACCTTCTCTCCACTCATGGGCCACTGTGTCTATCACTATTGCCCCAGACAATGCCTAGGAGGCGGGACAGCTGGACAATGGTGGCTACAGGAAGGTGGGGTGGTGGGTCAGGGGCACATTCCTAGCCTGTGCCACTGCAAAACTAATTTCATGCTCTGATGAGATGGGACTTGCCTTGAGTAGGCAACTGTGGGAGTGGCCAAGGAGGGATTTGGAGGTCCTTCACAGGGAGGCCCCAAGGTGGGTGGTAGGAGACCCCAGAAGAGATGGAAGCAGCTTCTTGTGGGAGACTCAACCATTTTGGCAGATAGACTTGGGAACAGGAAGGCAGGGAGAGAGAGAGGTGAGGTGCCTACTGCCTACCTGATGCCTGGCTGAGGAATGGAAAGTGGATCCTAAGGATTGCTAGACTGGCAGAGCAGGTGGGAAGCTGGATGTCATTGGCCACCTGGGACTAATGACCTGGCTAGTGATGAGGCTGGGATTATACCTGGAGATTGTAGTGTTCTGGAGGGAGGTTTTAGGCAGATACTGCATTCTTTGTCTTTAGCTGAGGTGCTGTCTGTTTACAACGGGAGAACAGGTTCTCCACACCAGGGCTTCAACTCATAGTTGATGGAATGGTGTGGAGAGGAGGGTCCGTTACATTAGGGCTGGAGACCAATTTGGAGGATAAGGGCCAATACAGGGGTGATGACTTGCATCCATCTAGGAAGTGAACTGCAGTGGGTGGTTTAAATGTTACTCTGATGAACATTTAAACTAGCTGAGGTAGGGTGGTGGAAGACAGCAGGAGGCAAAACTATCCCTCCCCACAGACTGAAGCAGACAGGAGGGAAGACTCCAAAGGAAGGTAATCTGTGAATTTAATTATTTCGTCAGGGCATCTATATTAAATATAATTCATGAAATCATACTTTAAAGCACATTAATTGCTTTCCTTTTGATATAATAATTTCATTTTATTTATGCTAGATGTAAGTCTCTTACTGTATACAGATCTACATTATGAAAAATGTTTCACATTCCTCCTTTAGTTAATTATCTTTTTCAACATATGACACTCTAATCATTGTGTTATTCCAGCCAGATGCTTTATCTTGTTATAATTTACAGTATTATTAATATAACTTATTCAATACTAGTTCACCAAGTTACTTCTTATTTTAAGTTGTTCTATATTCGTCTTTCTTATTGTTATATCACATTCATTTTCCTTAGTTCTATAACTCAGCCCTATCCTTTCTCAGTAACTTTCTGAATGCTGTATTATACACTTTGTTATATATCCTATTTCTTTTCTTCAGCATTTGTCTAAAAAATAAAGTGATAAACAACTAGTGCAGATATTCAGAATTGCCCACAGTTGCAAATATTGCATTACTCCACCATTTCTCCCTTCTTCTGCCCTCTGAATATAGGGTGAATTGTGCTCCATGCAAACCACAGACCAGAGCACTGCACAGTACACCAGCACAGCACTGAATATAGCATGAATGATAGCACAGACCATGAAGGGGCACGCAGTGGTGCAATGCTGTGCAAGTCATTGTGTATGATTATGCATACAGGGGTGGCTGTGGATGGGAGGAGAGGGCACCAAGGACAGGCACACAACACAGCTGTTTCAGTATCAAAAATAAACTTTACTGCTAAGAAAAGGCAGCAGGCCATAACATATCATACCATAACAGGCCATTGCACTTTTGCCCTCCTCACCCCGTTCCTCTGCTGACCAATTTACTTTCTCCTGTAGAGTTCCTTCACTCTGGAACAAACTCCCTCCTCCCTCTGTTAGTCCTCATCCTCTGGTTCTTTCAAATGCCAACTGAACTCCCCCACTTGGTCCTGTTACTGTTCCTGCAGTTATCCTTGAAGGCTGAATCTTAATCCATCCATGTTATTGTTCATGACTGTATGCACTCGTAAGGTTCCCTGCATTTTGTTACCTATACATGCAAATTGTTCATGATTTAGTCTATTATTGTATCACATTGTTCATTTGTCCATTCAGATATTGGTTACTCTGCATTTGTTTGCTGCTTTCTCCACCTCTCCCCCCTGGGTCACCTAGAAATTAGCCTTGCTCAGTGTGCCTTTCCTGGTTGCCAAATTTAAAATACATAAATAAATAAATAAATCAGAAAGGAAAAAGGAAGATAAACAGGGGTTGGTGCAAACACAGGGTGAAAACAGTCCATCAAAAACACTTTAATGCCGACATGCAGGCATGATCATGGTGAACATGGCTGGGACCAGCAGGGGACACTGTGTGCAGCAGCTATAGTGCACACCACTGCAACAGTGGTGTACGTGGCAGGGTGCTGGACACACAGTGCACACATCAGCACAGCACTGGTGGAGACTGTGCTGTAGCCAGGGCATGCCCAGTGTCTCTGCGTCCCCAGTGCACACTACATGGAGTGGGGCCTGGGTTGGACTATGCTGCCAGTATACCCTGACATGTCCAGGTTAGCCCTGTGGTGGCTACTCGGCCATCCAATATATCTTGACACACACTGCATGTAGCAGCTGTATCCTTCCTGACTAAGGCTGATGGACCACTGTAGGTACTGTTTCAGTACCACCACAGCACCTCAGCTTCACAGTGATGCTGCCCATCTATATGACTGTGGCACCCCAGCCCACCCCAATTTCTTACACTGGTGGACCCCTGCAGCCATTATCCAGATGTGCCCTGTACCCCAGTCAGACCAGGGTTATGTCCCCATGACAAGGACTGAGGAGGGCATTAGTTGCATGATCCCGTGGCATCTGTCTGTATGGGTGGCTTACCCATATATAGTGGAGTTCCTGTCTCTAGTTGGCACAATGTGGGGGCTGCACGCAGTTGTGGTCACCTGCACTCACATACGGTCAGACCTCACACACTGATCACTGATGGCCTCCACTGTCCACCGCACCATGCTAGTACTGTGGGCCAGAAGTGAGCTGCTGAAGGATGACACACTGCATGTGGCACTGAATATGCTAGCAATGCAATGGGACACCCATGGTGGCTGTTCGAGCACACAACTGGTCCTCAGAATGGTGGAGACTCAGCTGATGACCCTCTCCAACAACCAGGATGTGCATGGAGTGAGGCTGCAAGCTGCCAAGACCAGTTATGCCTGGATGATGGCCAAAATGGAAGATTTAGAAGGATGAGGCAAACAAAATAATCTACATATCCTGTGTTTGCTAAAAGGGTTGAAGGCACAGACCAAGTGCAGTACCTTCACCTAAGCCTCCTCCAATGGCTGCAACTGGACCCAGCTGTCAATGATTTTGAGATCAAACAGGCACACAGAATCAGGAGGGAACATCAACATCTCCAACCAGCAAGCCCAGACCCTTAATATTCAAACTTCTTCACTACCAGGACAAAGAAATTATCCTGAAAGCAGCAAGAGAGCTTAAGGATGTCATAGTGGCTGAGCAAAGGACATCGTTTTACCCGACTACCTTGCCATAATACTACAGCATCATCAGGCCTCCAATATCATCAAGACTGGACTATGGAACAGAGTGTTGAAATACCTGCTCCTCTATCCTGCTGTGCTATCTGTAATTATTTACGGGTCTTCAGCATACTTTTGCAACCCTGTTTCAGGCAGATCAGTTTTTAGTCTCAGCTTGGCCCAGATCTCTCCTTGGCACCAGCCTGATGATCCAGTAGAGCCTGCCCAGTACATAAAGGTTCATGTCCCGCCAGAGGGAGATACCAATACTTGACTGATAATCGAGATCATGCGTATTTTTATGTGAGAAGGTGTCTTACAGGAGCTTACAGTGGGGAGTGAGATTGCAGGGCTGCTCAGAAACTAACTGTGCCATGCCAGAGCCTGACATTTTTGGATTCTGCAATCCTGAATCCACTGACCATTGTCTGGCAGATGAGGTGGACAAGAAGAGGCCTCGATTTTGCTAGCATCTGAAGAGACTTTCACTACAACCCCTTGTTTGCTGCTTCTTGTTATCTGCTGCCTGAATGGCTCCTCCTTCTCTAGCACATTGTTACCTTGCTCAGCAACAGATGGACAGCTCCTAGGACTGACCCAGAAGTGGGCTCCTGCTATTCCCCTGGAACTGTGGCTTTCAACACTTTGTTACGTGTTTCACTACTACCCAGTGTTCAGTGGTAATGTCTGGAACCACCTTCTGTTCCATTACGGTGGGGACAGTTCAAAGTGTTTTATAGCTCCTTGGTGCCCATATACTATGTTTTGGGGACAACTGGGCTTCATGGCTAAGGAAGCTGTCTTCTGTTACAGGCTGATATTTGTTTTCTGTGTATTTTAAACAGCGACTGTTTTGCATGTTGTGCTGGAGATATACTGCGATTTGCCACCTTGCTGCCAGTCAGCCCCTCCAACAGCAGTTACTTTTATTTGCTACTCAGTCATGCCAGCTATCAGTGGCTATTGGCACTATGGGTGTATGTACTATAGTGCATATCTTGTGCCCAGAAGTGACATAATGCCAATGTGCAGCTACATGAAATGACTGTTGAAAATCTATATGCTGCACACGAACATGTACATAGTGCAGGCTGATGCAGAGGTATGGCATACTGATGTGTGTAGTGCCATGTTTAGGGACTTCTGGATGGTCTGAACATATGTGGTCCCTGCACCTTGAACCCAGCATATATGAACATGTGCGCTGTCCCCTTTGTAAACAGGAACTAAATAGTGTGATGAAGAAGGGTGCAAGAACGAAGAGGGGACAGCATTGCTGAGCGTGGGGCACCAAGCCTACTTGAAAGGTCTGAAAGCACAAGATGTGCATGCCCTGAGAGCTGTGGAGGCTGCTGGGTGCACAGTGGTACCTGGTCACAACCCACAAATTTCAGAGGCGGGCAAGTGGCAGCCATGATGCTGGATATTCAGGCAAACTATGTCATGCTGTATGGTGCTGAGTCCCAGAAGGTACCATCTGAGACCAAAGCCTGCCTGTGGCTGGACATCCAGGTTGTCATAAATGTAGCCAGTCTAGAGGCATGGACTCTGGTGGCCATTAAACACAAGTGGTGTGACCTTGGGATGGCTGTCAGATGGAAACTGGCAGCCATACAATGGGCACAGTAAGGCACAGGTGGTCTTCTGCCCACACAGGTGCCCATTTTAACTTCCATCAAGAGGATGGTGGTTGACACCCTTGCCACTGTTAGCCAGCATAGGGAGGAGGAGGGCATGGATTCATTGACAGGTATGGGGTACAGTGCAGGGACAAGTGGAGGGATATACAGGATGCCATGAGAATACTAACAACGCTGTGTTGCACCCAGCAGAGCCTGCGATGGTGCTCAGCCCCAGACACTGCCAACACCTGTGGTGGAGGATGACACACAGTCTGGCACAAGCACAGATGGCACAGGTACTGTATGTGTACCACACTGTTCCAAGCAGAACACATATAAACACATGGCAATGTGCCTGCAAGTAACACTGACCTTTGCTGTCTCCCACAGATACCACAAGGAGGACAGTGGCACGGTGGTGGAAGGGCCTTACCCAGTGCTAACATCTTATATTACATAATGTTGGGCAGACCAAGACATTCCTGAACTTCTCATAATTTGTTAGTGGCTTTTACAGAGAGATGGAAATGGCTGTAGATGGAACGGACTGTGGATAATATGTTGCTGGTCCTAGTACTGCTGCACAGTGTGTGAGTCACCACTAAATTTAGTGTGTGTGCAAAGGAATGAATATTTACAAAATGGCCATCATTGATGACTTTCACCTTGTTTGTGCCTTTTCAGTAACAAAAAAAGACAACTTTTAAATTGGTGTTAACATTAGCCCAAGACCGCAAACATGTCTTGCAGGAACATAAGAATATTAGGTGCTCTGTGGTCTTCATCCATGAGTCTCGACATTCAGCAAAGCTGACCTAATGAGACTATCGGATTGTGTGTGTGTGTGTGTGGGGGGTGACAATGGCAAGCCACAAGGTGATGTATTGGAAACAGTGCAGCAGGGTGTTGCATACACCAGTGTGCAGTTAAGGAGAGACAGGCATGCAGGGAGTTATCGCTAGTCCAGATATCTGATATGCAGTGAAAACACCACCAACAGCCTCTGCAAGCAGAGTAGCAACACCAGATCACACGCCATCATACAGTCGTGGCAATATAGTTTGAGAAAACATAGTATGAGATGGGATCTGATAACGTGGATTCAAATGGTTGAGAAGCTGTTGGAAGCCATTATCTTTCACAACTAACATAGGCTGGAGATCCAATGCATCATCTCAGCAATCAGCTGTGTGATTTGCTGTGCTATTGGGTGGGAGGCATGATTCTTTGTTCGTGCATGTAGAGCATCCATTATTGGAAGTGCCACGGAGACATTGATGTGGACCACTTCAACAACAGTAGTGTTGAAGTGCTGATGACTGTCTCTGCCTTGTAGTATCAGTGGAGTGAGAAGTGACCTCTAGAGTTGAGGCTGGACTCTGTTGGTGAGGGGAAGGAGAGCCGTGATCACTGGGTTGCTCTAAATTAGATCTGTCATTGGTACCACCCTCTGACAACTGTGCATGTCCACTGGAGGAGTTTAGTCTTGGTGAAAGCAAGAGTCCCAATCCAGACCAGATGAGCTTCGATACACTTGAGGGTGCTTAGGATTCAAGTGGTTCTGTAATGATGTTGTGGCTAAATTAGAGAGTGATTTCCTTTGTCTTATAGTGGCGTTGCAAAAGAACAGACTGCCTTCCTTGTGTCCTCCGTTAACACAATGAAATGCAGACACAGCACTTTGAAACTTGCAGTTACCAGTGATTTTGCTAGCACCACATCCCTCAGTTGTTTTTCAACAGATGTGTCTGTCTTTTGTCCTGATGTTCTTGCCCTGTGACCATTGCCTCTGATGATGATATGCCAGTGCTGCCATCACTTGGCTGTCTTTCAGAGCTATGATGGAGGCTGCCTAAGAATATTAGTGTTGCTTGTTTGGTCCTCTTAGAGGAGGAGAGAACCCTTACTGCTATTTCTACTACCCTTGCAAGTAGTGCTACACCCAGAGGCTGTTTTGTCAGCCACCTTTTATTTTCTGCCTTCAAGGTATATAGCATACTCTGCCTCATCTTCAAAGTCACTCACATGTGCCTCTGATGAAGGAGATGATGTGTCACTGGGCAATTCATCATGTATAGGGAAATACTCAGAGCCAGATGACTGGTCATCCTCTGCAATGTTTTCAGGAGTACTGAGGAGCTGAGAAGCAGGAAGCATAACTACATCAACTGTAGTGGTCATGCTGGCAATGTGCACCGTGGCAGGAATACCAGACTGTGGGTGATAGTGTTACAGCAGTGGCAGGGTTCATACTGTCAGTAGTGGCTGGAGTGACAGGTCACAGTTGCAGGACTGGCTGTAGTAGTCATGCTGCCCACTGTTGTGGAAGAGGAAGACAGGATCTCTTTAATGGTGGTGGTGGTTGTGGTAACAACAGATGTGATGGTACTGGTGAAAGATGAGGACACGTTGGTGGTTGTGGTTGGAGTCATGATGGTACTGATGAGAGATGGGGACACATTGGTGGTTGTGGTTGTAGTGGAGTCGAGAAGGTGTCCTTCTGCTTGTGCTTCTTAGTATTTCTTTGTCCTATGCCAGCCACAGTACTACTATTGTTGGAAGACATAGGTCAGGAAGTGGTAAAGAATAATGTTGGACATTGAAGATGGGCTGACCATTGCTCACATTCAGGTTCAGCATCAACAACATGTTCATCCATTGTAGATTTGCTTGGCTGGACCAAGTATGTTGTTTCCCACCTCTACCCGTCATTGCCATTGTCTATGCCAACAAGTTCTAAACACTCTCAAGTACTTAACACTTCATTAATGTACAGTACAAATATTCTGCTTTATTTTAGCACAGTAAAATTATTGCAAACAGCATCTGCTGCAGTACTAATTTATTCTAACATAGAAAATTATTGCAAGCAGCACCTGCTGCAGTGCTGCTTTATTTTAGCACAGACAAATTATTGCAAGCAGCATGTGCTACAGTACTGCTTTATTTAGCACAGAAACATTATTGCAAGCAGTACCTGTTGCAGTACTGCTTTATTTAGCACTGAAAAATTACTGCAAGTAGCACACATGCAAGGCAGGTGAGCGAGTGTGCACACTGCAAGTGTCACTACTTAGCCCTAAGCCATGGGGGTGGGAGGCAGTTAGCCAACTGTCCTCTGAGATTGCTGGCAGCTACTGAGTTTCGTGAAACCCCAGCACAACTTCAGATTACACCACAGATATTTCCTACAGAGAGTTCTACAGCAGAACTACTGCAATTCCTTTTTTATTTATAAATCCACACAAGTTCTTCTGTGTTTCAGTATGAAAAAATGGTTGCAGGCAGTAGTACTGCTTTATTTTCACACAGAAAATTACTGCAAACTGCACATGCAGGGCAGGCGAGTTGTGCGAGACTGCAATGCCGCTAACTGGCCCTAAACCATGGGGTGGGAGTACAGTCAGCCGACTGCCCTCCGAGACTTCTGGCTGCTACTAACTTTTTGAAACCTCAGCCTAATCTCATATTATACCACAAGTATTTCTTACAGAGATTTCTATGGAAGAGCTACTGCAATTCACTTTTGTATTTGTAAATGCACACAAGTTCTGCTGTATTTCAGCACAAAAACTGGTTGCAAGCAGTAGTACTGCCTTCTTGCACAGAAAAATTACTGCAAGCAGTTCACACGAGGGCAGGCGAGGGTTTGCACACTCTCCAAGCGCCACTATCTCAGCCCTAAACCATGGGGGTGGAGTGCAGTTAGCTGACTGCCCTCTGAGACTGCTGGTGGCTACTGACTTTCATGAAACTCCAGCCCAACCTCAGATTACACCACAAATATTTCCTACAGAGATTTGTATGGCAGAAGTACTGCAATTCACTTTTATTTATTTTTCATTTGTAATGCACACACGTTCTGCCATATTTCAGTACGAAAAATGATTGCAAGCAGCATACTGCTTTATTTTCTCACAGAAAAATTACTGCAAGCAGCACGCACACAGGGCAGGTAAGGGTGCACACTCTGCAAGCATCACTACCTAGTCTTAAACCATGGTGGTAAGAAAGCAGAAAGATTGCCATCTGAGATTTCTGGCTAGGCTACTGGGATTTATGAAACTCGAGGCTCTACCGAAATACTTATTATTCACACCACCAAATTAAAAACTTTTATTTAAATCAGTACAGTACAGCAATCAAGGGAGAAGTTAGACCTAACATAATTAAGGAGGTAAACTGCAACTTAAGTCTCTCTGCAGCTCCCTGGCAAAATAAATCAGGCAATTTCTCTGGGAAAATACAAAAGCCTCACACCACTATCAGCCCCTGAAATGAAGTCATACTAGTTTCTCTATGCAGCTCCTAGCAAAAAAAAATAAAAATCACTACATCAGATGATTTATCCTGGAAAAATCTCTCAGTGCTCCCACTACTACTAGGCACTAAAGACACATAATACAGAACAAAAATAAAGGTTTCGTGGATGAAAATATTAGTTTTGCAATTCCTAATCTCTGCTGACTCAGACTCTCTCTACACTCTCCACTATGATCTCTCCATCAGTTACGAGAGGCCCATGAAATGAAGGTTTATTAGTTTTTCTGCAGCTCCTACCAAAAAAATATTAGTTCATAAGTCGATTTATCCACAAAAGAAAAACCTCCCAGTTCTCCCACTAGTACTAGGCACTGAGGACACACAGTACAGAACAAAGGAAGGTTTTGCGATGAAAATATTAGTTTTGCAACTCCTAATCTCTGCTGTCAAAAGCTCTCCACTCTCCACTACGATCTCTCTGCACTACACAACAATGTAGAACGGTCACATGATCTAGCTTTGGTAAATGCTCAGCAGTTGGCCAGCAAGTCCTGTGAGATCTTGAAATCCTGCAGGAACACATAATACCGATATCACCGAATAGCTGCGATATTTGGTATTCAGCCCTGAATACCAAATACCATATTATTCATGGTTTTGGGATTTAATATCCATTACTCGTATACCCTATTTCCAGCCTATATGTGTGTATTGCAACATATGTGTTTGTAGGGGAAAAATAAAGGGCATCTTGGAACACAGCAATGATGCAACATCTTCGTAAATTACCTATCATTGTATATGGTTTAAAAAAAACAGTCTAACATTGGTAGCTGGAAATCTAGCAGGGCTCTCAGTGAATAAGAACATTCCGCTGAAACAGTGGGAGATGAGCACCAGGCAAGATTCAAAAGTCACTTTGCCTCACGGTCACAGTCACTATAATTCTGTAAGGTCCTCTGTTTTACCAGGCACAGCATGTAGTATTACAAGACCTAAAGGCAAATGTAACTTTACCCCCATGATAAGAGGAAGTTGAAGTTAAAAAGTTATTGAAAGAAAGTCTAAATAACCATGAAACCATCCCATAGCACTGGCAATAAGTCATAAAATAACAAAATTATTGTATTTAATTTAGCTCAAGTAAGGCATGCTCTCCGAGAGACTGAGGGCAAGGTAGTTCACTTCACTACTGATATGTGGACCAGCAACCAAACCATTGCCTATTTTTCTCTTAGTTCACGCTGGGTCAGTTTGTGGGCAACTCATCATTACCTTCACGTACTACTAGTCTGTCTACTACCACTTTAACCAGTACTACTCGTACCACTACTGTCTCTCAGAGCTCAACAAAATCTGTCACATTTCAGAAAATGTCAGTTCTCAATGCATGTCACTTTCAAGACACACACACAGCACATTTAGCAAGAACTGGAAAGACTACTTACTGCTTGTGTCACTTCACCAGGTTTGAAAGTTATTTTTTTTTGTTGTCGACAAAGGTTAAAATATCAAACTAGCACTTGTCAATGCCGAATGTTTGCTTGCTGGTATTAACATTGGAAATGCAGGAGTTAGATGCAAAATCGGAATGGCAGTAAGTACTGAACTTCATGCCAACTCACCTCCACCCTGCAGAGATGGACAGGCATCGGGTATGCGTTTGGGTCATCACTAATAACGTTCATGCCATTTCACCTCACCTATCCTGCAGACACCGACAAGTGTTGCGATGTGCCTTGGGTGTTTGGCTTTACAGTTACCCCATTCCATAAGGACATACACTAAATGGGTGCAGTATAGGAGAACGGTGTGGAACTCTGGGGCCAAAGAGTCCAAGGCACACCTCAATACCTGTCACTGGCTGCAGGGTGGGGCGGAATGGCATGAGCATTACAGTTGGCAATCCAAAAGACATACCTCTGGTGCCTGTAAGTCTGTACAGGGTGGGACATTATGGTTAGAAACACCTAACGCCCAGGCATTTGTTGGTATTTTCACTACAAATGTTCAACATGGCCTTTTGCAACCCCCATCTGATGAAAGCATTTGGGACCTCTGCTGATGAACAGTGGCACTGTGATTTTGTTAATCTGTCCTGAACATTGATTTCCCACAGCAACTGCACCATTCTGCGTGAGATGTCAAAACCACAGTTCAGGCAGGATGAAAACGACAGCTGCACCATTCATAAGGAGGTGAAGAGATGGCAATGTTGAAATCTGGATTACAAATATTAAAATTTGTCAAGTTACACACGCGTGTAAACTGCACAATGCATGCTCGTAACACAGTCATGTTTTTGAATTCTTTTGCAAATGACATTTTGGGACCTCTTCTCATGAACAGTGTCACTATGATTTACTCAATCTGTCCCAAACATTGATTTCCCACAGTGACCGTGCCATTGTGCGCCGGATGTGCAAAACCACATTTCAGGGCAGGGTGTGAAAAATGACAGCTATATTGTTCATAAGGAGGAGTGCAAAATGGCAATGTTGAAAATCTGGAGTGAAAATATTAAAAGTTCTTGAAGCTACAGTGAGCATGGAACTGCCAATGCACGCCATAACATAGTTATTTTGTGGAATTTTGTCACCAAATTTTCAACATAGGCATTTTGGGACATCCACTCATGAACAGTGCCACTGTGATTTTCTTAATCTGTCCCAGACTTTGATTTCCCACAATGGCGCCATTGTGTGGCCGATGTGTGAAAACACATTTTGGGCAGGATGAACAAAGACAGTTATGCTGTTCATAAGGAGGTATGTAAGAATTGCAATGTGGAAAATCTGGAGTAAAAATCTCAAAAATTTCAAAGATACGAGCGTGCATGCAAAACTGCACAATGCACGCCGAAGACAATCATTTTTGGAATTTGTTCACCAAATTTGCAACATATGCTTTTTGGAAGCCTATCTCATGATCAGTGGCACTGTTGTTACATTAATCAGTTCTAAAGGTGATTCTCGCAGTGACCGTGAAATCACCTTTCAGGACCGAATAACACCATGACAGTGAATGAATTTATGAGGAGGTTTTCTAAGAACTCCATGTTGAAAATTTGGTGCCAAAAGTCAAAAAATTGGGCAAAGACTCAACCATAAGTTGAAAAAAAACATTTATGCCCGTTATACAGCTTACTGGCATTTCTTCACTTCTGATCGGTTTTGAAGAGTGCAGATGTGTTCCTAGTCCACCAAAGATCATTGCACTGGGCTGTGGAGGTAAGTATAGAGTGAGGTGGGTGTGGAAGGTGGTCTGTGCAGAGGGTGGGTGCAGGTTGGGAGGGACCCTACTGGCGAGGACCATTTTCTTTGTTTCAGGGAAAAAAAGCAAAATACATTGCGGGATGGTTTTTGTAGACTTGATTTGGGCACACTGGGGTGGGCTCCCAGTGTTCCACTTGCATTTTTGGGGAGGGACTTAAGCCAATAGGTTGGGCCCCTATTGGCAAAAAAGCCTATTTAGGGGCATGATGCCAAGGGTGATTGGGCACCCCATGGCACACAACAAATGGGGAGGGACAGTATGCTGATGGGGAGTGGGCTCTCCTGTTGGCAAATGAACTGGATTGGGGCATGCTGACAGGGGATTGGATACCTCTGTTGGCTTTCATGGGATTCTGTGCATGGACAGAGGCAGCTGCCACCATATTACTGGAAATTTTACACCTGGCAAGGTACCACCCTGCAATGACAGGTCGATCCTCATTGCAGCGGCGATTTTTGTTTTCAAATTGGTGGCATGCATGCTGAACTAGTGTCAGCAGTATGCCACCACATTGGGAAAGAGTCAAGCCTTTAAATGCAGTGGTGGCATTGCCACCTCAGTGCCGCACCTCCAAAACCCCTTCTCTCCTAAGCTGTCACATAATGTTTCTTGCTCATGCACACAAACAAACATAAAAGCAGTTCACAATGGCAACTATGTACATATATGCTGTTTTGTCCATTATCTTAACCTAATCATTTGAAGCTTCCTGGATAATGACCGACAAGTATCAACCACTGTGGATACAGTGCACAAAGTGTGAGTCCACTTCAGCCATTCAAGTAAAAGCCTGTGACATCCTTGCTGGTATCCAGAAGAACAAAGGTCTTCCTCATCTCCAGCTTATTCAGGATGTAGCAACAAGATGGAATTCAACTTACTTTTGATTGAATGCATCCTTGAACAAAAGGTAGCTATCATTGAGTATATCATGTACAATGATATTGGGGGCATTGTACTCCATTCTACTCAATGGTCTCTACAGGAACAGTTGTGTCACATTCTGAAACCATTCATGAGTGCTACAAAGAGGTCAGTGCAGAAAGGCATCCCTTAGCCAAGTTAGTCTGCTCATTCTACTTCTCAAGAAAAGGTGGAAAAAATGAGGAGCAACTTAGATGTGAACCAATCTCTAGTCAATAACATGCTTACCAGACTTAACAATGATGAGAAATTATCAGCCATGACACAGAGTAAGGAGTATCTCTTAGCAACATTGCTAGATCCACATTTCCTAAACAGACACCTTCCTGATGTGACTTGTGATGATATGGAAGAGTTGAACTATAGGCAACTTTTGACTGATGCAGTAGATGAGGTTTCATTAGAATGATTGACAAATGGTACTGCAATAACACTACTTCAATTTAAAAAACTGCTCCAAAACCAGTACAGAAGCAAACAATGAGGAGGATGACATGTGGAGCCAGGTGCAGGACATTGAAATTCCACAAGGAGAAAATGCATGCTCAGTAGTAAGCATGATAGATGCATATCTGTCAAGCCCAACATTAGTATTAAGGATGACCCTTTAGCTTACTGTCAAGAGAAAAAATCATGCTGTCCAAAGCTGGCTGCCTCTGGCTTGTAAGTATATTGGATGTCAATCAATCAATCAATCAAAATCTTTATTTTGCCAGGCAGAATATCATTGAGACAAGATCATTTACAAGATGGACCTAGTGCAAAACAGTTGCCAACAGGGTTAAGACATAACAGGTTGAGTGAATGTACATAACAATTACATAGTAATAATAACAACATAATAACATATAACTATCACATATGACAAGATACTTGAACCAAAACATAGCAATAGGTTCAACAGGAGGTAGTGCCATTTAAATACATTTGCATGGATACAGATATATGGATGTAAGGTAACAAACTAAAGTTTATACAGTAAACATCATTGGAGGAGTCATAGTGAGCAGGAGTGGCAGTTCCTCTAACGCCAAAGTGCGAAGAAGATTGAGATGTAAGAGTCCTTTGATAAGCACTGTAGGCATGTCCTAGCAAGTGGAGTGGGAAGGGAGGGGGTATAGGGAGTGGGGAGGAAGGTCAGCCGAGACAGGGAGGGTTGGACATGATTGCCGTGGGAAGGACTATTCGAAGGGTGAACACGACAGATGCCACAGGCAATGTTTGGGGTTTAAGTCCAATATTTGAAGCAAAGACAGATCATCCTTTCAGAACCGATGGGGCAGGAAAAGGGCGGGGCTGTGCCATATATGCTAGAGCATCCCTCAAACCCCTATTAGTCCCACTTCCCATGCCTGAACATGGTGCTCAGTCCACTACAATTAAAGTTACCATTGGCACTCCTGGTAAACCTCTTTATATTATGGCAGTCTACATCCCCAACAAAACAGAAACTAGCATTTGACTCTGTTCTATCTGCAATAACATATCTACCCCAAAAAGTGAACTGGTTATTATGGGTGATTTTAATGTGAACTGGCTATCCACTACATCGATTCCTTCAAAGACGCAGCAAGAGCCTATGATCTTACCCAAGTAGTACCTCACCCACTAGACAGGATCCTCGGACAGGCTCTTCCTCACTCATAGACCTTATCTTTACAAACTCCCTGAACCACATCTCCAAAGTCAGTGTGTTTCCTGATGTACTTAGTGACCACTCCTGTCGGGTGCTGGTGGTCAAATAAAAATATGCCGATCAAACCTAAAATTTCCATACAAAGGCACCTCAAAAGGTGCCTCTCTCGCACTCAGATTGTTCCTCTCCACCTGTGACTGGGGCCAGTGCATACTGCACAATCTCTAGATGCTGCGCTCACTGCATTTATTGCTATCTTCAATACAGCCTGAGACTATTTGCCCCCTTCACAAAGAAAGTAATAAAACCTGGGACACCCCTTGGATTACCCAGTCCTCCTACAACTGATGCAGCACAGGGATAACCTCTGGCACAGGGCCATATCCTCTCAACTGCCCCGAGACAGACAGCTCTACAGAGAAGCAAGAAATAAATGCACAAAGGCTATTCAGCAGCCAAGGCCACTACTATCAACAAGCCTTTCACCACCACATGGAGCTCTGGGAAATCTTTCTGAACAATGTTAAAGAACTCTGTGGAAAGACTCAAACACAGACCCAACCCAGCTCTTAGTCCAGGGTACCTCTCACATGACCCCACCACCATAGCCAATACCCTTAACACCACCTTCTCTGACCTTAGTCAAGTCCTCCCCAAAACTCTTTGATCCCATCTCCACTCACCTACTACTTCCCATGTTCCCCCACACCCTCCTTTCAGGCTGCGGTAATTTCTGCAATCAGGCTAAAGCTACCTCTCCAAAGCACTGCATAACTCATATAGCAGTGACTCCTCGACCTTAAAATCCTTCGGCTCACCCTTAATGAGACTCTGCCACATCTCACCAACTCCTCAACTACTCACTGTGTCATGGCCAAATCCCTACACTATGGAAGAGGGTATTATCACACCTATCCTGAAAAAGGTGATCCAACTACCCCTGCCAACTATAGGCCCATTACGATCCTTCCTCCCTTTCAAAAGCTCTAGAAAAATTGTGTCTGACCAACTCACAGAATACCTTGACAAGTATGGTCTCCTCTGCCATGAGCAACATGGCTTCAGAAAAGGGCACAGTACTACCACAGCACTCCTAGAATTTACATCATACATTCATGAAGCCCTGGAACAGGGTCAGCAGTCGGTACAATCTATATTGATTTGACCAAGGCATTTGACACTGTCAATCATGAGCTTCTTCTTCATGCCTTGCAGCCCTCCATATTGCTCCTGAAGCTATCTCCTGGTTCAAGAACTATCTGACTGACAGAACGCAGGAAGTAAAAATTAGAAACACACTCTCCTCCAAACTACCAGTTCTTGCAGGTGTCCCTCAAGGGTCAATGCCTGGCCCGCTCTTGTTCTCTCTCTCTTTCTGAACTCACTCCCCCTAGCATGTAGTGGAAAGCTATTACTATATGCGGACGATGCCGTGCTATACTGGAAACACTCCAACCTCTTACATCTCCAAAACACCTTCAAGGCTGTTTTGGGAGCTTGAATACTGGTTCACTGACCACCATCTAATACTTAACTATGACAAAACTAAATCCATGATGTTTGCCCATCGACAAAACCCCTCTATAACTCCCAGCTCTCAATCTCAAACCTCAGGAAACCACATTGAGCAGGTCACCCACTTTAAATATCTAGGTATCACTCTGGACACGTCCTTACCTACCACCATCACATTAAATTCTCTCCTCCTCAGTTAATACCCGACTTGGCATTCTTTACAGACACAAACACTGCCTTCCTCCACAGGCTCTACGCTTAGTCATACTAGCACAGTCCTCTCATTGGTCGACTATGGAATAACTATGTACGGCACTGCTGACAAATCAGCCTTAAACAGCATTAATATAGCACTAAACAAAGCCTGCCGCATGGTCACCAGCAGCAATAGACAAACGATACCTGTCTGCTCTATTATCAAGCGGACTGGCTAACCTTTGAAGGAGGCTCAAATACCAAACCTGCCTCCAAGCCAAGAAAATCCTTATGAAACTCGCACCTGTTTGTCTGCATCGCCTCATCCAACCAGCCCCAATAGGGGCACCCCTAGACGATTGGCAGGGACCTCCACGAGTCCCCACTGCAGAACCTCTCTGGGGCAAAGATCTTTCCATTACCGTGCTCCACTTTGGCTAAACAATCTACCATCTTCCATCTTACTTGCCCCAGTCTAAGACTATTCAAAACAGAGATCAAGAAGTATCTGCTTAACTCAGAGACTGTAGCTGCTTTCCATCTTTTCGCATAGGTTGTCAGGCACCAGAGCCCCACATCGCTAGAAACACTCTCAACTCTCAGATATTATCTCAGTCTTGGCAATACCCATACTGTGATTGTTAAACTCTTGTAATGTCCGGGCAATTTCTGTACAAGCCTTGTCTCTGTGTAAAATTCAATATTACAACTGACGTTAGCCTTTGACTTATGCTATGATTTTAAACGTTTGTCAATTGTAATTTCTCTGTTTTGAGAACATTGTCCATACTGTCTTGTTGTAATTGTCCTGTCATGACTGACATGGAGCCTTTGCAAAGGAGTCCTTGACTCAAAGGTTGTAATTCAGAATTTTCAATAAATAAATAAATAAATGATGTTGGGACCTTGATTTGGACAATGACAGAAGGGAGGACTCAAATGATGCCTCAGGCAATGGTTGAGGTTTAAGTCCAGAATTTAAAGCAGTAACAAATGTCCGCCTTCCAGTATCTGTTTCAAGTGTTTATTTAGCTCTGGGCATGTTGTGACTGATAAACTAACAAGATTACCACCAGACAATGTGGAGAAACTAACATTCTTGAAAGTTAACTTGCCAAACTTTGGCTACATATGTGATGCTGATCCTGAAGAAGATGACACTGACTGCAGTACCTGTGCTGCAGCGGTGGAGATGACACATCAGCTTTCAATTTTGAGACTGGACTGCTTAAAGTAGAGATCTGGGACTTGCCAGCCTTTCGACCGCATTATCGTCATCCTGGGGTTGGGTGGGAGGTGCAGCCAGTGCATCACGTCATCTCGTACTGGTAGCAATTGTGGCAGACAAATCCCTGTTCTCTCAAACACAGTCACTTTCTCACTCTGACAAGATCATTTATTTTATAACCTAATGCACTTAAGAATAATTATTTCTTATATAACCATAGCTCTTTTTTTCCATGATAGTAGTGTAGTAGTAGTAGCAGTGGAGAGGTGATCACTTTGGACTGCTTGGTGCACTTCTTTCACATTGCTTCATGTTGTATTCCATACCAAGATCCGTTGCTATGCTAAAATAATTGGTGACACACAAAAACATATTGACCACTTCTACAAAAGTCAGACTCAGTGGACTGGTTTAAAAATAAAGATAGAAATCTGGGACTTGCCTGCCTTTTTATACTGATCATCATGCCATCCTGGGGACGGTGGGAGGTGCATCCAGTACATCATCATCATTAGTGTAGTGCAACTGTGGCAGACAAGTCCCTGCTCTCATGCACACAGTTGCTTTGTTATTCAAATGAGATTATTTACCTAAATGCGCACAATTAAATAACCACATTGATAAATGCTGCTAGCTCTGTTTTCCCCTTGGTAGTAGTAGTGGTAGTACTACTACAAAGTGCAATTATTTAAACACACTATTATCCCTCTAAAAAATCAGACTCAGGAGGAGACTATTTATTTACAAACTAGAAATCTGGTATGGGACTTTGTCATCACAGTCACTTTCTCATTCTTTTCTAAGCCATCATGTTTGATAAATATGCCTTAACCATATTGATTTCAGTGCTGGTAGACTACTTTTGGTTTTCACGTGATTGTAGTACTGTATGTGGGAGTAGTAGCACACTGCAGTCTTACAGTAGTAGCTGGCTGACTGGCTCTCTCTGACTGGTTCCCTCTGCTCTGGTCGGCTATCGCTTTTGTGCTCCTGGCTTCTTCATCACTTAGCTGTCAAAACACATCTGGTGCCTCCTTCTACCTGTTGAGAAATAGAAATTACTACTGCTAATAATACAATTTATACACAGTATTAGTATTACATTCTTAAATGCCAAAAACAGAAGAGTGATTAGAGAGCATTCTGTAAACTAAACAGTGACCATTATCTGTGGTTTAGAGATCAGTGCTTATGTTACATACTGTAGCTGGATGATGTAGGTTGTGCTTGGATACAGAGGCCAGACCAATAAGTAGGACAATGCCTGTAAGGTACTAGTAGTATGAAAAGATTCATGCTTAGGAACTTCAGCACAGACATGAGCAAGTCAGTGATTATAGTACATGTGGAACTGGATAGTATATGCAAGGTGCTTAGATGCTAGAACTGATGAGTCACTTGTTATGACTTGATATTTTGGCCTTTCTCTGTATCCACCATAGGAAGGACGCTTAGTCAATAGTACGAAACCCCAAAAATAATGATATCATACGATTAATCTGTAACGATGATTGGAAGGATGTTTGGTCGAGTGGCTGAGACCCCCAAAGAAATGATTAGCAGTATGACTACCTCCTCCAGCTCCGAGTGTGACCAGTAGCATGCAGGAGGGAAAACCCCTGGAGAAACCTCTGGGGACCCATGGCTACTGACCTGCCCATCCTTCTGGGCATAATAAAGGAGAGTAATCTAAGTAACAACTGCAATTTTAATCAGCTAATCTGATATCCAATTGTAGATCCAGATCAGGAAACAGAAAACTGAAGAAAGTACTAAAATTGGAAGTGTCAGTAAACATAACAGCATCCTTCGAGTAAACTCCTAGTCTGAGAATCCATATCCAGGGAAGAATGAAAGTAGAGTGTCATCCATGGCTGATAATAATTGAAGCATCACAGTTACGTTGGTGAGGCACTCCAGGTGAGGATGACTTCATCGAGGAGGACCAAGAACCAAAGGCTAAGTGTCCATGTCGAATAGGAAGACAGTTGGTCCATTTTTTGTCACTTGGCAGCTTTGCAAATGAAGGCTTTGGTGATGAAGCACAGGAACAGGTGCATGCTATGTGATCTGGAGGGCTGAGCAGTAGGGACCTCTGATCCGAGTAGGGAAGCAGGAATGTACAGATAATGTACGGTAAATAGTGAGGACCATGAGGAAATGGTAATAGCACAGGAATCAAGCTTCATCCGGTGAACCAAATAGGTGCATAGCAATGTAGATATCCATGGTATGAAAGCCAGAATGGTACAGTAGCTAGAATTGACTTGATAAGGGTAGTCTGATGAGTCCTGAATAATTTACCTTATAAGTGATAAATGGTGTTAACTGAAGAGGTAGAGTCAAATGGAGTAGCATTGTCACAAATTCCAAGCAGCATCAGAGCATAAATTATGAGATTGAAAATCATCTGGAGAAGCTCAACTAAGTATCCTGGCAGAAGTGTAGAAGTAGTAATCCAGATAACTGAAGCGGTAAAGTAGAAGCATCAAGGAATAGATGACTGAAGGCTAAACGATTCAGATGTGAGACTATAGTAAAGAGCTCCAAGACTGGCAGACACGGCATCAAGTAGGGTATAGGATAAGATCACGAACCTCCAGGCCCCAAGCTGGGTAAAGGCATGTGTAGAGTAAGTAGGTAACCCCTGGCCAGAAGGGCTAGGCAGGTCATAAAAGCAGGTGAATATGGTGTAATAGATTAAAGTCAAGGGACCTCAGGGCCCGTGGGGAGTGCAAGTCTGTCAAAGTGTGATGCGGTGAACCTCCAGCCCTGCGGTGAGCCAGGCTGTAGTACAGCAAGAAGCATCCTGGGAAGTTGAGGTGAAAATCTGATGATCCAAATGAAATCAAATGAAGCAGAAGCATATCGTGACCATGGGTAGGTGGGGCAACAAAGTGAGGGTGCAAGGTCCAGGATCCAAGTAGGATGACTGAAGGTGAGAAATAGCTGGCAATGTATCCAATGTTGAGAAAGAAGTGAATGGAGAGTAGCTGAGCCTACGAAGCTAAGCGGGTACAGCTGGACCTCTCATGGGTCAGTGGGTAAAGTAAGTAGAGTGGCAGCTGGCCCCAGGAAGCTAGCATGTGCACTTGAACCCCAAGTGTAGGTCAGCCGGTAAGGAGAGAGCTAGCTTGGTTGGGGCAAGCGCAGCTGGACCTCAGAAGTCAGCTGATCAGGTAGCATAATGGCAGCTAGCCCCACATAAGCTAGCATGCGCAACTGGACTACACGTAAGTCAGCTAGTAAGGTAAGTATAGAGAGGCAGCTAAGCCCCATAGGGATTAACGTGCAGCAGGACCACACGAAGGTCAGCCAAAAGTGAGGTAGGAGCAAGCAGTAAAACAATATGGTAAGCATCCAAGGATAGTGAAATAAACTCCTAAGATGTAGTCCGATAGGAAGCCACAATGGAGCACAGATGGTCCTGGACAGATGGGAAGGAGCAAAGCAGGCAAGGTGAGCAGCAGCATCCAGAATTCAATTAGTAGTACTGAAGACAAGTCATCCCAGGGTGCATCCAAACTTGAGAGAGGCTCAAATGATGGTCCAAAAGAATCGGGGCAGGCTCTGAGAGCAATGATGGGATGCAGGGCTGGAGTGCATGGCCGGAGGTCTGAAGCCGAAAGCAAGAAAGTAACTAGGCTAGAATGCAGGTAAGATGAGTGGCTGAACCCCACATAGGTCAGCGAAGGAAGGAATAGAGAGGCAGCTAGCCCTCACTGAAGGCTAGCAAGACCGAATGTACTGCCAAGAAGGGCCGCCGGAGTGCAATAGGCGCCTGAGCAAATGTGTAGAGGAATGGACCTGGATGTATGCAGAAGGGCAAATGGAAGTAGACAATAGTCCAGCTGCAATAGAAATAATATGAGCATTCTCAAAATAAAAGGTACAAGATAAAGTACTAGTCTGCCATAGTGAGCTCAGAGTAAATGAACCTGAAGGAATGCAAGTCCAGGTGCAGCTGCTCAGTGTTAGGATTGCCATAAATAAATGAATAATGGGCATCTTGAGCTGCTAGAGGAGAAACCCAGTGAAAGACAAATACAGTACTGTATGTAATAGGAATTAGTGTCAATGACTTCCAGTGATGGTATCCATGCTGTCTACCATGCAAGAATCCATGTCCAGGTGGATTGTTGAACTGCATAAACGATATAAGTCTCCCAAAGTATAGTGAAAATTCAATGTCAAGTTCAAGCTCCTAGCATTGCTAACTAGCGCATATGCATCCAACGTGCCATATATACTTGAATCTTAGATATCGAGTCCCAACAGAGCATGTCAGAGCAATGAGCAGACGCTGCTGAGCAACAGTGAATAATGTCGCTGAATACAAGTGGCCGAGCAGTTGCAGTACACTAAACAGTACTAGTAAGTAAAATGCAGAAGCCAGGCAGTGGCAGTTCGAGACTTCACAACATGCTACTGTACCAAACATCATGTCTTGTAGCAAGTAAAAGAGATGTTCATTAAATGCAATTAATGTCAGAGGTACTATGTCCGCTCACGTGCTAGCAGTGCACTGAGACGCTACATTATGAATAAGCTTGATTTGTTGACTGTAGCATCGTAGAGTCGGGTTATGTGGAGTACACTGAGGGACCAAGGCTGGCCAGTATCATGAAAATCACAAGCTTCTAAAGAATTCAGAGTGAGGAAAACTTTGAGAACCTGAGGGCTAAATGCATGGACTCACTGTAGCAGCCTGTACAGCTTATATACGGTGTAATGCTGGCATGAGTGAGGCAGTCATAGCTATGAAGAAGAAGGAGTAGAGGAGGTTCCAAGAATGTTGTTATCGTTGAAGTCCAGAAGCGAGCAAGTCCCAAAATACATGAACTGGAGGCGGCATGGAGAGGTGGCTGCCAGAGCAAAAGACATCAAAGGAGTCAGAAGGTACAGGACAGTGAGCAGTAGCAGAGCAGAAACAGTTGTGGCTGAATCAGTGGCTATGGAGCGGCAGGGAAGTAGGCGGTGGTGAGCAGCATGGCAACAGACGCCCCAAAAGCAGAAAGAGGAGAAGCAAACAAAAACACAAACAATGGGAAAGAAGCAGAGAGGGGATGGAACAAACAACGGAAGGAGGGAACTGGGGGTGGCGCACAAGCGGGAGAAAACAGAAGCAGCCACAGCCCAGCATGCAGTGAGCACAGCGAGTATGACTCACTCTAAGCAGAGTGGTAGTCTGCTGCTGATTGAAATAGGATGGGGGAGGAGCTCCCAGGGCATGCACCCTTCAATAAAACACTAAAGGTCATAAAATGTTCGGATAAGGTTCAGATAAGGATTCAGACCTTTTTGCTTTCAGAACCTTTTACAACCTCAGAACCTTTTGAGGTTCTCACATCCCTAATTTTAATCTCAAATCATGCTCCTGTGGTACTCTCTGTGGCATGGGTATACAGGACAGGCCCTAGGAATAAATGGAAATTAAACATAGCATTGCTCCAACTGGCCTTCAGTTCCTGGTTACACACTGAACTGACAGAGTACTTCACATTGAATGAGACCCTCATTCCTCCTTGGAACTTCAGTGGAGGCTATGGAAGTCATAATCTGGGGTAAATTTATAGCTCATGCCTCAGAACTTAGGAAATATAAAGAACAGGCAAATACTGTAGGTAAGAGGAATGTATCTTTAAAACTTTTGAGAGAGCTTCAGCTTCACCCAGAGGGAAAAGACTTTGAACTGCAAATTACAAAGGTCAGGGCCAACTATTGAATCCTCCTTGCAGTACAAGGCAGAATGTGCAGTTTTAAAACTAAACCAATCATAGTGGGAGGATGGAGAGCAGCTCCA
Organism: Neoceratodus forsteri; assembly: GCA_016271365.2. NCBI lineage: Eukaryota > Metazoa > Chordata > Ceratodontiformes > Ceratodontidae > Neoceratodus > Neoceratodus forsteri. The sequence continues at coordinate 1,189,405,313 of CM057455.1, forward strand.
GAAACCTTTGTGCACTGTCTGAGTGCCAGGAAGGAAGAGAGATATATTGCCCTTATACGTAGGGCTGATGGCACTCGATGTCTGCACTGGCCCTAATCTGTTTTAACCAAACCCACTATTCTTCAGAGGCTTCTCTACCCAGGGTGATTATGAACTTTTCTATGAGATATACAGCTCCCCAGGTCTCTGAGAGGCTAATGGGTTGTTAGATTTCCTTTCATGTCCACTTAGGTAGCTGACACAATTGTGTCTCACTATAGGAAAATCACCCAGACCTGATGGCTACCCACAATTTTTACTGTGCCTATGCAACTATCTTGGCACCCAGATTGGCAACTATCTTTAATGAAGCCTGAGCAAAGGGATGTCCAACCCTTCTTTCATGCAGGCCCTAATCTGTTGCTCCCAAAGATGGGCAAAGACAGTGTCCTATGTTGACACTTTTGCCCTATTTCATTGATTAAGGATGCCAAGATATTTGCAATAGTTGGCCCATAGACTTGAACCCATCATTCCCATATGAATTCACCCTGATCAAGTGGGCTTTGTCCCATGTAGGCTGGTGATGGACAGTACTAGGAGACTCCTGGATATACTTTGGTTTGTGACCAAGAAAACTGGCAATCTGTTGCCCTGTCTTTAGATGCTGAGGAGGCCTTCAACACGGTGGAGTGGGCCTACTTGATTGACACCTAGCCTGACTTGGTATTTCACACAAATTCATCCAGCATTTATAATTACTCTATGCTCGGCCATCTGCATCAGTTTTAACAAATTCTGTCATCTCCCCCACTTTGAATTACATAGGGGAACCTAGGCGGAGGGTGCCCTCTCTCCTCCTTTCTGTTTTGCTGGTGGTGGAGCTCCTGGCACATAAGATCTGTGCCCTCTGTCATTCCATGGGATACAAATTGATGACACACTGCAGAAAATCTCATTGTTTGTGGATGACATCACATTATACTTGACATACATTCCTCCTTCTTGATGGCCCTGGGGATCATTATCACCCAGTATTCCACCCTTTCAAACTACAGGTTGAATGGGTCCAAGCTCAAGATTCTGACACTCAGTCATACCTGCCTTCCATCACTGGCCCAAGGGCACCCTTAGCAGTGGTGCCCAGCGGGGAGGGGTCATGTGTCTGGGAATCCAGAGTAGAGCCACAGTATCAGCTACAGTACACACCAGTGTGACTGTCATGTTGCACAAGGTCTCAATGGACCTAGATAGGTAGACAAACCAAATGCTCACTATTTGAGGGAGGTTGAACCCACTCAAATGGATTACACTCCAAGTTGCAGTATATTCTGGCAAATCTTCTGATTCTTCTTCCTGCTCCTTTTTGAAGACCCTCTACTCAAGCTAAATTCATCTGGAACTACGAGCTCCCAAATTAAAGCTCCAAACTCACCAAAGGCCCTGGAAACGGGGGCTTGACCTATTCAGCCTAGGCAGCATGACTTTGTAGTCCTGAGACAGGATGTTGTCTGCCTGAAACTGGGTGTTTCACTTACCATCCCAGATGGATGGCCCTGAGCTCTTCCAATGTGAATTTCCATCAACACTGGCCTTGGTGTTACTAGACTGGGGACTCCCAACCTAACCGTACACCGAGTGTAAGATACACCAAACAACTGTGGCAAAGTATTACACCACTTTGGGATGACAATACACATCTTCATGCCTTAGGCCACTGTGGCAGAACCCTTCACTGACTATAGATCACTCACCCTTGGGTGAGAGACTGGGCCTCCCAGGGTATTATCTACTGTGGGTGACTTATACTACCCTATGAAGGGAGTCCTTTACTCCTTTCAGGAACTAATGCGGTGTTTAACATCCCTAGAGAACCCAATTTGGAAATGTCTCCATATGAGGGATTTGCTTGAGCCAAGGTACCTAAAACACCTGCTCTTCTCTCACGGTGTCCTTTCGATATTTGGCTGTGTAACCTGACCGCAATACACAAGGTTACCCTACATCCAAAGTCATTTCATTTAATAGTGAGTCAGGGGCAGGCCTCAGAGGGTCAAAGGAGGCCTGGGAAAGAGAACTGGATGTTAATATACCTTAGTCAGAGTGGGAGGGTTTGTGGCCTGTGGTATGCAAGATCTTCAGGAAATCCAGGCCAAAACCTTCAGAACAAAGTTCTACACAGAGCCTACCAGACACACCAATGGCTGCATAGGGCCAGCCTTTTGAATAATGCCAACTACTGGAGGGATTTTACCACAGACCTCCCTATCTCACATCTTGTGGTACAGCCATACTCGACACATTCCTGTGGTGCTGCCATACACTAGGCATGTCCTGAGAAGAAGTCTTGAGGAGTGCAGAGCAGTTAATCCTTCCCCACAGCATAGAGCCCTGCAAATACCTCTGTTGACCTCTTCCCCAGGCCTCTCCATATCTTACCTGCAAACCCTTTGGGCAATAGGGCCAAGGTAGTGGTGAATCACATCCTCCTCCATCATTGGAAGGTTCTCGAACCTACAGCCCCAGAAAGGGCTAATCTGCTTGCCCTGACAGCCAGATATGAGAAAGTGGTGCATAAGCTGCTGCTAAACTGGAAATGTATAATTGCACCTGGAGTTCTTACAATCAGAAAAGAGCCCACACAGTCCAGCATGTCCCTCCTAATGGGTCAATTGCAGATAGTTCCATGTCATAATGGTGATAGCCAAATAGCGATCGCCATTATAGTGAGTGTCCTCACCAAAAATCAAAATGGCGATGTGCACTCTCGTGAAGACATGTGTTTGAAAACAAATTTTTATGCAGGGAGCTATGCCCTCCGCAACCCCACCCCACACCCCTCCCCCTTACTAAAGAGTCTCAACCCAAGGGATGCATTTTGGAGTGGGTAATCTTGAAAAAAAAAAAAACTCCTGCCAGCAAAGCACAAATTACTGTGCACTTCCCCAGTCCCAAGCCCCAAATCCTGCACACTCCCCACTGTAGCCAGCCACCCTTTCCACCACACCACACGACCAGCTTGCAGTCTTTCACGGCAATACCTCCCACACACCTTCCATCCTGTTCCATTTCCCTCCTTGTCTTCCGGTTGCCTTCTTGTTCACCCTTGCTACCCTTTCAGGGTAGCTCAGATGCAAGTGCTTAAATTGAGTCACTCATATTCAAGTCACTCAATTTCAGTCGCCATTTTGATGGGTTACCATTATGACAAGGGATTCTGGCTGATTTAACTAGCCTACCATGTCTCCTTCTTTCTGCACACTCATGTGACTGTGATGTTTTGTTCCTTGCTGAGGATCAGCTTGTCTGATCATTTCTTCCTCTCTGTGGAATCCCTTGCTTTCCACCCCCTTATTTCCCTACAGTTCTCCCTACTGAACTTAATTACTGCAATTGGACTCTCCTGTTATACATGTCCTGGATACTCATGGTGTGAATCATTGCCCCTTTTCCATGCTGCTTTTAGCAAAATTATAACATACTCACCCAGTGTAAACTACATAGTTTTGACTCTAGGCAGGAGTCTCTGGATTGGTTTCATGTACTTTAACAGACATTACTTATCACCTGACTCAGTGGAATGTTTTGTTTAGTCAGCCTTGGTGTGCATCTAAGATTTTCAGAGAATCTTTATATATACTGTTTTAACTCTAACCTGCTGACAAGGTGGGGTTGCTACTTCTAACTCCATGTCTAGAGTCAGTGTAAGCAGCACATCTATAAGGATATCCTGTCATACTGTGTTCTTGTTACTCTGAAAAGTTTATTAACTGAATAAAAGTTTTATGAAAAAAGAAGCTCCACACTTTTATCTGAGGTCACCTGATAAATACTTGCAACAATTGCTAACCCTGCTACCCAGTTATTGAATGTCCTTTCTGCCATAATGTTTTTCTTAGCCACCTCATCTGCCTTCCCACCTTTCTCATCATTGTCTTTTGCTCTGTTGGGGAGGAAGAGAGCATGTTAACATACTCCTTCAGAAGACCAATCGAAAGTGCATGTACTTGAGTGTTTATAATCATAGCAACTACCCCACAAGCACATTTGGCTTGCAAACACCAAGTATGCACGGGTAGTTGCCTTCAGCTTTTGCACCTGGGAATTTCTTCAATTTGCATGGAATACACACTGCAACACGTGTAACTCCGACATTAAATAAAATGATACAGTACATTGTTAAGCACTCTTAAGTGTGTGCACTTTGTTTTCTCCTCATGTTTTAGGTGTGCACTGCCGCCATAGAGACTGCATTGCTGATTTGTTGGCATGTCTTGTCTGTCAAGTGTCCCAACTGGGTCAACCACAATGATGTAGTAACCTGGCTGCACCTTATCTGAGGCCTGATCACCACTGCTTATACTTTAAGTCTCCAGTACCTACCCCGTTGGGGCTGGACCCCTCTTTCTGCTGGTCTGGATTGTTGTTGACATCCCCATGACCACCTCTGGCAGTTAGTCCAGCTTCTGGTGCACTACTGACACAATGGTGGCTACAGTTGGCAACAGTTAGGCCGGTAGGGGCACAGCCTGGCTGTAGACACATGGGGGCAGTCTAAGAGGAGACCAGCACCACATCATTATTGGTACCTGGTTCCCCTTTACAGATATATCAACATATTGAAATTGTCAGCAGAAGAAGGCCATTATGATCTATAGGGTCTACACCTTACACTCTTATCCTCCCTTGACTTAATTTTAACTTTAAAAGCCCCAATGTTTTCTGGTTTACTACCTCCTTTGGTTGTCTGTTCCACCCTGCCACCCTCTCTCTGTGAAGCTCACCTCCTGTCTCCTTCCAGAATCTTTCTCTTGACAATTTACAACTATTCCCCTCATGTTCTTGTTTTGCTGAACCAAAGAAATCACCCATATTAATATTGTTTATACCTTTGAGGTATGAAGATCACTTTCATGTCCCTTGCTCCCTTCTTTCCTCGAGTCAGTACATGTTAAGGTTCTCTAAACTTTACATAAGATAGTCTCTGTTGACCCTGAATTATCTTAGTGGATCTTCTCTGCTCTGCCTCCAGCTGGTTGAGATATTTCTTGTGCTAGGCTCCAGTACTGCACACAGTACTCTGTACAGTCGCACCATGGATCTGTATAGTGTCAGTATGACCTCTTTTTCTTTTCTCTGCTAGTGAACCCCTTGTTATGTAATGTAGCATCCTATTTACCCTTCCTTATTGAAATGTGTAGAGAGTTTGAGATTGCTCATCACTGCAGTACCCAGGTCTTTCTCTTCTAGGACACAATGACAGTCACACCCCTTAGCATGTACTCGGCCTTGAGTTGTTGCTCTCCATGTGCATGCCCTTGCACTTTTTGCATTGAATCCATTACCAGATTCTAGATCATCTTTCTAACCTTACCAGCTCCTCCTCAGATCCTGACTTCCTCCTCCATGTTCACCTCACACAGAGCTTGGTGTCATCTGAAAAACTGCAGATTTTGGCCTTTATACTGTCCCAAATGTTTTTGTGAACATGTTGAATGGCACTGGACCAAGCACTGATCTCTGTGTAAAACTTCTGAAGATCTCCTCATCCCTGAGCACTCAACCCCACAACTACCCTTAGGGTTCTCCTCTCTAGTCAGTTTGACACCCACCTTGTCAGCTTTTCACCAGCTCTCAGGTCCTCCAACTTCTTCATCTATCCTTGTGGGGCACCAGGTCAGAGGCCTTGCTGAAATCCAGGAACAGTCTACTGCCCGGCCTAGTCAACCACCTTTGTAACCCAGTGAAGGAAATTGATCACATTTGTTTGACATGACATCCTGACATTAACCTGTGTTGCCTTGTCTTGGAAACAGGCAGAAAGTTTGCACAGTGGGAGGAGGACCAGGTGCTGAACTGGAGCCCCTAGCTCCTACAGGTTAAAGTCAAGTAAACAAGAATGCTCAACACTCAAGCAGCGGTTCAAAATCCACACAGGCAAAGAACCTCAGGTCTGCAAAATGCAGATGCATAAACTTTTATTGGAATCACTCCGTGGATTGTAGGTAAGAAAATTCCTGATCTCACAGCATTAGCCCCAGTGCTTCAACCCTAGTCTTCTTCAGGGGCTTTTGCAGACCTGAGATTCTTTGCATGCATGGGTGGTGAGCTGCTGCTTGGGTGCTCAGCTTTCCTGTTTTCCTGGAGCCTGTTCCCCTCAAAGAACTCAACCAACCATTCCTTCAGAATGGTTTCTATCAGCTTGAGAACTATCGATGTCAAGCTGACTGGTCTGTAGTTCCCTGCTTTGTCCCTTGCTCTTGTGCAGGGCATTACATCAGTGGTCATCCATGCTTTTGGAACCACACCAGTACCCAGGAATCAGTTTAAAAGGTCAGCCAGGAGGCTACAGAATTGCCATCAGTTCTTTAAACACCCAGTGGTGCATGTCACACAGCCAAAGGGTTTATCCAGTTTGAAGGCCTTGAGCCCCTTGAGGATCCTGAGATAGGTAATCACTTTCTCTCACATCCTCCCTCCCTCATCTCTATTTTCCCCACTGGAACTGGTTCATGTTTTCATTTCTGAATACAGAGCAGAAGATTCATTTAAATATGGCTGCCTTTCCTCTGTTGGTCTTCATCCACTCAAGCCCCCTTCTTAGCTTGACAACAGCTTCTTTAATCATCTTTCTTTCTTGCTTAGACCAAAGAAATGTCTTGTCTGATTCCTCGAGTTCCTCTGCATCCTTAACTCAATACCTGCCTTGGCCTTAATTACCTCCCTGTTAGCTGTTTTTAGCTTTATTTCCTACTGGGTCCTCCTATATTTTGTATGAAACCCTTTTCCCCTCACTGCATTGCCCACCACCTCCCCCATAAACCAGAGTTGTTTCCAGTGATGAGCTTTCTCCCTTCTGGTTTAGACAGGGTTCAGTGACTGCCTGACCGCATCTCAAATTAATGATCATTTTTCATCCATTCCCATGTCAGTCCTGAGTTTTATCATGCACCTCCTGGATTTACCCCCTTAGTGAAATTTTCCTTTCGAGTCCAGAACATGTATTTTGTGTTTAGTATCTTACTTCCCATATCGAGATGAAACCATACTAACTTGTTCTCACTGTTCTCCAGGGGCTCAGCTGCACTGATGCTTCTGACAGGATCGCAGTTTGTCAGTACGAAGTCCAAAATTACCCAGTCCTTAGTCGGCTTCATCACCCCTGGTTTAAAAGCATCATGGACTGCTTCCTGCAATGTCTGGCTAATCATGCTGCTGCTTGCATATGGGATACTCTAACCTATGTTAGCCAGGTTGAAGTATCCCACTATCACCAATTCTCCTTTCTCTGCAGCCTTCCTAATCTTGTCCCCAACTCTCAGTCCCTATTTGGATCTTTACCCAGATTGATTCAGTGCCCTCTCCCCCACGTCCTTTCTTGTGGTTATGATCGCTTCCTTAATGTAAAGTGCTACCCTCCACCATTTTCTCTTGGTCTGGTCTTCCTGTTGAGGGTGAATCCTGAAATAGAGTGATCCCAGTCATGGTTCAGGGATGCTCAGGTGACTATGACCACAACCATATTCACTCAGTCTTCCTTAACCAAGGCCTGTAGGTCACCCAGCTTGTTCCCAGGTTTCTGGCATTGATACAAATCAAGTTTTCTTCCTAGTCTCCTCACCAGTTTCATATCATCCAATCCCCTCTTTGTACCATTCCCTGCATCAGTTGCTGAATTCTGAGATTCTAAGGTTCTGAATTGAAGTCCTCCCTCCTCCCTCTTTATATTCTGCCCATTTACCCTGAAACTATCTAGGACTACTTCTGCCTTTTATTTTGCCATGTCATTGCTACCCATGTGGATGATCTCATGGGGTTACCCGCACCCCTGCAGGAGCGACTACCATCAGAATGATCCTTTGGGCCTTCATCCCCAAGTGACACTGTTGCTCCTTTTATTTGGGCTCAACTTACCCTGGGGTCACCCTACTCCTTTAGTGTGGAGTCTCCTATGAGAAGAACTCTACCAATTTCCCTTCTCATTTGTTCTCTTCCTCCAATGTGCTAGTGTGAGTTCCCAGCTGTCTCCTCTTGCCACCTCCTCCCTCCCAGCTAGGTTTTTCCCTCTCTGCCATTTTTCTCCTGTGCTACTAAAGAATGTCCTTCCAAACACAGAAACATAGAAACTTAGACTTTGTCGGCAGATAAGGACCACTTGGCTAACCTAGTTTGCCCATTTCCCTACCTATTGGATAGGCTGCAGATCCTAGTTAACCAACAACCTACTTCTTCCTACACCCACAAGAATTGCCTTATGTCTGTCCCATGCATTCTTGAATTTCCCACTGTTTTTAACCCCACAACCTCCTCAGGAAGATCATTCCATGCGTCCACCACCTACTCAGTGAAAAATACTTTCTCACATTGCCCATGAGCCGCCCCCTCTATCTTCAAATTGGGTCCCCTTGTTCTTGCACATCTCTTTTCTGAAAGATGCTACCCTCTTGGACTTTGTTGATTCCCTTGAGTACTTGAAAGTTTCTATCATGTCCCCTCTCCTCTTTTCCATAAGGATATACATGTAAAGCTCTTTAGTCTCTCTCATATGGTTTCTGGTGCAGATCCTGCACCATTTATGTTCCTCCTCTGGACTGCCTCCATCCTGTCTACATCCTTGCATGTTCTTTCTCTGAGGCCTACCTCAGATACTATATATTGCATGTCTGTGTCCTTTGTGTTTCCCTACTTTTCTTCCCTACTACAGACTGCCATGTGGCATACCTCCTGACTTATCCCAGCAGTCTCGAGCTCCCACCCTGTCTGAGCATTTCATTTTGTGGCATTGCAGCCACCCCCAGACTATCCTGTAGATGCCATCCTCCTTCTCTGTGATTCTAATGCCCTGGGGACCACACTCTTTGGGCAATCACACACCCTTGAATCACTTGGTTCATCTGTAAAACAGTACCAACTGCAAGTGGCCTGCTGGCTGCTTGCAATCACATGCTCTAAACACTCACATATAAAGCTTCTCCCTTTTTCACCTAATTTCTGTTGTCCTCTCCCTGCCCAGCCAGATAACCTGAAGCAAACTGTTAAAATGACAGCATTTGTGTCCAGAAAATTGCTGCAAAATACAGGTTACTGACACTACCACTGCAGGCAGCAGAAGTCAGCCCTAGTCCTCAGTCCAAGTAGATTATTTTCATTTGCCATTTTGCCTGAGACTGGTCACAGCATGTACTGCTTCTTCAGGTGGGCAGAAAATACATATAGAATTGTTCTATTTACTGGGCCATTTGCATTAAACATTCTCATGTGTTCTGGGAGTAGGCCGTACTCCCATTACAATTACCATTTATCAGTTATTGCACCACAAATATTAGTTAAATCAAAATAATTTCAATGTTATTGTCAGTGTAAATACTAGAGAATAGATAAAGAAAAGATTCCAATAACTATGGAGTTTTTTATCATATACAGTACCTGTAGATCACCAACATTCTGAGCAAAATTTAAGAACATATCAATTACCTTCATCTTCTGTGTACTTACTACACTTCACTAGTGTTACTTCCTATTACAAAAAAGTAAATGTGTAAAACTAGAAATTTGTGGTATTCTAATTTCTGAAACTTTGGAATTGTACCTACTTTTAAAGGGAACAGTCAGCACAAAGGCCACACTCAAATGTGGACTCCCAATGTGCCTTAAGTGTGCAAAACATTTTGGTTTACTTACCATTTACTGTAGTGAAGGAGATTTACTCTAGGCTGGCATCTTCTGTAACTACAAATTCCAGAATCCCTGCAGCTGATATCAGAGCACTACTGCAGCAGTGGAAACTCAATTGCCTGCAGTACATGTTAGAACTTCTATAATCTCTGATCAGAAGTTTCCCAGTTCTGCTTTTCTCCAGGGTCTAGTACAGTTCACTGTGACTGTACTTAACTCCTGGAGGAATGGAGGGTAGCAGCACCATCAAACAAAAGATCAGAGCTTATATAAACATTAACATGCACGGAGGACTATTGAATTCCCACTGTTGCAGTACTGTGAAATGCCAGCTGCAGGGGATTCTGGATTTGTAGTTGCAGAAGATGTCAGCCTAGAAGTAAACAAAATTAGTCTCATACAATCTACTATACTACAATAAACATTAACAATTAAAAAATATTTTTGCACACAAAATGCACATTGAATCAACCCCACACTTACGAGTGGGGCCCTTGGTGCTGACAGTTTCCTTTAATAATTTTGGTTGTCTTTTAATGTAATAAGAAGGAATGACAAGGCTGAAAAATTGAAATTAATTTTGAGTAATCCTTTGAAAGGTTTGCATAACACATGTTTTTGCTTTTTTGCCAGGTTAACTATCGTGTTCAACAAGGCCTGACACATCATACAGTTTCTAAGATGTTGGCTGTGTGGATATCAGCATTTCTGTTATATGGCCCATCCATAATATTATGGGAGTATGTGGTGAGGAAAAGCATTGTACCTGAAGATCAGTGTTATGCTGAATTCTATTACACCTGGCATTTTCTTCTTAGTACTTCAACATTTGATTTCTTCACACCATTTATCAGTGTTACGTATTTCAATATAAGCATCTACTGGAGCATCAGAAAACGAAGCAGAAAGAGGCAGAACCAAATTAACCAAATTAATAATGCAGTCAGTCATATACAGTTAAAAGATGGAAATGTTATTTTTGCATACTTTGTTAAATGTTTCAGGGCTCCTCAAAATGACCAAATGTCTTCTCATCAACCCACAAGAGGAGAAGAAACCTCTTGCTCTGCAACAGGTCAACAACATAACTTATTTCATTCCAAAAGGAGAAGAATATTGATATCTTATATCAAGATGAAGCATGCCCGACAGTATGTCAACAGAGGGAAGACATGACTCAGAATATCAGACAGCAATTTAGATTATCCAGGGATAAGAAAATTGCAAAGTCTCTTGCAGTCATCGTCTGCATTTTTGGCCTGTGTTGGGCACCATACACACTCCTTATGATTACCCGCTCAGCCTGTGGTGACAATGTATTGAATATTACTGGTATGAAATTACTGTTTGGCTGACGTGGCTTAATTCTCTGTTAATCCTTTTCTTTATCCCTGTGCCATAGAAGCTTTAGAAAGGCTTTTAAAAGGTTTTGTGTATTAAAACTTAGGACACGGGTAAGAAAATTATGACCACCTGATTGGCTAAAATGAAATTACAAAACTCTAATTATTTGATGATAATTACATTCCTACACCTCTTTAGCCTTGTGCACTAGGTTCAGCTTCGTTCAGCTACATTATCAGTGTGCCTCAACGGCAATTTTTTCTATTCCACTCACATTTCATTCAGCAAACAATAATTTCTTATAAAATGTATAAAACCTTTTTACATTGTTAAGTAGTACCCATGTTATAATTTCAATAATACACTTATAGGATGTGTAAATATGGTGAGCAATCACACTACTTTCATGTGTTTAAAGTCACTTGGTGCAAGCACTTCAAGGCTAATAACACACTCAAGGCATACGGTTAGTGTCCCATAATAACACATTCTGGCATGTATTACTGCATGACTCATGCAGCCTTTCAAGGCACAAACACGTTACAAATAAACATGAATGTTATTAGTGCATTGGTGTTACAAGTCAGGAACAACCATATTGACCTATAGTAATCCTAAGATAAACATACATTCACTGTGAAAGACAATGTGTCATAACATGTGGAGCAGTTATTCTTGAAGAGGACACCTACTGTACTTTATATAGATAGAAAAATGATCGCCAACCTTGAGGTAAAAGTGATAACTCAATTAAAGGATTTATGGAACATTATAATCCATGAAGCCAAAGGTGAAGTGAAATTATGATGTTTCATAAACCAGAGATTGAATTTTCATCTCGTAACTCAGAGCTGGACATCATTTTAATGTGGCATAAACAGGGTGCTGCAACTGAGTGTGAAAAGCATTAGTGTGGGAGGCAGGCAAGCACGGCAGCTATGAGAACTGACTGATGTGGTTTTCAATGGCATGTCCATCTTGAACTGTCTACCACCTGAAACTCTGCTGGCACTTTTCATCATCCAAAAGTGCTGAAGAAGCTCCTAAGAAACCCATACAAATATCCATGTTCAATGTTTGGTATTATGAAGTGGTGAGGAAATTTTAAAAATAAATAGTTACAGGCACTATTATGGAACTGTGGTTAATATTTTAAAAGCACAAGTGTTTAAGGCATTTGTTTGATTGACAGGCAAATCTAACAATTCACAGCTAGCCATGGATTATGAAATTTACTGTGAATTATCAACTTTGTAAAGTGCTACTTAAACAGGAAATATTGCGTTTATCCATGTAATATGATGCTCTTTTTCCATAGTTGACAGAAAACTGCTTGCTGAGGTCTCCAATGACTGGCAGATGGTGACAAAAGTACATATGCTCCCTATTTCCTGATCTTAGCAAAGCCTTGATATGGTGGACCATGACCTGCTCCTGACCACCCTACGTATCATTGAAGTAGACCCTCTGGCTACTAAGTGGTTTCTAACTACCTTACCAATCGCTGTAAACAAGTCAAAGATGGCAATCTCTTTACACTGAAAACTGTGCAAAGAGGAGTACCTCAAGGGTCCATTTAGGACCACTGCTGTCTGCCGTCTATATTAACAATTTAGACAATGGAATAAAGGATGCTAGGATTCATCTATTTGCTGATGATACTGTGCTGTACCTAGACAGGCCTACACTGAAACTGACTTATAAAGACCTCCAGCTTGAATTTAACCATTTGCAGGAAAACCTACTGCATTTGAAGCTGTTATTAAATGCTAAAAAGTAATGCTATGCTTTTTGCTCCCTTTGCAAACAGTAACAACAGCAAAGGCACACCTACAATCTCTTATTTGGACGCTTTTAGGTGAGCCCTTAGAATCTGTGTCAAACTTTAATTACTTGGGGGTACGGGTTGATGATAGGCTATCATTTTCAGAACATATTGAGAACCTAACTAAAAAATTAAGACAGAGGCTTGGTATCTTTTCCAGATAAAGCATCTACTTACACAGGAGGCCAAAATCCAACTAGTGCAAGCTACCTTCTTACCACTCTTGGACTATGCTGATATCCTTTATGGACATGGACCAAGTGTGGCCTTAGGAAACTTGACACCTTTACCATCGGGCTACCAGATTCATTACTGATGCACCCTACTCCACTCATCATTGCACCCTTTATTCTATGGTAGGATGGAGCTCTCTTAGTTACAGATGCCAAAAAATGCAGTCCTCTGGACACTTACAGCCATCTCAATAAGCTTCCTAAATACAATTCTGACTACCTTCCTCTCTGCTGGGCAGGGACCTACCCACTTAGAAGCCTTTCTTATACCTCCCTAATTATTCCTAAAGTTAAAACGCATTTGGCAAAGCAGTCATAAGTCACTTTCCTGTCATCTGGAATAGCACAAAAAACCTAAAAATGATACTACCAGTGAAAATACCTCTCTTTAAAAAATATTTTGCAAGGGCCTTTAAGGAATGTTTCAACTAATTAATCACTTATGGAACTCCTTCCATCAATTAAACTACCATTTTCGTATGATGTTATCCACTGTAGAAATTGTATATTTTATTGTGTATTATTTATGTATTGTACATATGTATTCTCTTATGTTCTAATGTATAGCATGTGTAGTCTAAAACCTAATTGCAGCTCTGTAACTCTTGCCTTGTGTGCCTTGTATCATATTTCCTATTTTGCCTTGCATTTGTACCAGCACCTGACCCAGGTCCACCTTGTAAATGAGTTGTCTCAATGGTGTTTCACCTGGATAAATAAAGATTGATTGATAGATTGAAACTGAATGCTGGGATAATGTTTGAGCACTACTTTGTCTAGGGCCAGCAAAACACTGCCTATAGATATTCCTGTGTATTTACTGCATTTTTAGGCTAATATGTTGGGCACCTCATGTGACAGAAATAATTCATACGTTAAAAACAGCTTGTATCAGTGTGTTGGCATTTTAGCCATTAAAAAACCTACTGACCTGTAATATAATACTATAGCTCCAATTTATCAGTGAAATAAGTGTTTTGTAAAATGCTGGGTAAATGGCCTGACATACAGTGCCTATATCTGATGCAGCCACTCTTTCTATGGATACCTCCCTTCCCTTGCCCCCTCTCCTCACATCCTCCACTGCCACCCCTTCTTTACTTTTCCCAGCCCACCTCCCACATCCCTTCCTACACCCTGTGCCCTGTTTGTCTTGGACAAAGCCTGCAGGCCAATATCAATGTACTGTATGTATTCTCCTGTGCCTCAAACTGATTAGCATAATAAGTCTCTGTTGTTTGCATTGACTGTCCATTATGATTTTGTGTCCATTATGATTTTTGTACCTCCTATTTACACTTTATTGTACCATACTTTACTGTCCTGTTTAATCTGTTGTCCTTACTAATGATGTGGAACCTTTGTAAAAGAGCTCTTAGCTCAAAGGTATACGTAATCAAGACTTCAATAAATAAATAAAATAAATACCTACTGTAGCTATTGTGTGAGGTTCGCATTCATTAATTTGCAAAATGTTGAACCCTTGGAACAACCTTTGAGTTCAGAGTTATCAGGTTCAGAAAATTGCTGCCTTCTGATATTCATGCATTTTTCTATGATGAAAGGGTGTTAAGTTTTGGTAATCAGCCCTTTAAATTGATGAGCATTGCAATACCAGTATGTTTATCTTATGAAGATCCAGTTTGAGATAAGTATGGCAGCAGCACTGCTATATTAATTTCAGATATGGGGCAGGACTTTGATGGAGGTCAGATGCAAATAAATGTACAAGTGCTGCCCATATATGTGTCCACCAAGAGTGTAGGACTGCATACACTATGGAAGCCATGGTGCACACATCATTTGGCTCTACTACAAGGGCACTATGTGCCTCACCTTCTGATGTTATCATATGATTTTCTGCTCTATGTCAGTGAGTCTGGCAGCATAGACTAGAGGTTAGAGTAATGAGCTTGGTACATCCAGCAGACCTGAGTCTGACTTTCACAATCCCACTTCTGTACTGTGTGACCCTGAACAAGTCACTTAGCCTCCCAGTTCTACTGTTTTGCCCCTGAAAACAGGTCTTGGGCCTACTGGACTTACTTGATTAACAAAGAATAAAAAACAAAAGAGCCACCATGCAAAAGATATACAACTAAGTGGTGCTTTAGTTTTACTCCATGCTTAATACAATTGTAGCAGCATCAAAAGGCAGCACATATATAGAATAATGTATGATACAACCATACACAACAAGACTGTGTTTCCATTGAGGGTGATATGACATCATCTCGAGAGCAAAGCTTGAGAGGTATCGATGTCAAATCTCCCAGAGATGGAAACATCAACCTAGTTGTGTATGGCTGCTCCACATTATTTTGTGAAGTTTATGTTTGTTTTATTTATTATTTATTTGTGTAGCTTTTGTTG
Source organism: Neoceratodus forsteri (assembly GCA_016271365.2). Taxonomy (NCBI): domain Eukaryota; kingdom Metazoa; phylum Chordata; order Ceratodontiformes; family Ceratodontidae; genus Neoceratodus; species Neoceratodus forsteri. The sequence goes on from CM057455.1 coordinate 1,189,420,742, forward strand.
ACCAGGTAGGTACACTAGAAAAGTTATATGCCTATTTTCAGTACGACCGGGAGTACAATGAAGAAACAGGATCAAACAGAGTTCATAACAATGAGGAGCTATGTACAGGGACACAAAATAACTGGCTGACATAGATAGTCTACAGTAAGCATCAATAGGTCATATATATATATATATATATATATATATATATATGCATACAAAATAAATAGTCCAGGTCATTCAATAGCAAGGGTAGTAATCACAGTGTATGAGTGATCATTAACAGAGCCACAGAAACAGTTAGTTACTGAGTGTATAAATCAAGCAAATCACATGCATCACAGTGTAAGTCAACTTCAGAGACCATGATTAAGGTGGCTTAGTATACTCGCACATGGAGGTCAGCTTCAAGTGTTCCCACAGGAATTCCAGAGGCACAAGTGGGTGGGGAGGAATGAACATGGGCAGGAAGGGAGTTCCATAGCCTAGGAGCACTTGTAGTGAAGTCCCTATCCCCATAAGGGTACAAGTAAAAGGAACTTTGAGCACCCCAAGACCCTGAGACCTGAGAGAGTAGGAGGAGGGGTCAGCAGGCATAGAAGCTGTGCCAGCACTGAGAGGTGCCAGTTCTGATCACCTTACCCATGAAACAGCCCAGCCCAAAGTTCAAGTGATTTGCCGGAAAGCCAGCCAAGTTTGTCGATAATTTACAATGATGGGTGAGTCAAGGGCAGCCAAGGGTGATGCAACAGATATTATTGTAGGTTGTGTGCCACTGAGTGAGGTGAACCTTGGAGGTACAAGCAAACTGGAGAAGGCCATAGCCAAGTGAAGGGAGCAGCACACCTCTGGCTAGTGCCAGGCAAGCAGCAGATGTCAGATTTTTCTTTGCCCTGTAAGGCAGACCAGTTTACAGTTTAGAGCTCTGCAAACATTTAGGATGTAGCACCCCGGGTCAAGTGTAAACCCAAGGTATTTGATGGAAGCAGTGGTTAGGAGAGGAGCACCATCCACACAACTGACACACAGAGGGGCAGAGGAGGCCTTGATCTTAGCCGATGACCCAAAAAGCATGGCCTGAGTTTTTTTAGGTTGAGGACCAGCTTGTGAGACATTACCCAGGACTGAATATTCTTAAAGTCCTCAGTCAACTGATGGTTGAGAGTCCCGATGTTCCGGGAGTGTGCCAGGATGACCAGATGATCCTGATAAAGGGTAGCACTACTGTGTTACAGTGGCTGGGAGATAGTTAACAAATACAGAGAAGAGGAGGGGCCCCAGAACAGATCCTGGGGAAACCATGGGTCACTGGAGGAGGATCAGAGAGGACCTTGTTGAATTTGGTCAGCTGTACTCTGCTCTGGAGGTAATTTTCAAGCCAACTCAGGGCAGGAGGGGACAGGCCAAGGGACGCATCTGTGTGCACAGTAATTCATGGTCCACAAGGTCAAAGGCCTTGGATAGGTCAAAGAATATCACTCCATAGAGTTCACCCTGGTCCATGGCCACCCTGATGCAAGATAAGACAGAGACAAGGGCTGTGGATGTGCTATACCCTTTTCAAAAGCTGTGCTATGCAGGGGACAGCAATTTATGGGCCTGAATGTACTCTGTGAGTTGTTCAGCTACAACTTTCTCTAGGAGTTTGCTAATAGCTGATAGGATGCCAATCAGCCAGTAGTTGTCCAGAACTTTGGGCTTGCCCTGCTTTGGAACAGAGGCAATCTTGCCACCTTCCAAATGTCAGGGATAACACCAGTGTTGAGGACAGGCTGAAGATATATGTGCCATTGGGAAGACAATATGGGGCATCTAGCTTCAGAGCTTGGGCTCCATATTATCATGGCCAGCACTGGAGTGCAGGGAGACCAGAGAAGTCTCTGTGTCTCCATGAAAGACACAGGCCTGAGATAAAATAGTGGATGGGAGGTGTGAATCTCCCACGGGCAAAAGCCAAGGGCCACTGGTATTAACTCCAGCAGGGAAAAGGAGGTGAGCGCTGACAGGTCTGAAAAGTAGGAATTAAAGCATTTGCAATTGTAAGTGGATTATTACAAGTAGAACCACCAATGATCATATCTGATACCCCAGAATTGGAGGAGCCACTGACTAGGTTTTTATGTTCCTCCAGAACCTTCATGAGTCACTAGCAGAGTTAAGCAGGGCAGATTTACAGTATTCACTTTTTGCCACCCTGATGGCTTTTTGCAGTCATTTCTGAGCTTCCTATACTGTTGGAAGATGGACTGATCCAACATGCCTTTGAAGTGAGCCCAGCACTTGTCTCTAGCCTGCATGAGGACTAAGAGGCTCCCGGTAAACATTTTGTGGCAGACCCCTTAGCCTCTGCCTGATAAAGGTGGCATGTTTGTCCTGCAGGTCACTGAAGACAGTGAGAAACTGGGTGATAGCAGTAGAGGGGTCATGGGCACTAAGCACCCCAGACCAGTCAGTGAACCTAAGATCCTCCTGAAATGACCTCAGATCAAACCTAGAGAATCTCTAACATGTATCATTTTGTGGAGAATTTTTGGGATGGGGATTTTGCACACAAAAAAAATGGGTTGTGATCTGAGATAGAGTCAGGCAGGGTTCCAGTGGACCTGATCCTCTCAGGACGATTTGACAGAACCCAGTCCAGTAGGAGTTAGTGACACCATTTGCTGACCATCTAGTGGGCTCCTGGATGAACTGTGTCAGGGCTAGACTTGCAAATAGAGGCTCAAATTGCTTAGAATTACCTCCATTCCAATTTAAGTTCACATCACCTAGGATCAGTGTTCATTGTCCCCAATATTAGGACCAACAGTATCTAGGAGGTAGGCAAGCTCAGGCAGATCACCATTTGGGATTGTATGTGCATACAACATGCAGCTTCTTTGTATTCCCAAGTAACAGCATAGTATGCAGCAGCTCATATGAAGAGAGCGAGGTCTGCTGATGAGCCACCATAGACACTTTAAGATGACTCTTATAGTAAATTAGAATACCACCACCCAGCTTGTTACCCAGCCGATCCTGTCTAATATGCTCAAAGCTAGGGAGCACACAGACCAAGTCAGGAATTGAGGGTTTCAGCCAGGTCTCTGTAATGCCAAGAATGTCAGGCTTATAGTGTGTAGCCCAGGCAGTGAGTTCATCCAGGTTGGGCAAGAGACTGAGAATGTTAAGGTGAGCAAGTTTAACCCCTTGCCTGACTTCCATCCTACAGGTGGAAAAGAGGCCTGATAGACAGGACCAGTATTTAGCTCAATATCACGGCCAGGGCCAGCTTCACCAGGAAGAGCCAGAGAATATACCATGGGAAGGGTGTACCTCTGGCCGAGGGCCTGTGGGCAGGACATTTTCATGCCAAGGTAGGGCACAGGAGGCATCTGAGATCAAGGGAGCAGGTAGGCAGGGGGCAGTCTGTCATGGGTTAGGAGGTTAGAGAAGGTGAAGTCAAGCACCTGTAGGGGGGCAGATGTAACCCAGTGGTCCCCAGCCAACTGGGAGGGGTCAGCGACCATTCAGAGAGGAACAGGCCAGAGAGGAGACCAATGAGGAGGACAGCACTAGGTGAGGAGGGCATGACACCAACCCTGGTAGGCTCAGGAGTCTCCATTCCAAGGTACAGCTCAGCAGTAACCAGTGACACCCACTTCATCAAGGTGACAGTAAAGGACCAGAGGGATAGCCTAGGGAGGCTGGTCAGTGCACACAGTGCTCCTAATACTACTAGTGGGACAGAGTCAACAAGGATGTAAGCATTTAACTTAAACAGGCAAACAGTGACTCTGAAATTATTATCAAAATGCTGTTCCCAGAGAATTACAGACAGATAGGTATGTGCTCACCAGAAACTCAGAGAACTCTATTTTACTGTTGACAGACCAGTTAACACTCTGAACAACATCATTTAGAAAGTAGGCAGGAGTAAGCAAATACAGCGTCCCAGGAAATAAGCAGCCCAATGTAACAAACCCCAAGCAAACAGTGTGATCAAAACTTCTGAATAAAGTCAAAGCAGAAAAGGTTTTTCAGCCACACCCATCCAGCTAATAGGAGACACGTTTGAATAAAGTCAAAGCAGAAAAGGTTTTTCAGCCACACCCATCCAGCTAATAGGAGCCTCAGTCAATGAGGGAGGAACTTGTGAGTATTTAAGGGAGGAGGGAATGGGGTGGGTGGGCAGGAAAAACTTGATCCCCGAGGCAAGTTATAATTTCAGCCATGGCACCTCATGGTTGGGACACCTGCAGTGGCAGGGACTGATAGCTTCAACTTGTAGGCAGAATCCTTAATTCTTGGTCAGGATTCTAGGTCTGTAGACTTGCTGAAGAGGCCCACTGGTGCTCGGTTAAGTGAGCTGCCACCTCAACTCACTCAAACGATTCAGCAACCCAGCGGAGGCGGAGGGACACCCAAGCACAGGTCACCCATGCCACCCTCCTTCAATGAGAAGAGTCAAATTCCAGAGTTTGAAGCTGCAGGGCGTGCTTCTCTTTGAAGAGGGAAAGCTAACATGTCACTGCAGCAGGAGCCAATTACAGGTAGAGTCCAAGAATTGAAAGTCGGTGCCAAAATTTCAAAAACTTGATCCCCCGAGGCAAGTTTGAATTTCGGCCACAGCACTCGTGGTCGGGACACCTGCAGTGACAGGGGCTGATAGCTTCAACATGTAGGCAGGATCCTTAATTCTTGGCCAGGATTCTAGGTCTGTAGACTTGCTGAGGAGGCCCGCTAGTGCTCTGTTAAGTGAGCCGGAACCTCAACTCTCTCAAATGATGCAGCAACCCAGTGGCAGGTGGGGGACCCTCCAAGCACAGGTTGCCCACGCCACCCTCCATGATTAGAAAAGTCAAATTCAGAGTTCTAATTCATTTACATTCATTCTAACTCTGTCTTGAACTGTAGCAAATAAACAAAAACAGTAAGCAAGAGAACAGATTAAAACATTTATATTTTAATTTTATTTATTTCAAAAGTTTCACCTGTAAGACATACTGAGCTACTAGCAGCTCACTTTCAAAAAGCATCCTGGGGCTAGGTGGAGGAATACACAACATAGGATTTGCAAGTGAAAATGCATAATACATTGTGCAGTAGTAATAAAAGTTAAACTGTAAAATAAAATAAATTATTAACAAATAAAAGTACATAACAGTATGTAGTTACAATTTACAGGCAAATAAAAGTAAAATACATAAAAGTGTGCAGATACGATTTACAGGCAAATAAAAGTAAAAATACGTAACAGTGTGCAGTTACGATTTGCAAGCAAATAAAAGTAAAATTAATTGCAGTGTGCAGTTACGATTTACAGGCAAATAAAAGTAAAAATTCATAACAGTGTGCAGTTACGATTTACAGGCAAATAAATGTAAAAATTCATAACAGTGTGCTGATATGATTTACAGGCAAATAAAAGTAAAAATTCATAACAGTGTGCAATCATGATTTATAGGTAAATAAATGTAAAATACATAACAGTGTTCTGTCACAGTTTACAGTCAGATAGTATGGGCAACAAAAATTAAAGATGGACACAAATAAGGTTACAAGTGCTATACAGTACTGGGAGCAATGCCAGATAGTAAGAGAATGGTGTAGGCGATGTGAGGTTGACACCACAACTGCAAAGACCAGCACAGTGACAGATTTCGCCTGAAATCATCAGGTCGCTGTGCTGGTCCCTGCAGACACTGGCAGTGCTTCTTCTAGTGTTGTGCCCCTCACTGATACAACTCTGACTGAGAGTTGTATATTTAGAGACAGGGGTCGGAGTGCAGTCCCATATGGGGGATAGGGGGCTCAATTCCCAGTAAACACTCTCACATCCCACATGTACAATGCCGACACTCAGCATTGTGCCTGTCACTATTGGGGATGTCGATGTTGGGATGTTACCCGCTATAGTAAAACCTAGCAGAATTATCAAAACCTAGATGGCTAAGGTACAAGAGCAATCAAAGTTAGCACAGAAGGTAGGATCAGGAGCAAAATGTTAAGGCTGGAGAGGGTAGGAAAAGTGCTCACAGCTGGGAGGGAGTAAGGGTGACACAAACAACACAGGGTCAGAGATCAGGAACAGTTACAGGAGGAGTAGTAAAGTCAGGAAGGGAATTGAGGGAGGAGAAGGAGGAGGCTGAACAGGCAGATATGGTATTAAGTAACAGCTATAGTACAGTACATAAGCTTTTAACAAACAGTTCACTTTGGGTGTTTCAGTCTTTCCAATATCTATTATAAGGAGGTTGCAGTGTAGGTAAATATAAGGAATCTTAATAAAGATGAGATTCTAGTGACACAGCTACTGTGTTACAACAGCATAAAAGAACTCAAGGAGGTGTTAACTGCCCACTGACAGCCTTGCAACAGTTCACCAGAAACAGGTGTTGTCCGGAGGACTGGAGAAGAGTTGACATGGTCCCTCTGCAGAAGAGTGGTAGCAGGGCGGAGGCTAGCAACTAAGCAGCAGCAGGGAAGAGTCAGTCAACTATAGGCCAGTCAGTTTTACTGGTGGTAGTGAAATCAATGGAAACCCTACTACAGGAAAGACATGTAAATTATCTTGAATTCAAATGACCAAGACCATAGCAGCTTGGATTCATGGGAGGGTCATGCCAAATGAATCAGATAGATTTCTTTGACTGGGTAACCAGGGAAATAGATTAGCAGAGGGTTGTGGACATGGTCTATCAGGACATTAACAAGTCCTTCAGCACTGTGCCACAGGAGACAGTTAAAGAAACTGAGCAGCCTGGGATAGTATCCAAAGTAGTGAATTGAGTTAGAAACTGGTTAAAGGATATGGAGACTGAGGGTGATAGTTAATGGCATGACTCTAATGATGGGACGGTGAACAGTGAGGTGCTACAGGGCTCAGTACTGGGACTGATCCTCTTCAATGTCTTCATAAGTAACATTATAGAAAAACTGAAATGAAAGGAATGCTTTTTGCAGATGATACCAAATTCTGTAGGGCAGACACTCAGGAGGGTGTAGGGAATATGCATGGATCTTGGGAAACTTGAGGAGTGGTCAAGAGCATGACAGTCAGGGTTCAATGCCAAAAGTACAAAATCATGTACCCAGGATATAGGAATCCAGGAACTGGATATAATATGAGGGTATTGACAGTCACTTAACAGATAAGGGGCCTTGGGAGTTATCATATCTGATGATCTCAAAATGGCAGGATGGTGTGACAAAGCAGTGAGTAGGGCTAGTGGAATGCTGTGGTGCATAGGTAGGAGTATCTCCGTGAGTGGAGGAAGATGGTATTACCACTGTATCGCTCACTGCCAAATGAAACCCTATTTAAAATATTGTGTCCAGTTTTGGAGACCACACCTCATAAAGGACATAGACAGTGTGGAGGAGTCCAGAGGAGGGCAAGTAAAATGTTGCAGCTGTTGCTGCGGGAAGCCATACAAGGAGAGACTGAGGGCTCTCAGCATGTACACCCTGGAAGAGAGGACAGTGAAAGATGACATAATAGGACATACAAGTACCTCACAGAGATGAACAGGGTGTAGGAGGGTAGTCTCTTTCAAATAATCAGAGCACCAAGACCAGGGAGCATGCAATGAAGCTTGGGAGGGGTAAGAAATATGTGAGGTATATCTCTTCACTAAAAGGGTGGTAGATGCCTGGAACAGACTACCATTGGAAGTGATGGAGGGACATCGGAGGCGGCTTTAAGAATACATGGGATAAACACAGGGGTATACTAGAAAATAAGCAGGGAGGAGGAGGCAGGAAGGTCACTGAAGAACAGTTCAGGTCTGTGGAGACAGATTAGGCAAGGAGCATCTGGGCAGACTGGGTGGGCCAAGCAGTCCTTTTCTTCCGATAAAGTCTATGTTTCTATGATTCATTCTGACATCACTTCTGTGGTACAACATCATCTGGAAGTATATGTATGTCCATACACAACAACACAGCATAGCGGTCCACAGTTCAGTGGGCTCCCTAGTGGACTACTGACTGCCAATATATGACTCTGCCACAGATACGCCCTCCGACATATAAAACTGCCCTAACAATGCCTGCAGGCTCACCTTGGGAGCATACCGACTAACCCACACCAGCAATCTCTATGCAAGACTCACTGGCTAATGCTCTTTGGTCACTTAAAATATTAATCTTGCCTCCTGGCCAAAAGATCTGCCTTGGTCAGCACCTGAATGGGGTCCAACAACTCTTAGTTCCCAGCACTAATCCCAGGCCCACCCAAAATTTGGAACTGCAGTCCTTCCTGACTCCAAATTGTCAGACATCTCAAGAACAAAGGTTCTTTGCCTATAGGGCACCGTTGTGGTTCAACTCCCTCCATGAGAACATTATTAGCCTACAGACTCTGTGGACCTTCAACCAGAATCTAAAGAACCATTTAATACAGGAATCTCAATGTGTCTGCCATCGCTAACACCTAGCAAAGGCATCTTCTGCCATCTGCCAAACATATCTCTCTGTCTCTCTCTCTCTCGGACACCCTGCACTTGGGGCTCAACCCTTCACCCTGCCTCTACAGCACTTCGCGCGCCTAACCCCCATCGTGTTGCTGACAACCAACAGGCTCCCTGTTGGGCACAGTTATTTAGTCTGTTCCTGTATATATCTGACTGTGTTTACTTATTCCAGTTTTAGTTTTGCTGTACTTTTGCATTCCTTTGTTTAAAGACCAAATGTACCTAAATGTTCTCATTCTAATCCTGTTGCCTTGTTTGTCTCAATCCTCTGTATAATCACCTGCTTGTTCTAAATGTACTACCATAGAACCTATGTAAAGAGCTCTGAATGCAAATGGTTAATCCGAGATCTGAAATAAATAAATAAATAAACTATACTATAAGACAATAGTGTACATGAATCTTTATTATTCTAATTGCACTCCTGACTCTGTTAACATGCACCAAAATGAAAGGATCCTGGGTTTTGAGACAGTGTCCATGATTTTCAGCAGCTTACATAAACAAGCATTGGCCATTGCTAACCATGTTCACTTGCTTATATTTGCTGTGCAGTAATTGGGCATAAATAAGCAAACAGTTATATGCATTCTGAATGTGTGCTACGAGAAGGAACTTGGTGCATAGGGGCACTGTCAGCTTTGGGTTAAATGTTTAATACCTTGTTTTAAAAGGTGCCTACAGCCATCAGTAGCCCCATATTCAGAGCTGGCAAAGCACAATGTAGTGTGTTGCTCTGTGCTTGTGATAGCACATGGGATAGTTGCACTGTGCTTGCGATATCACTCTGAGTGATATTCTCATGTGCGTGATCATGCTCCATGATTGTCAGATGGTGGCGGCCCGATGAGGGTGAGCAGAAGGCTGTGTGGCCTCCTCTCTGCACCTGTCATAATGGTAAGTGGCAATCTGGGTGACTGCGATTGTGGAGCAAAGGGTCTACAGCATGAGTGAGTGGGAGTGCTAAGACAAATGGAGAAGAATTTATTTATTTAGTTATTTATTTAAGAGTTTTACCAGGAAGGCATGCTGAGCAGAGTACTGCTCAATTTCAGATCGTCCTGGAGGAGAGAGCGAGAGGGTAGAGTACAATAGATTCAGTTGATATGCGGTACAACAAAACTATAATTATACCTATACACTATAATAAGGCAATAAACAATTTAACCAATATAGACTTTTCAGATCAAGGTAAAAAACCAAGGCAACATGGCATATTAGGAGTAAGATGAGCAACAGGTGATATAAGAGTGATAAACAAGTGCTTAACTAGTTGCTGGGGAGGCAGGGTTTAGGTTAGTCACAAGTGGAAGTGGGGAGAAGTGAGTGGCAAGATGTGCATTGAGTTGCTGAGTTTTGTGGGTGTGCCAAATGTCCAGGTAGGAATTCCACAGATTAGGAAGCATATATCTGAAGGTGGACTGGCCTGCTGTGGTAGACATGTGGGATTGAGAAGAGATGGTTATCGTTGCTCCTGGAGTGAGTAGGTAGGCTAGAGAAGGCAAAGAGAACTGAGGAGAGGTAAGCAGGCAGGGACTGTGACCAGAACTTGGTTGCAAGGCGAGGACAGTGAGTAAGATGGTGGTCCTGTAACAAGGGAAGAGATAACAACTGATAGAGGGCACAGTGATGGGTAGTGAAGGGGCAGTCAAGGGCCAAATGACAGAAGGAGTAGAAGAGAGAGTCCAGTCTGGCCAGGGTGGACTTGGGGTAGCACTAGAGTATGTCGCATAGCTCGATAACTGGCAGGATAATTTTTTGTACAATAGCATGATAACCAGCAGCGGATGCTGCCACAATTTTAGTAAAGGGAATGGGAGCTTTAGAGTTGGAAACAAAATTTAGAGGCCATGTGTGTGAATGCTAGAAGTCTAGGAAATAAGATTCTGGACCTAGAGACCATCATGTCAGAGGTCAGCCTGGATATTGTGGCATTATTGAGTCATGGTACACTAAAACGATGACTGGGACATGGCCATACCAGGCTATCTCTGTTCAGGAAGCACCAGGTGGGAAGGAAAGGAGGGGTGTAGTGCTTTATGTGAGGAAACCATAAAAGTGATGGAGATACATGGCATACATAGATACATAGAAACATAGAAGTTGGCCGGCAGATAAGGACATAGGCCCATCCAGTCTGCCCATTTCTTTTCTACCTTTTAAATGTGCCATCGCCTTTTGCTCTGTCAGTGGCCTATCTATTCATAGTCATTTGTATTGCTCCTTATGCATATCCCATGCCTGTTTGAAGCCCTGCACTGTATTCATAGCCACCACTTCTTGTGGTAAGCCATTCCATGCATCCACCACCATTTCTGTGAAAAAGAATTTCCTCACATTCCCCTTAATCGGCCTCCCTCTAATCTCATGTTGTGTCCTCTGTCCTGCTATTTTTCTTATATTTAAACATGTTAGACTCTTTCACCTTGTTTATGCCCCTTAAGGTGTTTGAATGCCTCGATCATATCACCTCTCTCCCTCCTTGCTCAAGGGTATACATATTGAGCTCCGTTATTCTGTCCTCATATGTCTTCTGATGCAGTCCCTGCACCATTTTGGTTGCCCTTCTCTGGACTGCCTCAATTTGGTTAATGTCCTTGTGAAGGTGTGGCCTCAATACTGCCGCATTCTCCAGATGGGGCCTAACCAGTGTCTTGTACAGAGGATTTTACCTTCCTCTTACGACTTGTGATACCCCTACTAATACACCCTAACACCCTCTAGCCTTACCTACTGCTTTAGAGGTCTGCTTGGATGATTTTAGGTCATCAGTGATGATGATGCCCAAGTCTCTTTCTTCCTTTGTGACTGCTAACAACTTCCTCCCAGCCTATAGGTGGCTTCAGGGTTTCTCTTCCCTATATGCATGATTTTGCACTTCTTTGCATTAAACTCAGTTGCCACTCTTCTGACCATTCTGCTAGTTTATCCAGATCTCTTCTCATTCTGCCCACCCCATCTGGATCATCTACTCTGTTGCAGATCTTGGTGTCATCTGCAAACAGACAAGCCTTACCCTCTAGTCCATCTGCAAGGTCACTAATGAAGATGTTGAAGAGGACTGGCCCCAGGACTGATCCTGAGGTACCCCACTTGTGACTTGCATCTCTTCTGACTGTATACCATTTACCACCACTCTGTTTTCTGCCCGTCAACCAGTTTGCCACCCAGTTGACCAACTTCTGACCCACCCCGAGCCTAAACAGCTTATTTATCAATCTTCTATGTGGAACAGTGTCAAAGCTTTGCTGAAGTCAAGGTAGGCGACATCAACTGCTCCCCTTGGTCCACCACTCTGGTTACCCAGTCAAAGAAATCTATGAGATTAGTTTGACAGGACCTTCCTTTGTAAACCCATGCTGTCTTGGATCCTGTGCCCTATGGATTCCAGGTGTTGCACTATTCTTTCCTTAAGGGTGCCTCCATAATCTTGCCCACTACTGAGGTAAGACTGACCGGTCTGTAGTTCCCCGCCTCCTCCCTGCTACCACTCTTGTGACGGGATCACATGAGCCCTTCTCCAGTCTTCTGGGACCCTCCTGTGCTCAGAGACTCACTAAACAATTCTGCTAATGGCTCTGCTAGTTCCTCCTTTAGCTCCTTAAGTACCCTGGGATGTATGCCATCAGGTCCCATTGCCTTATCCACCCTGAGCTTAGCAAGCTCTTGTGGACCCTTTCTTTTGTGAAGGAGTAGTGCTCACCTCCCTCCCCTGTGTACATGATGCTGAGCTGTGGGCCCTGCCCTACCTTCTCTTCAGTAAATACTGAGCAAAAGTATCTATTTAGGATAGATGCCTTTACAGGGTCCTCCTCCTCACATGCTCCCTTTTCTCCATTAAGCTTAGCAATACCCCCTCTGGATTTTCTCCTTTCACTAATGTATCTATCAAAGTCTTGTCACCTTCTTTTACTGTTCGTGCTAGTGTTTCCTCAGTTTGGGACTTTGCCTGCCTTACTGCCTTACCTGCTTCCCTTAGGGCAGTTTGGTATGCCTCCTATCTTCATCCCGCTGTGTTTCTTATATTTCCTGAAGGCCAGCCTTTTGGCTCTGACCTTTCTGCTACTGTATTTGAGAACCAAAGTGGTTTCCTTCTTCTTTGCACTTCCTTTTCTGTCTACACAATGGGATGTTGCTTCAAGTATTGCATCCTAATGCTTGCCCACTTTGCCTGTACCCCTCACCTGTGTTTCTTTTTGCCAGGGCTAGCTTAACTCTGTTGGCCATCTTATCAAAGTCAGCTCCTCTGAAGTCCCATATTTTGCCTTGAATGGGATGATTTAGATGTAGTAGCCAAATTGAACCATACCATGTGATGGTCACTGGCCCCAGGTGACCTTCTACCTGGAGATCTGTGATCCCTTCTTTGTTAGTCAGTACTAGATCTAGGATAGCCCTGTCTCTTGTGGGTTGCTGTACCAGTTGTTTGAGGCCTTCCCCTGCAGGGAATCCACTATGAGTCTAGTTCTTGCAGATGTTCCTGCTGGTATTGACCAATCTGTATCTGGCATGTTGAAGTCTCCCATTGTCAGAACCTCCCTTTAGCTGTCATGTTTTGTATATCTTCTAACAGTAATCTGTCTATGTCCTCCTCTGGTCTGGGGGCCTGTAGACAACCCCAGTTCTTATGGCTGTCCCATTTCCTGTTTCCAGGGTGACCCACAGTTCTTCTGGCTCCTTATTGTATTCTGAATTTCTGTAGCTTTGATATTTTCATTAACATACAGGGCCACTCCTCCCCTTTTGCACCTCGGTCTCTTTTAGAAATACATAGCCAGGTACTGAAGTCTCCAAGTGTGGTTACTGGTAAACCACGTCTCACTAATTGCTACTATGTCCAGTTTAGCCTCTGACATTATTGCCTGCAGGTCTGGGATCTTATTTCCCAGGCTGTGAGCATTTGTGTACATGATTTTCCATTGGCCAGATTTTGGTGTGTTAGTTGTTGGGTGAAGTTTGGCATTACTCCTGTGCGCCGTATGGGGAGACAAACCTTTTTCTTACCTGGTGATGCAAATGAACGGCAAACATGCTGAATTCCTGTTTGACCACTAGCTGAGGGGAGGGTGTTCTTCCATTCGACGTATGGGGTGCTGCACCCTCTCCCATTTGCTAGTTTAAATATTCTGCAAAGACGTCAAACTTCTGCCCCAATGCACTGACTCCTCTTTAGTCAGATGCAGTCCATCAAATTTAAAGAACTTTCGCTCCCAGAACTGTTGCCAGTTCCTACAAATCTGTGTCCTTTTCCTGGCACCAGTCCTTGAGCCACGTGTTTAGCTCCCCTATCTCCCCTTCTCTGACCTTCCGTCCATCTGCTCCCCTTTCCCAGACTGGCAGGATCTCAGAGAAGGAGATGCCAGATGAAATAGATGATAGTTTGTTACCCAGCCTAGTCAGGTGTTCCTTGGTCTCCACAACTGACCGGCTGGCGAGATCATTAGTCCCTATGTGTACTAGGACATCAATGTTTTCTCCTGCTTTGTGAACAATTTTAGCAATGCATAGGGAGGCAAAGGTAATGTAGGTCACCCTGGAGATGGGAAATAGAGTCACTATTTGCACTGGAGTGATCTAAAACCTCCAGCATAAGGGGAGGATAGGTAAGATACTGGTGGCAACTACTGGCAAGATGTCAGAAAAGGGGGAGGTGTTGCTGTTGGGGGACTTAAACCTGCCAGGTGTAGATTGCAGCCTCCCAGCAGTGGCTTCAGCTAGAAGCAGGGACATCCTGGACTGTCCACAGAGGGTGGGGGGTTCTCAACAACTAGACAGAAAACCCACCATGATGTAGCAGTACTCACTAACAGGGACAGTGTTGCAGATGACAATTGTGGGCCACCTGGGGTCCAGTGATCACCATATGGTGTGGTTAAATATAAGGATGATTATTGAATAAAATCACACAAGAGTGATGGCCCTGGACTTGAAGAGGGCAGATTTTATAAAGATGGGTAAATGCCTCTGGGATGACCTGGTAAGGGGGATGTCCGGTGCAGTGGAGAACCAGTCAATGAAGCTTAAAGGAGTATAGTAAAGGTGACAAATGTCTGTGTCAAACAAATGAGCAAAAGCAAGAGAAACAAACTCTGGCCAGAGCTGAAAGGGCTGCATGTGTTGAGGGTGGGGTTGGGGGTAGACAGGGAGGGATGGGTGTGGAGGATATCTATAATTTAAAATAAAATCAGTAGCCTCCTGATCATGACATTGGGAGACTGGTGACAAGACAGAGTCAATATGTTGTACTTCATTGGTAGGCTGATTAGAATCCTGCTGGACAGGATCAGGAGCAGTGAGTACCATGTCTGCCTGGCCCATTCCTGATTATCAGGAGCATTGTGGTGGGCTCTCTTGAGCATTATGAGCACTGTCTGAATGGGTGGGAATGTGGGATGCCATGCAAGAACTATCCTGTCCAGTCCAGGACTAGGGCGCCTCAGGGACTGTACCATGTACTGGTTGCCTGCAATACCACCTGGACACCCACTGGGACACCAATTGGGATGAGCAGAAAGGACCTCAGTCAACATCTCATCCAAAGGATGATGCACCATGATATTTCAGCATCTCCCTAATACTGCCTCTGGGTGTAGAAGTTTAGGTATGAGCTAAAGTCCCAGTATGGGACTAGAACACATGACCTTTTGATCCAGAGCTGCATGTCTCTTTCTGTAATTCTCACCTTTATTTCTTCATTACTAAGGACATTTGCATGGTAACAGGATTCATGGGACCAGGATGGGGCACTCAAGCCAGCCAGGGTCTGATCATTTGGTGGACTCCATAAGAAAATCACTCAATAGTGCACTACAGCAGTGATTAACATGCAAACAACAAAGGGTATTGGCAAAGAAGGGTAATTATTTTGGGTGAGGCAAGAAGGTAAGATCACCCTCCACAAAATACATTTTCCCAATACATTTTGAAATGTTTTTCAAGCTGAGGACCCTGGACCTTCCTTCTTGTGCCTTGGGGATGAAATCAGATTCTGGAGGGGGTTAAGACACTGAGGTGAACACTACAGTGATAAGTGGAGGGATGGGGTGGAGGAGGTAGCATACAGTGGGCGGTGGGCGGAGGATTTGTTTTGTAGTGAAGGATTAGGAACAGAGGGATGGAGGCGGTACAGCAGTGGGCAGTAGTGGGAGGGTTTCTTTGTGGGACACCGGGTGGGGATAGATTGGTGATGGGCAGAGAAAGGGAGGAGGAGGTGTTTGAATAGCAATAGAGCACGGGCACCAGAGGAGGTGGGGTGTTGATGGGTGAGAGAATCTGTTTTTTTTAATTAAGGAAATAATGCAGAGTCCTTACTGTGTGATTGTTAAAGGACTGCAGGCTCTGCCCACTGCAGGCCTAAAAACCTTGGAAACCAGTGATGCAATTATGTCTTAGTTTGTGTCTAATGGTTTCTGGATTCTTACAGTCATCAGATGTTGATTGGAGAGTAGAATAACAGTGGTTGAAAGTTGCTCAGCGTAGTGTTCAGTGAGGTTTTATGGTTTAAGTAAAGCCAAGCGGGAACAGTGTACACATGGCTTATATTGTCTGCATGTTTGCAACAATCTAATGGAACCCAAGGTAAAATAAATATCTTTAGTTCTTTTTTGTAAAGGAGAATTCAGACCAGCAGTTTCTGAAAATAATCAGCTATTTGCCAAAGTTGTCAAATCATGGAAATCACATTAGTGTCAACCAAAACTGCAAAACAAGATGCAAAATGATAAACAAACAATAATTATAATAAAATAACAGGTATAAACTGCCTAGTTTACAGCAACAGAAATCTGAATACAGATGGGGGCGGCTCAGATGTAATTTAAAAGTATTTTTCACAGAGAGGGTTGTGGATGCATGGAGCGGCCTTCCAGAGGAGGTTATGGAGTCAAAACAGTGGTGGAATTCAAGCATGCATGGGACAGTCATAAGGCCATTCTAGGGGTGGGGTAGGAATAAGTAGACTGCTGGTTAACTAGGATTTGCAGCTTATCCAGTAGGTAGGGAAATGGGCAGACTGGGTGGGCCAAGCGGTCCTTATCTGCCATCAAATTCTATGTTTCTATGGATGTTCGACTTGGATCTATTGGTTAAAGTTATTGTAGGAAGGCCCATTCTGTACAGTGTGTGCACACATATATGTGTGTGTGTGAAGGGGAGGGCCCAAAGGGCCCTTCAAGGATAAAAACAAATCTTGCATTGAATTTGTTATCACTTTTTATTTTAAATAAGCAGCAGTTTTACCAACATTGAAGAGCACAAAGATGAGCAAGCAAGTGGGACGAGCCACAAATCAGCACAGTTGAGATATAAGTTTAGACATGTATCGAGTGGAGCTGAATTTTGAAGAAAACAAAACAGGTTTTGTTTTTCCTTTTTGTCATGCTGCGTCCTGTTAGGCATGTCAGCCCTTAGTATGTACAGCAGGTTTAGTAGCGCAGAAAGAACCAAGTTCAACAGTAGACTCTTCAGTCTCCATGGCACTGCAGTTGGATTAAATATAATAAATAAGCAAACAAAAAAAACAAAGTCCATCGATTGTAGCATAATTTAAAAAAATGAAAGCCTTAAAGTTCATGGTTGCCAAGCAGAGTGAGTGACTGTGTGAGTTGGGGTGAGAGAGAGAGAGAGAGAGGCGCTTTAGGAAGTGTGATTATTGAGTGTGGAGAACGGAGTGAGAGATCAAGCATGGAAGTTTATTACTTGGTATTACTTGGTATGAAAGAACAGAAGAAGGCCAGAGCCCATCGAGACTGTTCCCACACTATGTGGGACATTATTTATCTATTATCCTCAACCAAACATCTAATTTGTTTTTAAAGACAGTGGCACTAGTTGTGTCTACCAATTCTTGTGGCAAGGTGTTCCATACAATGGATGCTCTTTTGGAAAAAAGTTTCCTTTGCTGGTTTTATAAGTTTTACTTCAAGCTGTTTATTATGCAGTCTCGAACATGTCTCCTTTTAGAGAGTGTTAGACCATTTTTCCATTAGATCTGGTGAATTGATTAAATCAAAATCATAAGCATAACACCTCTTAATCTTCCAGTTTGAAGAGAGAGAGACCAGTAGCTTTTAATCTGTTCTGATAATCCAAGTTTGTTAATCTTGGAATCATTCTAGTTACTCTCGTTTGAACCTGTTCAAGAATTGCTGTGTCTTTTTGGTTTGGATTCCAGAAAGGGAGCCATAATCTAGATACTGGTCTAATGTATGCCCTACACAATGGAATAAGGCATTGTTCAGTCGATTAACAAAAGTGCTTTATTTGCCTCAAAAGTCTGTTGGTCATGCAAGCAGTTCTAACACAGTAAACATTTGATGTAAGTTTATTATTAACATATCCCTAAATCTTTTCACAATTTGATGATTGAAGTGGTAGTCCGTTTATATAATATATTGTTTTGGACTATTTACACGAAATGCACTACTAAACATTTGTCTTGATTAAACTGCATATGATTTTCATTTGCCCAAAGTGTTAATTTTTCCAAATCCTTCTTTAGTGCAGAAATATTTTCTGGATTATTAACCTTGGCCCCAATTTAGTATCATCTGCAAATTTAACCATTAAGTTATTTGGCCCTGTTTGTAAATCACTGATAAAGAGATTAAACAATGTTGGTCCCAAGACCGACCTGTAGTACACCACTTGTCACACTACCCGAATCAGACAAGATATCATTAATTCTGACTCTCTGACAATGATTTGTCAACCAGTTTAAAGTCCAGTTGACAATATCAGATGACAAACCTAAATTGTGCGTTTTAGTAATGAGGTTTTCATGTGAGACTTTATCAAAAGCTCTACTAAAGTCCAAGAGAATTACATCAGTAGGGATACCCACATCTAGTAGAGTACTTATATTATTGTAAAAGATATCATATTGGTGGTGCAGGAACACTTGTGAGTAAACCCATGCTGATTTGAATCATAAATTCTAATTTTTACACATTTGATCTATTAGAGACTTCATTGCTCATTCCATTAATTTACCAGTCACTGAGGTCAGGCTAATTGGACAACAATTTTGCACAGAACCTCTATTGCCTTTTTAAATATGT
Organism: Neoceratodus forsteri; assembly: GCA_016271365.2. Lineage (NCBI taxonomy): Eukaryota > Metazoa > Chordata > Ceratodontiformes > Ceratodontidae > Neoceratodus > Neoceratodus forsteri. The sequence continues at coordinate 1,189,439,238 of CM057455.1, forward strand.
GAGTAACTATTGTTGAATGCCAATCATTTGGTACAATGCTTTCTTGTAAGGATTTGTTGAAGATAATTGACAAAGGTATAGAAATATTTATAGAGGTTTCGATCAAAAACCATGGATGAATACCGTCTGAGCCCAAACTACTATTTTTTAGTTTTTGATAGCCTGTATAATGTCAGTTGGATAGAACCTTTGATAATCTATGTGGTGAACTTTAAATGTACTAATAGGTGATTTTTGAGAGAAGACAGAACAAAAGTACTTAAAGAGATTCAAGGTTTATATATCAGATAGAGAAGAGCCATTGGTTATAATGGGACCAATGGTCCTGATACACCTTTTTTACTATTTAAATAGGAGAAAGAGATTTGTGACAGTCTTTTGTGTGAGCTAGTTTAAATTCTAGCTTATTTTTGCCAATTTAATAGACTTTTTAAGTTTTTCACAGATAGTCTGTATTTATGTAATAGAGTAGTTTTAAATGGAACAGAACTATTCTTAAGTTTCCTAAAAGTTAAATTTTATTTTAATATGATTTTAATTGTCTTGTTGAACCAAGGGAATCTTTCCTTTATTACTAAATTTCCTCTTAGATGGAATAAAGGTATATCCTAAATAATGTACAATGTTTTAAAAAGTCCCAAGCTTGTTGTGTTGTACAGTTAAGAAGATTAGATTCCCAGTTTATGTTTTGTAAGTATTCATTGATTTTAGAAAAATTTTCTTTATTATAAGTTTTTGTACAGTATAACTTCCTTTGTGTAGTTTTAAACTGTTGAATTTCAAGAAGAATAGATGAATGATCACTGGTCCCAAGTGGATCCCAAATTTGTAAATTGCTAATTTGTTGCTCTATGTTAGTAAATAATAGATCCAAAATATTAGGACCTTGAGTGGGTTCAGTAACAAGTTGTTGTAATCCAGTACTAACTACCACATCTATTAGTCCTTTCTCAGCATAGGACTGTCCTGAGAATGAGTCCCAGTTAATATGAGGGAGGAAAAGTCACCAAATCTTGAGATTCTGAAAATGTGTAATTTCTTTAAACATATCAGTTGCTAATCTGAATTTGCAGATGGAGGTTGATAGATGTTACCAATAGTTATATAGGACCGCTCCTTCAATAAGATTTTAACCCATATGCTTTCCAAAGGAAAGGGAGAACATATTTCAAAAGAAGGAATATAATTTCGTATTTCAGATATGCATACACAGCATCCCTATCAAGTAACAGGTTACATAATGCCACATAGTCCTGTTTAACTGATTAAATGGGATGTTGTTTATATCATTAACACTAGCATGTATGATAACCAGTGGATTTTCCCCACATTTTGTAAAATTTTAGGCATCATGGAGGTAATGTCAGATACCCTGGCCCCACGAGGCTAGAACAAGTGCGGTTGCTCTTGTCACTGTTGCATACCACCCTGTCAATGTGCTTAATGATTGAATCTCCCAGGACTAACACTTGTTTTGAGACAGTAGGGGTACAAGAATCAGAAACAGGTGATTGTTTAACACATTCTGGAGCAATTAACTTAATAGGTATTGATTTGGTAGCTTGAGACTTACTAGGACAAATATTCATGGGCATTAACTCCTGATTGAAAAGTATTTTAAACCATTATTATCAACAAAGGGTGATGCACAGGATAAATCATGTAGCACTTCATTATTTGTACAGTCAATTGCTTAAACCTATTACGAGTTTCAATAGGGGCACTATTGTGTATTTGACTGCCCTCCTTTTTAAGAGGCTTTGTGACAATGGTCCAGTCATCATTATCATGATGTTTTGATAGCCTGTATAATGTCAGTTGAATAGAACCTATGATAATCTATGTGGTGAACTTTAAATGTACTAATAGGTGATTTTACTGGATGTTTAAAAGAAAATTGCAAGGTAGTGGTACAGGTTTTTGTTTTAGTGTTTGTGTTTTGTCAGGGTGGTTCCTGTTAGGTGTGAGTCCTTCAGTCTCCAGAGCAGATTTATAAGAGTGAGTGGAGAGAGCAGAGTGAGAGATCAGATGTGTACAGACTGTCAGTGTCCACGGCATTGCACATAACAATAAACCTAGGGATCCAGGAGTGATTTCCACTACTGACAGTAAGTCACTATTTGCAGTTGAGTTAATCACTTAAGCTCCATGTGCTCAGCATTCTCCGTTTCTCTGCACTTCACCACGCTTAAGCCTTCCTTAACCTCGGTGAATCTCACGTCCCTTGTAATAGCTACTGCAACTAGTCATGGCTTGTAAAGCACTGTGGCACATAGTAGAGAGGATGTTAACTAGTCATTGACATCCCAAATGTTGACAGTTATGTACAGTGCTCCTGCTAAGTGGTACATCACTTGAGGATACCTCATAAACTATACCAATGTGTACAATTACATTTTGTGACACTAAGCAGTAAGAGCTTTTCAGTATTAATCCAACAGTACAAATTAATTAACTGTGGCCACAATTATTAAATTAATTATGCATCCTATCTTCTGGTATGTAATTCCTTAGTAACTTAAAAATAAGTGATGAAATATAATGTTATTGCTCCTTACACCAATAATTGTTACGTAGTAGTGATGACATAATGCCTGGCAAACAAAATCATATTAGAACAGCAGTAACAACAGATAATATAGTAAAGTGGTGAACAGAATGCAGCCATCTCTATCTATGGTGCTAAACTGTGGTCTGAATCTTGGACTCAGTTATACTGCACCTGGCATCTAGAATCACACTTTAACCCTGCTGAAATCAGAAATGGATGTAAATAAAAATATTACTCAGCAGTAGTCCTGTGTGAGTCTGAAAATGCCACTCAATACATCCGACTGTGTGAAATATGGCAACTCATTTCTTGATTCCTCTTGCATTGCATATTGTGTTGTGGTACTAATCAAGTCGCTCTGTAGGCTCCAGGATTTGTTGTAATAATAATTCTCTGTTTACTTTTTGTTGTTATTGTTAAATACTGCCCAAACCACTTACATATAGCACTGCACCCTGTCCCCATAAGTTGAACAGACTCACCAGTTAGCTATCACACTTTCCGACAGCATTTTTATTACTTAGCTCACTTAAGTAATTGACATATCTGAAGCCCTCTTGTAGTATCATAGCATATGCTAGGTATTCTGCTGGGGAAAAAACAGCAGTTGTAGCACATATAAATATAAAATTATGACTCTATTGCAGTAGATTATGGCACAAAATACTTATTTTGTGTATACCATACCATGCCAACAGTATTAGAGAGGTGCCAATGAGTAAGAGCCTTGAAATCAACTGGTCAGAAGATGCAATAGTTCAGAGGTGCCAGCATGTGCTTTGCATTCTGTTAGTGTTACACACTGGAGTAAGACTGTTCACCTGCTGCAGTTGTGAATATGTAAGTTGGTTTGGGTATTAGTGAAAGACAAAAGAAAAAAGTTAACTATAGAATTATTATTAAATCAAAACAACAGCAGAGGGTAACTTGACAAGTAGCACAGCTCAAAGTTTAATGCGGTGGTAATCAACAATCAGCAGCCACATTTCAAACAAATGTACCTCTGTCAGACACAATTCGGTTGTCAATAGCAACACATAGCAACACATAGCTATACATAGAATAAACATGAATTCTGCTTGGTAATGCCTGCACTGAATCTAAGACGCCTTCTGTTACTGACGTCTGCGATATTAAGTTAAAGGGATACGGCTCAATTCTGCAGCTTTGGTTTGTTAGATGTGTGATCAGCAGCATAGATCTACTGTAAAGTAGGGCACTTTGCAGTACTAACAAATTATGGAAGTGCATATGGTTCTCCAAACTCGTGCATGGAGGAGTACATATTGAGATCGAGGGGTGGGAGCAAATATATATACACACATATATATATATATATATATATATATATATATATATATATTATATATTTTGTTTTTCAAAATGTAAAAAAAAAAAACATTAGGCAGAGCAATTTCTTTTTAGCAAAATGGGCAAAAAATACCACTAGACAGATCAAAGCTGTTAGTTTCCTATTGATTTCAACTGTGGAAGCAACAGTCATTACACATGCCTCCTAAATAAAACAAAAAGAAAAGAAAATGTTCTGTCTTATATTTACAATGGCTAATGTGCAGAGTCATAACATACAGTATTTAATATCCCCTTCCGAATATCTTTGCAGTGCTCTGTGACTCTAGTTTTAAAGACCCTTTTAGTTTTGTCACTCTTAACTGCTCTGCATATAGCCACATAAAAACTCTTAGAGTTCTCTCACAGAATGTACTGTCTAATATTGCTGTGATTACCATTAGGTGGGTTTTAATAGAGTACCCTATGGATACAGCTTGCAGTATGCACACTTTTACATGTAAAGCACCCTTTTATAATCCTTGCAAGACAAGCAGAGTTCTTGGTAGCCTATCTGCTATGGACTATGGACAGTGTTAGACAGTACATTTCATTAGAGAGCTCTGGAGTTATACACATGTGACTATATGTAAATGTGCAGTATTTTCCATTTTACTTGGGTACTGTGATGGGTATGAGTGAGGGCAACAGTAAACAGCTCATTATCTGGGAAGAATGGTACTGCTTTGCACTCCTAGATGACTTGATTTAAAACGTGTAATTAAATGCTAATTGCAGTCAGGTAGAAAGAAACAGAATGAAAGAAAGGAGCCATCACAGTGTCAGTGTAACAACTCTTGTAGAAATGCACATCAAACTCATAAGTTAGGCAAACACTTGAGGACCTCTGTGAGAATAAGATAAAAGTTCCAAAATGATGGAAGGTAGTGAAAGGAGTAACCACATTGCCCATTTTACTGCTGATTGCAGACGACTCACCAAAATTCAGCTTGTGGCAACCTTTAGAGGACATAGCAGAAAATGAGATAACTGAAAATAATTATTTAAACTTGTCTGTTTACAGGTTTAGATAATGTACGATTCATTCTAAATCTCCTTTAGGCCAGTATGACATGGCATTCCCATGAACTCATAATCTAGATTCACATGGAGAGGAGAGCATTACTCTTTTCTTATTTCATTATGTCCAATGCAAGTTATTAAACAATGCTCCTCATTTGTGGGTGGCATCTGGTCTGAGTGGCTCATAATTTGTAGCTATTCACTTGGTTTCTCATTCATTTTATTCTCTACTATGTCCACTAAAAGTTGGCTCACAGGGTTGGATTTTGGCGAGCACTTATTCATTCAGCAGCAAATGCCCAATGTGGCAGCTGACCTTTATTCTCTCCCTCCTATTCCAGCTTCACTGGCTGGTGTAAGTTCACACCAGAACACCCGGTCTAGTGACTATGGGCTCACTGTTACTGTTTCCCAGAAGTTTTAAAAGGTGCATCATCTAGGAGCTTTATTACTAGCGATTATTCTCCCCCTCCTACACCAACTTGAAACTTTCATCTTATTCTCCCACAGGTCCTTAGATACTCACATTGATTTTGGTGAGCATTTCTGCAACTTACACTGTGACAGCCTGCACTTTTCATTTCATTTCTTTCTTTGTGATTGCAATTAGGACCAAACACACTTATTTCATCATAGGAACTGTGGTATCCAATGGACATAGTGTGAGTGGCTTGTAATTTATATTTATTTAATTATAGATTTTTGTCACATAGGAAACCTTGTATGGAGATTTTCACTGTTTGTAGGTGATCACCCAAACACAAACCTAACTCTCATATTGTTGACATCATCATTATGACTATCAACTACAGAAGAAGAAATAACATCACGTCAGGGAATTCATTTATTTAGTATACTCCTGAACAAACCTTTAAAATCGGCAAGTGTAGGTATATGTAAAGTAGTGAATGGGAATTAGAGGAAAGAATGTTTTGTGAGCACAATGGAAAAAGATTTTTTGGTACTGTGTTGGGCATGAGTGAGGGCAACAGTAAACAACTCAGCATTTGGTAAGAATGGCACTGCTTTGCACTCCTAAATGTCTTGATTTAAAACTGTAACTAAATGCTAATTGCAGCCACATGGAAAGAAATAGAATGAAAGGAAGGAGCCATCACAGTGTCAGTGGAACTACTCTTGTAAAAATGGTCATCAAACTCATAAGTGAGGCAAACACTTGAGGACCTCTGGGAGAATAAGATAAAAGTTCCAAGACAAGATGGGAGGTAGTGAAAAGGGTAACCACATTTTACTGCTGATTGCAGGTGCGCTCACCAAGATTCAGCGTATGCCAACCTTTAGGGACATAGCAGAGAATGAGATAAATGAAAAACAATTATTTAGACTTGTCTATCTATACCAAAAATGATACATGCACAGCATCCACAAGCAAGGGCTCATAAATGAAAGTCGATTCACGGCGTGCACAGGCAGACTGCTCATTAGCATACTGGTTAGCGGCTCTGGTCGCTACTTAATATGAGCTGGCACGGCACACACGGAGTGAAGAAATGCAGTTTTAAAGTCCCCAGCTTAACAATACAGCATCAGCTAGTCACACTGATAGCATTTTTCACAACGTGCTACCGAGGTTTAACAGACACAAACATTCAAGTATCTAGGTGTGGTCATTGATGAATCCCTTCTTTTACTCCCCCACATTGACAACATTACATAGGCCATTAATAGAGAGTAGGTGTACTATACAGGCACTGCCTAAACCTAACCAACGAGGCAAAGTGAGTTGCTGCCACCTGCTCAATATTGCCAAACAGACTATGAACGAATGATATATGGGGCAGCCAGTGACACTGCCCAGGTCAAAATCCAGGTAACACTGAAAAGGCATGCTGGCTCCTGTTAGATGCAGACAGATACACCACACCTGTAACCTTTTGCAGGCACTGGCTGGCTCCTGCTGGCGAAGAATCACATATCAGGCATGCCTCTTGGGGAGTCCCAACTTGTCCTCACCCCAACATCTCTACAAGCCCTTTTCTGCCCATTTAAAAACCTTCATTCCACAAGAAGCATGGCCAGACAGTCCATCACAGTACCCTTTAGGAAAACCAGCTCAGCTTGTCGGTCTTTTGCTGTCCGAGTGCCCACATGGTTAAACTAACTGCCAGTGCATGTGCTAAACATAGACAATATTGCACAGTTCAAGAGAGAGCTTCTCAAATTCCTTAACCCAGCAAAACAGATCCAGAAGCAAATGATTTGATACTTTTATTGGACCAACATAGATGTACAAAAAAGAACAAACTGCTTTAGCTTTCTGACCAGCTCAGTCCTTCCTCGGAAGTTTAATGACAGTTATTTAGAAAATCCCATACTTTTAACACCAGATCATGCAGAACCCCCACAGAACAAAATCCCATTTTTTAACCCAGCAAGACTCAACATGTAAAATAAGAGCACCATCCACCGATAAGATAACAAAAGCTATGTTTTATTGCAGAAATTACAAAGCAAAATACAGAAAACCTAGTTAGGTGCTACCCACTCCAAAAGGCCTGACTGGTTTCATGCATCGTGCTTCCTCAGGGACAGCCTTGCACCTCAAGTGCATGACATAAATACATCATTATTACAGCGACAGTGTCATCTCAGTGAAAAGAAATAAATAATAATAATAATAACAAAGTAACATAACAGAGGTACAAGAACAATGTTCTGGTGCTATAAGGAACACACAAGCCACTACTTATTAATACATCTTAATTATAATTGTATATGGCAATTGTAATTGATACACATACCCTAAAGTAATGCAATTACTACCACCAGAATGGCCGTAATCTCTGACTAATTAGGTCACGCCTGTACACCAAGAGATTAGGCAAAGTGAAAATAAACACTAAACAACAGGCTGTTTGACAGTACAACAGTAATTTATCTTTGTCAAAGGCCCACTTATAGGAGTGCATTAGCGTGCCAGTTAGAAGTACTAAAAAGGCATGTTGGGGCATTATTCCACATTTCTCTAAATAGTGGGTTAGCCTTGCTTTAAAATGTACTAACATTCAGGATGAAGGGGAGAAAAGATGGAATTATAAGTACTGCATATATAAAGACAAGAATTAATTAATTCTCAATGTCATAATATTATATCATTATAACTAGTTGCAATATCACTTCTCATTTTGCATTTATAGTCATTTTGAAAGGCAGGAGAGGAGGAAATCACTTCTTGTGCGCAACACAATCTAGAGAATGCCAATTTCTGGTTTTATTTCTTATAGCCCTTCCTTGAACGTTTGAGATGGGGAGAGAGGTCAAATGGTAATTCAGATTGCCCCAGGTCGGAATGTCCAATATGCTTCTTTACACAACAGCTGGTTCTCAAGGTCACCACCTCTGGCACTGAGCTTAACTTTTTAATACCTGCACATCTAAAGGAGTGTGTACCTGTAAATATATTCACATGTCTTGCTAGGGCATTTCTAAAATCCCCGTCATGACATCACTGAGATGCTTGCACACTCTCTGATTAAGTGTACAAGATGTTTTTCCTACATAAAAGGAATTACATGACCACGTAGCTAAACAGACTACAGAACTAGTAGAGTAATTTATGAATTCCCATATCTCGAAAACTACATTAGTATTAACTGGTGTAAAACACCTAGTTTCTCTATCGCCTCACAGAACTTACAATGACCTGAGCGAAAACATCCCTAGGTGGTGGGGAAGCCTGAACTGAGGTTATTTATTTTTATTTTATTTATTTATTGTATCTATGATTACAAATTACCTTTGAGCCAAGGCTCTTTACAAAGGTTCACGTCAAGGATACACATACAACAAGGTTACAACATTGGAGTACAAAAACAAATTCTTGTACAGCAGTGCTATAGTCAGTCTGTAGAGAGAGAGAGGGAGAAGGGTAGATGCAGCCAGAGGCATTTGTCAAAGAGTGGAAAGGAGAGATGGAGAAGAAGGGGTGGGGTGACGGGTAAAATAAATGCAGAAAGATAGGGCATGAAGAGACTGAAAGGCGGTAAGAAGACCTGGGTATATATGTTGTCGCCTCAGGAGTATTTGGGATGGAGACTGAGGGGGCAAGTGGCTTTGCAGTAGGCTGGAGCTGTGTAGGTCTTGAGCTAGGTGAGGCAGTCACAGGAGCTAGAGGCAATGAGATGTGCCCAGAGCCTGGTTTTAAACAGACCAAGTGTAGCGGCTAAGGTAATGGATTCGCTAAGGCCAATGTTGTCTAACCACAGGTTGCAAAGAATGAACCAAGTGGTCAGAAAGGTTCTTACCCCTTTGGTACACAGTACGTGGTAAGGTACCTGCTGTTTCCCAGTGCCACATCCGTATAAAGGATTGGCCAATGTTTATGTATAATGGCCTCAACCTTTTGGTGTTTGTACCATATGTAGTAATGAAATTGATCCGGTCAGACTCAGGACTTGATTTTGGCTTATATTCTAAAAGCATTTCCCTTGGCATTTCTATGGCATATCTCTCAGCACTAACTTTATCCTCAGCACTGTATCCCATCACCCTAAACCTGTCTGACATCTGTGACAGTCTCATCTCAAAATTGGAAGCTGCAGAGCCGTTTCTTTTGACACATAAAAACTGGGATTGAGGTATGTTCCTGATGGTGTGGCATGGTGACAACTTGAAGCCATGAGTAATGTATTCCGATCTGTAGGTTTTATAAACAGCTCAGTAGTGAAAGTTCCATCCAAATTTTTCATAATCCTAAAGTCCAAAAATTAATCTCAGTTAGACTTTGTTGTAAAAAATGTCAGATTACGGTTAGACTCATGTAAATATTCAACAAACTCATGGAGTTCCACTGTTGTGCCACCACACCATCAGGACATCACTGATATAGTGCCTCCAGAGGTCAGTGCTGTTAAAAAATGATTATTGTTAATGTCATAAATCACATTTCTTTCCCACTGTCCCAGGTAAAGGTTCACATAATTTGGGGCAAATGAGGCCCCATGGCTGTACCCTTTTCCGGTTATAATATTCCTGGAAGTAAAGCGATCATATTTTAAAATGTGTTCAGACAAAGTCACCAAGAAATCAATCTATTCAATCCCTAGTTTGGTACATTCCTGCCACCACATATGCAGTGCCCCAAGACTCCCATCATGGGGAATGTTAGTGTATAATGACTGTATATCCAGAGACACTAAAATCCAATTCTTTCTATTTATGCCCTCCAGAAAGCCCAGGACCTGTGGTATCCCATAAGTATGATGGCAACTGAGTACCAGGTCACAGATATGTGAATCCACATACTGTGCTAATGTTTCAGTAAGGGAACCAATGCCCAAGATGATGGCTTCCTGGGGACACTGCAAATTTTTGTGAACCTTGGGAGTGCATATATGGTGGGACGGACTGGGTGACTAACTTGGAGAAAGGCAAAAGTACTCGTGTAATTATTCCATCCTGTAATGCTTGGTGTAATGTTGCATCAATATTCCTTTTAAATATAAGGGTTGGATCAGGTCGCAGGGTTATAGAACAAAGGATCAGAGAGCTGGCGCTATTTCAGCAATGTAGTCTACTGTATCCTGATAACAATGGCCTCCTCTATCTGCAGGTTTTATTGTTATTGCAGTATTGTTCTCCAATTCTTTTAATGCTATCCTCTCCTGATGTGAAACATTACAACAGTGTCCAATGTTTTCCTCTTCCTACAGCTTATTGATCTCATTAAGGCAGGTCTGCTCAAAAGTATAAATTGCTGGGGAGAGAGGGGGTTGAAATGGATCCTGGATGAAAATTGTATAATGTTGTGTTTTAATTCGATATCTCATGCTACTAGGATTCCACACTTTCCAAGTCATATATACAGTACTTAAGTCCATCAAGTCCACTGAGTCACCCAGGCTATCTGATGACGCCTGATCTACTGCCACATCAGGGTCATTTTGAAGAAGGGCCACTTCAGTATTTAACCCCGTTTTCCTTTTACTATAGAATGATTTTAGGCTCAATTTCCTAGTCAGCTTTTTCAAATCCAGGTATGTGCAAACTTACTGAATGTACACATGGGGACAAAGCGGAGCCCTTTACTCAAGACTGATATTTGCTCTTGTGATAATATTGTACTTGATAGATTGATAATATTTACTTGTTCTTCCCCTGATCCATTGTTTCGATATTGCTCCTGCTCCCCGACTGCTTCCTGTTCTGTATACCAACAGGCTCTACTTCTTTTCTCCTCCCCTCCTTGTCCTGTATTAGGGCCAAAGTGCACAGGTATTCCAAGTGTCTGGTTGTTCTAAATTCTCTACTTGTGTTGCTTCTTCTTCATCTAAAAAGGCTCCTCAGGCGATTCTTGGTCTGACTCTGAAGTTGAGTGGAAACTTGTGTTACTCCTCTTTAGAATAGATTTTGACTTATTTTATTATTATTCCATTTTCTCTGATCCTTATTTAGTCCCAAAGCAAATTCAGAACCTTTCCAGGTAAACACCCGATTGTTCAGATAGTCTAATCTATCTCTTCAAATTTTCTGAGCTTCACAGCATGCATGCACTTATCTTGTTTCACTATTGCAGCTTTTAATTTGTCAACCCAGCAAGACACTGCAACTGCCCAGGGTGGTTTCCTCATCACCATCCCCCACACTCCCCCATCCACTGTCTCCTCTCCTGTTAAGACTGTTTTGCTGCTGTCCACCTTCCTGTCTCACCTACTGGTTACCTCACCTATTAGTAACAGCACCATATATTGAGTTTATCCTACCAATATACAGCCTTCTGGTTAACAATTACAACAATGGTCCTGTGTGATACAAGACCAGACTGAAATTGCTTGCTAGTAGTGTAAATACTGTGTATAGCTCTGTTCTGATCCTTGTATGGTGTTGACAAAGCCCTGTTGTGTGGCAATGACTTGCAATAGATGTACAATTTGTTCATATTTCCTTGCTTCTCCTGTTTGATAGTTTGTAATGTTTCCCATTTCCTCCTATGCTTTAATGCCTGTACAATTTCTGTTGACTTGAACCTTTGTAAATGAGCTTGTAGCTCAAAGTGTACTCCAAATAATAAATAAAAGAAAATGCTTGTGCATGACTTTATTAACGTGGTCAGGAGCAGCATTTGGGGGATTAAGCAACCTTGTTGTATGAATAAAGAGGGAGAGAGCAGTGACTCTTCCATCCATCAGTACAAGTCTGCTAAATATGTAGAAACAGTTCTTAACTCTTTAAAGTCTGCTAAATACTTAGAAACAGTTCTTAACCCTTTAACTGCTGGTTAGTGCTGTAAATGTAGACTGTGTGCTGCTGGCAACTTTGTTGGAATTTTGACCCCATATGCCAATTCTTATATCTTTTTTCCAGTTTGAGATTCCTCAAATCAGTTTCAGACTATAATATTATATAATAACTGGTGATCCCTGTTATCAACCCGTTTCAGTACTGTAAAGTCGTATCAACCCGGGTTGATAGTAATCGTGTCAACCCACGGGTTGATACAACTTTACAGTCTCATGCCAAGAAGCCTGCAGCACTCGTGATTCCAGAGTAAACAGATTCAAACTCAGAGCATAATTCTGTAACTTACAGATCCAAATGAGAAAGCGTAATCATTTTAAATGAATTCTGTACTTCCCTCCGGTTTAGAGATCTGTATGTGTGCAACATTTATTTATTTCATTTATTTATTTTGTAAAACCAACATGAGACTATGGCCAACGCTCATACTTCCTTAGTAGTTGGCACGCCTCATGCTAGCACGCTATGTGATGCCAGTCCTTGAACAGCTGGGGCATGCCTACCAGTAAGGAAGTATGAGCTGCTTTGGCCTCGTGTCTCCTCATAGTGGTAATTCTTTTCTATGGAAATTTTTTTTTTTAGTGCCAGTTATTATAAAATAAAACATATGTAGGGTAATGAGTTTTTTCACTTTCATTGTGTGATAATAGTAAACCACCGCCGCCTCAAGGTTTACATATTATCACAACTTGGGTGTGCGAAAACTCCTTATCAACTCCCACATATGCATTATTCTCTTATATCCACTAAGTACACACAGTTACAATATTGTAGGTTTCTTGTCAAGGAAAGTGTACACTACAAGCTTGTATTTGTACCAAAAGAGTTATTTCTGATTATAATTATTTTTGGGAAGTCCACATATTATGCATCGTATGTTGATAAAACAAAATATCTACAGTATAACTCAGTTTATGATATTGATAATAATATGGCAACCATGTAAGAAATTCAACATATATGTATGTGTTACAACAACATACATCGATGTACTCTTTTCAGTATTTACACAAAATTGCCCAGTTTCCTGTCAGTTGTCATGATTTGTATTGCACTACTTTTATTAGTGGAGATTATTACAAATGCAGTAAAAGAACTGAATACCTTAATACTTTCATTAACATGTGTTTTGTCATTCATAAAAGGAAGTGTTCTTATCACACATCTAATAACTTGCAACATTAAAGGAGCTTAGAGCTGCTGCAGCAGTAGTATTTGTTAGTTTTCTTCAGCTATGATGTCTTCTGACAAAACTTAATTATACACATTTTTCCTTTTCATTTTTGTTTCATGTCTAAATGAAGCTACAGGTCTTGAAGTTTTTAACATCTCTTGCTCCTGTGCCATGCCATCAATGAAATAATTAAATACTGTGGTATAGTGGTGTGCTGGTTACCACCAGAAATGTATGGTGGCACCATCCTAATACATCCACAGTATGAATCTACTACAGTATCTACATTCAACAGATGACTTTAATGGAAGAGATTTTAGTTATTGCAAGTGGGGGCATCTTTAATGATGTGAGTCATTAAATTCAAAATTAGCCATAAAAGCTGTTTTATCAGTATCTGAGAATATTAAAATATACTGAGAATGAATGTAAGGATGTCAGAAAAGATTTTTGCCAAACAAATATATGACAAAATGTTTTGTTGACTGACATGTACTGCTGCTTTAACATGGTATATAATTTCAGAACTGGTTTAATGCCCTAACTAAATCATAATTTGTTTTACTAGATTTACAATATTATTGCTATGGGCTTGTGAGTAATTAACAATGTCTGTATTAGATGAAGCTTTACTTTGGTAATTCAGAATGTCATAGATATTAAAATGAGCTTGCAGAAACAGGCCTGTGACTTTCAGCAAAGTGTCACTTTAGCTACAGTGGACATAGCCAACACATTTAGAAAAATATGTTAGTGACTGACATGAGTACTTGGATAACTATGGTCAATACTTTATAAAGTAGATATCTGAAAATGCATTCAAACAAATGTGCCTGTTGTGGCAGAAACAGACAACTGAGAAAAAAGTTTCTAAAGTCTAACATTTCTTAGTACAGGTTTAGCCACACTGAATGTGGCCAATACACTGTACCAAGCATAACACTGGACCACATGGAATATGGCTAAAACATTTAGAAAACATGTAGTCTGGTATTATGCTTGCTCCTGTATAGTTTAATGTTGTCCAGTGTGGAACACACACTGGACCACACTACCATGCATAATACAGTATTCACACTGTTTGGTCGTATTCAGTGTGGTCCAGTGTTATACTTGGTACACACTGAGTATTGCCCAAACATTTAGAAAACAGTATTTGTGGTGAATGGCATAAGTTTCTGTACTCTGAAGTTGAGGGTGATGGTTTGTCTGGTTGTCCATACTCCTTTATTGTGTGATAGAGTTTGAAGAGTCTTGCCATGCAAAGGGAGTGTTGCAGTCATGACAGTAATTTTTATTTATTTAAAATTTAACCTGGAAGGGCATACTGGGCAGACAGGCTGCTTGATTACAGAATTGTGCTTGGGGAATGGGGTACAAGGAGATAAGGCAGATATAGTACAATTAACAACCAGACAGTCAGAACATTACAAGTGCCCAATAAAGGGAAATAAGTAGCTACAATGAGAAGCAAAAACATTTGCAACTGGTTATTACAGTGCACACGTTGTATACTAGACTCTCCCAGTATATCATAAATAATAGCTTACTAGAAGCCAAGCCCGATATGCTAGAGGAATGCTCGGCCAGTTTTGGGAGGCGTTTGAGTAGTCGTGACTTTCAGATGCTGCATTACATGTTCCTCTCTTATGTTTTGAGCAGTGGGCTACCAGGGAGTGGGTGGCTTTAGCAGATCATGCCCTGCCAAATCTGATGTACTCTGGAAGGGCGAAACCCTGCAGCAAAATCCCCACAGTGACATCTTTGGCAAGTTTAGAAAATGTTGCTGTGGGGACCTGCCGTCAGATTTCACCTTTCACCTAGTTTCATGCCCCCTTTGAGTTATCTCTGACTTGAGTTAACAGTCTTTAGAAAGGGGTTACAGGGGGCAGCATCCCACATGGAGGGGTTGGGGGCAGCCCGATAGGTTTCACAGACTGTGTCTGATATGAAATTTCACCTGTCGACATCGGGATGTCTTATGTTGAATGTCTCACAACATTGTTGTCGCAGGCATAGGTAAACCACCAAATCTAGTAGGGTTCTTCTTTGTGTAGAAAGTATCTTGGTTGTAAAGTTCCTTTAAATATGATGTATTTCTGTGTATGCACTTAATACAAATCTGTAGTTGGCAGTCTGATTCAAAGGTAAGTTTCCATAAACTCTTCCATGAGTGGAGCAACGTAATGGCAGTGATAACCTTTACCACCCTTTCTCTGGTAAATAACATAGAGGATAATATATGGCATCGGTAGTTAACCAGACTTTGCTAGTGCCGGTGGATTTACCTTGGCAACTTTAGTTAACCTCGAGGCGCAGCTCGAGAAGTCAAACTAAAGTTGCCAAGGTAACCACGAGGCACCAGCATAGTGTGGTTGACTCACCGATGCCCATACATTGTCTTTATGTGTATGGGCATTGGTATTTGGCACATTTTCAAGCATAGGCAGGATCTGATTAAAAAAACAGCCTCTTACCTTAGTAGGATGACAACGATATAGTCGGTTCGCTTGCTAATAAAACTATTTTATTTATAATGAAAAATTTACAGTTTACTCGTGAACGGTATATTAACAAAAGAAAAACACACGCTATGAAAACTATTTGCTATGGGGGATCAGTTCTGTTATTTTGGCGACGGGTGAACATGTGACAGGGTGCGACTAAACAGCATTTGCTAGACTGCGCCATCAGTGTGCGGATGTTTTGCCTCACGGAGATTGCCTGTGATAAGAGGGACAGGAGAGGAGAAAAGAGAATGAAAATGGCATTAAGAAATCAGGTATTTACTCAATAACAATTAAACAGGCAGCTAACAGTTTCTAAGCTATGAGAGGGTGAGAGGTTCACATTTAATACTTGTCTACTGACCTTTCAGGAGTCGCCGTCAGTGGAGTCTGAGATTGTGGAAATTGCCCATTTCTGTGGGCCAAAGTAATTATTAACATTTACTGTGATGGTACCATTTTGTAATATTGAGTTGACTCCAAACAGGTTCAAATTTGTGAGCTCTGACAAGGCAAATCTGGCTAACTTCTGTGTGTTTGATGGTTGGGTTTCTTGGTGAACTACCAGGGCTGCAGAAGGATTAGATGTAGAGGGCTGCTGGTTGTCGGTTGCATTTGTCCCTCCTAGAACACCGGAATTTCTTTTTGTTTGGCCTCAGATATGAAACTGTAATTGTTTATGGACTGCAGGCTCTTATGACCAGAGACCTGTTGAACTTCGGTGGGGGGACGCACTATCACCTAGCCTCTGGATTGCTGTTTTATGTGTTAAATGATTTGTTATGCATTTTTCAACAGGCAATCCAGCAGAGATCTTTATTATTTTCATCATTGAGCTAATCTTGTTCTCGCTATGGTCATTGCCCTAAACCGAATTGACACACCAGGTTTGAAGTACAAATTGGGTGCAAGGTAAAATGGAGATTCTACATGTAACATGCTTGGTGGTCTTTGAGAAGCATACAAACTGTATGCTTTCACTGGATCTCGGTCTGGGTGTTCCAGGTTTTCATACATCCTTGGCTTGAAAGCCCTGATGTCCCGTGGGTTATCTCCTTCCTGTGTTTTCATTTGCCTTTCAATATATTCCAAAACTGGTGCCGTCACTATCTTTTTAAACTCAGGTCCCCCATCTTAAGGCATACTGCTCTGCAGTTCTGAGGGCATAGTACAGCCTGTTAAAAAATATCATGTCTAGGAGTGACACTGGGTTGTGTAGTCCTAATGTTCCTGTCTGGTACAGTTTGTCAATGTCTGAGGTGACAGTGCCTTGGCGCTGTTGGGCTTGCTACCTTTGCCCAGCTTCTTGAGGTGCTTTTGCTTTGCTGAGAGGGTGGCAAGTGTTTCAGTAAAGTCCTTTTGGTTGCTGTGGAAATGAAGTGCCTGTAGTTAATTCTGAGGAGATAGTGGTCTAAGCTGCCTAATACGCTTCTCAGGGTAGATGGCTTGTAATCTGTACCATTGTTGAGCTTTATTTTGTAGATAAAATTGGCAATGAGGAGATCAAGATCGCCACTGGTTTTCTGCTATGCTCCGAGATTCACCTTCGTCTGCCAGGTAGGGCGTAACAACTTAATATCTGATTCAGTTTTCTTTCGCGTTTTTTTTGTTTGCTGCTCAACTATGAATGCTCTCACGATCGTCATCAGACTCTTAGAGCATACTGCGCTGCCATTATTTAGATTGTATTATGGCTGTTTGGGCTTAGTGACTGTTTGACTGTTTTATTTTGACTGCTTTTGACAACGCTGCTGTACTGCCGTGCTGCCTTGGAATGACAATGCCTGTAGGTTCCAATTTGTTATGCCATCGATGTGGCGTTACATCGATGGGTTAACATAACTACAACAACGTCACATCAGTGGTATAACAACATTAGCAAAGATAATTTTCTGCCATTAACAGCATTCTACCATACATTATAAAGGCATTGCACAACAATATTGATCAGGTGGAAGAACAATTTCAATTACCACTTTCTGCTTTTAAAAATGCACTGTTAGTTCTTATGCATACTGTATGATCACTGACATTAACCCTTCCCATCTTGCTATCATACTGTATGTAGTACCAGCAGGTTTGATCTTGGAGTGCCATCGTATTTGTTGCCACATGTCACCTTATGTACAGTAGTTAGCATGTATATAGCCTGTGTTTTCTTGAGTCTTGTTCACCACGTGATTGCTCTTGTTTTGAGCAGTCATCACCAACCAATAAATTAATGTTCTCCAGCATCACCACCTGCTACAAAGGAGTGCTAGGCTCAAGGGGAAGAACCAAAGGGCCAAAGCACCCAGATGGCTCAGTTCTGAGGTCACCCAGGCAGTAGTGGGATAAGAAGTCTGCCTATAGAAATTCAGAAAGACCAAGAGAGAGGAGGATAGGGAGAATTTTCTAAGGTTGACTAGTGTGGCAAGTCCAGCAGTCCAGCAGGCTAAAGCACAGAAAGAACTGCAAATAGCTAAGGGAATTAAGAAGGGGAGAAGGCCTTGTTTGCTATATAAGTGAGAAAAGGGACATGAAGGATGCCATTGTTAGGCTTCAGAAGAGGGAAGTGGGTGGAGGAGAACGGGGAAAAACAGAGGTACTGAACAAATATTTCTGTTCCATCTTCACCAGGGAGAAAGATGGACTGGTGCCTACAGAGGAAAAAAAGGAAAGGGGGGGAGCAGGATGTAGTGGTAGAGGAGGATAGAGTGAGGAGAGGCTGTTACATTGAAGGTGGACAAATCACCAGGGCTGGATGGCATACACCCAAGGGGCCTGAGGAACTGGCAGAGAAACTTCTGGAGCCACTGGCAGGGTTATTCAATAGTTCACTGGAGTCAGGCATGGCACCACAGACTGCAGAATGGCACATTCTGGAAGGATGACCCAGGGATTATAGACTGATCAGTCTGACCTCAATTATGTGCAAACTCATGGAAACCATACTTAAGGAAAGGTTTGTAGAGTATCTAGAGGAGTATGATCACCAGGATGAGAGGCAGAATGGGTTTATGGGGAGACTGTGTCAGACAAATCTGAGTGGCTTCTTTGACTAGGTCACTAAAACAGTAGACAGGGGCCAAGTGTTGGACATTCTTTAACTGGACTTCAGCAAGGCCTTTGATGCTGTACCCACAAGAGGTTGATCAGGAAGTTGCAGATCTTAAGGTTGGGGACAAGAAGACAAGATGGGCAGAAAGCTGTATAAGGAACAGGACCTAGAGAGTGGTGGTGGTGGTGGTTATCTAGCAGCAGGGAAGTCACCCAGTGGGGTCCCATAGGGTTCAGTGCTGGGGCTGGTGTTGTTTCATGTCTTCATCAATAACATTGGGGATGGCATTTAGGGCAAAATGTACCTATCTGTGGATGACACCAAGCTCTGTGGGGGATGCACACAGCCAAAGTGATGTAGGACCTACAGGATGATCTCAAAATGCTTGAAAGGTGGTTGGGGATTTGGCAGCTTGGCTTCCATGCCAAGAAACACAAAGTTATGCACATTGGAGGTAAGAATCTCAAGATGTAATACTACCTGGGAGGGGTCCTGTATCAGAAGCAGAGGAGGATAAGGATCTAGGAGTGATGATCACTAGCAACTTGAAGCTTCCATGCAGTGCAAGAAATCAGCAGCAAGGGCAGGTAAGATGTTGGTATCCATAGTGAGGGGGATCAGCAGTTAGAGAGAGACATTAATTGCCCATGTACAAGTTACTGGTGCAGTTACATCTAGAGTATGGAGTATGGTACTTGTTCCCACACCTTAAAAGACACTATCCTGCTGAAGACAGTCCAGAGGAGGGCAACAAAGATGATCCCATGTCAACAGGGTAAAAGCATATGAAGAGGTTGAGGCCTTGAACATGTACTCCCTGGAGAAGAGGAGGCAGAGAGGGTACATGATTGGGATCTTCAAGTACTTGAAAGGAACAAATAGGGTGGACAAGGATGGTCTCTTTAAGCTAACTGGCAGCTGTAACACAAGGGAAAATAGTTTTAAGCTGGGGATAGGTTTAGGAGGAGGTTAGGAAGCACTTCTTCATGGAGAGAGTGGTGTCCATTTGGAATATGCTACTGGAAGAGGTGTCTTGTTGAAGACGGTGGGCAGCTTCAGAGAAGCTGGGACAGACATAAGGGAAAAGAAGGGTCATGGGGAGGTAGATCTAAACGATGGGAGGACCGGAAATGGGGAAGGGTCAGTAGCTCAAGCTGTGGACCCCTGCAATATGAGCATGCTAGATAGACCAAATGTCCTTATTCTTCTGGCTTATTTGTGTGTTCATATGTTCATATCAAGCTGAGCATCACCAAACTGTAGTGGTAATCTTAATCATGAACTATTTTCTGTGCCAAAGAATTTGTTTTTATTTCCTGCAACCGCATCACAATTTTCGGACTGGAGTAAAAGCAGTCTATAAAAGAATGCACCCTTTTCTGCTATGTGAATCTAACAATGGAATTATAATTTCCTAAGTTGTTTTCCCTGTCATTGGGGCTGATCCATTGTGCACTTATGTATCATGTGCCAACTCTGTTGTAACTTCAAGATTATCTTTTCGGCTGGCTTGTTATGAGCTCGGTACTGTCCTCCCAGAGCCTGTGAGGATATGGTCCACTGTTATGCTTGATACAGTGTTTTTGCCTGCATACACCACATAGTCCCATGCTTATCCTCTCATACCACTATTATCTAAATAAAATTCACATGGCTTATAGGTTTTGATGCCAAATCTGAACATTTCCAGGGCAAACATTGTTTGAACCCAGGATGTTGTTTGAGTAGTAATAGGTATTCTGATGTATACAGAAGGGTATACAGTATGCTGTCATAAACTTGTTGTGCGATATATCTAAGACATTTTTGATTTTCAGAGTTTCTCAAGTGATGCTACAGTATTTTCATTATCACCAAAATGCAAACACTTTAAAACATTCATGATCTTGTCCCCCCTCACTCATAAGTAAGTGTACTATAAGTATGGAGAGGATGCATTTGTGTACCAATAATCTGCCAACTGTGTTTTTGCCAACCAACTCAAAGAAAATTCTAGTGAATATATATAGGTTTCAGAAGAACACACGGTTTCCATGAGGTATTACATGAAAATTCAGTTCTCATGGGATCCCCTCCTGAAATAACATACACACACCATTCTTATTGGGTGCTCAGACTGCATCTTTATTAACAAGGTTCAGGACCTATTTCAGATCAAGTCACACAAGAACCAGAGGTCACAGCATGAAGCTGAAGGGAGCACATTTAAGGGCAATACAAGAAAGTTCTTCTTTACAGAGAAGGTGGTGGATGCGGAACTGCCTGCCAACTAGGGTGGTGGAAGCAAAACAGTTGGAACATTCAAAAGGCTTGGGATAGGTAAAAAAATCAAGACACTGAATAACAATTGGGGTAGGCTTATGGCAGACTAGATGGATCTGGCGTCCCTTCTGCCATCACTTTCTATGTTAACAACTTGCATCTCTTTTCTTTCACTGCATCTGTACATTGTATTTACAAAACATACCTCAGTTTATTACATGACCTATTATCCACTGTAGTCGGATGCACACCAATCTACCTATTGGCCCTCTGGGTGCAAACCCCAAGGTGCCAACACATCTAAATGCACACCCAGTCTGTGTTCCTTCTTTTTCCCAGCCCAGAACCCCCGTGCCCCTTTTATCTTTATTCTGTTCCTTTACCCTCCCTTCCCACCCCATTTAATATAGAAACATAGACTCTGATGGCAGATAAGGACCATATGGCCCACCTAGTCTGCCCATTTCTTACTCCAGTGCTGACAGCTCAAATCCTATTTAATCTGCAGCACACCTTCTCTGCTCATCTCCAGGGTACCTTATATCTATCCTATGCACTCTTAAACCCCCATATTGTTTGAGCTCTCAACCACCTCTGTGGAAGGCTCCACAGATCCACTGCCCTTTCTGTGAAAAGTACTTCCTGACATTCCCCTGAGCCTTCCTCTCTCCAGCCTCATATCATGTCCTCTTGTCCTTGTGCAATGCTTCCTCTAAAATATGCTTCCTCCTGTACCCTGTTTATACCCTCAGGTATTTGAATGTCTCTATCATATCTCCTCTCTCCTCTCCTCCAATGTATAGATATTAAGGTCCCTGCGTGTTTTCATACGGCTTCTGTGCAGTCCATGTACCATTTTCGGCACCCTTCTGGACTGCCTCCATCCTGTCTATGTCCTTCCTGAGATGCAGTCTCCAGAACTGGATGCAGTACTCCCGTGAGGCCTTTCCAGTGATCTGTACAGTGGCATCACCACCTCTTTCTTTCTGCTGGTTATGCTCCTATCTATGCATCCTAGAATTCTGTTTGCCTCCCACCAATTTTTCACACTGCTTAGTCACCTTTAGGTAATTTGATATGATGATCCCCAGGTCTCTCTGTTGCCTTGTGGTGGCCAGAAGCCCCCATCCTGTACTCCTCTCTTGGATTCCTGCATTATTTTGTACTTTTTAGCATTGAAAACTGCTGTACACCTGACCATTCTTCCAATAAGCTTAGATCCTTTTCATTCTTTCCACCTCTTCTGATGTGTCAGCTCTGTTGCAGATCTTGGTGTCATCTGCAAACAGGCACACCTTTCCCTCCAGACACTCTGCAATATCGCTAATGAAGGCATTGAACAGGATTGGTCCCAGCATCGATCCATGTGGCACCCTCTGGTTACCTCCCTCTCTGCTGATTTCATACCATTTTCTACCACCTCTGAGTCTGTCCCTTAGCCAGTTCTTACCCATTGTACTACCATAGGACCCACTCCCAGGTTTCTCAATTCATTTAGCAATCTCCAATGTGGACGGTGTCGAAGGCCTTGCTGAAACAGATAAGGCCACATCCGCCACCCTCCCAGATCTACCACCCTGGTCACCCAGTCAAAGAAATCAATTAGATTTGCCTGACAAGACCTTCCCGCTGAGAGTCCATGCTGCCTTAGAACCTGTGCCTCACTAGTCTCCAGAAACTTCACAGTCCTCTCTTAAGAAGGGAGTCCATTAG
Organism: Neoceratodus forsteri; assembly: GCA_016271365.2. NCBI lineage: Eukaryota > Metazoa > Chordata > Ceratodontiformes > Ceratodontidae > Neoceratodus > Neoceratodus forsteri. The sequence continues at coordinate 1,189,462,115 of CM057455.1, forward strand.
CTTCCCCACTACTGAGGTCAGGCTTACAGGTCTGTAATTGCCTGTCTCCTCCCCACTGCCACTTTTGTGGAGAGGGATCACCTCTGCCCTCCTCCAGTCTTCAGGTACCTCCCTGTCTCTAGAGGGAGTTGAAAGGTCAGTAAGTGGACCTGCCAGTATGTCCCCAAGTTCCTTTAATGCTCTGGGTGATCCCATTGCTTTGTCTGTGTTCATTTTCCCAAGTTCCTCTGGAACCCTTCCACAATGAATGGGCTGGTGTCAATCTCTCTCCTGACTACCCCTCCTAATGAATTTTGGTCACCCACCTCCCTTCCCTGGTGAACACTGAGCAAATGTATTTGTTCAGTATCTCAGCCTTTTAGGTTATCTTTCACCCACCCCTCTTTCCTTCTTCAGCCTAACAATACAATTTCTGGTCTTTTTTCTCTTGCTAATGTATCTGAAGAAGTCCTTGTCTCCTTTCTTAATTGCCTGTGCTATACCTTCCTCTGCCTGTGCCTCAGCCCTTCTGACTGCTTTCCTAGATTCTTTCTGTTTCTCAAGATACTGCTCTCTGTACTCATCCTTTTGAGTCTCCTTGTATTTCCTAAAGGCCTTTCTTTTTTCCTTACTTTCTTGGCCACTACCTTCAAGAAGCATAGTGACCATTTCTTTCTTTTTACTCTTACTATGCATTCTAACACAGTGTCTTGTTATGTCTGTTATGACTCTTTGAGTCTAGACCACTGTTCCTCCACATCTCCCCCATACCTTCTGCTGCTAGGGCACTTCTAAGCTGTCCCCATTTCCTTAAAGTTGGCCTGGCTGAAATCCAGAACCCTAATCCTTGTATGACTTTCCTCTACCACTGTGGTTACAGTAAACTATACTGTCCTGTGGTCACTGGAACTAAGAGGACTGTCCACCTCATCATTTGTGATCCTTTCACCATTGGTCAGCACCAAGTTCAGTATGGCTCCTCCCGGTGGGTTCTACTACTAGCTGTTTTAAATGTGCCCCTTTCAGGATGGTCATGAAGTCCCTGCTCCTTGTTGTACCTGCAGTCTGAGTGTTCCAATCTGCATCTGGCAGGTTGAAGTCTTCCATTAGCAGTAGTTCCCCTTTGGTTGCCATTTTGTAGATGGCCACTACAACAGCTTCATCTGCCCCCTCCCGCACAGGGGACTTCAAATAAGTCCAGTGGGAATGGTAGTATTATTTCCCACTTCTAGGGTGATGCACAGTGCCTCCACTACTTCCTGTAACTCTTGAGCCTCCTTGCTTTAATCCTCACCTTCACATGTGTAGCCACCCCTGCACTCTTCACTTCTTTCTTTTCTTCCACTAGCTCATCTCCAGCAGTTATGATGGAGGATGGCCTCCATGTATAAAGCCCTTATTCCATTCTTCCAGAACCCACTCCAACTGTAGGTTGAACAGATTGAGCCCTATATCCATCAGGTGTACTCCATCCAGATAAAGCCCTGAAATGTCCCTATGTGGGGACCTTGTTACAATCACAAAGCCAGCAAAGCACCGTCAAGAACAGCACCATACATGGCCTACCCAGTGGCACTGATGGCTGAGGCATCTGCCTTACCTGGTGCCATGGGTTCAGGAGTGATCTCAGGGCGCCGTGGTTGGTAGGGTAGGGAAGAGAGGATAGAGAATCCCAAGGACTGCTCTCCTCTCCTGGGAGGGAGGATCCGGGATTTCCATTGTAGCAGCCCCAGCAGAGGCTGGGAGCATTACCACAGCAGGGACATATATCAGGGAACAGGCAACAGTGGATGTCTGTGGGTGGGTGTGGGAGCATGCCCACCACATGCTGACATCATTGCACATCTGCACCTTGGAGAGGGGCAGAACAAGGAAAATCCTAGACAATGGGAGGATGAAGACAGACCCATGAGGTGGTCTCCCATGCCCACAGCTGGACCCTGCCTGCACCAGAGCTCCTGATTCCTCCTCCTCCACCACACAACACTGAAGAAGAGTGGTGGCCCCACCACTTGGGGTATACAAGCCGTGGTGTCTGTAAGTTGGGATGGTGGTAGGTGCCCTAGGGAAGGAGCCGAGGCATGGGAGGATCTCAGGCTGGGTGGGAGAAATTACCATCTCCTGTGCTATGTCAGAGGGAGATCCAGCTGGCTGGAGACCGAAGGGAAAAATAATTAAAAAAAGAACACCGCCATACAAACAGCGCTGTCAACAACAATGGCAGGAAAAACACTGCAAACAAAAAACAGCGCTAATGGTGGAAGAAGTAAACCACACCAACGACTGCTACCATTTCTAAAATTCAGATTTTACGCTTTTCTTTGTGGGGGTACTGTACACCACGCACCATAATTAACTCTGAGTGGGGTGTGGAACTCTGGGAAAAGGAGAAACTTGGGTGGGGTGGAATTTTTGTGTCAGGTGATAACAAAATTTGCACTTTGGGTAGGGAGAAAAGTAATTCTACACGTGTCAGGAGACCAGGAACAGAATCCTGGTCTCCTGCCTTGTGTTGCCAAACTGCTGCTGCCTTTAACCTCTCAGCCACAGAGTAGTTTGGCCAGCTGCTGTACTTTTCACTACTTATAGATCTCACCATTGCCTGAATGGCTACAGGTTTAGCGGTACTTGACATACGCTGTTCTAACCCTGTCACTATTCAGGCATTATGCAGTCCTGACAGTGTGGTTTAGACGGCGCTGTTCAGGATTCACTATTCTAACCGACACTCCTATGTGTTATCACCATCGCCCTAATCTTGTAGCCATGGCTGCCACTTTCTGTTCAACCTCTTCCTAGCCCTGTCAATGGTCCTAACGTCACATGCTTGCTGTCAAACCCTCCTTGGTACCATTTCAGATCAACCAATTGCCACATCTGGCCGCCACCTCTTGGTCTGCCCCAAGTCCCTTTTATTTCCCACATAATATCCACCCAGATTCTACCTCCCAGATTGTTACCCCAGATGAATAATCAAAACATCTGGCTTAGGAAGCTTTACCTCAAGTCTTCTAACAGTGGCAACAATTGGGTCCGCCTTTATGCCTGGAATGCCCTCCAGGCCACCTTTGTTGCTCCCAAGCTCAGCCATAGCTGTTCACCCCCGGCTTCACCGCTGCTCTCTCTCCAGCCAGTTATGAATGAATGGCCACAAATCCAAATATTTTTCTGGAAGAACACAAACCAAATTAATTCCATATTCTCCGATGTCCACCTTCCCACCTGTTTACCATCTCAGTTGACTCCCCTCGCTGACTCAGAAGCCACCTTATCCAAAACAAATGGGATGAAAACCTCACCATTCCTCACACAGAAATTCCAACCCCTTCCTCAAAATCACCATCAGCTGGTAACTGGTGACCAGTTCCATGCTACCATGAACAAACAGTGGCCCATCCCCTGGCAGTCTGGTTTCCCTGAACTCCCACATGGCTCATACCAGACACAACCGCCTACTCACTTTGTTACTAATTGTAACCTTAGCCCCATGCCCTGCCTGGTCTGTCTTGGACCTGCTCAGCCACAGTTCCAATCTATCCTTAAACCATTGCACCTCCTTCCATAATAAGCCTCTTTGACCTCTTTTCCATCTTGGGCAATGACCTTACTAACCCTGAATGCTCCATGGAATATCACCAAGAATACCACTCTAAACAGGCATGCCTTATAGTGGGAATGGCAAACCTTCCCCAATGCCTCCACTAACCTCACCAGGGGTGGTCTGAAATTGGCGCCTCCCATCACAGTTCTTCCTTTTATCCTCTGCCACCCTTGCATCATCCTCTTGACCACTAGAGTTTTACATGGTTTCCCCTATCCTTCAAGGTGCAAAGTAGTCCCACTACTGCTGGGTGGATCCCCATTTTAAATGGGCTATCCCTTCTTCCCACTTCTGCACAATAAACCTCATTACCTGTCCATCTCTCATGGGCCCACTTATTTCCATTCTGGACTGCTCTCTGAAGGCCTGAAATATCCACAACAAGCCCTCGTACACCCTCAGCATCCCTGCTGACCAAGAGCTCTGAAATAGCTGGGCTTCTTCCTACCAATTTCCCATACTTGCTCTAAACTTCCATTCTCTTGTCCTCTGCTCCAGGTACTACACGCTGGAACATGTCCAACTGAAGACAGGAAAGGCTGTCAGCTGCTACATTTCTGACTCCTTCAATGTGTCTAACTTTAATTGACAAATTCAATCGCAGCCCTTGCAATGCCAGTTGCCTCATCACCCTCATCACCATTTCTGTGGAGGCCGCCTGCCTATTCAAAACTTCCACTATTGCCTTACTGTCACACTAGAATACCACCCTCTGATTCCTCAGCTCCTCACCCCAGACCACTGTCATGACCCATACCAGGAAAATCTCCAGAAGTGTAATACCCATGTCAACCCCAAATTCCTCCATTCTTCTGGCCATTGCTCTGATAACCACATTCCCCCAAAGCATACCCCAGCCCATGGCCCCCTGCCACATCTTTATACAATTCCAGATCTGTATTGCATTCCCAATCTTCCTGCCAGAATGTGGCCCCATTACAGTATATTGCTCCTATCGGAGATTGAGAATGGGCCCACTCACCAAATAGTTTAAATACAATTTTTTGTTATGACACCCAGACAACTAATAATCCCTTTGTTTCCAGGAAATGAATACCCCTTTCCGAGGAGTCTGGTTATGGTTTAATAAGCTCAAATGCCACTAGCTGTGATGTTCAAAACTTTAGTGAAGAAATTCAAAGTGCACACTTTTGGGTAAAAGAGCAAACAGTTTGGATGAATGTGCTGTGACTAACTGAGAAACTTAAGTATACATTTGAGGATGTTACAAAGGACACAGTTGGCAGTTTGATCCCAGAAAACTGAATTTCTTCACTGAAGTTTTGAATATCAAAGCTAGTGGCATTTGAACTTATTAAACTATAACCAGACTCCATGAGGAAGGGGATTAAGTTCCTGAAATGTAGGATTATTATTTATTTGGATGTCACAATAAAAAATTTAATTTAAAGTATTTGGTGAGTGGGCCCATTACTCCAATCTCTATTAGAATTATTGCAGCCATGATTGGTTCGGGCCTCTTCATCAAAAATACTGATTACATATTTTTTGTAGTCCACTGAGATTGACTGAGCCAGACTACGGCTTTCTTCCCATTATATTGCTGCAAAACTCCTCCCATTTTGCCAAATCTTCCCTGTCCTTGGTTATATTTATTTATTTAAATTTTGGAATTAAACACCTATGAGTTAGAAGCTCTTTTACACAGGTTCCACGTTGGCAGGCAGGCAGATATAGATATAGATACATACATACAGTAATTGATACAGTAGGTAGACAGTTGACAAGAAATTCAAATGGCTGTACAAACAAGAATTATAATAAACAGAAAACTAATAGGCATTGTACAATATATGCCAACAGTAGTTCTTTAGAGCAATACACAAAGCAACAGATAGCTGTACAATAAGAGAAATATCAGCACAGGTGGGCCTTGTCCGTAACAAAAATTGAGAAAGGGTTAACTGAGAGGCATTGTACAATGTATGCCAGACATATTCCTAAGGGCACTGCACAAAACATCAGATTGCTATAAAATAGAGAGTATCATATTTTCTACCCAGTAATGGGGCCTACTTGATCTATGTAAAAGTGGCAGGGTAATTATAGCGAAGCACATCAGGGTGAATCAATTTCGCTGAACACAACACCTCGCATCTCAACAAGAGCGAGGTCACAACAGCAACACCAATAGTAAAACAAAGAGATCTACCATGTTCTTTTTTTTTTTAAATCGTAATTTTTATTTTTGTATAGAAGATATAAATTCAGTAACACTAAAACAAGTGCAGTACAGACATAGCCACACGTGACTAGTTAGTTCACAGATAGGGAATGCATCTAATATAGTATAGATCCACCTCAAACTGGTTGTACAGAAGTATACCCAAGAAGTGAGTCGATGAATGTGTACACTTAGTATTATTAAAGTAAAGAACGAGAGTGGATCTTTTAGAATAAAACATCTCTAAAAAGGTTGTACGGATATTGCTGGACCCTCCTGCCAGGGCACCCCGCTACCTTTAACCTTTATTTTTCAAAAAGTCCCATCATGGTACAAATTCCTGGTAGGTGTCCAACTGGTATCGGTCCATTTCCTCCACCTCTCGTCAAATGCAGTTATCCGATTATTAACTCTGGCGTAAGTCATTCTAAATTATAGACCTCATATGTAAGCTTTCTCCAGAATTCCTTGGTTGGACTTTTGTCTGTGGGCCATAGTCTAGTGATTATCTTTTTAGCAATAAGTATCAGTAAAGTAATGAGTTTGTATGTGTCCCATCCTATTTTGACATTTGAAGGTGGGACACCCACCAAGACAAAAACCTGTGTCAGGAGTCTGAAACCCAAAGATGCTGTCTATCTCCCAAGACCTCCCACCAATATGCCTGTATAGAGGGGCATGACCAAAAATATGTTAATTTCCTACAGAAAGTCACCAACATCCCCTCCAGTACTCCCCATACCTCATTCCCTGATATTTCGTGTTACATCTGGGGTCCTAAAAACCTAGACCTGATCTTTCCATATTCCTCCAATATTTAGTGGAACAGCATTTGGAATAATATAGGCAGTCTTATCCCAGGAATCTTTGAGAACCTCTAAGCCTATGTCTTTGCTCCATCTAACCTGCACAGAGTCATTTGAGTCTGCACCACAATGACGTAGTGCCTGATATATTTGGCTAATAATATGATCTAACCCCCCAAATGTTGAATGACTCTCTGACTAATTTGGGAGAAACTTCCGCCCACTTAGATAGATCTTCCTCAAATGGGAGGAGTTTATTTCCAAACCCATGTATGTCTGAAGCTGGTTCCCTGGTAATTTATATTTGGATTGTAGGTATGAGAAAGAATGTATTCCTATAGGACCCATTATTTGAAAGACATAACACAGATGGTAATCCTCCCACTGAGATAGGACAAGGGTCAGCTCCTTGCCAAATAAGAAAATCTGACCAGTAAGAGCTGAGATGCATTGTTTTTCAGCAGTTGAAAATAAATGGTGCCATGGGTTAACCAACAAGCCAAAACACAAATGTAAATCCTTGGAAACGATTCAGAGGAGGCAGCCCAGGGTTCTCCCAGAATGAGTCTTGGAGGTTTTGAAGCCATTGAGAGCAACCTCTATGTCTTTCCAATATGCTGAGTATGGGGGCAAGTGAAGCAAAGCTATTTAGAGTCGAGCCACCTGGGCATCCCTTTTCACATTGGGAATGCCGAGTCTCCATTGAACCTGGGGAGTTGCAAAAGTACATTTAATACGTGGCCTAGTGCCCCCCAGAGAAACCAAGAGATTCTTTTGTCCCATGCCTGAAAGTACATATTAGAGGGTAATATGGGTAAGGTTTATATAAAAATAGAAGATGTGGGAGCATATTTTGCTGGATAGTATCGGCATGGCTCCATATCCCCATCGGGATGTGAGCCCATCTGGCCAAATCAGCAGTGACTTGCTTTGTCAGTGGTTCAAAATTTACCAGTTTGAGATGTATTAGCTTAGAGGATCTTGATGTCCAAATACCTGAGCTTCTGCCTGTGCCACCGAAAGGGGAACTGCATTTTCAGTGTCTCAGAGGGGAGAAATGAGTAGGCTAGAACCTCCAACTTGGAACTGTTTATTTTATAACCTGATAGCTTACTGAAAGCTTCAAATTGCTCCCACACTGCTGGGATAGATATTTCGGGGAGGTGAGAGTCAGTAGGGTATCAGCCACGAATAGTGTTAGCTATGAGATCTCCCTGCCAGTGGGATCCCTTTACAGTATCTAGGTCTCAGAGATTTGCTGCTAGCAGCTCAAATAGAGGACAAAAGAAGCAGAGACAGTGGGCATCCCTGTTGGGTGCCCCTGGATAGGGGAAGGGCATTGAAAGGGATCCATCTAGTTTAAGGCAGGCTATAGGGACTGGTACATTGCTTGAAGTTGTGTGATGAATTTGTCCAGTAGGCTAAGTGATGCAGGGTCGCCCACAAGAAGGGCTAAGAAACTGATTTAATGCCTTCTCAGCATCAAGGCTGAGAAGGCTTAGGGGTATCTGCTGCTATGTGGCATGTTCAATCAGCAATAGGACCTATCAGACTGCATCATGGGCTTGGCGTCTCCGGACAAATCCCACCTGGTCTCCATTGATAAGCTGAGGTAGTAAGTATCCCCGTGAGCTAAAATAGACATAAACAATTTATAGTCGCAATTTAATTTGGAAATCGGACAGTAGGAGGCTAATAGGACAGGATCTTTTTGGGCTTGGGAATGGCGACTATTTCTGTATATCTCCTGGATGGTGGGGAGGGTTACCCTTCTGTATGTCTCTAAATGCCATGGAGGATGGGGGTGATTAATTGTTTAAATGTTTTATAGAACTCGGCGGGTATCAATTTGATCCGGTGCCTTTTAAGATTTAGTCAGCTTGAGGGCTCCCCAAATCTCTTCAATGGTGATAGGGTGAAGGAAGTGCTCTGCCTGAGTTGAGGAGAGCCTTGGTAGGGTCGAGTTTTACAAGTATGCGATCACTTGTTGAGGGAATCCTTGTGTTTCCACAGCATACAGAGCCTTATAAAAATCCACCCTTGCTTGTCAAATATCCTTAGGATGGGATAACATATGACCAGTAATGGGGTCCTGAATCTTAGTGACCACAGATTGCTGTCTTGCACCTCGTAGATGTCTAGCCAGGTTCCTAGCACCCGGTGGGCCACCTTCCTGAGAATTAAGTCTCAGGTACAGTAGTTGCTGTTCTATTTAAGATATATTATCTTTTGAAGCTGTGTTTTAACAGCTAGATCCCCTGGTTATATTTATTTGTAAGCTTACTAGGTCTGCTTGTAATTTAACCTGGTTGGATTCCCGTAACCTCTTTTGATGAGTGGAGTATTTTATAATTTCACCCTTCAGTACCATCTTGAGAGTGTCCCAGTTTACCGCGGGATGTATCTGTGAGATGCAGTCCCCAGAATTTTAGGTATGGAGTCCTTAACCACCTGTACCAATCCCAGATCATGTAAGTGCATCAGATTTAAATGCCAGAAGGAATGTCTTTTGGCTTCTCTCGTCTATTTTAAGGTAAAGCGGGAGTGGTCCGATAGTATAGGGGCCCCTATGTAGATAAGCCATATGCGTTCAAGATGTTCTACAGAAGAAATAAAGTAATCTAACCTGGCAGAGGTATGTAACCTCAGTGAGTGATAAGTGAAAGCCTTGATACTTGGAAAGAAATGGCGGCAGACATCCAACATGCCCATCTCGGGTAGAAGACTTAAGTATTTTTGTATGGTGGATGTCCTGTGGTTAGGCAGGGATGTATCCAGTGTTGTATGTAGCATGATTTTCAGATCCCCCAATAATAGACATACCTTGGCATGGGCCAGTGTATCATTGAGAAATTTCCTGGCTATCTGACCGATGAACCAGGAGGAAGTAAACCGAGGCCAGGGTGCCTGGGATGGAGTTCAATACACCTACTTTAATAGCGCATCAACCCTCCCCATCTACTATCTCCTTCTGCAAAGTAAAATGTACTCCCGAGGAATTAGGATCACCATGCCCTCCGTCTACTGGAGGAGTGTGTCGAGATATCACCTGTTGAAAACCCAATTATTTAAATTTGAGATGCTCATTCTGAGAGAGGTGAGTCTCTTGAAGTAATATGACCTCAAGATTATCCTCAAAAACAGAAATTGGTAACAAAGGCCCACTCACCCATATGTATCAAAAATATCTTATTTATTAACACTAATATGTCCAGATACAGTCCATAAGACACTAATGTTTTGGAGAAATCCTTCTTCAGTGTGAAACTGCATCTGAGTCAATAACAATAATAGTGTAATCACTTAAAGTGAAAAGTACTTAAAACCATTTTATTAATTAATATTTTATGTTTTATCTATGCTCACCTATATGTCACAGACCATATAACCACACTCAAGTATCCTCATATATTCTTGGGTACTTATCTATAAATCAGAATTCAACATAATCATTTGTTAAGTAAATGAATATTTTCTATTTAAAACATTTGTTCTCTACCAAATCAAAAGCAGTGTACCTGCCTATTTATTCTGGGCTGTATATTTCTATTGTTTATTTTGCTTCTGCATCCGACAGCTGAAAAACAAAATGATTTTTAAATCTTTATAAAGCTACTGCCACTTGCAAACTAAAATTTCTGACCACAGTCTACTAATAAATTCATTACCTCCTTTAACAAAAATCCTTATAGTGGTATTCTGTATTTTATTTTTTCCTGAGAAGCATGGCTATTCTGTCAACAAGAATTCAAAAATGTCTTAAATGCTGTATAAAGTCTATGCATACATCCATTATTGCCAGTTATAAAGTAGCTGTCCATTCTGCTTGAAGACATTTTCTTGGTTGTTTACCTAAATAGAAGTTTGGCTTCGTTTTAAGTTGTGCTTGCCTGCTGTCTTAATATGCCCTTTCTGTGAATAAAAGCCATTTTATAAACCCAGCGTGTGCATTATTTATTCAATCCAAATATTTTGCCTTAAAAATAAAGGAAGACAAAGTCTCTAATAGTACTCACTTCATGTTTGTTGTAGAGCATGGCGTGACCTCCTGCTTTCTCTCTGTGGAGGTGTCACGCCCGCCCGTTCACTGTTTAAATACCCTACAGTTGAGGAGTCGGGAGCAGTGCAATATGCATCATCACGAGGCCAGGTGCTAGTCTCGCGATGCATGCGATCGCTCCTGCACCCGATCTGCCAAGACAAAAAGAGGATTTCTCTCTATTAAGCAACACCTAGTAAAGACACTAGGCTTCCTACCTGTAACATGTACTACTGTTACTAATTTGTGATACTGTTCTTATTAATATATTCTTAATCACACTATGTATATTCTAAATGGCAGGGGTCTAGTCAAATCTCAGTATCTAAATATCTGCACATCTCTGTATCAGCAAGGGTTTTTTCATTAAATCATTGTCAGCCAATATAAATGCAAGGACAAATAACTCATGGCAACACCACAGAAGTGGTGGTGGTGGGGGATTACTTTATACAATCTCTCCTATCTTTATATTGTAGGGTAAACTGGTTTTAGCCATCTCCTAATTATTGCTATTTTCACAGGTTTCTATGTGCTGTAAATAGTTACTTTTCTGATTCCAAATATTTTCTTTTAACATAGAGAGCAACCTAAAACCAACCTTATGGCATATATACTTTATCTCTTGATGTTATTACGACTTAATGGGAGGTCAAAAGGTCAAGATTTTATTATTCTTTATTTTGTAAGATTTTCAGATAAATTTATCATCACTAGATCATTATATTAATCTAGCATAGAGTCAAGACCTGGGAAATGATGGTAATACAGTTATAACATTTTTATTAGTACTGAAATGAACGCAATCAAAGGACAAAAGGCCAGATGTTAATTTTTGTATATTTTAAAGATTTTTTAACTTCTTACTCTTTTCCCTCAATCTGTCTTCTTAAATACATTTTTATATTTTTACTAAAATTCTCACCCAGTTACAGAAATGATCCACTGGGAGGTCAAAAGGTCAACATCTATGCTCATTGTATTGTTTCTAAATTATGTAACTATTTACAGTACATAGGAACCTGTGAAACTAGCATTAACTAGGAGATGGCTAAAACCAGTGTACTCTACAATATAAAGATACACAATAATAATTTTACCACTTGAGGAAAATTGGGGCACTGAGTAAATGTTATTAATTATACATCTAGGTGAGATTGTATAAAGTACCCCCGCTTCTATGGTGTTGCATGAGTTATTTGTCTTCCATTTACATTGGCTGACAATGATTTAATGGAAGAAAATGCCCTTGCTGATACAGAGAGATGTGCAGATATTTAGATACTGAGATTTGACTAGTCCCCTGCCATTTATAATATACATAGTGTGAGTAAGAATATATTAATAAGAACAGTATCACAAATTAGTAACAGAAGTACATGTTACAGCTAGGAAGCCTAGTGTCTTTACTAGGTGCTTAATAGAGAGAAATCCCTCTTTTGTCTTGGCTATACATAAGCATGTAGAACTATCACCACAACAGCCTAAGTGATCACGTGTTACTCAGACTCCTCACCTGTAGGGTATTTAAAACAGGGAGCAGAGTGGGTGACACCTCCACAGAGAGAAAGCAGGAGGTCACTCTACACTCTGCAACAAACATGAAGTAAGTACTATTAGAGACGTTGTCTTCCTTTATTTTTAAGGCAAAACATTTGATAGAATAAATAATGCACACGCTGAGTTTATAAAATGGCTTTTATTTACAGAAAGGGCATATTAAGACAGCAGACAAGCACAACTTAAAATGAAGCCAAACTCTATTAAGGTAAACAACAAAGAAAATGTCTTAAGCAGAATGGACAGCTACTTTGTAACTGGCAATGATGGATGAATGCATAGACTTTATACAGCATTTAAGACATTTTGAATTCTTGTTGACAGAATATCCATGCTTCCCAGAGAAGAATAAAACAGAGTACCACTATAAGGATGTTTGTTAAAGGAGGTAACAAATTCATTAGTAGACTGTGGTCAGAAATTTTAGTTTGCAAGTGGCAGTAGCTTTATAAAGGTTTAGAAAAATGATTTTGTTTTTTAGCTGTCGGATGCAGAAGCAAAATAAACAACAATAGGAGATATAGAAACCAGAATAAATAGGCAGGTACACTGCTTTTTGATTTGGTAGAGAAAACCGTTTGAAATAGAAAATATTTAGTTACTTAATAAATGATTATGTTGAATTTGATTTATGGATAAGTACCCAAGAATATATGGGATACTTGAGTGTGGTTATATGGTCTGTGACATATAGGTGAGCATAGATAAAACATAAAATATTAATTAATAAAATGATTTTAAGTACTTTTTCACTTAAAGTGATTACACTATTGTTGTTATTGACTCAGATGCAGTTCCACACTGAAGAAGGATTTCTCCAAAACATTTGTGTCTTATGAACTGTATCTGGACATATTAGTGTTAATAAATAATATATTTTTGATACATATGGGTGAGTGGGCCTTTGTTACCATTTTCTGCTTTTGAGGTTATTGAGCATTGAATTGGTCCAGGCTCCTCCCTGAATAAATACCATAATTTCTTTCTGAGTTTGGCTGAGCTGGATCAAGGTTCACTAGGACTATCCTGCCTGAGAAGGCATAACAGGCATTTCTTTTAAATAGGGTTATGGATGCCATTAACATTGAATGACATAATCAAGGAGATACTAAACATTGGGATGTCTGAGGCGGGTGAGAAAAGTTCAGTCTTCCAGAGATAAACAACTGCTTGTAACCTGTCCCAATCAGGATATATGGAGAGAGATTTTCCCAGTTCCATTTATTTTGAGGTGACAGTCATATTTAAATAATAAAATCTCATATAATAATATCAGCCTTCCCCATACAATGCCTAATTTCCTTGACTCACTGTCCAGGAGAAATGGAGGAGCAGACCTCGCACCCTCTCTGGTATCCCAAAAGCAAAGTGTACACATGCGTAAATGCACTGCACTGCAACATGGTAACAGTCCAAAACACATCAATTGCCAACAGGGCAAAATGCAAAACAGGAGAACCATATAACAAGTGATTAGTATACCCAATATGACTACATCTATTAATTTATATTATAAGCATATACTTTTCTATATTGAAGTCAAGAAGCTGATTCAAAAGAACTTCCAAGGTGGGAAACTCTAAAGCATTTCCCTTTGAGGTCTGGAGAAGCAGAGGTAGGATGGAGCTTCAATCCAGCTGGGGTGGAGCCAAGATTCCATATGTCTCGGGTCCCCCTTGGACTGCCATGTTCCCAAACATAAATTGTTAAGCAAGGGAGAAGCCAAAGGAGGAAAGAAGAAAGCCCTCAACCCAGAATGCGGCTGCATGATTTAGAAACCAGGCTTTTCTATGCAGAGCCCCCATTAGCTGCATTTATTGCCATCGAGACTGTATTCCACAAAAAGGAAAAAAGGAAAAAAAGAAAGGGGGAGAGAGCTACATTTAAATGCTCAGAAGGTAGTTGAAGCAAGGAGGGAAGTTAGAATCGTTGATATTCTATCATCATATGTAACAATGAGCCATTGCAACATCTGGGGCTTATCACGCCCCCATAATGTGGGTTGCTGTCAAAATAACCTTATTTATAAGACTCAAAATCTAAAAATCAGTCCCCACAAATCAGTGCTCATTCTGTCCTCAAATACCACATCCTCACAGCATATTCAATGAGTTCCACAAAGGTCATTCAGTTATGTTCCAAAACATTTTATGGGCGTGACTGACTCCTCGTATAGAGAATAGTCAGTGTGGTCTTAGGCCTACAACTGTCCCAGTCCCAATAGGAACTTATAGGTGCTTGGCATTGTTTGGCGTCTTGTATAGAGGGGAGAGAGGAGGAACAAGAGGAGATATGGCTTCCTGGAGGAATCACAACAAGTGACCACAGGTGTCCCAGATATTTAGAGGGTAACATAGTTGTAAAGGGTGTTCCCCCACCTGTAGTCTAGAGTCAGATCCACCTTTGGAGCCCTGGACAGGGAAATAGACCTAGCCAAACCCACCCCCACCTGTTACCTCAGTATTAGAAGCCAGTCCATCGAAGACAACGGTTGGAGTAAGAAAACAAGGGCAGCAGTGTCTCTCAGCTCTCAGGTTGATATAGCGCTGGTGTCTTTCTTCCTGTATTTTGGAAGATGCTGCCTCAGGTCTCCATTGAATCTCTGCGAAACCCCTTAAGCTGCTGGGCTTTACTTTGGGTCTGCCATCATGGCGGTTGTACGACTGGTTTATTAGAAGTGCCCGAGTATTCAGGAAAGGTGATACCATGTTTAGTTAATTCCTCTCGAGCTTCTTCTGCTGAGGAGAACTCTCTCTTCCCAGTCGGTAACATAATCACTAGCTTCACTGGATAGGGGTGGTGAACTTAAGGCCTTGTGCTTTCAGACCTGAAACAAAAGTAGATACGCCCGATGAAGCCTCATAGTTTTAGGGTGTAGTCATTGTCCACATAGAACCATTTCTGGTCAAAATATATCCTTTGCTTGTGCCATGTGGTTAACAGAACTTGTTCTTTGAGCGCAGCTATTGAAACACTCTATAATAGACCTGGGACCAGCAGGCGAGGAGGGTCTAGGGCCAAAGCACAGTGAACTCTTTCCAGGTTGAGCTGATGTCCATGTGGAGGTCTAAGGCCATGTGCAGTAAGTTGAGACAAATTATTTTATATTTGAGCCCTCAGCCCCTTCTGGAATGCAGTAGAAGTGTATATTCTTTCACCTCATGCAGTTCTCTGCGTCTTCCTGCTGCTCGGAGAGCTGCTCATTTTAGTCTTGCAGTTGCTGTACCAGGGTCTCTAGGTCATTGACTCTATTCTCAGTGACCGTAACCTGCCTGTCAGTGTTGTCGCCCGAGTTGCTCAAGCTGAATGATATTGCGGCACATTTCATGATAATTGCTTGATGTCCTCGCGAAAGCACAAAACTCGTTATAGATTGTGTCTACTTTTATTTCTTTTTGGTTTTAGGCTTGAGGGCCTGGTGTACTGTAGCTATGGATTTAACTGGGTAGCTGCAGCCTGTGGAAATGTGGTATCAAGGTCTGAGGTTTCCGAACTGATATCCTCCGATTCATCGTACTATCAGGCTTCCAATTGGATGAAGGCTCAGCATCCTTGTTTCCTCTCTTATTCATGTCAGCAGACAAATCCAAGTTTGCGTTGATTTAACAGGTAAGAGGAAAAATCTGTGGGGCGAATGGAACGAGTTTCCTAGCAGCCATCTGCTGTGGGAGTGGAACCAAAAGTCCAGTGCTACCATGTTCTAAATGACATTTTCTACACTTAGTTTCCCACCTGCTACTCAGAAACGTCTCCTCCACAGCTCTCCTTTCTGTACTTCCACTTATTACCTGCCTTATTTTCTCTTCTTTTTCAGCTGTGTTCCCAGTACCCTAACTGCTGCCGACCAGCAATGGAGGGTCATGACAACCCAATTCTGCATTGCCCTCCCCGCAACTCTGGATACTGACTGCAGCACTACAGGTACAGCTCTGTTTACTGGCAGTACGCCCGATTTACCTAACTACAACACAATGCACATTTTACTTCCTGACATGCAGGGGCTTCTCCCACCGCACCAACCATGCGGCTGTGCACCCGCACTCCCTACTTAACTATAACTAACTTGGAGTCACACATTGACTCTCACAGCATAGAAATGATTCCACTCACTGTGAAAACACTATCACTCATGTTGCACTTTCACTCAAGTTGCAGGCACTCAAACTGAGTTGCTCATATTGAGTCGCAATATTATAGGATACTGGACCTACTGGCCCCTTTCACTGCTCTTACCAATATGGGTGTGAATGCCCTACCTGGTGCCACTGCTCTGCATGCAAAATGAAAATGCCCATGAGCTGTTGCATTATCTGCTGCGACACCCTACATTTCTCTTTACCATCTTTAGGAGCTCCAGTAACCTCTGCACTTTCCACTCTGGCAGCCTAAATAATGTTTTTGTTGTATCCACCTCTATGCCCAAGAATTCTAAACTGTGGCTTGGTCCCTCTATCTTCCCTTCTGCTAATGGCACCCCAATGTGACATGCATTTTCTGAAACCAGCGTAACGTTTCCTCCGCTGCCTCCTCCTTATTGCCTGTAAAAGGTAGTCACCTAAATAATGTACCATTGTCTTATAACCATACTGCTCCCCATATGCCCACTGCAGCCATGTACTAAACATCTCAAAGGTGGCTCATGCCATGGAATAACCCATCAGCATAGCCTCATCAAAGTATCCCTCCCCCATGAATGTAAATCCCAACAACTCCCAGTCCTCTCACTGGACCAGGAGCAGCCTGAAAGCTAACTTGATGTCATTCTTAGCTAACAGGCTCCCTCCACTATCCTGATCACTTGCACCATATGATCCAGTGTTGCATATGACACTGTACACTGTTCCTCACTGATAAAGTCATTCACTGATTCCTCTCTGGGTAGTACAGGTGGTGTATCTCCAATATTCCCAGGCTACTTCTTAGGCACTAACCCCAAAGGTGATACTCTAAAGTTCAGGAAAGGTGGTGTGGCTGCGGCCTCCACCCTGCCCACCTCTAGCTGCTTCCTAATTTTCCTTCCAAGACTACCCCCTTCCATTTCACCACACTCCAGGTTCTTCACCTGCATTCCTTTCTTTTGCCGTTCATGTTGCAGACAAAACCCTTCATAAATCCCTCTCTCACTAATCTGGCTGCCCTTGTCTCCAGGCACTCTTCCAGCCATAGCCCCAGCACCTCCACCTCAATATGGGTCCTGGCCATCTGAAACCCTCTCTGTATTCCCTTTCTTTTTGACCTTCACCTGTCACCACTTCCCATTCCCCCAAAGCCAAATCACTACTTTGACTCCTCTGCTCCCACCCACCCTGAGTCCTGAATCCTCTCAAAAGGGCTTCCAACCTATGGGTTGCCCCCAAAACTGTCTCCCCTTACACGGATATCAGACATGGCCCCAGACATTTAGAACATGCATAATTAAATTTACAGTTTGCCCAAGTACATTGTGTATTGTGCCCTGTTGTAGCCCCAACAGAACTTTAGCTGGCTTGTGCCTCCTTCCCCCTTCCCCCATCCCGCTGTCTTTACAGTCATGGTCTCAAACCAAATATCTGGATGTCTGGTGTTCCCTGAACACCCCATGCAATGCCATTCTCTGACGAAATTTTTCAATGTACTGCAACCAATCATACCCACCTCACATCTTTTTTTTTAATAGACCTGTTTCTCTGTCTCCACAGACCCAACAGGGACTATGACCCCACCCTTGGAGAGGTATGTCTTCTGGCCCTTTGACCACTTCTGCTTGGCTGCGCATTTCAAAGAGTATGCTAACAATGGGGTGGCTAACGCCAGTGCTTCTTTAGCAGGATGGCACTTAAATATGTAAACTCTGTCACCCATGCCTCCATAGTTTTTCCCTTAGGTTCTTATACTCCTGAGTCCTCCCCAATATGGCCAATGCAGCTGCCATCTCTGTTTTTCCTATCCTTTACTTATCCTTATACTTCTTTGCTGTCTCCTTGTCTCACCAAGACAAAGATATCTTCCATATTTTCTTTCAGTGGCTGCAGAATGTGATCACCCAGCATAATCTCTGGGATCCCAACATCTCCACTTGTCTTCCCCTCCCTCCATCCCTTTACCCTTATCTGCTGCCTACCCCTGGTCTCTCCTCTCCCGAATTCCTGTAACACCCTCTGCATCTCACTTAGACCCTGCTCCCTGTTGCCCCAATTATCTCTTACATATTCCCTCAAACACTCTTGCAGAATAAGATCAACCGTGTCTTTCTTACTCTTGGGTCCCTCACCACTCTTGTCCTCTTTTTCAGGTGTCCTGTTTTGGAACCTTCTCCTGCTCCTGTCACCTTCTTCTTATCTCCTTCCTGCTTTGGTTCATCCTTATCCTTTGCCGATTTCAACAATCGCTGTACCTCCTTCATCATGGTCATCGCTTTGCTGGACTGTCTCCTCCTTAAGGCTTGTCTTCTGTTTTCTGGGAGCCATACCTAACACTCAAAACAAATAACATGACAGGACTTTAGTTACCCTCTTTTTTTGTGGTCCCTTCCCTCAGCATTTTGTCACAACTTGTTATACACCCTGATGAAGAGCAACCCCTGTGTCCACCGTATCTGATATCCTTAGTTTGATGAATCCTGCAAATCCCACCACGCAAGGAACATGCCTGCCCCTCTGATAGGCCAGCTGCTTCGTTATGAGCCCTTAGGCGACCTATTATTTAATGAGTTACAATTTGGCAATTTTTTTATTTTGTTAGGATTTCTGTGAGGGATAGATTCCATATAACGGTGTTAATGTTCACATTAGCTTAATGACAGAAATTTGTATGAAAAGGATCTCCTTCATTTAATTGGTCTAGCAAATCAGAGGACCAGAAATGCCTCCTTGCAAGATTTGAACCCCTCACTTTATGGATAGACCAGAAACCCTACCAGTGTACTAATCAGCAGGGATTTGTCTTTTTTATTCTTGCCTGAACACATGCCCCAGCCACCATTTTGTTAATTTTGCCTCAGCACTTACAAGATGGAGGTGCTAGCCCCACACACGCCAAGACGGCATCTGCCACTGGCTCTGCCTCTAATCACTCTAAGATGGTATCTGCACTTGGGTCTGCTCCCCAATAATTCCTAAAATGGTATCCGCAAGTGGCTCTGTCCCCATCTCTCAAGATGGCATCTGCCATATGGTCCCTGGATCCCAAACGCTATCACCTGGTGTCTGTAGAACATTGTATGGAGGAGTATGACCGCACTGTATGTTTCTGAACCCCCAAGCCCTTCCTCAGAAGCATAGTACCAGGCAGTCTATCAATTTTTTTGTCCAGTATCCCATTAGGAGGTTTTCTTGCTGCATAATCCCTGCAAACTCCTGAGTTCTACTGCTCTGCAAATGGACTCCAGTCCCAAACATCCCTGTCAATGTGCCATGGAACTAGCCATCTTTTTTAAACTCCAACTCTCGAATTTTCCTTTTTCAAATAGCAAGACCCCCTTCCAAACACATGTGAGTCATCCTGCCCGTACTCTTTCACTTGTTCTATCTCCCACTTCTTTGCTCCTAAGGGAGTATTCTTACCTCTTCTTTTGCCTGCATGTTTGTTTTCTCTTCTGAAATGTACCTAGCATGCAGCCCACTGCTAATAAGCTCAAATGTGTGCTGCTATAACACACTAAACACCTTAGCCCCCAGCAACTCTTGCCTACTGTTTCTCCCACTTTTGGTTGTTCCTGCCTTTTTAAAGCAACACAGTTCCTAGCTATCTGCCCCTCCCTTAAGGTCCGGAGACCACTTTGTATAACCATATTAGCTGTTAAACACACTCCATAATTCTTCAATTTCACGATACCCAACAATAAAGACATAGTATAAGGGACCCACAATCCTGTACAAAATAAACTGGTTGCAATGACAGTCCGTTCTGCTGCTTACCTTAAGTATAAAAACACAAAGTCCTGGAATGCCAGCTGATGTGCTAATGGATCTTGTGCTCTTTCAGTCAACAACCCCAACTCAAAAATCCAATAGCAGGAGGTCACGTAGATTGATGGAGGAGTAGCTGCAGCTTGTTGGGTCTCCCTCTCCGTAAGAGTGAATCTGCATTTTAATAGTTGGTTTTGCGATCCTTTTGAACTCCTCGAGTAGTTAAGTAACCGGAGATAACATTGGAAGGCAGATCCGAGGTTGCTGCGCGGATTTCGAATGCAAGCACAGATCAAGAACGAGGCCTAAGCGCCCGCGTCGGGCTGGTGGCCGACCATCCGCCAGAAGAAATAACTCCTGCTAAGATCTACAAGGGATTTAACGACTATTAAAGACGCTTTATTCAGATTAATTGAGGATGTAGCCAAATTCAAGCCGCGCTAACTCAGCTAGCCCATCGGGTGACGGATGCTGAAGCCAGAATTTCATCGTTAGAGAGAGCCCTGGAGAAAATAGGCCTGTAATTAGAGAGTGCAAACAGGACCTGAGAAAGCTGGAAGATCGCCTGATGATTTAGAGGGAAGGAGTAGGCGCAACAATCTGGTCCTACTAGGCCTTCCCAAGGAGAAGAGGGGCCAAATGCAATTTCTTTCCTCCAGAAGCTTGAAAAATCAGCTGGTCCCTCTCCTAACGGGCCCTAGTATATCATCGAAAGGCCATCGGGCTCTTAGAGCCAAACCTTTGCCCTCTGACCCACCGAGACCTATTATTTTCAAATTATTAAATTATTTTGACCGAGAACACATCCTGGAGATTAGAAAACTGGCTGCCTTTCAGTGGGAGGGCAAGAAGCTCTGTCTGGTTCCAGACCTGACTTGGAAGATGCGCCAGGCTCGGGCTAATTTTCGTCCCATTACTTCCAAGTTATGGGCGGCGGGGATCCGCCACCACATGCTGTACCCTGCGAAACTAGAGGTCTCATCTAAGGATGGAATAAAGCGCTGAGTCAGCTGAAGAAGCTCTAACTTCTCTAGAGACCTTGTTTCCTGAACTATTTGTTAAAAATGACTTTTCTGTTATCTGACTCGCTCTTGCTGTTAAAATTAGGCTTGCCAAAGGTGTTAAGGATATAAGAGTTTCTGACATTTTACTGGTTCAAAAAATGACTAGTTCAATCTCTGTTGATAAAAAATAGGCTGTAAATGGGGCAACGACTTGGATGTTTAAAATTTTCTCGTGGTCCTTCTGATCCTGGTTTCTAAGATTTGAGAGAGGCCAAGGTTTACTATATTTGGTTTTCTCCAACTTCTATGGACATATGGACTTATAAAGTGGACTTTTCACTATAAGGCTCTTTAATTTATTTGGCCTCTGAGCTTTGCTGACCTAGCCTCCACGAGTGTTGGGGAGGAGTAACGCAAGATTTTGACCACATGAGGGAGCTATTAGCTTATTAATGTCAAGCTATCATTATGTTTTATTAACAATTTAGTTTTTATAGCCCCAAGCAGTACTAGCCTATCAATGGGTTATTATGTTATATGTTGATGGATGTTGATGCGAAAGGGTGGAAGAAGTTACTTCAGAGGGTTATAACTTTGGGTTGCTGAAAGCTAGCATATAGCTATAGTTTGCTGTTTACAACAGCAGGTATTTGTATAATAATTTTGGTTCTTCCTGATTAAAAGTGCTTGATATTGTGGCTGCTTTAGCCAGTCTCTTATTAGGAACCTTATATTCCTCTCCCATTCCTCTTTATGTGTTTCAGTCAATTACCTTTTCTTAGCCATATAAAGTTATCTTTTACTATATCAAGCCCTACCTTCCTTTTCCTTTTTTTATCAGTATTAGGAGATATAGGCTAGAGTGAATAATTATAATTGCAGTTTAATTTGTTAAGGAGGGGGACCTACCTCTATAGCGCACCATGAACCAGTCGTAGGGGAGTGGGCTTCGGGCCTGGAGAGCTAGTTTTAGGACTTTTTGAAGGGGTGAGGGTTTTCTTTCTTAGATAAGGGGTTTTCAGCACCTATTTTATTAATTGTGGTAGGGTCTTAGTTTGTAGGGGACAGCTATCCTTGCTTCCTATATGAGAATAGTGCTCATTCATGGCTAATGGACTAAATATTCTTTCGTGGAATATTAAAGGGGAAAGATAATTGTAAAAATGTGTTATATTAAATCATCTGGCTTATTATAATCCTGCGGTTGCTTTCTGCAGGAAAGCATGTTCTCAGACCGTTTATCCCACTTTAAGAAAAAGTGGGTTGGCCAGGTGTTCGGAGCTGGTTTCTCCTAGAGTAGTCGGGAGTGGCCATATTGATTGGCGAGGAGTTCCGTTTGTTCATTCGGAAATTTTTCTGACCCGAGCGGCAGGTATATTTTGTTTTAGGTAGACTTAATGGGTCTAATTTAGTCCTGGGATCGGTGTATGGACCAAATCAAGAGTCACCAACCTTTTTGTTCAGTTGGCAGTGATATTGGCCTCCTTTAAGGGAATTCCAGTTGTCTTGGGGAAGACTGGAATCTAGTTCAGTCCAACAAGTTGGATCGTTCATGGAATAGAGGGACTAATACTCCACAGCTCAAAGTGCCTTAGTGGAGTTTACCTCTTCCTTAGGTTAGTAGATCCATGGAGGATATTTAACCCATCTTCTAGGATTATACTTTTTTTCTCCGTCCATAAATCATATTCCAGAATTGATTATTTTTATAAGCAAGCATTGCTTAACCGGCATTTTGGAGACGGTGATTTTACCCAGAGTTATTTCTGATCACTCTCTGATAAAAATGTGTTGGTCACGGTATTTAATCCACCAGATCGTATTCCTGGTCATTGAATAATAACTTATTAAAAGATTCTAGTACCATGATTCGTTCAAGGAATTTTTGTCTCACGTCGATTGAAGCAAATTGGGGCTCCATTGAGGCCCTGGATCAAGCTTGGGCAGCACTCAAATCAGTATGGAGGGAGCTAATACGGTTAACATCTAAGCATAAGGCTAAAGAAATTTCACATCTAGATGGTTGCCTGGGAAAAATTAGGGCGCTGGAGGCATTCAGGAGAACCTAAGGTCAGAGAGCCAGAACAAGAACTAATGGCACTGAGAACGTGAGTACGCTAATGCCATGTGGGAGAGAGTGGTATCCTCAGCCGCTAGAATCTAGGCTCTTTACCTAGGTCAAGGTAACAAGGCTGGAAAATTGCTGGCCTGGCACTTAAAGCAGCGAGCTTCTGCCAGGTGGGTTGCAGCTCTGAGGCACCCGGTTTCCAATAACCTGATTATGGTCCCGGAAGGCGTTTAGGGTTTTGTTGACTTCTACAAAGCTTATACTGAGTCAGACGATTTCCTCAAGAAAGTATGGGTAAGATGGAGGAGTTTCTAGCAAATATTTCCTCCCTCAACTGCCAGGTGTATCTGGCCAGGCGTTAATTGCACCTATCTCTGAAGAAGAAATAGGGCAAGCTATTGACTCCTCAAAGTAGATAAAGCACCAGGCCCTGATGGTTTTACACTCTTTTCTTTAAACTATTCAAACAGAATATCGTACCATTGTTGAGTCAATTGTATTCCTTCTGGACTGATCAAGGGTTCAAGGACAAAACCTTATTTGAAGCCAGGATTATTCTTTTACCCAAACCGGTAAATCTCCAGAACTAGTTAGTAACTTCAGGCCAATATCCCCGATGAACCTAGATGTAAATATTTTTGCCAAGATTTTGGCTTCTAGACTTAAAAGGGTATGGCTTGATTTGTTAAGTCCGAACAGGCGGGCTTTGTGGAAGGCCGTCTCTTCGGCTGACCACTTCAGGAAGTTGTTTTATTTGATTTCTGCATCTGTGAGTCCAGGTATGGAGGCATCTCTGGTCTCACTAGACGCAGAAAAGGCTTTGATCGAGTCGAATGGCCATTTATGTTTGCTGCCTTAGCCAAATTTGGTATTCCTGAAGGATATCTACACCTGGTCTGAATTCTATACACCGCCCTTCGGCTAGAATTCAGTGCAACAATTTAATTTCAGAAGCCTTTCCTTTAGGGAGAGGAACCCGTCAGGTGTCCCTTATCCTTATTTATTTAATCTCTATATTGAACCCTAATAAGAGCTATTAAGTTGGACTGAACAGTTCAGGGATTAATATTGGTGATTTAGAATTCAAATTATCAGCTTTTGCAGACAATTTATTATTACATGTCCAAAATACAGTTACACCACTTCATGAGTTTTAAAACTTATTGCTAACTTTAGTGAATCTCTGGTTATAAACTAAATTTATCTAAAACTATGGTGTATCCACTTTCTACATACCTTTCAAAGAGCTGGTGTCTTTCATTGGGGTTGCAGTGGCAATCAGAGGCTTTATTGTATTTGGGCATCCGCGTTTCTAGGAGTTTAGGGAGTTGGTCAATTTAAATTTCAAACCGTTATTCAAATCCTTAAAGGAAGACCTGGATAGGTGGTGAAACTTCCTCTAACCCTTTCGGGAGGGTCAATACAGTTAAAATGGTGTTTTTACCTAGACTTTTATCCCTTTCAAACCTAAATATTTACCTCCTAAATCTTTTTTAAACCCTTTTATATGTTATGTACCAATTTTGTGGGAGGGGCCCTCCATGCAGGGCTTAGAGTAAACTCTGTTGTCCACGTATGAAAGGTGGCCTTCAGCTACCTGAATTTCACATATTATCTAGCGATCCATGCAGCAAGAGCTGCCCTATGGGCTTGTGATCCTGAGGCATCCGAATCTGGCCTTGCTCTTGATTGAGCCTTCTCCAAGAAACTTAACCTAGATTTGGAATCCTTCTATATACCCATGGGCTAAGGTCCCTAAATAGCGAGATACCCCGCTGGGGTGGGAGCATTAAGGCCATGCACCAGCTCCAGCGTAGGTTAAAAATATCCCAATTCTCTGATTTATCTCAACCCCTATTGAGGAACCCCAACTTTAATTGGCAAATTACCTATTGTAAGATCTTTTCAGCCTCCTTGCACAAGATTCGTATTATGGATCTTTTTCTGGGAATTGATGCTACCATTATTGGCATTGCTTCTAAAATTTGGGGTTAAACCTCAATTTCGCTACAATTGCTTCAAATCCAGAGTAGTGTCAAGGACTTTCTTTGTAAGAGTCAGTGCTCCGACAGGGCAGGGACTTTTTAATGAGTTCAGAGCTTAGTCTATCTGGTAAAAGAATTTCTAAAATTTATAAATATATTTTAGAAAGGAGCGACCCTGCTCCTCTATACTGGGTAATCAATTTGGCCTTGGACTGGACAGATAAGGTATGGGAGAAAACATGGAAAGATATTTATCTCTATGTTAAACAAGACAGGTAAAGAGATATCCAATTTAAGTTACTACATAACTTGTATCTGTCCCCGCAAAATTATACCGAGTAAGCGGACTGGGCTCTCCTGCATGTAAGGATTATAACGACCCATTGGCAACTACAATTCATAAAATCTGGTTTTGTCCAAAGATTACAGGATTTTGGAGTTAGGTTAAACTCTGGATTGGTCCGTACACTGATCTCTCGGCCTTTTTCAAATTGGAAACTTGTATATTTGGGATGTATGCCCAAGTTCCAAATAAAGTCCAAAGATACCAATTGGCGTTGATTGCATCAGTTACCAAACTGGTAATTTTGCGCCATTGGCAGATGACTGGACTCCTACTCACAGGGAATGGTGGAGGAATTCTTGAATGCACTTTATGCAGAAAGATTAGTTTTATGCTGGGTAAGGCTTCGACTAAGTTTTTGAAATGTTGGGGAATTCATTCAAAGTCTTAAGGATAAGTTCGGGTTCTAGGGATGATATTGTTAAGCCCCTTTTTCTTCCCTTTCTTTTCCTTCTCGGTTTTGGGCTTCTTTCTGTTCCTCTTTCTTTTTATTTTCTCTAGTAGGTATTCCCCTATGCTTGGTTTATCAACTGCCTCCCTACCTCTATATTTACATTCACTGTTTCTCCTGCCTCTTTTCCACTGTCATCTTCTATCACATTCCACAATAGCGGGTCTTTGCTGTCACTATCTAAATACCTGAAGTAATTAGTGTCATAATCTGTTTCTTAGTTTGAGTTTGTTGTCTCTTTCATCATAATGTTAATAGCAATTAATTTGCATTAATCATATAGTTTTCATTCTTTACAATGGAATAGTTGGTTAGTGCTAGGATAGCTGTGGGGGTTAGGGAAGGGGAGGAAATAGAGGAAAATTTGTGTAGTTCATGTTTTGTTGGTTTGTCCTAGGATATATATTGTCTGTAACCTAACTCTATGTGATGTATATGGTGCATATGATTTTGTTTTTAATAAAAATAATTATTTGCCCCAAAAAAAAAATCCAATAGCAAAGAAGAAGGTAGCCTGCTCTTGCTCCTCTTTTAAACCTCCTAATTTTTGTGAGTTTTCCTTCATGCAATCCCTTCCTTTCACTCATCCCCCACACCTTCCAGTCTGACCTTCTTCCCAGCATCCTCCTAACATCCCTCAACTCCTCCTCCTCCTCCTCCTCACTTCCTCCTGCTCCCACCCTCTGCCTCCTCCACCCCTCCCCCTGCTTCCTGTCTGGCCAATCATTAGGTCAGGTGACCCCTGACAACAGAGGCTGCCTTTCAGGCAGGCAACCCATTTCGAGCAGTGCGAGAAAAAGTGTTCTGCATATCATTTGGTTTCTATACAAATAAGCTTCATAATGCTATCACTACCATCTGGTTCTGTCTCTGAAAGAATATTTTGAAACATTCAAGTGGTATTGGGTTATCAGACAAAGGATATTAATCCCTGGATGTCCTGTGAATTCAAATGGTTCTGGCTTCTGCTCATTTCATGCCACATGATTGCAGAAACATGTTTCTGGTTTGCATCAGTACTCTCTAAAGGGATACAGAGGGACTTGTCCACTTGTTCTGGCACTTCCAGATGTTCTGCCTCTCCCCTGCACTTGATAACCCCTACTCTTTGGGCATCCTCTGCATGAACCCCTCCTGTCTACCAAAAGTGAGTCCCTGTCACTTAAGGAGTCCTGTACCCACTCACATGCTGATTTTATCCTTTTCACTTTCTGTTCCTTCCTTTCAGCTGGCCTGTCAAAGTCAGTT
The DNA here is from genome assembly GCA_016271365.2 of Neoceratodus forsteri. Lineage (NCBI taxonomy): Eukaryota > Metazoa > Chordata > Ceratodontiformes > Ceratodontidae > Neoceratodus > Neoceratodus forsteri. The sequence continues at coordinate 1,189,489,270 of CM057455.1, forward strand.
TTTCTTACTGTACTTGTTCACTTTCACTTATCCTGATACTCAGAGGATGTGGATGGACAACTTTCACTTGCTCCCTGTGATTTTCCACATTCTGTACCTCAATCTATTTAATTATTTGCATTGCATTTTCAGGGACCCTAGTTTTCCATTTTACCAGTAACACGGTAACAATTACGAATCCTGCTTGGTTTATGATTTTGAATTCTTGTACTGGTGCCTCACAGAAATTGCATGTCACTGCACAGACTCTCTAAGATTTCAGCATCTTTTAAATTTTTGTATTTTCTCTTTCTATGTCCCCTTCTCACAGCATCAGTCTCAACTTTTCAGAGATCCCTAGGCCGGGTATCCCTAGCTTCACCCCAGGTAATGCTCAGGCACTCCAGTGGGCCTGCCCTATCCTACCTGGATTGTACCCCTCCCAGGTGGGAAGGGAGGGAACCCCAGGTCACCCCTCCACACTCCGTTAGTGTGTGTCAGGCAGCTCAGTGGGTCCCTCATGGAGCCTGGTTATGAAGCCTGGGGCACCTGGGTCCCTTCTGTCAGTGGTCAATGTAGGGTGATAGTTCCTGGTTTTCTGGTCTCTGTCCCTGCGGCATCTGCACTAGAGGAGTTCAAGGAGGTAGGTCACACAGAGACATGCCACTGCTCCAGATCCTGCCTAGCTTCCTCCTCCTGATCACTCTGCAGCACCATTGCACCACACTCACGGTCCACACAGGTGGTGGCAACTCACGACCTGCAGCCCACCCTTCCCGGAGGAGGAGGCAGTCCACGGTGCCCGATCCTACTCCCTGGCCGAACCTTCAGCAACCTGAGGTTTGCTTCTGACCTGGGGTCACTGGCATTGCAAGCAATAGTGCTACCGCAGCCCCAGTGGGCCGACCTAGATTTCAGCATCTTAAAATGAATGCTGATGTGCTTTGCATTCTTTCTGCTTTGCTGCATATAGAGTCAGTAAGGAAATCACCTGCACTGCTTTGTTGTAATCAGCCATTCAGTTTAATCACCCATGCCTAGTGGTTAGAGTAACAAACAATGATTGAACTGGGTACGTCCAGTAGACTTGGGTTTGATTCCCACAACCTCCACTTGCATACTGTGTGACTCCAAGCAAGTCACTTAACCTCCCAGTGCTTCTAGGTCACTCCTGAAAACAGACAGTTCTGCCTAGTGGGCCTTACCTGCTTTACAAAGAATATAAAAATACCAATATATGTTTACTACTTCATAGACTAGTAGTCAGGGTACCATGTAATTTGCTTGTGTTTTACTTAGCTGCAATGATTTTGTATAGGCAAAGATAAATGTTCAGATACATTTTATAGGCTTTATAAACTTGTTGTTAGATTTTAGTCTGGTTTTCATTGTATTCTTTGCATATGAGCATCTAGGGTGTAGATTTCTAAACACAGGATCACTGTTACCAACTAGCTTATTCAAGTTTATACTGTAATCAGTAGGGCCATCCAAAATCCTCAGTTGTTTGAATGAAAACTAGTCTGAATGAAAGTATGTTCACAAAGAAGAAACTGCCTTACTGCTTATGAAAATACTTCACAGTTAACACCCTATTTAGGTGAATTGGATGATTTGCACCTTTTCTCCCACCTGCTGTTTCAGTCTCTGTGACAACAAAAGTTTTCTGATGACTGCTTCAACAAAAGCAAAAGATAAGTGTTTAAGTGTACATATGCTTGGCCAGTGGATTTTGAAAGCACAGTCAATGACATACAGAAGGTAAGACCCCAAGGACTGTATGATGCTGGTGGGCAGAGTGGTGCTCAATTCACATCTGAACAAAGACATGAAAACTGGGAGACACCCTTTTCATGGACACCAAGTAAAAAAAAAAGTATCCACATGTCTGGGAGATGCATGAATCCATTTGAATGTCCTCCACTAATCACTTGTGGATTTTTTGAGTGAAGACACTTTATTTCAAAGACAAATTCAAGCAGTTTTTTCTCCTCCTACCCCTGGCCATCCACTCCTTCAGGCCTGCCAGAGCCCCCTACCAGATTAATTCACATCTGAGTTCTAAGAAGCAAAGAGACCAAGTCATTTGTAACTTGTGCATGTGGGGTGTAGGTGTTGAAGAAAGGGATCATAGTGCTGTCACTACTGCCATCACCCCTGAGGGATGTGGACTGCATTGTTGCTACTGCCATCTCACCGAAGGGGTGGAGGCTGTAGTGATTCTGCCATCACCACTGGTGGATGGGGAATGTAGTACTGCTGCCATCACACCCTAAGGGTTGGGGGCCACAGTGCTACTGCTTCTGTTACACCTGAAGGAGGAGGTCATAGTGATGTTGCTGCTGCCATCACACCAGAGGATGGGGGCCATAGTGCTGTTGGTGCTGCCATCGCACCTGAGGGATGGGGCCATAGTGCTACTTCCATAACACCTTGGGGATGGGGGCTGTAGTGCTGCTGCTGCTATCACATCTTGTACCTAAAATAACTTTAAATTGGTACAAGGATGGAAGGATGTGCAACAGTGGAGGTCAAAATTGCTAAAATGCATGTTAGCAGAGTTAAAAATTGTTAAATAAAGTACAGAGAACCAAATACCGGTAAAATTGGATTTTGGCTTAGCAGACACCGGTGACAATACCGTTTTACAATGTGCAAAATGGAATATGCCCTTTCTCAATCCCTGTAAACCAGTGTCCCTATGCATTTTCCCTTCCATGTGCAGTGCCTCACCCTCTTTTATTATTTGTGCTGCCTTGTCCCCTTCCACCAGTGGTGCCTCCACTGTTAAATTTTGCTGCCTTGCACCCTTCCACTTACAGTGCTTCTACTATTTAAATGTTTGCTTGCCAAAGGCCTGCAAACATATTGCAATCAGTTTCAGTTCTGAGAGAGATTTGGGGATTTGCCAGCCTCTACTTATTACAGCTTCAAAATCTCTAATTTCCATCCCAATTCTGCCAACTATCACCTTTCTGCTGATTTTGGCTTGAAGTACATTGCCAATCAGAAGGCTGAGACATGGAAGCTGAAGCAGGTTTGCTTGTACTGCTTGTACAGTTGTAGCAAAAGGCATGGTCAGATATGTTCAGACATTCCACAAGATTTCTAAAGAGATTTTTCTCTGATGGCCCCACTGTGGAACCATGAGCAGGCTTGGAATTTCTGTAGCAGTATCACAGACATTTCAGGAAATATTTGTCCATGTCTGCTGCAACTGTAGTTCCCACTAGCAGTTTTTCTGTGCTGTATGTTCCACTTATCTGATGCTTACTGCTGTATCTTTGTCTTTGGGTTCATGACCGTAATGGAGTTTGTGCTTTTGCTATTTCCACTGATTTAATCACAGATGGCCAACAAGTTACAAAATGTTCCTTACTGTTCAAAGCCAGCACCTGTGTTAAACTCATTGTCTCCTAGAAGACTCCTGTAGGCAGCAGCAAATGTACTGCAGTGTGTCCTAGAACGACTAGAGAAGTCACCTACAGACTTCCTGTGTTGTAGTAGCACCGAATTAGTCAAGGATTTTAAGGACTTTAAAAATCCCTATTGAGATAATGAAACCTTTAGTTAGGGATTTTGTTTTGTTTGTTAGTATGTTCACTGCTACCAAAGAGGTTGTCTCATCTGATAGTGTAGTTGAAAATCTACCAGATGGCACTTAAGTACTGTAATAGGAACTGGCCTCTTTCTGTAGGTATAATAAAAAGAATTTTAGAGGATTTTTGCCCTCTAAATTTGTGAAGGATAAATAGGAATCTCACAAAATTGCTTGACAAATTCGATGCTAGTAACATCTGGAGACGTCACATACATGTTTTAATATTACTTGCCAGCCAGAAACGATTAGCATTGACTGCATAGCACCATTAGAAAGGTAATGTTGTGTTGAACAACTCTGCCACTGACGCTTTGTGTGTATCATGTTCACTTAAGGAGTTATTTACATTTGTTTATGACATGGTGTGTATGGCAGACATTTTGTCCTTCAAGAACCACCTAAGCACTTTGAAGAAAATACACATTCTGGGTATAAAACAAAACCGAATTGAGCATAATTGATTGCATAGCATCTTTGGAAAGGCAATTTTGTGTGGAACAACTTTGCCACTGATATGTTATGTGTATCATGTATATTTTAGGAGTTATATGCATTTGTTTATGGTATGGTGTTTATAGTTTAGATTCGTCTCTCAAATCTCACCAACACACCTTGACTAAAATGGGAAATATTATGTTTAATGCTACAGAAATAGGTGTTTTTATTTTTTACAAACAATTATTAAAACTACATCTCAAGTCTGGATGCCTAATTTGGTGTTGATATGTTACATATTTCCCAACAAAAAAGGCTTATGGTGCATTTTTAGTGGAAAAAATATATTTTTGCTGTTTCAACCAGCATAGAAAAAACCTAAATTAAGTATTATTACTTGCATACCACTGTTGGAAACGTAATCCTATGCTGAACAAGTTTGCCACTCATATTTTGTGTCTAGCACTTATGGATTTTGTGCTATTAGCATTTGCTTGCGGCATGCCGATTATGGCTTGATTTTTGTTTAAAAGGCAGAGGATTCACTGTTAACAGTATACAGGAGACAAGTACTACAAGTTCAGAGAGCTCCTGTAGAGGCAATGATTGAGTTAAGCGCTAACAGTATGCCTGATATGTCATAAAGCAATAGCAGGTCTTCCAGATCAGCAGTTAAGTGACTGGCTTGCTGGCTGTGTGTGAGAGACTCATGAGGTCCTGATAAAAGATTCAATTGCAAACCTCATCTCCAGACTTTGTTAAAGGGAAGTTCTTGCAACCTTTTATGTTGCATGCGCATGTGCAAGAAACATAGTGCCATCATCTGAGTTTTCAGAGGTGTGGCACCTGTCTTCAATGCAGTCAGTGTGTTTGCGAGGCGGCCCGGCTCCCCAATCACTGCTGCAGCTGTCTATAGACAAGCTGAAAATGCAGTGGCATACAGTTGAAAGGAGAGCTCTGCTTGAGTGAGCAGAGCCTCCCCTCCCCCACACTGTACGGCCGATGGGGGTGCCCAATCCCGTCGGCTCCATGCCCCCATGCATCCAGGTGCCACACTGGGAGCCCACCCCAGCATGGCAAAATGTTTTATGGCCTATGGGGTGCCCAATCCCCTGTCGGCTGCACGTCCCCCAAAGCATCCAGGTGCCACGCTGAGGCCCACCCCAGTGTGGCAAATTGATGTTATGGCCGACAGGGTGCCCAATCCCCATCGGCTCCAGCCCCCAACAGTCTTCCAGCTGCCATGCTGGGAGCCCACTCTAGCGTGGCAAACATCCTCGTAGTCTTCATCCCTCGTAGTCTTAGTACAAAAGAAAAAACCTGTAAATACAAAACTGTCCCTCGCGCTTCTCCCTGCCCCCTCCCACAACCTGCACCATCCACTGCACCCTGCCTCCCACACCCCCTCACCCCGCCCTTACCTCGGGACCTGCACGCGATCTTGATGGACTGGGAACACGTCTGCACTCTTCAAAGCCGACCTGAACTGAGAAATGCCGGTAAGCTGTATAATGGGATAGATAGGTTTTTTCAATTTTTTTGCATATCTCAGGCATTTTGGGAATTGTTGCAAATTTTCAACATGGGGTTTTGGGACCTCTCCTTATGAATTCTTGCACTGTCATGGCGTTAGTTGGGCCCGAAGGGTGATTTCACGGTCACTGCATGAAATCACCTTTCAGGACTGATTAATGAAACGACACTGCCAGTATTCATAAGGTGGGCTCTCAAAAATCTATGTTGAAAATTTGATGGAAATCCTAAAATGACTATTTCTGGCGTCGTTGCTATGCGTTAGTTCCCACTTGACGCTCGTAGTTCGCGACTTTCTATATTTTCACTCCAGATTCTCAATATTGCCATTTTACCACACCTCCTTATGAGCAGTACAGCTGTCATTTTCACATCTCACCCAAAATGTTTCCACCATATAGCGCACAATGAGCGCAGTCAGTGTCGGAAATCAATATGGGACACATTAAAGAAAATCACAGTGACACTGTTCATGAGCAGAGGTCTTAAAATGGCAATGTTGAAAGTTAGTGAAACAATTCCTAAAAATGACTGTTTTCTGGCGTCAAATGTAGTTCCTACGCTCATAAGTTCGCAAATTTTTAATATTTTTCCTCAGATTTTGGACATTGCCATTTCACCACACCTCCTTATGAGCAGTACAGCTGTCACTTTTCACATCTCTCCCAAAATGTGTTTCCGCCCATGTAGCTGCGCATAATGGCGAGTCGGTGTCGGAAATCAATGTATGGGACACATTAAGAAAATCACAGTGACACTGTTCATGAGCAGAGGTCTTAAAATGGCAATGTTGAAGACTAGTGAAACAATTCATAAAATGACTGTTTTACGGCATGTGTTGCGCGGTTCTATGTCTGCCTTCGTAAGGTCGCAAATTTTAATATTTGCCTCCAGATTTTGAACATTGCCATTTTACCACACCTCCTTATGAGCAGTACAGCTGTTATTTTTCACATATTGCCCAAAATGTGTTTCCGTGCATGCAGTGCCCAATGGCACATTCGGTGTGTGCAATCAATGCTTGGGACAGATTAAGAAAATCACAGTGACACTGTTCATGAGCAGAGAGTCTTAAAATGGCTATGTTGAAATAGTTGAAAAATTCCTCTCAGACGTTCTGCAATATTACTAATGAAGACATTGAGCAGAACTGGCCCCAGGACCGATCCCTGCAGCACCCCACTGGTCGCCCCTCTCCCTAGACTGCACACCATTTACTACCACTCTCTGCCTCCTGTCTGTTAGCCAGTTTCTAACCCAGTTTACCACCCTTCCCCCATGCCCAGCCTACCCAGCTAGTTTATCAGCCTCCTATATGGGATGGTGTCAAAGGCTTTGTTGAAATCAAGGTAAGCGTTGTCCACTGCCCACCCTGATTCACTTCCTTTGTCACCCAGTCAAAGGAATCAACCAGATTTATCTGACATGATGTCCCAACTGTGAATCCATGTTGTCTATGGTCCTGGGCTCGATGGCATCTAGATGCCCCACTATCCTTTCTTTAAGCAATGTCTCCATGATCTTCCCACTACTGAGATGAGGCTGAATGGCCTATTGTCCCTGCCTCCTCCATGCTGCTGGACTTGTGTAGATGGACCACATGTGCCCTCCTCCAGTTCACTCATGTTGAATGACTCAGTGAACATGGCTGCCAGAGTACTGCTATCTCCTTCACAGTTCTGCTAATATCCTTGGGCATATGCCATCTGGTTCCATCGCTTTGTCCACCTTCAATTTAGTGAGCTCCTGCAGAACTCTTTTGCCTTTGAATGGACTGTTGTCCACCTCTTCACTCCCTTGGCAACTGCTGTACTGCGGTGGCCTTGCCCCTCCACTCTTCTCTGAATACTGAGCGGAAAGACATAATGGATGTCTTGGGAGGAAGGCATAGAACTATCACTTCCAAATGCCTAAACAGCACATACAAGCAAGCAAGCAACATGTGCATTGACAAATGCTTGTTTCTGCATACCTGTGTAGTTTGCAGGCATTAGTAAATGATTCCATCTCTTGCACCACCCCACAAGTGTTATCCTAATTTAAATGAATTTGCTACACTCCTATTCTGCTCTGGTGTGAAAACCTATTTGTTTCAATTGCAAAGGACATGACCCAACTTGTGCAAGGCATCATGGGAGTTGATAATGTTTAATCCACAAGCCAGTAGAAGTTCTACTCTATCAGTCAGTTTTTTGGATGTCTTCTGAAGTCCCTGTGTTCTTGCCTTATACTGGCCATAAAACATTTCCGAGTAAGTTCCGTAATGTTTTGTGTTGTTTAAAGTGTGTCAGAGTTGCCCAAAAAATGGAGTTAGAAAGAAGATGCAGGTGCTTGTGACATTTTTATTGGACTAAATAACTGAATTATGTGCTAGAAGTTCTTCGCTTGCTCAATGTACTAGGAGGCCCTTTTATGTCATTGTGCTTGTCTCCTGCTGGCAAACAAACTTTGCTCAGCAGGTGACACTAACTTTATAGTTTCATTTCTGAGAGGAATAAAATGCTTTAGAGGATGTTTGTGACATCTTATTTCTGATTTATCATAATTGTTGTGTGCTACAAGTTCTTTGTTTCTCACAAAGCTTGCATCCCTCTGCTCTTGAGTCCTGCTGACAAGCAAACTTATCAACAAATGGCCTGCTTTGTTGGTTTACAGTGTGTCCCATTTGGAAGAAAATGCTTTGCAGGATGTTTATGTTTCTAAAGTTTATTTCTGCTCTGTCTGACTAGTTTTATATTACAAGATCTTAATTTTCAGACTGAGCACACAACCTTTGTTCTCAATGAGTCCTATGCTATGTCTGCATGCTGCAGAAACTGGGTGTAAGCATAGATATGCATGAATGCTGCACAGCAAGGGTTCTCTGGACCCCCACTAGCATTCACAAATGGCACACAAGTCAGTTATGTGCCTGATCCTCTAGCCTCGTGGTCAGCATCATGCCAGGGTGGGAGGGGGCATGCTGGGGGCATGCCTGCACTGTGCACCATTCACAAATGCACATAGTGCTTTCCTCTGAGGGGGCATAGGTGTGAGCAGGTTATGGCAGGGGGGGACCCTGCCATAACTGCTGCATGTGGCAGCATGCTCACAGAGTCCTGCCTGGTCCAGGCTGCCAGGTGCAATCCCTGTCCCAGCAATAATCCCGCTCCCATCCCATATGCCAGAGACCCCCACGCATACACAACAGTGCCCCAGCCCTGACCGACCAAACCAACCCCTCACCCCCAATACACGTGTATGCCCAGTCCCTGGTTAGTATATGTGTCCACCTCACATGCATGTATGTCCAGTCCCACTGTGTAAATCAAGTCATTCCCCTCGCACATCCAGTGGTGCCTCGGCCAGCCAACTCTGACTCCCAAAACCGGTGTACCCCAGCAACATCATTAGTAGCAAGTGGTTCCCCACACACCCATGCACTGACAACCCCCCATACCTGTCTGTCGATGCCATGACTCAAGATGGCATACATGTGTGGGGGATGGTATTCACACTGGGGACTGGTCATACATGTGTGGGGTTGCTTTGCTACAGGTGTGCCAGGGCTGCCGTGGTGTTTGGGGGTGGTTCAGATGTGTGGTGGGAGGTTATGGTGCACCAGGTGCTCAACCAGGGGTCCTCTGGCCAATGGGGCATGACTGTATGGGTCTGGGTGCCTGCGTTGGCTATTCATGCACCTGGACACATGCCTACACATGTAGCTGATCCACTGTGGGACCAGGACAGACATCCAATTGGATGTCAGCCTGGGACTGCTACTTACCCTGACCACCCTGCGGAGTTCTGAGCACCACAGAGGGTGGAGCCATGGCCAGGTGGTGGCTGTTTTAGCATAGCAGCCTGTGCGCTGCTGTGCAGGTCTTGACTGCACAGATGGAGTACACACTTCTGGTGCATACCACCCCCTGTTCATGCATAGCCCCCATTGTTCTTTTCCTGTGCTAGCTAAAAACAGGGTGTGGCAGAGTCTGAAGGTAAAGTTTTATACAGGAGTTTGTGGTATGAAGTTTTGCTTCAGCTTTGGCAGAATACTTGAATCCCCAAACAAGATCTGGCAGAGCCACTAGGGCTGCTAATGCATTAACTTGATATGTGTGTGTGTCTTGGGCTTACACATGGGAACCTTAGAGGTGGGAATGAGGGTAAGAAGCCAGTGACAAGGTAGGGTCAGAGGCTACTAACTAGTGTAGGGCTTCCCATGGATCGGTAATGGTCCATTCTGTGACAGCAGGAAAAATCAGAAACTGCTTTAAGATCAAGAGCCTCTTGTTACAAAACCCTTGAATCTGAGGTAATTCTACTGTAGTGGGGGGGCACCCTCGACAAGTTTGAGGAAGGAGGTCTGGTATCTTCTTGGAAAAGATATGTTGGCATTCTGTATAAGGACTAACATCTGATTGCAGTCTTATTTATGTCTTGGCTGTGAAAAGGGCTAAATATTCTGAATTCCAGTGTACGCTGTTAGACACAATGGGGACATAGCGTGTTGCTGTCATAAATGAAGTAGATCCTATGCCCATTGTGTGGGGGCCTAGGATGGGTTTCACACTGCTACTAATATACCAGATATACTGTATGTGCTAAGTGCCATGCACTTTACTTTGCACATGTTACACAAAAATCCAGCAACTCAAGGTGTTTAATGTTGTGTGGTACCGTACTGTACTTTATTCTAGCATGCACACCCAAATATTGAAATATTGCAACTTGTAGCATTTCAACAACCTAAGTAATGTTGTGTGATACAGTATATCAGATAGGGAATCTCTGTAACTGTAGATTCTCAGTATACATACCTGATATATCCATAAATCCACGAATGAAAAATCAGGGACAAGGCTTAAAATAATTACAGACAAGACAAAAAAAAAAATGGACACAGCTTTTAAAATTGTGATATCAGCCAAAACTGTATGCGGCTTATTGATAATAATAAAAAATGAAGGCAAATTGGACTGTCTGTAATACCTAGACCTAGAGGTCTGAGAATCAAGATGGTGGCCATGCTGGGTCTGCTGTCGGACGCCTTTAGAGTCTGTTAGAGTTTTCTTTTATTTTTATGTTCATTTTAGTTATTTTAACTGTTTTAATCGACCGTTTGTGTTATCGTGTCGCTGTGTCTTGGGATTACTGATTTGTGGAATATTTCGGGATTGTCGAGTATCTTGTGACTCTACATATTTTGTTACCTGAGGGACTGTGTCGGTGATTGCTTGGTGGACTTCAGTTTCCTTTTGCCCAAGCAACCTGTTTTGAGCCGCCAAGTGATTCGTGGATTATTTGGGATTTTGTGACACGAATCAGTTGCTGCCTAGTGTGTTGGTGTTTGCTTGATGGACGTTATTTTCTTTTTACCAAGCAGCCTGTGACTCTGACCAGTGAAGAAGGAAAATCAGTGAGTACATTTTCGAACCACCTTGGAGTCGAGTAGTGGTGGTGAGAAAGTGTTTGAGCAGGTGCTCAGTTTTTGTTGGTGACTGCCTGTAATGAAATAAAGTGCATGTTCAGTCTGCCCTCAAAAGATTCTATGCTCTCTGCTAAGGGAGTTCATGGGCTGGAGTTTGATGGACTTTGGAGCTGACTATACAGATTTGAAAGAATTGTGTATGAACTTTATGTGTTCTGGATCTGTGAGCAGGAAAGATAGTGTGCAGTGAGGTCCAGGAGCAGTGCTGTGCTGTATTGAGGTGGGGGGTCCTCCTCCTTGTGCCTGGGTACCGGACTGTGAGGAATTGCATGGGCTGGGTGAATTGCGAGGGCTATGGAAATCTGTGAGCCCTTGGACCTATACTCGATTGGGTGACTTCCCTGCTCCTTTCTTGTCCAACTTTTGAATTATGGGTGATGACTGTCTGTGACTGGTGCCTCTTCATCCTCTGGCTTTTGCTGGGTGTTTTCTCTGTGGAGATTTACTGCCCCATGGGGGCTTGTGTTTTACCCAGCTGAGAGTCGGCTAAGGTATTCTCTTGCTCCCTTAGACCCTTGGAAATGGCTACAATTGTGGCCTTTCTCTGGATCTTTTGGTGTTGGGTTGTTTTTCTCCTGAGAGCTCCCGGCAGTAAATACAGGGGTTATTCTGAAGGAGTTTTTCAGCAATTGGCAACACAGTATCCCAATTCAGCCTTTGGAGTTCTGGTGGTTCCTGGTTTTGGCTGTATTTAATTCTGGGCCTGGATTAAAAGAGACTGCTGACTTCTCCTTTTTGTGGATTATTTCGCTTTTCTGCCTGGACGATGGGGTGGTGAGAGGACCCTCGTCCATGTACTTACTTATTTATTTTTATTTTGTTGAAAGTTATAGTTCCTTTCCTGGTCAGTGAAGAAGATTGTAATTTTCCCTCTCACCATTTGTGAGAGATCTGGGGGATTTTATAGTTTCATTTCTCACTTACTTGGACTGGAATAATTTAGTTTTGTTTTTATTTGTTGTTATATTATTTTAATCTGGTTTAACTGTCTGGCAGTGAGAGTGCCTTTCTATCCTCTTTCCCCAGTGGTGAGAGGACTGGGGGATAAATTATTCATTGTTTCTTGTTATATTATGGGGGTGAAGTCCTAAGCTTTGTTTGTTGTCTATTTGTTTCGTGGGTTATTTTGTACTAAGGGAGGTTGTCAGGGTCTCTAATTTCAGGGTCTGCGAACAGGGAGGATGACCAAGTGGGGTCATTGCATTGGGGTAGTTGGTACCAGAAGGTGCCTGGGGCAAAACAAAATCCTGATCGTGGTTTCCATGTCTGGTGCCCATGCCAAGGGCAGCACCGATTCTGGTGGGCAGATGGCCTGTGGCCCGCCTGGTTAGTCCAACTCGGACGGTGTTGTGCAATGCCAGGTCCATTAAAAACAAGACAGCAATTATTGCTGATCTTGTTGGTACATTGGACCTGGCTTGCATTACTGAGACCTGGTTGGATGATAACTCTAGCCCCATTTTGGAGGCTATGACTCCAGCAGGGTACTCGGTGTTACACCACCCAAGATTGGATCGTGGGGGGTGGGGTTGAGGTCTGTTTCAAGACCGAACTTGGCCTCACGGAGGTCCTAGTGGGGGGTTAAGTCCTTCGAGTGTATAGTTGTAGCAGGTGTAGGCTTTTGAATCACCCTCATTTACTGTCCACCCAGTGATGGAAGCGATTCCTTCAGGAAGTGGTGGACTTTGTCGTCGATATGGCGTTGAGTAACCCAGATTGATGGTTCTGGGCAACTTCAACACCTGGGTCGACGACGAGCTCTCACAATTTGGTCAACACTTCCTCCAGTTAATGACAACACTGGGCCTTACACAGGTGGTTTCCTCTGCTACACATAAATATGGACACTCTTTGGACCTAATCTTCCTTCTAGGAGTCGAGGCATCCGATGTGGGGTGGAACCTGTCGGGTGGTCAGATCATTACACCGTGGGGTTTAGTTTTGCTCCCTTCTAGAAGACCTGCCCTATGGAGTGTGTTAGGTACCGCCCTTTCTGGGATATAGATCCCCAAGGACTTGTGGCAGTGCTTGACCTCTCATCCCCACATTGGCAAGCAGTGATCCAGAGACCCTCGTGTCGGCCTTTAACACAGCCATTGCGGGGCTCTGGATTTCATTGCTCAGTTCATGTTCGCCCCTCTCCCTTCATCCCAAGTCCCTTGATTTGATGGGACATTGAGGAGATCTGAGGAGACGAGGCGAGGTTAGAGCATTGCTGGTGAAAGTCCACCCTTGATGTCGATGACCTTAGATTGATGGATCATTATTTGGTCTATCAATCTGCAATTACCCGTAAGAAGGCAGAGTTCCTGTCCAGGAGATTGCAGTTGCTCAGAATCTACCAGCTCAGCTGTTTGAAATGTGGACAGACTGTGCAACCCAGCCTGTTTGCAAGTTCGGAAAGTCTTTTCACAGTTGGAGTATGATGAGCTTGCTCAGTTCTTCAGTAAATAAGGTGGCCGACATTAGGGCCGAACTGCTGCCATCACACTCTAGGGGGTTGCCGTGAACCGGTGTGAGATCATGGTGCCTCGGTTTTCCTGGAGTTCCTTGGTCAGCTGGAGTTCATTGATGTTATGAGGATCGTCCAGCATATGAACCCTACGTGCTGTAGTTTGGACCCTGGACCAACCTCCCTAATTTTAGGTTGCATTGACATCATTGGTCCAAACCTTAAGCAGATAGTCAGGTGCTCCCTGGAATCTGGTGAGTTTCCCATCTCCCTGAAGGATGCGGTGGTGACACCCCTCTTGAAAGCTACCTTGGACCCTGACTGTCTCGGAAACGACAGATCAGTCTCTAACCTTCCCTTTGTTGGGAAGATGATTGAGAAAGTAGTGGCTGCACAACTGGAAGACCATTTGACCATCCATGACATCTATGAACCCTCCAGTCCTTTTTTGTAAACGACGTAGTACCGAGACAGCACTGGTTCGGTGCTCAATGATCTCTTGATGGCCAGAGATTGAAGAGTCATTCTATTTTGGTTCTCCTCAACCTTTCTTCAGCTTTTGACACCGTAGATCACATGGTGTTGATAGAATGCCTGAGGCTGTTTTGTGGAATATCTGGAACTGTCTTAAGATGGTTCACACCATTCCTCACTGGGAGATCACAAGAGTTATGTCTGGAGTTTTTCCTCGGATTCAATGGCTTTGTCGTGTGGGGTGCCTCAGGGTTCAGTACTGTCACCCATGTTATTTGCGGTGTATATGCTACCCATCGGAGACATTGTAAGGAGGTATGGGCTGAGGTTTCACTGTTACGCAGATGATACCCAGCTCTACCTTTCTTTTGCCCTGACCAGGAGGGAGCTCTCTTGGTCTTTAATTGCTGTCTAAAAGAAATCCAGGAGTGGATGAATTCTAGCTGGCTGAGGTTGAACTCTGATAAGACTGAGGTACTGGTTGTGGACTCGGGTTGACAGATAGGAGGTCGAGTGCTGGTGTGTCTTCGGAATTTTTCTTGGTCTTGGTTTTCTGGCACTGACCTGGGCCCAGGGCTAACCCCAGTGGGGCTGATGGGATTTCCCAACCCCATTGGAGACCAGATTCAAGGGGCCAATGCAGTGGCTGGCCAGGAGCGGAGCCTGTGAGGTGCCCTCCACCATTTTGTAGTGGCAATTGATTTTGTGCTTTTTCTCCCTGGAGTTGAGTTATGCAATGACACTTGCAGAGTGGAGTGCACACGTGTCCATGTGCTTCCTCCAAGTGTCTGCCCTGACTCCTCCCCTGTCTACAGTGTGGCATCCATGTCATCCCACCTCCGCTAGGGAGCAGACAGGTGCTGACATCTGAAACCCACCTTCTTGTAGAAGGAGGCAGTGCATCAGATGCTCAATCCTTCTCTGCCTCTGCCGAGCCCCGTGGCCTGTGCTCGTTCCTAAACATGGGTCACCAGCATTGCGCCGAGGTAAGGCATCCAGCGCCTCAGCCCTCAGCACCACTGGGCCAATAAGTTATGAGTTTTTAACACATTAACATAGTACTTCATGCCACCAGTACCCATCCCTTCACTCATTTCATCTATTCCTACAGGTAGCTTCTGCATTTACAGAAACTGCTCAAGTCAGTGTAATTGGTAGTCCTATTTTAAAATGGATCCTGCAATTTGCTACAGATTGTATTTAAATGGATGCTTTATGTCTTTGGGCACACTCCCTTATGAAATAGAAGTACAACACAGAAGTGCCAGGAAGTTGGCTCTGTTGGTCACCACTTTGATACCCATCACATTAGTTTTGCAGGTAAACAGCGGGAAATGTTTTCATGCTTTCCTTGCTTTGCAATTGCCTTAATGGTGGCATCTATTACATCCATGCAATGCAGATTTTCTTGAGTTTCAACTAAAATTAAACACCAAAAGTGTAGGAAAGTAGTGTTGGGAAGAAGAAATGAAAAGGCTGAATACTGGATGGCAAGAGCATATGTGGTACAAACTATAGAAGAAGGACATAGAAGTCACACTCAATGATAGTCTTAAGACCTCAGCACACTATGATAAGGTATACAGAAAAAATGAACAGGGTGCTGGGATTCAAAAGGAGGGCCTTCTTGAGTTGGAGAAAGGAAGTGATCCTGCCCTTGTACAGGTTACTGGTCAATCCACACTTGAGGAACTGTGTCCATTTTGGGCCCACATCTGAAAAGGGTAGGGACCTCCAGGAATCAGTTCAGAAAGAGTGACCAAGATGCTCACTGCCCAGCAAGGCGGTCCTATGAGAAGGGACTGGAGGACCTAGGCATGTGCTCACTGGAGACTTGAAGAAAGGGGCATGACTAGAACCTTCAAGTACCTGAAAAGTATCAACAGAATGTACACCCAAGACTGTTTAGGCTTCACAAGGGCAACATTTACAAGGTGGCACAACCTGAAACTAGTGGGAGGCAAGTTCAGTAAGAACACAAGGTGGTACATTCTGTTATTCAAATAATAGATACATTTGAACATGGGTGGGACAGATTCATAGAACTTAGCAGGACTATTGCAAAGGAGGAGGTAGGGGTAATGGGTACAGCCCCAGAGAAAGTGGGTATGGTCTAGACAGCATGCAGTCTAGCAACTACTAGACTGGCACCTTGACTGAGTAGGGACCAGACAGACTAGATGAAACTATGGTCTTTATTTGCCTGCATAATTCTAGATTTCTATGTGATCCCAAATTCTTACTTTAGAACAGAATATTTCTTATTTATGGGAACATCTTTTACTACAGTTACAAACTTACATAAGAAAGATGTTTGTCAGGTGGGAGAGTACTGTCTGGATGCCAGATATTTTTAATAATGTATAGGAGGACCAGTAAGGGGTGGGCAGGATATAACTGGGGAGCCCCCATGGCACTACCTCCTCTTCTTTTACTAAGTGCAAGCATTCCCTAGTGGCCAGCAGTACCCATTCCTTCTCCCTGTCCTGTACCATGCACTTGATGGTGTCTAACAACACTACCTCCCTTTGCCACCCTATGCCAAGCACTCTCTGGTGTCCAGTTGCGCAAATAACTCTGTCCATACCAAACATTCCAGTGGTGTTAAATAGCATCTCCCATCGACTGATGCAGCCCCCATTATTGGGGCTGTATCAGTGGATGGGAGATGCAACCGACTACTGAGGGCTCTATTTCCCATCCACTGATGCTGCCACAAGTAATGATTCCTACTTCACTTTCTGTTGGTCTTTGATATTTCCTTGCTCCACATCCCTGAACATCCTTAAAACATTCCTGGTGTCCTGTGGTACTCAACACCCCATGGCACCCTCTCCCCAGATGACTGGCACTGTTTTCTGTATGAAGTGAGAAAAGGCAAAAGGCAATGGGCACAGAGCATCAGCCTACAGGTGCAATAGAACAATGTTACAGAGCAACAATTCAGCAGTGCAAGAGAGGCAAACAGTGCAATACAATGTAGAAGCAATTCAGCAAGGGATAGCATTAGTGAACAACATTAGAGAGCATCAATTCAGCAGTGCAAGAGAGGCAAACAGTGCAATACAATGTAGCTGCAATTAAGAAGTTATAGCATTAGTGGACAATGTAACAGAATATTAGTTCAGCAGTATAAGATAAGGTGAACTGTTCAATACAGTGTAGCAGCAATTCAACTAGGTATGGCATTAGTGGACAATGTTACAGAGCAACAATTCAGCAGTACAGGATAAGGCAAACTGTTCAATCTAATGTAGCAGCAATTCAACAAGGTATGACATTAGTGGACAATATCACAGAGCAACAATTCAGCAGTACAAGATAAGGTGAACTGTTCAATGCAGTGTTGCAGCAATTAAACTATTAAACAAGGTGCAGAAGGAATGAAAATGTTACAGATGATCAATTCAGTAGTGCAAGGGAAGGGTAATAGTGCAGTGCAGTGTTGCAGCAATTAAACAAGGTACAGAAGGACAACATCACAATCAATTAAGCAATGCAAAATTTTGAAGACAAACATGCAACACAGTGCAGCAGAGAACAATCTATTTGGCTAAAACAGGTTTAGGACCAGTTATTGGAGATGTTGACATACAGCAGGGATTCCAGTGTGTGTATTGGAGGATATTGGATAGTAAGGGAGGCTAGACCAAACACACAGAAGACAGTAAGATAAGACTGACTGGTCTACAGAAGACTTAAAGCAAAGGAGGGAGAATGAGCAGGAACCACTGGAGGAAATGGAGTACTATAGGACACAGCAACAGGAAAGGATGAAGCTCGGGAAGTAGAGGGTTCAGGTAGGGTGGGTGTATCAGGGAGGATGGGAAACCAGCAGTTGAGGTAAGGATCTGGGAATCAACAGGAAGGGATATGGGAAATTTTTGCTTTTTGTGGAGACCAGTATTTCTTCTTTCAAAAAAGAAATGGGCAGTGTGTGTGTGTGTGTGTGGGGGGCAGAAACGGACTGGAGATCAGTGAGAAATGTATGGGTAAATTATTGTATTTTGATGGATTGGCATTAAAGAAGATTTGTGGAACCCTGTCCCTAGGTCCATCCATATTTCTTCCTCAGTAGAAAGTTTTAAAATAAACTTAAAGCATTGCTTTTTCCCAAGCATTTGTTGGAGATTAAGTGGGCATTTTAGGTTTGTCACTTGTTAAAAATGTTTAATTTATTTTGCATTCTGCTAAATTTGAGTTTAGTAATTAATTGTTGTTTTAGATTTTCTTGCAAAATGCTTTATGCCTGGGAAGCGCAATATATAAATAAAAAGCTACAGTATCTTTATCTGTTCTCTTTCTGTCATTCATCTATCTATCTATCTATCTATCTATCTATCTATCTATCTATCTATCTATCTATCTATCTATCTATCTCTCGATCTATCTGTCTGTCTCTCTCTGTATCTATCTACTATATATGGATTGATATTGATGCAGGGGCTTAGGAGGATTGAGGCCAGCAGAAAGGCAGATGCTCAGCAGGAGAAGGTAGTATTCTTCTTTAATTATTTTTAAAGATGGTTTTTGCCTAACACTAGGGATGGGCTATCAATGCCAGATTTTTGTTTGGTAGGGCCACTTGCTGACACAAATCATTGTGAGCGGATTGTTTTCCTGGCACCACAGGTAGGCTTCCCTGTGCCAGTATAAATATTAGGTGCATTGTGTGTCAGCAGTGGATCAACTCATGTTTACAGTCACTTCAGTACCAGTCTCATATTGCTTGTGAAACACTTGGATACAATGTGTATAAAAATGCTAAATAACTGCTTTTTTCTCCTGATACTGAACTAGTTATTGGGTGTTGCTTCCAGGCACCAGGAAGGATTCCGATACTGGCAGAATAGTTTGTGTTTTGTGTGTTTGGTTGGGTGGGGTGGCAGCTCTGAAATAAATGTTTTATGTGTCAGTATTCCTGACTGACAACTCAGTGTGCTGTTTAGAATGCTGATACATATAATATAATACATGGAGTGGTGTGTAATGCAATTGTGCACACACCAAGGTATTGATGCTGCATAAACCCCTGAGAGCAAAGCTTGAGGAGTTTATCTTAGCATCAACACTGAGGGTGTGTAAAATCTGAGTGTACACACCACCCCAAGTTTTATTTTATATAATTGCTGTGTTCATGTTTTTCACCACAGCAATTATATAAAATATGTGCTTTTCTTTGGTGCAGGAATCGGAAAGTCAGGCTGTTTTATTTATTTATTTTTTGAATGAAGAACTTATTTATTTAGTAACTTCTGTAACATTTAATTGAAACAGGAGGAAACACTTTCAAAATAAGCACAACAAGAAAACTTGAAGCACAACAAGAAAACAAGAAAACTTGAACTAGAAAAGCAATAATGCAACTGGCAGAAACTGCTGAACTAATAAACTTGAACAAGAAAAAAGTGTAAATTCCTGTGGTTCCTTTGGCTTCCCTGGTGATGCTGCTCATATGACCTGCAGGGGAGACAAAGGATTCCCCAAGTCTATGCTTGTCTGTAAAGAGGTATCTGAGCTAAAGCAGTATGTGATTTTTATTCTATGGTGGGGTTTGAAACACAGGGTAGCACGAGGTGCTGTGTGGCTCATGATTTCCTCATAGGAAAAGATGCATGTGTTTGCCATTAGAACCAGCTGGTTATAATGGCAAATTACAATCGGCATCTCCTATGGGGAAAAACATGATCCAGTTATTATATATACAATAACATGAATGGTTCTGAGCATGCAGGAACATGACCTTTAATTCACATTTTTTGTAGTCTGGCTTGCTTTCCTCTTCAGCAGACCCAGCGCCATTCCACAGCATTCCTACCTCTTATCTTCAGGGACTTTTATCCTCATGAGCTTGTCTTTTATGATGGGGTCCAGCCAAGCTAGTGCAAACCTCTGTCTTCTCTAGTGCCTTGTAGGAGAAGGTTCCTGGAGTGTCCTCAAGGAGGACCATGGCTGGGTTTCATACCTAAGCATGTTGGAGGATCATCTTTGCTCAGGCCAGCTTCCTCCCTAATGGCTCACCCTCAGGATGTTGGTGTGCTAGGAGGCCCAAGCAGCTGCTGCTGCATGTACTCCAAGCTTTGACTGACATCCTCCTCCCTCACCTGCTATCCTCCTTCCCATACCTGTTAACTGAATGCACTGTCACTTGTGGTCACCAGGTGGCAGTCTTTCAGTTGTAGCAACAGCCCTCTTTCCCTAGAGGAAGAAGACATCCTCTGGGATGCTCGATCATTCTCTCCCTGGCCATTCCCCCATGACCTGAGCTTGTTCCCAAATTCCATTCTCTGGCGTCACAAGCAATAGTGCTCTTCAGCACCGACAGGCCAGCTTAGGAACATGATCTTGTTTTATAAACTATGACATACTGTGCATGCTCAGAACTTTATTTTAAAACCCAAATGATTCAAAAGGGTACCACACTTCTGAAATAGGACTACCAAAAATATGTGAATGGAGGAAAGTAAGCAATAACCCATAACAAATGAGGTGCAGACATGTGTCTTTAACTCCCACAGAAGGGTGACAAAATCTGCCTGATCACATCCTGGAGTAGTTTATGCACTTATGAAATGGTTCATTTGAGCAGACAATGGCTGAATGAGATGTTTTCAATTTCGTTGACAGCCAGCAGTGCAATAAGACACATTTTACTGTATGGTCACATAAAAACATAGAAGCATACACAATGATGGCAAAAGACCATAGTTCATCCAGTCTGCCCATGAAACCCAAACAAACCTGGGACCTATTGCCCACAAGGGGTTCTAACCCAATCTAACCACCCCATGCTCCCTGCCCTACTGCTAGCACCCTGACCCCCCACTCCAGACATGATGTGTTTCAGCGAATCACATTCTTCTTCTCTCATAGCCATTTTGTAAGGATTACTACCCAACCAATTTTAATGACCCCGTCTAGATATTCTAAAGCCTTTATCAGACTTGCAACAGTTGTGCCACATATTGCTTACAAAGTTAGATCACATAAAGGTGATCTAGCTATCAGGCATAATTTGCACAACTTGCAGCACAAGACCTGACACGTTTCAATATCTGACATATGCAGGTATTTCTAATGGTAAAGCAGGTAAAGTGTAACACATATGTCCAGACTTCAGAAAATATCATTTAAATGTTTGGAATTCTTGGGCATGACACAGGCCGCATCTGCAGTTGGGAACTATGCCTGCTTATACCTTTACAAATCTTGCTGCTAAGATTTTATAGTTTCTACTGTAGACCATTCCGAGAAAAGCAACAAGTGCAAGCACAGTTTCTTGTATATCAATGAAGTCTGTATCTTGAAAACCAGGCACATGTTTTATGAAATGTTTAGGATCTGTGGATTCTGGCACCATCTACAAACCATGAAAATGTTATTTTAATTCATTCTCTGGTAAGTGAGATACAAGTGAGCAAAATCTGTATTCTGCATAGAAGTTTCTAGCAAATTCTAACTACAGCATGGAAGCATGATAATTGGAATAAAACTGCACACAAAACAAAGCAAGAAGAAAAGAACACGCAGTTCCAATTGCAATTAGTTAAATAAACTGAATTGTGAATAATGAAGTGTAAGGAATTTGCCAGACATTAAGGGTAGGAAAATGGTTGCAGCATACACATGTTCAAATTTAAGCCAAGGTTGAATAATAAAACAGCAAATGGGAGATAAGTCTACAGGGAATGGAAAGTAAGTACCTTCTCATTTTATATAAAACCCATGTCAGCTCCAGATGAGTTAATTTATTTAACATTGTATACTGCTGGTAGCATCCACAGCAACAGGGTGGGTGTAAATGAGCTTGAACCTCTCTACTTTTTATTATGGGAAGGGGTGGTCAACACACAGCGTTTAAAGAAACAGCAATGAGCTAGTAGAAAATTAAGTTATTCTTTATGTCTGAATTTTTGTATCAATTCCATTAAGCTTCTCTCATATTCTTTACAAGAAATAACTTTAAGTGGAATATGAATACATCTCTTTTAATTTTACCACCAGTGGAAATCTGACTGCAGCTACAAACAGTTCCAGTTACCAGTTCTCTGGTAGCATTTTGACAATCCTTATTGTCTTGGTGGTTCTGCTGATCCTTGTAACAGTGCTGGGAAACATTCTGGTTATCCTGGCCTTTGTGGTTGACAAAAGCCTCAGATCCCAGAGCAACTTCTTCCTTCTCAATCTGGCAATCTGTGACTTTCTCGTGGGTGAGTCCTTGTGATCTTAATTTATGGAACTTGGGCAAAGAAGAGTAGTGACTTGTTTCAAAGTGATGCATGGTAGTGCTTGACAATTGTGTTATGTACATGCTAATGCCAGTTTTACTATGATGGCAGCTGAATGCAAGTGTGTCAGCTGGAAGTACTAGTGTAAAATATGAATTGCATTGCTTGTACTGCTGGATGACCCACTTGAATTGTGTTGCTGGCAGATCAGAAATGGTGATTGCATGAGTTAGCATGTAAATCACCCCACTGAGGGTAATTACAAATAGGTAACACTTCAATAGGCTATACAATATAACACACTAGGGTTTACGTGTACAGTAGCTGATAGTCGCTCACAAAATGTGCAGAGGTTACAGAAAAAATAAAATCTAGCTTCACTTCTCAGTTTTTATTTTATTTATTTATTTAAAAGTTTACCAGGAAAAGCATACTGAGCAGACTACCGACGATTCCAGATGCATCCTGGGGTAGAAGGAACAGGATAAGTACATAAAAGTAAAAATACAGAATTACAGAACACCAAAATTTACATAGGTTTGATACATTTATGTTCATATTGATACAGGATTTTGATGCGGAATCTTGTTGATTGATTTTCTGTTTTTTTCACTTTTTATCTAAAATACTAACTACAGTTGTCACTGGATGTTAACTACATATAAATGGATGTTTGTCAGCAGTTCAAATGTTGGTTACATTCAATAATATCTGGGATCACTATTTTTCTGAAGCAAAATAAAGTTTATTTAAAAACACATGTGATTCTGCTTGTATACCTGCAGTATATTAATAGGAACAAACACAAGTAAAAATTGTCAGATTTTAAAGCTTTCGAAAATACTTGGTAGCAATGTTGCGACATATCAGCTACATTTTAACTCAGTAGCGTACAATAGCATAGTGTAGCATAGCGTATTATAAATTACATTGAAACTCACTCATAGTCTAATCTGTGAAATGTGTACACCTTGATGGTAATTGTTTTTCTAACATCAGAAGATCTGATCAGATAGGAAGAGACTGGTAAAGCCATGACAAAAATATGCTGATCTAAAGATTTGCTACTTCTTCTTACATTTTTAAAAAGGTTTTTCTTTGACTGTACTGCTCATGGATATTCACTGTTATCATGTCATGGGAGACAGATGTGGAGTTTGTTACCCCAATACACCCCAAATTAAAGACATAAAATGCTTTTCTTATAATAACAAATTTAAGTCTGTGGGGAAAAAAACATTTGACTGTCACTCATGGGAATGCCCATCATAATTCAGGGATTAAGATTTATTTTTTTCTGGACTAACCTAATACAAATTGCTGAAGTACCTGTATGAGTTGCTACCAGTATTGTTTTATATATACATATATATATATATATATTAGAGGCAAAACTCCATTTAATGCATCAGTTAGGTTGTTCTATGATGAAAAAGTGAGAAATTCTGGGTTGGTTGAAGCCACCTTGGACCCCCAGCCCAC
This sequence comes from Neoceratodus forsteri, assembly GCA_016271365.2. Lineage (NCBI taxonomy): Eukaryota > Metazoa > Chordata > Ceratodontiformes > Ceratodontidae > Neoceratodus > Neoceratodus forsteri. The sequence goes on from CM057455.1 coordinate 1,189,512,924, forward strand.
CCCCAACTGGCATTAGGGCGCATTTGGGTCGTCGGCTACTCTCACCCCATCACATGTATAAAGAAGCAGAAGTATAGGAGAATAGGTGAGAGTTAGGACTGATGACCCCAACGCGCACCCTAATGCCAGTAGGGGGTTAGGGTGTGGGTCCATGGGGGCTTTCAACCCTAACCCTGAATTTCTTCACTTTTTTCACTGTAGAACAACCCTAACTGATGCATTAAATTGAGTTTTGTGCCTCTAATTTCCCTTCGTTTTGAGAATGACGATGATAATAGTGAATAGAATGCAGTGGAGGGAGCACAGGTCCGACCACGTGATGTCTTGTTACATAGCAACAGGAACTGCAAAGCAAATGCAATGGTAGGCAGATTGTTATGGTAAAGCAACAATAAATCCAACAGAAACAGAAACACAAACACGTATGGAAATGCAAACTGTTACACTCAAGGTCACGGTACCACAATTGTAACTGTTAATGGTAACAGTAACAGTAACAGTTACAATAAAACCAACAGAAACAGAAAACACAAACCCAACATGCACAGGCACGGTACTGCAATTGCAAATGCAAATGGTAATGGTAACAGCAACAATAATGCAGAACAAAACAGAAATGCAAGCTCATATGAAAACGCAAACCATTACACACATGGTGGCATAGGCGGAATTGTGATTCGAATGGTAACAGAAGTGCAACTGGAAACATTAACTGACACAGCTGAGCTGATACTGGATTCAGTCAGTGGCTGGCCATGGTGGTGAGAAGTGGTTTGTGCCAGTCACCTGCTGGGGATGGGGGTGCTGGATGGGCTGGCATGGCTGGGTGGGGTCACTTGACTCCCAGGAATGGGTGGACTTATGTATTTTATGTTGATCGGGGCCGCTAGACTACCAGGGATATGGGGATCTCTATTTTAATAATTATACAGTTTGGGAATGGCCACTAGACTACCAGGGATACAGCGATCTCTATTTTTATTATTATACAGTTCAGGGGCCACTAGACTACCAGGGCTGACTTTTTACTGCATATGTGGCGGCGACTTGTGGTTCGGGGAATGGGTGGGAGGTGGCAGCATGTTGACATGTCTGCAGGTGAGTCTCAGGATCCCCAGGAGTGTCAGTTACACCAGCTAATAGCTGGTGCACCCCATATTGCTAGTGCCTCCGGGGGTCCTTGTAGAATCCCGTCATTGGACTTGTAGCTACCCTTCTAGAATGGGCATGACTGCTGCTGTATACCCCCAGTGCAATGTCTTGGGAGGTTTATGCAGTGTAACTGCTGTTTGGTGCAAGTGGCCTGTGTCATGTCACAGGCCACTTTATGAAATCGCATGTCGCAACTGCTGGCGTAAGTTGCTACAGTGCATCATTCTACTTGGCGCAACTGCTGTTACACCAGGTGTAACCCTTCTAGAATCTGGCCCATCATGCTTACTGGTGATTTGGGCACATAATTATTAACTCAGAAATTAGCACCATATTCTATACACTATCATCATTTCTGGTTCTGAAATTAGCAAGAAAGCTGCCTTAGTTTCAGAGATGCTATCACAACTTAGTTACACCTAGAGTTAAAAATATAATCACTGCAGAAATTCTGCAGACTACCAGGAAACTTTGTTCACAAATCTGATTTCCAGAGTCATAAAGTGAGGTGAACATCAGCATTTCCTCCATTTTAGATTTTATGGCTGGCACATTTAAAACAGCTGAACAGAGATGTGGGAGCATGATTCTCCTACATCCCCATCCGACTGCATAGACAGTCAATGTTTGTAAACGCTTCTGTGATTTGTGGCACCTTGTGTCAAAAGTGTGACTTAGTGGGCACAGCTGTGTCCAAGCAGCAGATGATGCAAACCATTTAGTAGAGTTTGAATTAGAAATTTTGTATTTTATTAACTGTTTCCAGGAAAAGACTTGACTAAGCAAAGCTCAATTACAAGGTGGTCCTGGACAGAACAGCATACAAAGTCAGTTCAAAAGAAACATTTGAGATACCGCAGGGTAAGACAGTCAGTACAAGAGATACAGTAACATTAAAACATAAAATGCAGCATGAATTTACAATCAGAAATAGAAAGCAGGAAAAATATATCTATCTATATATATATATATATATACAGTATATATATATATATATATCTACACACATATATATATATATGTGTAAAATCGGCATATATATAATATCGCACCTTGCAATTCTGCTTAAAGTTGAACCAGCATAACATTCTGTGGTGATTTGCATATGCAGCCCATGATGCTTTGCATTGTGTGGGCATGTGTGATTTTATTTTTGAAACTTGGCTTCCCAGCCAAATGCCCTTTGGGTAACCCTTGCCTCAGTGTTTACGCACAGAGGTTCTTTGTCTCTAAATATTTTTTTATTTTAATGGGTTCACCACAATATAACCCAGACAGACTATCTTAGGGTAGCTGGTTCATTCCACTGGGGTGTCAAACAGACGAGGCATACTGATGAGTCCTGTTAGGATGAAACACATGTCTATGTCATCTGTTAGCATCCTTTGCAAACTGTGTGAGAGGCTTTTCGGCACCATGCAATTCTGCTTAAAGTTGAACCAGCATAACATTCTGTGGTGATTTGCATATGCAGCCCATGATGCTTTGCATTGTGTGGGCATGTGTGATTTTGTATTTTCTTGAAACTTGGCTTCCCAGCCAAATGCCCTTTGGGTAATTCTTGCCTCAGTGTTTGCGCACAGAGTTTTTTTGTCATATATATATATATATATATATATATATATATAATATATATATATTCTATGCAAAAAACTTTGTTAATGCATCAGTTAAGGTTCCTGTACAGTGACAAAAGTGAAATTTGACATTAAGGTTCCCATACCCCACCTGCCCCATGGGCATTGGGGTGTGTGTTGGGTCATTGGTCCTAACCTAACTCCATCCCATGTGTAAACAAGCTGAGGTGGTGCAGTGTAGGAGAATGGGGTGAAAGTTAGATCGACGACCCCAACGCACACCCTGATGCCTGTTGCGGGAGCAGGGTAGGGTGGGCAAGGTGGGAACCCCAATGTTGAATTTCTCACTTTTTTCGCTGTAGAAGTACCCTAATTGATGTGTTAATTAAGTTTTGCATAGAATTTCCATACTTTTTAAGAAAGAATAGAAAAGTAGAAACTTGCACAAGTTGGTGGCTCCCACCACATGATTTGTGTGACTATAGTAACAGTAAGTGCAATGGAAATGCAAGCACAAAGGGTTATGCACATGGTGACGCAAATGTAAATGGTAACACAAAGAGTTAAATGTTTATATCCCTGTAAAATGAAATATTTTCAGGCGCCTCTTTGCATTACCGCTTGTAATGCAGACAGTCAGCCGGCTGGCAGTGGAGTGAAAGGTGGGCTGTGCCAGTGATCGCGGCTGGCCGAAGGGTGAGGGGTGCCGTTGGGCTGGTGTGGATGTGTGGGGTGGGGACCACTAGACTACCAGGTAATAGAAATAATTATTTATTTCATTATGCCGGGGCCACTAGACTACCAGGGATGTTAAAAATACAGGGTGTGGGGGCACTAGGCTACCAGGGCACTACTTAGGATTATATATTTTATTGGGGTGGCCACTAGACTACCAGGGATGTTAATGTTTTACTGTGATGGAGGGCCACTAGACTACTAAGGATAGTTAGTACATCATTTTGTTATGCAGATGGGGCTACATGAAGCCCTGAGCAAAACCCACCATAATTTAACACTCTAGGGCACCCTTGGGCTACATAAATTAATTTAAAAATCTGACCATCTCATCCTCACTCGTGATGCAGATTGCAATCAAAGATTCTTGTGATCAAAGAATTAGTTGGCTCGTGATCAAAGAGCATTAGCGAGCCATGAACGTAAGAATTTAAAAGCTAATAACTCTATTTTTGGATCGATTTGGATGGAAGCAAAGCCATAGCTCGATAGATCAAGGTCCCTGAGTAAAACCCATTGAAGTTTTACTTCAAAGTGACCTCTGGACCGAGATATTTGTGTTTGTGTGATCGGAAAACTGAAAACAAGATGGCAGCCTCGCAGTCAAAGAATTTGAAAAATCCTCAGGGCCAAAGATTCTTGAACCACGAGGCTGACAATCTTTGACTTCCAGGTGGGACGAAATGGCCAGAACCCGATTCTTTGATAGCAAGATATACATATAAATTTTTAAATTGACTTATAATGGGAACTTAAAAGTGGCATAACTTTGAATGGCTTAATACCTGCACCTGCAGAAACTTGAAGAATGGTCAAGGGTTTGGCAGTTGAAATTCAATGCAAAGAAGTGCAAGATAATGCATATGGGGCACAAAAACCCTGGCACAATATATCAGTTGGGGGTGAGGATATAGCATGCACCAAGCAGGAAAGGGATCTTGGGGTTGTCATCTCTGATGACCTCAAGGTAGGAAACAGTGTGACAAGGCATCAGGTAAAGCAAATAGGATGCTGGGATGTATAGGCAGGGCATCACCAGCAGGAAAAAGGAGGTCATAATTCCGCTATACAAGACACTAGTGAGGCCCCACCTGGAGTACAGTGTACAGTTCTGGAGACCATACCTATGTAAGGACATAGACAGGGTAGAGAAGGTTCAGAGGAGGGCAACAAAGATGGTGCATGGATTGCATCACAAGTCCTATGAAGACAGGTTGAAGGAACTGAACATGTACTCCCTGGAGGAGAGAAGGGAGAGGGGATATGATAGAGACATACAAGTATCTTACAGGGAGAAACAGGGTGCAGGAAAACACTATTTTAAGCGAAAAAGATGTTCCAGGACTAGAGGGCATGGGATGAAGTTGAGGGGACGATTCAGAGGAAACATGAGAAAGAATTTCTTCACAGAACGGGTGGTGGACAAGTGGAACACCCTGCCAGAGGAAGTGGTGGGGGCTGAAACAATCACGGATTTAAGAATGCATGGGATAGACATAAAGGAATTCTAGAGGTCAGGGTAAGGAAACAGACTTCTAAGAAAACAAACTGAACTTTAAGCTCAAATGGGCAGACTGGGTGGGCCATAGGCCCTTATCTACCCGACACTGTCTGCTCTTATCTATGTATCTATGTAATATTTTTCACCAAACAAAAGCAGCATGTTGGCCACCAAAGCTCTTTCAAATGAGCCATCTTGCAGAGTGGCACACCACACAACAGCCGTGCAGGGCCACATTAAGAATGCCAAAAGGTGCCTCAAAATGGATAATTCTGCATTTTCAGCATTTTTGTACACAAAGACCAGCTTCCGACTGAAACACAATTTGGTAAATCAAAGATCTACCATGCCCTAACTCTCGATTAAATTTCAGTCAAATCCATTGAATGGGTCCAAAGTTATTAATGACCAAACTTTTGACTTTAGTATGTAAGTGACCGCTGAACCCTAACTATAGTGGCGACCACACCACTATAATATATATATATATATATACAGTATATAATATGGTATGCGGTAGTGCTACCATAGTTAGGGATGAGGAGCCATTTACATGTTAAACCTAAAATTTGACCTTAAAATCTTGCAACTGTTCAACAAATTTGCCTGAAATTGGGCATACACCATCAAGAACTTGGGATCTACCAACCTTTGAACTGTATGGATGTATGGCTATGGAGTTATTAAGTGTGATCTGTGTGAGCGTTTATGTTTTTGGAATTCTTTGCTCATCTCTACAGGTCGCACGGTTTATGTGACTGGTCCGAAATCTTCAGGGAATGCGCGTCAGTCCCTGATGTGCCTTTTGAAGATTTCGAAAAATATTGAACGGCTCAAAAGTTATTCAAAAACAAGTTCTTATTATAAGTCAATGGGAAAAGTTAACAAAAGTTCAAAAGTGTCGCAAATGCAGTTTTTATTTCATAAATGGCCCTTTACTGTCGTAAATCTGCCATTTTGTTTTCAGTTGGTCATCAGAAAATGCTTTGCATTTAAATTTGGGACCTTTAGCAACCTAATTCTTTTTGTATTCACCTAGTCGGACCCTGAGGATGCTAGGCATGTCTTTATTTTGGGGTAAAACACTCCAGAAATATGTTTTCCACATTTCTTGAAAAGTACTTTCATAAAGTACTTTCGCGATTTGTGACACTGTTGCATGAATTTGCGAAAGCTTTCTCAAAGTTCGACAGTACTTTCCAGGCTGTGGCAAAATGACTGCAATTCTTTTGCCACCCTGCTGCGAAAAGAACAGTTTGGTCTTTGGGCTGAAATTTGAGGAATGCTGCCAACATCTCACAGATGTGCCGTTCAGTGTCTTGGTTAAAAAATATTACAGGGCAGCATAGACACGGCACTCCAAGGATGATGCTTTTTCCCATAGGATAACATTACGCGTCCACCCCATTACAGGAATCCTTTTGCCGCCTGCTGCAAAATAACAGTTTGGTCTTTTGGACTGAAATTTGGAGGAAAAAGCCAACACACAGATGTGCCTTTTGGTGGTTTGGTGAAAACATATTAGAGGGAGGCAAAGTTATGGCACTCTGAAGTTCCTTTTTCCATAGGATAACATTACAGTGTTTTCGCGCCTTTCAGGGCCCGTGATCTCAGAAGCAGGTGCGAGATACCAACTTTTCATCGGAAAAATACTTAGCTCCCTAACAGGGCAGTACAAAACTAGCCAGGAAAGTCATAAATTATATGATTTTTGAATTTTTTCCACGTCGTACAGTTCCTGAGATATAAGCAAATAGTATTCCAACTCCTCATTTTCTGCTCCGAGACCCATTATTATGCATACATTCTTTGTACTCACTGGCCCAGATATTCAAACTGTGCCAAAAAGTGCACAATAGCAGAACAACACAGTCTATTGCGCCACATAAGAAGACGCGATATTCAAAAAGGAGCAGGCCAAATTCGCCTACAGCCAACGACTGAATATCGCACCACCTGCACCATAGCGCAACTAGGGAGGGAAGCTGAGCAGATCTGATGCACCATAGTGCAACAAGGGATGTTCAGCTGAGCAGTCCAGATGTGCCATAGCACAACCAGGGAGCCCCCAGCTACAGAGCAATGTAACTGCACAATCAGGAAGGTAGGGGCCCACCACCCTGCCACAGATGGGCACAGGAACACACAGCAGAACAGACATTGTCCCCCCACACCCCAAGCACAGCACAACCAGAGGAGGGTTGGAATAACCACTGGTCCATGGAGACAAGCAACCAACCCACAGCCTGGCCATGGTGCCCCATCACACCAACTGCAAGCTGACTGGCACACAAGGAGGACAGACCACCCTGTGCCACACCATCCCACCAGTGCACAGCACACCCTGCACCATGACCCCAGACACCCCCATGAGCAGTGACCACCACTGCAGGAAACCCCATGCATGCCACCACCCCCATTGTGTCAATGCAACCCTGTGCACCACAGAACCATGCAAGCCAGCCCCACCACGAGCACCCATCGGCAGGTTACAGCACACGGCAATGCAACAACGGCAGACACAGTGCCACCATGCACAGTCCCCGAGGTACTGCTGAGAGACCGACCATGTATTGGCATAAGAGGTACTCCATATGAGATGGTCGTGTCCTTCATAGCACCACCAGTGGTACAGCGCCTGCACAGTATTCCAGTGACACACCCGGCCCACCACTGGCCACAACAGCCAGCACAGACACCCACAGTACGTGGAGCATGCACCATACCAGATGCAACACAGGTCTGGACAGACACCCACCCATACCCAAGGGCAAAACAACACAGGGGCACAATGGTGGCAACTAAGCCCCCATTGTGGGCCCATGTAAGCCATGTACACACAACCCGCAGTCCACCATGGCACTGGAGTGCCAGCCACCCTGCGCAGGCACCGTGGACCCATACGCCACCAGTAGTCACCCGAGCACAAGCCACAGAAAGTGGGCACATCCCCTGCAACACACACAAGCCACAGCATGGAGGTGGGACAATGACCATGTCGCCCACAGTGCCACCTGAGCCAGGCATGCACCACACCAGTGACATGGGCAACCCAGCAAAGTGATGGGTACAGTGTCTGCCCTGCAGGGAATGCCACCACTGACATGACAGCGGACCATGCAGGTCACAGACAGGCATGTGTGTTGGCTGCACAGGCCATGGATGGGCCGATGGGTGCACCATGGACACAGAGCACGCACCATGGACCACTGCACACAGTCATCCAGTGCACAGAGAACAACACACACAACACAGACACTGACTGATATCTACCCCCACACCATAGTCACCTCCACACGGACACACACACATACCCATGACTGCACCACCCCTGATGCCATGCACACCACTGCAGCTGAGCACCATAGCCCACTGCAAATCAGAGACCACCATGGTATTCATATAAAATTCAAATGTATTGAAAATAATATAACACTTAACTATATACAATAATAAAACTATTTACAAGCTTGGAGTGGGGACACAAACAAGGTGGGGGTGGGCAGGGGAAGGGTGGACAAATGGGATGGATAGAAGGGGTGTGAGGGTGGGTCCAGGGGTAGGGAAGTCTGAGACCAAGGGCTGGGTCCACCTTGCTCTGTGGCGCCGCAGTACTCCTGACTCGTCCAGCCTCCTAAGTATCTCCACCGCCTCATGGGTCAGATTCAGGGCTCCCTCATGGTGTCCTGAATTTCCCTTAGATGTCTCGCACCTAGGACAAGGGAGCACATTCAACAGGTATGAATGCACAACCCCATACAGCCTGCCCACTGTGCATGGCATACAGCCATGGGACATACCACTGTGATGGTGTGTGACCACCGTGATCACATCCACAGGACCTGCCCACCCAGGTGCTTACAGCCATGTGGAACTCTGCACTCCCACTGGCCAAGTCACGCACAGCATCACCGTGGCCGCTTGGTGACATGGCTATGTGGTGCAAAGGCAATGGCACAGACAAGCACCTGGTGCACGATGGACCACCAGTGACACACACCAAGGCATGCATTGCCACTGGACAGTGTTGAATGTAACAAGTGGCATGCATGGCAGTGATGTCAATGAATGGTGGCCATGCCCGCTGCCCACCTTGTCACACAGCATGCAATACTAATCATGGATGTCTGGCACTCACCCACATCAGGCCAGTCAGATGGGCGTTGCTGGTCCTCGGCCCGCCTGGCTGCGGTTTCCACACCCTCCAATGCTCTGCCTGCACCTCCGTGAGTTCTTCCGGGCCTGTGGGGACAAAGGAGAGAAGAACATCAGTACATTCTCGAAGCAAAGCCTCCCTGCCCCCAAGGAGTGTGCCCTCCTACCCAGCCAGACCCACCCACCCCCACCCTGTGAACACACGCCAGCCAACCCCACTACGGTCCCTCCTATGTGCTGGACACATACAACACTGTGACTATATGGATGATAAAAGTTTGTTGATGGAACCCCTACCTGGATGTGGCACCATGCCCTCCTGGCACATGACCGCAGTCGGGCCAGTAGCTCCGGCCCCTCCTGCGCAGGTCACCATAGCAGTGCCTGCACTGCTCAGCTGAATAGCCCCTGCCTGTTGCCTCATCCAAGGCAGTGGCCACCTCCTGCCACACCTGGGTCCTTGCCCTATCCAGGAGGCCTCCCCAAGAGGCCCATGGTGTGGCACGACTATGGCTGCAGATTGGCCAGCTCAATGGCACTCAATGGAGCAGCTCTTCTGCGCCATTCCAATAGCTATAGTAGGCTATATGGCTTCCGCAGCGCGGACTCCTCATCGCAGATGCTGCGCTGCACAGCTGCCATTCCCTATCATGCTGTTACTGAACAGCGGATAGAGGTGCACCTATGCCTGAAGCATGGTGCCAAGGGGGCAAAGGTCGGGCACAGGGTCAAGGGTCTCTGGCAGCAAGGCCACGCACAGCGCCATTGGATGACAATCGAGTAGCATGATTGGCTGCCTGTGTGCCAGTGCCACAGTGGACTATCGAGCAGTTGGGCCATTGCACCTATGAAGGCCCAGTGCCACAGCACCATGTAGTGACCATCACTTAGCACCACTGGCACAATGGTGCCGTGCCCTGCATTGCCTACCATGCACAGCAAGTCATCGGCGTGGCAGACGCCTGCATCAGCAACCGGGCATGCGCACTGGGTGTACCACGCATGCCACAGAACTACGCCATTGGCTCAGCACGCTTCAACACAATTGCGCAAAGCACAACAGCGCCGATATTTCAGCCATCATATGCAAATCATCCGATCAACCATTCAATGGTGCAGCACTACAATTTGCATCTAATTAAAGTTGCTCCTCAGCTCATTTGCATGGATTGCGCTTATAAAGGTGTGACAATGTGCTGCAGTGGCCATAGTTGATTACTGCAGTTTACTGGTGAGTTGCATGCTATTTGGGAGTGTGGACTATGGATTCAGGGACATGCATGGGACTGCACAATCACAGGTAACAACTGCCATTCTTACAGGCTACATAATGACCGAGCACATTCTTGGAGAGGAGGACAACAGTGGTGGGAGGAGGAGGAGGCCGAATTTTACTAAGGTCGAAACTGAGGCCCTCTTGAGGCCTACCTGGATCAGGAGCCACTGCTCAGTGGACGGCGGGCACCCTCAGGCCCGTGCTGCTGCATGGAAGGAGGTTGCACATGCCATGAACCTGCATGGCAGCCAACAGCGCTCTGTGCAGGAGTGTAAGAAGAAGATGGGCACAAACTGGAGGAGGGTAAAGGAGAAGGTGGCTGCCATCAGGGCAGCACATGCTGCAACAGGTGGGGACAGACAGAGGTGGTACAGCTCACCCCAGCGGAGGACAGGCTTGCTGGAAGCATGCACTGACGTGCAAATGAGGGTGTTTCGGGTGGTGGCTTCCAGACGGGTGGTGGCCCATCACTGCATGGTAAGTCATGGTCTGTCTAGGGGGCAGGTGAGGTCACACGCAGTAACGTGACTTTGCTTTCCTTACAGATCCTGAGCATCTGCATGGGTCAGCGGTGGTGGGCCTGTCCACCGGACAATTGGATGAGTCGGAGGTGGGACCATCCACCTCCACAGATGTCTGTGGATCAGTACGACAGTGGGCTGCCTGGCTGTCCACACTGATGTCATTGAGACAGGTGTGGAGGAAGCCCTGTCTGTGTCCCGCGTGCTGGTGTCCATGGATGCCAGCACACTGTGGCTGTGGCCGGGCAGAGTCCGCACCAGTGATGATGACACGACCGTCTTGGGCAGTGACATGTGTGTTCCATGGATGGACACAGCAGGGCATCGCGCCCATGGCTGTGGGTGGTGCCGCCGTGGAGGCCTGCATGTCAGCACAGTCCCAGGCTGTGCCTGTCAGCACCAGTGGGGCAGCACTGGTGTCTGTTCAGGACAGTGGGACTGTTGCAGCCACTGCGGTGGCACCACTGAGCCCTGGGGTGGGCAGCGGAGGGCAGCATCAGCAGTCGCCCACTGGGCTTGGGGGTCCAGGGTTCAGTGGCGGCATCTATGCACTGCCTGTGGACATGTCCAGACCTGGTCCTGGTGCGCAGCACCCACCCTCAAGGGTGCTGAACATCAGGTCCTTGCACACCGTGAGGGACAGGATGCCAAGGAAGCTGATGACCTCTTGGACGAGCACACCCACCTGCAAGCATCAGTCCAGCAGCAGATGTGGCTTGCGACATCCGTGGATGCACTGAGTGTGTCTCTGGAGTGGGCAGAGGAGCATTGCAGCAGGCGCCGAAATGATCATGGCACAGATGGACCGTTTGCGGGAGGATGTGACCACTGCCATTGACAGGCATGCATAGGTGTTCATTGCTGTCATGGCCACAATGGGACACACAGTCAGGTACCCATGTATCGTGGACACCATGCAGTGCACTATCCACCCCATTCCCGGTGTCGTGTGACTCCCACCCTGTCGATGCTGCTTTCAGCTGTGGGCATCCCGAGCACTCCTGGTGCAGGCATGTTCGGTGTGCTGCAGACCCCTGCACGGGCATGGTTGTGTTCACACAGTGGAACCCCTGGGGACCATTGGTGCCACCCATGAGGCCAGTGGTCAGCCTGCCAGTGCTGGCGGTCAGCAGGGCTGCCCACGCATCTGTGGTGGATGTGGCACTGTGTCATGGGACTGACCTGTCTCCCAGAGTGGCTACTGTCTGGTGCTGTCCTGTGTGCATGTGTGTGTCAGTGGGCAGTGCAGGTGATACCCAGCCCTGCCTTGGACACACATTCCACCACACCATCCCGGCTGCTGTCCGCGGTTGCGGCGTGCATGATGATACCTGCATTGCGCTGTACACCAAAGTACAATGGTGCTCAGCATCAGACACACGCACATGGACAAGCAGTGGTCATGGTGGCCTGTGGACATGTGTGTTGCTAGGGTGTGCATTCTGGGTCGGTGTGCCTTCTGCCCTCTGTGCATGTTTGCTGCATTGTGTGTGCGCGTGTGTGTGTCCTTGGTGTGGCATGTTAATCCTCACCCATCCCTCACTGTGTGTGTGTGCCTCTGTGCCCTGCCACTTTCCTTGATGGCATGCACCACTAGTGTGGGTTCCTGCATGTTCGTGGGTTGTGCCTTGGCCACTGGTGGTTGCGCATGGCCCCATGACCATGACTTACCTGTGTTGGCTGAAGTGCTCCTCCGTGATGGTGTCCTGGTGCAGATGTGCCACCTGGAACAGTCGGGGTCCCGTCGGCCAAGGGGTGCTGCCCATCACCATCATCACTGGATTCCCCATCGTCCTGATCGCTGTCCTCCTCTTACGACCTGTCGGCTATCCCACATTCGTGTGGCCATGTTGTGCAGGATGCAACAGGCCAGGAATATCCCACAGGCCTTTGAGGGCTGTACTGTAGGCACCGCCAGAGGTGCCTAGGCAACGGAAACGTGCCTGCAGCATCATAAACACCGCTCAATGACATTACATGGTGGCGTGTGCCTTATTGTAGCATTGCTGTGATGGGGTCGTGGGCCGCGGTAGGGTGTGAGCAGCCAGGGACTGAGTGGGTATCCACTGTCACTTGTGTGTAGAGGGTGGGGGTTAGTTTGATGATCAACATCACCCTGCCCCAGGCCATGTAGGCCACTACCCATGCCACCTCTGGCCATGCCCCCCAGGCCCTGTATTTGTCCATGTGGTTTGCATACTCACCCACTAGGCTGCCAGTGGTGATGTCCCCACTCCCAATCTGTGGCACAGTGCTGACTGGTGCCAGATGAAAGAATCATGTGCTCCCCAGGGTGTATGGCACAGACATTGATGATGCGCCCCTGGCTTGCACACCACCTGGCAGTTGATGCTGGCATAGCCCTTCGATTTATGTATGCAGCCCCTCAGGGCCAGGTGGTGTGCATATGGCCACATGGGTGCAGTCTATTGCTCCTAGCATGCCAGGCATATGTGCTGCCCTGTGGAACTCCTGTATGTTTGCTGTGCATTCTGCCGCTGTGCTGGGGGAATGGATGTACTCCTCAGCATGTGGCAGCAGTGCGCTGAGGAATGGGTGAGGTGGCATGACATGGCCAACTGGGTTATGCCTGTGGTGTCCCCAGTTGGTCTCTGGAAGGTACGTGGCGAGCAGGCAGATGCAGGCTGTTACCTTGGTCTCCACTGACAGGGCATGGCTCCGTCGTGTGGGTGCCTGCATCACATCATTGCACAGGTCACAGAGCCACCTCAGAATTGCCCTGTTCAGGTGGTACCAGCCCACAATCTCAGTATTTGTGTTCAGCTCAAGCTGGTGTGGGCTCGGTACTGCCTGCTGGGGCATACCGATGTGGGCCCTTCCACCGCCACGCCTGCTGCCCTCCTCCTTCTCACCCACCTCATTACGGCCTCCATGTGGAAGGTGGCACTGGCCATGTCTCTGGCTTGTGTTCACCCCTGGAAGCTGTTACTGTATCCCCATCCTGGCTACTACCTCCCCTGCGCCGGGTACTCCTGCCTGTGCTGGCCTCTGTGCTGTGTGGCTCCCACACCTTCCCTGTGCCTGGATGTTCACTGTGGCATTTCCCTGGCCTGCCCTGTTCGTGCCACCTGCCCTGTCTGTCTGCCTCTGCCTCTGCCTCATGTGGCTTCCCCTGCGTTCTTGTGCCTCTTCCTTGCTTTTTTTATTTTGGCTCATTTCCACTATGGCTCAACTTCTGCTTGCTCCACTGTTGCGCGATTGCGCAGTTTTTGAATATCACACTGCACCATTTATGCATGGTTCCTCCCCTTCAGCTGTGCATGCCTTCATTATCATGCGCTGTTGCTCAGCATGATTTCGGAGCTCAACTGCCTCCTGCTGAATATTGCAATTGGCGCAATTCGGACTTGCACAGGTGCAACCCTATTGCACATGGCTCAACTCTTTTGAATATCTGGGCCACTGTCTTTCTCTATGCAGCTTTTGGGGAAAACCAGCCTGTGCACTTACATTACTGTTACCCTTACCGCTTCTGCTTGTGGTTCTGTACCCATTTTGTTTACTGTTCCCGTCCTATGCCACCATGTCGTTAGCCTTTGCGTTTCATTTTCACTTGCATTTGCATTATTTTAACCATTTGTGACTACAGTACTGTTTACCTTTGTGTTCAGCTTTGCATCACCATGTGCATTACCATTTGCTTTTACGGCACCATGTTACTATGTGACAAGACATCACATGGTGGGAGCATGAGGCCTGAAGGGCCCCTCACTGCCCGCTACATTACATTCACTATTTCTCAGACTAATTCTCAAAAGAGGAAATTAGAGGCAAAAAAATCAATTTAATGCATTAGTTAGGGTTGTTCCACAGTGACAAAAGTGAGGAAATTTGGTGTTGGGGTTGAAAGCCCCTAGGACCCCCAGCCCACACCACAACTGGCATCAGGGTGCACATTAGGTTGTTGGTCCTAACTCTCACATCATTCTCCTATACCTCTGCTTCTTCACACATCTGATGGGGTGAGAGTTAGGGTCGGCAACCCCAATGTGCACCCGATGCCGGTTGGGGGTGTGGTTGGGGATTCTAGGGCTTTCAACCCTAACACCATATTTCCTCACTTTTGTCACTGTAGAACAACCCTAACTAATGCATTAAATGGAGTTTTTGCCTTCAATTATATATATATATATATATATATATATATATATATATATATACTGTATATATATATATATATATATATATATATATATATATATATATATATATATATATATATGTGTGTGTGTGCAGTGAAGATTGACAGGATGAAACCAGTTCTGCAGCATTTTGCAGCACTCTGCAGCATGCTGCAGCAGATACTGAGGAAAACAATGTAATGTCAATGGTAATTAGTCCCTTTTGTTGTGCAGGAATTTGTGACATTCACTTCATCCTGGCAGTGTCACAGTTTCCTGCATGGCAAAAGGGCTTCATTTCCATTGAAATTACATTATTTACTGCAGTAACTCTGCTGCAGCATAGTGCAGAGTGATGAAACAGTGTGTTTCATCCTGACGCACTTCACTGTATATATACAGATGTGTCATTCATGATGAAGTGCAGTAACTTGCAGTAATGACATGTCACAAAATTGTTCATGACAAAAGGGTTTAATTGCCATTGACTTACAATGGCTCTTGCAGTAAACTGCAGTATTCTGTGATATTCTGCAGCATTTCTGCACTTCATTCTTAGGCTTGACACATCTGTGTATATATATCTATATCTACAGATGTGTCAGCCACAATGAAGCGCAGTAACTTGCAGTAATGACATATGTGTTTTTATATATATATATATATATATATATATATATATATATGCTGTATATATTATACGGCATGATAGTGCCCTATAGTTAGGGTTGCACGGCAACTTCTACTTTATGTTAAATGCAAAATTTTACATTTTAATAACTTTGCAACCATGTGACCAATTTGCCTGAATTTTGCATGCGCTGTCTGGTACCATGGATCTCTTGATCTGGTAAGTGCGTTCCAGTCAGTGGTGCAGTTGTGGAGCTGCGGTGCAAATAAATGTGAAATTTACCATTTTGTTCAAATTCTTTGCTCATCCGTAAGTCTGAAACAGTTTGGGAGTCTGGTCTGAAATTGTTAGGGTATACTGAGTCTGGCTCACTGATGTTCCTTTTGAAGGTTTGGTGAAAAATATTAATCTGTTCAAAAGTGATTAAAGTTTAGTTTCCATTATAGACTATGGGAAAATTAGATGTCTGGTGTGAAAGCACTTTTTGCTTTCATGAAAGCACTTTACTGCTGCAAATGGGTTCAGTGGTGCTGTGCTGCTGCCATTTTGTTTTCAGTTAGCGATAGGTAAAAATGATATAACTCAAAAATACTGCCCTTTGTAAACACCAACAGTTGTGTTTACCTAATTGGGGCTCGAGGAACAATCCTGGCATTAGATTTTAAAAATAATGCTCAGAAATATGTTTTTTAATTTGGCCATTGAAGTGTCGCAAATTTGCAAAAGTACTTTTGGGAAACTTTCACAAATTATGAACATTTCACAAAATTTGCAAAACCTTCATGAAAACTCACAAAATTTGTAAAATGTTTGCAAATTTGCCATACTACTTTCAAAAAATACTGTTTCTTTGCCACTTCATTGCAAGAAAAGGGTTAGGACTTTGGGCTAAAATTTGCATTGTAGAAAGGGCTTGCACCACAGATGTGCTTTTTGCTGGCTTGGTCATATGATTTACATCAGTTCCAGAGTTATAACATTCCAAAGTGTAGAAATTTCCCATAGGATAACATTGTGGTTGTCATGGTACCTTTCTGCAGCTAAAATGGTTTGAGATACTGATTTTTGTTAAGAGCAGAAAGTGTGCAGATTGCCAGTCCTTGATTATAACTGCAGTGGAATTTTTTCCAGTGATCCTATGGTTACTGTGATATTGTGCAATTTTCAGCACAAGGGTTACTTGGAATGTCTCTAGGACTGCCCTCTGTCTCTATACTTATGGATATATGGGATCATAGGGCCCAGAGGGCCCTGAAACTCTACATATGGATACCATTATGAAGTAATGGGAGCACAGGGCCCTCCATTATGCAGTAATGGGAGCACAGGGCCTGGAGGGCCCAGTACTCCACAGGAGATGAGGTTTCATTACAATGCCTCTACACTTATGGATAGATGGGTGCACAGGGCCCATAGGGCCTTGTGCTCCACAAATGGATACCATTATGAAATGATGGGAGTGTGAGGAGATGGGGTTTAATTACAATGTCTCTACTCTTATGGTTACATAGGTGAAAATCAGAGACAATTACATTATGCATGCATGGGAGTAGGCCCTGTCCTCCCACAACACACTATGGACTGATGGAGCACAGGGCCTTCGGCCCTGTACTTTGACAACCAAATAAGGATAAGATTACACTGTCTTAAAAGGAAGGAATTAATTGCAAAACTCCATTAATGCATCAGTTAGGGTTCCTGTTACAGTGACAAAAGTATGGGAATTTGGTGTTAGGGTTACCAACCCTACCACCCCACCCCACCCCACCACCCTCCTCACACCAACAGGCTTTGGGTGTCCCTTGAGGTCATCAAACCCAACTCTCACACCATTCTCCTATACTGTACCATCTCTGCTTCCTTACACATGGAATGGGGTGAGAGTTAGGGTCAGTGACCCCAAGGCACACCCGATGCCTGTTGGTGTGTGGAGGTGGAGAGAGCGGAGTGGGTGGGTGGTAGGGTTGGTAACCTAACACCAAATTTATACTTTTATCACTTAACTAATACATTAACAGATTTTTTTTAATGGAGATATATATATATATATATATATATAGTGTCTCTGTGTATCAGTATATCAGTGTACCAGTGTCAGTCGCTCAGCAGGTAGCACATTCTCCAATGAGGCTAGGAGATCAGAAGGCTGTGGGTTCTATCCCCACACCAGGCACTTGTGTCACTATCCCAATACTGACACTGTAGTACAGCATGAGAGGGTGCTGCACTCCTGATGTGCCATCTTTTGGATGAGATGTTAAACCATGGCCCCTTCTGCCTGTTCTGGTGGTTGTTCAGGTGGACATGAAAGATTCCGTGGCACTTCTTGAAAAGAGTAGGAATTTTTATTGCAAATCACATCAATATTTACAAGTTTACATAGTCACAAAGCATAATCAATACTTCTGAAAAAAACAAATGTACAATACATGAAACACAAAATATCACACATATACACTACCCAGAAGATACACAGCACTCTTATCTATATCAGGATGGTATATCTTCCCTTTTATTTAATATTTATACTAGCCTCTAACCACCTGGGTCTAAATTCTGAATACTCTACTTATATTTTATAAATATAGCAAAATCTTTCCACCAGTGAAATACTTTAGTTGAAGTATATACTGCTTTGTCTTTTCATAAACAGAATGCATGCCTGCATAACCAATATACTCAAAGTCTCACAGGACATCAATCTTTCTTGCAGGACCCACTGGCACCTCTACTACCACAAGTAAAATTTTATACCGCAAAAAAAAAAAAAACTATTACAGTGCCCTGATCATATTTGCTAAGTAAATGATGAAAAAACACATGACTGATAATCAAGCATTTATAACACACAACCCCATTTCCAGCTAAAAACCCCAAATATAGCTAGCATTTGAGCAGCTAAACAAAAATGTTCCATTGTTTCTTCTACTGCTTGGCAAGTGAGATAAGGACAATATCTCTCAGTTTGCATTTTGTGTTTCGCATTCCCTTTAAAATTTAGTCTGCCATACACAGACAACCATAAAATCTCCACGTGTCTAGGAATCCTTTCATTTTTAATTGGTTTAATACCATTCCCTTCAGGGCATCTGGACAATGTTTGAATTCAGGCTTGGAGGATATATTAAAATCATTATTTGCTGATAAAGGCAGAGACCTGGCTTCCCACCTACCAGTGACTTTGAGAGGGCCCATTTAAACAATTTCTGAGCACGAGGCTTAAAATAAACAGGAACCACCACCCAGGGACAGTTTTGTGGGAGAGTCCTCCCAACTACTTAGGTAACTACCTGATGTATTTTGGAGCCATAAATAGTGTAAAGTAATAGTGGGTTGTGAACCAAGTCTGAGATTTTGTGACAAAACCCCAAATGAAAAAATATTATAGGGTCTATCATCCCTAATCCTCCCTGAGCCTTAGCTAAATATCGAAACAGTGCTTGATGGGGTTTAATCTACTGCCACATAACACAGAAAAAACAGGAGTATAACCTAATTTCTCTCTGCAGAGGTGGTGTGGGAATATCATTGTCACATACAGCAAGCAGGGGATTATGAATCTTTTAATAATATGGATTTGTTTTATCTTTGAAAGTTTCCAACCCTTCCATCTTTGAACTTTCTACCCCCAAAACTGATTACCAATTTTCAATCAGGCAATTTTGTGAACCAAAAGTACCCCTAATATTTTAAGAGGTTCTACTGAAAATGTATACCATTGATATATACTGGGTCAGGAGAGGGAGCCTATGAACAGGCCTCTTGATTTATCACGTTTAATTTCGAGTTGGATACAACTGCATAGTGTTCTGTCTCTTGTAGTACCATAGGAATCTGTAAAACATCAGATAAAAAACACATATATCATCAGCATAGGCTTGAGCAACCTAAGTATCCAGGGATTGATCTCGATAAGCCCCTTATAGTGGCAGATGAATTTAGTTTACGTATCAGGGATCTAATTAAACGAGCATTTGTCAATGCCAAATTTTTGCTTGCTGATATTAGCATTGGATGTGCAGGAATTAGACAGATGCAGAATAGGAGTGGCAGTGAAGTACTGAACTCATGCCAATCCCACCTCCACCCACGCAGAGAGGGACAGGCATTGGGGTGTGGCTGTGGGTCGTTGCCCATAATGCTCACGGCATTTCACCTAACCCTATCCAGTAGACACCAAGTGTTGAGGTGTGCCTTGGGGTGTTTGGCTACAGTCACCCATTTCATAAGGACATGCACTGAAATGAGTGCAGTACAGAAGAATGGGGTAAAGTCTGGGGCTGAAAAGTGCAAGGCACACCTTGATCCTGTCACTGCCTTCAGGGTGGGGTGGAATGGCATAAGCATTACAGCTGGTGATCCAAAGTTACACCTCTGATGCCTGTCAGTCTGTACAGGGTGTGAAATTATGGTTAGAAACCCTAATGCCCCAGGTGTGTGGGCATTTGCACTACAAATTTTCAACATGGCCTTTTGTGACCCCCACCTCATGAAAGTATTTGGGAGCTCTTCTCATGAACAGTGGCAGTGTGACTTTGTTAATGTGTACCGAACATCGAGTTCCCACAGCGACCGTGCCATTCTGCACCAGATGTGAGAAAACACAGATCAGGCAGGATGTGAAGAATGACAGCTGTACCATCCATAGGGAGGTGTGAAGAGATGGCAATGTTGAAAATCTGTAGTGAAAATATGAAAAATGCTCGCAGTTCCAAACATATGTAGAAACTGTGCAACACATGCTTGTACCACAGTCATTTAGTGGAATTATTTCACCAAATTTTCAACATAGGCATTTTGTGACCTCTGCTCATGAACACTGTCACTATGATTTTCTTAATCTGTCTGAAACATTAATTTCCCACAGCGACCATGCCATTGGCGCCAGATGTGCAAATGCATATTTTGGGCAGGATATGAAAAATTACAGCTGTACTCTTCTTAAGGATGTGTGGCAAAATGCCAATGTTGAAAATCTGGAGTGAAAATATTACAAATTTGCAGACTTCCGAGCATACATGGAAACTACACAACACACACTTGTAACACAGTCATTTATGGACTTTTGTCACTAAATTTTCAACGTAGGCATTTTAGGTCCTGTGCTCATGAACAGTGTCATTATGATTTTCTTACTGCGTCCTGAACACTGATTTCCCACAGCGACTACGTTATTCTGCACCAGAGTGTAAAACTCATTTTAGCCAGGATGTGAAAAATGACAGCTGTACTGTTCATAAGGAGGTGTGGAAAATGCCAATGTTGAAAATCTGGAGTGAAAATATTACAAATTCTTAAAGTTATGAGCATGCATTGAAACTACGCAATGCATGCTCACAACTAATCATTTTATGAACTTTCACCACCAAATTTTCAACATAGGCATTTTTAGGACTTCTGCTCATGAACAGTGTCACTGTGATTTTCTTAATGTGTCCCAAACACTGATTTCCCCACAGTGACTCGCTATTCTGCCCGGAGTGTGAAAACACATTCGGTCATGATGTGAAAAATGACAGCTGTACTGTTCATAAGGAGGGTGGAAAATGCCAATGTTAAAACTCTGGTGAAAATATTATAAACTTGTGAAGGTGCGAGCATGCGTGGAAACTCCATAGCATAGCTCGCTCATAAAGCAGTCATTTTGGATTGTTTCCATGAAATTTGCATTATAGGTTTTTGAGAGCCCACCTCATGAATACTGGCACTGTTGTTTCATTACTCAGTCCCAAAGGGTGATTCCGTGCAGTGACCATGTAAACACCTTTTGGGACCAAATAATGCCATGACAGTGGCTGAATTCATAGGTGGTCCCAATAAAGCCATGTTGAAAATTTGGTGCCAAAATTCCCAGAATACCTGAGATATGCACCAAAGTTGAAAAATCCTGTTTATGCCATTATACAGCTTACGGCATTTCTTCAGTTCGGTCGGCTTTGAAAGTGCAGATATGTTCCTGGTCCACTGAAGATCATCGTGCTGGGCTCTGGAGGCCACCAAACTCAACGAGGACCATTTCTGTTTTACAGGTTTAAAACAAACCCAAAAATTGTGGGATTTTTTACAGGGACATTTGACACGCTGGGATGGGCTCCCAGCACACCACCTGAGTGTTTTTTTTTGGGGGGGTTGTGGCCAACAGGATTAGGCACCTCATCTGCACACAACAAATGGGGACATTATGCCGATGGGGAGTGGGCTCCCACATTGGCAATTGAACTGGGAAGGGAGGACTGAAGCCAACAGGATTGGACCCCCGTCAGCAAAGAAAGACTGTTGGGGGCACATGATGCTGAGGGGATTAGGCATCCTCAGCACAAAAAAAATGGGGGAGGGGTTACAGTATGCCAACAGGAGTGGGCTCCTCTGTCGGCAAATGAACTGGGTTGAGGATGGGAAGGTACCACCCTGCAATGATGGGTCGCTCCCTCATTGCAGCGCCCGGATTCATTTCAAGGTGGTGGCAAGCTGGCTGAACTAGTGTCAGCAGCAGTGTGCCACTGCATTGGGAAAGTGGACCAAGCCTCAAAGACACTGGGGCCATTGGCCCCCACAATACCACACCTCCAAAATCCCGCTCTCCTGAGCTGTAACAAAATGTTTCTTTGCATGTGCACAGGCAAACATAAAACATACAATAGGGAACTAAGAGGCATCCTTGCCTTACACTCGATGCAATTTTAATAGGTGCAAATACAGTACCCCTAATAATGGGATGTACTATAACTGAAGAACAGAGCAACTGTAGCCAATTTACATACTCTTTTGGAATTTGAGAATGTTCTAGGGTGTGGAAAATAAATTGGTGGTGAACTCTATCAAAAGCCTTGCTCTGGTCAATGAAAGTATACATCCCTGTTTCCTGATTTTTCTAGGTATTCAATTAAATCCCTAATGATCATCAGTGCATACTGAATTTTTCTAGTGGAATACCACAACGTTGTGATGAGTAAATTAAAGCCTGTGCTACACTCTGTAGTCTGCTATTCAAAATTTGGTAAAGGATTTTAAAATCAGAATTTAATAGTGTAATGGGGCTTCGTTCCACCACAGATCAGGCATGCAGCTGAGAATCTAGCTCCATAGCCGACCCGCTAGAAATCCCTCAATAAAACTCTTAAAAATCAATTTGTGCCTAAAAAGAAGACAAATGGCAAGTGGAACTATGGCTAAAGAGAAAGGAGCCAGACCCTGATCACAGCAAGCAAAAGCGGAGTAAAGATCGACAGATGCTCAAAATCCCGCCCTGAACAATGCGATAAGCTCAAACAGCATGGCGGACCAAATGGCAACCTATGATACCGACAAGGAGAGGGACAGACTCACCCGCGGAGATTTGATGTCCTCCTCAAGGAGATCAAGGAGATGCGGCGGAAAACAAGGCAGAGTTTCATCAATTAAATCAGAACATGCAACAGGTGGAACATGAGGTACAAGAGTCGGAAGACCATATATCCCAAACCGAAGATAATGTTCTGCATATCAGTCAAACAGTTTCGCCTTATGCCATCATGTCATAGAGCTTGAACATAAATGTACTGACTTGGAAAGATGTTCTCGAAGAGACAACCTGAGGCTGCATGGTCTGAAAGAAGGAGTGGAGACAGGCCTAATGTCTGAATTTATTACGGACTTACTGAAAGACATATTGGAACTACCAGCTACTTATGAGCTAAGAATCGAGCAGCTCACAGGCGTTAATGCCCAGACCGAAAGATAATACTGCACGCCCCAGATCGGTCATAATCAAATTTAGTAGTTTTGAACAAAGGAAGACATACTTAGATGTGCTTGGCAAAAAGAAGTCAAATACTTGAGATCGAGATGATTTTTGACCAGGACTATCCCACTATTATCCAAGGCAATGCTTGGAATACCGCTCAATATTGAAATCTCTGAGGAAAACCAAATAAAGTTTCAAGCCCTACCTGTCTCACCTCAGAATCCACTGGAAGGAAGGCTCTGCGAGTGTATGACACAGTGCAAGAAGCAAATGCAGCCCTCTAAACATGGTCTGGACCTCCGTGCCTTTAAGACCACCATTGCAGAAATGGAGAGAACTTGAGGGGCTGTGGGAGAAAGCTTCATCGAGGAGACAGAAACAAGTTCCTAGCCAGTTTGCCACAAACACTAGCTCACTGCTGCTGGACTTAATGAAAAACTTCCAGGAAACATGGACAGCAAAGATGGCGAGGAAGATGATAGCTGAAGGAGAGGTCTGCAATGTGCCTCCAGTAAGCTTGTCTCGAATAGGTTGTAAGACACTGTGAGATTTCTCTGTAGACTGAAGAGAGGACACACAAGTTCTCACTCAAATATATAACCTAAAATATTATTGCCTAAGCAAACTAGATACAAATAGGCAATAGGGTCTTGAACTGTGTCGACTGAGGTTCCTCCTTTGCCCCTCTCTCGTTGCAATTAATTAAGGCTGTTTAAGGACATACTGAGTTTTTCAAGGTAACTATTTAACAAGTGAGAAGTCTGAATGAAGAGACTAAAACAACATTGCTCTGTGGGGGATCAAAGAAAGAGATGGGAAAGTGATATGCTGCTCTCAATGAGGGCCTGGAAAGAATACTACACAGTTTAAAATTAGTAAACCAGTTTAGACAGAGAACTGTTTGTAGTGGATGATTACAATTAGAGTAGACACTTAGATAAGGGGCACTGCCAATACTGAATGTTGTCTGGAGGGATGAATATGGAAATCTTATAGAGTATACTGTTCTCTGTGAGACCAAGGAGGATTTTAAAAAGAGTGGGTCGACTGGGAGGGTGGCAAAAGAAACTGCCCTTAGGAACACTAATGTGCCTTGGTTCACTGGTACATTACTGTATTTTGAGCTCTACCATTTAAGGTTGGACTCAGGGAAGGGTCCTTTTCAATAGGAAAACAGTACCCCTTTCGCCACTTCCCCAACTATCGGGAGGGCAAAAGGCCTTGCACTGCTAGGCCTTCTTCCTGGAAGTTCTCTGTTAGTTTAATTATTGTTAAAAGTACCCTCTTTGGTTTTATAAAATGTCAGCCGGTATAAGATAGTTTCAACGGCTTTGTTAAGGATGTTATAGGTATAGATACTGCTGTCCTATTTAGCACAAAGTTTAAACTTTTAGGATCTGCTGTCCGATCTGCTGCTCTGCTTCTATTTCCTCAGAGGTCACTCTCCACTCTCCCTGGGAATAACTCTATAGGAAATCCAATACAAACATAAATGGCTAAGACAAACACTACCATTCTTTCCTTTAATGTTAATGGGCTAACAAACCCAGTCAAGCAAAGTAAAATTATTGGCTATATTAAGAAAACCAGAGCACAATTTTGTATGCTCCAGGAGACTCACCTCTCCTCCTTGAACATGACAAACTGCACAGATTTGGATTCTCCCAGGTAGTGGCCTCCACATTTCAGGGGGACGCCTCGGGAACGAGTGTTAATGAGGGAAGGGTGCCCTTTGAAACTAAGGGCCATATGGTGGACACTGAAGGCTGCCTGGCAGCTCTGAAAGGGACTTACAATGGCCAAATAATTATGCTTGCCTCAATATATGCACTCCGGGCTTAGATTATAATTTCCATAGGACACTCTATATGAAATTGACAGAGTGGACGGAGGGACCTGTAATCATAGGTGGAGTTATGAACCTTGCATTAAATGAATATTTGGCTTCATCCTCGGGAGTCCCCAGGTCTGATAGAAGAATGGCTCTAAGGTAAGCAAGCTCCTGCTGGAGTTAGGATATTTAGACATATGGAGAAAAATTGAAATAGGGAGGTGTATCTCTCAGACCATGCACCCTGCTAATGCAACTACAGTTAGGCCAAAGCCAGAAAATGACATTATGGCACTTTAACCTAGCCTTAATACAGAAAAGGGAAGAGCAGGAATCAGTGAGGGAAATGATCAAGGACATCCTATTGCACAATGACAACCCGAGGTCAACCCTCCACCTTATGGGATACATTAAAGGCAGTCCTCAGGGGCACCTTATTTCAAAGGCAGCACAATGTAAGAGAGAAAGAGAAGCCCATAGTACGGCTTTGCAAATCCAAATAAAGGAATTAGAGACTTCTCCAAAGAGAGATATGACTCTAAAAAGAAAAAGAGGTACAGGAAATTAAGAGAACCCTAAATTCGATTTTAGAGTATAAAATAGAGCAAAATATGCTATATTCCAAACAGAGGTACTATGAGGGGGGCCTCGGGCATCCAGATTATTAGCTAGAAGATTAAGGCAAAAGAGGCTAAAGCTACTATAACTAAAATTAAGCACCCATATACAGGCCAATGTAGGACCGGAGATAGCAGATGTAGCAGACACCTTTGCTAACTTTTATCAGGAACTCTACAAGATGGGTAATCCGCCTGGGGCAGAACAGATAGCCAAATACTTTGAGAACTTGCAGCTGCCACAGGTTGGAGAAGGAGCGATTGTCAGGTTGGTTTCACCTATAAAAGACTGTGAAATAACGGCCAAAAAGCCAGGCTTAAGACAGGGAAGTGCCCAGGCATGGATGGCTACCCAGCAGAGTTCTTTAATCTCTTTAGGCTCAGCTGATACCAGTCCTGGGAAGGATATATAATTTCATTCTGGCAAAAGATGGTGAAATTCCTCAAACTTGGAAATATGCAGTGGTTGCGATGTTGCCCAAGACCAGCCAGGGACCCCCTACTATGTGCCTGGTATTTATTTATTTCTGAGATTTACCAGGAAGGCATACTGAGCAACATGCTCGATTCCAGACGCGACCTGGGGCAAAGGCCCTGTACATAGCATATAATTTGTACATTACAATACAATGCAGAATTAAAATACAGACAAGTTTACTCCTGGCAACCATAGTCAGGAATTTACAGACAGGACAGATATACAATATCACATACAACTGTACAACACATTTTAGTAGAGAACAGTTAGCTTAGCAGGAGCAGTTGGAGGAGAAATGAGCCTTGAGTAGTCGAGTATGATGATAGGGATTTTAGCATGTCTGATGGGGGTGGGTAGGGCGTTCCATATCTGTGGGATTCTGTATTTGAAAGCTGCCTGGCCTTTGGTAGTGCTCATAAAGTGGGACCGATGGAGTAGTCTAGGGTCTGTGCCTCTTAGGGAGTACACAGGAGGAGGTTGTTGGGATAGGGTAGATTCCAGGTAGGGAGGGAGGGAGAGGGACCAGTATTTGGCAGCAAACCTAGCGCAGTTTATTAATCTGCGATCTTGGCAGGATGGCAGGGTGAGGGAGCTGTATAAAATGCAGTGGTGAGCGGACTGTGGGCAGTCGAGGATGAAACGACAGAAGGAGTGGAATAGGGTGTCTAGGCTTGCCAGGGTGGACACAGGTGCGATAGTGTATAGTCGAGTACAGGAAGTGTCATTTTGGACAATGGTGAGCCCTGGCTATGGGGAGGCAGTTTTTGTTTCGATAAAGTGCACCCAGTTTAGGAGCAGCCTCTTGTGCAGGGAATCAGTGTGAGATGCAAAGTCTAGGTACTGATCGAGCCAAACGCCTAGATATCTATAGCTAGTGCATTGCTCCAGGGTGACCCTTCCAGGGTTTTGAATGGGTACAGGGGTTTGGGGACAGTCTTTGTTGGGAGCCAAACATAAGTGACACAGTTTTATTAGGTTGAGAAATAACTGGTTTGATCTGAGCCAGTGCTGGATGGCAGAGAAATCCTGCTGAAGGAGAGATGCCATGCTGCTTGTTGAGGGGCCTGAAGCATACAAGACTGTATAATCCGCATACATTTGGATGGAAGAATGGGAGCATGCAGAGGGAGGTCATTTAGAAAAATGGAGAAGAGTAATGGTCCTAGTACTGATCCTTGGGGCACACCAGATGTGACTGGAAGGGGGTTTGATGTGTGAGAGGCAGTCTGACCGCTTGCTTCCTGCCCATTAGGTAGTCTTGGAACCACTCTATGGCTGGGTGTGCAAGCCCTGCTTTGGTAAGTTTGGAGATGAGTAGGGAATGAGAGATGGTATCGAATGCCTTGCTAGGTCTATAAAAATGGCTGAGGTGATTTGTCCTTTATCGATGCTGGTGAGAATGTCTCCGTGACTTATAGTAGGGAGGTGATGGTTGAGTGGGTTTTGTGGAAGCCAGATTGGTAAGGCATAACAAATGAGGAGGCATCCAAGTACTGGGTCAGTTGGGACAAGACAAGTCGCTCCTGTAGTTTGGCCAGAATAGGGAGTAGGGAGATAGGTCTATAATTGCCTGGGGATGAGGGGCCACCGCCTTTAGGGAGGGTATAATGGTGGCCATTTTCCATGCCATTGGTAACTTGCCTAGAGAAAAGAGAGGTTGAGAAGGGCGGCCAGAGGGGTGGCTATGGCAGGGGCTGACAACAATAGCATCTTGGCATCCAGGGACAACAGGCATTTGCCTTTGTTAGGGTTCAGTGCCCGTGGGAGCGAAGGACTTCTGTTGGGGAAACTAGTTGGAATGAAGCGGCAGGACTGGGGGGTGAGTGGGGGTATGGGGCGTGGGAGGGCCAGGGGTATGCTTGTACTGGAGGGAGGATAGAAAGTTGTCAGCACAGCTGGAGAAATGGGTGTTAAAAGCTTCAGCTATGCAGATAGGGTCAGAGATGAGGGTGCCCTGAGCTAATAGTGCTGGGGTGGGGGTTGGGTTGGGGGAGGAGAGCAGGGTTTTGAGAGATTTCCAGAAATCCGTGGGGTGGTTAAAGTTTTACTAAAGGTTGATAGGAAGTAGCTATTTTGATTTGGCGGATGCTGTTTGTGCAAGCACTACGAAAGGATCTGTAGGTAGTAAGGAGGTCTGGGTGCCCTGCTTCTTATATGCTTTCCAGGCATGGTCTCTGGAGTGGTATTTTCTGATTATGTCCACCGTGATCCATGGGAGATGAGCTCCTCTAACTCTTTTTATGCGAGGAGCGTGCTTGTCCCCATACTTTTAGAATCTGGTTTTAATGCATCAAAGGCATTGTCAATGGAGGATGCCTCAGTGATGCAGGACCAGTTTATCCTTCCCAGGTCTGCCAGGAGAGATTCTAGGTCTAGGGAGTTATAGGACTGGGTAAGCAGCATCTTGGGGGGCAGAGGGGCTATGTACCTTCCTGACCATGTAAATCATGTGACGATCACTTAAAGAATCTGGAAGCAGGCCTGCGCCCAGAATTCTATGTGGGTGTGAGGTGAGAGCCCAGTCCAGTAGGGAGTGGTTTTTGTCTTGTGGTTGAGTCTGGTGGCTCTTTTATGAGTTGTGTGAGGTTCAGGGCCTTTATTTTAGTCTTCAGGTGGGCTTTATCAGTACCTAACCAGTTGGCATTGTAATCACCTGTGGCGAGGCCGATATCAATATTAAACATGGACTATAAAATCATGGTGGGTATCATGACCAGGCGACTTGAAAGCAATATCCGCAGATCATGCACTTAGATCAGGCGGGCTTTGTAAGGGGCGATCAGGCTCAAGATGGTGGTCCGCAGAGCCTTGGATGTCCTGGATCATGTAAATAAAACAAAGCAAACAGCCCTGGTCATGAGCCTAGACACCAAAAGCCTTTGATAAAGTGTTATGGCCTTTTCTGCAGGTGTCCCTGGCGGGCTTTGGTTACCTGGAGGCATTCTCCACACTGATAGCCAAATTCTACTTTACTCCTAGAGCGTTCATGCATGTAAATGGACATCTGGGGAAGGCTTCCTTTGGAAAGAGGTACAAGATAAGGATGTCCCTCTCTCCCTATTATTTACCATTTTCAGGAGCCACTGGCCCAGGTGATTCGCCAGAATTTAGAGATTAAGGGATGGAAATTGGGGAGGGGGTTGAACACAAATTAGGGTTATATGCAGATGACATCTTGTCTTTTTGAGCAAACCAAAACATCTCTCCCTGAGATATTTAGTCAGATTCAAAAATATTCAGAGATTTCAGGCTATACCTTAAATACAGAAAATACAGAAGTCTTAGCATGCTCTTTTCAGGTCCCCCAGAATTTCCGAAAAAAGTTCCCAATGCGATGGGGAATGGATAAATTAAAATACCTAGGGATCTATTTAGGATTGAACCCATAAAAGCCTATTTGAGGATAACTATCCTAAATTAGTGAGTGACATAACCCAAGATTATAAGAAATGGGCACTTCTACCATTGTCTTTGCATTCACGGGTACAATCTACAAAATGAACATCATCCCTTGTTTCCTATACTTATTTCAGGGAGTCCCATGTAATATTCCCCATCAAACATTGGAAACCTGGCAGAAGAAACTGCTTGCTTTATCTGGGAGCAAAAGGCAGAGGATCTCTAAAAATACTCTATATCTACCAAAAGAAAAGGGGGCCTGGCGGTTCCGTACCTACCGGGTACTGGATCACCTCACAGATGAAAATAGTGTTAATGTGGCAACACCCAAAATTCATATCCCACTGGAAAAATATAGAAGTGGGTCAAGTGAAATATCCTCCTCTGCAAGCTGTTGTTTTAATAAACAATTGCAGGCTCAGCTAGGGTGATCAAAAGATGGGGGATGGAAGATGCCCTGAAGGGTTGGCGGAGAGGAACCAACAGAGGCACAATGCAACACATGTGGAAGTATAAGTGGTGGGCCTGGATACGATTTCCATTCCAGCAACTCATGAATTTTGGTTTAAGATCCAGGCGACTAGGGACTCTACCCCCTGGTAGACTGCGAAGAGAGGCTCACCCATTCCATTCAAAGCTGCTCAGGCTGTCTTTGACTTGACCCCTAGAGATAGATTTAAATACTACCAAGTGAGAAACTGGATGAACGCAGAGTTAAATAAACCAGCAACAATAGGAGCCTACGGATATTCCTCCTCCTCCCTTTGAAAAATATGGGCCTCACAGACGGAAGAGGGGCCATCACATTATTATATTCTAACTACCTCACAGACCAAGGGTATAGTACTAAAGGAACTAAAAGTAAGTGGGAAGAAGAACTAAGAGAGAGGATAGAGGATTTTAAATGGGAAAAGCTGGAGGGGTGGGGTACCACCAGCTCACCCACTTATGGAATTTAGGTGGAAAACCAGAATAAGATACTTCATTGTACCTAAGGTTCAAGCCAGATTCTCATCCAGAGGTAACTCTGCTTGCTAGAGAGAGTGCGGAGAAACCCATGTGGGACATGCACACATTTTCTGGCAATGCCCTGGCATAGGAAACTACTGGATAGACCTCACAAAACATTTGAAAGCAAACTTTACAGAAGCCATGGATATAGGCCCAAAGCAAATAATAATGGGAATTGACCTAAAACATTGAAGGGACAGGAGACCAAGTACCTTTGGTTATTCTATGTGTGGCAGCAAATAAGTCCCTAACTAAATGTTGAGGCAGAAAACAGCCCCACTATAAAAGAATGGGTAAATTTAGTCACTTCAATACTGAGATGGAAAGGATCTCCTTTGCGATTCAACATAGGCAGGCCCAGTTCTTAAACAGATGGACTAGATGGGAGCTGTATGCAGCAAACATAGGATAAAGAATACTTATATTACCTCTCAGCTGGGTTTGTATCTGAGAAATTAGCGAGGTAATGGGAGGGAGGAAAAGAGGAAATCAATAAAAGAAAAACTGAGTTGATAAAATAAAATAGGAGGATTGGGACTGAGCGGTGGACAGCAAGTTTTTACAGCAAGTTTTTTTATTTAAGTTTTAGGTTAAAGGTTTTAAGTTATAAGTATTTTTCCAGACAATAGAAATATGAATTAAGTCAATAACTTTAGATATATATTAAACTAAACTAAACAACACCATAAACAACCTGGAAATGATGTTAAAGCATAATCAATAATATTAATAGAATAACAAATCAATTGAAATGTTAACAAGAAGAACAGCTGTAAAGATACAACTATTGTAAAATCTAAGGAATGAAACTGAATACTGGACAAATTGATGTGGTGTAAAACAAAATAAAGTATAAAAAATAGTGTAATGGGCCTCCAATTCGATATCTGTTTCCGCCACCTGATTTAAATAAAAAGATCAATAGACCTGAAGTGAAAAAGGTCAGAACTGCTGTCGATTTCTAAAAATGGGAAAAACCTCCACTAAACAAGCAGCTAGAGTCTCAGAAAAGGATTTATAAAACTCATATGGGAGATTTCTAGTGCCTGGGTCCTAATAATGGCTTCTATTTCCAAAGCGGTAATGGGGCTAGCTAGTCTAAGTACCTCCTTAGAAGGTATTGGAGCCGGAATATTATTCAGATAGACTAGAATGTCATTTTCTTGTGGAGGATCTGTGGAGAGTGAGATTGAAGGTGTCTGTTAATCTCATTATGAATACCTTTCTCAGTTTGAATTAATCACCCACCGTTCCACCAGATCTCCCAGCCAGATAGCCTCAGTTCTAGATTTACAAGCTTAAGGGTCCCCAATTAGGGATTTTTGCATCCCTAATTGTACCTCAGTTCTTAAAGTTTTGGCCTTATCATACTAATAGGATTTCATTTCAGCTTTAAGACTTTCTATTTGTGCAGAATAGTCATATCTAGATGTGACAGATAATGAAAGAAAGATACTGAAACTGGTTTTGTAGTTTAAGTAATAAAGGAATTGTGAACTTACAGTCATTTTCCATATCCCTGAAACCAGTGTTTTATGTCCATTTTAGTATCCGCCCACCATTCCCTATATCCTCATACAAATCAGCTACAGATGTTCTGACCCATAACAGGTTGTTTTATGCCCACTTGAACCTTGGGATCCATTAAGACAGATGAATTTAAATGCCACCGATTAGTTTTTTGTTTTTGGGGAGGGATGGAGAACCTTATTTTTAACAAAAGGTGATCAGAGAATTCAATTGAAGACATTTGAGCTGGAACAGGCAAATTATTAGAAATAAAAAGTGATCTATTACTGTAATCAATTTCCTTTCCTATATGTATAGGAAGGGCTTGAGGTTTGTAGTTACAAACCTGTAGGTTGGCAAATTTAAAAGTTTTCTCCAAAGCATTTGAATCACAATATGTTTTTTCCTTCCCTAACCTCCCAGGTTTGGACAAGTCACAATTAAAATCACCTCTTACAATGATGTACATGGAAGATGCCAGATAGGGTCATACTGAATCCAATAAAACCATCCTTCCTGCCTTTGTTTGAGGGCCATAAACAATAATAAATCTATGTAAAGATTGTTGCCAAACTCCATTAATTATGAGGAGTCTACGGCATTAAATCAACTAATTTGGACAAGGAAAAGGAACCAAAAATGATTCATACACCATAGCCCTGTCCAAACCAAATGACCAAAATGAAGGACCCCATATCCATTCTGATTGGAAAAGCCTACCCAGGTCCTAAGTGTTATCCAGGTCTCTTGTAAGAAACAAACATCCAGTCTGGAATCATGAATATACTGGAAAATTCCTGTCATTTGGAAGAATTCAATAAACTACAGCAATTCAGGGTTCCTAGGGATACAGCCTTAGGTGCTCAGTTATCTAGGGTGCTTTTTTTCTTTTTTCTTCTTTTACCTTTATATTCAGAATGGGAAGGCTTAGTTTTATTTTGATTATGTGAATCTGGTACCCCAGTATCCATGTCTGAATCCTCACCTACCGTGGCTAAGGCTCTGTATGAGTTTTCAGCTTCCACCCCAGGGGGCTCTGGTTGGGGGGTTAACTCCTGGTAGTTCTTCGTGCAGTCATGGGGGATGGTTCAAGGGGGTGGAGATTCTAGTGTCACCAATGGCTCATAGTAGCAAACCGGAGGAAAGTTCCCATCAGAAAAACTAGGGAGCAACCACTTTTTTGTTACAGGTCCCAGGGGTTCAATGGGATCATCACCATTGTGTGTTAACCATCTCCCTGGGAAAATCATGGTGCAGTGGGTGGGTGTGGAGGGACATGCATGACTTATTCCATTACTCTGTTGTTGACTAAAGACAGTATCCTGAGCTTTTTGAATTAAGAGTTCAGGGCTTATGACAGTGGTTTTATTTTTGCAGCCCATGGGCACTCAGTAAATCCATGCCCGTATTCTTCATACAAATCACATCTAGGTTGGTTTACACACTGGGACTGATATGTCCAACCTCGCTGCATTTGTCACAATGAGGAATATCACACACTAGATAAATGAGTATGAGACCCACACTTATAGCAGGCCTGGGGCTGATCAGCATAAAACAAACTCCCAGTCTGCCTGACATAAAGAAATAGGGATGTACTCAATCTCATTTTCAGTCAGTCTAAACTTCACCTTGTACTTCCAACCCCTTGTCCAAAAATATTCTGTATCAAGGATTGCCTCAGGACACTCAGGACCTCACATTTTTTGGGACAACCAGTAAGTAATGTCCTCAATGTGGAACCCTCATTCGAAACATAACTGTGACAAACTTAATCAAAATTTAGTTAAGGAATCACAAAGAAGGAGGTCCACAGTGGGGAGAACTTAACCTGGTTGTACCTTTGACAAAAGAGATCAAGTAAATATGGAGAATGAAAGCTCACGTCAAAATTGTCTTTGCCCAAGGTATTAATGAAGGTGAAGACTTATTTGGGAGAAAATTTTAAAGAATCTTTAAGTAAGATTTCCTTACATACTGCCTATCAGGCCTAACTTCTAAACCTCTTTTATAACGTATTCAGACTGCATTCCATCTTGGTGCAGTTACTTTTTAGATTTAGCAAACAGTTCTGATAATAGACAGCTAGGCTGGGAGGGGTCCCAGGTGTCTTCTGTTACTGCTTTAGGGAAGCAGAAATTGTCTCAACAATCCCTGATTTAGTCAAGGTATGTTCCAGGGGTTTGGTGACATGCATGTTGTGGAGAAGGTGTCCCAAGACCTTCATTCGAAAGTCCTTGTAGAGCAGGTACCTGCATAGCCATCGAGGGTGCCATTCTGGAGATTGTGAAGAGAGGGGTCCAAATTATTGCACTCAGGGTCCGGGAGCCAGCCACCACCCAGAGCTCGCTTCAGCCAGACTCCTGCAGCTTTTATCAGGTGACCAGATTTCAAAGTGGTCATTTGGAGCTTTGTTATAGCAAAAGCCGACCGAATGGCCAATGAAGTAGATTTCTGGAAATGTTTAATTTGGGGGCTGGTGTTTCCCAGGTCCTCACTCATTTTGCTCCAGTTCAAGGAAACATTTATCTTTGCTGAGGTAATAGCTGCCCTTTTAATTTTATTCCTTCCATAGATGAAGTTTTCACCACCTGACCTGTGGCTGTGAATGAAAAAGTAGCAGCATTGTCCT
Source organism: Neoceratodus forsteri (assembly GCA_016271365.2). Taxonomy (NCBI): domain Eukaryota; kingdom Metazoa; phylum Chordata; order Ceratodontiformes; family Ceratodontidae; genus Neoceratodus; species Neoceratodus forsteri. Next base: position 1,189,547,814 of record CM057455.1, read on the forward strand.
GATTTAGTGAGTTAGATTGGTAAATAATGGTGCCTCAGTCTCTGACCCAGAAACTTGCTGCAGTCCCTTTTTCCCAAGACAGAGATCTCGGAAGTCCAGAAATGTGATCCATCATGCATATTGCACCAGAGTTCCTGATACTGGAAACGGTAGTGTTTTGTACTGTGTGGTCTGGGAAATGTGAACAACAGCTGTCTCACAATCCTTTCCAGTCAGTATTTCAGCCTGGATAGTGACATGCCGGCTGCCTGGTGTGGCATTCATTTCACTTTTATTCTGTGGCTTTGGCACATGCAAACATCTGCATTTGTCCTGCCAGCCATGTAGATAAAATCACCAGTGGAAAGTACAGGATTTATAGGGTTAACCAGCAAAGCGGTCTTCCTCTGTGATGCTACTGCATCATCAATAAATATCGACAGGCTGGCAGATTTTTCTGAAAGCCGTATACCGGCTTTTATTTTCCAAGGGATAAACAAAGAGCCCACAGGAGTTACATTCTGCCCACAATTCCGTGGAGAAGGTGTGTTTTCTCTCAATGTATTATCATAATTTTCCATCAGTAACAAATTTATATCAGCACTTATCTTTGCATTCTGTGTGTCCATGAGAGCCTTTCCTTCATTATGCTTAAATCCTCCATGGATTTAAAATATCCACGTCTTCTTCATTGATGTTAAGGTCAGAAGTTTCATTCTGAATAGCTCCTTGCAAGTTGAGACCAAAGGAGGGAGCTTGCTCTCTGTCTCCATACCGTCCGTACCATCCAACATCTGACACCGAGTGGCCATTCTGAGAACAGCCAACAGCTCCACCTACTAATGAGTAGGGGAATTCTCCAGTGTCCTGGCCAAATTGCCTTCATTCACTAGAAATATCACCAACAGCTTAATCCAGTTGAGTTTGTTGGTTACCATCTGTACCCCACCCCGGTCACCCTAAGAAAAGGGCTTCTAGTCTCAGTGGGCTTATTTGGTAAACAAAATTCAATAAATCAATAAATGTGCATATATATATATGTATATACAGTATATATATCTATCTATATATATCTATCTATATATATATATATATGTATATCATAGGGGATACATGATGGGCAGAAGTGTGAAAGTGTGATATGGAAATGTACTCACTCTACAGAATGAGCTCTGTATTCTCCATGAGTGCAGAAGGCACAGTGAGAATGCACAGCTCTCATGCAGGAGTGAGAATATTTTCCATATCCCATGATTTGCACATCATGTGTGGTATATACCACTGGAGTGAGAGCTTTAGGAACATTTTTTGTGTTTCTGTGTGTTTGCTGCTCATTCTGTGTGGTGTGCGTGTGTGTGTGTGTGTGTGTGTCTGTGTGTCTGTGTGTGTTCGAATGGGCTAGGAGTGAGAAACACTGGTTAGAGTGTTTTAAAAGCTAACAGTGATTCAGAGGCTCACTGAGAAAAACAAACTGCTGCAGGCAGTACTGAGAAAAAACAAACTGCTTTGTAAAAGTTTCATTTAGAATTCAGGTATTTTTGAGGCTGAGATCAGTACAGTAATGGGACAGGAGTGTTAGAAACTCAGTGGGACACAGGTGAGAGTGTTTTGCAAAGCTAACTGAGTAAGTTGCAGCTTTAGTGAGAAAGAGAAACAGTTTTCTGAAGCAGTTTCCTTTTAGAATGCAATCTGCAGTACAGATATTCTCACTCCGGTGACATCAGCAGAGTAAGAATAAATGTGATATCCTTACTCCAGTGACATCAGCAGAGTGAGGATAAATGTGATATCTTCATTTTGGTGATGTCATCAGGATTTATCCTCACTCCAGAGAAAATAACACAGGTTATTCCACTGAGACAGTTCTCACCCCAGTAGTATAATTTTGCATGCAAGAGGTGTGTTTCTGGCCACGCACATCTGCACGATGGACAGGTGCATGGGGCATGGCATTCATGATTACCATCCTCCACAAGCTGCCTGTCCTGAGCCCTGTCCCCTGCACATTGGAGGTGGATCATGGGACACATGTGGGTATCCATTTGGATGCCTGTCCCAGTCCCAAGTGGATCCCTGTTCTGTGTGGAGCAGGGGATTGTGGGACACTGCACATCCATGACATTTAAGAAATAAGGACGATTGCCCCAATGGCTGCACCTGCCGCCTCTGCTGGACTGGAGGCTGAGGCAATATAACAGGGAGTTCCAGTCCTGTTGTGGGTGGTGAGTGATGTCCATAGGGGTACACAGTAGCTACAACAGGGTTCCTTCCCACATAGCTTGTACCCCCTTGCTGGCACTCCACACCTTCATGAGTGTGGGCATGCCACCTGGCGACTCTCCTGTACCATCCATGTGCATAGCTGTGCAAATGGGTGGGGATCATCACAACTAACATTTTAAACTCTCCTATGGAAGCTGTGCACAGTTTCATTACTAATGTGTTTGCTTATGTGTTGCAGAATTTTGTCATCCATGAAGTGCAGTGACAGAGATAGGCTATGCCGATGTATGTTTATCTGCAGGGGAATTGCAGTAGCCAGCTATTGCAGCCCATACAGTAGTGTACAGCATTATTGATTTATAGTTGTAGCTGCATGACTTTGTTTAACCTGGACAGGACTCAGTTACCTGATGCTTATTTACAAATGGGTCAGCAGTGCATTGTAAAGGCAGAAACATCTGTCTTTCCTGATGTGTTACTGTCTGTGATAACTAGGTATGGCCCAATAGGTAATCTGTAGTAAGGAGAAGCATGGGGACACATGGGGAGGGGTTACATGACAGGTTCAGGGTCACACAGTATACAAGTGAATGTTTTGCCAAAGGAAAACATGCATACAGGATGTAACAGGCTCATTATCCACAGCTCTAAAATCAAACCCTTGTCTGTAGTGCCAGACCACATTACACAGATTATTTGTGTGCAGACCACACTCATTCAGGGTCACGTCAGTATGTAAGTGAATTTTGTCAAACAAATTCATGAATGTTGGATGTACCAAGCTCATTATCCACAACTCTGTAATTGAACCCTCTGTCTCAGTGCCAGACCACATTAAACCAATTATTTGTAGACAGACCACACTTACACATCCCAAGCACATACAGTGTTGTCTACCAGTACTGCATGTCTGACCAACTGCAGATTGTATATGACCCCAGGCAGAGGTACAAGTATTGTGGGAGGAAGGCACACGCCATGGTGTATGGTAAGTACAGATAGGGATGCTGCCTCCAACACAGCACTGTGCTACTAACTCCTTGTGTGACACAGCCTATAGCAGGGTAGTGCACATGTGTCTCATGGCATGCATACAGGTGCCAGAAATCTCCCTTTACCTCTGTGCACTGCATGTGTCCACATTGCACACGTACATTCTGCACTGCAGCACCTATGCAGGCTACTGTGCAGCATCCATCAACACCTGGATGGACATACTTCCTGCTACCCAGCATGTGCTGACAGACATTTGGTGGTGCATTTTCACACCATGCTTATTTGGTGGGTACTACAGCCCTTTTCATGTGACTGAGTCTGGCCAAAGCTGCTCTGTCCGCAGGCCATGCCAGACAACTGCACCTGGTGGCGGCACAGGATTACTGGGAGACACATCCATTCATACAGTGCTATGGGTGATGATGCCATGTGAGGCAAGGGATGTACTCATAATGTTCTTTCCCAAATAGATTCTGGCAAAGAATACATTGTCTGGGAGATGCATTTCTGCAGGGTGTCACCTCTTGCTGCAGGAAGCAGCATGGAGGGAGGTAATGGAGGCAATCAATTCGAGTGTGGTGGTGGGGTGGCAATCAGAGGAGGTGATAAAGTTATTCTATGAGATGTGAAGATGTACCAAAGGGAAGCTGACAGAGGCATGGCCAGCACTACAGACAACTGGCAGCAGCTCACCAGCACAGACCACACTCACAACAAGAGAAGAGCTTGTGGATGGCACCTTGGGCTGCCATTGAGTGGATGGTGTGGAGGGTGGCATCAACACCATGGTCCCCTGTGGCAAGTGAGTTCCAACAACAATGAGTGCAGGGCCATGGTGTGTATCTGGGTGTATCTCACACAGGTCTGCACTGCTTTTCAGTGCCCTGCACAGGTGTTCTCCATCCCTGTGTGCATTTGCAACTTGATTCTATCTGTTTTTTGCAGTTACATTTTTAATTACACGTATATGCTTTGTAGAGCAATATGCCTGGAATATGTGACTGAACCTGATATTCATAACCAGGAGCATTCCTGTACATGTTGGCTGTGGTCAGTACTATTTGCGATTTCTACTGTTTCTGTGCTCACTATTCTGGCAGATTCAGTATTGGGCAAAACCAATAAATGGTCACAACGACTTTTAACAATCTCTAATCACATTAGAAATTCACAAAACATACAAATATCTCTTCCAGTGACTCAGTAGGGTCCCTACCATGAGCAAGGTTTGCAGATTGTTCCATGCAGTGGGGATAGTTCAGCTGAATGCAGATTTTCTGAATAGTTTGATACACCTAGGGATATCAAGAAGAATGAGTTACTTTTCTCAGGGCATAGGTGCTGTGAGGTCTATGAATGAGATATGTGATATAAGTGGTAGGTAATTTAGCAGCACCTTATATGATAACATATACAAACTGTTTAGCCTTCTTGTTGTGAAGGAGGCCCAACCAACTGATGTATACAGTGAGCGTTAGTAATTTCTAGGAACTAAGTAGGTTATAAATTTGGGTATGCTGTGGTAGAGTACATCCAACTTGGATAAACAAGTGAAGAGCAGCAACTGCAGATAAGATTTGCATTGCTAATGATCTGCAAAATGCAAGTTACATGTAATTTAAAAAAAATTGGATTGCAAATGTCATTCAAAATTAGCTAGAGTAGGAAGCAGAAGGTGATATTCTAGGGTAGGGGTGAAGGAACATCCAGAATCTGGTTTTAATCTAGGTATCTGATTTCCAGTTGGATAACCTGCGTGTTTTGCCAGGCTGGGTCCAAATTGTTTTTCAGATGCTTATTCTAGCCTTCTCCACTTCCTACTGCAAGAATTCCTGCCCACATTAAAATAAGAATTTATGTAACATAACAATCTCACCCAATCCTGTAGGCCTGAGTTCTTCTGCCTACATGTGGACTACCCAGTGTTGATACTCACAAAAGCAGGGCAGAGCCATAAGTCCTGCCATAGCCTCAGGGCAGAATGTATGCCCTAGAATATAATGTGTGGCTCTTGCATGATGTTTTCTCGAATGCATTTTGTCTCCAGGATATTGTGGATCATTATGGCTCCTTTCTACTTGCAAACACTGGCATTGTACAAAAACAGTATTCTAGGTAATCCTTTGGTGTCTCTTTAAGGAAACCAAGTATTCATAGGGCATGGGGATGATTTAACCAGACAAAATGCAGGTAAAGGTAGTATGAATAAGACACCCACTCTCTAATCATAAATTTACAAATAACCTTTTTCTTTACTAACTTGTCACTTAGGACTTGATGTCTCTCCACTGTGGGGCTTCCTCAAGGGTACAATAGAGATAGAGATAATAAAACTTTTATTTTTATCAGGATAATAACCTTAGGACCTGAGGCCCTGTTTGTCAAAGTTGTCCTGTTTTAAGCATACGGTTTCAAGAACAAGACATCATGCAATATTACATTACAGGAACAAATCTTGCATATTTAAACAAACAATTCCACTACCTATAAAACATACATATATACTCAAATATCAGAGAAATTCAACTAATTTCATCATTCTTTAAGTGGACTATCCAGACAAATCAGAAGATTAAATGTCTAATAAGATATTAGGGAAGTTTTCATTTTCAATATTGTTATTTAGGAAACAGAGACACAAAAGAGAGAGTAGGGGAATAGAGAAAATGTTGTATAACTAGGGAACACCAAAACAAACACATCTATCTCTCCAAATACTATTCAGGGAATACTTAAATTTGTTAACACTATCAATTATTCTAATATCTGGATCCATTTCGTTCCATATTTTCGCAAATAAAAATGTTGTTGCATTTTACTGTAACCATTTAGTTCTAAGGGAACCTTTTGACATCTTATCTTTAAATGCCTTAGATTATATCTATCAAAATAGAAACACCAAGAGAGATCGAACCATGCTTAGCCTTCCCCATATTCACAAAAAGCTTTATACCCCACAAGTTTTTTCCTACGTATTGCAAGGGAATCCCAACCGAGATCTTGAAGTAAATTACAGTGATGGGTATTATATGGGCATTTAATTACATATCTTGCTATTCTATGATATGTTTTATCTAGACTATTTAATGAATATTTGGGGCAAACTGATATATTAGACTACCATATTCTAATGTTGGTAAGAGTAGTTACACAGCCACTCTATTTCTTGTCTCTCTGGTAATATAGATGTTTTCCTTCTTAACACACCCAGTCTAGAATTAACTTTTTGTTATATTTGTAATATGAAAGGAAAAAGTAAGAGAACTATCCATATTAACTCCCAGATACTTATATACCCAAACTTGTTCTAACATTAAACCCTTGAAGAAAAAATATTTAATGTCTGATGCGCAATTTATTTTTAGTATGGAAAAGCATTACCTGAGTCTTCTTAGTACTAAGGACCATTTTTGATTGAATTAACCAATTTTGTAAAATATCAAAATCAAATTGCAACATTTTTTGTAAATCATCCAAGTTTTTGCTTTCCTATAAGGGCCATATCATCGCATACAAATAAATCTAACTATTTTGGATACATGATGGAAGGAGTTTACATAGATCAAAATAATAGGGGAACCAGGATTGAACCTTGGTGAACTCCCCTAAAGGTACCCTCTTTATCTGACATTATTCCATCTATGTATACCTGTGTGTAATGCTCAGTTAAATATGATAATATCCATGCCTGAACAGGTTCTGATATACCCATCTGAGCCAACCTTTTCATCGATATATTAAAGTCAACTAAATCGAAGGCCTTAGAGGTCGACAAACACCGCCCGACAGACTCCTGAGCCTCGAGGCCACTTGCCACAGAGTCAAGGAAATCCATCAGTGCAGTATCCGCCGACCTCCCCCGCCTAAAGCCCAGCCTGACAATCAGTCAAAAGTTTATACTTCTCCATATATTCATATAGCTGGGCACAGACCAGGCTGCTCAAAGACCTTCAAACAAAAGACAATAAAGCTATCGGTCGATAATTTGATTGATTATTTCTATCTCCTCCCTTGAAGACAGGAACAATTTTGAATTTTTCCAGAAATCTGGATAGCTTTTTGCTGAAGACTGAAATTAAAAATTTTCGTCAATGTTGGGCTTATTTGCTCTACTGAAATTTTCAAAAGTTGTCTCTATTCTATCCATCCCTATTGCTTTCCGTGAATTTAACTGTCTTATTTGCTTCTTAACTTCACCAATTTTAATTTCCGAAATAGAAACATGGCACGCTTCTCTATGTTGTGTCTCCAGAAATCTAATCTGTTGAAATCAAAATTCTGATTACAATCAGCTTGTTCTATTTTTATATCTGAGAGACAACAAAAATACTGGTTCAAATTATTTACTGCTTTTGTTGTAGACAACTCCTCATCCATTTCATTCTTAAGAATTATTTTCAGATGTTTCCTTCCTTACCCTCCATATCCTTAATTAAATTCCAGTATTGAGCTGGATTTTAGTTTGATTCACTTGAGTTTTGTAATAATTTTTCCTTGCTTTCCTTATCAAACTTTTACTTTTATTCCTATTCCTCTTAAATAACTCCCAATCTTCTACTTTTAAAGATCAATTTGCCCTTTTCCGTATCCTATCTTTCCATTTTATATATTTTTAATTTTTCATTTACCCAAGGGTTATGTTTAAGTCTTCTCTAGATTTTTAAAAGGAGCATTTTATCACATACTTCTAGATAAATCTTTGTGAATTCTCTGACTGCCATATCTACTTCTGGAATCAAGTCTGTACAAGCCCAATTTACTTTTCCCACCTGAATCTGAAAAACAGATTTATTAAAATTGTTAAAATCTCTAACATATCGACAATTTACAATGTCAGGAATTTCATAATCTTGATTGATATTACACTCAAGGTAACAATGATCTCCTAAATTTGAGAGCCCACTTTATAGTCCAATAAGTGAATACCATTTGAAATAAAAATCAAGTCCAAAATATTTCCTGCACTAGTGTATGTGCTTCTGCGTATAGGATATTTACAACTTGCGTAAGGCCTAACGCCAAAAATTCAGATTGCAATTTAAGACCTCTTCTGCTCCCCATGCCGTTAAAATCCCCAATCAGGAGAACATCCCTTGCCCAATCAACAGATCTAATCTTACAGCTAAAAGCTCAAAAGCTGACATCTTTATTTTTGGATGAGAGTACACTACCCCAACACACATTTTATTCTAGTCATATAAACCAATAAAATCTCAATACCCTCAATATTGCCTGAAAAAGTGACTTACTTGGCCCAGATTACTTCTGATGTAAAGTACAACTCCACCTCCCCTAGAAGGCCTATCATATCTATAAAGATTGTAATTTTCCTTTTGAAATTCAGAATCTGGATGCTTTTTCGATAACCAGGTCTCCGTAATCCTATAGTATCATAGGCATTCTCAGATACCCAAGATCGAAAATAAACTGTTTTCCAGCAAAACTCCTGGCATTGTCATGAGCTATTTTAATAATATAGTCAGAAATTCAGGGCCAGGGTCAATTCGATATCCCCACTAGCTAATGCAAAATAAGAAGGATATCAATCCCTACTGGCTTTAGGAAATATGATATTCTGGCTCAAATTATGTACACTACATTTAATCCTACCTAAATTCCAAAAGTATGGAATTTACTTTTCTACCAGCTCCTTCCATAGAAAAATATAGTTTTGACATAGAGAGAGAAAAAGAACATGTTCTAATCTCTGAATCCGATTGATATTTCAAACTTTGTTTATCTGAAAAGGCCAAGAACATCATTCCAAGCATAAATGCAAAAGGAGCCATCTCTTATCAGTACTATCAATCAGGTTTAGATAATAAAGACTACAGCTTTGAGTAATAAGGAGAGCTATTTCTAAAGAGTTCACACAATTTAAAAAGATGCTAAAATAGCAATATATTAACTTGATATACAATCAAAAGTTTCGTTTCACCTACAGTGTACTAAACCTCATCCACTAACACTATAAAGCTAGACTACAAAATACTGCATTTCAAGCAACATTCATGAATATATGTTCGAAAACACAGTAAATAATATGTTTGAGCCTACACTAAAAGCAATACAAACAGTGCTTTTCTCTCCCGAGTGGCGCTAATGGTCTGTTAGAATCACCAAGCTCTATTCCTTTTCTTAAATGTATTCATACATGCATCATATATTTTACGTAGTTACATGGCTCTTCTGTACCCATGGCTCAAGCCATGCAGTGAAAGCCATAAGTATGGGAATTAACCCATTGGGATCCCAGAGAATCTGACAGCCAGGAGGCCACTGGTCATGTTATTATGTCAAAATGTGAAGCATTTATGTACAAATTTTGGGAAAGGAATGAAGCCTGATGATTCTAATCAGACCCCTGTCCCCTGAGGAATCCTTGCAGGAGGGTAATGTTATATCTTAAGTTTCCTGTAAATAAAAAGACTGTTTTGAACTTTATGATTAAAGAGCAGGTTCACATTTAATAGTCAACTGACTGTTTTATTTATTGTGTTTTGATGTGTTAGCAGTTGCTTTCTACTTTCAGAATAAATTATTTGTGTGGTGAAATAAGTGAATTTTCACCTTTTTTTCATACTGTTAGTAAAAAGAATTCAATAGAATTCTGTTAACGTGCTATCAGAAACTGCCAACTACTTAAGTATCCTGTGTATTTTATTGTAAACTAAAGATTTTTTATCTTTTTCAAAAGGAATATACATTTTGTTCTAAAAGAATCTTGGCCATTTATATGCTCGCACTGTTCTGGTCCATCTGTATGATTTTACAATGTTTGAAAACTGTAATTGGATATTTACAGGATTGGGTAGGTCGACCACGGTAAGCGCATTGGTCAGACCTGGAGAAGAGGGATGCCCAGGTCGGGTAACCGCCTACTTATCAGGGAAGGTCAAAGGTGTAATTAAGCCTCCCAAACCAAATCCCTTTGGTCAGAGCAGTACCAGACGGTTGGGGTGTCTTATCAGAAGTGGGAGAATAGAACAGGGGAGACTCTTCACTTCCACTAGCCGGAACCCATTTTTGTCCCGGACTGACAGAGTCGGGCTTTAGGAATGAGAGAAGAAGGGATAATGTGCATAAGAGATTTATATGTAAGGGAGAATTGGATACATTTGCTTGTATACGGAAAGGACAGGGCTGGGTCACAACCATTCCTTCCGATATCTACAGATATGAGCATATTGTACTTCCTGGGGAGGAAAGATGGTATGGGCACTGATTGGGATCCTCCCAAACATTTCATACAAGAAGGAAGGCGTAATCCTAAAGGCACCATACGCAAAGTGGCTAGGCAGGCAGACAGATGCTATCGGATATGTCACAGAAAACTAGACAACTATGGGAGAGGGATATGGAGGTCCACATTATGGAGGATACCTGGAGGGTTATGACCCAGCTGCACCAGGGATCTTGATCTGTAATAAGTATAAAGAATCTTTTACAAATTCTGCCACAGGCTATATCACCCACCTTTAAATGTTAGTAAGTACAACCCGCGGTCTTCTCCAATATGCCCTCACTGTAATGTGGGCTGGCCTCCTATTATCATTATTTCTGGTCCTGTCCCACCTTGCAAGAATTCTGGAGGGAGGTGATGAGGAAGGTACAGGCAATGGCAGGCAGAATCTCCCACAGTCACCACTGGTGTCGTTGTTTGGTATGGAAAATATGGATATGGAAGAATGGACCCGTTACCCAGATGGCTCAGAGTCACATTGGTAATGGCCAGACACTGCATCTTAAATACATGGGTTTTGGCAATCAAACCTACCATACAACAGTGGAAAGCCTTGATATTGCATGCCTCACCTTAGAAAGACTTATGTATTGCAAGATAGGGTAGAACAATTTCATAAAACATGGCAACCATACCTAGATGCTCTAACAATCGACTGAGTGCCTGACTTTGGGAGAGGATTGAGTAGTGGAGGGAGGTGGGTAGTGTATGGTGATGAACCCTATGGAAATATGTAAGAATCTTATTGGCCAAGTCCCTGTAATAGCTTTTATAAAGGAATTTACTTTTATTCAATTTAGATGTATTGCAGTATGTCATATTGTATTAATAAGTCATCTTTCAATATTATGAAATAGGATCTCTCTGTACATAAGTTCAGTATTGGATGTATTTGTCTGTCTGATCTATTGTTGTCCTAACAGGTAATTTTGGCCTGTTTGTTTGTGTGTCTGAAAACTTGAACAAACATATGATACAAAAAAGAAAACTGTAATTGTCTCTGTTTTCTTCTTCTTAAGTAATCTGTTTAGGAACAACATACTAGCTGTAAAATCATAACAATAAATCACAGTTATGAGAAATCTCATATTTCTATTAAATCTATAACATTTTAGTGGTAGACTGCTTTATTCCTCTATAAAAATCAGTAAATGGATTTTCAGTTTCCCATTGAAATATGGTGACAGCCTTGTCAGTAAAGATTTTTGAACATCATAATATAAGAATTCCATTGGATTCTTACTAGTAGTTGGCAAAATAAAATGATGAAGAGGTAAGTAGAAAAAGCAAATAAATGCAAATAAAATGATTATGGTGGCTTCAAAACCCCAAACCTTCATTCTTTAAGTTATATAGGGATATGGTATGGCCTGACTGAAGATATCATATTTACCTTCATGAGATGTGTGACTAATGTTTGGCTTCCTTTTCAGTTACACTACTTATTTGGGAGTGGTATCTCAGAGTTACTTCACTACAACTTCCGTTCTCACTGAGCCTCACTGAGGCCCATAGCTTTATATTATGGACAGTACGTAACACAAAAGTTTGATGTACAATTTATTTCTGTTTTGGGGGCATTTGTTTTCAAAATATGAAAGTAATTTGAATTTTCTGCCATTTTTGCTGACTATAAAAATCTAAACGGTATCTGTAAATAAAGCAACACTTATTTTGTACATTTGGACTGAACAACCGTATGACCAGTACCATGCAATCATTTTTTACATAGATACATAGATACATAGACAGTGTCGGCAGATAAGGGCCTATGGCCCACCCAGTCCGCCCATTTGAGCTTGTAAGTTCAATTTGTTTTCCTAGAGTCTGTTGCCCTTACCCCTGACCTCCAGAATTCCTTTATGTCTATCCCATGCATTCTTAAATCCGTGATTGTTTCAGCTCCCACCACTTCTCTGGCAGGGTGTTCCACTTGTCCACCACCCGTTCTGTGAAGAAATTCTTTCTCATGTTTCCTCTGAATCGTCCTCCTCCAACTTCATCCCATGCCCTCTTGTCCTGGAACATCTTTTTCGCTTAAAAATAGTGTTTTCCTGCACCCTGTTCCTCCCTGTAAGATACTTGTATGTCTCTATCATATCCCCTCTCCCTCCTCTCCTCCAGGCAGTACATGTTCAGTTCCTTCAACCTGTCTTCATAGGACTTGTGATGCAATCCATGCACCATCTTTGTTGCCCTCCTCTGAACCTTCTCTACCCTGTCTGATGTCCTTACATAGGTATGGTCTCCAGAGCTGTACACTGTACTCCAGGTGGGGCCTCACTAGTGTCTTATATAGCGGAATTATGACCTCCCTTTTCCTGGTGGTGATGCCCCTGCCTATACATCCCAGCATCCTATTTGCTTTACCTGCTGCCTTGTCACACTGTTTCCCTACCTTGAGGTCATCAGAGATGACAACCCCAAGATCCCTTTCCTGCTTGGTATGCTATATCCTCACCCCAACTGATATATTGTGCCAGGGTTTTGTGCCCCATATGCATTATCTTGCACTTCTTTGCATTGAATTTCAACTGCCAAACCCCTGACCATTCTTCAAGTTTCTGCAGGTTGCTTCTCATTCTGTCTACACCCTCTGGTGTGTCTACTCTGTTACAGAGCTTTGTGTCATCAGCGAACAGTGAAATTCTGCCTTCTAGGTCCTGACGCAATGTCACTGATGAAGATGTTGAATAGGACCGGTCCCAGCACTGATCCCTGTGGTACCCCACTGGTCACTCTTTCCTCTGTGGAGTGACAGCCATTTACCACCACCCTCTGTGTCCTGCCACCCAGCCAGTTACCTACCCACCACACTACTGTCCTGCCCACACCCATATTCCCCAGTTTGTGTAATAGTCTTCTATGTGGCACAGTGTCAAAGGCCTTGCGAAGTCCAGATAGGCCATGTCCACTGCCCTTCCCTGATCCACCTCCCTAGTCACCCAGTCAAAAATTCAACAAGGTTGGTCTGACATGGCCTCCCCTGGTGAAACCATGCTGCCTTGGGTCCTGTAGTCCATTGACAACCAGATGTTCCACCAATCTCTCCTTCAGTAGTGCTTCCATGATCTTCCCCACTACCGAGATGAGGCTGACTGGTCTGTGGTTCCCTGCTTCCTCTTTGTTCCACTTTGTATAAGGGGACTACATCTGCTGTCCTCCAGTCTTTGGGTACTCTCCTGTTTCCAGTGATCGGCTAAACAGGATAGCCAGAGGTTCAGCCACCTCCTCTCCTAGTTCTTTAAGGACCCTGGGGTGCACCCATCTGGCCCCATTGCTTTTGTTTTAAAATTAGTCACATTTGAATGCCAAAAAGTAAAAAGGAGTTTCTGCCATGTTTTGTTACTCACAGTATAAGAAAACTGAAAAGTGTCTATAAATGAAATACCACTCATCTTGAAAATATTTTGTGCTGAGCAACATTTGTGAGATAGTGTTGTGCTATATTTTTCATTTTCAAGTTACTCACATTTGTTTGCTGAAAAATGAAAAAACAATTTTTCTGCAGTTTTGTGCTGATTACAAAAATGTGTCTAGAAACGAAACACCTCTCATTTTGTAGATATTTGTGCACTAAAAATCATTCATGCTCACAGTACTATGCTATCATGTTTGTTCTAAGGTTATTTGCATTTGTTTGTTGAAAAAGTAAAAAAATCTGCCATATTTTGTTGATTCTACTTTACTGACTTCAGTGCTATACTTGACTATTGTTATTTCATCAGCATTGTGAAGGCTGCACTCTGATTGGTTCAGTATACATTGTGACATATCCAACCTTGGAATTTCATATCTTGCTATGCTGGGTCAAGATGACACTTACTATCTTGCTATTTAACTTAACACATATGTTATATAAACAGCCTTACTGAGCACAAGCTCTTTAAAGAGTTGGTGGCAGATTTATCCTGCTTTGTAAATGCTGGCATTGGACATCAAGTTAGCAGGTTTGGAAGGCACTATCTAAACTCCCAATTTAAGGTGGGTTTCTGCTACAGGAAGGAGGTCTGAGATCCCAGATATTCTGTTTTTTACAATTAGCTGAAAACTGCATCTTCCCTATCAAGATGTACTGTCTGGCTGGTATCTAATCTGGTCCTGGTGGCCAGACTGGATGGACATCAGAGAGATGATCTAGTGCTCTACTTATCTCCAGTTCAGTGGAGTCCTTTCAGGTGGAAGGAGGTGACTAGAGGAGCACCACAAGACTTTGCACTGTAATGGGACTACAATTCAACTGATTAACATCTTTAAGAACTTTGACCTCATTTTTATCCATTGTTAAGAAAGACACAAATCCAAACCCACTTTCTAGGCCTTGATATAGATAGTATATGAACTGTTAATCCTAATATATAAATAATATTGACTTAATACTGCTTAGCATGATTCTGCTTACAAGTTATAGTACCACTATTTGGTTAATGTAGATATGTTCCAAAACCTTGTGATGGAGATATAGCCATCTCCACATATTCTTATTAATAAGCCATATTCTTTTAAATGAATTAAGACTAAGATACTTTCTATGCTGATATATTATGGATATTGTGTTATAATTGTTTCTTTATTAAATAATAAACTTTTAATAGGTAAAATCAGGGGAAAATCTTTAAAATGACTTGTGATAAAGAATCCCTCAGTAACGTTGCATATTGTGTTTGTCACATAGATGGTGAGAGTAAGGAACTCTAAGGAGGAGGAGGAATGTTACCAAAGGGCTTGATACACTGTTATCAGGCAGACTAGTGTCAAATGAAAACTGTGGTGCCCAGCATTAGAGTTACATTATGGCAAAAGAGATCCAGATACTGCTGTCACAATGGCCTCAGTCAGCATTAGTTGTAGTGTGCTTGTATGCATTCTTAAATGCTAAAAAGTATACTTTGTCATCTGCAGGACTGTTAAAGAATCAGCAGGTGGCTACTAGCAAAACAGTGCTAGTGCATATGTATACATCCACAACCCTAAGTGCAAGAAATGGTCTGAAATATAATTTAAAGTAAGGAGCTACCTGTAAGAAACAAGACAAGCATTTGTCAATGCCGAACGCTCGCTTGCAGGTATTTGCAGTGGTATTTGGCACTTGGACATGGGTTAAAACAATCAGTGACAAAGAAGTACAAGCATTTGTCAATGCCGAATGTTGCTTGCTTCTATGTGCTGTTTGGGTATTTGGAACTCACTGGGTGCAAATATTGAAAATTCGCGAACTTCTGACGTGTGTAGGAACTGCGCCGCGCACACTAAGTAAAAGTCATTTTAGGAATTTTTCACCAAATTTCAACATAGCCATTTTAAGACCTCTGCTCATGAATAGTGTCACTGTGATTTTCTTAATGTGTCCCATACATTGAGTTCGCACACCGACCGGCGCCTATGCGCTACATGGGCGGAAACACGCTTTGGGCAGGATGTGAAAATGACAGCTGTACTGCTCATAAGGAGGTGTGTTAATATGGCAATGTTGAAAATCTGGAGGAAATATTGGAAATTCGCGAACCTGCAAGCGTCGTAGGAACGCTGCGAACGTACGCTCGTAAAACAGTCATTTTAGGAATTTTTCACCAAATTTTCAACATAGCCATTTTAAGACTTTGATAATGAACAGTGTCACTGTGATTTTCTTACTGTGTCCCATACATTGATTTCACACACCGACTGCGGCATTGTGCGCCATATGGGCGGAAACACAATTTGGGCAAGATGTGAAAATGACAGCTGCACTGCTCATAAGGAGGTGTGGTAAAATGGCAATGTTGAAAATCTGGAGTGAAAATATTGAAAATTCACAAACTTACGAGCGCATAGAAGTACACACGCATGCTCAGAAACAGTCATTTTTTAGAATGTTTCACCAAATTTTCAAATAGGCTTTTGAGAGCCCACCTTATGAACGCTGGCACTGTCATTTTGTTAATCAGGCCTGAAAGGTGATTTCATGCAGTGACTGTGAAATCACCCTTTGGGCCCGAATAACACCTTGACATTGACAGAATTAATGAGAAGGGTCCCAAAACCCCATGTTGAAAATTTGGTGCAAAATTCCAAAATGCCTAAGATATGCAACAAAGTTCAAAAACACCATCTAGCCCATTATACAGCTTACGGCATTTCCTCAGTTTGTGGTCGGCTTTGAAGAGGCAGACGTGTTCCGGTCCAGTGATGATTGTTGCTGAGCTCCGGAGGTAAGTATGGGGTGAGGGGAGTGGGAGGCAGGGTGCACAGTGGGTGGGTGCGGGTTGTGGGAGGAAGCGAGAGACTGCATGGGACCATTTTATTTACAGGTTTTTTTTATAATTGTGACGGAATGAGAAGTATGGCTGGGGGGGCAGTGGAGCGACGGGGATTGGGCACCCCGTCGTGGCGACGTGGGGACGTTTGCCACGCTGGGGTGGGCTCCCAGCATGGCAGCAAAGATTGAGGGCGTGACATGGTGCAAGCAGACAGCGGTGGTTTTCTTGCAGAACAAGACCACTGCTGTCATACACAGCACCGGTGTGGATTGGTGCAGGACACGCCACGCCTGCTCAAGGGAGCAGGGATTGGTCAGGAAAGGCACACCTCCAAAGTGTCCCATTCTCCCAAGACGTTTCCGCATGCACACAGCGAACGAAAAAGACTTGGGGTAATACTCAAGGGCAAACTGAAGTATTCCCAACCATGCTTGACTGTAACAAACACAGCTGAGCAAATAATTGGTTTAATGAAAAGACATACAGTAGTAAATAGGGCAAGGGAAGTAATATCAGCACTACAGAGAGTGCTACAACAGCTAGGCTATATTAGAAATATTACATGTAGGTTTGGTCACTACAGTATGAAACAGATTTTACAGAGATACAATTAAACATGTCAGCCTAAACAACACAAAGTCGAGTCTCTTGACATAAAGTGAATCTGAGCAATGCAAATAAAACTGTCAACACAAGGTCAGTCTAGTCAACACAGATTTGATCCAGTCATCATAAAGTAAATTCTGCAAAAACAAGGTCAGTCTCATCAACATCTCATTCAATCCAGTCAGCATAAAGTTCATTCTGCCAACACAAGATCTGGTTATCAGCAGAATGTAAATACAAACAATATAAAGTACTGTACATCCTGCCATGACAAGTTAAATCTGATCAGTGCAAAGCCAATCTTGTCTATATGTCAGTCAGATTTTCCTGAAATCAGTAAGGCTGATGCTATGTTAACCTTGTGGACACAAACAAACGCTGACAAAATATCAGGCTCACATTGATACACAGACAAAATGCTGATACCAACAAATTCAGGTTGACTGAAATAAGTATGTTAATACAGATACCCATGATACTACTGGGTGTATGGTAAATAACATATACATTTTACCTTTTACCTTTTTTGGTTCAGTTTAAAACCAAAATAATATGACTTGATGAAAAATAAAATTCAAATTCACTTTAGTATTAGCTTGGCATTGTGTCATGAAACTTTTAATTTCCACAAGGGTAAGTCTATAAATCTTTTATTTTGCATATGCTTTGCATGAGCAATGTGAGATGATAATTAGAGTAGAGACAGTTTACAAAGGAATTATGCAGGGATTCTAACCAAATATACATTTATAACTACAGGTAGTGACTATTTTCAGTTTATTCAGATAAAGGAAATCCCATTGAAATTATTGGATTTCCTTGATGTATCAAAATACTGATATGATACAACTTGTCACTGGTTGCAGCTGTAATTATCCTTTAACACTCATTCTTTCATCACTACATGTGGAACATTGGCCCTCAAAATGTGGAACAAAGAGATCACTTGTAGGGCACATCATCAGATCTTAGTGATAGAAACACAAACCACTCTGCTTTCATGTTTACAAAATTTCCTGTTCATTGAGCAACAGGTTGCTTGAAATTGTTGCTTAAAAGTCACTGGCCCAGATATTCAGAGCAGTTGTGCAAAGCGCAACTGGAGATGCACTGGTGCAACCACAGAACTGCTCCCAGAGTCATATTCAACCACTGCATATGTGCAGCACAAATCACATTAGCAGATGCACAGCAGTAATGTA
This sequence comes from Neoceratodus forsteri, assembly GCA_016271365.2. NCBI lineage: Eukaryota > Metazoa > Chordata > Ceratodontiformes > Ceratodontidae > Neoceratodus > Neoceratodus forsteri. Next base: position 1,189,566,302 of record CM057455.1, read on the forward strand.
TTCAGTGCAAGTATAAGGGGCATGCCCATGAATAAGCAGCGCAATGGCATATTTAGCCAAAAACCATGGTGTAAGTCAGGAGCAATCCATAGGATGCACCAGACAGACTTGAGCACATAAAAAGAGGCTCAAACACACACAGCAGATGTGCAACACAAAGAGAGTCAGAGATGGATGCAGGGCCAATGCTGATGGAAGCAGTAATGAGGGGTGTGAGGAGGAGGGAGGAACAGCAACGTGGCAGAGGAAGGGCCCAGTGGTGGTACACCAACACAGATGGTATCATGCCCACGTTACCTTTGAGGACTATAATGATGTGGAGATCGTGGGCTGGTATCAGCTGAGCAGGGCAATTCTGGGGCAGCTATGTGAGCTGTGCCATGATGAGATGCAGTCACCCACCAGACGGAGTCACGCCATGTCAGTGGAGACCAAGGTGACAGCAGCAATGTGCCTGCTCACCACGGGCACCTTCCAGACACCAATGGGTGCAACCACAGGGATCACCCAGTTGGCCATGTCATGCCTCATCACACAGTTACTCAATGCTGTGCTGCCACACTTTTCAGAGTTCATATGATTCCTGAGCACACAGGCAGAGCGCTGCACAGCAAACATACAGGACTTCCACAGGGTGGCATGTAGCCAGGCATGATAGGGACCATAGACTGCACCTATGTAGCAATACGCACACCACCTGGCCTGGAGGCAGCACACATGAACAGGAAGGGGTACCCCTCCATCAAATACCAGGTGGTGTTCAATGCAACGGGTGTATCACCAATGTCTGCACACACATACTGGGAGTGCACATGATGCCTCGTCTGTCACAAGGCACCTGTTAGGTGAGCAAGGCTTGGGTTTGATATGGGTGCAGCCTTGCTGTGGGTGGAGGAAGCTGACACAGAAGGCAGGGTAGTGCCAAGAGACAGGGGGCAGCATGGGTGAGTGGGTGAGCAACCAATTCAAAGTGACAACCATATCCTCTACCCACACAGGTGACAGCTCATACCCACACTGAGGCCTGGCTGCTCACCCCCTACTGGCGCCACACCAGAGTAGTGGAGGAAAGTAACAACGAGGCACACACTGCCACATGTAATGTCATCGAGTGTGTCTTTGGCATGCTCAAGATACAATTCCGTTACCTAAACAGGTCAGGTGGTGCCCTACAATACAGCCCTCTAAAGCTTGTAGCCTATTGCTGGCCTGCTGCATGTTGCACAACATGGCCATTGGCCATGGGATAGCTGTCCAGGTGGATGAGGGCAAGAGCAGTGAGGAAGACAGTGACAATGGGCCAGAAGGGGCGCAAAGTCACCCATGATGAGAGGGATCCCAGGCTGGCAGTACAGGCCAGGAGGCACAGGACCACCATCACACAGGAGCACTTCGGAGACCGGAGGTAGTGTGGAATGACACGCCTGCCATGTGTGCATTAGGCTGACCACCCACCCACAGTGGTGGACGGCCCACAGGGACACACATGCACTGACACAGGCACACACAGCATGCACAGTGAATGTGCAGCCACACAGCCACACTCACACAGCACAGTGAACAGGCATGAGCCGCACACACTCACGAGCAGCAGGACGTGGCATGGGGCAGACACGTGACACCGGTGCAGAGGCACACCTGGCACAGAGCTGCCATCATCATGCCCATGCCACAAAGCCTTTCAGCTCGGCAAGTTCACGCAGGAGATGCCCCACAGCATACACACACAGCCACTCACACAGGGTGCCACCACATGTGTGCACTGCGCAGCAGCAGCAGCAGCAGTCAGCAGGAAAGGACAGTTCACCCAGCGGCCTACTGTACGTGGTGCCGCGTCTGCCACAGCATGCGGCCCCATCCTTGCTGGGGTGTAGAGACCAGCAAACAGGGCAGTGCTGGGAGTGTTAGCGGATGGGCACGTTGGAGCCTGGCATCAGCTGTGCTGGGGTTACCAGATGCTGAATCCATAGTGTGGATGTGCCACTGTGGGTAGTGCTATGTGCATGGCTGTGCACAGTGTATGCCAGTGATGCTAAGCCAGTAGCAATGGTACCAGCTATGCGGTCCAGTGATGGGGTCATGGCCTCGCACAGCTGCCAGAGCTCACCTATGTGCTGCACATGCCCACTGTCCTGCCGCTCAGCCAGTTGATATTCTCAACCGCAGTGCATGGATCTCTGCCCCAAGCACCACCTGGTTGTGCACAGATGCCTGCAGCAGCGGGTGTGCTCATCCAGCAGGCCGGTGCCTACACAGTCTGCAGTGGATGCTGTCCTGCTGGGGTGTCTTGGCATGCTGGTCAATGCCTTGCTCCTGTGGACACTGCACAGGGGACCAAGCAGGGGTTAGTGCAGGTGCAGGTGCACCGGAGGAGGCCCTGCAGCATGCTGACCAGTGGTCACTGCATCGGCTGCCATTGCCCAGCCATGTGCTGGGCCATCCCTTCTGTGGCACAGAGCCCCCATACCAGGCACATTTGCGGTGACACACGCCACTAAGCAGCCATGGACGGGGGCAGCTGTGAGGCCGCAGGAATGCCACCAGTCTCCACCGGCACCCATGTCAGTCCCTGTAGCCTGGGTGGCTCTGCTAGGGCCTGCTCCATCTAGGATCAGTGTGATGCCATCATCAAGTCGGACACACCACACAGCTGTGTGCTTATGCAAAGCATGGGCAGACCCTCTCTGAACAGTAGCTCCAACAGCGAGTCATCTGTGTCCAGGACCAGTAGGTCCAGCAGCCCCACAGTGTCCCAATATGGACAGTCTCCTTCCCAGATGCTGGTGGATGTGGATGGCACCACCTTCTCCAGTCCAATGTCAGCATTAGCATCCTGTGCTGACCTGCAGAGCTGTGATGGCGCTAAGACAGAAACACATAAGCAGTGTAGGTGTAGCCACCATGCAGGTGGGGCCTGTGCCCTGGGGTGCACAGTGCCATGACCACTGTCCTCAGTTGTGCTGTGCACAGCTGCATGCCATGCCCATATGGACCACACAGCACGGTGGCCAGCACGTCTGCATGGGCCTTCCCACATCCCCCATGTGTAGCCTGTGGTGACTCACACTGCTGTGATAGGCTGCCGCCTGTCTGAAATCCTCCACTAGGGATGCCTCTATGGCAGCACAGCTGATGGTGAATGCCACCAGCTCCTCTATCACCGTCACTGTCATGGCGGTGGTGGACATCCTGCCCGTCCTGCTGCAGGATGCCCTGATGGCTGCCACCTTCTCCTTTATGTACCCTCTGTCCATCCCCACCTTCTTCTTGCACTCCTGTGCACTGCTTTGGTGCCTGCCATGGGCATTGACATAAGTGGCCACCACATCCCAACCGGCTGACATTTCCTGCAGTGTGCCCGTGGCACCTCTCAGCAAGTCCTTCCTGTCCAGGTAGGCTATGAAGAGTGCCTGATGCTTCTCCTTTGTGAAATTGGGCCTGTGCTTCTGAGCAGGCCCCTACTCCTCTGCTCTCTCAACCTCAGACGTGATGCCATCTGTGAACAGTGAAAAAGGGGCATCAGCATCAGTCATGTACACACAGGTGCTGTGTTGCACTGTCAGCATAGGCCTACCAATCCTAGCATGTGCATCTCCTTATCACACTGGCTGCAATTCTTGTCCATGGCCTGTACTGCAGCGTGTCGCTTTTCAAGCTCAACGGATGCAAATGGAGCATTTGCCAAATCATAATGCGATGCAAATGAGCCTGACTGCATTATGTATAGCCTAATGAAATGATTATTTACATACGGCCACTGAATATTGCAAATTTGCTCCATGTGCAACCTTGTTGCTGAAGCAACCATGTGGCACAATACCCGCAGATCGCAGTGCACATGTGTGCATTGCACATGTAGCCATCGGTGGCACCGTGTCTAGTGTCCTATCATGTGATCTTGTGCTCTGCACCATAGGCCACCATTGTGCATGTGGCACTGGGCACCTACCATGCATCCAGCATCGCGGCGCAACACTGGACTATGGTGCAGCCGTACCAGATGCGTCATGCCACCTACGGTGAATAGCAGTTGCATGCGTGCAGTTGCACAGGGCACACCGTGCACCGTCAGGTCATGGCCATGACCCCATGCACTCACCAGGCCATGCCACAGTGTGCATGCGTGGTGCTGCATGACACAATGCCACTGTGCATGTCAATCGAGCATCCACATGCTGCGCCGGTCGCCACCATGGCCAGCTATTGTGCAACTGACTCCAGACATCACCACATGCATGCTGTGCAGGCTACAACAATCACAGTGTACCTGTGAGTTGGGCGACATGGCGGGCACCACTGGACATACATATTGGGCACACAACTGGTTGGAGGTTGAGATGTGCAACCTTGTTGCGCTGGAGGCACTATATGCTCCATAGCTATTTGGTAATGTGGCACTGCAGGTACCTCGGTCCCAGGTGTGGGCCAGGGTAGTGTTGGGCCTCGAACACCTCACCGGCATTCCGCGCATGGTGGAGCAGTGTCGGCACCACTATGGGGACCTGTGATGGAGGGATCCTGGTCATCTTCGCAGGCTCCAGGCATGGGTTTCATAGGTTTACTCAGGTTTAAATAGACCTTCATCCTCAGTACTTGCTCACTGAAGTTTATTTAGAATCGTATGGCCCTATCCCACATACTGTGTCCAATCTGGACTTAAATGTATCCATATTTGGACTATCCACCACCTTAGATGAGAGATCATTCCATGATGTAACCACTCTTGGCTAAACCAGTTCTTTCTATGAAGCAGCTCCCATTTAGCCAGGAACACCTATTTAGTATGGCTCCTGACACTAACTCTTCTATTCTTTAACATAAATCCCAAGTCCTGTCTTAGCTTAACATCACCCATTGCTTTAAATAACATACACATATTCCCCCTAAACCTTCTGTAATGGATGGAAAACAGGTTTAATGTTCCCAGTCTCTCCTTATAGAGCATATTCTTCAACCCGTTATAGACCTAGTAGTTCTTAGCAGACACCTCCACTCTTTGTATATCTTTTCTATAGGGGACCAGACTTGGGCACAATATTCCAAGTGAGGCATGACCAATGCCCCATACAGTGGAATCAACACAAACAGCGGTGGCTGTGCCACAGTCAGGTGGGTATCAACATGCATAATGCATGCCGTAGTGTACATGAACTGCGCTGCCAGGTGCGCTGCGTGCTGCAACAGCTGGGGGCAGACAGTGCTGATGGGTGCTGCGTGTCCTGCTTGACTGCCACAAGCACCTCTGCCATGTTTGTTGCTGTTGTCCAGGTGCCAGGGCCCACAGGCAGGTGGTGTACCATCCCGCGCTGTGCCAGCTGTGTGCCTGGAGTGGGGGTGCCTGGCATTCCATTCATGTCCATGTCTCTCTCTCTCTCATTTCCATCCACAGGACCAGAGGACCCAGGAGAGAGCAGGGTGGCCACGGCCACAGACATCCGGCAGTGTCCGGGTGCCACAGCTGGTACATCAGTGCAGGGATGACCAGGCAGGCATGTGCACAATGCTGTACTGTGCATCTGTGGGGCTTTGTGAGTGGCAGAGGGAATGGCCATGGGTGGACACTGCATGGGTGGGTGCATACCCTGGTGGCTATAGTAGTGCTGCGCTGCATGTGCATGATCTGTCCCTGTGTCTGCTGTGTGTTGGCACCCATGTGCTGCCCTGGGGGAGGTTGTACGTGCAGATACCATTGTGTGCAGCCACAGGGTGACTGCAGGATTCATCGTGTGGTGTGCACATGCATGGGTGTGCCCAATATGCTGCTGTCTGTACCTGTCACCCACGGTGGCCTGGCGTCATGCTGTGGTGTGCTGTGTGGCCAGCTGGTGATCCCCTTTGCATAGGCCCTTGGGAGCCATCCACTGGTGTGGGAAGCCACTGCCCTGTGCATATGTTTGGGTGGGCCAGGCTTCTTCTGACATGTCACTGATCACCAGTTCTGTCCCTTCTCCTAGGTCAGGCCAGTGTCTGGGCTCATCAGGTGGGCGCCATGTCTGGTGTGGGCCATGTCTGTGATGTACAGGCTGCAGAGGAGGACCAATGACCTGGTGGCCATGCTGGTGCAGGTGGGGTGGTGCCACCTGGCTGAAACAGAGGCCCTGAGGAGGGATCTACAGTGGCTGTAGGCTGTACTGCTGGGTCGTCACTGATCCAATGTGGGCTTGCCATCGGAGCGGACAGATCATCACCTGCCCACCCCTCTGTTACCTTCCCAATATCACCCTCCTCTCTCTACCGACACACACAGTCCCTGTCCTCCCACATCCCATGTTACCTCTCCCTGTATTACCCTTTGTTGATTTCCCAGTTGCCCTGTTGCACTGTTCTGTACCCTTCCCTATGATTAAAGTTTTATTTTTGATACAACATCTGTGTCTGTGTGTTCTTTGCGGTGTGTGTTGAGTCATGCTGCAGGTGTCTGATGGTGTGCATGGGCATGTCCCCAGGTGTCCCACTGCTATGTTCTCTGGGCATTGCTCTTGTGTGTGAAGGGCCTGTCGTGTCCCTGTCACATATGTGCCTCTGTGTGGTGGGGGTTGTGCTACCCTGTGTGCTATCCTGCACTTTGTGCTATTGTCTGCTTGTGCTGCCCTTCCATTCACATGGCATGCTGCCACCCACTGGTGTTGCTTACGGTGCTGTGCCCTTGTGCAGGCTGGGTTGCAGGCCATGTGACCCTGGTTCCCCTGTGCCTCCTATCCCTGTTCCACTGTCCTCTGTGCATGTGAGGTGTCCTGGCACCTTGGTCACTGTCCACTGCAGCGCCACCTGTTGGGTATGTGTTGGGGGGCTCTGACATTGGCATGCCTTTGGGGTGGGTGGTGGGTTGGTGGCCCTTGTGCTCTGTACCACTGTTGGTGGATCAACGTTCTGCTTGTGCTGTCCACTGGTGCCCTGTGGTGCATCCTGGATGGTGTGCCTCTGTTTGTGTCTGGCTGTGCTGGTGGGGCACTGTGCTCCTGTGCAGCCCTGCCATTACTTCCCTGTTGCCTGTTCGCACTTGCTCAGCCCACTAGGTTCTGCATCCTTGCTTGCTCCTGTGCATTCCTGGTTATGCTTGTGCATGTCTGGTTGCTTGTTGGTGCAACATTGCCACATTCATTCTCATTTGCACCTGCGCCTATTCAGTGGTTATCTTCTGAATATGCATCTATTGGCCCATGGTGCGTCTGCATTGCACTGTGCAGTCCATTGTGTGCCGCTTTGGTGCATTTCTGACTATCTGAGCCACTGTGTACAATGTTGTACAATTCCCATTTAATATGGGATAGAGGGATTCTGAGGGACAAATGATGAATGCGATTGAGCTGATGATTCTGATGATTGCTTCATTATGATCAGAGCCGTACTTTTACAGTTTCTCATCTGAAAAAGAGGTAAAATCCTGAAATTTGACTGTCTGCATACTAGTAAAATGGTAGATTTTCACAGTATCCTCCTTTTTCTGTAATTCAATTCTTTATTCATAAACCACCAAAACCATACAGACAGAATACAATGGATATATCATTTTATAAAACAGCAGTGTATCTACATTAAATGGCTTTTACTATAAATTATTTCATATACTGTTTTCATTTTGCTTTATTAAATTGCCACGTACTTATAGTAGGTTTCTTTCATTCCATATTTTATACAAATAAAAGCTGTACAGTAGAAAATCAATAATATCAAGAAATTAGAGCAGTACTCACTGATTCAATCCCTTAAATTTAAATCTACAGTATGGAGCGTGATAGCATTCATGTAATTAGTGGACCTGATTATAATAAATTATGTCATACCTTTGTTTAGTGCTTTTTATTAATTTACAAATATAGCCAACCAGCAATGCAATATCTCATTATCTACCACTATTCTGATATATTTTGTAGTAGGATGCCCATTCAATATTATATTGATTTTGTTTGTGTATCATATTTTTGTAGGTGCATTCTCCATTCCTGTGTATGTGCCATATGTCTTGACAGGAGAATGGATGCTTGATGGTTACTTGTAAACTCTGGCTAGTCATGGATTATCTCATGTGTACATCATCAGTTTTCAATATTGTCCTTATAAGCTATGACAGATTCCTCTCTGTTACTAGAGCTGTGAGTAGAACCACTCTGAGTCTCTAAATGTTATATCTGGCAGAATCACAGATGGAAATACTGTATGTGTGCTATGAATGTAATCTTAAACTATATGTTAGACACTGGGAGAAAAATATTTGAACATGCAAATTAATTGTTTCTGCAGATTTTAAAAACCAATTATTGGGCAGACAAATACAGCAAGAAACTTAAGGTATAATACCTGAAATTAACCCTACTGTAAAATGTGTAAAACTAGGAGTTGGGGGTGGCAGTTGGGAAGAGATATGCAGAGACCACAGGTTGGGAAACCATATGAGCTACCCCCATAACAGTGACAAAGGACAAATGGCAAGTACTATTGGTGATGCTAGGAAAGGAGGGCAGGATGGGAGGGGAGGGTGGAAAGTGGTTACCCTTAATGCTAGGAGCCTTGGGAGGAAAACTGCAGAGTTACAGGTTCTCATGGCAGAAGGAGAGGTGGACATTGCAGCCATCACGAAACATGGGCCACCCAATACAATGACTGGGACCTGACTGTACCAGGGTACAGGTTATTTCGTGGGGACAGGGTGATTGGGAAAGGAGGGGTGGCACTATATGTGAAGGAAGGACTGAAGTGTGGGGAGGAAGGGAGGAGGGTAGTATGGAGTCACTTTGGATGCAAATACAGGATTCCAAGAATAGGATTCTTAGAATGGGAGTGGTGTACAGGCCACCATCTCTCAGAAGGAGGAGTTAGACAGGGAACTAGCAGAACAGATCAGGAGGACCTGCGAGAAGGGTAGTGTGGTGATTGTGGGGACTTCAACATGCCAGGAGTGGACTGGAGCACCTAACAACCAGGAACAGAAGGGAGCAGGTACTGCTGGATGCCCTCCAGGAAGTTCTCTGCTGCAAAGGTCAGTGAACCAACCAGGTTAGAGAATACCCTTGACCTTGTGCTGGCAAATGGGGACTTTGTGAGAGAACTTACAGTGGAGGAACCGCTGTCAGGGGAGTGACCACCACTCAGTATGGCTCACATTGGATATGGGCAAGGAAGAGTGGAATCTGGAACAAGAGTGCTGGACTTCAGGAGGGCCGACTTTGGGAGGATGGGGAAGTGGTAAAGGGTACCTGGCCAGAATTCAATCTAGTATGGACACTAACCAGAGGTGGAAGCTCATAAAGCTGGGGATAGTGGAGGCAGCCAAAACCTGCTGCAAAGCCCAAAGCAAGAAGTCTAGGGCTAAGAAACCGATCTGGTTGAGCAAGGAGGTCATGGAAAAGATAAGGAGGAAAACAGCTGCCTTTAGGAAGTACAAAGAAAACAGGGAGGGGGAGGACAGGGAGGAGTACTTGACAGAATTGAAGGAGGTGACAAGGGCAGTAAGGGAGCCAAAGCATCTCAGAGCTCAGACTGGCACGAGGCATTAGAAGGGGAGAAGGACTTCTTTAAGTACATCAGGGATAAAAGGAGCTGTAAGGACCACATAGTAAGGATTAGGAAGGAGGGTGGTTGGGTGGAAGCAGGGTGCGATAAGCCGGAAGCACTAAATGAGTACTTCTGCTCAGTATTTACTAAAGAGAAGAGGGGTGACACCCAAGGTGGGAGAAATGGAAGAAGCAGGGGGACGTGGTGACAGATGGGAAATCATGGAGAACAGAGTTCGAGAGGGTTTGAAGGCACTGAGGGTGGACAAGGCGCCAGGCTCAGATGGCATCTACCCCAGGGTACTGAAGGAGCTGGCAGAGGTCCTTGCAGGACCTTTGGCAGACCTATTTAATGACTCACTACATTCAGGGTGTGTACCTCAGGACTGGAGGATGGCCCATGTGGTGCCCCTCCACAAGAGTGGCCCCAAGGATGAACCAGGAAACTACAGACCAGTGAGCCTCACCTCCATCGTGGGTAAGCTAATGGAGACTATCCTGAAGGAGAGGCTGGTGGCCCTCCTAGAGGCCAAGGACTACAGGACAGCAGACAGCATGGCTTCACATAGGCAGATCCTGCCAAACCAACCTGGCTGAGTTCTATGACTGGGTAACTGAGACAACTGGACAGGGGCTATGCAGTGGATGTCCTAGATCTGGACTTCAGTAAGGCATTTGACTCCAGTGCCACATGGAAGGCTGGGAAGGAAGTAGTAGGCACAGGGGCGGGTGCAAAGCTGGTGAGATGGGTAGGAAACTGGCTGCAAGAAAGGCAACAGAGGGTGGTGGTGGGTGGGGAGCTCTCACACCCAAGGGCAGTGATGAGTAGTGTTCCACAGGGCTCAGTGTTGGGACCAGTGTTGTTTGGGATATTCATTGCAGACATATCATGGGACATCAAGAGCAAGATCAATCTGTTTGCTGATGATACCAAGGTAGGCGCGGTGGTGGATGACCTAGAGGGATGGCAGGGTTGCAGGATGATCTGGCAAAGCTTGAAACCTGGTCAGACACCTGGCAACTGGCTTTAATGCCAAAAGTGCAAGTTGCTGCATTTTGGGATGAAGAACCCAAGGAGGAGTTACCAGCTAGGGGAGTGCAGCTAGCCCAGACAGAGGAGGAGGAGAAGGATCGGGTGTGCTCAATACAGGGTCAATGAGCGACTCGGCACAATGTAGGAAGGCAGTTGCAAAGGCCAACAAAATGCTGGGTTGTATTGCAGGGTATATCCTCGAGGAGGGAGGAGGTGATTCTGCCACTCGTATAGGTCATTAGTTAGACCACACCTGGAGTACTGCGTGCAGTACTGGTGTCTGTATCCAAGTTGGACATTAAGTTACTGGAGGGGTGCAGCTCAGGCGACAAAGATGATCAAGGGGCTGGGGACTTATCATACGAGAGGAGGTTGAAGGAGTTGAACATGTACTCACTGGAGGAGAGGAGAGACAGGGTGACAAGATTGAAACCTTTAAATACATGAAAGGAATAAACAGGACGGGTACAGAGGGGCTGTTCAAAGTAAGGAGGGAGGGCCACCAGGGCCATGATATGAGAGTGGAGCGAGGAAGGTTCAGGAGGAAGATGAGGAGACACTTTTTTACAGAGAGGGTGGTGGCTGGGTGGAATCGTTATCTGCTGAAGTGGTATGCAGTAGAACAGTGGACTGCTTCAAATGAAGATGGGACAGGACAAGGGGAGGGTTAATGAAGGGAAGGGTGGAAGGGAGGCAGCTGCAGAATAAGGGTGCTAGCTGCACATTCGGAGCAGACTTGATAGACCTCTAGGCCTTTATCTGCTGGCAAATTTCATATGTTTGTATGTTCATATGTGATAATATTCCTAGAATATTCCTAGAATTTCTGGGCAGTAACTTTTTAGGAGCATGGAAATACCATCATTTGAATATTTGTTGACTATGTATATTTTGGATCCCAAAATATTCAATATTTGTTTGGGTTGGGTGGGCAGAAACACAGGACTTGGCTTAACCAGTCACAGCTGTTCAAGAAACCAGGAGGAACTTTAACAAGCCTGGCAGATGGGAAGAGTAGCGCACAGGAGATCATTGTGGTAACACTGCCACAGTTGTAACCGACTTTCCTCACTAGAAAAGAAACAGTTTCATTTTATTCTGGGGATCACCAGCTGGCAGCACGGAAGGTGGTGAGAGTTCTGTGTGGGTAGTAACATGTGACTCAGCTCAACCAGTCACAGCTTCCAGGAAGCCAGAGGAGCAGTATGCATTTCAACTACTGCTAATGTGTCCCATTCTCATTCATGTCCCAGACTGTGAGTGGAACAGGATTAGCATCTTCAGTGTTGGCAGGTGACCACAGGCACACAGGAAGCCTGCTAGTCCACTGAGGTAAGGTAAAGTACCTGTTTACTTGTTGCTGTCTGAGTAGGAGAGTACAGAGGAAGGTAAGGGGAGGCAATAGGGAGGAACCAGCTCATACGAACAATAACTACCTGATGTATCGGAAGGTAGAAACACCATATCTAGACTAAGTGTACAAAGGGTAAAGAAAAAGTTAAAAGGAAAACAAGATTCACCTCTAGTAGGGGAATGAGGTAACACCCTATCTAGGTAAGGGTACAAAGAGGATAAGAGAAGCAAAAAGGGGGAACTATAATCACCCTATCATGGGACATAATACAAAGGGTTATGAAAACAAAACATGAGAAAATCAGAACCATCCTATTTAGAAAAGGATACAAAGTTCATTCCTGTAAACATAGTGCATGTAGGAGTGGGAATGTTGGGAATGGTGCAGTGCAGTGGTTCTGTAGTGGCAGTTTTCAAGAGCCCTTCTGGAGTCTGAGGTGCTTCCCCATCTGTATACAGGTTTCATGTGTACCTCCTGGGCAGTGGGAGGAGGCTGTTAGACTCTGGCCCAAGTTAGCTAGAATTCAGAGGACCCTCTCTCCACTCATGAGCCACTGTGTCTATCACTGTTGCCCCAGACAATGCCTAGGAGGAGGGACAGCTGGACAATGGTGGCTCTGGGAGGGTGGGGTGGTGGATCAGGGCAAATTCCTCAGCTTGTGCCACTGCAAAACTCATTTCATGCTCTGATGAGAAGGGACTTGCCTTGAGTAGGCAACTGTGGGAGTGGCAAAGGAGGATGTGGAGGTCCTTCACAGGGAGGCACCAAGGTGGGTGGTAGGAGACCCCAGTAGAGACAGAAGCAGCTTCTTGTGGGGACTCAACCATTTTGGCAGATAGACTTGGGAACAGGAAGGCAGGGAGAGAGAGAGGTGATGTGCCTACTGCCTACCTGATGCCTTGGCTTGGAGGAATGGAAAGTAGATTCTAAGGATTGCTAGACTGGCAGAGCAGGAGGGAAGCTGGATGTCATTGGCCACCTGGGACTAATGACCTAGTTAGTGATGAGGCTGGGATTATGCCTGGAGATTTTAGGGTTCTGGAGAGAAGTTTTAGGCAGATACTGCATTCTTTGGCTTTAGCTGATGTGCTGTCTGTTTACAACAGGGGAGAATAGGTTTTCCGCACCAGGAGCTTCAACTCATAGTTGATGGAATGGTGTGGAGAGGAGGGGTCAGTTACATTAGGGGCTGGAGACCAATTTGAAGGGATAAGGGCCTATACAGGGGTGATGACTTGCATCAATCTGGGAAGGGAACTGTAGTGGGTGGTTTAAATGTTACTTTGATGCACATTTAAACTAGCTGAGGTGGGGTGGTGGAAGAAAGCAGGGAGGCAAAACTATCTCCTCCCCACAGACTGAAGCAGACAGCAGGGAAGACTCAAAGGAAGGTAATTTCACCCAGGATGAAAAATACAGAAAAATGAAGAGCGTGTAGAAATGAAAATCGATAACAACATGAGTTGTAAAAGAGAGGGGAAAAGAAGGCAGGCCAAAAAGAGAAAAAAAGCATAGCAGACAGCGTGGTAGCAAAGTGTGGAAGGGTATGAGTACTAATTCAAGAAATCTAGGAAATAAAATTCTGGACCTAGAGGCCATCATGATGAAGCAGACCTGGATATCGTGGGCTACAACTGAGTTGGGGTGCATAGAAACCACAACAGGGTGATGGCCAAACCAGGAAATATGGTATGCATAGACAGTAGGAAATGAAATCATTCACCACATTTCTGAATTTCAGTAAGTTTCTTATTATTTTGTGAGATCCATTTATCTTGCCAGTGTTCTGTGAATTTTATTATTTCATCAGGGCATCTGTATTAAATATAATTAATAAAACATACTTTAAAGCACATTAATTGCTTTCCTTTTTGATATAGTACTTCCATTTTATTTATACTGGGGGATTGTTTAACCAGGAAATGCACACTAAGCAGAAGCTTGTTTCCAGGTGCAACCTGGGAGCACAAGAAAGTTAAGTGACTTGCTCAGGGTCACACAGTATGCAAGTGGGGGCTGTGAGATTCAAACCCAGGTCTCCAGATTTGCAGCTCATAGCCTTAAACCACTTCGCTATACTGCCTTCCTGTAAGTCTCTACTGCATCCAGATCTACATTATGAAAAATGTTTCACATTCCTCCTTTGGTTAATTAACTTTAACATATGACACTCTAATAATTGTGTTACTCCAGGAGATGCTTTATCTTGTTGTAATTTACAGTATTATTAATATATCTTATTCAATACTAGTTCACCAAATTACCTCTTATTTAAAGTTGTTCTACATTCATGTCTTTCTTATTGTTATATCACTTTAGTTTTCCTTAGTTGTATAACTCAGCCCTATCCTTTCTCAGTAACTTTCTGAATGCTGTATTATACACGTTGTTATATATCCTATTTCTCTACTTCAGCATTTGTCTAAAACATAAAGTGATAAACAGCTAGTGCAGATATTCAGAATTGCTCGCAGGTGCAAATCTTGCATCACTCCACCATTTCTGCCTTCTCCTGCCCTCTGAATATAGGGTGGATTGTGCTCCATACAAACCACAGATCAGAGCACTGCACAGTACACCAGCACAGCACTGAATATAGCATGAATGACAGCACAGACCATGAAGGGGCACGCAGTGGTGCGACGCTGTGCAAGTCATTGTGTATGGTTATGCATACAGGGGTGGCTGTGGATGGGAGGAGAGGGCACCAAGGACAGACACACAACACAGCTGCTTCAGTATCAAAAAATAAACTTTACTGCTAAGAAAAGGCAACAGGCCATAACATATCATACCATAACAGGCCATTGCACTTTACCACTCCTCACCCCGTTGCTCTGCTGAGCAATCTACTTTCTCCTGTAGAGTTCCCTCACCTGGAACAAACCCTCCTCCCTCTGTTACTTCTCATCCCTGGTTCCTTCAAATGCCAGCTGAAACTTGCCCCTCCCACTTGGTCCTGTTACTCTTCCTGCAGTTATCCTTGAAGGCTGAATCTTAATCCATCCGTGTTTTTGTTCATGATAGTATGCACTGGTAAAGTTCCCTGCACTTTGTTACCTATACATGCAAATTATTCATTATTTAGTCTATTATTGTAACACATTGTTCGTTTGTCCATTCAGATATTGGTTACTCCGCTTGCCTGCTGCTTTCTCCACCTCTCCCTCCCTTGGGTCACCTAGAAATGACCCTTGGCTCAGTGTGCCTTTCCTGGTTGCCAAATTTAAAATAGATAGATAAATAAATAAATCAGAAAGAAAGGGAAGATAAACAGGGGTTGGTGCAAACACAGGGTAAAACAGTCCATCAAAAACACTTTAGTGCCTACATGCAGGCATGATCATGGTGCCGCTGGAGGAGGGGGCAGCTGGAGGTGGTGCTTGACATTGGCACTGAGCTGCCACCATCTCCTGTATGGCCCTGGCAATGTCTTCCAGGCACCTCAGGATAAGGTGCTGCTTGTGCACCAGCCAGTGGGGCAGGTCATCCTGGCCCTCAGAGCTCTCCAGTTGCTGGTGATGTTTGGGATTCCTCCAGACATCTATGGACAGAAACAAATGTACTCAGTCAGCTGTGCACACAGGATGGAGCATGCAGGTGTTGACTATCCTATGACTATCCTATACAGCCATGGTAAACCCAGCCAGCACATGCACCACCATGCCACACAGGGATGACAGGTGGCTGACAGTCACAGTGAGCAGAGTTGGTCTGGCCCACCCAGATACCTGAAATGTTGAGGTGAACCCCCCATGTCGGGTACCTGGCCTCCATTGGAACATTGAAAATCACTGCTGCAGTCATCAATTTCCCAATGAACTTGTGTTGTGTGGTCACTGCAAGAAAAGTTAAGGTTCAAGCATAGAGCTAGTGTAGTAAATATAATTTATGATAAGAATGATGTGTCACCCTTGGTTCACCCTTATTGATGTTTCAGGAGGACCCCTGTAGCAACCTTCAGGTTGTGCCCTCATACTTCAGTTTGATCCTGCAATGTATCAGGTGTGGCATACCTGGGGCAGCACTGTGGAGTCATACACTGGAAGGGTGCACAAGCAATGGCTGTGCCATTATGTGGCAGTGCAGGCCCAGCCATGGCATGTACACATACCATCAGCGGGCATGGCAGAGTTCTGGCCTGTGGCACATGCATCAGCAACACCATGCCAGAGGCTGAACACCAGTGTCATGTCCCAAGTAGCAGGCAGGAGCATGCACACAACTTGTGGCAGCTGACCAAGTAACCAGTGCACAGGCCAGCCCTGGCATGCAAGACACAGACATCCAGGTTCCTCCCTGAGTGACTTACAGGATGGGGCAGAGGCACACATACATTACACACAACACAGCTGAACATGGCTGGGACCAGCAGGTGACACTGTGTGCAGCAGTTATAGTGCACACCACTGCAGTAGTGGTGTATGTGGCAGGGTGCTGGACACAGTACACATGTCAGCACAGCGCTGGTGGAGACTGTGCTGTAGCCAGGACATGTCCAATGTCTCTGTGGTCCCCAGTGCACACTACATAGAGTGGGGCCTGGGCTGGACTATGCTGCCAGTATACCTGACATGTCCAGGTTAGCCCTCTGGTGGCTACTCGGCCACCCAATATATCTTGACACACACTGCATGTAGCAGCCATATCCTACCTGACTAAGGCAGATGGGCCACTGCAGGTACTGTTTCAGTACCACCACAGCACCACAGCACCTCAGCTGCACAGTGATGCTGTCCATCTATATGACTGTGGCACCCCAGCCCACCCCAATTTCTTGCACCAGTGGACCCCTGCAGCCACTATCCAGATGTGCCCCTGTACCCCGGTCAGACTAGGGTTATGTCCCCATGACAAGGACTGAGGAGGCTGGTTGCATGATCCGCAGCATCTGTCTATATGGGTGGCCTACCCATATGCAGTGCAATTCCTGTCTCCTAGTCAACACAGTGTGGGGGGCACCAACGCAATTGTGGCCACATGCACTCACATATGTTCAGACCTCACACACTGATCATTGATGGCCCACTGTCCACCACACTATGCCAGTGGGCCAGAAGTGAGCTGCTGAGGATGACACACACTGCATGTGGCACTGGATATGCTAGCAATGCAATGGGACACCCATGGTGGCTGTTCGAGGCACACAACTGGTCCTCAGAATGGTGGAGACTCAGCTGATGACCCTCTTTCCACAACCAGGATGTGCACGGAGGAGGCTGCAAGCTGCCGAGACCAATTATGCCTGGATGATGGCCAAAAGGAAGATTTAGAAGGATGAGGCAAACAAAATTATCTACAGGTCCTGTGTTTGTTAAAAGGGTTGAAGGGCACAGACCCAGTGCAGTACCTTCATCTAAGCCTCCTCCAATGGCTGCAGCTTGACCCAGCTATCAATGATTTTGAGATCAAACAGGTACACAGAATCAGGAGGGAACATCAGCATCTCCAGCCAGCAAGCCCAGACCCTTAATATTCAAACTTCTAAACTACCAGGACAAAGAAATTATCCTGAAAGCAGCAAGAGAGCTTAAGGATGTTATAGTGGCTGAGCAAAGTATATTGTTTTACCCGACTACCTTGCCGTAATACTATAGCATCATCAGGCCTCCGATATCATCAAGGTTGGATTATGGAACAGAGGGCTGAAATACCGCTCTCTATCCTGCTGTGCTATTTGCAATTTTTATAGTTGTCAGCATACTTTTGCAACCCTGTTTCAGGCAGATCAGTTTTTCATTCTCAGCTTGACCCAGCTCTCTCCTTGGCATCAGCCTGATGATCCAGTAGAGCCTGCCCAGTACATAAAGGTTCATGTCCCACCTGAGGGAGATACCAATACTTGACTAATAATGGGAATCATAGAGTACTTTTACAGGCGAAGGTGTCTTACGGAGATTACAGTGGGGAGTGAGATTGCAGGGCTGCTCAGAAACTAAATGTACCATGCCAGAGCTTGACATTTTGGATTCTGCAACTGCGAATCCACTGACCATTGTTTGTCAGATGAGGTGGACAAGAAGAGGCCTTGATTTTGCTGGCAGGCTGAAGAGACTTTCGCTACAACCCCCTTGTTTTCTGCTTCCTGTTATCTGCTGCCTGGTGGCTCCGCCTTCCCTAGCACATTGTTACCTTGCTCAGCAGCAGATGGACAGCTCCTGGGGACTGACTCAGAAGTGGGCTCCTGCTATTCCCCTGGAACTGTGGCTTTCAACACTTTGTTATGTGTTTCACTACTACCCAGTGTTAAGTGGTAATGTCTGGAACCGCCTTCTGTTCCATTACGGTGGGGACTGTTCAAAGAGTTTTATGGCTCCCTTGGTACCCATATACTATGTTTTGGGACCACTGGGCTTCACGCTAAGGAAGCTGTCTTCTGTTATAGACTGATATTTGTTTTACTGTGTATTTTAAACAGGGACTGTTTTGCATGTTGTGTTGGAGATATACTGGATTTGCCACCTTGCTCCAGTCAGCCCCTTTCCAACAGCAGTTACTTTTATTTGCTACTCAGTCATGCCAGCTATCAGTGACTGTTGGCACTATGGGGTGTATGTACTATAGCGCATATCTTGTGCCCAGAAGTGAGGTAATGCCAATGTGCAGCTACGTGCCATGACTGTTGGAAAATCTATGTGCTGCACACAAACATGTACATAGTGCAGGCTGATGCAGAGGTATGGCATACTTGATGTGTGCAGTGCCAAGTTTAGGGACTTCTAGATGGTCTGAACATATGGCCCCTGCACCTGGACCTCAACATACATGAACGATGTGCGCCCCTTTGTAAACAGGAACTAAATAGTGTGATGAAGAAGGGTGCAAGAACTGAAGAGGGGACAGCATTGCTGAGTGTGGGCACCCAGCCCACTTGAGAAGGTCTGAAAGCACAAGATGTGGGATGCCATGAGAGCTGTGGAGGCTACTAGGTGCACAGTGGTGCCTGGTCACAACCCACAAATTTCACAGGCGGGCAAGTGGCAGCCACGATGCTGGATATTCAGGCAAACTATGTCATGCTGTATGGTGCTGAGTCCTGATGGTACCATCTGAGACAAAAAGCCTGCCTGTGGTTGGACATCTAGGCTGTCATAAATGCAGCCAGTCTGGAGGCATGGAATCTGGTGGCCATTAAACACAAGTGGTGTGACCTCAGGACGGCTGTCAGATGGAAACTGGCAGCCATACAATGGGCACAGCAAGGCACAGGTGGTCTTCTGCCCACACAGGTGCCCATTTAAACTACCATCAAGAGGATGGTGGCTGACACCCTTGCCACTGTTAACCAGCATGGGGAGGAGGAGGGCATGGACACATTGCCAGGTATGGGGTACAGTGCAGGGACAAGAGGAGGGATATACAGGATGCCATGAGAATACTAACCACCCTGTGTTGCACCCTGCAGAGCCTGTGATGGTGCTCAGCCCCAGGCACTGCCAGCACCTGCGGTGGAGGATGACACCCAGACCGCACAAGCACAGATGGCACAGGTATGTGTACCACACTGTTCCAAGCAGAACACATACAAACACATGGCAATGTGCCTGCAAGTAACACCAACCTTTACTACAGTATCTCCCACAGATACCATAAAGAGGACAGTGGCATGGTGGTGGAGAGGGCCTTATTCAGTGCTAACATCTTGTATTACATAATGTTGGGGCAGACCAAGGCATTCCTGAACTTCTCATAATTTGCTAGTGGCTTTACACAGAGATGGAAATGGCTGTAGATGGAATGGACTGTGGATAATATGTTGCTGGTCCTAATACTGCTACACAGTGTGTGAGTCACCACTAAATTTAGTGTGTGTCAAAGCAATGAATACTTACAAAATGGCCATCATTGATGACTTTCACCTTGTTTGTGCCTTTTTCAGTAACAAAACAACTTTTAAATTGGTGTTAACATTAGTTCAAGACTGCAACATGTCTTGCAGGAACATAAGAATATTAGGTGCCTTGTGGTCTTCATCCATGAGTCTGACATTCAGCAACGCTGACCTAATGAGACTACCTGATTGTGTGTGTGTGTGGGGTGACAATGGCAAGCCACAAGATGATGCATTGGAAACAGCAGCAGCAGGGTGTTGCATACATCAGTGTGCAGTTAAGGAGAGACAGGCATGCAGGGAGTTATCGCTGGTCCAGATATCTGATATGCAGTGAAAACACCACCAACAGCCTCTGCAAGCAGAGCAGCAACAGCAGATTGCACAGCATCATACAGTCATGGCAATATAGTTTGAGAAAACATAGTACTAGATGGGATCTGATAACGGGTGCAAATAGTTGAGAAGCTGTTGGAAGCCAGTATCTGTCACAACTGAGGTAGGCTGGAGATCCAATGCCATCATCTCAGCAATCAGCTGTGTGACTTGCTATGCTGTTGGATGTGAGGCATGATACTTTGTTCCTGCATGTAGAACATTCATTATTGGAAGTGCCACAGGAGACATCGATGTGGACCCTTCAACAACAGTGGTGTGCGAAGTGCTGATGTCTGTGTCTGCCTTGTAGTATCAGTGGAGTGAAATGACCTCTAGAGTTGAGGCCGGACTCTGTTGGTGAGAAGGAGAGCTGTGATCACTGGTTGCTCTAAATTAGATCTGTCATTGGTACCACCACCTCTGACAACTGTGCATGTCCACTGGAGGAGTTTAGTCTTGGTGAAAGCAAGGGTCCCAATCCAGACCAGATGAGCTTGATACACTTGAGGGTGCTTAGGATTCAAGTGGTTCTGTAATGATGTTGTGGTTAAATTAGAGAGTGATTTCCTTTGTCTTTAGTGGCGTTGCAAAAGAACAGACTGCCTTCCTTGTGTCCTCCTTTAACACAATGAAATGCAGACACACAGCACTTTGAAACTTGCAGGTACCAGTGATTTGCTAGCACCACATCCCTCAGTTGTTTTTTCAATAGATGTGTCGGTCTTCTCCTGATGTTCTTGCCCTGTGACCATTGCCTCTGATGATGATATGCCAGTGCTGCCATCACTTGGCTGTCCTTCAGGCTGTGATGGAGCCTGCCAAGAAATGAGAGTGTTGCTTGTTTGGTCTTCTTACAGGAGGAGAACCCTTATTGCTACTTCTACTACCTTTGCTAGCAGTGCTACACCTGGAGGCTGTTTTGCCAGCCACCTTTTATTTTCTGTCTTCAAGGTATATAGCATACTCTGCCTCATCTTCAAAGTCACTCACATGTGCCTCTGATGAAGAAGATGATGTGTCACTGGGCAATTCATCATGTAGGAAATACTCAGAGCCAGATGACTGATCATCCTCTGCAATATTTTCAGGAGTACTGAGGAGCTGAGAAGCAGGAAGCATAACTATATCAACTGTAGTGGTCATGCTGGCAATATGTACTGTGGCAGGAATACCAGACTGTGGTGATAGTGTTACAGTAGTGGCAGGGTTCATACTGTCAGTAGTGGCTGGAGTGACAGTCACAGTTGCAGGACTGGCTGTAGTAGTCATGCTGCCCACTGTTGTGGAAGAGGAAGACAGGATCTCTATAGTGGTGCTGGTGGTTGTGGTAACAACAGATGTGATGGTACTGGTGAAAGATGAGGACACATTGGTGGTTGTGGTTGGAGTCATGATGGTACTGATGAGAGATGGGGACACATTGGTGGTTGTAGTTGTAGTGGGAGCCGAGAACAGTTTCCTTCTGCTTGTGTTTCTTGTATTTCTTTGTCCTGTGCCAGCCACAGTACTACTGTTGCTGGAAGACATAGGTTTGAAGCGGTAAGAATAATGTTGGACATTGAAGATGGGCTGACCATTGCTCACGCTCAGGTTCAGCATCACCAACCTGTTCATCCATTGTAGATTTGCTTGGGCTGGACCAAGTACATTTTTCCCACCTCTACCGTCATTGTCTTTGTCTATGTCAACAAGTTCTAAACACTCTCAAGTACTTAATACTTCATTAATGTACAAATATTCAGCTTTATTTTAGCACAGAAAACATATTGCAAGCAGCACCTGCAGCAGTGC
This sequence comes from Neoceratodus forsteri, assembly GCA_016271365.2. Classification (NCBI taxonomy): domain Eukaryota; kingdom Metazoa; phylum Chordata; order Ceratodontiformes; family Ceratodontidae; genus Neoceratodus; species Neoceratodus forsteri. The sequence continues at coordinate 1,189,588,180 of CM057455.1, forward strand.
TGCTTTATTTAGCACAGAAAAATTATTTCAAGCAGCATGTGCTGCAGTACTGCTTTATTTAGCACAGAAAACATATTGCAGGCAGCACTTGCTGCAGTACTGCTTTATTTTAGCACTGAAAATTACTGCAAGTAGCACACATGCAGGGCAGGTGAGCGAGTGTACACACTGCAAGTGTCGCTACTTAGCCCTAAGCCATGGGGGTGGGAGTGCAGTTAGCCAACTGCCCTCCGAGATTGCTGGCAGCTATTGACTTTCATAAAACCCCAGCGCAACTTCAAATTACACCACAGATATTGCCTACAGAGAGTTCTACAGGAGAACTACTGCAATTCACTTTTATTTTTATTTATAAGTCCACACAAGTTCTTCTGTGTTTCAGTATGAAAAAATGGTTGCAAGCAGTAGCACTGCTTTATTTTCACACAGAAAATTACTGCAAGCAGCACGCATGCAGGGCAGGCGGGGTGAGCACTCTGCAAGCATTGCTACCTGGCCCTAAACCATGGGGGTGGGAGTACAGTCAGCCGACTGCCCTCCGAGACTTCTGGCTGCTACTAACTTTTTGAAACCCCAGCCTAATCTCATATTATACCACAGATATTTCTTACAGAGATTTCTATGGCAGAGCTACTACAATTCACTTTTTATTTGTAAATGCACACAAGTTCTGCTGTATTTCAGTACAAAAAATGGTTACAAGCAATAGTACTGCTTTTCTTGCACAGAAAATTACTGCAAACAGTTCGCACGCAGGGCAGGCGAGGGTTTGCACACATTGCAAGCGTCACTATCTAGCCCTAAACCATGGGGGTGGAAGTGCAGTTAGCTGACTGCCCTCTGAGACTGCTGGTGGCTCCTGACTTTCACTAACTCAGCCCAACCTCAGATTACACCACAAATATTTCCTACAGAGATTTGTACGGCAGAAGTACTGCAATTCACTTTTATTTATTTTTCATTTGTAAATGCACACATGTTCTGCCATATTTCAGTACAAAAATGATTGCAAGCAGCATACTGCTTTATTTTCTCAGAAAAATTACTGCAAGCAGCACGCACACAGGGCAGGTAAGGGTGTGCACACTCTGCAAGCATCACTACCTAGCCCTAAACCATGGTGGGTGGGAGAGCAGTCATCTGATTGCCATCTGAGATTTCTGGCTAGGCTACTACTGGGTTTATGAAACCTGAGGGCCCCTCAAAATACTTATTTTCACACCACCAAATTACGGACTTTTATTTAATCAGTACAGTACAGTACAGCAGTCAAGGTGGAAGTTAGAACTAATATAATTCAGGAAGTAAACTGCAACTTAAGTCCCTCTGCAGCTCCCCTGGCAAAATAAATCAGACAATTTCTCTGGGGAAAATACAAAAAGCCTCACACCACTATCAGCCCCTGAAATTAAGGCATACTAGTTTCTCTCTGCAGCTCTAGCAAAAAAAAAAAATCACTGCATTAGACAATTTATCCCGGAAAAATCTCTCAGTGCTTCCTACTACTGGGCACTAAAGACATGCGATACAGAACAAAAAATAAAGGTTTTGTGATGAAAATATTAGTTTTCTTCAAATCCTAATCTCTGCTGACTCAGAGCTCTCTCACCACTCTCCACTAAGATCTCGCCACCAGTTACTAGAGGCCCATGAAATGAAGGTTTATTAGTTTTTCTGTAGCTCCTACCAAAAAAATATTAGTTCATAAGACGATGTATCCACAAAAAGAAAAAACCCTCCCAGTTCTCCCACTAGTACTAGGCACTGAGGACACATGGTATAGAACAAAGAAAGGTTTTGTGATGAAAATATTAGTTTCTGCAACTCCTAATCTCTGCTGACAAAGAGCTGTCTCTACTTTCCACTACAATCTCTCTACACTACGCAACAATATCGAACTGTCACATGATCTAGCTTTGGTAAATGCTCAGTCGTTGGCCAGCAAGTGCTGTGAGATCTTGAAATCCTGCAGGAACACCTAATACCCAATATTGCTGAAAAACTGCGATATTCAGTATTCAGCTCCTGAATACCAAATATTATATTATTCACGGTTTTGGGATTTAATATTCGATACTTGTAAACCCTATTTCCAGGCTATATGTGTGCATTGCAACAGATGTGTTTGTAGGGGGAAAATAAAGGGCATCTTGGAACCACAGCAATGATGCAATATCTTTTGCAATTCACCCTATCATTGTATATGGTTTAAAAAACAGTCTAACATTGGTAGCTGGAAATCTAGCAGGGCTCTCTGTGAACAGGAACATTCTGCTGACACAGTGAGAGATGAGCACCAGGCAAGATTCAATAGTCCACTTTTGCCTCACGTCACAGTCACTGTAATTCTGTAAGGTCCTCTGTTTTACCAGCACAGCATGTAGTATTACAAGACCACCAGGCAAATGTAACTTTACCCCACCCCGATAACAGGAAGTTGAAGTTAAAAGTTATTGAAAGTCTAAATAATCATGAAACCATCCCATAGCACTGGCAATCAATCATAAAATAACAAAAATTATTGTATTTAATTTAGCTTAAGTAAGGCATGCTCTCCGAGAGTCTGAGGTAAGGTAGTTCACTTCACTACTGATATGTGGACCAGCAGCCAAACCATTGCCTATTTTTCTCTTACTGCACACTGGGTCAGTTTTATGGCGACTCATCATTACCTTTATGTACTACAGTCTGTCTGCTATCGCTTTAACAAGTACTACTAGCACCACTACTGTCTCTCAGAACTCAAAAAATCGGTCACATTTCAGAAGATGGCAGTTCTCAATGTATGTCACTTTCAAGACACACACACACAGCACATTTAGCAATAACTGGAAGACTACTTACTGCTTGTGTCACTTCACAGGGTTTGAAAGTTCTCTTTTTGTTGTCGACAATGGTTCAAATATTAAACAAGCACTTGTCAATGCCGAATGTTTGCTTGCTGGTATTAGCACTGGAATGCAGGAGTTAGATGCAAAATAGGAATGGCAGGAAGTACTGAACTTCATGCCAACACCACCTCTACCCTGCAGAGACCGACAGGCATTGGGGTATGCGTTGGGTCATCGTAATTAACTTTCATGCCATTTCACCTCACCCTATCCTGCAGACACTGACAAGTGTTGAGGTGTGCCTTGTGGTGTTTGGCTTTACAGTCACCCATTCCATAAGGACATACACTGAAATGGGTGCAGTGTAAGAGAATGGGGTGAACTCTGGGGCTGAAGAGTCCAGGCACCTTAATACCTGTCACTGGCTGCAGGATGGGGCGGAATGGCATGAGCATTACAGTGGGCAATCACTCCAGGCATTTGTTGGTATTTGCACTACAAATTTTCAACATGGCCTTTTTCAACCTCCATCTGATGAAAGTATTTGGTACCTCAACTGATGAACAGTGGCACTGTGATTTTGTTAATCGGTCATGAACATTGATTTCCCACAGTGACTGCACCATTCTGCGTGAGATGTACAAAACCACAGTTCAGGCAGGATGTGAAAATGACAGCTGCACCATTCATAAGGAGGTGTGAAGAGATGGCAATGTTGGAAATCTGAAGTGCAAATATTAAATTTGTCAAAGTTACACACTGCATGTAAACTGCACAATGCATGCTCGTAACACAGCAAGTTTTTTGAATTCTTTCACCAAATGACATTTTGGGACCTCTTCTCATGAACAGTGTCACTATGATTTTCTTAATCTGTCCTGAATGTTGATTTCCCATGGCGACAGCGTTATTGTGTGCCGTATGTGCAAAACCACATTTCAGGCAGGGTGTGAAAAATGACAGCTGTATTGTTCATAAGGAGGAGTGCAAAAATGGCAATGTTGAAAATCTGGAGTGAAAATATTAAAAGTTCTTGAAGCTACAAGTATGCATGGAAACTGCGAATGCACACTCATAACATAGTTATTTTGTGGAATTTTGTCACCAGATTTTCAACGTAGGCATTTTGGGATATCCACTCATGAACAGTGCCACTGTGATTTTCTTAATCTGTCCCAAACATTGATTTCCCACAACGGCCACGCCATTGTGCGGCAGATGTGTGAAAACACATTTTGGGAAGGATGTGAACAATGACAGTTATGCTGTTCATAAGGAGGTATGTAAAAATTGCAATGTGGAAAATCTGGAGTAAAAATCTCCAAATGTTACGAGCGTGCATGCAAACTGCACAATGCACGATCATAAGACAATCATTTTTGGAATTTGTTCACAAATTTGCAACATACACTTTTGAAGCCCACCTCATGATCAGTGGCACTGTTGTTACATTAATCAGTCCCGAAAGGTGATTCCACGCGAGTGACCACAAAATCACCTTTCGGGACTGAATAACGCCATGACAGTGAATGAATTCATGAGGAGGGTTTCCAAGAACCCATGTTGAAAATGTTGTACGAAAGTCAAATAAATGGCCAAGATATCCACATAAGTTGAAAACAAAACCATTTATGCCATTATACAGCTTACTGGCATTTCTTCAGTTTGCGGTCGGCATTGAAGAGTGCAGATGTGTTCCTAGTCCCGAAAGATCATCACACTGGGCTGCGGAGGTAAGTATAGAGTGAGGGTGGGTGTGGAAGGCGGTCTGTGCAGAGGATGGGTGCGGGTTGGGGGAGGGACCCTACAGGCGAGGACCATTTTCTTTGATTCAGGGAGAAAAAGCAAAAGACATTGCGGGAAGGTTTTTGCAGACTTCCTTTGGGCACACTGAGGTGGGCTCCCAGTGTTCCACCTGCATTTTCAGGAGGGGACTTAAGCCAATGGAGATTGGGCCCCCATTGGCAAAGAAAGCCTGTTTGGGGGCATGATGCCATGGGGATTGGGAACCCCATGGCACACAACAAATGGGGAGGAGGGACATTATTATGCAGACAGGGAGGGCTCTGTTGGCAAATGAACTGGATCAGGGCATACTGACATGGGGATTGGGGCACCTCTGTCAGCTTTCATGGGGACTCTGACATGGACAGAGACAGCTGCAGCCATATTACTGGAAATTTTGCACCTGGCATGTACCACCTTGCAATGACGGGTCGCTCCTCATTGCAGCGGCAATTTTGTTTCAAGTTGGTGGCACACATGCTGAACTAGTATCAGCAGCATGACACCACATTGGGGAAAGGGGCCAAGCCTTTAAATGCAGTGGTGGCATTGGCCACCTCAGTGCCACACCTCAAAACCCGCTTCTCTGCTAAGCAGTCACATAATGTTTTTGCTCATGCGTGCAAGCAAACATAAAAACAGTTCACAATGGCAACTATGTACATACATGCTGTTTTGCCCGTTATCTTAACCTAATCATTTGAAGCTTCCTGGATAATGACTGGCAAGTATCAACCACTGTGGGTACAGTGCACAAAGTGTGTCCACTTCAGCCATTCAAGTAAAAGCCTGTGACATCCTTGCTAGTATCCAGAAGGACAAAGGTCTTCCTCATCTCCAGCTTGTTCAGGATGTAGCAACAAGATGGAATTCAACTTACTTTTGATTGAACGCATCCTTGAACAAAGGTAGCTATCACTGAGTATATCATGTACAATGATATTGGGGAGGGCATTGTACTCCATTCTACTCAATGGTCTCTGCAGGAACAGTTGTGTCACATTCTGAAACCATTCATGAGTGCTACAAAAGAGGTCAGTGCAGAAAAGGCATCCCTTAGCCAAGTTAGCCTGCTCATTCTACTTCTCAAGAAAAGGTTGAGAAAATGAGGAGCAACTTAGATATGAACCAATCTCTAGTCAATAACATGCTTACCAGACTTAGCAATGATGAGAAATTATCAGCCATGACACAGAGTAAGGAGTATCTCTAGCAACATTGCTAGATCCACATTTCCAAAACACACACCTTCCTGATGTGGCTTCTAATGATATGGAGGAGTTGAACTACAGGCAACTTTTGATTGATGCAGTAGAAGAGATGTCATTAGGAGGATTGGCAAACAGTACTACAATGACACTACTTCAAATTAAAAGCCTGCTCCAAAAACCAGTACAGACGCAAACAATGAGGAGGAACACTTGTGGAGCCAGCTGCAGGACATTGAAATTCCACAAGGAGAAAATGCATGCTCAGTAATAAGCATGGTAGATGCATATCTGTCTGAGCCCAACCTAGTATTAAGGATGACCCTTTAGCTTACTGTCAAGAGAAAAATCATGCTGGTCAAAGCTGGCTGCCCTGGCTTGTAAGTATATTGATGTCAATCAGTCAATCAATCAAAATATTTATTTTGCCAGGCAGAACATCATTGAGACAAGATCATTTACAAGATGGACCTAGGGTAAAACAGTTGTCAACAGGGTTAAGACATAACAGGTTGAATGAACGTACATAACAATTACATAGTAATAATAACAACATAATAACATGTAACTATCACATATGACAAGATACTTGAACCAGAACATAGCAATAGGTTCAATAGGAGGTAGTGCCATTTAAATACATTTGCATGGATACAGATATATGAACATAAGGTAATGAGCTAAAGTTTATACAGTAAACATCATTGGAGGAGTCATAGTGAGCAGGAGTGGCAGTTCCTCTAGCTTCAAAGTGCAAGAAGATTGAGATGTAAGAGTCCTTGATAAGCACTGTAGGCATGTCCTGGCAAGTGGGGTGGGAAGGGAGGGGGTATAGGGAGTGGGGTGGGAAGGTCAGCCAAGACAGGAGAGGGTTGGACATGATGGCCATGGGAGGAAGGACTGTTCAAAGGGTGAACACGACAGATGCCACAGACAATGGTTGGGGTTTTGTCCAATATTTGAAGGAAAGCCAGATCATGATGTTGGGACCTTGATTTGGACAATGACAGAAGGAGGACTCAAATGACGCCTCAGGCAATGGTTGAGGTTTAAGTCCAGAATTTAAAGCAGTAACAAATGTCCACCCTCCAGTGTCTGTTTAGAGTGTTTATTTAGCTCTGCTGGGGATGTTGTGACTGATAAATGAACAAGATTACCACCAGGCAATGTGGAGAAACTAACATTCTTGAAGGTTAACTTGCCAAACTTTGGCTACATATGTGATGCTGATCCTGAAGAAGATGACACTGACTGCAGTACCTGTGCTGCAGCGGTGGAGTGACACATCAGCTTTCAATTTTGAGACTGGACTGCTTAAAAGTAGAGATCTGGCACTTGCCTGCCTTTGACCACATTATCGTCATCTTGGGGTGGGTGGAGGTGCAGCCAGTACATCACATCATCTCGTACTGGTAACAAATGTGGCAGACAAATCTCTGTTCTCTCACACACAGTCGCTTTCTCACTCTGACAAGATCATTTATTTTATTACCTAATGCACTTAAGAATAACTATTTCTTATATAACCATAGCTCTTTTTTTTTGCCCTGACAGTAGTGGTAAGTAGTAGTAGCAGCAGTGGAGAAGTGATTACTTAGGACTGACTGGTGCACTTCTTCTCACTGCTTCATGTTGCATTCCATACCGAGCTGTTGCTATGCTAAAATAATTGGTGACACACAAAAACAAATTGACCACTTCTACAAAAAGTCAGACTCAGTGGACTGGTTTAAAAATAAAGATAGAAATCTGGGACTTGCCTGACTTTTTTATACTGCATCATCGTCATCCTGGGGGCGGTGGGAGGTGCATCAGTACATCACATCATCATTGTGCTAGTGCAACTGTGGCAGACATGTCCCTGCTCTCACGCATACAGTTGCTTTGTCATTCAAATGAGATCATTTACCTAAAAGTGCACAATTAAATAACCACATTGATAAATGCTGCTAGCTCTGTTTTTTTCCCCGGTAGTAGTGGTAGTACTACTACAAAGTGCAATTATTTAAACACAGTATTATCCCTTCTAAAACAGTCAGACTCAGGAGGAGACTATTTATTTACAAACTAGAGATCTGGTATGGGACTTTGTCATCACAGTCACTTTCTCATTCTTTTCTAAGCCATCATGTTTGATAAATGTGCCTTAACCATATTGATTTCAGTTCTGGTAGACTACTTCTGGTTTTCCGCTGATTGTAGTATGTGGGGTAGTAGCACACTGCAGTCTTACAGTAGTAGCTGGCTGACTGGCTCTCTCTGACTGGTTCCCTCTGCTATGGTCGGGTGTTGTTTTGTGCTTCTGGCTTCTTCATCACTTAGCTGTCTAAAACACATCTGGTGCCTCCTTGTACCTGTTGAGAAATAGAAATCGCTTGTGCTAATAATACAATTTATACACAGTATTAGTATTACATTCTTAAATGTCAGAAACAGAAGAGTGATTAGAGAGCATTCTGACTACTAAACAGTGGTTTAATTGTTTTTTCCTACAGATACAGTATGTTGATTAAAAGCAGTTTTAAATGATTTTTAACGTCTTGTTACCATTATCTGTGGTTCAGAGCACAGTGCTTATGTTACATACTGTAGCTGGATGATGTAGGTTGTGCTTGATACAGAGGCCAGACCAATAAGTTGGACAATGCCTGTAAGGTACTAGTAGTATGAAAAGATTCATGCTTAGGTACTTCAGCATAGACATGAGCAAGTCAGTGATTATAATACATGTGGTCTGGATAGTATATGCAAGGTGCTTAGATGCTGAAACTGATGAGTCACTTGTTATGACTTGATATTTTGGCCTTTCTCTGTATCCCACCATAGGAAAGATGCTTAGTCCAGTAGTACGAGACCCCCAAAAATAATGATATCATATGATTATTCTGTAACTGACGATTGGAAGGATGTTTGGTCGAGTAGGCTGAGACCCCCAAAGAAATGATTAGCACTATGACTACCTCCTCCAGCTCTGGAGAGTGTGACCAGTAGCATGCAGAGAGGGAAAACCCCTGTGAGAAACCCCTGAGGACCCATGGCTACTGACCTGCCCATCCTTCTGGGCATACTAAAGGAGAGTAATCATAGAACAATTGTAATTGTAATCAGCTAATCTGAAATCCAATTGTAGATCCAGATCCAGGGAAACAGAAAACTGAAGAAAGTACTGAAATTGGAAGTGTCAGTGAACATAACAGCATCCTTCTAGTAAACTCCTAGTCTGAGAATCCATATCCAGGGCAGAATGAAAGTAGAGTGTCATCCATGGCCGATAATAATTCAAGCGTCACAGTTACGTTGGTGAGGCCTCCAGGTGAGGACGACTTCACCGAGGAGGACCAAGAACCAAAGGCTAAGTGTCCATGTCCAAAGTAGGAGGACAGTTGGAACGTTTTTGTCACTTGGCAGCTTTGCAAATGAAGGCTTTGGTGACGAAGCACAGAAACAGGGTGCATGCTATGTGATCTGGAGAGGGTGGAGCAGTAGAAACCTCTGATCCAGAGTAGGGAAGCAGGAGGTACAGATTATGTAAGGTAAATAGTGAGGACCATGAGGAAATGGTAATAGCACAGGAATCAAGCTTCGCCTGGTGAACCAAATAGGTGCATAGCAATGTAGATATCCACAGTTCGAAAGCCAGAAAGGTACAGTAGCTAGAACTGACTTGGTAAGGATAGTCTGATGAGTCCTGAATAATTGAGCTTATAAGTGATAAATGGTGTAAACTGAAGAGGTAGAGTAGAATGGAGAAGCCTTGTCACAAATTCCAAGCAGCATCAGAGCATAAATCATGAGATTGAAAATCTTATGGAGAAGCTCAACAAGTGTCCTGGCAGAAGTGTAGAAGTAGTAATTCAGATAACTGAAGCGGTAAAGTAGAAGCATCCAAGGAATAGATGACTGAAGGCTAAACGATTCAGATGTGAGTCTATAGTAAAGAGCTCCAAGACTGGCAGATACAGCATCAAGTAGGCATATGGATAAGATGCGAACCTCCAGGCCCCAAGCTGGGTAAGGCAGGTGTAGAGTAGAAGTAGGTAACCCCTGGCCAGAAGGGCTAGCAGGTCATAAAAGCAGGTGAATATGGTGTAATAGATTAAAGTCAAGGGACCTCAGGGCCCGTAGGGGACAAATGTCTGTCAAAGTGCCATGCGGTGAACCTCCTCCCTGCGGGGTGAGGCAGGTTGTAGTACTAGCAAGAAGCATCCTGGGAAGTTGAGGTGAAAATCTGATGATCCAAATGAAATCAAATGAAGCAGAAGCATATCCGTGACCATGGAGTAGGTGGAAGCAACAAAGTGAGGGTACAAGGTCCAGGATCCAAGTAGGATGACTGAAGGTGAGGAATAGCTGGCAATGCATCCAATGTTGAGAAAGAAGTGAATGGAGAGTAGCAGTTAAGCCCCATGAAGGCTAGCAGGCACAGCTGGACCTCTGTAGGTCAGCCGGTAAAGTAAGAGAGTGGGAGCTAGCCCCACTGAAGCTAGCATGCACTTGAACCCCACGAGGTCAGCCGGCAAGGTAAGGGAGAGAGAGCTAGCCCAGGCTAGCATGTGCAGCTGGACCTCGGAAGTCAGCTAGTCAGGTAAGCATAACGGCAGCTAGCCCACATAAGCTAGCATGCGCAACTGGACCACACGTAAGTCAGCTAGTAAGGAAGTATAGAGAGGCAGCTAAGCCCCATAAGGATTAACGGGTACGGCAGGACCACATGAAGGTTGGCCAAAAGTGAGGTAGGAGCAAACGAGTAAAACAATATGGTAAGCATCCAAGGATAGTGAAGTAAACTCCTAAGACGTAGTCCGATAGGAAGCCACAATGGAGCACAGATGGTCCTGGATGGATGGGAAGGAGCGAAGAGGCAAGGTGAGCAGCAGCATCCAGAATTGATTAGCAGGACTGAAGACAAGTCATCCCAGGTGCGCCCAAACTTGAGAGAGGCTCAAATGATGGTCCAGAAGAATCGGAGCAGGCTCTGAGAGCAATGATGGGATGCAGGGCTGAAGTGCATGGCCGGAGGTCTGAAGCCGAAAGCAAGAAAGTAACTAGGCTAGAATGCAGGTAAGATGAGTGGCTGAACCCCACATAGGTCAGCCGAAGGAAGGAATAGAGAGGCAGCTAGGCCTCACTGAAGGCTAGCAAGACCGAATGTACTGCCAAGAAGGGCCGCCGAGTGCAATAGGCGCCTGAGCAAATGTGTAGAGGAATGGACCTGGATGTATGCAGAAGGGCAAATGGAAGTAGACAATAGTCCATCCTGCAATAGAAATAACATGAGCATTCTCAAAATAAAAGGTACAAGATAAAGTACTAGTTGCCATAGTGAGCTCAGAGTAAATGAGCCTGAAGGAATGCAAGTCCAGTGCAGCTGCTCAGTGTTAGGATTGCCATAAATAAATGAATAATGGGTGTCTTGAGCTGCTAGAGGAGAAACCGAGTGAAAGCCAAATACAGTATTGTATGTAATAGGAATTAGAGTCAATGACTTCCAGTGATGGTATCCATTCTGTCTACCATGCAAGAATCCACATCCAGGTGGATTGTTGAACCACATAAATTACATAAATACTCTCCCAAGTATAGTGAAATTCAATGTCAAGTTCAAGCTCCTAGCATTGATAAGTAGTGCATATGCATCCAACATGCCATATATACTTGAATCTTAGATATCGAGTCCCAACAGAGCATGTCAGACCAATGAGGAGGCACTGCTGAGCAACAGGAATAGTAATGCGCTGAATACAAGTGGCCAGCAGTTGCAGTACACTAAACAGTACTAGTAAGTAAAATGCAGAAGCCAGGCAGTGGCAGTTCGAGACTTCACAACATGCTACTGGACCAAACATCATGCCTTGTAGTAAGTAAAGAGATGTTCACTAAATGCAATTAATGTCAGAGGTACTATGTCCGCTACGTGCTAGCAGTGCACCGAGACGCTCGTTATGAATAAGCTTTGATTTGTTGACTGTTGCATCGTAGCAGTTGGTTATGTGGAGT